>LR990535.1:0-2500000 GCA_905147745.2 Phlogophora meticulosa | reverse complement strand
CCGACACTTTCAGAGCAGCATAAAAACGGAATAAACTAACATGTATTGTATAATATTGGCAAAATATCGCGTGCAACACTTATCTGACGTCATGGCCGACCCATTTTCCTTGTTACATTTATCAATTGTCAGTATTTCCATAATGATTTAGGTATGGAAGAAAAACATAGAACGTAGTAACTTTATCTAATCATGTCAGCGTCATTTTGTGTGGTCCTGATGCTGTTCGGACTCATTACTGCCAAAATATGAGTTTTAATACTAATTATAGGTACATAACCTAAACTTGACCTTTTTTTCGTGGTCCTTGGGAGTAGGCTACACGTGTATGCCTTGTGTGTATTATCGTCACGATTATAGCCGTTGTGCTTCTTTTCAAATAATTTTACAATATTGCATTTCATCTGTGACACCAGTGAAAAGCAGGAGGCGATCCGAATATCATAAGAGACTTCGCTTATTCTTGAAATCAATATCATTGGCTGCACCATAATCCGTACATTTAAGTAGCAAGAAATCTGACGATATATAAATCAACAGATGGATATTACGTGTCTCAACATTTTGGAAGAGTAAGAGTTCAACCACCTCACGGTGTTCACTATCCCAATGTAAAACTCCCAATAACAAAGAATGGTGATTATAAGTCAAAAAGCAATACCAATTAGTAGTAAGATGTGGTTGGTATTGTCCACCCTCTCCAGACGTCAGAGAAGCCATACGTGAGGGAAATAATTGCTATTGGCACTATTACTAATGGTCTGGAACTGACGAGACGGCTCTACAGGGCTTTATTTATGCAACTGAGCTTCGCTAAAGGGGTGGGCTGAGCTTTGGAGTATTTGTATAGTGAAGTCAAACGTGACTACAATAAGTGGGAAGTTCTGCTATAGAGGTATATCTTTGGTTGCTCTAAGAAGGCTGTTATATTCGACTCTTTTTACTCCGAGAACGAAAATGATTACGTCTTCTTCTGGGGTAATCTGCCATTTTCTATCATAATACTTTCCGATGTGATAGACTGGAAATAAGACGAGTCCCAAGAGACTGCTGAAGTAACTATGCGATATCTTTCAGAATTAAGCTTGTAAGAGGTAGTGTAAAATGAGAGAAAATTCAACGTAGTTTTGTAGAACTATTTATTTTACGAAACTACACAAGTTTCTGACTTCGTTATTGGCCACGTTTCTGAAAACTAACGTCGCGCTGCATCAATAAATTAATTAATAAACATCTCTCCGAATAGCCCTTCTTTAAAATTATATCATTGCAGGTTACTCCGACAATAAATAATAATTCATTGCATGCAGATTATTTGAAAATTTGGAGGCGTTCCAAACACGCTTCCCATATGACAAGCTAAAGCACCACAACATTAATAAAGTGTCCAAAGTTCTGAAATAATTCAAATTCTTTGTACCAAAAAAAGAAACAGTTGGAAACTTTGTGAAATAAGAAGCAAAATTATATTTAAATAGTATGTCGTCAGTCGCTTTAAAGAACGCTCCAAACATTGTTTCCATGGGTATACAAATTGGCAGAAGTATGTGTAGTAGAAAAAACTTACTTCCCCGTTTATTAAAAGCTTTAACCTAGTGACAAATAGCCCAGCCTGCCTACTACAATATATACAACTATTCCCTACATCAACGAATTAAAAAATAGGCACAGAATACATTATATGTTTTTCTTTTACCACCAGCGTCAATATCTCAATCCACAGCTCCACATAGGCTTCGTCCATTAAGCTTGTCGACACCCGGTTCAGCTGCCTTCTGCATCCAGCCTTATAGCTGCTCAGAACAGGTCTCCAGTCTTTGAAGTCATCAGGACAGCCACACTTCAACAACATCCATGAATGAGCCTTTGAATAGTCGTGAGGATATATCATCATTATCATTACCAAAATTAGTGGTGATCGCAGTATTTGTAGACAGCAGCGTTAACAAGGATTTTGATACTGATTCTGGCAGAAAGTCCTACGTTGCTTGAAAATAGATCCTCAAACGAGGGCTACCGTTTAATTTCAGAAAACCACCCCGAATTGTATCAGACACTTCAAATAAAGCGCATATCCCCGAATTTAATATCAATATTTTGGGAACAAAGTATTTTCACTCCATTTTTCTAATTCCAGGTGGCGCGATACGCGTTAGAAGATCACACGCCGCCAAACATTGAGCTGATCCAGCCATTCTGCGAAGACGTCCACAATTGGTTATCAGCAGACCCCAAGAATGTTGCCGCTGTGCACTGTAAAGCTGGCAAGGGGCGAACAGGTAAGACCTTGTCTGACGCATTTTAGGCTGCGGACAAAACCTCCGGGTACAATTTCCTTTCAATGTATAAATAAAATCAGCAATTACAAATAACAACAATGTGAAGAAAGTATAACGACCACCAGATGTCTTATTGTGAGGCACCATTTAATAGGTCCCATTGACACCAAAAGGTAAAAGTCCGTTTTGTGCAAGTATAAATGATATCCTGCTATCAACACCGACAAAGAAGCCCTGCAGCGGATTCCAACATTAAGTGGACACTTTCTCCGGTTCCCGCAATAAACTTCCAAGCAAGAACTCCAAAGGGGTTGCTGTCTAATTTTAGCATAACAACGACTCCATTATTCGTCGACAAACGTGACCTTTTTTGCGTGCACACCATTTGTTATGTATCGCTATATCGCACATTAAAATATCAAAAGAATAAATTATTACGTACTAATATCATTCCAGACAGATAAAAGTTAGCATAATAGGTCCCAGAACGTTTTCGGTAACAAAGGTTAAAGCAACAAATTACACGTGCCGCGTTATTGCCTATAGAAACGGATGGCCGGGCCGCGGCATTGTTGCACGAACAAAAATGAGACGAAACCTCAAAGGCGTAATTGCGAAATTTCTTTACACGCCATAATTGGTCGTATTACCGCCGTACCGGCTTTCACGCCGAAGTCGTAAATTAAAAAAAAAGGTCCTTTTCAAACCGCCTCCTTTTTTGTGGGCAGCCCCGAAGGGATATAAAAAGTGTAGGATTGCTGCGTGGACGTGAAATGAGCCGTGTTTGCGCCACAATCCTCGGTTATCTGGACCGATTCGATTATCCATCGACATATTATTTAAGGGAAACGTTAGTGTCTGTGTTGCGAAGGTCAGATAGGCAATCGCTCCAACTAAAATAGTGGTATTCAGTTGCATTTCGCTCAGACTGGAAGCCGGCCCCAACATAGTTATTTAAAGGATAGAATGAAGCAGATGATGATATAGTGCATGCAACGTTTGGAACAGCTTTTTGTAAGGCTCTGATTTTATCAGATTTGGCTCAGACATAACATTATTGAGATTTACATACGAAGACTGCTATTGATTTTATTTTCCTTAGCAACAATCAGTTCCAGTCTTGAATTAGAATCAAAACTCGGCATTCAGAAACAGACGTAAAAATATACTGTTGTTAAAGTCAAAAGTCAACCATTCAACACTACCGCCCACGTTACAATCAATAAGAAAGTTCCCGATTTCTTTACCTCAAAAGAAAGTTTCTACACAAAACTTGGTATAGTATAGAAGTATTATGTTTTTGTGTTCCAGGCACAATGGTGTGCTGCTACCTACTGTATAGCCGACAGAAAGCGTCCGCAGACGAAGCCCTTAAGTTCTACGGCACGAAGAGAACCCACGACGAGAAAGGTATTTTTTAACATCACTATATTATAAAATCTTTTTTTTTGTTCGCCTTGCGCTCGGAGGATGTAAGAATGCATTTTTTGTGATCGTTTTAGGCAAAGAAACTTCAGTAGTTTCCAGTGGTTTAAAAGGAGTCCTAACTGTTATTTTTATTCTGTTTATTTTGTAGGTAAAGGCAATGAATGCCTGGAAGCTTAATATAATAAATCACTTTGCCCACGTAAGGACAGTAGTAAAACAAATCGATTCTCTCAATTATTTAGGAGAAGCTAAAGTACAGGTACAAAAGGTATAGCAAAATTCATGTTATTTATGAAAGCTTTTTAAAATCGACACCCAATCCCAGTTATTTGGGGTCGGCGTAGCACGTAAATCTTTTTCAAACGTGTCAAATCAAAATTATTAAACTTGTCGGCGCCGCCGTCTACACTCGCTAAGCCCGATACTTTATACACACGTGTAGGGTTGCCAGGTCGCCAAACCTAATAGCCGGACAGACCAGCCAGTTTGGCCGGACATCTGGGTCGAAAGGCCGGATACATTATTGAGGATTTTGTCTCAGTATTAATAGGTACGACAAAAAAAATGTATATTAATAGTGTTCGTATGGTTTGTTGTACTAATAAAAACGAAATATCTGTCTTATCATGTTGAGCAGTTTGGAAACATCGGTCTAAGTATGCTAAGCTTAGTCTTACAAAAGCCGGCAAGCCGGACACCATTTTATTTAGCCGGACACCTTATCAAAAAGCCTACCTATGTCCGGCTTTATCCGGACGCCTGGCAACGCTACACACGTGTCGCATCTCTTCAATATCTTCGACGTAATCGAAGCAGTCGGCGCACATTTTCAATGCAAATGACACTTTATTATTTGTGTTATTTGTTTTAAGCGCGTGTATCGATTGCCGGCCGTCTGGCGTTGCTATCATACAGCCATATTTATAGGACTGCAGGTGCATTTTTGTTGAAATGTTAATTGTTATTTCGATAAATTGGTTTTTAAATATATAACCCCCGACGAAAAAGAGGGATGTTATAAGTTCAACCTGTGTATCTGTGAGTCTGTGGCATCGTAGCTCCTAAAGGAATGGACCGATAAAGATGCGGTTTTTTTTAAACTTTAGATGGTCCATGTTGCATACCTGACTACACTGAGAGAAAGAACGAAACATAGCCACAGTTCAATCTCCTTTGAAGTCCAGATATTGTGATCGGTCATATCATATCCATGCAGATTTGTGTCTGAGATGGTCTTTGAAGGAAAGAACCACATGGATGAGAACGAACCTGCCCCATTAGTGCACGCATTGGTCAGTAATCGTGAAGCTCAACACAGAACTTACGAGCTCAAGTTAGATTTGTTGATAAAGAGACTTTATGGTTGTGTTGCCAAGTCAAGAAGCGTTTAGATCTTTGACTATTATCCTCTTCTGGTGGATATTATGAGTATTTCTGTATTTGACTGTGACTTGTTCGAAAAATTGTTTGCAGTTGACATATTGACATGTCCGTGTTTTAAGCTCAAAAATCCGGGTGCTTTGTGCTTCATGTCCTTGTTGGAGGATTTTAGAGATGGCAACCCTAGCTGGAAGTGACTGTCCAGGGTAGCCCGGAGTCAGGACAAACTAAGTATCTTCACCTGCTGAGACATTCTAAAGCATCGTTGTGTTTTACGTGACTAGATGCTTTAAGAATTTCTCGAAAAATAGAAGTGTACAAAGGGATTTGTGTCCAACTGCATATCAAACGAAATACTTCCGATATACTGCGATAATGATCTAGATTATATGTGCATTGAGATCATACACAAAAGTTGCAATGACATATTGTGTTTTGACGAATCGTCTGTCTATTGACATCAAAGATAACAGGTATGCATGTAACGAGATAGTCTTTTACAGATAGTATTGACAATTTTGACATCAAAAGGGAGTGTCGTCTACCGACAAAGAATAGGTCATTGCTCTGGTTAAAGGTTGGAAGGTTTCATGGATGATAAAGGAATTGTAGGTGACATTTATGTCTGCGATGTAAGTTCAAAGATTTGAAGAGGTCATTCTTAAAGGGCACATGGAGAACAAAATACAAATACATAAACAAGTGGAAGGAACATCAATGCTCAAACTAATACACATACCATGGCTTTTGCTAATTGCTATGTTTTACTTTAAACTGTAAAATATTATGATTACTACCTAACCTTATGGGATTTTTAATAAAATATGTTTTTTTTAATCATGACACAGTAGGTACAATGGTTTGATTACATGGAAATGATGATTCTCTCATGGATTTCTATAGTTTAAAATAAAAAAACACAGAAAAAAATCCATGCTGTATAATAACTGTTGACTTGGTTGTTAAAATCAAATAAAACGAATTATGTACTTATATCATAACTTTGGTATCAACCACTTTTCGAAACATGTTGTGATAGCATTGAGTCCACAGAGGTTGGGACCGACGCGTTGGCAGCGGCTTGCGCAAGTTTCAGCTGTCACAGGCATAGTTAGAATTTTCACGGGCTGTCAAATTCTATATGTAATCACTAACATGTTTGGTTTGTATGAATAGTGTTGACCGTCTAGCGTCGGACACCGAGGCGTCTCCGTGCTGTGTGGTTAAATATTGTGTAGGATCATGTAGTACGTTCGGTTTCGGTTTAAATAATGTATTCTCATAAGAACAATACATAGGTTCACTTATGAGATACAAAGTAATTGATTATATCTAAATAAATACATTTTGCCTTCGATGCGTGTTGGTGAAGTTATAAAAAACAATGTAAATATAGGAAGTATGTAAATAGCCAACATTTAATATGCGGGATGACTACATTTCCATAAACGTAATTTGTTAGTTTTAGTTTAAATCTGTTAATATTATCACAATCTTTTTGCTGAGTGGTCCGTGTGCACGTTGCAGGCGTGACGATCCCGTCGCAGCGGCGCTACGTGGAGTACTACGCGGCGCTGGTGACGTCGGGCCTGCACTACGCGCCCACGCGGCTGCACATCCGCGAGCTGGTCATGTCGCCGCCGCCCACGCTCAACGGCGGCACCTGCTCGCCCGAGCTCACCGTGTCGCAGGCGCAACCCTCCTTCAAGGTAACACATTGTTAATTCCCTCAATAGGGATGTGTCCTAGGTAAAAATATATTAAGTCTATTTAGTCCGTCAGTAAGATTACCAAAAAATATTGCACACGTATTTCCAACTTTCGGACCAATCAGATTTTTTAAGGACACTACCCTATTTCTTATACTCAATACTGTTTACTTAGATACCATTATGTGTTAAATATCAATATCTAAGGTATCAAATAAGAACCCTGTCAGGCATAGCGTAGTTTCTAGGTGAGGAGGGGGAGAGGGGGGGGGGGTGAATTCTAATTACTAATTAAAACTGCTATTATTAGTATTCTGTTTCTGTAAACTTCAAACAATTTATTGAAACAATAGTGTTTTATCATAATCATAATCATAATCATAATCATAATCATTTATTCATTTGTAAACATAGGTTTTACATAGATGGTATTAAACAAAAAAAATTATAGTAGCTCTATGTTTTGCTTCATTGGCATACAAATGTTTTCTGTTGAGAACTTAATAACTAGATTCACATGCTTAGATAATAAGAACAAATAATAAACTATAACAATAAAATAAATTTAAAATATAATTAGGAACTATTACAGTTAGGTTATTAGTTTTATAAATATATCTCGTTTAAAAATTCGTCTACTCTGTAATAACATTTTTCTATTAAAAATTTCTGTAGAACTGTTTTGAATTTGACCATTGGCATGTCTTTTATGCCGTCAGGTAATTTATTATAGATTTTAGGAGCTAATCCGAAAAAACTTTTAGACATAAGAGCTGTTTTACATTTTAAATTACATAATTGATTTGCATGTTGAGATCGTATTGGGTTTTTCTTTACTGCTGAGAATTTAGGGAACAGATTCGGATTCATTTTTACAAACAACGCTGTTTCTAAAATATATAATGACGGCAGAGTTAATATTTTCAAGGATTTAAAATAAGGAAGACAGCTATCTGTTACTTGAAGACCGCACATTGACCTTATGCAACGCTTTTGCATTCTAAATACTATCTCACTGTTAGTCGATTCACCCCAAAACATAACCCCGTAGCGAAGGACTGAACCAACCACTCCGTGATATGCTGTGACTAGTGTTTCAATGTTTACTTTTTTTGAAAGCTGAAATAGTGCATAGGCAGATTTACTTATGCGCTTACATAACAATTCTACATGAACTTTCCAAGTTAGCTTGTTGTCAATGGTTATGCCCAAGAACTTACTATTCATAACCTCTTCTATTATTTTATCGTTGTAGGCTACAGAGATGGCAGGATTTACGCGTCGTTGGTGAAAATGCATTACGTTAGTCTTATTTAAATTTATTTTTAAGTTATTGTTTTCAAGCCATATAACGATCTCTCTTAGAGTAACGTTGATATTATTTTCGTAGTTGTTAGGGTCTGTACACTCAATAATTGCTGTGCTATCATCAGCAAAGAGGACCATTTTTTGTTTTACTGCTCTTGGAAGGTCATTTATATATATTAAAAATAGTAACGGACCCAGTACGCTGCCTTGCGGCACGCCGTATTTAACATTTTTGAATGCGGATGTATAAGAAGTCTCTAATTTAGTTTTAGGGGATATTCTACAAATTTCAGTACATTGATACCTATCACTTAAGTAAGATTCTAGAAGATTAAGGATGTTGCCTCTTACTCCATAGCCATATAGTTTTTTTAGTAGTAGGTTATGATCTACATAATCAAATGCTTTTGACATGTCAGTGTATATGGCGCATACTGGGTTCTTTTTGTCTACAGATGTCATTATGCTTGATAATAGGTCATAAAGTGCCATATTTATTGTAGAGTTTTTCCGGAATCCTTTTTGTTCGTGGCATAATAGTTTATTTTTTTCAAAGTAGTTGTAAAGAGCATTATATATTACTTTTTCTATGATTTTTGAGAATACTGGAATTTTTGCGACTGGTCTATAGTTTTTAATATCGGATTTATCATTATTTTTGAAAATTGGCTTAATAATAACCTTTTTGAGGTGTGTAGGAAATATGCCATCGATTATGCAATTGTTAATAATATGAGCTAGAGGCTGTGATATTGCATCGTTCACATATTTTATTACTTTTGTAGATACGCCATCGTAGCCAACAGTATTTGTATTCTTTAATTCATTTATTATTTTAATTATGTCTAAAGGTGTGACTGGAAGCATGAATAAAGATCGAGATGTTAAATTGTTAAAATTGTTAATAGTTGTATTGTCGTAGTCGTCTTTTATATTATCATTTTCAATTAAATCTATAAAATAATTATTAAATGTCGTTGCAATTTCATTCGGATGAGTAATAGTTCGGTTTTCTGTCTTTAATAATAATACTGAGTCTTGGGGAAAATTGTATTTAGTTTTGTTGATTATTTTCCAAGCAGCTTTGGATTTGTTTTTAGAGGATTTAATAAAATGATTATTTTGGGATTTCTGAGTTAATCTTATTATTTTCCGGTATATTGCAGAGTATTTTTTAAAAGCAAGTTTATTTTTTGGATTCCGTTGCATTCTATATTCCCAAAGTAATCGTCTTTGTTTTTTGCTGCATATTTTTATACCATTGGAAATCCACTTGGCAGATTTGCTAGTTTTTATAGTAACGTATTTATTTGGGAAGCATAATTTATATAAAAGTAAAAAATCATTTATGAAACTCTGAAACGATTCATTTGCATCCTTAGCATCATAAACATTCATGAAAGATAGACTTTTTAGATGTGATTTGAATTTAATTAAGTTTTCTTCGCATATATCTTGTTTCATTGTTTTCCAGAATTTAAGTTTACATGTTTTTTTGACAGGTACCTTGAGTATCTGAGACGTATGATCTGAGAGAATTAGATCGATTACTTCTGCTTTACATGCCGCGCGATAGTTGTGTGCAAAATTATCAATACATGTACTGCTGCTAAATCTAGTAGGCTCGTAAAGTGCTAGTCTTAAATTATATTGCTGGAGGAAACATTCGAATTCCAATGTTATTTTGTTTCTTTTGAGTACGTCTATATTGAAATCTCCACACATAACAATATTTTTATTTGATTGTAAACTAAGTCGTTTTAGTATGCACTCTAACTTTTCGTAGAATGTTGGATAATTACTTTTTGGTATTCTATACACACATAATATGACAATATTGTAAGATATCAATTCTATTGCACAGCATTCGAAAACATTTGAAATTGATTGTTTGGCTATCTCCGGTATTTCTTTGTACTGGACTCCCACTCTCACAAGTATACAAGCGCCCCCTCTTTTAACATTCCTCGAAAAACATGCAGCTAAATAGTAATTCGGAACTTGCAGCAAATCTTCATATCCTATTTGTATAAAATGTTCCGTTATGCATATAACATCTACAGTTCTGTCATTGTTATTCAGTTCACTTAATTGGACTACAAGCATATCTAGTTTATTTAAAAGTCCCGCTATGTTTTGGTGCAGAATATTAATCCAATTACAGAAAAAACTGTGAGTTTAATGTTGAATTATTTTCAGTGACAATTTCTTTTTCATTTAATCGGAAACTATCAACCTCTGAGTGGACAGTATTTAGTACGCTTATATCTTGAATAAGGTTCTGCAAGTCGTTGATAACGATTATTTGACCTTTGTTATTTAACGTTCCAAAATGTTTATTGTAGGTATCACTTGTATATGGCAGGTTAAGGTTCGAGTCCAAAGTAAACGCATATTTATAGATTTCAGTGTCCATATAAAGTAAGTTATTAAAAGCTACTCTGCTATTGAACATCACGTTAGAATTATTCATATATTTGAATGTTGGTAGACAGATTACGAAATTAGTATGATGTAATGGTGTTAATTTTTTATTAATAAACTCGACCAGTTCTCTATAGTTATGCGTTTTCCGGAAATCTTCCTCACCAATAAAGATAATGCAGAAATCGAACATATTAAAATTATTGACTTTGCCCTCAATATTATTAAGAATACACTCTATTCCACATTTAGGTTTACGATAGTGGCATATTTCATAATTAGATATAACGGTATTTTCCATTAAAGTATAGTGCCTGTTTGTGATTTCACTACTGATGAGGCACAGCTTGTGTTTCGGAGACGATGGTGAGTCTTGTAATGAGGTATCATTAATCGTGGTGCTGGGAGCATCTTCTGTAGTGAGTGATAAAGTTCTTCTTTTTTGACTCTCGGTTTCGTTCTCCTTACTGTTTTCAATAGAAATCCTATTATTTGGTTTTATTTGGGTC
Source organism: Phlogophora meticulosa (assembly GCA_905147745.2). Taxonomy (NCBI): domain Eukaryota; kingdom Metazoa; phylum Arthropoda; class Insecta; order Lepidoptera; family Noctuidae; genus Phlogophora; species Phlogophora meticulosa. The sequence goes on along the minus strand of LR990535.1, from coordinate 2,488,963 downwards.
TTTTTCTTTTTAGTTGGGCCATTCTTCTCGGTATTCTTGTTTGGTGTTAAGGGTTTACTTGGACTATTAGCAATTTTTCTATAAAGCATGTTTTCCTTTGTTAAATCTTTATTATTTTTCTTCAAATTATTTTTTTCTAATGAAAGCAGTTCAATCTCTCTATGAGCGCTATTTAGTTGTAATGTTAATTCTTCAACTTTTTTCTTCAATAACTCAATCTGTTGATTATGTTCATCATCATCTGACATATCGGGCATACTATTAGATGTACCGTCCAGTGTTTGCGAAGTAATATTATTATTGTTGTTACTGTCGCTTATTTCCGAGCGCTCCGATCGAGTGCGAGTACGTCGAAACGTGATATTTTCTAAGAAATTCATCCTTTATCTTTTTATATAAATATATCGTGAAAGAACCAAAAACGATTATATGAAATATTTGGGTTGGATTAGAACTCGGTCTCTATACACTCTAATGTAGGCGCTTTATCAACTAGACCAGCTAGACTAGATCTTGTACTAAAACGGTGAAATTGTGTTCCTTATTATGAAGTGACAAGTGTTTATGTTTTTTATTATAGCTCAATAGATGTCATTCTTTGTTTAAACTTTGACAAATATTTTTTAATTATACATTTTCCCTTGTTTGACCAGATTTTTAATTGCTGGTAACACTCGTTATCGGGGTAAATGAAAACAAGAAAAAAAAATATATATATTTTGGCAACCCACATAGAAGTCAGTGTCAAAAATAGGATCGAATAAAATGTATGATTCTGCTATTCACTGATAGATGTCACTATTAGTGTATCACTGTTTTACCGACAAATTAGAATTTTAAATAAAATAAAAAATAACGATTTGATTATTATTTAAATTAGGTTTATCACAATGTTTACCGTCTTTTATTCAATTGTCACGGAATAAACTTTGTTCATGGCACTAATATTAAAGTTATTGTTGCTTACTTTGTATGTTCTGACTGTAGTAACAATGTTCACTTAAACACTAGAGATTTGTAACAAATACTATAATTACGTATTACTTTCTCCAAAGTTCGAGATAACGATCACTCATATAATTTGAATGTTATTTAACAATTTTAGACACTTTTTATATCACTATAGTGGCAGTAACTATTTTTTTTAAAATAAATTGTCGAGAGCTCAATGTTTATGTTATGGCAGCGCCATCTACTCTATCACGAAATGAATTTAGTGATATCTGGTGCAAGTGGGTCTAAAAGTATTTGGACCGACTCAAGCTCTAGCCCTAGGCGCTTATTCTTCGATAGATATTTTCCAGCCGTTTTTATTGATGAACAGACAAATTTAAAAACTTTTACATTTACCTACCAGGATTGACACGGTAAAATACTAGTTGAATCTTATTTTGAAATTCAAAAGGCTTACTATAAACGTTTTACAACAACTCCAGCTTTATTGCGCGTACCGGTAAGGAGTGAAACTCACTGCTGGAGTGTTCCCGGTATTTATAACCTGGGAGTCTTCAAGTCCCGGGCACAAAGGTTACTTCTAGGCAAGCGTGCACCACCGGCGACTGCCTCATCGCTGGCTATCAGGTGAGATGAGATTGTGGTTAAAGGCGACCTCATCAAACAATAAAAAAGTATATCATTATAGTACCACTATTTGTCGCTTAGGACAACTTGTGACCGAATAACACAACATCTCGCCTGTTTTCCCCGAAGCGTTAGGCAGAGTTGTAGTACACCTAAATTTCGCCAATTATGTTTAGGTCTCATCATGTAATAGAGGTTTCCATCAACTAGGTTTGAATCCAGACTCCGGGCTGCTACTAAGATATTCCAGATTGATAAAACCAATAACAGTTTACCCAACCGAGAAAACGAACCCATAACCTGGTGCTCAAGTTGAGTTGAGTGCAAGTTTCAGCTGCACAGGCATAGTTAGAGTTCTCACGGGTAGTCACCCCTAAAGGTGGACCGACGATCTGCTGAAAACGAGACATAATAGAAATAGTATTTTTTGTCGGTCACCTGGCGTTGAAGATATTAAGATCACAGGAAGCCGGTAGATGAGCGCTGCGCAGGACCGATCGTTGTGGAATTCTTTGGGAGAAGCCTATGTTCAGCAGTGGGCGTCGTTTAGTTGAAATTATGATGATGATGAGTAGGTCTCTAGCACCACCGTGGCTCGTCCATGCTCTATGATACCAACGGCGCGAGTTCCGTGCCGTACCTATACCATGCAACCTCCACAGACGCCGTCTGGCTGCCACGAGGTGCGCAAGGACGACGCCAGCATCCGCGTGTACCTGACGCACTGCACGCCGCTGTACGGCGACGTGCGGGTCGACGTCTACAACAAGCACAAGATGAAGATGCGGAAGGACAAGCTCTTCCACTTCTGGTTCAACACCTTCTTCGTGACTGCGGGCGTCGGCGCCGAGAGAGTACCGGCCTTGGATGACAGTTAGTATAATGATATAAGGTGGTATTTAAGGTGAACCAGCTGCGCTGTACGATGGTCGATTCCATAAATAATAGTTCTAGCGGTACGTTACTATTCCAGCCAGTACTACTCATATCTGTTTCCTCACATTTAGCAGACAATATTAACGGAAATTCAGTAATAAGTGCATACATCGCCGCCATTGTGAAGTCTACTTAGTTACTAGGCTACGCATGCCACAATATATTTTAAAGGTTCATTAGGATTGCTGCTTAATAAGGATCTACTATAGGTGTGGCTAAATAATAACAACCACACGGGTCGTTCGAAGGCGACGCTTGCCGGGGTCGGTGACCATCCATTACATACTGAGACCCCTCCGCGTCTGGATAGTGGAGGTCAAATAGGCAGTGGCTCCATGTAAAGTACAGGAATTCAGCTGCATCCGCTTAGACTCCCGACTGCTGATGTAGGCATGATGATCAGAGACTGCAGCAAGTAGTCTCATGTGCTTAGCTCTATTCTTAATATGACTTTCAATCTTAATAGGCATTTTTTCATCAGACTGGTTATCCTAATATTTAGTCTACCTTACTGATTTGCAAAAGAATACCAACATCAACATACAACACAACAACACGGCATTCTATTTCATTGCAGGTCCAAACCTAGAGGCGTTCAAGCTGACGCTGAACAAGTGGCAGTTGGACGAGGCGCACAAGGACAAACAGCATAAACACTACAGCTCAGACTTCAAGGTAAACCACACATAATCAATCTGTGTTTAATGTTCCCAGTAACGAGAACCGTTTTAGTTATGTATTTAATCAAACTTACAAGTTCTCGTCATTAAAAGATTTATATTTTACAGCCTAATGGGATAGTGTACTGAAACTACTTAGGGTTAATTTCCTGCCCTCTGCGACCCATAACTTGTAGTCAAAGCGACTTTGAACCCATGCAGGCCAGGTAAAGCCAATTCGGCCACGCGAGGAATGTTTGGCGGAACGGCTGAAGGAGGCGGGTGAGGAAATGTTTCGTACACTATCGGAACATTGGCTTTACCTGGCCTGCATGGGTTTAAATTCGTCACAATTATTGGTAGTTAACGAGACATTTCTCGTCTCAACTTCGGTTAAAAGTCCCATTTGAGTGTAAAGTTGACTAAGTATCTAAACTAGAACAAATGTTCGTTCGTTAAAGTGTTTGTTTTATAGGTACCTATTATTGGTATGAAAAGTTTAATATTTAGGAACCATTAATATTGGTGTTTATTTCAATCTGTGCTGCTAGGCAACTGGGCTTTTCCCATTCTGTCTCCTATTTACTATGGGGAAGTGGAAATTATATATTTTTCTAGATGCCTCTTCTGATTAATTTATTAATTTTGTTGCGGGAGATCCAAGTTCTCCGGGCCTCGTGGAGCTCGTGTGCCCCCTGGCTAACCGCTGCGGTACCGTTGCAGGTGGAGCTCATAGTGCAGAAGATGCCGTCGTCGTCCACGTTCAGCGGGCACGGGGCGCGCGAGTCGCCGGCGTCGTCGTCGTCGTCGTGCTGCAGCTCGGCCGACGACCGCTCGCCCGACGCGCACTGGGACTCGGGTGAGCGCTGTGCCCCGCGCTAGCGCCGTGCCGCGCCGTGGCTATGGCACGGCACTGCACACTGGATCGGGACTTAAAAAAAGTGATTTTTGCCGACGATTTTTCAGTCTGCAGTCTGATAGTGCGACACGGAACTTGTTACTTATACAGGGAAAATCGGAATGAGTGATTTTCAATGAAAGATATTTTACTAGTCCGCGGTCAGAAGGTACGGAAAGTACGGTCTGTGTTAATACTGAACTTTTAAATGAAAAGAAGTCGTTTTTGCCGAAGGACAGTTTTAGTTTATAAATAGTCACAGTTTTCTCATATAGAAGACTAACGCTCGGTTGGTGGAACGAAAAACAATTCGAAAAAAATGTCAAACGCTCGTAAACTGCTGTGATTGCTTGAATGGTTTATCAGCCAATCGGATCACTTGACATGCGTTGAATTCACGTTGATAATTCCCGTTCCGGAAACCGGGTTTCGATGAAGTCGTAAGTCTCGTGAATAAATTCGGATTTTGTACTACTGTTAGTATGTGCTAAATAAAAGGTTAGTTTGAACTCAAATGCGTTTCGCTATTAGTCTTGTATGGATGAATTGATAATAGTGTGAGTGATACTTGTTGAATATAGGCTGGACGCTGAGCGTTCACCGCTATTTGTAGATGTGTTCGTGCAATGTTAGAGGTTGGTTAGCTGTGTAGAAGAAATGTCTACTTTTACCCCACTGTGGCGAAGCCCAGAAGGAGGATATTGTTTTATTGCCAAAAATAATAGATTCAGGAATTTGCCGTGTCTTTACTACAGTAAGTCCTGAAATTATTGTGTATCAATTCACAACAAGATCAAAGAATAAGTCTTTCTTTTTCCATATTCTAAAATTCTTATGTTAGACTGCTAAAGTATGCCAATTCTGGGTTCATTTCAGATCTACGCAATCCTACCACACATTGCACGAACACTACGTTAGTGATAAATGGTTTCATAGTTTATATATAGGTAATAAATAAATAACGTTTATATTAACTAAACAGACTTAGTATACCTTCTAATGGGGAGGCGGGCTGACGTCCCGCGCGTTGATCTCTTATGCCGATAACGAATTTCTTGGTGTCGTTTTGTGCCAGTACCTTGTACTATCGTTAATTTTAATAAAAATAAAATTTACTAGAACGTAACACATGACGACATTTTGTAATGAATTAAAATGTTACTGTAATGGCCTATTACTGAGGGTATTGAGCTATTTTTTATTCTCATTCAAATATAATTATGGTTCTCATTATTGTCACCAGAGGGCGCTTTTCAGTGTACAAATCGAAGTTTCTAATAAGTAAAAAAAAAAGTCTCTAAAAGTGTCAATAACGCCATCATCAGAACATTTTACAGTAATATTAGTACCAATGCATTAACAAAATAGTGCAGGTAAACGTACGAACAAAAAAAAACTTGATCAAGACGATGCCAAAATGTCGGAAGAAATAGACATTATTTTTAATAAAATTAACCGTAATTCATTTGTACTGGCTCTAATAACACAAACGATTAGTTGTAAAGTAAATAATACGTTCTCGTAGAGTAACGTTTAGATCTGTCGGAGGGGTCTTAATTCGTACGTTTTCCACATAACCTGGTGCTTCTAGGTAAACATCTCTTTTGACTATAAATAGCGGAATTCTGAGTATAGAATGATAGTAACTCTGTGATCCCTTTTAATGTTGGTGTTGGCTAACATGTTATGTGTGGTATTGATGTCAATAGATTTTGAAATACAACCTTTGCCATCAGTAGTAGTATATAAAGAGGTTGTATGTATATCTGTGGCAGTCGGAATTAGCAAAAGATGGTCCAGCCAACAAATATTAGTAATATCTGCGTCTTTTTACTTATACTCAAGTTAATCTCACCTTCCCCTCGCCAGATTATAAGATTCTGTAACTTTTATATTTGAGATATCTATCGGCATCGATGAACCACTGTCTGTGTGTAACATGGGACTCGTAATATTATACTGGAGCTATCATAGAGACACGAATAAAGTCTAGATAGTGTTTAATCTATCTTGGATAGAGTTCACTTCGCTGATTTCTATAATAGGTATTAGGCGTTATGATACACATTGGTACAGAAAACTACAGATTGTTTTTATATTTTTTTTCTTTCTCATTAGCGAAAGTTTTGACAGTCACTTTAGGTAGGTATTTGAATAATTATTATAGCTGAGAGTTGTGGCCTCGTTCAGACAGCTTAAAAGCAAATGTTTAACTTTTTATATTTTCTTCTATAGAAGAGAGGATGTAACATTAAAATAGAAACAGATATTTAGGAAGCATTTTTTATTGAAATTGAACCAATTTTATGGTACATAAAATCACTATAAGACACCTGACCGGTATCCAAAAGACCGACATCATGGGTCCACTAACATTTGAAAATAGCATGCATTACGGGTTTGACTCACTCATTTGTGTCTATACAAAATATAAACAACATGCATGCCCTAAACAATCACAATTGGTATACACAAACGATAAAAGTGATTCAATTTCCCCTTTACAATGAAGCTAGGTGTGATATAATGGCGTGCTGATATACAATGATCACTAACGCACATGGTCGCAGGGCCCGTGTGCGAGCGCGTCGGACACTACCGGCCGCTGTCTCCCGAGCACGCGCCGCACACGTAACTATCTCCTCACACACACGATGACGCAGCTTGTGACAGCCACATCCCCACCCACACGTCCACATGCAACTGGCATACAGCTCTTCCACACTTATTTTACCCCTGATTTCGCATCACAATGATCTTTATTCTAGTTGCTATAAGGTTGCTTTCAAAAGTAAAATAATTGTGAAAGGAATGTAGTCGTCCGCGACGGATATATCAGTCGTAACAGCGACACGATATTGCGACGTCTACCCGCCGTGAAATTTAGTTTTCTGATTATTATGGACGTGTGTGACAGCTCATATTTAACAGTCAGACAGGTTAAATAGTGCACAGTATATTACTGACGATATTTTTTAGTATAAGTAAAATGTGCATCATTCAATTTATAGTTTATAACTTGCGGTTTCTAGTCTATAAAATTAGTTTTAAAGGGCAGTAAACCCTTAAACCACCCTGCTCTTATAAACAATAATTTCAATTACTAGAATCCCTTCAACTATCCTTTCTTTATTCACGTCATTTCCCAATCATAAACTGCGTCATCTTATTATTTTGCTCTATAGCACGTTTTGTCACTGACTGCTCGGCTTTCACGATTTAACCTCAGCTTGATTCGTTTTTGTTTTCGTTTCGTTCATTGCTTGTGTCACACTGCACCGTCACACGTTTTAGGTTCGTTCGCTGTGTGTTTACAGTACCTGGCCGTAAATACGACACATAGCTGTAGACAGAGACCGTTACACAGTTACCTACGAGTGAAAGAGACGAAGCTCTCAAAAGCTGTAAACGTCCTAAAATGGGCCATATTTACGGCGGTACTATCATTTTGTGCATATGTTTCTTGTCTAATATTTGATATTTTTCTTATGTGATTGTCTTTTTGTATATTTTTTTTCTATCTTGAAAGCTAAAGTATTTTACTGTAAATATTACTGCTCGGAGAATAATTCTAGTTTGCAAAAGCAATATGTATTTTTTACAAATATTATATTTCTAATAAATACATATTATATATCAATTTGTTGTCTTGTTAATTTATCTGAGAGTTCCCCAAGTTTAAAATAATTATTTAAATTCAAACTCGTGTAACTGTGTGTTTACTCTTTAAAAATAGCATTCAAGATGCAACTAATTGTGCTTAAAAATTCATGTGCATGCTTCAAGTGTATATAATTATGCTGTTTTAGTTCTAACCTTACTCTTTTTTACTTTTTAATGCAAATATACAGCATTATTATGACCTTTATCGACAATCGGAAAGACCAATAGTGAGATCTAATTACATCATTTTCAAAACCAAATAACGGTCATTCTGGTCGTCTATATTCCCTCTGTGTGGATTGTGTTATGGGTACATATTGCGAACGAACTCACACCTTATCATACAATACCCATTTATGTACTACCTCGTAGAATTTATGGGAAATTGCGACGGCCGTGAAGTAAAATGCAACTGCATTTTTTTGTGAGAAACACGATTGCTCAATTCTTTAAGATTTCACAAAACCTTGTAGTTTTCTATTTTTACTTCGCGGCTGTCGATTTCATAGTTTCCAATGGGACTAAGTGGGTCACAGAAGGACCCTAAGACCCAGATATTCCGCCAGGTGGTACAGTACCTCTAACATTTCATTCGCTGTACATTGCTCGCTTTGCACAGTTTGAACGCATCACACACGCCACATACGGATTTTTTTTAAACGCCTCATTCTTTTTATTATTTTTTTTATTCTTAGAATGTTAATTTATAAGGCGTTTAGAAAATATTTTTAAATAATTTGTTTGAAATTTTGGGCTTTATGTTGTGACTAAATAATCGTACATTTTCTGTTATTAATTTTAATCCAATGCTTTCTTACATACAGTTAAAATGGCAGTTGCTCTAAGATGATTTGTATTAATTTGTAATTAAGAAGCCTAACAGTTCAAACAAGTAATAAATCTGTCCGTGGCTTTGTTATCGTTCAAAGGCTTATATGGGTTTCTTACATTTTCAGGTGAATCGACATACTTGTGAGGTTGGCTCGTGGCCTCGAAGAGCTCTCCACACTTCTATAAATAAACCCCGCTTTCCCCCACCCTACTGGCAAAGGCTTGAACTCTAACACGGTGCCAGAAACACTTATAACCCTGAATCCTAGTGATGTTTACTGAACAAGTAGTGCTCTATGTGTGTCTAAAATGTGTAGATATTTAACAAAAATGAGCGGGTTGTGCCATTGCCGCGTACCGACGGACTAAACGTACGGTTTGGATATAAAAAAAAACAAGTTTTTGTGATAATACTAGTGTGCTGAATGGACTTGTACGTCGATGTATCGACGTAGTGGAGATATCGTTTAATTTCACCCGTTTACAAGCCGTCGAAGATATCGACTTTAAATTCTATGGTCACAAGGTATGTTTCTCGTTATAACTCTTATGACTGATAAGTACATTTCTCGGTATTTTTTTTTTAATTATAAGCTTTGGCCATTGTCATAGATGTGTTTCAGTGAATAAAACATTTTGTACTTTTTAAATGTCAAAGATTAAAATTACAAGGAGGTTTATAGTGTATTCCGCCGAATTTTTAAACAGACTGAATGAATACCGGTGATCAGATGGTTAGAAAAGTTTTTTGTTAGATCATTTCAGTTGAGGAATGGATTCTATTGATGATGAAAAGCAATGTGACTCGCTTGAATAGTTTGAAAATAATATTGTCTGTTGAATTTGTGTATTTAGGAGTCATTATATCAATGTGAAGTCAAATGGTGACGTTTATTTATTGTATGTACGAAATGTGTGAGATAATATCTTTTATTTCACTTTTTTGCCTCCATACTAATGACCAAGCTAAGTTTAGACAGAGATAAAACATGACTTTCATCTTATTGTTTTAATAAACGTCACCATTTCGCTGTATTCTAGACGTACCTAGTCAATGTCTTTGAAACGACTTGAATATAAAAAAAAATAAGGAACCAATTTCTAGGTGCTCTTATTTCTTTCAATTATTTGAAAATAATAATCATCCTGGTTAACCGGCTTCATAGTTAACCGAAATATTCGAAGATAAATCGTCTGTTTGTTCATACAATGTACCATAAACGTCAGCTTCACTTATATGTAAGTATTTTTTTATTGATAAAGAACTACAATATGCCGTAAGTGCGAGGCAGATTTTCCCACCATTTCGACTAAGTCCATTGACGGACAGTTTTTTTAAATGTTTTTTTTTGTATACTTTCGAAAGATCTCACTAACTGCCGTCATAAATGTAAAAATTTGTTAGGCTTGTCGTGACTACTGTGCGGTTTTTATGTGTCAGACATTGGGCTATATCCCATAAAATAAATTATATTTAAAAAAATATGGGATACATGGATAAAACTCCATTATAAAGCACTGATTCTTCAGTCTATGTTAGATTATAAAGCCACTCAATCTCTCTAGTATTCTCCAAAATATCTAAGATAAGAATTTCAAATAAAAATCCCACAGTAGACACTTTGTTAGTAGATAAAAAAAACTTCCAAAAAACAAGTTTGATACTTGACACAATTTTATGAAAGGAACTGAAGGCCTAGTAACCTTAAATTTTTGACCCTCTCGGCTAGTCCGCTATCTGAACATAGATTAAACTATAATACCTACATTTAATATTCTACCTAATATAAGTTAATCATATTTATTTCACAATACATTGCACTATTTCTATAGTGTCGTTAACAAAATAATAAATCTAGCTATTGAGAGAAAGAAATGGAATTCAAACAATATCGTTATTCATTGCTGCATTGTGTCGTCAAAAGCTAGGGTGGTCACTTGAAAAAGTACAAATGTTTGCAAGTAACTAGGTCTTCTCAGAGAATGGTTTACCACGCTAAGTGCGAGAGAGACACCACGATTTTCGTGCGTTCGTATAATTCAAGAAACCTTTTCAATGCCTACAACATGATTATTTATGATACAGCATGTTTATGATTGGCTAATAACTAAATCATGTGGATTAGCAATAACAGCAAAGGACAGTCGTGTTATCCATTTCGAATTCACCAAATTCAAAATGATGAAGATCTATTAAAGACCTCCCAAACTAAAGTGGGGTCCCTGGTATTTTATTTAAATTATATTTTTCTAAACAAGCTTTAACACGCATTGCCATTCAAATCAAATGATTATGCAAAATTTCATCTCAATCGGTTGGAGATAACTGGTTTAAAATTCAGTTGCAAGATTTCTCCCATACATACTAACATGGCAAGTTAAATATATTAATGCTTTTAAATAAATGCAAAGGTTAGCTTTTCGTTAATCCCCTTAAGTTTTTAAGCCATTAAAACTCTGACTATAAAAAAAAAACAATCTTTGAATTGCCATAGACAATGGGTTAGTAGAAGTTACGATTTATTGTCATCTCGTACGTTTTGTAGGCATTGAAAGGGCCATACAGCCTGGAATATTCGAACTGAGTTTCTGGTATGCAATGTGCAGTTTATTGTGTTTTTGCAATTGAAGTATGTTAACTAGTAACAACAAAAGATTGGCGCCATGGGTGGAGGAATTAACTTTCTGGAATCATATGAAGTTGTGATTTAATCATGCATCAAAAGGAGGTAAAGAATAATCGAATATTTTATCAGCACAATAATGGTTACGCGCCTCGTTAGTCGAAAGGTGATGCGTCATTACTCTCTAATCCACTCTAAATAAGGGTTAGAACACCTTGATACTAGTAATATAGTAATTGGAAATTCAAATTTTGCAGGGGTGGGTGACCACCTGTATAAATCACAGGAATACACTGATAGGTACAACGGGGCAAATAGAAACGCCGGTTTCGTAGGAAAAAAACTTGAAATGAGATTTTCAAGTTCATGCAATAATATTTGTTACTGAAAAGGTGTCCAAATGATTCATTTAAATTCATTAAAAAAGAAAACAGTCCTTGTATTTATCTAACAATGTTTAACCAACATGAAAATCTCCTTCCAAAGCTTTGTTCCTACTAACCCGCCGTTTCTATTAACCATTTTAAGGTGGCTCACAACTTTATGATTCCTAGAAAATCAAGCCTCCATTCATAGATTGAGTTACAGACGATTCTGTACCTTAAAGAGTTGGATGAAAAGCCGATGTTTTTTTTATTAAATTGTAAATATTTTTGTTACGATACATTAGTGTTTAAACGAGATCTGTGTTTAAATAAGTAGGTTGTAACACAATCTAGCATCTTTAAAAAGTTTTATCAATTTGACAAAAGCATATTGAGCGTTGTCTATGGCTGGTCCATGTGCAATGGAGAGAAATTAAAAATGTCTAATACTGGTGTTAGTTTTGTTCTGTTATTTTAATAGCTTTTCAATCTGTTAATAGTTTTCATAATCAAAAACTGCTTTAAAAACAATTTCAATTTTACCATTTTTTAAGATGACGTTAAAACAAATATAAATTGCCTACAAAATCCATGTAAACCAAGATTAAAATAAAAGAATGAAAACGACACCATTTCTTGTTTATGTTTCTATGACGTTTAGGAGAGTTCACGGTTATTGTGATATAGGGCTTCGTAGGCGGACTGTGGCTCAAAGCTTTGGTACGGAGCGGTAGGCCCATCTCCCGCAGGAGACTGCGTGTTTCGTTCTGTCCAGATATAGTACGGAAGGTTTGAGCCACTCCGAAGTTGTTATGACGACGGGTTTATCGTAAATGCCAGTACATTGGTGTGAAGAGAATGGGGTGGCTTTGATGTAGCGATATGAAAGCGAAACGAATGGACATGCATATGTCTAGCCTAGGTTTTATACTCTCTACTGTGGTACTGACGTATGGTTCATTGCGAGAACGCGTGCCGAGTGGGAATGTATCACGTGGTCGGAATTTTATATCTCGTCGTGGTTATGGCCTATGAGGATATTCGGAAAAGGAGGGAAAGCGAATGTGAAGCAAGGATGGCATTTTGGACAAACTCGCTGGAGTTTTAATGTAGTACGTAAGCAATGGTTACTTTAGTTAGGTTAGATCGTGTCTAGATAGGTTTAAATAACGTCATAGAAACGGACAGAGCTGCAGGAGTTCGAAAATGACAAAAAAAATTTTTGATTCTTTTAGGCATTACGATTTTAATTTCTTAATACGGCTAAGACGGAGTCACATGAAGCTTCCAGTTTAAAAACGTTTTTATTAAGTGTCATGAATTTGTTTTTTTTTCATTAATTAGTTTGTAATTTTTTAATTGTATCGCTTCAGATTTCTAGTTATCTGTTAAGTATATGTATTTGGCTCAGTAATTTTTTTTTTATTCTGAAATTTCTATGCGTCATTTTAACTTCCGATTTGTAAATAAGGATGGTGAAATTCTAAATTACTGTTTTTTTTACAATATTTTTTTTGTGCTAAATTTTATATAAGCAGCGAATTACAATCTATTTGGCGTCCGGAGGTTAATATACGCGTACCTATATATCATCAAGTACAAATTTAGGAGTTATTAGTTTGTGCCGTCTTAGATAGACGGAGTGGACTAAGCCATTAACTTATTCTCCAAAAAAATATTTTTTAATGGAAATATTTGAATAAACAGCCACCTCTAGTATTAAAATTACCCCCATTCCAGGAAAGTGGTAGACGTTTGATGTTTTTTTTAATTGTATTCGCACGAATATTCGTTATCGGTTAACCGCTCGACCTCCCCTCTCCTTTCATCAAAGGTTTAGCTTTAAAGATTGTTGTTTGCCTTATAAAAAAATGTGATCTTATGAGGATTATACTAAAAGGATGTCGCTGTATGTTGTGGACGTAGGCAGCGTTTGATTTTGTAACTTTGCACCTTCGTATCAATCGTAACACGATGTGGCTCAAAAGACCAGTACTCAACGCAGACGTAACTGTCATTAAGTTCTTTCTGAAATTCAATTAAAAAAAATGCTTCTTTTTCTACACTGCACTTGGGTATAATTTACACCGTTAAAAAAGAACCTATATTTTGAACTGACTATTATCAGTGTAAATAATAACTTCAAAATTGAACTCAGACGCGCCTCCGTCCGCAATAAGTATGAAAGAATAATGCCTTGTTTGTATAATGAATATGGTAACATATAAAAAGAATAATGAATTATCTAATATAATAAGACTTTGACAATGTTCGATAGGCTCAGTAAAGATGACTGTCAATTGAATACAGAGGCGAAAAGGGCTTTATTGGTTAGGAAGTTGGTTAACTAGCATTCATGTTGCGACTAAACGCAATTATATTTTCTGATCCGTCGATTCGATTCGTCGTCGAACTTTTTGTATTGATTCATAAAAAAAAGCATGTTTCTACTGTCACTATCACAAATATATAAAGTTTATTCTGTGTGTCTTTCTTTGCGAGAGTCGCAACGTGAATGGCATCTTTAGTATGGAAACTAGTAACCAAGCTACATGTTCTTCGAATGATTATGAAAACGACTGTCACAGATAAATGTCTAGTATTCTAATGTTAATCAAATCTATGTTCGACAACTAAGGACTGTGTGGTCCATATTTCAAATGCGACATGTCGGTGCGTGCACAGGGGGCTTTTTGCTATCGATTCTTACATTCTCAGATACTAGTAAAGCCCTCTTCGCAGATAGAGAAACTAAAAGAATATAATTTTTTTATAAATCTTAAGAAATTCTTAGTTTCACAGTAAAGTAATACACTGTAAATTATTTCTTATCTTAGTAAAAAGATCTCATCACCTTATTTTTTTTGTTTTGTCTTTTTATAATTATTTTGAGAAGCAGATTAGTTGATTTAAAGACAATCAATGTAAAATAAAACTTATGGATGTATATAATTTCTTTGTTTTATTTATGCCTGTTTGCACAAATATCTTTACCCAATGAAAAACAGGTTGGTCCCTAACCTGTTTGATAAACGTGTTGGTCCGACCCATAGATCACAGAATGGCCGACAGCGGTGTCTAGAGACGGCAGTACCTACCAATCAAATTTGTGGCGCCAAAAATGCACTGACCACTTACTTCTGGTCACGACTGCCATTCTGAACTGTCAGTTTGTATGCGTCTTGGTTTATATGGATAGTGTTGATAATGTCCTCTCTAGCAGCAGCCGCAGAGGCGTCTCCGTGTTCTGTGGTATACGGGTTCTGATATCGCCCTACTGCAATACTCCCTGTTTAGCTATAGCACAGAATAGAAGCCTGGAAGTTGTCTACTGAGATGGTAAGTATCTTCTTATTGGTGTAGAGTTGTACCAGTGATATAAAGTGCGCTCAAATGTTCGTAATTTGAACCTTATCTCAATTGCGCGCTTGTGATTTACCTACTTAAGGTAGCAGACAAACTATAGTGAACAAAAAATAATGTTAATGAATATTACTGGTTTATCCCTGGGTTGCCGATTTTTTTCTGCAAATATAAATACGGAAACTAACGAATATAATGCTAAAGTTTCCAAAAAATCAAAACATGGATTACTACCAGCATTGATTACAATTTAGGCGAAGACTTGTAAATAATGAGCAATTCGTATCGTATTTTATATATGAAATTGACCTCATACTCATACATTAAACAAACTTTGGTGCTTGTTGCACTATTATAGTCATTCGGAAATACTATTCTGACGATAATATAAGAACTAACAATATAAAAATTTGTGTTTGATTGTCTATTCTATGTTAGACCATCAAACACAAGTTTTGGTACACACTACGTGATATTGGAAAAATTGTGGTGGTCTTTTTCACAAAAGCCTGAAGAGTTGAAGTCACAGCACTTATAATAATACTGTTTGAAGTTTTTCCAAGTTAGCTTGTAACTATTGTTTCACTAATATCGAGAGTTATAAAAGTAATTCTGTAACCAAATTAATCTGGTGGCTGGGTATAGCGTATTAAAAATTGTTTTCCTAACATATTAATGTTTTCTGTAAGTTCTCCATCCATTACACCTCAGTGTAACAGCATGCCCAGTCTAGTTTGCAGTTCAGCGCGGCGCAGCTTGTTATAAAAAATGCTACTTAGTGAAAAAATGGGTGCACTTTATTTTAGTTATGTTTTCCCGCCTGCGTAGATGCAGCTGTCAGATCTTTGACGGTTTGTACGGATAGTCAAAAGCCCGAAAGTGTGATAACTCTTTTCTGATAGTCTTACCAAAGGTGTTGCCCCATAGCTGGAAGGTCAGTTATGCCGTAGCTCCATTGAATATACCTATATGTGAATTCAAAATTAATGTAAATTATAAATTGATTTTGCTTACCGTTAAAACGTAGCACTGTGTCATATTATAAACACCTTTGTAAACATACCATGTTTCTTCATTCGATCATTCCAGTTAGACTGGCAGATGATAAAAAAACTACCATTTAAAAACGTGTTTTTATTAAGTCACGATACACAAAATACTCATTGTAATTCTTATAAACTAGATAC
Organism: Phlogophora meticulosa; assembly: GCA_905147745.2. NCBI lineage: Eukaryota > Metazoa > Arthropoda > Insecta > Lepidoptera > Noctuidae > Phlogophora > Phlogophora meticulosa. The sequence continues at coordinate 2,472,856 of LR990535.1, read as the reverse complement.
GTATTACATTATAATTAGTCAAACACCCTGCCGAATTTATGTTGGTTCATGTCAAAATACATGTGCAACTAATAGTTGTGCCAGTTCTATAAACAAGCTTTGCTTATGTAAATATAATTATTGTGATTAGAAACTCTTTAGGACCAACTACCGTCACTTATTCAGCTTAATAACTTCTATCTGTTTCCGTGCCCACAGCGCCCAGCTAATAAATCGTCAGTAAATTTATCACCTTGCCCAAAATTAGATGTTTTGGGTAGACTGGTAAGTAGAACGTAACAATTAAATTGGACAAACCAGTTATTCGTCGTATAAATACGGCTCAAGCGGAATGGACACGGAAATATTGGTTGGGTAAATCCGACTTGGGCGGAAACGCGTAGCTTAAAACGGAGTGAACAGAAACGGAATTTTGAAGAGAATTTTCTCGTTACTTGAACATTGTTTGTAATACAGGGTGGAAAGCACATCGACGCACAAACTGAATACTTAAGTTCAGAACATGATTTTACCAGCGTTTAAATATTTCGTCGTCTTCTTCCTCATTTTTACGTTTCTTTCTGCTGTGTTTTACCAGTAAATAGTCATTGAAAAAAACTAAAAAAAATATGTATTTATGTATTTAAAAAAGGTTAATTAATACCTTACGCCTGTCATTAAAAATCTAAAACTAAATCAGGATTTTAAAATTTTATCTAAAAAACAAAATAACATCAGGAAATTTCAACAAAATGTTTCTATTAGCGGTCCAGAATCATGTAAGTATTGACTTATGGTATGAGTTTGTGCAGCGGTCCAGACCCTTCCACCCTATAATCTAATTCTTTCTAATTATTTTATAGAAATGAAATGAATAAATTCGACACCTTGTTAGTAACAAATAATATTGAACTAACGTGAAAATTCCATTGAAAGTTTTCTTTCGCTTTTACCCGACGCTTCTACCTACCCCGTTTTACTGGTACGCAGCTCAGTAGTCAGTCCCTTACTTTAAAACGTGAAGAACAGCCCTGCTAGGAAACATGGGTTTCTGCTGTACTGTAGTGCAAGCTAAATCAGAAGAAATTGCTGTAACGTAACATTATAATATCCATATAACAATCCTTTTACGTTCAGTAGTGAACTCTTTTTAACAGATATGTCTGAACGATTTTTTAATAGACTATTTAAGTAGGTGAATGCTGAATTTCGTACAAAAACCGGCCTAGAACCACTTGAGCACTTACGACATGAATTTTTCATGATTTCTTGTATGCGCTTTGAACACATCCCTAAGGTGTTAGGTATTATAATTACTATAGCGGTCGCTCTTTCTTGTATGCGCTTTGAACACATCCCTAAGGTGTTAGGTATTATAATTATTATAGCGGTCGCTCAGCGGTCGAAATTCGGCCATTTTGGCATCCATCTTTATAAACTTTAACAATACCAAATCTACCACTCCTCCGTACGCGCTACACAAAAGGAATCCCATCCGAGAGAGATAGTAAGAAGTATTTCGTGAACATTTCATCGGGCTGATATAGTTCCAACGATACTCATATATCTACAGGTAATCGATTATCAGAATTTTGTTTCCTATGCTGCAGTTTTTTTTAGAACAAACTTCATATTTCTGCATATTTGACATATAAGTCTTAAAATTGATATAATTGATAACAATCAATAACAAAGTTGGTTCAATTTAAAATCATGAGTGAATGCAACACTTAAGTTTAATTATTCTAGTATAAAAATAACATAATCTTCATTTAATTATAGGTCAGAGAAATGCAGTTCTTTTGCAGTACCCATCATTCTCGTTCAAAACACAAGTTTGTCTGTATCCTTACACTGAAATGGCGGCAGTTTCACGTAAAACGTATTTGTAGCCACATCAGCCGAACCCAGAATATTTATTAAGGGTCACGATGACGATTCTGCCAATCACAATCAGTTGACTTCAAGCTCTATTCCCATTGGACGTCTGCTGTCACCTATCCTTCGCACAAGGTACCATCAGCACCTATTATCGCGCCATTAGGTCTCCAAGCGTCATTGTCTCAACACTAACTTCCACCAATGACGCTACGTCTTCACCCTCCAATGGTAAGCGACGACTAAATCGCGCCTCTCCCCCGTCCCCTGCCGCGGAACCCCCCTCGACCTCTAGGGCGCGCCCCCTTGCTGGTATTAGGAGGGCTTTTAGGCCGGAGGGCCTCTATCCTCTCGGTGCAGCCAGTGCTCTCCCGACCCTCTGAGAAGTAAGATGCGTAGAGGTCTGCGTTGAAGTTTGAGTTGGTGAGCTCGTGGCCAATGGTCACCCAGCCTGGTCGGATCGTGGAGTCGCGGCCGAACAGGTGGATTCTATAAGGCATAAAAAAATGTTTATGATATCTCACATAATATTGATTTGTTGTTTTATTGGCCGGAAGCGCTACTACTCAGTATGAGATCTAGGGTTCTTTGTTCAGTAGCAGAACAAGGTTGGTTTACAACCGGTTTGTAGCAGGATTTAAACAAAACTGGCGAAATATGGGTGAACTATAGGTATATATACTGCCTAACCTTTCCGGAAATACAAGACTGATGTTTAACAGTAGATCAACGAGACTGGTTAATTTAATTTATCATAATTATTAAAGTTCTAAGAACAATCAAGTTACCTTCGCCTCCCCAAACAAAAATGTTCCATGATATGGAATATCTCAATAGGCTTCTCACTGCTTCCAAACTCGGGGTCCTCGGATATGATCAGGTCTATATCCACATTGGCATGGATGAAGTCTCCGTCCACCGACCTTCGGACCGTGCCTTTGATGCCCATAAGACAGTGCTCTTTAGTCCTCTGGAAGACCGCGTTATGCTCCAGGTTCTTGGAGTGTCCTGGGTTCTTAATGTTGGTTTTAATCCAGCATATGTCCTCGCAGCGCCGAAAGCCCCATTTTTTCAGACATTCTCTGCCCATGTCTAAACCTGTGAAGTTTATAGTGGTTGGTGAGTTATTTATAAAAGTAGGTAGGGGCCAACTGCCTCATCTGCCTAGCCTTTTCCCAACTATGTTGGGGTCGGCTTCCAGTCTAACCGGATGCAGCTGAATATCAGTATTCTACATGGAGCGACTGCCAATCAGATCTCCACAACACAGTAACTTGGCAAGACGATAGAGTCAGAAGCCCGAAAGTCTGACAACCAGTCTAACCAAGGGGTGGTTAGACTGGTTGTCAGACTTTCGGGCTTCTGACTATCCGTAACGACTGTCAAAGTCCGTAAATGACAGGTGGGACCGACGGCTTAACTTGCTTTCTGATTCACGGAGGAGTCTCGATCTCGATATGTTACAAACGGTCACCTATCCACAGACTGTTCTCGGCAAGCGTAGCTTAACCTTCGAACAACCCGTGCGGCTGTTTTTATTTAGCCACGAGCTCCTCCAAGGCAAAATAGGTCCGCTATAAATCTTAAAGTTACCTTAACCTAATTTAATTTAAGAGATATCACACCGCTTAAACAACGCGTTAGGTAGAGCGATTGACGTGCTTTAATGCAGTAGTAGTACTCATTAAAATAAAGTGATTTTCATTTTAATAAATCAATCGATTTTTTTGACGAAATCGACTATGGAGCAAACATTGAAATCAACATCATCATTGTCATTGAATACATTTTTGTTGGCTGGTAAAAAAAAAATAGGAACAACTGTTTATATTTTCAAGATTTTAGGGTGAGCATCTTCATGAGCGCTCCCTTAATGTTTGGATAAACAAATAGAACCTAACTATTTTCCATACGTTAAGTTAAGAAAATATTGTAAAATAATCATTCTCTAGCAGCAGGCTTCTAAAAAGACTTTAATGTCGCGTCACAAATGAAACGCAAGTCAAGTGAAGATGGTAGTGAAAGTGTAGGCTGTTAAAAATTCATTAAACCAATCAAGCAGTTAACATGTTTGACATTAGCCAAAATAATTTTCGTTCCAGGATATTGGCCCAGGTGTTTTACCTTCAGAACTGCCACACCACAGGAATATAAAGGAGCGAGCCTGCGCTATCTGCTGCAGATCTAGCGCCAGTACATCCTGCCAGCGCCAACCCGAGCCCAGGGGGGGTTCCACCAGGATCACGTCGAACTTGTTACCCATCTGCTTCAAGTCAAATGTCTGGGGACATGGCAGTACATAAATAAAATAAATGTTATGGCAGAATGTTACTTATAAAGAACATTGGGGACCGGAGTGCAGTAAAGGAAAGAGCTACCACAACTTAAGTCATGAGAGCTGTGAGAGTACTTTTGTCACAGCATGGATTAGCAATGCCTCACAGATACACCCGATTCTAAGGGTCTTAGCGTGATGATAAATACTTACAGCATAACCTTCCTCAAGAATTGTGCTATCATACACAAAAGGGTTTTTTAAATCTAATTGGTAGTTTTAGTGATTAGTGCATTCAAACGAAAAAACAAACAAACTTCAGTGTTGTCTGATCATGGTTAAGTTACGTACTAAGTTCGTAAGTAATATAAGTAATAGAGAGTGTGCCATTATCCATTACCATTCCACTATCATTAGTAGAACATGGTAGCCAATAGAACCATGAGCTTTTGATTGTGGACAACATTGGCACTGTATGCTTAGTTTTTTTGTAAAAGCTTTTTAGTTAGGAATATTTTTAGCATTAAAATATGGCTATATTCGAGAGATGGCACACGGGTCTGTTGCGGTGACTACTTCATATTTATGAACATAAAAAAACAAACACAATATGTAGTACGACTACATGATACGCAACATCGTCTAATGACTTGTTGAAATGACAATGCTGGGACATGCAATGCAGTACAGCACACTGGTGTAGCTTTACTCTTAATGTGTATTTTATTTGACATAATTTGATTTAAAGTGCCTGTACTTGATTTTATAAGGTTTATTTTATTGTATTGGATTTGCCAACGGGTGTAAATTACTGGAAATAAATCGATTTATTATTTATTTATTATTGGTGTACCTACAGTCTCATGCAGATTTGTTCACCACCCAACCATAATCATAACTTACCTTTAGATCACATTTCAAATACATAGGTGGAGTAGCAGTCTGTGCGATCTGATCATCCTTCAGCTTTATAAGTTCTCTCAACTTGGGGTACTCTTCAAACCGGTCAGCAAGACCAACGTCACGGATGAAGTTCTGCGGTCTCTGACCAGTGTCTACAAAATGCTGGCAGTAGTCATTGTGCGGGTTCGATGATTGGGTACCCTGGGTGACGCAAAAAGATTAATTAAGTATGAAGAATCTGTACAAGGTAACATGAAAGCACCCATTAATGTGACCTAATTTTGTAGGACATTCATTTTATATTTACAATGATATAAACCCATTGCAAGCTGAGATGACATGTTTTTTGTCATTGCAGACTCGCACAGGTCCTTTTTTATTTGTATACTTTTCAGGTTATTGAAGTTGTTTGCATTGCCCGAATAAATGGTTTTCTTTCCTTCTTCCTCACAAGCGTTTGTAATTACAATAAGTATTCTAGTTAAGCAAAATAATGCAACTTACCTTCAAGAAAGTCGAGGAGTCTTTATAAACTAGTTCATCAGGTTGATCTTTAGCTGTTGGTTTGTCACTTCCTTCGTTTTCCACGCCAGGAACCGCCTGCTTCTTCGCCGGCACGTCCAATGTAGCCCCCAAAGCATGCCTCAGCTCACTCACACTTGATACGCCAAGCTATAATTAAAACGGCACGTCTATCTTGATTCTATACTACCAAACATAGGTTTTAGGTTATGTCACAAACAATCTTCAATATACTAACAGTTTGTGCCAATAATTTCTTCCTTTTTTGTGATCGTTCGCGTAATTCTTTCAGTTTTTCACTCATTATCGTTTTTTAAAACAGTTTCGTTTCAATTTTGAAATGCAATGCAAGATAAAGCTATCGAAATTATAAACAACTCGGCGATGACAACAAAGTCGTCGTGCAGAAACTTTAAATATTACATAAATTGAAAATATTTTCTGAAACCCCTAAAGTATTATTAAACATAACCAAAGTATATTTTAAAAGTTTCTACAAAAATGTATTTGACGTTTTTACATTAATAAAATAACATTACGAGTAATATTGAAAACCTAGTATTGTATTTCCAAACGAAAATTAAAAACTTCTGCATTGTAGTCCATTATTCCAAGAATTCCTTCACATCTTCGGTAGTATAGTGGTAAGTATCCCCGCCTGTCACGCGGGAGACCGGGGTTCGATTCCCCGCCGGAGAGAATCTTTTTGTTTTTTATTTTATTTTAGTAAGCTCAGTATTGGAAATTCGACTGCTTTCCCTAACCACAAAATTTTCGATGCACGTATTATTCGTATTAATAATATATTTTTTAGGAAAGGGAGAGGGCAGGGTTGCTTAAATAGTTGAAGAAAAAAATGTTTAAATTGTTTAAGTATATATTTTCACAATTACTCTTATCGATAAACGTTATCAGTTTCATGGGGTCCATACAACACTAAGTACTTACTAAAATAGATGATGGCACGTTTGTCACAGTGGCTGAACGATTTGCTGCTGTGCCGCGTGTCATGGGTTCGATTCTTAAATATTCTGAAATATTTGGCTTATAGGTAGTTGTTTCGGGTCTGAATGTTCATATATGTAATTTTAAATGTTTGTAAACGCACCCACGACACACGAGAAATTCTTAGTGTGATAACGAAACATACAACAACTACATACTCTTTTGCTTCGAAAAATACTCGATCATAATACCTATGATAAAATGTATACCTTTACTAAAATTCAAAAAGTCTCCTCTCAGCTTATTGATTGAGAAATGTTACTATAGTATAGTATAGATAGAGAAGTTTCTAAATTATGAATCACTATGTGATGTTTTTGTGTGCTTCTATTATATTCCTTTACATTAATTAAACTGGGCATACACGCACGCCGGTTGTGAGTACTGAGGACCTGACCTTTCTGTAGAACATCACCAATAAGGTCAGTGTATGTCCTTCTAGGGCGCCCCCTCCCGGCGTTTCCACTTACATTTTATCGCCTTATAACTTTTTTACTTACCTTTCATTCATCCTAAGCATATTCTTTTCAATTTTATCACTACAATATATTCTTTTATAAATATTGAACTAATAAAAATCGTCAATATCTTAATTGGGTGATAAGTAAATACCTTCAACTGAATATTACTATACTAACTAGCTTACAAAATAATTCTAGACCATCAAAACTACATTAAATTTGGTATCTAATGATAATTAATACTTATAAGATAGAAATAGTTATCCTTATATAGTCTAACTTATAACAAATAAGGCGCCGATTCCTTTGTTCACAAAATAAACTAAAATAAGACATTTAATAGACATATCTTTCTGACGGACAGCGCGAGAAAGGGATAGTGCTAGCTAAGAACTAAGTTACTAACTTAGTAAGATATGTCGAATTACTTGTATGGCATGAGCTTCGCTGTGTTTATGGTCGATGCGCTCTGAAATGTCAACTGTTTGTATGCGGCTTTGAGTTCAACTAACATTGACAGCTCTTAATAAATTAAATGCCTTCCCTATCTTGTCGTATACGAAAGAAAAAGATGGGAAAAGCCTACATTTTGTAGCTTGTGAACAGGAGAATCAACAACACTAGCTACTTTTTACCCATATTTCGAACATTTGGTTAATTGACACAACACTATTTAAACTTAATTAATGGAAGAACACTGTTACCGTGGTCTAACATATTTTATACAACAAAAACCTACCTTCTTACGTCATAAATTGTAAGTACAAACTTTGTAATAATAATAATGTCAGTCTGTTATTGCCCTACTGCAGAGCGAAGGTATCTTTGCACCACAAACATAACATATCAAACTATACATTTCCAGTATAAGCTGACCTCTCATTGTACGAGAATCCTATACAAAGAGAGGTTAGTTTATACTGGAAATATATGGCTTGATACATATCAAGCTAAACAGGCATGGCTACATAGCCATGCCTTGACTTTACTCTAACCGACGTTACTCTTAAACCTTAAACCCTCCTATATTCCGACTTCTCTTTTCTCTATACCCAAGCTAAGGTTCACACAAGGGGCTTCATAACCATTACCGTATCTTCATCACTATCAAGATTACTTTTCGAATTGACGGCTGTGTCCTTAATTTCGGTGTTGTTGGAGCACCTATCCCTCTGGACACAGAGACCTGTGCTGTCCCGCAGGAGACCTGTCCTGCAGTAACAGCCGAGGACACAGTAGCGAGGGCGCACACACTCGCGCCCGTCACAGTGGAGCTCACAGCCGAAGAGACAGACGTACTCTTCGGTGAGGACGTCGCATTTTTCTGGAATATGCAGGAAGGTGTGTGAAACAGTGACGAGCACTCGTAGCATGACCATGACCTATTTCTATTCTACCAAGAATAGACAACGTTCGTTCTTTCCATCTAGACATGTCTGATCTCTATATCTTTCAACAATATGTCATGTTGTCTATTCTTTTGTCGACAAAACCCGCTTCTATGGCGGTCTGCTACGCGTGCTGAGGTGCGAGTTTTTATTATTTAGTTTACGTTAATTTATATGAAATAAATGTTGTCAACAGACATCGACAGCGCCTATTCTGTATTAATACAAATTGAAGTTTACGTAAACTGGCTACTGGTGTGCCTAGCACGAACGCTTGACGTAAATGTAATTTTAAAATACACGTTACACAATTGTGACGGTACGGTTGGCCCAGTGGTTGAGCCATCGGCTACTGCGCCGCGTGTTGTGGGTTCGATCCCCGCACGGAACAAATGTTTGTATGACCTACAGGTAGTTTTTCCGGGTCTGGCTGTTTGTGTATGTGACTTTAAAAATGTTTGTGAACGCACCCAAGATACAGGAGAAATCCCAAGTGTGGGGCAACGTTTAGAAAAAATATATATATATAGGAAATACTCGTTTCGCAGTTCGTACATGGTGTTAATTTATTTTTTTAAGACTTTCTTCATATCTATGGGTGAAACTTATTAAGCTTGCTTCGTGAATTTAAACTGAAAGTGTATACGATTGTTGTATTGTTGATCTAAACACCGTTCGCATTTACGTTTCTTAGTTAACGCAAATTAGATCGTTGGAGTTGGGGCCTCTACTTTGCTCCTATTAAGGCTCAATTTGAAAACAGAACGTTTAAAATAAGTTTAATTAAATACGCACACTAAATATTTTGCCTGTGCAAAGAGTTCTTCTTTTGCAGCCAATAGTTGGTGTAGAATCAGGTCACGCTTACCAAGTAAATCTATTTTCCTTGTAACTGAATCAACGTGTACAATTTCTCCGTAGGATATGAAGAGGTGGGTCTAATTTAACTTTCAAGATTTGATTGCAAAAAACACCGGGACAGGTGAACCTAAATAACTGCTTTTAAATATCAACACAGTTATTGTAACAACAATGATTTGTGAGCAATTAGGCTGAGAATATGCTCTATGGTAGCTCATAGCCAATACTTAAATCAGAGTAGGGTGCCATCATTGTATTTCTACTGCTAAACAACGGCTCTATCAAAGAAGCTTTCACAGTGAGCTTACCATGTGTATCTAAGTGAAAATTAACAACTAAATGCTGGGAACACCTACATATTACATTTTCCACAATATTCCAAACATCTTTAATTTTTATAGTAATAAAACGAAGAGATTCCTCCTTTGTAATCAAGTGTCGACTCCTGTTCGCTTCGAAAAGGAAAAAACCGACCAAGTGCGCGTCGGACTCGCACACTACGGGTTCCGTACCATCTTTGAAGATTAGAGATACAGCGATTGTTAAGATCGAACAAAACACGCCGCAATACTCACTTTTTTTTGTATTTGATTTCGGAATACTGTCTAACCATTTGTATAATAAAATAAATAAGCTCCGCTCCATTGATCCCATATAAATAATGCTGGACAATCCACACAGCATCATCTAGCCCCAAGCTAAGCAGAGCTTGTGTTATGGGTACTAGATGACTGATATACTTAATACAATACATTACATTACATTATATTAACATATTATATTACTTACATTATATGTCTAAATAGATGCAAAACCAAGGTCACGAAGTGGCTCTTGTCATTGAGCTATAATAAAACTGAGGATTTCCTACAGATATCGATAGCTTAACCCAATGTAATCAGTAAAATAATATATTTATAATTACATTTATACACACTTTCATAAGCACAAGTTTTCACCATATTTATCTCTCCATCATACACCCGTACATAGGTACAGAAATATGCCGTATCATAACTATGAAAATACAATATTATATTTACTACCTAATGCAACTGCATTAGGTAATAAATATAATATTGTATTTTAAAATTAATATACTGTGTACTCGTTTTACAACTACTACTAATATTCAACTCATAGGCGAGGACGCTGGCACCCTAAACACAAGTTGCATCTTACATTGGGAGCCAGATCTCATCGAAAACGAAATCTACTCACTCTCACTCGAACTCATCAAACGAAATTGTTATAACACCAATAGAAATACACAGTCTGAAAATTTCAACAGTCTACCAACTTCTGTTCATGAGATACAGCCCGCTGACAGACAGACGGACGAACAGACAGCGGAGGCTTAGTAATAGCGTCCATTTGACACCCTTCGGGTACGGGACCCTAATAATAGCGACAAGGTTGGACGTGTTTTAATTTGCACGACGGCGAAGTACCATTCAGAAGCCAAGGAGCAGCCTACACTACGCTTACATTGAAGAGTTTACAGAATGGGAGATCTTGTCTTGTTAATGCATGCGCCCCGTTTTTGGGTCGTACTTTTGTGAGCCTCTTTCCGTGTCACACATTTTTTTCTTCCTACAAAGTGCTTTGTCCCATGTTTCGAAGTATCTCCTTAAGCCCAAAATAACACGCAAAAATCTCAAACATTTAGGGGATTAAAAATATTTCTGTTCTTATTTAATGCTATGTTTAAATTTCGTCAGCTATAGGTTTTTTTATTTTAAGGATTTGTACGTCCAATCCTTTCTGAATTGCCAATATTTACCTTGCTTTGGCAACACTGGTCCATTACAAAACGCAATCCTCCCAGAATCAGATCATTCACTGCGGATTGAGTTTAAAGCCGAATCAATTTAAACTTTGTTAACTATCAAGTTATAATAAGGTAGCATAAGCCATGCAGATGAAATGGAAGTTCAGAGCGTTAAAAGCGGATAATTTCGAAAACAAAGCCCCAATTTTCGGATTTGGTTTTCAACAAAATAAGTGAATAAAAATTTACGAGCTCCTCCAAACATGGGTTGCCTCTCAAGCCACTTAATAACCGTTTTATGAGCCGACTGTCTCGAACTTTCTCGTCTCCTTTATCCCTAAAACAATTGAGGCGTAGAACGTGGGAGTTAGCATTGAATCATCGTTATTCGCAGCAGATACCTTGATTGTGCCCTTTTCAGTTCATTTTGCAACGGGTGGGTCTTTATGTATTTACGAGTATTTTCAGTTTGTTGGGTAGCATTTTCGCGATTGAAATTATTACCTATAGTTAGTAGTTATCTTGAAAAATATCTCGGAATAAGAGCAATCAGAGAGGTCAAACCTTTCATGATTAATTCCTGTCTATGTACACCTAGGTACTATACTAATATAATAACGCTAAAAAGCTTTTTGTTGGAAGTTGGAACGCGCTACTTAATCTCTGAAAGTACTGGTTGGATATTAAAGAATCTTTTTGCATTTGATAGCCCAACTCTTCAAAAAGGTTATTGGCTATTCAAGCTAATACCCTTAGGAGCAGGTGAAACCGCGGGGCCAGGATATACATATGTACCAAGCAAGTTTCTGTAAAGACACAAAATCGTTTGAAACTTTAGAAAAAAGTGAAAGAAAGTTAAAACAGTTATGTATAAATAAATTCCAAGTTCAAGATCAGGAGTGGCCCAGCCATAAGGGCGTGATCGATGCGTGTGCGCAGAATAGAGCCAAGTTCACGCTTGTCACATAAATACTGCACCCACATGATAACACGGCGAGCACAATGTTACATCTGATCTATGGCAGGGGTCTGACAGCGGAGGTTATGAATGGGGATGTTCCACATTGACATTATTTGATGATAAGGGGATCTTTGGGCGGTGGCCACCCTGCCTTAGGACACGGTATTATCTCGTTAGCAGCAGGAAGTAGGAAACTAATTTTCCGTTTGAAATTGACAGTTATTATTGATATTGGATTTTTTTTCCGTATTCTTTTATTGTACACAGGCACAACCTAGTGTCAAAATGTCCAAAGTGTCAAATCAAGGTTGACTGGAAGAAAATGGCTGTGGCATTAAGTCCGCCTCTGTACATTTGTGTGCTTAAAGTATTAAATAAATAATAAATATTGCCAATTGCAAATGAACCTTATTCCTTTGTGATAAAGTTGTAAACGTAAAAAAAATTACATATTGGGGTAGCTTGAAGTGCTGGCCTCTGTACATATTTTTAATATATTTTAACAAATAAAATTTAAAAAATACAAAAAGTTTTTTGAAAAAATATGTATAAAAATAGTGCTCAGCCCGCAGCGAGGTGGTAAGACCCATGCTAACGGTAGTTAGGGAAACAGTGTGAGGAACCTCCTCACAATGCGTGCCGTGGCCAAGACGACCACCTTCTGCATTTTTGACTCTTGAGCCAACTGTTTAGCGAAAGCTACTCCAGATGTTGATCGAAACTTTTCGCTATCAAACCATATTTTATTATTATTGTGATTTTTAGATAAGTAGTAGGTCTCTAAAGAAGCGATTCTTACTTGGATAGCATTCCTTAGCATTGACACAGCGTCCATCATAGTGCCTCAGCAAAGGAGGCCGGCACATACATCCCGTGATGCAGACCGTGCTGGAACATACGGCTGAGGGGTTGAAGCAGCTGGGCTCACACCACTCGCAGATGAAGTACTCCTCATCAGTGCCGCACTGTTGCTCGTTGGGGTGGGGGTAGGATGGTTGGTAAGCGAGGAATATTGAATCAATCAAACCCGGCTGAATCTGAGCTGGGTTACTCTTTACCTGATCTGAAAGAATAATCTTAATTTGTGTACTAGGTGACTATCGGGGGCCTAGATAAAATCCCTTTTCTGTAAGCGGTAACGTCAACGGAAAGTTCAAATTGTGTGGTGTTGACATTAGCTTTAGGGTACCTGACTCCTTTCCACATTAATAATGTCATTGCAATACATTTTGACGTTAGCGTCTGGCGGATTACGCTACCGAAAAGTTTTTTGTTTAGGCCCTAGGTATGTTCGGCGTTTCGTGTTTAGTTCGTTTAATATTTGTTATAATGTGTACCTTACCTATTTTGGTATAGTCGTTTTTATTCTAAGTAGGCACATCGTCTTGACATATAATTACCTAGTCAATGTATTGTTAGCAACTAGCAACTCCGGGTATGACGTGTGATGCAGTGCTTTGATTTTGATATTTTAACTAATAGATTCGATTAATTTTACAAGCACATGTTTTTTTATATAAATATAATTTATAGAACTTACTATGAACAAGTGTTTGTCGTTTGACAAAAATATATAAAGGTATAAAAAGTGTGGAACATGATTGTGACAGTTAGTTCTGGAAAATATTTTGTTAAAGAACATTAAATTCTGTTTAAAAAATATCGTGGTGATCAAGTGTGTATTTTATTCGCACAATCTTAATGAAAAATATTTAAAGAAAGTATTTTAAAAGAGTAAGTGTAAAAGTAAACTTCCTTTTGGAAGGGGCAAGCAGAATCATTTAAAAAATTATGACGTTCAAAAGCGCCTTTTTAAAGGTCTAATTAAAATGAATGATTTGACTTTTGGTGTCTAGCTGGTTCCTTTACTTACTCTGGCTGTTGGATGATGGCTCTGGTCCAAACAGGGTACCCGGTAGTGAAATACCAAACATTATGGCAGCACCTTGACCTACGTGTAAAAAGTTTCATGAATGTTTATGTGTGTTTAAAATAATCTATTGATATCGATAGGCATTCCGTGCGATTGTTTAATTGTTTACTTAGAACCATTTTCGTCAGTAAGAGAAAATAAATAAAAAAACACAGATTTATTTATAAAACAACAATACAATTAATGTTCTCTTTTCGTCGTCGTGCGTAGAATATGGTATATTAAGAAGCTTTTATTTCTTGCCTGTTGATTCTTACAGTACATTAATAACTAGGAATTACCCTCTCCGAAAGGTCGTAGCGTGATATTACATGACTTTCTCAAAAATTGGGGTATCAAATGTTAAAAGATTTTCTTAAAATCCTACTGGAAGTTTCAGAGCTTACAAATTCTTAGATTGGAAATTTTAAATGATTGCGCATCGTAGTGCATTACTTACTAACGGAAACAAGAAGTGCATTTTTTGTCGTGCAATCAGATCTCCACTTAAGTAGGTATGAGAGGAGAAAAAATAGGGAAACTTATATGTAGGACATGGTGTCAAATATCTCAGAAAACTATTAAGAAACTACAAAAACAGCAACCATTCAACATCACGCCTGTATTACTTGAAGGGTGCAGCAGACGCAAAGGCAGAGGTGCGCCTATATATTATTATAGTACACCAACATTTCGACAGATATTTTTAAGGTCCATGTAAAAGGGGGCGAGCCTATTGGTACCAACTGGGCATAAATCCCGACTCCGAGCTGCTACTGAGATATTTCAGATGGCAACTTCTAGATAGAAAAGCCCAATACCATTTTGCCAGACCGGATAACCGAAACCTGGATCTCATGCTCAGCAGTAGCGCTTGAGACCACTGTACCCACGATGTAGTAAGGCTTAGTCACTGCTTACTATTAATGACTTAGATGCAGTGGAAGCTTCTGCAAACTGTCGAAAATAAATAAAATAAATAAATATTGCTGGACAATCCACACAGCATCATCTAGCCCCAAGCTAAGCAGAGCTTGTGTTATGGTACTAGATGACTGATATACTTAATACAATACATTACATAGATAGATATTTTTATTATATATATAGCAAATACTCAGAACACCCGGAACAAATATTTGTAGATCGTACAAACATTTTTCCCAAGGCGGGAATCGAACCCGCAACCTCTTGCGTCGCAGGCGGACCTTCGCCCGCCGCGCCACATCGGTCGTGAAAATCAGAGTACCTATGTATTATCTTGCACACGAGGTTGTCGACATGTGGAATGTGGTCAGCTGTCATTGTGCCGATTGTCGTGACTGCCAATGGACTGATGACTGAAAGCATCAATGACCATCTCCCGAGGCTTTCGTTATACAGTTGGATTAAGGGCCTGATTCAGAAGGCTCCTGATATTGAGGCGGTTCCTGTCTCCGAAGCCCTAACTACCGGTAGCCGACTCCGGACACAAGTTGGTCGAAGCGGGGACAACCTGCTTAGGTGGAAATTAATAAACGACTCCAGCCTGGTGTGCAAGTGTCGTGCTGCTCCACAAACGATGGGAGACCTCACACCTGCACGCATCAGGATTTAGACGTATCTTGGACCGTACTCCTGAGGATCTCTATTTTATATTTTTCTACCTCGCCAGGTACGCCTGTTGTCATATACTGTTGCCATACACATATATACTTCACTATTGATTTACGCCCGTGACACCTCACAAACTCAGTTCACTAGTGGTCTGGCATTTTTGCTGAACTGAACTTATTTGGTGCCACATAATTCGTGTTTTATTTTTTTATTCCTTTTAAAATTTCTTTTTAACATAATTTAAGGCTTGTGACTAAATAAATAACAGCTGCATGGGTCGATCGAAGCTTAAGCCACGCTTGCCGAGATTGATCTGTGGTTAAGTTACCACTCATTGCATACTGAGACCCCTGCGTGAGCAGGAAAGCGAGATAAGCAGTTAGTTCCGGCTGTCATTGGTAGATCTTTGACAATCGTTGCAGGAAGTCAGAAGCCTGAATGACAGACAGCTAGTCTTACCAAACAGTATCGTGATACTCAGTGACAGTTCTGGAGGTTAAATATGCAATCGCTGCATGTAAACTGGTAAGACTGGAAGTCGACCCCGTCGTCGGTTTCGTCGGAAAACGGTTAGGCAGATGATATTTTCACTTTTCATTATTTTCTTTATGCTTGCATTTTCTTCTGTTATTATCTTCACGCACGACAACACAAGTTACCGATAACATGTTCTTATAAATTATTTACTTATTGTTGATTATTCAACTAATTTTCATTAAGTAAGAGTACGTCCTGCTTGAGGCGTGCGGTGGCCAGCGGTGTGGAACTCATTATGAAATATTGTGCTCGTTATATCAGTTGCTAATTGTGCTTATTAGTGAATGTGTAATGATAGTTTGTTTTTGTAAACGCTACCTAACTATTTACACTTCTTATTTAAAAAAACTAGGTAAAACTGGGTGAATAGAAATAAAAGTTTTAAGAAGAATTTTCACGTTAATACAATATTATTTGTGTCTTTATTATTTATTTCCATCCATTAAAATAATTAGAGTTCTTGTCATGTAACAAACAATGTTTAGACTAACGTGAAAACCCGCTTCAAAGTTTTGTTTCTATTTACCCCTGCGTTTCTATTGACCCCGTCTTATGGTAATCAAATAAAACTATCAACAAACTACTACTTGGTGTCGCTACATTCCTCTGTATCGCTGCCGACTGCTAATGATCCTAACAGACTGGTGGCTTTGCTTTGCATGGCAACGCTTAGTCTTCAGCCAAACTAGAGTTCACCCCTTGGGTCACGGTTTTTCGCTTATGCTCTAGGCGTGGGTGATGAGTTTTCCTGAGTTGAGTGAGAGTGAGAAAGAAAAGAAAGAAGAACCCAGGAAATAATTTATTTAACAATTTGTTTGTTTTTCTTAATAAATATCTTAAGACTACCTAATTAAATAATTAATACTGTTTAGAACAGTTGAAATGCCATGTCAGCAAGTTTTTTTAATACAACTCAAATGTTTTTTTTATTATGACCTTCATTTTAAATAAATTGATATGGTAACAATTACAGATGTGCATAAACGTGAAAAAGAAATTATTATGAACACGTGCAGTGATTTACTTAAAATAATAGAAATATTTTGTCCTTATTGCTCGGTTTTCAAAACGTTGTTAAACAAAGAGAATGACATTGCAAAAATAAACAGATACGATAAAACACAACAATGGTTCATCAGAAAGAAATCTATAGAAGAATTACAAAAGATACTTTGTTTCATTAGCTACTTATACTATGAAAAACACACCAGACTACTGAGACGTAGAATCACATCATCAATTTCATGTCAATTTGAAACTGAAGAAAATTTTAAACATTATCATCCATTTGTCATACTCATAAGGGAACATCCATTAATTTTATAATAGGGGAGGGAGGGGTGCAGCTAAATCTCATCTAATATTAAATTGGAGATAGGGGGGTAATTGAAAAGCTCATGTCAAATGTTTAATTCAAGCAAGGGAAGAAAGACAATAAAAAACATACAATAAAAGTTCCTTTTACTTGTTTGTGATATCCTATGTTACACATAAAGACGATCTCATGGCTACTGAAAATTATAAGGTAAATCTCGCGAAAGGTGTACCCGACATAGGTAGATTTGGTGAGGTCACTAAGGATGGAGGGGTCAAAATTAAAAGATAAACTCTTCAAGAATGGACGTTCCCTAACAATAGTTTATCATCAACAAAACCAAAGTATCTATTGTCAGTTCAAATAGATGCCAAATCGTTGGTACAATCCGTCTCACATTACAGAAGAACCTTTTTAGTATCGAAACTTAGAATAAACACTGTTTAGAATATCCCAGTTACCTTTAGGACATTCTTCTAACTTGATACATTGTCCATTTGGGGACTTAACGTACCCCTCCTCACAGAAGCAGCCCGTCACGCAGGGAGATGAGACTCTGGGGTTGGGCTTCTTACAGGTCTTCTCCCGTGTCTCGCATGGCTTGTAGACCTGGTGCTCACCACATGTCATCCCGTTTGGTGTTGTGTTCAAGGGTATGAGTACTGTCGATATTCAAGGTCGAATTAAATTGGGTGGTTAAACATAACAGTTATCATTTGCCGAGCCAAGCCAAGTCTTTTCCCAACAATGTTGGGGTCAGCTTTCAATCTTACCGGATGCAGCTGAATACCTGTATTTTACATACAGCGACTGCCTTTTTGACCTTCATCACCCAGTTACTGGGTTATAGGATTCACCTTTATATTACTGGTACTCAGACTTTCTGTGCAGAGAAGATGTACTCATGACCGCCTGCTTAACGTGCTTTCCGAGGCACGGAGGCGTCTCTATAAATAATGGACAGCCATCCACGGACCAACTGTGGCGTTGCTTAACCTTGAAGATCGACCCGTGTGGCTATTATAACTTAGCCACGAGCTCCTCAACATCACAGACGTGATGGGTTCATGATTTCTAAAGGGTAAGTAATTCTACCAGCATCGTTGACCCTGATATCAGCTGTGTTAGGTAGGCTGGTAGGAAATTAGAAATCTTTTGTTTTTTATTTAACATCAGTTAATCCCATTCCATCTGTGATGATGCCACCATTTAATTTTCGACATATTAATAAGTTAACTTACAATAAACTATTTTACAAAAGCGACAGTAGAAGTATGAAAAGTAATAAGATAGTATGTAGAGACTAAAGAATGTCATTCTTCTTCGTTGCAAATTTTGGTTGTAAAGCAAGTAAGAAGTGAAGAAACCGTAGAGCATGAAGTTAGAAAATGCAGAGAAGTGTAGATCTTCGGCTAGAAAGCTAAATAGCTTCCTATAGCTAGTATTTGGTCTCTGTAAATAAAGATAAGAAAGTTTAAAGTAAATGAAAAGCAATCCAATGCCTATTGTCTGGTACAAATTGAAATCCGACTCTTTTAGGTTTCTGCTCTTCACCGTATGAACTTAAAAGGGGATCCAAAGTTATTGAGTTTATCCAATAGGAATTATCTCATTAGTAGCCCGGAGTCTGGATTTATGCCCGGCTTAAGTCCAGAGACTTATAAATAACTGGCGTAAGTTTATGGGATCCAAAGTCTTCACTTCACGCATTAATAGCTATAATTATTGTACGGACTAGATACTTGTAGATAATAATATACACGTCCTATGTGGCAAATAAACTTTTTTTTTTTGTTTTTATAGTTTTTGGAAAGCAAAGAAATATTAATCCAAAGCACAGACTAAAAAATAAAAAATCGTAACAAAAACATAAACTCTCTCGGACATTTCCTAAAGATTTTGTTCTAAATTAAACAAATAGAGTTTGCCTTGACCTCGCTGTCTACCAGGAAGTAAGTCAAGATCGCATCTCAAGATAACAGAAGCCTGTTTAACTTTTAATTTCATTAGTGCAAAATCTACAAATGTTTTATTTAACTAAGTAGAAGTAACATGCTCCATAACTGCCACCAATCAGAGTAGATATGTTGTATTAAAGGGTATTAATAGGAGAAGATGCAGTTAGTTCATTGTAAGGTACATGAGCTATTTTATCGCATGTCATCGTATCTGCGACGAGTCTGGTGTTTCAGAGATCTATAGACGGCGACGCATGACCACTTAACACCAGAAGACCAATTCCCGTAATTAAAAACGTTCAAAATCTAGTCGCAATCTTATCTCAGCGACAATCGAAGTCAAACTTGTCAAAAATGACGTTTTTTTGACATATTGAGACTGAGATCAGAATGTGAACGTTCTTAAAAATATGACAATTGCCCCTCTGGGGCCTGGGCCTAGTTGTCTATTAAAACTGACAATGCGATATCTGTCAAAAAGACTTGACATATTTTCGTGACAGACGATTTTGAACAGAGCAGAGAATGTAAGAAACAAACTAAACCAATTATCATATTGTCAAATTCATTGTTGATTTTCAATTGTCAAAAAACCTGTCACCTGTCAGTTTTATTAAGTAGTTCTTTATTTTTAGGCTGGTTTGCCAGTGACATCAAAAGCGAGAACTTACGTTTAGAGCACTTGTCCGGTGTAACACAAGAGCCATTCGTATCCCTTAGCAGTCCATTCCTGCAGAAGCAGCCCCTGCTGCACTGGGCTGGACAGAGTCTGGGGTTAGGGTTCTCACAACTCTTGTTGCACGGTTCGCAGAACCTGTACTCCTCGTTGTCAGGGCACCTGCCACCGTTGGGTCGTGGTTCTGTTGTATCCTGCTTGTATGCTGCCACTGGGGAGATAAAGTTTTTTTTTAGGACAGCATTGCTCTTCTTTTGTATCGACATTCGCCAAAAAGTTGATGAGAATGGTTTTTTTATTGGTAAGTGAATAATGCCTTGTTCAAAAGAGTATTTTGCACAGAGCTGCTTTTACAGTTGTTTCTTCATCGTGTCTAAGGGTTTTTCATGTGAGTCAATCTCACATGAAAAACCCTTAGACACGATGTCCTCTTTTCTTGGGTTATGGCTATAAATTGGTGATCGAGGCTTTATTTATTTATTTTTTTAATCGTTACCCCAAACTAGGAATTTCTCCTGTGTGGTGCGTTTATAAACATTTAAGCTCACATACACAAACAGCCAGACCCGAAACAACTACCTGTAGGCCATACAAATATTTGTTCCGTGCGGAAATCGAACCCACGACACGCGGCGCAACAGTTGATCGCTCAGCCGCTGCGCCAACCGTGTCGTCGTTTACAATATATATCACGAAAGATCAACTGGACCTTATCGACCTGACTGTGCATCGAGTTGTCACGACACACGATCTGTTGTTTCGATCAACAAAATTGTTTTAATTTTATGAGTACGGTATGAAGTTTTGGACACCAAGACCACGCCGAGGAAAATGCATATTTTGGCTTATCACGCCACTTGTTGGAATTGAAGTTATTATTAATCAAGCTGTGCACACATTACGAAGAATCAAAATTATAATTTTAATCATACGTTTTTCGTGTTAACGATTTATTCATGTCGTGGTTTGTAAGTATTATACTAACTACTAACTGTTGTATCATATTCCTTATTCATCGTGTTCTGTTTATTTGGTATACCAACATGGAAATACAATTATTTTTTAAGCTACAATAAGAAAAATAGGAGAGTACCTAGTCCTCTCTTCCACTTACGTATAGGTGGACACTCCGACAGATCGACACATAACCCGTCATTGTTTCGGACCTGTCCTTCTTCGCAGAAGCAGCCGGTCCTGCACACCCCCTTGCAGTCCGGCGCCGGGTCCCGGCACGTCCGCGGGCACCCGCACATTAGGAGCCGCTCGTTGGCCCGGCAGAGACCTGTTGGAGCTAGAAGAAAGGATACAATGAAAATATGATAGTTCACATTCATCATCATCATCAGGCTATACTAGTCCACTGCTGGACATAGCCCTCTCCTAATGAGCGCCATAGCGCCGTGTGTTCAGCTTGCCGCATCCAGCATCTGCCTGCAGTCTTTCGCAGATCGTCATCCCACCTGAACAGAGGGCGTCCTACACTACGTAGTGTAGTTCACATTATTGCAATAAAAAATTAATTTGATAAAGAAGGACCAAAATTAGGGTTTAAAATATGCGTCCTTAAATCCAGAGACCCATGATGTCACCTTTAGGGACACCCGTAAAATAAGACAATATTAGGCTGTAAGCGAGCAATGCTAAATACTGAGCATGAGATTCTGGATTTAATATATACTAAATATTACTACTTAGATATTTCTATCAAGAATTTCGAAGAATTTCGTTGTATGGGTTAGGTTTGCCCTCTTTTACATGAGAAAGGCGCACCCCCCCCTGGTGACCCTGTTACACCACTGCCTCTTCTTTCGTTTATAATGATTTTACTTTATTTGGTACATAGACACAAAACAAAGGTCCAAAAAAACTCTAAAGAGAAAAGTAAAAGTACTAAGACTGATTCATAACTAAATAATATGTACTACCTGACCTGTACTCTTTTTTTCATAGCCTGTTTATGTATCATCAATTTTAAGACCATTGACAATTTAATTAGTGAAACTGGAGTGATGTGGCCTGCAACGAAGTCGATCAATCCAATTTAAGTGAGCCGTGTAATCGACCGACTGTTTTTACGACCTGATCTTTATTTAGATACGACAAATTTACGACTTTCTTTATTTATTAATTAAGCTATCTTTGTTTTTTGGATGAGCAGAGCTTCCTTCTTGTGTGTTCTGTCCTTGATAGCCGTTACTGCCATTCGTTCGCTTTAAGAAAATGTAGGTCTTTGAAATCTGATTATCATCAATAGTAGTATTGAGGGTCTTGTAGCCAAACGCAAAAGTAACAGACGCACGGATCAATCGCTAAGCTACTCTTGCCGAGGTCAGTCCGTGGATAGGTGACATACATCCTGGCTGTCGTTTGTATTTTGTAGATCAAGGACGTGGACGTATCGAGTAGCCAGAAGTCCGACAATCAGTCTCACCAAGGGTTTGTCGAGTAAATGGGTTGTGGAGGTCAGATAAGCAATGGCTCCATGTAAAATACTGGTATTCAGCTGTATCTAAATAGTTATACTGTAAACTGACCCCAACATAGTTGGTAATGTGATGATGACTATCTATAAATAGACTATCGCAGACGCTAAATATTTACACGTGTACAACCTACCTATCTCCTGTCATTTCAAAATCTAAGCCGAGATGTTTATCAGTAATCAGTTAATAACTAAGTTCATCAATCATTGAGGTTTCACTTGTCGTGTCTGCATTTCTTTGTCAGCCTACCGGTCGGGCGGTCATACAAGTTTACTAACATGATTGTCTGTCTGTCTGCGGAGTGATTGACTCTCATTGGTTTAAAAACAATGATTAGTTTGTGAGTAAAAAGATACGTTAGTCTTTTTACGTTTTGTGGCCAAGGTTGGTTTTAAAATACTCGTAGATATTAATGTAGTTATCTGTTCTATGTAATATCGCGCATGTAATCCACTAAGGGTTCGGCAGGAGTGTACCTATAGCAGTCTATAGCTCAGCAGTGGTTGAGCGATCAACTGCTACTCCCCGTGTCGTGGGTTCGATTCCCGCACGGAACAAATATTTGTATGGCCTACAGGTAATTATTCTGAGTCTGGCTGTTCGTGTATGTGACTTTAAATGTTTACAGATTTTATGCAGATAACTACTAAAGATCAAAGAAAATGTTTTTACACTTTCAAACCTTTAATGCAGAGAAGTGATAACCAAAATGAATTCGTTTCAATTTAATTACTAAACTAATTAACTCGGTTAATGATGACAATAAACCTTAAAAGATTGCAATTATTTGTATTATCATTGTGCATGCTTAATTACTTGAGAAACTCGTTTTCAAGGAAACGGCAGTAAATAAAATGGGTGCAGCATAAAGATATATAATATCCTGTCGCCATTACTATTATAGATAGGTTTGTTGGTGTTCTGTTTAGTGTTGCCAGGGTCATAAACAAAAACTGCGTCGAATTGTACGTGGTATGCGTCAGGGTTGCCCGAAATTAAAATTTCTTCCGTTTAAAAAATAATAATAATTAAACTATGTGAGGTCGGTGTTACCTATCAGACTACCCCGAGAAGAAACACCGAAACAAACTCAGGGGTCACAGTATACACACAGTCACAGTACATCGGTACAGTCAGGGGTCTTAAAAAAGACTGTGACTCCTGTGTTTTTTTCGCTGTTTCCCACCAATGTGGGTATTGTGAGGATTATATAGATGAGTGTCTGAGTCTTATGAGGAAAGAACCACACAGATATAAATGGACCCGTCCAATCAGTGCACGCATTTGTCAGTTATCGTTTAGCAGATTTGACAGAATTTGACGGCACGGTTGGCGCAGTGGCTGAGCGATTGACTGCTGCGCTGTGTGTCGTGGGTTCGATTCCCACACGGAACAAATATTTGTACGGCCTACAGGTAGTTGTTTCGGGTCTGGCTGTTTGTGTATGTGAGTTTCAAATGTTTGCGAACGCACCCACGATGCAGGAGAAATTCTTAGTGTGGGGCAACGTTTAAAAAAAAAAAAGATTCAAATAACATTATTAAAACTTTCTGATAAATCCTGTTAAATCTGTGTTTTTTTTTGTTTCCTCTCGTCACGATCCAAGGCCAATCTAGGGCTTTAATCTTAACATGATATGATAGTATAAATACATTATTTGTATTTGCATCAAATAGGTATGCTGTTGTCCAATGACCTGGGGATTGCGATGCTGTTTTATTTTACAGAAACGTGTGAAACGTCAAAGTGATTTGCATGACAAAGGTGTTAGTTTTTATCAATTCTTTTATGTGTAAACAAATACCAATTGGAAATTAAAAATGTTAGAAAGTAGGTGTCCGTTTTTGGGTTTTTTTTTGGTTTTGTTGTAACATCACACACATATTCTTACTTACGTCATCAGTGAATTCCCTTTCTTTGTGATTATGATAATAAATTTGACGTCATTTAATTGGTTAATCGATGGATCTCATAAGATGCAACATTCAAATTAATTTTTCGGAACATTTTAATGGAATCTGAAATTTTGAATAAAGAATGGACTGAAGAAAATGTCACATTGCAATTTAAATACTTGGTTATAATTTGCATAGAAAACGCTACAGCTGCTTCCAGCCCCTTCAGGTGTTTCCAGCATTATTACTTACATTTTTAACAGTAGACACACCTCCTGTATTAGAGATTTTATTAACATTGAATGGTGACTGCCACGCCATAAACACAATGGAAAACGATTGTTCAAACGAGGTAAAGGGTCGTCCATAAATTACATGATATTTTTAGCAACTTTTGAACCCCCTGGGGATACGTGGTGAGGTTTTAGATTACCCCCCCCCCCCCCATCTAAAATCACCTGTGTTTTTGAGTACAAAGTACGTGTTTAAAAAAAACCAGAATACATAATGAATTAATTATTAACTTTAAATACAGGTTATAAGCATCGGAAATACAATCTTAACACCGACTGACAGTTATTTTCAAGATTCATAATAGAGTGCAAATAGGAATGAATTTGTACTATATTAATTTATTTCTTTACGTATACTACTACTACGGTACTTTTAGCATCATGAATATAAAAATAACAACATAAGTGGCGGTCGTCGGTCGTAAGGTATTTCGTCGGGCACAGCATTTTATTAAATTAAAACATCTTTATGTGTCTTAAATTACGGGCATTTACGCGGTCCTTTGGTACGAAACATAGGGGCCTTAATTAAGACTTTCAACTTAATAATATACTATCAACATGATGCATCATCTTCCTGACTGCTTCGCTTTTGAAGTAAGTTTGGGTCGTCTTTCAATCTTCATAATTTTTCAACCCAACGAAAAAAAGTTGAAGAGAATGTTAAGATCGAGCTCTACGATTGATGACAAATGCTTGCACTGACTGGATAGGTCCGGTCATATTATCTGTGTGGTTCTATTCTCAAAAGACGATCTCAGATACTTATCTGCCTGGTCCTCACATAATGAGACCAAGATTATGTCTGGACTTTAAAAGAGTGTGAACTCTGAGTTCGTTTAGGTCATTTTTCTCAGAGTACTCTTGTAGGGAAACACCGACCCAATCTATTTTTTTAAATTTATTCCATTTATGACGTGTACAAGAGTTTTATTGTAACCTTTTTACAGAAATAAAATATCATTTCATCATTCTCCTTCATGACCCCGAACACTTACTTTGACAATTTTGGAAGTATCTTCCATACATTTTACCCTTTGTTAAAATGTCACACACCTGTCGCGAAAATGTGGTTGAAACGGTTTTCACCAATAGACAGACGGAGAAACGGGAAAGGTTTTTGCACATAATTTGTCACAGGCGAAGCCGGGGCACATCCCTAGTATATGTATAAACAGGCGTACACAGTGAGTAACTGGATTGGAAACTTATGCAATTAAATCGACCTAAGGCTACTACATACTTTGAACTTGACCATGGCAAACATTGCTTAACCTTTACTAAACGCAGTCGGGTTGACACAACAAAAATGAATCATGACAAAGTTTCTTGGATTTTACTCTCATTAATGCAAAGACTTTCGAGATGGCCATAACGCAAAATTGCTTGGATTACCCACGGTTATGAAATCTACAATGTAAGAAGTTTTTGAACGACCTGGGGAAGTCCGCCATGATGGCAACACTGTGACGTCTTATCTTAGTGTTACCGCGTGAGGGAAATATGTGAGATAATTCATCTTAAGAAATAAGTTATGCGAATAGTGTCATATTGTATAGATATTGTATCTTGGAACTCGACCTTCGGTCGTTTTCTTGTATATGATTCTAGATACATATTTTATTTTACCTATACGTTAGATGCGTATGTACTATCTGTAGGTATGTATGTCTGTTTGTTAGTCTGAAAAGTATTGTACGTCAGATCTTTCGTTACATAACTCCGGACAACTTCAGAACTTTTAGTTTGTGTATACGATCTGTTGTAACTAACGCAGACCCCTCGATAGTGGTGGCGTCGGCAAAATCGCGTTATTGTTGCGAGATTTGATACTTCTTTAGGCAATGGCTTCCAGTTTGTTCTAAAACCATTAAACAATCCTATAACTACAAAGAAATAGAGACAATAATGGGGTTTTATTGAATAATTTGACATCGATACACTAGTCCCCAAGTCACAGGCTATTAACCTAGTTTGGGAGTCAGGAGATAATACCCAATGCACTTGATGTTGTACCATACGACTGTACTTGTAACATATGTACTCATTTTGACTGGAAATAAACATTATTATTATTATACATAGGATTTTTGTAACGTGCTTTGATAAAAATACAGGGTAACCTTAAATTCACTGTAAAATTTGAAAAGGGTGAAAGTACTCATGATTTAAGTTACAAACAACTTCTACTATGGAATTAAGTCTTAACACCATACTGACAGACTTATCAATTTTAATTTCCTACTATTTTTATAACTTAATCATTAATAAATCTACAATCGTAACAATCAATTTATTTTTTATTTTAAATGTTTTTTATTGTAATTCAATGTTATGATATTTTATTATACTGACCAAACATTGTCTATGTGGTGTTAGCCTATAAGTAATTGTTACACTTAATAATGTAAGCAATTAAAGAAATTGTGAATGTCTCACGCCTATATCCCTGTAAAGGCTAAGCAGAGGTATTTTAGTTCACTCACGTATTAAACACACCCACACCTACATAATTTATTAAAGATTAATGATAAAATCAAGATAAATAATAATACACATCATTCCTTTTATCTTCGATCAAGTAATGACGACATAGTAAGATACCGTCGTGTTTAATAAATCTAACGTGCATTTTAAAATGCAGTTATTCATATTTATGAATCAGATTGTGTCATGATAAATATACAAGTAGGTATACTGCGTTTACAATTTAGCTTTCAAAAAGTATACAAGTAAGTGTTATTTGGAAAGTAGCTTTATCACGGACAAACTAAGTACAGTTTGCACTACACTTCAGCATATTTTTGTTAAGTTATAGAATAGCATCCTGTATGTCCCGAAGGGCTGAGTAGAGGTGTATCTACAGTACTGTCAGTACACCCACATTTCACCAGTTATATTTTTAAGTCTTATCTAATTACCAACAACCGGGCAAAAATCGACAACCAACAGAATTTTGCCCAACCTGAGAATATAACGCGAGACCTCATATTCAGAAGAGTGATTGCAACCACCAGACCAACGAGGCAGTCTTACCATTGTTTTATAAATCTTTCCCTTAAGTTTCAGGGGAATTGATTAATTAAATTTTATTTTGTTTTTGTATATAAGTGTAAGTTATTTTTATATTATAACTATGTATTCATTAAAATATTTCATTGATAGAAAAAAGTAAAATACTAAATTCACACCAGTATAAAGTAAAACGTCACTTGGAAATATGGATTTGAATGTAGAATATCAAATCAGCGTACCTAAAGTATTTAAGGTAATCTTGACTACAACAAAAAAAGATCCCAACGAGGATAATGTCATTATATTCATGTTTATCAAGTGGTTTTAGCCTATTTATTTAAACCTGTTACCTCTGGTCAAGTTCTGAGTTACATGAATTCTTAAGTATGCCCGTTTTCACTAACACTGGGTGACACCTGAACTATAAAAGCTCATTGTTGGATTTTTAACCCTTCACTGAACGTTGAGAGTTCAAAATCCAACTTTAAAATAACATTTAGGCGGTCACTTAGGTATTTCTTAGTGTAAGTTGGAATGAAAAAAGTGTATTACAGCTGGGATTTGAATACACAACTGCATGCTGCTGAATAACACTGCTAGTTCGACTTCAGAGCTATGCAATTGATGGTCGAGCTATTGACGCCTTATGAAGTAAGATTAATGGGTGTATTCAAAGTTTGAACCTTTACAAAGGTTCGCAATTGCTACATCATCCAGCCTTAGGGACAAATGTTTAAAGGCTTTCCAATGAGGAAGAAGTCTCTCTATGCGATACTATTTCAGTTTGAAGAACTGGTTAAGAAATTGATTATCTACCTATGTTATGTATATGACTAAAAAAGAAACAGTAAAAGGTCTTTATTGAAATTACAAACTAAACTCTTTTCAGTTTGCTTTAAATAAGTTACAGAACAATTTGTACTCATAGACTATTGTTTAAAATATTTTTGGTCCTTCGAGACACGATTGTTTGGTCCTTACGCTAACGTAACATAAGTCTGGTTTTTAATAATAATTACAAAAAACGTTTAAAACAAAAAGTTTTCTCTCAAAACCCGGTTTACTTTTTGATCCTTTCAAAACACAAATCCACTTCTACTTTTTTAACACTTTTATTAATTCTACTTAATAAAACTCCACATACCTTGCTCGCCACTAACGATCGCGGCAACAAACAGACAAACTACAATCACTCTAGCCTCCATTGTGACAGGCAGTCGCGGTAATACTGAGCCTCCACTCACTGCGATCGCTTATATGTTACACATTATAGGAGGGAGCTGCGCACGCGGCTGTAGGATTACTAAGACTACTACATTTAAATATTTACATTTTAATAATCTTTTTGTGAGTCAAGGAAAGGTCTTTAGAGATTTCAGTTTTTGCTGGTCTGATGGCAGTGGGTCACAAATCAGTCCACTACCTGGAAGCCATCCTGAAACTTAGTTTTACTAATGTAAATAACACAGGAATAGTGGTTGCAAGCGCAGTAACTGCTGAGCATGAAGTCCTGGGTTCGATTTCCGGGTCTGGCAGTGTTATTGGAAATTCTATCTGGAATTACTCAGTAGCAGCTCGAGTTAAGATTTGTGCACTATTGTTGGCAATAGGCTCGCCCCTTATCACATGGGACTTAAAACATAACTGGCAAAATTTGGGTGTAATTTGGGGTGCCACTCTACCTACGCATACGGGGAATAGAGGAGTGATGTTATGTTAAAAAAACAGGGGTTTTCCATTTCAATTGGTTCTTGACATGACAGTTAAAAAAGTTTCCGCTTCTTTGACTATAGGGTTATATTATGTGGTCCTTCGATTCAATAACACAGATTTTCAACACGGATGCTTTCGTTATTGACCCAATAAGTCGATTGAGTGCGAGAGAGTAATTAAAGATCTAATTTATTGTGATGAGCTGAAGCAGGATATTTCTCAGACAAATTTTTAAGAAATACAATGACGTACGTGTGTTAATAATTGATTCTACCAATTAAGAAGGAAGTTAGTTACTTCTAAAACTGGGTCAGTACCTTTGATCCGGAGAAGATTGATAGAATGTTAATTTTTTCTTGGGAGCAGCCTGTTGGAAAATTCATAGAATGGCGATAAGTACTATAAATAATTTGTTATTTATAATAAATTGTTTTATTTAACCAAAAGCCATAAAAGTACAAGAACCAAAACCCAAGAGCATATAAGGCTTATAAAGTAGGGAGTCGCAGGAAGACTCCCGGCCACCGTAGGCGCGGGCCTGCGGGCGAAGAGCACTGGGTAGCTCGCCGTCCGATCAGAGACTAGGCCCGAGTCAACGGCGTGTCGGTTCCGCGCGCTCGCTTCCAGGAGATATGTCAGCAAAATTGGCGGGGCCCAATAGGGGGCCGAAGCCTGCCGGGGTTGCGGGATGTTCGAAAGAGTTACCGTCACCCCGGAACGTAAAGGGTAAGGACGAAAAACAGATGGGGCTTAGTCAGTAAAAGCCTGACACACCCTCCCGTTCCACCCAGAACGGGAGAAGTCATTGGATGATTTCCCATCCTTAAGAATCCTTAGGTTTCCATAGGTCACAATGATGTTACCTGACTCCTAGAATAGATCTAGTGAATTAGGCCTGTGGCTTAGGAGTCAGATATGTAACAAAAAAATCTTCTCTGTAACTCAAAAAATCTAAAGATTACTTTTAAACTCTCAGAACTAAGTTTGTGCATTTCTCAAAAGTGCAAGATAGTGATAAAACATGGAATTTACACTTCCTCGCTCATGGGAATCGTATTCAGAAGCTTATGTTCTGCAGCCCTGACCAGCAATTTCCGTCAGTCACAGGCGAAGTGATGGCTAAGTATTTTTATTGAGCGTTTAAGTAACTTTATCATACATACGTATCTTCACGCTTTTGCTCTCTTGGAGCTTGTCGCGTGGTACGAGGTGCATTGACACCGTCATCATATTTAATAATAAATACTTAGTAAGCAGTGTATTGTTAGTAGGTAGGGTTCTTCTTGAATGGAATTTTTAACTTAGTTCCTTTGGGTCACTTAGGGTTCTGTGCTCAAAAGGTGCCAACTGGACCTTTTAAGCCTGCGCTGATCGTCTGTCTGTGTGTCAGCGGGCTGTATCTCATGAAACGTAATAGGTAGATAATGCAATTTTTAATTAAATAAATTTAACACCTTAATTGTCAGAAAACGAGACGAAATAATACATCAAAATCAAAAATCAAAATTCATTTATTCAAATTAGGCTGAGAATCCGCACTTTTTGAACGTCAAAACGTTTACAAGACAGTATGTATTGTTCGTCGGTCACCTGGCGCACAGTAGATAAATATACTGTGCCTGGCGTTTAACGTGTTAAAATTAAAGAGGATTTTTTTTTATACCTGTAGTTACGATGGTAGTCGCACTTTTTTAATGGATTGCTATTACATAGTCTATGGATGTTTCTTGTTATCGTGTTTCAAAGTAACATCAGATTAACATGATGTTTATGTCAATAGTAGTGTCAAATACCAGTATCTTTCACTTTTTTGTTATGTATTTGATAGAATCTTTTGATTACTAACTCACAACATTACGTGGTGGGCGATGCTTATTTAGCTAGAAAAACCTTGGCTAGAAAAGATTTTGTAGTAGTTTTTCTGGAAATTATGGTACAGTATATAACCATCCTATTAGTTACCGATTGTCTAGTGAGGGAGGAAGGGCTAGTGGCTAAATAACAACAGCAATAATTGTAACATATTTATTCAATTTTATGAGTTGTATTTTTTTTTGTAAAATCTATTTACAGAAATAAATATCATTTAATTACAGTAAACAATAAAAAAGTAACAATAAATCTTATAAAAATAAACACTGCTCCTCTCCTAGTAGGCTAGGATTGGCCTGTCATAAATAGAAACAGTGCCGTATTGCTCTGTAGTGGAGAATTACAAATTTTTGTACTTCTTCTACCTACTTGTCTTGTACCTACAGTAAAAGTATTAACTACTTTTGATTACGAAATGTGTACGAATGTGTGAGTATGTACATATAGTTACCAGCCACGGGTCTTGAGCGCTGACCTTGATTTGTGCAGCGGTTAGTATAAAGTGCCTATGCACCAACCTATTTTCTAACTACTCCGCTGTTCTTTTCTCATTAATTTCGTTGCGGGATCCAAGACAGTTGAATCTTTTTAGGGCTCGTCGGGCTTCATTGTCTCGACGCTTTTCTGGTGGTCGCTACTATTGATTCTGGTTTTCGGGAGATGCTGTGTAAAAAAAATGCGCCATCCTAACCCCACCACTGAGTCCACCGCTCATCATTCGACCTGGTCCTTATAGAAGTGGTTTAAGGCTTCTCTCATGCACGTGGTGGATTCAAATCTGGGCAAGTACTTACCAATGTGACATCACTGAGATCGGTGAGGGAAACCTGGTGTTCTAACTCGCCAAACCGCTTTGAATAAGAGTGGTGATTAATACTCATGCCTTCTCTGTATGAGAAGCGGCCTTCTCCCTGCCGTGGGACAGTAACACGCTGGTCTATATGATATAAGCCTTTCCCGTTATGTTTAAGCAATGGCATGCCATTGGGTGTCGACACACGCCGATAAATTCCGCGAAGTTTTTATCATACCTATGACAGCTCCATTACGTCTCGAGTAACCTCGGTTTTTACAAATATTATACTTAGTAATCACTTCCGAAGAAGACCAAGGATAGTTTGCGGAATTAAGATAGTGACTGGTGAATTAAAAACTTTCATGATTATTCTTTCTTTGAAAATTAATTTAATTAGTGATTCAATAAAGTAAATATATTTTCTTTAATTATAATATAATATCACGCCTGTATTCCCCTAAGGGTTGGGCAGAGGTGTGTACAGTACACCCACATTTCAGCAGTTATGCTTAAGTCCCATGTAATAGGAGGTGAGCCTATTGCCATCAACTGGGCACACATACAGACTCCGGGCTGCTGCTGAGAAATTCCTCGCGAAAAATCCCAATAACCCTTTGCTCAACCTAGGAATCGAACCCAGGACCTCATGCTTAGCAGTCGCACATGCGATCGCTAGCCCAACAAGGCAGCCTAATAGTAGTTGTTTAATAATTTTCATTTTATTTTTCATACAGTATCTGTACCCCGCCATATTACATTTTCACTCAAAATCAAAATTCATTTATTCAAATTAGGCTGAGAATCAGCACTTTTTGAACGTCAAAACGTTTACATAAGACAGTCCCCCAAAACGCCACCCTTCACCACTTCCTAGTGTTTATGCTGGGAACAAGAAGTGGTGGAACAAACTACCCAGCAACACGTCTGTCTGATAGTTTGAAGAACTTGAATTCTACTTATTATATACTAAACTTGATTCCTTACATGTCTCTAGTGGCATTCGCAAGATTAAGGCAAATCGATTGGCGTAAGAATTATCAAAATCGGCCCCCGCGTTTGGTCTCTTTAGCGCCACAAAGGAACACATACATAGGCTGATAAACACAGTACCCTCCTTTGCGTAGCGCACTGCAATGTTCTACCAAATAATATAGTCACTACTAGATGTAGTAATTTACTAGAGCTGCTCGATCGCATTATGTTAACAATTATATATTGACGACCTATGTGGCGCAGCGGGCGAAGGTCCGCCTGCGATGCAAGAGGTTGCGGGTTCGATTCCCGCCTTGGGACAAATGTTTGTACGATCTACAAATGTTTGTTCCGGGTGTTCTGGGTATTTGTTATGTGTAATAAAAAATATCTATCTATGTAATGTATTGTATTAAGTATATCAGTCATCTAGTACCCATAACACATGCTCTGCTTAGCTTGGGGCTAGATGATGCTGTGTGGATTGTCCAGCATTATTTATTTATTTATTTATTTATATATTGTAAAATAATAAAATCATTTATTTTAGAACTAGTTATATTCATTCACAATATTTTTAATTTCACAATGTATGTGAAATTAAAAATATTGTGAATTAATAAAATTTTACAATAACAAAAAGATACACTAAGTACCGATATGTTTTATCTAAGTCTAAATTTGGGTTTGGATCCAGAGTACTCAACATGCAGCTTGGTCCTGTACTGTATTATTGGGCAATCCAGATCCAGATCCATCCTCCATGGAAACAGCTGACGGTAACTGTGGGTAAATGTACGCTCATCAATAACTTTGTACTGTAGATATAGTCCGACTCCAATAATTATTTTTGGCTGGATAGAGGTAAACCTCAAAGTTAGTCCCAATGAAATTTGAATTTGACGTGAAGAGAATATACTACCCCAAGTGTATTAAATAAGGGATGATTGTTTTTTAGTTAACTTTGTACCTATTGAGATTTTTAGATACCTCTTCTTTGAGAGTAATACATTCATATGCTTAGATAGGAGCCTTTTAGCCTCGTACAAGTCCTTTTTTTATTTTTTACTTTCTTTTTGTGTTTTATTACCTGTGCGTGTCCTCAATTTTTTACAATTATAAATATAAGATTTCGGTGGTATAGTGGTCGCAAGCTCTACTACTTGAGGTCCTGGGTTTGAATTCCGGGTCGGGCAAAGTATTGTGAAATTTCTAAGTAGGAGTCCGGATTGTAAATTCGAGCCCGGTTTGCTCGCCTTTATTATTTGAGACTTAAACATAACTGCCAAAATGTGGGTGTAGGTACCACTGATAAAACATCTCTGCCTAATCGTTTGGGTAATACGGGCGTGATGTTATGTTATTATTATATAAAAGGTTGGTAAGCACATACAGTATCGATTTAACCCGTTACTCCTAGGGGTTTTCCAATTGATGTTATTTACATTTACACAAATGTAAACTTTAACCAAGTAAACATTAAGTCTAATTCACAATGACTATTGTTAAAGTCATTAAAATTGTTGAAGTTATACTGCAATATAAACTTTTATAAGGTTGTTAAATTATTTTTTTAAATAAACACATTTGTTTATAATTTTGGTGTATATAAATTAAGTATCCTGCATAATGCTTAATTCTTCATGAATGTACCTATCTTACTTTCCCACAGACTACTAATGTCAACTTACCTTACCTGTAGGTAGGGTAAGTTGACATTAGTACAAATTTCAATAAAAGAGTAGGTACAGAGTACAATAAATTAGTACAAATTTTCTCCTTAAATTTCTTCCTTATGGAATAATGGTGTGATCCAGAGTTTTAGTAGAAGGCAACACGCGAAATTCAACTTTAATAATCACGAATAACTTTTACAATAACATATTACCTAAATACTGAGCTGCAAATTGCAAAAAACCTAAGAAATTTTGAATTTCGACTGCCTGTCTGTTATGTTATCGCCATTTCGCCAACCTCTCCAAATCCTCAAAATAAATACCATACACTTATATACGAGCATTACCTTCAGCCACTATGGACGGACACCTGAGAATCTCTTAAACCAAGGGATTTGGCAAAAGTCCGTTGCCCAACAACTGATGTGAAAAAACAGTGTAATGTGTTGTGCTTAGCCCTTAGATCTCTTGTGCAAAGGGTCCCCTGCTTCCCTTATCTTAATGCTTGTCGTTGACACACGGAAAAGGAGAATGGGCAGCTATTTTTTATTACTTCGCGAAAAATATATCATTTTTCTATACATATTGTTGTCAAATTATGTATTTTCCTTTAGTATAACTATGTATAAAGATCCCTAAAGGAGTTTGAATAATTTCAATTATAGCCAATTCTATAAAAAATAAAAAAACTACACCTTCTACTAATCACTGAATGAGCACGAAAGCAAACATAGCGACATCTATCAAGCTGTATAAAAAATGTTCAATTGTCAGCTCACATGCACAACGGTATCACTACTAGTCAATAGATGGCGCTAAATCCAACTATAATTTCCGTTCATCGCTGTTCGTGATTTCAATTTGCCGTAAGTCCCCTTGGCTAAATCCCTGTTTTGTCCGGATGTTTTGGGGTCCAGATTAAATTGTCCACTGGGACCCTGGCTTAGAGGGGACGGTATTGCATTTACACAGTTCAATTGCTTTCACTAATCAGTTAATATCGATAATGTACAGCGATTGGAGAAATATAAAGATACGTCCTTTTGGGATACCTATAAGGAAAGGTTTTTCTTTTTACTTTTATGTTGGTAATTGAAAATATTTCAGTAAAGATATTTAGAAATAGTGTTAAATAAAAATGGGTTTATTGGCAATATAATGAGTTCCTGAGTACTTGTTTTGTGAACGATTTCAGTGTTATCTGCAATCTATCATCCTTCTTAACGCATTAAAAGAAAGTTTCAACAAGACAAAGTTATACAAATCATCAAAAATAATTCATTTAAATAATAAAATTAGAATCAAAAAGATTCTCTCCGGCGGGGAATCGAACCCCGGTCTCCCGCGTGACAGGCGGGGATACTTACCACTATACTACCGAAGATTATGACCACTGTGGCGAAATACATGTATACCTTCTACAAGACTATTTTAACATTACTTAATATTAATAGAAGATCGACTTGATACTTAATACTTGACTGATAACTAAGGTATCGAAAACACGGAACTGTTTAATATGTGTGTTTGTGTTAATTAGAGTCTATATTTAAAGTGTATTAACCTTCATTTTATGTTTTGATAGAAATACATTATAATACATTTGTTTCTTTATTTAAAAAATATATATAGTAACGGTTTTCTACATATTCGGGGATTACTTTTAATTGATACTGATCGTGTTCTTTGTCTTACGTAAGTTGCTGGTCCTAAAAGGGGTTACGGAGACGATTCTGTACATATTTCGTCGCTATCCCTAAATAGGTCACATTCACTAATTCGCCACCTTGTGCATCTGGTCAGTTTTCTCTCATCTTTAACTCATCTCATGCTGTGTTGAGGTAGGAGTCCCTATGGTGTCTGGAGTGAAAGACGGTTAAGATACGAATGGATTTTATTGCTTAGCGTAACCTATTATATACAAAAATATTTACAAAATTATCAGCGGCTACCTACATGTTTAACATTATAAAATAAATCAAATCATATGTGGGTGAGTCGAAAATGTTTGAATTTCTCGCTCACATATAAAAGCTTGCGCCGCGCCTGCGTCGCTAGGATTCCACTAGCCGCCGGCGCGCGCGCATGATGTATGAGTATGTGTTGCAGCTACAGGACTCCCCCTCAAGCGAAGCGTACGGGCATCTTCACGAGTCTTCCGGATCTGGTTCTTCGCTCAACTTTCACCGATGGCTTAGTGTCTGTAGTTGCAGATGTTGTTGTTGTGCTTGTAGCTAAGTTCGCGCTGCGATGTTCGATGTCTGTGTTGATTGTGTACGCCGGTTTTAGGCGGTCGATGGAGACGTTTGCTGTTCTACCGGGCATCTGTATTTTGAAGTACTTGTCGTTTCTTTCCAAGACAAGGTAAGGCCCTTCGTATGGTCGTTGAAGTGACTTGCGGCCGGTGTCTACTCGCAAAAATACAGAGTTGCAAGTTTGCAGATCTTTATGCACGAACATACTGCGCTTGTTGCTGTGCGGTACATACGTCGGCGTAAGTTGAGTGATAATGCGATGTAACCGTTCTGTGTAGCCGTGACTCATCTTTACGTTGCTCGCAGATGGTGATAAGAAGTCGCCGGGTAGACGTAATGGTTGTCCGTACGTTAATTGAGCCGGGCTAGTTTCGGTATCGGTCCGGGCAACAGCGCGTAGTCCCATGAGCACTGTTGGTAGTTCGTTCAGCCACTTGTTGTTGTCCGTGAGTCTTGACATGAGTGCAGCTTTGAGTGATCGATGCCACCGTTCGACGATACCATTACTCTGCGGGTGGTAGGCAGTAGTACGGGTTTTCTCTGCGCCCAGTAGTTTGGTGAGTTCGTGAAACAGCTGACTCTCAAACTGTCGTCCTTGGTCCGTCGTGATAGTGGTTGGACAACCGAAACGGCATATCCATGTTTCATAGACATTATTTGCTACTGTTTCTGACGTCATGTCTTGCATAGGAATAGCTTCGGGCCATCTTGTATTTCGATCGATGATTGTTAGCAGGTACCGTTGTCCGTGTGATGACGTAGGTAGCGGTCCAACGATATCTACATGTATATGTTGGAACCGGTCGCAGGTCGGGAACGTTTCGATGTCGCTGCGTGTGTGTCGTTGTACTTTTGATTGTTGACACGCTGTGCATTGTCTTGCCCAATTGCCAATATCGACATTCATTGATGGCCAGAAATATCGATCTTGAATCATTTTCCGTGTCGTTCTGATACCGGGATGACTTATGTTGTGCACGGCCTTGAAAGCGATGCAACGGTAGTCGTTAGGTAAATACGGTCGTAAGGCTGCTGTAGATGCTTCGCAGTATATTGGCTTAATTGTTCCGGGAACCGTGATTTTCTTCAGTTGAATATTGGTTTGTTTGATGAGTGATTGTATCGTGTCGTCTCGCTCTTGCGCTGCTGCTAGCTGTGTGTAGTCGATTGGAGTTGGTACGTCGATTGTCTCGACACGCGATAGGGCATCTGCTACCACGTTGTTTGCTCCGCTGATATGACGAATATCTGTTGTGAACTCGCTGATAAACAGTAGTTGCCGTGTTCGCCGCTGCGTGTCGCTAGCTGACGGCGGTTTGTGAATGGCGTATGTAAGCGGCTTGTGATCGGTGTAGATTATGAGTTCACGTCCTTCGTATATCTTACGGAAATATTTCACAGCCATATAGATTGCCAACAACTCTCTGTCAAATGTGCTGTATCGTTGTTGCGCATCAGAAAACTTCTTTGAAAAGTACCCGAGGGGTATCCATTTGTTGTTGGCCCGTTGCTGTATAACAGCGCCAGCGCAGGTGTTAGATGCGTCGCACATTAGTGATAGTGCGTTCTTCGTAGATGGTGATGGATGAGCTAGCATAGTGGCGTTCTGTATGCTCACTTTGCATGCTTCAAAGGCTTCTTCAGCTTCTTTTGTCCAGCTGATCTTGGTTTTGTCCCTCTTTTTTGAGTTGTGAAGGAATGCATTCAGCGGTGCTTGAATACTTGCAGCGTTAGGTAAACTATCTCGATAAAAATTCAATATGCCTAGGAATCGTCGTAGCGCTTGAATGTTGTCTGGCTTTGGGTATTCGGTGATAGCCTTGATTTTCTCAAGTGGTGGTTTGATTCCTTCTTCTGACACATCATAGCCAAGGAACTTGACAGTCTGCTTGCCAAAGACGCACTTCGACGGGTTTATGGTAATCCCGTAATCGTCTAATCTTTGTAGGACAGCACGTAGGTCATCATAGTGTTTCTCCTTGTCTTCTGAAGCAACGATGACGTCATCGATGAATTGAAAAGTGTTGTCGCATTCGCTGAGCACTTGATGGATGAACCGCTGAAATGTTTGTCCAGCGTTCATCAGTCCGGGACACATACGAGGGAATTCATATAACCCAAACGGTGTAGTAATTGCAGTCTTCTCAATATCGGGTCCATGCACGGGCAATTGTTGATATGCACGGCAGAGGTCTAACGTGGTGAATATCTTCTTTCCGTGGAGAAGATACGTAAAATCTTTAAGTCTTGGGACTGGGTAGCGGTCGGGTTTCGTAACCGCGTTCAGTCTTCTATAATCGCCACATACACGTATGTCACCATTTTTCTTGGGAACTACATGTAGCGGGCTAGACCACGGGCTCTTGCTTGGTTGGCACAGACCTTGTTGCATCATGGTTTCGAATTCTTTCTTCACAGGTGAGTAGAGGTGCGGTGCTAACGGTCGAGTCCTGCAATACAGTGGCAGACCGGTGGTTTCAATGTGATGTTCAACGCGATGCTTTGGCGTTTCTTTCATTGATGACGGTCGAGCGATGTTGGGGAATTCAGCAAGCAGCTGGTGATACGGTTGTTCAATGTCTATGCTTCGTACCGTTGGCTCGCTGGAGTATGACATTGGTGCCTTGACGAATAAGTTCGTGACTTTATCGATGAGTCGTTCGCCGGCGATGTCGACCAATAAGCGATGGTGCCTCAGAAAATCAGCGCCGATGATTGGTTTGCTGACTGCTGCGATTACAAACTTCCAGCGATATGGTCTTCGTAGTTTGAGGTCCAATTCGAGCGTCTTCTCGCCGTAGGTCGAAATAGTAGTATTGTTGGCCGCGTATAGACAAAAGTTTGTAGGTGTAACTTTCATACCGGCTTTCCTCGGTATGACCGAGATATTGGCTCCAGTATCGATCAGGAACGACAGGCGTGAGTTCCTGTCGGTGATAAATAGGCGGTGTGATAGTGTTCTCGCGCCGGTTGCCGCCTCAGCCAACGCAGGTCCTAGTTTTCCGAGGTCGTCTTTGGGTCTTCAAACTTGCAAGGACGTGTGCACCGTTGAGCTTGTTTCCCGAACTTTCGATGATAGTAACAGATTCTATCATTACGAAACGATGAATCACTGTGGTTGGAGCGGGGTCTCGATGGTGTTCTTGATCTGGAACGATATCTTCGAAATGGTCGTCTTTGCCGATACGATGATTGGTTCGCTTTTAGTTCAGCGATCTCACGAGTCAGCAAGTCTATCTTCTCATTCAGTTTCTCCGTAGTGGTCATCTCGTGAGTTGTTGCTTGACTTGTGGAAGCGGACACAGCAGCGATAGTTTGTGGTTGAGAATGTTCTAGTATCTTGTCAGATAAACGCAGTCTCTCGCGCCAGACCGGTGGAATGCGAAGAGTGGCAGAGACACCGGACACTTCTTGCTCGTCTTTCATCAAATCCGCGTTGGACGAAGTCATTGTAGCTTTTTGATCACGTCGGGGTCACCACTGTTGAGGTAGGAGTCCCTATGGTGTCTGGAGTGAAAGACGGTTAAGATACGAATGGATTTTATTGCTTAGCGTAACCTATTATATACAAAAATATTTACAAAATTATCAGCGGCTACCTACATGTTTAACATTATAAAATAAATCAAATCATATGTGGGTGAGTCGAAAATGTTTGAATTTCTCGCTCACATATAAAAGCTTGCGCCGCGCCTGCGTCGCTAGGATTCCACTAGCCGCCGGCGCGCGCGCATGATGTATGAGTATGTGTTGCAGCTACATGCTGTATCTCGACATGTCTCCAAGTCTTCCGACGAATACATATGCGTCGCTACCCGCTGCGTATGTACATGTGCGCTGACTGAATTTTTGACGTTGACTGTACATTGTATGTACAATGTACAGTCAAGGTCAACAATTTCTGG
Organism: Phlogophora meticulosa; assembly: GCA_905147745.2. Lineage (NCBI taxonomy): Eukaryota > Metazoa > Arthropoda > Insecta > Lepidoptera > Noctuidae > Phlogophora > Phlogophora meticulosa. Next base: position 2,431,983 of record LR990535.1, on the reverse strand, counting down.
AGGAACAGACACATGACATAGTCGATTATACTACCCATGGGTGAGGGCCAGGCTAAGTGTTTTCCTGCGTGATCGAATCAGAAATTAAGAGATACGCAGGAAAATCAAGGTAACCAACATAGCCCGAACTTAAGTCACATTGCTCGCAGAACCGAACATTAAATTACCATTCTCTATTGGGGTTATTTCATGCTTAGGATCAGGGATCAAATTCAGGGAAATTAATAAATAAAATAATTATATCATTCAAAATGCACTATATTTTATATTTTCAGTTGCTATTTAATATTACAAAACCTTTTATAATGTAATACAGTTCGCAACTTAAAAACCACTTAAGAAAATATGATATTTTTACACAAAATTAACTATAGTACTTATTTAAGTAATATACATTTATGTATATTGTGCTGATAACATTCCATTCCGTGCAAAAATAATGACCTCAAAATGTAAAGACCACAATGACTGGTACAGGCATATACCTACAATTTACAATAGCAACATTTTGATGACGGCCTATTTAGTATTAAGCTCTGGCCACACTGAGCGAATCCCGCGAGGGACGGGAATGCATGCTTGGATTGTTTTAATGATTAGGAAGTCTCGCGACTATCCGCCATTTTCAACCTGCAAGCGAGTTTTGTCCCGCATCCCGCGCGGGATTTGCTTCAGTATAGCCAGGGCTTTAGACAACAATTACCATCAATTGCAGGTCTATTTATAACCACCTTATTTTATTGAATATATAAGGATCGTTTATTTTCTCTTTGATTTTAATACCTTTTTTTTATCAACAAGTTATTGTGGTCACCACACACCGTTGACTAGACGAAGTAACGTACGGGCTAATCCATATTCAGAGACAATTTTTTTTGTAAGTAATTAAACCTTATTTAACTAATGACCTACTCGCTTTAAAATAAACTTGCAAAGACATATTTCGCACAAATTATACATATGAACAAAGAAACATTATTTTATGTAAAAGAAAGAAAGTTAGAAATAGTTTAGTGGGGCTTAGGCCGTTCTCAGCAGTGGCGGACTTTACGTTTGGATTTTGGTGTAGACGCGGCCTAAAACAATTGAAAACATTTTTTCTTTTTCGCTGACGATATTTTTCACAAATGTATTTTTCAGTTGTTTCGTTATAATATTTGAATTTAAATCCCACCGCATAACTATTATTTAGCGTATTATTTCAACTTTTAAAAACAAATCCGTGTTTGAAAATTATTTTCTACTCGATACACCGTTGTTTGTATGTACTAAGTAAAATAAAGTACTAACATCATTTAGCTTTCCCTGGCGTATGTTATGAATGCCCGAACTAAAGACCAAATGCTATTTGAAAATGCACTTTCTGACCATAATGTTAGGTCCACCATTTATTTGAAAATGAGTTTGTGTGACCCACAGTCATTTTATATTCGCAAGAATATTTCGCAGTTCAATTGTTTTGGCGTTCCTTTATGACAGCATGCGAGTATGGTTAGGTCAGGTTAGGATAGTACACTCGAGGAACAAAGGGGTTAAGCAATTTTAAACAACAATTTTTTACAGTGTTTGTTTTTAAGTCACTTTGTCTCTGAAGGTAATGATAGTTTTAAACACAAGTTACATTAAGAATTTATTTAGAATTAAGAATTTAATTTTGGCAGGAATACGTTTGTTTGAATGCATTTTTTATATAAAAGTCCTACTAGTACTTAATAAAGTTTCATTTAAATATCGTTAAACCTGACAACATATTTAAAATTAATTACACAAAATCTTATCGTAAAATTATCTTTTTTAGTCAAACTATTGAGAAGAATGTTAAGTTTAAAATAAAATAAGTACAAGATGTCAAGAATACGTCAAGATTTATAAAATAAATATGACAATGACGTCACGACACTTTGTATAAAATGACGCTAATGTAGAGTTTTCGTAATTAATTTTAAATAATTAATTTTATTAGTTACATGTCTATTGCTTATAAATTGCGTATAGGCGACTTTGACCAACTTCTACTTATATGAATATTCACATTTTTATACTGCTTCATAAAACTACTTAGTACTTTTATTCCAAGTTACATTTAAAGTAAAATTAAATGAAGGTAACAATTAATGAAAGATAATTACTTTAGCAACACATCAAACACATGTTTAAGTAAAGGCACAAATAATTTAAGTACCTAACACATTAAATGAAGACTACAAACTATATTTAAAACTTACATTTAACATACACGGCTACATTTTAAATGAAACGCAAAATCTTAACCAAATTTTAAAACGTAGTTCTTTTCAATTCAAACACATTCTTCATTTACTTTAGACATAAATGAAGTACATTTAATATTTTACAAAATACCCAAAACCAGTTTATAGCCAGCTACAATATTTTTGGCACGCTACTAAAGAACTAAATTCGTCCATAACTGCTTTTATATATCTTATAACTATGTACATAGGAACAAATGTATGAACTGTATGTACTTATTATATGTACATTTTATTTACAAGTTTCATTTTCGATGACTTCATTTCAAATGACTTTGTCGTCAAAAATGGTATTAATTTTAAATGAAGTGATGTCTTTTTCTTTTGTTCTTAATTAAATGAAGAATTACTATTGGGTACCAAAATGGTAATAAACTATTTTCACCCTGGCAATAAACCGGGATAACGAAAATATATCGAAGAAGTACACTAGATTTTTCGCATAATATTAGTTTTGTAGATATTACTGCCTGACTGTATTGTACAAACCTTATAACGAGTACACACGGCCTTGGTTATATCAATCCTGCGTCATAGACGGTGCCGTTGTTCAAACTAATAATTTGGATAAATGTTTGGCAAATGTTTGATTCATAAATCTTCGGTGACATGAGCCAACGTCATTAGCGAGATGATGTTTTTATGATCGCTTTGGTCGCGTATTTTATGTGAGGGTAGAAATGATCGTGAAAGGCATTTTTGTGTTAGGCTTGCTTTATGGACCTATTTTTATACTGCATATATTTTTAAATGTACCAAAGTTATCGTATTACGTAAATTGCTAAAAAGATGTCCAGATTTGTTATTATGAAAATCACTGTAGTCTACAAAAACATTGACAGGAAATTAGTTCAGTACACAGTATTAGTTTCAATACACACATTGGCTCCAACCCACCAACATGAACCACAGACATTGGCTCCAACTAGACTAGTGATGTCCTGTCGATGCTGGCATACTCTTTGCCCGACCGAGGTCTAGTGACGTGCCTGTCGGCCGATACGTCGCACGAGCTGAACGACGACACGGAGAGTGATTCCATGTAGTCGGATGTGTCGGACGCACCGCTGGACGTTGATTTGGTCGTCATCTGGCTGTGGCGAGCTGTGATGTCTGTTTCTACTGGAAAGAAAGAAGATGGTTAGATTGAACGAATCAAGATAACATGGTACACTACATAGGCTTTTCCTTTCGACTTTCATTATTTTTATCATAAAAAAACGTTGCCCCACACTAGGAATTAATGCTGTGTCTTGGGTGCGTTTACAAGCATTTAAACTCACATCCACAAACAGCCAGACCCGGAACAACTATCTCTAGGCTTACAGGTATGTTAAACTACAACACAGAACTGTGCTACGTATATTAGACAAAATAAAGATATCGCATGTAAAAATTTTAAATTTAGAATCGCCTCTGGCATTGAACCTGATAACACAACGACTAAAAATCTAATAAATTATAAAGATTTTTTTCTGTTAACAAAGAGGCAATTATAAGTTTAAATTGCGTGCTATAAAAACATACACGTCTGGCCTTCAGATCTGAAAGTACTAGTCTAGGCAATTACGAACCAGAACTACGAATTGGACAAAGTTTCTTATTATTAGGAACACTATTATTCCTTCAACACTTTTAGTGCCCAGCACGCGGCTCCCGGGTCAAAAAAAAGTTTGTTCATGTACCCAGAACTCGCTTCCCGAGTCGTACATGTAAAAAGCTATAGATGAGATGTGAACATACCCATCACCTCCTACCTGTGTGTACCTACGCATTATGTAACCAATCGTATTTTTGAACTGGGCAGCGAAAGGGTTAAAAATAGAACACCATAATAGCAACTTACCAGGTCTCTTCTTCCTTCTCGTTAAAGTATCCACTTCACAGGAGTTGGATTTCGTCAGCGTCGCCACTTCTTCAAACTGAAACGTCAGGTTCTTCAAAGGATCTGACGAATTAGACTTGACGAAAGCATGCACTGGAGTAAATGCCTTTCTCATCTGCTTATTATTCTTCACATGCTTCTTTATAGACTTCGAACTGGTTATAGGCATCTCGAATTCGTTAAAATCTCCCTTATGATGCTTTAAAGATCCCGTTGATACCCCGGAATCGTTTGAACTTGAAGAATCTCTGTTCTTCTCCGATTTGCTCGGAACGCTTGAAGAACGCCTTATTTTGACGGCATCCCTAAATTTAGTCACTAGCAAGCTCTCGCTTTTTACTTCTGGTACTTTAAATTTGTCCTTTGGCTCGATTATTTCTAGACTTATTTGCATGCCTTCGTTTATTCTGTCGCTTTTGATAGCCTTCCTTAGTACTGTTGGTGTGAAACATATCTGACTGTTGATTCCGTAGTCGTCATCATGTCTCTTAGTGAAGTCTGCTGAACTCGACCGCCGCGTGCTGATTGTGTTGTCGGATTCAGAGTGCTGTGTAGGATCTGACACGTGACTGATCCGACTGATGTTGTCAGAGAAGTTTTTGTGACTACTTGAAATGCTGATCTCTAAAGGCTCCATATGCATGTAATTTAAATGCTCATTGCAGCATTCTGTAGACGGATGCACAGTATTCGTTGTAGCTGTTGATATATCGTCATCATGTTCAGGTATATCTTCCAAAGCGTCTAATTCCTCCTGACTGAACCCTGCGCTTCTTAGGATTTGTAGGGAATTCTCAAACTTCTCCAAAGTGCAGAGGTCTATATTAGCATAGTTTGCGAAATCTATTTCTGGTACCGGTGGCTTGCTGGTGACTGGAGTAACGTTGACATAGTTGGAATGTGCCTCAGCTTCATTATTGTTAATGCTAGTATCACTTGTGTTATGGTCTGTTTGTTTGTTCTCTAAGTTTTTGGCTTCGTGTGTGCACGTGCACGGCTGCCCGTTGATCAGACATTTCAGTTTCTTTGGTGTGTCGTATATGCTTGATGGGTCCGTGTGTGAATCTATTGGGTGCTCCTGTAATTAAGATTTCATTTTGTAGAGAAAGTTCTGGAGTATCTTTTAATACAATATCGATGTTCTCCCTTGAAATATTATTTAAGAGACCGTGTAATTCAATCACAGCGAAGTTAGTCTTGATTTTCAATTAATAATTCTTTAGAAGGTCTCTAATTAACTATGGAAAGATGTCGTCTCAAGTTTTAATCTAATCTCGTTCTAATATAAATAAAAACTCACCTGTATTAAGGGCATCGGCGTTTTAGGTACATCGTAGTTCTCATAGGGCCCACTGAAGGACTTCTTGCGACAGCAGCAAGGTTTGACCTGCTGCCAGCATTGGCAACTGCCTCCAGTCTTAGCTGGTACAGTCGGCGTACAACAAGCCACAGGGCTTGCTCTTTTAGAGGACTCAAAACTCTTATCCAAGAGGCACACACTGCGTGGTACGCTGTACTCAGACGCGCTACCGCTTGATCGCGAGTAGATAGACGCTCGGTCGGAATCTGACCGCTTTTCTAGTATGTTGTCCATCGTCCAGACAGGGGACATAATTGACCCTGGTGTGTTCATTGTTGATGATCTGAAAATTTGAAGAAAGATGGTCAGACTTGCCGTTACAGTTGCAAAACACAACAAGGACAATCTTCAGTAGTAGTTAAATTGTGGGATTTACGGAATTTTGAACCTCTGTAAAAATGATGAGTCAATACCAGCCAGTAGGCGATGTTGTTTTATTTTAATGATTTGATAATTGACATCTTACTTAGCAAAAAACACATGTATTTACGTAGTAGTTGTATTTACTTCGCGCGAAAGTATTGGTTTCAACTTTCTTACCTAGTCAAATGACTGATCTTCCCAATACAGCTGGAACACCGCGGCAACGAGGTAGGTCTCCGGAACTTCTCCTCATTGCTGTCCATGCTGGAGTCCAGATCTGACAGGCAGTGCATGGTCTGGCTTGCAGGGCCTGCCCACGACGGAGACACCGATCTTAGCGAAGTGTGGAAACACTCGTCCATGCAGGAACTGGCGTCCGAGAAACGCTTTTCTAGTACTGTAACAAGGTTTTAAGATTAGGTATCAAATGCAGAAGGTCTGGGAACAAAGGGAAAGTAGAAATGAGGCCGTGCATCCACTTTAAAAAAACAGTTCTGCGCTGTCTATGCCAAACAAACCAGAGTGACAACTCATTCTGAAACTCGATGTGCCGAGCCGATTAAGGACCGGATACTGTACGTGCTTTATATTTCTAATATTATCGATTAACTTAAAAGTACCTTCTTTACTAATGCTTTTGCCTCTTTAGAAACTTATTTATAAGCGAGCTAAGATCAAATTCTACAAGTACCGAATAAATATTTTGCAAACTTGCGTGAGAACCGTCTGCATTTTATCTTCTGACGATTAGATAAATTTCGATTACACTCGGAGGGGTTTTCATTGTGTTCTCAGACAAGCCACTCAATACTCAATACTCAATACTCAAACTTTATTTGCATTCCACAATGTGTACTTAGGTGGTAAATTAAAAAAAATTAGATCATTATGGACCCTGTCGGGCACAGCAAAAGGCAAAGATATAGGTAGTAGGAGAGAGGAAGCTTTAAAAACACAAAAAACTATATCTAAATAAATCCAATAATACCATAATAGGAATTCTTTACAAATATAGAATTTTTATACATTATTTATATTTTATCATTTAAATATTCATTTATACTGTAATAGCATTTTTCTGTTAAAAATTGTTTTAGTTTTTTTATAAATATGTTAAATTTTTCTTCTTTTTTTATTATGTCAGGTAGTCTGTTATATATTTTTATAGTCATTACATAGGGGCTTGTTGAATGTATTTTTAGTCGAGATTGCGGAATGTTTAATCTTGATTTGTGTCGGAGTGTGTAACGTGATTGTATGTCTTCGCGCTTTGTGTAAAACTCTTGATATTTACGAACAAATTTGCAAGTTTCTAATATGTAAATACTGGGGAGAGTAAAGATGTTATATTTTTGGAAGTGAGGTTTGCAGCTGTCAGTCTGATCTATATTTGCCAGGATTCTAACTAACTTTTTCTGAAGGACAAAGAGTGAGGGTGCATCCGTACTATTTCCCCAAAGGATAACGCCGTAGCTTAGCCATGCATAAGCATATGCATAGTAGGTGGTGAGCGCTGTTTGAAGATTGGTTGTTTTCTTTATTTCTCCTTTGCTTAACATGCCAATGACGTATATAGGTGAGTCCGTACGTCATACGGTTCAGGTAGCCATTTACTAGGCCTAAGATTAGCCCTTTTACAAGGGTAAGGACATCTTATTATTTAACTGTACTTTAAATGTTATAAATATGCCAATTTTGAAAATAAATAAATAAATAATGCTGGACAGTCCACACAACATCATCTAGCCCCAAGCTAAGCAGAGCTTGTGTTATGGGTACTAGATGACTGATCAATATACTTAATATAATACATTACATAGATAGATATTTTTTTATTATACATAGCGAATACTCAGAACACCCGGATCGTACAAAAAATTGTCCTAAGGCGGGAATCGAACCCGCAACCTCCTGCGTCGCAGGCGGACCTTCGCCCGCTCAACAATATTTTTTGAGTTTTATCACTCAAATGGTATCTTATTTTGGCTTCAAACAAAGTGGGATTCTCTAAAAAGGGTTGATAGAATCTTACCTGATCCACTCCTAGAAGCTATGCTCAGCCTGGACTGCGCCTCGTGGCTGTACACGTTGAGCAGTTCCGTCAGCTCCCGACCACCTTCTGCCGCGAAGATGAACAGGCCTTCGCCCTTGCCGCAGCGCGAGCCTCCTTCCACGCAGAACCGCTTGTCTACCACCCCGTAGCGTCTGTGGGAGGAGAAATGGGGATAAGATTTTTTGTAAATACATAATGGTGTTACCATATAGTGCTTCTGGACTGGAAAGGGCAGATGAATAAACATGAAAACAGTAGGAAGGAATAGTCAGTTAGAAGTTGAAACTATTTATTATCTGCAAACTGCGTCTATTTATATCTTCTTCCGTCATATTGCTCGTTAACGCATATATTAGTATATTACTTGACCGACGACGGTAGAAAAATATGTAATGTATCACATTCACATTCACATTTCCCTATTAGATCGTTCCATTAAACTGGAAAGCCGTCCGTTATAGCCGATATAGACATACATATTTGGAAAAAAAATAGGCAGAAGATAAAGGTACTTTTTCCAAGTGTCACTGTCATTCAAAATTAGTCAGAAAAATAATAAGGTAACTTTATGGTGCACAACATTTTTTTTCCAAAACTGTACATGACAAAGTCAATATACATTTCATAATTTGTTAACTTTTTAATAGTTAACCACTATCAAGACAAATGCCATAAAGTGATAATGCTCTCTCATCTCTGATAGCCAATTTTATTCACAAACGAAAGCCGTCTTAGGCTCAGACACAACAGAAATCCCAAATACCCCACTCATGTACATATACATTGCTGAACGCCGCAAATCGTACACAAGGGGTAAAGAAAGCTCCCACATCGTGCCCCTGATCGAAAAAAAGGGGAAAGCGAAACGCGATAAGTGAGTTAAAGTAATTACTTAATTCCCTTATCTTTTTGTTTTTTCTTCAAAGTAATTAGTCAATGTTTTAAATCGATTTGACCGGTTAGTTGTAGCGTCGATACAGCTTGCTTGGGTGGTCACCCGCATTTGTAATTAACGATCTTGTAATTTGTTATCACGATTCATTAAAATGATGATGAGTTATTGTGATTGATGAGAGAGCGTGTTGTGTTTTAAATAATTTTATTGTTATTTTGCTTTTATAAATGCGATACTGAATTGAACTGTTCAACTATTTTATTCGTTTTAATGTGGCATTTATACTGTTAAAAGTTTCAGCATAACATGACCTCTCGTCTGTATTTCGCGAAGGGTTACGTTAGGTTTACGTGGTACGCCTATATTTAGTCAGTGCCAGGTAATAGGAGGCGAGTCTATTGTCATCAACCGGGCACGGAACCATGATCTAGGCTGCTTACTGAGATCATCATCATCATCCTCCTGCCCTTATCCCAATTTATTTGGGGTCGGCGCAGCATGTTTTCTTCTTCCATACGTCTCTATTTGCCGTCATCTCAAGGGTCACCTCTTTTCTAGCCATATCATCTTTCACACAATCCATCCATCTTTTCTTTGGTCTTCCTCTACTCATGTAACCCTGCACCTTCATACTCAAAACTTTCCTCACAACATGGTCCTCATTCCTTCGCATCACATGCCCATACCGATTTCCACACAACTTCTCGGTCACAGGCGCCACTTTCAAACTTCCTCTTACATACTCATTTCTTATTCTATCCATTCGCGTAACACCACACATCCCCCTCAGCATTCTCATCTCAGCTGCATGTAACTGCCTTTCATTCATGCCTTTTGCGGCCCAACATTCTGATCCATACAAGACAGCAGGATATCCAGATGATAAAGCTCAATAACCTTTAAATAGGAAAAATAACTTTACGGTGCTCGATCATCAGGAACTAGGAATTCACTCGAATGTATATCTTTTAAATCAAGACATGTAAAGATTAATTAACAAATAGATCCATATATTTTTCACTTAAACGTAGCAAATAGGATTATTATTTGCAGATTGGGAAACAAATTAGCTGACAATTTCTTAAGAAGTAAGTACCAACTTAAGTAAATACCAAATTAAATTATGTACGAACTTTTCTCTTTATTAAATCAAAGATATACTTTCACATTATTTTTAAAATATTCTAGTTGAAATTAAGATAAAATAATGCAGTTAGTGGAGTCATATTAAAAAAAATCTTTAAACATACAAAATGTGTCAAAAGCCCTAGTTGCAAAAAAAAAAAGGTCGATATTATCTGCAGCAACTACCGTGGTGTCTTATTTAAATTAAGAAGTATTACCTAATTCTTAATTTCACACACAAAAAGAGAGCAAAGACAACACACGTATTCGTTCAAGTGCCCGAAAACCTTTTAATATTAATGTATTCGTTCAAAACTTTTAATTTAATCTGGATTTAAGGCTTAAACTTTCAAGCCAAAGTTGATTACGTGTTTGACCAAAGAGGAATTAAATCTTGAGTTCGAGTTTGTTGAAGTCGTCTCGATTTGAAGCTTCACTAGTTAAAGCTTTACTTCAAGTTTTATCAAGAAAATTATAAACTTTATTTTATATAAGTATGCCGAAATAGGACAGTTTACTGGGAAATGTTTCCCTTGATATTTTTGTGGGTATTTTACGTGTTTCCCGAAAACTCAATTTATTTTCCGTCAATATCGAAACACGTAAACGGATATCATTATATTAATATACAGTCAAAGTCACATTCGATATTGGTTTCATTCAATTTTACATCATATTGAGCAGATTAATTGCCCAGAAGATGTTTTTTTTTACAAATTTCCAATCTCCAATGAATACCTAGTCTCTGTACACCACAGCATACTTAAACTTACATCAGAACATTAACCTACTGTCATTTGCGTACATATTTCTTTGTGATATAGACATTCTGTGACCAATAGCAATGTATGTATATGTTGGGCCATCGTGTAGGGACCATAAGTAACTAAAATCTTAAAATATTGTACTCAATAATTCCAAAGAATATAATGCATCTTAACTGACAACAGTTCTTTCCTAAACACTGAATAACTTTCCTCTTAATCTAAGGAAGTTTTTGAACTAAAGACGTTGGTATTCGACCGCCATGTCGGAATTTAATTTTGACAGCGAATGCCTTCGATGGACGGGTGCTGCGAATTTCATGGATGCCTGCAACCGAGACTGAACATCTGAGCGAAAGAATGGCTAGATGAGACAATTTGTGTTAAGGATTCTTGGTTATAAGGAAAGTTTCTTTTGTCCGCTGATAGTTTATGGTGTTGTAAGTTGTGTTCTTTCAGCATTTTTGTGAAATTAAGAAATCTGGATCCTTTGTTAAAATAATACATGTTACGTCTTTTAAAAAGAAATATCTTACTATTGATTGTTTTATACTTTAGTCTTAAAATACCAAATTTTATAAGTGGTATGGTTTTTAAATTAGTGCACTTACAACGTATATTTTATTCTGCTTACAATAACAATGGTTTTCATGAAATATATAAAAATATTCCGATTGAATTAAAAGTTGCAAAAGCTTTTGAATTCAAAAATGTAATTAAATATTTTTTAACAATCTTAGCACCTTCTACGCTATCCTATATCCTAGTAACGGAGTCAGTCCGACCACAAACGACGTCGCTGAAGCTGCATCCGACAGATCGCCTTTGAATTATTTTGATTTGCCCTTTTCTTTGTGTTCGTGGAAATTGAACGGTACCCTCCGTTTTATTTCTGGTATTGCCATGTCATTTTGTTTGTTCTTTGAAATACTATGCTCGTGAATATTTTAGATTTCGGTGGAATTCTTCTGAACATATAAAGGAAATTAATTCGTATGGCCTGCGTTTCTCGTGATTGTTTCTCAAAAATAAGCTTTTTAGTGAGAAACGTCCCATTATTACCCACTTAAAAGCAACACTAAACTCGCAATTAAATTCTTAAATAATGGGCCCTGTCTTTCGTTCAAAAAAATAACCGCAACAAAAGAATTTCCCAGTTTAAAAACTTTTATATCCGAATAAAACTAACACAACTTCCTGGCGTAAAAGGACACGTGTCAGCGTCATTAAAAAAAAAAGAAATGTCAAATTCGTTTCGCGCCAGAAAATATTCCGATGGAATTCCAAGTTCCAAAAGCGTTTGAATTCGAAAATTATAGACGGCTGAATTCAGAAGTCGTGTGTTGGAACCGTTTAGCAAATGGGGCTAAGGTATTTTCTATTCGTTCGGTTAGCGTTATAACAGGGAGTTTGGAGTTAAGTCACGTAGGTCTTTTACTAGAGAGCTCATCGTATGAATAAGGAAGTCGGCAGAGTGTGTTTTTAAATGTCATTTAAAATTATGCCTTCGATTTAATAGAGACGTTTAGATAATGTAATGAAGTCTTTTCTCGTGAACTTTTTATCGGGAGATCTTAATATTCAACCATTTTGTCTTATTTATAACATTCTCAGAACGAAGAAAATCAATTGGAAATGTGAAAGTGTCGTGTACCTATTTAGGTCTTATTTTATTACAATTTTGTTTTGACTTTTATTGGTGCTCGTAATCGTTTGAAAGGGCGACGAGAAAATAAATTTAAACGATAAAATCGGAGCAATCCATAAAGTTACTTTCATTTCGGTCAATAATATTCTCGCGAAAGACGTAAATATCTTCACTTCGGCTATCGAACTAGCTTTAGCTAGCGTCTTCGTCCGCGTTAAGGTTGAATATTATCCCACGGGAACTTAGGATACTATACGATAGGACTAACACGGGATTTAACAAGTTATTATTATTCACGTACGTAATATAGAGGCGCTGTTTCAATCTTTGTGCAAATTGTTGACGGCTTCGGTTGGTAAAATACTCGCAAGAAATTCGTGCAAGGTCTACTGAAGGCTAGTTTAATTTGACACTGACAGATCCATAGTGACATTTGTCATAGGAATCATTCGAAATCTTTAAGAACTTGTCCAGACGGCCTAATCCGTTTTCTTATACCCCACGTAACTGAAGGCTCAGTTTGGCAATGAAAACATTGGTACGTGTTAAAACAATGTCAATTGGTACACAAGAAGGTTGTCTGGAAGACACTGCTATTAAAGCCAGCCGCTCACTTTACATATTCAAACAAAAAACATTTTTGTTGTTGCCTAGCGTTTTTTTAACACCTTAAACGCCAGGTGACTGACAAATAATACATTTTCTATTGTGTCTCGTTGTCTGGTAGTAAGGGTGTTAATACGAAAACTTACTTAGATTTGTATAAAAGGTGAGTATAGAGTAGAGCATTTTCTCAAGCATTTCATGTAATGTAACGTTCCTGCGAATGCTTGGCGTAATGCTCACAGCGAGTGTGCATTTACCCGTAACATTTCGTTGTATTTTTCCTTGAAATGTCAGACCTACAAGTTGCGTGTGCTCATCGCCCGCGCTCGTGCAAAGGCACGACGAAATGTTACACCAATGCGTATTGGTGTAACATTTCCTTGGTTTGTACAATTATTGTTGTAACATAACGTCGAGCGTGCTCGAAGTCTGGTTCGTGAAGGGTAATACACCAGAACATATCATAGAGTAGCTCGTTGTTCCGTTACAAGTAAATGCTCTAGTCTATACTCACCTTAAGACACGTGTCTGAGCCGCATGTTCGATTTAAGTGAGTATAATATACAGTTAATAAGTAGGTAATACCAACTTGTTACTGCCTCTTCCGTACAGAGAAGGCATGAGTTCACGAGCATAAGGATGCTTGTCCATTGAAACAGAACGAAGCTGAGGAGCGGAGAAACGTAGAAATAGTAACCAATAATCCTTGTCCACTGTACTGTCGTCCTTTATCTAGAAAGCCGTTAAGTCCAAAAAGTTGTTTCCGAGAAAATGGCAAAAAACGCGGGAAACGTATTTCTTAAAAACTACTATGCTTTGGTTAATGATTGTTGGACACATCAATTGATATTTCTTTCTTTTAAGTTAAGGTATTTTAACGTATATTAAGCGAAGAAGTGTGCTTTAGACGCTTTCAAGTGATGGAATCATCATAAATTATGTTACTTAACGGCCTACATAATTTTCCTATCTCTGGAAGTACGAGTATTTATGCTGTAAAAATGTTTCATAGACAGAAAGATAGAGAATTTTGAACTCTATCACTTTCTATTAAAAAGTTAAAAATTACCATTTGAGGGTTCACGTCTGTCTAGTTAAAGGATGGCAGTGTTGTTTCGATTGACTTCACGGATGTCAGTAATGTCTAAGACAAACTTAGAAACGCATTAAGTAACCTTTTTGTTTGGTTTAAGTGTGGAAAATCGTCATGTCTGGGTCTGTGTCAGAATCTTACTGAATAAAAACCGGGTGTTCTATCTCCCACCAATGCCGAGTCGCGGGAACGTACGATCCTTCCGCGGATGAACTAACCTAATCAATGGACCATCACAACATTTTATACGATTCTTGTTGTAAGGATAATCACTCAGCGTCGTATTCAAAAGATGGTATGCCAGAAAAATGCCAATTCATCTACAACCCAGACACGAATCGGATATCTTTCACAGCACCCATTCTTATCAACAAAACCAGTCCCCATCCCCCTTAATAACAAAACAGGGGTGTAAATACCGTATTATTTATACCGCTTCCTTCAGGCAATATACGTAATGCTAGTTTCGGATAACGACGACTCCTGAGCAAGATAATCTTCGGTCCCTTTGACTATTAAAATGATGGGGTGAACCGTGTCGATCGCCCTTGGCATGCCAAGAATGGAAAATAGGAATTTTGGTAGCGAAAGCTTTGTTGTTCGTTTAGCTCGCTGTTGTATTTTTAAATAGAGATGTTTCTGTCTTTGTTTTTTTCTCTATGATGGTATGAATATGAGATGGTAAAGGGTTCGAGGTTAAAATATAAAGGTGCGATTGAATTTTTCCCGGTTCCAGGGTTATTTCTTAAGTGAAAGTCGTTGCTATCCATGAGTACTATCACCCCCTTATAGATTTTCATTCGAATTAATAGTCGCTCTGTACCTAAAGATAAACAATCGGATCTCCCGAAATCATTCAAATCAATACTCCTCAGCCACGGACCCTCTGAAGAAATACCTGAATAATACATCAGGTATTTGTTAACTAAGCCCACCCTTTGTTCTAAGCTTCTTATTTATGTAAGGGATCCCATTTAATAAGTTAAAGTAACTCCATAGGCGGAGAGACAGCAACGGACAAAATGACGTCATCTGATAAATCTAATTTTGAATTTTGACGCGTTTTAAATTGTATTGCATCCTTGTTGACGCAATTCTCTCAAGTGTTCGAATGTTTCAATTTAGATTATAATGAGATGATAATGCTTGTTATTTGGATGTCGCATTTGAGAACTTTGACGTTTGATGTCAGCGTGTAATTTTGTTTGGAATTCGGTCATTTTAATGAGGTAATAAAAGAAGTTTCTTTTGTATTTTTTTGAAATTGCCTGTGTCTATGTAAATAAAATCTTATGCCAGCCTAAATACGTGGTCCGCTGACCTGGCGACGCTTGGTGGAGG
Source organism: Phlogophora meticulosa (assembly GCA_905147745.2). NCBI lineage: Eukaryota > Metazoa > Arthropoda > Insecta > Lepidoptera > Noctuidae > Phlogophora > Phlogophora meticulosa. Next base: position 2,416,580 of record LR990535.1, on the reverse strand, counting down.
CGTATGTCTAGCAGTGGACGTCTTACGTCTAAGAGGAAAATTATGATAACTTATACGAATACCTTCATGGACTTGTAATGTCTACAGGTATCGAGCTGGCCTTATATTCTTTTCTAGTGCTACTGTTTTAAAAACGCAACAAACAGCCAACAATACTCACTTTCGCTTCAACACTACGTTTTTAGTAGAATCTACATTTGCTTTCATCTAGCAGTTTTAGTTTAAGTTCCCTGATTCCTCAATAAAAACCGACACTGGCTCCCCGACTACACGCAACCTATGCATCACTTAACTAAGTTAAGTAATCCGTTAATCTTTGTTTAGTCAACTATTAGCGACGCGAGGGCTCAGTTGAACTGTTAGTTAAATCTTTATTGTGACGGCTGAGCGGCCATTAAGTAATTGAATGTGTTGCAGTGTTGCTGTTAACTAAGTTAACACTGATGGGAGTTCTTAAGAGATGTGTTGTTTAAAGACAGTGATTGTAAATGTCGAACATGTCGACAGGAGAAGTTTTGAGTATGAATAAAAGTTTGAGTATGAGTGAGAGTAAAGGAAGAGCAAAGAAACGATGGACGGTTTTATTTTTCTTTTTTTATTTAACGAGGGTTTAATCTAGACAGATATGCCACCTTCATCGTTACAAATAGTAAATACTGATATATTATGTAAGTAAGAAGATTATTTGAGACGATTTATTTTAATTTTGATTATTCAACGACGATGTTGATTGTTAATAATAAAAAGAAGGCAGAAATAACCGTCATACAATTTAAATAACTGTCAAAATAAGGCCTTATAAAGTCTTGTTTCTATCTTTTTCTGCGTCTCACAGTTACCAAACGATATTGACGAGATTCGAGATCTGCCTAGCTTTTTCCCAACTGTGTTGGGGTCGGCTTTCAGCCTCACCGGATGAGTCCGGATGCAGCTGAATACCAGTACTTTACATTGAGCGACTGCCTATCTGACCTCCACAACCCAGTTACTTGGCAACACGATACTCCTTGGTAAGACTGGTTGTCAGACTTTCGGGCTTCTGACTACCCGTAACGTATAACAAAAATCTACAAACGAAAGCCGGGACCATGGGCGTAACGTGCTTTCCGAGGCACGGAGGAGTCTCGATATGTAAGTAAGGAATGGTCACCCATCCGTAGACGGTGCGGCTGTTTTTTTTATTAAACCACGAGTTCCTTAACAGGGAAAATTCTAGTATAGTATTAAAATACGCGGACGAAGTTAGCTCAACATGAGATAAAATGAAGCACCATTATTGATGGAATATTGCGGTAATCGTCACTTGCTTGGAAGATCCAAAATCTCGCAATGGCGTCATTAGTTCACAGGTGGCTGCTCAGTATTATGTATCCGTTGGTCACCTTTACGGATACCCAAGGAATAAAAGGGGGTCCGCCCTATTATTGCCTCGGTTTAAGGTTAGGGGAGAATAACCGCAATACAAGGTTGTTTTTGGTAACTGATGGTCACATGATCCAAGGTGCATGACGTGTAGGAAGGGAACACCGGTAGGTATTCAGTTATTAAGAGTCGATCAGATTTCTCCGCCCACCCTAGAAGCGTGGACATTCATGAGAATTCTCCAGTCCGAATAAAAAAAAATGGTAACTTATGGTTTTAATGTTGCCACAAGAAAATACATAATAAGTTTCTTGTCAATAACAGCCCAGACAGCAACAAAATCAAAAGAAGGAAAACCTATTTTCTATTAGTGTGAGTATATGAAGTAAATTATTCATAATGTAATTAACATTTGTAATGCAATCAACAATACTGGCCGAAACGAATAAAATATATCCTTTGGACGTTTCATGTACCGTTCGTTTAGACCTCACTGTTTAGCTATGGCCGTCAGATCATAAATGTGGACTTGAAGATATTCTACACTAGAATCAAACTGTACCTTTAAACCAATACATCATCCTAAACCGCCTCAAAGTGCCTCATTATGTCCTGGGTTCTATTACCGGGTCGGGCGAAGTGTTATTCAGTATCATAAATATAACCGGCGAAATGTAGGTGTTTCTGCCTAACCCTTCAGGGAACACAGACGTGATGTTATGTAACCCTAAAACCGATCAACTGCAAACCCGATCGACTACAGTTTACAGTAAAAGCATGAAAAATACTCCGTCATCCATACTGGATGGTCGCGGAAATTGGACGCTCAGTAACAGACAATGCGATGCTTCCTGCTCGTAATAGAGGTATTAATATGTGATATCATGTCTTTTGTATTGATTCGGTATTGTGTATTGATTGGAAAACCGGCCAAGTACTTACGGAGAATATTTGCAATATTGGTTGGTATTGGGAAACTCAAAAAGAAAGAAAAAATAACAAATGAAGAGTTGAGAATATTGACAACGTCATCTGCCTTGCCTTTTCCTAACTAAGTCAGGGTCGGCTTCTAGTCTAAACGGACGCGGACGCAGTTGAATGCTAGTATTATTTTTCATGTTTTTATTGCAATCTATCAATCTTGCAGATATTCAGTAATATGTGTTAGATTTTATTTAATTAAAGGGCTTGCACGAAAGCTGACCAGTGACTGATCCGTTTATTCTTATGTCTCTCAGAGAAGGTCTTGAGGAATCTTTCTTTTCAGTCTACGAGCAACTGTTTGAGTGTATTTTAAATGGCGCGACTGACTATGATGACTTCCACAACCCTGCACTGCCCCTTAATAAGACTGGTTGTCGGATTTTCTGGCTTCTGAGCTTTCTTTCTTCACGGGCTTAACGAAGCATGGAGGGTTCTCAGTATGTATTGGATAGCCACTTGTATACAGATCGACCTCAGTAAAAGCTTGACCTTGACGATCGAATCGTGTGGCTGCTATTACGGAGCCTAACAATCATAGATCATTAAAAAAAAATGTTCTACTTAATTAAGAGTATATCCCGAGTGAGGCTTAAAATAAATTGTCTATGTTTATTTCTTTTATAACAGAACTTGTGGTTTCAATTTCATTTTTCAGTTTTTGTATCTGGTATTTTTTTTATAAATATGTCTGAATTCGCTAATCTATCTTGGCGATTAATGCTCGTGCCTTCTCTGTATGAAATGAGTTTCCCTGCAGTGGGTCAGTAATAGGCTGGAATTATTATTATTATATAATATTTCAACTGACATACAAAAACTAAGTAAAATAAAAAAAGGAGGAATATCTACTAACAGCCGTCAAAAAACAATTTCAGTTTCAATTCTTCACAATAAACGAAAATCTCTGGCCAAAACAGGTTAATTCAGGAAAGCGGAGTTGAAATTGGAATAATTTATTTCTTTCAATTTTCCCTGGAAAATAATTAACAACTGAAATCCAACCATAAATACTCCATACAAATCAATATTTAATTACAAAACACGTGATTACAATCAGGCTGTACAAGTAATAATTACAACGTGCAAATAAAGGCGGCGCCACATCAAAGTGTAACGTTCGCATCACAACGAATGTAGCTTGTATTATTTCGCATTGGCAAGCTCATTAGGGCGCTGTTTGTTCAGTTAAGGAATATCCCTTCAGGCTGTGGCACTGTGGTGTGGTAAGGGCATAAACTGATGGCGAGACCGATATTTTTTTTGACATCGTAAAAGAAAATACCATCCTGTTACTGGCCACTGCAGGGCAAAGGCCTCTGGTAATCACCAAGCTTGCTCAAGGCAGGATGGCGAATTAATGATAACAATTTCAAGTTTCTATATATGGCTAGGAAGGGTGTGACTTCTGAGATGGCGGAAAATAGAAATGTATACCAGAAGAAGACATGCTGCGCCGACCCCGAATGTATTGGGATAGGGGAAAGAGGATGACGAATTTCAAGTTCTTTAATTCCAACGTATGTAGTTTTTCGCTCATTAATTTCTAGTGTGATTGATGTTGCTTTTGAAAATACATAACAGGATATTTATACCACCCGGAGGGTTACGTATATGTGTACTTCTATAGTACACTCACATTTCACGAGTTATATTTAAGTCCCATGTGAAAGAGTGCAAACTTATTGCCGAGCACAAATCCAGAGTTCAGAGAAAATACAGATGGACAATCCAGATACCTAACACTGTCCGACTCAGGACCTAGGAACTGATGCCCAGCAGTAATGCTTGCGACCACTAGACCTAAAGGGAGGATTTTGAGAATAATAATCTGAAATTCAATCCAAGTCTTGTTATATTTTCTTGACATTTCTAGTTAACTTTTTTTTTAAACTACTTTCGCTTACAACTTGTTAATCTTGCAACACTACCGTGGCATAATCCACAAGGAATTGTTGTGGGCACGCATGTGTACACGACTTAATAATGAAATTAGCTACCGTAGTGGCCAACCAGCGCCAACAGTAGACCAATATTGGCCAAATTATTGGGCAAACGTGCATCGCCACAGGGTACTATTTAATTTAAGGTGAAACGATGGCTCGGACTCGGGTTAAAACGTGCATGGGGCTTATGGGGCTTATGTTCATGGTTATGGGTGGTAAGTATGGTTTACTGGTTTTCATTATGGAAAAATTACTAACAGTAGATTATGTGGAATCTGAGAAATGTATAACAGAAATTAACTGCTCTATTTTTTTTATAAGTCTGTACTGCCCTAGCAGTGGGGCAGTACAGACTAAAGTGTAATTGGAAGGACTTGGGGTAGGCCCCAAGTCCTTCCAATGAAGGTTTTCCCGCATTAGAACCCATTCAATTTTATGGCAGTATTTTATCTAAACTAATATTATAAAGAAGAAAGATTTGATTGTTTGTAAGTATTTTTTTTGTAATGGCTAAACGCAAAAACTACTTAACCGACCTTAAATATCTTTCACCTACGGAAAGCTACATTATCAGCGAGTAACAAAGCCTATATTTTATATTCAAAGCTAAGGGGGTGTAGGGGATGTTTGAGTTCGAAAGGAAATCTCTAAAATCCACGCGGGCGAAGTACTAGTAAGTAGTATAAGTGTAATGAGAGATGAGATGATGATGATGATATACTCATGTATGTAAGGATCGTAGCAGGTGGCGTTCTGTAGTGTCTGCCTACTCTTGAGTTTATGTATGTATGTAACAATTAGAATGTAGACACGTATTGTAAATATGTAAATAGTACATCACGGAATTTTGACACAACATTATTTCTCCTTCTCTACCAAGACCATCCAAAGGTTATCTTGTAACAGATCGCCTTTAGCAATGCGACTGCTCATTGCTGCTATATGTACCGCCCTATGTAGCTCTTATACATTATTATTTGTAATTTTTTTGGGGTATCTTTTATTTCAGTTGACATTTTATTTGTAATTTTAATTGGCTTTTTCTATTCTATTTCGTATGTCAGTATCGGCAAAACATAACAAGATCCTTTACTATTTATAAGATCCTTAATGTTTATACGTATGTTTAACAAATAAATGATTCGGATTGTGGTACATTAAACAGTATTCGATTTTAATTTTTCTTTAGACTACCTCAGTGAAATATCTTAAGAAAATGGCCCTGATCACCATGCTTGGGAAGTGAAATAGTGGTAATACTATGACATTAAGCTTGGAAATAAAATACCTACTGAAAATAATGACTTTGTTAACCTTCCTTGTAATATTATCCCATATCCTACGTAGAAACATTCTTGGCTTGTTTCACTGAACCACAAGTAACTAGAATGTCGACAAAAAAGAAAATAAAGACTCCCTTGTAGTTTTGTTACAAGGCAAAATATCTGGAAATAAGAAATAAAAGATATCTGAGAAAGAAAGGAAAATACTGGGAAAATAGAAACATGTAACTAAACCTCCCTGATACCATGTTATTTCATATAAAATAAACTTACAGAAATTTACGAAGAAATGTATTATTACTTAACCGTAACAAAAAGATTTCTGCCTCGATGGTCTTGTGGTCGCAAGCGGTACTGCTGAGCATAAGGTCGTGGGTTCGATTTCCGTGTTGGGCTACATTTTGTTGGCGTTTTCTATCTGGAATATCTCAGTAACAGCCCAGAGCCTCGATTTGTGCCCGATTGGTGGCAATAGGCTCGCCCTCTATTACATGAGACCTAAACATAACTTTCGAAATGTTGGTGTACTACAGGGTACACACTTCTGCCTTAGTCTTCAGGGATTACAGACGTGATGTTATGATGTGTTAGAATTTGTAACAAAACAGTTTTCTTTCAAACACTCATTTTCTGTGACCAAGCTATTTCAGAAGCAGTGTAAAATCTTTTAAACCAATACTGATAAGTGCAGAGTCCTCGTCTCCTTTATATGTGACCAAAAAGCAATTTATTTTCCGCTTCTCACACAATATAAGGCAGGACGCACACTGGCGCAAGTTATTAATTCCCCTGTTATTAGTGTTGACGTCACGTTATTATACCCAATGATTTGTTACTTCAGGGGAAATTGTGAGCGTCTTACGGATGGCGGGATGGTGGAGCTGTTGGTAAAACTACGATTCTATTGTTAACTATCCTCTTTACTGTGTTGTAAGCTACCGTTTGCGTTCTTTTTTTCTTATTAACAGCACTACTTTTCTGCTGTGGAGTTAGTCACAGAGAGTAGAACACCGATTAGTTATTAAGATTGATAAGTTTTATAGTGATGTCAAGTCAAGCTTTCTGTACGAATATTTTCACTTGTGTTTTTTAACCAAATAGGTCTCATCAGCACCTCGTTTACGGCCAGAATCTAAAGAAAGATAACATTTTAAACCGCGCACATTAAGCTCTCAGAATATTCCTTTTTTTTACAAAAAATGGTAAAGAAAAAACAGCACGAAAATATTAAAGCATTCAAAACTCTTTTATAATTCATTGGCAGAATTCGTAGATGCCGATCTCGGTCAAAAGTTTCTAAGTCGTTAAAAATCTCTAAAAGGAAGGAAGGGGAATCCGTAAAAATACAGGGGAATGGTAGCCCGGTTATAATTGTCGGAATTGTTCAGTTAAATACGAGTTTTAATGGCTTTTAATGGCTGATCGTAATGTTAAGTTACTTTTTTCGTCGTTTTTGTTTCAGGGTTATTTCTTTTAAGCCAGGGGAAAGGGAACGAACAGAACTTTGGTATTTGAATAGAGAACTTTTAAAAATATTACCTGATTATAATCTGTGAGTAGGTACGAATGTTTTTGTTTCTTTTAAAACATTCCGTATTTATAATTTAAACTTGGAACGGAATCCTCAGAAATGCTGTTAAAATGCTAGTATTATATCTTAAACATTGAAAATGTATAAAATAACTTATTTTGTTATCAGTCTTACCACGGGTATCCTTTTGGCCAGTAACTGGATTGTGGAGATCAGATAAGCAGTAGCTCCATGTAAATTACTGATACTCAGTTGCATCTGGTTAGACTGAAAGCCGCTACCAACATATGTAGTTGGGAAAAGGCTTGGCAGATGATGGCATCCTAACGTGCTTTGGACCAATAAAGATCAGAAAGACAAAGGGTTCTTGATTGAACATTTGGTGACAGAAATACAAAAGTAATTTACTAATCGAATGTTGATGGCCGTCATGTATGTATTTTTAATGATTGTCAGTTGGGGGCGGTCTACAGGGGTTCTGCAGGGCACTTCGATACGAATGGGGGAATCATGTGGTTATATTTTATGTATGTCCATGTGATCGGACATCTGTCGTGCCTATTACCAACTGTCACCATTTAATTAATCATCGATCGCAGTTGATTTATGAATTTTGTAGGGGAGAGGATCACTTAGGTACTTTCACCACATGTTTCCATTTGATCAGTCGAAAGGTAATCATTACTTCATCTTATACAGGGTGTTAAAGAAATTGCGTGCCTTAGATTAGGGGTAGGTTAATCCAGGAAAAAAAAAACAAAAATCTTTAATTACTTTACCTACTGTCAAATTCGTTGTCATTATGTCTTTCACTTCTCGCGTCCGAATACTTTTTAATTTTTAGTTTTCAAGTTCTTCAAACCTATCAAACAGACGTGTCTTCTTCCCAGCAAAAACACTAGGAAGTATTGAAGGGTGGGCCTTTTGGGGGACTGTCTTTTGTAAACGTTTTTGACGTTTAAAAAGTGCTGGTTCTCAGCCTAATTTTAGCTGGTTGAATATATACAAACGAAGTTGTGGCTAACAAACAGTGCTGAATCAATTGCGATGTAGTGAAATAGTCTTTCCCTTAGATGTGATTAGTGATTGCATTGCTGTTATTATGATTAATTAGTGGGAATGCGCGTGACATGTGCTTGAGACGTAAGTGGAGCTTACAACAATAGAGGTGATGGAATTGTCTATGGTCTGAGTTAATCTCATTTGGACGTCAACGGCTGATGGAGAAATATACGATATGTAATTCGATGACTATCTGATCTTAGAGATGTTGTCCTTCCAGTTCATGCAAAACTAGAAAAATGCGCTATCAGTTTCTCCCCAATTTTTCGATTTTATGGGGGAACTTTTCCGATTTATATCTGTCTAAAATCCTTTTTTGGCCTATTTAGACGATATTATTTAAAAAAATAGCCGATGCACAGCATTTAACTTGTAATATAGATTACTAGTTGAAGTCAATAATCAAGCTAAAAACTATACTATCTTTTAAATTTGACCAAATTTCACACAGTAAGCCAATTTCATTTTTACGTCAATTTGTATAGAACAATTGTGTTTCACATTATAGTCACCAGATAGCGCTTATTCAGTATCAGAACAAATTAAAGTTTCCATTTACGCAATCGAGTAGGTATCAAAACTCGGATTAAAGCCACTGGTGTTGATACCACTGACGTGCGGCCGGTACTTTGTTTCCTAGACCGTAGTGAAAGTTAGGGGTAACCTTTACAAAACTTTCCTGTACATGTTTTCACCGGCGAATCACACGATTGAATTGCAAATCTAAAACAGTTATCCCACGAAGCCGAACTCCTCAACTAGGTCAAACTTCTACGCACATTTACAACTGACAGGAAACTGGAGTAACCTGGTAAATTACAGGAGACATTTTTCAAGGGAAACGCGGTAAAAGATTAGCGGTGCTCGAAGTTTAGAGGTGTACTTGTTAAACGCAGTTCAGTATTGCGGATTTTTATTCGTGGGAAAAGTTTTATTTTAACTGGCAACTTTTTTTTGAGGTTTTTCTTTTGGAGGATTTTTTATGACTGGCGTTTGATAGATAATAGCAATTTGGGTTTTACTAATACTTTGATGCAGTGCAAGAGGCAGTGAGTAATTCACCTGCTGTTCTTTTCTTGGCATCCAAGACAATTGAATCAGGACTCGTCGAGTTCCATTGCCTCAACGCTTTTCTGGAACTCGCCACTGTTGGTTTAGGAGTTATAGCGGTTAGAAATTGTTTGGCGAGCTTGTCATATAATGCAGCTGAACAACTGGTTCTCCCTGGTGGTCAACATAGCATCCGAATCTGTCTAGTCCTTTATGTTTCTATTATCCCTTTCCTAATTTGCGCTAATACTTCGGCTGGTCTAGACGCGCACAGCGTTATCCCTGACTAGTAGTGTAGCCCTGACTAAGGCTATAGGAATTCTTACCTGAGCAGTTTGACGTCCCACAGCGCTAATACTTCGGGTGGTCTAGACGCGCACAGAGCTAACCGAGGCCCACATGCGTGAAGCCTGACAGGTCCAGCCCTGATGTTGGCGGCCGTTGGAGCTGATATGATCACAGCCGCGAACTCCTTACTGCCTCCGAGGTTGTGTTGTACCTGTGGGAAATATGGATTTTCAGTTACACTGCTGCAGCTGTATTCATCTCTTGTATGTGCGCACGTCAGTTTACGTTCCAAGCATGTTGATCGCTTGATAAATGGGTTAGTATTCAGGATAAAGGTAGTTTGGTTCTAGGATCTATGAGGAGCGATACCTATGTGTTCTGATGACGATACCGATACAAAATAAGATCCAAGTCGGTATGTTAAAAAGTGGTAAGGGTAAATTTATTATATAAGATATACAAGGTAACTATTAATTTATTGGCAATCATTCAGTAATTTAGGGTAAGTCAACTCTGAAATATGAAAAAAACAGCTTTTTTTATTATTATTTTTAGCGACCTTAAATACGTGAACACCCTGTATGTTCGCATAATTTAGGGAACAGCTTTTTTATTTTTTTATTTGACGATTGTATCTAATAGTGAAACTTGTTTATATTCAAAAGTATTTTCACCCCCTCAAGATTACGAACGAATGTAAAGTCATCTTGTATAAAAGAAACGAAATTTGTAACAGTATTCTGTTCTTTTACAATCCATTTGAGAGCCTTTACTGAAGAGCTTCAATTGTCTCAGAAAGTTCAGTGTAAATGTAAAAGTTTATTTCCTTCAAAACTGCAGAAGTATTGCCTCAAGAAAATATGCTTTTGAGTTACTTTCGAGAGATTTTTATTTATCAAAGTTTCTCTTCAGAAAATTGCACACTATTTCAACATATAAATAATAAAAATAAAATAAATAAATATTGCTGGACAATCCACACAGCATCATCTAGCCCCAAGTTAGGCAGAGCTTGTGTTATGGGTACTAGATGACTGATATACTTAATACAATACATTACATAGATTTATATTTTTATTATATATAGCAAATACCCAGAACACCCGGAACAAATATTTGTAGATCGTACAAACATTTGTCCCAAGGCGGGAATCGAACCCGCAACCTCTTGCGTCGCAGGCGGACCTTCGCCCGCCGCGCCACATCGGTCGTCAAATATATATCCCATTTACATGGGACTTAAACAAAACTAGTAGGGGTGTCAAACAGGTACAACCCTCTGCCAACGCGAAGGGAAAGGAAGAAACTGAAAAGTGTCAATTATAGGTTTTCTTTATCAAATATCCATCTAACAATATAAGTATATACTCACTCTAACTCTCCACTGAATCAAAATTTCCCTGGTATCGAACGCAAGCACCGGCACGACGTCCTCGCACAATATCGCCAGGGTATTGGACTCCTTGTCCAGGGTAAAACCGGACTCTATGCCCAGGTATTGCTGGAGCGACAGGGAAGCCTTCGTCTGTCCGTTCTTCTGGCGCTCCTTCAAGTCTTTGTAAAGTTGCAGGTGGACGCAGTCTGGGGGAAAAGAAAGGCAAAATGTAAGTAGGTATATATTATGGTATGCAGGGTATGTTCGCTGAGGCGCGCACTGACTGCTTTTACTCGACTATGCGCAAGCGGGGCGCGTCGCTGGTGCGCAGGGTGTGGGGCAGCCCCAATGCTGACCTGGCGATGATCGCGGACCGGATGGACTGCCTATACATACGGCACTGCTGTGATAGGCATGTTGCCGTCAGCAAGGCCGGTTAGATGTTGCCTCTTTTATTTTATTTTTGTTAATTATCTTTTGTGTGATGTCTGTATTTGTGTGTACTCCACATATGAGTTAGTGTTGCTCGAAATAAATGTATTTTATTTTATTTTTTATATGGTTGGTTGTTCAGTCATCAACAGCCTATCTAACTATGTAACACGGTACCGCTTAGTAAGTCTGTTGTCAGATTTTTGGGCTCCTGACTACCCGTTACGACTGTCAAGGACCAACGGCTTAACGTGCTTTCCGAGTCGCGGAGAGCTCTTCATATGTGTACCGACATGCGTTGCTAAACCTTGAAGTTCGACTCGAACGACTGTTAATAATTAGCCATGATTGTTTGTTCAGTGTGTGATCAAAAAGGCAATATACTGAGAAATAGGAAACTTTGATTTCAATGTCTGAAAATAACTAAAATGAAACGGATTTCATTGTATTAAAACGCAATTTAGATCACGACGTTTGTAATAGTTTTTAGTGTGAACTCTCCCATGAAAGACCTAGTCAGAATCATAACAATATTTTCCAGGTCAACAGGCCTTACACAAAGTTCTTGGAAGAAAGAAAAAATGGCGTCAGTGAAAAAGAATTCACCGTACACCGAAGGAATACTTGACAGAAATTGGACGCCCGAGTACAGTAATCAAGAAAACGACTGTAGCTGGCTGTACCAAAAATTCCTTTGCTCAAAACGTCGCCAGACGCCTAATGAACGCGAGTGTACCTGCTTTGTTCCACTCGATACCCTTTAATGAGAAGGCGGACCTAATGATGTCAACTTTTGGTCTTACGAAGTAAGAGAGATGCTTTTGTATGCGTTTTCCTGCAAGTTCGTGCGATTTTTGAGCTTAAGGAAATGTAGATAGGTTCTATTATACTATGTAGATCGTCTTTTAAAAGTAGTTTACAAAGAGTTCTTTGTGGTCTAGCTCGTCCGGGAATGTAACATAACATCACGCCGGTATAAACCGAGGGGTCAGGCAGAGGTGTACCTATAGTATGTACACCCAGATTTAACCAGATTTAGGGGGCGAGCCTATTGCTATCAATCGGGCACACGGGCTGTTAGATGGAAAAAGTCAATAACACCCGAGAATCAAACCCAGAACCTTATGATCAGACCAAAGATGCAGTTCATAGCAAAAGTTACCAATTAAAACAGTTGGGTTAAAAGTTCGGTCAATTACCTACTTTGATGTTTATTTTCTGTTGTTGGGTAAAACTTAATTCTAAGGATATATGTATAAGTACTGTGTCACCACGGTTATAGACAATTGTAACTTTTTCTTTAGAAGCTTTAAGTCCTATCTACGATCAAAAACATATCTCATGTTCACGGAACCAATGAAGTGCAAAAGATAAAAGAAACAAAAGGACTAAAACTAAAGACTAGAAAAGAGAAATTAAAAGATGGAACCGCCATTAATTTCTTACTACATGGGCAGTCGCAGGCACGAAGCGAGGTCAGATTTATTGCTGATAACTTTCCTTAGAGATTTATATGTACTTTAGAAGGGACGAGGTAAAAATCGCTATTATCTACAATGTCCCTACCTTTTTCTGCCAGGGGGAAAATTCTTTGACCATCGTTCTAAGGTTACTCATAAAATTAATAATAAATAAGGCGAAATGACACAGAACGACATTTTATAAATTGCCTATTAGTACAAGATATCACAGAAATTGGGCCCAAGTAGAACACATTTGCTAATTACATAACATGTGGCGATGGAATATCGGCCTTATGTTACATAGCTAAGGTACAGAATTAATTAACACAAAAACGTGTGAATGACATTCAGTCTTTCACCTATTATCTCATGAGTTTGGCTGAATTTCATCACATTCAAATTAGACTTTAACTTGTTAACGTAAAGTTGGGATTTGTTTGTTTAGGGAAAACAAAGCCAACAGCGACAGATTCCACTACATCAAAATCGAGTGTTCCATTTTCAAATTAATTCGGGACCGTTTTCTAATTGGCGCGACGTGACTCGGCTCTGTTCGGTTCTAATCAGTGTGTGTTTGAATTTGGAATGTAATTTGTGTATAGTGCTTTTGTGATTGTTCCCGCGCTTTTGTGTGAAGTTACGATAGTTTGAATTTACATGACATACAAATTCATACAATAGATGTTTTAATGGTGCCTTGTATTTCAAAACTGACTGTTTGCGTTTGTTAAAACAATTTGTTAGAACTACTAACTTCTGTATAATTTGTATGGCAGGATAAGTTTAAATCAGAAGCCCAAAACGAATCAAAACGAGTAAAAGCTGAACCATAACACGTTTCAAAATTGTTTACACCACGAACAAAAGCCCTATTGGTCAGTTCGAAATTCGAACACCTAATTCAACGGTCGGCCATGTTTCACAAGGACAAAACAAGGCTAGAAATGCTACGACAAGCCGATACGAACGCTTACATTTACGGGTCATAAATAACGTGACCATACGTCCCGCTTTTACTGGGACAGTCCCGCTTTGAAGCTGTGCGCCTCTCCCCAAAATACTTTAAAAATGACCAACTTTGGGCAATGCAAAACTTTCCAAAAAATAATCTCAAAACACGGTTGTTTATATCCATGTGAAATAATTGAGTATAATCATCAGCACGTAAGATGGCAAGATTTTGGCGTAGTGGGGGTAAGTTCGCGCATCGTACACTTAGTGGCACAAAAAAGTGGTAACTTTTATTGATCGTCATTATTCTATTGTTATTGTCATCATTTATATTTAATCATGTCTGTATAGACCAAAGTTAAAGAAGGGAGAGGAATTCAAGTTTATTAGGAGTTATAAATAACGTGCATTTAAAATTCAAAAAAGTTTATAAAAAAAAAAATAACTAGTCGTCGTCACTATCCGTTAATAAAACTACCCCTGGCATCATATTGAAAGTACCCCGTCTAATAGTTCTTTCTGACGTTTTAGTAGCTTCTGCAGTCCGATTTACCGTCTCTTTTTCTGATTGAGCTTCTTTCTCCATGAAACAGTACACATCGTATACCATTTTTCTGGCATGTCTCCGTAAAACGGTATTTGGTCACCAATCGCGCGCTCGGATCGACGCTACCTCATACCCCGCGTCCCGCTTCACCACCAAAGAGACCTAAAAAACGACTTGTGCGCATCTAACGACTTTTGCCATCTTACTTGCCGGTGACTTTACCTACCTACATCGTATGTCTGACTGGCAGTAACACTCCCCCGTCAAACGAGTAAAAAAATAATCTAATTGTCCAGCAATATTTATATTTATTTTAAATATTTAAAAGTAAATTTGTTCATTCGAAAAGTATAAACAACCAGTCCATCAGACTACAATATTAGCTTTTATTATGTGTTTTCATTGTTAATCTTTATACATTTCATAGCCTATTTTATTTTTAGTTCAATAATAATTTTGACGCTGTCCCGAAGATAATGGTCACGTAGTTAAAAAAACTGGGATCCGTACTGCGCAGATTTACATTTCGAACGATAGTTTTTAGTATTGACACCGTAGTGAAGAATTTGTTTGTCTATTTTGGGACATTTCTTTGTTACATATCCATGTAGGTACCTATTTTTTTTTGTATTTTCGAATGTTTCTCGGATATTCGAATTTTGATTTTTGAATTTTGACAACCTGTTTGATTTAGTGGTCGCAAGTACTAAGCATGAGGACCTGGGTATTTATTTATAGCTCAAGTACCGCTTTTTGAAGTACAGACGTCAGCACATCAAGCTATCCCAAACTGTAAAACTTTCCCAATTAAACATGAACCTTATTCTTTTGTACTAAAGTTAAAAAACTATCAAAGATACTTGACATATTGGGGTAGCTTAATGTGCTGGCCTCTGTACGAACGGTGTTTTTTTTGTCGACAGGAGTAAATTAATGGTTTATGCCAGTTTCAGCCTAGCCAGAAAAAGGTACTTACATCAATTAGCATTTTCAATTGTATTAAAATCTAGCCTTGTATTTTTATCTACTAAGGTCTACATTTGTCTTGAACCTCTGCTTACCTCCCTAGGGCAATCGTGATCGACTCCTAGCTGACCTCGACGACCTCCACTCATATATTTATTGTTGACACAGCGATTTCACTTTTATTGCCCGTGACTGACGAACGAACTTATCTTGGATTTGTTAGCATGTCTAGTGTATTTAGGTCATTGTTGTTTGGTAGGTATCTATGGCGATGTCATTTATAATCTAGGTAACTATCTACACAAATAAATAAAATTGAAGTGTCTGTTTGTAATGTCAAAATAACAGCGTTTTTTTTAAAGGCCTAGAAGAGTTAATACGGTAGATATACTTATCAAAGAATTTGTTTTTATTTTTGGTCTTTCTGTCTGTTTGTTTGGTTTGGACTGATCTCTGAAACCACTGCTCAGTTTTTGATAGGAATTTCACTGACAGATAACTGAAGCTACAAGGAGTGACTTAGGCTATTTTTATTCCACAAAATATTTATGATACCGCGTAAAAAAACCATGAAATCCTTGTCAACTATCCTATAGCATTTTGGTATAAATTTATCAGCTATATATGAAAATAAACGCTATTTTCATATATAAAAAGTAGAAAAGTAAATATTTGCGAAACTAGTGTTTTGAAAAGAAAGTTTCGTTTACAACGAGTACTCTCGATCGAATCTCGAGGTAGGCAGGTAAAAATATTGTACACTGCAGTGTACAATATTTTTCACCAAAATTCGTTCTAAAAAATCTCTGTTTCGCTGTCAAAAATTGTGCACGCAGTATTAAAAAACCTGATAAGGTCGTAAGCAGCTGATGTCTTGTCGTTTTGCATACGAAACACGTTTCTCTCCATAATATACAATAAGTCCCGGGCTCGTGTCAATTTACCTAAATCTTTTGCTGACATTGCACCCCGAATCCCTTGGTGAACGGGGGACGAAAATGTACGGGGTACAATTTGGGGGCGAACCTTGTGGATTTATTTTTTTATTAAAAATGTTTTGATCGAGTTATCAGATACTGACAGAACAGATTTGATGGGCGTTACTGATGACTTTACTTGTTATCGAAACGCTAAGGAGATGATTCGAACAGTGCTCCTTTTAATCTTTAATTGTAATCCTATCGACTTTCACATGACCAGTTCGTCTCGTATACTTAGAAGAAAACTATAAGTAAGTATCTACTAAGTATGGATATTATAATAAAGCTGATGAGTTTGTTTGAATGTACAAATCTCAGGAACCAGTCAGATTTGAAAAAAATATTTTTACATTTGATTGCCTAATTATTGAGGAAGGTTATTTAAAATCCCGCAACGACTCTTACGAAATAGTAATAACATTAATTTAATGTCGCGTACAAGCAAGTCGCTCCATGTATATATGAGTCTCCAAATACTAGTGTTCTTCTGCATATGGATCGACTGGAAGCCGAACCTAACATTGTTTGAAAAATGCTAGACAAATTAAGTTAAAAATAAAACTTTTACCACGAATAAACGTAATCCGCAGTTTCGTACTCTTAAGGCTGATGATGATAATGATAAAGATGGTGACGATGGTGATGATGATGACGATGCAAACGCTACGGGTGCAAACACAAAACGTTCCCGTATATTCAAAAAATTCTGTTATCGAGGAAAAGCGTTTCAACAAGACGCCGAATTCTATTTACCCAAGGGACCTTTATGTACAGAATATGTTATATTATGTGTATATGTTTAATACCCTGGGTCTGATACCCATACAGAATAGGGCATATTTTCCCGGAATTCGTGAAAGATTATGGGTCATGGCTGCGATGACAGGATAAATGAAGCTGGATTCATATGAAAGGTTCATTTGAAATCAGGATCACCTATATCGTCGTCCGAAGACGTGACAGTTCTTAAACCTCGACCAGGCAAAAATCCAGACTCCGGGCTGTAAATATCACTTTGTCTGTCCTTGGAATCGAGCTCAAGAGTGCCCAGGACGTCAGTCTCAGCAGTAGATCTTGCAACCACTAAACAAACGAGCCAGGCTGGTTGCCACTTATATTGGTACGATAAACAAATAATAATCTATGTTCATGTAAGCCTTTATAGGTGAAACTAGTCAATATTTCTTCCATACAAATTTCGGGAGGGTTTTACTCCACAGTTTGACATTACCACATTAAAAGTTAAACATGATATCGTTTTGTCTCATCATTATTTGTGTCGGTACGGAAGCCGAATCGTAAAATAAGTAGCCATTAAAAACTTATCGAGCCAACTAAGATCTTTTTCTTGTTAATGATTACGCAAACTTGAGCGTAAATAACTAATTTTGTTTTTTTTTTTGTTTCTTTATTTTTTTTGTTAAATAATTCAGTATTTCCTACCGGCTTTGTGAAGATAACCCATTTTTGAAGGTATCGGATTTGTTCTTTTATTATCCTGCAAGTGCACTTCTCTAAGTGACGGATTCGGTATACATAAAACTGTTTGTGATTTATGTTTATGTATGTTTTAGTGAGTCGTTGACATGCCATAAATATAAATAAATAAACACAGTTCAAAACAAGTTCAATGATCCCCCAGCATCAACGAACAATCGCAGTCCGATATTAGTTTGTGTATAAAGGTATAACTTGGCAACTTTTTTCATATCAGCGTTGTAGTGCCAATAGTCGGTCTCATGTTTGATACAGTATAATCAATCATGCTTCGGTATGACGACCTAACTTCGGACAGATAGGGAATCATTGCGGTGTATCCTTCTGGGAGATCGGCAGATAAGGTCAAGTAAAAGTTGGTTTGAGGACGTGTTTTTGATAAAGGTTTTTGTTCGAGTTTAATTGGTTTTGGTGGTGTCTTTTTTAATGGTTCATAAAACTGTGAAGGGTGATAAAATCAAGTTCAGTTTACCTGATTTTTAAACGTGCTTCCCAATCTACACAGTAAGATAGTAGTTTATAGTTTACGCGCAAACTCTCTAAATAATCTATTCAGAATTGCTGAAACCTATCTTATATCTAAACAAATAGGTATGATATGATACGAACTAGAGCTAATATGATAAATAGGAAAGATTTGTTTGTTTGTAATGGATGAACTCAAACACTGCTTAGACAATTTAAAAAATCTTTCAACTAAGAAAAAAGTAAAGAATATTTTTTGTACGTTTTGTATATCTAAATCTAGACAGAGAATCCCAGTCTATTTTCATAAAAAATCCTAACCTAAGTTGTATGTATGTATGTTTGTTAGACTTCCACGCAAAAGCTACTGAACGGATTTTGACGATGTATTGGGTATACTTTATAAACATAAACACGCAGACGAAGTCGCGGGTGGCTGCTTGTATTTCATATCGATCGAATTTTCTTCTCGTATCCTTAAAAAACATCAAAAAAACCTTCTCTTTTACAATATTAGTTATGATTTTCTGCCCAGCAGGCTTTTCTTGGATACAAACAAATAAGAAATTGATACAAAAGGAATACTGAAACATGAAATTGAATAAATTCACCCCCTGCACTCGTTTGGGGGTTGAATTTTCTTTGTTCTTTCAACCCTTAACGTTGTACTGAAGATATTGAAAACGTTTGAAGGTGATTTTAAGTAAGTTTCGCCCCCTGTTCCTGTTAGGGGTGAGTAGAAAATTGAGTGTTATCTTACTAATAATATAAAGAGCAGATTCGTTTCTTGCTTATCTTTTGTTGTAGAAATGTTAGGTTAAGATATATTTTTGTACGAACTTTACTAATATTATATTACTAATATTTCAATTCATTTGTACTTTTTATTCTACGTTTATCTACAACTAGACATATTGAGGAAACCTGGACCCACATTTGTTTTAAGTCTGTAATCGCAAGCTCACTGTGTGCAAGCGTGGTGATTAATGCTCGTGCCTTCTTTGTATGAGAAGAGGCCTTTGGCTTGCAGTGGGACAGTAACAGGCTGGTATGAGTTTTTTTATTAAAATCTAAACATAAAATCATGCCTGTAATCACCGAAGAGTTATGCAAAGGCGTACGTATAGCTCACCCATATTCTGCCATTTATATTTAATTGCCATGTAATAGGGAGCGAGCCTATTGCCATCAACTGGGTACAAATCCAGACTACTACTGTTACTGATTAATTCCAGATGGAAAAACCCAATAAACTCTTTGCCCGAACCGAAAATTGGCAGTATAACTGCTATACTGCCAATTTTCGGCTCGGCAGTAGGCAGTTAAAATCTAGATTCTATAAAATGTAGCGATAGAACGGGGTTCGAAACAAAACTTAAAATTAGATTTTAACGTCGATATAATATTATTCACTTCTGACAAGTTGTCAGAATGATTCAATACAATTTCTTATAAAGAATAAGAGTCCTTGTAGTAACAAACAATGTTAAACTAAAGCGAAAATGCCCTTCAAAGTGTTGTTTCTATTCACCCCGTTTTACGGTATATAGTTATCGGAGTACGCAGTACTAATGCTAATATAGGTACTGAAAGACATCGTCTTTTTCACATTACCAAGAGGTTTCCGTTTTAAGGTACGATATTTGTTCAGATAGTAATTAGTAACTACCCCTATGACGTCTGTAAGTCTTAGCGTATAATATAGAGATTTCAGGGAAAATCCAATTAAATGGGACTTACCTACATATACTACGTTTGCCACTTAGCTTCCAAAAATGACAATACATATTTGTTATTGGAAAAATTACTTTAGCACTGATACATAAAGCTCAGTTTAAGTTACGTTAATAATTTGTCTTACTTTTTGGAATTGTGAAATAGACTTAATTTAGTAGACATTTGCTAAAGTGGAAAAAAACATCAAATGAAAATATGGACATAAAATATATACATTGCCCTTACTAATAGTGATAGGGCATTTTTGCGTAGTGATAGGGTACAGCTTATCACTTATCTAAATACAACGAAAGCTCATTAACCTTTCATATTTTATTCAAATTATCAGTGTAGGTGGGTGGATACAGTCATTTCTCTACCCACGTCGGTTCTAGAATTATATTCCATGAACTTCATTTCGTTATATATTTAGAAAAATCGAATGTCGCTTTTTAAGGCCTTTTCTTTGCTCCAGAAGAAGGGAATGTTCTTCGCGTATAGTCGACATAATATGACATGGCTTGAGGAGACGTCTCTAAATAAAATTCATCATCTATCTAGACTATTCCCAACTATATTGGGTGTGCTGTATGTAATGAATGGTTACCCATCCAATGATCGACCTACGCACGAACCGTGCGGCTGTTATTATTTAGCCACAAACCTCAAACTGCAACTGTGTAACTCACTAAATCTCAATCTCAGGCTTGATGTCACAGACTGCCTGAAAAGTGATCTTGTTTGTAACTTTTAAGCTGTTTTTTTTTAGATAATACGACATTTTAAAAAGCCTGTGTTTCTGTCATTCAAGGCAGAAAGATTGGGCTAAAAATCTACTTTTCACAAAGAACTACGTAATTTTATAAATCAGCATCTTAGAACTCTCAGGAGACGTCGAAAAGTCTCCCAAATGAGGCCAGATTATGAATACTAACCTAAGTTTTCGCCGAAATGATATCTACAGAATTCGGCAGAAATTCCTCGTAATATTCTTTGAAGGTTCAAGACAGTTTAGAGTTCCCCCGGGTGTGCCGAACGAAGAGCGGTATTGCTGTGTTTTTACTTAGGTAGATAGATAGCCAGGCTTATGGAGGCTGACGACCTGAAGGTAGCGGAGGGTATGTATTCCTACTGAATGTTTTACGTATCGTTTCGTGATATTCATGTTTATTTGTAAGAAAAATAAGCTCGGCCTCTATTACATGGCATTTAAACATAACTGTTGAAATGTGAGTGTTACTATAGGTGCATCACTGCTTATCCCTTCAAGGAAAATACAGGCGTGATGTTATGTTTTTTTTTAAGAAAATTTATGAGTGTTGTTAAGAGTCTAGAATCGGAACTACTTCTTCTTTAATAGAACTTTCTTAACTTAGAATCATTGCTTTCATTATTCTACCAAAAATGCTATATAAGGTGAAAGTGATAGGGTAGTTGGTAAAGTAGTATTGACGATTTTAAGGTTATTACATACATATGTTTTACCTTCGCATATATTTTATCACATATACTTAACCTAATAATGAGCTACAAATTGCCAAAAACGTAAGAAAAAATGCTTTCTCATTTTTTGCTGCTTGTTCTATACCTAAACGATAATGTAGATCCTTTTTTTCTTCTTGATATTCCCAAAGGAATCCATATAGTCAATTTACCTATGTATAGTAAGTAAATGGACTTAATAAGTCCCTTTCTAAGAAGACCTTTCCCAATTCCATCAAAAACATACAAAGAATTGCCGATGAGAAAGGTAAAAAAAGTTCCTAACTCAGTTTACTACAGGTGTTTACAAAAGTAATAATTTTGTTTATGGTAACACGTCACTCCGTGTCTATGGGGATTTGCACTCGACCCTATACCGGTATATAAAAAAGTTTTTACCTACGTTATTTCAGAGGACATTTCCATGTCATGAAAAGGATGAGATAATGTGTCAACAGCGACGTAAAATAAGTGACACTATAGGATTATAATAAAAACTGTTAAAAAAATAAATAGTGATCTCTAGTTTTCCAAATTTCAAAAATGATAATATGCGCTGGGTTGATTTGTTTTTAGGTGTTGTTTGTTCCATTTTCGTGGAAAACAGTCTATCATCACTAGCACAAATGTTTCACAAAGCAAAAACCACGTAACAAATGAATTTTAAAATTGAAACAATATAAACCACGCGAGCGAGCGACATCGCAACATCGCGACACAACAACGCCATACATTCTCGTCACAATACAATTTGTGGAGCGCCCAGCACTCCTTGGTGGCACACATTTTATAAAGTTACGTCTCTTGTCTATTGTTTTGCTAAATTCCCGCCTTTTTGCTGGTTACAAGTTAGCGTTCTGAATTTAAATTGTGAACGATTTTCTTTTGTTTTCGCGTGGCTGTAACGATTCGATTATTTTCTTGTTTTGTCTTTGTATTTAGGTGTTGAAGTAACTTTTTGTCTCGCTGATTTTCTACAGGGCTCCCTGATATTATTATTTACGTAACTTAAAGATGTCTGAGGACGCTAAATGTTTTCCATTTTCTACAGAACAGCTAATTTGAACAATGGCAAGAGGGACAAAAGATTATAATTAATAGGAAAATAGATAAGTGGGTAATACATACTGTACAGTTATTTAATTACTTCTTTTCAAACTAAACCACGTCTATCTGTCAGTTTGATACGTTTTCAGGCCTTAATGGCTGAACAGAATTGGACGAAATTTGGCACTCCTATAGACCATGAGCTCGGTAAAGACAGGATACTTTTCGACGCAAAACCGCGGGTAAAAG
Organism: Phlogophora meticulosa; assembly: GCA_905147745.2. Taxonomy (NCBI): domain Eukaryota; kingdom Metazoa; phylum Arthropoda; class Insecta; order Lepidoptera; family Noctuidae; genus Phlogophora; species Phlogophora meticulosa. The sequence continues at coordinate 2,393,907 of LR990535.1, read as the reverse complement.
CTAGCAAAGTATAAGTATTGAAAACTTGCGTGCATACTTAATTGATTAGTTTAAGAGCACAAGAAACTTGTACTTAAGTGTAACTAAATACAAAATAAATAATTACATGTAATGTAAAGTAAAACTCGACAGCGTAAAATTAACGACTCTGTGCGCTCGTAGAATAACCGTTTAATTATCAACAGTGTGTTTGTGGTCACTTAAAATATATGTTACAGTAGGTCAAGTGTGTTATACTGTGTCTCTCAGATCTCTCTTCTTGCCCTAATGGCATTCGGAAAGTAATACTTATGTGTAACGACCTTTTGCACGCGACTTTATCCGCGTAAATGCCGATTATCGCGGATGCAGACGAAGCCGCGGATCAAAAAGTAGGTATCTTATGTTCTTCCCAAGGTCTCAAACTATCTCCACACCAAATTTCGTATAAATCGGTTCAGCGGATGAAGCGTGAAAAGGTAACAGACGGACAGACACAGTTACTCTCACATTTATATGAGTAAAAGAAAACACAGCTCATAATGTTATCGTCATTATCGTACTGATGAGGAAGATGGCTAGGAAAGCTCGTGCCAAAAGAAGAACCAATCAGAAAAGGTAATTTAAATCCGGCCAAGCCGTGTAAGAATATTAATGCGAGCGCAGTATTGATTTTATCGACTGCAACTATCCAAAACAAAGTTATTTCTGCAGTTGTCAAACTTACACTTCTTTAAAGTAACTTCAGAAGTGCCTTTTTTATGTTTATTATTGGGACTATTCCCAAACCACTGCAACTCCTGAAAGCTAGAAGAAACAGTGGCGACCAACAGAAAAGCGCCGAGTTTAAGAAGCCCGACGAGTCCCGGAGAAATGATTCAACTGTCTTGGATCCCGCAACGAAATAAATCAGAAACGAACAGCGGAGAAGTTTGAAAGATACAAAAAGAAGGAGCACATAATTATATCACCAACTATTAACTATTACTTTAAAAAAAACTCACTAAGAAACATCGTATTTTTTTAAATGATTTGATCCAACGATACCTGATACCTGTGTACTGATTTTTTTGCGCTTACAATTATCGGGAAAAATTACAACACTGTTTAGCGATACATACATTACACCTTTCTTCTAAATTTCATAGATATTCTCTCCGAGTTAAAGGACTTCGCTAATTTGCAATGCTAACTTCGACCAGAGCAAAGGAGCCATATGCTGTCCCAACTAAAACTTCTGCCATTTACCTGTCCAATCACCGACTCGTAACAAAATTACCAAACATGTTATCACGCGTGGTCGACAATCGCAATATGGGCTGCGTTTACCAGTCGCGTCGTGAACAGTCCGGTGGCGAGCTCATAGCGTTTCGTGCGGATATCACGGTTGTGTAACCCGATGGCTGGCATACACCACGCGATTAATTAGTCGCAATAGTTATGAGTTGAAGGGTATCGGTTACTGAGTTTGTAGAAATACCAATTTGGTTCATGTTGGATTTGTAAACTACGTTTTGTTTGGCGTCGAAGTGGTGTTAGGTTTGTTTTTGATTGTGTGCTGAGTAATGTTGCTATATTTGTGACGAGTAGAGGTACTAAGTTGCAGTAACACGCATTTCTATAGTTTTGACGTAATTAGATTTCGGTAGTTCAATTCAAATGACGCAAATGAGTTTGATTTATTAGTTAATTTGGGCTCTAGGCGGAGTGGTGGGGGTTGGTGCGGGCTTCGTATTTTCTCAGGAGTAAGGTCCATAATAGCTTGAAGTAATTAAGGATCAGCGCTCAAGATAAATGCCACACACAAAAACTTCGGATTTCTTTTTAGAAAACGCACGGAGATGTGAGATTTGGCATATTTAAAGTTTATGTGGAGAAGTTTCGATCATGGAGCGACCAAATGTAGCACAATAATACCAGCCATTATTGTTCCACTGCAGGGCAAAGGCCTCTTCTAATACAAAGAAGGTACGAGCATTAATCACCACGTTTGTCCAACGCGGGTTGGCGATTTCAGACTTATCAATACTAATCCGTCTTTCACGCCTAAACCACTGAACGGATTTCGATAAAATTTGGCAGAGATATAGATTGCACCCCAACAAATCACTAACAAAGCTAGTATTAATATAATTGTAAGTCCAGGTTTCTCCAAGATGTTTTCCTTCACCTGACTTTGTATGTATCATATTATATGTTTTATGAGAGACCATAATGCACAGTCCACCGTATTACAACCTATTCTAACAAGACATTGACCTCATTTCTACGTGGCAAAATTAAAACAAAGACCTCAGAAAGAAAACCTTGGTACCTTAGTTACAATAAATTGTGCGAAATAAGGCCCAGAAAGACCTGGGCCTTAATCGTTTCTTTTTCTTAATTGTGACGAAGCAAAATGGCTGCAAATCGTCACGTTCATTTCAAAGGAATTACGTTATAATTATACACGTTGAAACGTTAAGGAAAAATACCTTTGTTACTAATTAGGACGGGCCTGTTTCCGGGCCAAGATGGCGGCTGCATGTACCTAGTAGTTTTGTGTTTAACGTAAGAAATAGGACTTTATTTTTGAGAACACTGGGAACGTTTCAAATGTAAGACTTTTTTGTTTCCAGGCCTCTTTGCTAACGATACACACAAAAACTCTTTCGAAAACAATTTATTTACTGTAATGTGAGTTTGACTGCCTCGCACATACTCACGATCAGCAATAACTAAGCGTGAGGTCCTGGGTTCTATTTCCGGGTCGAGCAAAGTAATATTGGGTTATTTCACAGTAGTAGCCCGGAGCCTATATTGGTGGCCGGTTGAAGATAATAGAGTGGCCAGCCTTATTACGTGGGACTTAAAAATTACCGGCGAAATGTTCTGTAAAATTCTGTACCATGAGGTACACCTCTGCCTACAGTCTAACCCTTCGGGGATTACAAGCGTGATATTATGTTATGTATAATTTAATTTATCTTTATTTCGGATCATACATTTTAACAAAGAAAGCGTTAGTAGATAATAATAAATAATGTCGTGTTAAAACACAATAAAAATAAAAACATACTGTCGAGATACGCAGCAAGGAATAAAATGTACAAAAATATGATATTTTCCTTCACATCAGCGTTGAAATACCTTTCAGCAAATAAAAAGGCAAAATGATGATATTTTCGTTACAAGTTATGATGATGACAGACGACAGTTCATGAGTTTTCATGTAACATTGTAAGGGGGCAATATGTGTCACTCAGCGAGTCCTGTTATCTTAAAAGAACATATTTGATTCAGGTGCTGAAGATAAAAGGACGTTGAAATCTGGGCCATGACGAAATGACGAGACAATTCTAGATTTTACTGTAACATTCTAAGGTGGTTGTGAAGTTTTCTACGGATGTCGGTAGTGTATACGGAATGGTGTAATTTGTATCAGTATTCTTTTAAATGTATTGATCATCTTTTTTTTTCGGAATGAGCATCTCGCAGTTTAGTCTTCAGATATCTACCGCTTAGCCGAACTTTCCTGTGGGGGCTTAATTAAAAAAAAATAGTTTAAAAACAAAATAAAAAAACACGCTTTTATAGAAAATCCAACTAAAAAATAGTAAATAAAATTTAGTAAATTTCGATTAAGAAAAGTGAAGAATGAAGAAACAAATGTATATTAATGGAAAAAAGCGTGGGGTGCATAGTGTCAAAAGTTATAAACATTTTCTATTTTTCCTTTGTTACACACATATTTTGGGTATTTTATTTTTAAGGTCACGATGGCCCAGTGGTTTAGGCCTCGCCTCTTGTGCACGAGGTTGTGGGTTCAAATCTGGGCAAGTACCAATGTGAGTTTTTCAATTCATATGTACTTTCTAAGTTTATCTTGGACATCACTGACATCGGTGAAGGAAAAACATCGTGAGGAAATCTGGACTTATATAATTAATATAAGTCTGAAATCGCCAACCCGTCTTGACCAAACGTGGTGATTAATGCTCATGCCTTCTCTGTATGAGAAGAGGCCTTTGCCCTGCAGTGGGACAGTATTAGGCTGGTACTTTACTACTTTTACTTTTTTACACACATATTTTTACATGGTTTCACAGTGGGCTACATGTATCGGCGTGTATTCTTCAAAATTGACAGATACTATATACTTACTTGAATTGATACTAAGTAATCAGTAGTTTAGGACCTAGCGCATGTTTCTTAACTACACAAACATAATTAATTATTGCTTGGTTCCGAACCCAAAAGTGTCGAGCCCGACTCGTTCTTGCCCGGTTATTTTTCAGTACACACCAACTAAGCCCAAACGTCACCAACATTTTTCACCACTAACCTAAAATTTACAACTTCCAATATGGCCGCCGATGGCGTTCATTTGTTCGCGCCATTATTTTTATCGTCAGTCAATATCTACGTCAGTTCAGTAACACCTGTCCCTGATCGTCAGACGTCTCGTTATGTCGACGTATTTCACGATTTCAGTTAACGAACGCATTTCTTTATATTACCATCGTTATTGTCAGGTTTGATCGTTAAAATTGATATGTAATTAATGGGATACGAAGTGGTGTTTATTTTTCTGTTTGGGATGGCATTAGGGTTTTGTGTGAAAGATGATATTACTGGAAATGAGATTACGGCAAACAGAGATGTATGGAAGAAGAAAATACACTGACGGCCCCAAATACTCGTAAATTGGGATAAGGGCAGGAGGATGCGATGGTAGTACTGCAAACTTTCGCTTTTACATCTAGTTCATTAGTATTTTCGGATAGTTTATGAATAACGACATACTGTTGCTTGACAGTTTTAACTTTCTTGATGCATCAAACTGATAAAACCATAAATCAATTCTATTTCTAGCCTTTGAAAATGACAGAGTAATCATGTCACTGTCAAACTTTCAAGATAGCACGTTCAAATGACACTGTTATCAGTTTTCAGTGCTATAATAACGATCACATGAGAAAAACTGGTTTTAGGAAAGGTAGAACATTTATTTTATTCCGAAATTTTCATAGTTTTTTTTATTATTTAAGCCAAAATCCATACGATGAATCCAGCTTAAGCTCCGATCGAAGCTTAAGCTATGCTTGTCGAGGTCGGTCCGAGGGTGACGTGGCGACCAACCACTGCATACACCAAGACTTCTCGGAGCCGGGGTTATCACGAAAAGCAATTGGTCGAGGCATAGACATAGATTCATAGATCTTTGACAGTCGGTCTGGGGAGTCAGAAGCTCCAAAGTCTGGCAACCAATAATACTTGTGAGTATACTGTTACCCAGAGACTGAATTGTGAAGGTCAGAACTAGGCAGTCGCTCTATATAAAACACTGGTATTCAGATGCATCTGATCAGACTGGAAGCTTACCCCAACATAGGAAAAGGATAGGCAGAAGTAAACAAGATAAAGACCTCCTTTACTGAAGCCAGATAACATGCTGAAGCATCCCTTAAATACACACAAGTACTAAAACTTAGTCTCAATCGTTAAGTCTTAATGAATCATAATATTTAGTAAACGACGCCGCCCGTGGATGTTAAATACGATTCCGTACGAATAAATCTCCTCATAGCGAGTGTTTGGAAAATAAATACGGCCCAAGTTTTGGTTGAGCATCCGAAGAGGGAGTTAATCTGTAAAGTTTGGGATTTATGGACACTCCACTGATGTACGGAGGATGCGTCGTTATCATCTTCCTACGTTCTGTTTGGAGGAAGCTCTTTGATTGCGTTCTGAATATTTCTGTTGGTTTGTTGATCTACAAGTCTACAACTATGTTGTAAATAACAGATTCGTTTACCATTCGTATCGAATTCCAGTTCGAAAACTATGGGGGCTGAGGAAATTAAAGGCATATTGAAACCTTTATTTTTTTATTCTAGATAGAACGAGATAGAATAAATTCGATGCGTACACAAGGCGGAAGGGACATCCACGAACAACCTGACTGATACCATGGTTCAGTATATGGACCACCAGCGCTAAAAAATTTCATCGGATTTTTCTAATATCATTGTTTTTTACTGATTTTTTTGGACATTATACTGTAAAAACATCATGATTTCTATCTAAACCAATGAGATTTTGAATAAAGAAGTGAATTAAATACCTATTATTGGGTTTCATTTCTAAACAAATAAAAGTATACTCACAGTCTATTAAGACTAGAAGAAAAAGGAAACTTAAAGAAAAAGAAGAATCTTGCCACAGTGGCTTGTTTTTTTTTTGACGGCATGGTGGTCGCAGTGCCTGAGCGAATGACTGCTGCGCCGCATATCATGGGTTCGATTCCCGTACGGAACGAATATTTGTATGGTCTGAAGGTAATTGTTCCGGGTCTGGCTGTTCGTGTATGTGACTTTAAATGTTTGTGAACGCACCCACGACACAGGAGAAATTCCTAGTGTGGGGCAACGTTTTAAAAAAAAAATACAACGTTCACTCGTATTATGAAATTAAATATAACCTCTGTCAGCTGAGTAATATTACTTACTAAATAAATACTAGTTACCATCAGCCCAAATAGAAGGGATTCCATGAAATACAAACAAAAAAAACTTATTCCCTTTTCAAACACGATGACACGACACTCACCACACCACCTATTAACCTATTCCACTTTAAAAACATGTCTTTGGCGTTTATTTCCATAAAGCATTGAGTGCATTGCTTTGACCTTGGACCTTGACCTTCGAAATTAGCATACAATGGTAGCGGGTAACACCTTCAGTGTTGACGCGTAACACAATGAGAGAATGTGATATTTATGATGATTAAATAAAGTGAGGCACAGAATATGTGGGTTATATGAATGGATGTAGTAGCTAGTATTCGTATATTTTAGTGAAAGTATTAAGTAGTATCGTACATAAGTAAGTAAGTAACATTGAAGACTGAAATATGGCTCTTTAATCAGAAGGCTTTTCCAGACCTTGCCCTGCATCGTTAGACTAATATAATATAATAACTTGATATAAGTAATATAATATTTGGCCTTTAAAAGAACCTCTGAACTTCCTTGGGCATTTTTTCTCAGAGGTCAGTTAATTTGGAAATGGCGGCACCATTAGGTGTTAAAATATGGACGTGTTACAGTATTTGGAAAAGATCTACAGAAATTAATATCATTTCATTTCATCACTAGTAGTCCAAATACCTACCAAAGGAAACACGACCTTACCCTTACGTAACAAGTAAGGGTAGGGTCGCGTTACTCAGTAACTGGGTTGTGGAGCATAGATAGGCAGTCGCTCGATGCAAAAAACTAAGCTGTTAGTATACGGTTAGGCTGGAAGCCGGCCTCAACGTAGTTGGGCAAAGGCTAGTCTGGCGATGATGAGTGAAAGTATTGGTAGCTAGACTGGTGTTACTTGGAATGTGCCAGAGTTGACCACGAACTGCAAAATTTCTGACGTATTTTGCAATTTTCAGCTCTGTCATATTCAGGTTTTATGTTATTAAAACGTTATTCCTCACCGTAAGAATATATAGATTACCGAAATATAATAATTAAAATTATTAATGTTGTATTAATATTTTTTTGTTCTTAGTTCCTAATGTTCCTATCTAAAAATTACTAGATGGAATAACCATTTAATGAAATCAGGGTATTTAAGGCCAATTCTCCTCGAAAGTTCTGAGGCGCAAGGGATCTGGTGCTGAAATAAAATAATCTTCAGATTTTCTGAAGTAGCGAATAAAACCAGGAGAATACTGATGTTAAGAACAGTAGTCATATATTTGAAGGTTCACACTTATGGTCCTTTTGGGAAGTTTACTAAAAGGCCTTCAGCCATAAGTTCCACTTTACCACAATCGAATAAAACCTTTTCTTTGATAAGAATAAAAGGAGCCCCATACTTTACTTCTTTTTAGGAGAAAAAGTTTAAATGAAGTCAAATTTCTATTGTGTGTGAGTTGTCCCAGTTATACATCATTTGGCAGTTACTTTTTTATATTTCGTTCAGATTGTGTTCTATTTTTTAATTTATCTGGAGAGTTCCAGCTCTAGTATCCAGCTTTTATAACTGGCCAGTTTCTTCAGACTTTTTAAAATGTCGTCTGAAACATAGCTGCACTAACGATGCAATATGGCGTCGCGTATTCATTTGTTATTCCATTTACGAAGTGACTAATGATAGTTTTAGGATATGCGCTATGACAATGTTAAGTATTGCCATGTAATTAATAGATTAGTGACACCACGTGTGATTAGTGACATTATGTTTCTATAGCGAAAATAACTATCCTCTCTTCTATTTTTAAATCTGCTAGTCTGTTTAGAAAAAGGTTTGGATTTTTTTTCGGTGTTGTCATATTTTCATAATATGTGTATAACATATTTTATTTTCGTATTTTCTCTCTTCACTGTCCTAAAAAGTATTCACGAGTTTTATGGTATAACGTACTTGCCTAAAATTGACAAAACTGTGGTGTCTACCACAAAAGCCATCAATCAATCAAATTGATTTGTTAAGTTCTAGTGTATTTTTTTCGTTCATATTACATACATACATACATAAACTCACGTCTTTTTCCCTTGGGGGTAGACAGTAACCACAGAACGCCACCTTCTACTATCCTTACACACTCCTTTCGATTCGCTCACGTTCATACATCTAGTCATACATGCAAGCCGGTTGTGAGTACTACGCACCTGACCTTTTTGAAGAACTTTTCGTTCGTATTGTGTCCCAAATATTCTCTTCTCTCTTTCAATGAAGACTTAAAGATATTTGTGCCAAAGGAATGTGTATGTGTTATAATTTTAATATGGCAGAAAGTAAAACAGAATCTCCTACTGAATTAGTTAATTATAGCAATCAAGTCGATCTAATTTTAGAGAGCGCACTTTGATTTGCAGTCTCAGTAATGCAATTTAAATACTGATCTTCCTTTGATGTATGCGGGGGGCTAAACTAGTATAAAATAGCTCGATTAGACTGCAAGCAATAAAAGCTTCGCGAACTATGACGATTATCCTTTAATCATTTGCGAATATGGGTACAAAAGAAAAGGTCTTAAACATACAACAATGACATAGCCACATCATCATCCCCCTCTACTCTTATGCCAAATCATTAAGGGTCGGCGCAACATATCTTCTTCAACCATACATCATTCATTCATCACCTCAATCATCATCATCATCTTGCACTAAATCCGTCAGGTTCCTCGGCCTGCCTACGATGTGTTCCTCGTTCCTCCTCATCACATACCCATTGTTAATGGTGAGGATCTAGTCAAAACAACGTGTATGAAGCTAAATTATGAAGTTAGAAATGGCACTACGTCATTTCAGCATAAAATGACGGTTTAGAGTTCGTTATTTGAATCCTCTCTGACACCGGACGCTCTTTACATTTTTTATTTAATTTTCTTTATGGCGTCGCTACAACCCATATGATAACTAACTTCCACACAACTTCTCGGCCACCGGCACTACTTTGAGACTCCCTCTTACATACTTAAATATTTCTTTTTCTACGACATACACACATTTAGTGCCACTTGTCTAGCCTTCCAAAATCTTCCAAATCTTCACATAGCGATACTCGTAAATGCCATCAACATAAACGCTCCCTCTCACGATCCTAAGCACCCAATATTAAGGAATGACGCAGCACATCAGACTTCCTCTTACGTTGCGATTTTCTGCCGTAACGTGAGGCCATGCCCTTACTTTTTAGTGAAGACTTATTTATAAGATTACCGTGACATGATGAGATTGTTTGGCACTTATTGTGATGCGATTTTGAGGGGACTGAGGGTTAGATTGTCACTTAAGTTTGTTTAGTTCTGAAATGTACGAAAAAATTGCTTTGACAAAACTGCGCTTTGCGACGGTCTTGTCGCAAGTTGTCTGGAGTGTTACAGATTAGCTAAGCGTTATTTAAGATGATGTATACTATATCCGGAAGCTTCAGAAGGTTCACGACAGTAATTAGCAAATAATCTATGAATACTGACTGCAAAGCCCCAAAACTTCGCGCCTCTTTTAGTTCTTTCTCTCAAAGAAAGAAAATTGTTTATTCTGCGTACATTTTGAAGATATTATTATTTTTAAAACTAAACCTGCTTATTTGACCTCTACAACACAGTTACTGTGCAACAAGACACCCCTTGGTACGACTGGATGTCAGACTTTATTTATAGAGGTATCTATCTATAAATAAAAAATGCACTTCTTATTAGACAGCAAACGTGGCTGATGATAGTTGATGATGACTGGAGTGATTCAGAGTAGTTTTCAATGGCTGTTCAGTATGAGCGCAAACTGCGCCTAAAGAAGTCTTCACTTCAAAGATGAGCCGTGCATCACATCTGTGCGAAGACTGCTGCTCAGCATAATACTATGACTTCTGACAACCCAATATTAACAGCGTCGATGTCCAGAAACTAGCACTCTAGTGACGTAATGGCTATGTTAAACTCCGGTGTACATGTAAACGAGAACTCTAACTTTTGTCAAACGAAGTGACGCGGAATATTTAGCGGGATTTGCAAAATTTTGCAATTCTAATAACCAGCTAGTTGACGATTCAAATCCTGTGTGTATTATGCAACGGTTAGTGTTGTGCGGATCCCGGCTTGCGGTCCCAGTGTCCCGGGACTTTATGGTGGTTGTAAAAGTTGAATACAAAATCTGGCGGTTTTTGTAAATGTTTTCTTCCATCAGTTTATACGTGACAGTGATTTTGATTGCGGTTAAACAGTTTTTGTTTTTACCACGACAGCTGTATCGCTGTATGTGACTTTATGTCAGTAAAGACTACGTGCTGAATAATACTGCGTCATCATGCTATTGATATGTTAACGTATTACGCTCTGGTTGCTCTGTATCTGATAAAATATAACACGCAGTAATCACTTTTTATCTGAAAGGTTTCACATACGCATCTATCGAGCCGTAGATAATATTACTCTGAAATATCTATGTATGTATATAAAAAATATACCAAATCCAAACCAGTACACATACACTAATTGGAATTTGGTATCATTTTGACGCGCTCATTCACTTTGACAGTGACAATCGTACCAACATCCCGTGCAACCATAAATCTCGTTATTCCTATCATTTCAATCCCGGGTTACATTTCAATATTCCCAGCACTATTTTGTATTTATGTTACAGTATTGTTTTGTTTACGTCATACCCGTTGCTCTTTTGATTTTAAATGACTTTTTGACGTAAAATGTGCCATAAATATGCTAGTGTGTGCGGGGTTTAATATGTTTTGTTGAAACGGCACAGCATTCTAATGGCTCTTTGAAAATAACATGTCTATGGTAATTTGTGGTATTAAAGAAGAATAGCGACTGTGCTTTTGGGCGAGATGAGGTTTGATTTTTTTCTAAATTCAAGTTAATTATTGAGATCCTAAAAAGAGCTCGTGGCGGGATAAAAACAGCGGCGCGGGTTGATCGAAGGTTAATCTACGCTTGCCGAGGTCAGTCTGTGGATGTGTGACCGTTCGTAGAATATCGAGACTCCTCCGTGTCTCAGAACGCACGTTAAGCCGCTGGTTCCGACTGTTATTTGTAGATCTTTGACAGTCGTTACGGGTAGACAGAAGCTCTGGTAGTCAAACTTTCGTCTGACAGCCAGTCTTACCTAGGGGTATTATATTGCCCAGCAACTAGATCGGGAAGGTCAGATAGGCAGTCGCTACATGTTAAATACTGGTATTCAGCTGGATACGGTTAGACTGGAAGTCGACCACAACAAAGTTGGTAAAAGGCTAGCCAGATGATGATATTGAGTTCCTAATAAGTACGATTCCAACAAGGCACTTATCTCAGCATAATGCTGCGATATAGGCTGATAATTTTACCATGTCTGTTCACGCTTGAGGCAGCTTGTGTGTAGGTTTTTCATATGATTGCGTTAAGCTAGTTCATGAATTAAACAAAAAACTACGCAATACTAGGGTCGACTGCCAAAACTTTCACTCCGGTAATCATGTCTCATAATATTATCTAAACATGTAAAGAGGGAAGGTAGGTATTTTGTTTTGATTGATTAACCTGCCTGGCTCGTTGGTCTAGTGGTTGCAAGTGTACTGCTGAGCTTGAGAGGGTCCGATTCAAGTGTCGGGTAAAGGGATATTGGATTTTACCACCTGGAATTCATTAGTAGAAGCCCATTGACTGGATCTGTGCCCAGGTTATCGTCAGATATTACCCGGGACTTAATATATAACTGGCGAAATATGAGTATACTATAGGTACTCCTCGACTCAACCCTTCGGGGGAAACATTCGTGATGTTATGAGATTATCCTCTATCACAAGCAAGACACGCTCAAATTTTTACTGACACTTAATCTAGTCGCCTAAACCGTATGTCAAACTATAATCGTTTCACTTTTTTAATACAAGGCGACAGTTACTATAACTTACAAGTCATTGAACTTACATTTGACAGGTGCCTGTTTTGCGTACGCGTATGACTTGTAAAAGGCACTGCGAATGGTTAAGTGAGTTTTTTTTAAGGTTTGGCTTTCAATGTATGTAAATTTAATTAGATACAATTAGATTTAATTAACTTTTATACGATTTGATTTGACTTAATTTAATTTGATCTGAATTTTGAACTTCTCGGTCAACAGCGTTGCTTCATAATGTTTATTAATTTATTCCAATACTATTTTTGGCCTCTAAGTATATAATTCAATAAATGTTGTTGACCTGTCCAAATTCACGGAATCATCATTAAATGAGTAACGTGATTATCCTGCTTTAATTTTTAACTATATTTATATTCGTTTTCCAGACGGTTTTTGAAGGTTACACAGTAAAGAACTATCAGAATATCACCAAGAGTAATAGTTTCAAAATTTAACTCAAAAACATATATTTCGGGTGACGTTGAGATTCAAACGTAAATCTTATCATTTTCAAATCTTTCTCCTATCCGATGCGAAACACTGTTAGCCCTCTTCTGCCTACCCTTTAACACAAGCCATCAACTGAAGGGCCATTGCCCCGGCACGTGACAAGTGCCTATTTTGCGCCATGAGTCATGCGCGCACGCATGTTAAGGGCGACACACACCGCCATCGGAAGTCGTAACGTTTAGTGTTCGATTATTTAGATTAACTGGTTAGGGCGACTTTGTGTGTAGGCTATGAATCTTTATGATTGTCTGGAGTAGTGAGAATGGGCTTTTAGAAACAGAAGTTAGTATTGTCAACAAAGTATTTGGAGATCTCTAAACTCTCGAGTCGGCGTGGGCGCACTGATCCTGTCCGTTTTCATTACCGTTAAGCAAAGGAACGTCTTGTTAGGTAATGTAAAACGGTTTTATTTTTCAAAAATAAACAACATTTGAGAATTTACATCTCTTACTGATATACAGTTCTAGAAAAAGTCGGAGACTGACGTTTACAGATGAGAACTTAGTTAGAGATGTCAAATTAGTTTATACCTTGAGCTTGGCAATTTTTTTAGCCTACGCATTTGAAATATAAAAGCTTTAGTTCAACTAAAATTTGAAAATTTAGGCAAATTGAAAGCTAGTTTTCGTAAGTATCTCCCTGGATTATCTCACTGGATGGATTAATATGGGCTACACTTTACTTATATTATATGTATTACCTATTTTCACTTATTTTAATCTGTTGTAATTTTTCTATAACATTGTTTTAAATTGGTTGTTTTAATTTTGCTCCAACTTAGTTGTAATATTTTATTAAGTTCTTTTCAGTGCAACTTTATAAATTGTATTTTTGTTTACTTCCTTTGTAAGTAAAAACAACGTTTTGTGTGCATGCACAGTTTACCTGTAAGTGATTGTTATACTTTATCCTGTTTTCTGCTTATGTTAAATTTGCTTGTATCAGTGTATATAATTGTTGGTGAACCAAATAAATTAATAAAATTTACAGCAATTATGGCCATCCCTTTCTTGTGTTAAGTGTATAAAAGAGACAAAGATAGAAAATAGCCTAAATTAAGTTCAGCTTTGCGCAAGGGAGTCGGTACTGTTTTAGGACTAAACTGAGCAGTAAACCGGCGCGGCGGCGTGTTAATCATATAATCAGGTTAGTTTCCTTTACCGTGTTTCCGTTTGTTCCAGACGATTGCATACTGTTTTTAAGTAGTGGTATCGCTTGTAACTTAATTTGTCTTCCTGTTGGTTAAGTTATCAGAATTTTACCGTGTTTTTTCCCAGAAAGTTGGTAGCGTTTTAGTTCCTACAGAAACTTAGGAAGGGAGAGAGACAGGTTGTATGCGGTGTCTCAACTTCTTAATCAGGACTTAATTAATCCATACCTCGCCATTATTCGCTGAAGCAAAATTAGGATGTTGTATTATGTGTAATTATTGAGTAATAGAAGATAATCTCTTCGTAACAGAAGATAATTGGATTAATCTCGTTTTAGTTAAAAAAAAATGGTACCTTGAAATCGTAGGGGGGCTCGTGGCTAAGTCATAACAGCCGCACGGATCGATCTTAAAGGTTAAGCAACGCTTGCGTAGGTCGGTCCGTGTATGGGTGACCTTCCATCAGATAACGAGCACGAGAGACTTTGTTCACGGCTGTAATTCGTGAACGTAGACTGTTTCGATTAGTCGAAGTCCGAAAGTCTAACAACAACGCAGAGGTAGCGTATTACCCAGTAACTGGGTTGTGGAAGTCAGACAGACAATCGCTCTATGTAAAATAGTGGTATACAGCTGCTGATTGGAAGCCGACCCAGTTCGTCATTTAGGACCCATTAATATCAGTGCTTACTTGGCAACTGGGCCTAAACCAGATTGTAAACGTCCGTTTGTGCCTGTTAGAGGGAAGTGGAAATTATGTATTTATATATATGTAATTATGTAACTCCTCCGCTGTTCTTTTCTGATTAATTTCGTTGCGGGATCCAAGACGGTTTAATCGTTTCTCCGGGACTCGTCGGGCTTCATTGTCTCGACGCTTTTCTGGTGGTCACTACTGTTGATTCTGGTTTACAGAAGTTGCAGTGGTTTGGGAGTAGTGTGGCGGGCTTGTACCAATAAAAAGCGGAATAGTAAGAAAAAGGCTAAGTAGATGATGATTTAAGTATCATCTACTTGCATGAAAACTTTAATCCTTCTCTTACTTGTTTGTTGAACATTCTATTTCAAACAGGATTTCTCCGGAAACAACTTATTTGAATAAAATCCTTCCTCATATTATTCATTTTTGCATTTACATTTTACTATTTTGCAACTGAAAGGTGTAAAACGTCCTTTACAGTTACAAACTACCATCTAACTTCAACCTAGACTTACTTAAATTAAGGTTTACAGTCGCTTGTGTTTTAAAACTGGACCATAAGCTCTTTTTATACAGCATGTTTGAACAATTGTCGTAGGCACGTTAGTTGAATGCTAATTACTTTTAATATAGTGTTTTGTTAGTTAAATAACCATCATTTGGGTAATTGGAAACAGGATGCAGTTATTTGTGTAAAATACTATCCTGCATTTGAAATTAAGCTTCCAAAAATGTAAAACAAATACGTTTTATTGGACAAATAACTTTAATACCTACAAACAAAAATCACTTTGCAACAACGACTTCGACAATTTTTATGACTTTTCGGAATTGTGCTAGTCTTTGTGTCGTAGAATTTGCACAGATAAAATATTGGAAATATGGATTTGTATATGGAATTCAATTTCAATACAATACAGGCCGATGTAAATATATTATTTTAATGGCGAAATGGGTAATTTAACACTTTAAACGCCAAGTGACCGACAAACAATACAATTTCTATTGTGTCTCGTTTTCTGGCAGCAAAAGTGTTAAATGGGTATTTAATAATAGTTGGTAGAATTGTAGCTATAATATAAACTTCTTATATTTAGTTACAAACTTCTATAGATATTTTGAAGTATCAAACAGGTGTATTAAAAGGGCATCCGGGTTGCTTCTAAAAAATACCAAACCTTGCTTCAACCCGCAACAAACACAACTGCTGAACATTCCATAACTATCCCCGACCACCGCTAAGTAGCCATGTAGCCACGAGCCACTCCACATTAATGGCAACTTTGTAACAAGTATACCATACCACTAAACATGACCACATGTGGCGCTACCATCGTTAACAAAGAACGTGGACAGAATACTTATGTGGACATCTACCTGCCTGGTTTCCTTACCTTGAAGTTGATTTGCAAATTGTGTTGATATGGATCTTAGACTCATGCTTTATGCAGTACGGGGTCTGGTAGCACATAGGTAGCTTCATCATTGACCCATCAAAGTCCATAGTCTACATAGTTGGTTCACTGTTTTACAGTACATTGCTTTTTTTTAATGAAATCGTTTTAACCGTTTTTTGTGGGGCTTTTCGTATGGGTTTGCGTCACTGACATGTTCGTAGCTAGGGGGTGCAAGGGTGGTCAATGCCCGCCCTAGTAGCTTCTTTGCCCACCCTAGAAAAAACGACAGTATTGAAGAATTATAACGATCCCTCATTAAATGACAACGTTTAGTTCAGCTGGACTGTTTCCCCCTCCTAGGCAGAATCTCTGGCTACGCCAATATTCACCGACGTGCCAATTTGATCAATTGCCCCAGACTGACAGAAATTCCAACATTTTAAGTTTTTCCTTGTGTGTATAGGTACTATAGGGTTACCTCTGCGTAATCCTTTGGGGAATGCAGGGTATATGTAACTAACCATAATTGTACGGGAATATGAGTGACCTAAAGTACACAATATACAGTATAAGAAAACACTTTTATTTTGACAATCACTTTAGTGCTTAAATGATAGACTTTTTCGGACCATGTCCAAGAGCCAATGTAAACTTATAAGTATTTAATCACTAACCCACCTTGTGCTAGCGTGGTGATTAATGCTCATGCCTTCACTATATGAGAAGAGGCCTGTGCATCGGGATAAACATTGGCTGGTATTACATTCGACCTTACCAAACGAACTTCTTTTTACAATATGCAATTCATACCACATGCGTTTATCGAGATAATCAAGCATCATCAGTAAGTTAATAACGCATTCTGTTGGCGTGTTCGAGCCTCGTGTCGCGTTGTCTGTCATTATCGGAAGCACATATGTACGTGAGTGTCGATTGTCACGCGATTCTCTTACTGAATGAGGTGGTATTTTTACATTTGTTTGGCTAGGCCTGTATTGGGTGTAAAGAAATAAATAATGCTGGACAATGCACACAGCATCATCTACTCCCAAGCTAAGCACAGATTGTGTTATGGGTACTGGATGACTGATAAATAAATAAAAAAGATAAAGAAAAAAAAAATAAATAAAAAAAATATCAAAAATGTAGCATGCACATTGCACAGCATTGCATACGTCAGAAAAAGAATTTTGATCGCTTTGATTAGGCATCGATTTTTAAGATTTCATTCACATCATTTAAATTGATTACATTATATCACTATACTACACTAACAAATGCAAATCTTTGAAATACAAAATTCAAACCAACCAAGATTTAAAGACTGTTCGTTTGTTTGAAGTTTAAAATTGTTCCTTTAAACCAATTCCCATCATTCTCCGTCTCTTTCCATACATCTCATTTTACCGTCATCTCTATTCTAGCAATATCATCTTTCACACTATCCGTCCATCGTTTCTTTAGTCTTCTTCTACACAAAACTTTCTTTAAAATAAATATCATATGAAACTTACCAACAATAATATATCTAAAATCACTTCGAAGTAAGTACTGAACAATAAACTTTTGAATTCACAAAACTATCCATAAGAAACGTGAACAAGTCCGGAGAGTGTGTGGACCACAGCATCCGACCGTCGTCGACGGCAGGAACTGAGTAATTACAATGATTCATTTGCGACAATGATAACTGTGATAACTCGTAAATTGTGCTAAAATTGATTATTTATTATGAACTGCATCCAGTCGTGCCTGTGTTCGGTGATAAGGGTTGTGGTTCCGTATCTATACATACTTTGTAAACGTTCAGAAAGGTACTGTAGGAACATAATGTTTCTGAGGTACCGAGTTTATAATGAAAGGCGTGTTTGAAATATTAATAATAGGATATAGCAATAAATCAAAGAATTAGAATTGCCATTCAACGTGGCAATGCTGCCAGCCTTCTTGGCACGTTTGCCGTTGACAGTGATGCGGATGAATTTTTCGATGCCGTGATTTTTATTTTATTCTACTTTTTCATTTAGGTATTAATAGTTTTATAGCAATTGGCTATATTGAACTACTTTTTAAAAATAATGATGAATTATTAAATTATATTCATGGAGGTCAAATGGCTCTACAGTACCTTAAAAAAACTAATATTATAAATTGGAAACATTTGTTTGTTTGTGACGGATAAACTCTAAAACTCCTAAACTGATTTAAAAAAATCTATCACATACAGAAAGCTTTATTATCAGCGAGTTTCTTAGGCTAAATCTGATTTTCAAAACTACACTTTAAAGGGAGTGGAGATGTTAAAGTTTGAAGTAAAGGGTACGAAATCCACGCGGACTTTTTCGCGGGCGTATTATAGAATGGCAATTCTGATTCTTTGATTTATTGCTATATCCTATTATTAATATTTCAAACACGCCTTTCATTATAGTAAGGGATAAAGGAGATAATGATAATAGGTAACAACCTGCTAATGTAACCTAACCTGATTACACAGTTTTGTAACAAAATACCCTCTTGTATAAGAAACTTGCATTCATTTAATGCATTTAAGACTCAGCACAATATTTGATTGCAAATAGAACTTTTGGTCAACACTGCATGCATTGGATGGATGTGGGAATTAAATTAACACGTTGAACGCCAAATGACCGACAAACAATACATTTTCTACTGTGTCTCGTTGTTTCGCAGTATCAAGGTGTTAAGTTGTAATTGGTGTAGTGATGAATTAAACTTTAGTCAAAGATAATCTAATATACTCTTTTGTCTTGTTTTGAGAATAAAGTTCTTTAAACCTAAACGTAATGAAATGTGAACCAGCGGGTATCGAACTCAGTGTCCTAAACTAAGGAGGGTACTCAATTCAGATTCAGAATTCGCATATTTACATGAGAAAAGTAACCCTTAATCGTAAGCTTGCTCTTTTTGCCAAATATCTGGTATTTTATCCATTCTTTCCCAAACGACCTTGTTTCTTTATTATTTCCTTTTATTCACATACATTGAACTAATAGTAACGTAGCATGAAAACCTCACGCGATATTATTTTTTCCCTCGATGGCCAATCACGGTTGCGCATCGGGCCACAAAAAACGACCCAGCGGTTGAACGCCCTCTCGCGGACACTGCTGTAAGCTGTTATTGCGATGCGTACTAAATTCTTGATCTAAGATTATGTTTTTGTATTTCGGTAGATGGTTTGTTGCGAATTTCGTGACTCGTGCAGGGAATGCTTTAGCTATGTGAAGTAAAGCTAGAATAAATTCAATTGTTAGATTTTTTTAAATGTAATTTTGTATGGCGTATGTTTATATTAAATAACTGTCGAAAACGGAAATAAAAGCAGCACTACCACATTGGAATCACAGGCGTAACGACTGTGTAAAACTATGAAGCTAGAATGTTGAAAAGGCGTTGACTTAACCAGTCAATTAAAGATAAAAAACGGTATTTAGTTACCGTTGCTTATTTTATAAAAACACATCGTGAGCAATTGCTCACGATGTGTTTTTATAAAATAAGCGGCGCAGGATAAGTAATTACTTATCCTGCGCCGCTAAGAATGAAATGTAGGCGTAAAACATGCTGTTAGCAGACAAGACAACCTAAGTACCCAATTTATCCACATCGGCTCAGCCACGTAATAAATCTTAAACAAACTCTTAGTAGAAAAAGAACGTGCTATAAATAAAAATAAAGTATATATTTTCAACGAGAAACCATTTTTAACGACACTTCTGTCAAGTAAACAAATAACTACAGTTCTTATCTGACCGAAGGATAACTATGTCCTGCAGTGCACCACTGGCACAGTGCCGTCAAAAAACGAAGAATTCCCCATAGTTTTCGTGTCCAATGTAGAGCATTTCATCAGTTAACGTCAATACAGTTTTTTGCACTCCAGTGTACGTAGTATTTATTTCTTTTGTTGCTGCCACTGTTACAATTTTTTGGCCCGACTTTTATGGTTGGGTCGGTCGGTAACGTAAATACTGGGTTTTTTTTATATGCTTTTTTATTGTTTTGTATTCCACTGCTGGACATGTCAAACTTGCGGTTGGGGAGTGAAAAATATTTCCTATGCGGCGCTCAATGGACAATAAATATTGAGCTGCCCTGGCAGTGATAGGCAAATGCTTGGCTTTATTTTAAATGTGTATATTTTATTTGGCCTACCGTGTATTGGGTTTTGTGGTCTTCTAGTCAAAACTTCATGGAAAACTGAAAATTGATTGTCCGATAAAATGCTGACCAACTCCAACTAGCCAACAATATATTATTTGTTCTCATCTAAGATTTCGACCCTTGTAACACCTTAACTGCCAGACAACGAGACACAATAGAAAATGTCGGTCAGCTGGCGTTCAACGTGTTAAGAAAATACCAGCCTCTTATTGTCTCTCTCACCTGCCTCATTAGTCTAGTGGTCGCAAGCGCTTCTGCTGAATATGAGGATCTGGGTCCTATTCCCGGGTCGGCCAAATTGTTATTACGTTTTTCATCTGTGATTTCTCAGTATCAGCCCGCAGTCTGGATTTTTCTAACTGTTCGGGATAAAAGAGGCGTGATGTTGTGTTATCAAAACGTAACGTCCTCACAAGACTTCTACCCACAATAAAACTTTAACTAGTCTATCACCCATTACTACAATTCGCCAAACAACGAACCAACTCACAATCAAGTGTGTGGTGTAAATAAAATCAGTTTAAGTACGATATAATCTAATTACATAGACTCCGGTGCTCCGTCGTTTCCCATGAGAATACGTGTTTCAAGCAGGCGGCTTTGATGGTGCGGTGTGTCGGGGGAATGTTAGATGGAGCCAGGCAGACTATTTTAAAACTGTCGAGTTAAATTATAGGAAAAGGAATTGAAACGCTGCGACGGAATCCAAAAGCCTATAAATAAGATTTCCCGCCTTGGGACAAATGTTTGTACGATCTACAAATTCCGGGTTTTCTGGGTATTTGCTATGTATAATAAAAAATATCTATCTATGTAATGTATTATATTAAGTATATCAGTCATCTAGTACCCATAACACAAGCTCTGCTTAGCTTGGGGCTAGATGATGCTGTGTGGATTGTCCAGCATTAATTATTTATTTATTTAATCATAAATATACTGAACAGATGTTAAATTCACTTTCTGAAACTTAAATAAATTATAAATCACTATAAGTAAAGATGCTTTAAGCAGAAACATCTGAACGCTAACCCAAGTCATTACCCGTCTCTGAACTAACTAAACCAATCGTGGTTCCCTCCTACATGATTCGTGTGCCGGCCACTCGCTGTTCAATTGACTTTAATGGAGACGCTTCACTCGCTCACAGTTTACACAGCCACAGAGTTTAAGCTCGACTGTGCAAAAAGACACACGGTGATGTCTGTCTGTGTGACTGTAAGCTCCAAGATATGTAGGTGGTCTTTCTATTTTTAGAAAAAAGTTATGAATGAACATAGTATACGAAAACGGGAAAAATAGAGGTACCTTATAGCTGGTATGTAGTTTAGAGGGTACGAGGAACAATGTGTAAAGTTCCTCATCCACCATAGAAAAGGGAGGATCCTCCGACCAGACGAGTGTTGTGCCTGCCGACAGTTGTTCTCGGGTTCTTGTATATATGTTCAATCGCTCGGATAACTTTAATATCGCGATGTAGGATACGTCAGATTTAGTTCGTATGTGACGACATAGATGTCGCTACAGAGTTACATTCAAGTTCTTCCAACTTAAAGATGCCTTTATTCGTTTAGACATGTGTAGCATGATACAAATATATGCACATATCGACAGAAACAAGTGTACTTACTGAGATATTAATTATAAAAAAATAGTTAAAATGTTAATTAACACTTTATTAAGAATTAAATAGACTGACTTAAAAAATGAAACGGACCAGAATCGCTTTAATTGATGAAGTAAGAGCTTCATGTCTGTATGCAAACCACCTCATACACAACATGATATGGAGGACGTTATATCGCCTCCGTTCCGCTATACAATCGTTCGATATTAATATCTAATATCACTTCCCCTGATCGACGCTGTGACACGCGTGGGAAGGTACACAATAAACATTGCACCCTGCTTTACTTCCATAAAGATTATTACATTGAATATTATGCTGAGCGCAAAATGTTTTAAGCAATAATGTAATGAAATAATTGTCAAGAGCGACTGGATAGGTCTGAACAGGTAACTCCTTTTATAACATGACACATCAATAAGTAACAACTTAATTCAAGAAACGACTCGACTTAAAAAGACGCAATAATACTTTTGTCATTTCAAGCAATCCAAAGCTTTCGCGAGAACTTTTACAGGCGTTGGAGCCTTACTCAAAGATTTGTTTCAAAGAAAATATTAGACTCATAACGAAGCACTTTTGGCACTTTGGGCCAAACACAAAAGTGCTCAAGTTTTACCATTCAAAGCGCTTCGCGAAAAACGAACACGTTGTCGACCGTACTCCAATGGACCAATTGGTACACTGGCGTGCCAAAAAATTAAGCCAAGCCAGTTATCAAAAAAAAGGTTGCGAATTCAGTAAATAAGTCCAGATTCCTGAAATTTTGGCAACAGAGATTGTTAGTGAATGCTTATTGTAAATCGTAATATTGTGTTTGTAATTAAATTATAATTTTCAATGACATTGATACTATACGAGTATTATACAAATAAATATAAAAAAGGGGGAATTCTAAATAAAAATCAGTATCAAAGTACTCTTCCGCATCAATGTCACCTAGGAACGTGCCCAGAATACTGGCAGCAATGCCACGTTAAATGGCAATATTAATTCTTTGGCTAAAGAATTGTTTGTTAACTGTTTTTGCTTTCAAATATTACTTGCCTGGGTGTATAAAACTGTTTTTATATTTACATTTCGAAGGAAACTATGTACTTGATTACGTCCTTTCAAGTCACGAACTTATTACTTAAGTAAAACTTACAACAACTTGTCGCCAACTCTTGTTCAGTACCCAGCCTCGAGCGAAATGCAGTTAATTTTATGAGCTTTGAAAAAGAACACGTGATTTTCAACTCTGTGCTTCACCATTAAGATTCTATTTTGGTAAATAAAGAAAGGGTTACGAGACAAATGTCAGGGCTTGTTGGTAGCTACATAGGAGGACTATTTAGGATTATCATTACTGCATCTTGTGTCAGAAATAACTCTAATGCGTTTAGTGATTTATTGAGAGCAACGTGGACAAATTCATGAGTTTCTGTTTGGCTTCAAAGGGTACTGGTCTGTTTAGAATGTATGGAGTTATAGCTGCATTATATTCATTATTTATATCGAAATCATGTCATGATGGCCCAGCAGCATAGGCATCGCCTCTTGTGCACAAGGTTATGAGTTCAAATCTGGGCAAGTACCAATGTGACTTTTTCAATTCATATGTACTTTCTAAGTTTATCTTGGACATCGGTGAAGGAAAATATCGTGAGGAAACCTGGACTTATAATTAATATAAGTCTGAAATCGCCAAGCCATCTTGAGCTAGCGTGGTGATTGATGCTCGTGCCTTCTCTTTATGAGAAGAGGCCTTTGCCCTGCAGTGGGACAGTAACAGGCTGGTATTATTTTATTATTTTTTATATCGAAATCAGGTTAGGATTGATATATTCGCTCGTACATTTGACTGAAGTCGAACTTTTAATTCGATGCAGTAAGTTGACAGAAGAAATTTCTCGTAAAACACAGAAAAATGCATAATGGTGGTGCATAAAAATAAAATACCAGCAAGGTACTGTACTAGAATCTAAGTAGTAGGTTATTTTTTTTTACGTCACACCATTTTTTTTTTAATGTTTTTGATAGATGACGTTGGATCTTGTCAAGGTACTACTGCACCTAATTTGAAGTTCGACTGTAGTGATATGTGCTGTCACACTTAATTCAGTGGTAATAGAATTACTTTAGAATATGCCAAATCTAGTAAAGGGTAAAGTACTGTTGTTTTTCTTCATCAGGAATTAAAACCTTTACAGACGACATGTACCTAATTTCGCCTAGTCATTCTGTACAACTTTTACATTTCAAAATTGTCACGAGTACAAACTGTTACGTATAATATCACGCCTGTAATCCCTAAAGGGTTAGGTAGAGGCGTACCCTTTGTCCCCACACATTTCGCCAGTTACGTTTAAGTCCCATGTAATAGGTAGCGAGGCTATAAGCCATCAAGCGGGCACAGATCCAGTCTCCAGGCGGCTCTTTAGAAAAGTCAGACTTAAAAACACATTAACACTTTGTCCGACCAGGGAATCGAACCCAGGACCACGTGCTCAGCAGTAGAGCTTCCGAGTATTTAACCAAAGAGTCTTTTACACACACACATATCATAATACGTATAGATATAAATCCTATCTATCAATGTATCCTACCGAGCCTGTGTACCTAACTGGTCCATTATGGCCGCATTATCGCTCGTTTAAATCAATCTATCAAACACAAATGAACAGCACTTTACATTTACTGTAATACAATTTGGTTCATCACTGGACGCCATTTCATTCGCAATTATCCCAGAACCGTACAATTTTATTTATAACTATCTGTTGTGCGGGACTTTGTCCGCGTGGAAATTACAAATTAAAGTTTTTCGTTTTTTGAGCGGAACCCTAATTATTTTTCTAAAATAATACGCCTTAGTTACTCCTTAACGCGTCAGTTATCTGACAGTGAAGGTCCCATCAAGTGTGTTTGTATGTTTGTTTGAGATAATCTCCGTCGTTGATTACCTAACAAACAGACAGACAGATATTTGCAGAAACATTAGCCATCACGACACTGGCTATTAATTATCACAACCAAATAAAGTTTTTAAAGTATATTACCCAAAAAACCCAGGCACAAAAACCAACGTTTACAGCAGTTTATTTTCTTTACCTAGCGATTCCTTGACGCGAGTACGAGGCTTATGTTTTGCTTTTTAAAGGTTTTTGTGCCTGGGGTTTTTTTTATTTTGAATTTATTTTTATTTCATGCTTTTTAAACTACATATAATATACCTAGTAGTAGGCACTCTTCAATTGACAATCTACGGAAACACGTGATGATGAGTTTACGACACGTTTTCTTGCGAAAAAATCCAGATTCAAAGAGTCAAAATACGGATAACTTTGAACGCTACACCGATATTTATCAAACATAGCTAAGAACACTCCCGACTAATTTACCTTTCAAGCAAAAGAAACAAAATCTAAATCGGTTCATCCGTTCTGAAGCTACTATGCCACAGACACACCCCGTCGGTTTTGCGTCTGAGGTTAAAAAGGAGAACGAACTTAAAGATGGCTCATGCTCAATTATATTACTATTCCGATCTGATATCAAGCTATTAATTATAGGCCAACATCCCCCCCGCCCTAATAATTCCATCCTGGGCTATTAATAAAACCATATTTTTATGGTGCGACATATTTTATTAAACCATCGTTCACGTTACACGTGCGGCCGAAAAAAAGTACACACATTTTTTTTGTAATCAATTTTAATTTGGGTGTGACATCGAGTTTGTGAAGGAATTTTAGATTTTTTTTTGTGAGTGTGTAGTCATGTTTTTATAATATGTTAAGAGGATAATCCTTGAACTAAATACGAATGGACTATTTACGTTTTCATCAAATTGTCGGTAAACAGTGTGATGTTTATATCGTACGCGTTTATTTTTCTATACCTATGCTCGTAATAGAAAGAGGAAGTGCCCCATTTTTATGTGTGGGCACCATGATAAATTCGCACCGATCCCCTATATTTAATTGCGCATTCTAAACGGTGATTAAACTATTTTGAGTATTTTTATTCATATTCATGGTCGCTTTAACAGATGCAAAAGCTTTTTAACAAAATAGATTCTTTAGATTTACAAATTGAAAACAAATCGAAATCTGCGGTCAATTCTGTTAAAGTTTCAACGTGAAATAAGAGGTGAAGTGAGCTAGTAGTGGCTTACTTAAGCTCACTTCACTACATAGGTACTGATTTTTTTCGGCATAACTTATGCAAACAGGACTGTACAAAATAATCCTAACTAATTATGACCGCCAGTGTACTCTCCCACCCTCTAACCCTCTCGTACCGTGTGTTCCAATTAGCAAAAAAATCTATAGGCACCTAAATATATTAACAACGCGAGATAATTTCGTCCCCATCGTAAAACAAAAATATGAAATATTACGATGAGTAATTTTCATAATGAATCGGACGAATGATGTGTCTCTATTTTGTGGTATGCATTTCTATACAGAACACCCCTTTGAGAGCATTTCAAAATTGTAACTGTCAAACACACATGCTTTGCTAATTAAGTAATGACTTAATTATGGAATAGCTTGTTTGTTGCAGTGTTAGTGCAAGCACAGTGGTGTGCCTAGCAGAAATGCTTGACGTAAATCAAACGTCAATTCGAACGATTTTAAAATTAAAAATACTCGTCTCGTATACAATTTTTTTAAGACTTTTTTCATATGTATAATTATAGGTAACAGTAATTTTGTTTGCCTCATTTTTAAACCTACATTTTACAGGATAGATGGATTTTAAATTTCATAATCGTTCGTATCGATTTGACGTTACGTTTACGTCAAGCATTCCTCCTAGGCACACTAAACTCTGCACTGACATACTAATGACAGTTCTAGCTTTGACATAACTGATGACGTAACGCAACAGTGGAGCGGCCATCTTTTGTGGTGAAGGACATAGAAGGTTTGATTCTCGTACCGGCTAGTCGGATAGTTGTATGGCCTACTGATGTTTGCTTCCAATCAAGATGTTGGGGCACGTTTTGTTTGTAATACATAGGCGTACGTGCAGTTTCTGTAATAGTATTCCAGACATACAGAGTGGCACAATCTGAAGTATGAGTTCAGAGCATGATCTGACCGATGAAATTCACCGACGAAAAAAGCAAAACAATCTTAAAACTTGGGGAGGTTTATTGCTACATCTCATGTGAAATGATTTCATAGGTGACAGATTTCAGATCACAGACTTTATTTGACGTTAAGAATCAAGATAATTAAACCATCCAGATAATTATTTGCATCGCTATTCACATTGTCTGCAAAACTCGATACTTTAAAATAATATACAAACAAGTACAATTATTTTATCGTTAATAATAATATTCAGCTAGTGCGAAAAATGTCCGCATGGCAGCACTGTGCCATTTTGCATCTTTCAAAACGTGGCAGCCATGTTGGCGACAAGTAAAAAAGTGACGCATTGTCATTTGCGTTTAGACCGTCGCAGTTGAAGGTCACGCATTTGACAGGACGTTATTACATGTGTCGTTAGCATGCACTAAGCACGAAAAAGAAATACGTAACTTTACGTATAATAGTGTTAAATAAACACTTAATAAACCGTTGTCTCCAACAGTGTAAAGTCCAGCAATCAATACTTAACCCCCCAAGAGCGAGGTACAAATTCGATAACTTATGGTCTGGCTAGACGGCTCCGAAATTGATAGTCTGTGGGCGGATGTGGACGTTAGCGCCAATCCACGGCGGCCATGATTTATGGCCCGGGTTTGTCCTACTGAGTTGTTGATGAAGAGGACATCTATGGCCTGTGGGGAGCAGAGGGTTGATCTACGAGTTTATGGATCGGTGGCAAGAGTTTTTAGTTTAAATATAATGTGGTTCGAAATTTAGAAATGACGGTTGATATAGCTTGAAAGAAAGAGAAAGACTCGCTAAGACTGCAAATAAATTGGGATACTGGCGGGACAGTGATGATGGTTCAATGTATTGCATTGTCATTGTTACATTGTATGTATTACATTTGTATTGAAATACCTTGACGACCGATGTGGCGCGGCGCGCGAAGGTCCGCTTGCGACGCAGGAGGTTGCGGGTTCAATTCCCGCCTTGGGACAAATGTTTGTACGATCTACAAAGATTTGTTCCGGGTGTTCTGGGTATTTTCTATGTATATAAAAAAAAAATATCTATCTATGTAATGTATTGTATTAACTATATCAGTCATCTAGCACCCATAACACAAGCTCTGCTTAACTTGGGGCTAGATGATGCTGTGTGGATTGTCCAGCATTATTTATTTATTATTATTTATTTATTTATAGTTTTGTATTGTATACCTCATATCTTTTCTCCGTCTCTCGCAAGTCCATCAAAAGGTTTTTCTTTTTTGCGATGTTATGATATTTTTACTTTGTTGTGTTTAATTGGTTAGTGCTTATTGTAAGGATTAGTACCTTGATCTTTTTTTTTAAAGTACGTGGAAACCCGCTCATTAAAATTACAAATTTACTATTTGTAAGTTTTTACGGTGTACCACAATAAAGACTATTCTATTCTACTCTAATATTTCGGAAAGCTGTAGGTCTGTATGCTCAAGGCCTTGCCGTCGTGTGTCAGTTACAAACAATGCATATTTAGAGGTGTATTTCGCTAAAACCAGATTTATGTTACACTCTAGTAACTCGTTGGCTAAGGTACGCAGGTGCGCAATTAGTAACAGGTTTGTAATTTGCTTACAATACAATAGAATGTTAGAGTAGTATAGTATAATAAAATAAATAAATAAAAAGCCTTTATTGTTGTTAACAAGTTTCACACAGAGTAGTTTCGTGTGCCTAAAATTAATTGACTTATGACTACTATCTAAAAAACACATTTTGACTATTAACTAGAGTTTAACTAACATACTAATAATTTTTAATATCTATTGATTATCGGCAAAAGGTAGTTCGGTTACAACTTGCCTTCCGACAAAGGCCTCCTCTAAAGCTCTCCTGTCTTTTCTCATTTTTGCAGTGCGAGTCCATGTTGAACCCGCTATTTTCTTAACGTCATCCTCCCATCTCTTAGCCTGTCTTCCTCTATGTCTCTTTCCGTCTAAAGGGTACCATTCTGTGATGAGTAGTATATAATCTACGCCAACTTTACCATATTAAAAGATATTCTTGTAAGCTTTGTGATAATCAAAACCGTCAAAAACCTCTTGAAACAAGCACAGAAGGAAATATTAATTTAGCACAGGCTCACCCAATACTTAACAATGAAGCAATAATAAAAAAATGCTGTAAAAAATGTGCCTGACAGCTGTTCAGCAAGACGCGCATAACATCTCGCCTGTATACTGCGAAGCCGTAGGCAGATGTGCACCTGTAGTATACTCATATTTCGCCAGTAATGTTTAGGTCCCATGTAGTAGGGAGCTAGCCTATTGCCATCAACCGAGCACAAATCCAGACTCCAGGCAACTAAGAAATTCCAGATGAAAAAATCTAAGACACTTTGCCTGATCCGGAAATCAAAGCCTGGACCTCATAATCAGCAGTAGTGCTTGCTACAAGACCAAAGAGGCAGCGAAACTTTGGAAAAATATTAAAAGACCTCAAACTGTTTTGACTCTGGTGTCCACAATATGTGACCATTATCTTTTAAATCTACCCAGCATCAATATAACATCTAAAGTTCCTGGTACATAATGTTTGAACAAGTCTAGCAGCTAACCCACACAATGCATACATAGGCTTCACAAGCCCATGCCGACCATATAGGTCCTTTGTAACGTTGCACAACACAGTCTCGATACCCTACACCACATTTCTCAAACACTCGGGTCAATGTATCATTAAATATTGACACTGCAGTTCATACGCCTAAGGGTCATTTCATACACGATAGTTTTTACATCGGC
Source organism: Phlogophora meticulosa (assembly GCA_905147745.2). Lineage (NCBI taxonomy): Eukaryota > Metazoa > Arthropoda > Insecta > Lepidoptera > Noctuidae > Phlogophora > Phlogophora meticulosa. Next base: position 2,364,090 of record LR990535.1, on the reverse strand, counting down.
GATCCGGGACCGCCAAAACGCGGGGCAGTATCGATGTGTTCGTCAAATCGTTGAACAAAAATTTTGTTTGCTGAGGTTTGTCAAAAAAAATCGATGTACCTATTGTAATATCGATCATTTTTTCATTCGATATATCGATGTAAAGACACTTATTGGTGATATGATATATCGACATCTAAGCATCGAATATTAAAAAACGATAATTTTAACACTTATTGAAAGAATACGCCCAAAGGGTAGGTCCAAATTGATTAAAAATAAAGCTCAGTCCGAAAGAATCTCTTTATACCTAAGTTAAATATATCGATATAAGTTTTGGAATATATCGAAATAATGTCAATTTATTTTTAAAATATCGTTACAGGTTGTCACTTCCGGCATCCATATATGAGTTCCGAATATACAGAAAGTTGCATAATAAAGATTCATGTCATATTCGGTAATGATAATTGGAGGAAAGTCGTAATCTTAACTCGTAATTGAGCATTTAACTCTTTCGGATCGGACTGTGACGAGAGAAATCGATCATTTATTTTGGAGGTGGGCTGAGCTGTTAATGTTGAAATGAGAACTTGTCATAGAAGTCAAAAATATTGTCAAAAGTCTTAAGATTATGAAGAAAATGAGACTAAATAGAATATTTAACTAAGACCCATAACACCACTCTTATATTTGTATCCCCGAACGGTTATGGAGAGACGTGCCTATAATATGTAGTACCTTTAGTACAACCGCATTTTGACTTAATAATTTTAACATAACTGGCAAAATGTGGCTTTTAGGTGCCCCTCTGCCCAACCCTTCATGGAATACAGGCGTGATATTGTGTAAATACGCTGGTTTTCAGTGGTCACAGTATATATTATGTTTCTTCTAAATTCCAAATTATGTTACTTATCTGATAAAAATAATCCAAAGGCAATTTTTGGAAGCAGCCATTTTTTTTAATTGTTAATTGAACCGGTATTGCGTAAAAAGGTACGTGAGGGAATTTTTTATTATCTCTAGCAATAACATATTCATTTTTCCCCGAAAAAATCAAGTCTGGCAGAAGAGCTACGCCATTTTGTTTTTTTATTTTTTTGTTTAAAATATGGCGCTTTACAATTAAAAGTACCAAAGAACAAAAGAGGGCTTAAATACTTATTTCGGAAGATTCAGAGACTTCAAACAGAGGCTTCGGACTTCGACTAAGAGCATGACAAGGGAATCCGCCTTTGAAACTTTTGCCCCGAAGCAAGGAGTGTAGTACCGAGTTTCAGAATGTGAGAGACCGAGTCTCCTCACTGAACGATTCCGAACTCAATCTATTTATTCATGTAAAAAACGTTGATAACATTGTTACACTTTATAGTTAGGTTAACTTACTTTTGTGTGGTTCGGAGCTATTGAAGGAATATATTTTTGGTAAGAATTCCATTTTATTTCATTGAATTATCTTTGGGATTAAGAGGTGGATGAAAATGTCTTTTCATGAGAATTGATGTCTTTAGCTGTCCAAATATACCAAATAACCTAGCCTTTTCCCAACGATGTTAGGGTCGGCTTCCGATCTAACAAGATGCAGCTGGATACCTGTATTTTACATGGATTGACCTTTTATCTACTCTCTACAACACATTACTGGGCAACACGATACACTTAGGTAACACTGGTCGTCAGATTTTGTTCTTTCCGAAGCTCCGGGCCTCTCGGGTCTCAGTATATAATTTATATGGTCACCCAATCACAAACCGAATCAGTAACTGTAGTTTAACTTTCGACCTATGTGGCTGTAATAATAAAGCCCCAGAAACATACCAAAAACCAAGATACTTTTATTAAGATCAAAAAGGACAAATCTATCTTGAAAAACCACAAACCTCAAGATTGAAGGACTGACGACAGCCCGAGTAAGGTTCTCGGTTACTAAGTGACAGTATGAAATGGGTTACACAATTGATGTGTTTACAGAGCGAGAAATTTAAAAACAATTGTACTATCACGAAGATGGATTGATGTAACCAGGTCCAAAATACTTGCAGTTCAAGTTTTTGTACACACTATTCAAGTAAACTAGGTGCATATTAATGAAACGCGTAAAGTTGAGTCCAGATGTGTGTAATGTAATGTATCGTGTAATGTAATGTAAAATGGCATACAAACTCAACACGAACAAGCTGCGAGAGCTTTTCTGTTCGCTCTGAGAATCGACAGCCGATGGATCAGCGCGAGCGTTACATGTAATAAGGGTTAATTAAGGTACCATCTTTCCTGATTTGTCTCATCATCTCCGGCTTTTTGGCCTCCCTTCTAGGCTTTTAATTCTTTGTTCGAACTTTAAACTTAAAGAGATTTATTTGAGAAAATAAAAAAGTTTAATTAATTTAAAAAAAAGGATTTAAAACTACTTTTATTATTATGCGATCTTCCAGGAGTATCCTTAATAATGCAATCTCGGTCCGGTCTTGTTATTTTTTTACCTAACTTTCAACTTAAAGGGATATATTTTAGAAAATAAAAACGTTTAATCAGTAAATAATAAAAAAAGGATTTAAAAGTACTTTTATTATTAGATATTCGGTCTTCCAGCAGTATCCTTACATGATGGATTACATAACAAATTATACACGACTGTACCCGACCTAATAGAAAACCAATCCACTTTTTTAATTTACACAAGCATTATCTCACCGCATATAGTCATAATCGTTTCGTTTACGTTGACCGTATAAGCATATTTGTTAAACTATTGTGCAAACAGTTTTTTATTCCAATACATTGAACGATAGTAGGTTCAATAACCGAGAATAGTAAATATAAATATGTAAATAGAGGGTTCTTTGGACCGACGCCCGTGAGCGAAGGGTTACGTGGGCGACATTTTGTTACGAAATAATGTTAACAATGTTATGATTTTTTTTATTTTACTTTTTCTTTTTTTGTCTGGAATGAAATTGTTTTGGGAAATGGGTTATAGGCGGGTATGTTCGTCGAAATGGGTAACGTGTGTGCGTTCTTGTATTAATTTTGTGTAGAACACACTGGAATGTTTTTGAAGGTCTAGGTGGGAGTTTTATGTGCTTTTATGAGACTTATTCCCCGTTTCCCGAGATTTTACCTACTGCTAAGTTAGTAGCGTAATACTAAATCATCGCGCTTCAACAATTAGGAGCGGGAAAATCCGCAAGGCACGTCACTAGTCATTAAAAAAAGAAAGGACATAGTATCATGTTCATCTGCGCCTAATATTGATTCATAAAAGAAAATGGTAAGGTTTACAAACAGTTAACTGTGTAAGATCTCCGGTAGACATGGAAACGCAACATTTATTCAAATATCACTACAATAATATGGCACCCTATGTTCTAAGGGCTGCGAAGTAGGGTGTATTAGGGTTCGCGCCCTCGCCCCTACCTGTGGAACTGTGGATGAAGTTATGGGAGGCAGCGATTCTTGTTACAAACAAAATTAGAGAACGTAACGAGTGTAGTATGAATGATTGTTGAATACACATTTTGTTGTTTTTGTTGGTGTTGTTGTTGTGATATTAATGTATATGATATAACAAATACTGGTGTGCTGGCAGTCACTCCATATAAAATATTGGTGTTAGGCAGCATCCAGTTGGACTGCAAGCCAACGAAAAACCCACCGATGAAATGCCTAGGCAGATGATGATCGAGCTGAAGGCAGCATCTTCACGTCTAAGGATAGTATTCATAACAACACCCCTATATTCCGTAAAGTGTTGGGCAGTGGTGCAGTAAAAGTACCCATATTTCGCCAATATTAAGTTAAAAAAAACCGGGTATAGATCCAGACTCCGGGCAGCTAAAAAAATAAATAATGCTGGACAATCCACACAGCATCACCTAGTCCCAAGCTAAGCAGAGCTTGTGTTATGGGTACTAGATGGCTGATATACTTAATACAGTACAATACATAGTTGATATTTTTATTATACATAGTAAATACCCAGAACACCCGGAACAAATCTTTGTAGATCGTACTAACATTTGTCCCAAGGCGGGAATCGAACCCGCAACCTCCTGCGTCGCAGGCGGACCTTCGCCCGCCGCGCCACATCGGTCGTTAAAACTAACGAAACAGCCAAATAGGTTGTAATACCAATACCTTACGCAGTAAAAAGTCGAGTGTACACAGGCCACACCATCTCTCACGCCTTAGAAGCTACACGTACAACGATTAAAAACGTGCCCACTTCATCAAAATGTTTAAAGGTGGAAGGAAAATGAAACACGCAAATTGCGAGGTACGTAGGTAGGTCACGTAATAACCGAATTGACGGCCAACGTGTGAATCGTGCTTTGGTGGGCGAAATCATAAGCGGAAGCGGGCATTGTGGCTATAATTTTCGGGTTAACCCTAATTTTGTTCAATGTGGTTGTTCGGTTGTCTGTGGTTACAGGGTTTGAACTCGCACCCTTGTGTGAGAAGCAGTCTGGGCAGTGTTTGGCACGAGAGATCGCGGTTTTTTTTAATGCCCTACAATGCGAGACTACGTTGGTAAAGGAAAAGTTTATGAAAAATTAATAGGTCAGATTTACTACTGTTTGCTGATCATTACCACTATTACTGTGTCTGACATTTTTACTGTACTGGACATATTTGGCCCAGCCGCAAGGCACTTTATTCTTTTACATTTCTTTTTGACATAATTTAATTATTTATCTGAATTATATGCCTGAGCCTGTGCTAAATAAATGTTCTTTCGTTGCTTGAATGATTTGTATTATATAATATTAACAGGGAAAAGAGAAAATTCATAAAAGTTTAACACAATTCATAATAACATCTATTCACACATACAAAAATCCGAAACATAATAAATAAAATTAATTAATTAATTAATTGTACATAGACCAGATCAGGTTGGACGGCGACCCCCCAAACTAGGCTTTGGCCTTTATCCTGGGGGTCAGATAAAGGCTGAATAGGCTCTACTTCTTACTCGCTAACTAACAACTCTCGAACTAACGCTCGCTAGACTAATATTATGTATATTATCGCAACTATCTTACAACTTAGACCACACGGTCAGGTGTATTGGGCTTAAAATGAAATGCACAGTGCATTAAACTTGAATTTTCCGGCCGCACCTGCTTTTGGGAGATATTTTCTCAATTTACGCCTACCCGTTATATCGAGCGTTTCAATATAGCCCTACTTTACCTTGAAAATACTAATAAAATTGCCTATAACATACCTGAAACTGAGCTTCGTCTAGGATAGAAGAGCATATTTTCTAAGGAACTCTTGGCTAAATCTGAATCTCTCTAAATGATGATTTTTGAAAGTTAAGCTTCGTCTGTCAAGGTTGGTCCATGGATGGGGTAACATCTGTTACATAAAAAGATCACTCCGTCCTTCGGAAAGCACGTTATGCTGTTGGTGGTGACTGTTATTTATATATATTTGATGGTCTTCATGGCTCGTCAGAAGCCTGAAAGTCTGACATCCACTGTTACCAATGGGTACCGTAAGGCCCTCAATAGGTTTGGTAAAATACTGGGTTCTAATACTGGTATTCAGCTGCATCCGGTAAGACTGGAGGTTGATTCTAACACAGATGGGAAAAAGCTAGATGATATGAACAAATATAAAAGTATATTTTAAGTTCCCTTACTTTTAAGTTTAAATTCAACTTAACTGTAGACTTAAGTTTCCTTAGCTTAGTCCTTCGTTCACTTTCATAACTTTTCACTAGAGAGGAATAAAAGATTGAAAAGTAGTTTCTTTCAACTTTTGTAGACAAAAACGATGCGGTAAGCTTTCTTTTATCATCTTTAGAGATTTCCACTAGGATTTAAGTGTCGAATAATGTAGTTAAATCACTGCAATTTTCACTGGAGTCTCTATTTTTACTATGGACAACTTTAACCCATTAGCCGCCCAAGCCGGATTTGTACGACAAATATTTTCTTGCACATTCCGTAGAGAATCGTATTTATGCGACCGCAATCGATGTTCATTTTTTATTTCTTGGTTCTATTTTACGTTCTTCTCAAAAATAGCTTATTTTAGTTAAGATGATAAATGTTCTGACGATTTATAAGCTGGGCGTTGGAGGCACGGCCACTGATGAAAATCAAAGTATGACAAAGATTTAGGGTAAATATAGGCCCTACCCTTATATGATTTTTAGGGCAGTGCCCGCTGTTTTACGGTGGCGCACTTGGACAGCCAGGTGCACCACTAATGGTGAACCAGGGGTAATTTTTCTGCCCCTGGTCCACTTCAGTTTAAAAAGGTGTACCAGGAGATTTTTTTTTTTTCCGTGGTCCACCTATGTAGTTATTATATATACTTTTTTAAATACTAACTCTTTGGTCTAGTGGTTCTAAGCGCTACTGCTAACTGTGAGGTCCTGAGTTCAATTGCCAAGTTGGGCAAAGTGCTATCGAGCTTTTCCAATAAGAATGTTTTCATCCCAAAGTCTGGATTTGTTTCCGGTGCCTGCCCCTATTATATGGGCCTAGACAACATTACTGGCGAATTGTGGGTGTTACTACAGGTGCGTCTTTGCCCAGCCTTTAGGCAATAGGCACGCTTGATGTTATGCTTTAAAAATATATTGCCCGTGATTCACCTACCTAAGTACACGTGGCTGCACCTACCAAGGATAATTTGTATGTCCTGTTCTGAGCACTTTTAAATCCCACACAGCTTTTCTTTAATCCCTGGATCATGCAAATTAATGTACCTTTCCCTAGTACCCGCGCTCAGGATTCATCTAAACCAAAACAAATGGATATTTTTAAGCGCTTGCCATCATTTGACGAGAGCCCTGTAATCTGGCGGCACTCGGTCACCGACAGACTTACCTATTGATCCACTGTGATTAGTAAGCATAGGGCTGTCTTTCCCTAAGATTTGGGGTTTATATAAGATGTAGGTTGTATTAATTTTGATTAGAAGACCTTAGCAGAATAATAATTTACTAGAAGTCTCTATGTGAACGTCAACTAGTTATGTCAAATCACATACTCCTCCGTGCTCGCAATATTCTCAAAAAGGTATCCAAAGTTTTCTTTTCATTCATTTGTTTATTTAGGATCGCCGACCTAATAATGATTGAGTCAGTCCACATGGTAATGTCCATATTCCTATGGCCAGTACACCCATATTTCGCCAGTTGTGTAATAGGCGAGCCTATTGCCATATTACCGAGAAGACCAGATAGGAAATTCCCAATAACACATAGCCCGACCTGGAAATCGAACCCAAAGCCTTATTTATGCTCATCAGTGGCACTAGACCAACGAAGCTGCCATAAGCACTTTTTTAGTTTTCACTTCAAAGATTTTATTAAATCATCGGCCTCCACGTTTGGTCTCTAAAGCCCCACAAAGAAACATACATACAAACATAAGCTAATAAACACAATACCCTCCTTTGCGTCGCGAACTTGGGTAAAAACACTACCTATAGATGCGACATCGTTTCAGACACCACTGTTTTTTTAAAGAATGAAGTGCCTAGGCAGAACTGCTTATTCTGCGATTGCCTAAATCTGTTTTCCACCTTTCCCTTAACAAAGAGTTGCCCCAAAGATTATAACAGTTGAGTTATTCATCACAAGATTGAGCGTAAACACGTTTAGCTCCAAAACGAAGGATGGGGGAGGATTTTAAATTAATATCTAATTTGGGGGACGCACTCCCCCAATCTCCGTTAGTACAGGTAGGATAGGGGCTAATTGCCATCAATCTTATTTGGCATTTTATGGCTGCTTTGCCAGGATCGCAATGTTATTTCAGGGGTTCATACTTTTAGGTATGGTAGTTTGAATCTTTGAGATTTTATAACTTGGCGGTTGACGTCATTTTGATGGTTTTCCTCTCTATGCTCATACTTACGATAAATTTAATTAACTTGCGATAAAGTTATGTCATCATTATTTGACGATAATGATGCGGCACGCAGTGGCTGAGCGATTGGCAGCTGAGCTGCGTGTCTTGGGTTCCATTTCCGAACAGAAAAAAAGGTAATTGTTCCGGGTCTGGCTGTTTGTGTATGTGAGTTAGAATGTTTGTAAACGCACCCACAATTCCAAATGGAAAAACCTATTAACACTTTGGCCTGACCCGGGAATCTAACCACTATATACCTAACCACATATTGACTTCTTTTAGCCTTTGTTATTACAACTAGTTGCAGACATAATATTTTTCCTGAACAATCTAATAAGCAAAATACTTATCTTGAAGAAGCTACTCATACTTCAGCAAAACACTTAAAGGTCAAGGTCAAAAAACTTACTTTCATTAATAATGAAGTAGCCATTGTTATAACCTTACATCAAATTCAAGAGAAGAAAAAACGCGCGAATTAATTATATTACCCAAGCTTCATTATATTATCATAAATCTAATAAAAATCATAATCATAAATTAAGCGTACTTTTTCCGACGAAGGAATTCCGTAAAGAGGTTCTGTCTACCCAAAAAGCTCGTCCTTACCTGAAACAAGACAAAAAAATATTATTAATTAAAATGTTCAGCTGTTATGATAAGATGGTTTGGACGATGGATGGTGAAAAGAAAGAAAGAAAGAAAAACATTTATTTTGGGACACAGGAAATACAAACGAACAAAAAACTTAAACCTAGACAAGGTTGCAAATAAGAAAATAAAATGGATAACGCTGCGAAACCAATATTTTTGCGTTATGCTGTGATATTCTTTTTGTTTTGCTGTTGGGCTTCACAGTACTCCGAAAATTTTGCTAAAACCAACAATATTGAAAAAAAAAATGGGTTTTAATGTGGCTTTTTCAATTTAACACCTTAAATGCCAGAAAACGAGTCAAAATAGAAAATGTATTGTTTGTCGGTCCGTTGGCGTTTAAGGTGTTCTTTCTAAGTTTGTGTAAGTGGCACCCGTAAACATATCTTAAAGTAACCTGCGGTGCTATTCTGTAAAAATGTCACACTCGACATTTACAGCCCGGGGATTATTTGTACAGAATAGGCCGGTCAAAAGTTATATTTATTTAATTAATGTAATTCTGAAATCGCCAACCAGCTCTGTTTTTTTATATAATTTCAAAAGTATTTATTTGATACATATTATCTGCCAAACTGTAAGGTAAACTGCTGATTAATCCTCACGGCTTCTCTGTATGCGAAGAAGCCTTCGCTTTGCAGTAGGATAATAACTATTATTGGCTGGTATAATTATTAGCATCTGTGTACAAACGTTTAAGTAACTCGAATTCTTCATTCAAACTCCCGTAACTAAGTACCCTGCCATCCGCCATGGGAGAGTGGGGGCAAAAGATAAGTGCGTAAAGTACATGTCTAGGAAGTTTGGTTGCCTCACTCGCGTCCGTCAGTGTCGTGCCTGTCACAACTCGTGCCGCACACATAAATCAGAAATGGCGTACAAACAATAAAGACAAACAATTTTGAGGCGAGAACGTGAAAAATGAACCACTGTACACAATTTATATGTACCAGGATTTTTAGTACGCCATTTCCATTTGTGGGGTGGATTTGGTTAATGTCACTTTGAGTGAAGACTGTACCGATTGTTTGGTCGATTTTGGTCTGAGCTGCAATTCAGCGAGATTTTGCTGTCCAGGTTTATTGTAGGCTTTCTCAGTGTCGTAGTACAGTACTGCGTTCTCTTGAGTTTTTCTGCCATATTGTATTTATTCGGAGTCTTACTTATTCGAAAAATTACAGTTACATAACAATTTTAGTATTCATCACGCGTTTTCAAAAGGTTGCTCTTATTGAACTGCTTTTAGTTTTACAATGTATTTCCCAGGAAAGTACGCCACAGATAAACTAGTCCAATACTAGGAAGAGTTGTGCGAACTTTTTAAATCACAGCAATGAGGCCCATGCCTTTTTAGAGCTAAAAGTGTTAATAAAATAAAAGTCATAAATAAACATTACATTTCATTAAATTATTTACTTGTATCAAATTAATATTAATTTGTGTTCTGAATACAAACATATTCAGTATTAATATTGGCTGTTTGGCGGCTTCGAGTCAAGGTTTATCTTTCAAAATTCGAAGGCATATACGAAAAATAATCTTTTAGTCAAAAACGTCGTTTGATAAGCGTTAGCATTTGTCATTGCACTCAAGGCGGGATTGTAGCATAAACTAAAGACGACGCGGCGACGGTGTAATAGATCTGGGAGTACAGAGGCCAGCACATCAAGCTACCCCGATATGTCAAATTTCTTTGATCGTTTTTCAACTTTATTGCAAAAGAAATGAGGTTCATATTCAATTAGGAAAATGTGTGTCTGTACCATGACAAATTTTGCCGATTGGACCAAAATATACAATTGCATAAGAGTTTAGAATGGAAACCTTAGCTTCCTTCCTTCAAAACTTTGAGTGAATTACTTAAATTACGATGGTAATTATGACAAGTTTTGAAAGCTTACTGCTTTCAAAAAAACACTACGGAAGACAGACACATCACATTTTTGACGAATAATCTATCAAACTTGTCTACTTACGCAGTTTCTGTTAGTAACCTTTAACCTGTACGTAACTTTGCCGGCAGTGTTGAGGTATACATAGGCTTGTCGAAAAAATATTAATATTTTTTAGCGATTTCTCGGTATAAAATAATGAGTATCGGGAAAAAACTCAGAAACTATGGACATGTAGGCACTGCTGTTTACAGAAGCTCAGGACAATTGTTAAGGCTTGTTGAAACATATCGGTATGTCGATAGTTTTTTTGGAATACATGGAAAGTAATCGATAGATACTTTTTAATTTATCCGACATCCCTAATACAGTTGTAAGATGGGCCGGTATTTCTGATTTCAGGGTTCAAAAGAAAAAATAATAAATATATATATGCGTAAAAGGTTGGTACTGTTATTTAGCAACATAATATCGTGACGGATCTATAAATTGGTCTACATAATTAGTAATCAAGTGTGATGGAGGTTGCCATTTTGATGGATGGATGTTTGGGTTCGGTATGTGATAGATGATGCAATCGTAACTTCGTTTAGTATACCACGGCTAATAGTAAAAAATATGAAAAAGTAACAAAACATGCCAAGTAAGTGCGTGCAATTTCAGACATAATTATAATAATTATGAGTCCAGGTTTCCTTGCGACGTTTTCCTTCGTCGATTACAGTGATGTTTTAGATAAACTTACGTAAATATGAATTGAAAGTCAAATTGGTGCTTAACTGGATTTGGACAACCTCATACAAAAGGGGGGGAGGCACCACTGGGTCATAGATGTTCAGGTAAGTAAACAAACCGGCCAAACTGTAGAAATAAAATAAAAAAACGCGGCGCTGTAGGGGCCGTTATGTTACAATACAATACAAGTTACTATATACAATACAATACATTTTATTCAGACTAAGTATGTCCATATATTGCCAGTTATAAATTTCTTAAAACTAAAAAGGTACAGTGCTTAACTGGATTTGGACAACCTCATACAAAAGGGGGGGAGGCACCACTGGGTCATAGATGTTCAGGTAAGTAAACAAACCGGCCAAACTGTAGAAATAAAATAAAAAAACGCGGCGCTGTAGGGGCCGTTATGTTACAATACAATACAAGTTACTATATTATACAGTACAAGTTATTATTTTATTCAGACTAAGTATGTCCATATATTGCCAGTTATAAATTTCTTAAAACTAAAAAGGTACAGGTAGCCCTAAAGAGAGGGAAATAAATAAAATAATAAAAATATAACTAATACAGGTGATTTTTTTTAAACCTAATACAGTTCTAAATGTTAAAACAGTTTTGCAAATAGCATCAATCATTTTTCGTTTTTTTTTTAAGCCTATCATGACACCATTTGTCACATAGACAATGATGACAGATCGTTCTAAAATTATAAACACTCCATGCTTCCACTCACTTGAGAGAAGTTCTTCATGTCGAGGTGAATGAAGAGTGACGTTAGTGTTTATGTTCGTTCAATGATTAATTGAACGGTTGAATGAATGTTTTGACGCGTGTTGCGTATGGTATACAAAACGAAGGTACTTGTATGTCCAATTAGTTTAGAAAAATTATGTAGTGGGATAGGGTTGTCGAAAAAATTACGATATTTATCCGTCGATATATCGATTTTTGACAATGTCATATCTCGATATCTTAAACCAAAATTTTTACAACTACAATATTATTGATGTCAATACATTTCATAAATATACATCATACAACACATATGTCATTATTATTTAACACCTGTGGATCTGTCTAACCTAATCCTGCGTAACCCTTTAAATAAAGTCTTTAAATAAAACCATATATGAAATCTGCGCAGACAAAGTCGCACGCGCACAGCTAGTCGACATAACACATCAAATGGAGCGCACGATTAGATTAATCAAACACAGACTGGCAGAGGTCATACAAGTTCCGTTCTCTATTTGAATACATAATACATGTATATTACTAGTAATAATCATACGAGTACCTACGTATTATCGACCAGTCTCTTATATAATAGATTTATTTTGTAGATGGTTTTTTCACCTGTGTTGAACTCGACCGTGAGAGTCAGGTTGAAAATGGTAACGTAAGCCAACCAATTTGTCAATTTATTCTAGTATTACATACTCACACATTTACACAGAGGAAAGAAGGTTAAGCTACGGTTGCCGAGAGCAGTCTGCCGATGGGTGTCCGTTCATTATATATCGTGACTCCCCCGTGCCCCGACTGAAATGTGTAAATCTTTGACAGTCGTTCCTTACGGGCAGTCGAAACTGACAACTAGTCTTACCAAGAGGTATCGTATCGCCCAGTTACTGGGCTGTGGAGGACAGTCAGGAGGTAACTCCATGAAAAACACTGGTATTCAGTTGCATCGGGTCAGACTGGATTCGTTCTATCCTTCGTTTATTTTGTCTTACACTACTCTTGTAGCCCTTGTCAAGATATAGTGGCAATTTTCCCCCAATAAGCTAGATTTAAACCTTAAGACAGCACTTGTTATCTATTCTTAACATACATGAAACGGAAAAATTGGAGAAGAATAGAAACATAAACATGAGCATGACGTCCTGAGCCGGGTTAAGTGTTATTGGGTTTTTGTATCTAGAATTGCTCGGTAGCACCCCGTAGTTTGGTTTGGTGCCCGGTTGATGGCAATAGGCTAACCCCCTATTACTTGGGACTTAATCGTAATAACTGGCGCAATATGGCTATGCTTTAGGTACACCTCTGCTAACCCTTCAGGCAATACAGGCGTGATGAATGAAATAAAAGAAACAAAAACATTTTTTGGTTTGATTGAAACAACGGTAAACACGGTAATAAACAGTAAAAATAAAATCGACTCACACGCGGTAGAAGTGAAACTTGGTATTCTGGTTAATTTGTAAGAGAGAGGGAGAGAGAGATACAAAGAAAGAGAGAGACAGAGAGAGAGACAGACAGACAGAGATAAACTTTTATAGTTGTCTCTTTTTCGTTTCATAAAATCAAATCGTACCGTCCCAAAAGATTTTTCACATAAGAAACGACATATCTCACGGTTGCACCAACAGGTTCAATTCACCCTTAATGCCATGACAGGTGCTGTCTGAAGCTGGTAGTCAATTGAACCTGGAATCGCGTATTAGGGCGTAATAGTTTACGCTCTAAAACGGGTGTTAATTCATGAAAATACATAGCTCTTATTATTTAGAACAGGTACTAAATTATTCCGCTGAGCTCGTGCCTTTTCCCTTCAGGGCTAACAAAGCGGCAAGCGTTACTAACACGCGCGGTAACACGCCGCAAGGGAACACGGGCAAGCACCATTTTAGATGCTCTGAATTAGTAAACAACCAGTTTCACTTACTATGGAAGTTATGAGGAACTTCAATAAATATTAAAAGAACAATCCCTGTAAATTTCTCGTTGGTCTAGTGGTCGCATGGACTACTGTTCATCATTAGGTCTTGGGTTCTTCTTGTTCTATATGGGATTTATCAGTAGTTGTCTGGATTTGTGCCGGGTTGATGGGACTCAGCTCGCCCCCTGGCGAACGTGAGGTACATCTCTGGGAATCAAATGCAGGACCTCATACTCATGGTTTGTTTCAACAATTAATCAGCACGAGAACATAAATAATATCAATAATTATGTGTGTGTGAGCTCGTGGCTAAATAAAAACAGCCGCTCGGGTTGATCGAAGGTTAAGCTACGCTTACCGTGCTCAGTCTGTGGATGGGTGACCATTCGTAACATATTCGTACATATCTGTTGGTCCCGGTTGTCATTTGTAGATCTTTGACAGTCGTTACGGGTAGTCAGAAACCCGAAAGTCTGACAACCAGTCCTACCAAGGAGTATCGTGTTGCCCAGTAACTGGGTGGTGGAGGTCAGATAGGCAGTCGCTCCATGTAAAACACTGGTATTCCGCTGCATCCGGTTAGACTGGAAGCCGACCCCAACATAGTTGGGAAAAGGCTAGGCGGACGATGATGAATTATGTGTGTGTGTGTGAGAGAGAGAGGGAGAAAGAGAAAGTATGTGTGTGTGTAACGCAATTACCCATACGTTTTGAAAACCGAACTACAGCAGAAGACAAGGAAAATAATACGAAAGACAACAATATATACAAATACAAAACCGAATTTCAGTTCTCATTTCATATTCATACACGTCTAATGTTTAAAACATTACGAAAAATATGATAAACATGGCGTAACATAACAAAACATAAACGCCAGTGTTGCCACAAGAATGACGCGCAATTTTTCGTTTGCAACACCCTGGCGGGCCCAGGCCCCAGTTTCCCGCGTTTCCTGCCACGTCAATCAGCCACTACCCGCCATTTCTCACTGACAGTAAGCGGAAGGAGGTAACTTTTTAAAAAATAGAGCGCAAATGTAAATCTGAACGCGATCAGGTTCGTTTTGATTTCGGCGTATTGTATTGGGGCGATAAATAAATGGGGTTCAAAATTGTTTGGGTGTGGCTGTGGCAGATATAAATTGATACGTACAAAAGTTTATTTACCATTTATATTTTATTTTTATCAGAACTGTGTCTTCGCCTAGCAACCGTATTCAAATATTCTGGAATAAGAATACCAAAGAACAAATATTTGTATGACCTACAGATAGTTGTTCCGGGTCTGGCTGTTTGTGTATGTGAGTTTAAATGTTTGTAAACGCACCCACGATACAGGAGAAATTCCTAGTGTGGGGCAATGTTTAAAAAAAAAAAAAAAGACTGTGTATTTTCTTTGTAGTTCTTTATCGTCTTCACATATCTGATTAATATCTTCAAATCTGATTAATGTTTACAAAATATTCTAAAAAAAAAACTATTTCAAAATAGTTAGTGTTCTTTCCCATTCTTCTCTACACGAAACTACCTTTTGGAACTAAGATAATTTTAGTAACTTATTAAAATTTTAAATTTGAATGGAAATTCTCAGTAGCATCCTAGAGTCTGGATTTGAGGCCGATTCATCGCAATAGGCTCGACCCCAATAACATGGGACTTAGACATTACTGGCGAAATGTGGATATACTATAGCATTTTGCCTAACCCTTGTTGAAGTACAGGCGAGATGTTATAACATAGTATAACACAGTAGATACTATGCTAGACCAGCACAAGGTTAAAGTATTACCAATGTCGTGCGGCCTATAGTACCTACTTACTGTAATTAATCTGTCATTAGTATTGCTCTTAAAACCATAGCAGAATTAAGTACATAACAATTTCAAATCATAGTTCTATTCTTTCTCTTTTTATATATTTTTTTCTTTTTTTTGCGTGTATAACTTTCAGTTTGGTATTATTTTAACTTTTATACATAATCTATAGTCTATGTACTTTACATCGCACTATGTTCATTTTAGTTAAAAAAAAATATATTATGTGGAAAAGTTGTGTTGTTGGTTATACATTTCCGTTTTAAGTTCTTAACCATATTGTAATGTGTAATCGTTTATTTTCCCAAATAAAATAAAATTAAAACATATACAATATTTAATTTTCGGAGTGACTTTTACCTTTATAGGTGCGTTTGATTTAACAATATCAAATTGACATTTCACTTTCGCATACGTCAATGTTTTTTTTTAATTCATATCGGCTATATAGGGGGTGTGTAATTGACGTTCTAAACGGAACGAAGCTGCGATTGACGTGCGGTGTCGTCCGTTATGAATAACGTTTCGGGAATATCTATGAATATTTTTGATGCGTAAAATATTTTTGATTTTTGTTTTTCATGGGCTTTTTTCACAGAGGGAATCGTTGAGCTGTGCAGTTTAATTGAGATAGAATTGTGGGTAGATAACCCAATACTTGCGTGGTGATTAGGCCTAGTAAAAAGCCTTGTCAAAAAACCTAAGGCCAGTCCGCGCCTAGACCTCAGGCCTTTTGACAAATAAAGTACCAGCCTATTACTGTCCCACTGCAGGGCAAAGGCCTCTTCTCATACAGAGAACGCACGAGCATTAATCACCACGCTTGCTCAAGATGGGTTGGTGATTTCAGACTTATCTTATATATAAAATTCTCGTGTCACAATGTTTGTTCCCATACTCCTGACTCCTCCGAAACGGCTTGACCGATTCTCATGCAATTTTGTGAGCATATTGAGTAGGTCTGAGAATCGGTCAACATCTATATTTCATAATAATAAAAAATATAGGCGGTATGAAGTTTGCGGGCACAGCTAGTATTAATTATATAAGTCCAGGTTTCCTCACGATGTTTTCCCTCACCGATGTCAGAGATGTCCAAGATAAACTAAGAAAGTACATATGAATTGAAAATCTCACATTGGTACTTGCCCAGATATCCATGCTAATATTATAAATGGGAAAGTTTGTGTGTCTGTTTGTCCGTCTTTCACGCGTAAACCACTGAACAGATTTCGATAAAATTTGGCGGAGAGATAGATTGCACCCCGAAAAAGGACATAGGCTACTTTTTTATCAACAAACCACGCGGGCGACGCCACGGGCGGAAGCTAGTACAGTATATTTATTTATATAATATACTATGTTATGCGAAGGATTATGACCATGAGGACCATGTTGTGAGGTAAGTTTTGAGTATGAATGTGCAGGTTAAAAGAGTAGAGGGAGACCAAAGAAAAGATGGATGGATTGTGTGAGGGATGATATGGCTAGAAAAGAGGTGACTCTTGTGATGGCGGCAAATAGAGATGTATGTAAGAAAATAACATGCTGCGAAGACCACAAATAAATTGGGATAAGGGCAGGAGGATGATGATGATGATGATGACTTTATTATACAGCAAATAACATAACACAGGACAAATAAGTATTTATAAAACAAGTGAACAATAGGCGGTCTTACAGACAAATTTTGGAAGGACTGAAAGAATGAAGATATATTTTGAGCGGTTAATGGACAAAAGTATACATGCATAATAATATTAAGTACATATGGAGCAATACAACACGTGTATTTGCTAAGTATTATAACAAAACATCACGGATGAATTCCCGAAAGGGTTAAGCGGAAGTGTACCTATGGTAAAACAAACATTTCTCCAGTTATGTTTAAGTCCGATATAATAGGGGCGAGCCTTTGGCCACGAACCAGTCACAAATTCATACTCCGGGTTGCTGCTGAGAAGTTACAGATAGGGAAAACCAATAGACTAACAAGGGAGAACAATATATACTCTTACTTTATAAAAGATTTTATTTAGCTTGCAGTGTATATTAAGTTAATTTACGAGTGTCATGGATTAATGAGATTCTGGCGTTAAGACAAAGTGCTTGAACGGCTTTAAGAATAGCTTTAACATACTTCTTAATTAACTGCATCTACATAAAATGTTCCTACCCACGTCTTAAACAACACAATGTCCCATTTTTAGGGTAAAGGCACCATTAACCTCCCAACTTACCGAGAAAAACCGTCACACAGTATTTAAAACAAAAAGGCGTCGGAAACGGAAGCGCGTTCGTTCGGTTTTCGAATCGAGTGCTAATTCGTGCGCGGCGAGATCAAAGGAGCCGGCCGGCCAATTACCGAGCGGCGTGTGCGCAGCGAAACGCACCAGTTTGAATTACGTCCAGTAAGTTTGAGGTGTAAGTTGTAAGGTTATGCAGATTGATTGATTGATTTTCAAAGATAATCTCTGTCTAGTAATAAAACATAGCAAACTGTATTAAGCCAGTATTCTCCGAATGCATAGCCAGAGGTGTACCCCCTCATTTCGCCAGTAATGTTTAAGTCCCATGTAACAGAGGGCGAGACTTTAACACTGACCGGTACAAATCCAGACTCCGGGCTGTTACTGATGAATTCCAGATAAATAGGAGAGAAGTAAGTAAGTAAAGTAAGTAAATAATTTATTTGCGTAAAACATGGTATACATTGATGTTAATATTATTACAGTAGCTCAACATGTTTCGCTAATATATAACATAGCATGCAAAAATTTATATTTTGACAAAAGGTATCAACATCTCACATCCATAAAATCTTTTAAACTGTAATAATTACATTCAATAAGCCACTTGTGTAGAAAGCTTTACAGTGACGTTACTTATCAGTTATTATTGCAATGACCATGCATGATTATTGGTACCTACAGGGTATGCAACCCAAAGTAAAACAGAGCCATTTGAATTCGTAATAGCCCACTGTCCAAGGCCTCGCCATTTTGTGGATGGAAAAACAAGCCTGAAAGTCTGACATCGCCAACCCGCCTTGAGCAAAGGAGGTGAGATGACGTCGTCTCTTTTTGAGAAGGCTGTTATTATATTCCAACTTGGTAATTTGCATTTTTTCATGTTTTTATAAAATAGTAGAATCGCCTCGCTAGAGCCTGTAACTTCTACCACAAAAATTGATTAGTTGCTTAACTTTAATGTAGCAACTGTTACCGTACCTCATTACGCAACGGGAGGTGGAAACGCGCTAGATCAGAGATCTACCACCAGAATATGACGTAACACGAAATTAGCCAGACGATAACTGGTCACTTTACCCCGTTATCAACTTCCTGATTTCATTACTGGAAGTAGGAAGATATTGTATCAATTAGTTACTTGTTGTCCTTTAAATTTGTCATTGTAGTTATTGACACATTATCCTTCTGAGCGACGCGTCGCGCATTTCGGTAAAAAGAAGCTTTTTCAGTCTGCCAATTTTTATAATTAAGTACTTCTTTTTTTTTAATACTAGTGGCCCGCTCCTGCTTTGCACGGGTATAAAATATATATATTATATATACATATAAACCTTCCTCTTCAATCACTCTATCTATTAAAAAAAACCACATCAAAATCCGTTTCGTAGTTTTAAAGATTTAAGCATACATAGGGATATAGGGACACAGAAAGCGAGTTTTTTCTATACTATGTAGTGATAGGTTCAGTAACAGCTTTTGTGTACAACATATTTTAAACTTTAGGTTTTTCAGTCTAGGACTTACACAGACGCCAATAACTGGTTAACCAGCATTCATAAAAATAAGTGAATGGATCCGGAAATTAAATACAATAGTAAACTCCTTAAATTTAAGAGCTGAAGACAATTTAAACACAAAAAGAACTACCAAGTTACTACCGTCAAAATTCCTTATGAGATTAGCCATAGGCTAAAAAGAAATGACAATCTTCAATACAATGGTTCAAGATCTTTCCTTAAGTCTTTCCTTCGTCTCTAGAGTTCTGGATCCAGCTGGTTAGGGAGCGCGTTGTTTGTCAGTTAGTTTAAGATTTTTATTAAGAAGCAACTTGTATTTTACAAAAAGATAATGGAATAAATCAACCTACTTTATTTTTCTACAGAATTTGAAAACTTTATTTTTCTAAAAACAATACCTACTCCACATCTACCCACCCTCTTACAGACGACGCTTTACATTCTCCAGAATCACTTCACAAAAACCCCATAAAACTATAATACGTAATCGTTCCGCATCAGTGCATAACACCATGCGGTCCTTATTGCACCCATGGGGTATGTCTACTTGCGGATGGGAGGACCAAAATAACTTCAACTGCACCGTTTGCACCCCAAGTTGCCAAATACTGTCTCCACATATTTATTACTGTTAGTTAAAAGGTGACATTTTGAAATACGTGCCCGTCAGTTAGATTTAGTGAGGGTAAGAGACGCGGTGGCTTGTGTCAAGGTGAAGGTTTCAGATGGGTGGGCGGAGCTTTGATGTTTTTTTTATTATGGTTTTGGAAAATGGTTGATGTTTTCATTGAATAGGACGTTTATAGTTTCTTTTGGTAGACAAACATTATTAATGTGAAAATTATGCATCTGTGGTGGAGCTAAGTGTTTGTGTTTTCTTCCTTTTTCAAATCACCAGCAATTTATATGAATCTAAGGACCAGTTTAGCAACACGTAAGTTCTTTTTTGGTGTCTGTACTTTTTTTGGCACACCGTTTAGTCTCACTGGTAGGCAAAAGTCTCCGCCATATCCTTCCACTTTTCCCTGTGTGTTGGCTTCTGCAGATAATCTCCCACAAAAGAATCTAAGTCATCACGCCAACATTTCCTAGGTCTCCATTGGCGACGGTGAGGTAATGGGAGTACTAAATGGGAAGACTTAAGTCAAACTGGTTCAAGTCCCGAACGGAACAAATATTTTTATGGCCTACGGGTAGTAGTACCGGGTCTGCCTATTTGTGTATGTGAGTTTAAATGTTTGTAAACGCACCCACGATACAGGAGATAATCCTAGTGTGGGACAACGTTTAAAAAAAGTCAATGCTTAAATTAAAACATGCACAAACTGGAATGTCGTGGCAAGACAATATGTAAGTTTTATTTTAGCATTGAATCTGTGGTCACACTATCAGAGAGGACCGGAGTTAAGGTCAGAGTGGCAGGAAATACACTTCTGATAACCCGGTAATTAATCAATTACTATTACACTCGTGTATGCACGCGTTTCTATTTGTTTTTACTTTGAGGTGGCATCTATCTACACATCTTTACAATTGAAATAAATTGAAGTGTCTGTTTGCAATGTCAAAATAGCAGTTTTTTTTATTAATATGATAAAACCACCGTTTTCGTCTGTCTTTTTGGTTCATCTATAAAACCGCTGGGAAGATTTTGACAGGACGGGCAGATAGCTAACGCTGTAGGGAGTAACTTAGACTACTTTTGCTTTATGATACATGAAATTTGGTTCAAGTCGCGGGCTGACCTAGTATTAAGTAAAATAAAAGCGAAATTTTGCAACTGAGACACGCGTGGACCGCCCGGTAGCGATAGCCTCGGCAAACAGACGACGAAAATGCACGCCAGACGATAGAACGTATTGTTAAAGTTCCAAAAAGTCGCATCACATTCTGATCGGGCGCGGATTATATCATTCAGTACCTACCCGGAATAATATGAAAGACGCCACAGCAAATCTGACAAGGCTTGTGAATAAAAATATCGTGAAAACTATCAGAAAATTATGTATTCCATTTCAAATCCAAGAATTAAGACACAACAAAGCGCATAAACCTCCTTCATAATCAAACACGCAGACATTTTTAAATCAATTTGGCCATATCTGTGCTGCAGTCTAAAATAATAAGAACGCTTACATTTTATTATATTGAATTACTTCCTGTACGATAACCTATAACTTTTAGTGACATAACACAATCATAAGATAACAACATCATGGAATATTATGGGGCTCGTGAGCGAAATGATAACGTCACCATTCATCATTACATAACTTGCAACAAAGTTTTATGACATAACTATCATCACGATCTGTCTAGCCCTGCTTGACGACACGTTAGGCGCAGTGGCTGAACGATTGGCTGATGCACTGCGTGTCGCGTCTTCAATTCTGGCACGGAACCAATATTTTTATGGCGTATAGGTAGTTGTTCTGAGTCTGACTGTTTGTTTTTGTAAGTTTGAATGTTTTTAACGCACCCACGCTACAGGAGGGATTCCTAGTGTGGGTTGCGCCGCATTTGAGGGCTTCTTCTCTAACCGGATGCAGTTGAACACTAGTATGGTACAAGCAGCAATTGCCTATGTGACCTCCACAACCCAGTTATTACTGCAATACCTTTTAGTAAGATTGTCTGTCCGACTTTTTGGGATTCTAAGTAAACGTAACGACGGTTAAAAATCTAAAATTAACAGCCGGGACCAATGGCTTAAAGTGCTTTCCGAGGCATGGAGGGGTTTCAGTATGTAATCTGATATATCCACAGACCGACCTCGGTAGGCGTCGCTTAACCTTCGATTGACCCGTGTAGCCGTTATTATTTAGCTAACAAAACTGCAATGCCTTAATAAAAACTTAAAACCTTTTTGCAAAAACCAAATTTAATTATTAAAACACTAGACTTCGCTCGCGACTTCGTCCGCGTGGATGTTGTAATTTTCTCTAAACACTTAAACATCATACACTAGGATGTTTAAGTGTTTAGAGAAACCCCCTTTAAAACCAGGTTTAAAAAATAATATATAGCCTATGTTGAAAGAGTTCTTAAAATCGGTGATGGAGTTTTTGATACAAACAAACAAATCTTTCTGTACTTACAACAAAACAATAAAATCTTAATATTTGTTAAAAAAAAACAAAAAAAATACATCATCTATTCAAAAGATTTCAAGAAACAAAATCCTGGTCCTTCCATCCAGATTAATATCAAAATATTCACCACGCAAAATTTAAATATTTAAAATCATTTAAAATGCCAATGAAGTAGACCCGCGGCCCGGCTTCAGAACTTGGAGGCAGCCTCCCCGTCTGCCAAACTTCAACCGCTGTCTGTCCGGAATTAGGATGAGTTGTTTTAACCGTACAAGACTTACCCATTTGCCATCAAGTACTCTGCTTATTAATACTTCGCCTCTGTATTAATAGAAGATTACATTAACATAGTAATGTGGAAATGGAAGAAAAACAGCATTCGTCTGGATATTATTTCAATTTAATCGTAGAGGAATGTCTTGTTAGGCTTCATCTCAATGGGAAGTTAGGTTTTATGACTACAGCTGGTATGAATTAATCATTTTTCCGAGGGGTTGGTGGTCCTAATTAGCAGTTTTTTAGAAGCCTTTATCTTCCATTATCCCTTTCTTTGTTTCGTCGGGGACTGCAATAGGTATTTGGGGCTGATTTACTACATCAGATAAGATTTAACGAGGCGTATATTTTTAAGCGTGCAGATTTTCTATGTAGCATTTGTCTGTGCAGATTACCATTTACTATGTAAATTCGTAATTTAATGCTGAGCATACTTCTACTTGTGTTTCCATAAAAACGGGGAAGATCGATTGGTTATATTTGTTGTATCTGAGTGACTATTTGATGTGTAATATACAAAACTAAGCTAGCTATTGAATTTCGCTGTCATAATCTAGACTAAACACCGTAAACAAATCATAAGCCCCTAAAGATCCATATATAAAGGCTATTTTGACGCAACTTTGGATGTAAATAAATACTGATAACATGAAACTCCAAAATCATTATCTAACAGTCATGGTTTATTTATTTGGATAGTCACCCTATTCCGAAAGGGTTCTTCAATGTTTTTTACCAATAATCATCGTGGATGTTCAGAGAATATCTGCATTAACTGCTCACCACAGAGGCCATACGTCATGATGGCCCAGTGGTTTAGGCCTCGCCTCTTGTGCACGAGGTTGTGGGTTCAAACCTGGGTAAGTACCAATGTGATCTTTTCATTTCATATGTACTTTCTAAGTTTATCTTGGACATCACAGACATCGGTAAAAACATCGTGAGGAAACCTGGACTTATATAATTAATATAAGTCTGAAATCAACAACCCGTCTGGAGCAAGCGTGGTGATTAATGCTCATGCCTTCTCTGTATGAGAAGAGGCATTTGCCCTGCAGTGGGACAGTAATAGGCTGGTACTGAGGCCAGCTGTTTCTCACTACGCAACAGCAAGAATACTTGCCCACCGGCGAGTTCGCCCTAGCGGCATATGCACCCTTAAAAATAATAAAACATCCCGTTCTCAAACTGCTCACAAAACTCTGTAACCACATCCAAAAGGAAGGACATAACTCACCATCCTCAATAACTAAGTACAGTGTATTTAAAGATTACTCAAAGCTCCACCACGCAACTCTATTTTAGGCAACAAAGAAAACTGTAAGAGCACTTAAGGATTCCGCCAGAGTATCTCGACGCGACGACTAGATTTAGAAGTAATAAATTCTACAGACATAGTCGGATGCTAAAACGTGTCCTGATGTTGTGTTGTATATTAGGACTGTCTCAGTTTTATTTGCTTTGTCGATTACTGCAGTTAAAGGGGGGAATAATGTAATAGGATTAAGAAGTAAAAGTGTATGTGCTTTCTCTTTATCTAGATCGATAAGTGAGTTTGTTTGTCTTTTTGTTTATTTACCGGGTCAAGTATCTGGTGTGGATCGAGTAGTTTACTTGGTACACTTTGAAGAATTTGAGAGAGACTTGTGACCGGTTGATGAAGAGTTTTGTACTATTCTTTAAATCAGTAAGTACTTATGACTTTAAACATCAACCGCCTTTGACTCGGCTTCTAGTCTAGCTGGATGCTGTCTACACGAAGGAGACTTGGTATTGAATGGACCTCGGCAAGCGTAGATTTAGCTGGTAGGAATATGACTGAAAACATCTTGTCAAATAATGACATATCAATCACACCGCATGAATATTGTGTGATAATGCCAGTGTTTTTCAACGCTAATATTATGAAGAGGTATAGTTTGTAAGTTTGTATGCAGGAGATAATCTCCGTAACTACTAAACCATCATCCTCCTGCCCTTATCCCAATTTATTTGGGGTCGGCGCAGCATGTTTTCTTCTTCCATACATCTCTATTTGCCGTCATCTCATGGGTCACCTCTTTTCTTGCCATATCATCTTTCACACAATCCATCCATCTTTTCTTTGGTCTTCCTCTACTCATGTAACCCTGCACATTCATACTCAAAACTTTCCTCACAACATGGTCCTCATTCCTTCGCATCACATGCCCATACCATGACTAACTAACTAATAACGTAACTATTTAACCGATTTAAAAAATCTTTCACTCATGGAAAGCTACATTATCAGACGAAGTCGCAGGTGTCTGCCAGTCAACAACCCTTTTATTGTGTTTGGCATTATTTTATTTCCATATATTGGTAATATCACGAGTCTGAGTCAATAGGAGACCGCTTCTAACATTGCTTCAAAAATATCTAAAACCAAAACACAGCTGTGTCGCGAATTCCTTCCATTACAAAACATTTCGGTGGTCATGGCATATGACGTCATGTTACATGTTATTAAGGTTAAGCATCTTTGTTTTTGTGTTATTGTGCTTTGTTATGTTATTGTAATATAACAATCGGGCCTCGACCCTTATTATGAGTGCTACGATTGGGGCACAAATTTCGTGTTTCTATTGTTTGAATTTGAACACGTTTCGTTTTGTTTCTAATATGTCGACATTACGTTTCGTATTTGAGTACTCAGATTTTTTAAAACAAAGCATAAATAAATAATGCTGGACAATCCACACAGCATCATCTAGCCCCAAGCTAAGCAGAGCTTGTGTTATGGGTACTAGATGACTGATATACTCAATACAATACATTACATAGATAGATATTTTTATTATACATAGCAAATACCCAGACCACCCGGAAAGAATATTTGTAGATCGTACAAACATTTGTCCCAAGGCGGGAATCGAACCCGCAACCTCCAGCGTTGCAGGCGGACCTTCGCCCGCCGCGTCACATCGCTGGTTTTTTTACCATTCCCTTGTTTACTTACTAATCTAGAATTAGAGAATTGATGTCTTTCTGGCAGACAACTCGAGAAAAGAACGGGGACAGGGGACATGAAATGTCATATTAGTTAATAATTTGTTCTTCAACGTGTTTGTTTGTGTTGGCAGAGGCGAAAAATAACATTTAGTCATAGTAGGCTGAGACTCAGCACTTCTCAATAGTCAAACTTACAATGAGCCCTTCACCACTTCCTAGTTTTTGCGTGATGTGTTCTGAAATGTCAACTATGCTTATCTGGAAGCTTTAGTACAACTCGATTTGACAGCTTACATATATCCGCTTTATCCTTTATTTTACAAGCAAAAATAAAAAGGAAATAGCCTAAATGTAAAGCTTGTTTGTTAACAAGCAAATTAAACAACTGTCTGGCTATTTTCACTAATACCTTGTCTACATTCTATCTCAGTTACGCATTTGTTACTTTAGAAGGAACCCCTTTGCTGATGATAGTAGTATCCGAACATACAATAGACCGACAGACTTACATCTATATATTCTTCCATACATCAGTCTGGCTGGCAGAATGAAGACATCTACCTCACTTCCTTTTTCCGGTACCGGATATATCGATTAGTACTTTCTCGAAACACTTCTCGAGTACTTTTCGAGTTTCTTTCTTAAGAAAGAAATCTTTTGTGTGTATTTTTTTAATGCCCCGTTGATCTAGTGGTTGAAAGCGTTACTGTTAAGCCTGAAGTCTTGGGTTCGATTCAAGGGTCGGAAGAGTTTATTGAGTTTTCAGAAACGGCCTGGAGTATGGATTTATGCCTGATTAGGGGAAACTAACTCACTCACTTACATAACCGGCGAAAAATGGGTTACTAAAGGTACAACTCTGCTAATCTTGTAGGGAATGCAGGCGTGATGTTATGTGATGTTCAATCCATTGTAAGTTTAGTTTTGATGATGCATTATTGCTTAGGTCTGCGTTGCTACTAAAATCTGGTCCTTCAAACATTAGCGAATGCCTTGGCAGAGTTTTGAGTTTTGATCTTAAATCGCCATTGTGGTCAGCAAATATGGTGATCGTTATACCCAGAAACTGGGTTCTGTAGATCAAAAAGACAATAGACAGCTCTAATAAAGTACTAGAGTCTACAGCTGAATCTTGTTAAACTGGAAGTCGACCCCAACATCGTCGCAAAAAACCTAGATCTGTCTAGACAGATGAGAAGCTCGACCTAATTTGACAGCCCAAAATTTGGCGAAAAACATACCACGGCCTATTAAATCTATCTAAAATACTTATTTTAACCCCGAAAAAGAAGATATTCAGAACACATCGTTACACACTTAATTCACTAGTTTACCGAAAGAAACGAACCAGTTATTTCGCAATGGTAGTGCGTTACCGAATGAGGTGAACGCACCAAATGTCAGCCATAAACTATTTCCGCTCGATTGGATCGCGGGCCCGTTTTGAAGGGAGAATTGTTTTTGCTGCGTTTTCGATCACCGATTTTTGGGTTGCCCACCCTGTTAGTGGAGTCAGGAATTTAGAAGCTCGTGTTGGTAACTGTTATTTTTTTTATTTGAATCATTGAACGGCAATATTGGTATCGGTTTAGATTTCAAGTTTTGAGTGGGTTTTTATTCAATCGCCATCGTTATATTTGATATCTAAAGCTTTTAAAAAGCTACGGATGGATTTTAAAAACTTTGAACATTTTGGAACTGGTTTTCGTTTTATTTTATATTATGAAAATTAAGTGCCTATTCGCTACATACCTGTACATGTTAAAAATACTAAGTTTAGGATACTTTGCTAAAATGTGTTAGTGAAGACGTTAAACCGTTGGTCCCGGCTGTTTTTTGTAGATCTTTGACAGTCGTTACGGGCAGTCAGAAGCCCGAAAGTCAGGCAACTAGTCTTACCAAGGGGTATCGTGGTGCCTAGTAGCTGGGTTGCGGACTTCAGATAGGCAGTCGCTCCATCTGAAATACAGCTGCATGCGATTTAACTGGAGGCCGACTCCAACATAGTTGGGAAAAGGCTAGGCAGATGATCATGAGGTGTATGTGAAGACAAAACTTCTTAGTAGCAGCCCGGAGTCTGTATTTGGGCCCGGTTTATGTCACCAAGCTCGCCACCTATTACATGACAATGGTTTAACGTGCTTTCCGAGGCATGAAAGAGTCTACATGTTACGAACGGTCACCCATCTTCAGACTAACCTCGGCAAGCGAAGCTTAACCTCCGATCACCCCTTGCGGCTGTTTTTATTTAGCCACGAGCCCCTGCAACACATACAATTGACACCGAATCAAAGCTATCCTGTCATCGCTATCAACGAGTGCGCTCACGAAAAAAACTGCCTCCCAATATTTACGTAGTAACTTTTTACGAAGCAATCGAATGCTGTCAACTTACATTCCCGCTACCCACCCCTAAAACGATCATAAAATGGAGTGGGGGTAGTAAAACGTCGCCGAATGGGCTCACAATCACGCTGAAACTACTCGACAAACTTCCACTGGCGTTTCGATGGTCTAAATGTTATTAATCGGAGTTAGAAATTGTCAAAACCACTTCGATATGAAGAAACTGTTACTGCTATATATATTTAGGTACATACCTAAATGGTGTATTTTCTTCATTTCAATCTATTTATATAATACGTGTTGTCGTCACTGAATTCTCCCTAAACGGCTGGACCGATTTCAATGGAATTTTCACAATTTTGTGTGGGCTTGAGTGGGTTCCTGCAATTGGTAGATTTACTTACAATTGAACCCGGTAGGTGGCGCTGTTTAGGCAGAACCTTTTGTCTAGGCGTATGGCAGTATAATACTTCGAATTTATTATTAATATTAAATTTAAACATATCATTAATATCAAATTATTAATAGAAATTCCTAGTGTGGGACTATTGAAAAAATAAAACAGTGTTTTACATGGAGCGACTGCCTATCTGACTTCCACAACCCAGTAACAGGATACACTTTGGTTAGACTGGTTATCAGACATTCTGGCTTCTTATTCTGCTTCCAGTTTTGTAGTACGTACGAAACAATCGCAAAATAGATTGCATTTCCTATATCGGTGTTAAATCTAACTACGTTTTCGCACTACAAAGCCAGCAATATTTAATTATAATTAGTGTTCGTTCTATTACCGAAATTATTAATGCGGTATATTAGTAGCGCAGGTTAATAAACACAGCACATTGTTATTATAGACTATAATTCTCTGTGCGATTGTGTTATTGGCTACTAAAAACGGGGCTGTTATTGTTTACAACGTTTAAAATTTCAATACTTTTTGTACATCGGATTTTGGTCCGTAGAGTCGTGCTTGGTGAGTCAATTTTTTTTGGAAATTGAATTGAAAGAATATTTTGTCGTTTTCAGAGATACTGATGTTATATAAGATATAAGATGATAAGTGGTCGAAATTCGACCGTTTTGGCTTTCAGCAGTCTTTCTCCATATACACTTTAGCGATGCCAAATATCACAGTCCTCCGAATATAATAAGAGATACATAATCTTGAAAAGGGATACGAAGTTTTCATTTCACATATAGGTAAATAAATGGAAATAATTTTATTAAAAACGTATGGCCTAAGTATTGGCCGAAATGATGGCCGATTTGTCAATAGCCATAATTATATCTTTAAGAATGAATATGGCGGCTTGGCATATCTTCTTCAGCAACGCTGTCAGATTACCATACTTTTATTCTGACGATTGAAAAATCTACCTTAAGTCGGACAAAAAGTATTTGGCCGAATTTCACCTCGAGACTTACAAAACGTAACTTAACTTAATGCAAGGCGTTCTTTCGGATAGCTCGTAAACGCGGGAAGCACCTCGTGTTTTATCGGCTACTTCCGGACTTATCCGAACGAAGCCGAAAGTAGTCTGGGTCTGAATCCATTTTGATGCAATCAGATCCTTTACTGCTGTGATAGAAAATACGGATGTCGTAAAATCCAACAAGGATTTTTTCTTGACGATATTATTAAATTGAAACAGGACTTGCATTACATACTTTAGGCAATATTGCCCATTGGTCCCATTCAGAAAAAAAAGCTGGTGGCTAAGTTAACAGCCTTAGTGCCTTGTCAAAATCTCAAAATCTCATCTACAGAGAGCCAAAACTATCTTTAGGGCGATCCAAGAATTTGTTGCTCCGAAACTATCAATCTTTTAAAAAACTGGGGAACGATCTGTTCATGTCAGGATCGAGGTAAACACAGTGTGTTGAGAAAGGATAAATATTTAAAAGAATGGTCTGGTAAGAAAAACTGGACAGCTTGTGATTTCTGTGACACCGCGCACTCACACCTTAGTTTTTCTACCCCTTTTCCAACAACCATAATTATTAGCACTCGCGCTCTCGGAGTAGTCCAAATTCGACTGTTTGAGCTTCCTGCGCTTCTTTTCTATATAAACTTTAATTATGCCAAATTTTACACTCCTCCGTGCGATGAACAGACGATTTGAAGGGATCCGAATACCGTGTTTACTGGGCTAAAAGATACTATGGTCTAAACCAGCATTTCCCAAAGAGTGAATATTGAGTGGGCCCTGACAAATTGTCACTGAAGAAAAGCTTTTTTTCTTATTTGATACAGTTATGCATCTTTTTTATCCATGACAACCAAGAGGAGTTCCGAATTCACAAGATTTTGGTCCATACCTACTCATTATGTAACTTGCCAAAAATGATGACATACAAGTTAAATCGTATTTTTGAACTGGGCACCGAAAGGGTTAGACAATTCGCTGTAGAATCCGCGTTGTCAGCCTAATACCTACTTAAAAAATAATATAGCCAAACCTCTTCCTATAAAAAACTCACGAGGCTACCCAAATCAGATAGCACCAAATTGCCAGCACCCGCGCCAAACATTTGAATAACACATTCACTCCACGTTCAAACATGACGGATGAAGTCAATGTTCGGCGTCTGAATATATTTTTATCTAGGAATTGTCAGTCGATAATGATGTGGGGAAATTTATTCATGGCCCATGTTTCTCAGGATGACTTTTTTTGTTGGTTAATCGTGTTTGCCAAGGCCAGAGTGGACTGAAAAACTGTAGATTTAGGGTTTGTTGTCGTCTGAAATACCCACATTTGGCTTTCAAACTTGTTGTTTGAAGGGATCAGTCCTGTGTAAGTAAGTACTTAAGTAAGTAAGTAATCCACCGAAAAGCTTAGCCTAGGTACAAGTGTACAACAGTGTTGCGTCGGTGTGAGATGGAACATCGGGGTGGTGTTAGTCAGTAAGAGTCTGACAGACCCCTTGAAGGACATCTATGAGGACTTTCCACCTCGTATCACAAAAAAAGTGTTCTATCGATATGTACTTATGTACCAGAAATCCTGTATCTCGAAGGACAGAACTGGCCGCCTATTTAAATCCTCTAAGAAAACACATGCTGTTCTAGTGTTAATCACATCGCATCTAGACTGCAAGCTGTTAGTGAGATGTTCCAGGTGGAAAAACTCAATAATGGTTGACCCGACCCAGTAATCAAACGCAGGCCATGCTTAGCAGTAGTACAATCTATAATAAACATAATCAATAAAAAGAAGGACATATTGAACTTAGCAAGCATAAAAATAAATGAAAAACCCTGCAATAAGTACGTGCCTTCAACACAAGATGGCCGTCCGAAGTTTGCAGCCAAATAATGACATTCAGGACAAATAGTCAACAATTCTCCCTAGATATTCAGAAACGTCAAAAATTCGTCGAAAACGCAACAATTTGTGCCTTTTGTTCGCGTCCCAAACGACGTAGTCATTGTAAGAATGTTTTTGGCCAGACCGACGGGGATTTGAAACAATAGACACGGAGAGAAGGTTTTGGGTAAGGGACGGTATTACCCAACGAGGTTTTATCGCCGGCTCGATGGTAATTACGCTTTTTTTTTTTGCATCCGCGCCATTATTGATTGGACTATGTAGTTTATTGAGGAAAATCTGCCTGATAAGGTTTTTTTTTATTTAAACTTCTGTGATATGTGTGCTCGTTGCTCAATAATAACAGTCTCATCGGTTGATCGAAGGTTAAGCTACGATTAACGAGGTCGGTATGTAGATGATGACCATTCATTATGTACCGCGAGCTCTTCATGCCTCAGAAATGTTATGTTTTGTGAGTATTGTGTCTGTTACGTACTTATGTTTATTTATACTCGTGTGGTAGATACATTTTATAATGAGATAACTTATTTTAGTTTCGTGCGATTAATAATGTTTTTTATCGGTACGAATACTTCTTGAACATAAGTCCGATATTTACAACATTAAATCCCGCCTATATTCACCGTAGTGCTAAGCACAGGAGTAGGTGGGTAGCGATAGTACCTACACCCACTTTTCGCCAATTATAGGGCCGAGCCTATTGCCCTGCAGAGCATGTATGCAGACTCCAGGCTACTGGGTACTTCCAGATCTAGAGGCTCAATAATACATTGCCTGACCCGGGGATCGAACCCATGAAATCATCTCAGCACTATTGCTTGTGACCACTAGACTCTAGACTTAAGACCAACAAGGCATTCCGATATTTACAATGATCGCTATTATTACTGCCATAAGTAAAGTGGGAAGTTTTTTTTACTCTTTCTAATAAAACAGAGAACCATTAGCAAAGGCACCGTAATAATGTAATTTTAATGGTAATAGAAATCAATGTCTATGGCCTTTTTCATCTTGACTGTCAAATAATGTATAAGATTTACATTTAAATTACATAATTATCGTTCTTTTGTTTTTTTATTCACTTTTTACCTTACATCCTTATTAAACGAAGTTAAAGTGCCTAGGGCAGTATAAAATGCGCGATGCTGCCTTTTGGCACTGAGACACGCGTGGTCCGCCCGGTAGCGGTAGTATCGGCAAACTCGACGTGTTGTTACAGTTCCACAAGGTCGCATTACGTTTCATTTTCTGCTATTAAGATTATAACAACCTCATTGGTCATTGATTGCAAGGGCTACTGTCGAGCAAAAGGTCCTGGGTGTAATTCCCAGTTAGGTAAATGTTTTATTAGGTTTTTCCATCGGGATATTCTAGCAGCAGCCAGGAGCCTAGATTTGCGCTCACTTGAAGGCGATAGGCTTTCACCTATTACATGGGACTTAAAAACTGGCAAAAGATGTATCTACTATAGGTACACTCCTGCCTAACCATTAGGAAAACACGGGCGTGATGTTTTATTATTATTTGAAAGTTGTAAATGCAATCTCAGACACAATGACAACTAATTACAGACTGACTCTCAGCGTAAAGCATCCAACTTTTTTTATGATCGAGTAAAAATTACAATACAATAGAGAATTGAATTGTCCTTTTTTACCGACCTTACAATTAGGCTTAGCCTAAGGGTAACGAATTAGTCGCCAAAAAACGATTTCACGAATTTCCTTGAAACGAAAAAGGAAGGTAAAGAAAGAATATCCAATGAGAGACTCTGCTTGGAATATAAAATACAATCGTTTGTAATTATTTCTAATGAGGCCATTATTCGAGCATTTTTGTCCACCATTACGAAATTTTCGTACACTGTTCATTGACTCACTTTTACAAAGGATGTGACAGATTATGTGGAGAACTTAGTTTCACAAAAGAATATGATATTTCTTTTTATGAAGTTCCGAATTAGTAAAAAAAATATATTTTATAGAAAGTACTAAGTTAGCTCACTCCTGACTTCCAAAGTCAGTAATATTTACATTACGGAATCCATTTTTGCGTAGTTAGTAGCTTACTTAAGTATTACGCATCATGCAGAAACATGCGAAGGTTTCCTGTTTTTTGTTTAACATTTTCTGACCATATTCTAAGCACACTACAATTATTATTCCTAAGCATAGTTCACCCACAAACTGAAAAAATACGATCACAAAGAGAAAAGTAAACTTGTTTACAACCAGAAAGCGAAATTCACTGAACAACTAAAACAAAAACACAATTCACGATAACTGTACACAGTGCGCCAAAATCACACGGACCCAGACAAAGTTAATGACTGAACTTTACTTCCACAACGAAAAATGACCAGTGTGACTAAAATATTATTTATCTAGGACGAAATTTGCATCACACTGCGTTCGTTCGTAAAGACAAATAATAGTGGGTCCGCCCTACATTTCTCGCAATAGTTATTAACATATCAATAGAACCGTATTCGCATGTAGATGGTCTTTGTTGACCTCATATGCACTGTTTTGTGGTTAGAAATATCTTGAGCCCTTTCAAGTGGTGCAATGTGGTATCTATGATCGGCAGAGATAATCTGTGTGTGAGTATAAAATGGGTGACTGCTTCCTGCTTTAGGATACACTTAACCTTTTATTGTGATCAGCAGGTTATTTACATAACATCAAGCCTGTGTTCCTGAAGCGTTAGGCAGAGATTTACCCATAGTCCCACGTAAAAGCAGGTGAGCCTATTATAGATATAGACTTCGGATTCCTACTGAGAAATTCCTGATGGAAATACCCAACACTTTGCCCAATCCGGGTATCGTACTTAGGATCTGATGCTCAGCAGTACCGATTGCGACCACTAGACCAATGTCGCTTATTTGTAGTGTTGTGCTTAAGATAATATTCTCATAAAAAATCGTTTTGGTCCTAAGGTCCATATTTACCATTACATTGGTTGATAGGACCTTTAAGCCTAAGTTACCTTTGGCTACATATAGGTCCCTCGTTAAGCGTAGGCCTCCAGTAAATGGGCCACCCCATCTCATTCCGTGTCTTGGCATCGGTCCTGCACTCGATAATGAGTACACGACAAGTTTCTGTAAATAGAACCACGTACCACTAGAATGGGAAACCTTTTGCATCAGGAAAATTACTACGTTTGCAATTTATCTTCCAAAACTGTAAGCAATCATTGAAAAAGTTAAAGACGACCAAGCAAAAATATATTTCTCGAAACATAATCATGAAAATCACCATTACAACTCACTAAATGTCTAAAGAATTGGCCAGAAACGTCATGTTACATGAAATACTCATTCAATCGCGTAATTTGAACATAAAAAGTATTAATGAATTTAATTATGAATACTTCGTAAAATACACATTTGCTACGGTCGCGAATGACTGTTGTAATAACATACAACCTGTTACTGAGCTCCAAATTGCAAAAAACCTATGGAAATTTGAATTTCGTGAGCTCTGCCGCATTCGCCTTAAGTCTTTTACACATATTAAACAACTCTCACCCTTATTAACTATCTCATAAACGATTACGAAAGGACATGTTTAACAGAGTTTCAAATATCAAAGCGGCTTCAAAGAGCATTTCTAAGTGGGTTGTGTCGAATTGAGGAGCGCCTCTTGAAGATCCAAATATGTAGGTATTTGAATGTGAAGAAGTCTTTTGTTTTGTGTAGGAAATGCGTCCCAAATAAAGTTTATTGTTTAAGTAGAAATCAGGACTTGAGAAAAAGAAAAATAATGCATTTGTTTTAAAAAACACTGAAATAATTACTTGTCTGTCTTAGCTAATGAGTAGTAATTCTTGTGTTTTATTCATAAGAAAGTGCTCATATTGTTTAATTGGTGTGAATAGAATAGCTGCTCTTTAAATTCACTAATTATTGTTTAAATAGGTGCCCACTGATTATGAAAATATTTTAACACTAGCAGCTTCCGGCGAATTCGTCTTTGTATGTATCTTTATCAATGCCTGTATGTTATTCCGAAGTATAAGTTACATCAACCGGATTTTGATGAAACTTTTAAGTGGTTCTTGCTTGAAAGAGTAACAAACATCCTAGGAAGCTCTTATAGTTATTATTTGTAAGTCTTTATGATGAAAAATAAAGAGTATTTTACTGTAGTCTATTTTATTCTATTCTACTAATGTCTCCCAAACTTTCCTAAATTTCATTTTATTTTGGTGGGATAGTGGGTTTCACGCTATAAATGAAAAGTAAATAATTCACGAACTAGACAAGGCTTTCACAAATACACATTCTTATTAATTAACACTAACAAAAAGTAATACGAATTTTACACATGTTAAATATTCACATAACAAAAAGAAAACAAAATTTTGTTTTTTTTATCCACATACAAAATCAACTAGCCCACTGTCCAAGCTTCCCAAAAATAACTTTAAACAACAAACAGTTAACTTCCTTTGATGACTGTTTAGCTTCAGTTTTGGAGGTGTGAAAATAGTCATAAGTTTGTTTATGCCGCAGGTTTCCCAGTTAAAAAGTTGTTTGATGTTTGAAGGTTCGTCATTAACTTAAGTGTGGGGACTTGCTTGTTTATAAAGAGATAATTATCTGCTAAGTACATGATGTGGAACTGACTTTTTGAAAATAGACCATGTAGTAACTACCTTTTGGTCTAGTGGTTGCAAGCGCTACTGCTGAGCATGAGGTCCTGGATGTGATTCCCGGCTCGTGAAGTGTTATTGGGTTTTTCATCTGGAATTTCTCATTAACTGCCCTCATTCTGGATTTGTACCCAGTTGATGGCATTGGCCTCGCCCTCTATATTTGGCGCAATGTGGGTGTACATTTGCTGCGCCCTAAATAAAAGGTACGTTCTATATTACAAACGAGAGTGTGTATTAAAGAACTTTATACTATATTTTACCTGTTTGTGTGTTATATACCTTTTATTTATTTGTCTGAAACCAACAAGACCTAATATTCTTCCAGCCTGTATGCCATAAGGATCAATTTGGCATGCAAACGTCACAGCACATAATTAAGCATCATTTCTAGCTAACACTGATGTCACCTTGCTTAATAAAGGTAATCAATTAGATAAGAGAAACGAATTATCTATTGCTATTAAAATCGTTACCCGACCTTGACATTTAACAAAACTTGAATGGAGAACATTCTGTATCGCTGAACTAAATGATATAATAATATTAACATCGACTTTGATACATTAGTCCGTATAATTATACATATGTAACTCATATATACGTTCAACAGTACGAATTAATACCTATACTTAAACTAGAGTTGCCAACCGTCCTGTTTTCCCAGGACTTGTCCTGGATTTTGAAGTGTCCTAGGATATCCTGTATAGTTTTTAAGTAGCGTCCTAGGTTTTTAAAAGGCCATGTACTTATTTTTTAAATTCGCGCGCCTGTTTTGAGATTTTGCTGACAAACAATACACTGCCCAGGCCCGTGTTGTTGTCAGACAAGGACACAACGTGTCACTCTGTAATATCTCTTTCTCTCTACTATTGTCGCGCAGTGCTTTCTTTTTTACTTCTTTCTCTATTACTACGTTCTGTTTTTAAACTGATTTGCCCTGGTTTATCCAACATAAATTTCTAGTATTTAAAATTTGCGGTTGACAACCCTAACTTAAACGAATACATTATACTTACATATTGCTATCGAAA
This sequence comes from Phlogophora meticulosa, assembly GCA_905147745.2. NCBI lineage: Eukaryota > Metazoa > Arthropoda > Insecta > Lepidoptera > Noctuidae > Phlogophora > Phlogophora meticulosa. Next base: position 2,326,979 of record LR990535.1, on the reverse strand, counting down.
TAGTTCTTTACGCACGTTTTTACAATGTTTCAACATAACAAGTTTTAATTTATTGACTGGTGTACAGTTGTAAAGATTATTACTTATTAAGTTATTAAACGTTCTCAGGGGGTGAAAGAACACACCCAGTCACGTTACAGGCATACCTCCTAAAGAACACACCCAGTCACGTTACAGGCATACCTCTTAAAGAACACACCCAGTCACGTTACAGGCATACCTCTTAAAGAACACACCCAGTCACGTTACAGGCATACCTCCTAAAGAACACACCCAGTCACGTTACAGGCATACCTCTTAAAGAACACACCCAGTCACGTTACAGGCATACCTCTTAAAGAACATACCCAGTCACGTTACAGGCATACCTCTTAAAGAACATACCCAGTCACGTTACAGGCATACCTCTTAAAGAACATACCCAGTCACGTTACAGGCATACCTCCTAAAGAACACACCCAGTCACGTTACAGGCATACCTCTTAAAGAACACACCCAGTCACGTTACAGGCATACCTCTTAAAGAACACACCCAGTCACGTTACAGGCATACCTCTTAAAGAACACACCCAGTCACGTTACAGGCATACCTCTTAAAGAACACACCCAGTCACGTTACAGGCATACCTCTTAAAGAACACACCCAGTCACGTTACAGGCATACCTCTTAAAGAACACACCCAGTCACGTTACAGGCATACCTCATAAAGAACACACCCAGTCACGTTACAGGCATACCTCTTAAAGAACATACCCAGTCACGTTACAGGCATACCTCTTAAAGAACATACCCAGTCACGTTACAGGCATACCTCTTAAAGAACACACCCAGTCACGTTACAGGCATACCTCTTAAAGAACACACCCAGTCACGTTACAGGCATACCTCTTAAAGAACACACCCAGTCACGTTACAGGCATACCTCTTAAAGAACACACCCAGTCACGTTACAGGCATACCTCTTAAAGAACACACCCAGTCACGTTACAGGCATACCTCTTAAAGAACACACCCAGTCACGTTACAGGCATACCTCTTAAAGAACACACCCAGTCACGTTACAGGCATACCTCTTAAAGAACACACCCAGTCACGTTACAGGCATACCTCATAAAGAACACACCCAGTCACGTTACAGGCATACCTCTTAAAGAACATACCCAGTCACGTTACAGGCATACCTCTTAAAGAACATACCCAGTCACGTTACAGGCATACCTCTTAAAGAACACACCCAGTCACGTTACAGGCATACCTCTTAAAGAACACACCCAGTCACGTTACAGGCATACCTCTTAAAGAACACACCCAGTCACGTTACAGGCATACCTCTTAAAGAACACACCAAGTCACGTTACAGGCATACCTCTTAAAGAACATACCCAGTCACGTTACAGGCATACCTCTTAAAGAACATACCCAGTCACGTTACAGGCATACCTCTTAAAGAACATACCCAGTCACGTTACAGGCATACCTCTTAAAGAACATACCCAGTCATGTTACAGGCATACCTCTTAAAGAACACACCCAGTCACGTTACAGGCATACCTCTTAAAGAACACACCCAGTCACGTTACAGGCATACCTCTTAAAGAACATACCCAGTCACGTTACAGGCATACCTCTTAAAGAACACAACAAGTCACGTTACAGGCATACCTCTTAAAGAACATACCCAGTCACGTTACAGGCATACCTCTTAAAGAACACACCAAGTCACGTTACAGGCATACCTCTTAAAGAACATACCCAGTCACGTTACAGGCATACCTCTTAAAGAACATACCCAGTCACGTTACAGGCATACCTCTTAAAGAACATACCCAGTCACGTTACAGGCATACCTCTTAAAGAACATACCCAGTCACGTTACAGGCATACCTCTTAAAGAACACACCAAGTCACGTTACAGGCATACCTCTTAAAGAACATACCCAGTCACGTTACAGGCATACCTCTTAAAGAACATACCCAGTCACGTTACAGGCATACCTCTTAAAGAACATACCCAGTCACGTTACAGGCATACCTCTTAAAGAACATACCCAGTCACGTTACAGGCATACCTCTTAAAGAACACACCCAGTCACGTTACAGGCATACCTCTTAAAGAACACACCCAGTCACGTTACAGGCATACCTCTTAAAGAACACACCCAGTCACGTTACAGGCATACCTCTTAAAGAACATACCCAGTCACGTTACAGGCATACCTCTTAAAGAACACACCAAGTCACGTTACAGGCATACCTCTTAAAGAACATACCCAGTCACGTTACAGGCATACCTCTTAAAGAACACACCAAGTCACGTTACAGGCATACCTCTTAAAGAACATACCCAGTCACGTTACAGGCATACCTCTTAAAGAACACACCCAGTCACGTTACAGGCATACCTCTTAAAGAACATACCCAGTCACGTTACAGGCATACCTCTTAAAGAACACACCCAGTCACGTTACAGGCATACCTCTTAAAGAACACACCCAGTCACGTTACAGGCATACCTCTTAAAGAACACACCCAGTCACGTTACAGGCATACCTCTTAAAGAACACACCCAGTCACGTTACAGGCATACCTCTTAAAGAACACACCCAGTCACGTTACAGGCATACCTCTTAAAGAACACACCCAGTCACGTTACAGGCATACCTCTTAAAGAACACACCCAGTCACGTTACAGGCATACCTCTTAAAGAACACACCCAGTCACGTTACAGGCATACCTCTTAAAGAACACACCCAGTCACGTTACAGGCATACCTCTTAAAGAACACACCCAGTCACGTTACAGGCATACCTCTTAAAGAACACACCCAGTCACGTTACAGGCATACCTCTTAAAGAACACACCCAGTCACGTTACAGGCATACCTCTTAAAGAACACACCCAGTCACGTTACAGGCATACCTCATAAAGAACACACCCAGTCACGTTACAGGCATACCTCTTAAAGAACACACCCAGTCACGTTACAGGCATACCTCTTAAAGAACACACCCAGTCACGTTACAGGCATACCTCTTAAAGAACATACCCAGTCACGTTACAGGCATACCTCTTAAAGAACACACCAAGTCACGTTACAGGCATACCTCTTAAAGAACATACCCAGTCACGTTACAGGCATACCTCTTAAAGAACACACCCAGTCACGTTACAGGCATACCTCTTAAAGAACACACCCAGTCACGTTACAGGCATACCTCTTAAAGAACACACCCAGTCACGTTACAGGCATACCTCTTAAAGAACATACCCAGTCACGTTACAGGCATACCTCTTAAAGAACACACCAAGTCACGTTACAGGCATACCTCTTAAAGAACATACCCAGTCACGTTACAGGCATACCTCTTAAAGAACACACCAAGTCACGTTACAGGCATACCTCTTAAAGAACATACCCAGTCACGTTACAGGCATACCTCTTAAAGAACACACCCAGTCACGTTACAGGCATACCTCTTAAAGAACACACCCAGTCACGTTACAGGCATACCTCTTAAAGAACACACCCAGTCACGTTACAGGCATACCTCTTAAAGAACACACCCAGTCACGTTACAGGCATACCTCTTAAAGAACACACCCAGTCACGTTACAGGCATACCTCTTAAAGAACACACCCAGTCACGTTACAGGCATACCTCTTAAAGAACATACCCAGTCACGTTACAGGCATACCTCTTAAAGCAAAAAAAGTCATTATTACTTTACTTTTGTGTTATGGCATAGGTACTGAGGCCAGCACATCAAGCTACCCCAATGTGTCAAATTTCTTTGATTGGTTTTCATTTTACGAAAGAATAAGGTTCATGATCAATAACAAAATAAGAAAATCTGACAGTTTGGGGTAGCTTGATGTGCTGGCGTCTGTACCTAATTAATAAATAAATATTGCTGGACAATCCACACAGCATCACCCCAAGCTAAGCAGAGCTTGTGTTATGGGTACTAGAAGACTGATATACTTAATACAATAGATTACATAGATAGATATTTTTTATGATATATAGCAAATACCCAGAACACCCGGAACAAATATTTGTAGATCGTACAAACATTTGTCCCAAGGCGGGAATCGAACCCGCAACCTCTTGTGTCGCAGGCGGACCTTCGCCCGCCGCGCCACATCGGTCGTCAGATTTACTTATCTCTATAATTCAGCAGATTTGGCTTCGCGTTCCCTGTTACACAAATTCACTGTTCGCTACTGCCATGTACACCTAACCCCTTTAATCACACTTTTACCGTAACACACACAGAATCCCAACATTCTCCTCGCAACCAACTTACATCACTAAGTAGCGTACGAACTCAGTTAATCACGTCGTACACCTAATCTGGCGCATTCATCTACTGCAGGCTTTATCTTCAGTCGTGACTGTCCTAGGCACTCCTGCGCAGGTAATTGTGGTAAACAGTAACAATGGCGGACGTGGTTGGTTGTAATTAAATCGGTGGCTTGTGTAAGGTTGGAAGGCTGCGTACTCGTGTTATGTGGCGTGATCTTAACGTTGATATGATGTGGTAGTGATTAATTACTACATAGTTATGTACGCATGTCTAGGAACTCGTGGCTAAATAAAAACAGCTGCACGAGTCGATCGATGGTAAAGCTACACTTGCCGAAGTCAGTCTTTGGATGGGAGACCGTTCGGAACATATCCAGACTCCTCCGTGCCTCGGAAAGCCCGGGCATCATTTGTAGATCATTGACAGACGTTAGGGGTAACATCACGCCTGTATTTCCTGTTAGGTTAAGCAGAGGTAATGACTATAGTACTACTCACAGATTTTGCAAGTTATGATTAAGTCCCATGTATTTGGGGCTCACATATCCAGACTCCGGGCTGCTACTAAGAAAAGCCAGCAGACTCACGTCAGGGAATCGCTTAGTAAATGAAATAAACTGTAGTAAACGTTGGCGGTTCCTCGACGCGAGTACAAGGCTTATTTTTTGCTTTGAGGTTTTTGTGCCGGGTTTTTTTTTGTTTTTCTTGTAAGTACATAATAGTTTTATTGCTTTATTGAATAAATTAGATTTCTTAGTACTATTTAGTTGTGTAATTCTACGTGATTTTTTGGTTACGCCAATAGTCGGTGAAATTAATATTTAAAGAAACTTTATCCTTACGGAAACAAAGAAGTTCATAAAGTTTTTTCCTTCAAGAACAAAATATTGTTAGTAAACAAAACACGTTTGCCTTACAAGCACATATACATTATGTATGTACATTTTATTAGAGTTACATAATACGACCTTGTGTAAGCTAACGACACGAGGTGCGCAAGCGCCGCGAAAGGCAATTCTTATGGGAATGCTTCGATTTGTTGGAGGATTACTTGGAAGTGGTATGGACTTGAGAACTGGTCATTGGCAATTTTTAGAAGTTCAACAGTGGACGCCTTTAGGCTGGAATGAGAATACTGTTGGAATCAGAGGCTAGTTTTAGCAAAAAGGCTTCTAAGTAATTAAAAAAAAATCGTGTAAGGACGTTGAAACATACATACATTCGTTCAACTGGCCTTAATTATTTATTTGACTTTTGGAATATTAATGTATGTTACAATATAATGAATTGGAAATATGTATTTGAGTGTGTAATCAAAATAAATAAATAAAGATAGAAAAACATTTATTTGGGGCACGCACATGTAATAAAAACTAAACAAGTATACAAATACATACATAAAAAGTTGGACCAAAAGTTGAATAAAAAGTTGGTTGTGCGAGTCCAAAAAGGCTCCCATCTAAGGATGTTGCTCCGATATTTAAAAAACAAGTGTTAGCTGACGAGCAAAGAAGAATAGCTGTGGGTGTGACTTCAACCTAAGTATGTACGCTTTCTTCTGATTATTGTGAACCACAGGCTATAAAGATCAGTCCTTGGGTTTCCTCAATACCTACTCTTTCACTGTACCAACTGTTAGAAGTCGAAGCCTCATGTACCGAGACTTTCTCGAACTATATTGGAGTTAGCTTCCAGTCTACCCAGATGCAGCTGAATACCAGTTTTTTATATGGAACGACTGCCTATCTCTCCACCAAACCCAGTTACTTGTCTAACTTGGTTGTCTAACTTTCGGGAGATTTAGTTCGTGTGTAGAACACGTCAGATTTAGTTCGTATGTGGAGAGATACAATATCATCATGTTGTTACAATATCATCTTCTGCCTAGCCTTTTCTCAACTAAGCTGAGGCCGGCTTCCACTCTAGCCGAATGCAGCTGACTGGTTGTCAGACTTTCGGGCTTCTGACAACCCGCAACAACTGTCAAAGATCTACAAATGACAGCCTGGACTAACGGCTTAAAATACTTTCCGAGGCACGGAGGCGTCTCGATATGTTACGAACGTTCACCCATCCACAGACTTACCTCGGCAAGCGTAGCTTAACCTTTGATAGATCCGTGCAGCTGTTTTTATTTAGCCACAAACTCCTCCTTGAAAACGCCTATTGTATGTTATTTATTAAAGTTTAACAACCAAACCACTTGATGTGAATGTCAGCTACTCACAAGATAGTGAACGTCTGAGAATCAATTGACTTTATTATCTTACTCGCCTCGCCTTCTGTTTATTTTAGTTATCACACCCAAGAATGGATGTAGTCTTATTTTATAGTCGTATTTCGAGGATACAGAGCATTCAAAGTGCTTGATGCTGTCTCATTTAAATTTCATGAAACGTACGGAAAGGATTACTGGCCAAGAGCAGACCACTATCTATACAAATAAATTAAATTGAAACGTCTATTTATAATGTCAAAAGAATAGCTTTTTGCTAAATGCATACGAACATTTTGCTCATATTTTGCATTTTTGTACAAATGATCTAAGTCAAAATTGATTTCAATAAGACCGTTAAGTTATCTTTAGAACGTCATTTTTACAAAAAAAAAGAGATTCTAGTCAACCCTTCCCAAAGGTACTTAGTTTCATGAGAAAAATTGGCCATTAAATAAATGTTTAACAATATTGTGTACACATTAATTGGATACTTTGTATAAAGTAAGTAACTAAGTAAGTAATTTATTTCGCAAATATAAGTGCATGCTGATAAATAAACAGGTTGCAAAATACATGCAAAAGTTATATTTTGACTAAAAATGTAGCATGACGTCACACGTCAGACGTCATCTTTAATGCGTTTTATCTAAATATTTTTTTTATTTATATGATAAAGCAATAAATACGTGTCCAAATTTTTTTTATTATCTGACGGACGGACTAAATATAATTCTTTTTTTTTAACCAAGCTTTATCCCTATTATAAGATACGTTGAAGAGTTTTAAATATTAGTGGGCTTTTACAACAAAATGTCAGCAAGAAAGAAGACGAAGAAGATTTAGATGTGTCACCTGTGCATAGAGTTAAAACCATCATACCAACATCGATACCAAGTAGCTCAGTAATGAAAACCTTTTCCAAATAGCGTTCCGTGCTCCCAGGACCAAATCCTCGTACCATAACATTTGAACGCCATTAAAATACAGGCACATGGAACAAGTCACGTTGAAACAGGTCCGGACGTGAAGCGGAACAGGTGCCAACTGGAGGCTGGGAGCGGGGACATCTGCTACGGTTTTAGGGTACCGTGAGATGGAAAAATTGATAAGTACCGAAATGAACTTGGTCTTAGTAAGGAATAAGTACCGAAGTGTACATGCGTACCTACGTATTAGATACCTTTGTTTTATTTATTTATTTTGTAATCAATAACGTTTATTAAAGACACAGTTTACACGTCATTATTACAATTAAAGGAGTTTAAGAAATATCGAGGCAAAAAAGATAAGAACAAATTCATAATTCTCTCTCACAGTACATCTGACATGCCAATAGAGTCTAGTAATAGTAACAGTTTGCTAGTTGGATTAGAATTTTAGTATGATATAGTAAAGCACCAGCCTATTACTGTCCCACTGCAGGGCAAAGGCCTCTTCTTATACAGAGAAGGCATGAGTATTAATCACCACGCTTGCTCAAGACGGGTTGGCGATTTCAGACTTATATTATGATAGTGATGGCTATCAACAAAAAAAGGAACCTTATATTATTTGTTTTGTTGGTATCCCACTTGTGATTTTGTAAAGAAATCCATTGTATCTTTAGTTCAGTCGCCATCTGCTTTATTTGAAAATACTAGAACTTTGTACTTGCGGCTTACAGGCTACAGTACAGATTCTTCATCCATCAGATTTCATTTTTTGTGATACATTTAGGCTAGATATTTATAACACCAATTAATACTCAAAAGAAATACCCCAATAAGTGTAAATCCCAAATCACGCAACTAAAGCTGCTAATAACTAATTAAATATACTACGGAACCTAACCCACAGAACCGCAACTCAATCATTCATTAAACATTGTGGCTGTATCAAATTTATATCGGTCCAACGGCCACAAGCTAAAACACACCGTGTCACAACCGAATAGAGTTACTTTTGTAACGAAACCCGTTTATGTTAATATCGACAGATGTTGATTGATGCAAATTGATACGTCGACATGGAATTTTTAACCGACTTGCGAAACAGGCGTTGTTTGTTACTTTGACACGCCGATAGTATATTTTATTTACTAATTCGAATTTAAATATTATGTAGGTAAACTACAACAACAGTATCGGATGTTTGACACCGTTTTGCAACTTTATTTTTACATGAATGCCAAAAAGGGTTATAATAATAAATGTTATATTGAGGAACAACATGGGAACCATTTTAGTTAGTACACACCTTATATACAACAACTTATAAACTAGGGTTCGGACGACCGATGTGGCGTGGCGGGCGATGGTCCGCCTGCGACGCAGGAGGTTGCGGGTTCGATTCCCGCCCTGGGACAAATGTTTGTACGATCTACAAATATTTGTTTCGGGTGTTCTGGGTATTTGCTATGTATTATAAAAAATATCTATCTATGTAATGTATTGTATTAAGTATATCAGTCATCTAGTACCCATAACACAAGCTCTGCTTAGCTTGGGGCTAGATGATGCTGTGTGGATTGTCCAGCATTGTTTATTTATTTATTTAGGGTTAGTGACAACATTTGTATACGAACTATTAATAAGTCATGTACTTACGAGGCATTCTATGCGGACAATGATTTCGCATGAGATGCCTCAGCACAGGAGCTCTCGGGTCCTCTGCCACAACTTTCAGGATGCTATTGCCACTCCCTCGAATCCTCCTCACAAGCGATGCCACCTTTTTATGATGATCGCATGGAAACCATCTATACGCGATTGGGCAACCATCCCTGAGGCACTACAGAAACGATGCTATGTACGAGTATGTCTTAATCTAAACTTGTATTATAAAGAGGAAAGATATGTTTGATTGTAATAAATAAACTCAAAAACTATGCCATGCCATGCTATGTATACAGGCATGGAAAAAACCCGCCTCTGCACATATGCGTGCTTTAAGTATTAAATTCATTTATGAATAAGTAATAAAAACTACTTAAACGATTTTCATTTCACTTATATAAAGCTACATTATCAGCGAGTAATGTAGGATATATTTTAATTCCGAACTAGGCTTTAAAGGGGAGACCAAAGAAATGTGTGAAAGATGATATGGCTAGAAAGGAGGTGACTTTTAAGATGACGGCAAGAAGAGATGTATGGAAGAAGAAGACATGCTGCGCCGGCCCCAAATAAATTGGGATGAGGGCAAGAAGTTTTAAGTTTAGTGTAACTTTTCTTTCTTTTCTTTATTACGTACAAAAAATAGAAAAGTATCTAAGTAAGGTAGTACCTTACTTAGGTATTTTTTTGTTTACAACCACGATCATAAACTAAAACACACACGACTATATTTCAAGTTGCGTTCTTGCCAGTTAACCAGCCTTGTACTACATTATTACATCTCAAAATATACGGTCTGCCATAAAATATTTATGACCAATGAGAGACCACACGCAGAGATTTATTTACGACAAGTTTCCCGGCTAAGTAAAAGTTGAGAAATTAGTGGGTCGAAGGTAATGGGTAGAGCAAGGTTGTGGCTAAGTTTTAAATAAGTTATATGGTAACTTGGTAAGTAAACAAGTGATCATAACAAGGACAACTCGACAAAAGCTAAAAGCCTAACTTGCTAAGTTGAAAGAGATAACTTAGAAATAATGAGAAAAGGACTGACCATTGGTATGTCTTCCTGGGTATTGACAAACTAACAATGTTTTGCCAGTCTGTTTAAAAATAGAACGAATTCTCTTATTTCTCTTTAACTTTTTTTTTTTTTTTTTTAAACGTTGCCCCACACTAGGAATTTCTCCTGTATCGTGGGTGCGTTTACAAACATTTAAACTCACATACACAAACAGCCAGACCCGGAACAACTACCTGTAGGCCATACAAATATTTGTTCCGTGTGGGGATCGAACCCACAACATGCGGCGCAGCAGCCGATGGCTCAACCACCGCGCCAACCGTGTCGTCAATTATTAAAAATAAAGTTAAAATATTATATATGATTAGACGTTAGTAAGTCGTTGCGGGTAGTCAGAAGTTCAAAAGTTTGACGAGTCTTACTAAAGGGCATGTTAGTACCCAGTAACTGGGTTGTGGAGGTCAGGTAGGCACTCGCTTCATGTTAAATACTGGTATTCAGCTGCAATCAGTTAGACTAAAAGCCAACACCAACTTAGTTGGGGAAAGGCTAGGCAGATAGTAATGAACTGATCTATTCTTTGATAAAAACTTACCAAAATTAAAGTAACTTGAATATAGGAAGGAACCATACCTGTAACAAATAAAAAACAATTAATTCGTTTTGAAGTGAAATATTTAAACAATGGCCGCCAACGAGAATACATTAATTAATATTCATAAATACCTACATGACCGTATTAATGATGGTTTGTTTGTTATGACGAGTAAGAATGCAGGTGCAAGGATTCGAATATTCTACGAGTGTGTCCAAAGAAAAAAACATGGAAAATATGGATATCAAAAAAGTATCAAAAACGATATTTAAAAACTATCCAAAAAAATCGATCTCAAAATCAGGACCGGAGTTCAAACTTGTATCAAATACATCACCGACTAGGCTAGTATTAGTAGATTGCGACGCACGGCAATTTCTCGCTTTGTGTTAATCCCGTAACGTAGATGTTTGTTTTGTTTCGCAACTTATTCTTGACGTTTTATCAAATTTCGACGTTCAAAAAGTGCTGATTCTCAGCCTAATTTGTATAAATAAATTTTTATTTTTATTGATTTTAGAAAACTTTTAGACATGGTACAGACGAAGCATTTATTTAAATTAAATTCCATCTATAGATAAGGGTCAGTAAGTCAATAAGTTAACATCAAAAATACAACTAAAGAAATTAATGAATATTAATTCAACTCTAAGTCCGTAAATATTTGGGAAACGTGACAAGAAACACGGATTCTATTACCGTAACTATAATCGTGTTAGTATAATGCGCCGGTTGACAGACGAAGTCGATGCTCATGCTGCGCGTGCGCCGCCTTGCTTGTCAACAGCGTTGATTTATTTATAATCAACTGGGGATCGTAATGTAAGCTTGCCTCTATGCTTGTTGGTCAAAGAATTACTTTCTTTGTGGTTTCTAAACATGCTTTTTTTTGTATGAGTGTCTGAAGTTGTCGTTGTCCTTTTCTGACTCATGCCTTTATTATATCTAAATAATTATACTCTACTCATCGTCCTCCTGCCCTTATCCCAATTTATTTGGGGTCGGCGCAGCATTTTTTCTACTTTTTACAGGTACTTTTATAGGTACACCGCTTTCATCCGTCATCATCATAGATGATCTGGCTAGAAAAGAAGTAGCGAAAAGAAGTGGTGGTTTTCTAGTCAGATCATCTTTTACACAATCCATCCATCGTTTCCTTTGTCTTCCTCTACTCTTATAACCATGCATATTAATTCTCAAAACTTTCCTAAAGGTATGTTCCTCATTCCTCTGCATCATATGCCCACACCATGACAACCGATTTCCTTCAGACTTCCTCTTACATACTAATTTCTTATTCTATCCGTTTGCGTTCTCATCCCCCTTACCATTTTCATCTCAGCTGCATGCAACTGCCTTTCATCCGTCCTTTATACTGTCCAACATTGTCATCAAGACAGCAGCCCTTACCACTGTTATCTAGTTCTTCCTCTTAAGTTCTTTTATTCGTAAAAATTTAGGTATGAGAGAAAAAAAAGGTAAAGGAGATAATTGTACTTTTATTATTCCACGTTACTCCAGGATTTTGGATAATTTAGGACGACCCCAAGCACATCCTAGGGTGAAAGGCATAGTACTGTCAAGTAAATTTACTTGCAAATTTCCTTTTATTAATAAACGAGGTTGTGGGTTCAAATCCGAGCAAGTACCGATGTGACTTTTCCAATTCATATGTACTTTCTAAATTTATCTTGGACATTACTGACATCGGTGAAGGAAAACACCGTGGGGTATCCTTTACTTGTAATGAATATAAGTCTAAAATCACCAACCCGTATTGAGCGAGCATGGTGATTAGTTTCTACTAGTGCGTTCTCTGTAGGTATGAGAAGCCTCTGCCCTGCAGCGGTACAGTAAAAGGCTGGTATAATTAATTCTTGGTGTTATTGAAATCCACGTGGGGACATGTTTCATTGCTCAAGGAGAAACCTGGACTGGATAACGAATAAAAGTCTGTAATCCCCAACTCGCATTGAGCAAGCATGGTGATTAATGCTCGTGACGGCTCTGTATCCGAAGAGGCATTTGTTCTTCAGTGGGATACTAACCGTCTGGTAATATTAGGACCTTTATTTACAAGCCAAGAAAATAAAAGCTACTCAATAATCACATTCACGCAGCAATTTGTCAACTCCTTTGACTTTCACGAAGGTGTTTAAAGGTATTACCCACTTACTTCTGACTCTGATGAGCAGATGACATCGTCCATCATCACCCATTCAGTTCAAGTAAATAATACTGAGTGCTTGACGGGAAACAGAAACCGTACAATCAACTGCACGGTCATGGGTACAATATCACATTCATGGCACCTTTTGTGGTAGCAATAGAGGTGGTTTTCGTAGTTCATGTCATACTTCTTGCTACGGTTGACTGTAGGAGTATAATGGGTCAGTTGACAGGTGGTGTTGAAACTTAAGCGCACGCGCAAGCGATCGGTGAAGTAAGGGTTGTCTGGTATCTGACAATCTTGTTTTGTAATATGGAGGGGTTAGAAAACAATGTGAAAGTATCCATGACGTAGTGAATAAAAAAGGTATAGTGAGTAATTTGACAGGTGCTGAGAATTACGCGCACGCGCAACTAAGGCAGGGGTCGATTATCTGACAATCTTACCTTTTCAATTTAGGTTGTAAGTTGCTGCGCCCCGCGGTGTTATCCGTAGTTATAAAGTCAACATAAGACTGTGTTTATCTAGAGTATGAGGTACTTTAGGTACTTACACTAGGTAACAAACACACATACCAAAAAACTTTCTCATATTAGTGTGAAGTAAATAGGAAACTTTTGCTAAAGGGGCGTTTCCACTGATCTTTCCGGACAAATCTACATGCTAATCACGAGACAATCAATAAAGTTATCGGACATTTTGAATGTAAAGCCGTTGTTCAGGAATCGAATTTGCATTCGTAAGGAAAACTTGTTTAATATCACGTTTTAAACACACCCTTTTAGTGGAAGTTTGCATCTAAATTTACAACCTGTATAAGTAGGGTCAAAAACTCTAAGGATCTGCGCATAAAGTTACGTACCAACTAAAGTTGACATGAATGTCAACTTTTTCAATCTGTTTGAGATGAGGCCTTTGCCAGTGAACCAGTAACAGGCTGGTATTATTAAGTTACCATACCACACTAGCCGATCAAGTAGAAAAAAAAACAACGTTCCATAATTAATTTAAATGTATTTTATTTAAATTAAAACAGAGTATTCGTCTCAATAGCCTTGAATTCCGTGCAGTCTAGCCGCTTGTCTATGGCGAGCAAAAGGTCAATGATTTGTCTGCCAATACAAAGTTAAGACTACAACATTGGAAAAACAAACATCACACTAAGATATTTACAATTGTATTCCTTTTTTTAACTTTAGCCACACTAGGAATTTCTCCCGTGTCGTGGGTGCGTTTACAAACATTTAAAGTTACATACACGAACAGCCACACAGGTACAAGTTCCTGAAGGCCATATATGTTTGTTTAGTGCGGGAACCGAACCCACGACACGACGCGCGGCAGTCGATCGTTCAGCCGCTCGGGTTAGATGTGGGTCATTTGAAATGACCCCCTGAACATTTCATAAGCCTTTTAAAATCTCAATTCCTTCTTTGTTCTCTACTATTTTTATAAAGTAGCAGTTTCATTCGCTCTCAAGAGTCGTAGCGTGATGTTAAATAGCCCTTAACCTGCTTCAAGAAATGGACTATCAAATGCAATTATTTTTTTCAAAAACAGCCCTTAGTTCCAGAGAAAATTTCAAAAACAAACAAAATCTTCAATTTCTTGTTAGTTTAGATTATTAGAACATTTACAATCACAATCACACAAGCGCTAATGAGGAGCAGAGAAGTCCTGGATTTCAGTTCCGCGTTGATCAAAGAAAATGTCATTATATTTTTCCATCTGAAATTTCTGTGTTTGGAGTTTGGATGGCAATGGGCTCGCCCTTTGTAACATGGGACTTAAACATAGGCGATTTGTGGGTATACTACAGGTACACTTCTGCCTAATCCTTCGTAGATTAAAGGCGTGAACTGTTATGTTATTCAGAAATTCCAGATGGAAAAACCCAATAACAATTCGTCCGACGTTTCTTTTACAAATAAAAAAAGTTAAACGTTTTTCTTTCTTTTAAGATCTTTGTTTTATTTTTACTTCAAGTACTTTCCTTAACCAGGCAACCCTAACCGCCTCTTGAATGTTTATAACAAATTGTCGCCTCCCAGTTTATTTTAAGCTTGGTAATCTGCTCGTGACGCTATCTTCACGACTTAGCCCCGAGGGGGGAGGCACAACTTTGTTATTCCATTACCATAGTCCTTAGGGTGCGTTCACACACACGACGAGCCCGCGAGAACGCGCGTTCTTTAGCCGAGGCGATATCACGATGGCATTTTGTTATTTTATGACTTAGGCTACATGGCGACACTGAATGGTATAATACAAGGGCATAAGGGCAGTAACAATGACCCCGAGGTTTCGCAAGCTATGTTAAATATGAGTGGTTGAAGGTCAACTAACAAAAACTAACGGCTTACATTCGTTTAACACGCTTATAAACACATTTTAAAGAGAGAGATATAGTCTGTGAATTATTATTTTCGCTTCATTCAAATTTGTTTGTTTATCGCAGAAAACAAAGGGTTGAATTCAATTAATTTATGAAGAAACAATAACTCTTAATTGAGAAATTTAGTTTTTTTTGTGATCCTCTTTTGCTGGTGTGTTTTTGCCTAAATACTTTTGTTTGTTTGCAAGCAAATCTATTAGTATCTTGTCTTATAAAGATGTTTACAACATTCAGCATTACGTTGCTACTATCGTATTGAAAAACACACTGGATTTTGTGTAACATACATGGCACAAGCTACTTTCGTTACAGGTCGTTTGCGAAGCTACCCGCGTCTTTTAAAACGCTTACATGTTAGTGTGGACGCACCCTTAGCCGTCTTCGGGGAGTTGTAAACTTGTTCGGTAAACTGATGGTGAATTCTATTGTCCGTTTTACGTCTATGTCCAGTCAATTTAAATAACTTCATGATTGCATTAATCCTTTAGTACCACGCTGCACAAAGTAAGCTTATAATAAACAAGCTGTGCCCGCGACTCCGTTCACGTGGAATTTGACAAAATTTCATGGGTTTTCATTTTTATGCGCGGAACCGTACCTAATTCTTTTTCTAAAATAAAAGAAGCGCAAGTAACTCCTTGACACATCAGAAATTTGTCAGTGAAGGTCCGGTCTTAATCGTTCCAGCCGTTTCGAAGATTACCCCAACAAACAGACAGACAGTTTTTTCTTTTGGGAATGTAATACTACTATCTTCTTTTTACAACGCACTAGGTTTAGATATAGTAAGCATATTAGCCACGCCCACCGGCGAGTTGGTTAAAGCGGCATGCACACTCTTAACTTCACATCTTTCAAACTTAAACAGTACATACAAACTGCCTTTACACCCGAAATGTTCACAAAAACCCCGACATTGTAATATATTTGCAATGGACAACAGCTGCACGGAGACAGGTGGGACACAACCAGATTGTCTTCTCTCTTTTTTGTTAAACCAAATTGGTTGTATTGACAACTTATTGAATTCCTGTTTATAGGCAGTTTTGTAAGGGTTTTTGTGGTGTCTTTAATGCCATTTTGGGTTTTAAAGCGGCTTCAGTTTTTTTTTTTTTTCTTTTTAGGAAAACGTTGCCCCACACTAGGAATTTCTCCTGTATCGTGGGTGCGTTTACAAACATTTAAACTCACATACACAAACAGCCAGACCCGGAACAACTACCTGTAGGTCATACAAATATTTGTTCCGTGAGGGGATCGAACCCGCGACACGCAGCGCTGCAGCCAATCACTTAGCCACTGCGCCAACCGTGTCGTCAGTTTGGTTTTCATTGTTCTTTTAATAGAACTATGAAGGTTAATAAAACTATGTATGAATGCAGTTACATACCAGATTATCATCATCATCATGATGATAATGTGGTATGTGAATGACATAATGATGCGAAGGAATGAGGACCATGTTGTGAGGAAAGTTTTGAGTATGAATGTGCAAGGTTACAAGAGGAGGACCAAAGAAAAGATGTATGGGTGGGTAAAGTGATACGTCTAGAATTGATATGACGGCAAATAGAGATGTATGGAAGAAGAAGACATGCTGCGGCCCCAAATAAGTTGGGATAAGGGCAGGAGGGTGACGATGCAGTCACATACCCGATCATAAAGTAATTAAATGTTTTTATTATTACTCTGTCTTATTGGTCTAGTGGTTGCAAACGCTACTTCTGAGAGCGAGGGCCATGATTCGATTCCATCAGGAACTTCTCAGTAGCACGCGTATCTATTATATAGGACTTAGTGGATTTGGCGAATGGGGTGTACTAAAGTAGTACTTTGCCTAACCGTTCTGGGAATAAATAGGCGATGTTATGTTAGTACACTAAAAAGCAACTTTCACATTACAAGCGATCAAGCATATTTTACAGTGACCTCACTAGAGAGTTATCACGTTTGTAATAAATGCGGAAATTATACATTTGTCGTCATTAAAATTACATTCTCAGAAATACCTTAGGCTTACCTACCTAAGCTATTTCTTTGAATAACATTTCTATGCAAACTTAACCACGAAATCGGATTTCTTCGACATCGCGGGTGTGGGTGTGGTCACAAATAAATCTCACAAGTACAAATACCCACAAAAAACTTTCAGTAGGCCAAACTAATATTTGCTTAATCATAACACTTGAATCTGTCATGCCATTGGTAAACAAATAGGTATACATACCTATGTTCTGGGTATTTGCTATATATAATAAAAATATCTATCTATGTAATGTATTGTATTAAGTATATCAGTCATCTAGTACCCATAACACAAGCTCTGCTTAGCTTGGGGCTAGATGATGCTGTGTGGATTGTCCAGCAATATTTATTTATTATTATTTATTTATGTTTGATTTACCACATTAATACTTTTAATAAATGCAAAAGTTTGTCGGTACGTGTATGTATGTTTATTACTACTTCACGTTCAAACGACTAAACAGATTCAGGTGAAATTTGTTATGAATGTAGCTCATACCCTGAATTAAGACAACGGCTATTTTTTATCCTGAAAAAGTGAAGTATTGCCGACACAGAATAAGGCTGAATTTCAGCCGCTCGACCCAAAAACATGTAACAATAAACATGTTTTGAATGGAGTACCGTTGTACATTGACTTGTATTCAGACTAATAACATGCATTTTCGCGAAAACATCGTGTTTACGAATATCTGCTTCATTCACTGGTTAGCAATATTTATGCCGACCCTATTATGTAAAGGGGGCGACGAAAATCTGTTGTTTACGACTATGAAATGTACGACGGAGTGAGAGAGAAAGAATATCCTACAAGAGAGCAAATAGGTACTTCTTCTCAAAGTGAGAAGGAAGGAGCGTTGATCACCATGTCCTGGAGGGCGACAACCTTATCCTAACACAGAGAGGAACAGTGATATTGGGTTTTACTGTAAATTATTTGTCAGTAGTAGCCCGGAGTATAAATGTATTATGACAAGACCTTACCCTCTCCGTCCTGACTTTGTACGCGTGGATTTCATACTTTTCCCTTTAAACTTTAACATCCCTTTAAAGCGCAGTTTGAAAATAAAATAGCCTATGTTACTCGCTGATAATTAAGCTTTCTACAGGTGGAAGCATTTTTTTAAATCGGTTAAGTAGTTTTGGAGTTTATCCACGCTAACACACAGACAAACAAATCTTGCCTCTTTTTAATATGTATTACTTTAGATACACTTAAACTATATCTGGCGCAATCGTGTATTTTAAGGTACACCTCTGCCTAAGGCTTCGGGCAACTGGCGTGATGGTATGTTCTTCTTAATTCTCAAAAGCAATTCTATAAACGCATTGAAATGTAAGTTTAATTTTGACTACCTTTTTCTTTTAAGTGACGTTAAAATATGTCGTTTGTAATTTAGGGGTGAAACTTTTGAAACAATTAATAAAAACATTAAGATACGATACATTGGTAGGTACGTAGCCAGTTAAACCATATGTACACTTGTATACTTTTGCGAAATGTATTTAAAGAATGTGTTTTCTACCATTTTATCATAGTTTTGATCAAGGGACCCGCGTCTCCACGTAAGCCTCCCTGGGATTCGCCTTTTTTTACTTTCCTCTCAACAAAGGACTAAATGTTATCTTCAGAGAAAGAAATAACAATTTGTCTGCGATATAAACATATGTAGGTATTTCTGGGAAAGTTCACAGTTCAAATTGCTTAGTAAACGGATTCAAACAGTGTTGGTATTTCAAGGAATTTTCATTTTCACAAAGTGGTTAAGTGTGTATATGGTATCACTATGGTTGTTTTGAAATTGCTCGGCTAACTTCACGTTCAAATGAGTCTTAAGTCATAAGCAATACAGTTCAAAACTATTCCTATTTTCGCTCATTTTTCTTAAAATGATTTGTCACTTTGTTAATGTGCTCGTGTCTAAATGAAAACAGCCACATAGGTCTGTTGAAGCTATCGTAGATGAGTAACCATCCATGACATATCGAGGACCTTCGTGCCTCGGAAAGCATGTGATCATGTTGCTCCCGGCTGTCATTTGTAGATCATTGACAGTCGTTACGGGTAGTCAGAAGCCCGAAAGTGACAACTAGTCTTACCAACCACCAAACAGGGCAATGATAGTGGAGTATCATCTCATTAAAACATATGCTAGATTACCGTAGGCTGTCTAGGCGACCTTTCGACTAATTCTAAGCTAGGTACATAATAGGCGTATTCGCTCGGGGGTAGGCTGAGAAAGCGCAATATTTACTTTCACCGCGTTTTCTAAGAACTACTAAAATTGATATTGCTATCATGATAGGGAAATATAATATAATTATAATGTACAGAAAATGTTAATGCATCTGTGACTTTAGTAAATATGGTGTGACTTTAGTAAATATGGTGCAATTTAATTGGCAGACATCTTGAATCATGTCAGACGGAGGTTGCTGAGAGCTATCAGTGTTAATGGCTGCATAGTTAGTGAATAAAATAGAAGTAGCTCGTGGCTAAATAAAAAATAGCCACACGGGTCGTTCGCAGGTTAAGCTGCGCTTGCCGAGGTCAGTCTGCGGATTATATATCGAGACTCCTGCGTGCCTCAGAAAGCACGTTAAGCCGTTTGTCTGGCTGACATTTGAAGATCTTTGACAGTCGTTACGGGTGGAAACCCGAAAGTATGACAACCAGTCTTACCAAGGGGTGTCGTGTTACCCAGTAACTGGGTTGTGGAGTTCAGACAGGCAGTCGGTCAATGTAAAATACTGGAATTTAGCTGCTTCCAGTTAGACTGGAAGCCAACCCCCGCATTTATATTTAGCAGTTATATTTTTTATCAGCCGGATTTGTATTTTTTTCAATAAACCCAGCTAAATATTCTCATGAAGCTTACGGTTTTTTTTTACTATATTTGATAGCATTGACGCCATATTGTTTACGACATAACTTAATGATCATCCATTCAAAACAATTGTAACTAAACAAACACATGAGTACAATCATAAACAATCATTAGGTACTACAGATGACTTAACCTACACGTTGAACGCCAAATGACCGACAAACAATACATTTTCTATTGTGTCTCGTTGTTTTACAGTTAAGGTGTTAAAATTACTTAATTACTGCGCCAACAAGAAACATCTAACTCTCATTACGTTCCTATCTAGCTCTAAGCTAGGAAGTTATTATCAGGCAAACAATAAAATGAAGTATAGTAAAACAAAGAGATTGGATTTCAACTAGCTGACTTGCAACTGCTTTACAACAATGTTGTGAGTGCGCTGTGTATGACAAGTGCTTTGATGAAGTCGATTTTATGCCGAAATTTATATTCCGCGGCAATTTTTATTTTACTACGATGTTATTACATTTCTCTCTCCTTTTTTTTCTCTTTTTAAAAAGCTTTACCCCACACTAGGAATTTTACGTGTATGTTTGGGTGCGTTTATAGACATTTAAACTCTCATACACAAATAGCCAGACCCGGAACACCCGTAGGCCATACAAATATTTGTTCCGTGCGGAACTCGAACCCACGACTGCACTGCGCCAACAGTGACACACTGTCACTGCGCCAATCATGCCGTTGCGCATTTTGATATCATTTAAATCAGATTGTCATTTTAATTTTAATTGCCAATCTATGCCGTATATTATCCAGTATTAAAAAACGATGTTTCTTTTAAATTACTGTTTCAAATGAATCATAAGCAAAAAAGTAAAATCTGGTCCTGTTATAGTTTTACGCCTACATACCCAACTGTTTGTTCGATTGTACATCGGCGTACATACAATGCATCATATCTTTTGATACAATCACCTGCAATTCTGCAAAACGAACGTTATCGTGATAAATGAGATACAGACAGCCATGTTTATCTTGGCTTGAGCGTCAGAGGAAAATTTTATGATGCAGTATTGCGGAGCGCAATTTCTCACATTCTAGATTATTTTATTGATCAACGGTAGATCTAAGGATCAACTATGATTTACAAGACATTATTTCAAGATCATGGTACAAATATAATGTTATTGTCTCACTGAAGACAAAAGGCCTTTTTCTACAAAGGACCCTTCCTTTGTAGAAAAAGGCCATTGGCCTCGAGCATAAGTTTTGAGTTTTAAACTAGAATTAGAGTTTTATATTAGTAATTACATAAGAATTGGAAAAGCCACATTGGTACTTGCTCGGATCTGAACCCAAAATCTCGTGCTCGACATGGGAGGCCTTTACCACTGTGTCACCTGGACACAAATAGATAAGCGATCGACGAGCCTGTTGCCATCAACTGGACACAGATCCACTCCGGGCTGCACCCGAGAAATTTCTAGAAATATTTTGTTCAAACGAATTGAGCTAACACACACATTAACAAATATACTTAACACTTTCTTAAAGACATCCGATATTATAATTGTATTGTAACACAATCTGTTACAATCGGCGCAAGAGTTCAATCCATTAAAAAAAGATAAAAATCCACTTCCCGTGCGATTTGAGGCGTGACATTTCAAGAACAAACCTTATATTAATCCATAAACCACTTATCACTATGATATAAGGGTTATTTTACCGTGTTTTAGCGTTAAAGTTAACTTTGTAAGTATCCAATGATAAAAATAAAGTGATTATCAAAGTGTAAAGTTACGAAACTATATTTCTTTGTATCAGTTACAGATGTTGAGTGAAAATACATTTTTTAGTGACAATGTAGCTTTTGTAGCGGCTTGGGGATCGGTGTTTGTGAAATACAATGTAGGTAATGGTGATAAAGAAGTTAAGTGTCAAGGCGGTAAACAGTATTATATGTTTTAGTAAAAAAAACCGAAGTCGTCGAAACATCTTGACAAAAAGTTTTTCACACAACATCTGATACAATAAAATATAGCAATGGAGCTTGCATACGGCATAGATAATTGTTTTTTGCCCGCATACTTACTAAACAATTATGCTCATAAGGTTTGATTTTATATCTATATTTTAGAATAATTAAAACTCCCTGTCAGGAAAGATGTGTGACAAGACCCTCGAACAGTCTTCATTGAATAACGTAAACGTATAAAGAAAAGAGTTGAAAATATCGTGTGAGATTTAAAAACGCGCGAGCATCCGCGATGCTGCTCGAACAGGCGCGCGGATCCTCAAACTTCCGCTCTATCCGACAAAATAAGCAGATGCACAGAGCATTTGCTTATTTTGTTGTACATCCAAACAGTTTATGAATGAATGGGTTACATAATTTATAAAGAAGATCATTCAAATCTACTTGCACTGAATAATCTCCGTAATCTACTATGGACTTAAAACGGGACCACCCTCTATTGACCCTCTCAAATGACATTACGGAACCCGTAAGGTTTACGCACTGATCCGGTAATCCACGAGGACAACACCGGTTTGTTGACCACCTGACGGTAAATCCGGCGCACATCCGGGGACCGCCCGGCAGGTTTGCCGGACCGCACCAGTGGTGTTTTATAATGGGTTTATTTTGAAAAGGAATTCATTTACTGGTTCAATAGCAGACCCTGATTCCCAAAGCAAAGATAAGTTTCTGCTGTTTCTGAAGTCCAAAATCCTCTTGCGCAGTCATTTTAGTCATTTTACTGGTCAAAGTTGACTTACCAGTAGGAGGAGCTCAGGGCTAAATAGAAAGGCCGCACGGGTTGATCGAAGGTTAAGCAACGCTTGCCGAGGTCAGTCTGTCGATGGGTGACCGTTCGTAACATATGGAGACTTCTCCGTGGCTCGGAAAGCACGTTAAGCCGTTGGTCCCGGTAGTTATTTTTACATCTTTGATAGTCGTTACGGGTAGTCAGAAACCATAAAGCCTGACAACCAGTCTTACCAAGTGGTATCGTGTTTCCCAGTATCTGGGTTGTGGAGGTCAGATAGGCAATCGCTTTATGTAAAACACTGGTATTCAGCTGCATCCGGTTAGACTGGAAGCCGACCCCAACATAGTTGGGAAAAGGCTACGCAGATGATGATAATGTGTTGACTTACCAGCCTGGCGGTTAAGGACTTGCTTCTCATGCACGAGGTCATGGGTTAAAATCCGGTCAAGTGAGTAGCGTGACTTCTTCAATTCATTTAGTTGTTCTAAGTTCACCTTAGACTTCACTGACAGACACACTGAGAGGAAACCGGGACTTATAATTTATATGCGTCTGACATAGCCTACTAGCTTTGAGTAAGCGTAGTGATTAAATGCTCTTACATTCTCTGTATGAGAGGAGACTTTTGCCTTGCAGTGGGATACCTATGAAAGGTACAAAAATTGAGCGTAACTGACTAAGAACTAAGTAAAAACTGTCATTGATTTACGAATTACAACCGGGCCCACGTACTTCCTGAGGCACGTAGTCTAAGCATGTAACGTAAGGTCGCCATCTACGGACCAACCTCGGCAAGCGTAGCTTAACCGACTCGTCCTGCTGTTATTATTAAGCTACAAGTTGTCGGTTTACTTCTAAGCTGATTTTTACATTACATTAGCATCACATCATAACATTACATCATACATCTACATACATATTGTTGGACAAAAAACAGAATTTGGCACAGTGCCCGAGTGCCGATAAAGGGGAGCGCTGAAGTGATAACCTCGTCATTAGGGTATCAGCAGAGTGGCTGTTTGATGAGCCCCAGACGTGTACAGATGGCTATTAATGAATGTATCTTTCGATCGTACTGTATTACGACACAAGTTATTTCGAGTTTAAGAAAGGAGTAGGTACTGTTGTCATAGTCTATAAATAGATATTGATATAATTTGTGTGGGTGCTAAAAATCATAACAAAATGTTTTTAGTCTTGTGATTACCCAACAAGATCTGCATTGTGATCAACTGTATCAATAGAGGAAATTTTACCTTTTTGGGCCTAGTCTATAATTGTGGTTTTTATTTAATTATTCTTATATACACACTAGATTTTCCAATTCACTTTGGACATGTTCAACATCGGTTTGCTTGCCATATTGAAACATTAATAGAATATTGTAGATAAATACATTTATTTAATTTACATTTACATATTTGTATGAATGTCAGTGGTTCCTCAAGGACGGAACACGGATGGGTTTTAGTCAGTATAAGTCTGACACGCCCTCCCGTTCCACCCAGAAGGGGAGAAGTCATTGGATGATATCCATGCTTAAAAAAAAGGGGTCCAAAGTTGTGTGTTCACGTTCCTATTCACTTTACATAATGTATTAAGTAAAAATAACTGGATTTGCAAAAGCATTCGATTAGTAAATCACAACATAATACCAGCCTGTTACTGTCCCACTGCTGGGCAAAGGCCTCTTCTCATATAGAGAAGGCATGAACATTAATCACCACGCTTGCTAATATAACCAACACGTCATGAGACGGGTTGCAACTGGTCCATAATGAAATTTTTTTTCTTAATCACAGTAACCAACACGTAACTAAATAAGCTAAACTTCTAAGCCAGGCTTCCACAAATAAGGTACTTAAGTATTCACACAAAAAAAGTTAGTTAATCTTTTCGTGTTTGTCAGCGGAAGATAAAAACTATGTCCTGCATGTTTCCACCTGTCGACGAGTCAACAACACTATAACGTGTTTATACAGCCCTAGTGCGGGGACACGTCGATAAAAGTGTCGATGAATCTGCAGTTATAAAACCTCGTCATTTTCAATTTAGGCACGGTAGGTAATTTGGCTATGGTCACGCAAAGGTACGAAGAAAGTAGCTATTTGTGTGTAAAAGGTCGTGATGAAAACTACACAAGCAAAAAATCAATTCGTTTGATACGCTTCGCTGGCTAAATTGGAAGAAATAATAAGGTAGATACTTTTATAAAAACAATAATCAGAAGCCCGATAGTCTGACAGCCAGTCTTACCAAGGGTTGCCCAGCAACTGGGTTGTGGAGGTCAGATAGGCAGTCGTTCCATGTAAAGTTCTGGTATCCGGTTAAACTGGAAGCCGGCCCCAACATGGTTGGAGAAAAGCTAGGCAGATGACTTATTTATAAAAACAATGTAGAAGATAGAGCAAACTAGAGAAAAACGACACAAACCTAGAGGTCTATGTCATTTTATCCTTGGCATACATCTTTCGTCATGTCAATGTCATGATGGCGCAGTGGTTTAGGCCTCGCCTCTTGAGCACGAGGTTATGGGTTCGAACCTGGGCAAGTACCAATGTGTTTTTTTCGAATCATATGTACTTTCTAAGTTTATCTTGGACATTACTGACATCGGTGAAGGAAAACATCGTGAGTAATATAAGTCTGAAATCGCCAACCCGTCTTGAGCAAGCGTGGTGATTAATGCTCGTGCCTTCTCTGTATAAGAAGAGGCCTTTGCCCTGCAGTGGGACAGTAACAGGCTGGTATTATACAACTTTCGTAGCATTATTACGACAAGAAATAGGCCCGCTACTGTTTATTTTAATCTAAGATTAAGAAGAAAAACGTTGCATATAAATAGAAAAGACTTTCGAGAAATTATAAGCATCTAACATTTGGCATTGTGGTCCTCATCATCACACTTTCTAAAACCCTATAAACCAACAACAGAACCGCACAAACCGGTGTCGATAAAGATCTGTATTGTCCCAACACTAGTCAAATAAAAATATTATCATTTTCGTGTTTCCGTGTGCGAATGCGAAACAAAAAACCGTTAAAAGTAACAAAAAGAATACAAAAAAATATCGTGTTCCAGTCAAAATAGAAGTCATTTTACATTGTTAAGGATAATTTGACCAAAATTTCGCGTATGGCTGGTTTTATGTAGGAGTGTGTTTTGGGGCCTTGAAATAAGCGAAGTTGTACCTATATGGTACATACGATATTCCGCAACACAATGCCAAGGTTAGCACTAAAACATAAGGTTTTACCCCAAAAAAGCCTTCTACATAATAAGGATTAAGGAAATAACCTGTGGCCTCTGAATTTTTTAATTATTTGTGGCCTCTGTCAATTTGGAGTCAAGAGACGCTCTAATAACGGCCATACGACTCTATCTATGAGTTTAAGCCACGGTAGCAAAGGTCGGTTTGTGGATGGGTGACCCTCCATTACATTCTGAGGCCGCTACGTGTATCGGAAAGCACGTTAAACCGTATTCAGTTGTTTCCGGTTAAACTGGAAGCCGACTCCAACATAGTTGGAAAAGTTTTAGATGATGAAAGATTTTACAATTATGTGTAGTCAGCTTAGCTGAAATCCAACCAATTCTCATTGTGGATATCATAAAAAATGTAAAGTTTGCGACTGGGAAGTCAGATAGTACTTTTCAAGGAACGCCAACGTGACGGCCTGAGATAAGAGACAGCCTGACAGCTAGAAATTATAAGGGCTATGTCTACGGAAACTAAAACGCATCTATACCAAATCCTTTTTTTTACCAAGTGCTGCTCGCGAAACCAGCGTTTTTCCCAGTTTTCGTGGCCCTAATTTGATTACATTACCGATAAACTTTAATTGGATGTGCGTACATTTATATTTACTGCTTCGCTCGCATATTTGTTAGCCAACTGGATATTAAGATTATGGATATGCTGACGAAGTGTTAATAAAAATGGAGCTTCGTTTAGATTTTATGGATTAGTAATTACTAGCCTTGCCTTAAAGATTTCGTTCCACTTAGCTATGTTTGGAAAAGTATGTTATTTTCTTTTTTGGTTGGAGGTGTACTCTAGAAGATTATGGTGATCAATTAATCCTTTATTTTTTTGTCATAAAAGACAGTGATACTATAAGGTAAGTAAGGCAGGAGACGCCCTAGAAGGACTAACACTGACCTTATTGGTGATGCTTCTTCAAAAAGGTCAGGTGAGTAGTACTCGCAACTGGCGTGCGTATATGACTAGATGTATGAACGTAATGGAAGCAAAAGAAGTATGTTAGGATCGTAGCAAGTGGTGTTCTGTAATTTCTGCCTACCCCCTTGGCAAAGAGGCGTGAGTTTATGTAAGTAACCACAGTGAAGATAATACTTTTGTCCTATTGTAAATCTTAATATATATAAATTACGTGTCACGTTTTTTGTCCGCTATGGACTCCTAAACTACTGAACTGATTTTACTAAAATGCTGCACACAGTGTGTGTTTTGGTCAAACTTAAAAGATAGGATAGTTTTTATTTCCATTATTGACCTTAATATATTTTTTTTTGCAAATTAAATGTTTTCCTATAATAAGTTCCATATATTTCTAACAGATGGCAGTGTAACTTAACTTTTGAGGCGGTACGAAGTTCGCCGCGACAGCTAGTTTCATATGTATATTTTATTGACGTTACGTTTAGGTCAAGCACTCGTGCACACTGGTTCCCATTAAATCCAGTCACCTGCCCTGTCATCTCCTCACAAAGCCACGCCCTGTGCCTGTCCCACATTATATTCACACGGAAACATCAATCGGATATCAGAACAGGAGCACAGAAAGCGACTGGTATCTATCAAACAGACAGACGGACAAGGAACGCATTCATTAGCGGTCGCTGCACTGCGCTTGCGCTTTCGAGAGGACTGCCGCCATGTTGTTGTGGGGAATCAGAAGGACTACTTTGAAGAGAACTTGATGAGGATACCGGGATGAGAAAAATGGGAGGTAAGAAGACAAAGTTGGATTTTTTGTTATATTTTTAAAAATCAGTCATGATATATTTATCTGACTGAATTTCTGCCTGGATTTTAAAAGTATTTGAACATTTTAGTTTATTCTACTAGTTGTGTACCGCGGTTTCACCTGCTTCTAATGTTGTTGATTAGATGTTAAATAGCCTATATCTTTCCTCAAGAATTATATTAAAACGGGCACAGATTTTAGTTTTACTATACCTACTTTATTAGTAGTATAGTAAAGATTCGAAGTTTCTTCTCCGGAAACACTGGCCTCAATTACACGTGAAGAAATATACGACGAGTAAAATCGTTACATGTAACTAATGTAACCTATTTACCTACTGAAAGAATCATTTATCATGATTCTAGCTAGCCTACCAAACATGGCAAGTAATGGCAACGCGAGAGTGAGCAATCAAAAACAAATTGTCTGAATACCAATCGGTATAACACTTGTATAGCTTGGTATTGGAGAATCAGTATCTTGCATGACCTCCAATTTTCTTTTTTCTTATAATCTACGTCTGTACTACTATATATACCTACTACATATTATTATTGTAAAAATAAATTTCAATCTCTTTGTCAGCCTTTTCCCCTTAACCTTTTCCTTTTCCTGGGCTACACGATACCCCTTGGTAAGACTGGTTGTCAGATTTTCGGGCTTCTCGACTACCCGTAATGACTGTCAAAGATCTAGAAATTACAGCCGGGAATCTAATAACTGAAATCACTAACAGTGAATATATTTATAAGCCTTGTTGCAGGTATGCTTGATGCAGTTATTCCAGTATAAGCTGACCTCTCATTGTATATGATTTGGTGTGTACTACAAGCAATTTTTTTTTGGTAGTTTTATTTTAGTGACTAATAACTAGTAGCTGCAAGTCAGTTAGGAATACCAATTAATAAGGTCACGCTGTTTACCTTCTGTTGATACATCTTCGATAGAAAGCTATCTCATTCTTAATAGCGATATCTCTTTCTCACAAATGAAACAGATTGAAATGAGCGTGTGATTTGAATGAAGACTCGCGGTTTTGAACGTCTGTAATTATATTGAGCTGTTAAGCGATTTTAATTAGGTTTTTTCTTTATGAATCGTGAGAGGAAGCCTTACAGAAGAGCTTGGTATTTGTTTGTTGCAGTTTTTAGAATAAAGCTAACAATGAAAGCAACACAAAGGAAAGCTTTTTCTGAGCAAAACTGGAGCATTGCATGAAGAGAAACGTTAACGGGATAGTTGTTTTTGGACACCTTATCATCTGACAAAGAAAATAACTGGCATTAGCTACGAAAGCAAGTCTAAACAGTGACAAACTGGGAACAGGAAATATATAAGTACAGTGCGCTGCACGACAGTAGATAGTAACACAACCAGTAAAAGCTAGCTTCACTTTCTGTTGAAATTCCGTACTACGCTAGTCCAGCATAAAGACAAAGGGTTACTTATCACCGACGTACGACTTACTGTACCTTAATTCCCAAAGGATATTGACATAGAACTAGATGTGCCCTCCGATTTCACTCACTCCTAAGGGTCAGAGCGTGATGTTAATTAGTCCATAACTTTCCTCGGGAGTTAGGCTATCATATGCTTATTTCCCAACTGGTAAGTAACTCTTAGAGATAAGCGCGTAGGGACAAACAAGGTTTATAGTAAATCTCTCTTATACTAACCCTCTCACACTCTTCCACACACTTTACAAACTACTCACCGAGAGGTTAATACTCCTCACTCCATTTTGGTTAATTTTATTTTAAACTTTTTCTTCCTCCTGTTATTAATATGTCTAACTAGCTGCTCAAAAGTTAATTTACAATGCCATCTGCTAGAAATGTATGGAACTTATTATAAGAGAACATTTAATTTGCAATAATGAAAATATTAAGGTCAATAGTCGAAATAAAAACTTAGGATAGTTTTTATTTCTTCTTTTAAGTTTGACCAAAACACACCCTTTGTGCAACATTTTATTAAAATCGGTTCAGTAATTTAGGAGTCCATTGCGGACAAACAACGTGACACGTAATTTATTTATATATTAAGATTAAGCGAGTAATGTGTAATGTTCATCACAAGGAAGAGCGCTGATGTCTGAGATACAGATATCTTTTTTCTATTTCAGACACAGATGCCTTCAATATAAAATAAAGAAAATTAAAACTTGTACTGTATATCTGATTTTATGTATGTTCTATGTTCTGTGTGTCGAATAAATTACCATTATTATATTATTACTGGCTGACCCAGCAAGCGTTGTTTTGCCATATAAAATGTTTGGGGTGGACCACCCTTAACATTTAGGGGGATGAAAAATAGATGTTTTCCGATTCGCAGACCTAACTGATATGCACACGAAATTTCACGAAAATCGGCCGAGCCGTTTCGGTGGAGTTTAATAACAAACACCGTGACACGAGAATTTTATATATAAGATTAGATTATTAAAGAAACAAATTTTTCAGTTTTATTATATTAGTGTACATTTTTGTTATTAATTCATTTAATTCAGACATTGTCCATAATACACTCGAGAGCAATGAATCCGGGTCACTTAAAGAATCCTAAAAATCTCGGAAACTAAAAATGCTAGGTTAATGCAATAAATTGTATTTAATAGACAATGTAATACTACTTAAATGAAGGTATTAAAACTTCTTAGTTATTGTAAAGTTATATCATAAAAAAATCAAATTTGAAAAAGGGCCACTTTCGAAGATGGAACTACGAAATTACAGCATTTGGTTTTGCTTTTGTTTGTAATCTGTCATTTATGTGGGTACATAAACCATGTTGATAGTGCTCTATATTCATTATTCAAGCTGAAATTATGGCGCTTACGCCTGAAGAATGCACCAGAATACTTACAATGCTGGAAACCGGCCGGAGTCAGCGCGATACAGCCAGGACTCTTTGTACTGTTGACAGCGACACACCGACGTGTGTCGCTGTCAACAGTACAAAGAGTTCTCCGACGTTACGAAGAAACTGGTTCTAACCTACGCAGACCAGGAACGGGCAGAACCAGGTGTACCACAGCACGAGAACACCGATACTTGGTGAACACCATGCTTCGAAATCGCTTTCTCACAGGAACTGAACTCACAAATCAGTTTCGACGCCTCGGAGGAAGTAACCCAAGTGCATGGACAGTAAGACGTCGGCTTGCTGAATCTAACTTAAAACCCCTTAGACCTGCAAACGGCCCTAAACTGGAGCGTGGGCATCGTATTTCAAGACTAAGATATGCCCAGAGCCACGTAAATTGGAGTATTGAAGATTGGTCAAAAGTTATGTTCTCCGACGAATCAAAATTTATGCTCTACAAGCACGATGGAAGACACAGAGTGTATCGAAGACCAGGGGAAAGATTCAAGCAAGCATGCATCGAAGAAAA
The DNA here is from genome assembly GCA_905147745.2 of Phlogophora meticulosa. NCBI lineage: Eukaryota > Metazoa > Arthropoda > Insecta > Lepidoptera > Noctuidae > Phlogophora > Phlogophora meticulosa. The sequence goes on along the minus strand of LR990535.1, from coordinate 2,295,652 downwards.
AGTAGCCTACGGTGGTGGGTCTGTACTTGTGTGGGCCGGAATTTCTTCTGAAAGTCGCACAGAGCTGGTGATCATAGAAAACGGCTCTTTAACTAGCGTAAGATATGTGGAAGAAATCCTCAATGATCACGTTGATCCATTTATGGTCAATTTAGGTGAGGATGCTATATTTATGCATGACAATGCCCGACCTCATACAGGTAGGATTGTGAATGACTACCTTCAAGAGATGAACATTACTCGTATGGAGTGGCCAGCGCACAGCCCGGATATCAACCCGATCGAGCATGCTTGGGACGAGCTAGGCAGATGCGTAAAACAACGAAACCCTCCCCCAATCACGCTTCGTGAGCTCAAAATTGCTCTCACAGAGGAATGGGAGAATATTCCCCAAAATCGTATAAGGAACTTGGTGTACAGCATGCCAAACCGCGTAAACGCAGTAATGGAAGCACGAGGAGGCAATACGAAGTATTAAAATTCAAGAAAATCGTAATAAAGTTCAAAAATTTCATGTTTCCTATTTTTGTTTAAAGGAGAGATCAGCAGTTTTTTTCTTTATGTAATTTTGTGTTAATAAAATGTATGGTGACTCGTATTTTTTTTACTTTCATTTAAGGAGTATTACATTGTCTATAATTAAATACAATTTATTGCATTAACCTATCATTTTTAGTTTCCGAGATTTTTAACATTCTTTAAGTGACCCGGATTCATTGCTCTCGAGTGTATGTACTTGGTTACTATTTGGTTCTAGCATGATTTGATTAGACGAACATCTTGAACAAATTGGTTGTGTAGTTTCTATTGAACCCGCAAAGACAATAACAGAGTCGATTTATAACAATCTCGTGGCTCGTCCGTCTGTCTACAACATGTGAATGTCATTTGAGGAATGCAGCCGCTACGCTCCACATAAAATTATCTCCTAGTAATTCCCCAGTTAACTTGTTATTGGAAACAGTATAATTATAGTTTATTACCAGCGCCATACTGTCTTAATCAAAAGCCACACACAACGATATTCAATTACATTGCTTTTGTTAATCAACAAACTTGATTTTATACCATTTGACGCTTTCAAACATCATCTGCTTAGCCTTTTCTCAACGATGGTGAAGACAAGTCTAACCGGGTGCAGCTGTATACTGGTAGATAGACTATCTGACCTCCATACCCCACTAACACGATACCCCTTGGTAAGACTAGTTCTCAGAATTTCGGGCTTCTGACTGTCAAAGATGACAGGCAGTACCAACGGCTGGACGTGCTTTACACGGCACGGAGGGGTCAACACCCCTCCGTGCCAAAAAAACCAACCTAACATACCTATTGATTCGACAGCATATCAAAAAGATTGTCCATGCTAAAGCTGGTTTGAGGTCTTAGTAAGAACCTATAAATAAATTATTACGTTAATATTGCATAAAGGTTTTAAAGGGGCCAAATACCAGTGTTGTGCACTGCTCACTCTTCAATTATGTCACGGATACTTAAGAACTGATGTCAGTCAAGTTTCTCAGTATTAGCGCCCTATTAGATCATAGATCAGTTAGCACAGATTTGTCGTTAGGTAGAATTATTCTATACTAGCACCCACCCGCGGCTTACACTGCGTAGGTATGTATTTTTATAAATTACTAGCTGTTACCCGACCATTTCCATAAAATAAGCCTAAGTTTGTCCTTATAACATCACTTATCTGCCAGAGAAATTCCGGTCATAATCGTTCCAGCCGTTTTGGAGTCTATAGTAACATACCCACATACACACATCGATTTAAATATGTTTTGTTATAATATACATAACAATATATGAAACATAAATAACTGACTGTCGTCAGTCTTGTGCGCTACTGCTAAACACGAGATCCTGGGTCCGATTCCCGGTTTGAGCAAAGTGCCTTACATTGCCATGGGCTCGCCCCAAATTACATGGGCCTTAAACATAACTGGTGAAATGTGGGGGTAGTATAGTCAGACCTCTGCGTAACACTTCTGGGAATACAAGCTGTTGTTGTATTACGTTTTCTTTTTACCCTGCCCCATCTACAGAAAGAGTTCTCAGTCCTACTCTATGGTCCCCAGGTATTTGCGTGCAGACATAAACGTGTCAAGTGCGAGCGGCCGCGTCATTTTGTCGCGCGTTGTTGCGAAACGCTTCATTCGTGAAATGTCGTCGTTTATTTGTGTTGTAATTATCGGTGGTTGCACTTTCTATGTCGCCCGGGAGCTGGTCTGCAGGAGCGTCATGTGGACATGCGACAATGCGGGATCTATTTATGTTATTGGTATAAATGTTGTATTGTCTTTATGTGTTTGAGCTGTGGAAGAGAATTTATCGATCGGTATATAACCAAGAAAATATTCTAAAATGCGACAAAGAACCACTATTACTCACCTAAATTATCATAATTTTAACTGTTAACTACGCTAGCTACTATGTAAGTATTTAGGTATGTCCTATTGTAATTTTCATATTTATATTTTATGTATTGTACTTTAAGTAAAGAGTACACTACGAACTACCGGGAATCGATCCCAAGACTTCATGTTTAGCAGTAGCACTTGCGACCAATTAGGTAATGAGAAGGTTAGAAATTTAAATTTAAATCCAATATACTACGATAACAGGAAAAAAATAAACCAAAAAGCTTTAGATCATTGGTTCCCAAGCAGTGTTCCACAAAAGGTTTAAAATATCAACTTTTTAACTTAAAAATCACATTGATGTACATCGAATTTAATTAACTATGACTGTTATATTCTCTATTTCAATTGAAAACAATATATCACTTATGAATAAGTACGCTAGAAGCTTCAATTGTGTTTATCGATACCAACGAAAAAAAGTAGGTTCTCTATTCAATACGTTTTTTTTTTTAATTTTTACTCATATCTTTTTACAGTGTAGTCCGAATTCGATTAATCTTTTTTTATTAGATCCATACATCAAAGTTAGTCCCATTCACATTTGAAAGTGAAAAAATCACCCCTAAGGGTAGAAAATGGGAGATAATTTATTTTTACCTACTGAATTTACAGTTCACTTTCGGCTATTGTAACGATCCCACCCACAAAAAAGCGAAAAACAATACAAAAATACTCCTTTAGATCTAAAGATACTTTATTAATAACTTATCACTGAAAAATAGATCTTAATACAAGATATGGAAAAGAACCAGCGCAGACTAACACGTTGATCCACACTAGGAGTTTCTCCTGTATCGTGGGTGCGTTTACAAACATTCAAACTCACATACACAAACAGCCAGACACGGAACAACTACCTGTAGGCCATACAAATATTTGTTCCGTGCGGGAATCAAACCCACGACAGGCAGCGCACCAGCTCAGCTCGCTCAGCCGTTGTGCCAAACGTGCCGTCGATCTACTGTTTGTAACCATCGATCACTAATTTATTAGTGATCGACGTTTGTAACCCATTTAATATGCACACCGCACTGGCAAACTACATTTAAAGAAATAGGACCCCACAAAAACCCATTCTGAATCTCCAAAAGCCTGTTCAAACATACCCGCATCTAGTCTGAACAAGTTACTTGCATGGAAGTCGTTGTGGCGACAAGTCGTCACCAAACAACGCCTGATCACATCTGTTTGAGCTGTAAATACTCAGCGTTATAATAATACGTCACGAGATGATGGATTTGAGTTAATTAGGCACAAAACATGGCGTTTGGTACGTTTGACGTCCGGTTTTGTTGTGATGAATCTTTGGAAAATATTTTACTTAAAAGCAAATATTTATTAGATTGTGCGACGACTTAGGAGCTTTTATGCAGGATAGGATAGAAGAGGCTGCTCTTAGAGAACCCATCATCGTCATCATCCTCCAATCTTAATCACAATTTATCTAATTTCGGCGCAGCATGCAGCATCTTCTTCTAAACATCTCTATATCTATTTGCCTTCATCTCAATAGTCGCCTTCGTAGCCAGATCATCTTTAACATAAATCTATTTATCGTAACATTATCCCTATTCACCACCACTCTCGACTTCAGTGTGTGTGCGCACGCATACTATAAGTACACCCCTTTGCTTATCTGTATGAGTTGCTTACTATATCCTCTGCTCCAACCGACCGAAAGAAAAAACTTTAAATAACCAACAATTTAGGTCTCAAATCGGTGAAAGAAACCAGTATAAGGGAACCGGCATGGTTTAGAACCTCGCAGACACCATACCGGGCCCTCGTGGGACATTACGTGCCCCTCCCATAGGGAAGGTTCCACCAGTGGGAATCTTATTGGCTGATTGCATATCACCGATCGTACACCCACATTTGACTAGTTACGTTTAAGTCCCATGTAATAAGGAGCGAGCCTATTGCCATCAATCGCATACAAATCTAGACTCCGGGCTGCTACTGTGAAATCCCAGATAGAAAAACCGAATATCACTAAGCCTGACGTGGAAGCCAGGACATCATGCTCAACAGTAGACCTGGCAACCACTCGACCAACAAGCAGTCGAGGTAGGCTGATTATGCTTATGTAATTACCACAAAAGGACATCTGCCCATCCTCTCGACACAATCTCTCATCATCATAACCTAAAATGTTTCCGTTTTTAAACTCTTAGTGAAGATCTTAATTAAGTAAGTATTAAAAATATCGTAGTGAGCTCATCTGGCTTATTTAGTACAGAAATGAATTCATTTTACTCAAAAAGTTTTACGTGGATTATTATTTTTGCGAAATTTTGGTGAAAGTCTGACAAGAGTGTGGCCTAGTTTTTGCAAATTAAATATATTATGTACTGTTACTTCGCTCATACCTGCCTATGCTATCTCGTATGTTGTTTTGGATTTTACTGTAAAATTGTAACTGTTTGGATAAATGAGAATTAAGAGAGTTTATAATCTCGCGTATCTTATACTTCAGAATAACACATCCATACTGCCTGTGTTTGTCTGTTACATTTTCACTTTTAATCCGCTGAACACATTTATCTGAAATTTAATATGGAGATAGTTTGACGCCCTGGGAAGGACATAGTTTTTAATCCGCAACTTCGTCTACAAACGCGATAACAGACGTTACGCGGACTAGCGGGTTACAATTATGTAATATAATAATAATATTTTATAATTTACAGTCATTTTGAAGACCTGACTCCAGAGCTAGATATGTAATACCTCTATTTTCAGGAGCCAGTTTCTTCTTCCTTAATACATGCTTCTTATTGTATGCAAGAATTAATTGAAACAACTAGACTTTTACAACATAAATAAATAAATTGACACATATACATACGCAGACGAAGTCGCTTGTAGCTACTAGTGTTTCATAAATATTGGTTGGATATGCACAGACTGTGCAGACATATTGTCACGCAAACCTACTGAGCGCAAATAGACTAATATAATCATAATTATATACTACTAGCTTCCGACCGCGTAAAAAAAGTAGCCTATGTCCTTACCCGGGGTACAATCGATCTCTCTGCCAAGTTTTATCGAAATCCGTTCAGTGGTTTAGGCGTGAAAGACGGACAAACAGACACACACTTTATCATTTATACGAGTAATATTATTATGGATATGAATACATTAAGCGACTCAGATAGCAGATTATGTCAAAGAGACAAAGTTTAAAGTCAGTCGAGTTGCTCGCCTTGGATGCTTTCTTAGAACTCTGCGAACTGCGCCCGCATGACGTCAGTCTTAGATAGGAGAGGCACACAACACTAGAAGATGCAGAAAACCCATTCTGTATGATTGTAGGTACTTGGCACCCGAAATGCTCTTATTTTCAAGTCGGGATCTTAAGAGACCAGGTGGACAGAGGTCAGGAGCTCTTAGCTAAATAAAAGTAGCCGCACTGGTTGATCGAAGGTTAAGCTACGCTTGCCGTGGTCAGTCTGTGGATAGGTGACCGTTCGTAACATATCGAGATTCCTCCGTGCCTCGGAGAGCACGTTAAGCCGTTGGTGCCAACTGTCATTTGTAGATCTTTGACAGTCGTTACGGTAGTCAGTAGCCCGCAAGTCTGACAAGCAGTCTAACCATGGGGTATCGTGTTGCCCAGTAACTGGGTTATGGAGTAACATACTGTACTCCGTGTAAAATATTGGTATTCAGCTGTATCGGGTTAGATTGGAAGCCGACCCCAATATACTTGGGAAATGGCTAGGCAGATGATGATGATCTTAAAGAGACCGTATTGCGTGTCCCCCGTGCTCCCATCATTTCGCGTATCGTCTAAGTTTGGAACCTTAATTGTCTTAGTTCCTATTCCTTGTTGCAGTTGGTTCCAACAGGGCTTTTTTTATGGGACAAGCCCGCCTCACTATTCCCAAACCGCTGGAACTCCTGAAAACCAGAATCAACAGTGGCGATGGCACCAGACAATAAAGCCCGAAAGGGGCGTGAAAGTGAGATAGTCGTCCCAATTGGAAAATTGGTATTCAGCTAGGTTAGACTGGAAGCCGACCCCAACATGGTCTACAAAGGCTAGGCAGATAGATGATGAAGTGTGAAACAAACCTTTTCTTCCTTAACTTTATTGTGTTCGATCGTGTTAGATACCTAGAATAAATTCGCGATTGTTTTTATACCTAATTGGTGGTTGTCACTATTGTTACGTACAGTTATATACTGTCCCACTTTTTTAACCACTAACACGATAATGTGGAGGGATTAGACACTAATTATAACGTATAGTCCGTTTCTTATCTGAATTAATTAATTTAACTTGTATTAACATCCACGTTAGTTACCTGTAGCGTTGCCAGGCGGATAAAGCCGGACATAGGTAGGCTTTTTGATAACGTGTTCGGCCAAAATAAACGGTGTCCGGCTTGTCCGGCTTTTGTAAGACTAAGCTTAGCATACTTAGACCGATGTTTCTCAACTGCCCAACACGAACAGACCGATACTTCGTTATTATTAGTACAACAAACCATACGTCAACTATTTATATACTAATGTAGGGTGTCCGGCCTTTTTACCCAAATGTCCGGCCAATCTGGCTGGTCTGTCCGGCTATTAGGTTTGGCGACCTGGCAACCCTGCACTCCTGTATTCCTCTTAGGGTTTTTGAGAAGTGTATCTATGTATAGTACACCCACGTTTATGTTATGTTTAAGTCTTATGTGGGGGCGAGACTGAGGAAATCCCCATGAAATAACCCAATAATACTGCCCGACTCGGGAATCAAACCGAAGTCTTCACGCTCAGCAGTAGCGCTTGCGAGACTTGCGACCACAAGCCCGAAGAGGCAGCCAAAAAGTCTAGTCAAGTAAGTCGCTTAGTTATTTTTTTTATATTTTAGTTTAACTTAAATGCCTCGTTGTATTTAGACTAACTTGATGCATCTGAACACCAGTATTTTACATGGAGCAACCTCCACAACCCAGTTACTGAGTAATACAATACCCGTAGGTAAGACTGGTTGTCAGACTAGACTTGACTAGACTTGTTAGAGCTTCGGACTCCCCGATTTTTATTGCGCTCACCATAAAATTATTCCGGGTAGGTAAGCAAAACCATACATCCGCTGTTCAGAAATTATTTATAACAAAAGAAAGAGACAACAATACTCCTTACAAGAATAGGCAATGAATGGATGTAATTTCCCTCCAAAGGATGACTCATCATTTCTATGGAAAAAATATACTACTTGCATGCAATTAACATTCAGTTCCTATACAACCTTTTATTTTAATGACAATAAGGTTTAAATTGGCTCGATGTTTCCTGAAGAGGTTGTTGTCAGGTAAGGAAGGAATAAAAAGCGACCTTGTAAGCGGCCATGAGAACTTCCTTTTTTTTAGAAGAGCTGTACCTACTTGGAATTTAGTTTAGTGATGCCTCTTTATTCCTGTGAATAATGTAGATGAATGTGTTTGCAAGTGGAAATTAAATATTGTCAAACAAACAGTAATACCGAATACATCCGACAGAGAACCAAAGTTACCAACATCGCTCAAGGAATTAGCAAGTGGAAGTTGCAGTGGACTGGCCATATCTCGCGAAACGTGTAAACGTGTTCTTGAGTGGAGACCGCGACTCGGTAAACGTAGTGTAGGACGCTCTCTGACCAGGTGGGATGACGGTCTGTGAAAGACTGCAGGCAGATGCTGGATGCGGTAAGCAGAAGACAGGGCGCTATGGCGCTCATTAGGAGACGGCTATGTCCAGCAGTGGACTAATATAGCCTGATGATGTGTGTGTTTGAAACAAACAGTAGAGCGTGAACGTTTCTAAGTAATAACCCGTAAACAATATTCGATGTAATTAGGTAGTCAATAAAATGCCCTGACTAGCCTTTGCCCGCGGTTCCACTCGCGTCATAACAATTAATTTTCAGTACTTTTTCTGGATGAAAGGTAAACCCTATGTCCTCTTCTGTATCCCTGACGTGTACCTACTAGATATGAGCGCGGTGTTTTTCAGCCTTGGAATATGAACCTTATTTTTATCCGTATAATGATTAATGTCGTCGCCGAGGGCGTCCTAGAAAACGCTGGCGTGACAACTTACGCGTTTGCAAAAGATTGGCCGGAGAAAACCACACGGAGAGAGGACTGGAAGGCTATGGGGAGGCCTTTGCCCAGCACTGGGGCAATATAGGCTATTTAATCTTTAAACAAATATGAGCAGAAGTTTCAAAGTTGATGTTTCGTGGATTATAGCAATATTCGGAGTGATTGTGAGTCTTGCCTCGAGACTGACCATTTTTTACTGGGTATTTAGTCAGAATTCCGCCAAAATTGCCGTCAAAAGTGCTCACTGCGCTCATATCTTGCACCTACTTATTCAAAATTTCATGATGGTTTATTGAGTAGATACTTAAGGGGTTCACGCCTGGCTTCAAGCGTAATCAATAAACAAACTTGCAATAGTATTAATGTTATATTACTTAAGTAATAGTTACGAAAATATTTCCGACATCCATTTTGCTTAATAATAATTAATCAATTATTTAAAAAAATACTCAATCTCATGATAACTTTATCTATTTGCAAAAACATTGCTCAATATTTACCTGCAACTGGAGACAACTTCCGCATGACGCACCATCGCGACTTCCACTGAAAACAAATAAAAAGTCAAATTAATTTATTGAAATAAACCTTAGGTAACACATGGCAACTCAACAACTAAGTATCGGAATATATATATAATATATTGTCGATTTTGGTACACAGTAGTTTTTTTTTATATATTTATTTTGGCATATTGGTATGTGCTTGCTAAAATGTGGCAAATTATTTAATTTAATTATTTATAAAGATGATTGATACAGTTATTATTTTTTGACATATGTTGTATAGATTCAAGTTCTTCAAACCTATCAGACAGACGTGTTGCTGGGGAGTTTGTTCTGCCACTTTTTCTTAAAAGCAAAAACACTAGGAAGTGGTGAAGGATGGGCGTTATGAGGGACTGTCTTTTGTAAACGTCTTGCCGTTCAAAAATTGCTGATTCTCGGCTTAGTAATATAATTCATAATTATATTCAAATAACTGAATTTGAAACCTCCGAAACAGCTGGACCGATTTGTATGATTTGGACTGAGAATCGGCTACTATCTATTTTTCATACCCCTAAGTGATGAGGGTTGTCCACCCTTTACATTGTTTTTAATTTTTTGTACAAAATTTTTGGCATTAAAATTACATACAGCCCAAAATTTCACCCTTCTACGATCAACCCCTATATGGCAAAACATCGTTTGCCGGGTCCGCTAGTAATATTTGCATGCAAATAATGTCTGTAAGACAACTTTGTACACCATGTTTTATGCAAACAAAAATTGATTGATTGAATATTTTAATTTATTAGGATTTGACAGGACATCATAACACCACACTCTGAATCATCGAAGAGTTAGGCAGAGCTATATCTAAATAAATAAATAAAATAAAAATCTTTATTTCGGACAAGTACATCCTACAGAACACCTACATTTCGCCAGGTCCCAGATAATACGGGGCGAGCCATTAACCGAGCACAAATCCAGGCTCCGGGCTGCTACTAAGCAATGGCGCACGGAAAACCCAATAACACTTGCACGATCTAGGAATCAAACTGAGGACCTCATGCTCAGTAGAATAATAAAACAAGATAAGAGTAATAAGATTTTTTTTTTACTTGTAAATTTGACATTTTTTTTAAAGAAACTAATACTTTAGATCTTATCCTAGACGTGGACGTAAAACTACTATTAATAAATAGTACGTAAACGAAGCCAAGGATATCAGGTAGTAAAATACATAATTGATTAATATTTAATTAAATTATAAACGCTTGAGTTTAAACACGTAATGGTTATGCAAATATGGTAAAAAACGAATAGACAGATACTTATACGTAGCTCATTGAATATTACAAATATGCAATAGGGTACTTGATTACCATCAAAAGACCTCGACGTAATTGTGAACTCAGAATAGCCATATTCTGAGTTCACAATTACGTCGAGGTCTCACAGTGCCAACTGTGAGCCGTCAGTAAAAATAATATAAAAAAAGTTAGAAAAATAAGTGATTGTCTACTACCAAAAGAATAAATAAGAGGCACAGGCAGTTTTTTTTGGGACAACCCTGCTACACTACTCCCGAACCACCGCAACTCCTGAAAACCAGAATCAACAGTGGCGACCATCAGAAAAGCGTCGAGACAATGAAGCCCGACGAACTTTTACCCTGTTGCTAAAGTAACAGGTTAATGTTTCTTACCAATGAATATTTTCTCTATACCTCGACTCGAACAGAAACTCATTGACCAACACTTTTCTATACCGACCAGCCACATGTTGCCAACTGGACAGCAATTTTCTGTGGTAACGGAGGCTATGAATGAACAATATGTTTGTCCTACTCGCACTGCGGTACTTTTGTATGTGCTATTTCATTCACGCGTCAACCCCGATGGATCTTGTTTGGGGTGGCCATGTTTTTAATTGGTTAAGGATAGAGACGAGACTGTTTTTTTTCCTTTAATAATTTTTATACAATCTTCTAGTCTAATAATAAGCTGTCTGGCAATAACATGTTTTCTTTGCGAGCTATCAATTTTTTTGTGACACTATATCAGTTTAGTAAGTTATGTTTATTTTCTTTGTTATTAAGCCGGTTCGGCTTACTTATCATTATCTCAAGGGGAAGCAAAAAATAGGAAAGCTTGTGACAAATTATAAGACAGATAACATGTAAAAACCTACTGAATCAATAAAATACCGGTCGACGTAACGTATTGCCAAAAAATTGTGCGAATTAGAGTATTTATCTTCTTTTCTTATTTTTTTCATGTGGCCGCCTGCGATGCAAGAGGTTGCGGGTTCGATTCCCGCCTTGGGAAAAATGTTTGTACGATCTACAAAGATTTGGTCCGGGTGTTCTGGGTATTTGCTATGTACAACAAAAAATATCAATCTATGTAATGTATTGTATTAAGTATAACAGTCATCTAGTACCCATAATACAAGCTCTGCTTAGCTTGGAGCTAGATGATGCTGTGTGGATTGACCAGCATGATTTATTATTTTATTATTATTTATTTACTTTTATGTTTTACTATCACTTACATAAGATTTGTAATGTTATTTCTTTAAAATAACAGTTCAGCAGAGTTTACAGAACAAATAGGTTTCAATCGGTTTATCTAGTAAAGTTCAACTTAAACTGAGAGTGAGCGAAGGCATAACAGCGCAATTTTCTCTCACTCTCTCTTTCTTAAAATCCTAAAATTCATCAATCATAGACACTCTACAATCGGTCGAAAATATATAGCGTGTGCTGCCAGTCCGATGTCGCGCAACGTCGCACCACTGAGGCGCCCCGTCTCCCCTCAGTTGCCGGCAGTTGCCCGCCGCGGCTCACCTTTATTGCACGTCTGTTCGCGCCAGAATACCGCGGAATATGGCAGAAATCGACACAGAGACTCTCATACTGGCAGTGAAAAAACAGCCAGCGTTATACGACAGAAATGATCCTTTTTATTTTACCAAAAGGAAATTCAAAGCTAGAATGTGGATTGAGGCGTGCAAAGAAGTATTCGAGGATTGGGATAGTTTCGGGGCACAAGAAAAGGTTGAACACGGTGAGCAATCAAAGCTGTAAATATTGCGGCGTAACTTTACGCGATTTAAGCACTTCATCCATTAGAAATAAAAGCGAAATTCGTCATATAGTATTTTGTAAACTGGCAACAATTTGTTGTTGGTAACTTTTATAGGAAAATACGACGCAAAATGAAGTTTGACAGTTGGAAAAAAAATTTAGAAATGTGTTGACAAAGCAGGTTACGAATGGCATGTAATTAAATCGATATCTGTAATTCCCTTTTACGAACAAACTGTGGCTGAGCGATTGATTGCTGCGCTGCGTGTCGTGGGTTCGATTCCCGCATGGCACAAATACAGTGAAACCTGGGTAATTGGGATCTCAAGGGACCAAGGATTTTGTACCATTTAATAGGTTTTCATTTATCCAGCTTTTCAATTAGACAGGTTTAAAATTTAATTGTTCATTCGCAGAGAACCCTGCTTATAGAGGTCAAAATGTACCGTTATTCCATTCATAAAGGTTAACACATGTTAATGAAAATGTGTAATTTTGGTGTTATGAATTAAGTGTAGTTATGTATTTTAGGCATAATCAGATAGAAGCTCTAATTATTTTGTTTGACATTTTGTAAACTTTTAGTGTCTAAACACACTATGCCGAAGTTACGCGACCGAAGTTCTGCACAATTAGGTCTGCAATGCTATTTGAACTACTGACGCTTTGCCGAAATTACGTCGCGTCATAGCGTATAGCCTAACTTCGGTCGGGCGTAAGTTCAGCGGCAACTAATACGCGACTGAAGTTCAGTTCGATTGCCGACGAAGACCCGGGGGCGGGGAGCTACCCGCGCCCCGCCCGTAGTGTTCATTTCGCTTCTGTCAGCGCTTCAACGCTCGAGACACTGAATACACACACAAAGTTGCGGATCTGAATTTCTGCCGCGTGAGTTCGGCATGGTGTGTCATTTCAGCTGAATACGTCGGAACGTAAAATCAGCCGCCGATCTTCGGTCGCGTAACTTCGGCATAGTGTGTTTAGACACTTATTCTCTTGTTTGTAGGTTAAAATTTGAGATAGTACTGACAAACAAAGCACGTGCTAAAGAAATTCAAATGTTTGAGTAAACAATCGTGTCGAAACCTGTCCCAACCTGATAAATTGTTTCACTAATAAAGGGAATTGAGCTCCAGAGTCCCAATTATAGAGGTAAACATCGAAAAAATCCTAAAAATCAAATGTCATTTCACCAGGTTCGAGAGTCCCATTAACAGAGGTAATTCGATGAAAAAGTACCGGGACCTCATTGCAGTTCTTAATAATAAAGGGTTTCTCACATATCCAGGTTTTACTGTATTTGTTCCAACCTACAGGTAGTTGTTCTGGGTTTGGCTATTTGTGTATGTGAGTTTGAATGTTTGTAAACGCACCCACGACACAAGAGACGATACAGATATTCCTACTGTAGGGCAACGTCAACGTTTAAAAAAAAATACCCCCCCATGGATGGAATTGTCGGAAAAGTAAATAATTTGACCGCCTCTTTAACCTAGTGGTGTGCTACTGCTGAGCATGAGCTTGCTGTTATTGGATTTTTAGCATCCGGATTGTACCCGGTCGATGGCAATAGGCTCGCCCTTTGTTACATTAGACTAAATATAAGTGTCGACATTAGGGTTTGTTATAGGTATCCCTCTGCCGGCGTGATGTTATGTTAAATAATTCTGAATTGGGCAAACAGCAAGCAATTGTAGTTTGGGTTTAAAAAACAAGTTATTTTGTTATCTTTTTGTATCTCGCTGAAAGTAAATAAACACCAGTACCAAATTCAGTATTGATGAATTTCGTTAAACCCAAATTCCTACAGCTCTCCTAATGAGACAGCTCTGACAGTTTTGAGACGGGTACCGGGTTCGATCTCCGGTTCGCACTAAGTTTTAGACACGGAAATGTTTTCGAACATTTTCATCGGAATTCTTGAATATTTGTTCGAGATGGGGATAATGTAAACAAGGAAGTCTTGATGAAGGACCACGGTGTACCAGATAATAAACTAATTGGTTGACTGCCTCGTTGGTGTAGTGGTAGTAAGAGCTACTGCTGAACATGAGGTCCTGCGTTCGATTCCCAGGGCGTATAGTGTTATAAGTTACAAGTTTCTGGATCTAGAATTTCTGAGTAGCATCCCGGAGTCTAGATTTGTGACCGGTTGCTGGTCATAGGCTCGCCCTCTATCACGTGGGACTTAAACATAACTATCGAAATGTGTGTGTACTATAGTGTGCCTCTGCTTCACCCATCGGTGAAAACATAACAGGCAAGTTGTAACGCTTAGTCATGGAAAGAAAACACACATCACCTATGAATTCTGTAACAGATATGTCGCTGGACGTACGAGTAGGTCTCTCCCAAGCTCCACCACAAAACACGGGCCTCCGTCTTCGGTATCCAGTCTAACCCACCCATATGATTAAGGCCGTCGCTCCACCTGGCTGTGGGGCGTGTCACGGTATCGGTACTTCGACAAACATGGCCGGGCCTCTGCCATCTATGTCGGTGACTACAGTTAATCACATTTCGGATCTTAGCCTTCAGAGAAACTCCAAGCAAAGCTCGCTCGCTCGCGCACTACAAGGCAACATGAAGTCTCAAACTATTTCTTAGTATTATGAAACATAATTACTTATCACAGTAATCAAGAGAACTTTTTTGTTAGGCTTCTACGTACGCACTTGGTCTGGCTTGGTACATGCAAAAGAGGGCAAAGAGGACGCACAGAGGTCAATCACTAGGAGGTAGCTAGTCTACGTAAGATATTATTGGCTTAATTGTTATAACGCCTAGACATCTCAAGGTGTTACCTAGAACTGAAAACAATTGAACTTAAATTGGCTTCTTTATGAGCGAGTAGTTCACTGATTGCGATTCTTAACAAAATGTTTACTGCTAGGACTGCCAGTAGAGCTAGTGTCAATAATAATCAAGATGCAGCGGCTAAATCATATAGGAGCGTTTAGAAATTTACCGTTGGCACTCATGTAGCTTTGTTTACGGACCAAAAGCTAGATTTTATGTATTAATTCAACCATCTTCACATTTCAGTCCACGACATCCAAAAACGCTGGAAGAGCCTCCGAACATGCTTCTCAAGAGAACTGGCGGTTCAAAAGACAGATAAAATGGAAAAATCAATTAGAACCAGACCATACAAAAAAAGAAAAAGATACGAATATTTTAACGCTATGTCCTTCCTTCTAGAATTAGACGAGGAGAGCATTGAGTTACTCGTAGATTCCGATGAATCGCTTACAGATCCAGATCCTCTAGCAACTATTAAAAATGAACCTTCAATGGTGGAACCTCCAATGGTGGATCCTCCAATGGTGGACCCTCCAATGGTGGACCCTGTAATGGTGGACCCTCCATTGGTGGACCCTCCAATGGTGGACCCTCCAATGGTGGACCCTCCAATGGTGGACCCTCCAATGGTGGACCCTCCAATGGTGGACCCTCCAATGGTGGACCCTCCAATGGTGGAACCGAAAATGCAAACTCGTGTTGAAGCAGAAGAAGAAGAGCCAGTACCAGCGACTACAACAGCTTTTAGACCAATGATTGAAAAAAGTGAAAACTTGGAAGATAAAATTTTGGACATGTTAAGAGATATAAAGAAAGATGAAGAAGACGAAGATAGACAGTTCATGCTTTCGTTGGTTCCAAGTATTAGAAAATTGAATTCGAAACAGAAGTTTGATGCAAAGATTGAAATATTAAGGGTGTTGAAAAATATTACTTTTCAGGATGATGAACAAACAAACCCTGGTCCCGGGCATTCGAAGAACTGAAGAAATGTCCAAGTGTGGACTTTTAACTATGTGAATAATATGTGAAATCCGTGAGTAGATTGTTCTCTTGATTAAATGCGGAGCCTGAAGAGTTATTTACAAGAGGTTTCCAAAGTGTCTTTACAGATGTAGTATTTTAAATATTGATTACAGCAAGACTCGTTGGTTCAGTGGTCGCAAGCGGTACTGCTGACCATGATGTACTGGGTTCAACTCGAGGGTCGGGCGAAGTGGTATAAGGTTTTATCATCTGAAATTTCATGTTAGCAGCCCTCAGTCCGGATTTGTGCCCAGTTGATGGTGAGAGGCTCATCCCTATGACATTAGACTTAATATAACTGGCGAATGAAGGTGTACTATAGGTGTCTAGCCCAATAAGGGTTGATGTAACACACTTATTTTATGTTAACACAAGCTCTGCTTAGCTTAAGCTAATTTATGTAACGACGTTTGTTCGAAGATTTATGGTAGTGTGAATTTTGTAGAACAGAGATCAATCTCGTGTATTATTTGTTTTAGGGCAAAAACAGCAATTTGGAATAAAACCAGATCATGCAACATGAACATAGTTTCAAATATGATATATTATTATGATAATTTTTTTTTATAATATTAAGTTCGAAGTGAATCGGGAAAAAGATAGCTAGAGGAATTTTCGGTACCCTTTGCTTACCAGTGGGGCAGTGTCGGATAAATATTGTGCGGACCTGCAATTAACTCAGTGTTGCTATGCAACTGTTATCCATCTGATATAGCTATGTTAGGAGAACCAACAGCTGTTGGTTCTCCTAATCTTTAATAACTAAATAAAATAGATATGTCGTATTTATGAGTTAATGTGTGCCAAAGAGATATTTTCGTTGTTTTTATTTTAAGTTTTAAGTTGATGACATGAATATGTCACGTCATGAACAGATTAATGAAGCATAAGGAGTATGTATACATATATAAGGATCGTAGCAGGCGTATTTGTTGTGTTTACCTACCCCTTATTAAATATAATATAATTTAAAAATAATAATAATATTTGCATGCTATGATTTTAAGCAAAACATGTAAGCTCTATAATGTCCGTATAACAACTTTGTACACCATGTTTTATGCAAATAAAAATTGATTGATTGTGTATGTTGCATTTAAGATAAGTTTTATATAACACTTATACAAATAAAGAGCTTACTATTTATCCAAGTACATTCCGAAATTGCAAAAAAATCACTGATGAATGGCTCCACTCTCTAACATATGAGGAATTAGAAATATTTGTGAAACCATAAAAAACATTTCTTCCGCTAACATGCACACCAGACACAAGGTAGCGTGGCACACCCTACACTTACACCCTACAGACATGCGCTACACTCACACACAAGGTAGCGTGGCACACCCTACACTTACACCCTACAGACATGCGCTACACTCACACACAACACTACCACATGCACTACCTTAAATAGTTTTAATTTTTCTTTACATTTTGTTTAAATTCTTAATTTTTAATCAATCTGTAGTCAATTATTTTACTTTTTGGTTTCATATCTGAAATTTGGAACGCTGTGTCTTTCCTGGAGGTGGGCGTTAATGGCTGCAACACAGTTATTTAACTAATGTAGCTATTTACGTACGCAAATAAGTTGTAAAATTGTGTTTTTGTTCCAATAAAGATTATTATTATTATTATTATTACTTATCCTTTCCCAAAATGATGTAATAAAATATCCTTTTAATTTTACTTTGTTTTAATGACTACGACCAACGAGTGACGACCTCGGTCTATGCGGAACCCCTAAAGCCATTAGGATTAATGTACCCTTTTATTTGACCTTGTTATATATGGAATGCGAACTGCATGCCTGTCAACATCAGAGAGGTCATTCTAAAAACTGATCACGTGATCCAAGTTTAGTGCTAACACTAAAAGCTGACTGAACGACTGAATAATCGTTTGTAGTGACAAAAATTTAAAGTCTGTTCCAATGTTTGTTTCCATTTGATGCTATTTGCATTTAAAAGAATATCATCTGTGTGTCTGTCTAAATTAAGTTTATTTAGGAATTATTGGCAATGCTTAATGAGTTAAAATAATTTTCTAAGTTTCAGTGCATTCTGAACGTTGTCTCGGTTTAAAAAGTTATTTTACTTAAATTTGTTTAC
The DNA here is from genome assembly GCA_905147745.2 of Phlogophora meticulosa. Lineage (NCBI taxonomy): Eukaryota > Metazoa > Arthropoda > Insecta > Lepidoptera > Noctuidae > Phlogophora > Phlogophora meticulosa. The sequence continues at coordinate 2,277,616 of LR990535.1, read as the reverse complement.
ATATTTGGAAACAAAATTCATAACGCAGTAGATAAATACGAGTATACCTGGTTAAAATGTTACTAATTTAGAGTTAAGAGTTATTAACTCCTTGAAGGCGAACAGTAGTTGAGGTTTATCAACCAGTCTTCAGTAAGCGTATGTCATGAGAGGCGGCGAAATGGTCATGAAAACGGTGGTACAGACGCCAGCACATCCAAGCTATCCCAAACTGTCAAATTGCACTAATTGGACATGAACCTTATTGTTTTGTAATAAAGTTGGGAAACTATGACGACCGATGTGGCGCGGCGGGCGAAGGTCCGCCTGCGACGCAAGAGGTTGCGGGTTCGATTCCCGCCTTGGGACAAATGTTTGTACGATCTACAAATATTTGTTCCGGGTGTTCTGGGTATTTGCTATGTATAATAAAAATATATATCTATGTAATGTATTGTATTAAGTATATCAGTCATCTAGTACCCATAACACAAGCTCTGCTTAGCTTGGGGCTAGATGATGCTGTGTGGATTGTCCAGCAATATTGTTTTTTTTTTTTTATCAAGGTACTTCGACAGATTGTAATAGCTGGCCGCTATTCAAAGGGTATTTTTTTTCTTAGGGTAAGCTTGCCACACTGTACATAAACCACTGCAAATCCTGAAAACCAGAATAAGCAGTGGCGACCACCAGAAAAGCGTCGACAATGAAGCCCGACGAGTTCCGGAGAAACGAATCAACTGTCTTGGATCCCGCAACTAAATTAATCAGAAAAGAACAGCGGAGCATTTAAAAAATACATAATTTCCACTTCTGCCCGTATCAAGCAGGAGATAGAACAGAGCTAGGTCAATAGGCACAAAGGGTCGTTACAACCGGGTTAAACCCAGTTGCCTAGGACCACGGATTAAAAGTAATAGTGATTTTAATGGGTGCTAAATTATAAGTGTACAAAGGAAAGCGTTACCAACAATTAAAGAGATTAAAGATTTTTGTATTTTAAACTTGTTATGAGTGATGGAATGCCAATCAGGGCAAACACTTTTGCAACCGAAAATACTATTAAAAAGAAATAAAGATAACGAAGATCTACTCTCGAATCTCGGCATAATAGGCTGAGTACTCCTGAGTGGTTGCTCCCGCCATAAGATGAAATTGAAACATAAACTTTTTACGGTTTCGTGGAATTGATGCAAAATTTTAATTAAAGAGAGAAATGGGATTGGCCCAACTAGAAGAGCTATTTGCGATACTAATTTTAATTTATTCATAGAATAGCTAGTGGGGAATATTAATTAATATACAAAGTGACTAAAATCAAACGATATCGTTTGATCTTTATTTTTATAAAAAGAAAACGTAATTACTTAGTTTGTTTAAGATTAAATTTGCTTTTCAGGTTTGCATTTTAGTCTTTAATTTTGAAAACACACGAAAATGTGGAATGCTATAAAGTATTAAGTATAGGACGATTATCAAAAACAAACTCATTTGACCGGAATAAAGAAAGGACTAGATGAGAGCATTTTTAGTCGGGATGTCGGTAGGGGTAGTCGTGTTTTGTGTCGGAGTGTGTATCTTGTTTGACGACCGCTATGGCACGGCGGGCGATGGTCCGTCTGCGATGTAGGAGGTTACGGGTTCGATTCCCGCCCTGGGACAAATGTTTGTACGATCAACAAAGATTTGTTCCGGGTGTTCTGGGTATTTACTAAGTGTGATAAAAAATATCTATTTATGTAATGTATTGCATTAAGTATATATCAGTCATCGACTACCCATAACACAAGCTCTGCTTAGCTTGGGGCTAGATGATGTTGTGTGGATTGTCCAGCATTATTTATTATTATTTATTTACTTTTACGTTTTACTATCACTTACATAAGATTTATAATGATATTTCTTTAAAGTTTCAGTTCAGTAGTACCAACAGCACTAAGTGGGTTTATAGAACAGATAGGTTTTAATCGGTTTATCTAGTAAAGTTCAACTTAAGGGGCAACTTAAAGTGAGAGTGAGAGAAGGCATAGCCGCGTAATTTTCTCTCTCTCTCTCTCTCTTTTTAAAAATCCTAAAATACATCAATCATAGACACTCTACAATCGATCGAAAATATATAGCGTGTGCTGCCAGCCCGATGTCGCGCAACGTCGCACCGCTGAGGCGCCCCGTCTCCCCTCAGTTGCCGGCCGCGGCTCACCCTTATTGCACGTCTGTTCGCGCCAGAATACCGCGGAATATGGCAGAAATCGACGTAGAGACTCTTATACAGGCAGTGAAAAGACGGCCAGAGTTATACGACAGAAATTATCGGTGTTTCTATAGCAAAAGGAAAGACGCACCTAGACTTTGGATGGAGGCGTGCCAAGAAGTATTCGAGGGTTGGGATAGTTTCGGAGCACAAGAAAAGGTTGAACACGGTGAGCAATCAAAACTGTTAATATTGCGGCGTAACTTTACGCGATTTAAGCACTTCATCCATTAGAAATAAAAGCGAAATTCGTCATATAGTATTTTGTGAAGTGGCAACATTTTGATGTTGGTAACTTTTATAGTAAAATACGAAGCAAAATGAACTTTGACAGTTGGAAATAAAGTTTGGAATGTGTTGACAAAGCAGGTTACGCATGGCATGTAATTAAATCGATATCTGTGATTCCCTTTTTTCGAACAAAATATTATTTCAATGGTACTTAGGTTAGGTCAAGTTCTGCAAATACCATTACACAGTATTTTTAATTTGATTTATTTAGTGTGCAAGTCAGTATTCTTGGTTTAACTTTGAAATCTTGTTTTGTTCGAAAAAAGAGAATATAATACAAATAGGTTTCGATTTAAGTATTTTTGATAAACAACTCCTTATTCTTGTTTTATAAATCGAACTGATGTAAGGACCACATTTTTGGTGTCAATACGATAAAAAAAGGTCATCTCGTTTTTTTTTTTTCATTTTTATGTATATTGTAGGCATAATCTGATAAAAGCTCTAGTTATTATTTTTGACATTTAGTGAACTTTTAGGGTCTAAACACACTATGCCAAAGTTACGCGACCGAAGTTCAGCACAATTACGTCTGTAATGCTATTTGAATGACTGGCGTACAGCCTAACTTCTCAAGTTCAGCGTTCAACTTATTCTGTGAGCACACATTATACGCGACCGAACTTCGGTTGGATTGCCGACGAAAATCCGGGGGCGGGGAGCAGCGGGGAGTAGCCCGCGCCCCGCCCGTAGTGTTCATTTCTGTCAAAGCTTCAGCGCTCGAGACACTGAATACACACACAAAGCTGCGGAACTGAATTTCTTCACTTTTGGTGTGTCATATCAGCCGAATACGTCGGAACGTAAAATCAGCTACAAAAATTCGGTCGCGTAACTTCGGCATAGTGTGTTTAGACATTTATTTTCTTGTTTGTAGGTCAACATTTGAGATCGTAGCTAGCATGGATGTTGTATAGGTTAACCATAACAGCGTTGAAGATTGCAACCTTGTCATCAACTAAAGTAGATTCCGTCAAAGGATTAGCAATAGGCACGCCCTCTGTTAGTTGTGACTTAATAAGTGTCGACATGAGGGTGTGTGTATAGCTAACCCTTCGCCTAACCTGGATTGCAGGCGTAATGTTATGATGTTTTATTGAATAATTCTGAATTGGGCAAACAGCAAGCAATGATAGTTTAGGTTTGAAAATAATATATATTTTGTCATCTTTTTGTTTCTTGCTGAAAGTAAATTAACACCAGTACCAAATTCAGTATTGATGAATTTCGTTAAACCCAAATTCCTACAGCTCTCCTAATGAGACAGCTCCGACAGTTTTGAGACGGGTACCGGGTTCGATCTCCGGTTCGCACTAAGTTTTAGACACGGAAATGTTTTCGAACAACTTCATCGGAATTCGTGAATATTTGTTCGAGATGGGGATAATGTAAACAAGGAAGTCTTGATGAAGGACCACGGTGTACCAGATAATAAACTTATTAGTTGACTGCCTCGTTGGTGTAGTGGTAGTAAGAGCTACTGCTGAACAAGAGGTCTTGCGTTCGATGCCCAGGGCGTATAGTGTTATAAGTTTCTGAATCTAGAATTTCTCAGTAGCATCCCGGAGTCTATGTCTATGTCTCAAGTCCAATGTGAAAGAGGGCAAGTCTAGTGACTCTGGGCTGGTACGAAAAAAATCCAGATAGAAAAACCAAGCCCTTATCATGCTCAGTCGTCGTTCTGGCGACTACAAGGCAACATTAAGTCTCAAACTATTTATTAGTATTATGAACATAATTACTTATCACAGTAATCAAGAGAACTTTTTTGTTAGGCTTCTACGTACGCACTTGGTCTGGCTTGGTACATGCAAAAGAGGGCAAAGAGGACGCACAGAGGTCAATCACTAGGAGGTAGCTAGTCTACGTAAGATATTATTGGCTTAATTGTTATAACGCCTAGACATCTCAAGGTGTTACATAGAACTGAAAACAATTGAACTAAATTGGCTTCTTTATGAGCGAGTAGTTCACTGATTGCGATTCTTATCAAAATGTTTACTGCGAGGACTGCCAGTAGAGCTAGTGTCAATAATAATCAAGATGCAGCGGCTAAATCATGTAGGAGCGTTTAGAAATTTAGCATTCGCACTAAACTTTAACCCCTTTGTTTACGGACCAAAAGCGAGATTTTATGTATTTATTCAACCATCTTTACATTTCAGCCCACGAAATCAAAAGACGCTGGAGGAGCCTCCGAACATGCTTCGCAAGAGAACTGGCGGTTCAAAAGGCACATAAAATAGAAAAAGCTTGTAGAAAAGGACCAATTAAAAAAAGAAAAAAATACGAATATTTTAACGCTATGTCCTTCCTTCTAGAATCAGACGAGGAGAGCATTGAGTTAGATTCAGATGAATCGCTTACAGATCCAGATCCTCTAGCAACTATTAAAAATGAACCTCCAATGGTGGATCCTCCAATGGTGGACCCTCCAATGGTGGACCCTCCAATGGTGGGCCCTCCAATGGTGGACCCTGTAATGGTGGACCATACATATCCAGATACTTTAGCAACTATTAAAGATGAACCTCCAATGGTGGAACCAACAACGCAAACTCATGTTGAAGCAGAAGAAGAAGAGCCAGTACCAGCGACTACAACAGTTCTTGGACCAATAATTGAAAAAAGTGAATACTTGAACGATAAAATTTTGGACTTGTTAAGAGATATAAAGAAAGATGAAGCAGACGAAGATAGACAGTTCATGCTTTCGTTGGTTCCAAGTTTTAGAAAATTGAATTCGAAACAGAAGTTTGATGCAAAGATTGAAATATTAAGGGTGTTGAAAAATATTACTTTTCAGGATGATGACCAAACAAACCCGGGCTTATGTTACGTTACAGAAAGCTAATTTATTTAACGACGTCACTTCGAAGATTTATGGTAGTGTGAATTTTGTAGAACAGAGATCAATCTCGTGTATTATTTGTTTATGGGCAAAAACAGAAATTTGGAATAAAACCAGAATCATGTTATGTCAGTGGTCATGAACTAGTTTAAAATATGATTATATTTTTATACATTTTTTTTTACAATATTAAGTTCGAAGTGAATCGGGAAAAAGATAGCTGGAGGAATTTTCTTTGTACCCTTTGCAGTGGGGCAGTGCCGGATAAATATTGTGCGGACCTGCAATTAACTCTGTGTTGCTATGCAACTGTTATCCATCTGATATAGCTGTTGGTTCTCCTAATCATTAATTACTAAATAAAATAGATATGTCGTATTTATGAGTCAATGTGTGCCAAAGAGATATTTTCGTTGTTTTTATTTTAAGTTTTAATTTGATGACATGAATATGTCACGTCATGAACAGATTAATGAAGCATAAGGAGTATGTATACATATATAAGGATCGTAGCAGGCGTATTTGTTGTGTTTACCTACCCCTTATTAAATATAATATAATTTAAAAATAATAATAATATTTGCATGCTATGATTTTAAGCAAAACATGTAAGCTCTATAATGTCCGTATAACAACTTTGTACACCATGTTTTATGCAAATAAAAATTGATTGATTGTGTATGTTGCATTTAAGATAAGTTTTATATAACACCATCCCATCACCACATAAGTTTTATATATCCTTTCCCAAAATGATGTAATAAAATATCCTTTTAATTTTACTTTGTTTTAATGACTACGACCAACGAGCGACGACCTCGGTCTATGCGGAACCCCTAAAGCCATTAGGATTAATGTACCCTTTTATTTGACCTTGTTATATATGGAATGCGAACTGCATGCCTGTCAAAATGAGAGTGGTCATTCTCAAAACTGATCACGTGATCCAAGTTTAGTGCTAACAGTAAAAAGCTGACTGAACGACTGAATAAACGTTTGTAATGACAAAAATTTAAAGTCTGTTCCAATGTTTGTTTCCATTTGTTAGTCGACCAAGCATTATTTATTTTTATGTTATTTGTATGTGTTCTCGTTTGGTATTAAGTTTATGCTTTGAACTTCGCCGTTTAGGATCGATGCGATCTGAAATTTCAACTTTGTATGGAAGCTTTAGTTTCACTAAAATTGACAGCTCTGCTATCTGATGACAGCGGCATTTTGTTGCGTTAAAATTGACAGCTGTCATAGCCGTCTCTTTCTTATTCTGTAAGAAAGAGATAGATGGAAATGTCCCAAATTTAGTTTTGCTTATCGACAAGGATATTATTGTTTATTCACCAATATAAACATAGGGGCAAAAAAAAAAAAAAAAAGAAAAAAGAAAAAAAAGTTGCTGATCATAAAATGGAATATAGTCATTTCATTTTACGATAAGCAACGATGTTGCAAATTCGAAAAATAATTTTACTTACTTAATTTATTTGTCCTCAACACAAACTAAGCTTACTGCTTCGTAGGTCTAGTAATCCCAAGTGCGACTGCTAAACTTGAGAGGTCCTGGGTTCAATTCCCGAGACGTGCAAAGTAATATTGAGTTTTTCCAAAAGGAATTTTCTCATTAGCAGCTCAGAGTCCGAATTCGTGACCGGTTGATGGCAATAGGCTCGCCCCCTATAGGTGTAGCTCTGCCCAACCCTCCGGGGAATACAGGCGTGATCTTATGTTACAAACAAAGCGAGGTGAAGGGATACCCCTTCGTCTGTCTTCACTCCGGCTGGTGCGCTCCACGTGGCAATTACACACTCACATGCGTTTCCATGCGCTCTATCTCCGTGGTGTGCGATGTTTACAAGACTACGTTCAATACGCATTAGCACTATTGCTTCTTTTTCCAAAATGGAGGCTTTGTAGTGACTAACTTTAAGGCTAACGGCTAAAGAAAAAGAAGGCTAGAGAAAAAAAAAGACTATTTCCAGTAACTTTTTTTATAGGACAATACACTAGTTTTTCGTTTCCGTTTGTTGTCATTGCTGTGTTTAATTATCATAAAAGATATTGGAGATATGGTAGACCTAAAAGCTAACGGGCTAAAAACTGTTTTCTAGGATAATTCATGCCAAAAGGAAGGGTAATGGCTGTAGCAGTCTATGTATGTTTGTATGTTGGTACGTATCATCCACCGCGCCAATTATGATGAATGAGGTGTCAATAGACTCGTTATTTTGGTCTTAGTGGCATAGAATGCATAGATTATTTTCCGTTTATAATGATTGAGGTATTTGCCTCACAATTAATCAGAAATTATGTACGGTCACTGGTTATTCACCTCAAGATGAGTCATTTACTTAAGACTAGGTGTTAGTGCTAAATCATTTCGCTTTCTCGGCTAGATTAAAAGCACTCGATTCTACTTTTAATCAGTTTCTCTATCTACTTAAGCCAACCGTAACAAAATTAATTGCCAACCGCGTATTGACCGCTCGGAGTATCGGATCGGTGTATTGCTCACTGGCGTTTTAATTAACGCGATGACAACGGCGTACTGTTGCGTTCGTGTTTCGTATCGCCACAAATTGGCTTCCATTAAACATTTTTTGTTGTAATAATTTGCTGTGGTGAATTGGCCGATAAAACTGTGGGGCTTGTCGCATACAGGATTAATTTTCGGAAAGTAATTGTGGGTACGTGGGTACCCGTTATAATATTACCAGACTTTTACCGTCCCACTGTAGGGAAAAGGCCTCAAACAGAGAAGGCATTGATGACCACGCTTGTTCATGGAGGGTTGGAGAATTCAGAGTTACAGGTCCTGGGATCGATTCCCGGGTCAGGCAGCGTTTTCAGGCAGGAGTCTGGATTTGTGCCCCCTATCACATGAGACTCAAACGTAACTGGCGAAATCATTTTCTATACGTACGCCTCTGCCTGACCTTTCGGGGATTACAGGCATGATGTTATGTTATGTAGGTCGAGGTTTCCTCAGAATGTTTTCCTTCACCGATATCAGTGATGCCCAAAAAATTAATTGGGTGATATATGTTTGAGCCGTTCGGGGTGGAAACACTAGGGCCATGGGGTGCGTGTGCCCATTTAGTTTTTCGAGACATCGCGAAACGTTTGGTCGACTCTTCAGGTGACCAGAGGGCTGGACTTTTTTTGGCCAAATTCAAAGCATGAATTTTTCGATGCCCTTAGGTCTTAGACTCTTTATTTTATTTTTTGCTTTTAATGTATTAATAGTTTTATCATTGTTAAAGAAATAATACCCCAGATAAACTGTACAAAGTACAAGTACTATGACACATTGAAAAAGTCACATTGGTAGGTACTTGGCTGGAATTGAACCCACAATCTCGTGCGTGAGAGGAGAGACGTTAACCACGAGGTATCACGACTAGGCTATACTTACTGTTATTATTTTGTAGAAAGTTTAATCACGAACTTGTAAGATATCCGTAAAACTCAGACACTTATAACTCTAACCGGGAATAAGAACGAAGCTATAAAAGTCACTCCAAGAAATACAATCAATCATTCGGACTAATTTAAATCCGGAATGCGGAAATGATGTCACTAAGAATCTTCATACTACAAAGGAGTGTTTCCGGAAATGCCTATTAAAATAATAACTACGCCACTTCAAAACATTTCTGATACTAAGTACAAATTCAATTTAAGTGTTAAGGGAATCCAGATGATAACAATATGGACGTTAATTACACACTAATTGCATACCACTTAGCAATACACTATTACAGGCGCCATAAGTCCAGACATATGTATAATCACCGGCACGTAACTTGGCAAGAGTCGTTAGATGCGCACAAGTCGTTTTTTAGCTCTCTTTGGTAGTCAAGCGGGACGCGGGGTACGAGGTACGTCAATCCGAGCGCGCGATTAGTGCAACAGTCGACTGTTGCCTCCCGAACTCCCGATTACACTTGCGTGCAGTTTTTAAATTTAGTTTTTGTTACGAGTTGATATTATTGTTGTTGTTTTAAATTAAAAAATTAAGGCGAAAAAAGGTATGCCTTTTTTCGCATATATTATTAAATATAAATGGTGGCAATAACCATAAAATAATGACGATCAATAAAAGTCATCACTTTTTTGTTCCACTAAGTGCACGATGCGCGAACTTACCCCCACTACGCCAAAACCTTGCCAACTTACTTGCCGGTGACTATATCTGCCTATTAGTATTAGTAGAATCGTCACAGAAGTGATGCATCATATTTGTATGTAGGGCGTAGATATCATGTTTATCTACGAGCTCTCAAACTGATACTGATATGAAAATGTTTTCCAATAATAACTTATCACCATGCATTACAATTAATAATAAGTACCTACTGTATGTTATGGTAGGTAGAAAAATAAGTCAAAAAGTTGGTACGTAAGGACCGACTTTTTTGTTGGGAAAAGGACCAAAATTAAGCTAATAATAGGAAATAGCTGTAAAGATTATAGAAGACAGAATACTTAGTAAAACTTACTAAAATAAGTACTTAGTAAAATACTTAGTAAAAGTACAAACTAAAGTGATTTAAATTCTTACTTTAAATACCTTCGTAATACAAGACCAAGCAACGCTTTGAGGCAAATCTTCACTTAAGTCCTCTGCCTGCCATCATCATTATCTGCCCAACCTGTTCCTGGATGCTGCTGAATGCAAGAATGTTATATGGAGCGATTGACATCCACAACCAGCTGTTGGGCAACACGATACTCTTTAGTAAGACTGGTTGCCAGAGTTTCTAGCTTCTGACTACCTGTAACGGCTACCAAAGATCTACGAATGTCAGCCGGGACCAAAGACACCGAGGGCAAAGGCAAAGGCACCGAGGGCTCTGGGCAGCTTAACCTTCGATTGTCCCTTGCGGCTGTTATTATGGCCCTCTACAACCTTACGAGTTTAAATTCGAATGTGTTATTAAACTCACCATTAATTTCCCGAATCAGCATATCATTAAAATTATGACACATTGCAATAAAATCGTACTAAAATCCAGGAAGTGTCTACAGTCTATGACTCACAATTTGCATAGAGATATGATCAAAGGGCACACTGATGTGACTAATTTATACAACGTCAAAACAATCATCATTGTTTCATAACTATGTCCCAGGTTCCCATAATATTTGATCCTCAATATTTGCATTCCTGGTTAAGAATAGGCTGTGTCGGCCATAAGATCTTGTTGGCATGTGGCCAAGGTCTACGTTGGCTTAATAATGGGCGCTCATTAGTTAAGAGACAAGATGCTTCAGTTATGGTAAGTAATTTTCTGATGCGAAAGGCATGTAAGGGCTGGCACAGTTTGAAAAAGGCTTATGTCCAGTGGTGGAAAGTGACTAAAGACTTCTTTAGAAGATATAAAATGCTCAGTAAATATAGCTGCTAAGCCACAGACAGTTACGTATGGATGAGAGTGGCAGTAATTTATGATGTATAGTCAGATAAGTCCATGTCCAGCAGAAGAGAACTGCTTCAACCATACCACTAACTCTCGTTAGTGGTATGGTTCTGGAGTTATTGTTCTTAACCCTTGTCCACAGTTTTCAATACATATCTGGGACTGCAGCCTTGTTACAACGGTTAAGTCTACTTCCATATCGGCCACTCCTATAATTTCCCAACGTGTTGTACCTTTCAAATCGTCACCATACAAGGATTTCCGTGAAGAGGTTCCCAGAAACTACTGGTCGTAGTAAAAGTGCGTAAACACACGTTATCGGCATGACACATTTCTGGCTATCGATAAGATAGGGCCGTCTCTATTAGCTACTTTACTTTGAATTTTGTGATAAGTATTGATAAGTATCTAAAATTCAATTTGGGTAGTAGGTGTATATAAGACACAAAACAACAAATGTATATAAGTATTTTAATTCTATGTTCTACTCCATTGGATATATTTAGACTGGGCAACGCATAAATACCTCTTAAAATTTCAAACGTCACGGGGTAAAATCTCTAGTGCTAACGAAAGTACTTGAATGACCAAAAGATGTGATGTAGGCTAAGAAACCACTGATTGGGTCTAATTACATGCTAGGCGACATTGCGACAGACCGGGATGAAAGATGGAGGGACGACCTGGCCGGCAACGGCCGAGGAGAGACGTGTGTGGAAAAGAAAAACGAAGGCATGTGCCCAGCAGTAAGACACAACAGGCCAGTAATGGGATGATATAAGATGTCAGCCCTGAAGCACAATTTATATTTGGAAATATGTTGATGGTTTTCTATATGCCAGCTTATGGGTCCTTAAACCTGTGCCATGCCGTATGCCATCTGTACACAAGGACCAGTTACAGAATTAGGCTGGTTTTCTTGGCTACATTATAAATGAACAGATAAATAAGGATAAAGTGCTCTCACTAAATATTCGATGGCAGTCTACGCAATAAAAAAAGAACGTAAAATCTCGATGTTAAAAAAGTCAGTTAATAATTGGATTAATTGGTTTACCCACCTTTTTTCCATCGCGAAACTTCACAGTACCCTCGATGATAGAATTGGCGGGACTCGAGTCCGCCATCTTGGATTTTAAACGTCACGTAATGCGACCGCAGCGCCACCGTTGCGACATGATGAACTAACACATTTTTCACACTTTGTATTAATACTTATTAAGAACTCAAACTTTTTTCCGCCACTGTACACTGCGATCACTTTATATCTGCAACAAAGAAAAAGTTTTGAATTAATTAAAAAGTAAATTATGTGCTTGTGAGCGAGTTTTTTAATCAACTTAGTAATTAATTGCTTGGCTTTTAGATTGAAGGCTACCAACTTTCTAGTATGTTAGTAGTATCTTTACAAGACCTTAATATGTCATTGGACATATTAAAATAGCTTCCTTGAGTGGCGCACCCTGGATCTGAACACCATCACTATCTGCAGACCGCTATAATTTTGCTGACCGGCTATAAATATTTTTATTATTTATCTATGGCTGTAATAACTAGCAAAAAAGGAATAAAGAAAAAAAAAATTTGCCGCAGACGACATGATATACGAATATGTAAAATCAACTAGGAATTTCTAATGTTAGTTCTCGTTACGGTTAGTTTAATGATCGCAACCGTTACTGCTGAGCGTGAGGTCCTGGGCTCGATTACCGGGTCGGGCAGACTGTTCGAGTTTTCCCATCTGGAATTTGTCAGTAAGTAGCAACCTGGAGACTGGAATTGAGTCCGGTCAGTGGCTTATACATGGGACTTAAACATAACTGGTGATTTCACCAGATATGTTTAAGTCCCATGACAATCAACATGACATAGAGGTTTATTAGCATTTGCAAGTAAACCTCTATCAAACCTTTTGGAGAGTACAGGTGTCATATTGTATGATGTACTTACCTACCAGTAGTCATGCGCCTGTGAAACATGAAATTAGCTTTTTTGATATTCTCTCAGACTACCAATGGGATTTTCAAAATACTTTTTGCGTGTCATTGCCCAATTCTTGCGGAAGGTTCTAGCCCCTAGGAGCTGGTGAAAGGGGGCACAACTAGTAGTGGATTAACTAAAATGTTCAAAATCTATTAAAATCCAGACAGATTTTAGGTATAAGTTATTATTAAGGGTACAAGCGGGTGCAACTGCAGGGCACATCTTGTAGCATTCTTTGCATCAAAACAGTTTTATATAGTATAGTATAGTATCAGCCTATTACTGTCCCACTGCAGGGCAAAGGCCTCTTCTCATACAGAGAAGGAATGAGCATTAATCACCACGCTTGCTCAAGACGGGTTGGCGATTTCAGACTTTTATTAACTATGTAAGTCCAGGTTTCCTCACGATGTTTTCCTTTACCAATGTCAGTGATGTCCAAGATAAACTTAGAAAGTACATATGAATTGAAAAACTCACATTGGTACTTGCCCAGGTTTTAACCCACAACCTCGTGCACAAGAGGCGAGGCCTAAACCACTGGGCCATTATGATAAACAGTTTTATAGTTGACCCGATTCATCTACGGAAACTCCGTGAACAATTGCATTGCGTATGTCACATGAGCTTTGATACGAGAGCAAAGCCATTTTCTCAATTGGCTGAGCGTTCTTAACAATAACAAACGAATTGCGAGACTGTGTACACACAATTGCACCGTGTGAATATCCAAAAGGTCCTAAGTGCTTAGCAAACTATTATGAGCCCACGGTAAATAGCTCATTAGACAAGTTCGTAAATAAAGTCCAAGTTAATAATATTTATAAAATCAAGGATGTAATTAATGTTATCAATTTCCTACCAAATGTTACAGTCGGTCACTATACTGATAGTAATAATAACTTCTGCCACGCAATTTTTATCTTTATACCATTTAAATAAGATCTAAATAAAATATGACGTAATCGCATTTGACCTTCAAGCGCCATTGGTCACGACTAGATTTTTTGGTTCTCCGTAATTCTGAACGATTTTACGCTAAATACCGTCTAATTGTCAGAATCTGTATAAAAAATTGCAAAGTGGCGTATTACAGTCGAAATTAATTGCTAGCTATTTCAGTCTAACATTGCTAGGTTTTATGATTCGATAAAAATTTGGAGTGTGTAAAATCTTGTTAGGAATTATTCCCATGGGATTCTAGGCGTTACTAATAAAATGTGATCAGATTGGATTTTATTGTGTTGAAGTCTACTTTGGACCGAAGGACCAACTTAGCCAAGCATTGCTTGAAGATCGAATCGTGAACCCGTTATAACTAAGGCACGAGCACTTCTTATTTAACGACAAAGAATAAACTAAAACTTAATCCTAACTAATATTATAATTCGAAAGTAAGAAAATTTGTTTTCTTTTCACGCCTAAACCACTCACGATCTTGAAATTTTGCATATAATACGTTTTAAGGTATACAGAAAAGGACCTAGGGTAGGTAGGTTTTATCCCTAAAAAAAGTACTTTTCCCGAGAAAAATCACAATAACGTACGTATGATAATAGATGGCGCCACTTGTCTTTGGATTCTTTATTGAATTATATTATTACAAGGAGTACCTACTACATAGCAACCCAAATTGACTACCAAATTTTAAATTGTGAAAAGTGAGCGAGCCGCGGGCTAAAACTTGTAATTTTCTGAAATAATAAAAATAAGTTAAAAAACATTTCACAGAACATGCTGCGGTTCTCAGGAACTTTACGGAGTTCTGGTTAAAAAGCGCAGTTAAAAAGTCCAACATAAAACTTTGTGCAAACTTCAAAATACACACATCTACTCGTTCGCAAGATATTGTGGACGTACTCAAAGCCTCGAATATCCTAAGTAAGCTCTAACTTAAAAGTTAGTTAAGTATTTCCAACTTAGCGACGCTAAAGGTTTGAGTTTCTTGGGGGACGGTTCCCGTCAAAGTTTTGACTTTGAATTATTTATTTCGGGTTTATGCGGGCACCATTTTACATACTGAAGTTTTAATTTCAGAGCTTGTTACTTGTATGTGTGAACTCGTTAACTGTAGGAGTGAGCTTCTGAAAAAAGAAAGAAATAAAGAAAACCATTTTTTGGGACACGCACAGGGAATATAAACATCAAAAATTAAAACTAAACATATAAAAAAAACTGCCAAAAAATCATGTCTGTTGTGTGGGAACCCCCTTGATTTTTTTTTTTTTTTTAGTATTTGTTGTTAAAACGTCAACAGAAATACATCATCTGTGAAAATGTCAACTGTCTAACTATCACGGTTCATGAGATACAGCCTGGTGACAGACGGACAGACGGACGGACAGCGGAGTCTTACTAATAACGTTTTAACGTTTTACCAGTGCGAGGCAAAAAAGGCTTCTATATCAGCATAACTGGCGGTATTTAGTTTGGAAGGTGTTTTTGGTCTTTGATAGACCAAAAACACCTTCCAAACTAAATACCGCCAGTAATGCTGATATAGAAGCCTTTTTTAATAGACGAATAATATCTGAAGAAAATCTAGGTTTAGCTCTGACATTTTTCCATCGCATAATTATGTATCCACTACTATACCAATGAATTGTCTAAATAAAAGACATTTGGTTTAATTAACACTCCTTTCTGTCAGATTGGTGACTGCAGATAGGTATTAACAGAGAGAAGGAAGCTGCTATATCTTTTAAAGCCTCATTTAATGACCTCCTCCCATTTTACGACACCTTTGGTGGATAGGCAATTTATTTGTCAGTACTTTTTCTTTAATCTTCCAAGCAAAAAAACAAGCAACAGGACCAAATAGTGAAATTGCTGTGGTTTCTTTAAAATATCTTCATCTTGTAGGATATCGTGTAATCAAAACTTGGAGTCTCACCAAGAAAGGCAAAAGAAAATCTTGTTTCTTATTTTTCCATTCCACTATCCCCCAGCTTTACAACCCGTCTTCGAGAACTTACAACTACTTTTAATAAAATCTCAGTTTGGAACAAAGCCCTTTAATACAAATGCTTTAAAAAAATACAGATTTTTTTTTAAACTTACATGCCAATCCTAATTGAACCATTAAGTTTAAAATTAATAAAAAACTTTTTGGATTATCGAAGGAGGGGGCGAAACAAAATACTGGTTTTGGATGAAAAATTACAAAATCTTTGTGATTTTGTTTAACTTCAAAGTACAGTAATTATATGAAGGCAATTTGTTCACCCCGTTGGGGTAACAAGGGTGAATAATAATATTTGGTCTAGACATGCTAACTACTTGAGAAGCTCGTGGCTAAATAAAAACAGCCGCAAGGGTCGATCGAAAGTTAAGCTACGCTTACCAAGGTCAGTCTGTGGATCGTTTACCGTTCGTAACATATCGAGACTCCTCCGTGCCTCGGAAAGCACGTTAAGCCGTTGGTACCAGCTGTCATTTGTGGATCTTTAAAAGTTGTTATGAGTAGTCAGAAGCCCAAAAGTCTTACAACCAGAATTAACAAGGGGTATCTGTTGCCCAGTAACTGGGTGGGTTGTGAGATCAGATGGCAGACGCTCCATGTGAAATACTGGTATTCAGCTGCATCCGGTTAGACTGGAAGCCGACCCCAAAATGGTCGGTAAAAAGCTAGGCAGATGATGCTAACTACCTACTTCAAAAGCAAAAGATAATTATGCTAAAACATATTAGCACCGCAGAATCTGTGGCCGTACTTAATAGCACTGAAATTAACTGCGCATTTCCAGCCAAAACTAGAAAAGATGTGATAATGAAGGAAACTAGTCTAAGCTATAAGGCTACGTATATATATTATTGTTTTTAATTTACTGACATATCACTAATCTGTGTCCGCCGTGTGTTTAGTTTCCTTCCCTTACAGAGGAGTTATTGGAAAAATAACTATGATGTCCATTAATAAGGTTCAAACTGTTTTATGGCTTTTTCAAAAGTATTTATGAGTAACTAGAAGCTGTCCGTGACTGTCTGCATATGTATCTGTATAAAGTACCTATAGCATATGTGTTAATCTGGAGTATAAGCTCATCAAAATCCGTGAACGAGTCACAAACATCCACTTATCCTCACAAGCTTTCACATTTTATTTATTATTATTTTAGCAGGATATGGAACGCCGGCTTTCTCAACTAAACTCACTTGCAACTAAACGTTTCTATTTATCCGTGATGAATAATTTATCCAATACAAAAAATAAACCCAAACCTTTTCACACCAATTCCTTATTTCCCCCAATAAATACAAAATAGCCCCAAAAACGGGGCGAAAAAAATTAATCCACGTTCGCCCTGGGGTACCTAAAATGCCACGGATTCAATAACATACACAAACGGCACCCATGTGGACAGTAAAATGTATTGCAGATGTGTTCGGAATACAGGGGGATTTCCATCATTAATACACTTTGTAAATATTGCTTTTATTGATTGTACGCTGGACGATACAGGGTGTTTTATTGGCAGTAAAAATTACGTAATGTTTATACAGTAGGTTTAATTACAGATGGTAGGATAGCCATGTGGTTTTTATAAGGATTTGTGTAAATGTGTCACTGGATTAATGACTGTAACGAGTGAGCGAGACGCGTGCTGGTAAGTATTTTTTACAGCTGCTGTGAGTTTGTATAATAAACTGCTCACCTATTTAAAAACTATTTGCATAGTCATGTATTCTATTTAATTACTAGTCGAGAATTGTCTGACAGTACACGTACTAAATCTAGTTTATGGATATTACCAGTTCCAAGTGCCATTTAAATATTCGTGACTGAAGTGAAATATTGATGGCGATTCACGATATTTTATGTGCAATCGTGCACTAACTATAACGGCAGGACTACCATATTAAACGTAGAATGGAACACAAAACGATTATCTACATTGATGCATAATAAAGCAACTTTCTCTTGTCAGGGAAGTTGTGAAAAGTCCAGCATTTGCGTGTATCACGCATTCATAAAAGGGAAATAAAACGTGTTCATGGGATCAGGAACTCGAAGTGTGGGCGTAAAAACATAATAGATAGGTGCCCGTTTGTTTAGTTGTCAAAATGACGTTTAACAATACATACCGGAAAAGATTAGAGCAAGAAAACAAATGAAGCGATAATGTTGTAAAGGCAATGTGCAGATTGTAAAAAGTAAAAGATAAAAATAGAATAGTGCTGCCTCTATCGCGAGTATTTTTTTTTCGTTTCATTAAACATTACATCACGCCTGTAATCCCCAAAAGATGAGGCAGAGGTGTACCTATGGTACACCCTCATTTCGCCAGGCACAAATCCAGACTCCGGGCTGCTACTAAGACATTCCAAATGTACGATCTGGGAATCGATTTCCGGACCTCATGTCTTGCTAGAGCGGATTGCCAACGAGGCAGTCACACACACACATCTCATTAATTAATTAATAATAAAACACCAAAGCAAAGCAGTGTTGTTGTTTATAAGTGTACTTTATAAAATGAAAAATATTTATAAAACAAGTATACAATGGGTGCTATTATTAGTATTATAAAACAGGCAAATAATGTAGAATAGTGAAATAAAGACTGTGAATAAAATCAACACGCTGTATATTAAATATTTAATTTAATACTTTATTTATATTCGGCTAACGTTTTCGACGAAATTATTAATATCTGCCCCAATATCATTATGTTCCCCCTAATGTCGGTCCATTTAGAAGTAGGGTAACGATGGCCAATTGCAATTTATTATAATTTTATTTTTTGCCTTTGCAGATTGCTTCAAGACTAAGGCCATATGCTTTAAATCTAAGGCCTCCTAATTGTATTAGTTTAGAGGCTAACAAATTCGAGTACCTAATTGCCAAACTTGAAACGAAATGTTTCAAGGGTACTGTGTTTAGTCTAGATTACAGAGAAAACAATTTAATATTAATGAAGCCAATATAATAATATGTCAGCACAGTCTCTAAACGATATAAAATCTCATGATGTTGTGTAGCAAAGAAGTTTTTATACAAGTATGACAATAGTTCACCAAAAACAATTTCAAGTAAGAGCCATTTAAGCAAAAAAAAAAAGAAAAAAAACCAAAAAGGTGGAATGCTAATACCCAGTTTATTCTACAACACATAATTGGCAGGCCATTTTTTTTTCAACATTTCAAAATTCGAACATCTGCTCCGCACAAGAGGTAGAAATCTTTTTTTTTACACACAGTAAGATACTGTTAACTTCGCACCCACTTTTGGGACAAAGATGCTATTATGATAGAATGCTTACTTGCAACTGTGCAAGCAGACAGATGGTCAGGGCTGTCACGCATCAGATACAAAGTATAATGTTTTTTTTTGCGAGATATCGGGCGACTTGTGATTAATAGAGCGAGGTAATGTTGCGTTAATCTGGGTTTTTGCGAGTATCGTTGATGCAGTTGTTTGGAACGATAGTGAGAATATGGCAGACGTGTTTATTGTTAAGTTAAGGAAGATTTAACCGGCATGGCGAGATGTTGAGGAAATTCAATAATAAAAGAATTATTTTTGTAGTATCAAGCTGGTGGTGTCTTCGATCGACTGTTGAGTGAGACAAAGAGAAAAACAAACTAAAAACAAAAGTGCCCATTTTTTTTAAATTTATCGTTATTATTTCAGCCGTGAGACGGCATCCCCAAGCGTCGCTACATTGGAACTGACCCGTACGTCTTGCATCCAGCGGACTCTTGCTGCTTCCACCACATAATTCCAAAGTCCACCTTATGGAAAAATTTCCAACGCTACGCGGTCGCCACCACAGAACCATTAAGCCCCATCAGCCATCCGTTCTGCAGGCATTGTGCTCGGCCCACTGCCACTTAACTTTGAGAATTTTTTGGGCTATGACCCCTTTATTTCTAAATATTTATTGTAGACTATTCATAAATTACCTTCTCAAATAATAATCTTACCACCACAAAAGAACATGACATGCCTGACCTACGGTATAATAAGCAAAAGAAAAAGTCTATCAAACAAATGCCACGTGGTACATTCGAATCGTCTGACTGACAACCCTACAATGGATATCGTATCGGGTGTACTCAATACGTTCGCGAAGACCACCTGCCTGTCGCGTGGTAACGATTAGAATAGAATTCGTTTCAAATCGAAGTTCTTACAAAAAGGCCCTTGGGATACTTTATTTATTGACACTGTATTAGCATATCACGTGGTTTAAAATATGTTGGTGTTAACTGCCTGTTCCTGTTCCACTGTAAGGCAAACGCCTTTTCCGATGAGGAGAAGACACGAGCATTAATCACCACGCTCGCTCGGGTTGGCGATTTCAGACTTGAGTATATCAATTATAAGCCCAGTATTCAAACATTGTTTTCTATCGTCGATTTGACAGTGATATGCATGTTGCCGTTCCACTGCAGGGCAAACGCCTTTTCCTATACAGAGAAGGCGCAAGTATTAATCACCACGCTCGCTCAAGGCGGGTTGTCGATTTCACACTTAAGTAGGTGTATCAATTGTAAGCCCAGGTTTCAACACAATATTTTCCATCATGGATGTCAGTGATGTCTAAGTTTTTTTATATAGGACAAGCCCGCCACAATTTTTCGAACCACTGCTTGAAAGCCGGAATCAACAGTAGCGACCACTAGAAATGCATCAAGTCAATGAAGCTCGAAGAGTCCTCAAGAAGCGATTCAACTGTTTTGGATCCCCTGACAAAATAAATCAGGAAAGAACAGCGAAGGAGTTAGAAAATAATAAATATTTTCCACATCTATGATAATAATATAAACTTAAAAGTACATATGAATTGAAAAAGTCACAGAATTTTTTTTCTAGTTTGACAGTCCAACTTGTAAGGCTCCTTCAGACAGACGCGACACGATTTTGCGATGTATGTACATTGTACATATATCCGTAGAACAATTTGTATGAGAACGCGCGCAACATGACGTGTCACGTTGTTGCGTTGCGACGCGTCTGTCTGCGAGAGCCTTAATTTGAAACGTCGACTTACCTTACTTACCTACTTGTTTGTTTCGGTATTAGGTACACTGAGAATTACACTAAGACCCCATACCGTTGTACATATTGCTTTTATTTACTACTAGCTTCAGTAAGCGGCTCCGCCCACGTGGTTTGTTGATAAAAATTTTCTTTCTCAGGGTGCAATCTATCTCTCTGCCAAATTTTATCGAAATCCGTTCAGTGGTTTAGGCGTGAAAGACGGACAAACAGACACACACACTTTCCCATTTATAATATTAGTATGGATTAGTATTTATATGGATTATCTATCTTTTCCATCTAAAATGTGACTTGGTTTTTAGTCCTAACTGGTCCTTCCATCCGCAAAAAGTCCCATGAACATGAAAGACCAAATAAAAGAAACTTATTCAGGAACCATTCCTACACAAAAAGGCCCACCCAAAACTAACAACTCACATAATACGACGACCTAAATATGATTTTGTAATCAAAAACCGAAAACCATACAAAAACCGCACGGTCAGCCATATGTCGCCCGCAGATCAAATTGTTCTACGGTCAACCTTAGATACTTCTGTCGGATATTTGACATTCTATGTTCAGATTTAGAGTTGGTTTTCTATTGACTGGGTGTTGTCATTCGGAAAAGGTGATGAATTTGTACGTTATCTTTTAATGCTGTGTTCTCATCTGTAATGCCAGGTTTAATCGAGAGTGGTTACTCTCGGTATTTAGATATGTAAATACCTTGAATCATGGTCAAGCTCCTCTTTTGTTTACTTATTTCAGGTCCCTTTATTTGAAAACTGAGATAACGTCTACCTGCAAGAGATCAAATGGAAATGATGTTTTACCTGAAATTTTCTTTAACGTCAAACTAATAAATATCAGTATGTTTTAAACCCGACGATATCATCTGACCTCCACCAATTCCAAATAAAACAAAAAGGAAAAGTAGTTTATTTGCCATAGAAACCTACGCGTGTATATAAGATAAAGTTAATAATAGAAATCCCCTAATACAAGTAACGACAACACAACACGTCACGTCCATGGATTACTGTAAAGAGTCAGTAGTCACCCACTCACAAACTAAACCACACATATCTTTCGATGCGGCTGTATTTAAGTAGCCCATAGTCCAAGCCCATCACGAAATCCATAAAACTTACTGACCGCACAAAATCAGACATCAACTTTGCTTTTAACCAATCAGAATGCAATTTCGGTACCGTTATTACACAAATTTACCTCCTAAACGCAGCGAGTATTCTAGAACACCAATTAAACCTCAGCGGTGGATAGCTGGACGGACACTACCCGGACACTGTCCGGAATTAAACGGGTTAAGTCTACCAGCTCTTAGTTACCGGATATTGAGTTTCGGTTCTGTATTTGAAGCCATTAGTGATGTGATTTGTGAAACGATTGACTTGGCATTATGGTGTACGGATTTCTTTATAAGCTAAAAGGTGTACATGTAAAAAATTAGAAAGAAAGAAGAATCGTAGCACATTTAAAAATTCCCCCGCATCGCTGTCAACAGGAAAAGTGGCCAAAAAGCCAGCCTTTTGGGCATTTTTCCTGTTGACAGCGATTCATTATTGCATGCTAATGCTTTGGTTTAAGGATTGAAGAACCAAGACAATATAAACGTCATTTTAAGACAAGCAAGGAATGGTGATCTTGAATAAATATTCGATATTAAGCAAATTTATATAAAATAGGCATGGAACTTATTTCTACTACCTGAAGAAGACTGTAATCCTAATAGCAGCAAAAACTACCTTGTGTTAGAATTGTATCATCGTCAACTGCCTTACGTATTCCCAACTATATTTGGCACAGTAGCAGTCTAACTGTATGCTGCTGAGTGCGACTGCCTATTTAACCACGACTAAGTTACTGGCTAATATTGTGTTATCTCATGAAATATCTACTGGTCCTTCGAGGCTCATCTTCCAGCCCAGCCGGAAAGAGATCTCAAGTTCCGAACTGCTTGCTACTTTACTTACAAGATTAGATGTTATTTTTGTTACATAACATAACGCTTGTATTCCCCGAAGGGTTAGGCAGGCATATACCTATAGCAGGTACACCTAAATTTCGGCAGTTATGTTAAAGTTCCATGTGCTAGATGATGCAGACTCCGAGCTCCGGGCTGCTACTTAAAAAAAACCAGATTGAAAAATTCAATAACACTTTGCCCAAGCCCAGGACCTCATGCTCAGCAGTAGAGCTTGCACCCAGTAGACTAACTAGGCAGTCCCTATTATTATTGTTATTTCGATGAATATATCCCAAACAACAACTTATCATGAGACTTCAATGATGAGAGCCTTATTAAGACTACAAGAAACCGAAAAGGAAATAAAAAAAGCAATGATTCTCGAATCATTAAACTCCTTTGTTTACAGTATAACGCAATCTTTCCAGTCGACAACACTCGAGATCATTATTGCCAGCAAAAACACAAAATATAATTTCGCCTTTTTGTTGTGTAATGACGTTCTGTAATGTCGACTGTAAAATTACATTAAGTTGGCAATCCGCGTTACACCTCATTAACTGACAGACACTGGAGAAACATGTCTATGCTGGAGATTGTGGTGGAATTCATAAGAGATATAGGTTTATTCTCCAACAATAAAGAGTAGTGTAGGGCCCTAACTTCACTTCAAATTTTGGGACAAACCCGAAACGCTATTCCCAACTACTGAAAGCCAGGAATCAACAGTGGCAACTACTATAAAAGAGTCAAGTCAATGAAGCTCGACGAGTCCCGGAGAAACGATTCAACTGTTTTGGTTCCGGGAATAAAGTTAATTAAAAAAGAACAGGGAAGGACTTAGAAAACATAATTTCCACATCCCACACTCCACTAATTCGAAAACCTTTATTTTAGTGGTCCTTAGATTGTGTGTAATAGAAACTATTTGTATGATAAATCTATCAAAAACACACATTCCAGACACCACTGATATGTTTTATAAATAAGTGGGAACCCTTGAAAAAGCGTCGTAAATGCTGGACATACGTTTTAAAAGACTGTTAAACGCAAACCGTGGTGTGAGTTTGAAACCGCGCAAGAAACATTATAACATTTTCAATTCATTGCTGATATCGGTAA
This sequence comes from Phlogophora meticulosa, assembly GCA_905147745.2. Taxonomy (NCBI): domain Eukaryota; kingdom Metazoa; phylum Arthropoda; class Insecta; order Lepidoptera; family Noctuidae; genus Phlogophora; species Phlogophora meticulosa. The sequence goes on along the minus strand of LR990535.1, from coordinate 2,253,745 downwards.
AGGAAAACATAGTCAGGTACTCTGGTTTCCCAAAGGGATACAGCTGAATAGTTACCAGTATTTTATATTTAACGACTGTACCGGTTAAATACTGTTACCTGTACTTTTCTATATCTATACTAATATTTAGAAGTAAAAATTTGTTTGTACGTTTGTATGTGGGGGGTAATCTCTGGGACTCATGATCCAATTCTAAAAAAGTGTTCACTGTTAGAAAGGTATATTATTCCTGAGTGCTATAGGCTATTTTTTATTTTCAAAACTACGCTTTGAAGGGGGCGAAGGGGATGTTAAAGTTCGAAGGGAACAGTACGAAATCCACGCGAACGGAGTCGCTGGCGAAGTGCTAGTAGAGAATATACGTGTCAAATCACCAAACTGGTTTGAGCAAGCGTGGTGATTAATGCTCGTGTCTTCTCTGTACAAGAAAAGCTTTTAGCCCTGCTGTCACTTGCTGTTATTTATTACTATACTGATTCAAATCGTCCTTCGAGTCTAAAATCTACGTCAGAAATTTACTAATTAACAAGGATGTTCATCTTATCCAAGTTGCACAATTAACTATACCCGCCAATTTGCGCCGGCAATCTTTTTTAAAGCCATTTGATCGCTAGATATATAATCGCTGGTCACTTATGGAAGGTACCACACAGATGTTCGAAACGCGATTTGGCAAGCGTGCCAAGCCACAAGAAAATTAGAGTGCATTATAATGGACACTGGCGTTTTAGGGTAGGGTTAGAACAATTAGCTATGCTGAAACATTAGAGACGATAAGTAAGGCTTAAGGCTGTTTTTTTTTTAGTCTGGTAACTTTTATCATCATTGTTTTGTTTTTTTTTTAAATTTACCCCAGACTAGAAATTTCTCCTGTGTCGTACCTTTATATTAAAATCACATACACAAACAACCAAATGCGGAACTACCTGTAGGCTCGAACTCGCGACACGCAGCGCAGCAGCCAATCGCTCAGCCACTGCGCAAACCATGATCCACCATGCTGAACCACTGATCATTATCATCCTCTTGTCCTTACGCCAATTTATTTGGGATCGGCGCAGCATGTCGTCTTACAAAAATCTCTTAAACCGAAAAATAAGTTTGTTATATTTTCTTTACAAAACTTGTCAACATGCAAATTTTAAGTCCTTAGGAAAAAAGGTACCAGTTGGACTTTCAAAGATCAGGTCAGCACCGACAGTGGAAAAACCGTTGCAATAATATTTAGACATTAATTTAAGTGATGCTAAGTGTCACTGAATACGGCTTGAGTTTAATAAGCATTATTTAAAACATGTAGGTCACAAACACAACACCTTACTCCGCAAAGTCTAATTTGTACTGTACTCATGTTTTTACAAATACTCGTACATTATAATATATTATAATAACTGATCGACACTTCGCGTGACCAGAGGGCTGGCTCATTCTTTGCCCAAAGAATTAGTATTGCCATCCAACGTGGCAATGCTGCCAGTCTTTTGGGCACGTTTTCAGATGACAGCGATGCGGAGTAGTACTTTGACGCCTGAGTGTCTTAAGTCAGCTTATGTATATATGTAAATACTTAAAATAAACAAAAGCAAAGCATAATTTGTATTTTATAATAATAATGTAGAATAGAATATACTCCATGAAAATATACAATGGGCAACTTTATAGCGATCTCTCACAGACAACCTTTTGATGGACTAAATACTAAACAGAAAAATTATGTGGGTAGTTCAAAAAATACCTTTTAGTTTGATGTGAGCAGCATGCAAGACGGCTTTAGGGTGGGTCTTAATACACCCTGTACAAAAACTTCACGAGTTGTTGGACTTTGAGACAACGAAAGTACACTATTTTAACTTTATTAACGGCGCCGATCTTGCCGAATTTTCCTTAAAAAGCAGGAAGTTTTTAAAACAAAATGAAGAAAAACAGCGAAAAATTTACAAGAAAACTTTTAACCTCCTGAACTTTAGCAATCTCTTAACGAGGTAATCATACAAAACGGTGCAGCAGTTTTCGAGATTACGTGAAAAACACGAACTTTCCAACAAAAGTAATAAGTATTTGAGGTTATTATTGTGTTACGGAGGCGATTTGGCAACTGCTCGGCACCCAATGGGCGAAGCGTAATGTTTTAATGTACGGTTATCATTTTAAGTGCTACGCGCTGTACGCCGTTTTTGTTTGCAATAAAAAATATATAATTTTATGTATATTTTTATAGTTGGACTTTGTTTTTATCGGAGACGTTATAAAAGTGATGGATATTTTGAATGAAGAGTAATGTGGAGTACACAAGCCTTAAAATACTGAACTGTGTTACTATGTACTGACCAGATCCAAATCTAATTTCGTTATTTCATTTTATGGCGTGTAAAAGTGTTTTTTTTAAGCCTACTTACAGAAATAAACATCATTTCATATAATTGATTTGTTTGTGAGGTCAGAAACACGAACTTCCACCATCTAAGCTTATAAAGAAGCATAAACCTCTACTTACACAAAGAAGGCACGAGTATTAATCACCACGCGTTGGCGATTGCAAAAGTCCAGGGTTCCTTGCGATGTATGTCAAAGATAAACTTAGCCATACATGGTAAAATTGAAATACTCTTCTTTCGTAGCTATAAAAATAAAAGACGAACGCAACCTCAAATGATCAAAACGCAATATAAACCATTTAATAGTGTATCTAAACACCATAAAAATGTATATTAAACACCATCAGCCATACTTACGTCACTTAAAATCTAGTTCGATAGACTTAACCCTCCATTGCCGGTGTGACGCAGGTTTTTAGGGTTCCCTAACGTTAAGTCGCTGTTCATCCGTCTGTCTGTCATCGGGCTGTATCTCATGTACCGTAATAGTTAGGGAGTTGTTTTCAGAGTATGTATTTATAACTATAACAACAAATAATAATTAGTTAAAGTTGGAAATTTACGTACTTAAGTAATTATTATTTTTTATTATTTATCTTATACCTTTTAACAAGCAATTCTTGTATATCTGTATGTACATATCTGTACGACAAGTTCACTGATTGCTTCATTACATTGTATGTAGATAATTACTTAAAACGTTTTTAATACCTAGAAATTAAGTTTTTGATTTTTCTATCATAATAATATTTTTTAAGAAATTGCACCTGCCACTGTTTGTCTCCGCATCACCCAAAGGTTGATGCGGAGAGATTTTATATATATGTACATACAGATATACAAGAATTGCTTCTTGTATATCTGTATGTACATATATATAAAATCTGATTGTCGGAACGGCTCCAACGATTATCTTGAAATTTAGTATGCAGGGGGTTTCGGGGGAGATAAATCGATCTAGCTAGGTTTCATTTTTAGAAAACGTCGTTTTATCCCAGCAAAGCTCGGTAATCCAGGTACTTTTAATAAAGAACAATAATTTTACAACATTTATATCTATATTATGTTTTTGTGTCAGGTGATTTTATTAAATGTAGGTACGGGACCCTACGTGAGCAAGCCCGGGTCGCACATGGCCGGTATGTTTTTTTAAACATTGTTGCTCCAAAATAAGATGTTGACGCAACCGAAACTGATATCATGGTTTATGTCAGGTAATACCATTGTAATGGATCACGATTTTCAATAGACATTCTGTAGTTTTAAATTGATTTAAATTACGCAATGCCTTACCTAGTGGCGTGCGTACCCAATTGGTTTTGATTCGCATGAAATTAAATGTTTTGGACAATCTACATGTCATCATCATCATCATCCTCCTGCCCTTATCCCAATTTATTTGGGGTCGGCGCAGCATGTTTTCTTCTTCCATGCATGTCTATTTGCCGTCATCTCAAGGGTCACCTCTTTTCTTTCCATATCATCTTTCACACAATTCATCCATCTTTTCTTTGGTATTCCTCTACTCATGTAACCCTGCACATTCATACTCAAAACTTTCCTCACAACATGGTCCTCATTCCTTCGCATCACATGCCCATACCATGACAACCGATTTCCACACAACTTCTCGGTCACAGGCGCCACTTTCAGACTTCCTCTTACATACTCATTTCTTATTCTATCCATTCGCGTAACACCACACATCCCCCTCAACATTCTCATATCAGCTGCATGTAACTGCCTTTCATTCATGCCTTTTGCGGCCTAACATTCTGATCCATACAAGACAGCCGATCTTGCCATTGTTTTGTAAATCTTCCCCTTAAGTTTAAGGGGAATATGGGGGTCACAAGTTGTTCCCGTTACCTGCCTCCATTTCATCCACCCTATGTTAATTCGGTGCTTAACAGCCCGATCTATTTCTCCGTCACTTTGGACAATCTACATGTATACATCCCAAAACCTATTTGGGCTAGATTGAGGGTATTTCGCATACTACGACAAGTTCACTGATTGCTTCATTACATTGTATGTAGATAATTACTTAAAACGTTTTTAATACCTAGAAATTAAGTTTTTGATTTCTCTATCAGAATAATATTTTTTAAGAAATTGCACCTGCCACTGTTTGTCTCCGCATCACCCAAAGGTTGACTGGTAGAAAATGCCTATGACATTAAGTCCGCCTCTGTACATTTGTGTGCTTAAAGTATTAAATAAATCAAATATTTAGATCATCATGAATCTTAATTCATATTATAAATGAGAATGCGAGTTTGTTTGTTTGTTTAGACCATGGGCTATTCAAGTGCCAAATTTTATCCAAATCCAGGACACGACCAGGGTTACAAAGGTTACTTTTTTATCTTGGTAATACGTTCCCGTAGGATAAATGCCGACCTACACTCGCTCTAGTGGATTATAAATGTAAATAAACCTAATATTAATACACATGTGAATATAATAAATTCCATCAAGCCATTCTGACCTTAATGAATATATAATGAAAGCTTAGAAACGCATGTTTTTGTGCTACTCTCTCCGGAACATGGTCATTATCGACAAATGCTGTTCATTGTACCTATCTAATAACTAATAGGTATGTGGGCAACTATCGCTTCTGTACAAAGGCTTAATAGACAGCTGGTTTTCTAATATTTTAATACATACAATTTATAGACAGCATTGATAGGTTTGATTCGTATTAATTTATCATCTAAATGAGGATTTAAGAGAGTTTAATAACATAACATCACACCTGTTCTCTCCGAAGGGTTGGGCAGAGGTGAGCCAACAGTAAACCTATATCGCCAATTATGTTCAAATCCAATGTAAGAGGGCGATCAACCAGCCAAATCCAGACTAAAGGCCGCTACTGCTAAAATTACTATTGGTGAAATTCTTTAACATAATTCCCGTTTTTTTTTTCGAAACTAGGACCTCACACTCAGCAGTCGCGCTTGGGACCACCTGTCCAATGAAGCTGCTGAGTTTAAATTAGTAATACATGCACTCCAACACGTAAATAGTAGACTCAAATTACAAAAAAAAACCCATCTCAATAGTTAATCGGAACGGTTGTCGCAGTGGTTGAGCCATTGGTTGCTGCGCTGCGTGTACCGGGTTCGATTGCCGCACGGAGCAAATATATGTATGGCCTACAGGTAGTTGTTCCGAGTCTGGCTGTGTGTTTGTGAGTTTAAATGTTTTTGAACGCAACGATACATGAGAAATTCCTAGTGTGGGGAAACGTTATCTTAATCAATATTCATTCTCTTTTTGACATAAAACAGTCCCACAAAACCCACCCACCCTACTTTTCTCATCAATTAACTCCGTACATTATCATCATCCTTGATGACGTCATTATCATGCCTGTTTCCTTACTGTACGAAAGAACCCATAATCTTGGTCTACTAACATTGCATAAAAACTATAATATTACTTGCTCTGCACTTGACTAATAACATTGTAGCGAGGTGTATGAAATAACGCAAAAACTTGATATACCTGATCGTCTTGTTGCCGTAATATTTTATAGACACACTGGCATCACGTAAGAGGTAATAAGCTCCCACGTTAGATGAAGACCATTTAGTTTTATGAAGTAAAATCATTATTACTAAGTAGTTTACTGCCCGCGTCCTCCGTCTCCATGGAAGCCAAGTCGGCAACAAAGTGGCTTTCTATCATCAATTTATTTTATTTTATTTTATTTGATAGGGATAACAAACAGCAGTATATTACAAAGTAGGTATACAATATAAATCTTGCAATAATAGTAACAAATACACTACTCAAGACGTTATCCACAAATTATTATTATTATACAAAATAGCTAGCTGTTACCAAATTAAAAACTGAGACCAAGTTAAAAAATCACTTATTTTACTTATTCACTATATTATATAAATACTATATCATCATCTGCCTAGCCTTCAGAATCAGAAATTTATTAGGTACAGCTGAAGATGTTGTACAGACGCCGCCAGCACATCAAGCTACCCCAAACTGTCAAAAAAAAACTATTAAAGAAATTTGACACGTTGGGGTAGCTTGATGTGCTGGCCTCTGTTTATAAATTAATGAGATCGGCTAGTCTACCTTAGGGCGTGCTAATTATCATTTAAATTAAAATATTACTTGGTACTTAATACAATCAAAATAATGTCTACAAAACAAAACAAAACAAAAAAATAAAAAGGGTCGGCTTCCCGTCTGACTGGATACAGCTGAATACAATTTTTTAAAGGAGCGATTGCCTGATCTGACTTCCAGAACTCCGTTACTGGGCAACACGATTCCCCTTGTTAAGACTGCTTGTCAGACTTTTGGGCTTCTGAATACCAGTAACAACTGTCAAAGATCTACAAATGACAGCCGGGACCAACGGTGTAACGTGCTTTCTGTGACACGGAGGAGTCTCGATATGAAATGAACAAAAATTAAAATTCATTTATTCAAATCTGACGACACGGTTGGCGCAGTGGTTGAGCCATCGGCTGCTGAACCGTGTGTTGTGGGTTCGATCCCCGCACGGAACAAATATTTGTATGACCTACAGGTAGTTGTTCCGGGTCTGGCTGTTTGTGTATGTGAGTTTAAATGTTTATAAACGCACCCACGATACAGGAGAAATTCCAAGTGTGGGGGCAACGTTTTTTTATTTAAAAATAATAATAATAATATTCAAATTAGGCTGAGAATCAGCACTTTTTGAACGTCAAAAATTAAATCTCTATGAACAGTCACCCATCCACAGACTGCCCTCGAGTATCAACACAATGGCATGAGCTAGATTATCAGAATCAACACATAAATCCTAATAACTAATCATGGGTTTAGTGCCATGATTGATATGTTTATGTCGCAATAGTTTCTAGTAAGTGAGAGAGAGATGTCATGATGGCCCAGTGGTTTAGGCCTCGCCTCTTGTGCACGAGGTTGTGGGTTCAAACCTGGGCAAATACCAATGTGATTTTTTCAATTCATATGTACTTTCTAAGTTTATCTTGGACGTCACTGACATCGGTGAGGGAAAACATCGTGAGGAAACCTGGACTTATATAATTAATATAAGTCTGAAATCGCCAACCCGTCATGAGCAAGCGTGGTGATTAATGCTCGTGCCTTCTCTGTATGAGAAGAGGCCTTTGCCCTGCAGTGGGACAGTAATAGGCTGGTACTGGTACGGGAAGTGAGATGAATATCTCAGGTTCAAGCCCGGCTATTGACTTGTGCATGTATTGATCGATAGAGATGATAATTTGATAGGAGTCATATGGTGATGTATTTAATTTTATATGATTTCGGTTGAAAAGACACAGTTCATACACGCCTACAATAGGGTAGTGTCCTTGAAAAATCTGATTGGTCCGTGGATTACTCAAAAATACGGGACACGTATTTTTTGTTTTGTCACGTAAACCAAAAATGACGACGGTATAGTGCGTTGAAATTGCGCGTGACGTCACGCTGTGCTACACTTTTAACGTTACAGTGACGTCACAAGCCCCTACACCTGAACTTAGATGTGCTATATCATTGTCACTTTTTATTGAATTAAGTAAGCAAAAAATAAGTGTCCAATATTTTTTGGTAATCTTACTGACGGACTAAATAGACTTAATATATGTTTACCTAGGACACATCCCTATACTTAGGTACAATATAATAATACATGTTTTCATATATAGGTACAATGGAATACAAATAGTTCTTCTTTTATACATCTCTATTTTCCGTCATCTTAATAGTCACCTCATTTCTAGCCAAATCATCTTTCACAAAATACATAGTATCGTTTCTTTGGTAATTTAATACATTATGTTTCTCAATCTATACATTTTATTATAGAATAATACGTGCATCGAAAACATAAAATCCCTTCTTTAAGAATATTGCGCGAACGAAGACGTGTGAGATTTCGTATAGTTTAAGTTCATATAGATGATTAAAGAAAGGTTTGTAAATAGTTAAAAAATGTATATAGAGAGGAGTGAAAAGGTGAGAAAACTGTCGTATTTCGACCACTAGTTTTAATCCTTACTAGAAATTGCACTTCTACCCGCATTAGCGATGCGCATAAGATGTCGTGCACTTATTTCTACAATTACCCTACCTTCTTTTTTTTTTACGACTCTACTAATTTAATACTGTTACGAACTGATGTTATTGACTTATTGTACCAATCCACTGTGCAAATCGACCTCATGTATTTAGAAATTACTAGCTGACCCAGCAAACGTTCTTTTGCCATATAAGATGTTGGGGTGGACCATTCTTAGCATTTAGGTGGACGAAAAATAGATGTTGGCCGATTCTCAGACCTAGCCGATATACACACAAAATTTCATACAAATCGGTTAAGCCGTTTTGGAGGAGTATGGTAACTAACACGAGAATTTTATATATAAGATAATATTGAATTTTCTCTGTAAGTGATTATGTAAATCTTTTGAGAAAATAAATGTCTAAAACCGTAAATTATTTAACATGTAGGTACAAGTCCGTGCGAGAAGCGCATCCCTTAAATTTCCCCGGAAATAAACGAGTAGTAATGTCTTATAGTTAATTTAACTTTAACAGCTTTAACTGTAGTCACAGATTGCCAGATAACCGGTTAGGTGTTGACCAGGTGTAAAGGTTTTTTTTGCAATAAACTCGACACTGGCACACCTGCCGTTTGTTTTTATGGCAACAGGTGGACTTAGAGGGGTTTTTTCTTCTTATTTTAAGAGTTATACAGATACATACTTGCATACGTGTCTTGAATGCTTTTGGGATTGTCGGTTGGTTCGTCAAGTGAAGAAAGATTTTGGTTGATTGCGTTTTTAATTCTGATCTTTACCGTAATGCATTTTAGGTTTAAAACAGTGATGTGTCCTTTACTCAGTTATGGCATGATGAATCTAAAGAAATGGAGGCTTTCATTAAAATTAATAGACAGCTGGACCACAACTACTCGTCCTCACACGTACGAGGTTGTGGGGTCAAATCCGGGCAATGTACCAATGGCCAGGAATCCAGTGTGAAGTGAACCCAGGATTCTGAAACATTAACAAAATATAAGGTATTCTTATCTACTACAGCCACAAAACCCGTACTACGAAAACGTCTCAATTTCTTCAATAGCCTCTCGACTAAATAAGTTCTTATTTACCTTATTCCCTATACTTAACATAATTTTTTAGAAACATGATTTACATTCGCCCTCCAAGCTGAATCCGCTTGGGCCATATAATTTAACTTAATCGGATTTGAACCCCTGACCTGCTTATCTGACCCGAACATCTTGGCCTTAGGACTGCTTACAGTAACCATATTCAGAATATTATAAATAAATAAGAAATTAATGAATAATAAATATGTTCGATCTACCTAAAACGATTCCGTTCTTATAACAATCGTAACTTTTGTATAAGTACCTAAGTACATGGTATTGTAAAGATTGTATGCAATAGTTAACTATTTCTTAGTAATTTAATATTTAATAGATACATGTCAGGCTTAAACAAAAATAACAAAGAACAAAAAAAGAAAAAAATAATTCCAAAAAAAAAAACTAAAAACACCAACCTTATTAGTCAAACTTTTTGCACACAGGCTGGTTTCAATCACTCAAGATATCAGAATTGTTTAGAAGATAAAACGGGTCTTTTGTCAATGGCAGGAGGATTATGAGATTGTAAAAAAGCGATATAACGTTCTCCTCTTAATTACGCAATTTAATCAGTAGAACCCTATAATTCACAACATAAGCAGGGCCGATAGAAGTCCAAGTTATACTGTATCATTAAAATAGTATCTACATACAAGTAGCAACAGCACCCATAGTAACAGCCGGGTACCAACTCGTTGACTTATATTTTTGACAGCCCCAGAAAGAGGGTTATGTTTTTCGTGTATATCTATTTCTTTGACACGTTCTGTCTTTTACGGCTTGATGGTACTTATTTTGTCCGTCAGGTAGATTATTGAAAAAAAATTACAACATTTTTTTTTTCTTTTTAAACCGATGAAAAAAAAGGACTTTCTCAATTCGACACGTGTATTTTTTTATGTATGTGTATTTACGTGTTTTAATTACGTAAGTATGTGTAACTTTTTACAGTGTAGTTCGATGTTTCTTTTTTTATTGGATAGGGAATAATGACTTCAAAGTTGGTCTCATTTAAAATTCGAAAATGAAAAACCACCATAAGTGTAGAAAATAGGGGATGATTGATTTTCCGCCTTAGAACTGAATTTTGTGAAAGGTGAAGAGCAGTTGTCATTAAGCTATTGTATCTTGGAAAAATTACAAACTGACCACTGTGGGCGTTGACGTCATGAAAGGTAGAATGTTCTCACAAGATGGTTACAAGCGATATTATGTTTTTTTTCCTGGTTTTGTGTTGTGAACATTTAGAAGGCCTTCCAAGAAACTTATACCTACGCGGAAATTTTTAGTAAAACTATACCTGGGTGTAAGTTTTATGTCGTGTTCTGATGGGGAAAATATGGGTGTTGCTAGGGTCTATCTTGGGACCAAGTATAATAACGTTGTTCGCCATATAGCTGGATGTATGTGTATTTGGAATGGTAGAAACTAAGAGGTGTAAGACGCCATCATATCGGTTTCAACAAATTCCAGATAAACTGTTAATTTATTGTGAGTACTTACGATTTTAGGTAAAACTTCAACATTTTTTTTTTTTTAAAGACTTTTTACCCCTTTACAATCATTTTAAGTGGCATACACGAACAGCCAGACCCTGTAGGTCTGGGATGCACAGACTTATTAAGACTAGGGGCCACTTGGGCAAATTATGAACTGATGGCGGGCCGCCAGAAATATAGGTAATTAAAGACAATAAAGAATTGATAATATTCAAATTACTTTTCGAACATATTTTTTTTGGTTTTATTCTGGAATAGAATTCAATATTTTTCGAATGTATGAGAGTATTATTTTTGCTGTCGGCGGGCCACCAGTATTCGACCGGCGGGCCACATGCGGCCCGCGGGCCGTGGTCTGTGCATCCCTGCTGTAGGCCATACAAATATTTGTTATGTGCGAGAATCGACCCCATGATTCACGGCGCAGCAGTCGATCGCTCAGCCACTGCGCCAACAATGCCGTCAACTGATTTTTCGATAAAAAAAAATATATCTAGATCCTTTCTCAAATTTGTAAGTTTTCATTCTATGTGGATAATTTTATTTGATGGATTAAGCGGCTTAAGGCAAACGATCAATGTAAGCAGACAAGTGATGGATGGCATCACTCAGTATCCATTGAGTTATATCTTTAACTGGTCTTTAAAACAGCGGCATAAACCATGTAACCTATCATCATCAATCGTTGATTAACAGAAGATTGACCAATCTCGATCACTTTCGATTTTTTACACCGATCACATTGAGATACGAGTGTCTTGCGCGGGCGCAGGCGCTACGTCTTACGTGAAGTTATGTGAAAGTGCATTTTGTTTCACGTCTTGACAATTAAATGGCACGTTTCGGTATTTTATTTATTGATGTTGTTTTTTTTTCTTTACTTACTTTTATATTAATGGAGTTATAAGAAACTCTCGGTTTCGGGGTGAATGAAATTGGTTAATAGTTTTACAGATTACGTACTGAACTGACATGATAAAGATTTTATCATTGTGTAGTTTTTAATACTTAACATTAACACTAGCTATGTCAGCTGCTCCGGTCTCGCGATTTTGAATTCTTTTTTTGGGATTATCAATTGATTTTAACGTGTAGTGATTGTAGTTACATTTATAAGGATATTTTCTACTATTTGACTAAACGTGATGTCCTTACTAATAAATCAATATTTGTAAAATGCTACAACTCAGTAAATAAATAAATAATGCTGGACAATCCACACTACATCATCTAGCCCCAAGCTAAGCAGAGCTTGTGTTATGGGTACTAGATGACGGATATACTTAATACAATACATTACATAGATAGATATTTTTTATTATACATAGCTGACACCAAGAACACTCGCAACAAATATTTGTAGATCGTACAAACATTTGTGCTAAGGCGGGAATCGAACCCGCAACCTCCTGCGTCGCAGGCGGACCTTCGTAGAGGTCGTCAGTAGTAAACTAATGAGTCATTGACATCACTGAGATCGGTGAAGGATAACATTGTGAAGAAACCTGAACTTATAAAATTAATATAAGTCTGTAATCGCCATGATCAATTGCTCATGCCTTCTCTGTATGAGATGAGGCCCATACCTTGCAGTGGGGTGGTATTAGTCTGGGTTATTATGATCAAAATTAAACTCACTTTTTGTTCTTACCAAATGTTACATTTCCTTGAAACAATTCACATAATATCATTTGCATAGTACTCGCTATTCATACCACGTGTATTTGAACAAGTCTCAAGGTACGGCAGCCGACCTCTGTTGACTTAGGACTGTCAAGACGCTTGTGGGCATAACCTTTACGTCTTTTATTCTGGAGTTTAGCTGAATTTTGGAACACAGATATTTTAAGATATTGTAGAGGTCTAATATTATAACAGACCTTATCGCATACAGGCTGGTTGAACTTTGGTTCTCTATGGCTTGAAACACAACACTTTTAGTGTCCAGCACCCGGCTCCCGGGTTGAAAAATAGTTTGTTCATGTATCCAGAACTCGCTTCCCGAGTCGTACATGTAAAAAGCTATAGATGAGATGTGCACATGCCCATCACCCTCTACCATATACCTACGCATTATGACATTTGCCAAACATTATGACATACTAGTTAAATCGTATTTTTGAACTGGGCAGCTAAAGGGTTAAGAATGGAGGAGGAGACGGGATATGTCGCCCGTGACAGGGAAGATTCTAATTGTATAATAAAATGAAGTATTGAATAATTGTGTAATAAATACCGTAAAGTCATAAAACCCCGTATCTTTATACTAGTTAAAGATCCCGGTCTACAACATTTACGGCATAGTGTTGGGTAGATAATTAGTATACGAAATGACGGGAAACTGCAAAGAAGGCCTTAGAAAATGACCAATGAATGAATGAATGAATGGCATTTGAGACAGAAGAAGAACAAGGAATCTTCTCGTGCTGAAAGGAATTGATGACCACATTGAGACGGTGCTAGGAGTGTGTTAGCGTCTGCAGTCTATGTTATCAGCACCTGCTTCTGTCTGGCATTACCGCTGAAATGGACCTATTGGGGCAGCCGTGAGAAAAACTTTTTTTTTTATCGTTAGTGTTTTCAACCTGTTGTCTAAACATGTGTTTCTTTCTTTCTTTAAATCCTTTTATTTAGTCATGAGCCCCTCAGGCTCCCAAGTTACTGCCATAAATATTATACTAACACACAAGGTAGCCAATAAAAGCAAATACGATCGCGTCGCATACATTTCTGGTACACATGATCAAACACAGTAAAGCCATGTTTTATTTACTTAAACAAGCGTATTCGGGCCCAAGATTCGGGAAACGCCGATATTTCTCCCATGAGAATTATGTTACACACCAAATCGACTTTCAACTTTATCGCTATAAAAATAGGCTTGCTTTTCAAACAGCTGCATTTCTCTAAGAGAATTTTACGCCAGTTGATTGAGAAGCTACTTTATTCAGATTTAGATAAGGTTTTCTTTACCTTGAGGGTGAATGATATGGTTTTTGTGCATACCCATTAGTCGAGGCGTGAGGGAGTTATTTCGGTGTCACATTGCTGTTTCGTTTCTTATAATTATCAAGTTAATTATAGTTTTTCGATCGTTTTCGAGTTTTGGGTGTCTCTAAACGACCTTCGAGGGGCGTGGGCTAAATACAGAAGCATTGTTGTCGTGGTTTGTCCTATTTCTGTATAATTACGGCAGTAGTTTTAGAGTTATCATATGCCTAGCCTTTCTCCCAACTATGTTGGGGTCAGCTTCCTGTCTTACGGGATGCAGCTGAATACCAGTATTTTGCGAGGAGGTCCCAGGACCTCTTTGGTCCTGGGTCCAATTTTCAGTTCGGGCAGTGTTATTGGGTTTTTCCATCTGAAGTTTCTCAGTAGCAGCCCGGACTCTGTATTCGTGCCCTGTAGATGGTAATAACAATTATGGCACTTAAACATACAGCTTTGCATGGCTTGTAAAAAAGTTGTGACCTAAGTCTACCTATCTGCAAAAAAATCCTGTCCAGCCAATTTCATTGTTACCAACTTTGATTGGAATCCGTATCACACAAATGCCCGTTTTCATTAACACTAGGCGACATCTAAATAAAAGCACAGAGTTCGATTTTCAACGCTCGGCTGAGCGCTGACAGTTGAAAATCCAACGAAGCATAAAACAAGCAAAACTCTAACAAATAATATCTTTGTTACTTGGTTCCGGGAGCCTACGTATCTAAGCCTAGCCTTCAGTTTTGATAGACTCTAGATAACCGTTAGATAGACTGACATTTTAATAATGGTCTAGTTTACCTTGCCTGGATCTAGATCAGACTGAAGTTGGTGAGTTTGTTGAATAACAAATCGATTGATAAGAATTGTGTGATAGTGCCATAGTGATAATTCAATTGGTTCAGGGCTTGTGGGGCTAGTGGCTACATAATAACAGTCACACTGGTAAGCTTGTCGAGGTCGGTTAAATTTCTTATAAGCTAATAAAAATAAAAATAAGCTGTTGGTCATTAATTTGTAGATTTTTGACAGTCTTTAACGACGGGTAATCAGTAGTTAGAAAGTCTGACAATAAGTCTTACTAGAGGTATTGTGTTACCCAGTAACTGGGTTGTGGAGGTCAGATAGGCAGTCGCTCCATGTTAAATACTGGTGATCCGGTTAGACTGGAAACCGGTCGAATTAATGAATGAAGTAAATGTTACAAGATGATGTATCTACTTACTTACTTTTAGAAATTAAACTTGTACACTAATATAATATTATCGCCCAATACAGGGCAAAGGCCTCTTCTCATACAGAGAATGCACGAGGGTTTAATCACCACGATTGCTCAATGAGGGTTCTAAAAGAGTACATTGGTACATTGGCTGGATTTGAACCCTGGGCCATAATCATCACGCTACGATCATTTTTTGAAATGTGGCTGTTACTATAGGGGCACCTCTGCCCAACCTATCCTGGAATACAGGCTTGCTGTAATGTTATATTGAACACTTGAACACCACATACGTACATCAATCAGTCAGGAAGTACTGTAAGTCCCCAATGTAAATCAATCCTTTGAGTAAGTACAAAGACGAAGCAGTGACACGCCGATAACACAGGCCTGCAAAATGAAGGTCATAACTTCCTCTCTGGAATTTGATAGCTGATTCTGGAGTATTTTGATGCGCTGATTACGAATATGTACTTAGTTTTTCTCCATCACCTCCTGATTTTTCAAAAAAGCTACAGATAGAAAATTGAGAAAAAAGACAAGTTTTCACTTAAAAAATTATATATTTAAAAAAGTACTTAATTTTTAACTTAAAAAACTATTAACACGTAATAACAACTTATTGCTGGGTTAAAATACACTTAAATTTTATTTGTGGAACCTGGTCCTTTTTTCCTGGAAGCTTCTGTTGTGCGATTTTCGCTTATATTTCCGGTTTGGATCATCACGCTTCAACAACCAACAATAGTCCGCCATCATGCTGACATTCCATCTTCCTTGATACCGGACTTCAAGCTCTTTTAAATCTTGGTGAAATCTTTCACCTTGTTCTTCGCTAACGGCTCCTAGATTTTCTGGGAAGTAATCAATGTGCGAATTCAGAAAATGAAGTTTAACGCTCATATTACAACCCATTACACCAAAATTCGTTATCATTTTGGCTACTATTTCTTTATAGTCCGAGCTTTTATTGTTCCCCAAAAAGTTTTTTACCACTTCCTTAAATGATTTCCTTAAGCTATTTTTCTGTCCTTTTGACCACTTGCGAAGTTCAAGTAAACAAGTCGAACAAACTTTTTGAGGTGTCCAAGTTTTGTCTTGGTTACTTATAGAATGTCCAAAATAACTTTTGTAAATATTTTTCACATAGTCTGTAATGTTGTTTCGTTGTTTTATCACCATGAATTTCCCGCAAATATAACAAAAACAATTCGAAGAGTTTAAACAACTTCGCGACGACATTTTAAAGTTTAGGTTGCAAGATGCGCACTTCGACTGTTAGTTTTCTAATTCAGAGTAGGTACTTATACAAAAAAAACCTTTTGTTTTCTTCATTATACCCTTTTTGAACAACATTAACAACAATTAGGCAATATCACCTAAACATCGTGTATTAATGAGCTCATTACTAAATGAAGCCAAAATGACCCGTTTTCGAAATGGTTAATGCGAATTACTTACACTTATTATGTAGTAATTAACAAATTACTGATTTGCATTCATTTCTTTGTCGTCTTAAACTAATTAAATGCAATAAAAATTAAGCTGAAGTAATTAAGTGACGTTTTATAGATTTTAAAATGTATGCGCTCAGACATTTTTAGTTAAAATCTTAAATATTCAATATCAAAGAATCCTGACGTGATAGAATTTTTTTATTATTTTTCTCGTAATCAGCACATCAGAAACTATAGAAAACGTTAATCAGATCTCAGAGAGGAAAACCATTGCAGACCTGTGTAATGACCTCACGACAAGTTTCTTTAACTTTTGGTCGTGCGACCGTTAATGAGGCATTACCAGCCTTTTGAGTGGAGTGGAGTCTAACAGACCCTTCAATAGCCTGATGTACTTAAATACAAGTTGGTTTTTCGGATGTTTAAATAAAATCATGATTACGTGCTAAGTAAGTCTTGTACTTAAATCAGTTGCCCCACACTAGGAATTTCGTTTACGAGCACAAAAAGCCAGACCCGAAACAACCCGGAATCGAACCCACGACACGCGGCACAGCAGTTAGTCGCTCAGCCACGGCGCCAAACGTGTCGTCGAATTTATAATGAGACATAATAACTATTTATTTAAAAAATCTATCACAGTAAGTACACTCACATTTTACCAGTTGTTTTGAAGTCCCATGTAATAGGGGTGAGCCTATTGCCATCAACCGGGCACACATCCAGACTTCGGGCTGCTACTGATGAATTCCTAATCACAATATCACACTGCATCGAGAATCGACCCCAGGACCCCATCACCAGGATCAAAGTGTGAAATCAAACGAAGAATTATAGCATATTACGTATAGTAGGTAGGCAATTACCATTCAAGTCATAAATATATTCGATATGGAACCTTATTAAAGGAAATATAAGACATGTCATAGTATAAGTTCCTTGTATGAGGAGGCTTACGTCATCAAGTCCTAAGAATTCTACCTGGGGACTGGATGCCTTTATAACTTCAAGTTTTTATAGGATATGTGATGTCATAGGCGCAGACCCACAGAGAGGTATGACCTTGAACCTTGGTTAGGTGTTATCTTGGCGTATTATAAAAGTGGCATGCTTATGGAAGTTGGAGCAACACATACCATCACGCGTGTATTCTTCTACAAGCCAGATTAGCTTCGTTGTCATGGTGATAACTGGGGAATAAATACCTTCATAATTTGAAGTTTTTATATGAAATGTAATGTCATAGGCACAGAGATATGACCTTCAACCTTGGTTAGAGGTTTTAGGTTTTAACCTGGCGTATTATGAAAGCGGCGTGCATAAGTCACACACCATCTCGAGAAGTTCCTCAAGGAAGAGTTCTGGCCGAAAGGTGTTGTGTATCGCCGGTTTCGTGGCCGCCTACATGACACTAGTCAGCGAAACACGACGCCAACACTTCGTGTGCACTAGTTTTAGTTATTATGTAATATATATTTATAGTATTTTTAAGTTTTATTTAATATAGTATTGTATATGTTCATATGGGCCTCGATGCCTGAAATAGCAGTAACGCATACCATCACACTTTTCTTCTTGCACGACAATCCAGAATACCTTTGCTGTAATGGTGATAACTTGGATGCTTCTTAGTGAGCCCATCTGTTTCGTTCTTCACCATCGCCTAGCCTTTTCCCAATTCCCTTCCAGTCTAAACGGCCGCAGGTGAATACCAATATTTACCAAAAAAATACTACCTATCTGACCACCACAACCCAGTTACTTGTTAATACAATACTGTAAAGACTTGCTGTCAAGCTTCTGAAAACCCTACCTATGACGTACATATCTACATAAAAAATCTAACGCGTTTTCCCATGGGGGCAGGCAGAAACTTGAGGACCTGCTACGACCTTTACATACTCCTTACCTATTACATAACGTAAAAAAAAATCATTACATATTGCATGGCAAGGCAGACAAGTAAACCCGCCAGCAATGAGCAGTGCTCAAGTCTAATAGTTTCTCATTACTGTTAATATTACCAATCAATCAACAATAGTTTCTTAATATCGACTTTATCAATCAGTTATGTAATAATACATAATATACTACAGGTTACTGGCTACATAACATCCGGGTCCTTCTGTAGTAAGTAATTATTTTTGGTAATTATTCGTGTATTGTGATCAGTGAACGAATATTGCTTTTGCAGGGTCGTTAGTATTTTTTTTATGGTAAGTTAAATTACTGGGTTTGAATAAGCAATGAGTGTACTTTTGTGGTCTACGGATAATCAGTATTTTTTTAGCTAATAGCATGAATTGCTAAAATATCACGGTGCATGGTTAATGTACAGAGGCCAGCACATCAAGCTTCCCCATTACGTCAAATTTCTTCGATAGTTTCTTAACTTTATTTGAAAATAATAAACGTTTATACTTTTGTTGTGTTGTTTTGTTCATACGTCATACACACACAAAAGCAATCACAGTGGACACACAAAAGCAATCATTCAACGACATAACTGAAACTTTTATCAATCGTATTTATTCCACTTCGAACATCAATTTGCTAAATACGGATCAATACTATAACTAGAACTTATTCAATTATTCAATTGTTACGCAAATCAAAATAAACTTGCGTGACGATCAGCCGAAAAACAAAACTGCATAAGTTTATTTTTTATTATTATTTTCAACAAATATTTTTTTATAACACTTCAGTAAATAATTACTAACATCGCTTCCGGAGCATGTAAATAGTCGAGTTTATTAACTTGGTACTTAATTACTTTGCTGAATAATTAAACGATAATACCGAGAATTGTGTACTTTGTACATATTAGCCCGAGATTTATGTGAGATAATGTTTATATTATTATTGTTTTCTAGTTTCTGAATACTAAGTAAGTTTAGTATTATGAAGAACAAGTTTCATAATTTATTTTTATTAGGTATTAGCCGTGTCCCGAGGTATGAGTGTGATGCTAAATAGCCCATAACTTTACTAAGAATTGGGCAATAAAATGCAAACAGAACTTTAAAAAAAAATAGCCTATGGAGGGTGGAAAAGTTAAATAAAAATAGTGGCTTAAAAATACGTATACATGTTTTCTACAATCTTCACACTAAGCATACAGTCCTAAAGATTAATTTATTACTTACTAAAACTCCTAAATAAGGAACAAAAATAAATCGCATCGTAAAACCGTCAACAGACTAAAAATTCAAAGCAAACCTTTTTCGTTAATTGCAAAAATTTCTCAATGTCATACGTTTAATTATCTTAAGTCTTAACCAGTTAGGCTACGCGCCTTTTTTGCAACTTCCTCCCAAACCTGTTTGGGCATACAAGAACATCTTCAATGAATTGTTTTTATGTCTTCGTCTCAAGACTATGAAGTCTTAATCTTTAGAATGCTTTGGGATTTTTCAAATTAGGGATGTCGGAAGTGGATATCGATATTTTAAAAATATGCTGTTCGCCATCGGTTTCGAAATATTTCGAAATCTATACTTATTTGTTTCAGTAAGTAAGTACAATTTACTAAGTACAACAATATTTAAATGTATAATAATATACATGTACATATAATACTACTATAAAAATGTATTTTTTATTTTGTTTTTGATAGAATTACGATGCTTGAGTACTTACTCTCCCATTCGATATATCGAAACACAAATTCTATGTCATGAAAAAATATCGAAATTTCAAATGAGGACTATCGATACATCGAGACAACGATATTTTTCGACATGCCTATTCAGAAGGTAATTAATCAAATTATTTTAAAATCTTCCACGGAATTTGAGAACGCAATTGTGAGTCCGTCTACGGTGCCAGTCAAGCATGAATTATTATTAGGTCTTTACCTATGAAATTGCCGTTCTGCAGTACTGGCCATTTCAAATCAAAATATTTTTTGTTTGGCTAAGAATTCTAATTTCAAATTAATTTTATTTTAAAAACATGGATTTTTTTTTCCAAAAGTAGTCATTTGTTTATTGATTAGTGTTACATTTTCATCGCATTTAAATCTTTTTCGTCATCATGGATACGTTAAAAATTCGAGTAATTATGGAATATGAGTACCGTCGTGGCAGCAACGCGGCACAAGCGGCACGCAACATCAACGACGTTTACGGAGCTAACACTACAAACCAACGCACTACCTGTTATTGGTTTGCTCGCTTCCGTTCTGGAAATTTCGACCTGAAAAATGAACCTCGCGGTCGTCCGAAGACTTTGGTCGACAATGACGAATTAAAGGCGATTGTGGAAGCTGATGATACACAATCTACGGCTGAATTAGCAGCAGCTTTCGACGTTAGCGTCAAAACAATATTGGTCCGTTTGCGTCAAATTGGCAAGGTAAAAAAGCTTGACAAATGGGTGCCCCACGAACTCAATGATCGCCAGCGCGAAGTACGCGTCGAGACGTGCCTTGCACTGCTCAACAGACACACAAATGAAGGAATTTTGAACCGCATTGTTACCTGCGATGAAAAATGGATTCTGTTTGATAACCGCAAGCGCTCAGCAAGTTGGTTGGATCCTGGTTCAGCACCTAAACAATGCCCTAAACGAAAACTTACCCCAAGAAAAGTGATGGTCACTGTTTGGTGGTCTAGCGCCGGTGTGATTCAACACAGCTTCTTACCAAACGGGGTGAGCATTACTGCAGATGTGTACTGTGGAGAATTGAACACAATGATGGAGAAGCTGGCACATCTCCAACCAGCATTGGTCAATCGCTCGTCTCCGCTGCTCCTGCACGACAACGCGCGACCTCATACTGCACAGCAGACGGTCTCCAAGTTGCAAGAACTGGGGTTGGAAGCTCTCCGTCATCCGCCCTACTCACCAGACCTTGCGCCTACAGACTACTACTTTTTCCAGAATTTGGATAACTTCTTGGCGGGAAAAAAGTTCAATACCCGAGAGGCAGTACAAAATGCCTTTGAAGAATTTGTTGCCTCCCGTCCAGCTGATTTCTTTAAGAAGGGCATCAATAAACTGCCACTGCGTTGGCAAAGATGCATTGATTGCATGGGTGATTACTTCGATTAATACAAATAAAAAATACATGAAAAAAATTCATTTAAATTTTTTCATACAAAACGGCAATTTCATAGGTAAAGACCTATTATTTTCTTTTGATAAGCTAATTTTGGCGAGATCAAATTGCTTTAAGAGCTAGAATGAGATTCGGATGTGTGAACTTATTGGTTTTATAATAATATGCAATAGGAGAACAAAGAGATAACCTTTTCCCGATCCGGGAAAGTAGACGCCCAGGTTTCTGCCTCATTTTTAATTTTAGACAAATAAAATATGAGGCAGACATTTTCTTAAGAAAGAAGCAATCGCGTCCATATCGCTAAATTAAGTAAATGAGAAAAAATTACATCTCTTAGTCAGACTGTTTCTTTTTCCTTAAAGTTTATCAATACCCTAGTTAAATATTGACAATCTTTAATAGCCATCTTCTCGGCTACCCTTTGCGGTTAGTAAACCGTTTAAAAACGAAAGATTTACGAAGATATCAGAAGATTATTAACTCCTTCCCTTGGGATATGTACTTTGATTGAGTTTAAATGCAAAGTCTAGGTTATAAACAGTTTATCTTGGGAACTTTAGCACTTACTTAGTTTCTATTTTGTTAGGCTTTACCTGACTTAAAGATTACGGATACAGAAGGGGTATTTAAATGGATATCTATTGATACCAAAGATATGATAAGGCGGTAATAATTTAACACAAACAATAAACATTCAACGATGAAGTAAAAATCGAAACTGACTTTTTATTTGAATCAAGAAATACATAAAGTTCGTAAGTAATATTTTCAGGCAGTGTGGTATGAAGAAATGTCGTGCGGAAAGTTTTGTGAACGGATGGTTATAAGTGTAAAAGAAGATCAAAAAACGATGGATGCATTGTGTGATATGGCTAGAACGGAGGTGAATATGGATATGACGACCAATAGTGATGTATGGAGGAAAAGGACATACTGCGCGGACACAAATAAGTAACCCTACATCACATCAAAACAGTCATTCTAGCTGAAAAAAAAAGCCTGACTTTGATTACAAATATATCACTGTATACCCGACGTCCATATTTTAATATCCGCTAACTCCTGAATCAATTTCCTACAAACAGATTCCCCTCACGGTTTTTTAATCCCATATAATAGCCGTAACATGTGTTATTGAAATGGCTTAAGGGCAAACCTTTGTAACCCGCACAATTGTGTGACCTTCAATGTACGTACCTTGTTCACGTTACTCATGATGTAATGAAAGCCATAAGATAAGCAGTGTGTGTAGTTTATATCAGCGATAAGAACGCAATGCTAGTGAAACAATACGTGGATATAACTAGATTAGGTATTGTTATACATAGAATCACGACTTTACTCGTTATTCGATGACAACCGGTAAAAAGAAAAACAATAATGGAAAAAATACAAGTTTTTTGCTGTGATTGGTCGTCTCCTGCGGTTTTGGTATCGTATTGCAAAAGTGGGCATAATTTCAACAGTCTCTAGTGTCTAGTCCACATCATCTTTCCCACATTCTACTTTTAATCTTTACTCTTATAACCATCCACATTCACACTCTTACACTCTCCTCACAAACGAGGTCCACATGTTTCTGTTACTCTGCGTTTAAGTGATAATATTTGATAAATATTATATGCTGTGCAGTGCCATACCCGGCTCATAGGCACTATTATGTAAATAAGGGCACCTCTATGTCTGTATTTACTTGATTTTTACGCACTTTACCTACCATATACGCTATATTTTGTAGTAAGTAAACTATTATTGACTCTAAAGTTGTAAAGAGGCTAACAAGTGGTTCTGAAGTTTGAACGCGGTTAGTTTGAAGTTATGTAAATAAGGTGTTTATTTAAAGATCGGCTTACTTCGTAATAGTTCGGCAGACCATGACATGGGGCAACGAACTCCTAATATCGTTTGTTTTTCACTCAATCGGCATTAAGCGATAAGGTACGCGAGGCGTCACTTCGGTGAAACAATGGCGCGGAGAATGAGGTGAACGCACCAAAGTTATGAAACGTACAGAAATAATTATCTTAACAGAAAAACAAAACCTACTTCTACTTAAAATACTGCTGGCTGTAAGTTTTTTATCTGATGATCAGACCGAGAGGCACCGAGCAGGCAACTGCTTAACAGTTGTTCCCGGCTGTCATTCCTAGATCTTAGACGACAGTCGATACAAGTCTACAGGTAGTCAGAAGCCCGATAGTCTGGCAACCAGTCTTACCAATGGGTATCGTATGACCCAGTTACTGGGTTTCGGAGGTAAGATAGAACGTCGCTCCGTGTAAAATACTGGTATTCAACTGCATATGGTCAGACTGGAAGCCGATCCTAACATAGTTGGGAAATATGCACATGATGAGATTTCTTTCGCTATCAATCATCGCTCATAAAATACCGTAACATTAAAAAACATATTTTCAAATAAAAGAAAAGAGAGAAAGTCGTGTATGTGTAATTACATTATTCAAGAGTTATTTCTTATCAGCATTTCATGTTATATGTAACATGAAACGTGGACGTGTTCATTGCGAAGGTAACGTACGACAATTTATTTTATTTTCATTTCTTAACACGTGTATAGTAGGCCACACGTCAATGGTAACAAAACCAATATTAGCTGGCCTCTTATTCTGTTATAACTTCGTGCCACCCTAAGCCAGCTCAAGGTTAACGTGTTACCATCGATGTGCGGCCAACTCTACCTTTCAATGTTCATTTAATGAAGAGTTTACACGAATATGTAAAGTTAACCTAATTAGTAGATACTACTTGATGCTCAATTGTTTATTGAAGTATAAAAAGTACTTTTGCTAAGCACTTGACCGTATTTTTATATTTACTTGATCTTAAATCAAACGTAAGACTTAAAATTTTATTCAATAGATAAGAAAAAGTATATCTGACACAAAAAAATCTTAAAAACACCTTATGCCACTTTGCCAGCACTCCGAAATTAAATTCAAAACGCTCTAAAGTGACCCATTATATGTATAAACGAATTAACGAACAAAATGGACTTTAACCTCAGTAAAGACCACAGGGAAAGACCCTAAGCTTAGTCTAAAAACCCGAACGAAGTCGAGGAGTTTAATAAATTACATTGCAGGCACCTTTTGAAATATGAGGCGAGAATTCTGAGAACGCCTACCTGACCATTTGTTTCAAAGAACTGTTTATTATATTGTTTCTATAGAAAAATACTTTGTAGAAGTCAATCGCACTTCTAAAAGAAATACCATGGTACCTACTATTTAAAGGTTTCTTCGTGTTGATTTTATGAAGGAGTTCGGAGATTCCAATCAAAGTATAATTCAAATGTGGTAGTGGTAGTAGGTACTAGTTTACAAAATAACGATTGGTTATTGAATATATGCAAAGGAGCCGATACAAATACCCGATATTAATAAAAAAAAAAAAACATAAGCATGCTGCCACTCCCCAGATAGGTACTGGGCAATATGATAGCAGTGGTGAAGTGTCCATACAACTAGTTTCCTACCGGCTTCCCTTCAGAGGTTCGGAACAACAATTCTACCGCCATTGAAAATAGCATAGTCAATTATTATATGTATAGTATCTCCTATCGCGAAATAAGATTACACGTAGTTACACTAAAGGTATAATACATCATATCCATAACATTCAAATGTCAAAAACTGATAAGATTACTAAGTAATAAGTACCTACTTTTTTCTTCAGCTACCACTTAAGAAAATTGACGTCTCGCTACTGCTCCTAAGTAAGACTAGTTATCTGCCTTTCAGGTTTTCAACTAACGTAACCACAGTTAAAAACTGACAAATGACTGCCAGTGCCTAAGGTGTGCTCTCCGAGGCACGACGGGTTCTCGATGCGATAGCATGATGGTCACCCGTGCACAGATCAACCTCAGCAAGCATAGCCTCACCCTCGATCGAACCGTGCGGCCGTTATTATATTAAATAAAGTCTCCAATTAAGTATCCACTTGTTACCATTTTGTATTAAACCCTCTTGGAATCAAATCAAAAAGTTAACAAACAACTTGATACGAGTCCGTCCGAACAGGAGTACTTATGTAACAAACCATAATACATATATATACAACGAGTAGATACTTATGTAAAGTACAATAACAGAGCCAATAAAGGCATATTAGTTTCCAGTTGAAGTGGGTACTACATGTACATATTATCGATCGCCGATTCGACCGCAAAACCTCTGCGGTTAATTGAATACAATATTCAAGGTGTGTATTTTGATATTAACACCTTGAGCACATAACACAGCTATTTGCGTGGATTATTATGAGATTTCGATTACGCAATCGTTCTGGGGAGAATCACGCTTATGTAGAAGTCCTCAATACGAATAGCAAGTAAAGTAATGAATGAAGTCAGCATTGCCACACGCATATCTGCTCCATTAGCAAAGTCCTGTTTGATTTGATGTGGATGCAATCGTCGTTCTCATAGTGAAGATTAAAATTGCATAAAATCATAGTTTTCACAACTACTGGTATGATAAACCCCAAGGGTCAGATAGTCAGCGTTACATGTTTGATCGAAATTCTCATATTTTCTAAAACTTTGATGATCTATTACACCATCATCTTCGTCCTCCGTTCCTTTATCCCAATTTATTTGTAGTCTGCACAGTATGTATTATTTTTCCATATGTCCGTTTGCTATCTCTATCTATCTCAATGGTCACTTTTATAGCCAAATTCTACAATCCATGACATTTTACACGAGTTTATAATTTTTTGATATGAAATGCAATATTACTCAGGTTAAGACACCATCTTGTCACAAGTCGTAAACTGTGACTGATATTTGGCGGAGGCGCCTCAGGGACGTTATTTCATTGTGTAACGGTAAACTGTATGGGCTGAAGCAACAAGAAAACTAATTACAAAGCCCGCCCGTGTTTTATGGCCGTAGACCCTAATATGAGGAGTTAGTATTTGGGTTTGCCTTGCTTTATTAAATAGATTTTGTACGTGTGTATCTTGCTGTTAGGACCTCGGGGATTCTGGTTACCGCGTTTCAATATCGCACAAAATTGGTCAAAAGCCCTTCAGAGTTGGCGAGTAACGAGAAAATAGAAACTTGAGCTTTTAGTAATTAAATAATTCTTAAATTTCCTCTTGTTAAGTTAATAACGGGTATCATTAATGGCAATCCCAAGGAAACTTAAGTTAATAAATTGGATAACTTCACGAAGTACTAGAGTGAAATCATGACGTCACAGAGTACACAAGTTTTAGCGAAACAGCTTTGATAAGCTTAATTAAGTGGGAGCTTGCAAAGCAGACGGACATCGCACAAGAACATGTTAAATTGTTTTACGAAAAAAAATCGAATAACGCCTTTAAGATTTTTGCTATAGAGTTTTTTGATATAACATTATTAATTAACGTATAGCATACTATATTAATGAGACAAGAAACGTTGCATGTAATAACTCAGTTTCCTATTACAATTTAAACTGACGAGTACATAATTACGGCGCCGATATTATCGGCCTAAGACGTGCCTATCGCAAATTAATAGACAAGGCTATGTGGTAATCTTTCTAATTACATGAAAACAAACAGATATGAGATGACGTGCATTTTATAATTACTAAAAGGATCTTGACTTGCTCGTTTACCATAATAATATCACGACGACATGGTTGGCGCGGTGGTTGAGCCATCGGCTGCTGCGCCGCGTGTTGTGGGTTCGATCCCCACACGGAACAAATATTTGTATGGCCTACAGGTAGTTGTTTCGGGTCTGGCTGTTTGTGTATGTGAGTTTAAATGTTTGTAAACGCACCCACGATACAGGAGAAATACCTAGTGTGGGGCAACGTTTTTTATAAAAAAAAAAAAAAAAATGACTGAGTGTCATTTAAATTCAATGCAAAAAAAGAACACAAAAATTGCAAAATTAGAGTTGCACCATTTTTACAATTGAACGGTTAATTTTTGCAACGCGAGAAATAAAATAAATAAAATAGTATATTTTTTAACGTTATACTACAATCTTGCCTTTGTTCTTTTCTCAGTTTTGTTTCAAGTTATTTACTAACACAATTTAAAACTACGTTGTAACAATACCAGTATAATGCTGAGAAACAGTTTTGTCATTTTCTGTGATGAAAACATCATAATGGTGTCTACATCTGCCTAAGACACTAAAACTTGAAAAAACTAGTGTGCCGTAAATAAAACAACCTACAAAGTAGACAAGAGTCTAGTACAGTACCTCCTTACTTTTCAGTTTTATGTGACATTAGTTCTGTCAACTTACAGCGTCGAATTAAAAGTCGAAGTTTAGTTCTCGCCTTGCGCACTGTAAATTTATTCTATTTTTGTTTTCAGAATCGAAAGGTTGGTTGGTTCGTTCTAGTATCAAACTGGCCAGCAGCAGCAGCACAGAATACACTACCGCCATTACTAAAAATACGAATCATCATCTGCCTAAGCTGCTGACTTATCGACTGTTAGAGACCTACGAATGATAGCCGGAACAACAGCTTACGTGCTTTCCGAGGCACGGAGGAGTCTCGATATGCAATGGATGGTTCCGGGACCGAGTTCGGCAAGCTTTATTTACCCTTATAAAATCGACCTGCCATTGGTACTTAGCCATGAACTAAAAAATAGATGATTAGTATCACTTACACGCATTTAAGATCCATCTTAAAAATGTCCGAGCTCAATGAAATCTAATTGCTAAACCAGTTTAATATCAGCCATAGTGTCAACAGACAGCGATTTCAAAATTATTTCATTAGGTGACTAACAGGTGGGTCCGTGCCTACTGGGTAAGTTCCACAATACTTATTTACCCTTGGGCTTAATAGATAAATATATTATACCGACTAAATAAACAACTTCTTTGAATAACATATCGTTATAATGATGTAAATATTATTCCAGCCAATTACTGTCTATGAACAAAGTATCATCGTGAGTAGACAAAGTTTTTGCGTGAGCAGGCTCAAAAAAGGTTTTAAACGTCAGCCTTGACGTTTTTACACAGCGGTTAAAGTTTAGAAACATGAATAAAATGTTTAATCCAATCACTATTTACACAATTGTGTGAAACCACTAATCGATTGATGTAAACCTTGGATTTCTCATGAAACTCATTATGCGGGTACCTTTGAATTTAATGCATTTAGATAATGTACTGTACCGTGCAGTTGTCCAAACAGATAAGTTTACAGCAGAGCGTATCAATAAATTCGCTCTGATAACGATAAAACTGTATTTTTTATCGAAAAAACTTTTTGCAGCCACGTAGTTACAGTACCTGACAATAGGTTGATAAGAGAAAAATAATACCAACCGTGTAGAAATCCGTTCACTTCGTCGCGCTTACAGCCGCGCGACTACCTGTGATCTTTGCAACATTCCAAAATATGCACACAAACAAAATATTTTTCTCACTAAAATCCAATGCACTCAACACAGAAACCGTTTTGACTGACACTCGCGCAAACACCGCGGTACTTTCAAAGTATTTACAACGTTTTTTTACGAAAGTTGTCGCGTGTGCCGGCAGAGAGACGTACGTCCACCACGCTCGACGCTTCGATGCGAACTAACGGCCGCGCGTGAGCGAGAGAAAGCACAGATAAAATTTGAATGGAAAACTATTTGTGAGAGAAGGATGGGGAGATCAGAATGAAGTTGCGCGATGGTATGACCGGGAATGGCACGCATTTAGTTTTAGTACAATCATTGCACAAATTGTGAGTTGGCGCGCTTTTGTTCAGAGCCACGTGTTCCAAATATGTTTTAAAAATAAAAACATTCCTGTGATGCCTGTTTTTTGTTTGTCCAAGTGCATACTTAAGTATCTGGGGTTTTTAATGTGTGTATAAAGTGCTTCATATATTTTTTACGATGTTTCGAGAAAGGGGGTTCCTTTAAATTTACATATTTTTAATAAAACGCCAAAGTAAAAATAAAAGTATAAAATTATGAGCAGCTATATTATCTGGGCTCATTTCCTTCATGCATTCACTTAACCGTATTTCCCGCAGTGGATTTAATGAAAACGTAGAAAGAGCCCACCAATCCACACTTTAATTAAGGAAAAAAGTTAATGACCTTTTATCTCACTATTTTATTGCGTAAGATAAGCCTTTCATTATTAAGTCAGTAATTAGTAAATCTAAGTACTTATTTATCTTTCAGTTTGGGTACCTCAAAATGGCGTGATGGCCTAGTTGCATTAGGCTTTGCCTCTCATGCGTTATACGCAGACTCACTAGGTTGTGAGTTCAAATCCGGGCAAGTATCAATGTGAGTTTTTCAATTCTTGTACTTTCTTAGTTTATTTTAGACATTACAGCTACCGGTGAATTAAGAACAACTTAATATCGTGATGAAACTTAATTACAACGAAAATTAAATAAAGTGTGAACCGCCTCGTGCCGTCTCTGTATGAGAAGAGGCCTTTGCTCTGTATGGGAACAATGATCGGCTGATATTGTTATTCAGTTTACCTATAGCAAATTTGATTTGCAGTAATGTTAAAATTATGTGGACAGCATATCAATTTCGTTCATCATTTCATCGGCCGAGTTGCCGACAATTTTGTATTTTTTTTTAATCTATATATTTATGTTTAGTTTTTGTTTTTATTATACTAATTTAATATAGAGTCGGCTTCCAGTCTAACCAGATGCAGCTGAATACTAGTATTTTACATGGAGCAACTGCCTATCTGACCTCCACAACCCAGTTACTGTGCAATGCCATATCCCTTGGTAAGACTGGTTGTCAGTCAGGATTCTGACTACCCGTAACGACTGTTAAAGATCTACAAATGACAGTCGGGACCAACGGCTTAAGGTGCTTTCCGAATAACGGAGGAGTCTCGATATGTTACGAACGGTCACCCATCCACAGACTGACCCCGGCAAGCGTAGCTTAACCTTGTTGGCGGCTGTTTTTATTTAGCCACGAGCTCTTCCTTTCTTACCCACACAAGTACCCAAAATTCCTAAAAGCTGTCCGTAAACTGGCACAACCCGAAAAAAAACAAAAGCTAGTTGCGATTCAAAAACATTTTTCGTCCAACAACAGAAGTTACACAACTCAGAAATTCAAAAAAACGGGGCGCTCCGGATAGTACTCGAACGCGGAATAAAAATGGACATAAAACTTTTTTTTTTTCTATGTTTCTCGCCAACGACCTCTCGTTTCGTATAATATTCATGGCCCGTTTTTTACACCTTACGCCTTTTACCCGCATAAATGTGAATTATATCATTTTACCAACATTTTTTGTGCTGAAATATCGAAAAGTTGGGTATTCACATGAGAATTATAAGAGATTGGACCTATGTATATGTTTCTTCTTTTTTATTGTTAGTTTCGAATATTAAGAGTTTTAGTTTTATATAGCTAACTAGCATCTGCCCGCGACTTCGTCTGTGTGATTTTGTACTTTTCCGTAGTTTTACGTAGTTTTGAAAATAATGATAGTCTATAGCACTCAAGAGTAATATAGCTATCTAACAGTGAAAAAAGTTTTTTTTTTTTTAATTAGATCATTACTTCCGGTGATTACCCCTTCATACAAACTTAGAAACAAAAACTACCTCTTCATAATATTAGTATGGATGAATCAGTGGTGAAGTCCTCACCTCTAATGCCGAGGTTGTGGGTTCAAATCCAATCAAATCATAAAGTTATTTTATTATAAGTCTAATATCACCAACCCGCCTTGAGCAAGCGTGGTAATTAATTATCGTACCTTCTGTCTATGAGAAGAGGCCTTTGCCCTGCAGTGAGGCAGTAACATGCTGGTATCATAATTGCTAGCAAGTACTTTACCTAGATTAAATACACACATAAGTAGGTTAATGAAAAATCAGACCGTCATCACATACGGACTGCAAATTGACTAAATGAGAGAGAAGACGTATATTCTTTCTCTTTCTACGTGTGTGAAAATGATAGAAGATGCACCTGAAAAGAAACTTAGCACCTACTTGCTAATTACAAATAATGTCTCGTGGCTAATTAAAAACAGTCGCACGGGTTGAACGAAGGTCAAGCTACACTTACCGAGGTCAGTCTGTGGATGAGTGACCGTTCTTAACATATCGCGAGTCGAGACTCCTCCGTGCCTCGGAAAGCATATGAAGCCGTTGGTCCCGGTTGTCAACTGAAGATCTTTGGCAGTCGTTACGAGTAGTCAGAAGCCCGTAAGACTGCCTACCAGTCTTACCGAGGGGTATCGTGTAAAGGGTAATGGGTAAGGGGTATAATTATTAACGAAAAAACAAACAACTTAAAATAAAAAACACAAAGTGTAAAATAACTACTTTCGGAAGTCTTTGGTTGTTTCATTTGATTAATTTTTTGCCATTGTTTGCCAAAGTTTTTTCGCTTTTTTTGGGGGTCAGTAAATATTTTACCTAAGTAACAATAGCATAAATAATGTCAACCGCTCATAACCTTTTACAAAAAATCGGTAGGCGAAAATCAATCAAGGGGAGGTTTCTTCTTTCAAATTTCAATACCTAATTAAAATCCAAGGATCAAAGGATTTATCCAATTAAAATGTAAGCACGCACTAAGTAAGTAAGCAAGCACTGTACACTACTAAACACACGTAAGTAAGCACTGTATCTAGCATCCGTATGCATACATAAACAAACAGTTCCGTGTCGAATTGAGAACCTCCTTTCTTATCGTCGCTTAAAAAGTGTTGGCAGGTGATGACCCTAAATCAGTAGATGTTTTATTTCTTATACATTATCTTGTTATCTTACTTTAGAGTCCATTCTAAAACTCCTCCCCTCTTTCTCCCCCGAGCACATTTAAGCTCATCGCTTTTCTTACTTTATCCTCGACAAGGCCAGTTAGACCAGCCATCTGGCTGAATGGTATATAATATCTAAACATATCCCCAATATCTAAAATTCTAAATATACCTCTGACTCACTTAAAATATTTGCAAAGCAAAATAAACTTCATTACAAAACAAACCAAAACATAGTTGTAAACATATTTAATTAAAGACTATAGAAACAAAGGTACATCACTATGTGATTAGTGACGTGACATTCTCAAAAGAACAATGTCCAACTAGCTTCAAAGGCGATCCTTTTGAAACAAAGCTTCTGCCTCTTACTATAGAGTTGGGTTTTTGTGATGAGCGGAGCGGGAGCGGTAGCGGGTTTTCAGCTTTGTTTGAAATGGCTTGCCATCTGTTGCGTAAAGATTTCATTTCTTCATCGGTCACCAGTATGAGATACTTCTTTCTTGACAATTACTAAGAAATACTTCAAAATTATATTTTGATTTTAGCCTTTTTATAGTGTCTATCATTTGGAATAGAATAGAATAAAATTGATGTATTTTTTTTGTAATGAATGTAGGTCATCAATAAGGTGATACATCTTGTTAGCTTTCCAAGTATTGTTAGCATGCAATTTTTTATAAAATAGACATACAATACAACTTATACTAACATACCAACTAAGAAATCAACCTTGCTGCTGAGCAGGTCCTTACTCAACAGCTAAGAAGAAGAATCTCTAATCGCGCCCAGCCCTTAAGAGCTTAAGAGCTTTCGAAAAGATGTCGTGTTCACTTTCAAAAAGCCTTCTTTAAAAAAACCCATTCTTAACTTAAGCCTATCAAATCGCTTTCTCTCATCACCATACTTCAACCCTAACAGCACGCCATGTAAAGCTTTTTGCTCAGGCTTTTGAGCGTTACGTACTTGAGTGTACCAGTATAGTGTGCAAGTGTTGCGTACGAGTTACAAACTCGCACACAACCACACAGCCGTGAAGTTGCTGTAGAACTTAGCTTGTAGTCTTTTCCTGGGCACTGTTCCCTCTTTTACTTTGTAGCCGTTAAATATTTTTCCGCTTTCGCTATAAAATCTTTATAGAGAGGTAGTTAAGGACCTGTTTATTTAAAACCAAGTTACGGGAGCGTAACCTGGCAAGTTACACTTTAATTTATTTTTTCATGAGCGCATGTTCTTCAAAAAGGTCTCGCAGCAACCATACATCTGGTCATACACCTATGACCAGATGTATGAACATAAACAAACACAAAACGTTAAATTAAATGATTTAGAAGATCTTACGTACACTGACGTTATTGATGGTGTTCTTCAAAAAGGTAAGGTAGTACTCGCAACCGGCGTGCGTGTATGACCAAGTGTATAAAAGTAAACGAAGCAAAAGGAGTATGTAAGGATCGTAGCAGGTGGCGTTCTGTAGTTTCTGCCTACCTCCATGGGGAAAAGGCGTGCTTGCAACTTTCGAGTATTTTCTACGTTAAGTCATGTTTTTTGATAACTGGACACCTTCGAGTTGATGTGGTTATAGGAAATATCTTAAGAAGTCATACTAGTATCAATGAGTTAACTTTTTCTGCTCAAGAAGCGGTTGTATTTGCTCTGTTTGTATGTCATACAGTGTGTCTCTTATTTCTGTGTTCTGTCAGAAAATGTGAGAGAGTCTGACTTAATAATGATAGCCGCACGGGTCGATCGAAGGTTAAGCTACACTTGCCGAGGTCGGTCCGTTGATGGGTAAGTAATACATACCGATACCCCCCCCCCCCCCCCCCCCCACAGTACCTCACAGACCACGTTAAGCCTGAAGAAGACTGGTGGTCAGAAGCCCGAAAGTCTGACAACTGGTCTTGCCAGAAGGTTATACACATAGTTACACAGTAACTGAGTTGTCGCAATCAGATAGGTTATAGCTCTAAGTAAAATACTGGTATCCAGTTACAGTCCGGTCAGACTGGTAGCCGACCACAGCATAGTTGGGAAAAGGCTAGACAGAGTACAGATAATATGTTGTACATTTCTCCATGTAAAGAAATTCTTTAGTATCGATAAATCTGTTACAAAGCTAGGTAAGTATTTATTTTATTTACAACTGTAATATATTCCGCTTATACGCCAACGGAAAGGGCGTACCCACACAAGTGTGTTCGTATATTATACAGTTTCTCAAGTATCCAACAAATACTAGGTTTCAGACTGACTTCAGCTGCTTTAAATTAGTAATTTCAAGCAAACAGACAAGATCTGTTTGGGGTATTGTAAAGGTTGTATACAATAACAGACCTTTTTTTACACAGGCTGGTGGAACATCAGTTCCCTCTGGTTTCAGTCACTCAAGATATATCAGAATTGTTTAGAAGATAGAACGTGTCACTGGTCTGGTAGAAGGATTCTTGATTGTGAAGGAACAGTGTTAAGTTCAACAATTAATAAACGCAATTTAATCAGCCGTGTCTTATTATTTACAAAAGTGCTATAATCCGGAACTGTTGAAACAAGATTCTACAGTACTTTACCGGTCACAGATACACTAAACTTCTGGTAACCAAAAGATATCCTAATATAGTCATCCCAAAAACAAAGCTGAAATATGTTATATGCCTGCAATATTATAGTAAAACGAACTACTAGTCAAAATTAAGCGGAAAATAATTAAAAATGTGTGAAAGCATCGATCAAGAAATAAAGAAAGTAGCTCTTTAGAAGTTTTGGTGGGTGCCTTTCACACATTATCACACATTGGTATGAATAAAGTGTCAAAAATAAATCAATAGGTAACGTGTCAGAACCGAATACTTTTAACTATAAAAAAAGTTCGAATTGACGATACATTTACTCTTTCTTTTGTTTATTTTAATGGGACAAGCCCGCCACACTATTCCCAAACTACTGCAACTCCTGAAAACCAGAATCAACAGTGGCGACCACCAGAAAAGCGTCGAGACTATGAAGCCCGAAGAGTTCCGGAGAAACGATTCAACTGTCTTGGATCCCGCAACGAAATTAATCAGAAAAGAACAGCGGAGGAGTTAGAAAAATAAACATACATTTACGTCTAGTATTCACTTTAGGCCCACCGAGGGCCTAGTTCGAGTTTTTATACTTACTCGAATATGTCTATTTGTAGGGAATAATTGTGTTTCCCGAGTAATATGATTCCCAGTATTGTTAACTGACGGCGCTCATTAAATTCCAGTACAAATAGTTAAAAAACGTTAACGAGATCGAATAGGTTTTCAAACTGGCACTAAGGCCGCTGGTCATACACACGCCGGTTGCGCGTTAAATGTAGTTATAACGTGAACAGACTAACATCATCATCATCTGCCCAGCCTTATCCCAACTATGTTGGGGTCGGCTTCCAGTCCAACCGGATGCAGCTGAATACCAGTATTTTACATGGAGCGACTGCCTATCTGACCTCCACAACCCAGTAACTTGGTAACGCGAAATTCCGTGGTAAGACTGGTTGTCAGAATTTTGGGCATCTGACTACCCGTAACGACTGTCAAAGATCTACAAATGACTTTCCGAGGCACGGAGGAGTCTCAAAATGTTACGAACGGTCACCCATCCAAAGACTGACCTCGGCAAGCGCAGCTTAACCTTCCAGCCAGAGCTCCTCACAGACTCAGACATAAACAGACCAACATATTGACCAATATTCTATGTACAGAAAACATTTCTACTTTCATCGCTTCTGAGAGCAAATGGAAATAATTTATTACTTCTGTGTCCTGTTTATTACTAACTTTTTTGTTCCTCCCTTTTGCTATTTACTTGAAATAATGTCTCTGTTTCCTCACAATTTACACTCTTATCGTCATCAACATAGGGTCGAGATTTCCGTGCTGGCTTTGTATTTAATGGCGTAATTATTGATGTATCAATTTGTAGGCTCTCCTTTATGAGTTTCAGTATTATTCGTTATCTGTTTAGTGAAATAGGCTGGAACCTGAAGATATTTATAGTCACCGACATTCTACTTTTTCGGAGTAAAAAGATCTTGAAAGTGGTGTTGATTCAAGAAATAAACCTATAATAATGCCGATAGTTATGGAAATATAGGCCATGCATGGCTGCTATATTTTGGATGCCGTGCAAAGGGATAGGAAGATAATTACTATTTACTATTAGTTAGGCAAGATCTTTGCCCGTTACAACTAAATTTGCATCTTGCTTTTTTTTTTAAACTGCCCTCACTACTAGAAATTGCTCCTGTGTCGTGGGTGCATTTACAAACATTAAAGTCACACAAACAGTCAGACCCGGGACAACTACCTGTAGGTCATACAAATATTTGTTCCGTGCGGGAATCGAACCCACACCAGGCAGCGCAGCATCCAATCGGTCAGCCACTCCGCAAACCGTGCCGTAAAAGTTGGATTATGTTGGCTCAGTTAAGGCGGATGCGTAGTGGCAGACCGCAAACATAAAATTTTCTGTCTGACAAAGATCTGGGCACAAGCACATCCTACTACAAATTCAAAATGATCTAAATACAAGAAAATCTAAAATTAACCTTATCCTGTCTAAACCACGGCCTGTGAACCGTTGAAAAGCTTACACTTACACAAAACAATTAAAACAACACCTTATTTTTAGCAATCTAAAATCCGATTTCCATTGCCCTTCAAGCCGGAAGCGGATAGAGACCTGAGGTTTCGAAAAAGAACTTTATTTTCTAGGTCATAAAGTTAGCTTTTGGTTGTGTAAGTCGAGTGGATAGTTTGAAGTGCTCTTGAATTTTGCTCGATGAAGCGACCAGCCACTTTTAAAGCTTTTTCCAAATATTGTTAAGTCAATTTTACCGTGGGAAATTTATATCGTATAAGGGGATAGATAGAGTTCCTACTAGCTTTATTGGAAGGGTCCGAAGTTATGGAAAAAGAGGCTTTTTTATCGATGTTACTTTAAAAAAAAAAAACTGAAAAAATCAGAAAAAAAATCAAAATTCATTTATTCAAATTAGGCTGAGAATCAGCACTTTTTGAACGTAAAAACGTTTACATGAGACAGTCCCCCAAAACGCCCACCCTTCACACCCTTCACT
The DNA here is from genome assembly GCA_905147745.2 of Phlogophora meticulosa. Taxonomy (NCBI): domain Eukaryota; kingdom Metazoa; phylum Arthropoda; class Insecta; order Lepidoptera; family Noctuidae; genus Phlogophora; species Phlogophora meticulosa. The sequence goes on along the minus strand of LR990535.1, from coordinate 2,216,114 downwards.
TCTCTGATTCCATATGTCCTTAGTTTCTATAGAATCTGCCAACCCTTTACCTAAGTATGTAAGGGCTAAATGCTTTACCAGTATTTTAAATGGAGCGACGGCCTATGTGCCATCCACAACCCAGTTTCTAGGTAGCAAAATTTTAATGTGTGATTTTCATTTTAATTGTGATGGTGATTTTATAGTTTTTAATACACTTTAATTGTACGTAATGATCCAAAGTTGATGGAGTTTAATAAATAATAATACTGTTTGGTTAGAGTCTGTGTCAAAATTTCATTGTACTAAGCACGTAACACGTCACAGATATTTTTTTTATCCTATCTTATCCAATAAAAAAGAATCATTCAAATCAGACTACACTGTAATATGTGTGGACAAAGATAAAAAAATATACTTATATAGTGTCGAACTTTCTCCTACTTTTTTGTCGGTTAAAAAACACAATCAAGAAAATGAACTCGGAAATCACCAAAACTTACCCGAAGACACCCGAAGTTCCACAAAAAGAAACGCCATAAAACTATCTAAAAGTAATAATGAGAACCTCCCCTTCCCCTCGACCCTTAATATTAGTCAGTTGTCGCCATTATCGGCTTTTAGATTTATTTCCGTTCGTCATCTCTGACCCTTAGGAAGATTCTTTGGGGATCATCTAATCTCACCATGTGACTGATATTAACGCTAATGGCCGCTTGAAGCTTGAAATACTAGCCAGTTACCGTCCCAATGCAGGAAAAAAGGCCTCTCTTCATACAGAAATGCTCAAGCATTAATCACCACGCTTGCTCAAGGCGAATTTAGGATTTCAGACTTATATCTATTACTAGCTGTGCCGGTGACTTCATCAAGCGTTTTATTTTTTGTGCGGAACCCTACTAGTTTTATATAAATTAGCTAAGTTAACCCTTATAACATTAGCTATCTACCAGCGGAAGTCTCCTCAAAATCGGTCCAGCCTTTCGGAGATGACTTCAAGCAAACAGAAGCAAACAGTTTTTTTTATTTGTGTTTTGTTATTACTACCGTATAGGTATTCATATTATGCATTTAGTTAAAAGCTGTCACTTAAATATTACAAACAGAGACTTCAGTTTTATTTATTTGCGTAGATTTATTAAATCTCGTGTCGCAATGTTTGTTACCAAACTCCTCCGAAACGGCTGGACTGTTTAGTATGAAATTTTGGGTATATATAGGTTAGGTCTGAGAATCAGCCAACATCTATTTTTCGTACCCATACATGATAAGGTGGTCCACCCCAAACATTTAATATGGAAAAACAACGTTTGCTGGGTCAGTAGTCTAGTCTAATATATAAAATTTTCGTGTCGCGGTGTTTGTAATTAAACTTCTCCGACATGGCTCGACCGATTTTCATGAAATTTTGTGTACTATCGGGTAGGTCTGAGAATTGGCCAACATCTATTTTTTTATACCCCTAAATGATAAGGGTAGTCCACCCCAAACATTTTATTAAGCAAAACAACGTTTGCTGGGTAAGCTAGTTTGTACATATATATATAAATATATCCATTATACCATAGGTCTAATGTACTATGGGACGTATCTAGAGTTACATTCTGTCTGTATGTAGGGTAGGGATTACCATGGATATCCCTAATTAATTACACCTTGCTGATGTGAACACGTATTAACTAATAAACTACGACATAACGACATATTATTAAGATATATGTACATCCAAATAAGTAATTAATTTAAACCATAGCACATACAAATAGACCCGTTACGACTGTTTGTAAGCTATTTATGTATTTATTTATTATTTAAGAAAAAGACACAAAGAAAGAAAGAGAGAAAAAGTGAAAATTACATACTTACTTTCAAAGAAAAAAGAACATTAAAAATGCTTGCTTCTTTGAATGTATCTCTTGAATTCTTTTTGTTTTTGTCTTTCTTTTATTCGTTCTTACTTTTTCTTTCTGTATTTCTTTATCGTGTAGCAAATATTTAAGAGAAATATTAAAATTAAATAGCTAATTAATTTGAACCTTTGTTAGCACCGCCTACAAACACAAGAAAAAGGCCACCCATCCGCATTTTGCACACAGCAGCTGACGCGAATTTAAAACCACAGTTACCCATAATCACCCATTCAGTAAAATAACCATGTGACCCTATAATTTACACTCGATCCCACATGTTTAGTTAATCATTAAAACTAATTACAATACAACAATTTATCAAATGGAACCCCAGGTGCGCGATAATAAATTGTTTTGGTCAATGCGGAACCCTAATTACGAGGACATGAATGGGGGCACTCACCCTACTCGAAGTCGCGTGCGCAATACTTAACATTTGGGTCTAATGATATTTTTTTAATGATTTTTGTTATTTATAAACAAAGGGGATTTTGGATATAGGTAGTTTGTGCGGAGATCAATTTATTGTTGAAAGCGCCGAAGTTAAGCAATGATTTCGAGGCGTATTTTTCGATGGATGATCTCGACGTGATTACATTTTTTTTGTAAAGTACTAATTTTCACTGCTGCCTCGTTGGTTTAGTGATTGAAAGCGGTACTATTGAGAATGAGTTCCTGGGTTTGATTACCGGGTCGGGCACTCTGATATTAGGTTTTTCTATCAGGAATTTATCAGTAGCAGCCTGGAGTCTGGATTAGTACCCGGTTGATGACAACTGGCTCACCCCCTACTACATTGGACCTAAACATAATTAGCGCAATGTGGGTTTACTAAAGGTATAGTTCTGTCTTATCCTTCGGGAATACAGGCGTGATGGCAATGTATGCATATTAAATATATATATATACTAGCGGACCGAACAGACGTTGTCCTGCCCGTACAGCGCCACCTACTGGGTCCAATTGTAAATCTAAACCATTCTCGAATCTCCACGAACACACACAAAAAATTTCATCAAAATTGGTCCAGTCGTTTAGGAGGAGTTCAGTCACATACACACGCACACAAGAAATATATATATTAAGATATCTTGGCAGTTAAAAAATACTTCACATTCTAGAAAGTGTATGGACTATATAAAATGGAGATAACAAAACTGTTCTATAATTGAAATTCAAATTCTAACCGACTTCTCACCTTTACACAATAACCAGGTAATACGCATGATCACACAATATCCCGCAATCATATCAATACATCCCTAATTCTCTATCCGCCAGCTGCGGATATCCGACACTGCACAACCCTAGCCACCCTCGTCTCGTAAACAATCGGGCGGATATGCGCTTGCGCATAACAGAAATAGAACGCAATTGTGACTCGTGCGCATCCATTGTCGTTCAAATTTAGAACTACATTAGTAGACGTTTTTAAATTATTTGGAAAGAAATGCGTTGCATCTCCTTATGTTTTTAGGGAGTATTTATCACTTATACTCTGTGTTTAGTTTTAGCTTCTGTTAATAGAAGGGTCGACCACCGTGGGATACTAACTTGCCTGATGACAATCGAAACTGTGGAATGAAACATACAATCATCATCTGCCCAGCCTGTTCCAAACGTTGTTGGGGTCAGTTTCCAGTCTAACCGGATGCAGCTCCAGTATTATACATGGACTGACTGCCTATCTGCCTATCTGCTGAGGTAAACGTGTTCTTGAGTGGAGACCGCGACTCGGCAAACGTAGTGTAGGACACCCTCTGACCAGGTGGGATGACGATCTGCGAAAGACTGCAGGCAGATGCTGGCTCGGATGCGGCAAGCTGAAGACAGGGCGCTATGGCGCTCATTAGGAGAGGGCTATGTCCAGCAGTGGACTAGTATAGCCTGATGATGATGATAATGATGATGACTGCCTATCTGGCCATCAGAACCCAGTTACTCCGTAACACGATATCTTTTGGTAAGACCGGTTATCAGATTTTCGGACTTCCGACGACCCGTAATGATTGTCAGACATCTACGAATGACAGCCGGTAGACAACGGGCCGGGTCCTAACGGAGAATCACCAAGGTAACCAAAATAGCCCAAAGAATTGCCAAACTTAAATGGTACTGGATAGGTACCATGGCTCGCAACACGAAAAGGGCTGAAAGGCACTGGATTGGTGACTGCGTGGCGGAAAGCGTAGCGTTGGAGGGCCTCCCAAAGGTGGACCAAAGACTTGGTGGGAACTGCTGGAGTCCACCTAATGTGAGAAACACGGGAGCGGTCGATCTTTTAACGCTTGAGGGCCCATGTCCAGCAGTTGACGTATTTCATCTCAGATGATGATGATGATTTCTCGACATGAGATTTAACCACCTTTTAATAACTTTTTGACGACACGGTTGGCGCAGTGGCTGAGTGATCCACTGCTGCGTCGCGTGACGTGGGTTCGATTCCCGCACGGAACAAATATTTGTATGGCCTACAGGTAATTGTTCCGGGTCTGGCTGTTTTGGTTGGGGCAACGTTTTTTCTAAAAAAAAAATTATAGTAGTGAACTTCCGATAACCGGAGAGCGAGCAGAAAAAATAAAACAACAAAATATTTTAGTAATACAATAATAGTTGTAGTAGTATAATATTATTTATTAATTGCTGTACATTTTTATCTTAAGAACAATGCATACTTATAATGGATAACGATAAATTCTTTGTACAGACAGGCGTCGTCAACCAGGGGTTCTCACGAATGACCAGGTGTGTGAACGTGAAGGAACTAAAATGAGTAGGTATGCAAAGATAGGAGGAGAGGAGGAGGAGGAGCCGATCTGTAATTTCCACCTACCCCCATGGGAAAATGGTGAGGGGAAAAAGAAAGGGGTTGACCAGTAGAAGACGCTGTTTCTACTAAATGAGAGAACATAAAACTAGCTTCCAAAGATTTTGACGTCAGCATTATATTCTTCAAGACTTTCGCGATTTCGTCTTATTTTCTGAATCAATGCTACCACGCCAGCCTGGAATTCCAAAGTTTCGTCATCATCGAATGTCGCCAAAGATGGTAAAATTCCTCTCATAAAAGATATGAGCGGGTTCTCATCTTGATTGGTTAGTTTTGAGTCTAAAAACCTTGTCATTTTTTCTTCTAACGACATTTTTTCTACTGTCATAATTTTTTTAGCTGGTGGTGGCTCGTACTGTGCTTCTGGGGCCGCGTCATCATCACTGCTGATCTCCGAAGTAACACTTTGGCTTTCATTACAGGAATCGCTTCTGGTCTGAGGTTCATTGACTTTCGTCAAGAAATTCAATAAGTTTTTATAAACGTATGGTCTTGGCTTCTTTGCTGCACCAGCTCGTATCTTACTCTTTTCTGTCTTCTGCGATCTTAGAAATGCGTCCCTTATGTGTATCCATTTTGTGTTTACACTTTTTGCTGTAAGAAAACATGCAATTTTTATTAAAGTTTTTGTTTGGGCCTCGCCTCTTGTGCACAAGGTGGTAGGTTCGAACCTGGGCAAGTACCAATGTGAATTTCACATTTCATATGTAACTTCCAAGTTTATCTTGGACATCGCTGACATCGGTGAAGGAAAACATTGTAAGAAAACCTGGCCTTATAATTAATAAAAGTCTGAAATCGCCAACTCGTCTTGTGCAAGTGTGGTGATTAAAGCCTTCTCTGTATGAGAAGAAAGAAGCCTTTGCCCGGTAGTGGAACAGTAACAGGTTGTTATTTTTTTTTAATATCAGCTGCGGCACGCAGTGTTTTCTTAAATTTACTAATGTTCCGCGCAAATGTGTTAGTTTCCTTTTTCATAAGAACTTTTCCTACACAACAAAAAAAGAATTGGCCGAATCGGTCCAACTGTTCTCGAGTTTTGCGCTTAGCAACACATTTGGACATCAATTTTTATTTATATACATGATTACTTATATCAAGACCTTATCAAAAAGTAAGTACCAATTTCGAGTAGGAAACGGGTTTTTCTGAGATTTTGGGGCGAGTTTAGTACTACGTCTATTGCGTCAAAGTTAACGTTTACTTGGATCAATATTCGTATAGAATAATTGTGGTTCCCGTTATTGACACCAGACGGCGCTTATTCAGTTTCAGTACAAATTGAAGTTTACTTTTACGCTACACTCACACCAAGGCCATTGTTTAAGTATCTCCTCTATAATAACAGTTTGTATGCGAACCTAATTGCCGTACCTATACTAACTAAGTATTAGCTGACGTTTACGTACAGTTCGCGTCATGTTGACGTGTTGTCATGACGACCGATGTGGCGCGGCGGACGAAGGTCCGCCTGTTGCGGGTTCGATTCCCGCCTTGAAACAAAAGTTCGTACGATCTACAGAGATTTGTTCCGGGTGTTCTGGGTATTTGCTATGCATTATAAAATAAATATCTATCTATGTAATGTATTGTATTAAGTATATCAGTCATCTAGTACCCATAACACAAGCTCTGCTTAGCTTGGGGCTAGATGATGCTGTGTGGATTGTCCAGCATTATTTATTATTGTTTATTATTTAAGCTTGCCGCTCTGTAGTACTGCTACAAATGACTGCGCTGTACAGTAGTAATACTCGTAGTAAAACAGCAGCGCCTTGCCATGCGCATCGGAAACCCTGTTTTCAAAGCGGTAAGTTCACGTCACGCGAATAGTATTGTTTTATAAAATTGGTTCAGTACGTTACTTTTACAGAACATATAATTTTAGTCCATTTATATTAGGGTTTCCATCTCTAAAATCCACCAACCAGTGAAAGAAGCGCTTTGTCTCCGGATTGTCCGACATTTCAACGAAATAATTGATACTTAAATCAACTTTTTATTCATTTTTGACGACACGGTTGGCACAGTGGCTGAGCGATCGACTGATGCGCCGTGTGTCGTGGGTTTGATTTCCGCAAGGAACAAATATTTGTATGACCTACAGTTAGTTGTTCCGGGTCTGGCTGTTTGTGTATGTGACTTTAAATGTTTGCAAACGCACCCACGATACAGGAGAAATTCTTACTGTGGGGCGTTTAAAAAAAAAATACAATATTAAATTACATGAAATCTTCTAAGAAATGAAACTGATTCTTGTTAAAAACCGTACTATAAATGAAATCCCGCCCGGACGCTATCCGGACGCCCTCTAAACTAGGACAAATCCGGGAAACCGGGACGGATGGCTACCTTATTCCTATATAAAATAGTTTCAAGAAACTTACCAAAATCTTTCATCTCGTTTTCTTCCAATTTATCAAAGTCTGGGTTGAAAACGCAGCAGATTTCTCTCCAAGCAGCTGCTTTCAGGGCTTTATCTTTGAAAACATCAGAGTTTTTATCCCAAATAACGCTTCTTTGTTCCACAAGAGGAATTAATTCTTCTGCTGATATGTCGGCCATCTTGTAACACGTCTTTCCCGCGTAAGCGTCTATTTCTTACTCACGAATGTCAGGCGAGTGCGGGCGGGGGAAAGGGGAACGGAGGGGGTATGGATGAGGTCACGACAGTTTAAGAACACTATATTTACGATAGATAGTCGTGACAGCGGTAACTCGCACGACCGAAAGTCGTGACTTCCACTTCACACAATAACGTAATCGCGATTGAATGAATCATGCTGTGGTGTGTGTGACTATTTTATCAAAGTTTACCAGCCAACCTACAAATAAGACGACAGTTAGTCGTTACGACATAATTGGAGCTGGTTCTCACAATGACATTCAAGAAGTTGTAAGCGAGTGAGAATTTAGTATACTTAACACATCAAATCAAGTTTGTATTCCTTAAACGGGGTAGAGAGAGAGCAATGAGCAGAGAGCAATCCCAATATAATAAAGCTAGCCTCTTGCCACTAACCATTCACAATTCTAGACTTTGTGATGAAAAAAACATTTTTTTTAACGTTCTTTCACACTAGGAATGTCTCATGTATCGTGGGTGCATTTACAACCATTTAAACTAACATATACAAACAGCCAGACCTGGAACAAAACTGTAGGTCATACAAATATTAGTTCCGTGCGGGGATCGAATCCGCGACACGCAGGGCAGCAGCCAATCGCTCAGCCACTGCGGCAACCGTGCCAACTTTATGTCTGACGTAGGAACCTGTGACCACCGAGGCAGTAAGGTAATTGTATGGACAAATTGACAAATATAAGGGTATAAATAAATAAAAATTAATAAATAATGCTGGACTATCCACACAGTATCATCTAGCCCCAAGCTAAGCAGAGCTTGTGTAATGGGTATAAGATGACTGATATACTTAATACAATACATTACATAGATAGATATTTTTTTTTTTAACTTTGTGGTAGAGCTACTGAAGGTCAATTCTCCTAATTAAAATCATTCAAAATCTAGGCACAATCTCATCACAGCGACCATCAATGTCAAAAACTTGTCAAAAATATAGATAAAGTATACCAACTTTTGACATATTTAGATTGATAATCGAATACAAACGTTCTTAAAAATACGGATATCGCCCCTCTGCCTTCCAGAGAATATAGGCGTCATGTTATGTTAAGGAAAAATCCCATAAAGATACATTTTCAGTAACACATCAACAGGGGCTTTGAAAACTTCCCCCGTGCTTAAACGGGGCAATTTTACCTACTTACACCGACGTCAAGAATATTTGTAACGGAAAAAACAAGATCATAGCGTCACATCAAAGGACAACAGAGGGGTATTCTTATGAGGAGTAGGTACTGAATTCACGAGAAAACTAGAGATGGGCCCGCAATGAGTTTATTCGACTGGCCGACTAGGTTTCAAAAAGTCGGTTATGTCGTCCTAGCCGATTATTGCTTTCGGTAATGTTCGGACGGATTCGGTAATGTTCGTAGTTCTTCGGATACCTCGCACCCGCCGCATAGGCACAGGTTTTTGTTTATAATAAGAATTATGATTAACAAGGTCACGATTTAATTTCAATTACCCAAGAAATATAAACAACTATCAACTAGCTTCGCCCGCGACTTCATCCGCGTCGATTTCGTACTTTACCTTCGAACTTTAAGAACCACTCCCTCTTTAAAGCGTAGGTTTAAAATGAAATATAGCCTAATTCCATTACGCGCTGATAATGTACAAAATGTGTCATGTGTCAAATTTCTTTGATAGGTTTTCAACGTTTTTTTTTTTTAAACATTACCCCACACTAGGAATTTCTCCTGTATCGTGGGTGCGTTTACAAACATTTAAACTCACATACACAAACGGCCAGACCCGGAACAACTACCTGTGGGTCACACAAATATTTGTTCCGTGTGGGGATCGAACCCACAACACGCGGCGCAGCAGCCGATGGCTCAACCACTGCGCCAACCGTGTCGTCAACTTTATCACAATGAGTTAAAGTTCATGTTCAATTGGGAAAATCTGACAGTTTGGGGTAGCTTGATGTGCTGGTATCTGTTCATATTATTCTTTATGTGAAAGAATAGTTGAGATCGGTTAAGTAGTTTTCGAGTTAATCTATTACGAACAAACAATCAAATCTTTCCTCTTTATAATAATAGTTTAGGAGTAATGGGTGGATAGTCCACTTTCTAGAATAGTCGGCGACTAGTCGGTACATCTCTAGAGAGAATACGTGGGTTCTATTTTGAGGAAAATTGGTGATGACGTGTCTGATCTATGTGTCGCAGGAAACAAATAATAACGTCGCTTTGAAGACAGGCCACGACAGGCAGGGCTTCGAGTTTTGGGTTGCTTTGTGCAATTTCGAACAAGTTGAAATATTAAACTTTGTCTAGGTATAACAAACATTGCTAGACCAATTTTCTATTTAAGTGGGACGGGATGGGTATCCACTCTCAAATGTATATTTCAAAACGAAAATAAAAAATCCGTCTGCAAAGACCACTAAGCATTTGAAAAACAAAATTACTTTTCGAACTGTTTGATGCAGGTGGTTGCAGATACTTCGGTTTATCTCAGATTTGATGCAACCAGGTGTGTCATTACACTGTGGTACCTATTACATTATTAGTCGCTTTTTAGTCGGGTTTTGTATGATTTTTATTTCTTACTTTTAAGTAAGTTACGTTTTCATGATCCTCTCCACAAGCCCTTTATTATAATACCCTACACGAACATGTCAAAAAAGTACATTTAATAGTGGCCGCCATCTTGTTTTTTTTTTAATGCATAGAACCCATGTCACTCAAGATGTCAAGACAATTCTAACGATATCTCATTTGTTAAAATGCATTGCCGTTTACACATGTCCAAAGGAATAGACATACCTACAAACATACGAATACACCTAAACAACATAACTCACCTTCCGGGACAGTCGGGTAATAAAAAAGAATAAAAAGAGATAACCCAATTCGACTTTTTAGATTTTAATGAATCAGATCTTAGCAAAAATTAGATATGGAGAGTCAACTCGCAAAATTATATGTAGGTGGATACTTAAGAAGCTATCTGCTTATACAGGTGGCCGGCGTATATTAATAAAAAGGCGTATGTGATAATACTAGCTGTGCTCGCGACTTCGTCCACGTAGAATTTGACAGTTTGACACAATAGGGATGGGTCCGAGATAAAATTATATTAAGTCTATTTAGCCAGTCAGTAAGATTTCCAAAAAATATTGGACACGTATTTTTTGCTTACTCAAATCAATAAAAGTGACAAAGATATAGCACATCAAAGTTCAGGAGAAGGGGCTTGTGACGTCACTGTTACGTTCAAAGTGTAGCACGGCGTGACCTCACGCGCAATTTAAACGCACTATACCGTCGTCATTTTTGGTTTACGTGACAAAAGAAAAAGTACGTTTCAAATATTTTTGAGTAATCCAACTTTCAGACCAATCAGAATTTTAAGGACACTACCCTATTTCATGGGTTTGAATTCATTTGCGTGGAAACCTATTTGTTTTTCAAAAATTATAGTAGCTTAAGTTACTCCTTGTCACAATAGACATCTGTGAAATTCCCGACAGAATCAGTCAAGCCGTTTCTGAGATTACCTCAAACATACAGAAAGACACAAAAAATAAAAATAAACGTTTTTAATATAACTACCGTACAAACTTTCATATGCATTTAGTAAAAAGCTGTTATTTTGGCATTACGAACAGACAATTCAATTTTATTTATGTATTTGTATAGGTATAGTTGTTTGTATCATTAACCAAATTAATAAATACTGTCTTTGAAATAAACATTATGCACTTGCAGTTAAAAAAAAAAGACTTAAGTCGAAACTACTAATAAAAAAAAAATGATATTCGTAGGTCCGAGGTATGTAAAGTGTACACGTGCAGATGTTGAAATATTGACACAATCTTCGTAAAAGTTACGTCGGTTCTAAGTTACAAGAAAATTGCAATTCGCTGCACCGATAAGAATATGAAAGAAACCCATAGATTTCATCAGTTAACGACTGCTATTTTATCAGTAACTTGACCGTGGTCGGTATAAGTAATCCACGCGCGAACTGAATGGGACGACCTATTGGAACTGAGACACGCGCGATCCACCCGAGAGTGGTAGTGTCAGCCCACGCGTGGATCCTCGTCAGAGGATAGGACGTGTTGTTATAAAAAATCTGAGTTTGCCGACACTACCGCTACCGGGCGGACTGCGCGTGCCTTAGGTCGCACCCCATCTCAGTTTATAGCAATTAAGAATTGAAGGACAAAACATTTATAGGTATAACACACATAACATCACGCCTGTATTGACCGAAGGGATGAGCAGAGCTGTACCTACAGTACACCCACATTTCACCAGTTATATTTAAATCCCATCGAGGTGAGCCTTATGCCATCAGCCGGGCACACATCCAGAAATTCCCAACAAAAAATCTCAATAATGATTCGCCTGGGAATCGATCCCAGGGCTTCGAGCATCGAGGCAGTTATAGGTATACGCATATTAAACTTGGGGGTTCATTCATTGCAAATAGTATGTTCATATATTTTTGGTTTTCAAGCTTACACCGGACTCGAAGAGTTTTGTGTCTGTGGTAGACGGGTAGACATAACATTGTCTACCCGTATATTTTGACTCCTGTCAAAACAGTTTTTTTCAGAAGAAGAAACAGCTTTGATTTTACGAGATCGTGTTGTGTGTTCGCCATATTTGTTTTTAAAGCGGCGATAGTCTTACTTAAGACGTCGACATAGAAGTCTGAAAGTACGAAAACCAGTCTTACTGAAGACTATCATGATATTCAGTAACTTTTTTTTTTTTAATCGTTGCCCCACTCTAGGAATTTCTCCTGTATCGTAGGTGCGTTCACAAACATTTAAACTAACAGACACAAACAGCCAGACCCGGAATAACTATGTACCTGTAGGCCATACAAACATTTGTTCCGTGCGGGGATCGAACCCGCGACACGCAGCGCAGCAGCCAATCGCTCAGCTTCTGCGCCAACCGTGTCGTCAAAGTAACTGGGTTATGGATAGAGCGACTGCAAAATACACTGGTGGTGGGCCAAAATGCTTTGGTGTTCAGGGTTGTAGTGTAGCTTTTACTAACTTTTGAACACTTCTTTGGGAATTTACCAATTTTATTGCATTATCAAGTTACCTTGAGCATAGAAATCATTTAGGTTCTGAAAAACATGGTCTTATGATGCACCGTTTCCGAAAAAAGGCCATCGTATTTTTTAATTTTGTAAATTTTTGAATTTCATTCCAAAATGTACCAATTGGAACGAAGTTCCTTATCGCGCGTTGCGAAAGGGGGCTAGACGGAAACAATCAGGACAAAAAGTTGTAACGACACTTTTTGCTATAGTTGTAAGCCGTGCAGGGTGCGCGTGTTTGTCTGTCTCTCTCTCTCATAGAAAGCAAGCCAGTTACTTTCGTTTCGTTTTTCTATTTCGCATTGAACAGTTGGTGTCGTGACGATTATTTTTGTTGTTAGTGTATACAGGTTTTTTGTACATAATAAATAATACAAAATAACAACAAAAGGAACTTCGTTCCAGCCGGGTGTACCTTGACACCTCTCAAGTTTTTTTTATTGCAGTATCGGGATAACCTTGACCATAGTAACCATTTAGGTTCTGAGAAGCATAGCAAAACGCTCTATATTTCCAAAATTGTTGCCCTTATCTCCGCCCCAAAGATGACCCACTGACCGTGTTCAGCAACAGCCGAATAGACTGGGAGCCAACCCTAACTAATTTGGAAAAAGTCTTTGCAGATGATGATGATCACTAGGGCTTAAGACTAACTTGATGCAGGTCTACTTCCTATAGTATACAGGGTATTAGGTAGAAAGATGAACACATTTTAAGGGAGTGTAACTTCTACCATAGGACCAACACTTTAATCGTCAATATAAAAACAGCTGTTGCGTACATTTTGCTAAGATAACCAAACATGGAGAAGGCTTTTATTTTTTTGTCGCGATTTCAGGGGTTGCTCTGCAGTCAAAATAGTTAATTCTGTACATACTGTTGTAGTCGTGAAAATGAACTTCTTTCATCATCTGCCTAGCCTTTTCCCAACTATGTTGGGGTCGGCTTCCAGTCCAACCGGATGCAGCTTAATACCAGTGTTTTACATGGAGCGACTGCCTATCTTACCTCCACAACCCAGTCACTGGGCAACACGATACCCCTTGGTAAGAAAAAAAGACTGGTTGTCAGACTTTCAGGTTTCTGACTACGCTTAACGACTGTCAAATATCTACAAATGACAACCGGGACCAACGGCTTAACGTGCTTTCCGAGGCACGGAGTCTTGATACGTTACGAATGGTCGGCCATCCACAGACTGACCTCGACAAGCGTAGCTTAACCTTCGATCAACCTAAAATGAACTCCTTTGAATATCAATATCGTGCAACCTACCACTGTATAACAATCCAACATTCTGACAATATAATATTAATTTCTGCCCCATTCTGTCACTATGTTTATTACTTTCCCATGCAACTATTGCTTACCCTCACCCCAGTTGAACATAGGGGGTGAACAAATTATGAGGGCACGTGTCACCAATATCCGCTGTTTTTGTCCGTTTGTCTGTCACTCAGACTGTGACATACGCGTGCCGTATTATGAAGTGCGCAGGCGACCTATTCCGATAGAACGATCATTAGTTTTTAGTGTTATTTGGGCGTGTACTTAAAGCATATCGTTTTTCGAACGCCATGCTATAAAGGCATAAAATATTTGTACATTTTTTTTTCCATGTATTTATTGCAATCTATCAATCTTGCAGATATTCAGTAATATGTGTAAGATTTTATTTAATTAAAGGGCTTGCACCAAAGGTCAAGCTCTGTCCAGAGACTGCTCCGTTTATTCTTGTGCCTATCAGAGAAGATCTTGAGGAATCTTTCTTTTTAGTCTACGAGCAACTGTTTGGGTTTTCATTAAATTGAATGCTAGCATATTTGGATGATTAGTGATTCGCTTCTTATACGCTTTTGTACTTTACGAGATTTCTTCTATATCACTTTTGACGCAGAGGTCGTGATGGAGTCTAATGTTTGAGACATACCAAGTTGCATTCGTTAGTATTCATAGTATCTTTGACTAGAATCTGTGTATTATTTCAATGGTTGATTTTGCTGCTGTTGTATTTGGTTTTGTATTTTTATACATAGGGTTATCTAGTAAACAATAATAACCTTACAGGGGTAAAAGTACTAGCACATTATTGTATACAACTATCATTATAAAACCAACGCTGAAGTCAAAAGAAATCAGCTATTTTGTACAAAATGTAATGTTTACCGGGTGCGAAGTACTCGAAACCGGCGAGCGAGGCGTAAACGAAGCAAAAGGAGTATGTTAGAACCGTGGCAGGGGGCATTCTATAGTTGCTGCCTACCCTCATGTAGAAAAGACGTGAGTTTATGAAAATGTTCATACATTTTCATAAACTATCAGCTGTTTCATAACAGCTGATATTTTAATAATATTTCAGGGTTGGAAAATTTGAATTGTTTCATCCCTTCAGAAGTTTTAAAAATATACCTGTATAAGATCTTTTTTGGAATGTATTTACGGTGTGATTGAGCCTGGCTTTTTACTGACTTTCTTCTTAGAGCGGTAGGTCATTAAAATTACCATAATTGGGTCGAATTCTCCATGTCAGATGTTTTAAGGAGTATCTGGCGATGTCACTTGTAGTGTAAAACCCCAATTTCGGGGCGTGCCGGTAAAATAATAAATAGGGCTAAGAGGAACTGGGAGCTCTCTCAAGGACGCGCTAAATCTCCGAATTATGGTAAGCTACGGTTGCTCTTATTTCTGTAAACGTCAGTACAGCGCAGTAGGGGTGTGTTACAATTCGGTTTAGTCATCATCTGCTTAGCATATGCCCAACTAACCGGATACATCTTAATACGAGCGACTGCCTATCTGACCTCCACAACCCAGTTACTCGGTAACACGACACCCTTTGGTAAGATTGGTTGTCAGACTTTCTGGCTTCTCACTACTGAACTCAAAGATGTACAAAAGATATCCGGGATCAACGGCTTTACGTTTTTACCGAAGCACGAAGGGGTTCCGATATGTAGTCCATGGTCACCCATCCACGGACCGACCTCGGTTAGCGTAGCTTAACATTCGATTTACCTTTAGATTTTCGGTTTAGTTTCTATTGCTTTCTATCGCCAACCTGCCTTTAGCAAGAGTGGTCATTAATGTTCGTACCTTCTCTATGTGAGAAGAGGCCTTTGCCTTGCAGTGTCACAATAACAGACTGGAGTCATGATTATCTACACTAAAGAGGAAGGATTTGGTTGTTTGTATGTTGGTTTATAATGGATAAACTCCAAAACCACTTAACCGATTTTCAAAATTCTTTCTCTTTTAAATAGCTTTGTTAATTATCAGCGAGTAACAACAGCCTATATTTTATTTACAAAAAAATAAGTTGAATTTTCTATTAAAGCGTATTTTTTAGTTTTTTAAACAACATTTTTTTAATCGAATTATTGCATTGTCATCGGACTTTGGCAGGTGTGCAAAATTTGAATTAAATCTGAACGGTC
The DNA here is from genome assembly GCA_905147745.2 of Phlogophora meticulosa. Lineage (NCBI taxonomy): Eukaryota > Metazoa > Arthropoda > Insecta > Lepidoptera > Noctuidae > Phlogophora > Phlogophora meticulosa. Next base: position 2,200,235 of record LR990535.1, on the reverse strand, counting down.
AAAGTAGGAGAAAATCGAGCCCAAAAGGGTCGGTTACATACAATCATACATACATACAGGTGAAACTAATAAAACCATATTCAAAAAGGGGGTGAAAGGGATATTAACACGTTGAACGCCAAATGACCGACAAACAATACATTTTCTATTGTGTCTCGTTGTTTGGCAGTTAAGGTGTTAAGGTTCGAAGGGAAAAGAACAAAATATACGCGGACAAAGTCGCGGGCGAAGCGCTTGTAACTAAACTAAGAAAATACCAGTAAATTTGAATCAGCTTACTGCAGTAACATTTGTACCATTCGTGTCGTGAAGTGCTCTTCACTATAACAACGCTCTTCTATGTTATAACATGTTATTATTTATTTGTTTTCCGAGAACAAAGAACTAATTGGTTTGTGACGTTCATTCTCAATATAATGATTGTACAGAGGCCAGCACAACAAGCTACCCCAGTCTGCCAAATTCCTTTGATAGTTTTTCAATTTTATGACAAATGAATAAGGTTCATGTTCAAATGAGAAGATTTGACAGTTTGGGATAGCTTGATGTGCTGGCGTCTGTACGATAGATTGATTGAGCCCCGCAGTATTTCGATACGAATAGTTTTCTTGAGCTAAATACTTCGTTCTTCAGAGTTTTGTAGTTTTCTCACGCGATTATTTTTATAGTTACGAGCATTATTTCAAAGCTACTTTCCCGTGAAATAGGTAACGACTATTCAAGATGGCCCAGTGGTTCAGGCTTCGCTTGTTGTGCACGAGGTTGTGGGTTCAAACCTGTGCAAGTACCAATGTGAGTTTTTAAATTCATATGTACTTTCTAAATCTATCTTTTACATCACTGACTTCGGTGAAGGAAAACATCGTGAGGAAACCTGGACTTACATAATTAATATAAGTCTGAAATCGCCAACCCGTCTTGAGCAAGCGTGGTGATTAATGCTCGTGCCTTCTCTGTATGAGAAGAGGCCTTTGCCCTATAGTGGGACAGTAATAGGCTGGTACTACTAGGTAACGACTGCAACTGAGAGAAATTTTGTCCACCATTGAAAAGGTAGGACTCTCCGACCAGACGGGTGTTGCGTTTGGTGGGCTACTGCCTGTCGATTGTTTACAGGTTCTTGTATATGTTTAATCGTTCGGATGACTTTAATATCGCGATGTAGGATACGTCAGTTTTAGTTCGTGTATATCGAAATCTGACCAAGATTATATCTGGACTTTAAAAGAGGCTGTGACCTCTGAGTTTGTTTCGGTGTTTCTTCTCAGAGTAGTCATGTAGGGGAACACCGACCTAATCTAAATCTCATTCATTCATTCCACTTTATGACGTGTACCAGACTTTTCAGGTTTGTAAGCCGAAGATCATAACTAATCGAAAATATGTTTATGTTTTAGAACATAAACATATTTTCGTTATGTTGATTAAGAAAATGCTCTATTAGTAGAGCATTTTCTTAATCAACATAACGTGTGGATGTTTTAGATTATGTCTATATTGCACAGTGTAGGTAATATACTTGTATAGTTAACTTTATTAAAGATAACTCAATTATTCATCTTTTAAAATACATGTTTTACTTAACTAGGCTAAGCTGCATTCACTATAAGTTAGTAAATTAACAAATGACTGTACGCGTATATTACTAAATGTTGCTTGTTGAACTTGTTTGTAGACGCCTTGGGTTGACCTGATAAGCCTACAAAAAGTTAATAAATAAATAAAAAAAGTGTTTTTGAAACCTATTTCCAAAAATAAACATCATTTCATTTCGTTTCAACCAACAAATTTACCCAGGTTAAAGTTGTCGAGTAATTTGATATGTCAGTCATATAAAGTGGACTACAAAGAAGTTTATTGATGTTTGTGTTGTTTGTTTCTAGAGGGGGAACAACAAATTAATTTGTAGTGTAACGTTGTGTTCCCATGGGGATCGAGAACTTCGGGGTCATTAAATTTAAATGAGTTTTATTGATCTGGTTCGTGTTGTGCATTTAGGGAATGCAAGTTAGCCTTGGTCCCGGTTGTCTTGTAGATAATTTAGTTTTAAAATAGTAATATCAGTCATTTAGTATTGATAATTACGATGTTATTTAAATTAAAATATGAAGATACTATAATGTGGACGAATAACGCTTAAATAGAGAATAAAAAAGGATCTTTGACAGTCGTTACGGGTAGTCAGAAGCCGGGAAGTCTGACAACCAGTTTTACCAAGGGGTATCGTGTTGCTCAGTAACTGGGTTGTGGCGATTAGATAGGCAGTCGCTTTACGTAAAATACTGGTATTATTCGGTTGCATCCGGGTAGACTGGAAGCCGACTAGTACATGGTAGGGAAAAGGCTTAGGCAGAATAGATGACGGTGAGGGTTGTGCTCATGTTACTTAGGGTAATATGCATTCGATATAATATAAAGGTATTAGATTAAAGTTACCTATTTGCAGTCCAAAGTTAAATAAACCTTTAAACCACAAATATAAAAGTTTGTATTAATTGGGTTGTTGACACTCAAAATAATGAAAATAGAATTTGGCTTTTATGAAAGGAATTTATTTATGTTTATTTATTTTGGGAAAACCAACAGTTACACACATGTCTTAATTTAGGATAATAAAACTTAAAAAGTATGTGTACATGTGTGGCTCACGAAATTGAAAAAGACGTTATCCTCATCTTAAATAATACATTTTTTTTAGGAACTATTTGCATGCGAGTGAAACTTGAAAGAGAAAAGGAAAGAAAAAATACATAAAAAGAAAAAAAGATACGAGTAAGAGTTTAAATTAAACTTAATCAAATTTGCATGTTCTACTTATTGGAGTCATTAATTAATTTTACTAAAGAGCTTCTAAAGCTATTGGCAGACAGTGAGAACAGATCCAAATCACCAAGTTTTGTGTTGTTTTTTTTGCTATACGTCGAAGAGGTGCGCGTACACCAGCGTTAGTTTTAGACTTTACATATCGCACTGCTAGATTAAAACTGAGACAACTCAAAATACGAGATTGTTTAGTTACAACTCCAAAATACTAATTTATCAATAGAAAGTACTGATTCCTAGCCCCATTTAATATGCAGTGACATTCTACAACATGTTAATGACCTACTATAAAATTACGTTTCAACTTGTCTTACAAAATCTAGAAAAATGGGTATTTTTCATCTGAGTACTGAAAAAAACAGTTTTTGGAGTTGTGTCAGTTTTGATCTAGGTGTGCGATATATTACCTTACTATAATCTTATCTAAAATAAGCCTCATGGTTTCGTGAAAGACACCTCTTAACATTTAGTAACAGTAAATCCAATCAAAAACCTTTGAGAAAAAAGATCACGTACACAAATAAATATTACCAGCAATTAAGTCCCGCTAATTCGGGACTGCCAACATTAGCATAAGTAACATAGGTACAGGAAGCGGAAGTGAGCCGTTATGTTGGTAGTAAGGGATACAAGGTAAGTGCATTAGCTTTGTGTTGTTCGTGTTAAAGGGATTTTCAGTGTCGGCTGTATAAGGCAGGCGAGGAGTTAGATGGTTGCTGTTAAAGGGTCCATTTAGGGTTTGAAACTGTGGTTTTTAACTGAAGTTTCAAGCATGTTTAGTGTGTTACTTCGGTTTAAGTCCGGGCAAGTACCTACCAATTGAATTTTTATCAATGTATGATGTATTATGTACAGATGCCAGCAAAATTTACCAATTGAACATGAACCTTATTCTTTTGATATTAATTTGAAGAACTATCAAAAAAAATTGATAGATTGGGGTAGCTTGATGTGCTGGCGAGTATACATAATTGAGTACTTATATACATATACATTATAGCTTGAGTAAAAGTGGTGATTAAATCTATATAAATTGAGTAAAATTAAAATACTAAAACATCCATACACACACTCGAAACACATGACACTCTCCTTTTGACGCAGTCGGGTACAAATAGAAAGAAAGAAAGAAAGAAAAAGCATTTACATATTAAACACAGGCTCAGGCACACAATGACAATACTGAATATTGAAAACAATAAAAGAAAAAATAATAATGATGACAGAAGAAGTTTCAAAAACAAAATATTTATGTGCCTTACGTATGCGTCAAATGGGTCCAGTTCAACGAATATGTATATAGATATCAGAAAGGACTAAAGAACAGTAGTTAACTGTGCTTCAGAACTATTTAGTCCACCAAGATGTGTTAGTGATGCATGCGAACGCCAGTCAGCAATCCAAGATCGTTATCCGAGAAGCTCTTAGTCACACGAACAAGAATGTCCGAGTCTTATTATTCTGATCATCCCTTTGGCTGGTCGCCGTGAATATGTTAGCATAATGTAGCTATGTTTAAATATCAAGTAGGTATCCGTTCAGAAAACCCATTCATATTTTTTAAATATTCAAGCACATTTATATTTGACTACATGAGCCCGCGACTTGGGTTTTCTTTTTTTTTGCGCGGCACCCTAATTTATTTTTAAAAACAAAAGTAGCGTAAGTTGCTCCTTATTACATCAACTATCTAGTAGTGAAAGTTCCGTCAAAATCGGTCTTGAACAAACAGACAGAGAGACAAGAATTGTTAAAGATTGTTTTTTTGGTATAAATGCCGTTTAAACTTTCAAATAATAGGTCTTTACCTATGAAATTGCCGTTTTGTATGAAAAAATTTAAATGAATTTTTTTCATGTATTTTTTATTTGTATTAATCGAAGTAATCACCCATGCAATCAATGCATCTTTGCCAACGCAGTGGCAGTTTATTGATGCCCTTCTTAAAGAAATCAGCTGGACGGGAGGCAACAAATTCTTCAAAGGCATTTTGTACTGCCTCTCGAGTCTCGGGTATTGAATTTTTTTCCCGCCAAGAAGTTATCCAAATTCTGGAAAAATTAGTAGTCTGTAGGCGCAAGGTCTGGTGAGTAGGGCGGATGACGGAGAGCTTCCAACCCCAGTTCTTGCAACTTGGAGACCGTCTGCTGTGCAGTATGAGGTCGCGCGTTGTCGTGCAGGAGCAGCGGAGACGAACGATTGACCAATGCTGGTTGGAGATGTGCCAGCTTCTCCATCATTGTGTTCAATTCTTCACAGTACACATCTGCAGTAATGCTCACCCCGTTTGGTAAGAAGCTGTGTTGAATCACACCGGCGCTAGACCACCAAACAGTGACCATCACTTTTCTTGGGGTAAGTTTTCGTTTAGGGCATTGTTTAGGTGCTGAACCAGGATCCAACCAACTTGCTGAGCGCTTGCGGTTATCAAACAGAATCCATTTTTCATCGCAGGTAACAATGCGGTTCAAAATTCCTTCATTTGTGTGTCTGTTGAGCAGTGCAAGGCACGTCTCGACGCGTACTTCGCGCTGGCGATCATTGAGTTCGTGGGGCACCCATTTGTCAAGCTTTTTTACCTTGCCAATTTGACGCAAATGGACCAATATTGTTTTGACGCTAACGTCGAAAGCTGCTGATAATTCAGCCGTAGATTGTGTATCATCAGCTTCCACAATCGCCTTTAATTCGTCATTGCCGACCAAAGTCTTCGGACGACCGCGAGGTTCATTTTTCAGGTCGAAATTTCCAGAACGGAAGCGAGCAAACCAATAACAGGTAGTGCGTTGGTTTGTAGTGTTAGCTCCGTAAACGTCGTTGATGTTGCGTGCCGCTTGTGCCGCGTTGCTGCCACGACGGTACTCATATTCCATAATTACTCGAATTTTTAACGTATCCATGATGACGAAAAAGATTTAAATGCGATGAAAATGTAACACTAATCAATAAACAAATGACTACTTTTGGAAAAAAAAAACCATGTTTTTAAAATAAAATTAATTTGAAATTAGAATTCTTAGCCAAACAAAAAATATTTTGATTTGAAATGGCCAGTACTGCAGAACGGCAATTTCATAGGTAAAGACCTAATATATTAAGAAAAAAGCTGTGATATTATTTGAAATATCAACATAACAACTTAACAACTCACTTCAAAACAAAACAAAACAACTGAACAACTCACTAAAACAATAACAACTCACTTCAATTTTATTTATTTGTATAGAAGTATTAGAGATTGCTAAACTTTTGGATGAGGCTTTTGAGTTTATAAATAAATAAAATAATTTTTATTTTTGACGAACTTGCACCCATTCTGGGTTAGTACCTAAATGATAATAATCTTATATCTATGTTCGTTAACCTTATTCTTTAGTGACAAGATTATTTTTTGAGATGCATCTACGAACAATATCATATAAAGAGGAGAGTCTAACCTTCCTGCTATAGTCTTCAGAATGCAGTAACGGCTGATCTGCACTGTGTGGAGCAGGGAGGCAGACTTCTGCTTAACATCATGGGTGAGCACCCCAGCACTGCAGAATGTGGACTAAAGAAATGCAGAGATTTATATAATCCGAATTTCTTGAACATGCATTTAGTGCAGCATCTTAGTCTACCTCGATGTTCTAGTGGTCGCAAGGGTTCAATTCCCGGGTCATGCAAAGTGAAATTGGGTTATTGCATCAGGAATTTCTCAGTAGCAGCTCGGAGTCCACATTAGTGCATGATTGATTGCATTAGGCTCACACTCTATTACATGGGACTTAAACATAACTGGTGAAATGTGGATATACAGAGTTACACCTCTGCTTAACCCTTTGGGAAATACAGGCATGATGTTATGTGTTGTTACTTTAAGTAGTATAGAAAAATATGTCCTGGTTAAGACTGGCATTTCTGTAATATTTTTGTTTCGTGTATCGATGTACATACTTCTGTTAATCGATTAAGAATTCTGTTATAATATTGTTTTTAGCCACGTTCGTAGTACGAGATATCCATAGTGATGTGACGGCTCTTTTGGTTAATGCTAGATTTTAAGAAATTCAGTGTATCGGTGGTCTTTTCTGGGCTTGTTCCAAGAGTTTGGTGATTTTGCTTTAATTTTGCACACAGATTTCGTGTTTGTTTTGTTATATAGGTTTCAGATTTCAGATGGGGCATATTGAAAATATGTTTTTTTTTAGTGAGTCTTGCACGAACGCGCAAATTTTAAGGGTAGTTCAGACTACTTTATAACACTATTATAAAGAATATTGTATAGTACAACAATATCGCTCAGCGCACATTTTCTACGGAAGAAAGCTGATTTATTAGCGAGTAATATAGACTTTTTTATTTTCAAAAACACGCTTTAAACGGGGTCGAGATGGATGTTATAATTCGAAGGGCCTTTTTAATGATCTAACTGAAATAGATTATTTGACTTTGACTTTCCACGCAGACGAAGTCGCGGGCCAAGTGCTGGTCTAAGATAATTTTGTTTAAGTATATGTTCAGTATGATATGCAAAAGTCACATTGGTACTGGTTCGTATTTGAACCTACAACCTCATGCATCAGAGGCGAAGCCCTGCCCACTGGGCCATGAGTAAAAGACAACTAGTCAAAAAACATAGATGATCCATAAACCTCTGCCTTCTCCTACGGGGAATACAGTCGTGATGTTATGTTATTAAAACAACCAGAGAACAAAAACAAAATATATAGCATATCGAACGAATTAATAGCTCTTATTAAAGTTAATTAATATCGCCGTGGGGTGCGTGTAGACGGCGGAACCGAATCTATACATGAAATAAATATGAATTGTCTGTTTGTTATGTCAAAATAACAGTTTCATACACAAATAAAAGTGTTTATGCTGGTTATACCAATTTTTTTTTTTTGTTGTTTGTCTGTCTTTTTAGGCTGATCTCTAAAACGGCTGTATCGATTTTGATTTCACTTGGAGGTAGCTGATATTCTAAGTAGTAACTAAGGCTATATACACATTAATTCATATGAAAAAAATAGGGTTCAGTGCAAAAAACCACAATCGTAAAATTTCACGAACGAAGCCCGGGGTCACAGCTAGTTACTAAATTAAACAAAGTGACGTAGGTACTACGTCAATTGTCAATTTATGATAGTTTTCAACCATTAGATCAATTGAACAGATGCTGTATTAATTCATTTATTCAACTGCCTCGTTGGTCTAGTGGTTGCAAGCACTACTGCTCAGCACGAGGTGCTGGGTTCGATTTCCTGAGTTATATTGGATATCTTCATCCTGAATTTTTCAGTAGCAGCCCGTAGTCTGGCAATACTTAGGTTAGGTGAGTTGTTTTAAGTTTCAAATTTGATAACCCGGCAATTAATTGGACTCTGTTCAAGATAGGTCGTAGGTTGATCTAACAATATAACAAACGAAATTTGTCACTAGCAAATAACATTCTACTACATTCAATACAAATTACGTCGACGCCATCTTAGATGTCATTTTTTTCATAATTAATTGTTTTTGGTAATAAGTCACAAAATTTCAATGAAATCGAAGAAGAAACAGCAGAATCTATCCGATTTTAACTACTGGTTAACTGGACTTAATGTCTTACTATCATTATCCTCTTGCCTTTATGCAAATTTTTGCCGTTCTCTCATAAGTCACCTCCTTTCTAGCCATGTCATGTTTCACACAATCCATCCGTCGTTTCCTAGGTCTCCCTCTACTCTTGTAACCCTCCACATTCATACTCAAAACTTTCCTCACTACATGATTCTCATTCTTTCGCATCACATGTCCATAATATGACAACCAATTTCCACACAACTTTCTGTCGCAGGAGCCACTTTCAGTCTTCTTCTTATATACTCATTTCTGATTCTTTCCATTCGCGTAACACCACACATACCCCTTAGCATTCTCATCTCAGCTGCATCCAGCTGCCTTTCACCAGCATCATCATCAACATCCGTACAAGACAGCAGGTCTTATCATTGTATTATCAATCTTAATGTCTTGCTATTGACATAGAAAAGAGTAGAATGTAACGAATTTCCCTGTCACTGTAGATAAGGTACATAGTAAATTGAAATAGTACTTAATGTTAATAAAACAAGTTTAAAATAATTGTTAACAATATAACCTCTCACTTAAGAAGCGATTTATGTAGGGAGTTTAGTGCATACTACTCGTAGGTGTTTATCGAGTTACAGTCGCCTCTTCAACTTAGGCCTCCGGAGACCATTGCTTTTCGTAAATTTCAATCTCTAGCTTTTGTCATCCAGTTTGTTCCACATTTACACTAGCAATTCGATCTCGAAAAGTCAAAGCAAAATAATCCTTATTTCATATAATATAACACCATAACTACTTATTCAACACACCATGACATAATTACGTCATCACACTATTTCCAGGCTGGTTACCATAAACAGCCATCAATTTTCCCATAGGTGGCGCCGTGGGTGAAACTAGTCTAGGCTATAAGTTAGACGTGGCTGGACGGAAATGACTGCATTCCTAGACATACTGGCGATGGCCTGGCTGTGAGAAAATGACCCATATGTTGTGGAGTAAGTTGTGTTAGACAGTGCCCACACAAGAAACTAGTAGTTATTTTGTCTATGGTATAACAGTTGTGTTTTGTTAAGGGTTAGGCAGAGATTTGGTTTGAGGATTTGGTTATTTATTAAAACTTTAAGCAAACAAATGTACCGAGGCAGAATTAATGTCATAAGCATTTTCTACTAGTCAACCTTTGGGTGATGCAGAGACAAAACATTGCTAGCAATTACGTAAGAAAAGGTAACAGGAATAAAAATACATAAGTATTCAGGTACATAATCATGAATAATACCTATATAAAATATATTATATACACATATACTTATGCAATTGGGAACATTTACGTTTAAGTCCCGATGTGGCGAGTCTATTGCGACTTTGATTTTCACACATTCGGAGTTCGGGTTGTTCCTGAGAAATTCCAGATGGAAAAACCCAATAACACTTTGCTTGACCCAGGAATCGGACCCAAGACTTCATGCTTAGCCGTGGCTTTTGGGACCACTAGACCAACGAGGCATTCAAAAATATTATTTTCTAATTGTCTCATGCACAAATCGCTAAGGTCAAAAACAAATAAATTCGCAGGCGAGCGAGAGAAAATGTTATCAGTCACTGTCATCGTCCGTCACTATGGTCGCGGCATCAACTGTCAAATTAATTTTAAGTACTGGCCAGTTATAACGTCGTCCAGCGCTTTCGAACGCTTGCACCTACTTAATATAAAACAAAGCCACGCTTAAAGCCTATTTTATCAAGAAATAAAGCGCTGAGTCAATCATTATTTATTTTTATTATTTATTTATTTATTATTTGTGTATTCGTGTAAAAATGGCACCCGAACATAAAGGTTAGAATCGTAATACCGCTCTTTGAAATGTTGGCGAAATTTTGGAGAGTCAGAGTAAGTGCGATTACCTATAAATAATTAAAATTTTAACCTTAAAATAAATGACGAATTTTTGTACTAGTGTCATATTTAGTTACAGGATGTTCTACACAGTCTTTACATCATCCTTCTGCCTAGCCCCAATTTATATGGGGTTGACGCAACCAGCCTTCTTTTTCCACAACTCTATCAGCCTTTATCTCAGTAGCCATTATTTTCCTACATACTATTTTGTCAATTTTGGATATCAAACTTTATATTGTGGAGTACAAAGCTAACGTTACTCCACAAGCCCAAACCATCCACCCAACAATTTTATTTTAAACTTTATTTCGCTTATTCTAAAGTTCTTAATACAAAATTCTGAACTTGACATCAGTTTTTTTTACTCGAGATGGGTTTGCTCTTGACTCTAGTCTTGGTCAGAGGTGACAGATACAAAGTCGAAGACCCTGAAGAAGCCTGTTCACTCTAACTTCGAACAGATTTGGTTTGAAAGTGTTCGGAAACACAGACGCAGGTAGTGAGTTCCAATCTGTCGCTGTATTTTTGAAATTAGAACTTCAACTTTGTAAGACAGACTTTACTATCTATTTAAAAATTTGTTCGTCAAAAAGACAGTTTTGGCTCAGTCTGTGCACAGCCTTATCCAACACTGCATTGTCCCTGGGGTTATGGGACAATATTCCTCTGTGGGGTCAGAGAGATGGCTTGTCTATGGTTGTAATTTTAAGTGAAGTGATGTATATTGTGCATTGTTCTTGGCGCCCAGTAGGTATTTTGTTCTCTCACAGTGTGTGTTGGTATGTCAAGCTTGGAGATAAGGTATGTGTTTTGTATCTTCCGGGGTTTTTAATGGTGAGGTACATAAATTTCCTGCAATTACAATATTGAATGCTGCTGTATAATTAAATTTCTTCGAATTCGTTTGTGCAACCATGCAATGAAGTGAAGTAGACTTTAAGAATGGCGATATTTTAGTTCATTTCACCTTGCATTTTTACCAGATCGTGAACACCCCTTCTGGGCTATCAGCGATCAGTAGCGTCCTTCAGTTCCTATAACGTGCTGGCAACAGGACACGCAGGATACGATATTCTCAAGTGTCCCATATTGCCGTCAACCGGCCAGAAATCCAGACTCCGGGCTGCTACTGAAGAATTCCTGATTGAATAACCCAATAACACTTTGCCCGACACGGAAATTGAACCCAGGCCCTTATTCTCAGTAGTAGCGCTTGCGACCGCTATACCAACGAGGTTGCAATATCTTCGAAAAACCATTTATTAGTTACATATAAGTTCTATGTTTTCTTTACAACAGAATTAATAAGCGATAGTAACCATTGTTACAATTTTCCTCAAAGATGGATGCTTTACATTACAATACGGAATCTTTTATAACATCATCAAATGTCTGTCTGTTTGTTACGACATTATTAACTGCATGGGGGACGGATGACATTGTTTTTATTTATCTTCATGGTTCAATGTTTAATTTAGGGTGGGTGAGTAGGGATCGAAGTCGCATCTGTGTTAGAAATTCAACAATATTTAGAAAGGATATGGCTTAAAATTGTTTTCAAACATTACTTGCTGTGAAGCCAGGTGAGGTTCATAGACCTAATTTTTGCTCGAATTCCCCAGAAGGAGTATGATGTTTTTCTAGTGTATGAGTGTCTATTTCTTTGTCACGCCATGTAGACTTAACAACTTGATGTATTTTAACAAATGAAGTATCATCTTATTTATCTTGACACCCTGAGTGTTATAAGCTATATGAATTTTGAACAAAAATGAAGATGTCAGCCGCCATTAGGTATGTGTGGTGGTATTTTCGTGGCATGGTCATATGGGGTATCGAAATAGAGGGCTCTAGGAGACAATTCCCAAAAAGAAGTGCACAATTTATATGTTGGAAATCATCATCTGCCTAGATGATGATTATTTCTACTAAACCCTACTGCAAAGACAAATTAATTCACTGCCATCAACTGCAATATTTACAGCTTGATAGTCTGCAGACTCTCGACGCAGGCCAATTCTGTGATATATTTTAAAAATCCTGTTTATGATGTCACAACGGTTCTAAAAAAAAATTGCTTGTATTAAAAGTTAATAATTCTTAATAGGCAGCCTGTACGCGGTAATACCAACTAAAAATCGCGTTTTTGCTGTGAACTGTTAAGTAATATATATACTCCTATTTTCAATTGTTTTTCATGTAGATTGCATAAACAATTGTGAAAACTAATCATACTTAAACTAACGATCCTTCCTGCCAATTAATTGCATACAACATTAATATTTACTAATCTGCAAGGGATTGTGACAACATTAACTTCAGCACATTCAAGTTTAGCTTTCAAATATAAGATAATATATATAACTTAAAATACACACGTAGAGCAAGCTAACAAGTTTGTAACTTAACTTGCCAACACGGCTTAACTTAGAATTGACTTTAAGCTATGTTTAGATTACGACGCAAATGGCGACATAAATGTCTCATTTGTATACTGTGTGTTTACATTCTAAACTGTCTTTGTATTTGTTTTTATTTTAAGTAAATAGTAACAATATTCACCGAGTATAGTAAACCACATCATCTGCCTAGCTTTTCCCAACTATGTTGGGGTCGGCTTCCAGTCTAACCGGATGCAGCTGAATACCAGTATTTTACTTCGAGTGACTGCCTATCTAATCTCCACAGCCCAGTTACTAGGCGACACGATACCCCTTGGTAAGACTGGTTGGCAGACTTTCGGGCTTCTGACTACCCGTAATGACTGTCAAAGATCTACAAATGACAGCCGGGACCAACGGTTGAGCGTGTTTTCCGAGGCACGCAGGAGTCTCGATATGTTACGAACGGTCATCCATCCATAGACTGTCGTCGGCAAGCGTAGCTTAACCTTCTATTAAGCAGTGCGGCTGTTTCTATTTAGCCACAAGCTCCTTAGAACACAGTAAACCTCCTCATTGCTGTCGACTGGTAAAGTACATTTTAACATTATAAGTTCTTAGTGTTAACTCTCCAGTGACACAAAATTGGAATCGTTTCTCTTGGTACGGACATGTAATGAGGAGGGATGAAACGTATATAAAAGAGAGGTAGAGAGAATATAAATGTGGATGGCGGGAGAAGAAGATCAGAAGAAAATATGAATGGATTGTGTAAGGAATGATATGAATGAAATGGGAGTGAATGATAGCGTGGCCGAAGATAGGAGATAATGGAGGAAGCAAATGTTTTGCGCAGACACCAAGTAACATGGGATAAGGTCAGGATCATGACAATGATCCTGTAATCGATAAGCGACCGGGCAGGCAGCCTGCTAGTGCGGGCGTTAACAAACTGCAGGATAAAATGACCTTACAAAAGCTAAGTTACTTTGTTACTAAAACTCAGGCCATTATGATGAAATACTTTTTCAAATCCTTCCTTAATTCTCGCTTTCGTTATAAAAATAACTCTTAGGGAAAAATTAACGCCCGGCGGTCCAACAGGGGGGTCGTGGGGGTCAGGACCCCCCGCCCCCCCCATTGTAACGTCAAATTGAAAAAACCCGATAAAAATAGACAAATATTTCCTTTTTTTGCAATAAATGATTAACTTCTTGCTTTAAACGTTCGAGGCGAAACTAGACTGACGTGGCAATTATGATAAACCGATTTTCCAATGAGAGTTCAATACTTATGTTAAGCCACTTGCATAGCACCACGGATTTTTTTTTTTAAATACGGCGCCCCACACTAGGAATTTGTCTTGTATCGTGGGTGCGTTTACAAACATTCAAACTCACATACACAAACAGCCAGACCCGGATCAACTACCCGTAGGCCATACAAATATTTGTTCCGTGCGGGAATCGAACCCACGAGACGCAGCGCACCAGTCAATCGCTCAGCCGCTGCGCCAACACTACACTGATATACATACGCGTCCTAAAGTATGCTCTGTTACATTTGATTCCAATAGTACCTATGTATTCCTTTTCTAATAACAACAGTCCAATGTCTGCTTGTCACGTAATTATTAGCAACATATGGCACACATATAGGGCCGGCACGCTTTTTGTAACCCCTCAATTTCAGGCCACGTTATCTGTTGCAACGGTTGACTTGCTCCTAATTGGGTAGGACCCCTCGTTGGAGCGTGAAGATATGATTAAGATGATGAAGTAGGATCATTTACAATTTTAATTATTTATAAATTAGATTTGGAGGATCGTGTGGATGGTAACGCGTTTGGAGTGGAAGGTTATAATGAGGGTATAATGATTGTTGTTGGATTTCTACTGTAATCTTTAAGGGTTTAGTTCAGCAAGAAAAATTGTTTGTAAAAGATAGAAATCGCTGTTGTACCCTGAACATTTTTCATGTGCAGTTCGGGAAGATAGTTGTTAATCAAATTGACATATTACGTCAATCATAGAATTGCAATTGTGATTTCGATAAACATAAAATTTATGTTGGTAGGTCTGTGATGAAAAATGAAGTTCCCAGTCTTTACAATCTATCCCACTGTTGGGTACAAGCTTTCTGTATATCATCATCCTCCTGCCCTTATCCCAGTTTATTTGGGGTCGGCGCAACATGTTTTCTTCTTCCATACACCTCTATTTGCCGTCATCTCAAGGGTCACCTCTTTTCTTGCCATATCATCTTTCACACAATCCATCCATCTTTTCTTTGGTCTTCCTCTACTCATGTAACCCTGCACCTTCATACTCAAAACTTTCCTCACAACATGGTCCTCATTCCTTCGCATCACATGCCCATACCATGACAACCGATTTCCACACAACTTCTCGGTCACAGGCGCCACTTTCAGACTTCCTCTTACATACTCATTTCTTATTCTATCCATTCGCGTAACACCACACATCCCCCTCAGCATTCTCATCTCAGCTGCATGTAACTGCCTTTCATTCATGCCTTTTGCGGCCCAACATTCTGATCCATACAAGACAGCAGGTCTTACCATAGTTCTGTAAATCTTCCCCTTAAGTTTAAGGGGAATATGGGGGTCACAGGTTGTTCCCAAGCTTTCTGTATATAACGTTAAAAATAAACAAGTATGGAATAATTAAGTAGCTAAATAATTTTTTTGTAAAAATCTTAAATTCACTGACGCAACCTAAACTGGGTATTGAAGCTTAAAATTTACACCAGAGTCCCTAAATATAATTAAAGTGAGCACAAGGGACGTTTTTTGAAAATTCTTCCCATAAAAGGGTTACATAAGAGACGACAGCTTGCGTAGAAGTTCCCCAGTTCACTCATGGGAAATTCCATCACACGGCTTGATCTTTGGAGGAAATGATTACGAAAATTATTACCACAATCATCTATAATTTAAACCACACAAACGTTAACTCTTAAACTTACAAAACAGGATCCATTAAAAACCTCGTTCCATCCAAAGTCGGTATTAGGCTTACCTCATCCCGATCTACTAAACAAATGTACGGAAATGGGCATCGAACTGACACATAAACACGTGCATCCGATCTGATGCCAAATGAGAATATGGGTGCAAGCCAAATGGCATGATAGCTGGGTAATATGGGCTGGCTGTGTAATATGGGCATTCGTATGAAATCGATATTGTTTTAAGTGGTAGGTTTGTTTACTTAGTAGACCTTGAAGAAACTAGAAGAAAAAGCGGAGCGAAAGGAGTATGTAACGATCGTAGCAGATGTTAAAAAGGATAGTAAAAAGGCTTGAGTTTATGTATATATGTTTCTGAAGTCAAATGTACAGCAGATGACAATTAAGATAAGATAAGATAAGATAATATATTTATTTGCATATTATTAAGATCTACTAATAGTGTTAATTTTCAAACGTGGTGCTAGTTAATAGGGTTTGTATCCCAGTTGTAAACGTCACTTTGTGCCTATTGGCCTAGCTCTGTGCTGTACTCCTATTTGATATGGAGGGAAGTGGAAATTGTGTATTTTTCTAACTCTATCGCTCTTCGTACGCTGTAGTACGTAATGGATGGTCAACCATTTACGGACACACCTCGGCAAGCGAAGCTACCTTCGATCGACCCGTGCGGCTGTTTTTATTGAACCCCTGAAATTCTCTTTACCTACTCATTAAAACGAATCTTCAACTATTGTGTTGGCTATCAAAATTCTATTGTTCCCACTATCTGTCTTCGCAGCAATATCATCTACTGTACATTCCGAGTACACACAAATCCTTCTATTTATACATTTACATACATAAAGCTTAGTGTACATTTCAGTGCCTACGACTCGCACTGACTGCCTTCCTACGAGGCTATAGGCGCCAATCAGTTACTTGTAAATAAGTAATATCTATTGCGTGTTGTGCTGTTCTGTTTGCAGTCTGGCAGAATTGCAGGCTTAAATTTTGGAGGTTGAGTACCTATCTCAAGAATTCTAGAATACTAGCAAAAATTTTGAAGAACTATAAAAAGGGTACTTGATTCTTTAGCTCTCGACTGTACCACCAGGTAAGGATTTTCACGCCTCTATTGCTCAGAGGGTAAGGCAGAGGTGTCTATATAATACACCTACATTTCGCTATTTATTATTATTCCGGAATTAGTCCGTTCGCATGTAAACATATTTATTTATTTATTTGGGACAAACAAACAGTAACACATTATATCTGCGCAAATAATGTAAACAAAGATATTATATAAATGTGAAACTCACACCTTATTATTATTACACAGGGAAACCTATAATTGTCCATATAAACTGTAATACTCATATTTTGCAAAACTTTATTAGGTACATATCTAAATTTG
Organism: Phlogophora meticulosa; assembly: GCA_905147745.2. Taxonomy (NCBI): domain Eukaryota; kingdom Metazoa; phylum Arthropoda; class Insecta; order Lepidoptera; family Noctuidae; genus Phlogophora; species Phlogophora meticulosa. Next base: position 2,183,179 of record LR990535.1, on the reverse strand, counting down.
TTGGTTACCTAAATTAATAAAATAAAATAAAATTTATTTTGAAGTTAAGAATAAGGCAAATCTATTGCCATCGGGCACAAATTCAGTATCCGTGCTGCTACTGAGATATTCCAAATGGAAAAACCTAATAACACTCGGGCAGTGTTATTGGGTTTACCCGGGAATCGAACCCAGGCTCGCATACTCAGAAGTTGCGCTTGCGACCACTAGACCAAAGATGCAACAAAACATCCTTCTAATACTTAAACTTACCCTATTTTGGACCGACATCGACATCTAAAAAGAAGGTGGAGGTGGTACTAAGGGGTATCGTATTGCCCAGTAATTGGGTTATGGTGGTCAGATAGGCAGTCGCTCCATGTAAAATACTGGTTTTCAGCTGCATTCGTTTAGACTGGCAGCCGACCCCAACATGGTTGGGAAAAGGCTTCGCTAGATGATGATCTGAAAAGAAGGTGGTTCTCAATAATTCCTCAGTATGTATTTATTTCTTCTTTGTTCATGTACCGATTTCAGAAATTATTTTTGGGTTGGGTTCACTAAAACTCCAAAGTATTTCTTCAAAGTGAGAATTATTATCACCAGTCACAGTAATTTAATCATATAATATTAGTATTCACACGTAAAACTCATTACACTTTCCATTGTAATTAAAATTAACGTCATCCATCACTCAACGTAAGTGACACACGGTAGTGCATTACAGAGCAATCCTGAGATATTAATATATCTCCAGACGGCTCGTCTTCACACATGGACGGCTTTATATGGGAACACATGTTCCACTGTGATCAAAACACTATTAATTCCGTTAAGGACTTTGTGTAAAAGGTTTTTGAAATGAAATTATTTTGGGATGGATTTTTTTTATACTGTAGCGACATCTATGTCGCCAGATACGAACAAAACTGAAGTTTCCTAGATCGCGATATTAAAAATCGCTATACCTATGAAAGTTATCCGCAGGATTAAACATATTTACAATAACCCTACAACTACCATTGCGGAGTAGCCCACCAGACACAACACTTGTCTCACAAGGACAACTCCATATCCTATCCTACCAATGTTACTTGCGTTATGAGTGTGTAAGTTTGTGAGGATTTTTTGATGTTTGTTACTCTTTCACGCGAAGACTACAAAACGGATTTTGTTAAATCTTAACAGCTTAGACTTCAAAATAACAGATATGTACATTTTAAACTTGGCTGTTCGTCACTACACTCAACTTAAACGGCTGGAGCGATTTTATGATGACCAAGATAATGTCTGGACTACAAGGGACTGTGACCTCTGAGTTTGTTTCTTAGTTTCTTCAGTCAAGCAAGCATATACCAAAATAATATAATGCTTAACTATGTATTCATTCAATTTCAAGACGTGTAACAGTATTGTTAAAACATTTTACAAAAATAAATATCATTTTACTGTATCATTTCTATTCGATGTTTTTTTGTATTTGTTTGAGTGGGTCCCTAGATGGTTTAGAGTCACAATCATTTCTAAAGTTTATATACGTAGACAAAGTCGCAGCCTGCTAGTATAATATCATTAGATTAACCATAAACCTATTATCTAACATCTCAACCATACGTCTTGTACCTCTAAACCCGAACATATTGACTGACCGTTTGTACGCCATCTTGAAAGGCCGAGAGTCCTCGACGCCGAATGAAAGGTCCCTAACCAGTTCAAAGGGAGGATATGGATTAATTATGTTATCTATATGGGGCACAAATACACGATCAATGGTGTGGCTGCCATGAATATATCGTATTGCAAAGCACCTAAGTAAATATAAAGTGAATATTGGTACCGTTTCCCTTGCTCAAAAACTAAAATGAAATTAGAGAATTGACATCTCTTACTAACGTATAGCTCTAGAAAAGGACGGATGATAATGACAGATAAGAACTAAGTTAGAGATGTCCAATTAGTTTTTGCCTTCAACTTCGCCATGTTTTTCGTCAAAGCGATTGAATTGTCAATATTAGCATCTATTGCCTTGCTCACAAACTAAACTTAGATGAGTGAATTGACATCTCTTTCTGACAGATAGCTTAAGAAAAGGACGACGACAGTTATGTGCTTAAGTTAGAGATGTCAAATTAGTTTATGCCTTGAACTTGAACATGTTTTTGTTCTGGAGCCGGAACCAAAGGCTTTAACATGCTTTCGGAGGCACAGAGGAGTCTCGATACGTTATAAACAATCACTCGTCAACCGACAGACCTCGGTAAGCGTAGCTTAGCTTTCGATCGACCCGTGCTGTTTTATTCAGCCACGAACTCTTCACTAGTAAGTACTGGAGCGAATAATAATCATATGAAATCCAAAATCGGAACGGCCATTACACATGTCAATACTCAAAGCGCACGTGCTGCGGTCGACCGAAGCACGTGCATTCGACACATGCATTTCTAACATCATTACATTACTCTGTTCAAATATTGCCTACTCATCGTTAGTCTGGATATTGTGCGGCCGGCCATTTCCATGTATTGTGAATCTGATATCTAGCGGCTATTTGATAGTTTTGAGTGGGTTTAAGAATACATTAAATTGAATCTGGATTAAGACCATAGACGCCAGGTGAACGACAAATAATACATTTTCTCTTGTGTCTCGTTGTCTGGCAGTCAAGGTGTTAAGTAGTTAGGATCATCATGATAGCTGAATTCAGGATTTTTGCCCAGTTGATGGCAATAAGCTCGCCATCCCTGGGATTTCTACATAACTGGCGACATGTGGGTGTTCTGTAGTGACATTTCTACCAAACCCTTCGGGAAATACAGGCGTAATGTTATGATGATGACCTTTAAGAAAGAAGAATTAACCAAAATAGTTTTTTTGATATAATATGAACTTATAGAAATAGTACTCCGCCCAGAGTTAGGTAGTAAGACCCAAGCTAACGCCGATTATGGATCTGAAGTGAGGAACCTCCTCACAATGCGTGCTGTGTCCAGGACAACCGGCTTCTGAATTTTCACATAGCTGTTAAGCGATAGTTTTTCTAGGTGAAGGTCGAAACTCTTCGCTATCAAACCATTAACTGATATGACTATCGGTACTACCTGACCTCACCTCATGAGCAAGATTGCTATCATGTTATGTTCTTACTGCAAAGGTCTCCCTACTCTCCTTCCAGTCTTATCTGCCTAGGACTATTTGAGACATAGTCTTTATTGAAGGAGTCCAGCTCATCTTGCCATCTCCGGCTGGGCCTGCTGCGAAGTTGCTTGCCATGTAAGGACCCATTGATAGGCCAGACTATTAACTTCGATGGTCCTAGTTACATAATTAGTGATTTCTATTCACAGCCCTTTGGATATAATCCAACCTTGCAATTGCCTGCGGGCACATCCTTTATACACGAGACTTTTATTTATTTAGTTTTTGCTTTAGTTTTGATGTCAAATTTGGTAAAATATTTTTTTGATGTGTTGGAGTGTGCTAGCTACAATGTTGCAAATAATAATTTAATGTGATGATTTATGAAGTTGAATAATATTTAAAAAAATTAATTCACATCACGTGTAAACTTTTTTTACTAATATTGTATAGATTTTTCATGTTCTTCCAACTTATCAGAAAGGCATGTTGCGGAGTTGTTGGAGAGTTTGTTGCACTACTTCTTCTTCCCAGCAAAGATACTAGGAAATGGTGAAGGGTGGTCGTTTCGTGAGACTGTTTTATGAAAATTATGCTTTTCAAAAAGTGCAGATTTTCAGCATAATTTGAACATATTATTTTGATTTTGATTGATAGGGTAGATCGATATTGTTATGATTAAAATTTCTAATAATATAATATCTGATGTAGTCATTTCCATCAAATCAACCAGATTACAGATCTCGAGATACGAAACCTTTATAACAAATATCAATAACTTACCTGTACATATTATATCCCTTGAATTGAACTGCCCAATATCCTCGGCAAGATATCCGCAAACCAACATTAATCAACCTTTGGCAACCGAATATTCAACCCTCCCTGCCCCCCGCCCTCTTGGTACCTTAATCCAAAACGGTGGGTAATCCCGGACTTTTTTAACAATCCAATATCCGATAACTTTCGCCTATTTTACATGTGAAAAATATCCTATTTATCTGTCAAAGGTAAGGTTTGAGGCCGAAAGCCCATTCGGATTCAAATGAGGCCTTTTATAAATCATTTCGGCTTTCGGTAACCGCTAAACCCTTCCTATTGCGGTAGGGTCGGAAGAAAAAGCTGAGGAATGTTTTCTGTTTTAGTTTGAATAAATAAATAACAAGGATTATTTGACACTGTTGCCGATTCACTTGTTGATAAGCTAAATTATATTTATACTACTTTCATCTCTTTCGCTCTTATAAAACAGGAAAGGGACGGACATTTACTAAGATCTGTCAATTTTAATTCGATTTAAACTTCTAAACCAACAGTTGAAATTTAAAATTCATCGACTAAAAAACATGGTAAAGTTCAAAGCATTAACTAATTTGACATTTCTAACTTAGTACCGTCCGCGTCGCTTAACTCGCTTCTAATAGCTGTCGCCGTCCTTTTCTCGAGCTATCTGTCAGAACGAGATGTCAATTCTGTAATTTAAGTATCAATTGTGAACAAGAGAATCGCTACCATGCATGATATACTTTTACATTGTATATATGTAATCTCCCAAACTGGGCCTGAATTGTGGTGGTCTTCATTAATTTTAATTGAATGGCTTTACGTGTTTTCCGAGGCACGGAGGAGTCTTGTTATATGTTACGAACGGTCACCCATCAAAAGACTGACTTCGGCAAACGTAGCTTAACCTTCGATCAACCCATGGGGCTGTTATTTTTAGCCAAAAGATCCTGAAATTCAAATGGTCCAACAGCCGAGCGATATTTTTTTACTATTACAAAAAATCTTTGTCCGCTTGCAAAATAACGTACATTTTTGCTACCCGTACACGTGAATGTAGGCAATGAATGCTTCTGGAGCGCAGCGTGCAATCGATACCTCGGCGGAGGCATGTGATTGACTTTTTTTGTCATCGGTACTCAACGACTGATGGCTTGTGTGTACTCGTACTACCGGGTCTGTGAGTACGAGTAGGCAACCCAATCTCCAGCTTTGTAGTGATTTGTAAGTTAGTTTTGAACCTTTCGGTGCTTTGGCAATAACTGTAGTTAGATAAGTAAGATTAAACAAAAAATTTGAATCTAGTAGGGATATTTTTACAATAGTCATACATTTTTATGCCAGGAATAAATATTGTGGTGTCACAGGTGACTGAAAATATGTCAAACTTTCAGGGACTTGTGGCTACAAAATTACAGCTGCTTGGGGTTAAGCTATGTTGGACTCGGTCGGTCCGTGGGTGAGAGACTACCCATTACATAGGAGTCTTACTAGGAGGTATCCTGATACCCCGGAACTGGTTTTAAAAGGTCAGAAAGGAAGTTATTCCATGTAAAACATAGGTATACCTACAGCTGCATCCAGTTAGACTTGAAAACGATCCGCACGTTGTTGGAAAACGAATGATAAAAGTTAGTGTTTTGCGGATAAGAAAACCATACTCCTCTAGTCTATTCCAAATCAAATTTATTATGAACAGGCAGTCTTCAAAGATTTTGTTACTTTTTCCTGATTCTCAGCAGTAAAGCTTGTAACCCTTGAACCAACGAGGCACCTCGACTTTATGATTGTGCATAATTAATCCATACTGTTAATATTATAAATGGGAAAGTGTGTGTGTCTGTTTGTCCGCCTTTCACGGCAAAACGGAGCGCCGAATTGACGTGATTTTTTCAGTGGATATAGTTGAAGGGATGAAAAATGACATAGGCTACTTTTTGTCTCTTTCTAACCCCCCACTTCCTAACGCGAGCGAAGCCGTGGGCAAAAGCCAGTTATCCAATAACCCATAAAGTAAGTACCTACGCTTTTTAGCCACTTTCCAACATTTCCACAAACACCAACCATTGAAAGACACGGAATGCTTAATGAAGCGTGCTTTCTCTCATAATAAGCCAAGTAATGATTTGGGATAAGACATCACCTGAATTAGTGACAGATAGCTGGTCGGTCGCCTGTCAGGCAAAAGCTAGTGATTAAATAAATAAGTATTCAGACTAGGCAGGTGTAGTGTTTCATCATTACGACGCTCCATAAAATTTGATATTTAAATAACTGATACCCTCAGTGTCCGGGTATATTCCTGTCAGGCAATTTTTGGAGCTGATCAACCATATAACGAATAAACAGATGCACATATTTATGTAAAGATACTATCAACGCTCACGGTTCAACCCAACGAGGTAAATAAATAAATAAATAAATAAATATTGCTGGACAATCCACACAGCATCATCTAGCCAGATGACTGATATACTTAATACTATACATTACATAGTTAGATATTTTTATTATACATAGGAAATACCCAGAACACTCGTAACAAATATTTGCAGATCGTACAAACATTTGTCCCAAGGCGGGAATCGAACCCGCAACCTCTTGCGTCGCAGGCGGACCTTCGCCCGCCGCGCCACATCGGTCGTCAAACTTAGTACGTGCGAAAATGTTATTAATATGATATTATGGGGGTAGGAGGAACAGGGTGTAAAGTTGCTCATCCACCATTGAAAAGGGAGGATCTTCCGACCAGACGGGTGTTGTGTCTGGTGGGCTATTGCCCGACGGCTGTTGTCGGGTTCTTGTATTTATATTCAATCGCGTGGATAACTTTAATATCGCGATGTAGAACACGTCAGATTTAGATGTGGCGAGATAGATGTTGCTACAATATCATCTTCTGCCTAGCATCTTTTGCCAGCTATGTAAGGGTAAGCTTCCAGTCTAGCTGGATACAGCTGACTGGTTATTAGAATTTTGGAATTCTGACTACCCGTAACGACTGTCAAAGATCTTCAAATGACAACCGGGACCAGCGACTTAACTTGATTTCTGAGGCACGGAGGGGACTTGATGTTTAATTAATGGTCACTAATTCATGGACTGACCTCGGCAAAGAATGCTTAACCTTCGATCGGCCTTGTACGGCTGTTATTATTTTGCCACAAGCCTTTGAATTTAAAGTGGCTAGTAGTTTTTTTTTTTTAATTTTATACTAGCTATGACCACAGTTTTATTCGGCGAACACGTTTTTTTTTATAAAATAATATTGAGCTTAAATCTCTTTTATTGAGTCTTCTTATAACATTAGCTATCTGCCAGTGAAAGTTCCTTCGAAATCAGTTCAGCCGTTTCGGAGATCCTCAAATCAACAGAGAGAAAGACCATTTTCTGTCATAAAAACTGTCATATTATTTTGACATTACAAACGGACACCTCAATTTTATTTATTTGTTTAGATTATATTGAAGTGTCGGCCAGGATAATACCTATGTATTTTTTTTTCAATTTTATGGTGATCCTTTCCCAAAGGACCATTCTCCCATTCTACAAAATATTTATTTATACTCGCATAAAGGACAAACAGACAAACAAACCCAAGCAATTATATGTCACTTGAAACCTAATTTGTCTCACTGTAAGTTTTTTGGGGTATTTTTTACCCCACCACCCATGGGGTCTTGAGGGTTTAACGCAGATGTTTCGCCTCAATGGGATATTTGAACTTGTTTAATTGTCATCGTTTCTCGACTATTTTTGGTGTAAAAAATTAGGAATAAAACATGTTTTTAGATCTTGGGTTCCAGGTCGGGCAAATTGATATTAGTTTTTTCTCTGTTGCAGCTCGGTTATATGTGTATATCAGAAGCACATGGAACCACCTCGTCGTCAGGATGATCATACATGGTGAATAACCGAAATTATAGTCACAACACTTAGTACAGGCGTCTATTAATACACTAAGATTAACATAATTTAGCAATATCACTGGATTAGGAAGGTGGAATCGGATTACAATATGGTAAACGCGGTGAGTTCGACACTGGATGGCAGAACAACCTCTCGCACCCGCGTCTCCATTAAAAAGCCCAATCCAACGTTCCAACAGTAATGTTCCACCACTTCCAAAGTCAAACTGCCATGTCCTCTATGGCAACCGTCAATTCAGTGTTGCCACCAAATCAGTGTTGCCACTTCCTGTATCTACTACACCCAAGTAGGTTTTCTACTTGACGTTTCCAATTAGTAATAAGCAAAGTTCAACAATCAACCCGACTCATAGCTTCCTCCGACATATATATATACCCGATTGATGGCAATAGTCTCGCCGCTTATTAGCATGTCGGTGACGCGGACCCATAACTTTTGCCCCAAACAAATATCAACTCAACGCGGCAAAAGAAAGGTCTCCCTTCAAAAAAGTTAGCAATTATTTTCTACAGTTAAGTAATCGCTATAAACCAATCAGCATAAAACCACTCTGATAACACCAAGCTTATTAGAATACCTCTTTTCAATTTCTTTCCAACCATAGATACATATCGGTCGTCACGATATTTGTCATGAAATAGACGTGCACTTTCACGAGATTACATGATAGCTGAACCGTTATTTATCTAGTGATGTCACGCTACGTAAAAACCGATATGTTACGTTATGTTTAACGCCCTGATTAGTGCTAGCGTGATGTTATTCGTGCAGAAAAACGTAGACCGGTGTTGTCAGCGTCATTTATCTATCTGTTAGATGTGGTATTAACGTTAAATTGTGTGCTGGTATACACATAAACTGCTGCTTTTACTGTTATAAATATCAGCCTGGATTGTTTTTAGAGCGGGGTAAATGCCTCTGAAACTATGAAGTAACGAGCATTGACCTCCAACATGGAATATTTTAAAACTTGGTGACGATTAAATATTGCATTTTGTTTTGGGACGAGCCCACCACACTATTCCCAAACCACTGCAACTGCTGAAAACCATTTTTTTTTGGTGCGGATTGGAAAATCCTCATGGATGTCCTTCGCTCTGGGTGAGCGAAGGGGTCTGTCAGACTCCTACTGACTAAAAACCACCCCGGTGTTCCGTCTCACACCTACGCCGGGGGTCGCGGGAACGTACGATCCTTCCGCAACCCCCAGCTAGTGCCGGCCCGCCTATGCAGGCCTCCTCAGGTCGAGGGGGGAGTGAGGTGTCTGACTCCCCCCGCGACGTCTAAGAGGGGCGCGCGTGGAACACTACGCGCCGAACTGCTGAAAACCAAAATCAACATTGGCGACCACCAGAAAAGCATCGACACAGTGTAGCCCGACGACTCCCAGAGTAACGATTAACTGTCTTGTATCGCGCAACGTAATAAATCAGAAAATAACAACGGAAGAGTTAGAAAAAGACATAATTTAAACATTGCATGTTGGATCAGAAGGCAGATTTAAGTTTTTTCGTGACTATTGTCTTTACCATAAGTGTATGTTGTAAGTAGATCCTTTAGTTCTGAGTGGAGCTATACGATTTCTGGCAAATACGTGCACTGACTGGACAGGTCCACACAGATCTGACTCCGATTTAGTTTCTATCTCGCCAGATAGAAACTAAATCGGAGGTATTCTACATCGCGATATTCAAGTAATCCGCTCGATGGAACAGAAATATACATACATGAACCCGACAACAAGGGCAGTAGCCCACTAGAAACAACACCCGTCTGGTCGGAGGATCCTCCCTTTTCAATGATGGACAAGGAACTTTACACCTTGTTCCTCATACCTTCAGACACATTTCCATCTCAAACACATGACCTCCGAGTTTTTCCGAGCTTGGAAACATCGATTTAATCTAGTTCTCATTTATGTATTTTATTGTGTGTTTTGCAAAGTGTTTTTTAAAACTTATTTACAATACATAAACATAATTTATCATATTAGTAAGTTAAACAGCCGCATAGGTCGCTTCAAGATAAAACTGGCTAAGCTGGTTGGTCCATGAATGTGTCCATTACATCTCGTTACCCACCGTGCCTCGGAAAGCACGTTAAGCCACTGGTGCCCGCTGTCCTTTGTGGATCTTTGACCGTTGTTACGGGTAGTTAGAAGCCCGAAAATCAATCAACTAGTCTTAGGGTTACCGTGTTGTCGTTGTAGAGCTCAGATAGGCAGTCGCCACGTGTGGGATAGCATACGGTTAGACTGGAAGCTGACCCCGACATAGTTGAGAAAAACTTTACTCTCTTTCTTTTGTTAAAAACAGAAGCAAGAAAGATTCTTTTGTTATTTTTAGAGTGAAGCGATTTTCATATAAGGACACTATTTTGCGCCCATATTGGTAAAGCCAATGTTGGTGCCAACAGAAGATCGCGCTTAAAGAGTTTATTTTACATATATATTTTTATTTCCTCTGGATAGTCGTCACGGTTGGCGCAGTGGCTGAGCGAACGACACCGGAGATATTCCTTGTGTGAATTTCTTAAAAGAAAAAATAAGTATAAAATAGTATTGTGTGCCTCTGAGCCTGTACTGAATAAATGTTTAATCTATCTTTCTTTCTTTCTCCAACCAAGACCACACATCAAGGAAACTATTACACTACACTGCTCCAGTAAGCCATCAAATTAACGTTAAACCAGCTTATCGTACAGTTAACACTATCTGAACCCCGTGTTCTAATGTACGGTATCTTAACGACGCGGTAACACGGCATGGGGGCGCCAGAGATTTACCTACGGAGTAATGGATGATTTATATTACGTGATAGGGCCCGCTTACTGCGTGTTTCTACTTTTGGGAATCGGTGGTTTTGATGTTAATTTTAATTTTAGGTAATTTATGGGAACTAGTGGAACTACCCTAGTAGGCCCAGTGGATAGAGCCTGGCCTCTCGTACACGAGGTTGTGGGTTATAATCCAAGTACCAATGTGACTTTTTCAATTCAAAATACTTTCCAAATTTATTTCAGACATTACCTACTGACATTGGCGATGGAAATAAATCGAGAGGTAAATCTGACTTATCTATACTAATATAATAAACAATTTAATATAAAGCTTGTAATAAATAGGAAAGATTTGATTGTTTGTATGCATGTTTACAATGGATAACTCAAAAAACTGTTCAACCGATTTAAAAATATCTTTTACCTAAAGAAAGCTACATTATCAGCTAGTAACATAAGCTATATTTGATTTAAGACACTACGTTTTAAAGTGCGTGGAGGTATATGGATGAGGGAAAAGTATGGAATCCACGTGGACGAAGTCGCGGGCTAATTGCTTGTCATATATTGATAACCTACTTTAAGCAAGGTTGGTGATTAATAATCCCACTTTCTTGCCCTGCAGTGTGAAAATAACAGGGTAGTAAATAATAAGTAGAGTAATGGTATGGAAAATAGGACTGCCAAGCTAGAGGTCGTCAGTTTGAATCAATCTTATGGTGCTGACGACGAAAACTTACCTTTTTTTAAATATCACCTTCTTTTACCTTCTGAACGTGAACCAATGGTAGTTAAAGGTTATTAATTTTATTCGTTTGATGACGTGATCATCATCAGCCCCCGGCCCTTATCCCAATGTATTAGCCATTGGCGCAGCATATCTTCGTCTTCCATACATCTCTATTTGCCGTCATCTCAAAACCCACCACAATTTATCCATCGTTTCTTTCTTGCTGATCCTTAACAACCATAATTTAGTAAACTTAAAACCGATATTGTAAACGTTGTCATTATTAGATCCCCCTAACACTGACTCGAGTGTGAGATACCTCGCTCTCTCACCCCCAAAAGATAAGAAGCCGTGAAGATAAAGGCAAGACAAGTGTCAATCATTCAGCATGACACTTATGTACCCCATCACCAGGAGATAAGCGGTGTAAGTGTTGTTGATATCTGAAGCGGTAAGGGCGAGTTTAGCTTGGACTTACGAAAATTTAAGTACAAGGGAAAGTTTTGAACACTACAACAAGAACATGAATTACGAAATAATTTTATGTTCTTCACCAAACTACTTTGGTGTAAACAAGATAATAAGAAAACATTATTTTTTTCGTCCACGTCGAATTTGACAAAATTTCAAGGGTTTTCATTATATAACGTGGAACCCTAATTACTTTTCTGAAATAAAAGTAGTTATTTCTTAACACTTCAGGTATCTGCCAGTGAAAGTCCCTTCCAAATCGGTTCACCCGTTTCAGAGATTACCTCAAACAAACAAACAGACAAAAATTAAAAAAAAAAAAAAAATGGTATACCTACCGTATATTTAAACTTTTACATGCATTTAGTAAAACACTGTTATATTCACATTACAAACAGATACTTCAATTTATTTTTTTTGTTTGTTTATTTGATATTCACTAAAAGTCGCAGATAAAGACTTGGGGAGGAGGGGACATCGTTTTAACGGTAAAATAAGTTGAGTAGGTAATTATTAATACTTCATGAAATACACATTTGCTACGGCTGTTAATAACTTTATAACAATAACATACAACCTAATAAGTACCAGCCTATTACTGTCCCACTGTAGGGCAAAGGCCTCTTCTCATACAGAGAAGGCAAGAGCATTAATCACCTGCACGCTTGCTCAAGACGGGTTGGCGATTTCAGACTTATATTAATTATATAAGTCCAGGTTTCCTCACGATGTTTTCCTTCACCGATGTCAGTGATGTCCAAGATAAACTTAGAAAGTACATATGAATTGAAAAACTCACATTGGCACTTGCCCAGGTTTGAACCCACAACCTCGTGCACAATACAACCTAATACTGATCTACAAATTGCGACAAACTTGAACCTGATGAAAATTCGAATTTCGCTGTCGTTACGCATTCCCTTTAAGAAATTTGTTGACATTATCTGCGCAGGCGGCTGTCGCGACACCTCATTCACACATCGTACAAGTTCATTCACAAAAGAGAAGTAATGGATTTGTTGACGGATTTGGGTGTAGATCTTGCGGTTTTTCGGGGTATGAAGAAAAAGTTGAAGATTTATGCAGTATTTGTGTAAGCAGTCATATACATTGTATAATCTTGTCGATTCAAAATGTACCCGTTCTGTACAAGCATATAAAAGTAGGCAAAATCTTGCAGATCAGTAAGCTAGCCTCTTATTCTACTGATACTCCATACACTAGAGCAGCTTACGGTGTGTAAGAGTCTACTAAATTATTAATTAATTACGAAGAGCGTCAGGAAACGTAACACATTGTATGGACAGGCGCAGGAGACGGTAACATGACGGCCACAATGTAATTATTAATCCATCATTCTATTCAGTGACGTCATCAGAGAATCAAGAGTCCATTGTTACTGGGATTAGTGTCAAAGTAATCTACGTCTTTATTTCCGTGGCATTCAGGGAAATTACAACCTCGTGACAGTAACAAACTGTGCCTTGTAGTCAAATGCCCATCATCTGCCTAGACTTTTCTCGACTATGTTTGGGTCGGCTTCCAGTGTAACCACATCCAGCTGAATACCAGTAGTTTACATGGAGCGACTACCTATCTGAACTCCACAACTCAGTAACTGGGCAACACGTTATCTCTTGGTAGGACTGGCTTTTAGTGTAATGTATTTAAATGATTGAATTTGTTAGTTAATAAATCTATTATATGTTTACTGAAGGCTTAGACAGAGGTGTACCTATTGGTATAGTTCACCCACATTCGTGTTCACAGTTATAACACTACATAAATGATAATCTTATTACTATAGCAATATTATCTGTAACTAATTATTAGGTAATTAGCACGTTGAAGGCCAAGTGACCGACAAACAATACATTTTCTATTGTGTCTCGTTGTTTGGCAGTTGAGGTGTTAAGGTTGTATGGACGGTGGTCCCCAAACTAGGTGCATACCTATATCTTGGGGACCTGCGCCTTGGAGGATTAAAACCTCGAATTAGGCCTACAGATTTTAGTCCGGCAAAAATGGTACAGCCGTACTTTCAAGAAAACCAGGGTGGCATAGCTACTATTTCTTCACAATTTAGATAAAATGCTTTACGATCTGTCAATGTTGGTTTTTTCGAGTTTTTTTTTTGTTTCACAAACAGAAATAACAGCCAACATCAATTGGAACCTTTACAATAAAGCCACAGGGTCTATTTTCGCTTGTCAAAGTTATAAAAACAAAAATTGTGACATTTTTGTAAACAACGTTACTAAAGCAGTCGGCTCCAATCTTAACATGACAAAAATAAGGTTTATTTTGGCTTGTTTTGTTGTAATAATAAGTGTGTATCATTGATTATGATTAAGGACCATAAAACAGTGTTGGGGTAGGTTGTGTTGATAAATGAGATAATATTTTTGTTAGATCTTGACATAGTGAGTTATACTCTTTGGTAGCAACGAAGGACATGCTTGTAGATTATTTTTACAGCTTTTTTGTTACGACCCTTTGCTCGAGCCTTTGCAGTAGTTTAAAAGTTTTTCGGCGTCAATTTCGCAAATGAACTGTTGCGATAAACCCTCAGAAGTGTGCTGTCTTCTCCCAGCGACCACCTAAGCCGAGACTCGTACCCCGCAGGGGGGTTGGCGCAGTGGCTGGGCGATCGACTGCTGTACCGCGTGTCGAGAGTTCGATTCCCGCCTACAGGTAGCTTATTCGGGTCTTTTTTTTTGTTGAGTTGTGTAGTTATCGGCACGAATCTGGAGCGCTGGACGCAGTTCACGCATAGTCATTTTATACTAAAATCGACTACTGATCTGTGCCGGTAACTATAGCAACAAACAATAATCAGTTAATGTAAAAATCACATCAATCATTCAGAGTTTTGTCCCGATTAACCTCTGCGTTTCTAAGCCAGTCGATTCTGTAAAGATCTCCCCTCAAAAACTTGGGTGAAATGACACTTAAATACTATGTTTGAAATAATATAAAATGATCAATAGCATAGATATTCTTAGGTAATTTTAATCGTAATAACGTAGTTCTTTGTCAATCCTTAGGTGGCCGAATCTATCAGCTTACTTCAACTAAATATTCAAACAGTTATTTTTAGAAAATAGTACAGCATAACAAAACATCAAGCCTGTATTTCCCGCAGGGTAAGGCAGAGTTGCACCTATAGTAACACCCACATTTCGCCAGCCATGTTTAAGTCCTATGTAATAGGGGGCGATCCTATTGCCATCAAACGGGCACAAATATACAGGGCTGCTAATGAGAAAATTCCTATTGGAAAAACTTTATAATACTGCGGTCTGTAAAAACGACAAATATTTACCTAGCGCAGGAATCAAACTCGCGAATAAATGGAGCGAAACATATATACTTCGATTATTGTGCAAATCGGGCCAGGAAAGTCCACTTTCATACATTTCAATTTAGCGACAAAACAAAAAAGATTTCCGTTCACAACACGAAAAACATTTTTATTCGTGAACCTATGAAAATTAATAGTCCATAGCTATGAATGAAAACGTCAATTAGGGGTTGCCAGTTTACCTGTCAATTTTGTAGCAATCTTCCTTATTTTTATATTCAGCCTTTTTACATTTTTAAAGGTTTTTCACATTCAGCCTTTGTGTGTAAATACAAATTGTTCATAAATCCTTTTGGAAATAGGCCAAGGAGATTTATCCGATGGCTTATTTTAGAAAGCCGAATTATGGATTAGGGATTACACAAAAGTTCGAAGATAACTTGTAACGGCCCTGTGGTAAGGGCCTTGCCTCTCATGAACGAGGTTGCGGTTTCGAATCCGGGCAAGTATTTGACTGACTTTTCCATTCATCTTAGACACCACTGTTTTCGGTGAAGACAAAAATCGTCAAGACACCTGGTCTTATACTGAGTCATCATCTGCTTAGCCTGTTACCAGCTATGTTGGGGTCAGCTTCCAGTCTAACCGGATGCAGCTCAATACAAGTATTACATGGAGTTTACATAGAGCGACTACTTATCTTACCTCCATTACCCAGTTCCTGGGCAACTCGATACCCCTTAGTAAGACTGGTTGTCATATTTTCAGGCTTTTGACTACCCGTAACGACTGTCAAAGATCTGCAAATGACAGCCGGGACCAACGGTTTAACGTGCTTTGCGAGCTACGGAGGAGTCTCGATATAAGTCTGAAATCGCTAACCCGCACTAAGCAAGCGTAGTGATTAATACTCGCGCCTTCTTCATGAGAAGATGCCTTTGCCTTGCAGTGGAACATTATCAGGTTGGTATTTTGTTTAGTTCTCGCTTAGAAGATATTGCGACTTGAATTTAAATGTTTTTGAAGTGAAAACTTCTTTAGCGGCGTTGTACATTTTTTTTGTAATGGGTCAAAAATGTTAAACTCGCGTCAGGACACGTGACCTGATCGAAAATTCGTAAGACGCTTGGAGAGTAGACAGCCGGCGCGGCGTAGGAGAGGAATTATCTCCCTCTCTTTCTATCTTCTTTATTTTTCTGAGAGATAAACTTTTTAATGTTATATAAATTGACATGTTTGTGTACGATAGTGCAATAAATAAATATTGTATTCTACCACATAAATGATACTACTTTTATACTGATAATTAAAGCACTTCGTGCAAAATTATTCCCTAACCATTCCAAAATATCAAAACTGCACAACATTAATATTCAAGTTTTCACTTCTGCCGGCACTCCCGGAGTGCAACTCGTTGTTTTTTTTAGGCAGGTACGAGAATTGGCGTTCTATTATTATTTATTACGACCCTTACAAATAAATCTCCAAACATTCCGAAAACCTCGTAGTAGGTACAGCCGACCACAAACTTGCGCCAATAACCAGGTGCTCGTAGTGACGTACAGTCGTACACAAAATGGCCTGACTTATTGCCGAAGTTTGGCTTCTCATTTGTTTTGTTCGGATTGGTTGAAACGGTTCGGTTTTGTTTGTTGTTCGGCTAACTCCGAGATGTAAAGTGATTTGGACGTTTTAAAATTGGAATGTTTTGGCCTGGTTAACTGGTGAGTTTTCGAGGGTAAAAGGTAAATCGCAAGTGCAAAAATACTCTGCTAAAGTGTGAGCTTCAACAAGCTCACACTTTAACAAAGATATGATATTGAATTTTAAAACCAGCGTTTTAAAATTCAATATCATATCTTTCTATTCACATAACAATACGCTTGTATTGCCCGAAGAGCTACTAGACAGAGGAGTACTAAGTAAACACACATTTCGTCAGCTACGTTGAAGTCCCATGCAATAGGGGGCCAGCCTAATACCTCGCGGGCACTTGTCCAGACTCCAGGCTGCTACTGAGAAATTGCAGATAAATAAATAAATAAATAATGCTGGACAATCTACACAGCATCATCTAGCCTCAAGCTAAGCAGAGCTTGTGCTATGGGTACTAGATGACTGATATACTTGATACAATACATTACATAGATAGATATTTTTAATTTACATTATTAGATGGAAAGACTTAGAAATAGCACATGCATCCACTTGACCAAAGAGGCAGTGTAAGACATAATAAATGCAGAGTATAGTCATGCCAACACCAAACCTCTTTTCTTCTTCCTCGTGTTACTGGCACGATAGTGTATTGAAGTTTTTTGGCGGTAAAAAGGATTTAAACTTGGAAGAATACGGTTAATCTGAAGGTTCTTCTAGGTGTAACTTTACTCTACGTTTATTTATAAGGAGGCTATAAACTTTTTTCAGTCACAATCGCATTGAAAAAAATACAAAAAAAGAACATTAAAGAACAACTCAAAAATTAGGAAAGAATGACAAAAATCACCTTAATCATAAACTGAGGTGCATGTTGTGCGTCGATATCCCTACCACCTTGTAAAAGGGGGATTCTGATTAAAAATACGAAACTGTAGGTAACTACACCTCATTCGACATGACAGAAAGCAATAACTTCAAAAATAAAAATATTCAAAATATTCAATTGGGATCGTATTCCTACCAATTTTTATTCATACCCTGTACCTTCGCTCATGTCATCATAAAACGATTATTTATAGAATATTTTCAGTTAATTCTACTTTATATATGATAATGCGACGGAACGATAATTTTATAGTTATTTATCTGTGTACCGGGTTCCGTTTGGTTCCGTGTTACAAAGGCTTACGATTTTATGGGATTTTAATACTTACGTAATTCGGTTTTTATGGGGAAGTAAGTTGGCTGTGCTGGTAAGTTCATGGTGTATTTCAATGCATTAAATGATAATCTGTACTATTATTAGCTGACTCGACGAACTTCGTAGCGCCTCAGAAGTTAACTCACACTGCCATCTGTTAGAAACTTATGGAACTTATAATAGGAAAATATTTAATTGGCAATAAAAAAAATGTTGAGGTCTATAATCGAGATTAAAACTAAAGTTTGACCAAATTACACACAGCAAGCCAAATTTCTTAAAATATAAAACGAGATTTTTAAATATAAAAATATACCAACAAACCAGCTGAAGATTTTGTTTGTAACGAGCGCGTTGAACGAACTGCCCATTTGTTAAAAAGTTACCGAAACGATTAAAACTTGCAAGTAGGTATAGTGAATAATTAACCATATAGGGCATTGAACTCACGTGTTGTTGTTTTTACACTTAAAGCTTTGCTTTTCCATAATTCCAATCATCACAAAAATTACATTAACACAAATATAGATCTCGTCGAATTTTCCCGCCCGCCGCCATGTTGTGACGTAACAGTCATGGCCGCTAATTGAAACAACTGATCGAGCGTGACTTTATGATAATTGATCGTAGCAATGATTAATTGCGTTTGTCTAATAACATAATAAAGACGTCAATTGTTATGGATGCCGTGGTCGGCATCACAATGTCATGTTTATGAGGCTTCCGTTTCTGATTTGCAACAGCTTTGCAACATACGCATGGAAGGAATCGGATGCGGATGTCTGCAAACATGTGGTCATGTCTATTGAGATAAAGTAAATAAATAAATTAAATAAAACAAACAGGTCTATTGCAATTGCTGAAACTTGTAGAACTTCAACAGTAAATCTTACATAGGGACCTCCTTTTGAGTAAAATATACATTGTGCTAGAAGGCCATATATTTACCGAAATAACTGTTTACTTCGGTGCGTAATTATAATTCAAATTGAAACGGCCTTCATTCGGGCAAATAAAATCCATTAAGTATGTTACTAAAAATACTTATGTTAATTTATCGATAATTTGAGTGCAAAGATTTTGCACAGAAGATTCTCATACCTACTCACCATAAACTACCACAAAATGGGAGAATACACACTCTCTGCAACTATAAAATTTAAATTGTACTGATCGGTTGTACATCATTCCAAAGCACATACATTTAACCTAATTTTGAATTAAATGTATTCTTTCTTTGATATTGTTTTTAAACGTTGCCCCAGGGAATTTCTCCTGTATCGTAGGTGCGTTCACAAACATTTATACACAAACAGCCAAACCCGGAACAACTACCTGTAGGCCATGCAAATATTTATTAAAAAAAAAACCGTTGAGCTTATTAGTTCTGAGTTGAGCTCCACAATGTATAAATTTTAATAATTAGACGACACGGTTGGCGCAGTGGTTGAGCCATCGGCTGCTGCGCCGCGTGTTGTGGGTTCGATCCCCGCACGAAACAAATATTTGTATGACCTATAGGTAGTTGTTCCGGGTCTGGCTGTTTGTGTCTGTGAGTTTAAATGTTTGTAAACGCACCCACGATACAGGAGAAATTCCTAGTGTGGGGCAACGTTTAAAAAAAAAAAATGTATGACAAATGTTTGCACTGACTGGTGGTATATCCTCAAAAGACCATCTCAGACAATAATCATCCTCACATCATCTGACCAAGATAATGTCTGAAAAAAACTGTCACCTCTGAGTTTCTTTCGGTGTTTCTCGTCAGAGTCAGATAGGGAAACACCAACCAAGTTTAAAAAACATTTTACTTGCAGACATTTCTATGTGTTTGTAAAAAAAAAATTACAGAAACAAATATTATTTATGATGTATCAATAAGCCTTTCTTCATCAGAATATTGGGTCACAAAAGGGATGAATAAAAGACAATCGCATGCAGCTGAGATGAGAATGCTGAGGGGTGTGCATGTGTGTGGATAAAATATGAAATCAGTAAGTTAGGCGTAGTTTGAAAGCGGCGCTGGTTACCGATAAGTTGCATGGAAATCCGTTGTCATGGTTATTGATGTTCTGATGCAGAGGAATGACGAACAGGTTGTAAGGAAACGTTTGATTGTGAATATGGAGGGTTATAAGAGTGAAGGAAGACCAAAGAAACGATGGATGGATTGTGTGAAAAATGAAAAGAGGTACCTACTATTAGATGACGGCAAATAGAGATGTATGGAAGAAGAAGACTTTCTGAACCGATCTCAAATAAATTGGGATAAGGAGATGAGGATGATGGTCGAGGTTACATACGATGGATGGTAACCCATCCACGGAACGACCTTAAAAAGCATAGCCCAACGAACTTTCGATCGACACACACGTTATTATTTTGCCACGAATTGTTTATTATGAACCAATTCACAGAGATAAATATGATTTATTATGTACACAACAGATCCGATTTTCTCATTCACATTACAATCTCGAACTCATTGGCAATTTTCCCGCGCAATGGGCGCCATGTTTGTTGACGTCACATTAATGCCGGCTAATTGATACAATCGTTCGCTTTGCGTTGTTCGATCGTTTATTGATTTATATTGTTTGTTACACACACTGCTGGATGAATTCAATAATTGACTGCAGATTGATTTGACTAGAGATGATTATGTACTTTCTAAGCTTAGAGAAAAGTATAACGGACAGACAAACAGAGTTACTTTCACACTCATAATAATAGTATGGACAATGGACATGTCCTGATTGTCAATGGTTTAGGCCTCGCCTCTTGTGCACGAGGTTATGGGTTCTAACCTGGACAAGTACCAATGTGACGTTTTGAATTCATATGTCATCATCATCATCATCAGGCTATACTAGTCCACTGCTGGACATAGCCCTCTCCTAATGAGCGCCATAGCGCCGTGTGTTCAGCTTGCCGCATCCAGCATCTGCCTGCAGTCTTTCGCAGATCGTCATCCCACCTGGTCAGAGGGCGTCCTACACTACGTTTGAATTCATATGTAGTTTCTAAGTTTATCTTGGATATCACTGACATCGGTGAAGGAAAACATCGTGAGGAAACCTGGACTTACAATTAATATAAGTCTGAAATTGCCAACCCGTCTTGAGCAAGCCTAGTGATTAATGCTTGAGCCTTCTCTGTATGAGAAGAGACCTTTGCCCTGCAGCTGGACAGTAACCGAGGCTGGTGTTATTGTACATATATGGAATATGGATATGTGAGTCTGAAATCGACAACCCGCCTTGAGCAAGCGTGGTAACGTGATACATACTCGTGCCTTCTCTATATGAGAAGAGGATTTTGTAGTGGGACAGTAATGGGCTATAATTATAATATATGTTCGTTCTTCTTTAAATGAACACATACATTACGTTTTAAATAATTAGATATGAAATATTTAAAAATCATTATTATTAGATTCTATAAATTGACCTCACACAAAACTAACTTTAGCATAAAACCTTCCAAAACCCTTTTCTAGTGGAAGCTTATAACTATGTATAATGTACAGTTGCCAGTACATCAAGCTACCCCAAGGTATCACATTTTCCCAATTGATCATGAACCTTATTTCTATGTAGATAAAGTTCAAAAACAATCAAAGAAATCTGACACATTGGGGTAGCTTGATGTGCTGGCTTGTGTAAATGTTCAATTTTGCAGACTTGGTCCGTAAGTTTCGAAATTTCGTAATTTGTCTGCGTCTGAGTGGTGTTTTGCATTCATAAGCTCTAAGTTTTGAACATCTCGTCCACGAGAAACTAGGAACCTCAAACTTCTTAAAGAAGTCTCGGGTAGTTTAAACAAACTTGTGTTAATAGACAACTAGTAATGTTCATCGGAAAGGTCAGGAGCGTAGTACGCGTAACCGGCGTTCGTGTATGTCCAGATGTATGAACGTAAACGAAGCGAGAGGAGTGTGTAGGGATCGTGGTAGGTGGCATTCTGTTGTTTCGGTCTACAAGCATGAGAAAAAGGCGTCAGTTTATGTACACATGTATGTAATCATGAACAAGAAACTCCGAGCAAATAGGCGTAAAGGGGAGTAGAAAACAAAAACTGCCACATAACATAACATCACGGCTGTATTCCCCGACGGTTTAGGCAGAAGTGTACCTACTTACCTATAGGACACCCACTTTTCACCTGTTACGTTTAAGTCCCATGCGGGCTTGTTGCCACCAACTGGCTTCCGACTGACTAGGTTCTTACATGGAAGAGCCGATAGAGAAGTAGTCGTCTTTCATGTCATGTTACGCGAACTACAAATATAATTTACTCGATAATGGTGAGAGTTTTTCTGTTTCAATACATCCTTTTAAGGTTGCTCTAGTCAACATTTTTTCCATACAAATTTCGGGGGGGGGGGGAGGGTATTCCTCCTGGGTCCTGATGTGTGGGGGGAGACGGACGTCAAGTCTAGTCAAGATGAGACAGCCTGCTATTTGGCCATGCCCACTAGTGTGTTCGAGCCATCGACTAGTTCAACCTTAAGGCATTCTACAGTTGTACGTACAAGATCTCACTAGGCAGCACCACAGGGGGTCCCGGAGTGGTCTCTAAAGAGGTAACGGGACCCCACCTTCCATGTGCTGATGGTGATCACCGGGGTGGTTTTAGTGAGGTAAGAATCCCACACTCCCTGGTCTTTTCCCCAAAAGTCTTTGGGAGTATGAGGAACAGGGTGTAAATCCTCATCCACCATAGAAAAGGGAGGATCCTCCGACCAGACGGGTGTTGTGTCTGGTGGGCAACTGCCCGACGGTTGTTGTCGGGCTCGTTTATATATACTCAGTCGCGTGGATAACTTTAATATCGCGATGTAGGACACGTCGATTTAGTTCGTATGTGGCGAGATAGATGTCGCTACAAGTCCAGGCGCATTTTGAAGGTTTCCCTCTGCTAAAAAAAAATAGAAAAGGCAGCACCACAGACCAACTATTTTCAGAATTTCTTCAATCATTGCCGATGAGTAAAAGGTTACGCACCTCTCGATCGTTTCTAAGAGAAAGATACATCAAAGCAGCCGCAAGTGCTTATAGTGTTTATAGCCAATAAACTGTAAACCGTAATTCCTTAATCAAGGGTTACGGTAGACTGTCCCGTTGGTCTAGTAATCGCAAGCTTTACTGCTGAGCGTGAGGTCCTAGGTTTGATTCCCGGGTCGGGTATAGTGTTATTGGGTTGCCACATCTGGAACTTCTCAGTAGAAGCTCGGAGTCTGGATTTGTGCCCGGTGGTTACATGGGAACACAAAATAACTGGCGAAATGTCGGTGTACGATGGTACATCTCTCCCTAACCCTTTGGTTCGTGCAATATACCAATTAGGGCCCAGAGTCTCCTTAAGAGATCTATTTAAAGAGATTGGTATTCTCACAGTGGTTTCTCAATTTATTTTTGCCAACATAATATACATTAGGCAAAATATACATATGTACACTAAAAACAGTGACATCCACAATTTTAATACCAGAAATAAGCACAAACTGTACGCTCCTTTCCACCGGCTTCATAAGGTCCAGAGCTCATTTGTGGGGCTCGGTATCCGCTTTTATAACATGCTACCTCATTCTTTCCTGGATTTACCTTTTAACGCGTTTAAAGCTAAAATTAAATCAAACCTTTGTTCTAAAGCATATTATTCGATCAACGACTATTTAGAAGACAAGAATAGTTGGTCGCTTTGTTGAACGCAGGACAATGTTGCTATGTTCTTTTACTGTTTAATAGTTCTTTATTTTTGTGTATGTTTCTTCTACTATCCATATTTTTATGTTATTGACATGATCCTCTCATTACATTGTGTGAATGAGTTGTATTGATATAATTCAGCATTGCACATGTCAGCGGGCACGCCCTTGGACTGCCTTGGAGGCTTTTTATGTATTCAGTTTAGCAGGCTTTGCTTGAGTTAATTGTCGATTTTGGTATATATAACTTTTTATTTATTTATTTTGGCATATTGGTGTGTGCTAGCTAACATGTAGCAAATTATTTAATTGAATGACGTATAAAGATGATTGACATAATTATTATTTTTGACATAATGTGTTGTATAGCTTCAGGTTCTTCAAACCTATCAGACAGACGTGTTGCTGGGGAGTTTGTTCCTCCACTTCTTCTTCCCAGCAAAAACACTAGGAAGTGGTGAAGGGTGGGCGTTTTGGGGGACTGTCTTATGTAAACGTCTTTGACGTTCAAAAAGTGCTGATTCTCAGCCTAATTTGAATAAATGAATTTTGATTTTGATTTTGATTTTTTGGGGAATACAGGCGAGATATTATACTGCATGTAATATTAACTATGTTAAAAGAGTCACCTTCATGGAAGTTTACCTATTTATTTTGTTACTTTTTTAAACGTTGCCCTACACTAGGAATTTCTCCTGTGTCGTGGGTGCGTTTACAAACATTTAAAGTCACATACACAAACAGCTAGACCCGGAACAACTACCTGTAGGCCATACATATTTGTTCCGTGCGGGAATCGAATCCACGAGACGCGGCGTAGCAGTTGTTCAGCCACTGCGCCATCTATAGTTAGGGTAGTAACACTTCTGCCTATCTCTCCAAAAAATACTGCTATTATGTCATTATTATATTCCAAGAATATCCATGATCTCATCATCCCACAATACAAGTCAACTGAAGTAAATTGATTGGCGAGGGTGATCGAGGGCGGCCGATCAGCTATCTGTCACTAATTCAGGGGATGTCTTATCACAAATCATTACTTGGCTTATTATGAGAGAAAGCACGCTTCATTAAGCATTCCGTGTCTTTCAATGGTTGGTGTTTGTGGAAATGTTGGAAAGTGGCTAAAAAGCGTAGGTACTTACTTTATAGGTTATTGAATAACTGGCTTTGCCGCAGCTTCGCTCGCCTTAGGAAGTGTGACGTTAGAAAGAGACAAAAAGTAGCCAATGTCACTTTCCATCCTTTCAACTATCTCCACTTAAAAAATCACGTCAATTTGTTGCTCCGTTTTGCCGTGAAAGACGGACAAACAGACACATATACTCTCCCATTTATAATATTAAATATGGATTACGCATGGCGTCCATTCGCACGTCAATGGATTTTTGTAATACGTTTATAGTGTTACTTGCTTAAAAAGGCACTACTAACACTAGTTGCATAAACTTGTTAAAGAAAATGAACTATTTGTATTTTCATTTGAATGAATAGACTGAGTCGGTGTTTATAACTTTACAAACTCAGAAAGTCTGATCCATGAAATAATGGGTTCATCTATGGACCAACTAAGTAGGTGTGTGTGAAGTATTGATTCGCTATAAGTAACCACGTTTGTACAGCCTCACTATTGAGAATAAACTGAGTTAACCCGCTGAGAATTGACACTGCGGGTACTCGAGGGCATAGACAAAGAATGTGTCATTCTATCTTCGATTACGACTGTCAAGAAAAGGTTGCCAGTTCAAAAACCAAGTGACATTTGATAACACATTGCCTATCCATTCAATTTGGACTTATTAACAAACTTTTTTGTACACAAATTAGTTGGATCGTGACTTTTTAGAGGAAAACAAGACAGATCTCTCATTCCGTATTTTCTTCTTCGGCATCTCTAGATTGGGATATGTTACTTTTTTTTTGGAAGCGGCATCTCGCAGTTTATCCTTCAGGGATATCTGATACAGATAGATAGACTGCTTAACCAAACTTTGTGATATTTTAATAAAATCGGCCGTTAATAAAAACGACAGCTGGCATTAGGTA
The DNA here is from genome assembly GCA_905147745.2 of Phlogophora meticulosa. Taxonomy (NCBI): domain Eukaryota; kingdom Metazoa; phylum Arthropoda; class Insecta; order Lepidoptera; family Noctuidae; genus Phlogophora; species Phlogophora meticulosa. The sequence goes on along the minus strand of LR990535.1, from coordinate 2,157,450 downwards.
CTATAGTGTTTTCCTCGGAAGCCTAACTAGCCTAGAAGCAAGATGCCACCATGCTCATATTACACAACGCTAACTCCAGTAATCCGGCGACGTTGTCAGCGTAAATTATCTATTCTGCCAGAACAATGGTGTTGTTGTCACGCGACGCTTATCTGCGGATTAACTTAACAGTTTGCTAGATCGTTAACCGGGCGTGGTGTATGCGACCACACAGTGCGTTCCGCGTTCCAATGTCAAAAATATGATTTCTTTTTAATAAAATAAAAGCCAGCAAAGAGTACTCGTACGTCGGACTTGCCCACCAAGGATTTCATGACTTACGAGAAAAAAAATGATTTTCAGTTTTTGAAATTATTTAAGATTTTTAGGTACCTCTTAAACTAAGTATTTTTATCAAGGGTTTTTGCTCATTACTAAAAAACTGTGATAGTAAAAGATCGTTTAATTTTGACCATAATACAATGACATAATATTTTAAAATAATTATGATAAGTACCCCAGTTAACTTAACACTTCATTTTTTTGAAAATAATCATACAACTTATCATTTATTTCAGTTGATAATGTGTAAATGGTTTTATGACTTACATCATCATATTAAATCGATAGCATTAGTAATTCCTGAAATATAAGACGGTGACAGACAGACTAAATAAAAGAAACTGACGGATAGAACAACAACGCCACGATTGTCGCAGTGGCTGAGCGTTCGGCTGCTGCGCTGCGTGACTTGGGTTCGATTCCCGCACGGTAAAATAAATTGTATGGCCTACAGGTAGTTGTTCCGTGTCTGGCTGTTCGTGTATGTGAGTTTATATATAATTTGTAAACAAACCTACGATACAGGAGAAATTCCTAGTGTGGGGCAATGTTAAAAAAAAATTAAAATCGCACAAAAAATGTTCATTCGCCTCTTCCCCTGATTACGACCAGCGTTTTCACCTCGTTATACCTTCAATAACAAATCAATCTTTCTACAAACTATCATACTTATTTCTTCAGTTACGTAAACTTTCCCCACCAAAACTTTCTAACTGGGACTCAAACTCCTGTCTAACGCCATTCAAGACAGCACCTAACAACTAAGCTATCTCCTCTGTTCCATTTTTCGATCTATCAATTACAATGTTTGACGGCGCGAGCGCTTGAAGCGACATCTACAGCGAACGATGATTAATGAGCGCTTTATATTGTTACTTTTAACTTGTGAGGAAATGCATTTTGATTTTGTTATTTAATAATCTTAGAGGTGTGGTTGTCCCAAAAGTGCATGAGTATTTGCTTCATTCAAATTCAAATTTTTGACGTTCAAAAAATGCTGATTCTCAGCCTAGTTTGAATAAATGAATTTTGTGTTTTTTATTTATTGCCAACATCATCATCATTTAGACGACCTATGTGGCGCGGCGGGCGAAGGTCCGAGGTTGCGGGTTGGATTCCCGCCTTGGGACAAATGTTTGTACGATCTACAGATATTTGTTCCGGGTGTTCTGTAATGTATTGTATTAAGTATATCAGTCATCTAGTACCCATAACACAAGCTCTGCTTAGCTTGGGGCTAGATGATGCTGTGTGGATTGTCCAGCATTATTTATTTATTTTATTTACTACAATACTAGTTTATTTTCTCCACAATTCTTAATTGCGAGCCTTATTTATACGGTGACATATAGGAGGGGCATTATATTGTGGGAGACTGGTGCCTAAACTAGGCTTAAGGCCTGTATTTCAGGTCACCAAGACTCCTCCATTTAAATTTAACAAATTATGTATTTACATTACATATTATATGTTTACATTTTTTTTAAAGCTTGTTGACCATAGCTAAATAACGAGTAGTAGACTACAGATACATTATATAGATATATATTTTTTATTATACTTAACAAATACCCAGAACACCCGGAACAAATCTTTGTAGATCGTACAAACATTTGTACCAAGGCGGGAATCGCACCCGCAACCTCCTGCGTCGCAGGCGGACCTTTGCCCGCTGCGCCACAACGGTTGACAATATTAATCCTTTCTTCTCTAACGATGCTCGTGGGAGCAGTTGGGTGGTCCTATAGAGATACACATATAATAGGTCTTTACCTATGAAATTGCCGTTTTGTATGAAAAAATTTAAATGAATTTTTTTCATGTATTTTTTATTTGTATTAATCGAAGTAATCACCCATGCAATCAATGCATCTTTGCCAACGCAGTGGCAGTTTATTGATGCCCTTCTTAAAGAAATCAGCTGGACGGGAGGCAACAAATTCTTCAAAGGCATTTTGTACTGCCTCTCGGGTATTGAATTTTTTTCCCGCCAAGAAGTTATCCAAATTCTGGAAAAAGTAGTAGTCTGTAGGCGCAAGGTCTGGTGAGTAGGGCGGATGACGGAGAGCTTCCAACCCCAGTTCTTGCAACTTGGAGACCGTCTGCTGTGCAGTATGAGGTCGCGCGTTGTCGTGCAGGAGCAGCGGAGACGAGCGATTGACCAATGCTGGTTGGAGATGTGCCAGCTTCTCCATCATTGTGTTCAATTCTTCACAGTACACATCTGCAGTAATGCTCACCCCGTTTGGTAAGAAGCTGTGTTGAATCACACCGGCGCTAGACCACCAAACAGTGACCATCACTTTTCTTGGGGTAAGTTTTCGTTTAGGGCATTGTTTAGGTGCTGAACCAGGATCCAACCAACTTGCTGAGCGCTTGCGGTTATCAAACAGAAACCATTTTTCATCGCAGGTAACAATGCGGTTCAAAATTCCTTCATTTGTGTGTCTGTTGAGCAGTGCAAGGCACGTCTCGACGCGTACTTCGCGCTGGCGATCATTGAGTTCGTGGGGCACCCATTTGTCAAGCTTTTTTACCTTGCCAATTTGACGCAAATGGACCAATATTGTTTTGACGCTAACGTCGAAAGCTGCTGCTAATTCAGCCGTAGATTGTGTATCATCAGCTTCCACAATCGCCTTTAATTCGTCATTGTCGACCAAAGTCTTCGGACGACCGCGAGGTTCATTTTTCAGGTCGAAATTTCCAGAACGGAAGCGAGCAAACCAATAACAGGTAGTGCGTTGGTTTGTAGTGTTAGCTCCGTAAACGTCGTTGATGTTGCGTGCCGCTTGTGCCGCGTTGCTGCCACGACGGTACTCATATTCCATAATTACTCGAATTTTTAACGTATCCATGATGACGAAAAAGATTTAAATGCGATGAAAATGTAACACTAATCAATAAACAAATGACTACTTTTGGAAAAAGAAATCCATGTTTTTAAAATAAAATTAATTTGAAATTAGAATTCTTAGCCAAACAAAAAATATTTTGATTTGAAATGGCCAGTACTGCAGAACGGCAATTTCATAGGTAAAGACCTAATAGAATGGTTCACATCATTATTGTTTTAGTTTTAAGACGATTGAGTTTTGAGCTGCCTCGTTGGTCTCCCAAGCGCTACTACTCATGTATGAATGAGGCATTAGATCCTGGGTTCGATTCCCGGGTGTTGTATTAACATCAGGAATTGCTCAGTAGCAGCCCGGAGTCTGAATTTATGGTCGGTTGGTGGCACTAGGCTCGCCCCCTATTACGTGGGACTTAAACATAACTGTAGAAACGTGAGTGTTCAGTCACGAGCATAAATATCTAACCCTGATACAAAATTCAAAAGCGATTCCTTCGTCTAATACCGATTGAAACTTTGAGAAAATCCCTTTTTCTGTGTATGTGTGTGTGTATTAATAAATAATAAATAAATAATACACAGCAATATATGCTGTGTTTATTTGTATATAAATAATACAAATAAACACAGCATCATCTAGCCCCAAGCTAAGCAGAGCTTGTGTTATGGGTACTAGATGACTGATATACTTAATACAATACATTACATAAATAGATATTTTTATTATACATAGCAAATACCCAGAACACCCGGAACAAATATTTGTAGATCTTACAAACATTTGTCCCAAGGCGGGAATCGAACCCGCAACCTCTTGCGTCGCACGCCGCGCCACATCGATCGTTATTCTTTTAATAAAGCGCTCAAAATCATCACAATATCATCTCAGCGGTAATCAATGTCTAAAACTTGTCAAAAATGTAGGTAAATTTGACGTATTTTTGACAGATTGTGACTGAGATTAGACTGCTAACATTCTTAAAAATACGGGTTACCCCTCCGATTAAATTATCTGGTAAAGATTTACCAACATGAGGGGTGGGTGGGACGTTGTGCTTTGCATAAGTGATGGGTGTATAGGACGTGGTGCTTTTAGTTGTTTTCAATAAATAGGTATTGGTAGTAGTATCACAAAACTACTATAAGTGCATGTAATTTCATTTTTAACGTAACTGCTCGAGAGGGATGGTAATGTATTTCCAGTATGTATGTTAGTCTACATATTTCTTTATCACGATCTGTAAACAATACAATATGCATGAGGATGAATTTTTACACATGAGATGATAATATTTGATTTGTTTTGACACCCTAAATGACATTTGGATTTTGTAAACAAAAATCATGGCGGTCGCAATCGTCGCCATGATTACGTTTTTTTTTTGTGACATGGTCATCGAATAAAGCGCTTAATGAGAAAATTTAAAGAATGAAATTCACTGAAGTTTATAAAACAAAAAACAGTCGGCATTTTACATAGTTTCAACTGTTAACAAAATACAACATTTTACTTACCATGTAGGTAATAACTCTTCAACCATTCATAAAATCTTCATGAATTTCCTTTGAAATGACATAATGCCAATACATCGGCTGACTTGATAATTATTCCTGAATTCATAATTATTTCACATAGCGCACATTATGCACATGTAATAAATATTTTATAATAAATTAAAATTTTATTGCGAACGGACGCAGCCATGTTACTTTGCAAAATATTTTACGATAGCCAAGGCAGATATTTTACGAGATCATTAAACAGCTTAAAGATGATTAAAATGGCAGAATTTATGGTTACAGGCTATTAAAAATAACATAATTTCGTTAGCTGTAAGTTAAATTTAAATAGGTACTTGTCGAGGGTAGAAAATTGGCTAAGGGGGAAAAAATTGGTTATTTTTCAAAAGGTTTTATGATTTTTCTACTCCTGCTTTTCGCAGGCGGTACTTTTACGATCACTCTTTGGAAGAATGATCGTAATATAGTTAGAAAGTTGCATCTGGAGTTGTTTACTATACGGACTTGTAGAAACTCGATGTCATTTCCGTGCGTTAAAGCGTTTTTGCCATATCTACTATTGGAATAAATGTATCGGCTCATCATTTAGGGCCCATTAATATCAGTGTTAATTTTTATAAGTGGTGCTTGGCAACTGAGCTTAACCCGTCACTGTTACCCTTAAGTTGTATGTCCCTGTGCCTAGCTCTGTTCTGTCTCCTGCTTGATATGGAGGGAACTGGAAATTATGTTTTTTTTCTAACTCCTCCGCTGTTCTTTTCTAATTAATTTCGTTGCGGGATCCAAGACAGTTGAATCGTTTCTCCGGAACTCGTCGTGCTTCATTGTCTCGCCGCTTTTCTGGTGGTCGCCACTGTTCATTCTGGTTTTCAGGAGTTGTTTCGGGCGGCCTTGTCCCTTTATTAAATAGATATCATAACGCCAATGTTTTAATACTAGTCTATTTAATTAAGTAAATACTTTAAAGCTGACATGTGGTGGGTTTGCCCTTACGATTGGGTGGAACATTGTTATCTGCCTATACCCAATGTAAATAATATTTGGTTGTCAGCAGTATCTATAATAAAAACTGGCAAAGTGAGATTCCAATTCGTCGTTAGTCGATGAATCCATGGAGCAGCAGACTTTTTTCCAATTCGTGATGGAGATCGTTGGTATCAATTATCGACTTTACTATCTCTGTTTACCCCCCAATAGATATAAGTATTAAAAACTTATAGAGATAAGTAAGTTATCGGCTACTCTAACCGGTGCCCGTGTTATCGCAGCCGGGAGGCGCGGGTTACTGACCGATTTGGGAATAAGGAAGTCAGAAATGACCTAAAATCTGTTACATAAGAATAGATTTACGACTTAGTTACAATGTTGCGACATAAATTACTGAAAAAAAGTTCTTTTTGCGGTTTTTTACCCTGATTTTTCGGGAGGGGTCGCGGCTAAGCTACATCCACAAGAGTTGCTGAGGTTGGTTCGTCGACGCACGTCAAACCGCTGGTCCTAGCTGTCAATTGTAGACATTGACAGTCGATTCTGCAGACAGAAGCCCGAAAGTCTGCCAACCAGTCTTACCAAAGAGTATCTTGTCACCCAGTAACTGGGTTGAGGAGGTCAGGTAGGCAGTCGCTCCATCTCAAATTAGAGGTTAGACTAGAAGCGGACCCCAACACAGTCTGAAAGGGCTGGGCAGATGAACAAAGTTCTTTTCCAATAACTTTCGAAAACTATTGATTTACGATGTCTTAGAACGCTAAGTAAAAATTCATTGCGTTTCTCAACAAAACTTTATGACGCACGCGTCTAGTGCCGCCATCTTGCAGACCATTTTATTGCATTTGAATTTCGAACTTTTCGGAACATAAATATGGATATTGTAGTTTGATGTTTGGATGGAGAATGGTTGAATGATGGTGATACGTTATTGATAAGATATAAGCCTCCTTATGCTTATCTACAATATAATTAATTACAAATATAATCCGTTCTGTTTGTAGTTTTAAAATAACAGCTTTTTACAAAATGCATATGAAAGGCGGTTATAAAATTCATCATCCTCCTGCCCTTATCCCAATTTATTTGGGGTCGGCGCAGCATGTTTTCTTCTTCCATACATCTCTATTTGCCGTCATCTCATGGGTCACCTCTTTTCTTGCCATATCCTCTTTCACACAATCCATCCATCTTTTCTTTGGTCTTCCTCTACTCATGTAACCCTGCACATTCATACTCAAAACTTTCCTCACAACATGTTCCTCATTCCTTCGCATCACATGCCCATACCATGACAACCGATTTCCACACAACTTCTAAAACACTTTTATTTTTTAAGTATATCTGACGTGTTTCTCGTTTGTAAGTAAGTGTGTTTAAGGGTCTGGAAGATAGCTAATGTAATAAGGTATAATTTAGGCTGGCTTAATTTTAGAAAAATAATTAGTATTCTGGACAAAAAAAATAACATTTTTGCTTTTTGTGTTACACTGTCCTCTTAAAGCTAATACGATTCCAATGTTAAATTTGCAGTCACATTTTAATATTGTTTGGCGTAATACACAGCTGTCAAAATAAACTCAAAATGGAATACAGAAAATATGTAGGTTTAGATCAGGTTGGTACATGACAACTCTGGTAAGAAAATTCATTGGTTTTAAAGTCCAGACATAACCTTGGTCAGATCATGTGAACAGCGTGGGGATTAGTGTGTCGACGGACAAAACCAAAGAAAGAATATGTTAAACTGTATGTTGAAATATTCTTTCTTTGGTATTATTGACCGTCGACACATAGAATACTCAAACTGCCAGACCACATTCTTTAACAAAAAATACCAACTAATGAATACCCATAGTTCTTACATTCAGAATATTTAAAATAATAGTAATCAAGATTACGGAAAGAGAAATAATTAAATAAATAAAGATTGCTGGACAATCCACACAGCATCATCTAGCCCCAAGCTAAGCAGGGCTTGTGTTATGGGTACTAGATGACTGATATACTTAATACTAATGTATATGATGTACATTACTTAGTTAGATACTTTTTTTTTATTTACTTTGCCCACAGTACATATCCACGTCATTGTGTAACTATAATAATATATGAAGTGGCTGAGCGATTGGCTGCTGCGCTGCGTGTCGTGGGTGCGATTCCCGCACGGAACAAATATTTTGATGGCATTACAGGTACTCGTAGTTGTTTCGGGTCTGGATGTTTATGATTGAGAGTTTAAATGTTTGTCAACGCACCCACGATACAGGAGAAATTCCTAGTGTGGGGCAAAGTTTTTAATAATAAAATAAATAAATAAATAATGCTGGACAATCCACACAGCATCATCTAGGCCCAAGCTAAGCAGAGCTTGTGTTATGGGTACTGGATGACTGATATACTTAATAGATTACATTACATAGATAGATATTTTTCATTTTACATAGCAAATACCCAGAACACCCGGAACAAATCTTTGTAAATCGTACAAACATATGTCCCAGGGCAGGATTGAACCCGCAACCTCCTGCGTCCCAGGCGGATTTTCGCCCGCCGCGCCATATCGGTCGTCGTCAATAAGAAAGGTAAGAAAAGTATATGTCTGAATTCCAATACAGAGGAGCTTGTGGTTAAATAAAAACAGCCACACGGGATCGATAAAGGCTAAAGGTAAAGGGAAGGATAAACTACGCTTGCCGAGGTCAATCTGCGGATAGGTGACCGTTCATTACATATCGAGACTCCTCCGTGCCTTGGAAAGCACGATAAGCCATTGAGCCTGACTGTTATTTATAGATCTTTAGCCGTCGTGATGTGTAGTCAGAAGCCAGAAAGTCTGGCAACCAGTCTTACCAAGGGGTTTCGTGTTACCCAGTGACTGAGTTTTAGAGGTTAGATAGGCAGTCGCTCCATGTAAAATACTGGTATTCAGCTGCATCCAGTTAGACTGGAGGCCGACCCCAACACAGTTGGGAGAAGCCTTGGCTGATGATGATGTTTGAATTCCAATGTCGATGTCCAAAGCGCGCTTAACTTTCTTTAAGTTATTTGAAATAATCAGCTGAACTTTATTATGACCTTTTTTACGATACATTACATCACGCCTGTATTTCTCAAAGGGTTGGGCACAGGTGCACCTATAGTAACACCCACTTTTGCGGCAGTCATGTTGAAGTCCCGTGTACAGGGGGTGAGCCTATTGCCATCAACCGGGCTCAGATCCAGACTCCGGCCAACTACTGAGAAATTCCTAACCAAAAATCCCCACAACACATTTCTCGACCCGGGAATCGAATCCAAGACCTCATGTTTAGCAGTCGCGCATGTGACCACTAGCCCTACTAATAAAAGTTGGAAATCGCCAATCTGCCTCCAGCGAGCGTGGTGATTAATACATGTGCCTTCTCTGTTAATTGCCAGTTGGTATTATTGAAATAATATTAGTTAAGATAATAAATCACGTTTTAAACCGTGATTTTTCAAAAATTTGCCAAGAAGTCACAATACATCCCATTAAATAGGGCACTCGAACCTTATACGTATATCGAATCCGATGTATCAAAACCATAGCGCGATTCAGAAGCGGACCATGACAGTACAACGCCATCTATCGAGGCAGAGTATAAACACAAAGAGGTATTTCTTGATTGTAACATTTTTTTTTAACAGTTTTGTACATTTCATAAGTATCTCAATATTGAAAGTAACAAAATAGGATTTTTAAAAATATAGTGGGAAATTTTAATTTCATGATTTACAAGTAGTACGCAGACCAAGAGCTAAAATAAGGTCGGCGATAGACTTATAACATGAAGCTCCTCATTGGACTGGAAGCATCGTAGTTGGTGAAAAGGCAGCTGATGATGACAATGAGCATTAGTGCATGTACCTTCTTTACCTCCGGGGGAATACTTACTGGAGTAATGGTGATGTTATTCTGAAGAGAATAGTTCTTTATTTACACTGAGATGTGGGTTGGTTGACGATAATTCTTTTAACAAATTACATGGGACTTAAACATAACTGGTGAAATGTGTGTGTATTTTAGGTACACCTCTGCCCAACCCTTCGGGGAAACCAGGCGTGATGTTATGTTATTATTTGTCCAGGTTTCCGAAACAAACTCAGCCATACAACAACATAATTATATAAGTCCAGGTTTCCTCACGATGTTTTCCTTCACCGATGTCAATGATGTCCAAGATAAACTTAGAAGGTACATATGAATTGAAAAACTCACGTTGGTACTTGCCCGGGCTTGAACCCACAACCTCGTGCACAAGAGGCGAGGCCTAAACCACTGGGCCATCATGACACGATAAAAGTGCTAAGACTATCATGATTTATATCGATTTCAGCTTTGCGGCACCACCTTAGATATAAGATTTTTAATGCAAAATCTCATTGGGTTGGATATAAATTGTGCTTTTCTTGTGACTTTTTACTGTTTTAAGTAATAAAACATCGGTAAAAATCACGAAAATATCTCGAAAAGAATGCAGCACTTGGGTCCCATGTTACCTACTGAATTCAGGGTATCAGTTGGTGCGTAAATGTTCCTTCCATTCTGTATAGTGTGAGATTTGGCATAGTTAAAGTTTATGTGGTTAAGGTGTGCATAAATCGAAAATGCTCAAATTCCGACCACTACTTTTAAACCTAGACGACCAATGTGGCGCAGCCAGCGAAGATGGATGCGGGTACGATTCCCGCCTTGGGACAAATGTTTGTACGATCTACAAATATTTGTTCCGTGTATTCTGGGTATCTGCTATGTATAATAAAAAAATATCTATCTATGTAATGTATTGTATTAAGTATATCAAGCATCTAGTACCCATAAGACAAGCTCTGCTTAGCTTGGGGCTAGATGATGCTGTGTGGATTGTCCAGCATTATTATTAATAGGTATATACTAATCTACCTGCCTCGTTGATCTAGTTCCCGCAGGCGCTACTGCTGAGTATGGAGGTCCTGGGTTAGATTCCCAGGTCGGACGAAGTGTTGTTTGGGTTCTATCTGGATTTTCTGGAGTTGTGCCTCATTGATGGCCTGAGACTTAAAATACTGTCGAAATGTGGGTGTACTATTGGTACACATCTGTCTAACCTGTCGGGGAATAATGTCGTGGTGTAATGTTATAAAAATTGACTAAGTAAATATTCATGTCATTGTGTATATAATATTCAACAAATGTTTAAGGTAAAACAAACTAAAATAATGTAGGTAAACAAATTTTGACGACCTATGTGGCGCGGTAGGCGAAGGTCCGCCTGCGACGCATGAGGTTGCGGGTTCGATTCCCGCCTTGGGACAAATGTTTGTACGATCTACAAAGATTTGTTCCGGGTGTTCTGGGTGTTTGCTATGTATAATAAAAAAAATCTATCTATGTAATGTATTGTATTAAGTATATCAGTCATCTAGTACCCATAACACAAGCTCTGCTTAGCTTGGGGCTAGATGATGCTGTGTGGATTGTCCAACATTATTTATTTATTTATAATTTAAAAATAAAGTCAAAATCAATTGTTTATATTTCATTGGAGCACTGAATTCCCCCCCCCCCCCCCCCCCCTCCCCCAACTAGCCAAATACTATAAAACCAACATATATAGCATCATCATCATCCCAACTATGATAGTTACTGGATGCAGTGGAGTAACAGTATTTTCCATGGAGCGGCTGCCTATCTGACCTACACAAACCAGTTACCGGGCAACTCGATAACCCTCGGTCAGACTGATTGTCAGACTTTCGGCTGCTGACTACCCATAAAGACTGTCTAAGATCTATAAATGACAGCCTAGACTAACGGCTTAACGTGCTTTCCGAGGCACTAATACCACCACCCATCCAGAGACAGACCTCGTCAAGCGTACCTTAACAACAACAACAACCAACATCTATCCAGACAAATATTCACGCAAAATCAGGAGCCCGTATTGCCGAACAAAAACAACATAAACACGACGGTTCCGTATGTAATGGGGGCAAAACAAACAGATTTAAACGTTGTGTAATGTAAACTAGCTTTATTTGCACACCGTACTAGCATGTTTGTTTGTAGTAGGTATTATTGTTTTGTAGGCAGTACTAATGTATTTGGGAATGTTCATTCGGTGAACTGAAACGGGAAATAAGGTTGCTATATACAACGTGTTACAGATTAAACGCTATACCTCTTAAGGGGTCATTGTACTCATCGCTTTGAACTAATTTTACTATGGGACAAACGCGAAATAAATCGACTCCCCCATACATGTATGTGAGCATGGGTTGGTCTCATAGTAAAAGATGATTTGACGACCGATGTGGCGCGGCAGGTGAAGGTCCGCCTGCAACGCAGGAGGTTGTGGGTTCGATTACCGCCTTGGGACAAATGTTTGTACGATCTTCAAAGATTTGTTCCGGGTGTTTGCTATGTATATCTATCCATGTAATGTATTGTTTTAAGTATATCAGTCATCTAGTACCCACAAAGCAAGCTCTGTTTTGCTTGGGGCTAAATGATGCTGTGTGGATTGTCCAGCATTACTTATTTATTATGAGTAACATGACAAACAGCACCACTTGTTCAGTTTCGCGTTCCATACATACATAAACTCACGTCTTTTTCCTATGGACCCCCACGGTAAAAGGGCGTGAAATTCGAACGACTTCCAATATGAAAATACTCATAACATCACACTGGTATTTCCCGGAGCTTAGGCAGAGATCCTAGAGACCGTTAGTACATCCACATTTCGCCAGTTATGTTTATGTCCCATGTAACAGGGGGCGAGCCTATTGACACTAACCGGGCTAAATTCCATGCTGAGTAACTCTAGATAGGAAAACCCAGTAACAATTTGCCCTACCCGGGAATCAAATCCAGGATCTCATGCTTAGTGGTGGCCCTTTCGACTAGACCAATTAGGCAGTCAGTACATTTAATAAGATCTTATAATACATGACACATCTTCATACATCTGGTCACGCACGCCGGTTGTGAGTACTACGCACCAGATCTTTTTGAAGGAAATCACCAATAATTTCGCTTTCACACACACATAATTAATATAATATATATACTAGCTGTCCCGTCAAACTTTGTTTTGGCATTTTACGCCAAAAACATAAAATAAAAATGGTATGGACCCTTAACATTTAGGGGGATGAAAAATAGATGTCCGATTCGCAGACCTAACCGATACGCACACAAAATTTCACGAAAATCGGTAGAGCCATTTGGGAAGAGTTTAATTACAAATATTGCGACACGAGAATTTTATATATTAGATATATTTTCTTTGTTATTTCTTATTACTCCTGTCATCAATATTATTACTTCATTCTTAATTCTCGATATTTAATATTTATTTATTATTAAACATACACACTATCATCACAGTATTAACCAATACAATAGTGGTGTCTACAGCTATTACAGTACACAAACCAAGTGAATAAAACTAAAGTTACTGCTAACAAACGAAACAAAACAAAACGGAACTTTAAAATATATAACTTATAATTGTCATTGTGTGCCTGAGTCTGTGCTAAATAAATACTTTTTCTTTCTTTTCTTTTCTTCCTTCCCTTACCATTATAAAACTCCTACCAGTCCAGCTTACCTTACATCCAAACAAACTTCAAAATAATCAACTTCAGCAACTGATCGATTAAACAAATCCAAACTCCCAAACTGTTCCTAGTTAGTAGCAGTTACCAGCAGTCTGCGAAGTTGTTGCTAACAATAGACAACTGTGAACTATCAATCTGCGCTTCAAGGAGCTGGGCAGGGAGTTAGGTGACTGTAACTACTTGGTACATTTTGGATTGTAATTGTTCTTGTTGTTGATAATTTGTGAGGTGCCGATGCATTGTGTGTGCGGTGGGGGGGGGGGGGGGGGGGGTAGTTTGAAAGGGTTATTAGAAGGTGTGTGTGGATTTTAGTTAATTCTCTTCTTAGCATGTCGATGGCAGTCCACATATTATACAGGTTGGAAGGCATATCGCCGTACATACCATGAGTTCAGTACATTATTCCTGAGCCGCCAGAGTAAAAAAAAATCATCGGCTTTTTCTTAATTTATATGTACTTTTTCTGATTTTTTTTTCTTTAAATTGTAAATAATTATGAGTAAACTGTGTTTTACATCTAACCCAATGAGATTTTAAATTAAAGAGTCAATAATTCACTTCTTTCATGTAACCGATACTGAAATAGTGATTTGGTAAGTTAAAAGAAAATATCGTAGGAATTTGGAAAAATTGACGAAAATTTTCTGCTCTGGTGGTCCAAAATCATGAACTTTCTGACTGATGACCTTTCTACCCTGTATAGGTTCTGCCCATATTTACGAGTTTGGCGCCATATAATCCTGCAGCCTGGAGGTATCATGGCACACATAACACGTTATCAGGTGTACCATCTATTGGACAGATTATTATTTCAACAGATTGGCCTTTAACGTGCGGCCTGTGGGTCAACTTTACTCAGCGGACATACAGCGACCTACGCGTTCAATATAATAATGCACTGAGAGTGCTGCTGCGGCTGCCGTGGAGTAGTAGTGCGTCAGGGATGTTTGCAGATAATAATATTGATGGTTTTGCAGCCATTATTAGAAATAGATGTGCATCCCTGATGACTCGTGTTCGCGGCAGCACCAACAGTATTCTCAGCGTATTCGCAGATCGGTGGGACTCCCCGATGTTGCGGAGGTGGATGCGGCTCCATGCTGAATCTTAATTGTATATTTTCATGTCTGTAACCTACTAACACTAGAACTTAAGTAAAATTGTTACTAACCCTATGGACTCCGGTCTGAAATAAAAACTTTCTATTCTATTCTAATGTTTAACTTCGTGAGCACATTATTAACAAGTTGGCAGCAGTTTCGTCGCCATCATTATTTGTTATTGTTTAAGTATATTCGATTATTTAGGTTTATTAATGTGCTTAAATTATTAAATAAATAGCTAAAAAGAAGTATTTATATGCCCTATGTAGCTCTTGAAGTTATTTGTAAATTTTTATGGTGTACAGTAAAGAGCATATTCTATTCTGTGCATGTATTTTGTATCACAATTCCGTTGACCATGCCGTTAAAATAAAAAATAAAAATAAAATAAAATATTTTTAATTCAGACATGGTCCATGAAATTGTTAGTTTTACCAAACTCAAAAACTATGTTAGTTACATTTAAAAAACTAATTTAAGCATTTACCGCCCACGCACTTGTGCTTGAACCCAGTGCCCCAGTAGGGGGCTGTCCAGCTTGTGGCTGAGCACGTTCAGGATGGTGTTGGCGCTCCCACGAGTGCGGAACATCAACGAAGCGATGCGGTGGCGCAGCACAGTGTGAAAGCCGTCTGTGTGCGCGTGCGCAAACATCGCAGAAGCACTACAGTAGCGTTGGAGCCCCACCAGTACCCTGAACGCGTTGTTTTATTGTATTCGGAGAGCGTTGATAGCCCGCTGCGTGTAGTTGACCCACAGATTGCAGGTGTAGAGAGTTTGACAGAATGCATTAAATAGAGTGATCTTTACCTCTAAACTACACCTCGCAAATGTTCGTTAAAGACATGGAGGGGGAATGTTAGCCTGAATGATGGCTGTTCTAAATTTTATAGCCACATTATACTTCAGCGAATCGAGTAGGAAGGAATTAAGTAGGAATATACAACCTCTTAAGGGGGCGAGCTCCAGATGGAGCAGATAACTGACTTAGGTACATTGTAATCTTGATTCATCTTATCTTTCTTCATTCATCTTAATTTTTGACGACACGGTTGGCGCAGTGGTTGAGCCATCGGCTGCTGCGCCGCGTGTTGTGGGTTCGATCCCCGCACGGAACAAATATTTGTATGACGTACAGGTAGTTGTTCCGGGTCTGTCTGTTTGTGTATGTGTGTTTAATGTTTGTTAACGCACCCACGATACAGGAGAAATTCCTAGTGTGGGGCAACGTTTTTAAAAAAAAAATCTTTCATAATTACTGTTTACTTTATAGAAATTATCATATCATCATCATCTGCCTAGCCTTTTTCGGCTTCCAGTCTAACCGGATGCAGCTGAATACCAGTATTTTACATGGAGCGACTGCCTATCTGACCTCCACAACCCAGTTACTGGGCAAAACGATACCAATTGGTAAGTCTGGTTGTCAGACTTTCGGACATATATTAAGATATTTTAGCAAGGATATTGATATGAATCCCTAAAAACATATGTATAGAATACTTAGTGTTAATCTTCATAAATATATTTAATTTATTTATTTATTATATTTAGGAAAACTTACAGATAAACAGACAGTGAGTAAAAGTTTAGACAAAATTTGGCTAATTACAAGTTTCCACATAGGTATACGAGTATGTATATAAATAATATGGCATCAAAAAAATAATAAGACTATATAATAATATAATATAACTATTACAAAACAAAAAAAAAGTCGTAAAATATCGATGAAGTTGCAGCACGAAGTTCCCTTTTTTTTAGATTAAAACCATTCCTATCCTTTCCTTTAAATCGCTGAAACTTGTAAAAATGGACACAAAATTAAAAAAAAAACAAGGATACCTGCTTTCTGCGGGCCCTTAAAGCTTACCCATTAGCATGGGATCTACTTAACCACAGATTAATAAGGCATTTCATTTTATATAATGTCCGTAATCCCTGGCTGCACAGTGCACAGTGCCAACATATTTGTGCAACACAGGTTAATTCTCATAAGGAAACATTAGGAAGTATGGGTACTTTCAAAAGTCATTACCATACGATTTGTAGCGGTTGACATTTAGAATGGCACGATCTAAGTATTTAGGTATACACGGCAAAATAATTAGGTATGCAAGCAGGCGATGGACAACATTAACCGATGTTTTAAAATGGTGTAAGAAGGTAACGTGGTCAAGGACCTGTTAATAAATTAGGTCTACATAATCTATATGCTCAACTTATAACTGCCTCTACAAGATTAGGGAAAGACCAAAGAAGCAATAGATGGATTGTGACAATGATGAAATGGTTAGAAAAGAGGTGACTGTTGAGATGACGGCAAATAGAGATGTATGGAAGAAGAAGACATACTGCGCTGACCCGTGATAAATTGGGATAAGGGCAAGAGGATGATGATTATGATGATCGAGATGCTCAACGGTTTTAAACGGTGCGTAATAAATTTTCTCACTTAACAAAATCCAAAGTGTCACGTCAGGCCGCCGGTGCCGAAGAAGAAAGAGCGAGAATCTTATATTTAATACCTCAAATGGCCAGTTTCCAGAGTAAAAAATTAACGCAAAATTAATGGGACAAATATTTATTCACTCGCGTTAATTACAGTAATTGGTTGAATGTATTTTCACGAGCCAATCGCATAAATTGACTAGCGCATAGCTTGTGCCGAGGTGGTAATATTTTTCCAGAAACCATGTGTAAGTATCACTTATGAGTATGCCATCACAAAAACTACAATTTTAGTTGTTTGCTTTTATTCTCTATTCGATAATCACACTGCCTGCTTTTACTTCAGTTGCCGAGCCCCCAGCGCCTAGCTTATTAATCATCAGTACATTTATCATCTTCCCTGAAATGAGCTATTTTTGGGTAGAATGTAAAGTAGAACCAAGAAATAAATTGGACCAACAAACCTTTTTTTGTCGTATAAATACCAACTCGGGCGGAATAGACATGTAAATATTTGTACCACAAATCAGACGGTTCGACGGACGGACGAACGGGGCTCAGATGATTAATGGGTTAAAGAATGTAAACTAAACAGCCTGCACACCAATCTATTTCGTTCACCGTACACGAAGCATATATCGTGCTGCAGTCTTATGTAACTCGCCTTAGACGGAGGAATTGAATTACGGAGCGGTTAGTTCCGTGTGTGCTGGCCCTTTGGCTTAGCAAGGGATATAGATGTAAGTTAGTGTCTGCCTTGACTTAGGGTGTCGCCATGACTAGGATGAAGATAGGGACAGTCCATAAGCTTGTCTGCCGTGTATGTAGTAGGTATAGGGGATGAAATTAACAATGGATGGAAACAAAACGATTTATAAGATCTTATATACACTGACATTATTGATGGTGTTCTTCAAAAAGGTAAGGTGTGTAGTTCTGGGAACCGGCGTTTGTGTATGACACATATACATATGTCATACACTTGTGAATGAAAGTAAACGAAGGAAAAGGAGTATGTAAGGATTGTAGCAGGTGACGTTCTGTAGTTTCTTCGTACTTCGTAAAACGGCGTGAGTTTTATGTAATAAAAGATCTCGATAAATGCAGCGACTGCCTCGTTAGTCTAGTGGTCCTGGGTTCGATTCCCGGATCGGGAAAATTGTTACTGGGTTTTCCCATCTGGAGTTACTAATCTGAATTTTAGCCCGGTTTGTGTCAATAGGCTCGCCCCCTATTACATGCGACTAAAACATAACTGGCGACTTGTGGGTGTACCGTAACACCTCTGCCTAAGCTCCTGGAAATACCAGTGTGATGTTACGAGTATTTTCATATTGGACGTCGTTCGAATTTACGCATGGTTTACTTCGTGCGTTCGTGCTAGGCCCACAGTGCAATGGATTATGCAGTGTTGCCAGATTAGTCGACCATTTCAGCCAAACTCTGTCTTGTTTGTGTCAGTGTAGTCTAGCTTAGTCCCAGCTTCTGTTACGAAAATTATCGCAGAATCTATGTGAAAAAACTAAAAGTAAAATTTTCTTATGATATTCTACTTTTTAAGCATGTGATGCGAAGGAATGAGGACCATGTTGTGAGGAAAGTTTTGAGTATGAATATGCAGGGTTACAGGAGTAGAGGAAGACCAAAGAAAAGATGGATGGACTGTGTGAAAGATGATATGGCAAGAAAAGAGGTGACCCTTGAGATGACGGCAAATAGAGATGTATGGAAGAAGAAAACATGCTGCGCCGAACCCAAATAAATTGGGATGAGGGCAGGAGGATGATGAGGATGATGATTCTACTTTTAAGCCAACAGCCTTTGTATAATAATATTTATAAATAAATAAATATTGCTGGACAATCCACACAGCATCATCTAGCCCCAAGCTAAGCAGAGCTTGTGTTATGGGTACTAGATGACTGATATACATAATACAATACAATACATATATAGATATTTTTTTTATTATACATAGGAAATACCCAGAACACCCGGAACAAATATTTGTAGATCGTACAAACATTTGTCCCAAGGCGGGAATTGAACCCGCAACCTCTTGCGTCGCAGGCGGACCTTCGCCCGCCGCGCTACATCGGTCGTCATATTATAATATTATATTCGTCATATTATTATTCTTTATATGTACATGTATAAAAGAAGCGAAGGTAGGAACTCATAGGGCATTGAAATTCGTCTGCATCGCTGTCAAGGGCGAAAATGCCTGAAAGCTTGGCAGCATTGCAATGGTGAGTGACAGTGATCTAACTAAAATATAATCTGGACTTTAA
This sequence comes from Phlogophora meticulosa, assembly GCA_905147745.2. NCBI lineage: Eukaryota > Metazoa > Arthropoda > Insecta > Lepidoptera > Noctuidae > Phlogophora > Phlogophora meticulosa. The sequence goes on along the minus strand of LR990535.1, from coordinate 2,138,296 downwards.
AAGAGATTGGGATCCCTGAGTTTCTTTCGGTATTTCTTCTCAGAGTAATCACATAGCGAACCACAAACCTAGTTAAAAAAAAAAAAAAAAATTGACGAGTTGTAGAAACTGATTTTCAGAAATTTATATCATCTATCATTTATCAGTGGTAATTCTTTGGCGAAAAAAACAGGTCATGTAAAAACTCGGTCAACCGTTTGGCAATGGCCCCCATGGCCCTAGTGTTCTAACCCCAAACAGCGGGAATAAACAAAAACTTGTTTGTTATATTATCGCTGTTTGTGGTTTTCCGGACCTGAAGCAAAAGTAACATATTGTCAAGCGCGCGTTAAATGCTGTGATTGGCTGAATAAGTTATCAGCAGACAGTCGTGTCACTTGACTTGCGTCTTGAATGGAATTTGTCACACGTTAATAAATTCAATTAAGAAACCGTTTGTAATTTACACAAAACAGTTCCTCAAACAATACCCCTGAAACAGAACGGAATAAAATGAAAAAAAAAAATATGCATAAAAACGTTTGTAAATCTGTTATTTTACGGTTCCATTCAGTAACGCTAACCATCTGTGAAGAGGAAATGGTTGCTGTTAATACCGCTACTGTCGAAGCGTGAAGATTGCTGTATTGTTACTTTTAATTGAGACACATTAGTCAGACCGTATTAAAACTATTTTTTTTTTTTTTTTAATTAAACGTTGTCCCACACTAGGAATTTCTCCTGTATCGTGGGTGCGTTTACAAACATTTAAACTCACATACATAAACAGCCAGACCCGGAACACGAACAACTCCCTGTAGGCCGTACAAATATGTGTTCCGTGTGGGGATCGAACCCACAACACGCGGCGCGGCAGCTGATGGCTCAACCACCGCGCCAACCGTGTCGTCAAAATTATAAAATATTGTCAGATCCAGTTATAGATTTACTCGGGCAAGCAATGATTTATGTAAAGTTGATCAAGTTTTTGATCATAAAACCTTTTGTCAATTCTGTACACGAAAAAAAGATTAAAAAAAGAATCAAAGGACATCGAAAAATTCATCCGCATCGCTGTCAGCGGGAAATGTGTAGCATTGCCAGGTTGAATGGCAATGCTGATTTTTTGGCAACAAATAAGTTCAGCCCTCTTGAAACGTGTAGAAATAATACCGCTGGATGATCATGATCTATGCTAAGAAGACTAAAGAATCAAAATCATTTATTACAAAATAGGTTGAGAATCAGAGCATTTTAAATGTCAAAAATTACACATGGTAGTCTTCCTAAACGCCCTTCACAAGTTCCTAGTGATTTTGCGTCAAGGAAGAAGATGTGACGCAACAAACTCCCCAGCAACGAGATACGTTTCCTGCCTGACTACTCTCAGAAGAAACACCTACACAAACTCCGAGATCGCAGCCTCTTATAAAGCCCACACATTATCTTAGTCAGAGTGATCACAAAAGGAACATGCAAATAAGTGTCTAAGATTGTTATTTGAGGAAAAAACCACACAGATTTCAGTGGTACTGTCCAGTCAGTGCACGCATTTATCAGTGTCGTATTCATCATGTGGCTCTTAGAACTTAAGAACAAGGAAGCTATTTTTTAGACAATCATTCGTGCAAGGCAGGTGCCCTAGAAGGACAAACACTAACCTTATTATTAATTTTTAATTTGTAATTATATATTGTGAATTTAATTTAATTGTATGTAACATTGTGTATGTAATTTTGATGTCTATTTTTGTAATGTTTTATTTGACTTGATTATAATTTTGTGTACATATGGATAATGTCTGAAATAAATTATTATTATTATTATTGGTGATGTTCTTCAGAAAGGTCAGGTGCGTAATACTCCCAACCGGCGTTCTGTAGCTTCTGCCTACCCCGTAAAAAGGCGTGAGTGTATTTTTTTTTTTTTTTTTTTTTTTTTTTTTTTTTTTTTTTTTTAAACGTTGCCCCACACTAGGAATTTCTCCTGTATCGTGGGTGCGTTTACAAACATTTAAACTCACATACACAAACAGCCAGACCCGGAACAACCACCTGTAGGCCATACAAATATTTGTTCCGTGCGGGGATCGAACCCACAACACGCGGCGCAACAGCCGATGGCTCAACCACCGCGCCAACCGTGTCGTATGTATGTATGTAAGTATTTATGCATACGTACATAACATAACATCACACCTGTATTCCCCGAAGAGTTGGGCAGAAGTGTATTTCACCATGTTTTTAAGTACTACGTAATAGGGTGAACCTATCATCAGCCATGAACTGAGCAAACATCCAGACTCTGGGTTACTACTGAGAAATTCCTAATCAAAAATCCGGATAACACATTGCTCGACAGGGAATAGAATGCAGGACCTCATGACCAACAAAGCAGTCAAAAATCATCAAGAGTCATTGGTACAATTACTGTAAATTCCATAATGCAAGCTATCTATAAGCTGCCAGTTATTTAATGAAATGAAAAAGTTATAAGAAATAACAAACCTACCAAAATGACTTCGCATTTTTTCTTTCGCCTAAAAATTCTAAGGGCAGAATGACACTCCCAAAAAAACTTGAATCGCCCCATAAAATACAGACACTATAAAAGGGGGTGTGTTAAAAGTTGGCCAAGGGTTGAACTCGCCCCTTATTGTGTTTTATTTTATGTCTGAACTTTTTGATTATTGCGGACAATGGGTAGGGATTTTGGATATAGATACGTTTTCCTTAAGTTTTATCGGAATAAGTATTTCTTTACAATTGGCGGTACCTAAATAAACTTCTGGATCATTTTGGGTAATTATATCAGCTATCATTACTAATGTTAATGGCTCCCGGAGGCAGAAAGAACTGCTTCATTTATATTAGAGTAGTGTCCTTAAAAATTCTGATTGGTCCGAAAGTTGGGTTACTCAAAAATACTGGACACGTATTTTTTCTTTTGTCATGTAAACCAAAAATGACGACGGTATAGTGCGTTGAAATTGCGCGTGACGTCACGCCGGGCTACATTTTTAACGTAACAGTGACACAAGCCCTTCTTCTAAACTTTGATGTGCTATATCATTTTTATTGATTTGAGTAAGCAAAAAATACGTGTCCAATATTTTTTGGTAATCTTACTAACGGACTAAATAGACTTAATATATTTTTATCTAGGACACATCCCTATTTTCGTGGATTTACGGATTCGTTCCTCGTACGAGACACGGTTTGAGGCCAGCACGGTCATTCCTCACTAAGTAGGTTAAATTAAAATTATACCAGTCCCTTACTGCCGCACTGCAGGTCAGACAGCCTCCGCTCATACAGAGAAGCATTAATATCCACGCTTGTTCACGGTGGGTTGGCGATTTCAGACTTATATTAATATAAGTTCAGGCTCACAATTTTGTCTTTCATCATAGGAAGTACATTATGATTGGAAAAGTCACATAACTGCTTACCCAGATTTGAACCTACAACCATAAACTTTAACATTTGGGCCATCAAGACAAGTCCGATAATAATAGGGTGGTGTTCTTAAAAATTCTGATTGGTCCAAAAGTTGGAATAGTCAAAAATACTAATCTCTAATACTCATAAATAGTAATCTTACTGACGGACTAAATAGACTTTATATATTTTTACCTAGGACACATCCTATTGTAGATGTAAATAAGCAAAAATAAAATTATATTACTTAGCGCGTTTTCAAAAAACATTAAACATCTTAAAAACTAAAAGGGGCCATCAGTTATTTTTTCACATGGACTGACGCAATTTTAATATCGCTCTTTGAATTAAGTCAATCATAAAGATAAGTACGAAGCAATGAACACAATTAGATCATATTAATGTCTGACAATAATAAATGTAAGGATATAAAACCTAATTATAACATAATTAATGATTATGACGATTATTACGCCATCTTGATCTGAGACACCGCGGTGCGTAGGCGCATTAATCAAAGTCGTACACAGCATCTGATTTATCGTATTAATTACATGTAATATTTTTAGGTTATATTAAGTTGCAAGCGCTATTGCTGAGCATGAGGTCTTAGATTCGATTACCGGGTCGAGCAAAGTGATATTGGGTTATGCTATCAGGAATCTGGATTTCTTATTACATGGGATTTAAAAATAAGTGGCGATGTGAATGTGGATGTACAGATAAAGATATACAGAGCACCTCTGACTGACCCATCCAGGAATATTTTGAGATTTAGTACCTACATGAAAGTCAGTCTGTGTTCCCGTCAGTCCAAATGTGAAAGTTAAGGTTTTGGTCCCTGAAACATGCTGTAAATAAATAAATAAAATTCATTTATTTTTGCCATTGTAGCATGCCATTTTATTATTATTAATTTATTAATTATTTGCCATTTTATTTTTTTAATTAATTTCTGCTGTGGTTCCCAAAGTTTTACCATACGCATCTCTCCTAATTATAAAATAATATCAGTACAATTACTGGGTAACGCGATACCCCCAGGTGAGACTGGTGGGCAGATTTTCGGTTTTCTGACTGCTCGTAACGACTGTGAAGATCCCCGGCAAGCGTAGCTTTACCTCCTTGATTAATACGTCCAGCTGTTACTATTTCGCCACGAGCCCCTCCTCAACTGTATCTACACCAGGTGGGCAAAATACCAACAGAACTCAGCTTCTGAATGCTATTAAAATAAAAATAATCTTTAAGACTTAACAATCCATAAAAGTTATTTTTAATCTCGCTTCACATCTTCTCTTGATCCATAGCTATCATTTATCAACTGCATCTGTTATCTCTTTCTTTTTATTTTCATACCGCTCCCTCGTTACTCTTCCATCACTGCACTTAATGGTGATTTGATGGACAGCTTCCGGAAAGTTATTCTTATTGGATTTGTAGGTAGAAGCTATCTGAGACCATAATTATAATAATATTTATATAAAAGACTTGTCAAAAGATTTGTGAAGTGTATTAAAGTGGGGGATAAAAATAGGTCGAGTTTTTATTAAAAATTTGTTTAAAAATAAGAAAGGAATCATAGAGCATTAAAAAGTTCGTCCGCATCGCTGTCAAAGGGAAAAAGCCCATAAGGTTGGCAGCATTGCCCCGTTAAATGGCAATGCTGATTCTTAGGCCAAAAAAAGGCCAGCCTATTAAATACGAAGAGTTAACCTACCATGATGTCCCATCGAGGCCCTAGAGTTTGAATGAAGAACGATTGGATACCAGAATGTTGATGACACAATGCTGAAAGGTAAATCCTGCGCTAAGTGCCATCCAGAATCCGGGATTCGGATCGAAGAAAAATATAAAATAATCCGTTTCAGCCATAAACAATGGTTTAAAAAAAAAAAAAAAGAAGCAATTACGATGTGTGCACGTTAAATTGAACCCGTTTAAACTGTCATCGAACAAAAAAGGCCCACATTATTTGCCAAGTATCGTTCATTCGTTCACGTCCACTCATCCGTTCAACTCATTCGCGGAATACTTCGTCGATTATTTGCGGATATATTTTACTGTCTGTTGGAGCTACAATTAAATGGCCATTTTGTTTGGACTGACGAGCGAAATGCTGTTGGCCGGGAACGATGGGAAACAAATACGATAACAATGAAGTAGTAATAAAGAAACTTGCATCTGTATAGTAACAAAACCTTACGACTTTAAGACTAGGAATTTATAATAATAGTATGTAGGAGTAAGGAGTTTTTTTTTTTTTTTTGGAATGGGCATCTCGCAGTTTATCCTTTAGGGATATTTACTGCTCAACCGAACTTTCCTGTGGGGGGCTTAATTAAAATTAAGGCCTCCAGCCAGGCAAGGGAGTAAGGAGGAGGTCGTGGCTAAATAAATACAGCCGCACAGGTTGATCGAAAGTTAAGCTACGTTTGCCGAGGTCAGTCTGTGGATGGGTGACCGTAAAACATTGAGACTCCTCTGTGCCTCGGAAAAAAAAAGCACGTTAAGCCGTGGGTCCCGGTTGTCATTTGTAGATCTTTGACAGTCGTTACGGGTAGCCAGAAACCTGAAAGCCTGACAACCAGTCTTACCAAAGGGTATCGTGTTGCCCAGTAACTGGGTTGTGGAGGTCAGATAGGCAGTCGCACCATGTAAAACACTAGTATTCAGCTGCATTCGGTTAGATTGGAAGCCGAACCCAACATTGTAGGGAAAAGGCTAGGCAGATGGAGTATGTATGAGTTAATATTTAGCTTCAGTTATGTGAGTGTAGACAAAACACAAACTAAAGGCATAACACAGAAAATTGACTGCAGCTGCACGTCTTGAATCTAGCAAGAAGTAGGCAGATGGCAGTTACTACTCATCATGGTGCTGTGCCATGGGGGTCCACGCACAGCGCTGGTCTTCAGGGGTCAGCTAAATACTTAAGTCATGGAGTATAAATGAGATTCATGTACTGAACTCATGAGATCAGGTTGTGCGTCAATGTCCAATCCACTCTTTATTTTACTTCGTAAGATGGCCAAGAAGTCTTCCTCAAATTTCATCACCTTACCCGCTGTACTGGCTTGCCTCTTTACATGCCCACAAGTCATGAATGGCTGTCATCATAAAACAATAGGCATAAGACCCCTCAGCTAATTACATAAGCTATAACACTATTACATAAATAATGCATCACTCCATTGAGCTTCGGTTAGCTGAAACAGCTTAATATCGCTTTGATACAAATGTATGTTTTAAACATAAATGTAACCACGTGCATGTCGCCTTTGGTGCAAGTCATGGGCGGCAGCGATTTACACACTGAGTTATACAGAGTGGAAGAGACATCGACGGACAACCTGATACCAAGAGTTCACTACGTAGTGATCCTTGACCTTCTAGCGTTTCAATTATTTTGTCAGCAATTTTTTCTAATTTTCACTTGTTTTTTCTTTAACAGTAAAAAACGTGTCGCAGTTCCAAAAGGTCGGATCTTACTCTGATCATGCGCGCGAATCATAGCTTACGGAAGCTAGACATTAACCGTAGAAATAGGCAAGCTGACGTTGTTAAATTTGTAACCTGCGTTCTGCCGTATCAATGGCGAAAAAAATCTATCTATGTAATGTATTGTATTAAGTATATCAGTCACCTATGGGCATAGCGTGGGGCTAGATGATGCTGTGTGGATTGTCCATCATTTTTTTATTTTTTTGATTACTTAGTGGATTTGAATGTCAATCTTCTTAATATATATTAATTAATAATTAATAATAATATAGTCTGATTTGCATGTTTTTTTTGTGTGCGTTTGGGTGACGCCCTGGATTGTTTAGATTCACAATTGGATCCGGGAGGTGGCGCTGTACGGGCAGGACGACGCGACGTCTGTACGGCCGCTAGTTTAAATATAAAAATGACATCAATATTGAGTGTGAGTAAATTGCGTGTTTTATGTTGTATTTCGGGACATTGTCGACTCTTCATGTGACCAGAAGACAGTCCTTATTTTTGGTTACTATCAGTCTTTTGAGCATTTTTCCTGTTGACAGCGATGCGGATAAATGTTTTGTTTCCTTAACACGTTGAACGCCAAATGACCGACAAACAATACATTTTCTATTGTGTCTCGTTGTTTGGCAGTTAAGGTGTTAAGGTCACCTTTTTGTTTTGAAGTGACGATATTCTAAGGCTATTCCTTATCTAACTAATCACTTATCACTTTTACCATGGCATTAGGATGTCGGAAGGTGAAAATGCACAAAATTATCATATTATTATTATAACACCATTGTCCCCTTCCCGCTTTGATTCTAACAAATGCATCCGGTTTCGTAATAGCGGGATACGGGGTTAAGGTGGGAGACCCTGTTGTCGGCTGTCGTGGATTATTATTTGGTGTTTTTTTTTCATTACCTACATTACATTGTATTGTGTTGTAACCGTTTGTCATTATGATAACTTTTTACATAAAAAAAGTGTATCTAGGTAATTTGCAAATGACGTACAGGCTTTGAAAGACATTAAAAATATAAGAGAACGAAACTTCAAAAATATTTCGTTCGTGTCGCCTTTCCGGTGAATATATAAGGCTTATCGTCTCTGGATGTTCTCGTCTTGCTAAAGGCGAATACTAGCACAGATAAAACTTCGTCGCCAGGATCTTACATTAATAATTTGCCGTTTAATATGCCCTTGTGGATATTGAGGTACTATATTACCAATACCAACCCAAACAAGTTCTCGACAATGGTCAGATCCACTCTACTGGGACAGATCCATTATCGCTGACAGGTTTATTACTGTTAATAAACCTGATATAGTGATAATCGATCGGTCAGTGAGTTGTGCTGTAATTGTTGATGTCAATATTCCCCATGATGAGAACCTCGTGAAGGCTTAAAAAGAAAGGATCATAGACTATCTCGATCTTGCTCATGAGGTTAGAAGTAATATGGATGACGACCGATGTGGCGCGGCGGGCGAATGTCCACGTGCGACACAGGAGGTTGCGGGTTCGATTCCCGCCATGGGACAAATGCGTGCGTGTTTTAAAGATTTACTACTGTGGCGGTGCGCGTCTAGTGTCTATTATTGCCAAATAATATACGTACTTATACTGAAGGTAATATTTAAATGGTATCCATAACATTCAAAAAATAAAAACTGAAAAGATTGAAGGCACGATTGGCGTAGTGGCTAAGCGATTGACTGCTGCGCCGCCTGTCGTGGGTTTGATTGCCGTACGGAACAAATACCACATCCACAATCGCACCCACGACGCTGGAGAAATTCCTAGTGTGTCGTTACGTTTTTTTTTAAATAAGAGAAGAATAAGATAAATAAGATTACTTTAAAGTTTTTTTGATCTTCTGCTTCCCTCTTATAAAATTGACGCCTCGCCACTGCTAGACTGCATTTTAATCTTCAAAACTCTACATAAATTTCAACGGTAAACTTTTCAACGACTCTCAGCCGACAACTGTGCCACCCACCCTACTGTTTAGTATGCAAGCGTGCAGCCATAGTGCAACAATAGACGCGTACATTACAACCGCATTAAATCGTCACATTACGTCTACTATCTATGATTTAATATGACTTTTAATAGCTTTTATACTAATTAAGTACAAGATATATATTCAACTTTTGTTTATATATACAACCTTAGCACGAAGTTCTTCGATGAGAGACTGTTTTTACATAGTTAATTATTATATTTAGTTACTAGAGCTTTAGTAAACGACCCAACTTGGGTCGATACTTCTGCGTCATCCCATCTTACCAGATCGAGATGCTGAGTCCGAGTGCTTATCTTCTTTTCAAACAGATCTCGAAGCAGTAAGTTGACGCTTCCCGAGACCTACAGACCAGTCTACGAGACTGGCAGTATTGCCACATTTAATGGCAAAGCTGCCAGTCTTTTGGGCACTTTACGAGTCGAAAGCGATGCGGATGATTTTTTCGTACGCCTTATTTAGTTAGTTAGGATAGTTAATTGTTTTTTTTTTCTTTGTGTGTATATTTAGATAAATCAGATTACCACAATTTACAACTGATTTACGTCCGTGATAGCACCTCACAACCTCAGATCCAGTGGAACACCTGTGATGTGCATCAGTTGTCTGGCATTTGTGCTAAACTGGACCTTATTGATACAGCTGTGAGGTACACAATATGTTTTTTTTTTTTTCATTTAGTGTCGTGTGCTTTACCCTCGTTCTTTCTGTTAATTTTTTATAATAAAATAAAATAAAAATGTTTATTTCAATTGATTTTTTTTTTTTAAAGTAAACTTCTAAATTAGTCTTCAGAATTAGTTTTTTAAGATTTTATCACAATGCTTCTTTTTCTAGTGTTCTCTCTTTATGCTCTCTATTTTCATCTCTTATTCCAATTTATTTGACATCCCACTTCTTCCATACATCCTATATGTCGTCATCTCAATAGTCACATCCTTTCTAGCCATAGAATATTATCTTTTATCTTCACACATCTCCATCCATCCGTTCTACATCGATTAGTAACGAATATAACATCACGCCTGTATAAGTGTATCCCCAAAGGGTTAAGCAGGGGTGTACCAATATTTCGCCAGTATTTTTTGAGTCCCATTCAATAAGGGGCGAGCCTATTGCCACCACCGGGCACAGATCCAAACTCTGGGCTGCTACTAAGAAATTCCAGACGTAAAACTTAATTACACGACCCGGGAATCGAACTCAAGACATCACGCTCAGCAGTACCGCTTTGCGACCACTAGACGAGATGGTATTATCGACGAAATAAAATGACCGTTGATTTGGTCAGTGCACTTAATTATTACCAGAGGTCGGAATTAGGTAGAGTTATTTATGTACTTGCATCGAAATGTTGATATTAATATTGACGACCTGTGTGGCGCAGCGGGCGAAGGTCCGCCTGCAACGCAAGAGGTTGCGGGTTTGATTCCCGCCTCGGGACAAATGTTTGTACGATCTACAAATATTTGTTCCGGGTGTTCTGGGTATTTGCTATGTATAATAAAAAATATCTATCTATGTAATGTATTGTATTAAGTATATCAGTCATCTAGTACCCTTAACACAAGCTCTGCTTAGCTTGGGGCTAGATGATGCTGTGTGGATTGTCCAGCATTATTTATTTATTTCGGACGACCGATGTGGCGCGGCGGGCGAAGGTCCGCCTGCGACGCAAGAGGTTGCGGGTTCGATTCCCGCCTTGGGACAGATGTTTGTACGATCTACAAATATTTGTTCCGGGTGTTCTGGGTATTTGCTATATATTATAAAAATATCTATCTATGTAATGTATTATATTAAGTATATCAGTCATCTAGTACCCATAACACAAGTTCTGCTTAGCTTGGGGCTAGATGATGCTGTGTGGATTGTCCAGCAATATTTATTTATATTTATTTATTTATATGGATCTTCCCGGGATTTCCCGCGATTTATAATACAATCCCGTGTGGCCAACAATATTACAAATAAATAATAATAAAAACCTCAGAGATAGATAAGACATTCGGATATCCGATGTCGGATGGTTTAAATTGAGTAAAAGTAAATAACTTTTTTATTTAATAAATCACGGGATTTTTCTGGTCTTTATAATTAATCCCGGGATTTGAGGCATGTCCAATTTATTCTTTCGCTGTATGAAATCAGTGTAAGTACATAAATAACTGATTATTACAAATATAAGCGTCTTCCATTCATCAGTAAACAAGTCCCAAGTACATTATAATAAACTAAAGCAAAACTAGAACGACTTAACTCCATTATAAAGCACATATTTCTGCGCGTCATTCCTTCAAATAGGAAATATTTGAACGGCGTCGGATGGAGCACCCAGTCCTCTTCGATATCTCGCCAGACGCGGCAAGCATCCCCGCACCGTCAAGAATCTCTCATAAGATTATCCCGATCTATTGTCTATAACTGGGGTCTTCACCCTATTGTTTTGTGGCATGTACTCCTTTATTGAACATTCATGAAGTCTGCTTGATGGTGGTTTAAATTTTTAATACTTGGTGGTCTTACTTTAACTCTTTACTAGTGGCTTTTGAGGAAATGTTCTTTCAGATTTGCTACAAACTTGGATATATGCAGGATACATTAGAAATACGCATATTCAAAGAACAGCCGCACGGGTTAACCAATGTTAAGCTTCGCGTGCCGAGGTCAGTGTGCGGATGGGTGACCGTTCGTAACATATCGAGACTCCTCCGTGCCTTGGAAAGCACGTTAAGACGTTGGCCCCGGTTGTCATTTGTACGTGTAGACTGGAAGCCGACCCCAAAATAGTAGGGAAAAGGCGTTAGGCAGATGATGGTGTTTGTCATACCGTTAATTCTCCCAAGTCGACAGGACTCCTCCTAATTTATTAAATTTTCATGTTATTTATGTTTTAGAGTATGTATCGAATAATAGAACAAGCTATCGAAGCTGCACTGCTATCGGATCAAGAGTTATCAGAAGACAACACGATACACGTGTTGTCTAGTAACTGGGCTGTGGAGGTCAGGTAGGAAGTCACTCCATGTAAAAAAAACAAAACACTGATATTCAGTTTCATCCAGTTAGGCTGGAAGCCGACCCCAACATAGTTGGGAAAAAGCTTGGCAGATGATGACGATGCATATTCAAAAATCAAAACTAGTTTAGTTTTTATGCATTTAAATGTCTCGTATTATTCTCCTCGTAGCTGAAACCAAGAGGTGTAACTCCTTATAAAATAAGCAGAATGTCGGTGTCAGATACGGTGGTCTACCGGATACAGTACCATCTCACGGATATGGAACCACAATAGTAAAAGCCTCCGCCATACTAAATCATTACTCAAATACTTAGCAATCAATGTCACCAGTAAATCAATCAGAACATCTCTATACGAAATTATGTAAGTTCAAATGTGGGTCAATGCTCTACCGAAATTAAAATGGTGTAGAAGGTCCACTATTACTCCATAGGACCAACAGTGCATTAATTGAATGGTAGATAATTGTTGTTAAGGTGCTCGTGGCTCAATTAAAACAGCCGCACGGGTTTTTCTAAGCTTCGGTGGCCGAGGTCGTTCTGTGGATGGGTGACCACCCATTACATAAAAAGACCTCTCCGTGCCTCGGAAAGCACGTGAAGCCATTGGTGCCGGCTGTCACTTGTAGATCTTTGACAGTCGTTATGTGAAGTCAGCCAGAAAGTCTGACTACCACCTGATTTCATTGGTGAAATTCACTGTCAGTGTTTTGTCAATTCTGTAGTTTTGATAGATATGACAAAAAATATGTTAAAAATACACAATTGATAGACCACACAGACATTACTGGAGTTAGGGCCCTGATGGTGAGGTCTGTAATCTTCCAATGGATGTTGTTCCAAGTGACCGCTATCGGTCAGCATAATTAGGAGTAGTTTAAGATTAACTTATTTCTAGGCAGAAGTCAGTGTCTTTCTTACTAAGTCAGCTTGTTTGGAGCTGTCAATAACACGTCCTAAGCCGAGGCTCGTACGCTGCAGGGTGTGCCCTTAGCGATTGGTCGCTTAGCTTTTAAGGTTTTACGCCCTGGGTGGAGGCCTTAATTTCTAATTAAGTCCTCACAGGAAAGTTCGGTTAAGCAGTAGATATCCCTGAAGGATAAATTGCGAGATGCCCATTCCAAAAAAAAGAGCTCTCAATAACATCTCAGTGATTTTGAATGTAGACAATGTACAGAGTGATTCCTCTGTACATTGTCTACATAGGACAAAGAGTTACTGCCTTCATAAAACCTTTCCTAACGGGGGTCGGCAGACTTGTAAGATTTATTGGAAGGCTTATTGAGGTGAATTTGTATTGCTTTTTTATGTTGCCCTGTCATTCCATTCGTTTATTTGTTCGCTGATTCGACAGTAAACAATATTGTCAAATGTGACCGATGAGTTTTTTCATGTCAAAGGGTAATTGGAAATTGTGTTTCCTTTAACCATAGAACCTTAGTATCCACTTATTGTACTTATAAATCATTGAAAATAAGGTCAGGAAAGTCTCATGAATCTTTTGCACCCATACTATAACATCTTTTCCCTCCAAAACTTATTTTTATGTACAGACGCCAGCACATCAAGTAATCCCAAACTGTATTTTTTTCCAATTGAATATGAATCTCATTCTTTTGTAATTAAGTAAGTTGAAAAACTATCGAATATATTTGACAGATTGGAGTAGCTGGCCTCTATACATAATGCGTAGATTTTGTCTTGACGATGACGATGAGGCAAAAAATCGGTAAATAATAAGTAAAGGGCGTAAAAATCCCACCACAAAGACAGCTCTATGGTAGGATTTTTACAGCCAATATTTAAAGTTTCCTTATAATCAAATTGAAAACAGTAGTTCGGTTCTGAAAAGGTCTTGTAAGGGTTCTGAATAACGTGTGTGCAAAACTGAACAATGTACATATGTTCAAAACACCAAATCAATTGGAAAGACAAAGCTGTAATGTACGCATTGTGTACATACATAAAAATAAATCTTGCGGGGACATTACTATAACGGATGCAAGCAAGATACAGGAAGCGTTGGGGGATATCAAGTTAAGTTAAAACATTTAAAAAATAAATGGAAAAGAAAGAAAAACGAGTTGGAACTTCCACCATCAAAATCTCCGGTTAAAAATGACTCTCGGCTTCGGTCCTTTCAAACCCGTCAGGCTCCTCATATAAAAAGAAACAGTTGTAACAAACGGGCGAACCAATCACCTTGGTCTAAAACACATCCGTCTCCCAACCACCGCGACAAATCCTCACCACCACACAATTTGCACAATGCGCCAATCTTAACTAAAACGCCAGTACAGTAAAACGCAAACGCAATCGAACATTCAATCTGTGTGGTACCTGCAGCCAGGTTTGTTCTCCATCGGATCTAATAACGCGGTATTGCAGACTACAGCTGTTCTCTTCGTATGCAGTGGCTGAAGACGCTCGGCGGTATATAAATATACCATGGTGCAAGGTACGAGCGGAAGGCGGTTTATGGCCTGTTTGAAATGACCATTACTGATTCGTTAGTCGTACTGCTAAGCATGAGATCTTGGGTTGGGAAAAGTGAATTTGGGTTTTTCCCGGAGTCTGGATTTGTGCCCGGTTGATAGAAGTGGGTTCACCCCTTTTACATCGTGGGACTTTAAACTGGCGAAATGTGGGTGTACTGCCCTGCCTAATCTTTTGGGGACTACAAGCCTAGTGTTACGTTTAAATGACCATTTTGTGTTAGATGTGACTAGTTGATGTTGCTGTCTTCTCTTATTGTTCCTGTAACTAGATTTTGGTTCAAGATTATTGAATCGGGTAAGTATAATCAATCAGATCAGATCATAGTTCAAATTTTGGTAAGCAAACATCACACGTATTTATTCTAGGTATGTAACGGAAGCTATTTCAGTGGAGGTGGAAAAAAGAAAAATAAGGATGAATAAAAAAAATTGGAGCAAAAATCTACCTATTGGTTATGAAGAATATTTTTTCTCGTTCCTATGGGCTCTTTGACATTTAAAGATGTATAAACATATAATAGATGACACCTTTTAATGCATATTAAAAAAACGGGTTTGCAGGCTTTGCCAACTTCCAGGAAATATCTAAGTGGTACATAAACTAAAGAAACCCCACTAAACAGTTGCTCACTTAGTACCGAATCTGACAGTGGTAAAAACTTTAAGCTACGAATCTCTATAACATTAAACGGTTTTGACTTAGTTGGACTTGATTTGCTTTATTAAAGCTATGTGTCACAACTCGGTTTATTTTAAAGATTTTCTCCACTGGAAAGTGGAGGCGAGGTACCGTTTAGTGAAAGGTCTTGAGCTCAATCCCTGGGTCAGGCAGAGAATAATCTGATTTTCCATCAGCAATTTCTCATTCCAGCTGGATTTCTGACCGCATTATAACAATAGGCTCGTTTTAAAAGAGATTCTTTAGTTCTAAATAGGGTCAAAGAAATTAAATTTAAATCGCTACCCGCTCATGACTCGCACCAACTTTTGAGACAGTAATGCGATTTAGGAGCGCGATAACTTAGTTTTGTATGAGAAAGAATTATATTTTGTCGCGTGTTCGTCGGGACATGCATCTACGTCGGCGTGGGGGGAATTGAGTGGTTGTTACATATTTCTGTACATAAAATGTAGCTTGTTAGGCTACAGAGAATTCTTTAGAAACATGTGTATAGTTATCAATACAACTTGTTTTGTTCGCATGTGAGTTGGCCGGGATATATTCCGATAGTTTTCAGACTAGAGATGTGTCCCTCACTCATGAGGTGCCTCGTTTGAGGTAGGTACTCGTGATCGCAAGTTGAAAGAGTTACTCGAATTTCAACATTGAACCACGTCACTCGTTCACGCGTCCTCACTTAAAAATTGACATTGCCATTATTGACGCGAGTACTCGCAAGCGCTCTTAGAGTATTATTCTGTGCGAGGTGAGAGTGAGTATTGAGTGAATGAGTGAGCGAATGAACCGACTTATTTCATAATTGTACAGAATTTATTGAAGTGAGGTGAATACGCCGACGGACGACTCCTCACCTCAAATGAGACCCCTCATTTGAGGTGAGGAGTCGTCCGTCGGCGAGATCGAGAGTACCTCGCGAGGTGAAAAAAATGATGAGTTAGTTACCCATCACTATTTCAGATATCTTGCCATGAGGGCAAAAAAAAATGTGTTATGTGCACCTTTCCTCGGTTTTTTCTGAATTCAAAGGTTTTAGTCGGAGAAATCGGGTACATATTTTTTATAAGACGGGCTTATGAAATGATTGCCTTGACTGTAAGACTGACTGAAGTTGATTTTTAAAGGTACCAGACTAGTCCAACTGAATACGAGCATCTCCATAAAGCACTTACTAACTTAACGTTCTTGAGGAAGGGGGATACAAGTTAACCCTGTATTCTATATTTAATAAAATAAATAATGCACACCGCATCATCTAGCCCCAAGCTAAGCAGAGCTTGTGTTATTTATTATTCGCTTTATTCATTGTATACCTATACATATAAATTACATTTTTAAGTGTATCAGTCATCTAGTACCCGATGACTGATACACTTAATACAATACATAACATAGATAGATATTTTTTATTATACATAGCAAATACCCAGAACGTCCTGGGACAAATGTTTGTAAGATCTACAAAGGTTTTTTCAATATTAGGATTTATTCCTATAGAAAGCTCCAGCTCTTCAATTAAAAATAACTTGAACTGTGCTGCCATCGCTTATTGAATTTTTATTTATCTGTGGAGGCTTGTACCGTAGCAATATAGTTATGTTTTATTGTAATTATTAGTCTGTAAGCATTCTTAACATATAAATAAATAATGCTGGACAATCCACACAGCATCATCTAGCCCCAAGCTAAGCAGAGCTTGTGTTATGGGTACTAGATGACTGATATACTTAATACAATACATTACATACATAGATATTTTTTTATACATAGAAAATACCCAGAACACCCGGAACAAATATTTGTAGATCGTACAAACATTTGTCCCAAGGCGGGAATCGAACCCGCAACCTCCTGCGTCGCAGGCGGACCTTTGCCCGCCGCGCCAAATCAACAAATAAACTATCAATACAACAAATAAAAATCAATATCAAATAAACTAACTTAAAAAACATAACCCTCCTTCTGGGTCAGTCGAGTAATAAGTAAATCAGTCTCAGTCTGTCCGTCATCTCTTTGTTATTGTAAGTTTAAATAAGTGTTGCATCGCATAACATGTCGGAATCCATAGATACATAAAGGTTCGAAAGCTCCAGAAAATCACTCACAGCTAAGTTACGTCTACAGGTAAACATAGGCCTCCCCCAAAGATTTTCACAACAATCGGTCCTGCGCTGCCATCATCCATCGACTTCCTGCTATCTTCACCAGATCCTTGGTTCACCTCCTGGGAGCTTACCTACGTTGCGTCTTCCAGTACACGGTCGCCACTCTAAAACATTTCCACCCCAACTGCCATTGATTCTGCGAGCAAGGTGCCCCAGACACCGTTACTTAAGCCAAAAAAAATCTCATACAAAAGTTACACCCATAAACTAATCTCTGACATCATAATCTTAAAGCAACCATAGACAGTCGCTATGGCATTCAAACCTTTCTCACAATTAACACCATAACGGCCCACAGTTTATGGTGGAACCATACCATAAACCTGACTGCTACTTAACTCAACTTCTAATTTATATTATTACTACATGAATACTGCATTAGTTTAATACGGTAGCTGACGTGGTTTTTAATCCCGCAGTAAATGTAAACGTCGCCATATTTGATGGTGTAAAAAATATGGTGGTCAGGAAGGCATTGCTGCGTGGGATATGCAGTAATAGTACTTAGATGGCACGGTTGGAGCAGTGGCTGAGCGATCGGATGCTGCGCTGCGTGTCGTGAGTTCGATTCTCGCTCGGCACAAATATTTCTATGGCCTACAGGTCACCGGGTCTGGCTGTTTGTGTATGTGAGTTTAAATGTTTGTTCAGGAGAAATAACTGGTGTGGGGCAACGTTGCAGTAAAAAGAGACTACCTCGATGGTCTAGTAATAACAAGTATTACTGCTGAGGACCTGGGTATGATTCCCAAGTCGGGTAGATTGATAGTATTGATTGTAGCTTATCATGTCTTATGGGAGTGTACTCTTTGGCAAAATGATCGCGATATAATGTTAGATAGTGTGCATGTTGCATGCGGAGTTGTTTACTTACTTTACTTACCATAATATACCTTGAAGAGAGAGTAAACTTTACTTGTCTTATTAAAAATCTCATTGGATTAGGGAGAAATCATATTTTTTTTTGCAGTTTGAAGTATTTATTTTGTGTACTGAACTCATGGTATCAATTAGTGCGTCGATGGTACCACCATGTATTTTATTTAACTCAAAAACTATCGCTCGAAAGCCTTCGCCGTAGCGTAGCTTTCCTTTTGACTGCATCCAGTAAACAACAGCTTCACAATCCCAAAAACATCGGATCCAATAGAAAATCCGTAAAACTGCATCAAATTGAGATCCTTTCAAAGCGAACTGGGATCGAAAATTAAATTCCATTTTACCAACATACTCTACCGCGGTCCAGGTGATTTTCACCCTTAAGCTTTTAGGGTTAAGATTGATGTCAAATGCAGATGTTTTACGGTCGCATAAGTTCTTTATTGAAGACAAGTAGAGTGGAAGACGGGTGCATCCTCGCTGTCGTGTGAGGAAATAGGTCAAATAGTGACTAGTGCATACGAAGTGGACATCTGACGGTATGAAAAGGGTCTGTGAAAGGATTGGAGGGTTCGTGACGTAACTATTGTGTAGCTACTTACATAATACTGATATAATGTAGATAGATGAACTACTCAAAGTAGCTAAAGCGTAGATAACAAACAAACTCACACTCTCAAAAAAAAAACACTTTTAATGAAAATTTTGTTTAAAATTCTAAAGTATCTTTTAGATATGACATCGGTGAAGAAACATATCTTGAGGAAACCTGGACTTTTATTAATATTAGTCTAAAATCGCCAACCAGTCTTGAGCAAGTGTGGTGATTAATGCTCGTGCCTTCTCTGTATGAGGATAGGCCTTTGCCCTGCAGTGGGACAGTAACAGGCTGGTATAACAATAATATTAATATTTTTTTAGATTTGCTTAAATCACTTCCTTATGCGAGCTACTAATCGTCGCATAAAAGAGGGGCAACTCTAGTATTTTAAAAACGTTCGAATTCTCTGTCTCACTCTGTCAAAAAAACGTCTCATTTACCTACATTTCTGACATTGATTTTGAACGTTTTAAATTACGGGAATTCCCTTCTGAATAAGATCTATCTTTCGTTCTAACACAAAACCGTTATGGCAGTTTTGAATATAGAACATACATACATGTCTCTATTAGTTAGGTCGGGGATTTACACCAAATCTAAAGAAAAACATTGTTTTGTGTAAAATGTCTCGACTGTGCGACTCCGTCGTGATGGCCCAGTAGTTAAGACACCTGCCTCTTACACATGAGGTTGTGTTTTCAAAACTGGGCAAGTACTAATGTCGCTTTTTGAATTCATATTATGTGCAGAAACCAGCACATCAAGCTACCCCAATCTGTCAAATTGCTTTGATACACTTTCAACTTTATTACAAAAGAATAAAGTTCATGTTCAACTGGGAAAATTTGTCGTCTGTACTTTCTATGCTAATATTATAAAACGGTAAAAGAAAATATCGTGAGAAACCTGGGCTTGGAGTCAATATAAGTGTGAAATCGTATCTTCTGTGTATGAGAAGAGGCATTTACCCTGCAGGGGGATAGTATGTGGAAAGTCCATAAGTCTAATGGAATAAACTGAGCTTCATTGTTGAATTAAACTAGAAACGCCTTTATCATGTAAGTTTGTCTAACTATAGAGATACGATTCAGTTGACGCTAAATCTTTCTCCGGTTCCTGGAGTGTAGTTTGAAGAAATTAATGAATGAACGACAGCCGTGCAACGAATCGGCACAAATGATTCTAAGCATGATTTAATTATTTTTTTTTTATTCACCAACAACAAACAGCGAATAGGGAAGACTCTGTAGAGAAGCTCGTGGCTAACTAAAAATAGCCACACGGGTTTCGAGGTCAGTCTATGGATGGGTGACCGTTTGTAACATATCGACACTCCTCCGTGCTTTCCGAGGCACAGAGACTTTTTAATATACAACTGATGACCGCGCGGCTATTGGTATTAGCCACGAACCTATACATCCTACCAATTAGTTTAGCAGAATATTCCAAACATTTTTGGTTTTATAAATAAATCGTGACACCCCCAAACCGTACCAATCATTGGAATATTTCATGAAATACCACCCCTTTCATCCCTGCAGTAAAATAACACCCTTAATTAATTAATACATATAATATCCCCCAGTGTTTACTTGACATCTCTTTGAATTAAATGAAAAATGAATATATCATTTTCAGTCTCTCCTTTGTTGAAAACTCCAAAGTGAAATGCACTCTATGTTCTTCACGAAAGGTTGGTATTTGAATGTTTGGTTGAATGTCGTTAAGCCATTAAACGACTATAGTTCGGAGCTGAATTTGATTTATGTCGCGAAACAGCCCCTGGAACAATTAGGTAAAAGCAATCCGTTGATATTTCCAAAACATCTGAAAATAATATTGTATGCAGAATCAGTGGGCAGGATATTGCTCTCAGAACCGATGGCCGTTGGGGCAAAAGTGTTCTTGTGTGGCGACCGCGTATCTGAACACGCAGCGTTGATAGGCCCCCACAAGTGGACAGACGATGATCTGGTGAAGAGCGCAGAAAGCCAATAAATAAATAAATAAATAATAAATAAATAATGCTGTACTCCACACATCATCATCTAGCCCCAAGCTAAGCAGAGCTTGTGTTATGGGTACTAGATAACTGATATACTTAATACAATACATTAGATTGATAGATATTTTTTTTCGTCCAGTTGTGGACGTTTTTGACTGCATAAAGATGCAGTATAAAAGTGCTTATAATAAGCCATTCGTTAATTTACGTTTGTAAGATCGAGGTTAAACGCAGTATTTGAACAAGTATACAAATTCGTGTCCGTATGATTTAAGGAGCCGCGTCTGATTTAAACGCAAATACTACTTACCAGTATTTAGCAGTAAACTAACCGGTATGGTCAGCCCATTGCTGAAATTTGTTAGAGTGAGTAGAGGTCATTTCAGGTGGATCCTCAATTGAAATATCTTAATTCCGGCACCACCTTAGAACTCGAAAACTAGCCGATAGATATTTATGTATGTGTATTTAGTAGCATTTAGTAGTCGCTATCGCAGCTAGTCGAAAAGCGTCGAGTCAATGAAGTCCGACGAGTCCTGGAAAAACAGATTCAACTGTCTTGGATCCCGCAACAAAATTAATCAGAAAAGACCGCGAGTTCGAAAAATACTTAACTTCCACATCCCAGCATCAAGCAGGAGACAGAACGAAGCATCTATACAATAAAAAAATATCTCTGGATGGATGCATCCATTTTTTATCCAAACTTACTCAAGATAAAGAGGAGTGGAAAGAAGCAAGGGAAGCCTTTTCCCAGTAGTCCAGCAGTGTATAGTTAAATAATCGTATTGTTAACTTCCACGTAAATGAAGCCAGAAGCTGGTTATATCATAATACACGTAGAATGTTTGTCTGTCCATCAAATCAACGTAACACGATCGGTCCGCAAACAACGGCTCGCTTCGATCAAACAGCTTCAACATAATTTGTGCAGCTACTTATGATTCAAGAGAGGCTTTGCACTATATCTAATATTCTTTCATAATAATAATACCAGCCTGTTACCGTCTCACTGCAGGGCAAAGGTCTCTTCTCATATAGAGAAGGCACGAGCATTAATCACCACGGTTGCTTAAGGCGGGTTGGGGATTACAGACATTTATTAATTCTATCTCCAAGATAAACTAATAATGTAAAAATGAGTTAAAATAAAAATTTTGGTACTTGCCTGGATTTGAACCCACAACCTTGTGCATAAGAGGCGGAACCGTAACTCAATGGACCATCACGACTTAACCAGCTGTAGTTACTTGAAATAATGAGTTGATAAGGAAAACAAACAGTAATATTATCTGCTGAGTTGTTCCTTTTGACCGAGAGCAACCTTATGAAATGATATCTAAAGACTGCAATTATTGTAAGTCACTCACAGTTGCTTAGTTTTTATTAATTTTTCAATACTTCTATTTTATATGTAATTAAATAACCTACTGTTACAATATTTTTGTAAATATATGAGCACCAACACAATAATTTACATATCACACATCCGCTCAAAAACTATTGTGTGTGTATCCCCAAATAACAGAACTTGAGGTAATCAGTTTCAAAATATTCGCTTTCTTTATCGAATGAAAGTTGAATAAAACCATTTTGTGGCTTATGATAGTATTGTAGTTTTTTAGAGAACGTGCGATATGTGCATTTTTTAATTCATTGTAATTTATATCTATTTTGGTATACTAAGTAGTTTTTTAATAGGTACATGATCTTTACATATAATTATCTGATTAATATTGAAAAAGAAACTATTGTAAAAGAGTAAGCGTGGAGATTCTAGCACATTCTTCTCCACACGAAACTACCTTTTGGAAGTGGCAACTTGAAACATTTTAATAATTTATCTTAATTGTAAATTTGACGTTCAAAAGTGACTTTTGAATGGTCTTATTAAATAAACGATTTGACGTTGACTTTAAACAGAACTTTTCAAATGGATTTTATAGTCTTTTTTTTTCAAAACACATGTGTTGCCATTTTTTATTGCGTATCGAGTGCAGATATTTTGTAGATACATATTGGTACACACTGGTTACCTAACACTAGATACGCATTTTATTCTATCACCTATTCAACAACAATGCACAATGCATTACACAAAATGTAACAAATTGATTTACCATTGTATAATATCTAGATTGATCTCAAATGTAGGTACAGACGCCAGCACATCAAGCTACCCCAAACTATCAAATTTTCCAAATTTAAAATGAACCTTATTCTTTTGCAATAAAGTTGAAAACCTATCAATGAAATTTGACACATTGGGGTAGCTTGACGTGCTGGCCTCTGTACCTATCTACTTGTTTTTTCAATACAACACGCTTCATTGCATTCAAATCAAGGATGGCACTTTTTATTGATCGAACAAAAACTATTGAATTCAAAGGTTGTATAACAACCCTGGTTGTATATTTTAAACAACTAGAATATGTTGTACCGCCGATAAAGACGGTTGTTTTGTGGTACAAGGAACAAAAAATACGGTAAAAATGTTGTCGGTTTTCGAGAAAAATATTTTCTTTGTTATTTGTTTGGTGGCACTGAGTACCGGTATTTATATTGCTCAAGGTAAGATTTTTTTTAATTTATTTGTTCTGAATTTGTCTGAAGCTGAAACATATTTTTGCGTCCGTTATTTCTTCTTGTCACGGAATTGTTACTCAAGTATTATGGAATTCTTAAAAGGCATTATGACAATTGTTTTTATAACGTATGTGTAAATAAATAATGCCGGACAATCCACACAGCATCATCAAACCCCAAGCTAAGCAGAGCTTGCTTGCATGCTGCTAGCCTTCTGGGCACTTTTCCCGATGACAGCGATGCGGATGAATTTTTCGATGCCCTGTGATTATTGAAGTGAAAACTTCTTTAGCATCGTTGTGATTTGAAAGTTTATGAAACGAAAAAGCGACAGTAAAAAGAGACAGACATATAAATTCATAAGATTTAACGTTTGAGAAAACGAGATAGGAAGCATTATACAGTGTTTCTTATGTCGTGGAAATTTTATAAAATAATTATCAAACTTTTATTTTTTATCTTTTAAAATATTACATTCGTCTCATAATCTTGAAGCCAACATTTTTGTAGGTTTCACTTCTACCACGTGTGAATTGCACAAATGTTTTTTTATTTTATTTTATTTCTTCATATATTAATAGTTGTATCGTTTGAAAGAAATAAAAAGTGAACAAATAAATTGATTCATATTTTAACTAAAATTTGTGATGATGTGGTGGTGCTGTAGGTAAATTCTTCAGGACTGCTTGTAGTTTTCGGTTGCGGCACCCGGCGGCTACTATACATGGCCCATTGGGAAATTCTCTGACTAGACCCTTCCTGAAACAAGCAA
The DNA here is from genome assembly GCA_905147745.2 of Phlogophora meticulosa. Taxonomy (NCBI): domain Eukaryota; kingdom Metazoa; phylum Arthropoda; class Insecta; order Lepidoptera; family Noctuidae; genus Phlogophora; species Phlogophora meticulosa. The sequence goes on along the minus strand of LR990535.1, from coordinate 2,114,158 downwards.
ATTAGAAAGTAAATATTAAAATTTCGGTTTAAAGAAGCTTTTTTCTCAAAAAGAACATAGTTCACTTAGATGACACGGTTGGCGCAGTGGCTGAGCGATTGGCTGCTGCGCTACGTGTCGCAGGTTCGATCCCCGCACGGAACAAATATTTGTATGGCCTAAAGGTAGTTGTTCCGGGTCTGGCTGTTTGTGTGTGTGAGTTTAAATGTTTGTAAACGCACCCACGACACAGGAGAAAATCCTAGTGTGGGGCAACGTTTTTTAAGATATGAGAAAGTTAACAAAAAATAAAATATTATTATTATAACATGTTTTTCTGTACTGAAAAACTTTTAGCAATTTTCAATGTCATCATCCTAGCCTTTTACCAACCAAGTTGGGGTCGGCTTCCAGTCTAACCGTAAGCAGCTTAGTACCAGTATTTTACATGGAGCGACTGCCTATCTGACCTCCACGACCCAGTTATTGGGCGACACGATACTCCTTGGTTGTCAGACTTTCGGGCTTCTGATTACCCGAAACAAAAGACTGTCAAAGCAATATACTACATTTATTTGCACGAAATTTATGGTCTTACTTGCAATAGCAGCCGGCTCTGCAGTGCGGCAGTCTCTTCGGCGGAGACTTGACCCTGTCCATCCGATCGGCTTGTACCCAGCAGGTGTACTCGTCGTAGAAAGCACAGGATCTGTGGACCTCCCCGGTTGGACATTCTTTACCTGAAAACGATAAGAGATTCAGAAATCTACTCTAATATAGTCATGTTTGTTTCTTTTTAGGGTTCCGCACGTCAAAAGGGAAAACGGAACCCTTATAGGATCACTTCGCTGTTTATCTTTCTGACTGACTGTCGGTCTGACTGCGTATCTGACTGTCTATCTGTCTGAATATATATCTGTTAAAGCCCCTTTTCAAATGAATTCCAAACGCGTAAGTTACCTTAGAGCTCTTAAAAAATCAAGCTTGTAAATCAACCCAAAATAAAAAACGGCCCCTTTTGCGATATTTCGATACTCGAAAACAAATGAAAGCTACAGGGTACTTCCCGTTGACCCGGAATTATGAAATTTGGCAAACAGCAAGGTCGCACAGCACAACGTGACTGAATGCGACGTGATTTATTCGATGATTTTTGCTTGGTGTGGGTACGGGACCCTTCGTGTTCGAGTTTGACTCGCACTTGACCCGTTCTTCTTTGTTTGAACGCGCTAATTTTTGTAATTTTAATTTCGATAAATTCTTGTTTTGCTTTTGATATTCCAATTCTTGCTAAGAGCGAGAGAAATCGCGCGATGCAGTTAGTGTTAGAGATATTACAGGGATAAGCGCATTCAAACAACAAAACTAACCAACTCTTGAGATTTATTATATCATTATAATTAAGTAAATTAATAACGGAAGGGCAATCGGATGATACGATGAACGTAAAAATAATACTTACGCAGCGTAATACTTCTTGCTGGGTCAATAACGTAAACCACCACATACAACACAATGAAAACAGATTTTATTTTCGAGGACATTTTAATGGATTTTGTCACAAGTAGAAAGGCAAAAATAACACTTCATATAACACCTTACCACACCCATAAGACCTTGCTAGTCTTCAAAACTATGAATCACTAAACGTAAATTCTTGAGCACCATTTAGAAATGGATTTTCCGTAAAAGATTTTTAGATCGGTAGGATTTTCACGCCGAAAACATATCTTGGTTCAAACGAAATAAAGTTCAAAATAAAGCAACAAGGTAGTTAAAAGTTTATACTAAATTTTGTAACAGTTTAAAATCCAAAATGGAGGAATTACAGGGAGGCCTTTGTCTAGCGGTGGTATTCGACACCTGACTGGCTCATAGTTACGAACACGTACCACGACATTTACTCGCGTATATGAGTTATGATTTCAACAACATAACATCATGCTTGTATTCTCCGAAGAGTTAGGCAGAGGTGGACTCACACACACCACCATTTATCAGTTATGTTTAAGTGTCATGTCACTAACGGGTCAAACCGATTGAGACTCTGGTCCGCTACTGAGACATGCCAGATAGAAAAACCCAATAACACATTGCTTGACTCACTATTGAACCCAGGATCTCAAGCTCAGCAGTAGCGCTCGCGATCACTACACCAACGAGGTAGTCAAAAGAATAGAATACTCTTTATTAATTTATCAAAACACTGAGATATGGGATTATATTTTGGGGCAATGCCACAGGTAAAGATATGGTATTTAAGTGCCAAAAAAGGTGCATAAGAGCTATTTACAATCTACAGCAAACAGACAGTTGCAAACCGTTTTTCAAAAATTCAAAAATTTTAACAATGCCGTCGTTGTACATCTTTGAAACGTTTATGTTCGTCAAAAATAATCCAGATAAATTCTCTCGAGTAACTAGTCAGCGCCGCTGTGATCGGTTGCAAACACTCGGATCTAGTACAGCACTATACAAAAACAGTATTTTTGTAATGGCTCCAAAGGTTTACAATAAATTACTAAATTTATAAGGAATGAAGAAAATGTCCACAAATTCAAAAGTAAGTAAATTGCAATTATTTTTAATAGATAAGACGTATTATTGTATAAAATAATTCTTTAATGATATAATATGACTTTGCCAGACCTGTTATGTGACTAAATAAGTATAATTTATTACCTTGACATGCATATAAAACAATTATAATATATATATTAACCAATTTCATTGCGAGGGCACAGAGTTCGACTATATTTTTTCATGTAAGATCTGTATTACCTACCTGTGTTCACAAATAAAGATTGATTGATTTATTGATTTATTGTACACCATCAAAACTTACGAATAATAACTTTGAGAGCTACATATGTAGGATTTTACAATGGGCGGCCTTATCGCTAAAAGAGATCTCTTACTAGCTTAAGGATAGAATTGATAGAGAAGTAGAAAATATTTTGGTAGTTTGTAGTGTGCTAAATATACGTATATTCCATAAAGTACATCAATCTTAATATTCACTGTTATTATAAATAGTAATGAGAATTTGTTTGTGTGTTTGTTACCTTTTCACACTTTAGCGGCTGAACAGATTTAGATGAAAGGCCTAGGATAGACAATGACCTTTTTATCCCGGTAGTGCTTACGTTCCCGTGGGATAATTGCCGAACACCACGCAGGCTTAGCCGCGGGCAAAAGCTATCAATTTCAATATTATCGTTTTGATGTTTCCAATCAACATAGCCTACAAATTTTCGGAACGAAACTGAAAGGTAATTAGTCAAGTCAACTGTGAAATGAATCCACCAATTAATTAAAGCCGTTCGCTTTTATTGAGTCTTTTTTATGGGCAGCAATGGAGAATCGTTTTCCGATAGATTTCCGAGTATTTTTTGAGTCTGTTCACACTTGAATAGATTTGCTTTAAATGGCCAGTGGGCAAATGATTCTATCAATTGATAGTTCAATTGGGTTCCCGATTGAAATTAAGGTATGGAGGAGTGAATTTATCGAGCACTTTCCCTTTTAATATTTGTTCATTTGATTGGAAGACAGATTTTTTAGATGTGCGCCTTCGTTGTCAAATCTATTCGTAAGCCATGACGGTAAACGGCATGACGCTCTCTTACGCCGACTCGCCCCTTTCGTCATTTCCTGTCTAGAAGAAAAAAAAATTGTATTAACAAAACTCTCTGTTTTTATTTATTTTACTCCATACTCGCTAAGAGAATTCAGATGGGAAAGCCCAAAAACATTTTGATCAACCCGGTAAGGAACTCAGGACCACATGTTCAGCAGTAGTTGTTAATACTAGACTAGGTTCTTAATAAGAGACCAACGGCGTAAATCAAAATGAAACAATCAAAATTTCAATTAAACTGTCTTACGGATATCTGATAGTAGATTATGTCCCTCGTATGCCTCATAACCGTCGGAAAGAGATAACATCCTCCATGGTGAGGTTGTCGCCTTGTGGAACGTGAATTAGTAACAATCGTGGTAGCCAAAAGCGTCGACCAACATCTTTCAAGGCTCTCGTAAGGCGACTGGATCATGGGACAGATTCAGAAGGCTGTTATCTTCGAAACGGCTTGCATTGTGAGGAGGTTCCTGTTCGTGTCCCTAGTGGTGCCTTAGTGTGGACCCTGGATTTCTGTTTTATTAAATCTTATTTTCACTTCACAGAAGAATGCCCCACAAACGAGGAGTTCCTTCTCTGCGGATCAGCGTGCCCCTTCAACTGCACCAACCCTGAGGGTCCTGTCATCTGTTCTGAGGACTGCGTGGAAGGCTGCTTCTGCAAGGCTGGATATCTCAGGGATGATAATGGCACCTGTGTCACTACGGATCAGTGTATTGGTATGTTTGAGTTTAAATTTTATTATCAAGATTTTTTATTTATTTTTTTATTTATTTAAACTGTACACACACAGTTTAGGGTAGAATTATTTTTACAGCACTGTGTGACCTAAATCTGCTCTTAAGTCAAGCTTTTTTATGTTCCTTCTTCACTTATGTCACGGAGCTCAGTGTTAAATAAAAACAGCCACACGTGTCGATCGAAGGTTAAGCTACACTTGCATAGGCCGGTCTGTGGATGGGTGACCGTTCATTGAATATCGAGTCCCCTGCGTGCCACTTTACCCAGTCTTAATGTGAATTATCGTGTTGCTTAGTAACTGGGTTGTGGAGGTCAGATAATCAGTCTATGTAAAATACTGGTAATCAGCTGCATCCAGTTAGACTGGAAGTCGACCCCAGCATGGTTTGGAAAGGGTTGGTAGATGATGACTGTATCTCCAATGTCTTCAAACTATGTTAGTATTGCATAATTCATAATAATTAAAAAAAAAAAACACAAATCAGCATCACCATATCATCTCTTCACATGAAGCCGTATCAGTCTCTCTGGTACTGCGGACTTCGGTCTCTCAGAACTTATCTTTAAGATTCTGTTGGTGCTCTCTCGAACCCGGCGCATTAGAGAAGCTGATTTTTTCATAAAAATCGTCCACTCTTGCATTCATACATTTCTCCGTCAGTAGGCTGATGACTTTCCAAAGTTCTGCTCTATAAATTAAAAAAATATTATTCAGGCAAGGACGAGATCTGTGGTCCCAACGAGGAGTTCCTGTCCTGCGGCACAGCTTGCCCACTGACCTGTAAACAGCCTGAGCCTCTGATCTGCGGGCTCGCTTGTGGCATGGGCTGCTTCTGCAAGTCAGGATACGTGAGGGACACAGTCAATGATAAATGTGTGACTTTGGATCAGTGTCCTGTTGGTGAGTGTTCTTTTTAAGATATTGGATTGGTTAGTGTAGATTCGCAGAGGAGTCTAACAACTCCAGCCGATACCATCCGGGGATTGTGGCAGCTCCCATGATGCTCAATTCAAGTGCGAGTTGGGAACACTAGGTGCTTTTTTTGGCAGTCGTGCAGAACCCTCGGTGGACATCCAAAAGTACTTTCTAAAGTTGCTAAAACATTACGTGATTAATGGATGACCCTAAAGTGATAAAATAGGGGATGAATGTTTGTATGGAAGTTCAACATAGTAGCCATTGGAAATTTGCCAATCCAGCTAGCGTATTGTAGATACAATCCGCTAGCCGGATTGGCCAATTTCGCACTAAATATGTAGATACATATTTAGTAAAATTCTTGATACCTTACAACATTTCGAAGTCAAAATAAAAAAAGAATATTTCGATTAAACGAGACGGTTAGAAAAGTTACTTTTAACCGTCAACTTTACAAGTACGTACCTAAAATGCAATAAATAATTTCTAGTTGCTCCTTTCAAAAGTTATTCTTTGATATACTTACTCTTTTAAAATAGTTTTTTACAATTTATTTTGTGTACTGTTCAGATAATTATATGTGAAGATGATGTAAGTACGTCAAATAAAATTAATTTAACTCTATCATACTAACAGAGCCATGTTTAAATCAAAACGAAGTCTACGACCAATGTAACGGATCCTGCGAGCCTTCGTGTGAGAACCCGCAGCCGATTTGCACTCGCATATGCCAAGGAGGCTGCGTATGCGCACCTGGACTCATACGCGATGCGGCTGGGGAGTGTGTCAGTATTGACAAGTGTGGTAACTATACAGACGGTGTAGTGACTCAGTATATGAATGTTATTAATAAGATACTACATTTGTAAAGTTTATCAAATAAATAGTTATTTATTTAATGTTTATTTTTTGTTTTTAAACCTGACTCACCGATGTCAATATAGTCTAGCCAGTAATCTTATTTTTTCGGTTTTCCCTTTCTTTCTATGATATAGTTTTCACTGAGATTGGCCGGAGAAATGAGGTCCGGAAAACTATAATTTATTAAGGAACAGTTCAGCTGAATATATTATATTCTGTCGAGTTTGTAAATGGAAAAAAAGAGAACATGATATATCAACATATTCGTATTAGCGCCACCTATGATGGAGTTAAAAAAGTAAAATAAACAAGAGAGAGTCTAGTTGTGCGCCGAAAACATAATAGATGGCGCTCTCTTAAGTAAATTTATTGTCAAAGAAAAATCTTTATAATGCAGATTTAAAAATACTTCGTTAAAATAGTTTATTGTTTTTACAAGTGCTTTACAGAAAAAAGCCTAAAGTTTTCTCAATCATGTTGGAACGGCTTAAAGTCTAGTCAGATGCAGCTGAATACTACGCTAGTATTTTACATGGGTGCTTTATCCGACCTCCTTATACCTACTAGTTACATACTATTTTTCTTGGCTTTTGTCAGCGCTCTGGTAGTAAGCTTTTATTCTTCAATTACTAGATATAGATCAAATGAAACTCAAGTATAGTGTGTTGTATTAAAGAATAATATAGGTAATTTAATTTAATTTTCTTAAAATATACTTAAATGGTATTTAATCATAATTGTTTAGATATTTTCTCAAGGGATAGGCATATGTGTCCAGACCGTTCACAGTTATTTTAACACTGGCAGCACCTTAAAGCTACAAGCATGAAGGCCAGTCTACTGCAAAATCAAAAGTAAAATAACTGTGAACCCTCGGTGCAGTAAGGGTACATACATTTTGTCAGACACGATTAGATATGCAAATGGCATAAAAATATAGATACAAATAAGCACCGACGATAATATTGTGATAATCTTGTAATGTATTATGCAGCATTATTTATATATGCGTTGGTTCCGGCAGCGTTATAATATTTGCAACCTGAAAAAAGAAATAAACTTGCTTAATATTATTAGTGATGAAGTTTTTTGTACATTTTTGTATTTACTGTAGTTAGTTTTAGCGCCATCTATGGCCGAATAGCTACATTTGATAAAGCATGCGATTTAAAGTTACACTAAAATTAAAAGGAATCTTTCCATAAGAGAGAAAAATATTTTTATAACATTTCATTTCTGTGCATAGTGTTAATGGAGCTAGATATCGGCACAACATTATTAAAATATGTTTAAAAACCTTCTTTAGGTTCAGTAATTTACATTAGCGCCACCTATGATTCAATGACCGTACTAATTGATGACTGGTGATGCTATTATCCAAATGAGATTCATATTTGTGTAAACAGATGGCGCTGTTCTAAACATAAAAGAATTAATGTTGGGGCTGGCTTCCTGTCTACCCGGAGGTAGGTGAATACCAGTATTTAATATAACAGCGACTGTCTATCTGACCTCTTCCAACCAATTAGTTATTATTTAATTGTATCCTACGATTATATTTTATCGCCTCGTCTGCAGCTGCAGGACTATGAATATAGGCTACGTCATGTCACAGTGAGGTATCTTAATAAACAAAATCCATTCTGCAAAGTCACAATTTAATTCTTCACAGCAGAAGAAGTTAATTACTAACCTAAGGAATACCATACGAAGCTGACATCACCTTTCGATACTCTTCTTCCCTGATGCCATAAGTCATGTAAGAGAAGGACAAAAAGTCGCTATGGTTGGAGACCAGTTGGAAGAGCATGGTGGTAGACCCTGTTTGACCTCGGATGAGCCTGAAGTCTATTGTTCCCCCTGCATCAACTGTGGCTGTCACTTCCATGTACGTTATTACGAAGTTACTCTGTAAATGTGGAAAATAAACATCTTTAGTAACAGTTGGTACGGTAACCAGCACGTGTGTGGTTACAAACCCAGTATTAGCTGGACTGACTATTTTGAAACTACGTTCTATGCTAGACGAGTTTACGGTCAACGTGTTACCATGGACATGCGGTCCATTGTACGCAAATCATCCGTCACACTCTGGTTCTAGGTGGGAAAAAAGGTGGTGTAATATGGATCATGGCATTGTGCTATGTGTGTACGGAAATAACGTCCTATTTTCCTTTCATATTTATCCTATTTCTCCCTCTAATTTTGATCTTTATAGCCTTTGTTATAAGGTTGTTGGGCAAAGAGAATAAAGATCACCCTGATACAAAATTTTAGGAAAAATAATTGTGTACGGACTCATGTTCGCGTTAAAATGTAAAATAAACAAGACAGAGAAAGAAACAAGAGAACCTAGTTATGCACCGAAAACATAATAGATGGCGCTCGTTTAAGTACTTTTATTGTCAATGAAAACTGTTTGTAATGTATGTGAATACTTCAGAATAGATTAGATTAGAATAGTTTATTGTTGTAACAAGTGGTTTGCAAAAAAAATCCTAGCCTTTTCCCAACTATGTTGGCGTCAACTTCCAGACTAACCGGATACAGCTAAATACTAGTATTTTACATATAACAATTGCCTTTCTGACATATCCAACCCGGTGACTGGGCAACACAAGTCCCCTTGGTAAATCTGGTTGTCAGACTTTCGGGCTTCTAACTAACAGTAACGACTGTCAAAGATCTACAAATGACAGCCGGAGCCAACGGCATAGCGCGCTTTCCGAAGCACGGAGGATCCTCGTTATGTAATGAACGGACCAAACAACCACAGACTGACTCTCTCATCTTCGATCGACCTGTTCTGCTGATATTATTTTGCCACGAGCTGAGAAAAGACTGTACATCATTTGGTCATCTTGTTCCATCGCATGACAGGCGGCCCACACCGCGCTTTTTTGCATTTAAATGGGATGTCTCGCAGTACGATGTGGCCATATTGTGCGCTTAGCTGTATGACGAAACTGGCTCTTAAAATCATCTCTTTGCCATTGGGCCACTGATAGCCTAGATTTGAGCCAGATAAGTTAGACGTTGTTACTTTTTCCTATTCTTATCACATCGGTGTACCTACAAACAGTAGTGGTGATAGACCGACACTAACCTTGGATCTGGCAGTGACTGTGACGAAGAACGGATCGTAGTTATTCCTGTGTCTGTATCGATCTGAACCACCTTTCATTGGTAAGGACTCTGGAATTAAGAAAAACATAATATACCTACCGTATTGAAACTTCTCCGAGGAGAGGTGTACCTGTAGTAACCACACCCATAGTTGGGCAGATTAAATAAAGAAGAACGAAAGAAGTAAGAGGGACGATAAAAGAAAGAATAAATGTTTATACGCCACAAAGTACGTACGTGCACACGTGCATATTAAAATGTCTCAATACTATTAATTACTAATGATAGTTTTAGTAGATACGAGTATTCACAGTCGACACCGACCAAGTCGAGTTGTTGACCATCGTTACGGGTAGTCGGAAACCCGAAAGCCTGACACTGGTTATTTAATTCAGTTGCAAGACTTGACCTACACATATTAAATATAACATCACGCCTGTATTCCTCAAAGGGTTGGGTAGAGGTGCACCTCTAGTAACACTAACATTTCGCCAGTTTTTTTAAGTCCCATGTAATAAGGGGCGAGCCTATTGCCATCAAGCGGGCACAAAACCAGACCCCGGGCTGCTAATGATAAAATTTATATTGGCAAAACTCAATAGCACTATGCTTGAACTGGGAATCGAACCCTTACGCTCAGCAGTCGCACTTGGGACTACTAGACCAACGAGGCAGTCACATACATGTGTCAGGGAAATCAACACAAATCCTGATACCATGAGTTCAGGACATGATTTTGGACCGGTGGAACTTTTCCGTTGGCTTTTCTAATTATTACAAATTTATCTAATGATTTATTTACTGTAAATTATAAATAATGTTGAGAAAATCTTAATTTCTATTCAACCCAAACGAGATTACAGATAAAAAAAAAACAGTTTCAAGTAAAATAAAATCAGAAACAATCGTAGGAATTAGGGATACCAAGGGGGTCCACAATCATGTACTGAACTAATTGTATCAGGATATGCATCGATGTCCCTTCCGTAAGGCACATACTTAATAATATATACATATAATATGTGTACTTACTCGTATATATATTTTTTATGTATTTCTTGTTAGGTACTCGTTTTTTTTTGTTGATGTTTTCTATGTTTAGTATTGAGTCGTTGTGTGCCTGAGCCTGTGCTGAATAAACGTTTTTTCTTTCTTTCTTTCTTTCCCTTCCACCCACATAGACATATTAACTAGGTTGCTTAAATAAAAGCTTGATAACTTACTGTCATATTCAATCCCAACCTTGAATTTCTTCGTGTCGAACCAGCTACCAGGGTAACAGAACACTGTGGTGGTTGCCAACAACAAAAATAACCAATATTGTAACATGTTGAATTGCTAACACACACGGTAAATAGTTGACTACTGAATCATTTCATCTTTGTGACAGGTTATCGGGATTTATCGGTGATAAGGGAGATAAGAGAAATATTTTCTTCTTAAAATTGATACTGAGTAGGTGACGATGCGGTTTCATACAAAAATAGTTGGGGTATTTTGTTTTTAATTTATTTTATTGTATGTTTGTTGGAATGTGCAGGATTTTCTCAGAAATATAGCAAACTGCCATTTTTTTTCTGCGAGTTTTTTTTATTTTAATTAAAAAGATGTTGCCCCACACTAGGAATTAATCTTGTGTGTTGGGTGCGTTTACAAACATTTAAACACACATACACAAACAGAACCCGGAACAATTACCTTTATGCCAAACAAATATGTGTTCCGCGCGGTAATCGAACAAGCTTCACGCAGCGCAGCAGCCAATCGTCCAGCCACTGCGCCAACCGTGCCGTCAAATTTCACTCACGGCAATTTGCATCGAATAATTGTTTCCCGTTTTTGTCACCAGATGGCGCTTCTTTTTCTGTTAATGCCTTCCTGTGTTGAAAATCTACGCCTTCATTTTACAATAAAAATGTATAGCTTAATTTATTATAACGGGGAAGTAGGGAGAACTCCAAACTTCCCGAATAATCAACAATCATAAACTTCTATATTTCATTTCCCTTAAAGTCATTTCCCTGCATCACTTTTCACAAACTTTCTTTTGCTGTTGTTCTTTATTTATTCTGAAACTTTTATTTTTTTAAGACTTCATCGACGGAAGGAACTTGGTCGACGATAGGCGGTTCTCAACATTAAAAGAATGAGAAATAGCAATACCAGCATATTATTAACTTTCCTTTATACTTTATACTTACAGATATACACGATACACGACCAGCCAGTCCCAGAACAACTATCTGTAGACCATTAATCTGCCTAGCCTTTTCCCAACTATGTTGGGGTCGGTTTCCAGTCTTACCGGATGCAGCTGAATACCAGTGTTTTACATGAAGCGACTGCCTATCTGACCTCCACAACCCAGTTACTGGACAACACGATACCCCTTGGTAAAACTGGTTGTCAGACTTTCGGTTTTCTGACTACCCGTTACGACTGTCAAAGATTAAAAAATTACAACCGGGACCAACGGCTTAGCGCGCTTTCCGAGGCACTGTAGACCATACAAATACATGTTCGTTCCGAGCGGGAATCAAACCCACGACACGCTGAGCAGCAGCCAATTGCTCAGTCACTGCGCCAATCGTGCCATCAATTAAAAAAAACACAAATTGAAAAAGTCACATGTACCGATATGTCATGATGGCCCAGTGGTTTAGACCTCGCCTCTCGTACACGAGGTTGTGGGTTCAAACCTGGGCAAGTACCAATGTGAGTTTTTCACTTCATATGTACTTTCAAAGTATATCTTGGACATCACTGACATCGGTGAAGAAAAACATCGTGAGGAAACCTGGACTTATATAATTAATATAAGTCTGAAATCGCCAAGCCGTCTTGAGCAAGCGTGGTGATTAATACTCATGCCTTCTCTGTATGAGAAGAGGCCTTTGCCCTGCAGTAGGACAATAATAGGTACTTTTTACATGTACCTATCTAGCTCGGATTTGAACTCACAACCTCGTACATGCGGGGCGAGGCTTATAACCAATGAGTGAGAGAAAGTGTTAAACAATAAAGCTTTTAAATGTGACTTCTGATAGGGATAAAGTTGGATATATTATGTTCTTAATAGGCATATAAGGAAGACGAAAGGATCAGTAGGATGGGAAAGAAAATGAATGGGATAAAGTTTTTTGACGATTACAGAGTCTTTGACTCTTGGTGAAGACATGAAACTTGATATTTATGTAATATCGCAAGTTTATAAATGCTTGAAGAAATGTATATTTCCTTATTCATCCTTTTCTTATTCCTTTTGTTGTGAGGAAACACAACATTTTTGTTTGCAAACTCATATTTTAGACTTCTCGTATTTTTATACTTTCTAAGTTTATCTTAGACATTACTGACTGAAAACTTCGTGAGGAAACCTGGAGTTTTCTGTTCTTCTATACTCAAAGTACACTCACGTACAGTAGATGAAAAAATGAGATGTTTATTTTGATGTGTTTTTGTTTGTTTTTTGTTTCATTTTGATGTTTTTTTTGTTGTTTGTTAATGTTTGTTTGTTCTTCAAGACTTTGGTCCCGGCTGTCATTTGTAGATCTGTGATAGTCGTTGCGGGTAGTCAGAAGCCTGAAAGTCTGACAGCCAGTCTTTCCAAGGGGTATCGTGTTGCCCAGTAGTTACTGGGCAACACGATACCGTATAGTTCGGTCTGAGGTCAGATATGCAGTCGTACCACGAAAAATACTGGTATTCAACAGCATCCAGTTAGACTGGAAGCCGATTCTGACATAGTTGGGAAAAAGCTGGGCAGATGATGATATCTTCTACTTAAAATTTGAAGAGTTTTTTTGTTTTATTTAAACCCGCCATCTCTAGAACTCCCAGTTAGATTTGAAAAAATATATTTGCATTTCATAGCCCAATTCTTGAGAAAGGTATCGGATATTTAACATCACGCTTCGACTCTTAGGAGCTGATGAAATCGTCAATCCACCTTGAGCAAGCGTGATGATTAATGCTTGTGCCTTCTCTGTATGAGAAGAAGCGTTTATCTTGAAGTGGGACAGTAAAATGCTGGTAATTATTATAATTTTTCAAGTAACTACACTACTTACGATGAGTAGTTTTTGTTTTGCCATATTAATTTTGTTTTGGAAACTAAATTAATATGGCTTATAGATACGAAAAAAGAAACATATACTTACTTAATGTAATAATAATAATAATTTTGATGGCTATTTTAATATTATTAAAAAACAAAAACAAAAAAAAGTTTTTTTCAGACTTACACGGCGCGTTAGTAAAAAAGTAAAATTAAAAGTTTGTTTAAATCGTTGAACGCCAAATATCCAACAAAAAATACTATTTTCTATTGTGTCTCGTTGTTTGGCAGTTAAAGTTAGGAATGTTAAGGAAAATAATAACTTAATTCTAACTTCATTTTGGTCTTCGAAATTCCTTCAGTCGCCTTGATAGTCTCAAAAAAAAAAGTTTATAATATGGTACAGAGTTTTGTATGAAACGTACAAACACCGTATCGAGATGACTAACCCACAGATAAAGATTGATACAGATGCAACATTGAAAACTAGTTTCGTAATCACAAAAAATAGAATGTTATCATTGCAAGAAGCTTATCTACTATCTTAGTTTTTAACCCAAATAAATGTTGTGATAACTTTGAAATTTGAAGATATAAATCTATGAATACATATTTTTAGAGTTTTAACACTAAAAAAATCAAGATAGCTTAAAATGATAGATACTGCTGGGCACGACCACCCGACCCTTTGCTTGAGCCAGCCTGCGTAGCTGAGCCAGTAGTTGTTTAAATTAGTCCCTAAATAATATATCTATTAGATCCGACCCGTCCCTTGCTGTCCTCTCCCAGCGACGTCCTAAGCCGAAGCTCGTACCCCGCAGGGGGTGCCCTTAGCGATTGGTCGCTTAGCTTTTAAGTTTATTACGCCTTGGCTGGAGGCCATAATTTCTAATAAAGTCCCCACAGTAAAGTTCGGTTAAGCAGTAGATATCCCTGAAGGATAAAACGCGAGATGCCCATTCGAAAAAAAAGAAACGTCCCGGTTTTTATCCTTGTTTGAGCAAAGTGTTATCAGGTTTTTCTATCTAGAATTTGATCCCAGTTGATTTCAATAGGTTGAGCTTATTAAATGGGACTTTAGCGTAACTGGCGAAATGTGGTTATACTAGAGGTATACCCCACACCCTTCCAGGATAAAAGACAAGGATTCTACTGAAAATCCGTACGTAATCCGACTACCCCATCATATCTCAAGTTCAAATTGTGGGGACCCCTTGACGTTCCTTTATCATGTGTGTCGAAGCCTTAGGCAAAAAGTTTTTTTTTAATTAATGCTGGCCAATCCACACAACATCATCTAGCCCCAAGCTAAGCAGAGCTTGTGTTATGGGTACTAGATGACTGATATACTTAATACAATACATTACATAGATAGATATCTTTTTTATTATACATAGCAAATACCCAGAACACCCGGAACAAATCAAAAACAAAAGGAGTATGTAAGGATTGCAGCAGGTGGCGTTCTGTAGCTTCTTCCAGCCTCCATGGCAAAAAGGCGTGAGTTTATTTGCGTATGTGTGTGTAAAATTGTTCCTAATATATTTGTTAACTACCAACCAAAAGATTTTAATCTTAATGAAAAATTACTGAACCAACCCGTGCGTAGTACGTACGGTGTATCCGACCCTCATCACGAGCTTAACTTGTCAAAATATAAGGAAAACTAGTGTTCCGTATGAGAATTGAACAATGGACGCAAACTTATGTTAATTTCCGAGGGATTCCTCGGAAACTGAACTGTTATGTATTGTTTAAAACCTTTTGATTTATTAAAACTCGTCACTGGTTTATATATTTAACTGTTTTGGTTTACGACAAAATAGATACTCTTTTTCGTTGAAAAAAAAACAAAATTCATTTATTCAAATTAGGCTGAAAATCAGCACTTTTTGAACGTCAAAACGTCCCCTTCACAAAAAATCATATAAAATATCATTCTTTCAAACAATCATAGCGCATCGAATAGTTCAATTGACATATAAATTATACTTGGTTTGCGTAGTCTTTGATCAGCGTAGGCGCTTGTTCAGTGTAGGCATTTGTCTGGCGTAGGCGCCTGTAGTTTTTAGATTCTGACGAGAGCTACCGGTAACTTTATTTATTTATAGTTTATGGTACATAATAAAAAATGAATTAAATATGATTAATTGATTTCAAGATACAGTTTAGCCCTGTAGCGTATTGTCTCTGTCACCAATCTGTATGATGATCTCTCTCTGAAGTTCGATGTGTCTCTTCACAATAGGGTACTGTCCTTAGAAATTCTGATTGGTCCGAGAGTTGGATTACACAAAAATAACACGTATTTTATCTTTTGTTACGTATACCAAAAATGACGACAATATAGTGCGTTGAAATTGACGTGACGTCACGACATCGCTATTATACTTAACTTTAGCCAATTAATTATTCATGTAAAACATATTATTAAAGCCGTTCCGCTCTCGTGACGCGTCGGTGTGGTCCCGGCTTTACCGTAATGGTGGTGTATTAGAACGTCATTTGGTTAATTAATCCCAACAAGTACCTCCGGCATTAATCGTTGATGGTTAGATTGATTACGGCGGGTTTTAGTCGGAGAACAAGCAATTTAAGGGAAAATATTAATAAATAATGCTGGACAATCTACACAGCATCATCTAGCCCCAAGCTAAGCAGAACTTTTGTCATAGGTACTAGATGACTGATATACTTAATACAATACATTACATAGATATTTATTTTTTATTATATGTACATAGCAAATACCCAAAACACGCGGCACACATATTTGTAGATCGTACAAACATTTGTCTCAAGGCGGAAATCGAACTCGCAAACTCCTGCGTCGCAGGCGGACCTTCGCCCGCTGCGCCACATAGGTCGTCACTCATATGACATATGTAATTGAAATTGTATGGATCATCGTCATCCTCCTCACCTTATCCCAATTTATTTGGGGTCGGCCCAGCATGTTTGTTTTCCATACATTTCTATTTACCATCATCTCAGAAGTCACCGCCTTCCTAGCCATCTTTCACATAATCCAAACATCGTTTCCTAGGTCTCCCTCTACTCTTGGAACCCTCCACATTCATACTCAAAACTTTCCTCACAATCTGATCCTCATTTATTCAATTTAAAAAAATATATAAATTAAATAGTTTAATATAATACCATCCTGTTACTGTCTCACTGCTGGGCAAAGTCCTCTTCTCATACAGAAAATTAATCACCACGTTTGCTCAAGACGGATTGACGATTTCAGACTTATATTAATTATAAGTTCAGGTTTCCTCACGATGTTTTCCTTCACCAATGATGTCCAAGATAAACTTAGAAAGTACATATGGATTAAAAAGTCGCATCGGCGCTTGGCCAGATTTGAACCCACAACTTCGTGCACAAAAGGCGAGGCTTAAACCACGGGGCTTTTACGATATATTAAATTATTACATAACTAGAAACTTCGCCCGCGAATTCGTCCACGTGGATTTCGTACTTTCCCTTCGAACTTTAAAATCCCCTCCACCAATGTTAAAGCGTAATTTTCAAAACAATAATAGGCTATATCACTCAAAAACAATGTAACTTTGTAACAGTGAAAAAAACTTTAGAACATACCTACTTACCCTACATTACCCTACATACAAACTTACAACCAAATTTTACTTTTTAGTATAGATTAAGAACTTGCTCGGCATTTGTTATTTAGCCACGAGCTCTTCAGTCAGTACTAGGGATGATTTTTAAGTACATGATGAGACAGTTTAAACTCAAAGACAGTTAATAAAGAGTGAGATGGAAGTTGAGACGACATTATCTCCGGCTGCGTTCACTTCGTGCAGCAATTAGCATTTGTAAAGTGAAAATTGCACCACTGAGTGCGCTCTTGTTACCGAAGAAAATCTCAATTAAAAGCTTCTAGGAGCCGCTATTTCTTTTGTGCTTATAACTAATGGCTTTTATTTCATGCATACTAGTACCGGTGGTATAGTTTTTAAAAGTGTAACCAACTCATAGTTAATTCATGGTCTCTTTTAAAGTCCAGTTGTTATCTTAGTCAGATCATGTCAGTACCATGCAGATACCACACACATACGAGTGGACCTGTCCAGTCGGTGCACGAATTTGTCAGTTTAGAAAAAATGTTGTGGATGCCTTTACAAACATTTAAATTCATATACACAAACAGACAGACCTGGAACAACTATCTGCGGGGATCGAACCCGCGACACGCAGCGCAGCAGCCAATCGCTTAACCATTGCGTCAACCATCCCGTCAACCGTAGAGCTGAACTCATTTTCATAAACATATCAATGTATCAAAACAAACCTTGGAATTTTCCCCACACTACTACAAAATGCGTCATACGCAGACCCTTAACCTTCCCGTGTGGGTTAAATTAACGCAATCTGCTGAAATCACATCATGATTAAACAATACACATAAAATAGATATCAACCCTTGACTGCGGTCGGGCACATACAATGCTGAACTCTGTCCTGCAAATGGGCAACATTATACTGTAGGCACATAAAATTATAATAATGGAAAACTTTACATATGTTAAGATATGGTGAATGTTTGTTACAGTCAAAACTACTACGTAGTCAATACTCAATTTTTTATTACATTCTATATGTTACAAAGACGGTAAAAAAAACAAGTTAGAGACACAATATGGACCCTGTCGGGCACGCAAAAATTTAGGAGAGTGGAAGGGGGCATTATAAATTATTAGGGTAATAATCAAATCAATATTATTATAATTTACTAGGTGTGTTTCATTGGGTATATAATTATATATGTATATATTATTATGTTTGTACATAGGGGGCTATATTATATATATTGAATGATGTACTTAATTAGATTAATTGTAAGTATATTATATTAAATTATATATATTTTTCATTTTTCAATCGTTTTGTCATCTAGAAACTCCTTGTCAAACAGTGTTTTGGCTAAAACGATCAAGTACCTACTGCAAGAGAGTACAAATCTATTAATACAAAAATAAATTCCTGTTTCCCACGGTCACGTCATAACTCGAGAACGACTTCACGGATTCCATTCATCTTTTTGTAAGTTTTCTATTACTTTGTTAAAGGTTATTACGTAAAGAAAAATTAAGCAAATTTTGCAGAAGATCGAAGAAGGCGTTTAATTTCCCGCGTTTGATGTATGTGAATTTTAAATGAGGGTGACGTCGCAGCTTATTTAATTTAGGAAATGTTTTAGTTAGAGTATGTTATAAATATTTTATTCAGTCAATTATTAGTTGCGAGTGAAGTTTCTAGGGTTTTTGAAAACTAAACAAAAAATATCCAGTGTGTACAAAAAGTTCGAGTCAACAAATTTAGACCTTGACTCGTAAGAGCCTAAGAGTACGATTATTTTCGATTTTTTGATATATTTTGCGGCTATGTATAGTTATTAGGACTACAGGTAGATGTTCCGGGTCTGGCTGTTTGTGTATTTGAATTTGAATGTTTGTAAACGCACGATACAGGAGAAATTCCTAGTGTGGGGCAACGTTTTAAAAAAAAGAAAGAAAAAAACCGTTAATTTTTTTTTTGTGAAATATTTGGGTTCCGTATACAAAGGGTCCGTATTACTAAGTTCCGCTGTCTGTCCGTCTGTCTGTCGGTCAGCGGGCTGTATCTCATAATCTTACTTACCGTATTGTTGTTGTTGTTGTATTGTTAGACGGGCCAGTTTCCGCAACTCCACGACGTAGCGCGTATTTTGCGTAAAGGGTTGGGACAATACCTTATTCGATCCACCCCAGTTCCCCGAGAAAGGCCAGCAGCGCCCTGACGTTACTGGCGATCTCTCGGAGAGTAACCGGGTTACCGAAGTATTTAGCCCTGTATGCAGTAACCTCTGGACAGTGGAGAAGCACGTGGTCCGCCGTCTCGTCCACCTCCATGCATGCTCTGCACAGCGGGCTATCTGTAACTCCTATAGTAAATAGGTGCTTGTTAAATGACCCATGACCTGTGACAGCGGCTGTGACTGTGCGCAGCTGCTGCTTAGTCAGTTGTAGGGCCTGTTTTGTAAAGCGGCCGTCAATTGTAGGGAGTACCTCCCTGGACAGCCTGCAGTCTGTTTGGTCTGACCAAATTTTGTTGTGTTGAACCCTAGTGCGTTTCCTTACCAGAGTGCGTGTGCTAGATCCCCTTCTTGCGAGTTCGTCTGCAGCATCATTGCCACGAGAACCGCTGTGTCCTTTGATCCATTGAATGGTTATGTTGTTTAGAATACCCACCTGATTTAAGCGGTGATGACATTCGTATATAAGCCCAGAGTTGGTTGTGTAGCATTTTAGTGCTTGCAGGACCGACATGCTGTCTGATAGAATACGGACAGTGTGGTCCTGAACCTGTCTGGCTGCGATAGCTGAGGCTGCTAGGGATATACCCATACACTCTGCTTGGAACACCGTATTGTGGGCCCCTAGAGGTGTGGCTATATGTATATTGAGGTCCTCCGAAAAGATGCCAGCGCCAGAGCCGGTACCTGTCTTGGATCCGTCTGTGAAAATACGCAACTCTGCTGGACGTTGTCCCTCGTACCGATGATCCTCATGGAGTTGGATTTTGTATCTTTTATCGAAGATAAATTGCTTGGGAATCCGGTCATTTATGGCTTTAGTCAAGGGGAACTCCTTGTAGAGTCCCTCAAGTAACGCGGAGTGTTGTGTTTCTCTTTTACTCCAGAGATTTAGTGTTTTTAGGCGTACCGCCGCCATCGTCGCTTCCTGTTGTATAAACAGGTGGAGGGGCGGGATTTCTAGCATTGCTTCAAGAGCTGCGGTAGGAGTAGTCCTCATACAGCCCGTGATTGCCATGCAAGCTAGCCTCTGCATGCGTTGAAGTTTGCTTGAGGCTGTAGTTAGTTTGGTGCGGGGCCACCAGACCACGGCACTGTATGCGATCATTGGTCGGATAACAGTGTTGTATAGCCAAAGTATGATTTTGGGTGATAGGCCCCACTTCTTGCCTATCATTTTCCTGCACTGCCAAAAGGTGATACAGGCCCTGTTTAGTTTGTTGTCTAGATGATTACTCCAGTTTAGCTTACTATCAAGGATGACCCCGAGATACTTGACCTCGTTCGCTAGTTGGAGTTCTGTGTTGAATAGTTTTGGTAGGCTAAAGTGGCCTAGTGTTCTTTTCTTGGTGAACATGACTACTTCGGTTTTAGTGGGGTTCACCGAAAGGTCAAATTCCCTACACCATCGTTCAACGATACATGCATACATTACTTACCGTAATAGGAAGACAGTTGAAATTTTCACCAATTGTGTAGTTCTTTTGTCGCTTTAACAAAATATACTAAACATAAAATTAAATTAAAAAAAGGAAGATACAAGAACCAAGAAAGGTGTTTTTTTCCGAGGCACGGAGTGGTCTCGATATGTAATTATCATCATTATCATCATCCTCCTCCTGCCCTTATCTCAATTTATTTGGGGTCGGCGCAGCATGTCTTCTTCTTCCATATATCTCTATTTCTCGTCATCTCAAAAGCCACCTCTTTTATGGCTAGAAAGGAGGTGACTTGTGTGACGTGTGTTAAAGACGATATGGCTACACACATTCCATCCATCTATTCTTTGGTCTTCCTCCACTCTTTTAACTCTCCACATTCTTTTGGTGTGTGCAAGCTAACATGTAGCAAATTATTTAATTTAATGATGTATAAAGATGATTGACATAATAATTATTTTTTGACATATGTTGTATAGCTTCAAGTTCTTCAAAACTATCAGACATACGTGTTGCTGGGAAGTTTGTTCCACCACTTCTGCTTCCCAGCAAAAACACTATTAAAACCAGGAACTTTTGTAAACGTTATGACGTTCTAAAAGTGCTGATTCTCAGCCTAATTTGAATAAATGAATTTTGATTTTGATTTTTGATTCTGTCTCAAAACTTTCCTCACCACATGATCCTCATTCCTTCGCATCACATGTACATACCGTGACAACCGATTTCACACAACTTCTCGGACACAAGTTACAGTAACGAACGGTCACCCATCCACAGACAGATCTCGGCAAGGGGAGCTTAACCTACGATCGACCAGTGCGGCTGTTTTTATAATTTATTATATTTGTATAATTTATTCAGATTCAAACTATATAATTTGATACGAAATCGTGAAATATCTAAAAACAGTAACGTACCTAATTTTACTGCTATACTCTACCTACGAGTACGTAATTTTATAGCAATAGCAATTTATCGATATACATAAAATAAATTTGATCTGAGTAATAGAAATCCAAACTCATTGGATGATGTGAATAACGTGGGCGATTTAATATAATAAGTACAAACAATCAATGAAAACAATAACACTGTTTATGTTATTACATTCCTGAAGTTATAAGATCAGTGAGCCTAGCTCAAATTCTTCAAGTAAAAGAAACGTCAATTCCAACGACTTTGAATCGAAAACTATACGTATAACTATTCTATATCATTTGAAGTTGTAAAGCAAGCACAAGAAGTTTTACTTATATACATATGAAAAAAGTATTAAAAATAAATTAATAATGTATTCAAAATGAGTATTTTTAAATCGGTGGATTTGAAGTAACGGTAACATCAAGCATTCGGGCTCACACAGAGAATAGTATCTTGATAAAGAAATCAATTTAACACCAAAATCAAGCAAGGCAAAAGGACGGCACGGTTGGTGAAGTGGCTGAGCGATTGGCTGTTGCACTGCGTGTCGTGGGTTCGATCCCCGCACGGAACAAATATTTGTATGACCTACAGATAGTTGTTCCGGGTCTGGCTGTTTGTGTATGTGAGTTTTAATTTTTGTAAACGCACCCACGATACATGAGAAATTCCTAGTGTGGGGTGACGTTTTTAAGAAAGAAAGAGTCAGCAGGACCAACGTGACAGTTTTGTGTGCCATTTTTATTTTAACACCTTATTTCAAGCCGTATTGTATTATTTATATTCTGAAAACTATTTACCAAATACAATTAACACCTTAATTGCCAGACAACGAGACACAATAGAAAATGTATTGTTTGTCGGTCACCTGGCGTTCAACGTGTTAAAGCATTAATAGTTACTGTTAGGGCTGATTCGAGACGGCTCGTGAAATGATCCGAGAGCGGCCTTAGCCAAACTACATTTTTTTTAAGGTTTAGGTACTAGGCAGCAGTTGTTATAAAAAATAAAAATTAAAACATTATTTTTATACTATCTATAGGACTACTACACTATTCGTTTCTTACGTTTCTTATACTATCTATATCTTGTCTTTTTCAAGTCGTGAAGGAAGTTTTGACTATGAATGTAGATAATTATAAAGTAAAGGAAGACCAAAGAAACGATAAGCGGATCGTGCGAAAGATGATATGGCTAGAAAGGAGATGACTGTAGAGATGACGGCAAATAGAGATGTATGGAAGAAGAAGATATGTTATGGCGACACTTAAAAAAAATCAGATAAGCAGGCAGGAGTTTGATGATGAGAGCTTAGCTCTTCAAGCTATCGACATTCTAGCAACAACTAAAATCAAATCATACAAGTATCCAGGCATAATAAAAACTTGTAAGCCATACAAATGTTTATTCCTATGCGGGGAACGAATTCACGACCTCGGGCACATAAGGCGCGCACTGCGTCATATCTGTCGTTAGATATACATTTACATAATACAGACACGGTTACATGTAAGCGCCCTGTGCATGAGATAATTATTTTATAAGCTCTTTTAGAGCCGTTTATGTTGTGTATGAGCAGCTACTAAACGCGGTGAACACTGCTACTAGATATAACACATCATCATCATCTGCTTAGCCATTTCCCAACTTGGGTCAACGATTTTAAAAAGAAATGAAAAAAATAAATAAGAAATAAAACACAAATAAGTTGGGTCAGCTTCCAGTCTAACCGGATACAGCTGAATACCAGTGCTTTACATTGAGCGACTGCATATCTGACCTCCACAACCCAGCTGCTGAGCAAACGATACCCCTTGGTAAGACTGGTTGTCAGACTGACGGGCATCTGACTAAACGTAACGCCTGTCAAAGATCTTCAAATGACAGCTACCGCTAGATATAACTCACCATCTAACAAAATTGATCCAATATTATAAGGTAATCTGATTGTTAGCACTGAATAAACCATTTTACTTCTGTTCCGATTTTGTGTAAATATTTGATTGAATTAATTAAGATGTAGAACTCTGAAGTTAAATAACTAACAGCCTCTTTATAGTGTAGTATTTTACATGTTCTTTTTCGTTAAGAAATTTTAAGAAAATCACGATTTCTGTGAGAAAAAAATATAACAGAAACGGTTAATTACGTGCTTCCGAAACTGCATCGAAGCATCTATAAAAATACTAATTACAAAAAAGATAGAGAGAGATAGAGTTAAATGAAGCATATTCTGTGTATTTATTAATTTACTCAGTATGTTAATAAGTACGCCTCTGTTTACCAAATTAGTAGAGCAAAAGAAACTAGTCAAATACAAATCAGACTCACAGTCAACAGTTTCGCAGTCGCGATGAATATCGACTGCAAAAAGAAGTTTGTATTTCATAGACTTTCTTAAATAAACTTTGAACGAAAATTCAGCGGGTAAAAATCTATCATCGTCTATTCTGTACACTTAGGGGTAGATTTCTTGTTTCAAATTTCAATGGAACCACCTTTCATACTCTATCCAGTATTAAAATTACTATCGAAATCGGACTGTAAAAAGTTACGGTTGATCATACAAAAAAAAATATGTAAAGGTGTCGAATTGAGAATCTCCTCCTTTTTTCGTCGGTTGAAAACAAATTAATATCTAAGTTTGTAACCGAAAATATTCCATTATTTATGAAGTTCTTAGTTACATAAATAGAATAGTAATATTATAGAATAGTAATTATTATAATATTTGACGGCACGATTCGTCGATTCCCACACGGAACAAATATTTGTATGGCCTACAGGTAGTGGTACCGGGTCTGACTGTTCGTGAATCTGACATAAAATGTTTGTAAACGCACCCACGACACAGGAGAAATTCCTAGTGTGGGGCAACGTTATTCAAAAGTATCCACAGGATAATAATTATGAAGAACAAAAGAAAATCAAGGGTGTTAGACAGTGATGCCGAAGACAATAGGACCCTCATTAGAAAATGTTTGTGTGGGGGAAGGATGAACAACAATAGTTGATCCAGACTAGGGACGTCGGAAAACTTTAAAACTATAAGACACAATAATTATATGATATCGATATTTCGAAAATATTTCGACATCGCTTGCCCCAATTTTTATAATATACAATAATATCATAACATCGATGTATTTCGCATAACCTTATTGAGAGCTATATTTTTTTCGTATTTAAACTCCGGCCTGTATAATATAGCTAGGATAATTTCATTTTCGATAGATATTTTTTTAGATAGACGTCAATAACATCGACATATTTAACGAATGATAAATATTGAGCAGTACAGAGGCCAGCACATCAAGCTACCCCAAATTGCTTTGATAGTTTTTCAACTTTATTAAAATTTGACAGTTTGGGGTAGCTTGATGTACAGGCGTCTGTACATGTACATATATTTTTTCGGTAAGCCTAAATCTCCTTAAGCTTTTCTTTGCCTCGTTTATTCCTGCTGACAGTGTTAAAGGATTTCCTTCAGTGAGTAAAGGGAAGGCAAAACAGGATTATGATTAAAAGCTTTACACTTTTGACTTTGCAGCCATGTTTCCTTTTAACCTCTAAAAGGAAATATGGATGCAAACTCAAAATATTAAGCTACTTGTACTGGGATTATCAGTTGTGGGTGGGTAGAAACATCGGCCTCATCTGAAACATTACAATGTAAGCAACTCAATTACTAAACAAAGATCTTTTCAAAAACTTCCGCATTAAAAAGCCGCAGGCGTTATACAAACACGAAACCGCTAAAAAAATCATTGCTTGCAAATTCAACATTTATGTAAGTGACGCTGAATGAAAACCCACTAAAAGCGTGCCCGCTAGCTCCATCATAAACTTGAAAGGCGCAAAGGGGTCGACTGCAGTGCGTGCAGGCCACAGGTGGGGGGTGATATTCTCCCCTTCATCTCGTTTCATCCCCAGTGCCGAGTGGACGGCCGCCGGATTCGCACGTACACGTGCGCTGCGCCGTCGCAAAAACACGCGTCGAAAACAATACCAATCCGCGTTCGCTTCGCGTTCGTTTATCAAGTGTCATTTTTCAAAATAAGAAGGTTCGATTCGAATTTTGAAATATAACGGTTTTGTCTGTGATCAGTTTAGTGTTGTGAAATAGTTTCAAATGTTTATTAAAGTGAGGTAACAGGAATGGATGGAGAGAATCGGATCATTTTGAACGTTGGCGGTATAAGGTGGGTAGTTGTGTTTTATTTCACCGTGGAACAAAATAAGCTTTACTAAGGGGAAATTGAACCAAACGTTTGGACCTAAAATGAGTTTTATACTGCGTAAAAAAATTACATCTTTCAGTTTTTGTATGGAGAAAATGCAAAAAATTAAATACTTAATCCAACCTTTAGGAAATAAAGACAAACATTTATTCGCAACAGGTTGTAACACGCACTGTAAATAGATCTTGGAACGAAAATAAAAAAGAGCATGTCTCACGGATGCGCCAAAAAGGTCCATCTCAGCGGTAATGCAAGACAGGTGCTGTCTGACTCTGTTTTATGATCCTATAGGAATAATTGACGGATTTGGAACACATGACATACACAATAAAGACGCAATTTGATCAAAACTGAGGTTTCTTAAAAAATCTTTTGAATGAATGGTGATTAGTTTTGCACACTATATATGTCTAGTATTTCTTCAAAAGGTCTGTACATAATTATTACAAAAGATTAAGAGTTTTTTTTACCATTTCCTTATACATTTGCAGGGTTAAAATACAAGAGTTGCTTACACTGCTTTTATTTTTGTGTGCGGACGTCCTTTTTCCCTGAAACCATGACCAGAGGATTTATTATGAGAAATTCCTCAAATACCGATTCGAAGTACTGTCGTGCGGTATTGGGAAATTATTTTCATGACGAATTTGACGTATTTATTCATGAATTTTCAGTTGAAATCAATGCAATAAAAATGTTTATATCACAGGAACTATTGACATGATTTTAAAAGATTGATGCTGTGGAATAATATAATATTATAATAACATAATATAAATAATAGTTAGGGTGCTGATGGGGTCGCCGCGTTTTTGTAATGCTTCAGGGATGTTTGCTGAAGCCCGCGTAGATTGTTTTTATACAGTAATGTGTAAGAGATGCGCTTCCCTGGTACGCAGGGTGCGGGACAGCACCAGCGTCCTAAAAATGATCTCCGGCCGACTGGATTGCGCGGTCGTTAACCGGTGATTAAAATTAATTAATTTATATTACATTTTAGTTTACTAACATAGGGTTTAAAATCAAAAAATCAAAATCAAATCAATTTATTTGTCAAACATAGGTATTAACATTTTAGACTGATCTTAGGAACTAGATAGTGCGCTATGTTTTGTCAATTTTGACATACAAATATTTATAGAAAAAATATGCATGCATGCGTAGTTATGAACTTTAAATATGAAATTAATTACATATTGGAATTGAATAGAATTATTATTTTAGATTAAATTACAATACTTTAAATCGTCTTTGGTATTAAATTATTATCATTTAAAAAGTCTTCAATTTTATAGTAACATTTGTCAATTAGTAATAATGTAAATTTGTTACTAATACTATGAGTTATGTTACTTGATTAAATAATTGGTAAGTTTCCTTAGACACCAAATTACTTTACCTGGGAATCTAAGTAGATTATCCATATAAAACGAACATCTGTTTGTTCCAGTCATTTAGTAAATTGTTTCACTCTTGTATGAGCTGTGGAGGTAATCTTCCAAATGGTCCAGCTGAACCTCGGATCTTGCTAATATAGAAGAATGGCTGGCGTAACCTACTTATTACCACCTGCTCTTAATTACACTTTGCTTCTCATCAATACATCCATACAAATAATTTAAAATTGAAGTGTCTGTTTGTGACGTCAAAATAACAGCTTTACTTACATAATGCGTGTGAAATTAATACAGGGTACCAAAAAACTATTTCTTTAAATGTTTGTTTGTCTATGTGTTTGTTTGGGGTAATCTCTGAAAAGGCTGGGCCGATTTATACGGGATTTTTACTGGCAGATAGCTGGTTTTGTAAGAAGTAACTTAAGCTATATTTATTATAGAAAAATAACTATGATTTCGAGAAAAACAATTAAAACCACAGAATTTCCTCGCGGATAACGTCCCGGGTAACAGATAGTACATACATAATCCTCACGCTTTTTTTTACGTAAGGGCAGGTAGGAATTACAAAACGCCACCCGCTACGATACTAAAATACTCCTTTTGCTTCGTTATATTTCACATATCTGGTCATACACGCACGCCAGTTTATTTTAGTCTAAGCAAATATTGTATTTCGTAAGTAATCAAGGTTTTACCGTATCTCTTTCACATACCTATTTTACAATATAAGTTTGTGAAAACGATGGTTTAAGTAATCTATTTTCACAATTCCTCTCAGTCTTATACAAGTAGAGTTTTTCAGTCGTACTTAAATTAAATCACCAGTTCGTCTCATTTCAGTACGATCGAAAATGAGGTTTTTTTTTATATTTTCAGCCGAAAGAAGTTTTTATGTGTTGATTAGTTTATAGTGGGCAACATAACATAACCGTTCATCACACAATTATCGAGACTCCTCCGTGCCTAAAAAAGCACGTTAAGCCGTTGGTTCCAGCTATCATTTGTAGATCTTTGACAGTCGTTACGGGTAGTCAGAAACCCGAAAGTCTGTCAACCAGTCTTACCAAGGGGTATCGTGTTGCCCATTAACTGGGATGTGGAGATCAGATAGGCAGTCGCTCCATGTAAAATACTGGTATTCAGCTGCATCCGGTAAGACTGAAAGCCGACCTCTACATAGTTGGAAAAAGGCTAAGCAGATGATGATAAAGTTTATGGTTGACAGAAATATAAATTCAGGGTCAATTTTACACCAAAATTATCTCTACAATTTTCTAAAACACCTACTTACTCGTAGTTATTAATAAGCAATTTGTGTGTGTCGGCCGACTCTATTAGTAAGACAAGTTTTACCAAGAGTACCTGTGCTTAAATTATCTTTTTAACTACACAAAACAAAAAACTATCGAAGCAGCTACTGACAGGTATCTAGGGAGAGGAACCTTTTAGAAATATTTATGCTGAGTCCAGTAAGTACTGCTTTTAGCGTGATGACCTTGACCCAACATCCTTACAGGACCCTTTTTAGAGGTTGATCAAGGCGCTTCACCATTAGAAGATTGACTACATGAACTATAGGCACATTATCTTCCTTTGACCAGAACTATTTAGGGGTTTTCATCTATACCTATAACTGATGGCACGGATTTTGAGCGCTCTGGGGGCACGTAAATTCACGCATAAGCAAGCACTATTTACTAAACTCGACTAGTGCACAATTCAAGGTCAGCACAAGATCCGACCCGGTAACTATACTACTATCAAGCATCATCTCTTCTATCTAGCCTTCTTTATATTGTAAATATCTTTTCATTACAAATATAAAATAACTAATGCTGGACAATCCACACAGCATCGTCTAGCCCCGAGCTAAGCAGAGCTTGTGTTATGGGTACTAGATGAGTGATAAACTTAATGCCATACATTACATAGATAGATAATTTTATTATACATAGCAAATACCCAGAACACGCGGAACAAATCTTTGTAGATCGTACAAACATTTGACCCAGGGCGGGAATCGAACCCGCAACCTCCTGCGTCGCAGGCGGACCTCCGCCCGCCGCGCCACATCAGTCGTCAATCTCTTATATCCTAGATATCTTTCCATACTTAAGTGAGGGATATGAAAATAAAGGTGCATTTCCTCATCCTCCATTGGTAGGGAGGATATTCCGAGCAGACGGATGTTGTGTCTGGTGGGCTACTGCCCTACTGTTGTTGTCGGGTTGCCATATTTATGAAAATCGCGATGATAAGTCTGCTATCTATGATAGGTTCGTCTAGTTCATATGATTCTATAAATATCTAAGGATATATTCAGGCGTTTGGAGATCATCAGGTCGTTTCGTACTTAACAAAAGGTTCAATCAATCTATTACACTATTTTTTTCAAGAAATATTGAGGTTATTTATGAAATATCCTTGTTTTTCCTCGTCGCAAAAAAAAAAATAAAGAAAGAAAATCATTTACTGGTAATAGGTATTGAGACGCGCATGTTATGCTTAAAAATATATTATTGTGTATGTCACGGGTGCGCTGAAAAGGTCGGCATTTCTAAAAAATAAACATTAAATTTAGAACTGTCGACGTAATGATTATGTAAAGGTCAGTTCAGTCTACATACGTTATAATATACATATAGTACTAGCCTGCGACATCTTCCACGTAGAAATTCATGGGTTTTAATTGTTTTGCAAGGAACCCTTAATGTTTTTCTAAAATAAAAGCAACTTAATTTACTCCTTATGTAAATACTATAATCCTTCTCGTACAAATCAGTCCAGCCGTTTCAGAGATTACCCCAAACTAAGAGACGGACAGAAAGACAAGAATTAAAAAAAATGTTTTTTGGTATAACTACCTTATATTCCGGACCGGAGTGATGGAGGTAGACTGTCTTCTTAAAGGGTTCCAGTGACTAAGATCCTCAGTAGTTTATTTATTTATTTTCAGGATCACCAACGAGAAAAACATTACAATTCGATATTACAACATTATAACTTATACAGTATACACTATCCTGTAATGCATACTCAATTACAGGTAACCACAGCTAACACATTGTCTAATATACATGCTCTGAATATTTGAATAAATAAAAAATACTTAGAAATAAACAGTTCCCTTGCTAATAGTAATTATTAATTAAATAGTAATGAGGAACCGATTGAAGAAGACCGTAGGTATATTATTTCATATGAAAGCAAAAAGCTGTTATTTTGATATTACAAACAGACACTTCAGTTTTATTGATTTGTATATAGATGAGAGAAGCTCAGCATACACGTGCTGCACACAAGTCTATGCTTAAGAAATGACGCAATATGCTATACTATACAACGAAATACTACAGCGTAGTCTGAACTGAGTCTAAATCCAAACAAGATACTCCATTACGGATTATTGTTGAATCAAACCCCAATCTCCAGGATTATCAAAAGCAGAATAGTAAGATATATATTTGTTCAGGTCGTACGTTCATATTTCACGATTAGCAAAGCAAATAGGGGCGATCCCATGAGGAATGGAGTTTACACATTAGCTTTTGTACAGGAAAGTTAAATGAATTTGCGTAATTTATGTTGGCGTTCTTTTGGATGGCTCTGTAAGAAAAATGTGGTCATTTACGGAGATTTTTGTACGGTTTTTTGTGTTCGTGAAGATTATCGTCATTATGACTCGTAGGCATTAAGGGGCTCGTGGTTAAGTCAAGTGGCGTAGATAGTACTTAAGGGACCTTGCAACAGAATTTGTTGGGGACCCTTTGCCTTGGCGTTAAGAGTAATGTTAGATTTGCAAAATCAATAAAATGCCACTTTGACTTGGAAATAGTTACGCTGTTATAGCAATCTTTCTAAGAGAATGCCCAAAAAATTAAGTGTTCTAGATAGGGATAAGTTAAGGTCAACGTTATCTTACTAAGAGAAAGCATGAGGGAACGGAAAGTTGGAGAATTCTGACCTGGATAGGTTATATATCTGTCATTGTGATTACTAAGAGTGTACAAGAGCGAGGCAAGCTAGCTCAAAAATTTGATAGGTTAGATATTTTGTATGATTTTTCTTAATTATTGCAAGAGACCCCGATTTTTTTTTAACGTTGCCCCACACTAGGTATTTCTCCTGTATGGTGGGTGCGTTTATAAACATTCAAACTCACATACACAAACAGCCAGACCCGGAACAACAACCTGTAGGTCAGAAAAATATTTGTTCCGTGAGGGAATCGAACTCACGACACGCGGCGCAGCAGTCGATCGCTCAGCCACTGCGCCAACCGTGCCGTCAATTGTATCGCACCTGCAGCTTGAAGATTTTGTTAGACATACCAATAAGAATATGAGTTTGTAAAAACAATTAAAAAAAATGGGTACACATAGCTCCGGGGCTCCGTATCCTTGATACGACGGTAGTACACTCCTTGGTGAAGTTATACCAGCTGCATGGGTTGATAATAAAGGTTCAGACACCCTTGTCGAAGTCGGTCCATTCACTACCATACAACGACCGATGTGGCGCGGCGGGCGAAGGTCCGCCTACGACCCAGGAGGTTGCGGGTTCGATTCCCGCCTTGCGACAAATGCTTGTACGATTTACAAATATTTGTTCCGGGTGTTCTGGGTATTTGCTATGTATAATAAAAAATATCTATCTATGTAATGTATTGTGTTAAGTATATCAGTCATCTAGTACCCATAACACAAGCTCTGCTTAGCTTGGGGCTAGATGATGCTGTGTGGATTGTCCAGCAATATTTATTTTATTTATTGTAAAGGACAGTCTGGCCTGTTAACAGTCATAAAAAAACATAATATAAAGAAAAAAAAACTCAAGTAAGTACTCGAATACACATTCTTAGATCAGATACTTCTCTTTAGACCAAAACAATCGGAAAACATTAGCGCTGTGAACGAATTTTAAGGATACCAATCGAGGATTAGCAAGTATAGACGGAAATTGCCCCTCCTATAAGCAATTTCTTTATTATTTGGGTACGTGTAACTCAAAGATATGTAAACATTTTGGTCTCAAGACCTCAATTTGTTTCTGAAATAAGGGAAGGCTGTTTATCCATCGGCCGCCGGAGCTATCTCTCCCAGTTTACTTTAGCGGAATGGGCGATTAGAAAAATAATCTTTTGGTGTGTTTTTCTTTCATTTTCTTAAACCTTATTTATGTACTTATAATCTCTGATGGCTCTACAGTAGGTACCTTATATAGGTGCTGTAGAGCCATCATGGATGTTTATGAGTTTATGTTTTGCGATAGTCAATTTTTTTAAGGCAATTATAGAGACCGGCTTTAGGCTACGAAGCACTTTTATGTAAATCGTAACTACAATATTATAAAGAGGAAAGATTTGATTCTTTGTATGTTTGTTTGTTTCTTATTTGTAATAATAAATTATTTGTAATTAAAAAAATAATTACATATTGGAATTGAATAGAATAATTATTTTAGATTAAATTACAATACTTGAAATCGTCTTTGGTATTAAATTATTATCATTTAAAAAGTCTTCAATTTTATAGTAACATTTGTCAATTAGTAATAATGTAAATTTGTTACTAATACTATGAGTTATGTTACTTGATTAAATAATTGGAAAGTTTCCTTAGACACCAAATTACTTTACCTGGGAATCTAAGTAGATTATCCATATAATACGAACATCTGTTTGTTCCAGTCATTTAGTAAATTGTTTCACTCTAGTATAAAGATATGAGCAGTGGGGGTAATCTTCCAAATGGTCCAGCTGAACCTCGGATCTTGCTAATATAGAAGAATGGCTGGCGTAACCTACTTATTACCACCTGCTCTTAATTACACTTTGCTTCTCATCTATACATCCATACAAATAAATAAAATTGAAGTGTTTGTGACGTCAAAATAACGGCTTTTTACTTAATGCGTGTGAAAATAATATAGGGTACCAAAAAACTGTTTCTTTAAATGTTCGTAATAAGTCTGAAATCGCCAACCCGTCTTGAGCAAGCGTGGTGATTAATGCTCATGCCTTCTCTGTATTAGAAGAGGCCTTTGCCCTGCAGTGGGACAGTAATAGGCTGGTACTACTACTACTTGTCTATCTGTTTGTTTGGGGTAATCTCTGAAATGGCTGGGCCGATATAGACGGGACTTTCACTAGCAGATAGCTGGTGTTATAAGAAGTAACTTAAGCTACATTTATTATAGAAAAATAACTATGATTTCGAGAAAAGCAATTAAAACCCCTGAATTTCTTCGCGGATAACGTCCCGGGTAACAGATAGTACATACATAATCCTCACACCTTTTTTCACATAAGGGCAGGCAGGATTCCAATCAAGACATTTTAAATATGCTTGTTGTTTCTTCGGATCCTTTGCTAAGTGCACAAAGGCCTAAGTTAGATGCCAAGAAAAAGCAGAGCTTTTTTGCTGAAACTCTCGACTTAATTCAATTTCAGGAAACTGAGTTCGAGTTTTTGGATATATCCAATCTGGATGCTGACTCAGAATTGGAGTCTGACAACGAGAGTGATAAGGAAAATTTGTAAAAAAATATATATGTACTTATTTGTAAATTTGTATTTGAGTCTGTTTGGGTTTTTTTTTTGTAATTTAATGATATTTTGTCTTTTTTTTTATTTATTTTACTTTATTTTACAAATGCTTAGTATTAATTCCTTAAATTAAATTATTTTGTATATAATATAACTTTATATGTTACTTAAATAAGAGTTTGATAATCTTTTTTTATTTAAATTAGTAAAAATGGGTCAAAAAACAGCAATTTTTTAATTTATTTTTTCTTGTTTTGTGTCTTCTTAATATTTGGGTTAATAACATATCGAACTTTTTAACTTGGACACTAAAAGGGATCGTTTTACATGTAAAAATAAATAAAAATATTTTGACGATTTTTTTTTAAAAAAACGGCATTAAATTTTTCGTCAAATCGGCAACCAAAAAATCATAAATAATTAGCACTATGACCACCTCCAAGGATATTACGGTTAAACATGCCGTTTAGGAGATAATTCGATTTTTCATACTAGCTTCATACAAATTTTTCGTAAAAAAAATATATTTCCTTCGTTTATGGGCAGAATTAACTCGGGTGTCATTTTTGTACATAGTAATGATCAGCAGAAGTCATTTCCAGCAAAAAAAAAAACATTTAAGAAATCGAGATCCTATGTCTTCTACAGCCGATTTTCGATCCACCGTGCGCCACCTGGTACGATCCTGACATACTCCTTTTGCCTCGTTATATTTCACACATCTGGTCATACACGCACGCCAGTTTATTTTAGTCTAAGCAAATATTGTATTTCGTAAGTAATCAAGGTTTTACCGTATCTCTTTCACATACCTATTTTACAATATAAGTTTGTGAAAACGATGGTTTAAGTAATCTATTTTCACAATTCCTCTCAGTCTTATACAAGTAGAGTTTTTCAGTCGTACTTAAATTAAATCATCAGTTCGTCTCATTTCAGTACGATCGAAAATGAGGTTTTTTTTTTATATTTTCAGCCGAAAGAAGTTTTTAAGGTTTATAGTTGGCAACATAACATAACCGTAAGTCACACTATTAACGAGACTCCTCCGTGCCTCGTATTGCTGTCATTTGAAGATCTTTGACAGTCCTTACGGGTAGTCAGAAACCCGAAAGTCTGTCAACCAGTCTTACCAAGGGGTATCGTGTTGCCCAGTAACTGGGTTGTGGAGGCCAGATAGGCAGTCGCTCCATGTAAAATACTGGTATTCAGCTGCATCCGGTAAGACTGGAAGCCGACCTCTACATAGTTGGAAAAAGGCTAAGCAGATGATGATAAAGTTTATGGTTGACAGAAATATAAATTTAGGGTCAATTTTACACCAAAATTATCTCTATACTTTTCTAAAACACCTACTTACTCGTTGTTATTAATACGCAATTTGTGTGTGTCGGCCGGATTCTATTAGTAAGACAAGTTTTACCAAGAGTACCTGTGCTTAAATTATCTTCTTTAACTACACAAAACAAAAAACTATCGAAGCAGCTACTGACAGGTACATCTGGGGAGAGGAACCTTTTAGAAATATTTATGCTGAGTCCAGTAAGTACCGCTCTTAGCGTCATGACCTTGACCCAATATCCTTACAGGACCCTTTTTAGATGTTGATCGTGCCGCTTCACCATTAGAAGATTGACTACATGAACTATAGGCACATTATCTTCCTTTGACCAGAACTATTTAGGGGTTTTCATCTATACCTATAACTGATGGCACGGATTTTGAGCGCTCTGGGGGCACGTAAATTCACGCATAAGCAAGCACTATTTACTAAACTCGACTAGTGCACAATTCAAGGTCAGCACAAGATCCGTCCCGGTAACTATACTACTATCAAGCATCATCTCTTCTATCTAGCCTTCTTTATATTGTAAATATCTTATCATTACAAATATAAAATAACTAATGCTGGACAATCCACACAGCATCGTCTAGCCCCGAGCTAAGCAGAGCTTGTGTTATGGGTACTAGATGACTGATAAACTTAATGCCATACATTACATAGATAGATAATTTTATTATACATAGCAAATACCCAGAACACGCGGAACAAATCTTTGTAGATCGTACAAACATTTGTCCCAGGGCGGGAATCGAACCCGCAACCTCCTGCGTCGCAGGCGGACCTCCGCCCACCGCGCCACATCAACCTCTTATATCCTAGATATCTTTCCATACTTAAGTGAGGGATATGAGATGACTTCGCTCTACGCGCTCGACCCGAACGGACGTGCCGCTCTCGCTGCTCCCGCTCCTCGCTCGCTGCGTGACTCTTCACGCTCCGCCATTGTTGCGCCTCCGCGCAACTCCGCCGTAGTCGCCGACTACGAAGAATCCCGTGCATCAGAGCCGTCTTTTTCAAGACAGTGGGTTACTGATTTCGCTATTTCGTTAACGGAAACGTGCGTCTAACGTCTTTGGCCCCTTCAGGGCTAAAACCACAGTTTCGTGGTCTCTCGGTGGATACCTTACGGTGCCAACGAAGCCGAGTGCGGTGTTGACCCGATACACCGGCCGAGCCCCTTCAGGGTGAGGCAGTCAAGTCGGCAGGGAGCTAGAAGCTTGGCCTTGGGGGATCTCCTAGTCAGCTCTAGTCTCTATTTTCCTTCCCCAGCAACTCACCTGGTGTCGGTTGGGTGTGTCTACCCCTTCGCACCAGACTGGTCAGGGCCCCGTTCGCACAATAAGATCTGCGACGGGATCACAAGCTTAGGGCTCACCCGAGGTACTCACCTCCCTGCCTACACCCGGCAGGGAGGGTTTGGTCACACATCCCCGGGCGTACCCACCCGGGGAGTTAGAGATAGGTTTAGGCGTAGGCCCCAAAATTACTCCCTAACGGGACTTTTTCTCGGCCATGACGGACGCTGACTTATTAGCGTTCGTCAGGGAGGTCCTCTTAAAGGACCCGGACATCCGCGCCAAATATGGCGGTAAAAACGTAGCCTTCGACAGGCTGGCCGCTCAACCGGAGCGAATTATTCGCGTCGATAATCACTCGTCGCCGTCCCCGTCCGCGAATGCAGGTAGTCTTCCATTGTCCAAAAAGACAATGGCACCGGTATACCCGGAACCCGCGCCCCGTCCGTTGGTCGATAGCCCCTTATCGCCGACCTCTTCCACGAACGCGGGTAATCCGGCGCCTTTGTCCAAAAAGACAATGGCACCGGTATACCCAGAACCCGCGCCCCGTCCAACGGTCGATAGCCCTTTATCGCCGACCGCTTCCACGAACGCAGGTAGTCCGGCGCCTTTGTCCAAAAAGACAAAGGCACCGAAATACCCGGAACCCGCGACCCGTCCGGCCTCGGCTTTTGTACCTATTACCGCCAGGTGCAACATAAGTCCCATTCTCGGAATGCCAGCCCCCGCGCATGACGATTCCGATGAATCAGTTGATAGGATGGACACGACTGTCCCTCGTTCACGCAGCTGCTCAGAGGCAGAGGAGTCTCCTTCCTCCTCGTCCGAAGACGACTACCAAGTCGTAGGAAAAGGAGGAAAGAGGAAGCCCTCTAAAGCTCCCTCACAGGCCACCAAGGCCAAAAAAATCGGCGCCCCGTCCTCAGTCGACGAATCCGCGCCCTCTCCCCCCCGCTCCCCCGTACCCCTGGCACAGGCCTCCGGTACGGGCCCTAACGGCACCGCCACCCGTAAGGCGAAGCCACCTCCCCCTGTCTTCATCCAAGACAAGGCGAAGTGGACAGCCGTCTCCAAAATGTGTGTTGATCGCAGGATCAACTACACCAACGCCCGAGCTACCCCTCTGGGTATCAAGGTAACCCTGCCGTCAGCAAATGACTACAGGGAAATAGTATCCCTTTTACGTGGGAAGGCCATCTCCTTCCACACCTATTCCCTCCCTGAGGAGACACCAACCCGTGTGGTTATCAGGCGTATCCCCAGGGAGATCCGAACGGAGGACATCCTGGCCGACATCCGCGCCCAAGGTGTCCCCGCGTCCGCCGTCCACCGCCTTCATAAGGCCCGGGGTGGGCTAGTTTATGATATGGTCCTAGTAATTTGCGACCCCACAGAAGGGCACCACCCCATATTCAACATCAAAACGGTGTGTGCCCTGTCCGGTATTAAAATCGAAAAACCGTACCGTCCCCATCTAATTGGCCAGTGTCATCGCTGCCAATTGTACGGCCACTCTCAGCGAAACTGCTTCGCCAGGCCCAGATGCGTCAAGTGTCTGGGCGACCACGCCACGGGCAAATGCGACCGTCCCAAGGACCGCACTAAATGCATTGAACCACCGAGTTGTGTTCTGTGCGGACAGTCCGGTCATACCGCGAACTTCCGAGGGTGCCCGCGAGCCCCAAAGTCGTCTTCCCAAAGGTTGATGAGACGTGCAAACGCTCGTCAACAAAGGGAATGCCCCTCTACTAGGGCGCCACCCCCGCCATCGTCTGCGCTCCCTGAGCGCCTTAGCCCACAGAGGTCATCTCCGTGGAACAAGCTGAACCACCAGAAGGCCTTCCCGGCCCTGGCGGCTAAACACAGCCACCCACCGGCGCTGATGGATTCACC
Organism: Phlogophora meticulosa; assembly: GCA_905147745.2. Lineage (NCBI taxonomy): Eukaryota > Metazoa > Arthropoda > Insecta > Lepidoptera > Noctuidae > Phlogophora > Phlogophora meticulosa. The sequence goes on along the minus strand of LR990535.1, from coordinate 2,075,927 downwards.
CATCCCGGCGCCGACCCCAGCCCCTGCAGTCCAGGCTACCCTGACCGCAGAGGCTAAGGTTTCCGCCTTCCGTACTCAGCCTACGGAGGCTCTTTACGACGACAAAATCCGTACACAGCGCAATATGAACGTCATATTGCCAGTGTACTTAATCTTCTGCAACCGCGAAGCCGATCGTCTAGCCGATCGCTTAGAGGCTACCACAGACCCTAGGAAGCGCATCGAAGCGCTCATGGAGGCCCCCTCGGTGCTCCGTGACCTAGAAGCCCACTTTAATAACCGCAATGGATAGGTACGTTAACGCCAGAACCTTGAAACCGCGATCCCTAAAGTTAGGATACGTCAATATAAATGGCTTACTCCAGCAACGGGCTGAGTTTGCCAACTTCCTCCGCGATCACCAACCGGACGTCCTCCTCATACAGGAGACGTTCCTCAAACCGCACAACCGCGACCCCAAAATTGCAAACTACCGTATGGTGCGCAATGATAGATCCCGCTGCCACAAGGGCGGTACAATGATTTATTATAAAAACTCATTGCACTGTGTCCCTTTAACTTCTCCTCCCCCGACCTCGCTCCTTGAGTACTCTATCTGTCGGCTCGGCATGACTGGCCATCAGCCAATTACTATTGTATCCGCGTACTGCCCTCCCGCTCGTGGGAGGGACGACATCCCAGCTTTATCCCACGATATCTCGGTTCTTCTCGGCTTGAGTGACTCCGTTATCATAGCGGGCGATCTCAACGCCAAGCACCCCGCGTGGAATAGTAATGTAACCAACGCCAGAGGGAGGGCTGTCCTCAATCTGGGCGCCTCCCTTAACTATGACGTCATCGCCCCGATGACTCATACCCATTTTCCCCACGATCCTGACCATAGACCTGACATACTGGACATAGCGCTCCTAAAGAATGTAAACCTTCGTTTACAATCGATAGAGGCGCTCCACGAGCTTAACTCTGACCATCGTCCGGTGATGATGACGCTAGTTCCCCGTACGGGTCCGCTTGACCCTGATCAGCCACCCCCGACTCAATTAGTTACCGACTGGAGGAAGGTAAGCGAAAAGCTGAAATCCTCCTCGTCGCCTCTACTCGACTCCATCCCCGATCTAATCACCTCAGTCGCTGACACCACGGGCGCAGTCGACTCGTTTACGGAGCACGTACAGACAGTCCTGAACGACTGTTCAAGGCGGGTTCCGGCGCTGAATGCCCAGCGCTGGAACCTACCGGACGATGTACGGGCTCTGATAACCGAGAAGAACGCGTCCGTCCGTGCCTATAGCGCTTTTCCCTGCTCTGCGAACAAAGCCCACATGCGAATGCTACAGCGTACTGTCAGCAAATGTGTGGCGGAGCATAGGTCGGAGAGCTGGGACAAGATGATCAGTGAGCTAGAGCCCAACCACCATGCCTTCTGGAACCTCCAGAGGAAACTCCGGTCCACCGTAGAGGCTACCATGCCTCCCCTCACTCGTCCAGATAAGAGCGTCGCGTTCGACGACTCGGAAAAATCCGAATGCCTAGCCGAAAGCTTAGAGACTCAATGCTCGCTTAGCTCCCAGCCGTTCGACCAAGCTCACCTCTTAAAGGTAGACGCCGAAGTCGAACGTAGGTCCTCGCTCCCTCCCGTCGACAACCCTGATGATCCTCTGCCTCCCGTCACTCCGGACGAAGTGCAAGACATCATTAAAGGGCTCAAACCGCGCAAAGCCCCCGGTAAGGACGGTATCACCAATAGGGTGTTTCAAATCCTCCCCGCGCAACTCGTTATGCTCATGACCGCCATCTTCAATGGCGCTCTGAGCAACAATATCTTTCCTCAATCGTGGAAAGAAGCCGTGGTTATTGGCATCCCCAAGCCTGGCAAGCCCAAGTCTGAGCCCACGAGCTACCGACCTATCAGTCTGCTCAATGTTTTCGGCAAAATCTACGAGAAGCTTATTTATAAGCGACTCAAGGACTATGTCGAGGCAAAGAGCCTGATACCGAACGAACAGTTCGGGTTCCGGCCGGGACACTCGTGTGTTCAACAGGTGCACCGCGTAGTCGAACACGTCAGCGCGGGCTTTCAGAGAGGCGCGCTCACCGGCGCCCTCTTCTTCGACATTGCGAAAGCCTTCGACAAGGTCTGGCACAACGGGTTGTTATACAAGCTATACCAACTCGATGTGCCAGATCGTCTCGTGCTCATCTTGCGAGATTTTCTGTCGAATCGTACGTTTAGATATCGCGTAGACGGTACGCTATCGTCACCTCACCCTATCCGCGCGGGCGTCCCTCAAGGATCCGTGCTGTCTCCTCTCTTGTTCTCGCTGTTCACTAGCGACGTCCCTAGGGGTAGAAAGGCCCAGTTGGCGCTTTTCGCCGACGACACGGCCATCTACGTTACCGGTAACAACCCTACCACCATAGCTCGCACCCTCCAAACTTCCGCAAACGTCTTAGGCGCTTGGTTCCGGAAATGGAGAGTCGAGGTCAATCCCGACAAAAGTCAAGCGGTTCTCTTTAGGAAACCCGGACGCCGCAATGTCCCCACGCCTAGTCCGTTAGCCATGTACGGCAAGCCTATCCCTTGGGATAAGCGAGCCAAATACTTAGGTGTGATACTCGATCACAGACTTTCGTTCGCCGAACACATAAAGGCGGCGCGTTCGCGCGCCGTCTTCGCGTCCGGCAGGCTTTATTGTATGACCAACGAGAAAAGCAAGTTGTCACTCAGGTGCAAATTGCGGCTCTTCGTCTCGGTCATCCGACCAATCATGACATACGCTTGCGCAGTGTTCGCTCACGCCAAGCCGTATCATATTCATAGGCTTCAGACCGTCCAGAACCGATTCCTGCGCAGAGTCACGGGAGCCCCCTTCTACGTCCGAAATGAGACTCTCCATGTAGATCTCAAAATACCCACGGTGAAACAGTTCATGAAGCGACTCACCCAGCGCTTCATGGACTGTTCTACCGCTCATCCTAACCCCTTAGTGTCATCGGCCGCCCGATACACTCCCTCGCGAATAAGTACAGTTCGAAGACCAAGACATACACTCACAGAGCCAGATGATCCTATCACTCTCCTCCAGGAGAGCGATAAGGCCACCAGCACTGTTCGCATACAAAAACGGACATTCCGTCCTCGCCGCCGAGGCCCGTCGCGACGACCCCGTCGATGCCCCCCTCCCGACCCTTTGCTAGAGCCAGCCCGCGAAGCTGAGCCGATTAATGTTTAAAATGTCCCTAAATAATGGAACAATCAGATCCAGCCTGTCCCTTGCTGTCCTCTTCAGCGACGTCCTAAGCCGAGGTTCGTACCCCGCAGGGGGTGCCCTTAGCGATAGTCGCTTAGCTTATAAGTTTTTATGCCTGGCTGGAGGCCTTAATTTTAATTAAGCCCCCCACAGGAAAGTTCGGTTGAGCAGTAAATATCCCTAAAGGATAAACTGCGAGATGCCCATTCCAAAAAAAAAAAAAAAAAAATGAGGGATATGAAAATAAAGGTGCATTTCCTCATCCTCCATTGATAGGGAGGATATTCCGAGCAGACGGATGTTGTGTCTGGTGGGCTACTGCCCTACTGTTATTGTCGGGGTGCCATATTTATGAAAATCGCGATGATAAGTCTGCTATCTATGATAGGTTCGTCTAGTTCATATGATTCTATAAATATCTAAGGATATATTCAGGCGTTTGGAGATCATCAGGTCGTTTCGTACTTAACAAAAGGTTCAATCAACCTATTACAATATTTTTTTCAAGAAATATTGTGGTTTTTTATGAAATATCCTTGTTTTTCCTCGTCGCAAAAAAATAAAAAAAATAGGTATAGAGACGCGCATGTTAAGCTTAAAATATATTGTGTATGTCACGGGTGCGCTGAAAAGGTCGGCATTTCTAAAAAATAAACATTAAATTTAGAACTGTCGACGTAATCATTACAAAAATTTTTAAAGGTCACTTCAGTCTACATACGTTATAATATACATATAGTACTAGCCTGCAACATCTTCCAGGTAGAAATTCATGGCTTTTAATTGTTTTGCAAGGAACCCTTAATCTTTTTCGAAAATCTAAACAACCTAATGTTACTCGTTATATAAATAACACAATCTTTTTCATCCAAATCTGTCCAGCCGTTTCAGAGATTACCCCAAAGTAAGAGACAGACAGAAAGACAAGAATTTAAAAAATTGTATTTTTGGTATAACTACCTTATATTCCGGACCGGAGTGTTGGAGGTAGATTGTTTTCTTAAAGGGTTCCAGTGACTAAGATCCTCAGTAATTTATTTATTTATTTTCAGGATCACCAACGAGAAAAACATTACAATTCAATATTACAACATTATAACTTATACAGTATACACTATCCTGTAATGCACACTCAATTACAGGTAACCACAGCTTACACATTGTCTAATATACATGCTCTGAATATTTGAATAAATGCAAAATACTTGGAAATAAACAGTTGCCTTGCTAATAGTAATTATTAGATGAATAGTAATGAGGAACCGATTGAAGAAAAAGACCGTAAATTCTTTCATATGTGAGCAAAAAGCTGTTATTTTGATATTATAAACAGAAAATTCAGTTTTATTTATTTGTATATATTTTATTTATTTTATTTTATTTTATTTTGGCAACAAACAGTCATATAGATCATATAGATATACAAGCTCAGCATACACGTGCTGCACACAAGTCTATGCTTAAGAAATGACGCAATATGCTATACTATACAACGAAATACTATAGCGTAGTCTGAACTGAGTCTAAATCCAAACAAGATACTCCATTACGGATTATTGTTGAATCAAACCCCAATCTCCAGGATTATCAAAAGCAGAATAGTAAGATATATATTTGTTCAGGTCGTACGTTCATATTTCACGATTAGCAAAGCAAATAGGGGCGATCCCATGAGGAATGGAGTTTACACATTAGCTTTTGTACAGGTAAGTTAAATGAATTTGCGTAATTTATGTTGGCGTTCTTTTGGATGGCTCTGTAAGAAAAATGTGGTCATTTACGGAGATTTTTGTACGCTTTTTTGTGTTCGTGAAGATTATCGTCATTATGACTCGTAGGCATTAAGGGGCTCGTGGTTAAGTCAAGTGGCGTAGATAGTACTTAAGGGGCCTTGCAACAGAATTTGTTGGGGACCCTTTGCCTTGGCGTTAAGAGTAATGTTAGATTTGCAAAATCAATAAAATGCCACTTTGACTTGGAAATAGTTACGCTGTTATAGCAATCTTTCTAAGAGAATGCCCAAAAAATTAAGTGTTCTAGATAGGGATAAGTTAAGGTCAACGTTATCTTACTAAGAGAAAGCATGAGGGAACGGAAAGTTGGAGAATTCTGACCTGGATAGGTTATATATCTGTCATTGTGATTACTAAGAGTGTACAAGAGCGAGGCAAGCTAGCTCAAAAATTTGATAGGTTAGATATTTTGTATGATTTTTCTTAATTATTGCAAGAGACCCCGATTTTTTTTTAACGTTGCCCCACACTAGGTATTTCTCCTGTATGGTGGGTGCGTTTATAAACATTCAAACTCACATACACAAACAGCCAGACCCGGAACAACAACCTGTAGGTCAGAAAAATATTTGTTCCGTGAGGGAATCGAACTCACGACACGCGGCGCAGCAGTCGATCGCTCAGCCACTGCGCCAACCGTGCCGTCAATTGTATCGCACCTGCAGCTTGAAGATTTTGTTAGACATACCAATAAGAATATGAGGTTGTAAAAACAATTAAAAAAATGGGTACACATAGCCCTGTATCTTCGGGGCTCCGTATCTTTGATACGATGCGCCCCGATGATCATGATGCTGGTATAACTTCACCAGGGTCGATAATCAAGGTTCAGACACCCTTGTCGAAGTCGGTCCGAGGAAGGGTGACTATTCACTACCATACGACGACCGATCGCAAGGCGGATTCCCGCCTTGCGACAAATGTTTGTACGATTTACAAATATTTGTTCCGGGTGTTCTGGGTATTTGCTATGTATAATAAAAAATATCTATCTATGTAATGTATTGTATTAAGTATATCAGTCATCTAGTACCCATAACACAAGCTCTGCTTAGCTTGGGGCTAGATGATGCTGTGTGGATTGTCCAGCATTATTTATTTATTATTTATTTTATTTATTGTAAAGGACAGTCTGGCCTGTTAACAGTCCTAAAAAAAAACAAAATCTTAATATAAACAAAAAAAAACTCAAGTAAGTACTCGAATACACATCCAAACATACCTTTTAGACCAAAACAATCGGAAAACATTAGCGCTGTGTACAAAATTTAAGGATACCAATCGAGGATTAGCAAGTATAGACGGAAATTGCCCCTCCTGTAAGCAATTTCTTTATTATTTGGGTACGTGTAACTCAAAGATATGTAAACATTTTGGTCTCAAGACCTCAATTTGTTTCTGAAATAAGGGGGCTGTTTATCCATCGGCCGCCGGAGCTATCTCTCCCAGTTTACTTTAGCGGAATGGGCGATTAGAAAAATAATCTTTTGGTGTGTTTTTCTTTCATTTTCTTAAACCTTATTTATGTACTTATAATCTCTGATGGCTCTACAGTAGGTACCTTATATAGGTGCTGTAGAGCCATCATGGATGTTTATGAGTTTATGTTTTGCGATAGTCAATTTTTTTAAGGCAATTATAGAGACCGGCTTTAGGCTACGAAGCACTTTTATGTAAATCGTAACTACAATATTATAAAGAGGAAAGGTTTGATTCTTTGTATGTTTGTTTGTTTCTTATTTGTAATGGATAAACTCAAGAAATACTTAACGGATTGAAAAAAATCTTTCACATATAGAAAGCTATATGTATATCAGCGAGTAACATAGGCTATATTATTCAAAACTGCGCTTTCTAGGGGCTGGCCCCTTTAAAGGGTAGTTTTAAAAATGGTAAAGTTTGAAGATAGAAGTACGAAATCCATGCAGACGAAGTCGCTGGCAAAGTGCTAGTGTGTAATATACAGAGGTCGGAATTACGTAGAGTTATTTATGTACTTGCATCAAAATGTTGATATTAATATGGATCTTCCCAGGATTTCCCGGGATTTATAATACAATCCCGTGTGGCCAACAATATTACAAATAAATAATAATAAAAACCTCAGAGATAGATAAGACATTCGGACATCCGATGTCGGGTGGTTTAAATTGTGTAAAGTGTAAAGTAAAGTAAATAACTGTTTTATTTAATAAATCACGGGATTTTTCTGGTCTTTATAATTAATCCCGGGATTTGAGGCATGTCCACTTTATTCTTTCGCTGTATGAAATCAGTGTAAGTACATAAATCCTAATTGCGACCTCTGGTAATATAAGAGTCATCTCATAGGAATGAATCCTAACTATACTGCTACATATTAGTTATATTATAATACATCATTCTTGACGACCTATGTGGCGCAGCGGGCGAAGTTCCGCTTGCGACACAGGAGGTTGCGGGTTCGATTCCCGCCTTGGGACAAATGTTTGTACGATCTACAAACATTTCTTCCGGGTGTTCTGGGTATTTGCTATGTATAATAAAAAATATCTATCTATGTAATGTATTGTATTAAGTATATCAGTCATCTAGTACCCATAACACAAGCTCAGCTTAGCTTGGGGCTAGATGATGCTGTGTGCATTATTTATTTATTATTATTATTCTGGACCCCTTAGTAGTGAATTCTTTCTTCGCTTTTCCTAAATTGTAAAAAAACATGATTTTTACCTACAAACGAGATTTTTGATTAGAGACGTAAATTATTTTTTTTTTAATTACAAAAAATCTCATTGACGTAGATACAAATCATGATTTTCTCATGACTTTGCGTGTTGTAAGTAAAAACTAGTTTTGGCTAGGCCAATGACGATGACGAGTACGCTGAGAAAGTGGTTCTGGGTTCGATTTCCGGGTCAGACAACGTATTATTGAATTTTGTATTATTGGAAATTCTTAGTTGCAGCCGCGAGCCTGGAATTATGCCGCGTTGATGGTAATAGGCTTGCCCTCAAATACATGGGACTAAAACATAACTGGCAAAATGTGTGTGTGTAGATACAACTCTGCTTAATATGTTATAAATATGTCTTTAATCAATAACCCCACACCTCAGTAAACAGCCAAATGAGTACACAAACAACAAAGCATAATATCACGCTTACATTTTCCGAACGGGTAAGCAGAACTGTAGATACAGTAGGGAACAATTTGCGAAATGTTTTAAAGGCCCCATGACGAGCCATTATCGCTATTAACCGCACACGGGATCAAATCCAGCTATGGGGATTTCGTAATGGAAAAATCCATGAGCACTTATCCTGACCCGATTAAACCCCATTCAGGAACCTCGTGGTTATTGTATATAGCAAATACCCAGAACAACCGGAACAAATATTTATATTATTAGATCGTATAAACATTTGTACCAAGGCGGGAAACGAACCCGCGTTAGTGATAATGTACACTGGGGATACAATGGGGGGGGGGGGGGGGGGGGGGTACAATGGGAATTCCCATTAGTCACATAAGTTCCCATTGGGTAAAACCAGAAAGAAAGAAAACCATTTAACCACAACGCAACGGAAATACCTACAAAAGAAAAAAAAAACGAAAACTAGACAAGAATACAAATAATAAAATCTGGACCTAAGCTAGGCTTAAAAGGCCCCTATCTCAGCAAATTACGAACTTTCATACAAAATTTTCATCCCTGATCAAAACTATTTGGGGGATCAATTTTCAATACGGGGATACGCTTTCGTAACAAGGTACTCGTATTCTGTGATTGATGTATGCCAGGGAGTAAATTAAATTAAAGTTATAATTAAGTACATTTTCTGTTGTTGTAGGTCCTGTTGATAAAAAGTATTAAGAACACCTAAAACCTAGGTACTGTGTCTACATATATTGTATGCGTACATAAGAGTCATTTTGGCATGAGTCATGCAAATGACTACAATATTTGTGCAAATTAATACTACACATTTTTTTTTCTTTTCTTTTTTAAAAACTTTGCCCCACACTAGGCATTTCTCCTATATTGTGAGTACGCTTACAAACATTTAAAGTCACATACTCAAACACCCAGAACCCAGATATATTTGTATTTAACATAGCTGCGTGTGTGTGAAAAGTGTTTCCACATTTAAAAGAAGAACATTTATAAGAAAATTCATCATTGAAACCAAAATTGGTCGTATGGTATTCTGATGATATTACAATAAAATAAAAATTGTGAAACCAATACCACAATTATAAGCACACTAGTGTATCTGTGTGTAGTTTGGTTTATTCACAATAAACCAAACTACACACAGATACATTTTATTGTAATATTAATTTTAGCTAAGATCGTGCAAATTCAATTTAGCATGATGTGTCGTGCAAACTTTCCGTGCGCCAATAGGATAGGACATACTTCTGTCTACACTAGGCACTAAAGTTCAACTTAGCACAAGTACCTAAGCTGCTTGCACGAGACATGTCATGTCGTAAGAGGCTTCTAAAGGATTATGTTTGACATAAATATCAAACGGTGAAGTGACGTCTATTTGTTACAGGCTTTACGTAGTCATTAGCGCAGATATTATTAAAAAAAAAATATATTTACTGCTCCTTGTATACTGTAATTGAATGTGGTCTAGTTGGCTCTTAACTGATTTTCATGAAAATGATTCCACTCGTTCTAATAAATAGTTTTGATGTTAAGTTTACTGCGTCAATTTTAATTAATTACCAGCCTTAACTATAATAAAAAGAAAACTTTAACTATGGAATAAAAAATAAACAATTTAGTTTTACTGAGCTCACAGTTTTATTTCGGTATTTTAGAGTTGATCTTATTGTAAAATTTAAGACATACAATTCTGAACATTATCCTCCCGCCCTTATCCAAAATTTGGGGTTGATGCAGCATGTCTTCTTCCATGCATCTCTATTTGCCGTCATCTCAATAGTCACCTCCTTTCTAGCCATATCATCTTTCACACAATCCTCCCATCATTTCCTCTAAATATCATTTTGATGAAAAACTACTTTTATTAAGTTAACGTCAGTGAATAAAGTGAAAATAAGACTTCATCTTGTTGAAATTAAGTGCATTTTCAATTGAGAGAGTACCCATAATTTAATTTTCTTAATTGCGTTACTTAACGAGATTTGTTCAACTGCCACTATTTTACACAAGTATTTTTCGTTTAATTTTCTGAATTAATTTTGCAAGTACTCTGTGATGTTTCATTTCTAGTGGAATTGATGCCAAGTTTTCGCTTACGAATTATGTAGGTGTCTATGATAATAATAAATTTAAAAGTTACTTAGAAATTAAATGTATGGAGTAAATAATTGGATTGTGATATCTATGAAATGGCGATCTTTACTATCAGCCGAAATCCCGGTAATTAGTACATAACACTATATTCTTGCAAAGACGGAGCTTACCTCAAACAAACAGACAGACAGACAAGAAAGACAGACAAAAAAATAAAATTTGTTTTATTAGTGTAGGAAAAATCTCTGTTTTTTTTTATTTTATTTTTTATTATTCATAATATTTCCAAGACTTATAACAATCATTAACATACCGCACAAACCATCGTGGTTTTAACAGAAGTATACCAGAGACAGCGGCTTGTTGCCACAATTTATTTATTTGGCTCACCAACAATTGAGTACACTCAAACAATTATGGGTTACATTAAATCAAATCGGGTCAGGTGTATCAATCTCTTACAGGTAAGCACATCATGCACTACATATTGATTAAATGTATAATTTGATACACACAGAGCAATCGGGCTCCTCAGGCCAAATTAAAACAAAAAATTGAAATAAAACATTAAAATCACAGACAGAAACAAAGTTGAGGACGAAACAAAATTATTATCGAAAACCTAATTGAATTAAAATCATAATAAAATTAAAAGTTAAACAAATTCAAAATAGTTAAATAACAATAATATTGATTCTACATTTAATATAATTATCGCAAATACAAGAGAGTATTGTAGGTATTGGCACTAAAAAGACACTTCCTAGACTGTACCAATGTTCTTTTGCCGTTACAAAAAGACAATTCAATTTTAGTAATTTGTATTGATGTGTAGATTGACTGCCTCAGCTGAGCTACTTAGTGCGCGGCTGTCATTAGACTGGACGTCATCATAAAAGCCTAAGGCCACGCCACCTTTTCATAATCTAGCAAATTTATTATTCGCAAGTTTTGATGGTGTACAATTAAGAGTAATCTATTCTTTTCTATTCTATTGACTACCTCGTTGGTGTAGTGATCGCGAGCGCTACTGCTGAGCTTTTTATTGACGACCGTTGTGGCGCGGCGGGCGAAGGTCCGCCTGCGACGCTAGAGGTTGCGGGTTCGATTCCCGCCTTGGGACAAATGTTTGTACGATCTACAAATATTTGTTCCGGGTGTTCTGGGTATTTCCTATGTATAATAAAAATATCTATATTATGTAATGTATTGTATTTAAGTATATAAGTCATCTAGTACCCATAACACAAGCTCTGCTTAGCTTGGGGCTTGATGATGCTGTGTGGATTGTCCAGCATTATTTATTTTATTATTTATTTAGCATACGACGTGAGTATTTTAGTTAGTAAAAGTGCCGCCAGTGGCGTCAGTGGCGCCAGTGGCTGGTTCCAATTACAAAGAGTTTAAAATACTTTTATGTCCATGAATAGAGTTAGCACAGTTTGTCGTTGAAATTTATTTTATTAACGTATTTTAACTACTGCAGGTACCACATCAACGTTTTCAGGACTTGTGGCTAAATAGAAACAGCTGCACGAGTCGAAAGTTAAGTCACGCTTGCCGAGGTCAGTCTGTGGATAGGTTTTTTATTTTTTTTATTTTTATAGTAATAAAAATTGAGAAAATACGAAGAGATAGCTGCTAAACTCTAATTAAAATGATATTTAGAAATCGTGTACTAATAATATTCATGTTCAGATTATTAAGATCTTAAACAACGGCTTTAAGAAAATACAATCATAGACCCTGTAGGGGCAGACCAAATTTCAAATAAGTAAATTTAACAATAAAATAACAATAACCAAAAAATAGATAACAGTGGAAATTATATATTTTTCTAACTCCTCCGCTGTTCTTTTCTGATTAATTTCGTTGCGGGATCCAAGACTGTTGAATCGTTTCTCCGGTACACGTCGGACTTCATTGTCTTGACGCTTTTCTGGTGGTCGCCAATGTTGATTCTGGTTTTCAGGAGTGGTTTGGGAATAGTGTGGCGGGCTTGTCACATTATTAAATAGATAACATAACGCCAATGTATCAATACTAGTCTATTTAATTAAGTAAATACTGTAAAGCAGATATGTGGTGGGTTTGCCCTTAGGATTGGGTGGAACATTGTTATCTGCCTATACCTAATGTAATTAATAGGTAGCATTTTATGGTTGTGATGAGTATTAATTATAAAAACTGCCAAGGAGCGAGTCGAATTCGCCCAATGAGAGTTTTGTGCCTTGACAAGATAATCATATATTAATTTAAATCGATGGATGTAGATTTTTGGCTATTTTAATACAATGCCCATTTCGGTTACTATTAATATCAAAATGACAGCTAATTTTTTCATTTTTTTCCGTATGTTAGTGGACAAGCATGTCAATAACTACTATTTTTCAATAGTTCCTGAAACATATTATTATATTTAACCACCACCACCACCACCATACCATTATCTCTTTCACAAGTTAGGTACGGAACTCTAAAATAATATACCTACTTCTATAGCTATAAGTTTAAACACGCAAGAGTATTAATATTGGTTTTCCGAATGCCTATTAAGCTTCTTTAAAGGTTAATGAGGGTTATAAAAATAAAATAATTAATATTCCCGCTAAAACAGGGAGTTTCTATTTCAACCCATGTTGCTACCTATAGCTTCGGCTCGATTTAAGCCGTTCGTCCCTGTTGTGATTTGTAGATCTCTGACAGTCGTTAAGCACGTGACATCTGTCAAAGATATCTTTACTGGCTAGTCAGGTCTGGACTTCTGACTATGTAGACAGAAGCCCGAAACTCTAACAATAAGGCGATTGGCACACTGCACCGCATCACGCAGCGGTGTGCGTGGCGACGAACGATGATCACTGCGCGTGAATGCGTTTTCTGTGTGTTGCGCTACGCGTGTTGTCTATACTTGCAAACAAAGTAAGAACACGCACTCCCGCGCTACGCTGCGTGATGCAGTGCAGTGTGTCAATCGCCTAAGTTTTATTGAGGGTAATCGTGTTACCCAGTATCTATCTCATGGAGGTCGGATATGCAGTGGTTCAGTACAGCTTCATCTAGTAAGACTGGAAGCCGACCCCAACATAGTTGGAAAGGACTGGACCGGTCGGTTGATGATATAACTACGACGAACAACCAACATCTTCTATCTAAAAAAAATCAACTTTACAGGAGCGAGAAAAACGTCCCATTTTTTTATTTGGTAATTGGAAGTATACCGTAGCTGTGCCTAATGTGTAAATATCATGTTAAGAGGTTTTGTCAGAACACGCGAAATAGCATTTTATGTTGATTGGCATTGAAACTAAAAATCGAAAAAAAGGTTTAAGTCGTGATGGCACGGTGGTTTAGGCCTCGCCTCTTGTGCACGAAGTTGTGGGTTTAAATATGGGCAGGTAACAATGTGTCTTACAAATTCACATGTACTTTCTTTTCTTCTGAATTTATTTTGAACAACTGTCATCGGTGAAGGAACACATCGTAAGGAAACCAGGACTTATAATTAATATACATATGTGTGTCTGAAATCGCTACTCCGTCTTGAGCAAGCGTGGTGATTAATGCTCGTGCCGTCTCTGTATGAGAAGAGGCCTTTGCCCTGCAGTGAGAAAGTAACAGGCTGGTATTTTTATAACTTATTTCCTTTATTTAACTTGTTCCTTATTTTATACGTAGCGCATCGGTATCGGGAACAAGGTCCAAGCTACAGAGGTCAGGGCTCCAGAGAGAGGAATCGCCTAACATTACGAGCCGTGTCCAGAAGTACTGCTTTCTGAATAAAGCCCTTGATCCATCTGCCTAACGAGAGCCTCGTCAGGTGTTGGTTGAGGCTCTTGGCTATTAAGCCGTTGGCCGGCACGATTATTCTCAATGATTGCTGGGTCCACATTTTATTATTATAAGTAGTAGAAGAGAGTAGTGGTAGGTCATCATCAATAAGTGACGGGTAGGCAGAGCCTGTACGTGCGTGTCTTAAAAGAGCAATCACCCAAAGAATATTAAAACACTATAATATCTACCTACACAGGTAACTAGAAACGTGGGTAGTCAAAGGTCACATAAACCTCTGTTAAGAGGAACGTTTCTACGAATTAGTTATTCGTAAGTAAATGCTTTGATATTGTTTTACCTGACTGTGAATCTGACAAAGATGACGGAGAGAAACTTATTTGAAGATGAAGGTGAATATAATTACTTGGAATTACTTCACTTAAGACAGAGATGTGTCTTCATGGTGTACAATAAAGATTATTCTATTATATTCCTCATCCTTTGTTCTTTGCAGTAACGTCCTGTAACCTTAATTGAAATAAACTGCTCACAATGCCACGTGTTGGTGAAGTGGTCGCGCAAGCGCTACTGCTGATCACGAGATCTGAGGTTCGATTCTCGTGCCGGACAAATTGTTATTGAGTTTTTCCATCTGGAATTTCTTAGTAGTAGATAGCTACTACTACTAGTTTTGTACCCAGTTGATGAAAATAGGCTCTCCCCCTATTACATAGAACTTAATGATAACTGGCAAAATGTGGGTGTACGTCTGCCTCACTAAATAAATGATGGGTTTCTTTCTCTTTAATTCAAGGCTGCACCCACCACTGTTGGTCTCTGCATTACCCAAAGGTTGACTGGTAGAACATGCATATGGCAATAAATCTTCTGTACATTTGTGTGCTTGAAGTATTAAGATGAATGATCACCATCATCATCAGCCTGTACCAGTACGACAGTCAAAGATCTACAAATGACAGCCATGACCAACGGTTTAACGTGATTTCCGAGGCATGGAGGAGCCTCGATATGTTACGAACGATCACCCATCCACAGACTGACCTCGGTAAGCGTAGGTAAACTTTCGATCAATCTGTGCGGCTGTTTTTATTTAGGCACAAGCTCCTCAAAGTAGATGAATGATACTAGTCTCTAAAACGTTTACGACATTACAGAGACACACTAACCCCTCCATTTTCCATTTTGAGCATTGTTTTTTTTTTAATTAAGTACTACTAAGGATTTCTGGCTATTCATATAAAACTGTCTAACGTTAATTTATGGTTTAGTACGAACCCGACAAAACCCAGGAGCTAATTATTACGTGTTCAACCAATTAACGCCTTATATTGCTGACGACTCGCGGTAATTAAATTCTAAGGAAGCCCTGAGTAAATATTTTAATACTGAATCTAGGTTTTAGTATTCATGGAGATTCTAATGCTTATATGGTTGTTAATATGTATGGAGAAATATGGAAGGAGACGTTGAGAATATGGATGGGATACGACCAAAAAAAGGTATTTATAAGGCAGATTTAAGCGGAAGGACATACATTGACCTTATTGGTGATGTGCTTCAAAAAGGTCAGGTCCGTGTATGACCAGATGTATGAACGTAAACGAAGTAAAAGGAATATGTAAGGATCGTAGCAGGTAGGGTTCTGTTGTTTCTGCCTACCACCATGGGAAAAAGGCGTGAGTTTATGTGTGTATGTATGTTGAGAAATATGGGAATGTTTTCGTTATTTCACTAAACCTTTGTATAAAAAACAAACGTTTCCTAATGTTCTAGATATAGTCCCAATAGTCGTTGAGGAACTTGGCTGTATAACATACGGACAGACAGACAGACGGCCAGACAGACAGACGGCCAGACAGCCCTATATTAAAAAAAAAACTAGCAATTCACCCGCGTCTTTTTCCGCGTGGCTTAGTAGCCTTTGTTTTTAAAATAAACTAATAACGTAGCTTTCACTACATACTAAGTACGGAACTAGAAAAGTAAAAATAATGATTTGACTCGTAAAATCCTCCTCTGTGTGTGTCTCCCAACTTCTCTTAACAGAAAACAAAATACCAACTGAAATCTCGTCACTTTACAACAGTCCACGGATGATCCATACTTTATCCAATAATGGAACACAGGCTGGGGACATAGGCAGGCACAAAACTAGGACATTAGTATTCACTACACGGATAGTACCGCAACTCTTTGAGTTTCAGCACACGTTATACCTTTTGCGACTGTGTAAGGGATATAAGGTGCTAAGGGCAAAAGTTATAGGTGCTAAGTAGGATA
Source organism: Phlogophora meticulosa (assembly GCA_905147745.2). Lineage (NCBI taxonomy): Eukaryota > Metazoa > Arthropoda > Insecta > Lepidoptera > Noctuidae > Phlogophora > Phlogophora meticulosa. The sequence goes on along the minus strand of LR990535.1, from coordinate 2,059,554 downwards.
GTGGATATGGCAGGAATCATCCATACGTACATTGTAAATGGGAAAGTGTGTGTCTGTTTGTCCGTCTTTCACGCCTAAACCACTGAACAGATTTCGATCAAATTTAGCAGAGAGATCGATTGCACCCCGGGAAAGGACATAGACTACTTTTTTTATCAACAAACCACGCGGACGGATGCTAGTAAGTATTATTTTGCGGGCGAAGGTCCGCATGCGACGCATGAGGGTACGATTCCCGCCTTGCGACAAATGTTTGTACGATCTACAAAGATTTGTCCCAGGTGTTCTGGGTATTTGCTATGTATAATAAAAATATCTATCTATGTAATGTATTAAGTATATCAGTCATCTAGTACCCATAAAACAAGCTCTGCTTAGCCTGGGGATAGATGATGCTGTGTGGATTGTCCAGCATTATTTATTTATTTTATACTTACCCTAATGTCTACCAAGCATTAGACCTTCACATAATATTACATTTCCTTTTATATACTCCCTTTCTAATGTTAAAAAGGTATTCAGCGCCTCCAATAAGTCAGTTCTTTCGCGCCGACAGCCTGGCTTTTGAGGCTCCAAGCTGATTGATCACACTAGAAGTGCCACTTAGGACCCTAATGGATCCTGTCTGGCTTGCTGAAGAAGATATGAGTGTCTGTGGCTTTGAGGAGTAAGAGGTTTAGGTAAATAGATTTATGTCTATGGTAGGCTTGACGGCAAGAGTAGCATCATTGTTAGGGTTCCGTACATCAAAAGGTGAAAAAGGAACCCTTATAAGAACACTCTCTTGTTCGTCTGTGTGTGCGTGTGTCACCACTGATTTTCTCAGGAACAGGTGGACCTAGGTAAATGAAATTTATACCAGATACCGAAGTGTATAGTCCCTATCATGCACATAAAAATCAAGGTCCTGAGTCAACACGATAAAAAGATACGGGCACATTTAGATTTTGAAATTTACCAAAATTATTAGTCTTGTAGTTACACTTGTACCTAACTCTTCAGACCCAGTAGATAGATTTTCAGGTGCATAACTTTCTCCGTCTCTAACTAGTCCATACAAAGGTTATCTGAAAGAGATGGTTTTTAGCGATAACACCGCCCATTGTAATGTAGAAGCTGGACTTCTACAGCACTAATATGGCTCGGCTGATTTACACATTTTTATTAAGAGGAGATCTTTATATTTGCACATCTTACAGAAGAATCCTCTCTTTTTTGACCAATATATTGTATGGATTTTAAAAGAGACCTCTGTATTTGTTTCTGTGTTTCTTCTCAGAGTAGTCAGGCACGACGACACCGAATGAATCTAATTTTAATTGATATATCCAATTTTATGACGTGTTTTTAAAACCTATTTATGGAAATAAATATCATTTCATTTCATTTCTTCAAGACAAGTCACACGTTCTATATTCAAAGCTATTCTATATTCTTCTTTTTAAATGAAAACGTTGCCTCACACTAGGTCAACTAATTCTTATCCATCCTCAGTAATTGAAACCAGCCTGTATGCAATAAGTTCCGCTATTGCATATGACCTTCACAGTAATATCCTATGTAGCTCTTAAAGATATTATTTGTAGGTTTTCACGGTGTACAATACGGAGTATTCTATTCTATTCGAGGAATACTGGAGAGATGTGTTGTTAAAAGTAACAAGTTCCAGGTTCCATTGAATTCAAGTTTTAAATTAAATATCCCAATTGCTAATAGTATCGATATATCCGGATATTTTCCCACGCGTCTTACTCACGAACCAATAAAACGATCATCTGTATCCAAACGCAACAGTATTTTGTTTTGCCACGTTGTTTATTTAAGCAGGCCGATCAAATCAATTGGTGTGTAGTTCAGTGTGGGTAGCGTAAGCAACAATATACTGAAATAAAATGGTTAACATTTGTGTTATCTGAAGGACGAATAAACATTGATACACAAGAATTAGATCTACATACATATATACATATGTAAACTCACGCCTTTTTTCCAAGACAGTAACAACAGAACGCCACCTGCTGCGATCTTTTCATACTCTTTTTGCTTTGTTTACGTTCATACATCTGGTCTGGACTTTCGGGCTACTGACTTCCCGTAACGTTTGTCAAAGATATAAGACAGCCGGGACCAACGATTTTACGTACTTTCCTAGGGACGAAGGTTTCTCCGTCTGTAATAGATGTTCACCCATCCACCGACCGATCTTAGCAAGCGTAACTTAACCTTCGATCGACCCGTACCGCTGTTCTTGTATAGCCACGAGCCCCCCCTACACAAGACTACTAATTAAACAAATTAACCTCTTTTTGGTATTTAGAAAAATAACGCTACATACACTGACGTTATTGGTGATGTTCTTCAAAAAGGTCAGGTGCGTAGTACTCGCAACAGGCGCGGCGTGCGTGATGATGATCAAGGAGATGAGATGTATGAACGTAGACGAAGTGAAAGGAAAATATAAGGATTGTAGCATCTGTAGTTTCTGCCTATCCCCATGGGAAAAAGGCGCGAGTGTGTGAAAAATGACGGAACTTAGGTACCTACCAAAAGTTTTGATAAAGCGTAGTTTCCACCCGACAAATTAAATTCTCAAAACGCCACTATTTAAAACCTATGCTTTTTAATTTGAAAACCGTTTCGTTTATCACGGAATGTGTATGCAATGAGTATATTTGTTCGCACGAGCTGAATTGTAGAGTTTCCCTTTGTCTGTGCTACGCTTTATTGCATTTTTATACGTAAAACAAAACGATAGATATTTCCTTGCAGATTAGATATTTCTTTTGTTTCTTGATAACCGCTTGTATTAGTTATCTGTGTACCTTTGTTTATGTTGATTCTAGTTGTTACTTTTCAATTCGGTACATCGAATAGATTATCTTATTATGTTATGATAAAGTACGTTACTTTTATTTAAATACATAATATAATAAATATTACGCAAAATACGGGCTGAGTCGTGGAGTTGCGGATAGCGGCCCGTCAAACAACACAATACAATGTTATTATAAAGGAAATATCAGTACGTACTGTGGATGATAAGCTGGTAGACAGAGTAGGTACAACCAAAGCCACATACCACTGTCTTCAGAAGACCGAAATATGGAATTTATAACTAATTAGGAGTTTCTTAAACGAAGAAGAATTGACCTAAATTTACATATGAACCAGCCGTTTACTGTCCCACTGCTGGGGCACAGGGCTCTTCTCATATAAAGAAGGCGTTCTGAGCGTTGATCACCTGATGATGCTTCATAAGAAAGTACATATGAGTTGAAAATATCACATATACATATACTTGGCAGAGTTTGAACCCACAACCTCGTGCACGAGAGGCGCGGCCATTACAACGGAACCAATATTATTTAGAAAGCGATTTCTAAAAATATGTAACGTGTTGCTAGGTAATTGTACCATTTCTTTTTCCCGACAAAGACAGTAGGGAGAGATAAAGTGTGGGCGTTTTGGAGGACCGTCTTATGTAGTCTTCTTAATTGAAAAAATGCTGATTCTCAGCCTAATTTGAATACCTAAGTGATTTTTATTTTGAGTAGGTGTAGTGATAATTATACGTATTAATTTCCGTCATTTGGAAGGTTGACCAATAACCTAACTTTACGAATTCATTTTACGGATGTTCATCATCATCATCATCATCTGCCCAGCCTTTTCCCAACTATGTTGGGGTTGGCTTCCAGTCTTAACGGAAGCAGCTGATTACCACTGTTTGACATGGAGTGACTGCCTATTTGCCCTCCACAACCCAGTTACTGGGCAACACGATACCCCTTGGTAAGACTGGTTGTTAGACTTTCGGTATTCTGATTACCCGCAACGACTACAAAGTCAAAGATCTACAAATGCCAGCCGGGTCCAACGGCTTAACGTGGTTACAATGCACGGAGGACTCTCGATATGTTACAAACGGTCGCCTGTCCACAGAGTGAGCTCGGCAAGCGGAGCTTAACCTTTGATCAATCCGTGCGGCTTTTTTTTTAGCGACGAGCTCCTCATTTTATTCAATTCATTTTACGGATATTATTCAGACCAAATGGACGATTCTAAGTGCTTCAGCTACTTGATACAATTTCCTGGCCAATTCTGCTATTGACGCAAAAGTCATTCGTTTCAATTAACGTCAAGCTGAAAATGATATTTGTTTCTCCTGAAAAGTCTATTAATATCAATTTATTATATTTAAATAGAGTCCATTTAAATAAATTGCAGATATCAAGGGAGAAATAGAAATAAATTGTAACTTGAGAATAAATGTTTATTTTGTTTCTTTCTGGTGATGTTTCCCGGAGTTTTTGATTGAAATAAATCTGTTTACTGAGTGCCGATAAAATGTGTTTTACGGAGAAAAATGTAAATATTTGAAGCCTCAACGATAAAAAGCTTTTGACTGTGCTTGAGGTTGGTGTATTTGTATTATTTTTTCTGTGACTGACGTGTTTCTTGACAGGTTTTTGTAACAAAGCATATCTATGATACCTCTTGTCAAACTAACTGTATAATTCTTCAGAATGCGTGTCAAATCTATGATCACTATTCAAATCAGATGGAAATTAGATTCAAGAACCTCAAATTGAAACCGTAGCAAAAAGCTAGTACTAATAATTGAAAATATGTGCAAGGAATCGAACCTACTGTCAAGTCGTGAATGATCTGCCTAGCCTTTTCCCAACTACAAACTAGACTGGAAGCCGACACAAACATACTTGTTTGGGTCGGCTTCCAGTCTAACCATGTGCAAACCAATACTATACTATCGCTTGGCAAGACTGGTGGTCAGAATTTCTGGCTTCTGACTACCTTAAACAACTGTCAAAGATCTACAAGTAAAAACAAGGGCTTAACGTGCTTTCCGAGGCAGGGAAAGGTCTCGATATCGACAATAAAGAACCTCCTAAGTACCTACCTTTTTTTCGATTTTTAGTTTTTAATGCCAATCGACGTAAAATGCTTGATTGAACTATTCATGTCTATATGATTAAAAATGTTACTTAAATTTCGTCTCCTGCGAAGTTGCGATTTTTTCGATAGAAGATATTGATAATTCGTCGTCCATATGCAATTTATGGTCACCTGTCCACAGACCTCGGCCAGCGTAGACTTTATCATTTATCCACGAGCCCTTATTCAAGTCGAGAATAGATACAGAAATATCTTGCTGCCCTCGACTTTAAATCTCAACACCGGGATCCTTTCAAACTATGGATGAAGTCAAGGCAGTCTACGAACCCTTTTAAAAGCATTCCTGGTGTTTTCGCGTCTAATCATTTTCTAAGAATATTGCTGGTTAATTATTTAGTTCTCAAAGGATTTGTTTCCATTAAAGTTTAACTACCAGCTGTTCGGGAAAGTGGAATGTTTTTTTCAGTCTTCAAAATAAACTATGGCCCAGTAAGTAATATTTTTCTTAAGTAATTGGAAGTTTGAATTGACTTTTAAGGTTTCTAAAACAATGAATGTTTATGCTAAGTTATAAATTCACTTCGATATTAAGAAGATTTTATGTTATGTATATTAGTTGACATATATAACATGATATCACACCTCTATTCCTCGAAGGGATAAGCACAGGTGTACCCAAAGTACACCAAAAATATTAAACAGCTTGTGAGTACACTACTCTCACACTACTTACAAGAATCAAAGACATTAGAATTAATTCTATAATCAGTCTTACCAAGGATTATCGTGTTGCCAAGGAACTGGGTTGTGCAGGTCAGATAAGCAGTCACTTCATGTAAAATAATGGTATTCAGCTGCGTCTGGTTAGACTGGAAGTCGACCTCCACATGGTCGGGAAAAGGCTAAGCAGATGATGATCGATGATGATATTAGCAACCAGTCAACCAGTTCTATATTGTCTAGTCGGCATTATGTGATGTTATGTGACGCGAAGATGAAAACCACTTAGACTTCTTGTTGATTCCCTAAATAAATCGGGTGTTCAAGCTTTATAGGCACAAAGAGAAATACAGCTCTAAAGGAGTCCCTGAACATGGAGTTAGCCTCTCGTCGACGAAGTCAATAGTACTAAGTACCTACTGCAGAAGTCCTAACTCCGTTCAAAGGAACAAAGCAGAGCTTCAATAACCATGAACCTGACAGAAATAGGTTTCGAACTAACTTATAAGTTTACGTTAACGTTTACGTAATCGGTAACTTTGAAGTTGGTCAATGGTTTCTTTGTAAGGTTTCAGTTTCGTTGCAAATTGCAGAACGGCGCTGGTGCTCATGACTTTGGACCTGAATGCCAATTCCTGTAATTAGAAACGTTTAAAATCTAGTTGCAATCTCATCTCAGTGACAACTAATGTCAAAAACTTGTCAAAGATGTCGTATCGTAGTCGTACTTTTGACAGATTTAGTTAGACTGCGTTTAAAATATGATCGTTTTTAAAATACGGGAATTCCTCTCTGATTTAAAGAAATACTGTTTATTTAATAACAATCGAGTTTCCTCAACGAAGTGACCAATGCTTTTAGTAAGACTGTGGAGATTTTTCCCTGTTTTTGCTTTAAGCGATGGTAGAAGGCTTTTCGAAAATATACAAACACGATTGTGGAGAAATAGAAAAAAAGAAAAAACATTTATTAAGCACACAATGACAATATTGAATATCAAAAACACTGAATGAAATAATAATAATGATGGCAGAAGTATTTACAAAAAAAATATTATTTATGTCTTACTCGAATGTCATGACGGCCCAGTGGTTTAGGCCGCGCCTTTTCTGCACGAGGTTGTGGGTTCAAACCTGGGCATGTACCAATCTGAGTTTTTCAATTCATATGTACTTTCTAAGTTTATCTTGGACATCACTGACATCGGTGAAGGAAATCATCGTGAGGAAACCTGGACTTATATAATTAATATAAGTCTGAAATCGCCAACCCGCCTTGAGCAAGCGTGGTGATTAATGCTCATGCCTTCTCTGTATGAGAAGAGGCCTTTGCCCTGCAGTGGGACAGTAATAGGCTGGTACTATGTTTTACGACTCCGCCAAATGGGTCCACTTCAGCAAAAAATGCCCGACATCTAGTGTCTGACGCTGATTTTCAACTGGACCTGAAAGTTGTGAGAAATCGATACGATAATAGTTTTAAGTTCCTATGTTAAATGGCATTGCTAGTCTGCACACAAGAGTTTAATCAAATAAGTAGATCCAACTGTTTAGTAACTCATCATCATCTGCCTAGCCTTTTCCCAACAATGTTGGGGTCGGCTTCCAGTCTAACCAGATGCAGCTAAATACCAGTATTTTACATGGAGTGACTATCCATCTGACTTCCACAACCCAGTAACTGGGCAACACGATACCCCTTGGTAAGACTAATTTCGTGCCTACAAAAAATCCGTCTAAAATCTACTTCAACCAAGGTAATTAAAGTAAAATCTACCTACCAAGATGCCCTCATCTTGGTAGGCTAATAAAGAGTCAATCTCGCCACCCGAGAGTCCCTACTGGGTGGCGAGATTGACTCCTTATTAGCCAGTTTTTATTATGGTGTTTTAAATATCATTGTTCATTTTATTGGTGATGTTCTTCAAAAATGTCAGGTGCGTAGTACTCGCAATCGGCGTGCGTGTTGACTAGATATATGAACGTAAACGAAGCAAAAAGAATATGTAAGGATCGTAGCAGGTGATGGTCTGTAGTTTTTACCTACCCCCTATGGGGAAAAGGCGTGAGTTTATATATGTATGTATGTATGCTCATGCATAAGCTATTTAATCTACCATTACACACGCAGTTAGCAGCCGCATTTGGCTTACCCTATCGCATTTGGCTCGGCGAGCGATGATTCCAGTTCACTGGGCTTATGCAGCATTGATTTGGGTTCCAGACCCAATTATATAGGATGTGGGTAGTGAACCATGAACATTATTAAATGAGGGTTCTTTAAATGAACTTGCATTCAGAAATCCATGTTTTCTTTTGTTTTTAATAATAATTATGATTTTTCTTTATAACCTAATTTAATTATTACTTCCTTGTGACGTTATAATGTTCGTAAGATTGCCCTTTCTTTTTTTTCACCCACTTACCCATGTCAAACTGAATAAATGTTGTCATTATTTTCAAGAATGAATGAACGTAATTCTAGAGCACTAATGAATGTAGCCATATAAAGAAAAGTAATCGAAGTTTAGCTGATCTGATAACATTTGCCATTTGCATCTTATGGCGGTAGATTAAATCATCGAATAATCTTTATCGATGGGCTATGTAACCTGCAGTTTAACCTGCTTTTGATCTTACGGCCATTAGTGAGAAGATGCCTTTATCCCAGCAGTGGGAAGATAGGCTACTTATGCTATACTTGTCCTTGAGAAATATGTAACCTGAAGTTTGAACTGTTTTTGATCTTACTGCTATTATTGAGAAAATTACGTTTTCCCAGCAGTGGGAAGATAGGCTACTTATGCTATACTTGTCCTTGAGAAATATGTAACCTGAAGTTTGAACTGTGTTTGATCTTACGGCCCTTAGTGAGAAGATGCCTTTTTCCCAGTAGTGGGAAGATAGGCTACTTATGCTATACTTGTCCTTGAGAAATATGTAACCTGAAGTATGAACTGTTTTTGATCTTACTGCCACTATTGAGAAAATTCCCTTTTCCCAGCAGTGGGAAGATAGGCTACTTATGCTATACTTGTCCTTGAGAAATATGTAACCTGAAGTTTGAACTGTGTTTGATCTTACGGCCCTTAGTGAGAAGATGCCTTTTTCCCAGCAGTGGGAAGATAGGCCACTTATGCTATGCTTGTACTTGAGAAATAGCTTTTAAAACTTTTCTCCACCACATTTTAAAAAGTTACAGCCATTTAGACTTTCAGTGGCTTCAGTAATTACATGAAATAAAGTAGTATCTACGTTTATCAAGCCACAGAAACCTTGACCTAGATATCCCAGTGTCAGTGGTGCATTTTCTTTTCTAAGGGGAGCATCCAAATAGAAGGTTACTGTCGACATTCATTCATTCTCGATAAAAAACTAGGTTTCATGTTTGAATTTACGACTTGAAAAAACTGCTGAGATGCGTTGAGTTCGTTTCCCGGGTTGGGTGAAGTGTTATTGGGTTTTTCTATCTAGAATTTCCCATTAGTAGCTCTATCAAAATCAAAGTTCATTTATTCAAATTAGGCTGAGAATCAGCACTTTTTGAACGTCAATACGTTTACATAAGACAGTCCCCCAAAACGCCCACCCTTTCACCACTTTCTAGTGTTTTTGCTGGGAAGAAGAAGTGGCAGAACAAACTCCCCAGCAAATCCTAATTCCTCCCTATCTTAATTGTGTAAGTATTATTTACATATAAAAATGGAATAAAAAAGAATCAAAGGGTATCGAGAATTCATCCGCATCGCTGTCTTCGGGAAATGTGCTGAAAAGGCTGGTAGCATTGCCACGTTGAATGGCAATAATGATTCTTTGGCAAGATGGGACCAGCTCTCTGGTTAAATGAAGAGGCGACCCACCGCTTGGAGTCGGTTGATGCCAATGGTTGCTCCCTAGTTGAAAGTGGAAATGAAAAATATGTATTTTCTCTCAGCTGTTATTTTTAATTAATTTCGTTTCAGGATCCAATACAATAGGGATGTGTCCTAGGTAAAAATATATTAAGGCTATTTAGTCCGTCAGTAAGATTACCAAAAAATATTGGACACGTATTTTTTGCTTACTTAATTCAATAAAAACTGACAATGATATAGCACATCAAAGTTCAGGAGAAACTAGACTAGCACGGCGTGACGTCACACGCAATGTCGTCATTTTTGGTTTACGTGACAAAAGCAAAAATACGTGTCCAGTATTTTTGAGTAATCCAACTTTCGGACCAATCAGATTTTTTAAGGACACTACCCTATTTTATCGTTAAGCTGAGCTGAAAAAAAAACAGTACAATGCTTCGTGTGGTAGAATATAATGTATGTGGATTCTGGAACGGTTGAAATGTGGACTAAAATTCATGAAGTAATGTGATTTTGCTATTAGTTTATAATGTGATTCCTAGGTATAGTTTGATAAGATCATCGTATCTCATTACTATCAGTGATAAGATTACCTATTGTACGCATTCAGTGTACAGTAAAAATAAAAAATAAAAAAAACTTTGCCCCACACCAGGAGTTTCTCCTGTATCGTGGGTGCGTTCACAAACATTTAAACTCACGTGCACAAACAGCTAGACCCGTAACAACTGCCTGTAGGCCATACAAATATTGGTTCCGCGTGGGAATCGAACTTAAGACAAGCATGCAATTTCGTTTCAACCCGCCCTGCTCTGTATGGACGTGACAATAGCGATACATATGTTATCTATACATACATAGAAATAAGTAAAGTCGAAGTGTCTGTTTGTAATGCCAAAATATCAGCTTGTTACTAAATGCATTTGAAAGTATATACGGTAGCAATACCAAAAACTTTAAAAGTTGTACAAGTTTCTGCAAAAAACCTTTATTTATTTATTCTGTTTCAAAAAAACAACCGAATAAAAATGAACACCCATTTTTGTTAAATTCTACGTGGACAAAGACGCGTACACAACTAGTACACACAGTATAAAAACACTCTTGGATTTTCAACGCTCTGCCCACCGCCGAAACTTGAAAATCGAATGGAGCAATCATATTGACGTCCTATGTGGCGCAGCGGGCGAAGGTCCGCCTGCAACGCAGGAGGTTGCGGGTTCGATTCCCGCCTTGGGACAAATGTTTGTACGATCTACAAATATTTGTTTCGGGTGTTCTGGATATTTTTTTTTTTTTTTTTTTTTAAAAACGTGCCCCACACTAGGAATTTCTCCTGTGTCGTGGGTGCGTTTACAAACATTCAAAGTCACATACACAAACAGCCAGACCCGGAACAACTACCTGTCGGCCAAACAAATATTTGTTCCGTGCGGGAATCGAACCCACGACACGCAGCGCAGCAGTCAATCGCTCAGCCACTGCGCCAACCGTGCCGTCCAATTTTTATTTATAATAAAAAAATATATCTATCTATGTTATGTATTGTATTAAGTATATCAGTCATCTAGTACCCATAACACAAGCTCTGCTTAGCTTGGGGCTAGATGATGCTGTGTGGATTGTCCAGCAATATTTATTTATTTATTTAGGTACATGCAGCCACTAGCTACTTTGATGGACGATGTTTCGCTTCTCGATGTATAATTGACGGTCATTACGTCAGCAGGCGTAGGTAACTTAAGCTTATATCTACCCATGCGGCAGTTTATATTAAGACCCAAGTTTCTCTTGAACTAATTAATACTAATTAGTTTCATATTTAATTACGCAGAAGCCTGGGTCTTGTAGAATTTATATTTAGCTAGAATATTGTTTTTCACAACACGTTCTTTACCTAGAATACGGCGTTTTCTACACACTCCTCTCTCTCCCTGTTACACAACCCATTTTTTTTTTTACAAACATGGTCGCAGTTTGGGAGCGCACCCACATTCAAATATCTATATACTACGTTCACACATATACTCCAGTCACTCCCAGGGCCGACTTAATCAAATTTGGTATACAAGCAAGTTTTGAAACAAATGATTTGGAAATTGCAAAAAACATGGTGTACCATGTTTTTTGCAATTTCGCGAGATTTTTCACACATTTTGCGAGTGGACCGACAATTTTTGAAGTTATACTTCTTTTGGCGCGATGGAGAAAAATGATGAGAGTGAATTTTTACGATGCGCGCGCACACCGACACCTAAATTTAACAGCATGAAGTTAGTTCTAGGTGGTATGAAAATTGATAACTATGTTCAAGTTGTATATTCTAGTATTTTTATATGTAGAACACGTGTTTCGTAAGGGTACAATTAAACAGTGTGAATAAATAAATATTATTTTGGTGTTTTTATTAAATCAATTTCATATACGACGGTGATACTAATAATTTATTATTTATTAGTATATCTATATATATATATATTGAATATTAGTGATAAAACTGATTTGAATAAACTGTTTTGAGTGCATTTATAGATTTGAGGTTAATTGTCGGTATGTATAATTTATTTACATCGTTAATTAAAAATTATTACATTATTATCTAAAAAACTTTTTTTTTCATTTTGTTTTATTTCTGGTATATTAACAAATTTTATGTATAAATAAAAAAAAAAAAAAATTCTATACTTGTTTATATTAACCTTAAATGCTGAATGTTTATTTTATCTTTGATCTTAACTATTTGTTAAAATTTGATTTATTGATATTTCAATTATTTTTTATTATATTTTTATTAAAACAAACAAATTTTATTAAATAACTCTAAAAATAACGAGCACTGAGCTTAACATGATATATTTATATAAACATATATTTTCAATCTATTAAAATAGTACTTGAAAAGAAGTATAACTTCTAACGCGTGTACATAAGTACACACACTCTTTTTTGTTTTTTTGGAAAATCACTTTTACAGCTTTCATTACAGGTATACACCTAATGCGATAGAGTGGCCTTAAAAATCAACTTATTAACATTAAAAAAAAACAATAGAGAAAAAAAACAATACTTAAAATCAAAAAATAAAAAAATAACAACTTATAACCTATACTTTAATCTACTCCATAACATAAAATAACCAATAGCATTTTTGCGAATTCACTCAAATGGCATGTAAGTACATTGATCTTAAGATGAAGCTCGTCAATAACCCGAATTGTGCGGATCAATAAATACACACATGCATCCTCCATTATACCTTCACACATACTCCCGTCACTTCAATGGCAAAAACCCCTTCATCATATCATACTTGAGTATCACAGGACCAGGGATGACATACGGCGTGACCCGGCAATACTTTTGTCAATTTAGACGGTGTCATGGGACCCCCATACGCCATTTAGATCGTATTTATTCATAAAAGTGTGCCATGGATATGCTGGGGGATATGACGGTGAATATTGATTTCAGGAGATATGTTTTAAGTTGCTTGTGAAGACGTGAGGTCCTGGGTTAGATTCCCGGGACAGGCAAAGTGGTTTTGGGTTATTCCATCTGGAATTTCTTACACCGAGCTGCGGTTGATGGCAATAGGCTCGCCCACTATTACATGGAACTTAACACATAACTGGCAAAATTTGGGTGTAATCTGGGTACACCTCTGCCTTACACTGCGGGTAATACATGCTTGAAGTTATGACAACATGATGTTATGAATTTTGATGGAGTAGGTAGATATGATATTGAAAGTTGAAAGCAAAACTCATACAATTATCCCGTTTTTACAATTAAATTTCCAATAATGTAAACAAATATGAGCTTTTTGAAAAAATACTTTGTGACGTACACATAAAGTTCAGTTTGTGCTTTAAAATCATCAATTTTATTATTTTTTAAATAAAACTAGTAGTTGTAAAATCAATCTTAATTTAGGTACATAAGAGTAAAGTTGAGTTAGAAATAACATGAATTGGAAATAGACATTTTAATATATAATAGGTACTAATTGCGTAACATAATCCAGCTTATAATGATCCCATTGCTTAGACTCAGGCCTCCTCACTGTGAAAAGGATAGAAGAAGAGGGCTATAATCCACCGATTATAACGCTGTCCCTTTCGTCGACCCGAAATATGCAATTTCTGTATAGTTCATTTGGGGTGAACTAAACTATTAGTTATTTAGTACTTTAAACACACAAGTGTACAAGGGTGCACTCAATGCCATAAGCATGTTTTACCAGTCAATCTTTAGATGACGCAGAGACAAACAGTGGAATGAGGGGCTTATAAAGATACTGTGGCCTCTGAGTTTCTTTCCGTGTTTTTTCTCGGGGTAGTGAGATTAGGGAAACACGAAACACCAGGTGTTTCCATATCTGACTATTAAAAAAACTCGTTGACATATAGTGAAGTGTTTGTAAAAACCCATTTACAGAAATAAATATCGTTTATCATTTATCAATTCCGTGACAAAAGATAACACAAAAAAAGATAAACAACTAATAACTATTTCTTGCAATGATAAATAATACTAGCCTATTATCAAGTACCTCGGGCAGCGTAAATGCATCTTCTCATACTGAGAAGACATGAAAATTGTTCACCACGTTACACATAGCTCAATACGGGTTCGCGATGTCTAACTTATATTTATTCTAAGTCCAGGTTTCCTCACGATGTCTTCTTTCAAATATGTAAGTAATATCTAAGATTAACTTAGTAGCTACACATGAGTACATTCCAAAAGATGTCCTAAAATAATGCAACAAGCACTTACCAGAGCAAGACAAATTTAGCTTTTGTAATCGCGAAATGTCGCTAAGTAGCGGAAAATCTTATCTGCGAGATCTCGAAAACCCCCGAAACGTACGACACCATCTTGGGAGCAACTCGGAACTAAATCTACAGAAAAAAATACTGACATACTATAACAATATCTGTAAGTACAAAAAACGTAGTGTAGATTGAACAACATGAATTGAAAAAGTTCCATTGTTAGGTACGTGTTCGGATTTGAACCCATAACCATGTGCATGAAAGGTGAGGCCTTAACTAATGGGCCGTCACGATATTTCACACGAAATTGTTCTAACAGCAGTAATTTATTCTGCAATAACAAAACCTGTCACTGCCAGATACATTTCTATCAATATTTGGGTTAGCTTCCAATGTTTGTACCATTTTCGACATACTATGATTGAGGCTCAAATTGTACGGAAGTTAAAAAATACAGAAACGAAGGAAATAAACTCATTTATTGGCACCTGGCTGAAAAACGCACGATGTTACGGTACAGGAATTTCTATTTTCGTATTGGGAAAAAGAAATGGCATGTCTGACGGCTACGCTAAAAAGGTCTACTTTAGCGGTGATGTCAGACAGATGCTGTCAGACGCCATCTTAGAAATAAATCTATAGGGACGAGTGACGGATGTGTAACGCCATACGAAATGTGTGAGGTACTATAGAACTACCCAAATATCTAAAGGTTTGCCTATAATAAATAAATAAATAAATATTGCTGGACAATCCACACAGCATCATCTAGCCCCAAGCTAAGCAGAGCTTGTGTTATGGGTACTAGATGACTGATATACTTAATACAATACATTACATAGATAGATATTTTTTATTATACATAGTAAATACCCAGAACACCCGAAACAAATATTTGTAGATCGTACAAACATTTGTTCCAGGGCGGGAATCGAACCCGCAACCTCCTGCGTCGCAGACGGACCTTCGCCCACCGCGCCACATCGGTCGTCAATATTTGAATCGATAATATTTGAAGAGTGCCCTAGATTTCGCCAAGACTCCATCATCAAATCCTAATTCGGTGGCAATGGGACTATCTCGAGAGTATACCCTTTTAAACAAAAAAATAATTTTCAAAATCGCTTAGCAATAATCACCAAGGAGGCGATGAACACACAAAAAAAACGTACAGTCGAAAGAACATACGACCTCATTCTTTTTTGAAGTCGGTTATAAATAATGGGCATGTCTGATGGCTGCAGTAAAGGGGTCCATTTTAACGGTGATGCCAGTTAGATGCTGTCTGTAACCTGTTTTGAAATTAATCAAAAGGGATGAGTGACGGTTGTACACATAACTAACAAAATAATTACGCACAACCTGAGTACCAATACAATGAGTTGAGAACATGGTACTGGCTCCTCGCACATTGTGCTTAGATGTCACTTCCACCCTTTATACATCTGACTAAACAAGTTCTGATAGAAATAGGGTGACTACTGCCCTTCGGGACACCATCAACTATTATTATTACATCTACGGGGCCGTCCATTAATCACGTGAGGCTCGAAAGGGGGGGGGGGGGGGAAGGGGTTTTGCAAAAAAACACGAAATATCACAACGGGGTGTAGTAACAAATCACGTGTATTTATGTATTCGTCAAAATTTAAGATTTTTGGTAGGTTCTATAAAAAACATGTGATTTGGGGGGGTAGTCTCAAAACTCACCGCTTACCACATCACGTGATTAATGGACGGGCCCTACTCTGTCTGCATCTTTCAGATTGTGATTGAATACAAAACAGCCACAGAACTAAGCCTAGACCACAGACTAAAATACCACAGTCTATCCGCAATGAAAACACCCGTTTTTGGGAAAGCTATTAAGAATTCTTTCTATGCTGTGGTTTCATCTTTGTGCTTTGAAAACTGTTACAGTGTGAGGTGAAGGTTTTGTGGCTCAAGGACTGAAAGGCGAACGTTGACTTGTTGATTCTGAAACACATGAAAGATTCCTTGTGAAATAGTATGTTTACGGAAGTTAAAAGAAAAAGCCGTGAGTTTATATTTGTATGTGTGTAAGTACCTACACACATACAAATATAAACTCACGGCTTTTTCGTAGAAATTACAGAGATTAGACCTACCTACAGCTATGTAGTTACGATATTTATATACAAGAAGTGTATAAGTGGCTTCGTTATAAATAGGAGTCGTTATTTTTTTTTAAATAAAGCTTTCAAACAAAATTGATCGATTTTCGAAACGTCAAAACTAAATACATGTCAAAGTTCAGCAATAATCGAATTTGAGATTTCTAAATTAACATGTTGTGACAAAAATTTAACGTTTTCAATAAAAAAATAAAATAAAAGAGTTTGCCTAGATGGTTTGATGTGACATTATTATTTGCAAATGTTTCATTTTTATTTTTTGCCACGGTGAAATGACCAAAATCCTGTTATTAATTATTAATTTGACGACACGGTTGGCGCAGTGGCTGAGCGATCGACTGCTGCGCCGCATGTCGTGAGCTCGATTCCCGGAAGGAACAAATATTTGTATGACCTACAGGTAGTTGTTCCGGCTCTGGCTGTTCGTGTATGTGAGTTTAAATGCTTGTAAACGCACCAACAACACAGAAGAAACTCCTAGTGTGGATAAAATAAAAAATGTTGCAAGTAATTGTGAAACAATGTTGTGATACAGACAAAGCTTGATATTTGTATGCCACAAAGCGTATAATGGTTGAACTATGCTCTATTTTAAACAACTTTATGTAATTACGCATAATAGCAAATTACCCATAATAGCAAATAAATTATTTTGAATGAGAGACGACTAACAAACGGTTTTTATCAATCAGTCAATCAATTTTTATTTATTCAAATAACCATGACTCATTTGTTATCAAAACATTTATCCCATGATAAACAAATTCCTGTACAATATACAGAGCGGCAGCACTGTCCGAGTCTTCACCGCAGCAGCACCAGCGAATGGGAATCGGCACAGCTGCAATCCACATACGGAGATTCCAGCCTGCTCGTAATTAGAGACAGGATACTGTTATCGCTGCCCCACACTCCACGCACCAGAGACGCACAGCGCTTGCGCATTGCGGCAAAGAAACAATCCACATGATGCGCTGCAGTAGCGGGGCAGCCCCATCCGCACCCTGAACGCGTTGTTGTATTGCACGCGAAGGTCACTGTACAATTTTTGAGTACAATATCTGTTACTAAGGCAGATGTGAGCTGAAACCAACCGGACCGAGCCCAAGTCGTCGACGGCGCGTATTGTTCCACGCGCGCCTCTAGGAGATGTCAGCATCTGTAGAGGCCCAGCAGGGTCGAAGCCTACTGGGGCCAAGGGTCTGATTCTGAAAGGAAGACTCGGCCCTGGTACGAAAGGCAACGAAGGAACAGGAGTGGGTTTTTAGTCAGTAAAAGTCTGACACTATCTCCCGCCCCGCCCAAGAGCGGGGGATGACATAATATGATGATGTGCGCGGAAACGCCGTGAGGGGACGCCCTTAAAAGGTATACACTGACTTTTTTGGTTCTTCGAAAAGATCAAGTGTGGTACTTGCAATCGGCATGCGTGTTTAACGTAAACGAATCGATCGTAGCAGATGACGTTCTGTAGTTTCTGACTAGCACCATTGGAAAAAGAGGTGAGTTTGGTGTATGCTTGTATCTTACTTGGCTCCTTTTATGTTATCGTCGGTTACCATGGTTTGATGGAGGTATTTAAGAAATGTCTATTATTTCATGAATATTTGTTCTTTATTTCTTTAAAGAAGCGTTGCCCCATACTAGGAATTTCTCCTGTATCGTGAGTGCGTTTACAAACATTCAAACTCACATACATACAACAGCCGTACTACGGTACAAAAGTCGTTTTAGAAAAAGGGAATCTTCGCTGTTGATAATGGCTATGTAATCATTTGGTATTAGTAAAAAGTTGTGTGTAATAAGTTGGTCTAGTGGTCGCTAGTGCTACTGCTGAACATGAGGTCCTGGGTTTTTTTCCATCCTGGAGCTGAGCCCAGAGGCTTGATTTGCGTTCTGTTGATAGCAATAGGCTCGCCTTTTATATAACTGGCGAGAAGTGGGTGAACTGTAGTCATACCGCTATCTTACCCTCCGAGGAATACAGTCGTGATGTTACTTTTTTACTATTATTATATAGTATTTATTACTAATCGCTTCCCACAAGGTTGTGCTCGTATTCTTACATTTGCAAAAATAACTTCCCGAAGAAAAAACCTAATAAAATCCAATCACAGACACTTCAATTAAAGTCATTCTTATATCTACAAAAAAAGGAGAAAAAAATCTTCCTTATTCTAAATGGGTTTTATGTGCGGAACCCTTTCAGCTTAACGGTGGCTCGTTAACGTTTTCTCCGATAATCCAGATAAGGTGGATACAAACATCACGCCTGTAAGACTAAAAGGGTAGGTGAATTTGTAACACATGTATATTATGTTCAAAGAAGTAGTATTAAGCTTTGGGATTTAATAGGTTTTGGCGTAAGAAAATAGCAAAAATCTGGTAATTTGTGAAGTAAGAATTTAGCTTTTTATCGATAAAAAAAAAAACAAAAAAAAACGTTGTCCGTCACAGGATGCCCGGTATATATGAAACTCCGATTGTCGATTATACTACCAAGGTGCACACATTAAGAAACTCTTAAGGTTTTTTGAATCGTTGTTAGCACCTGTTGACGATCATTAAATGTCCAGGTTAAAATCGAGATGTGAAATCATCCAATCCCTCCCGTTCCACCCAGAACAGGAGTAGTCATTGGATGAATTCCGATCTTTAACAAAAAGGTTAATATTGAGAATCACACATTTTATTAGATAATCGATCGACAAATCGATCCATAGTGGCGATCGACAAAAGTACGATATAGATCGTATGTTGCTTACACATATACTCGACTATGTGAAGCGTGATGTTTAAAGCCTGACCCTTCTTTAAGAATCAATGCAAAAGAAAGAACTATATCAAATATATCTGGTAGATCTACAGATCAGGTCAAAAATCAAACGAATTCTTTAGCTTTGTCATATTTGTATAGGTTTTGTTTGATCACAAGTGTCAATCGTCAGAAATCCAAGGACCTTTCGTGAAGATTACAAAACAAACAACAATTATAACTCCTGGTTGAGATTTTTCAACCCATATCCTCAAAATTGGCAGCAATACTTTCTACCACACCACCAAGCGAATAAGGAAAATGATCTCTAATGGACCAACAAGACTTCCTCGGTCAACCAATGTTTAATAGGCTTAATCATAGGGAGCTAATGCCGTAGCCATGTTAACATTTTTGGGGTTGGTAACAAGGTACCATGGGACCTTGAGAAATTAAGATGAGGGCACTTACTCGTAAGAGATGCTCTTGCAAGAATCGACTATAATTGACATAGTATCTCAAGAATAGGAAATAATAAGTGGTCAAGGAGACAGTGATGTTATGAGTTCTATGTTAGAGGAATGAGGATCGTGCTGTGAGAAGAGTGAGTGGGGAAAGACCAAAGAAACGATGAATTGATTGTGGGAAAGATAAGATGGCTATGCTCCCAAGTAAATTAGGATAAGGGCAGGAAGATGATAATAATGATGATGATGTTAAAGGTGTGGTTAAGAATCCGACCTGCTATTGACAGGTTCTTCAGGGATAGAGCACCATGTTGTAAGGAAAGAGTAGTAAAAGACCAAAGAAACGATTAATTTATTGTGTGAAAGATGATATTGCTACAAAGGAGGTGAGAATTGACGTGGAGGCAAATAGAGACGTGTGGAAGATGACGATATGCTCCCAAGTAAATTAGGATAAGGGCAGGAGGATGATGATAATGATGATGATGTTAAAGGTGAGGTTAAGAATCTGACCTGCTACTGAGAGGTTCTTAATGGAGAAACCCAATAAAACCAACCTGGTGGGTTGATACCCAGGACCACCCTCTTGGCTAGTGACCACTTCGCTAACGAAGCAGTAAATTATGGAAGCTGAAACGTATACGTAGTGTTAAACTAGGACCTGTCACAATTTGTCAAACACATAACCTCCATTTTGATATTGAAACAGAAAATACCGCAAACATAAATAAATATACGACCGGTACAGTTTATATGAGAAAAAGGTCAGTCATAAAGTTTTTACACACGTCAGCAGAGTCTCAAGTTCAATTCCCGGATACTAATGTACGTTTGATGAATGTTATGTGATGGAAAAAATATATACCGTAAAGTGAGTCAAGGTTATAGAAATGATTTCTAAGACTTTGATGGTTGTAGTGTGTGATTTGTTGATTTAGATCGACTTGTGTAGTTGTCATTATTAAATCATAAGCCCACACCTCATGATGGCCACGCCTCATGATGGTCATGATGGCCCAATGGTTTATGTCTCGCCTCTTGTGCACGAGGTTATGGGTTCAAACCAGGGCAAGTACCAATGTGACTTTTTAAATGCATATGTACTTTCTTAGTTTATCTTGGACATCACTGATATCGGTAAAGGAAAACATCGTGAGGAAACCTGGACTTATAATTAATATAAGTCTGAAAACGCCAACCCGTCTCGAGCAAGCGTGGTGATTAATGAGTGTATTGATGTGTGTATATTGTGTGATTTGTTGATTTAGATATTTTTACTGTTCATTGAAATATCAGGTCATGTCTGTTGTCCCCGAAGGGTTAAGCAGTACTTATAGTACACCTAGATTTTGTCAGTTATGTTCAAGTCACATGTACCTCGGAGCTCGTGGCAAAATAAAAACAGCCGCCCGGATTGATCGAAGGTACTACGCTTGTCGAGGTCGGTCTGTGGATGGGTGACCGTTCGTAACATATCGAGACTCCTCCGGGCCTCGAAAAGCACGTTACGTTTATGTCTTGTTGTTTGGCAGTTAAGGTGTTAAAAAAGACCAAGACCTCCAACTTTCTTTCAGCGTGTTTTCTCAGGGGTCAGTCAAATAGAAAATATAGGGATCGTCTCGTTTTAACATATTGACTGTATATTGACGTGTGTAAGTGCTTTGAAAAGGTCTACTTACAATACTAAAATATCATTTAATTTCTTCATTTCATTGCATTTAGTCTCCAAGTTCACAACATAGCCAACACCATATATTTTCTTCATCGTCAACTCCGAGGCGTCGAACAGAAGTGTTACATTTACTACTTTCAAATTATTCCTGTTTTCCGCCATTCCCGTTCACACATCCAAAACGCTTTCAGTTGATTTATCGCTAGTAAATTCGGATTTATTGCACGATAACCAAGTCTTGACGTGTAGCCAACACAACACGGAAGTTGCTAGGGTATTCTTTGCGACTTTGCTCGTTGTATCCGTACAGTTTAATCTCCTTCTTATGTAATCCATTATATATCGAGACCCCTCTCGAGAGCGATGGAACATTATGACCAAATTTGACGTAAGTACCTACAGTTCTTTCTCTGCTGGTGGCAAAATTAAAACAGCCGTACAGGTCGATAGAAGATTAGGTTAAGCTTGCTGAGGTCAGTGTTTAGATGGTTGACCGTTACCGACGTACGGTACCGTCGCTAAGCCCTTGATCCCGGTTGGTATTTGGAGATCTTTGGCAGTCGTTAAGTGTAGTCAGAAGCCCGAAAGTCTGACAACCAGTCTTACAAAGGGGTATCATGTTACCGAGTATCTGGGCTGAGGAGAGAGCTGCGCTCCATGTTACTACTGGTAATCAGCTGCATCGAGCTAGACTGGACACTGACTTCAATATAGTTGACAAAAGGATATACAGGTGATGATATGTATATATTTATGGTATATCTAAAAATAATCAAAAATATCTTTAAATGGATGTGCATGGAAAGAATGATAAGATATTGACACACTCTGAAATCCAGTCCATCATGCATGTTCCCTGTCGATACGTTTGAATCCATGGCGGTCTATATCTTTTGCCAGCCACATGTCTTAATCTCTTAAGAGAGTTATCGTGGTGGGATCAAGGATTAACTTCTTCGACATAACCGACAACAATGAACTCTAGTCATCAATGCACTGTGGAGAAGAGAAAGAAAATTTTAAAAATTAAATATAATTTTAAAAGAAAAACTTAGTACAAGGAATTTGTGAAATTGTGATTAATTTTTCTAATTTTCAATGGGGTTCTTGATAGATACATTGGTGTATTGCCAACAGCAGACAATGCTGGTTGTGCCCTTGATGCTGTCTGTTGTTGAAGTTGTCTTACCAGACTACGTCGGTTATTCTCACGGTTCAATGAGTTTTTAAATCTGTCCAAAACCCAGTTTAACAACCGAGAAAATCTGATCCAAATTAAAATTCGTCACGAATGAATGGGCAAAAACTTTTGGGTATTTTTAAGGGATAAAAAAGCTTCATAGGCGTCCTTTGAAGTTTTCAAGGCAGTTGTTATTTTAATGAAATCGTGAGAAAAGAGAATTCTGAAAGCTTTGACAATATTCTAGAATGTAAGATTTTTTTGTTCATGAATACTCTACAATTGGTTCTCCGTATTATATGCCGTATATAGCCTAGTTACTAGGTCACCATACAGCACCCCTGGGTAAGACTGCTTGTTAGAATTTCGGGCTTTTGACTAAGTGTAACGATTTTCAAAAATCCACGCATTACAGCTGAGACCAAAGGCTTAGCGAACTATCTCTTAACCAGCAAAAGATGGTCACCTATCAACGGGATGACCTCAGTCAGCATTACTTTAGATCGACTTGTGTAGCTGTCATTATTAAACTATAAGCCCACACCTCATGATGGCCACACCTCTTGATGGTCATGATGGTTTAGACCTCGCCTCTTGTGCACGAGGTTATGGGTTCAAACCTGGGCAAGTACCAAAGTGACTGTTTCAATCCATATGCACTTTCTAAGTTTATCTTGGACATCAGTGACATCAGTGAAGCCTGGACTTATAATTAATATAAGTCTGAAATCGCCAGCCCGTCTTGAGAAAGCGTGGTGATTGATGAGTGTATGAGAAGAGGCCTTTGCCCTGCAGTGGGACAGTAACAGGCTGGTATTATTAAGCCCACACCTACACACAGACCTTCCTATTATATTTATATCAGTCCAAACTGCTACAGACACTCAGTACACTCAGCACGATACTAAATTCTTCCTACAACAACAATCTATCATTTACTGTGTCTTGTGAAGTTTACACTGAGAGTTATTACTGAAATGCTTTGAAGTGTGAACCGACACTTTATTGGTGAATACATTAATCGATTTATCTTAGGCTTTTAGTACGGTAGTCACTTGTCGAGATGAGAACTCGAAAATGATAATTATGATTCACCACAATAAAGAAGGTTGGTAAGAGATGAAGTCCCCTAACTTAGCGTTAATTTTAGAATAACTAAATATGGAATTTACTAAATTGAATTTAAATGAAATCATATTTATATCTGTACTAGCTGACCCGGCAAGCGTTGTTTTGCCATATAAATTAATTTCTAAGGAATTTGTAAGCAAATAAAATATTGGGGTGGACCTCTCTTACCTCTTAGGGATATGAAAAATAACTGTTGGCCACACGATATTTCATACAAATTGGTTCAGCCGTTTCGGAGGAGTTTTGTAACAAACATTAGGACACGAGAATTTTATATATTAGAAAGTAGATCTTTTCCAGGCACCTTTACATGCCATTATTTTCTTTGTATACGTAGATTACCATCGACACGCCAAGAAGAAGAAGATGTCAGTCTGACGATATAGAGCAGACTCTTGAGTTGACTTATCTCGACGTGTTATCGTCAGTTATCGTGTAGCTGAACCCTAATTTAGAATAGAATAGAATACTTTTCATCTGTGTCTTATTATCTCTCTTCTTTTCCTACTATCTCTGTCGTAATAGGGATCGTCCTAGTTAAAAATATATTAAGTCTACTTAGTCCGTCAGTAAGATTACCAAAATATATTAGACACGTATTTTTTGCTTAATCAAATCAATAAAAAGTGACAATGATAAAGCACATCAAAGTTCAGGAGAAGGGTCTTGTGACGTCACTGTCCCGTTAAAGTGTAGAACGGCGTGACGTCACGCGCAATTTCAACGCCCTATATCGTCGTCATTTTTGGTTTACGTGACAAAAGAAAAAATACGTGTCCAGTATTTTTGAGTAATCCAACTTTCGGACCAATCAGAATTTTTAAAGACACTACCCTAATATCTTTGTATGTTTTTTTCTTTTTTTTTTCTTTTATTTTAGGGAGGTCAGCTCGTCAGCTTGTAATTCTTCTAAATTATAACCTCACGAGTAACATTGCAGCACGAAGGACTATTATCTTAGACTGACAAGTCTGTCTTCATCTGCCATGAATTTTCCCAAATTTGTTGGGTTCGGCTTCCAGACACAAAATCAAAATTCATTTATATAAATTAGACTGAGAATCAGTACTTTTTGAACGTCAAAACGTTTACATAAGACATTCAACAAAAAACGCCCACCCTTCACCACTTCCTGGTGTCTTTGCTGGGATGAAGAAGTGGCGGAACAAACTCCCCAGTAACACAAGCAAATGCATCTGAATGCCAATAGACTAGGTATGAAGCGACTGCCTACCTGATCTCCAAAACAAAGTTACTCGGCAAGACTATAATACCTTAGCAAGAGAATAGAAACGCAGGGGTCAGTTGAAACAAAACTTTGAAGGGCATTTTCGTTAGTTTAACATTGTTTGTACCGACAACGTCTCTTATTTTTTTTAAAGAATTGAAATGATTAATTTCAACACCTTGTCAATAATTAATAATGTTGAATCAACGATTAGATCTCATTTAAAGCTTTGTTTCGTTTCATCCCGGCTGTTCGATTCGCTCCGTTTTACTGTACGTCAAATGTCATATATGTACTTGTGCAAAAATAATCTTCTGTTAGACTTTTGGTATTGCAAATACTTAGTTGGTAAACCGAATGTTAGGAAATTGAAGCATGTGTTTATGTTCTGTTTCAAAGTTATCATTTGCTGGCTTTAGTTAACTTTTGCGGTTTCTGTCTTGTAACATGTAAATCCCTTCACCATTGGCTTAAACATTTCGTAGTCGGATACTGAGGTTTATTTCGATGTTTCCATGCCAGTGTTAATTGAAATATAACATAACATCACGCCTGTAATCCCCAAAGGGTTAGGCAGAGGCGTACCTAAAGTAAATAAATAAATAAAATAGATACATAATAAATACATAATGCTGGACAATCCACTAAGTATCATCTAGCCCCAAGCTTAGCAGAGCTTGTGTTATGGGTACTAGATGAATGATATACTTAATACAATACATTACATAGATAGATATTTTTTATTACACATAGCATATACCCAGAACACATCTTTGTAGATTGTACAAACATTTGTCCCAAGGCGGGCATCGGACCCGCAGCCGCCTGCGTCGCAGGCGGACCTTCGCCTACCGCGCCACATCGGTCGGTACACCCACATTTCGCCAGTTACGTTTAAGTTCCATGTAAATGGGGCGAGGCTATTGCCATCAACCGGGCACAAATCCAAACTCTGGCTGATACTGAGAAATTCCAGATGGTGAAACACAAGACCCGGGAATCGAACCCACGACTTTGTGCTCAGCAGTAGTGATTCTGACCACAAGATTAACGAGGCAGTTGAAATTCTATTATTTTTGGTATTAAAACAACATGTGCCAATAAAAGGAAACTGTAACAGGCTGAGCTTAATCCACCGATGTATAAAACTGTAACAAATGTAGTACTAGAAATATAGAAGAAATTATACGGTAAAATAAATACGATTCACTGTATTTATTTTGCCGTTATTTGAACATGGTCCTAGTTTTTAGAGTTCCGTGTCCAAAGGGTGCTTAACGGGACACTATTACTATGATTCCATTGTCCGCCCGTCCGCTCATCTGTCCATCCTTCCGTCCGTGTGTCCGTTTATCCGTCCAACTGTCCATGTGTTCGTCTATCCGTCTGGCCATCCGCCTGTCCGTACATTTGTCTGACAACGGACAGTATCTGTTATTCACCGTAATAGGTAGATTGCTGTTATTTACACAGAGTATTAGTAGAGTATTTATTAGTAGAATATTTTTATTAGTAGAGTATTTAGTCTTTATACTGAAAATAAAAATACCCCTTAATGTTTTAATTTCATTAAATTTTTATTATTGTATTACTATAGCAGCAACACACACTCTCCCATACAAGAAACATGATTTTTTCGGCATTTTTCGATCGCCATGATACGGAACCCATCAAGTGCGCATCGCATCGCACTTGGCCGGTTTTTTTAACAAAGGTTACGCACACTCACAAAGCTATTGTACTCAAATTTTCAGTTAATCTAAGATAACCAGATCCAGAATTTCTAATATGAGTACTTGAGTAGGCATCGAACAATTTTGTGAGTCCATTTATACAATTGGTGAAGGAATCATGGAAACCTCTCGAGGGAAATCAGGGATAGGTGAGGAACGATAAGTGTGAATACACATCTCACCCCCACCACTTACGAATATAATACAGCACGAAGAAATCTATACTGGTCTCCAGGGATTAGTGTAGATAATAAATGCTTAAGCAGCGTGTTCCGGCCTAATACAAAATGAAAGGATGCATTGACCGACATTTATTCGCTGCTTGAATGATGTAACCTGTTATGATAGTGTTAGCCAATAGCCAAGAGGTATTTGGTGGAAATCTTTGAGTGTCAAATTAACACGTTGAACGCCAAATGACCGACAAACAATACATTTTCTATTGTGTCTCGTTGTTTGGCAGTTAAGGTGTTAAGTATAATCAATGTCTGCATCTGCAACTGCAGATCAGAGCAACAATATTCTGAAAGTATTAGTATTTATGTACATAGTTTTTCTTTTTCTTAGATAAACTTTAATTTCTTTAAGATGAGAAAGTACCCACCTACCTACCGTACTTCAGTCAAGAACGTTATTAAAATAAAAAAAGTTACAACTAATATTACTATAGTAGATATACGAACTCAAAATATTGTGATTTGAACATATGAATGTATTCTAATATATTCTAATACTAGCTTTTGCCCGCAGCTTCGCTCGCGTAAGGAGGTGGGAGTTAGAAAGAGACAAAAAGTAGCCTACGTCACTCTCCATCCCTTACTTTCTCCACTACTTTCACTATCTTCACTTAAAAAATCACGTCCATTTGTCGCTCCGTTTTGCCGTGAAAGACAGACAAACAGACACACACACTTTCCCATTTATAATATTAGTATGGATAGTATGGATAAGATTACTTTAATTTTGGAACAGCCTTTTACTACTAGTCTAATAATGCAGCTTCGGTCTCTCTTTTATACATATGTACTTCTATGAATGTTAAGTACACCTTTATTTTGAGTCTCGATTAGAAGTAATACCTAAATTCTATTAAATATAATGCAATTTGTATTTATTTTATTATTTATTTATTAAAAAAAAAAAAAACGTTGCCCCACACTAGGAATTTCTCCTGTATCGTAGGTGCGTTTACAAACATTTAAATTCACATACACAAACAGCCAGACCCGGAACAACTACCTGTAGGTCATACGAATATTTGTACCGTGCGGGGATCGAACCCACAACACGCGGCGCAGCAGCCGATGGCTCAACCACTGCGCCAACCGTGTCGTGTATACCCTGTTAGTTAAGTAATTGAATCTATATTTATTTAAAAAAGACTTATTTTCGTTTATTGCTTCAATTCTAGAACTATAGCATTTGATAGCCTAACTCTTGAGAATGGTTCTAAGCTATTACAAAAATCAAGACGAGGTGAAAGCATGGGGCATAGCTAGCTAATAGAATGTCAACAAAAAAAACTTGTCAAATTCATCTCAAAACCCTCAAGCAAGAACTCCTTCAGACCACTCATGGGAAATCACGGTTAGTTTTGGTCCAACACTGGAGCAAGTTCACCACTTAGCAGATCAATTGGAATGGATTGGTTCCGCACCCTGGGAATTCACAAGTGTGTATTGCTGCTCTGGGAACTTGTTTGAGCATGTTGAATTTAGTGGGCGTTCCTCAGGGTGGTATTTTGGGTCCGAATGTGTTTCGTGTGAATTTTGGCGCAGACGGAAATATATTTGCTGATATATTTATGGGTTCATGTTGTCGTTATCGTGTACTAATACTATTACATAATACATAGCTTGGTGATGAGGGCAGGCAGTTAAGGGAATTAAGCTTCACAATAGATAAAACATGTGTTTAAATAAAACAAATAATTATTTATAACCGCCTTTTACTGTATCACTGCAGGTCACAAGCCTCTTCTCATACAGAGAAGGCACGAGCATTAATCACCACGCTTGCTCAAGGCGGGTCTTCAATTTCAGACTTATCATTATTATAAGTCTAGGTTTCCTCACGATGTGGGCCTGCGGGCGACGAGCACTGGGTAGCTCGCCCTTCAATCAGAGACCAGGTCCAAGTCGACGGCACGTCGTGTTCCACGCGATCTCAATGAGATGTGTCAGCAGAATTGTCGGAGCCCAAAGCCTGCCAGGGTTTCGGGATGTTCCAAAGATTTACCGTGACCCTGGAACGTTAAGGGCAAGGACGGAACACGGATAGGATTTAGTCAGTAAAAATCTGACACGCCCTCCCGTTCCACCCAGAACGGGAGAAGTCATTGGATGATTTGCCATCTTTTAAAAAATAAATAAAAATGGTTTCCTCACGATGTTTTCCTTCTCCGGTGTCAGTGATGCCTAAAATAAACTTAGTAAGTACATGAATTAAGAGGCTTTTTTAATCTTTATTTATTAGGGAGGGTTTGGTCACAAAACTTACAATCTACGCTTAATTCCTAAATTAAATAATTTTTATATTATTCCTAGCAGCATAAGATGCTGGAAAGGATAGAATCATATTGCATGCTCCTAATTCCTGAATATTTATATTAAATTGGTCATGAATCAATTATCTTTCAGGCTCATTCCGGACACACTCCACTGTAATATGGGTAAAGTCTTCGACCTTATCACATTCAGTGCAGTTCGGAGATGTAACTTTGCCATCAATGCAGTATAACTATTCAAAGAGATGTGTCCGGAGCAAAGTCTCAAACTTGTCATGATTTCTAGTCCACTCATATCGGCATTGACAGAGGCTTATGTGACATAACCCACTAATACCAATTTCAAACTAAGCTTACAAAGATAAAGGGGAATATCCATTGTCAATTTCTATTACCAAACTACCAACTTCCAGTTTTGCGATTCAATTTATGCAGATAGTAGGTAGTTCGGCGAAGTTCTAACTGCATTTTGAAGTGCACTTTCTTTAATCGAGATATTTCTGTTGTTGAACTTTGTACTGGTTAAAATTGTTTTTAATAGTAATGTTGTTGATTATGACCACTACTTCTAACTACATACGTGTCTGAAAAGCTTTATTATTTACTATTATCATCTGCCTAGCCTTTTCCCAATCATGTTGGGTTTCCAGTCTTAACGGATGCAGTTGAATACCAGTATTTTACATGGAGCTACTGACTACCTGACCTCGACAACCCAGTAACTGGGCAACACGATACCCCTTGGTAAGACTGACTAATTTCTTTTTCAAATTCTGACTACCCGTAACGACTGTTTTAACATCTACTATCTTAAAGTGAAAACAAATGTAATCAAAATTCCTTTACTCAAATCAGGCTGAAAATCATGCTTCTTACCTAATCCAATGAGATTTCTAGTTTAGAGAGTTATTTCTTTTATCTCATTGGGTGAGATAGAAAAAAGATTTTTTATTTTTTAAAGTCCAAAAGATTAAACATCAGAAAAACACATAATAATGTGGGATAAGGCCGACGAAAATCTCAACACTGTGGGGTCAAGAATCCTGTACTCACTGTGAATAAAAACAAAAAAAAACATTCAAAAAAGTGGTAAAAACGTAAATAAAAGTGGTCCAAGTCAACGTGTTTCGCATAGAAAGCCGTATAGCTAGCTTCCTATAACCCTAAAGTTTGCACGTAGACTGAAAAAGGCCAAAGAATTATTTTTACCCGGAAAAGTCCCATTATTGGATAAACTCAGCAAGTTAAACTGTCAGTCAGTTCCTAAACGAGGGTCGTTAGTGCATGACTAAGCATTTTATGTGCTTACAATCAGGAAACTGGTAACAGTTAACTTTTGACAGGATTATAGTGAACTGGCGAACAGCCCCTACTTTTTTTCGGGTTTTATATGAACAGAGACGAACGGATAAAGTATTTGTATGGCCTGCAAGTAGTTGTTCCGGGTCTAGCTGTTTGTGTAAATTACGAAGGCTGCGGCCGGGATACTTAAAAAAAACCAATTTAGATTCTAAAACTGATTTAATAAAAGCAAAAGAACTTACAATAAATGAAAACTATATCTAGCTAAATCTAAAGTTATGCCTTCCTTCGAAGCCGGAATAGAAGTGGTCGACCTCATGTAGCGGTGGCGCGATGGTGCCGCGGTATTTTGTGCATTCAGCGCATTTGCCTCGTGTCGCTAATTGCGCATTTTACTTGTTTGTTATAATTAATCGAGGCCGTCCCTAGTCAGCGCTTTGGATATACTACGCTTGCGTAACACCTCCGCCTGTAGTTCAGCAACTATTTTAAAACGCTCAGTGAAAATGTTGCTGGTAGGTTTTCTCGTTGCGTATGCGTTTCAGATGTTACAGGAACTGCGTTTTCATGATTTCCTGGTCCTGTGGGTACAGCGTCGTTTTGGTTCGGTTTTCTGGAAAGGTTTCTTTCTTCCAGGAAAATATCTTCTGGTTAACATCGCAATTGTAAGTGTGGCTGCGATACACAGTATAACATAAAACGGTATAGTAGTATGATATAGCGTTTCAGTTGTTTCAAACGATGAAATCGGCGACTGAAGAGTTATTCTGTCCTGAATAGTGTGTAGTCTATCCAAGTTAATAGATGTTAAATTTGCATGTAGTAAGCTTATCTCCTGTGTTTCAGTAGTGTAGGGAATGTTCAATACTTTTACAGGTTGGCCTTTTATCTCGTCCTTAGTGTTTATTAAGGTTATTTCGTTTGTGTGTATCGAGCAGTGCAATGGAATAGTGGCAAGGTAGCTTCCCCTCAGTGTGTCGTAATCGTCGCTTCCACATTTCATCTGAACTCTGGTAGATTGAGGGAATGATATAACGTAATGTCTACTATCTAATTCTTCTACAGCCGGTTTTGATAGATGTACGGTCGTTAGTTTACAGGATTTTTGTAATGTCTTGCTTGAAATGAAGGTTTGCACGCAGTCAGCTTGAGTTTGGATATAGTGATTTGTTTTTTGTTCGCAGAGGTACCGATTATTATTTAGCTTCGGGCATTCTGCCTCCATGTACATGAACGTATTCCCATTGGTTGCTATGAAAGGATAAGGAGGTATGAGGACTTGGTGGTTCTTGTTCGGGACTATGGAGAGTTTGTAAAGTGTATAGGTATCTTCTGAGACTATGGGAAACCTAAATGCTATTACTATTTTCTTGTCGTCGTAATAATACCCAGCTTTAATGATGTCATAGTACTGACGTAATTCTAACTCTATTACGTGGTGATTACCATAAATTTTCTTAAGCCTGTCTACTACGTTACCCAAGATGTCTATTCCTAACATGCTATGATGAATAGTCATCGCGCGGGTGAACGATAAAATATTCTCTATCCTATATAATTCCGATAACACGTCCTCTATGTTTTCGCTGACGATAGTCAACAGCTGATTGAACTTAGCGACTTGGATCATATTTATGCTACTTTCTGCCTGTTTTATTAATAGACTTAGTGTGGTGTTGATTTTACTCTGGTTTTCGACAATTTTATTTATGATATTAGTGTGAGTTAGCATCCACTCTTTACTGATGCTGATATGCTCGTTAAATTCGTCTATAGTCTTCTTTTGGTTATTTCTCAACGTCTTTATGGCATTATTATATCGAACAGCATCCGAGTAATCGAGGTTACCTGTAACGCTTTTTATGACAGATCCTAGGCCGTCTATAAGACCTCTTTTTGAACGTCTAGGCTCTAGGGTACGTAGCTGATCAGTGACTTTACTTAATTTATCCGAAAGGTAGTCTATTTGATACTCGTAGAGAGAATATGTGTTATTCATCATGTGTAATTTAATGTAACGGAATTGAGTTTGAAGGGTGGAAAGAGTATTTTCAATGTCGTCCAGGTTGACATATTGGAGGAAAGTATGATAATGGGTTATTAGTCTGAGCGGTCCAAGTTTAAAGGGTAGTAATCCAATTCCAGAGTCTAAACTTTCAAGTTTTATCTCCTGGCTCCGTATTGCATATATCGTCAGTAGCAGCGTCATCCTGCAACAATTTAGCAGTCTTAGGTACGCGTTTAAGTCGTGATTTTGCTACGGGGCCGCGTTTCTTTGACGTATAAATGTGGATAGGTAAATCTGCTAAGACTACATCCTGTGTGTATCTGGGGGCTAATTTTTGCCGCGGGGCTGATGGGTTTTTTATGAAGACCTGTTGTTTAGGTTGATACTCCTCCTCCTGCTCGCGGGTCTTATTTCGGTTTTCGATTAAAGAGGTGCGATTACTAAGAGAGGTTTCATTTATGATTTGGTATACTGTTTTCATTTGATCTCTATGGTTTAATATGTATTGTTGCAATAGGTGGCTACTTAGATCAATGTCCCACGGGTCTCGGCTATCAAAGTGCCCGGTTATTATGTCAAATGGTCTGCATTTAGTGAAACTATGGATTGAGCTGTTATATCCGAGTAAGGCATATGGTATTAGATTGTTTGCGGGTTCTTTTTTATGTTGAATACGTAGGATTCTTATGTGTTCAAGTAACGTGGAGTGGAACCTTTCTATGTTGCCGTTATCGTTAGGACTGTGAGCTAGTGTTTTATGGTGATTAATTTTGTGGAGTCTAGTGAATTCAGCGAACAGCTGATTAGCATACTCGGTACCGTTGTCCGTTATTATAGTTACAGGAAAACCATGGTGAGTGCAAAACTGTAATAGGCCCTGTAAGATACTAATTGCGGTACCATCTCTCATAAGGTATGCTTGTCCGTATTTTGAAAATACATCAATGAATGTTAGGTATTTCTCATTTTCGACCGTGAAGAGGTCCATATGAATTATTTCAAACGGTTTAGTGGCTGGTGGCACTATGTTAAACTTTTGTTTGATGGGACTTCGGTCATATTTGGCCTGACCGCAAGTAGTGCATTCATTAATATACTTTGTAATGTGGTCTCTCATTTTCGGCCAGTAATACTTATGCGAGAGGGCTAGGTGACATTCGTTTATGCCGCGATGATTATTTTTTCCGTCATGATAATGCCTAATTATGTCTTGCTGCCTAAGGTACTCTTTTACATTTTCGAGTTCGGATTTACATAACACGAGGTTCATTGCAGAGCTTTTAAAGTTATCTTGTATTATAGGAATGATGTCATACATGCTCAAAGGGGGGTTAATAATAATACCCGTCTTCACCTTCGGGTTTACGTACTCTTTTATAGCGGCTATGACGTCATCTATTAGGTTAGTTTGTGAAACTTGTATAGAGGTGCGAGTATGTGTGTCAAACGGTTTGGTCGCGGTCGGTCTTTTTTTTATGTCTCCTACTACTGTCATGATTATTTGTCGGTGAAATTTATTTATAGGTTCGTCGGTGATTGGTACTTCGAGTATGGGGTTCTCGTTACTTGTGTGGGCTGTTTCAGTACTGGAGTCTGCTATTGACGGGGGTTTTTCGGAAGGATTCACTGTAATCGAGCTTATCTCGTCATTATGTATTTCAACTCGCGAGAGGGCGTCAGCGTTGGTGTTGTTTTTGCCCTTTTTATACACTACAGTGAAGTCGTACTCACTGAGTTTCAATCTCCATCTAGTTAAACGCGAGTTAGGTTCTTTCAAGCTCATAATCCATTGTAGTGGCTTATGATCCGTAACTATCTTAAACTTACGTCCAAAGAGGTAGGGTCGAAAGTACTTAGTGGCCCACACGATGGCGAGAAGCTCTTTCTCAATGGTACTGTAGTTTATCTCGCTTTCGTTTAGTGTTCGTGATGCGTATGAAATCGGTCTGTCTGATCCTATTGGCCCTTGTGATAATATGGCTCCTATCGCAAAGTTAGAGGCGTCTGTTGTCAATATGAATTCCTTATTGAAGTCGGGGTACTGTAAGATCGGGTCGTTTGTTAAGAGGTTTTTACATCGTTCGTAGCAGTCAACGTAGTCTTTATTAAGTGTGACGATCCTACCTTTCTTTAAGCACTGAGTAAATGGTTTCGTGATTCTAGCGAAATCGGGTATGAATTTTCTGTAGTATCCTATAAGTCCGAGAAACTGTTTTATCTGTTTTGAGGTTTTGGGTATGGGGTATTTTTGTACAGCTGTAATTTTGTCCGGGTTTGGTTTGATTCCTTCATTGCTTATTATATGACCTAGGAAAGCGGTTTCTAACTTCAAGAATTCGGACTTGTCCATCTGAATCTTAAAGTTAGATTCTCGGAGTCGTTGGAATACTTTCTCTAGGTTATTTAGATGCTCCTGAAGCGAGGTACTATAGACTATGATGTCATCCATGTAGACGAGGCAGATCACGTTTTGTAGGCCTCTCAGCACATTGTCCATTACCCGTTGGAATGTTGACGGGGAGTTCTTCAAACCCATGGGCATTCTTAGGAACTCAAAATGCCCATGTTCTACGTTGAATGCTGTCTTGTGGATGTCGTCAGGGTCTGTCTCAACTTGGTAAAAACCACTGGCAAGGTCAAGGGTACTAAAATACTGGCACTTCCCTAACTTGTCTAGGACGTCTGTTATGTTCGGTATGGGGTATTTATCGTCTATGGTTTTTTCATTTAGTTTTCGGAAGTCTACTACGAGCCTCCATTTTTGTTTCCCGGAAGCGTCTGCTTTTTTAGGGACTACCCAAATGGGAGAGCTCCAGGCTGAGTCAGAGGGTCTAATGATATTTTGTTCCAGCATTTTTGAAATTTGCTCCCTAACTTCTTGGCGATGAACGAAAGGATATCTGTAAGTCTTGGTATAGATAGGTGCGTCGTCTACAGTCCGTATACGGTGTTTCACCTTATTGGTGAAAGATAAGGGTTCGCCTTCTATGTAAAATACATCTGCATACTTCGAGCAAATATTAACTAAGTTAATTTTCTCCTCCTCATTAAGATGATCTGTTCGCAATTTAGATATTACTTTATTAATGCGAGATGTGTCAGGTATTTGTTCCAGGTTCATGCATTCGATGTTACTTATAGTTACAGCTTCTACCGGGTGGTCTAGGGATAGAATAGTATCGTTGTTTGATGGGTTTAAAATTTCTATAATGCCGCGGTTATTACAAACGGTTGTAATGCATTCGCTTACAATGCAATTGCACAGGTATTGTTGTGGGATATGTACGTCACCGTCTTTAGCGTTTATAGGTAATCTGATAAGCTTAGTTGTGTTGGCTGGTATAACAGCCTCATAAAGGTTTACATTTCGGGAATTAAACATTACGATAGGGTTCCTAGCGGTAGCCGTAATCAGTAGGTTGTCCTTTAAGTCAATCTTCGTATTCCATCTGGTCAGTAAATCTAGTCCGATAAGTCCATCAAAAAATTTGTGAAAGTCATATATGAATAATTTAATCTCGTTAGGGTCATTGAGTTCACGGAAGGCTGGTATAGTTATTGAATAATCGTTTCTAGTTGTAGCGTGGACGTTAGTTACCTCGAAGGGATCATAGTTAAGAGGGTATTCCGAGTAATACCGTTGTACAGCTGTAGGACTAATAAATGACTGGTTTGCTCCGGTATCAATGAGTAGGTTTAGTGGGGGGTCAGATATTTTTATGTAGGGCAACTGTCGTTGCTTTTGCAAGTTAACTTCTATTTTGAGGGTTTTAATGGGGATTTTATCTGAAAATCCTGGTTTGCGTTACTAGTCGAGGGTTGGGGGTCCTCACATGCTGTAGAGGGTTGAATCGGTTTTTGCTCGGGCACCATAGCTGGTCCGAAGTCCTGTACGTAATAGTGGTTACCGTCGTCATAGTAAACGTTATAGTCAGCATGGTCGTAGTCATAAGAGTAGGGTTCCTCCACGAGGTAATATTCGTAGTTATTTTCGTTGCAATCGTTGAAATTCATCTCGCGGGTTTTAAAATAATTTGTCGGAGCCGGGTTGCCAAACTTGCCCCAGTCATGAGGTCTACTTGGCATAGGCTTAGCAACAAAATGGCTGACCCCGCTCATTGGCTGAGGTCCCGGAGCTAGGGCACGTGGCTGAACTCTAAATACGTTGCTCTGAGCGTTATAGTTAGGCGGTGCCGCGCGGAACATTTGCTGCGTACGTGTTTGGTTATTAGGTGCGTTGGGCG
The DNA here is from genome assembly GCA_905147745.2 of Phlogophora meticulosa. Classification (NCBI taxonomy): domain Eukaryota; kingdom Metazoa; phylum Arthropoda; class Insecta; order Lepidoptera; family Noctuidae; genus Phlogophora; species Phlogophora meticulosa. The sequence goes on along the minus strand of LR990535.1, from coordinate 2,022,904 downwards.
CACGTGGCGCGCCATGTGGTTGGAACATAGGTTGTCTCCAACTGCTTTGCGGAGCCGGTGGCCGTTGCCAGTTTGAAAACGGTTGGTGACCAAAGGGTTTCGGCATCGACATGGGTAGAAAACCTGTGGGCTGTGTTAGTAATTTGGGCATGGGAGCGGTTGGAAGTGGCCTTTTTACACTCGCACTATCATTACGATTTTGCAAGTACATCACATTTAGTTCCTCTTGGACGAACTCCAGCGCCCTCTCTATGCTTTCAGGACGCATACAACGTATTCGGGAACCTAGAGGTTCCTTAAGGCCACGTACAAACGCTTGCATTGTTAATTTCTTGTATAGTGTACGTTTCGCTTCTATGGTGGTAGTCACTGTTTCATGCAACGATATATAAGTCATAATGGTACTGAATAACGATTGACATTGGTCGTAGTACTCTTGTGGAGTACTATTACCCTGAGCTGATACTAGGAGGTCATTATAGAGGGCTGTTTCGTCCCTTTGGTCGGCAAAGCTATTAATTAGGGTATTTCGTATTCCTGCCCAACTATCTGGGATGCCATTCGAATTAATTCTAGTTGCCGCAACGCCTGTTATTTTATTTAATATCCCGTTCAAAAGGCATAGGTTACCTAACTCACTACCCGGTACATTACTTAAATAAGTACTAACTATCTGGTCGCATAATTTAATAAATCGCGTGAGTACGTTAGGGTTCCCATCGAACTCGGGAACTGGGCGCAGAGCCTTAAAAATTGTGTCCGGATCACGCGACATTTCGCGGTCCTCTAATAGGCTATTAAAACCTAAATCTATGTCTCTACTCGAATCTAGCACTAATTGCCTACTATTCGGTCTACCTGATGTAGACTCGCGAGGTCCTAAATTACGTGGGTGGAAAATTTTGAAGGATTAAGTGACTTGGATACACAGGAAGCAACACAGGGAATAATTCAAGTGTACTCACATAACCTTCATATCGGTCTCTGGGGTCGATGTCTGGATCCCGTTCTCTCCCGGCAGCAATCCTTGAGTTCGGATACTCGATGAAGCTTGACAGCAGGTTAGCCGCGATCGCTCACGCGCGGTAGCGATAATATCGATATAAGATAGACCTAGCTAACCTCGAGTATCCTACCGACTGCGCCAATTACGAAGGCTGCGGCCGGGATACTTAAAAAAAACCAATTTAGATTCTAAAACTGATTTAATAAAAGCAAAAGAACTTACAATAAATGAAAACTATATCTAGCTAAATCTAAAGTTATGCCTTCCTTCGAAGCCGGAATAGAAGTGGTCGACCTCATGTAGCGGTGGCGCGATGGTGCCGCGGTATTTTGTGCATTCAGCGCATTTGCCTCGTGTCGCTAATTGCGCATTTTACTTGTTTGTTATAATTAATCGAGGCCGTCCCTAGTCAGCGCTTTGGATATACTACGCTTGCGTAACATGTATGTAAGTTTAAATGTTTGTAAACGCACCCACGACACAGGAGAAATTCCCAGTGTGGGGCAACGTTTTTTTAAGGAAAGAAAGAAAGAGGTACATATATGCTAGCCCCTTGGTACCTTATGACCATAATTTTTAAAAAGAAGCTAAAATCACTCTTTGACGGCTGATTAGTTTTGTTGGTGGATTCATTGACATGTAAAATAAAATAATATGAAAAGGAATTATATAGTTATTATAATTATAATCATATGTTGCGAGTAACAATGACATCGACTACGGTCAAGTGTAATGCGTGTAATGTAGTGATAAGTGAAGTGCTTGCCTTTGTGCAAAACAAGATTGATGTGATGGACGAGGAGAGCCTAGTTCGTATCTGTGCATCCTGTTTTAGTGTAGAAGAGGTTTCAAATGCCAAGAAATTACTGTTTGAGTCGGCGCCGTCATCAAAACGTAAAGTTACAAGGAGAGGGACAGGAAAAAATGAAAGAGATTTATATGACATTATAACATTGCTAAAAGAAACAGATCCCGAAGTTGTACCGATTTTTGTGGCACGCGAATTACACAAACTACCTCCGATCACTTTTGACCATGTAGACGCTACCCGGCTGTTAAAGGATATTCTGCTAATCCAAAACGAACTTAAGAATAATAGGGAAACATATGTCACCAAAGAGCAGTTTGATGCAGTTAAAGAGGACTTAAAAAAACTCAATAATTCATACACCAATAGTCAAACCAAGCCTAACGAATTAAATCACAGAAAAAATAAATTATACAACAACAAAATGCATTATCAGAGCAAGTCACCGGACCTACCTCACATCGCCGTAGAAGTAGCTACCGACAAAAGCGCGGAGTTATGTCCATCTCCGTCCCAAGAAATTGACACGTGTAACAACATCTCGATCGAACACTTCGTCGACGCTGAAGTGGGTGGGGAGCTACAGGTGCGTGCGCGGGCAGCAGTGGGTGCGTGCAACGAGACTTTGGAATGGATAGGGACACCTACCTCGTATGCCGCCGCGGCGCGGCTAGCAATATCAACACCAAGAAAAATAAATCCAATAACTAATTTAGAAATAAAGAAGGATGATGATCGAAATGAAGGGTGGATCTTAGCGCAAAAGAAAAAGAGGCTGAGAGACAGGTTTATAGGAAATCAAGGTCGTGCGAACATAGATAATACTGCAAAATTTAAAGCAGCTGACATTAAAATACCGTTGTTCATCAATAACGTTGATCAGAATGCGTCTGCTAACGACATATATACGTACATAATGGAAAAAACAAAAACTAGTGTGCAAATTGAAAAAATAAATATGAGAAAACAGAAAAACTACGATGCTTACAAAATTTTTGTACAAAGGAATAAATTGCATTTATTTTTAGACGACAATTTATGGCCAGAGGGAATTTCTTTTCGTAGATACATAGATTTTAAAGAACGAACAGAAGGATTACACAAAAATATCAACAATGGATTGCGACAATAACTATATTAATTCAAAAGCAAGTACATTTGTGAGTTTTAATTGTAAATCTATTACTAGATCGGTGGATTATGTCAGACTATTATGTCAAACATCTGATATAATCGCATTGCAAGAAACCTGGTTGCTGCCACACGACATTCCTTTTCTGAGCAGCATAGACCATCAGTTCGACTTCGTGGGAAAATCGGCGGTAGATACGTCGTCGGGCATCCTACAAGGGCGACCTTATGGCGGAGTTGCTATACTGTGGCGCAAGAGCGCCTATGAAAATGTGTCTTTCGTGCAGTGTCAAAGTGTGCGTCTTGTGGCTATCAAAATAACGGTAGGCGGTAAAGCTCTCTTAGTGTTCTCGGTTTACATGCCGACAGAGTCGATGGATAATCTTGGTGAATTTGTCGAGTGTTTAAGTGAGATTCATGCAGTGATAGAAAGTAGTGGTGTAGACGCGGTCTATATTATGGGGGATTTTAATGCTCAACCGAATAGTATATTCGGCAAAGAACTTTTGAGTTTTTCGGCTGAAGTACAGTGGCAGTGCGCTGACGTTTGCATGCTCGGTGGTGAGTCAGACACGTATACCTACGTAAGTGATGCACATGGTTCTACTAGTTGGTTAGACCACTGCGTAGTGACAGAAGCGGCGTGGAATACTATTAGAGAAGCTAGTGTGCTCTACGACGTGTCTTGGTCGGACCATTTACCTCTAATTGTAATGTGTGATCTTAATTTATTAAGGCCAAAAGTTGCACCTGGACTAATTAAATGTAACAAAGTAACATGGGGTGACAGAGACTTGCAGCAGACTAAGTTATATAGCAATTATTGTAATGATCTCTTGAAAAATGTAGACTTTCCCTTAGAATTTACTGAATGTAGTAAAAATAGATGTAGAATTAAGGAACATGAAAGCATTTTAGATAATATGTACGCGGAAATTGTGCGTATTCTCTGTGAAGGTGCAATCGCCAGTAACTGTAAGAACGGAATACAGTACAGAAAGCGTTACATAACGGGCTGGAATAAGCATGTGAAGAATGCACATGGACAGGCTCGGCTTGATTTTCAAACATGGACATTGTTTGGTAGGCCGAAAAATGGTGATTTGTATGAAAAAATGATGGAAAGTAAAAGGATTTTTAAAAGTAAATTAAAATGGTGTCAAAATAATAAGGACAAAATAAAAATGAACATCATTGCAAGTCATCATGACGCAAAGAATTTTGGTAGTTTTTGGAAAGCCACGAACAGGTTGAATCCCAGGTCGAGTCTGCCTGTGAGTATTGAGGGCCTTAGTGATCCTAATGATATAGCCAACCTATTCAGCAGAACCTTTAGGGTTGGGTCTCCCCTAGGTACGTCGTCTGGCGGGCCGGAGGTGGTGGGGGGGTCCGAAGACATGCCTATTAGGTTTGCGGCCAGGGAGATAGCTACTGTCATACGCAACTTAAAGAGAGGCAAGTCGCCGGGTCATGACAGCCTAAGTATAGAGCATTTATTATATGCTGGTAAGCACGTACCGCGAGTTCTAGCAATGTTTTTTAACTTGTGCCTGAGTCACTCATATCTTCCAGCTGATTTACTTAAAACTATTGTTGTGCCCATTGTTAAAAATAAGACTGGAGATGCGAGTGACAAGAGCAACTACAGGCCTATATCCCTGGCTACCATCATTGCAAAGGTGTTGGACAGTCTGATTGATCAGCAGTTGGATAAGCATTTAACACTCAACGACGCCCAGTTTGGGTTTAAGCCACATTTATCCACGGAAACAGCTATACTATGCCTGAAACAGACTGTTCAATACTATGCAAGTAGGAAAACACCTGTATATGCATGTTTTCTGGACCTCTCCAAGGCTTTCGACCTTGTATCTTATGATTGCCTATGGAGGAAACTATCAAATGTTAAGAACCTCCCAAGCGATATCATTAGGATGCTAAAGTATTGGTATAAAAACCAATACAATTATGTTAAATGGGCGGGCGTCCTGTCGGCTGCATACGGGTTGGAGTGCGGTGTAAGGCAGGGGGGAATCAGCTCACCCAAGCTATTCAACCTATATGTAAACGAACTGATCTGTGAGCTCAGCAATACCAATATCGGGTGCTCCATTGACGGGCACTGCGTCAATAACATCAGCTACGCGGATGATATGGTATTGCTAAGTCCATCGATCAGTGCACTTAGGAGGCTTCTTCGCATCTGTGAGGACTATGCAGTGGCTCACGGTCTTAGGTACAATGCGACCAAGAGCGAACTACTGGTTTTCAAAGCGGGAAACAAATGTTACAATACTGTCCCACTAGTGACCTTGGGGGGCGCTCAGCTTTCCAGGGTCACGAAGTTCAAATACCTGGGGCATTGGGTCACTGATAGTTTGTCCGATGATGTGGACGTGGAGAGGGAACGCAGAGCATTGGCAGTTCGATGTAACATGCTGGCTCGTAGGTTTGCACGTTGTACTAGGGAGGTGAAAATTACGCTCTTTAGAGCGTATTGCCAATCTATGTACACGTGTGCCCTATGGGTCAGCTATACAAAAAGCTCGTACAATGCTCTGCGAGTCCAATACAATAACGCCTTCAGAGTGATGTTGGGGCTGCCACGCTTTTGCAGTGCATCGGGGATGTTTGCGGAGAATGGCGTGCCAGATTTTTACGCACTGATGCGGACACGGATAGCATCCCTGATGCGGCGAGTGCGTGACAGCTCTAACAGCTTGGTGGCTATAGTAGCCGACAGGATGGATAGTCCAATGATGTGGCAATGGATGACCAGTCATCGTGCTTCCTTCAAATATTTAAAATAAGATGTTTTGTGTTTTCATATATGTATTGATGTTTTGTGTATAATATTGTAATGTGTGTTTTTCTATGGACTTATGGTCTGAAATAAATGTTATTATTATTATTATCCCCTTTATTTAAAATCTTTCTTATAAATTATATTTTTAAATATTTAAATATTAATACAAAAAAAAAACATTTAAAAATATAAAAAATAGTGGCCCACCGGTATCGGGAACAGGGTCCAAGCTACCGGCGGTCAGGGCTCCAGAGAGAGGAATCGCCTAACTATACGCGCCGTGTCCAGAAGAACTGCTTTCTGAATCAAGCCCTTGATCCAGCTGCCTAACGCGAGCCTCCTTAGATGTTGGTCAAGGCTCTTAGCTATTAAGCCATTGGCTGACACGACTATCGGTACAACGATTGCTGAGTCCACATCCCACATGTCGACAACCTCGCGAGCCAAGTCAAGATACTTGATTTGTTTATCTTTCTCGGCTTTCACGAGGTTCCCGTCATGCGGGACCGTTACATCAATAATCGTTGCGCGCCTCTCGATTCGATCCATCACCACTATATCAGGCTTATTGGCTACAATAGTCCTGTCAGTGATGATGGATCGGTCCCAATACAAAGTGACACTGCCATTTTCAAGAACTGGGTCGGGCACATACTTGTAGTATGGCACTTCCGATTCTACAAGACTGTATTTTAGAGCAAGTTGCTGATGGATAATCCTGGCTACTAGGTTGTGCCTATGCAAATACTCTTCGTTAGCAAGACGAGAACAACCAGAGATAATGTGGCGGATTGATTCGCCTGGACGGTGGCATGCCCGACAGATGTCAACCGTACCATCCTTCACAATAAATCTCCGATAGTTATTCGTCATGATAACTTCGTCCATAATTGCACAGACAAAACCTTCGGTTTCCCCAAAGAGGTCACCGAAACGCAGCCAAGATACGGACGCTAACTGATCTACATCAGGCCCATGTAGGGCCTGGAAAAAGCGTCCGTGAAGCTCCTTACTCTGCCATACTTCCTTGCGATCGTTAGTGTCAAGTACTACAGGTTTGCGCCAGTTCTCTTTAGCCAACGAGAGCGGGGTGAGGCCCTGGTCCACCGCGACTACATCTCGATGCATCCCCACGTCGGTTTCTAGGAAATAATCCCTGAGACTACATATCTCGCGATTATGGAGGGTCTTAGCATTTAAAAAGCCTCGACCCCCACACTTTCGCGGGATATACAGTCTCATAACCGATGAACGTGGGTGATGCATTCGAGATGCCGTCAGGAATGTACGGACTCTCCTATCCAGGGCGTCAAGTTCTGTTTGAGTCCATTTAAGTATGCCGAAAGAGTACATCAAGACTGGCATGACCCAACCGTTGAAGGCACGCACCTTGTTACCGCCTGACAAAAGACTATTACATACTTTCTTCAGGCGGCCAAAGAAGCGCTCCTTCAACGATTGCTTCATGTCAGCAGCATTAATGCCCAATGCTTGCGACATACCCAAATACTTATAGGTTTCGATTGGAGAGAGGGCTCTAAAGTTTATGAAATCCGGGAGTTGGGTTCCCACGGATTCCACAATCTTCCCTCGCTTTACATGCATGACCGCACATTTGTCCACACCAAATTCCATCCTGATGGCGCTACTAAAGGTTTTTGTTACCTTCAGTAGCTCCATCAGTTGCAAATCACTGGGGGCAAAGAGCTTTAGGTCATCCATGTAAAGAAAATGAGATACAACCTGACCACCTCTCTTCAACCGATAGCCTAGACCCGAATCCTCCAGTAATGTACTTAGAGGATTCAAGGCTAAGCAGAACCAAAGTGGACTCAAACTGTCACCCTGGAATATGCCTCGCTCAATTCTTATTGGTTCGCTATTCCTCTGAATTTGTCGACATCCTGGATAGCGAAGTACGGTTCTCCATTGCCCCATACACGACGTCAGGAAGGTGCGCAGAGTTGCATCTACTTTATACAATTCCAGCACCCGCTTGAGCCATGTATGTGGTACCGAGTCATACGCCTTCTTGTAATCTATCCAGCATGTCGACAGATCCTTTCTTGAACGACGAACCTGTTGGCTTATGGCAGTATCAATGAGAAGGAGCTCCTTAGTACCGCGAGACCCATTCCTACATCCATTTTGAGAGGCCGACATGATCGAATTGCTGTCGATATGGTTGTTAATTTTAACTCTCAAAATGGATGTAAGAACCTTATAGACCGTTGGTAAGCAAGTGATCGGTCTATAATTTTTGGGTTCCGCAGTACTACCAGATTTGTGGAGCAGGTGGGTAATTCCTGTCGTAAGGAACTGGGGTAGCGATCCAGTCTCTAAGGCCGACTGGAACTGAGATGCCAAACGAGCGTGCGACTTTTGTAGCCATTTTATCCAAAAATTGTGCAGCCCATCCGGCCCTGGCGATTTCCAGTTCGGCAACGGACGGACTGCACGAGCTACATCTTCGGGGCTGATGGTTATTGCCCCCATTTGCGGTATTGGATCGCACGCTCGTTCGACCTCTCGAGTCCAATCACCCTCTGTGTGACTGACAGGCATCGACCAAATGTTACGCCAGAAAGAACACATGACGTCATCATCCGGTAGGTGCGTATCAGTCACACCTTGGACCGGTCGCTCCCAAGCTCTATACACCCACCTCTCATTGCTCTGGAAAGTGCGATTTTGAGTGTATCGCTCCACTCGCCGTTTGTACCTACGAATACGGCTTGCCCATGCATACACCTTCTGCTTCAGGAAGTCGATGCGCTCTGTAACACGGGACATATAGTCTCGAGGGCTGATATCAGTCCCCAAGAACGCCCGTCTTACATAGCGCATCACTCTAGGGCGAGTATTGCCCTCCCTGTAGCAAACAAGCTTACCGATGAGTGCTCTAGCCCCAGCGATGCGACGCTCAATCCTGCACTGCCAAGCCGGTACAGCTGGTTTCGGTCGTGTAGCTATGTCATTAGGAAATTTGACGTGAGCTACACGACATGCCGCTACAGCCGCGCAGTACAAGATTGAGTGAGCATCGGTGAGGTCATCGCAGTTATCAAAATAGTTTGACAACTGCGAATCCAGAGCAGCCACCAGCGCCCTATTTTTATTATGCATGGGCAAACGGGGTAAGCGTGGTCGTAGTGCGGGTAGCATGAAACGATATTCCCGAATCGCACCTTCCAAAGCACTCCTCAATTCCTCATTGTATTGGGTACTTACATTTGTAACCTTGTCAGTACCCTCTCCGTCAGCAAAACTAGATAATACAATGTTGTACTGTGGTGGCACTACAGTGTGCGACGGCGAGGTAATGACACGGCTACTCTGCATTTCCGTTCGGAGGCGATCAAGTACAACGTCATCCAACATATGATTACGCTGAATGACCCGCACCTGATCCGAAAGTCGTTGTGCCGATACGTTGACAGCTGGCTCAAGCACCTGAAACAGAGAGAGCATCCGAACACGGTACGCGGTCAGGTTACTTCCTCCCTCTGTAGCCCCATAGTATGAGCGCATGACGTTTTCGTTGATGGATTGTGTCCATCGCATGCGCTGCACACTTCCGCCGGGAGCTGGGACCCTATCAGAGGCCGGAGGGCCTCGAGGTCCTAAGCCGTCCGGCGGCCGGCGTCCTCTCCGTCGACGTGCAGGTGGTGGCGACGTGGGCGGGGAAAAATACTCGTCGCTCGAGCTCGACGCGACTGGCACAGCCGGCTTCACAGTACTCACGATGGTGCTGGGTTTCGGCGGTGACGAGGCGGAGCTGAGCGACGAGGCCGGAGGTGGTGGGCGTGCTCGACGTGCTGCTGATCTTGTTAACATTTCATCAACTATTATAAGATAATTTTCTTTGATTTGACATCTGTCAATTTCTGTTTTGATTTTGTGAACTGCATTGTTGGTGAATTTTTGGACATTTTGGATTTATTTAAATTTCGTGGTTATTTCCGTTATTCTTCTGGTGGTGTATAAATAAACTGCGTAGTGGTAAATGAAAATTAGATATAAAATTTGCGGAAGAAAATTTCTGAGTGATGTCAACTGTGGTGTTGCCAGCTTATTATTATTTATTATTATTATTATTAAAAGACTTCCTGTTTAAAATGGCATATTACTCTGTCAAAGAATTCCTTGAAGAAAAATAATTACTTCATTGATTTTAAATGATAAGAATACAACGATGAAATATGAAATGTATGAGTAATATAATCTATAAAATTGAGTGTGCATGTTATACTTTTTCTATGTATTTTTTTAAATATTTAAATTGCAATGACTTAACAGGTAACTAAATTCTAAGAACCTACCTATTGTTAACATCAAAAAAATCTGTACATTTAGTTGCAGTAAACAATTTGAATATGAATTTGAATGAATAATTAACTAAAACGGTAAGAAACTTATTAAATACATTGTAAGCAGCTCCCAAATTAAGTGTAGACAGTACGTGGTGACATCGACTCGTGACCGTTCGAGATGAAATAATTCTAGTATTAGTTTTAGGTGTAGTATTACAGCTACTACTAAAACTATAATCATTTCCGTATATGTACTGTTATTTAATAAATATAAGATCAAGAAGGAAATGACTTACTACAGGCACTTCTTGCTTAAAAGGACGCTTCGAACACTGGTCAAGTGGTACAAGAATGGTTAAGGTAAATGAAGTAGTTTGTATTTAGATTTTTTTTTGTACTTGCACTTCTGTCGGTGTTCGTTCTATTCTGGGGTCAGCTTCCAATCTAACCAAATACTGATAGTCGACGAGGATTGCACACGGAGTGACTGCTAAACCGATTATGTACTAGGCTACATCGATATGCAAATCCAAGGTTTGTTCCAATTTTTGAGCGAACTATGTAAAACAACCGGCACCGCAGTTTAGGTATTCGTTATTATGGTGTAAGACACGTGTTCGACTCACAGATTTTGTGCTTTAAATTTATTATGTATTGTAGTTTTAGTGAATTATTATCGTGCCTCGGAAAGCACGTCAACCCGTTGGTCCCGGCTGTCATTTATAGATCTTTGACAGTCATTACGGGTAGTCAGAAACCCGAAAGTCTGACAACAAGTCTTACTAAAAGGGTATCGAGTTGCCCAGTAACTGGATTGTAGAGGTCAGATAGGCAGTCGCTCCATGTAAAATACTGGTATTCAGCTGCATCCGGTTAGACTGGAAGCCGACCCTAACATAGTTGGGAAAAGGCTAGGCAGATGATGATATCTTTTCAGTTTATTTGTGTGCCTGATATTACTCGAGATAAAACAGTAATAAATAATACCAGCATATTTCTGTCCCACTGCAAAGCAAAAGCCTTTTCTCATACAGAGACGGCACGAGCATTCAATCTCACGTTACTCGAGAATTAATTTGAAATTGTTGGGTGGTTGTAATTTGAATATTTTGACGGTGATCAGATACTTGATGATGATGAAAATGGAATAAAGAAACATAACTACCGCTGGGACCTGTCTCCTAAAATTTGAAACTCTCATGAGCCTGTACAGTGTACTCTAGGAACCTGACTGGTTCTAGAGGGTCGAATGGAATTTTAAATCGTATTTGTCCTAGATATAGCTACTTTTATATTACAAAGCCATAGAGGCTGTCCGCCCACGGTTGTCTAATATCTTCTAAATGATAAATAAGCGATAATCTCATTTACTCTCACAATTATTTTTATGGAAGAAAACGGCATTTTGCTCTAGTCGTTTGACTCGCGCAAAATGTCCTCTTCTTAATACAAATAAGGGTAAGAGAAGGAGGGGAGGAGAAAGTTTAAGAGCGACGTCCACTAAAATTAGCTACAGCAAAAATAATAATTAAAAAACAAAATAATTAATATAAGCTTTGGCCAAGCCAGCGCCAAATCACCCATTTACAAACAGATGCATAGAACTCCAATCAGCTCTTCCAAATTTAAAGAAAAATCAAGGTAATCTAATACCCAATTCCTCTTCTTCCACAGATACGAGACCTACAAGGCGACCCTGAAGAAGATCCCGGCCACCAGGCTGTCCCGTCTCACGGAAGCGCTAGCCAACTACGACCCCGTCCTCAATGAGTACTTCTTCGATAGGCATCCTGGAGTCTTCGCGCAGATCCTCAATTACTACAGGTTCGTTTGAAGTTACTATATTTAGGACAGGGAGATATGTAATTGATTACTTCGCCCGTGGTTCTTTTCGAAGTGTTCTTGTCATGATCAGCCAAGTCTTTACCAAAAATACTTCATTATTTTGAGGTCAGCTTCCATTCTAACCAGATGGAATATCATCATTATTTTACATGGTGTTCTAAACCGCTAACTAGGTAAGACGATATTCTTTGATAAGACTAGCTGTCGCACTATCGGGCTTCTGACTACCCGTATCGCCTGTCGTAGATGTACGTAGAAATGACATCCAGGACCACAGAAATCTAAATAGTAGTTCTAAATTGTATAGATATCTGTGGCCGGGACCAACGTGCTTTCTGAGGGACGGAAGGGGTCTCAATCGTGGCTGATCACGCTTCCACGAACCGATCTTGGTAACCATTGCTCAACCTGGAAGTGCATCTGTGCACTTTTGTCTTGTTTTGATTTGTTTCCACATTACAGATGCAGTTATTATATTGAATCGATATTTACACAACCATTTAGTTCTCCATTATTAAAACTGATTATGTACTGCACAGACCGCGGGGATTAAAACTTCCATCCACATTACCATTTGCCATTCGATTGACCTGCTGTCTTTTATAACATAACATAACATCACGACCGTAGTCCTCGAAGGATTAGGCAGAGAAGTCGCTAGTTATGTTTAAGTCCCATGTGAAAGGTGCGAGCCTATACCTTCAACCGGTCACACTCCAGACTCCGGGTCGCTACTGAAAATTACAACTGGAAACACCAAATAATTGCCCGACCGTCAATCGACGACCTTATACTCAGCAGCACCACGAGTCCAACGCGCCAGTTACACAGTTTCAGTTATTTTGTTGACAGGATTTTTGCATAACCATTTACTTCGTCACAGTTAAAACTGTGTTCTTTATACACTGCGGGGATTAACACATCTATTTCGTTTACCTTCCATCGAACTATACTATTTTTATTTCATTCCGGCTTCCATGAGTACAGGGAATGATCGTACGAATTCAAACAAACGGTGTGTTCAATACGTATGCCATGTTTTATGCGTCGATCATACAGGAATCCTATTTTTGTTTCAATGAAAACCGTCAGTTTAGTTAGCATTCCGTCGGTTTTTCTGATAAATGTACGCCTTTTATTTTGTATTGGGAAATAAATGGACATATAAAAATTGTGCTTCAAATTTCAAATGGAAATGTTCTTTTTACATCGGATAGGTATTTGGAAATAGAACAGTTTTTTTAAACGACTTCAAAAAAGGAGGAGGTTCTGTGTTCGACTGTTTGAATGTTTTTTTTGTTATGTTCACCGATTGTTTTTTTTTAATGGTATCCTCTCGAGGTGGTCCCATTATCATCAAGTCAGGACCTGATGATAGGATCCCGAAGAAACCGGGGGAACTCTTCCAATATTATAGGCAAATTTTAGTGATTTCGTTAGTAACTCGTGCATTTTATATTTTTAATTCTTTCCATCTCTTTCTTGTTTTGACTAATCTTTATTTTCGTTTCATTGATACTTAAGTAGGTTAGCAAAAAAACAACTGTCAACTTGGTCTAGAGGTCACAAGCGCTACTTTTGGACATGAGGTCCTAGGTCCGATTCCCTGATCGGGCAAAGTATTATTGGGATTTTCCATGGCCAGGGTTGATGGCAATAAGCTTTCCCCATACTTACATGGAACTTGAAAATGAATGCAGGTATACTACAGCTTCACCTCTGCCTCATCCTTCGGGTCATACAGCCTTGAGGTTGTGTATTGTTTAATAAAATAGGAATCATCCCATGCTGTGAAGAAACGCCTCCTTCTTTTTTTAACTCCGCTAATAAAACTAACAACATCTTTGAGATGTAAATGAATAGATAACCCAGGTAGCGTAGCGTGGCATCCGGAGTTGTTTACTATACGGACCTTGTAGAAACACGATTAAAATTTCCGTGCGTTCAAGCGTTTTTGCAATACCTACTATTGGAATCAAATGTAATAGCTCGTCATACAGGGCCCATTAATACCATTGTTAATTTTAAACCGTGGTGCTAGGAAACTGGGCCTAACCCAATTGTAAACGTCCCTTTGTGCCTATTGGCCTAGCTCTGTTCTGCCTCCTGCTTGATATGGAGGGAAGTGGAAATGATGTATTTTTCTAACTCCTTCGCTGTTCTTTTCTGATTTATTTCATTGCGGGATCCAAGACAGTTGATCCTTTCTCCGGGATTCTTAGGACTTCATTGTCTCGACGGTTTTCTGGTGGTCGCCACTGTTGATTCTGGCTTTCGGGAGAAGCAGTGGTTTGGGAATAGTGTGGCGGGGTTGTCCCAAAAAAAATAAGATAACCCGTGGCTTATCTACTTATTGCTACTTTCGCGTTGACTTCAACATGTTGTCATTGAAAGCCATGAGTTTATTTTTGTAGATACAAGAAAAGGAACTAAAGGGATCGCATAGGATTTCGATGTTAATTAGAACGCTACAGGCTATTTCCATTAATTAAAGGCTTTTATGCTAATCGAAGACTAAACACAGGGGAGCAGAAAAAACATACGATAGCTTTTCCGTAAACTTGGTGTAAAGGTGTGAGTAACATCGGACGCTTTCCTAGGCCTTAGTGTTAAAACAGCACAACCTTCTTGTATTTTTCTCTAGTTGTCATCCTCCTGCCCTTATCACAATTTATTTGGGCTCGTCGGTTCTCATCAGTAGCAGGTCAAATTCTGAACCTCACTTTTATCATCATCATTATTATCTGATGATAATGATGATGATGCATCCTCCTGCCCATCCCAATGGATTTGGGCTCGTCGCAGCAGTTATCAGTAGCAGGTGCGATTTTGAACCTCACTTTTAACATCATCATCAATATCATCATCCTCCTGCCCTTAACCCAATTTACTTTTTTTTTTTCCGGTGGGAAAATCATCTTATGTCATCCCCCGCCCTTGGGCGGGGCGGGAGATAGTGTCAGACTTTGACTGACTAAAAACCCACTCCTGTTCCTTCGTTGCCTTTCGTACCAGGGCCGAGTCTTCAGACCCTTGGCCCCAGTAGGCTTCGACCCTGTTGGGCATGGAGCATTTTCTTCTTTCATTCATCTCTATTTGCCGTCATTTCAATAGTCACTTCCATTCTAGCTATTTCATCTTTCACATGGTCCATACATCGTTCCTTTGGTCTTCCTCTACTCTTGTAACCCTCCAGTCATACTCTGAACTTTAATCACAAGATGCTCCTTATGATTTGTACCTGAGAGTAGTGTTCCTACTTTCTTCATTCAAAAATATATTTTATAATAATTTGATAAGACAGTGTTGTGGTTACAAGAGTAGAGGGAGACCAAAGAAAAGATGGATGGATTGCGTGAAAGATGATATAACTAGAAAAGAGGTGACTATTGAGATGACAGCTAGTAGAGGTGTTTTGAAGAAGAAAACATGCTACGCCGACCCCAAATAAATTGGGATAATGGCAGGAGGATGATGATGACAGTGTTGTGGTTTATGAGAAGATAAAGGTGGTGATAAAACTTTACTACAGTAAACACGTGTGTGTGAATGCACGGCGATTTATAAAAAGTACTCGTACTTATGAGGCAGATGTATGGCGTCCTCCCTCGACTTTTCTGCATACATCCCTAGAAGAACATACACTAATCATACATATTGTTGATGTTCTTCAGAAAAGTCAGGTGCGTAGTACTCCACCGGCATGTGTGTATGAACTGATGTATGAACTTAAACGAAGCAAAAGGAGTATCCACTCCCATGAGTAAAGGCGTGTTATGTATGTACATAATATATGTATGTATGCTGATAAAATTTAGTTTCATATTGAAATATAGTTAACTAGTTAACAGTAACGAAATTTGGAAACAGTCGAAAAGCAAAAAACACTCACAAATCAAGCCCGCACACAGCCCGAATGTTAGATATAAAATCTTTTTTTATTTAAAACAAAATAACGCTTCGCTCGCCATTTCATTTCGCTTTGATGAATGTTTGAACAAATATCGACGTTCCACATGCTTTGGACATACAATAAATACATACAGAAGGTTCGTTGCATGATGTATGACGCACGCACCCATACACACGCTTGACACGATTTGTATGATGACCGATGTGGCGCGGCGGGCGTAGGTTCGCCTGCGACGCAGGAGGTGGCGGGTTTGAATCCGCCTAGGGACAAATGTTTATACAATCTAGAAATATTTGTTCCGGGTGTTCTGGGTATTTGAAAAATATCTATCTATGTAATGTATTGTATTAAGTATATCATTCATTTAGTACCCATAACACAAGCTCTGCTTAGCTTGGGGCTAGATGATGCTGTGTGGATTGTCCAGCATTATTTATTTATTAATTATTTATTTATTTAGGTTATAGTTAGGACTGTAAAACAAACTGTGACCTCGGTTTGTTTCGGTGTTTCTTTTCTGAGTAGTCAAATAGGGAACAGCGACTGCACCTGGTTAAAAATTGTTGGCTTGTTTGACGTATAAAAGTTTTTGATAAAACCAATTTACAGAAATAAATCTAATATATAAAATCCTCGAGTCGCAATAGAGGTCTACGAAACGGCTGGACCGATTTGTATGAAATTTTGGGAATCAAATTGGGAATTGATAATCGGTCACCATCTATTTCTCATACCCCTAAATGATAAGGGTGACCCACCCGTAAATATAGATTTTTTATTTTTTTTACATTATTTTTCTTTTTTATTTTATTTTTATATAGCATTGAAAAATACATACAATTTCAAATATTTACCCTTCTTTCACCAATTTGGCATAACACCGTTTACTGGGTCAGCTAGTAATTAATATAATTTTGAAGAGTAAAAAGAGAAAAGCAAGATTCAAAAGTAATTTTCTCCCAAAGTTTTGATAGATTTTTTTCTGTGTAAACGAGTATTGAATTTCACATACGTAGCAAACTTTAAACGAAGTAGGGTAGGTAATAATATTTACGCACGTGGCTGTGCGTATACGTCTGTGTCTGTGTGCGCTTGTAGGGGTAAATGTATGAATGCGGTGGGTTATAAGAGTGGTCTTAGATCAAAGAAGCGATCCAAGGATTGTGTGAAAGATGATACGGTTAAAAAGAATGTGACTGTTCAGACGACGGCAAATAGAGATTGTATGGAAGAAGAAGACATGCTGCGCGGACGTCAATAAATTAGGATAGAAGGAGGCGGATGATGTATGGAGTCAACCTTCTGTACCAATCTGTTTTGTTTTGTGCAGTGGATATTGGAGCCGTGATTTGTATGTGCCTATTAATTCGTCTGACAATAGCATCAGGTTTGTAATATGCCTCATATATTAGGTAGCAGTTGCTTTATTTCAGTCAAAATCGATGAGGAATTTGGGTTAGCAAATTGCATGTTTTTTGTAACTGTTTCGGGCGCATACATTTTTTCATTATATTGGTTTGACCAGTGGCTTGTATTACTCAGCCTATACAGTAGACTGGACGTCTGTGGGGTCACTTTGACTTCGACCTGGTCTAGCTAAGAGATTCAATAGCATTTGAGCCAGCTAATACTGGTTTTTTTACCACTGCCGTAACGTACGGAAGCCTCCACACAAGGAACTTCTCCTGTGTTGTTGGTGCGTTTACAAACATTTAAAGCCACATACACAAATAGCCAGACCCGGAACTACCTATAGGACAAACAAATATTTGTTCCCTGCGGGAATTGAACCCACGACACACGTCGTAGTAGTCGATCGCTCAGCCACTGCGCCAACAGTGCCTTCAAAATCTCACCTTAAGCTTGCAGAGCCATTATCCGGAAAGACAGCTAGATACCAGTATTTAACATGGAGCGACTACCCATCTGACCACCATAACCCAGTTAGGGGGCAACATGATACCCGTTGGTAAGACTGGTTGCCTGACTCTCGGGCTTCTAACTACCCGTACCAACTGACAAATGACAGCCGAAACAATCGTCGATTTGGCGTGCTTTCCACAGCACTGAAGGGTCTCAGTATGTAACAGATGGTAGACATACATATCACCAACTGGTCACCTATCAGGTCACCTATCCTCGAACTGACCTAAACAAGCGTTGTTTAACCTTCAGTATCGACCTATACGGCTGCTAATCAGGCAATTCTTATATATACGAGTATATAATCTGAATCTCTGAAACAGCTCCAACGATTATCATGAAATTTAGTGTTCAGGGGTTTCGCGAGCGACAAATAGATCTAGCTAGGTTTCATTTTGAGTAAACGTCTTTTTATCCGAGCAAAGCTCGGTCATCCAAGTACTAAATGCATTAAGCAAGCCACCGAAACAAATCTTACTAAAATGGATACAAAAACTATTTATCACGTAGCCTAGGTGAAGCTACAGAATATTCGTGAAAGTTAAGTAATTTTTGCTCATAACTGCGAACCACGTATTAAGTTACAAAGTTAACAAGTTTACCGAAGTTAATTACTTTGAGATAACTTACGACACGTATTTATGGCTCATTTACACGATGAGAGTTTCTAGCTTCGAATAGGTGATTGCCTAAAGGAGATAAAATGGTGGCTTGTGTTCACAGTATGAATAATACCCAAACCAAATTTCACCAATAAAATTTTAAAGAAATCTTTATTATTTTTTTATTTTGAAAATTAGAGAATGAAAAGACACGGTCAAAAATAAATGTTGAAATATCTCACAAAATGGCTAAGTAAAAGTGTTTTAAAATCTATTCTGAAAACAGACAGCACTGCTAGCATCTGACGCCACTACACACAGACGCCATAGTGTCATCAGTTCAAATACCGTTCTGCGTGACAAGGATGAAATAAGAACTAAAACCGTGTAAGCTTTCTATTCTTCCACCGATGTTCATCATTTGTTTTTATTAACTTTTTTTTTCTTCAAACCCTTTTTAAATATATATTCGTTTATAATAGTTGTCAAATATCTTATTATGACCTAATATTCGTCCGTATAAGAAATAATGAAAGAGAAAACATTTACTTAGAACAAGCTCAGGCACACAACACTAAGCAAAGAAAAATAATAAAATAAAATTAAAAAAGATTAGGATAATAATTTATGTAGCTCACGGCTGTGTTACACACAATCGTATCTCGATTCGAGAAAGTCGCCTGACGAGTCTCGCGTCAATACTGGCATAGAAATTCTTCCCTAGACTGACGACAAACTGTCTTCGTGTAAATGAGCTTCTGCTTTACCCCAGTGGGTAATATTTAATGATATAAGGTCCCGTCCATACTCATTTAGCGAAGTTTTCCTAAGCTGAAATTATTGTTAGTATTCCGATCGAACAGGTTTCTTATAATTAAGTTTCTATACTTTATTGTTTCTTTTATTAAGATAACAAATACCATTGTGTTAAAAGATAAAAGATATATGATATTTATTTCAAACACTTTTACTCGTCAACAAGTATAAAATAGTTTTTTTTTAATTAGGTCGGTGTTTTCCTATCTGACTACTTTGAGAAGAAACACCGATAGAAACTCAGAGGTCTCTTTTAAGGTCCAAACAGTAAGTATGTCAAACCATGAGATTACCATGCAGTCTTTTGGGCACGTTTCCAGATGACAGCGATGTGGAGGAGTACTTTGACGCCTGAGTGTCTTGTTCGGCTTTTTATTTTATTTATATATAGTTAGTTTTATATTATAATTATAAATTTTAAATTTAATTAAATATCAGATAGTATATAGTAATCAACCTCTTGTTGTTGTTTTTTGTAGTTATACTAAACTTATCTACCGACGATTTTAGAAACATGAAATTTTGTGTTTGGAAACTGGAGTGTCTTATATTACAAAGGTGAGCACTATGGAAGGATTTTTAAAATAACATTACTTTAAGGGGTTAAAAAGAGAACGAAAGTTTATTTAAAGTGGCTGTTTTGCAGAGTTAATTTTGCCTCATGAATGCTCGAGTATTCTCGCGCATTTAAGCAAATTCGCGCGTGTTGTTTCGTAAACGCTTGGCATCGCACTGTTGTGACAGACCCAACCAACTCCCCGTTCGCGCCACTTCCCGCGGATTCCACATACGGCGCCTACAGTAGCTAGGGGAATTCTCGAGAATGCGCGAGGATTTTCCGGATGACGCGCGACCTTTTTTGGCTCTTATTTAGTTTGTATGTTATACAATTGACATAAAGTTGAAATAGTTAAGTGTAAATTGAGCCTTATGCTGAGCGATGGTCGTCTTGCATGTGTGTGACGCACACTTTCCCAATTTATTATTGTCTTATTGGTAGCTAATAAACTTATTTTGTTTCTTTTTTTCTTATGTTGATTGGATTTTGTTTTTGAAGTAATTACAAAAGTCTAGACTGCCACTTAGTTAATTAAATATGGTGGTAAAACAGTAAGGAGCGAAGTGCTTTTCTTTCTCAGTTCGTTACTTGCACATTTATACCTGCGGGTATTTGTTTTCTCTCTCTCTCTAAATAAGCTTAATAAGCTTGTTGCTCCTGCTAGTTTCTTCATTGTGTCTTATAATGAATGGTGGTGGAATACTAGACTATTTATTCATTTATTTAATCCTCAAGTTTACATTTGTGTTGAACGGTGGTTTTAACAATATAATATGTAATATAAAATTATATAAACATCTTAAAGTCAAAAAGAACATTCCACAATCTTATAAACGGTAAATAATAACAAAATAAATTTAAGAAAAAAATATTTTAGTAAAATTCATTAAGATCTAATTACTTGGTATAAGTACATAATTATAATATTATGTGAAAGTGTTTGGTACCTAATTACATATGTATTTCTTTATGCTTATGTACAGATGACAGGACATCAAGCTACCCCAAACTTTCAATTTTCCCAATTGAAAATGCACCTTGTTCTTTTGAAATAAAGTTGAAAAACTATCAAAGAAATTTGACACATTGGGGTAGCTTGATGTGCTGGCCTCTGTTGTTAATTAGTTTTACAAGTCATGTATTTATATTTAATTCTTATTCTGGAAAAACAATGATTATCTTTAACCGACGTAATAAAGGAGGTTCTCAATTCGACAACGTATTTTTACGCATATCTTTAACAGTTTGATCCGAATTTAATAATTATTTTAGAGTAGATTGTATATAGTAGACTCGATAGTTATGGTAATAGAGAATACCTCAAAAATTGGTCCCATTAAAATTTGAAGAAAGAAATCCACCCCTAAGTGTTGAAAATAGGGTCTGATTGTTTTTATCTACTGATTTATTTAATTTTTCCTTTTTATGTTAATGGCATAGTTAACTTTGTCATTGTCGCGAGCAGAAGCTTTTGTTAAAATATGAGCATTCTTTAAAGTAAACGGTAAAACATAAATGACGAATTAACAAAACATAGGCAACTGGAAAGTTTCTAACGACTTTGTTTAGAACTTTTTAAATTCTCTATGCTGACGGTATTGTCGATGTTTCCATTATTTTTTGATTGTTTAATTTGAATTAGCTTCCGACCACGGCTTCGCCCGCTTGGTTTGTTGATAAAAAAGTAGCCTATGTCCTTTCCCGGGGTACAATCTATCTCTCTGCCAAATTTTATCGAAATCCGTTCAGTGGTTTAGGCGTGAAAGACGGGCAAACAGACGCACACACTTTCCCATTTATAATATTATAGTATAGTATGTTAGTTATAGTAGTTAGTTATAATATATATATATAGTATAGTATGGATTACTCCTCGAGCACTTTCTTTAGATACCCCACATAACCATGTCACGAATAATACGACTACACTTACTGCACACACACACACTTACTTTTACACTACACTACACACACCGCACTACACTACACTGCACACACTACACTTTCTTTTGGCTGTCACCATGTTGTTTTTTTCGTAAATCCATATGGCCTACGTCACTCAAAGTCAATCATAGGATTTTATTATACAGAGCTGCACGCGTATTAAAACCAATTCTATATTTACTCTACCAAGAATAGACAACGTTCTTCCTTTCTTACTAGTCATCTCTTCTACCCGAGCACGTAGAGAATAGAAAACTTTCTTCTAGTCAACGTAACGTCGAAATGTTTCAACAATCGTGTCATATTGTCTATTCTTCCGTCGACAAAACTCCTTTATATTGTGGTGGGTGTGCCAAAGACATAGATTTACATATACTCGAAAAACATATACTCAAACAACAGCCAGAAGAGAGGGTAATGTTTTTCGAGTATATGTAAATCTATACATATACTCGAAAAACATTACCCTCCCTTCTGGCTTACTCGAGCAAGAAGAAAAAAATCAACAAATTTCTTTGAACACCCAATATTTTTATAAAGAAAATTACTTTTCCCTTGTCTGCTTACAAGAATGGAAATAATATACTTTTAAACTTTTATCTCTTTTTATGCAAAGACGTTTTCAGGTCTTTGAATTTCAATAGAACGTGAAACAGCTGACGGTTCGTACGTTTCTGAACGTTTTCTTTCGATACTCGAATCACACGTAAAAATAGCGTTATAAAAATAGGCTGATCGAAATCACACAGATATCGTTAAACGTAACTGCTATCTCACTTAATTCTGTTAGTTTTGTATTGGAAAAATGTTTTGTTTCATATCTATTTTTACTGTCCCAGTCATGAGAATATCCGTCCCATTATGTCTTTATGTCATTGGTGCACAGAGTTACGTATGGAGGGGACGACTGTTTCTACTTTTCCCATTTTATACTTTGGACACGTCATGTTATTTTTTTGAACAAAAAAAGAAAGAAAAAACATTAATTTACCACAGGCACACAGTGAGAGATACTAAACAGAAAAAAAAAGAAAAAAATAAAATAAAATGGCTAAATATTGGTAAAAGAATATTCATTGCGTCCTACGTGTGTTGCTACGCCAAATAGGTCCAGTTCAGCAAAAAAGTCAGGCAACCATTGTTTGACGGTGGTTTTCAACTAGATCCCGCGGTTGTGTAGTAAGTTTTTTTTTTTTTTTTATAACTTTTCTCCCGTATCGTGGGTGCGTTCACAAACATTTAAACTCACATACACAAACAGCCAGACCCGGAACAACTACCTGTAGGCCGTACATATATATGTTCCGTGTGGGAATCGAACTCACGACACGCAGCGCAGCAGTCAATCGCTCAGCCACTGCGCCAACCGTGCCGTCTAATGGATGATGAGATGTTGTGAGTTTGTGTGAAATTAATAATTAATAATGTTTATAATTAATACATAGGTATAGTGTGATGTCAGTATACGTGAAGTGAGTAGAGTAGCGAGAGAAAATAAAAGTGAGTTAAAATAAATGATGGATAATTCCTGAAGATCATCAGCATTCTAAGAATAAACCTGGTTGAAATCCGGACTAAGTACCAATGAGATTTTTTCAGTTTATATGCAACTGCTAACCTTATCTTAGATATCACAGACCTCGGTGAAGGAAAACATTGTGAGTATACTTGATACTGTTTACTATATTATGACATATTATCATGTACTTATATAATTGCGTAAAAATGAAAACAATTGCCCGGAAACTTAGAAAATTGAAAGCATATATAAATAAGCCTATATTGTTAGCACTGCTGAGTCTCAGGCCTGTTCCAGTGGGCCTTAAATTACAACACATGGGCCCAGGGCGGGTCCATTGATTGAAAAGGTCAACGCCGATAAATTAACTGACTCATGAGATTTTCCTTTTATGTCTCCAAGGACATTAACTCATCAGGAAGTCCTTTGGTGTTGCAGATGTCCATAAATTGCCGTAACCTCTCTCAATTAGGGGGTCCCTCGGCCTATCCATACTATATCTACACTAATATTATCTAATAAATAAATATTGCTGGACAATCCACACAGCATCATCTAGCCCCAAGTTAAGCAGAGCTTGTGTTATGGGTACTAGATGACTGATATACTTAATACAATACATTACATAGATAGATATTTTTATTATGTATAGCAAATACCCAGAACACCCGGAATAAATATTTGTAGATCGTACAAACATTTGTCCCAAGGCGGGAATCGAACCCGCAACCTCTTGCGTCGCAGGCGGACCTTGGCCCGCCGCGCCACACCGGTCGTCATAAAATATTACATACAAAAAAACATCTTTTGTATGTAACATGAAATTGTTTGACTAGTTAAGTTTAGAACAAGAATAACGAACATAGGAATGGTATTAGAACACATCAAATACAAATAGTTTGATAGTAATATATAAGGGCAATAGGATGATGATATAGTAGACTTAAATTATATATAATTGTGTTACCAACAAAATTAAGTGCCACCTGATGAAGTCTAAATGTAAATGTAGGAAAGACATGTTATAAACTGAAGCCTGATAAGCAGATAAGAGCTCCTCGATAATACTAATATAATCATCTGATCAGTGATTTCCGAGAAAAATGGTAGTCACACTCATTAAAGTTTCAAGTTGATTTTACCAATTTACTTAGCTTGTTAGAATTATTTATACTCTTTCTTTGTATTATTAAGGAATCATGGGAAACATAAAACACAACTAAGCCTTAAAAGTTAATAAAAAATACATTAAAAAAATTAAAGTCAAAGGTATAAAAATTCAATTTTACGCCTAGTAGACTAGCTGTAACAAAACTAGACCTGATCAAAACAAAATAAATATGGTGTTGTACTAAGGGTAGGTAGGTAATTCCGAATTAGTAATCACCTTTCTTGTTACAAAACTTTGTTGACCAGTGAAATCAGCCAACATCTATTTTTCATACCCACCACCATCTTATCATTTCATCCCTAAATGATAACTGAATTTGTATAGCAAAACATCTTTGCTGGGTCAGCTAGTAATATTTATGATTTGTATTTTATTATGTTTTTAAAAAATAAACTCAAAGACTACTGGTCCGATTTCAAAACTTATATCACTATTAGAAGACCAAATTATCATCGAGTAACATAAGCTATATTTTATTTTCAAAGCTACGCTTTAAAGGTTGGAGGGGATGTCTACGGTTGGAAAGGAAATCGCGGGCGACGTGCTGCTAGTATTATAATTGCGAAGTTAACACTGTTGGTTTCCTTTTTACGACTAAACGTCTGATTGTATCCTAATTATACTAAGAAAGGAGATAGATTAGATCCTAGGGACATAGGATAGTTTGTAATACGCGACTTCTTGATATTGATCTTCTGTAATCGACGAATTCTCTGTTCAATCGATAACCGACATTCACGCATACGACGTCACAGGCAAAACCTAGTTTACTATAGAAGAAATAACATTGTATCTTATTTATCGATTTTATTTATAGTGTTTGCCTTCTTGGTGTCATCATCCTCCTGCCCTTATCCCAATTTATTTGGGGTCGGCGCAGCATGTTTTCTTCTTCCATACATCTCTATTTGCCGTCATCTCATGGGTCACCTCTTTTCTTGCCATATCCTCTTTCACACAATCCATCCATCTTTTCTTTGGTCTTCCTCTACTCATGTAACCCTGCACATTCATACTCAAAACTTTCCTCACAACATGGTCCTCATTCCTTCGCATCACATGCCCATACCATGACAACCGATTTCCACACAACTTCTCGGTCACAGGCGCAACTTTAAGACTTCCTCTTACATACTCATTTCTTATTCTATCCATTCGCGTAACACCACACATCCCCCTCAGCATTCTCATCTCAGCTGCATGTAACTGCCTTTCATTCATGCCTTTTGCGGCCCAACATTCTGATCCATACAAGACAGCAGGTCTAACCATTGTTTTGTAAATCTTCCCCTTAAGTTTAAGGGGAATATGGGGGTCACAGGTTGTTCCCGTTACCTGCCGCCATTTCATCCACCCTATGTTAATTCGGTGCTTGACAGCCCGATCTATTTCTCCGTCACTTTGCACGAGTGAACCGAGATACCGAAAGTCGGAACAGACCGGGAGAAGCACGCTGTTAAGCGACATTGCTTCAGGAGTGGAGAGACCGCCGAAATCGCAGAACATATATTCAGTTTTGGTTCTGCTGATTTTCAAGCCCACACTCTCCAGCCTCTGTTGCCATTTCTCCAGTCTGCTCTGGATCTCAGGTCCATCTTCACCGACAAGAACAATGTCGTCGGCAAATAACATGCACCAGGGTGCCTCTTCCTGTATGTCCGACGTCAGAGCGTCCATTATCAACAAGAAGAGGTAAGGGCTTAATGCCGACCCTTGGTGTAGTCCTACAGCCACACTGAACTTGTCGGTGTTGCCAGCAGCCGATCGGACATACGTCCTAGACCGGCTGTACATTGCACGAATCAACTCCACATGTTTGCCTTCTTGGTGTATTGGTCACCAACTAAGATGAGGTCCTGGGTACAATGTCCAGGTCCGCCTTAGTAACCCTAAAAGTAAACCATATATCGATAAAATAGGTACATAACTGGGGAACATAAAGCGCGCAAGCCCCCATTTTAAGTCTATGTTAGACATTTTTATATTTTACGTATAATCATAACTTCTCCATTTAACTGTTTATTACAGTAATAAGTGTTGTGTTTTGTCATTAGTGGGTAGCTATTTTGTTGACCGTCACATTATTACTTGTAATTGTAGTGGTCTGGGTTCATGTAGGCATTTTTTTTTTAAACCTGGACTTTTAAGAAAAAGATGATTTGGAGAAAAATTGGTATCGGGTAAACTAATCTGTGATAGTATCTCTTAATATTGTCTGACGTTGGTGTTTACATCGAGTGCATTTTCAAAGTTACCTCTTAAAGCACCTCATATACTCGTGCGTTGTGAGCCACCACGGACCAGGCAGTGAGGGATTCTTACCTTACTAAAACCACCCCAATGATCACCTTCAGCACATGGAAGGGCCCCCGTTACCTCATAAGAGACCACACCGGGACCTCTCTATGCAACGCCTGTTAGGGCACATCCCTGAGTGTTCATGTAGGCCTTTTGAGTAACAGCACTTGGACAGTTAATTTAGTGTATATGCTCCAGTAAATATTCGTAGATATGTATTTTAACTTTCTAAGTTTATCTTGGACGTCATTGACATCAGTGAACGAAAACCTGGACTTATATTTCATATAAGTCTGAAATCGCCAATCCGTCTTAAGCAAGCGTGCTGATATTAACAAGCATTAGCTTGTGCCTTCTCTATTTAGTATTAGAGGCCTTAGCTCTGCAGTGGGACAGTAACAGGCTGGTATTATTATTATATTTATATGTATTTTGTCAAAATCCGACCACCAAGCGACCACTTGGGACGCTAACTGATTGGGAAATTGTTAAATAGGTCTTTCGATTTCCGCATGGACTCTAGTCTGTACATACATACATACATACATCCTCTTGCCCTTGTCCCAATTTATTTGGGGTCGGCAGCATGTCTTCTTCTTCCATACATCTATCTCTATTTGCCGTCATCCCAGAAGTCACCTCCTTCTTAGCCATATCATCTTTCACACAATCCATCCATCGTCTCCCCTCTACTATTGTAACCCTCTACATTCATACTCAAAACTTTCCTCACAAAATGATCCTCATTCCTTCGCATAGACTCTGGTCTAACATCGGTAAAAAGGGGTAATTATTTCTACTTTTTTTGTGGCCAACAAACTCAACTTATTGAGCTTCTTTCTAAAAAAAGGTATTCTAGTTTGTGGTTACAATGGTATCTAGTGTAAATATCAATTCAGACGTGATATTTCTATCAAATATATTCTTAGAAAATACGTAACTGTACCTATCCCTTGGGAAATATGACAAGCACGAACTTCAACCGAGAAGTACGGCAACCAAGTTATTTGGTCCAAAAGTTACCGTGGAGAGCTCGAACTTGTCATCTGATGCGCAGAAAGTCTTCACTTAAGGGTAGTCAACAACATTATTACCAACCGTAGATTTGATTTTACTCGAAATAGGCAAGATTTATGTATCAACATTTATTGTGTGAGTCATTACAGGACACTTTTGGCACGGTAATATTATCATACAGTATTGCAACTTCATGCAAACGGACGAAACGCGAGCTATACCTACGCGCCTCGATCCTGGGTTGCGCTCGGGGTGAAGACAGTCACGGCTGTACCGCAGTGTCGAACGGACGGTGTGTTGTTTTTTTAACAATAACCGCGCGATTTTTTCTCTAAAAATCAGTTAATATGACGAGTAGGAAATATTGTGCTGTTCTTGGTTGTATGAATTCGTTAATAACGCATCCAGACATAAGTTTTTTTAAATTACCTGGAAACTCTGAAAGGTGAGATATAAATAATTTTACTTACTAGTAGGTAGGTACATAATGTGTGTCTTTTTAATGGATAAGTATTTCCTTTTATCTCACGAAACAAAAGGTGTTTTGATTAACAAATAAAGCGAATAGAGTAACGGAAAGTTATTGAGATGAGTGAAATAGGTAGTCATATGCGGGTCTGAATGAATCATGATACGGTAGGTACCTACCTACTTACTTTAATTAAATCTACCAATCAAAAAACAACACGCATTTTTATTGAACACTTCCTATTCAATATACAAAGTATTTCATTTATTTATATAAAAAGGATATTTACAATCACAAAACTAAATAGAAACAGAAAGTAGGCAAATGTAATTAAAATGCTGGAGACGGGCAGCCCTAACGCATGTTTACGTACCGCGCGGCCGTAGGCATTTATTTCTGAAATGCGGCCGAGTTACAATACTGTATCATAATATTACCATGCTTTTGGAGTCCTCAAAAGGCAAAAACATATTAAAATATTTTTTTCTCGAAAGGAAATTGTCACAAATATCTTGAGGGTTGACGTTGAGTTGCTCAATTTTAAATTTTGGTATAAAGTTTTTATGCGCAAACATACACCTATTACTGCATCCAGAGCTCAAGATCCTTGGCGGTGCTTACCTATAAATTTTAATGATTTTTTTGATTTTGCTTGAAATGCTAATGATTTATAGGATAATAGATTTATCGTTCATAAATGATGACGTTCATAAAAGATGTGTTTTTATTTGGCATTTTAAGAAATTCCTTTTATTTTTGGATGTATTACGATAAGACGTTTCAACCGCGTCTTTCATTCTTGTCTCAAGGAAACAGTAATCTTCAGACGCATGATGCCAGAATTACGAGCACATTTTTATCCGACAAAGCGGGGGTGTTCATGGGTTGGCGTAGTGGCTGAGCGATCGACTGCTGCGCAGCGTGTCGAGGGTTCGATTCCCGCACGGAACAAATATTTGTATGGCCTACAGATAGTTGTTCCGGGTCTGGATGTTCGTGCATGTGACTTTAAATGTTTGTAAACGCACCCATGACACAGGAGATATTCCTAGAGTGGGGCAACGTTTTTTAAGAAAAAAGAAAAAAAAATGTTTCATTGGTCAAGTAGTTGCAAGTGCTACCGCTAGGCAAGAGGTATTTTGTTCGAGTCCCGGGTCTGGCAAAGTAAGTGAGGTCTTTACCTTTGTAAAGTAAGGGATTTTTCCATCTGTAACAGCTCTGTCTGGATTTGTGCCCGGTTGATGGCATTAGGCTCGCCTCCTATAGCACGGAGTTTAAACTAAACTTGCAAAATATGGGTGTTCTTTTTATACACATATGCCTCTCTTTTGCCTTTATTTCTGCCAACCAATATTTATACAAAAATAACACGTCAACCGAGGTCGCTCAAATCCCAAAATATATTTAGCATCAAATCCCCCGAAAATATTCAATTACATTGAAAACAAGAGACCTTTATGTGGCTCAAACAAATCCTCATAATATTTGCACAGTCAAAAATCCAGATACGGAGTTTAGGATCCACGGATCGGTTTCATTCGGTCATGTTCGGGAAACTTCGTGGGTTCCGAAGTTTACTTTGGACCCATTTCAACGGAGCTGTCAAATTACTGATAGTACATCTGTATGTGATTATGTGGCGCTTGTTTTCGTTCGTGGATTGAGTTTTGATTTTGGTGTGATGATAAATTATTTTTACTTTTTAACCTTATTTCTGAGTTGAGCTCTACGATTTCTGACAAATGCTTGGACTGACTGGACAGGTCTACTCATATCTGTGTGGTTTTTTTCCTTAAAGACTATCTCGGACACTAATCTGCAAGGTACTCACAATGTCATGATCTGACAGAGATAATGTCTGGAATTTAAAAGAGACTGTGAACTCTTAGCTTATTTCGGTGTTGCTTCTCAGTCATTTAGGGAAACACTAACCAAATCGAAATTATATATTCCATTTTATGACATGTAAATGTATTTTTATGCAATCTGCTTACACAAATGAATATAATTTCATAACCTACAAAAAGGAGGCGGTTTTCAATGCGACATATTGTATATTTTTACAATTTTTTACACTTTAGTCCGATATCGATAATTCTTTTTTTGCAACAAGTAGATTAGGGAGGGGTAAATTGAGCACGTATTATATTATGAGCGTGCAGTTTATTAACTCGATAGGAAATTTATCTGGGAAAAAACACCCCCACACGGAATTTCTATTATCGCTATCGGATATGGAAAATCGTTGTCAAATCACTATGAATAGGCTTGCCTAGCCTGCTTCCATTGTATGGTGAGTGACTGGAAAAAACCATGAGAAAATCATATTTTCTGTGTAACTCAATGAGATTTTAAATTAAAAATATATATAATTCACTTCTTTAATTAAAAACCTTCTTGGATTAGACATAAGACATGCTTTTTAAAATTTTGACAGTATCAGCATCGGCATCAATCAGCATTTCGGTGACGTAGGCTCCAAAATCATGTACTGAACTCATGGTATCAATGGGTTGTGAAGCAATGTACCTTCCACCCTGTATACCGCTATCAGCCAACGGAGCTAACTTTTTAACCTATTCCTATATAAATACGGAGCTGTGCTGTTTGATAAAATGCCATAAACTTCGAACTGAAGACGACCAGCACACTTAAAACGAGTAAAACTTCTACAGTACTTACCGACCTGTAAATGGCTGAAAAACTGCAAAATTTATGTCCTTTTCTATCTAGGCAAAGTGACATTCTACGACCCTCAAAAAGCCAATCGAATGGAAGGGTTTGACATATGATACCAATAAGTCATATGATCTAACAATGTCATTTTTTAGGTCTGCTTCGCATGAGCGCTTTTTTTAACGTGGGTAAAAAGCTTTCCAATAAAATATAGATACCGTTTTTATATTGTGCCATTATCATACTTTGTATGCCATATCCATGTCATGTTAGACAGAAAATATACGACTTCTGTCTTCAGTAAAAATACTCTATGGCGATCAAGTACATCTAAATTCGTTAATAATTAATTAATTTATTGATTTACAGTACAAGTGCTCATGGGTACGTGGGTCCAGCTAGTCTACCTAATACTAATGCTTCAATTTCGTTAATTTTAATTGTTTTGTGTTTTGTTTTTAAACGTTGCCCCACACTAGGAATTTCTCCTGTGTCGTGGGTGCGTTTACAAACATTCAAACACACATTCACAAACAGCCAGACCCGGAACAACTACCTGTAGGCCATACAAATATTTGTTCCGTGCGGGAATCGAACCCACGACACGCGGCGCAGCAGTTAGCCACTGCGCCAACCGTGCCGTCTTGTTGAGGCAAGCACATCAAGCTACCCCAAAATAATTTAAGCAAAATGTGTTTACTAACACTGTCCCTTCTTCAACCGTCCCTCATTATTGTGGATTGTGGTTACTGGACCCTTTAAGTGGACACTCTCGTGCCAACAACTACCACTATCAACTAACACTATCATTACTAGAATTATATACCTTTTTTGTCTAATAATATGCACGTTCTCTGAGCATTTTTTTTTTCTCTTTCTTTTTTTAAAATATAAACGCCATGACTGATGCGATGCTTGTTTAACAGCAACATTCAAACCATGAACTGACCACTCAGAATTTAGAGGTTATAAATAGACACTTTGAATTGCCCAATCAGCATTCAATTGTTCATTCGTGCTAATCAGCCTAGGTTTTTTGCTAAAATCCGAACATAACCCTGTATTATTATCTGATCTTATTCTTCCAATAATTCTCTGACATATCGATGCTTTAAGAATGGCAATAAGTTATTCCGTCGATAAACGATGTCAATACGAAAGCTTTTCGAAAGTATTACGTAATGTCAAAAGTGCGTAGTGGATACGCAAATACGCGGCGTATTATATTGAGCACTCGGTAACGGTACTGTCTGTGATGTATGGACTGGGGCGACCATCACTACTGATCATTCGTAGACTGTTTTGTGTGCTCAATTTTAAAATAGCGTTTTTTTTATTCATTGATGTTTTAATATTTAAGTGCTCAGTACGATCAGTAACATCAGTAGATCCATCAGCAGGGTTCAGAAGAAATGACCACGACATACACGTCTTAAAATAATAGACCAGGGTCGATATTTTTTTTAACAATAAAAAGAGTATAAATACAAAAGTTGTAGACCTTTTTATCACCTACAACTTAGTCCTTCATCTTTTTTCCTTAGGACTTGTAGTTTTGCCGGAAATCGAGATAAACCAGTTTTTACCCTTATAATCTTTTATTTCATATTTTATAATCAGTTACATGCAGCTGAGATGAGTATGCTGAGGGGGATGTGTGGTGTTACGCGAATGGATAGAATAAGAAATGAATATGTAAGAGGAAGTCTGAAAGTGGCGCCTGTGAGCGAGAAGTTGTGTGGAAATCGGTTGTCATGGTATGGGCATGTGATGCGAAGGAATGAGGATCATGTTGTGAGGAAAGTTTTGAGTATGAATCTGCAGGGTTACATGAGTAGAGGAAGACCAAAGAAAAGATGGATGGATTGTGTGAAAGATGATATGGCAAGAAAATAGGTGACCCATGAGATGACGGCAAATAGAGATGTATGGAAGAAGAAAACATGCTGCGCCGACCCCAAATAAATTGGGATAAGGGCAGGAGGATGATGATGATGATGATGAACCTCACCCCCTTCCACTTCCCAACCTCCTTCCCGTTGAAAGGTCGTTGTTTCGAACCCAAGCAGGTTTCATAGACAGAAATCATATTGTTTTACAGTATAAAGTAAAGAAAAAGAAAAGCAAAAAAATAAATACCACTCTTAGGGCACCAGAATCATGTACTTAGGTACTGAACTCATGGTATCAGGATGTGTGTCGATGTCCCATTCACCCTGTATATTATCTGTATTCATCCAGTGTGTGCATACCAAAGAACGATGACTAATCAATTAATTGTTTAGTGACTTATGGGAGCAAATATTTGTAAGGCTGAGTGGTCAAGCGAAGCTTTTCGGCATATTGGCAAAATGACATTACATAATATTACGCCTGTATTTACCATAGAGTTTGGTAGAAGTGTAGGTATACTCAAACATTAGCTATGTTAAGTTTCAATAGAGAAAGCCCAGATTCCGGGCTGGTACTGAGAAATCACATCTGCCGAGCCTTTTCCCAATTATCTTAGCGTCGCTTCTAGTCTAACTGGATGCAGCTGATTACCAGTATTTTACATGCAGTGACTGACTATCCAACCTTCACAACTCAGTTACTGGGTAATATGATACCCTTTGGAAATTCTGCACACACAACGACTGTCAAATCTCTGCAAATGACAACCGGGACCAACGGAGGCACGGTGGGGTCTCGATATTTAATGGATGGTCACCGTTCCAAGGAACTGACCTCGGCAAGCGTTGCTTTTCGTTGAAGGTGCTCGAGCCTACACGTGCTACTGAGAAATATCAATGGTAAAAGAGTGAAGATGAAGAGGACTGTCCCACTTTCTCCCTACTTATGGCTACCGTACACACGCTTACGTTAACAACCCATTGTTAATGATTGATTACCTAATAAATCAGTATGTCGGCGGTGTGAGAGCTTTAATTTCAATAGTTGTTCACTTGTTTATCTACACGGTTTTTGTTTGTGGGTAAGCAGAGCATAGCGATGTCCTTTTTGCGTCTTCACTCTCCAAGCTTTAATAATGCTAGATGATCTTAGTGTACCGACACATGCATATATCGCCACATACGAACTAAAACTGACGCATCCTAGTTTGCGAAATAAATAGATCGTACATTTGCAAGAACCCGACAACAATCATCGGGCCTACCAGACAAAATCTGCCGCATGTCAGACGATCAATGTTAAAATTGATAAGGATGTCTGATCCTGAATCATGATTTACGTCTACCCTAGTACGAATACCTAACAAATTAGGTGCAATCACGGGATCAGCACGAATTTCTAATTCAACGTCAACGACTTACGGATCGTAAATCTAAAGTTTAAGGGGGTTGGCAGGCCCCAAGGTATTGTTGAGCTTTGATTTATAAGTTTTACGAGTTTCGACCTCAATCAGTGTTTTGTGACGACTATAAAACGCCTTCTTTTGTCCTCGTTTTTATTTTTACGCGTTATACTTATGTTTTGTGATGGTTCCGTTTGATTCTCTAGGAGTTATTTTCTGAGTCGTGCTACACGATAACTGACAAATGCTTGTAGAGATGCAATTCCTGTATTTTTAAGAAAATTCGCTTTCTAATCTCAGTCTCAAGCTGTCAAAACACGTCTAATTCACCAATGTTTTTGACATTGATTTTTGAGCGATTTTCATTATGGAAGTCGGTCTTTAGGCATATACAAAAAAACTTGTTTGTAGCGGCGAACGCTAGTCGCTAACGTCAAAGTGTATAGCAATGATTTTACCATAGATATAACAAAGAAGATTGTATATTTCTATGGCCATTACAAAATATGGAAAGGAGTCGTCATCATCCTCCTGTCTAAAGTTAATGTCAGGTCCATACAATTTGGCGATAACACTTACCTACAGAACAGGGATTTTGTCTAGACTTCCAGGTCTACTGAAATCGTCATATTATTATGATCTATCTGACCAAGAGAATGTCTGGACTTTAAAAGAGACTGTGACCTCTGAGTTAGTTCCGGTGTTCTTCCTCAGAGTTGTCAGGTAGGAAACATCGAACTCATCCAGTTCTAATTTCTTAATTTTTATTTTGGGACACATCCCAATTACAGTAATTAATACCATTACTATATGATTATCTTCTTTGACTTCTCAAGTACCGTTGGTACACTTTATTTGTATTTGTTTACAGTTTAATTTAATTGAAACGATTGTATGGTGGGCTTTTAGAACTTAAACTTTTTTAGAAATATTGTTGACTGGCATTTAGTTCGATTTTGTTTTGTCCAGTTTCTAGTTTGTGTTGAGAAGAGGAACAATCAATTGGGGCAAGCAATTTTGAGGGCGTTCAAAATGCACATATGTATATTAGTTAATACTCATCATCATCTGCCTAGCCTTTTCCTGACTTTGTTGGGGTCGGCTTGCAGTCTAAATGGATGCAGCTGAATACCAGTACTTTACATGAAGCGACTGCCTATCGAACCTCTTTAATCCAGATACTGACCAACACGATACCCCTTGGTAAGACTGGTTGTCAGACTTTCGGGCTTTTGACTACCCATAACGACGGTCAAAGATAAACAAATGATAGCCGGGACTCAATGACTTAACGTTCTTTATGAGGCACGGACTATGTAGCTCTTAAAGTTATTATTTGTAAGATTTATCGTGTATAATATACTATAACTTCTTGAACGAAATATCTAGAAGACATTTTCGGAGAGTCATAACGGAGCGTAATCGTATGTGAATAAAATAATAACCACTCCTGAAATACAATCTTAACCAACCTAATAAAGATACACAAAGATTTTAAAAAAATTAACACGTTTGAGGATCCTCCACCACCTTTTACACATCAAACAATGTTCCCATGTGACCTAAATACATTAAAATTCAAGTGGAAGGGATAAAAAGCGCTGCGACAGTTGAGCTCGGAGCTGATTCTGTAAGTGCCTCAATATTCTTATAGAGCGCTAAAGCGGCTTAAAGTTTAAATTCTCTCTATTCACTTTTTTATTCATTCAGTCCGGATTTACGTTCATTTCCTTTCCGTTTTTTTTATAGTTTTAGACGAATGGTTAGAGAATCGTGTTCTGCAGTCAGCAGTGGTAATTAAGTAGAATGAAGAATTATGCCTAAAAATGTGCCAAACGATTAATAGGTCAAACGAACGACCCAATGGGTACCTTTTGCATGGCCCAGTCGTAGATGATGAGACAAGTTGGGCTCGTTTGATGAAGGTAGTGAAGAAAGAGGAAGAATTAGCCCTGTAGTGAGAAAATTCAGGCTAGTAATATAAAAGTGATAAGGCAGCTGCAAGTACCAATGTGAGTTTTTCAATTCATATGTTCTTTCTAAGTTTATTTTGGACATCACTGACATCGGTGAAGGAAAACATCGTGAGGAAACCTGGACTTATGTAATTAATATAAGTCTGAAATCGCCAACCCGTCTTGAGCTAGCGTGGTGATTAATGCTCGTTCCTTCTCTGTATGAGAAGAGGCCTTTGCCCTGCAGTGGGATAGTAATAGGCCGGTACTATACTATACTATAAGGCAGCTGCATTGTTCTTCAGTAATAGTAAGCTCGCTCACCAATTAATCCTTTCACCAAGTGTGTGATGATTTCGTAAAATATGCTTCACAAGCAATTAGTAACTGTAATGTCTCAGTGTCAAAGGTTCACCTCTTATTCATAGTTGTTGTGGTTGTGGTTTCGAATCGGGGACCCGGAACCTGTAGGCCATACAAATACTTATTCCGTGCGGGAATCGAACCCACGACAAGCAGAGCAGCAGCCGATTGCTCAGCCAACCGTGTTGTCAAAATCACATGTACCTACTTTCTAAGTTTATATTGAACATCGGTGACATCGATTAGGGATCATATTGATAATACGTAGTCCTATTAATCTACATAAATAATATAATCAAGAATGTGTTTATTTGACCGCTGGATCTGACAATAGTATTAAAAAAATATGTTTGTATTTGTTAGCCCAAATTTTGAATACGGTAATAAATAGGCTATTTAAAATCCCGCCACGTCCCCTACAGCTTATTTTTAATCACCAATTCGCTTTAGGCAAGAATGGTGATCAATTCTCAACCGTCTCTGTAGAAGAAAAAGCCTTTGCCACGCAGTGGGAAGAGGCTGGTTTTAGTACTAAGCGGTTGGTGTATCTTTCAGTGAAAGACCCAAGTCCAAAGTGATACAATTTATCATCTGCAGTGTCGTTAAAGTCTTCCAGCGAAAATTAATTGCTGTAGTTACTAGATAAGTTATGGACTGGCAACAATTCCAGTTCATGCTTCATTTTTACAACAAGATAAACCGTCAATTTGTGCCAAACGCATTGTAGTTTTAAAGAGAAGGGTTCTTTTTCAAAAAATCGTATTTTTATCCGATTGCCAAGAAGGGTTATTAGGGCGTATCTATGTTTATTTGTAATATTTTGCGCAGTCCTACGTACCCATGTGTTGACAAAATTATATAGTAAAATAATTTTGTGTGCTTCTTTAAAGGACTCGCACACCGCCTCTGTTAGTTTGATATAAATCTGCTTGATCAACAAAAACACTCCTTGGCGGAATCTATGAGTTCTTATAGTCTTTTATTTCTAAGTTAAACCCAAATATCAACAACATCAATACAATGTAATAAATTAAAAAAACCCCAGCACAAAAAAATACTATACCTATGTATAAAACGTGATGGATATCCCGCATACTACTTCAAGCTGCAGCATCAGCTCAAGGTTACATCATCTTGGAAATACCACCGAAGTAACTGTACACCAAATTACAAATTAATTGGACCTACTAAAGTAGATAAGACCCTTTTGTCAAGTAATAAATGAGCTGATGAGCTTTTCAAGAATTATAACTAAGAACTATCTTATCCTTAACAGAAAAATCGCATCAAAATCGGTCCATTCGTTTGGAAGCTACGATTAAACACAAACACACACAGATACATACGTTAAAATTACAACACCCCTCTGTTAACGTTGGGGTTTAAAAGTAAAGTAAGTTGCCATTAAAGAGAACAAATTGAGTACGTACCTACATAAATATATACAACCTGACTCAGAGGAGAGATGTATTATGTATGAGGGAATCCGTTCTGTTTCCACGCATACTTGATTGTAAATAAACAAAGGATTGTCTTCAGTAAGGAATGTACTCGTAGCTGCGAAGTTTCTGATTTTTGTCATCACGTGTTACGTGTGGAGCAGGTTAAGAAAGTAGATCCTTATTTGATGAACTATCATTTAATCTTAAATGTGGTCACATGATCATGCCCCCCAGGATCCTTCGCATATAATATATGCTGGTCCTCAAATGACTTACCACACACAACTCGAACCTTCCAATCACCGTTTGATTAAAAATAGATTACACATATACCCATACTGCATTTGTTTACATAAATCTTTGTCACCAAATATGAGAAAGGCCACCGATTTCTGTAATACAGGTCTTTGAAGCTAGCTCAGGAATCAGAGATTTTATTAAATAAATAAATAATTCGAAAAAAAGTAAGTTTATAATTTTCTGTAACTCTTTTTATGTGAATAAAGCCTTATTATTACTAATTATTATTATTAAATTCAGCAATCATATAATCGCCTCATCGTCCACGGTCTACCGCCAGAAAACGTCCTAGGTAAACAAAAATGTTCCCCTTACCAAATGTATTTTACGCTGATTCAGTAACAAGACACCCAAATCGCTTCACTTTAAACGGCCTAACGAGGTGAATGAAAGTAAAAATGTATAATTTATGAGGGAAAGGAACCCTCTGAGGATACCCTGAATACTTTATCCTGCCAAAACATGGAAGTCTTTACAAAATATAAAGGTTTGTATTCTATGCGTGGTGTACAAGGATTTATTATAGGGGTACTATTAGTAATAATGTAAATAATATTTATAGGGGATTACGTAAATGCCTTTTACCTAACTCGATATTAATTTGATGTATGTCGATGTTTCATCCGGACATTTTTGTGAAAATTGCAATTACAAGATGGCCAACCGGTATTAAATATAATACTTACTCTTTATTGTACAGACGCCAGCACATCAAGCTATCACAAACCTACAATTTTTCCCAATTAAACATGAACCTTATTCTTTTGTAATATAGTCGAAAAAATGATCAAAGAAATTTGACAGATTGTGGCAGCTTGAAGTGCTGGCCTCTGTACAACGTAAAAAATGATATTATAACTTTTAGAGCTACATAGGGTGTTACAAATGGCGGCTAAAAGCGATCTCTTACAGACAAGTCCTTTGGATGTACTTGATAGACAAGGAGAAAATATATACAATACGAAATAGTTTATTGTCCCAACTCCCAATTAGCTTAATATTTACATTCAGACGTGTTGGGAGCCTCTATTTAAGCAAAAATATGCCTGTATTAGGAGACTCTGCTCTGCCATTTTACTGCCGTACATTATACTAACTGTGATAAGAACTTTAAGATAGAGAGATATAAATGCAAGAATGAAAAAGTTATATAAAGTAACAAAATAAAAATATACATATTATATTAATAATATGATATGTTGTACATTTATTACGAGAGGCTTAGCCACACAATGGGACTGTAACATTGTAACACAGGTAGTATTTATTTTGATAATTTTTGTGGTTGGCAATATTGTATAAAAATAACGTCCCAGATTTCCAGCAAAAAACGCTGGGTAGTTTTTGAATTCATTAGTATTACATTACTGAAATTAATGCGGTACTCCTGGTTTTATAGATGGCCTATAACAAATCAGCCACCCTTTCACTGCTTTTAGCGCCAAATTAAAAAGTTGCTAAAAATATCACGTGATTAATGGACGACCCCTACACAGGTAAAAAGAAAAGTAACTATGCGAGGCCAAAAAGACTCATATGTCAGCATAATATCTAGGCTAAAATTTGAAATAAAATGACACTATTCTTACGTAGGGTACAATACCTACGTATTTTTCGGGAAGATCTCGTCCCAATGCGGAAATTGAATCTGCAGAGCGGATACTACATAGCTTCGCATTTGGGTCATCAGATAATTATTTATTATTCTGTA
Source organism: Phlogophora meticulosa (assembly GCA_905147745.2). NCBI lineage: Eukaryota > Metazoa > Arthropoda > Insecta > Lepidoptera > Noctuidae > Phlogophora > Phlogophora meticulosa. The sequence goes on along the minus strand of LR990535.1, from coordinate 1,983,022 downwards.
GGACACCTAGCTTATAAAGGTCTCCAGGTAAAATAGTTGGTACTAGGTGTGTAATACGACCAATATCAGCTGCTTAGTCTTTTTCCAACTAAGTGGGAGTTGATTTCCAGTCTAACCAGCTGAGTACCAGTTTTGTACAATAAACAACGCACGATACTCTTTGGAAAGACTGGTTGTCAGACTCCCAGGCTTCTGACTATCTGCAACGACTATTAATGGTAGCAGGGACCAACGGCTTAACCTTTTCGCTTCAAAAAATATATTTATCTTGTATGTCATAATGTTTGGCAAATTACATAATGCGTAAGTTCATGGTAGGGCACCCCCTACCATGTACTTACGAGGAGATGTGAACATGCCCATGGTGATGGGCATGTTCACATCTCATCTATAGCTTTTTACATGTACGAACAAACATATTTATTGTACATAAACATGTAACAAACTCTTTTTCGACCCGGGAGCAGGGTGCTGGGCACTAAAAGTGTTAATGTGCTTTCCGAGGCACGAACGAGTCTCAGTATGTTAAAAGACGGCTTTTAGCTGAAATGATGATGATAACGAAGGAAGGGAGGATGATGGTAACTAGCCTTCTCCAATTGGATATCAAATACAAAAATATTTATTGAAATCATCGTCTGCCTAGCCTTTTCCCAACTAAGTTAGGGTCGGCTTCCAGTCTAACAGGATGTAGCTGAATACCAGTATTTTACATGGAGCGAATGCTTATATGACCTCCACAACCCAGTTACTGAGCAACACAATACCCCTGGAAGACTGGTTGTCAGACTGTCGGGATTCTGACTACCCGTAACGACTGTCAAAGCTCTACAAATGACAGCCGCGACAGACGACCTAACTTGCTTTCTAAGGCGCGGAGGAGTCTCGATATATACGAACGGTTACCCATCCAAAGACTGACCTCAGCCAGCATAGCTTAACCTTTGATCATCCCGTCAGTAAATATTTATTGAAATTCGACTGGTATTGCCTGGTATTTTTCACACCTTTCAGTTTTATTATATTGGTATATATTACCCCCGTGCCTGTACCTAAGTATATTCACAAAGAAGAAGCAAGATATTCTAACAGAATCTCGACGCGATCCAATGTACTCTCCGCACGATTCAAATTCATTGCACGTTCTGCCGAATTATGAATACTAACTTTGTGTGGCGGTATGACTTGGTTGTTTCCGACTTTCTTTAAGAAATGGTATGATGCGCAGAATCACGGCCGTCCAAATGGCTGGGAAATAAAAGAGAGGCGTTCCACGACGTCCCATCCACGCACCGAAGCGTATTATCCATACGCTTGCCGAGGGCGGTGCTTGGATGGGTCTATCAATCGACCGTTTGACTGTGATAATTTAGTCACGACTCCCTTTTAAAATGTTATCTTAAACTTTGAAATTATAAAACATTAAAACTAGATGAAGTGACCAAAATTGAAAAATATGCTAAGATGGTGAAAATGATCAAAAGGCGGCTAACAAAAGGCAGATGGGTGGATTCGCCGGGTATGCTGAACGTCCTAGAAAGGCATACACTGACCTTATTGGTCATGTGCATTCAGAAAGGTCAGGCGCATAGCACTCACGTCCTGCGTGCAATGTGTACATACTCGTACAACAAATACTAATTAACACAACTCTGCAAGCATATCCGACGGATCTAAATATTAAATAAATAAATAATGCTGGACAATCCACACAGCATCATCTAGCCCCAAGCTAAGCAGAGCTTGTGTTATGGGTACTAGATGACTGATATACTTAATACAATACATTACATAGATAGATATTTTTTATTATACATAGTAAATACCCAGAACACCCGAAACAAATATTTGTAGATCGTATAAACATTTGTTCCAGGGCGGGAATCGAACCCGCAACCTCCTGCGTCGCAGGCGGACCTTCGCCCACCGCGCCACATCGGTCGTCGAATATATTAAAATATTCATGGTTATATATCATGAATAATTCTACAGGTTAATAAGTAAAACTATTTTATGAGTTGCTATTGTATATGGGCATACCCCTTCTACAAAGCGAAAGAATCCTAAAAAACCCGCAGTCGTAATGGCCTGGTGGTTGGGACCTCGACTATCATGCTCAAGGTGGTGAGTTCAAATCCAGACAAGTACTAATGTAACTGTATCTGGCATGCCTCTGTTAAACCCGCAATGGTTTGTGCCGTATGTTAATGTTTGTTACAAGTCTTGGAAATGTTTTGGATAATAAAAATAAAAAACTTTTTAAATTTACAATAACTTACTTTCTAAGTTTATCTTGGATATCAATGACAACCGTTTTTAAAATCATTAATTCAATCATTTTAGAACATAGACTTATTACTAATATGTATTTATAAGTAAGTCTGAAATTGCCAACCCATCTTTACCAAGTGCGGTGATTAATGCACTTGCCTTCTCTGTATGAGTCGAGGCCTTTGGGACAATAGGCTGACGTTATTTTGTATGACTAGCTACACCCCGCGGTATTACGCGGCGTACGAGCTGATATCGCGCGAAGTTAGAATATTCGTTCAGGTTTCATACATTTTCTCAGGTTCCGCGCAAATACCTTTGTTTTTTTTTCATAAGAACCTTGCCCTTACAATCACAACAAAAAGAATTATCCAAATTGTTCCAGCCGTTCTCGAGATTTGTGCTTAACAACACATTTAGACATTATTTTTTATTTATATAGATAAGTTGACCTATCTTATAAATTTCCGTAGTAAAGTTTACTACAAAAACTAAACAAACCTAAAAAAATATTGCATTTGACGGCGCATAGATAAAAAGGTTGGAACGAGATTTGACTGCTGTCAGTCTGAAAGAGCGTCGAGGCGATGGTCAGCGCGGCCATGTTGAAAGAGGGATCATTCTAAAAACGTCAACGGTGAGTGCACCATATTTTACATTCACGTTTTCACTCACATAACGCTGTACCTATGTAAATTACATAATTATTTTACTTCACATACTCACATCATATCATACTCACTATAGAACTGTTTTACGTCCGTGACATCTCACAATCTCAGGTCCAGTTGAAAACCAGCGTCAGGCACTGGTTGTCTGGCATTTTTGATGAACTGGACCTTTTTAGCGCAGCCGTAAGGCACATACTTAATAATATAATATATGTATACTTACTCGTATATATATTTTTAATGTATTTCTTGTTACTCATTTTTTGCTATTTTTTTTTTTTTTTGTTTTCTTTGTTTAGAATTGTGTCTTTGTGTGCCTGAGTCTGTGCTGAATAAATGTTTTTTCTTTCTTTCTTTACATTACTTTTTCCTAAATATGTCTGATTCTGATGATGAATGGCACTTGCCTATACATTTATTTCCGCACAAATGCCATCTCCGCCCACCTCATTGTCCAAAGCGCCATAATTTAGTCAATAACTAAAAACAACAGTGACAAATGAACAATACCGGCCGCCACTCCGTAGGGTTATTAATTCAGGTCGATATTTCAAATCCAGTCAACTTCAAATAATTTATAGGGTCGGTGGACACTGCGGTGGGCTGTGGTTAACTGATGTTGAAAAGAAAAAACAAAAAAAAGCGTCATTTATTCAACACATACAAAAAAATGATCGCAAAAAAGTAAGAAGCAAAAGAAAAATATTAATTAAACACAGGCATAGAAATAGACGCATGCAACACATAAAAAAATATAGGTTATAAAATAAATACGCCCAGTTAATCAAAAATACTTGACAACGAGTGCCAAACGCTGGTTTTCCACTAGGCCAACGTTTGACATGTGTCACGGACTTTCATTGATGATACAAACCGTTTAAAGCAACCTCTATGAATTGTCGTCACTCCATCTTTTTTAAACCACAACGTTGTTTTATGACCTCATCCTTCAATCTATCATTCAAAGTTACCACACAACTTCACAAGAAATGCATTTCTACAACATTTATTCTACTTCCTAATGCAAAAACTGTAAAAACGTATTTTCTGATAATATATTTCTCTGCTATCTGGTAAAATACTGCAGTCAAATGGTATTCTGTAAAAAGTCTCCCAGTGGAGACTTAAGTGAAACAAGCGGTGAAGTGAGCTGGTGCCAATTCCTTTGTTGGTAAGCTAAACTAAATTTAGAGTACTTTCATCTCTTTCTCTCTTACAAAACAAAAAATTGGTTGCCTGTAAAGTCGGTATACGGGCGAAAGTTTTACGTGACAACGACTTTGAGTGGTAAAATAATTTTAATGTGAATATTCATTCGTATAGTAGGAAGAAGGATGAAATAATAGTAACAATTTAAAACATTTATTTATACAAAGCAAACTTGTATGCAGGCGCCTAAGCGAAATAGAAGCGCAAGACATGAACCGGTGTGTATGCCTATCTCTCTCACTCTCTCTCTCTCGCTCTGTCTCTCTCGCTCTTAGGCGGGCTAACTGTGCTCGAGTGGAAGGGACGCGTGCCTTTCACTTTTTATGTCTGTCTCTCTCGCTCTTAGGCGGGCTAACCATGCCCGAGTGGAAGGGACGCGTGCCTCTCACTCGCTCTCATTGTGAGCGCATAACGTGAGCGGAGCGTAACGCAGTTTCTTGAAGTGTCACCCGGCAAACCAATTTATAAGACGTTGTCACGTCAAAAAGGGACGGATATTTATAAGAACTTTTAATTTTAGTCGAACTGAAACTTCCAAACCCCACATTTTAAAGGTATCGACCAAAAACATGGTCATTGGTCAAGTACAAGGCATAAATTAATTTGACATCTCTAAACATTTTTGTTGAAATGAATTAAAAAAAAATGTACTATCATTTTTTTTTTTTTTTTCAACAAAAGTTACAATAAATGGGTATTTCGTAAATCTCTTGCCAAACTGTGACCGTGCAGTTTGTTATAACTGTCGCTGTCCTTTTTTCGGGCTATCTGTCAGAAAGAGACATCAATTCTCTAATTAAGTTTAATTTATGACAAAGGGAATCGGCACCAGTGTCTTACTTAAGCTGTGTGACACTGCCAGCTCACTTCATCCCTCATTTCACCTAATATTAGTTCTCAGGAATAATCATAAAAACAACACTTTAAATGAATTTTACTTCAACGTATTTCATTATGTTAAATAAAATGGAAGTGCAGACTGGATCGGTATGTGGTATTGAAATTTCAATGCTGAACAAATATCCAATGTTGGTGAATGGAGCTTACATTATTTATACATGTATTTATACGCGCAATCTGTACGCAAGGGAAACTTACTATTTTGCATGCAGTTTAATATATTATCATCATATATGAGAGTATAGAATATCTAATTGAAACAAGATCTTTGATAATTATGCCGTTTATGTAATAATAATGATAACTTCATTTCATAGTGACTTCTCTCTCGAGATTGTCGACATGTAAGATGTGGACTCGGCAATCATTGCACCGATAGCTTTGACAGCTCATGGCTTGCTGAGAAAACACCTGAAAAAGCTATCGTTAGCAACTGAATAAGGCTTGATTCAAAAAGCAGTACTTGTAAAAACAGCGCGTATCATGATGATCACCTCTCAAGACTCTTGACCCTGACCTTAGATCCTGTTCCAGATATCGGTGGCTTACTATTAAAAAAAATGTAATTAATACACATATACAAATAAATAAAGATAATAATAATACCAGCCTGTTGCTGTCTCATTGCACGACAAAGGACCATTGCAGTTTTTTAGACGGGTTTGCGATTTCAGACCATAAGTTTCATAAGTTGACAACTAAACATCATTTAAAGAAAATTACGCCTCGTAAAGGGATTTCTATTAATCTTTTGCAATCCACATACTTATTTATGGCGTTTAATAAGAAATATCATGGTAAATAACCATCAGTTCATCAAATCTTAATAACCTTTTCTATTACTCTATTTATTATTTATTTAAATTTATTATATACAATATATATTTTTTTAAACGTTGCCCCACACTAGGAATTTCTCCTGTATCGTGGGTGCGTTTACAAACATTCAAAGTCACATACACAAACAGCCAGACCCGGAACAATTACCTGTAGGCCATACAAATATTTGTTCCGTGCAGGAATCGAACCCACGACACACAGCGCAGCAGTCAAACGCTCAGCCACTGCGCCAACCGTGCAGTCATATAAAATATCTATGTATGAGTATTTTAATTTATTTGACAGTGACATCTATTTTCGTTATCCACTCACATAATAATCTCTCCGCCACCCTTTGGTTACCTGGTAGAGAATGCTTAGAGCATTAAGTTCGCCTTTGTACATTTGTTGCATAAAGTTTAAATAAATAAATAAACACCATAGTCCATGTTACGCATCAATGTACACCAACCCTTAGGAGCCACCGTCTGTCAAACACAGTTGGCCTAAATTTTGGGTTTCGATATTCCATTAGTGTGCACAAAAGAGCCACTACGGGCCCCAGATACAATCACTTTGATTTATAACCTAGACTTTAGAAAAATATGGATGGGCTGCCTTTGTTACTGGACATTTTAGGGTGATATTGATCTAGGACGTAATAACGTTGATGGGATATTGCAAATTTTTAGGTTTCCGCATTCGAATGGCAGAAACAGGACCTTTAGAATATCGATCTGTTATTGGATCCTGGTTCAGCACCTAAACAATGCCCTAAACGAAAACTTACCCCAAGAAAAGTGATGGTCACTGTTTGGTGGTCTAGCGCCGGTGTGATTCAACACAGCTTCTTACCAAACGGGGTGAGCATTACTGCAGATGTGTACTGTGAAGAATTGAACACAATGATGGAGAAGCTGGCACATCTCCAACCAGCATTGGTCAATCGCTCGTCTTCGCTGCTCCTGCACGACAACGCGCGACCTCATACTGCACAGCAGACGGTCTCCAAGTTGCAAGAACTGGGGTTGGAAGCTCTCCGTCATCCGCCCTACTCACCAGACCTTGCGCCTACAGACTACTACTTTTTCCAGAATTTGGATAACTTCTTGGCGGGAAAAAAATTCAATACCCGAGAGGCAGTACAAAATGCCTTTGAAGAATTTGTTGCCTCCCGTCCAGCTGATTTCTTTAAGAAGGGCATCAATAAACTGCCACTGCGTTGGCAAAGATGCATTGATTGCATGGGTGATTACTTCGATTAATACAAGTAAAAAATACATGAAAAAAATTCATTTAAATTTTTTCATACAAAACGGCAATTTCATAGGTAAAGACCTATTATAATAATAATTGAATACAACATCATTGGCAAGGTTGAAGAAATACTCGTATATATTTGCTAGCAACCAAGCTATGGACAAAACAAAAATTGCATGTACTGTATAGATGGATGGATTAATCTTGTCTTATAAGGAAAAGAAAAAGGATATCTCAAGAGATAATAAGTTAAATCTTTTTCTTTTCCCTCATCCTTTTGATTTGACTAATATTAGTTTAGGAATTACTTTGCAGCAATTTAGAAAAAACGAAGAAATGTTTAAGTATTTGCCGCAGCTGGCGGGCGCGTGTAATAAAACTTAGAACTAGGACTTTATAGTAGGTAATAGTTAGTCAGCTAGTTAGCTAGATACTGTTAGTAGATATTTTGCTTATACAGGGCAGAAGAGGCACCTATGTGGCGCAGCGGGCGAAGGTCCGTCTGCGACTCAGGAGGTTGCGGGTTCGATTCCCGCCTTGGGACAAATATTTGTATGATCCACAAAGATTTTTCCGGGTTTTCTGGGTATTTACTATGTATAATAAAAAAAATATATCCATGTAATGTATTGTATTAAGTATATCAGTCATCTAGTACCCATAACACAAGCTCTGCTTAGCTTGGGGCTAGATGATGCTGTGAGGATTGTCCAGATTTTTTTTATACTTGCTTGTTTTATGTTAATAAACACAAAACAAATTTAAAAACTAAAGGTATAACACAGGTAATTTACGGTAATAACTTCGCATCTACGTAAAGACACCAGCTCATCGAGCTATCCCAATCTGTCAAATTTACCCAATTGGACATGAACCTTACTCTTTTGTAATAAAGTTGAAAAATTCTCTAATACATTTGACAGATTGGGGTAGCTTGATGAGCTGCTGGCCTCTGTACATACATTGAGAATAATTTTGTAGATTGTTATTTCTTGTTTCACTTTCACATGGTTGGCCTGCCTACGCTTTTATTAGTGTAAGTGAAAATGGACACTGGTCTATAAGAAATAGTGCTCAGAATATCTATACAGGGTAGGGATCTTTCATATTCTAAAGATTTGCTAGAGCATACAAATAGAAAAAAAATAGAAAGTACAAACAAACTCTTGATCATTTGCCAAGCCTTTTTCTAACTATGTTGGATTAGGCTTCCAGTCTCGGGGGTCGTGGAAGTCGCACTAGTTCCCATGGTCCCCGGTTCATGTGTAGGATGGGAACACCGGGGAAAAAAAAGGCTTCCAGTCTAGCCAGACTTAGCTGAATACTTACCAGTATTTTACATGAAGGGACTGCCTATCTGTTCTTTACAATCCGTTAGTCAGTTACTGGGTAATACGATATTATTTGGTAAGGCTCGTTGTCAGACTTTCGGGTTTCTAACTACTCGTAACTTTTGCTAAAGATCTACAAATGTTCGGTCCCGGCTGTCATTTCTAGATCTTTCTTTTCTTGTAAATCAATATCAACAGCAGATGTATTATCAAACTTAAAGCCTCTTTTACACGTTGGGTCAACGTAAGCCAATACACACCACAGTATACTGAAATTATTATCAGAACATTGACCTACCGTCTTTTGCGTGATCTTATCGTTGTAATATAGACAATCTGTGGCCGATATTGGAGCATGCCAGGCCAACGTGTTTTCATTTTATCTTTTTTTCTATTCTTATCATTTTTTCTCAATTTTTGTCAGTGGCATACCATTGAATGAATTTGATCAGGTTTCAGCGTGAAAAATCTTAAAGTGAAGACCACGGTTCACGTCGCCTCTGGGTAGAAAAGGCACTTACATAACCACGGTCGTCGTAAAATTCGATTTTAAGGAGGATGACGATTCCCTCAGGAAGACACTATCTTCCAATACGGATTTTCCTGTCTGTTAAGACGATAAACTGCCATTACAAGAGGTGAATTGGGTGAGGGAATTTTCCCATAAGCGGCTCAGTATGGTCCATTGAGTATTTAGGTGACCACTGAATACCAGCGCCATGCTGAGAACCCCACATGGCATAGCATCACGCTGAGTTCCCATCCCTACGTCACGACTTAGAACTGCCAATTTTGAGTGTTATACTTGTTTGAGTTGTCAAGTTTGAGTTTTGTTTTCACTAAGATATTTACTAACATTACTAGTGCTGCTGAGCACGATGTCCTGGATTCGATATCCGGGTCGGGCATAGTTTTATTTTGCTTTTCCATCTGGAATTTCTCAGTAGCAGCCTGGAGTATGGTTTTGTAGCCAATTCATGGCAATAGGCTCGCCCCTTATTACACGGGACTTAAACATAACTAGCAACATGTAAGTGCACTATAGGTACGCCTCTGCTTAACCGTTCAAGGATAACAGGCGTGATGTTATGTATTTACTAACACAATCAGTAGAAATGACATGTTTTAAGTATTTTTCTTCTTTCAATAGACATATGTTCTCTGTGTCTAATAAATATTAATTGTCTTCCTGTTTTTGGGAACGTACACATCGAAATTTTCATGTGTCAAATTATTTTTTTTGTCCAATTAATGAATTGATATATTCTGTCATAACAAGGTGATTGTTTACGACTCTAATGTGACCCTGAGACCGATAGTAATAACACTATTGTTTACAACCAAACTAGAAATAAAGTCTAACAGCCACAGTGTTGCCACTGGCCTACAAATAAAGTCGACATGAGTAAAGTTTGTCCAGTTAGTAAGTCCTAAACGGCCATAAATGTTCGTCATAAAAATACGGTCGAAAGCTTGAAAACACTAGCACAAAGCTTCCACAGACAACAAACGTACGACAGGAACGGTAAAGGGCGTGAAAAAGAAAGCAAAGATTTTCCTGACCCATTTTCCTCACAGAATGTTCTCGAAAAACTGTAATTTCCTACAAACAGCTACAGCAGAAGGCAATTGGATTTTGCAGGCCAAATTTTTCTAAAGGACTGGGAGTTTATCCTTCTAATTGGGATCAAGCGAAATTGGATTTTGATCCTGTGACGTTTGAGTCTATTTCTGTTTGAGACTACCCGGCTTCTGTAGCATTTAATTAAGCGAAAAATATAGAGGTTAGATTTTTGCGCAGGTAATTCTCAATTGTTTTGTTGTAAGGTAGAAAAAATGGCTGAAAATGCTCTTGGCAAATTGGGTGGATTAATTTGGGACCTGCTTAGCACGTGGGTTAACCTGACTAGTACTTGTAATGAAAGTACTTAAAAGTGATACACTAGATAATGCAAATATTTTTCGCGTGTCTTCTGAAGTGAATTTAGAAATGATGGTTTGATTGATGATCATATCATCACGCGTGGGTTTCTCGAAGGGTTGGGCAGAGATGAACACAAACTAACACGTTTTGCCAGTTATGTTGTAAGTCCCATGTAAAAGGGGGCAAGCCTATTACAATCAATTGGGTGCTCATCCGATCTGCTACTGAGAATTTTCATAGCGATAAAACTCAATATCATTTTCTCTACCTGTGAATCGAACCTAGGACCTCACACTCAGCAGTAGCCCTTGTGATTACTAGACCAACAGGCAGTGTAAATAAATAAATGAGATTATACAAATACATAAAGCCTTTATTTTTGAAGCATATTACTATATTATTTAACATACAGGTACAAATCTAATTAGAGACTTTTTCTTCCAGGCATAAATACATTTATAGGGCAAAAGAAGTTATAATGAGCAAAGACTAGCAAGCCTAGCATATACACTCAACCTTTTGACGACACGGTTGGCGCAGTAGTTGAGCCATCGGCTGCTGCGCCGCGTGTTGTGGGTTCGATCCCCGCACGGAACAAATATTTGTATGACCTACAGGTAGCTGTTTGTGTATGTGAGCTTAAATGTTTGTAAACTCACCCACTCTACAGGAGAAATTCCTAGTGTAGGGCAACGTTTTTAAAAAAAGGAAAAAGGCACAAAAACCTTAAAGTCCTTAATAAGATTATATAAAACATAAATTATTTTCTGCAATCACAACGAAAAAACACAAAGTGAAAAATTCCAGGCAGAATACGCAGCAATTGTTTTTACTTTCATCACATCTCTAGAGACGAACAAAAAAGCAAAGGCTTCCACAGTAAGTCATTCTAAATGCCAGTTTTGTATCCCTGTGGACACATCTGACCGTCTGACGAAGTGAGATAGGACAAATGGACGCTATAGACAGCCTCAATCCTGTGACGTTGTCTGACGCCACAATAGATAGTCTTAGAGACTCATTATGCCAATCGGCCCTAAGGGTAACGTAGTAGTTGAAAATTTGAAATCAAGTGATTTTGATTTTAGAAATGATTCTGTTGGGAACGGATTAGGTTTTGAATTGGTTGACAATGATTTGAATTTTTTTTATATCAAATCAAATGAAAATTCATTTATTCAAATTAGGCTGAGAATCAGCACTTTTTGAACGTCAAAACGTTTACATAAGACAGTCCCCCAAAACGCCCACCCTTCACCACTTCCTAGTGTTTTTGCTGGGAAGAAGAAGTGGCGGAACAAACTCCCCAGCAACTCGTCTGTCTGATAGTTTGAAGCTATACAACATATATATAAAAAAAATATATGTCAATCATCCATATAAATCATAAAATTAAATAATTTGCTACATGTAAGGTAGCACACACCAATATGCCAAAATAAATAAATAATAGGTCTTTACCTATGAAATTGCCGTTTTGTATGAAAAAATTTAAATGTTTTTTTTTCATGTATTTTTTATTTGTATTAATCGAAGTAATCACCCATGCAATCAATGTATCTTTGCCTACGCAGTGGCAGTTTATTGATGCCCTTCTTAAAGAAATCAGCTGGACGGGAGGCAACAAATTCTTCAAAGGCATTTTGTACTGCCTCTCGGGTATTGAATTTTTTTCCCGCCAAGAAGTTATCCAAATTCTGGAAAAAGTAGTAGTCTGTAGGCGCAAGGTCTGGTGAGTAGGGCGGATGACGGAGAGCTTCCAACCCCAGTTCTTGCAACTTGGAGACCGTCTGCTGTGCAGTATGAGGTCGCGCGTTGTCGTGCAGGAGCAGCGGAGACGAGCGATTGACCAATGCTGGTTGGAGATGTGCCAGCTTCTCCATCATTGTGTTCAATTCTTCACAGTACACATCTGCAGTAATGCTCACCCCGTTTGGTAAGAAGCTGTGTTGAATCACACCGGCGCTAGACCACCAAACAGTGACCATCACTTTTCTTGGGGTAAGTTTTCGTTTAGGGCATTGTTTAGGTGCTGAACCAGGATCCAACCAACTTGCTGAGCGCTTGCGGTTATCAAACAGAATCCATTTTTCATCGCAGGTAACAATGCGGTTCAAAATTCCTTCATTTGTGTGTCTGTTGAGCAGTGCAAGGCACGTCTCGACGCGTACTTCGCGCTGGCGATCATTGAGTTCGTGGGGCACCCATTTGTCAAGCTTTTTTACCTTGCCAATTTGACGCAAATGGACCAATATTGTTTTGACGCTAACGTCGAAAGCTGCTGCTAATTCAGCCGTAGATTGTGTATCATCAGCTTCCACAATCGCCTTTAATTCGTCATTGTCGACCAAAGTCTTCGGACGACCGCGAGGTTCATTTTTCAGGTCGAAATTTCCAGAACGGAAGCGAGCAAACCAATAACAGGTAGTGCGTTGGTTTGTAGTGTTAGCTCCGTAAACGTCGTTGATGTTGCGTGCCGCTTGTGCCGCGTTGCTGACACGACGGTACTCATATTCCATAATTACTCGAATTTTTAACGTATCCATGATGACGAAAAAGATTTAAATGCGATGAAAATGTAACACTAATCAATAAACAAATGACTACTTTTGGAAAAAAAATACCATGTTTTTAAAATAAAATTAATTTGAAATTAGTATTCTTAGCCAAACAAAAAATATTTTGATTTGAAATGGCCAGTACTGCAGAACGGCAATTTCATAGGTAAAGACCTAATAAAAACTATAGCATTTTTCATCTTTCATCTTATCATCTTGGACTCGTGGCTAAATAATAACAGAAGCGCTAGTCAGGAGGATGTACTTTCTATGTTAATCTTGGACATCACTGACATCGGTGAAGGAAAACATCGTGAGGAAACCTGGACTTATATTGTTAATATAAGTCTGAAATCGCCAACCCGTCTTGAGTAAGCGTGGTGATAAATGCTCGTGCCTTCTCTGTATGAGAAGAGGCCTTTGCCCTGCAGTGGGACAGAAATATTCTGGTACTATTCAGGAGGTTAAGCTACGCCATGTTGCCATGGTACTCGTAGATCTGTGGATGAGTGGAAAGCCCGTTAAGCCATTAGTAGCGGCAATCAGTTGTATATCTCTGATAGTCGTTACGGGTAGCCGAGTTACGGGACGTGTACCAGAAAGTCTTACAACCAGTTTTATGTAGGGGTATCGTATTACCCAGTTACTGGGCTTTATGGGTGGATGTCTGATGGGTAATTGCTACATGTAATCATGTCGTGACATCTGCCTAGCCGTCTAACCGAATGCAGCAAATACCAGTATTGTAGCATTTTCAATTTTGCTTCATTTGTTTTTGAGATAAGATTCTTACTGCTTATTGTGCAACACAAAGTTAATTTGACGACACGGTTTTTATTTTTTTTGACAACACTGTTGGCGCAGTGGCTGAGCGATCGACTGCCGCGCCGCGTGTCTTGGGTTCGATTCCCGCACGGTACAAATATTTGTATGGCCTACAGGTAGTTGTTCCGTGTCTGGCTGTTTGTGTATGTGACTTTAAATGTTTGTAAACGCACCCACGATACAGGATAAATTCCTAGTATGGGGCGACGTTTTCTTTAAAAAAAAAAATGCCCAGAATACAGGAGTGCATAGTGGAGCACCCAGCAGTGGAGGCATTGCATAGTGTTATGTATACTTATACTTTGTGTATACTCAAATTAATAAAAAGTAAAATTCATTTTTTTTTATTATAATAAAAATACAACCATCTTGTTTCTATACCACTGCAGGGAAAAATCTTCTTCTCATACAGAGAAGGCACGAGTATTAATCACTACGCTTTCTCAATGTGCGTTGACGAGTCAGACCAACATTAATTATAAGTCCAGGTTCCTCACGATGTTTTCCTTCACCGATATCAGTATGTCAAAGATAAACTAAGAATATATGTACATATGAATTCAAAAACTCACATTGGGACTTGTCTGGATTTGAACCCACACAATCTCGTACGTGAACCAAAAATATAATTCCCTGAAATTATTAAGTATGGCATGGCAGCGTCAAAATATTTTTCACATTAGAACCTTTCAGACTAAAAATAGAAACTGATCGGCTTCATTCAATTAGGTCTAAAAGGGTGTTAGAGAGCCGAGATAATCAGGTTACGCGGCCTGAAGAAAATTATAGACAGATTGGCGCAGAAATAGCTAAAATGGAAATAGAAATTTCATCTTGCCTGCAAGAAAGTATTTACGCCGTGGATAAAAATATACGGAGCGACAAAGATTAGGTGGATAAAAGAGCAAGAATAAAAAGGTGGTAGGTATGTCTTTATTACGGGGCCCCTTCCATGTGCTGATGGTGATCACCGGGGTGGTTTTAGTGAGGTAAGAATCCCACACTCCCTGGTCTTTTCCCCAAAAGTCCAGTAGCCTTTTGAAGGTTTCCCCCCGTTAACAAAAAAAAGGTATGTATGTCTTTATTAGGCAGTGGACTAAAATAAATTTGAAAGTAAAATATATATCGTTCTAACACACTGCCTAATACAAAGACCCGAGTTGATTGATCAAAGTTTGACGAAGGAGTACAAAGACGATTACAGGAAAAGAAATAAAAAGGCAATGTAAAAGGAGACGCTAGACAATTACTTAGATTGAAGCTGAGCCAAACGTGTAACATTAACATATACATATTAGATTGAAAGCAGTTTAGAACATTACAGATAATTGAATTTACAGAACATTGAACGTGCGGTGGCACATTGCGAGATGACAAAAGGCGTTTCTTTCTAGCTTTTGCTGGAATATTCTAGATTCTTTCTAACTAGGGCCATTTCATTTGTAAAGATACTTTTTTTACTTGTTGATGTTCATCATCATAAATGTATTTGCCCTTGTTCCATGCTACTCGTCGTCGGCGCAACTTGTTTTTTCCCTCCTCTGTCTACCGTCACGCTATCATCGACATCCATCATCATCACATGGGTCACCTCTTTTCTTGCCATATCCTCTTTCACACAATCCATCCATCTTTTCTTTGGTCTTCCTCTACTCATGTAACCCTGCACATTCATACTCAAAACTTTCCTCACAACATGGTCCTCATTCCTTCGCATCACATGCCCATACCATGACAACCGATTTCCACACAACTTCTCGGTCACAGGCGCAACTTTAAGACTTCCTCTTACATACTCATTTCTTATTCTATCCATTCGCGTAACACCACACATCCCCCTCAGCATTCTCATCTCAGCTGCATGTAACTGCCTTTCATTCATGCCTTTTGCGGCCCAACATTCTGATCCATACAAGACAGCAGGTCTAACCAATGTTTTGTAAATCTTCCCCTTAAGTTTAAGGGGAATATGGGGGTCACAGGTTGTTCCCGTTACCTGCCGCCATTTCATCCACCCTATGTTAATTCGGTGCTTGACAGCCCGATCTATTTCTCCGTCACTTTGCACGAGTGAACCGAGATACCGAAAGTCGGAACAGACCGGGAGAAGCACGCTGTTAAGCGACATTGCTTCAGGACTGGAGAGACCGCCGAAATCGCAGAACATATATTCAGTTTTGGTTCTGCTGATTTTCAAGCCCACTCTCCAGCCTCTGTTGCCATTTCTCCAGTCTGCTCTGGATCTCAGGTCCATCTTCACCGACAAGAACAATGTCGTCGGCAAATAACATGCACCAGGGTGCCTCTTCCTGTATGTCCGACGTCAGAGCGTCCATTATCAACAAGAAGAGGTAAGGGCTTAATGCCGACCCTTGGTGCAGTCCTACAGCCACACTGAACTTGTCGGTGTTGCCAGCAGCCGATCGGACATACGTCCTAGACCGGCTGTACATTGCACGAATTAACTCCACATACTTCCCAGGCACACCTTTCTCTTTCACAGCCCACCACAACACCTCCCGGGGCACCCTATCATACGCTTTCTCCAGATCAATGAACACCATGTGCAAGTTCTTATGTGCACGTCTGTATTTCTCACACAGCTGGCGGAGTGCAAAGGTGGCGTCCATTGTTCCTCGACCTGGCATAAACCCAAATTGACTTGGGGTAATTTCACTCTCCTCTCGCAATCTTTTCTCTATCACCTTCTCCCATACTTTCATACTATGTGACAGGAGCTTTATCCCTCGATAGTTGTTGCAGTCCTGTACGTCCCCTTTATTTTTGAAGATGGGCACTAGTGAACTATTGCTCCACGTGATCCGCCAACCCCATTCAAACCTGGAACCCTCTTACCCACGTCCGTTATTCCCGTGTTAGAACGCAGCGTAGTGTTTCGAATTCTGTCGTGTCGTTTTACTTTATTTTTTATCGTACCTACTAACATACTTTTTAAGTTTCTTTTGTAACTAACACTATGGGCTTTTAGTGCCTGAAAATAATCTTTCTTTTTACTGTTTTGTCCCTCGTTTCACTTTGTTTTAATCATTCTTATCATGGAAAACATTACAGTTTGAATTGATGATGATTCTTTTCTTGATGAATATGATAAGTTTCTCTCCCATCTAGTTATCTTTGGGACTGTTATAGTGAGTTTATTTTTATTTACTGGTATTTTGTCCTTAGTCGCCCTCTCCACAAGCATGATAAATGCGGTGGTACTCACCTTGTGCCATCAAATTCAATGGAAGCACGAAAATATCATAGTGGTGATAATTTAATGGTGATGGAGTCTTAGGCCTAAAATTCTAATCAATTCCACTATTAGTTTACCAAGCATATGTCATCATAAGCCTTTATCCCAATTTAATTAGGATTGGCGCAGCATGCCTTCTTCTGCCATACATCTCTATTTGCCGCAATTTTAATAGTTACCTCCTTTCTATCCACATCATCTTTCACATAATCCACCCATCGTTTCTTTAGTCAGTGTGTAATTAATATCTAATCAGCTAAAACAAACCTTACTCCTAGCAAACTACGCTTCAAAATTAAAGGACAATGCTATACCTCAACTATACGTACTTCTGCGTCCACCACGACATGTTTGGGCAAGTTGTTATCAGATATTGATTACCGTTCAGTGTTTAAGGTTCTAACGAGCAACCAAACTTTGGATCCCCCGTTCAATAAGTTGGACGTTGGACTCACAAAGATTCTATCGCGATAATGTTCTCGAAAACTTTCAAGCGAAAATTGAGGTTTTTTGTTTTAGTTTGGCGATAATGTTTATAATGAAATTGATAGCTTTAGTAATTTTGGTGACAGTTTTATAGATGAAATAAGAGATGCAGCAACATGTATAAATCATATTGGTTTGTGCGTTAATAAATAAATAAAACATAAATAAATAAGTAATGCTAGACAATCCACACAGCATCATCTAGCACCAAGCTACGCAGACCTTGTGTTATGGGTACTGATGACTGATATACTTAATACAATACATTACATAGATAGATATTTTTTATTATACATAGGAAATACCCAGAACACCCGGAACAAATCTTTGTAGATGGTACAAACATTTGTCCCAAGTCGGGAATCGAAAACGCAACCTCCTGCGTCGCAGGCAGAAAGGCAAAGACTTCTTCTCATACAGAGAAAGCCCGAGCATTATTTACCACGCTTGCTCAAGACGGGTTCGCGATTTAAGTTCTATTTTAATAGTAATTATAAGTAGAGGTTTCCTCGCGCAGTTTACCCTCCTCCTTCACATGACAGTAATGTCTTAAATTAATTAAGAAAGTAGGTACATATGCATTGAAAAAGTCACATTGTTAGGTACTCGCCCGTATTTGAACGCAGAACCTCGATCATGAGAAGCGAGGCCTCAACCACTGGTTCATCAACATTCATGAAGTTAATGGTATACAAAAATGACAAAAGAGATACCAATGCATCTCTGGGATCGAAGTTTCAATAGATTACCATACAAATCATTACCATAACAGTTTGTAATGTCAAGATAACAGCTTTTTACTAAACGATCTCCAAAGCGGTATGACTTTTGCTGGCTAGATAATAAGGCTGATTTGATAAGGAGTAACTTAAAGTAGGCTTTTATTTATGATTGGCGAAAAAAATGAAAACCAGTGTTCTGTTAAATTCTACGACATTCCGGACAAAACCGCGGGCACAGCTAGTTATTAATAAAACGACTATACTGCTCGTAAAAGTAACAGCAGTACATCAATTTATTTCGTTTCAAAATGCTGGAACAGACAAATCTTTTATCTTTATCTTCGTGTGCCAAATCCTCTTTCCGTATAAATTGATTGTTAAGTTCACAAATGCCTCAGATCAACTGACACTGGATTTTGAATGGATATCTCTTAATCCAACGTAAGTTGAGCTTTGAACAATTTTTCTAGACGAAACGAAAATTACTGAGGGGTGGATTCTCAGTAATTTTAGATACATGACGAATTTAAGATTTCAAAATCAGAGATTGCCCCGGGCGCACTGATCAAAGGATTTTCAATGTACTGAAAATAATTGGCTTACAATATTAATTCAGTTATTAGACAGAAATAATCGAGTTAGTGATTGGCCTCAGGGGTGAGAACATTGAGTTGAAAACGGTTTTTCGGGACTTAATGAAAATCATTGCTCGAATACGATTTCAATTTTAGTTAACACTAGCTGCGCCCAGCGGTAGTAACCGCGGTTAAAAAGTCAACATGAGACGCCGTTGCCATTCCATGGGTTAACTTTTTATCCAGGAGCTTCTGCTTTAATAAAAACAACCGCACGGGTCGATCGAAGGTTAAGCTGCGCTTGCTGATGTCAGTCTCTGGATGGCCGACCGTTCATTACATTGCGAGACACTTCCGTGCCGCGGAAAGCATATTAAGCCGGCGTTACGGGCAGTCAGAAGGATTCGCATACAAAAACGGACATTCCGTCCTCGCCCCCGAGGCCCGTCGCGACGACCCTGTCGATGCCCCCCTCCCGACCCTTTGCTAGAGCCAGCCCGCGAAGCTGAGCCGATTAATGTTTAAAATGTCCCTAAATAATGGAACAATCAGATCCAGCCTGTCCCTTGCTGTCCTCTTCAGCGACGTCCTAAGCCGAGGTTCGTACCCCGCAGGGGGTGCCCTTAGCGATAGTCGCTTAGCTTATAAGTTTGTATGCCTGGCTGGAGGCCTTAATTTTAATTAAGCCCCCCACAGGAAAGTTCGGTTGAGCAGTAAATATCCCTGAAGGATAAACTGCGAGATGCCCATTCCAAAAAAAAAAAAAAAAAAGTCAGAAGGTCGAAAATATGACAACCAGTCTTACCATGGGGTATCGTGTTGCCCAGTAACTAGATTGTGGAAGTTAGACAGGCAGTCGCTCCATGTAAAATACTGGTATTCAGCTGAGACTTTAAGCCGACCTCAACATGTTTGGGAAAAGGCTGGCAGATGATCATGATCCAGGTATAAGCTACCTTCATAACAAATTTTAGTAACAAACAGACATACTGACAAACTACTACTAAATATCACCGTAATGTAACATATAAGTTACATATTAACATAATGTTGGCTGAATGGACGCAAATAACGACGCTAGTCGCTATTTGCCTCCATTCAACTCCACATAGAATACAAATTGCTCTTCAAATACTCAGACGTTTATAGTGCAATGCGGATGCGACACGTATTTTGCTTCATACAGGAACACTGCTACATCTGCAAAAGCTTTTAGTTCTCTAATGTGTTCATTTTGTATACAGACTAAGATTTTAACCGCTCTGAAACAGAAATTGAAAACATCATTGCGGTGCTGATAGGGCTGCCCCGTTATTGGAGCGCTTTTATAGGGATGTCCGTGTGGACTCTTTATATGCGGTTCAACGGAAACAATTAGAATCCATGGTCTGTTAGGTCAGCCCCAACAGCATCTGGAGGGGGAAGGGTGGGCGTTTTGGGGGACAGTCTTATGTAAACGTTTTGAAGTTCAAAAAGTGCTGATTCTCAGCCTAATTTGAATAAATTAATTTTGATTTTGATCTTTAGTCTGCTCCGTTGGTCTAGTATTCGCAAGCATTACTGCTACTGAGAATGAGGTCCTGGGTTCGATTCACGGGTAGGACAGTGTTATTGAGTTTCTCCATCTGCAATTTCACAGTAGCAACCCGGTGTTAGGATTTGTAAATTGAAAATTTATGTTGTTAGTCCTCTCTTAGAGTTATTCTGTTGGAGAAATTTATATTAGACAACTGTTTTTCCTAATTTTTACGTTTATTTTTTTCAGTATTTTTTACTTTAAATTATAAGAAAAACATGTTTCTGGAAACGTAGACAACCCCTCTTACGTTGTATGATTTACAGGACCAACGTGAGAACGCTCTAAGTACTGAACATTTGTTGAAATGGCTGGGTTTGGATGTGGATCAAATACTGAATGCTCTTAAGGAGTCTATGAGGATTTTATAGGTTCCTAATACTGCCTCGTTGGTCTAGTAGTACCCAGTGCGAGTTTTAAACGTAAGATTCTGGGTTTGACCCGACCCTCAAAAACAGCCAGTGTTTTTCAGCCTCTATTACAAAGGAATGAAGTAAAGAAATAAATAAATAAAGTAAATGCATTAATTTAGCAACAGATTATGTCAGATATCAAATAAGAAAAAAGCAGTCATGCTTTCAAAATTAAGGACATACTACAATTTTAAAAACATTTTGGCTTTGTTTTAATTACAATACGTCTGAGAGGTCCATCTCGACGGTAATGCCAGGCATGCTGTCTGACTCTGGTTTTCTAATAAAACTTAGGGATGAGTGACGGATGTCGATGTATGATGTGTTAATATATCACATACTTTCTACAAAAACACTTCAGATCCCTTCTTTAAAAATATTGTGAGAACGTAGAAGTGGTAGACTTGGCACAGGTAAAGATTATATGCAAAAGGGTTGCAGAAAGCTAAAACCAAATTTTAACCACCAAGTAACTACTAGTACCTAATTATAACTATACTTAAGTATATTTCTAGTTCCAGTTTTTATTATTTGTAACCTTGTTTAGTTTTAGTGTTTCTTTTCATTTGTATTTCCTGTCCTTGTCCCAAATAAATGATTTTATTTCTTTCTTTCTGATTGTAGAACTAAACTACTGGGGTAGTGTCCTTAAAAATTCTGATTGGTCCGAAAGTTGGATTACTCAAAAATACTGGACATGTATTTTTTCTTTTGTCACCTAACCCAAAAATGACGACGATATAGTGTGTTGAAATTGCGCGTGACGTCACGCCGCGCCGTCGTGCTATACTTTTAACGTAATAATGACGTCACAATCCCTCCTGAACTTTGATGTGCTATTTCATTGTCACTTTTATTGATTTGAGTAAGCAAAAAAATACGTGTCCAATATTTTTTGGTAATCTTACTGACGGACTTAATAGACCTAATACTCGTATATTTTTACCTAGGACACATCCCTCTTCTGGTAAAAAATAAGTGAATGGTTATCACTATATACCTCTGGTTTACTCTGTTATACGGGATTTAATGTTGGTAGAATATTATTTATAGACAGGAACATTATACACGACATAAAATGACCTTTGCGAATACGAGTGGGAGATAAAAATAGGTACTAGTTTCGCTTGTACCTATGTGAAAAGGTCAGAAGTTCAAATTGATCGAAATCATGTCTATGAGAAGCATATTATGTGGTTGTTAATATAAAATAGTTAATATGTAGTAGTAGTAAAGTACCAGCCTATTACTGTCCCACTGCAGGGCAAAGGCCTCTTCACATACTTGAGCAAGCGCGGTGATTAATGCTCATGCCTTCTCTGCTGGAATTATTATTTTATATATATATATATATATTTTTTTTATAAAAAACGTTGCCCCACACTAGGAATTTCTCCTGTGTCGTGGGTGCGTTTACAAACATTCAAAGTCACATACACAAACGCCAGACCCGGAACAACTACCTGTCGGCCAGACAAATATTTGTTCCGTGCGGGAATCGAACCCACGACACGCAGCGCAGCAGTCAATCGCTCAGCCACTGCGCCAACCGTGCCGTCGATCATAATTTACTAGCACTCCGCCCGCGACCTCTACCGCATGGATTTCGTACTTTTTCCATCAAACCATAACATCCTCTCCACCCCCCTTTAAATCATAATTTTGAAAATAAAATAAAGCTTCCTAAGTGTTAAAATCAGTTTGGGGATTATCCATTACAAACAAACATACAAACAATCAAATGATTCCTCTTCACTATAATATTAGTTTAGATTAACAAATAGGACAACACTCGTGGACGTAAGAACATAAGCGCATAGCTAATATTTCCATGCAAATTGTACAAATGTACAGTCATGTTCGACAACATTAATCATACGTGACCTGATAACGTCACTGCTATTACTAATCTATCTACCAAGTGCATTAGTCATAGGACAATATTTCCGTGAAGTAGTAAACATATTATTATGTATAAGGACTGATTGACTGCCTAGCTGGTCTAGTGGTCCCAAGCGCGACTGCTAAACGTGAGGTTCTGGGTTCAAATTCCAGGTTGGGTCTAATATTATTCTTTTGTTTTAAAATAAGAATGTTCTCATTAGCAGCCCGGAGTCTGGATTGTACCGCATTATAGTAACACCCACATTTCGCCAGTAATGTTTTTAAGTCTCATGTAAAAGGGGGCGAGCTCATTGCCATCAACTGGGCACAAATGGAAACTATGGGCTGAAAAACTCAATATCACTTTTCACGACCCGGGAATCGAACCCAGGACTACATATTCAGCAAGAAAACTTGCGATTACTAGAACAACGAACCAGTAAATTTATTTTGCATTTGTATATATGTTTGTTAGTGTGTATATAGTTAGTTGTATCTTGTAATTAGAGTAAGTAATGGTTGCTTATTAAAATATAGTTCTAATATCTTTTGTTATAATTAATGAGCTTACTACTTTCAGCAGCGAAGTAAACTCTAACATCAATCCATTAGCAGCATCTGTGGACTTAATTATAGCGAAGCAGTTTGAAATAACAGTGATTGCAAAATCTGCCATTACTGAGAAAAACGGATCGTTCTAAGATACACTTACTTTGCGTAATCACGGTCTTTATTTCAGGGAAATATTATTTCCAGAAAAGTGCTGGAAGAATGTTATGTTACAGATTTCTGGAAACCAGTCTTTTCAAAGACCACTGTAGAACCTAAGTCTTGTTTTGGATGTAAAATAATAATTTTAAGTTGAAGGCTTGATAAGAGATAAACATTCATCCAGAGTTAGTATAGAAAAATATTAGGTAGTGAGTCCCGTTGAGATTTGAAATGAAAATTCTAAGAATAAGGCAGTTGCAGTCTGTGGTCCACCCACATTTCGGAAGTTATGTTTAAGTTCCATGTTATAGGGGACGAGCCTATGGCCATGAACCGATCACAAATCCAGACTCTGGACTGCTAATCAGGAAATTCTTATAGGAAAACTTAATAACACTTTGGACGACCTGAAAATTGAACCCAGGACATCACGCTTGAGCTTGAGGCTAGTAGACAAACGAGGCAATAGGAATAACGAGACTCAGGACTAACGAAATATGATTAAATACCCCCCTTAGTAATAAACGCGGAATAAAGTTACTAAGTAAGTTAACAGTATAAACTTCAGCATGACCAGATATATCTTTCGAGCCCGAACCGCGGCCGAGTCGAGCTCGAGCTGCAGCCGAGTCAAACTCCAGCCGCGGTCGAGTCGAGCTCAAGTTGCAGCTGCATCGAGTTCCAGCCGCGAGGAGTAACGCAGATCCGTGCGTCGCCCAAAGCACGGCTCGTGCCCGGCACGGTCTAGCTACGTCATTACTTAACTACTAAATCAGTTGTGGAGATCAAATATGCAGTCGCTCTAAAAGGCTCAATGTTAGGTTAATAATTGAATTATAGTATTATTCAATGATTTCCATTAAGTCTCGATGTCATTAGTGATGGTATTTTTTGGGGGAGAAATATCTCCCTTTTCTGGATCATTATTCGTTGCTCTGCCGGAGAATTTCTAAGTAATAATATTATCATTACGCTTGTAAGCTAATTCAAAGTTAAAAAATAATAATGTTGGTATTTCAATGAGACCTTTTTAATGGCAATTCTTTTAACTAAAATAAAATAAAAAATAAATGAATGATACTAGTTGCCTCATCCAAAAGGTAATTTGGTATGCAGATGAAACCGCATGAAATTTCATACTACATCATAATTATGTTTTTCTCTTTTTGAAACCTTGCCCCACACTAGAAATTTCTCCTGTATCGTGGGTGCGTTTACAAACATTCAAACTCACATACACAAACAGTCAGACCCGAAACAACTACCTGAAGGCCATACAAATATTTGTTCCGTGTGGGAATCAAACCCACTGCTTCAACCGTGCCAAGCATAATAATTTTAATGAAGAAACCTTTTCAGGAGGTTGTATTGTACTATTCATGAAAATAAATATTTCGCCAACCACGTAAATTTTAAATAACAGTAACTACCTAACTGAGGGGGAATGGCTGTGACAGGTACCAAAGAGCATTATTATACATTTTTTCCCCATGGATATGATGACGTCACTCTTCGTTTTCCCCAGACGGAGGGTCGTCTGAAGGAAACAGAGGGTTACTTACGTCAGAGTCTTGCCAGCAACCCCACGGCTTCTACCAGTACCATGAAAAGGGGCCCGGGAGATACCTACTCGTAAATTCACCCTCACCCCCGACTGCGTATTGAAATACCTAAAATTAATTAAATTTTCCTTTGTAAATTCCTGGTCAGGAACAAATTCATAAGACCATCGGTGCCTATTCAATCGGAATAATAGACAACAGTTTAAATACGAAATCAGATTTATTTTCACTGTTAAAATTTCATTTAATATTGGACGCTTTCTCCTCTTGAACTGATGCCTAGATACATCGATATTTTTCATTCAAAAAATCAATATTCTGTACTTCCTCATCATCTGCCTAGCCTTTTCCCAACTATGTCGGAGTCGGCTTCCAGTCTAAACGGATGCAGCTGAATACCACTGACTGACTTCCACGACCCAGTAACTGGGCATCACAATACCCCTTGGTAAAAGGCTGGCTATCAGACTTTCGGGGTTCTGACTTCCCGTAACGACTGTCAAAGGTCTTCATATGACAGCCGGAACCAACGGCTTCGCGTGCCTTCCGAGGCACTTTAATTTACGAATGGTTACCCTTCCACAGGCTGAATGAATGGACTTGGGGGAGGCCTTTGCCCAGCAGTGGGAAAGTATAGGTTAATAGAAAAAAAAACATTACGAGCGATCCTAAAATCACTTTGGACTTAAAACATAACTGGCGAAATGTGGGTGTTAGTATAGGTGCACCTGTGCCCAACTCCTTGTGGAATACAGGCGTGATCTTATGTTACGACCGATATCTCTTTTAGAATTTATCGAAAGCAACATCGATATAAATTATGTATCGATAGTTTTTAACAATTCTGACATCCCTACTGCAAAAACACAAATGTATTCAACCTACATGGTCATCCCATGCATTTTCATTCCAACAGATATGATCTTTTAAATCCAACAACATCAGATATTTTTTTCTATTCCACTCCCTAATCAGTAGGAAACCTTTCTATCTGTCCTCGATACCTTTACGCTCGATCGGGACACCCTGTATTTCGAGCTCCGTTATTTTTTACAACCCCTTGGTCCCTTTGTAACCGCTGGGATGGACCTGTCTAGCTTTTATTTATTTTTATTATCTCCATCTACTATTGGTGCCGAAGTCGTGATGTTTTCGATTTTACCTATAATCTTTCAGGAAGTGAAGATTTTGACTTTTTCCGCACTAGACATTGATAACATCTTAATGAAAGCAAGGGGGTCTGCTTATAGCTGTTAGACCTTAGCAATACAATGCGCGTAGTAGACACGTCGTTTTTGCTTTTTTATGTTTTTTTGTTTGTTTATAAGACGTGACTGCATGATTCGCATGAGTTGAGAACTTATTTGTTTTTGAACCATAACTTAAAAACTATTTGTACTGATGTTAACTTGATAGTTTTATAGAGTAAATGTTAGTTTCTATGTCATTATTTCTTCATCGTTAGATCATATTTAATACAACAACAGGTGACTATCCGACAATCCCGAATCCCTTTGTTAAACAGCGTCGGTCGCAAAAATGTGACAATTATATAAATTTTAGGTAAACTGTCCCATTGTCAGGGCCTAAAAATTATAATTACAATCAAGCTTTTTCTCCTAACCTTTCTACAAGTTCCTACTCAGAAGTGAGAACAAGTCTGGTTTCTATAGTAACAGGCCCAAGTAGGAGGCCCAAAAAGTAAGGATTAGGCCGACATTGTTGTGGCCCACGATATTTCACATAGCCTTAGGCTATATGAAACATAACCTTTGTACCAACTACATCATAAAATAATTTCGACAACGCACCTGGATTTTGTATTGACCTTGGGAGTTCTAGTATATTTTTATAATTGGGTTCGTTACTTTTAGAGCGTGGGTTTGACGTTTAATTTGCACAGGGTCAAGATATAACATCACCCCTGTTCCCCGAACGGTTAGGCAGAGGTGTAACTACAGTCCCCTCACATTTCGCCAGTCGGGTACAAATCAAACTCCGGGCTGGAACTGCTATATCCAAGATGGTATAACCCAGTGCCCGGTTGCTGGCGGTAATAGAACGCGATTAAATATGTCAGACGAAATGTGGGAGTACTATAGAAGTACACCTCGGGGGAATATAGCGTTGATATATATGTATACTTATGGTTTCATACCTTCTCTTTAGGAGAAGAGTCTTTTGCCTAGCTAGCTGGTTTTATTATTATGGACACGGATCGTTTCTTCCTCTTTCTAAAGAAAATTACGTTACAAATGTCGGTTTCCTCAGTATAATGACCACAAAACAGGAAAAGTATAGTAAAAAAACTATCAATAATTCATTAAACCTTTAACTTTCGACGACCTATGTGGCGTAGCGGGCGAAGGTCCGCCTGCGACGCAGGAGGTTGCGGGTTCGATTCCCGAGTTGGGACAAATGTTTGTACGATCTACAAAGGTTTGTTCCGGGTGTTCTGGGTATTTGCTATGTATAATAAAAAATGTCTATCTATGTAATTTATTGTATTAAGTATATCAGTCATCTAGTACCCATAACACAAGCTCTGCTCAGCTTGGAGCTAGATGATGCTGTGTGGATTGTCCAGCATTATTTATTTATATTTATTTATTATTTCTTCTTTGCTCCCTCTTTCTGTCGTCATCAAAGGCAAATTACGTAACAATAATACGGAATAATGACCACAAAACAGGAAAAGTCTAGGAAACAAACTATCAATAATTCATTAAACCTTTAACTTTAACTTGAAGCGTTGAAATACTTAACTAGTAGCATTGGTGTTAATCTCTAACAGCTGCTGCTAACTTGAGTTAGCTTTGGTGATAATTATACTCAACTTAAACTTAGTTTACAAAGCTTTACTTGAAACTGCAGTCTGCAAACTGATATTATTAATATCAAAATGTAATATTTGAAATAGCATAAATCGGGCTTTTCTGTTTTGTTAGGCTACATTCAAACAGGTGGCATTCGATGCGATATCAAAAACAAAATTCATTTATTCAAATTAGGCTGAGAATCAGCACTTTTTGAACGACAAAACGTTTACAAAAGACAGTCCCCCAAAACGCCCACCCTTCACCATTAGATGTAGGATGTGTGGATATTCATCTTCTTCATATCATACGGTGTGTGGATATTTTCGCATTTAAGTGCTAATTTTCCCGATACGTAGAACATAATACCCTTTATTGTACAGCATAAAAACTTACAAATAATGACTTTAAGAGCTATTAGGATACAATATAGTTGTTCACACAGCAGCCACTCGGTACGATATAATTTTACGTACTCTGTGAAAAGTCTTGGAGTCTTTCTTGGATATTTAGTAACTTTATGGTATATTAGTGAGATAAACAATAATTCTTATTAAGAAGAGATTTGACTACCAGTGTGTGACAAGTTGTTGGCAACTCTAGTAAATCAAGGAATAAAATCTGTAATCCGGTATCTCAATAACCAGTAAGATTTTTTTTATTTTTTTTTTAAACGTTGCCCCACACTAGGAATTTCTCCTGTATCGTGGGTGCGTTTACAAACATTTAAACTCACATACACAAACAGCCAGACCCGGAACAACTACCTGTAGGCCATACAAATATTTGTTCCGTGAGGGGATCGAACCCACAACACGCGGCGCTGCAGCCGATGGCTCAACCACTGCGCCAACCGTGTCGTCAATCAAGATTATAATAATTAATAATTGATCGAATGATGATTAATTGATGAATTGATTTAATTAATCTTATTCATACACATAAGCACCACAGAGTAAACATGGTAAAAATCGTTACAATATTTATCAAATTTATTTATAAATCCAACATCTTTGTTGGAGTTATAAATAAATTTGATAAATTTGTGTACTTATATTCTTATATAAGTACACAAAAATTATAATCATAAGAATATACATAAATCACAAAATCATATAATCAAATCATGATTTATAGAAAATAGTAAATAATATAGGTGTAATCCTTCACTTAAAGGAGACCACAGCATGAACAATGATGTTAAAAACTAGCTAACAAATAAGAAATAATAAATCCTTCATAATGCGCACAGCAAAAGAGTGGTACTCACTGTCTGCGTCTGAGTTTCCGAAAGTATTCTACCAGAATTTCTTCAGACTTAGAGTGAAAGGGCTGCTTCTGGGTAAGCTCACTCCATCGTGAGTTAATACAACATCAAGTTTTTATAACAATAGTCCATATCACTACTTTGTACTAATTATATTTTATTAAATATCCGTGAAAAATAGTGCCGTGTAAACGTAGCCTTATTGGTGAAATCTAACACGATCGCGATCGTTGCCAAAACGGAGTAGTTTTTATATCTTAGTTCTGTTAGAAGAGAGCTTAGTAGGCACTAGGATATATTTCATTCTCTGAAACTAGGAGCTTTGAACAGCTTTTCGGTAACTTAGGATCGATCAATGTCAGCTAAGTGTTAGGGCTTGAATATCCTTTTATCTTACTTCGTCTAAAAAACTAACGTCAAATTACACGTTCAGATAAGTTAAAAATGCGTATAGATACAGAATAAATCTCATTATTAATTGCACACCTTCAATTAGTGAGAGAAAAATATGCCTCACTAAATTGAAAACTTCTACTTTTTGATATTAAAATATGCCTCACTATTGCACACCTCCAATTTAGAGACAAAATTATGCTTCACTAAGTTGCACACCTTCAATTTGTGAGATAAAAATATGCCTCACTATTGCACACCAACAATTTGTGAGATCAAAATATGCCTCACTATTGCACACCAACAATTTGTGAGATCAAAATATGCCTCACGATTGCTCACCTCCAATTTGTGAGATCAAAATATGCCTCACGATTGCTCACCTCCAATTTGTGAGATCAAAATATGCCTCACGATTGCTCACCTCCAATTTGTGAGATCAAAATATGCCTCACGATTGCTCACCTCCAATTTGTGAGATCAAAATATGCTAGTTATTAGTTTCAGCAACATGTGATGGTAGATAAATCTGGAGAACATAGCAAGTGCGATGTTACCACTTTATTGAAATTAGAGGTAACACGGAACAAATATTTGTATAGCCTACAGGTAGTTGCTCGGGGTCTGGCTGTTTGTATATGTGAGTTTAAATGTTTGTAAACGCACCCACGCTACAGGGGAAATTCCTAGTGTGGGGCGTTTTCAAAAATAAAACAAAAGAAAGAAAGAAGTGGTAAATTCGTGATGATTTTACGTCGATTTTTTTTTTTTTTTATGCTTTATTACTTTGTAAAATGTCATGTTAGTTACTGAACTGTTCTTGCCTGTTTTATGTGAAATTAAATTCATGTTTGGTTGGTTTATGTAGGTTTATAACCTCAATCGTGAACTTTGAGAAGCGCTTCAAGCGCCTGAATATGAAAGCTAAAACTAGTATCGCGTAAACGGAACGTATGAATATTCGGATAGAAACAGAAGTCTAGCATTTACCCAACTACCTAGTCCTATATATTCGGCTTCCAGTGAATTCGGATGCAGCTAAATACCAGTATTTACCATAGACTGATTGCTTATCTGATCTCAACAACCCAGTTTCTGGGTAATACGATAACACTTGGTGAGACTGTGTGTCAGATTTTCGGGTTTCTGACTATCATTAGGGCAAAACGTACTCCCGAAAGGCACGGGACTTTGGGCACCATTCACCGACACACCTCAGCAATCCGTAAATCGACCCATGTGGCTGTCACTAGTAAGCCACGAGCCCCCTCTACCAGTTCCCTAATATATCACGTTTAAAATTACATTAAATTTGTTATGCATATAAAATGACTGACTGATCTACTGCTTTTCTTTCTTTTCCATTAAGAAAGCTTCTCTTGATTCTCGTCATCAAGTCATATAGCTCTCTCTCTCTCTCTCAATCTACGTTTCCCTCAGGATTCTAAAAATCCCCGCTTTTGTGAATATTTAATGATGGCACAATCTGCCAGGACAGTGCAGTATAACCGAAACGACATATTAAAAAAAATTGATAGAGATAAAGGTTTTAAAAAGCAGAAAATGGACGAATTAATAATCTCTTGCAACCATACGAGTAATACGCTCGATATCTAATGTTTTTTTTTACTTTTCTTGTTATATAATTCGTAATTATTAAGGTTGTTAATGTGCTAGTATTTTTTTTGTACGTTTGTTTTTTTAAAGAAACTTGACAGGTCGTCAAATTGTCAGCTGTCATTTGTCACTTGTCGATGATGGTTTTCTCACTAAACTGTAGGAAATCAACGGGCTTAGTTGTAGCCCTTTAGTGAGCCCGGTATTTCCTATTCACGGTTATATTTAGAAGATCAATGGAGGGCTTTCGGCTTAAATAACCTGCATGTATCGATTGATTCACGTCTGGCGTCCGGTTTAATTTAAGACCATCGGCAGATACCCAGTTTTGCTCTTTTTGCTAAAGATGCCAGACCATTCTGTACATGGTAACTTTGTTCTTCCTAACTCTAGTATCAAGTCGTTTACTTTGATATTCCCATACTTTTGGAGGTCTATACGTGCGAGAGAGGGGCTCGTGGCAAAATAATAAAATCTGCAATGGTAGATCGAAGATAAAGCTACGCTGACCTATGTCAGATCGCTGATGGGTGACCATCCATTACATAGCGAGACACCTCCGTGCCTCGGAAAGCACGTTAGGCAACTAGCCCTGACAGTCTTTCGTTGATATTTGACAGTAGTTACGGGTAGTCAAATACCGCAAAGTCTGAAAATCAGTCTTACCAAGTGTATCTTGCTATTCCGTAACTGGGTTGTGGCGAACAGATGCAATGGCTCGATGTAAAATACTAATCCTTAGTTAAATTTGGTTACAGTCGAAGACGATCCCAACATAGATGGGAAAAGGTGGAAAGCCAAAGATATGTGATGGTGTTAAAGCTTCAGTTCAAGTCAACTCTGAGCAATTTAAGTTAGTCAGTTTCAATTAGTAACTTTAGCTATAAGTATTTTATCAGGCGTTAACCTTGGTGTCCTTGGTTTTCGTTTGAATGTGTCCAGTCATTATTAAAAGGGTTCTCTGCGTGCTACGTCCTGAGTTTATTTTTAATTCCCAATTCCCTAAGAGGTTCCTTCAGTTTTTGTACATGGTCCATACGAACCGGATATTATTAGCTTCATACTAGCAAAGTGGAATGAGCTGGAATTGGATATTCTGGAAATTGGATTAAATGAGTACCGGAGTGACGAGGTTACGAACACGTTTTGGAAGAAAAGTGGATCGGACATTAAGTGACATAAAACAGGAAGTGTTTAAGTATTGTAATATTAATTAAAGTCACCCAACAGTCATTAATGTTAAATCAGGTAAAATAAAATACAGGAATTAAAGTAAGTAGGTATTGATAATGAGAACTTAATTAAGGTTAGTAAAATATTTTTATATCACATTTACAAAGTTATTTACTTGTGTTTTCTCTTGTTTATTTACAAGGAATTATTTACAGAGCATTAGGTTAAATCACAGTTGTAAATTAATATAGTTAACGTGTGCTTAAAATACAGTACAGTAGTGTTAGTGTTAACCTACATTAGTTAGCTATTTATATTTCAATATACAAATGTTATTTACTTATTAAAACCTTTAATATTAATTGTTGCTTTGTAAACCATTTAACCGGTAGATAATTAATTTGTTTATTACGTTATTTCTTTGGAGTAGTAAACATTACATACTTTCCTTCGGTTCAGTGATAGAACTTAAATTCAAACTTGTATAATTATCGTTATTAACCTAGGCAAAGTTTATTGCAGTCTCATTAGACCATACGATAGGTATATACGTTAGTTTGTAACGTATAAACGTTATTAGTTATATAGTTAAAGTTTCATTGTTTAACATTATAATTGTATAATTTACAGGTCTACGACACTATCCTTTCAAAATGACTGAGATTAAAGATCTTAAAAGGAAGCGAAGCAGTTATAAAGGAAGGTTAACAGTATTTGGAACCTATTTAAGCAATCTAAAAGACGCTGAGATAACCCCCTTTCAGGTAATGGAGTTGCAATTGCGAGTCACCAAATTGGATGATCTTTTTAATGAATTTAACGAGGTTCAATTGACATTAGAATGCATGTGTGATAATATTGATACTGAGGCACTCGAAAGAACTACAATTGAATCTCAATATTATGGGTTGGTAGCTCAAGCTAAAATTATGTTAGGTAAGTTTTCGAAACTTGAGCAAGATGAAGTAAAATCGAATTGCAGTAGTGGTAAGCGTCAGTTCGTCAAATTACCTACAATCCAATTACCCAAATTCACAGGATCATATGATAACTGGCTTGAATTTCGCGATACCTTCGCAAGTCTCATTCATGGCAGTGACGATATAGACGAGATTAATAAGTTCCATTACCTAAGGTCATCATTAGCCGAATCTGCTGCTGTCGTGATCCAGTCAATCGAGTTTTCTGCTAAAAACTACAACGTGGCATGGGAGCTTCTATGTGAGCGATTCGATAATGAAAGATTATTGATTGAGAATCACGTTACTGCGTTGTTCAATGTCGAAACAATCACAAAGGAGTCCTCAACTGCATTAAAAAGTATTGTAGACAATGTAAACAAAAATATCAGAGCGTTAAAAACATTAGGCGAACCTGTTCATAGTTGGGACACATTACTTATCCATATAATTCGACAAAAACTAGATACTACAACATTCCGAGAATGGGAGGAATACAAAAGGCGTATTGATAAGTCTAAACGAATCACTTTTGATCAGTTCATTGAATTTATGCGTAATCGCGCTGATTTAATAGAAACACTGGAAAAATCACGTCATTCTATAACTAACATTAAACAGAACACTAAAATAAAAGCCTTTGTTACAACGAAAAACACCAGTAGTTCTTCTTCATCAAATTGTCCAAAATGTAAAAGCAATCATAACCTCAATTCATGTCCACAGTTTCTATCATTAAGTGTCAACGATAGAATGTCTTTACTACCTAGCTATAAGGTATGTTATAATTGTTTGCGTCACGGTCACTATCCCAATAATTGCAAGAAACCAGGCTGTAAAATATGTAAACGCAAGCACCACACGCTTATTCATAACACAGATTTTAAATCACAACCTGTTTCAAGCAAATCAGCTGACGGTACGACCGATAAGGCTAAGGTTGAGTCATCCTCCACTGCCGACACAAACAATAGTCACGTTGCACTCTCAGCTAATATCTCTGCGCATTCGCATACGAGCAGCACAGGCGACATCCTGTTGTCGACTGCCTTAATTAGGTGCTACGATGTCAATAATAAAGAACACATCGCTCGAGCTCTTCTCGATTCTGGTAGTTCGTCGTGTTTAATGACAGAGAATTTATTTAATAAGCTGAATCTGCCTCATTTAAACACAAACAAATCTATACAAGGTATAAATAATTCTCTATCTCATGTGGAGAAAATGTGTCGTGTGCACATTAAATCGTTGCATGAATCGTACGCTAATGATTTAATATGTTTTGTCCTGCCCACGATCACCGATAACGTTCCCGCTAGACAGGTACATGTGAATATACCGTCAAATATTCACTTAGCTGATCCGTATTTCCACACACCGGCTTCTATTGATATTATTATAGGAGCAGACGTATTTTGGAGTTTATTAGGATCAGATAAGATTTTACTAGGTGATGGGAAACCAACACTTTATCAAACTAGACTTGGTTGGCTAGTTTGCGGCCCAATTAACAGCGGCTGTAGTAATAATAATTCATATCAATTCTCATCAATTAAATGTAACTTTACTAATGTTAATGAAAGTTCTTCCAGTTCGACTGAGTTAGATGACATCCGAAACCAATTATCGCGTTTCTGGCAGGTTGAGGAAGTTTGTCATGAGTCATCAACTTATTCAGCTGAGGAGAAGATGTGTGAAGAACACTTTATAAAACACACAACGCGTTTGGCTGATGGCCGCTTTAGCGTTAAAATACCGTTGAAGGAATCTTCGAATAGTTTAGGCGATTCATATCATCGTGCAAAACGATGTTTTCTGTCTTTGGAGCGCAGAAATCTCAGCCAACCTTCACTCGATAAAATGTACAAAGATTTCATGACTGAGTACATTTCTTTAGGTCATATGTTCGAGTGTACTATTCATGAAGATCAGCGGTCATATTTTATTCCTCATCACGGAGTACTGCGCGAGAGTAGTAGTACTACTAAATTACGAGTAGTTTTTAATGCTAGTGCACCCACAACCTCTGGTCTTTCATTAAATGCAATACAGATGGTCGGGCCTACCGTCCAGGACGATCTGACTGCAATCCTTCTTAGATTTAGAATGCACAAATACGTCCTCTCTGCTGACGTAGAGAAAATGTACAGGCAGGTGTCTGTACATCCATCAGATAGGCACCTGCAGCAAATTATTTGGCGTGATGATGCTTCTAGTCCTCTTAAAGCTTACCAGTTGCATACAGTAACTTACGGTACGGCTAGTGCACCGTTTCTCGCTACTAGGTGCCTCAAACAGATCGGTCTTGAATGTCACGATCAAAAGGTCGCGGAAGTTATCCTTCATGATTTTTACGTAGATGACCTTTTGACCGGTGCGGACGTGTTTGAGGAGGCTCTAATGTTGCGTCATCAGGTGACTGATACTCTTGCTTCTGCTTGCATGCCTTTAAGGAAGTGGAAATCTAACGAACCCAATTTAATTTCAGAACCATCTGGCGGTAGTCATTTTGATTTCCACAAGGAAAGTGATGTTGTCAATAAAACACTTGGTCTTAGTTGGCAAACTGACACAGATGATTTGTGTTTTCCTATTAGTGTTCCTGAATGCATTGAAACTACTAAGCGTGGCATGTTAGCAGTAATCGCGCGAATATTTGATCCACTAGGATTGTTAGCACCTTGTGTCGTGAGTATGAAGATGTTACTTCAGAGACTTTGGCTAGACGGGTTGAAGTGGGATGACCAGTTATCACCTGAGGTTAAAACAATATGGGCAAACATAATTAAAGCCTTGCCTTGCCTTAATAACTTACGTGTTTCACGTCGTGTGGTCTGTGACGCATACTCGTACAAACATGTAGAATTTCATATTTTTTGTGACGCTTCAGAGCGAGCTTACGGCGCTTGTTTGTATATTCGCAGTATCAATGAGCAGGGTGACGTCGACGTGCGATTGTTAATGGCTAAAAGTCGCGTAACTCCTATTAAACCATTAACAATACCGCGACTTGAGCTCTGTGCTGCTGTGCTTGGTGCACGTTTATATCAAAAGGTTGCTGGTTCCCTTCGCATTAAACCTTTTAGTGTAGTCTTTTGGACTGACTCCATGATAGTGCTGGGTTGGTTAAAGATGTTACCTATTAAATTAAATACTTTTGTTCGCAACCGTGTTGCCGAAGTATTAGAGTTGTCCGGTGCAGGCACCTGGAGACATGTGTCGACACACGACAATCCAGCTGATTTATTAACCCGCGGAGCGGAACCTACCGCTATGCAATCACTGGATTTGTGGTGGTTCGGTCCGACTTTCTTAAAGTCTGACAGTACTACATGGCCATCTCCAGGTATGAACCCAGGAATCTTACCAGACATTAAATCCAGTATTTTAATTAATTTAGCCCAAGATCATGTTACTGAAGATTTATTTAAATCATTCATCGAGTTTAATCGTTTTTCCAATTTTATTAGATTACAGCGTTCTATTTGCTACGTTTTCCGTTTTATTAATGCATGTAAAAGGCGTTCAGCAAACACGTCCTATTTAAATGATGAAGAATTACAAAATTCATTAAACTTAATTATTATTCAGTCTCAAAAGGAGTCATTTTCTGAATACATTTTACTGTTAAATAATAAAAAATTACCACATAAAAACCAATTATTAAGCCTAAATGTGTTTCTAGATGATAATAAAATTATTCGTATAGGTGGTAGATTACATAATTCCGAATATTCATTTGAAAAGAAACATCCAATTTTATTACAGTCCACTCATCACTTTGTCAAACTTTTATTTAGATTTGAGCATATCAAATTAATGCACGCAGGTCCTCAGTTATTATTAAGTACAATTAGAGAGACTTACTGGCCACTTGGTGGTCGTAATTTAGCCAGAGCTTGTTATCGTCAGTGTGTTCGATGTCAGCGTCTAAAGCCGCAGACAGTTGTCCCTCAGATGGGTAATCTCCCATTGAGCAGACTCTCACCAGCAGACTTTCCCTTTCAAAGCGTAGGAGTTGACTACGCAGGTCCTATAATCTCAGCTAGTCGTCAAGGTCGTGGATGTAGATTGGTTAAGGTTTACATTGTTATTTTCGTGTGCTTCACTACTAAAGCCATTCATTTAGAGTTGGTGGGTGACATGACGAGCAGTAACTATTTACAGGCTTTACGTCGGTTTATGTCTCGAAGAGGAAAACCTCTGAACATATACTCCGATAACGGAACTACGTTTGTAGGAGCCTACAATGAGATAGCTGATTTCTTGAAACGCAATTGTGACTCCATAACTGATAGTGTGGCTCGAGATGGTATCAAATTCCATTTTATTCCTGCTTACGCTCCACATTTTGGTGGTCTTTGGGAGGCGGGTGTCAAATCGACCAAATTTCATTTGTATCGAGTGTTGGGCAATTGTAACCTAACTTACGAGGAGCTTAACTCCGTTTTAGTTCAAATTGAAGGCATTTTAAATTCTCGACCACTCACACCATTATCGTCAAATCCAGAAGACCTGTTGCCTCTCACTCCGGGTCATTTCTTAATTGGACGACCCCTCACGTCTCTTCCTGTAAAGGATATCCGGGACTACTCCACTCATCACTTGACGCGCCATCAACGTATCGAGCAGTTGCGTCAGCATTTCTGGTCAAGATGGAGCAAGGAATATGTCTCCGAGCTTCAGCAGAGAGTTAAGTGGCATACCGGCAACGACAGCCTGAAATTGGACTCCCTCGTGGTCGTAAAGGAGGATAACCAACCACCGCTGAAGTGGAAGTTGGGCCGCGTTGTTGGTCTTCACCCTGGCACAGATGGCATAAGCAGAGTTGCCGATATCAGGACTTCAACTGGAACTGTGAGACGGGCATTCTCCAAGATTTGCCCATTATTAAAAGACAACTGTTGAAAGGCGAGCTTCCAACGGCCGGGGGCATGTTAAAGCTTCAGTTCAAGTCAACTCTGAGCAATTTAAGTTAGTCAGTTTCAATTAGTAACTTTAGCTATAAGTATTTTATCAGGCGTTAACCTTGGTGTCCTTGGTTTTCGTTTGAATGTGTCCAGTCATTATTAAAAGGGTTCTCTGCGTGCTACGTCCTGAGTTTATTTTTAATTCCCAATTCCCTAAGAGGTTCCTTCAATTTTTGTACAGATGGTGTATAATGTAGTCACGTCCTAATCCCGGATTGTAATATCGCAAAGCACTTTTTAAAATGCAGAACTTCATCTAAGTATTATTTTTTAAATACACATACACGGTTTTAATCCGACCGGTTGTGACGTAGCATTGACCGGATCGCTGGTTCGAGACGATTTTCCGCTTCGTTACTTGTCTTGTGTCAACATACGAACGCACTGGGTGTTTTAAACGTAGCGGTCGCGCAATGACTAAATAAAAAACATCTTTGGAGACCAAACCTGATCGAGTGATTTTAAATTAAAAATCAAAGCAAATGTTTGTACGATCTACAAATATTTGTTCCAGGTGTTCTGGGTATTTACTATGTATAATAAAAATATCTATCTATGTAATGTATTGTATTAAGTATATCAGTCATCTAGTACCCATAACACAAGCTCTGCTTAGCTTGGGGCTAGATGATGCTGTGTGGATTGTCCAGCAATATTTATTTATTTATTTATTTATTTATAAAGCGGAAACTTGTGGGTATGACCCAATGAATTAGCTGTAACTACTTGTGGTAGAAGTACAAGAGAACTACTACTAATACTAAAATAAAACTGAAGAGTTTGTTTGTTTGAATGCAATTAACTCTAAAACTACCTGTTGCATTTGAAAAAAGTATTTTAGCATAAAAAGCCTAATAAGTACATGAAAAAAAATATAAAAAAATCATCACAAGGCATCGAAAAAGTCACTGTCAACGGGAAAAGAGCACAGAAGGCTGGTTGCTTTGCAACGTTGAATGGCAATGCTGATTCTTAAGCAAAAAAAAAAGGCCAGCCCTCTGGTCACTTCGCTATGCCTCGAAAAACTAATAACGTAATAACATATATGGCATAGTCTAATTCATTAAAAAGGTTATAAACTACTTAACATTACACTACTGTCCTTAGTAGCGGGTGAATTGCAGGGCACAACTAGAACAAAATATTTCACAATATCACAATGGAAAAGCTTTCGTTTCCAGAATTTTAAATCATTGTTTATTAAATCGTTGTATTTACCAATAAATTTTAATAACTGAAATGGAAATAGATTTTCAATTTCATTTCACTAAAAGGTATTCAATCATTTCAATAATCAATCAATTCGAGGCACTTAATAAAATTATTCAGGCATCTCTATAAGTGGAAAACTAAGGGTTTTCCACTTATGAAGATGCCTGAATAATTTATATAATTTATTTTAGTATTAATAAAACCTCTTTCGTTGATAAAAAATACAATAACAGACATCCAATCCATATTTATCGGACTGAAAACTAGCTGAATGGTTTTTTAGCTGTTAGTTTTGTTCATTGTTAAAATATTACGCAGTTATGACGAATATTGCAGTTGCATGCAGCTGAGATGAGAATGCTAAGGGGGATGTGTGGTTTTACGCGAATGGATAGAATAAGAAATGAGTTTATTAGAGGAAGTCTGAAAGTGGCCCCTGTGACGGGGAAGTTGTGTGGAAATCGGTTGTCATGGTATGGACACGTGATGCGAAGGAATGAGGATCATGTTGTGAGTATAAATGTAGAGGGTTACAAGAGTTTGTGTGAAAGATGATATGGCTAGGAAGGAGGTGACTTCTGAGATGACGGCAAATATAAATGTATGGAAGAAGAAGACATGCTGCACCAACCCCAAATAAATTGGGATAAGTGCAAGAGGATGATGAGTATGAGGAATATTATTAGCAATTTTTCCTTAGTTCTTGTGGTTTTTTTTTGGAAAAATATGGATTGTAAACTGACGACCGATGTGGCGCGGCGGGCGAAGGTCCGCCTGCGACGCAAGAGGTTGCGGGATCGATTCCCGCCTTGGGAAAAATGTTTGTACGATCTACAAATATTTGTTCCGGGTGTTCTGGGTATTTCCTATGTATAATAAAAAATATCTATCTATGTAATGTATAGTATTAAGTATATCAGTCATCTAGTACCCATAACACAAGCTCTGCTTAGCTCGGGGCTGGATGATGCTGTGTGGATTGTCCAGCAATATTTATTTAATATTTAAACGCGAAGTTTATCCAACCTAGTGCGTAGCAAATCAACAAGCGTTCACCTCTTAGAAGGAAATTCCTTTATAAGGTTCAATAAATCCTGTCACTTTAATTTCCATATATTATTATTGTAATACGTTTTATTATTGAGTTGTAGAGAGAAAGAGATATTTATTTCCAGGGTCACGTCAATTGGGAGACAATGTAAGCAGAATTGAGGACTGAGGAATCTGCGCCCTTTGAATCTGTGCATAGGCTTCTCATATCTACCATAAATAAATAAATAATAAATAAATAATGCTGGACAATCCACACAGCATCATCTAGCCCCAAACTAAGCAGAGCTTGTGTTATGGGTACTAGATGACTTATATACTTAATACAATACATTACATAGATAGATATTTTTATTATACATAGCAAATACCCAGAACACCCAGAACAAATCTTTGTAGATCGTACAAACATTTGTCCCAGGGCGGAAATCGAACCCGCAACCTGCTGCGTCGCAGGCGGAACATCGCCCGCCGCGCCACATCGGTCGTCAAATACCATACTCTTATTTATATATTTCTGAATTATTAAACTAGCTCTTTGCTACAGTGGTTGCATGTGTTACTGCTGACCATCAGGTCCTGGATTAAATTCAGGTTGAGGTGGAGTCGAGTTCGAGTCTCGAACTGTATTTTTATAAATCTTTCTTTTTATCATCATAAATGTTAAAGTTGACTGCTTCATTGGTTTAGTGGCCGGAAGCGCTACTGCTGAGCACGAGGTCCTGGAATCGATTTCCGGGTCGGCCAAAGTGTTATTGGGTTTTTGCATCTGAAATTTCTCCGGAGTCGAGTTGTTGATGGTAATAGGCTGGCCCTCTATTACATGGGACTTAAAAATAACCGGCGAAATGTGGGTTTACTATAAACACACCTCTCCGTCCTTCACCAATCCTTCATTGAATATAGGCGCCATGTTAAGTTATGAATGATCTTACTGACCAATTTCCACGTACTTATAACAGAACGTGTTTTCTATCTCTTTCTGTTCTGATTAATTTTGTTGTGGGATCAAAGACAGTTGAATTGTTCCTGGGGGACTTCTGAGCGACATTGATTCGACGTTTTCCTGGTAGTTGCCACTGTTGATTCTGGCTTTTAGGAATTGTAGTGGTACCGAATATTGCGGCGGGCTTGTAGCCAATATTCACCTGGTTTATTAATTTGCAACTCCAGAACTTGTTTTGTATGATTCTATGTTCTACAACCAAGATTATATTATTAAATAAGGCTCCAACATCTGGAACCCGTATACTATAAACTAGACACAAACTTGAAGAATATTTTACACATAAACATACGTCATAAACTGACACCTTTTACCCATGGGCATAGGCAGCAACTACAGAACGCCACCTGCTACTATACTTGCATACTCCTGTCTGTGTATGTTTATCTAGGGCGTCCCCTTACAGCATGTGCACTCAGATCTGTCTTATAAATACTTTTATTCCGTATTTTATCATTAAAAAAAACCACAAAAGATTCCTAAGACACTTAGTCACTCAGCCTGCCAAGTACCAAAAAATAATGAACAAGAACTTTCTCGTATCTTTCCGTGTGTAGATTCCCTTAGATTGTATACCATAAGTAGCTTACTTGACGTTCCATTTATTTTATATCCTGCACTCACTTCCTTTGGCGTTTGTCTTTTGTTTGTATCTAAACACTCCCCAGACGTCCAATTTACCTTCTTCTGTTTTTACTTGAGTGCAATGGATCTGGTAGATGTCTGACCAGCTAGGGGGTTACTTAATAAGACCGACAGGTTCCAGGCAATAACCTGACATTTATGTTAATTTCTTTTATACACGTTTCGATGTTTTAAACAGCACCTATCGCGCAGATGTGGTCATTTTTTGTCAAAAAATTGTCACATAGAGCAGAGCAGGGCCTCGACGAAGGACACATTGTCGAGGCTCTGCTCTGCTCCGCCTGGCACCCCTGCTGTTCATAAAGTAAATTATAATCGTCGAAATTGTACATACACATTTTAAACTTCGAGAAAATGATCGTAGACCTTTTGAATCAATCGGTATTTTTAGAATTTTGAACATTGGTCATCTTGATTTTCGAAGTTCTCATACAGACCCGAATAAACAAAATTTTTAAGAAAAAGTAAGTGAGTATAAGGCAGGAAGGGACGCCCTAGAAGGACATAGACCGGCCTGACTGGTGATGTTCTTCAAAAAGGTCAGGTGCGTAGTACTCGCAATCGGCGTGCGTGTATGACCAGATGTTGACGTAGACGAAGCAAAAGGAGTTTGTGAGGATCGTAGCAGGTGGCGTTCTGTAGTTTCTGCCTACCCCCATTACCATGGGGGTAACTCACGCCTTTTTCCCAAAAGGCGTGAGTTTATGTATGTATATGTTCAAAGCAAAAGTCTTGCTACTAAGGTTTAAAATTTAAATCGTGAACGTATAAAAAT
This sequence comes from Phlogophora meticulosa, assembly GCA_905147745.2. Lineage (NCBI taxonomy): Eukaryota > Metazoa > Arthropoda > Insecta > Lepidoptera > Noctuidae > Phlogophora > Phlogophora meticulosa. The sequence goes on along the minus strand of LR990535.1, from coordinate 1,940,186 downwards.
AGAGTTTATTGTGATGACGAAAAGCTTATCGAAAAACATTATTTTATCTGCAGTCAACACACCCCATTCCCCGGAAAAGTTGACGCAGTCGAGTTTTATCTCGTACAAGTAATTTCAGCATGAAGTGCCATGTGTCTGGAGCACATGTAAAATGCATGCAGGAATTTATCCGGCTAGAAGACTTTCAGTACCGGGGAAACTGGGTGAATCAAAATGGCGGGGTGAATCGAAACTAAACTTTAAATGAGATGTAAACGTTGATTCAATATTATTTTTAGCTGACAAGGTGTCGTAATGATTAATTTCATATCTTTTGAAAAAAATAAGTCCTTGTACGAGTAGTAACAAATAATGTTAAAGTAACACTAAATTTCCCGTCAAAGTATTGTTTCTATTCACCCCGTTTTATGGTACATGTTATTCCAGTTTTTCCTTTTTAATCTATAATACTTTTATACGAGCAATTCTTGTATTTATGTTCACGTATATATGTATATAATCTGAATCTCGGAAACGGCTCCAACGATTTTCATAAACTTTAGTATGCAGGAGGTATCGGGGTCGATAGATCGATAAAGCTAGGTGTCATTCATTATACCCTTTGTTTGCGAGCCCAACTCGCACTTGGCGGTTGTTTTTTTTGTTCCGTACCCAATAGATGTCAATGGGATCGTATTACCAAGCCTAGGCCTGTCGGTTTGTCTGTTATAGGACTGTACCTATATTTAGAACCTATAGAATTTGTTGGTAATATCTGCTTGATATGGAGGGAAGTGGAAATGATGTATTTTTCTAACTCCTCTGCTGTTCTTATCTGATTAATTTCGTCGCGGTATCCAAAACAGTTGAATCGTTTCTCCGGAACTCGTCGGGCTTCATTGTCGACGCTTTTCTGATGGTCGCCACTGTTGATTCTGGATTTCAGGAGTTGCAGTGCTTTGGGAATAGTGTGGTGGGCTTGTCCCATCAATAAAAATACCTATAGAATTTGTAATTCAAATACATAATAATACTGTAATTTCTGTCTTGAGGTTAAACAGTGATCATAAATACTTACACGTTTTCAGCCACCATTGATATACATTCATCTTTTAGTATAAAACCTTGTGGTCGAATAAACGTTACAGAAAATACTGTCTCACTGACGACCGTGGACCAGCCGGAGCTAAAGTAAATATTTAAAATATAAATCTTTGTTTATGATATCATGTTTATGTTTTATTGGTAGTATTTATTTTAATACTTTTAATGTGAATTTATTTTAGTACTTTCGTGTTAAGACTGCGCATGCCAGTTTTTTGTCGATAAAAACATAAAAGAACGTTACCTACTATATATATGTGTCGTACTCCAAAAAATGAGCGGGATAATCTTGTGCCGTTTTAAAATCTAGGGTTTTTGGTAAAGGTAAATACATAAAACATAATCGAAAATTGGATCGAATTATGAATATTTTATCGGAAATGGGACGTCACACCTAAATAAGTATCGTAAGATGTATTAACATTCCTTCATAGTGTAAATACAAGAAAGTTTAAATAACTTAATTTTTAATTAATTGATGCTTTCAACTGCTTGTCTGGGGCTAACTATTTCTAACAGTGCATTTGGTGAAATAGTAAGTATTTTAGTCACACCCATCAGCGAATTGGCCCTAGGCATGCGCACTCTTAATGACTGGTGTTAAAAACATGTTCATAGTGCGGATCTTTTTATAGATAGATCCACACGTTATTTGTGAATTTTTGCTTTTCGTGTATTTTGGCAGAAAGGGTCATTCACTGTTATGTTGATAATTTTAATAGCATAGTAAAGACTACCATTCATCATCTGCCTCTTCCCAATTTTTTTTTTCTAACCGGATACGGCACACATAAATATTTTTTTAATAAAAACGTTGCCCCGCACTAGGAATTTCTCCTGTATCGTGGGTTCGTTTACAAACATTTAAACTCACATACACAAACAGCCAGACCCGGAACAACTACCTGTAGGTCATATAAATATTTGTTCCGTGCGGGGATCGAACCCACTGCGCCAATCGTGTCGTCAAATACCAGTGTTTTGCATGCAACGACTGCCTATCTGACCTGCACAACCCAGTTACTGGCCAACACGATACCCCTTGGTAAGACTGGTCATCAGATTTTCGGGCTTTTGACTACCCGTAACGACTGTCAAAGATCTACAAATGACAACCGGGACCAACGGCTTAACGTGCTTTCCCAGGCACGGAGGTGTCTCTATATGTTACGAACGGTCACCCATTCACAGACTGACCTCGGCAAGCGTAGCTACTTTCGATCAACCCGTGCGGCTGTTTTGAAAAAACAGACTACCATTAAAAAAGACTTCTATTGGCAAGCATATTTATTAATTAATTTCTTTATTTAATACTTTAAGCACACAAATGTACAGAGGCGGACTTAATGCCATAGGAATTTATTACAAGTCAACCTGTAGTCATAAAAAAATTATATATAAAATATTGAAAATAATATGTCTTCTCTATAAGTTAGCTACTAACAAAATTTACTAATGTCCTCTTTTTAAAATGTTTGAACTAAATTGATGGCCTGAAACACAGGTTTTCATAAACCTAGCTCAGGCAGGTCTACATTATAGTTAGAATTAATTTTCCTCTATGACGATTAATGTAAATCTTAGTTTTACTTATATTTTGAATAAATTTGATTTATTTATTTATTTATTTTATATTATGGACAAATCGAGGGTGCAAGGATTGTTCTGTCTTTATACCCAGTATTATGATGCAACAGTAACTCTACAATTACCCAGGACCACCAGGACCACATAATGATTTAAATCTACTATCTCAGTCTTCAGTGACATACTGCCTCTTATATTTTAGCATTTATAACCAAACAGTGAGAGCCCGGTCACAATCCGCTTTACATTTTACGACTAATGCAAAGCCGGAACCAACAGACGTCCTAATTAAACTTAGTAGGTACGGTAGACCACTCATCAGCAGTAAATGCTATGAAACAAAGGAGTTGAGACGGTAGCGAGTACAACAAACCTGACCTTTCTGAAGAACATCACCAATAAGGTCTGTGAATGTCTTTCTTGAGCGTCCCCTACCGGCGTTCCTTCTCACGTCTATTTTATAAATATCTTCTGCTAGTCGCCTGCCTGAGACACGCCGGATACGAGAACAACACACCTGACCTTTCTGAAGAACAAAGGTAAAAATAAACATCACCAATAAGGTCTGTGAATGTCCGTTGGGCGTTTCCGCTCACATCTGCTTTATAACCTTTTGTTAGTCGATAAATTTAGCAATATTCTTTAAATGTTTGCCATTAGATCTTCTTTTAAACCACAACGTTGTTTTATCACATCATTTCTCTATCTATCTTTCTTAGTTACTCTACACATATTTCTTAACCCTTTGACCACCACAGATGTACATGGAAGTCAAATCAAAACGTGCTCACGACGCCACCGACTGCATGGCACGTAAGAAATAAAACTTTGTTACAGTTCAAAATAAATTTACAAATATATTTTTGTAGTGTTACTTTTTTCCTTTTATTATTCCTTAGATCGTATATCATCGGCCTAGACTTTTCGCAACTATGTTGGGGTCGGCTTCCAGTCTAACCGGATGTAGCTGAATACCAGTATTTTACATGCAATGACTGCTTATCTGACCTCCACAACCCAGTTGCTGGGCAACACGATACCCCTTAGTAAGACTGGTTGTCAGACTTTCGGGCTTCTGGCTACGCGTATCCAACTGTCAAAGATCTACAAATGACACGCAGGTTCCGAGGCACGGCGGAGTATCGATATGTAACAAACGGTCACCCAACCATATACGAACTTCGGCAATCGTAGCTTAACCCTCGATCAACCCATGCAACTGTTTTTATTTAGCCACGAGCTCGTTAGATATTATAACACACAAAGATATAATAACAATTAGCCACTCTGTAATAGGAAAAGATCACAATGTAAGAATTTCATGCAGGAACGGATTCCAACAGTATTTATTCTACTTTCTTGTCTCATAGACGTGACGTTATGATTATATTATGTAAATGGTAATAATAACAATTGATCAACTAGTCTGTTGTCATTTCCCTGCTCACCCTTGACAAGCAAATGACAATAAGCGACACAAGTTAAGCAGCTATTAATATTCATCTTAATCCTCCCCACGCTTAAAGTGGGTTAATAAATTGACGCGACCGGATCCAAACTTACAACCTTTCAATCCCGAGTGGATACCTCTCGTAGGGTTATCTTCCAACCCGGAGATCGCTTTTATCCTTTTGGAAATAAGTAGATCTTTAAGGAAAGTACTTAATGACGGTAAATCTTCAAATGTTTAAGGTCGCGCCTGTATTTTCCAAAGGTTTAAGTAGTTAGGAGGCTTACGTAGTACATCCATATTTCGCCAGAGTCTAAGACCTATGTAAAAAGGGTGAGACATTTAATAAATAAAATAAAATAAATAATGCTGGACAATCCACACAGCATCATCTAGCCCCAAGCTAAGCAGAGCTTGTGTTATGGGTACTAGATCACTGATACACTTAATACAATACATTACATAGATAGATATTTTTATTATACATAGCAAATACCCAGAACACCCGAAACAAATAGTTGTAGATCGTACAAACATTTGTCCCTGGGCGGGAATCGAACCCGCAATCTCCTGCGTCGCAGGCGGACCTTCGCCCGCTGCGCCTCATAGGTCGTCAAATTGCCTCCAATTGGGCACAGACCCAGTCTCCAGGCTGATACTGAGAAATTCCAGCTAAAAGAAGGGCGAACCTCTAATTGGACACAAATCCAGACTCCTACTCACCACGCTCATAAGCCCAGGCTCTTACTGCTAAACTTCACACCCAAAAAACCACATCTGTCTGAAAAGGTATAAAGAAATTGAATTTACACAATACAATGCTTCAACAAGTAATTAATATTATGAATTAACTATTCAAACCATTTATATCCAATGTGACAATGCTGCCACTCTTCAGGGCGCGTTTCCAGATGACAGCGATGCGGAGGACTACTTTGGTCGGGATTTTATTTAGTATTCCTCACTTTTATTATTTTGTTTTTGTATGAATGTAGTACTCGAAACCGGCGTGTGCGTATGGCCAGATGTAAGAAGGAAAACGAAGCAAAAGGAGTATGTAATATGTATGTAGTTTATAATAATATATATATTTTTTATAAAAATATATTTCTTTTAAGAAATTGCACCTGCCACTGTTTGTCTCTGCATCACCCAAAGGTTGACTGGTAGAAAATGCCTATGGCATTAAGTCCGCCTCTGTACATTTGTGTGCTTAAAGTATTAAATAAATAAATAAATATGTAAGGATCGTGACAGGTGGCGTTCTGTAGTTTCTGCCTACCCCCATATGAAATAGGCGTGAGTTTCTGTATAAATAAATAAAATAAATAAATAAATACTATAAAAATCAAAAAAACTCTAAACCATTATGCAGAGCTTTTATGTCACAAGGAACCAAAAATTGTCCGAGTGTTTGATGTTATATTTACCTTCAATGAGCAGGTAAAATGCCTAATACCGTATTTTTATCTTCTTTTCAACCATGTTTACTAGCCATGTTCTCCCACCTCCGAAATCAGTAAATAAACCATATAACAGTGTATAAATCACATTTTATAGTCACCCGGGAAATTCGTTTAAACTTTAGTGATCTTTTAAACCCAAATCTTTATCGTTATTTGCGGTTAATGGCGTTAAAATAGCCGGAGGTGTCCCAAGATCGACATTATGTCTCCTGACCTTCTTTCACGTCCACCATTTAAACGAATATAGTCTAACAGGCACGTTGTTATAAAACTATTAACCAGTTCAAAATAACGGGAGCTCTCAGTCTAACGGCAGCATTCAATCATACTAATATTATTAATGCGTTGGTCCGTATGTGTGTGTGAGTGTATGTTTTTCTGTCTTATGAAAATCGTTGTCCCACACTAGTAGTTTCTCCTGTGTCGTGTATGCGTTTGCAAACAGTTAAAGTCACATACACAAACAGCCAAACCCGGAACAACTACCGTACTAATATTTGTGCTGTGCAGGAATCGAACAAACGACACGCGGCGCAGCAGCAGATAACATAGCCACTGCGCCAGCTGGGCAACTATTACTGCTTCGCCTTTATTCACCATTACCCATAGGTGGGTTATGTCTGTAGTAACATAATGAAATACTAACATAACATAACATCGAGCCTGTATTCCCCGAAGGGCTGGGCAGAAGTGTACCAACAGTACACCCACATTTCACTAGTTATGTTTCGAAGTCCCATGTAATAGGGGGCGAGCCTATTGCCTTAAACCGGGCACATGTTCAGACTCCGGTCTGTTACTGAGAAATTCCTAATGAAAAATCCTAATCCCAACTATCCCAACATATATTTTCTGTGTCTCTATGAAGTCCATCCGAAGGACGTCTGTAAGAGATCGCTTTTAGCGATAAGGCCGCCCACACCCAGGAGTAGATCTTAAACTCATTATTTGTAAGTTTTCATGATGTACAATAAAGAGTATTCTATTATTTTATATCCTAATTTACTAGTGTGCAGTTATTGAGATATAATAAATTTACCCGCGCACCCTGCACCCTTGCACACCCCCGATTCATGAGATAAAGATATGTTGTAGTTCCCACAACATGGAAGAATATTTCTTCCTCGGAACAAGAACTTAGGGTACGGAAAACGTTTTATCGTAAGTAGTATCAAGGAAAATTTATTATTTTATGTTCTTGCCTCGTGAGGACCCTGGGAAGTGTCATATTTACGATTGGCAATTTTGGTTTATACCCCACCTTAAGCACTTAAGGTGAGAGTGCGAGCTTCTCGTTGTGTAAAATATCTACTAACACCACCATTAGACATTGGACGGCACGGTTGGCGCAGTGGCTGGCCGATTGGCTACTGCGCTGTGGGTCGTGGATTCGCTTCCCGCATGGAACAAATTCTTGTATGGCCTACCGGAAAAGTTCCGGGTCTGGCTGTTTGTGTATGTGAGATTGAATGTTTGTAAACGCAACCACGACACAGGAAAATTCCTAGTGTGGCATCGTTTAAAAAAGAAAAGAAAGACTACATTTCTAGTAGACTAACTTTTTTTTTGAGCCATTCTCGTTTTGTTATAGTTTTAACTTTTGTGGGCAATCCTAATGAATACCAATTTGTTTTTCTGTGTTTAATAAATGTTTTACTTCTTTTCTTTATAATATCACATACATAAAAAGGTTTGCAAGCCAGGATAGATCAGTAGGTACCCAGCACTGTGATTGATTCAGAGTAAGTATATTTATTGTTTTCAGAATTCTATATCAAATGGATTTACGTAATTCGTCATGTCTAGATTTGATCGTGTCAAGTTTCCATTAGCCGTCTACCGAGAATCATAATTTATGACTAGAATAAAAGCTGAAAGATGAAACGATCACTCCGTGGTAATATTTCGGCTATTTCTGTAACTCTCGATATTTATTTTGTCCGAATCATACTGTAAATAAAATATGGGAATACCTACTATGTTGGTTTTGATAGAATATAGAGGGTGGATGGGACATTTAAGCGTTACCTGATACCATTAGTTTGGTACTTACATGATTCTGGACCTCCCAGCATTGCAATTTTTCGTCTGATTTTCCTAATTTGTACGTTTTTTTACGGTTGGAAAACCATCACCATTATTTGGTGTTAAGGGCCAGTATTTAGGCCAGTAGTCAGTATTTCGCCTCTCATGTCATGCATGAGGCTTTGTGATCAAATCTGGGCCCCATGTGTTCAATTTTATGTACTTCATAAATTTGTCTCAGAGTCGACAATATCTTGATAAAACCAGAAATTATATCTAAGTTGGCGATTTCAGACATATTAAATATGTAGGTCTGAAATCGTCAACTCGCCTGGAACTAGAGAGTGGTGATTAATTCCCTCGTCTTCTCTAAATGAGAAGAGGCCTTTGCCCTGCAGTGGAACAGTAATAGGCTCGTATTATTATATTACTATGTTTATTAGGTTTTGTACCACGTTAAGCTGTTGATCCCGGCTGTCATTTATAGATCTTTGACAGTAGTTACGGGCAGCCAGAAGCCCGAAAATCTGACAACCAGTCTTACCAAGGAGTATCGTGTTGCCCAGTAACTGGGTTGTGGAGGTCAGATAGGCAGTCGCTCCATGTAAATACGGGTACTCAGCTGCATCTGGTTATACTAGAAGCCGACCCCAACATAGTTGGGAAAAGGCTACACAGATGATGACTCGGTTTTGTACCTCAGTTTCAATTATTTTGTTCGAGAAATGTTTCAAACAAGCAAAAGTTTCAATTTCAGTAGCAAAACTAACCAAATCCCTGTTGACACTGTAACGACTGGATAACAGAGTTTTAATAAATTCATGAAAATCAGAAAACTTTCAGTACAGAGCTCCAAAAATGCCCATAAAATTATTTCAATAGTTTTGCCTGTTTGTATGTTGCATTATTTATTGTACAACTTATTTTGCGTCCGTGACATCTCACAACTTCAAGTCCAGTTGTAAACCAGCATCAGACTCAGGTCTGCCAATTTTGCGTAACTGCACCCATTAGGCGCATCCGTAAGGCATATATATGTATTATTACTGCTGTCACCATTATTTTTAATTTTTCTTTCTTTCTTTTCACTAATACTAGGCTATATATGATTTAAAGTCTAAATATTATCAATGGCATACATAAGTTTGTATTTCATACTATTTCTCGAAAACACTGTGAAAAACAAAGTTATGTCTGCGGCTGCCGAGTGTGGAAAACCGAACAGTGCACTTTATTCGGTACCTATATGTCAGTTGATGCTATTTTTAATTCAACACAAACTTGTTTATTTCTATTCAATGTTGAAAAAGAACATATTTTTAATTTTCCACACGAAATCATTAACTACATTAACTTCCTATATTTATGCGTAAATACTAGAAATGCTGAATTTCCTGAAAACACTTTATTTCAGTTAAACTATTTCATTGGAATAGTTAACCGACAAATAATATAAACACTAAACTCCAGAACATTAACAGTTATTAGAAATCCACTAACCAAGCAAGTTTAGACTCTATTTCCCTTCATCAAAATTTAAATTTGTTCGAAATCCAATAATTAATAAGACAAAGTTTTAGATTAATCAATAATGAACTTTATGACTTTGTGTTAAGCTCGTAATTTGATTGAAGTTATGAAGTTGAGTCAGACGTAGAAAATTTCATGGGATACCACATGAAAAGTGAGTAGATATCTGGGGAAGGAGTTTGAGATCTAAGATTTAGACTTGAAATTCGTAATTAGGTAGTAATAAACGTGTCGGAGGCTCGTGGCTAAGTAATAACAGCTCTAAAAGTCAATCTTCAAGGTTGAGCAACACTTGCTGAGGTCAGTGTGAGGATGGGTGCCCATCCATTCCAATCTGAGACACCTTCATGCCTCGGAAAGCGCCTTCCCGTCTGTCATTTGTAGACCTTTAACAACCGTTAAGGGTAGTCAGAAGCCTGAAAGTATGGCAACCAGTTTTACCAATGTAACTGGATTGTGAAGGTCATTTAGGCAGTCAGTCCATGTCCAATACTGGAATTCAGCTGCATCCGGTAAGACTGGAAGCCGACCGCAAAATAGTTGGAAACAAGTTAGGCAGATGATGACGGGTAGTCAGACCAGTCTTACAAACGCGTATCTTTGTACCCAGAAAGACTGGAAGCTGACCCTAACATAGTTGGAAAAACAAGGCAGATGATGATGGAAGATCATGTTTCATTAGAAGTATGATAATTTTCGATTAAGGCATGAAATAAAATATTTTTATGTTCTTGCACGGTACAGGAGAAAATTCAAGCCCATTTAGGAAAGTTGACACGTCTTACGAGGCTGTAAGTTCACTGCTAACCCCCATACCCACTAGATAAAAACATAACATTCTCGTACTTTTCCTTATTACGACTACCGTACGCCATAATACTTTTATAGGGTCTCAGTTATTTACGTTTTACAGCCAGAGTTAATATCATTTGTCACACTCATCAAGACGACTATTATATTTGACAATCAACACGTTTTTATATCCTCGTGAATATATAACGTCCATAACTTAAAAGTGAGTAATTAAAGACTTGTGTAGAACCTTCAGAGGCAGAAGGTATAAGAACAGTAACTTAAAATACCTAGTTTTGAGTATGAATGTGGAGGGTTAAGAAATACGAAGCTTATGATTACTTACAGGACTTCATCATCTGCCTAGCCTTTTCCCAACTATGTGGGGTCGGCTTTCAGTCTAACCGGATGCAGCTGAATACCAGTATTTTACATGGAGCGGCTGCCTATCTGATCTCCACAACCCAGTTACTGGGTAACACGATACCGCTTGGTAAGATTGGTTGTCAGACTTTCGGGATTTTGACTACCAGTAAAGACTGTCAAAGCTCTACAAATGACAGTCGGAACCAACGGCTTAACCTGATTTCCGAGGCACGGAGGAGTCTCGATATTTTACAAATGATCACTAGTCCACGGACTGACCTCCTTGAATCAAACCGTGCGGCTGTTTTTATTTAGCCAAGAGCTCCCCGTAGAATTACTTACAGGAGTTATAATCAACTATCTGTAATTTTTTTGCTTCGATATATTGTGATTAAGGAGGATGGAGATGAACTTAATTAATATGATGTTCTGATATATGTTAATGTAAGGATCGTTGCTAGTGGCGTTTCGTAGTTTCTGTCTACCCCCATGGGAAAAGGCGTGAGTTTATGTATGTATGGTATGGTGGATGTAGTTCAGGAGGCTGAAATGGTCGAATTTCGATTCGACCATTAGTGAAATCAATATCAAACGTTCGAGCATACAAGTTATCATCAGTCGAATATTAAAATGCATCCGAAAATAATAGTTTACCCACTTACACAAATTTACAGGCAGATTAAAAAAAAATGATGATTAGTTCAGGCTGTTGGCCAAAGCAAGCAATAAATAAGAATGGGCTTGCTGTCTTTCATTGTTTACGTCATAATATAAAATGCAGTTCGTGGAATCGGATCAGATCCGGTTTTGCTGAAGTGATTAGTATTTGAGTTAGTCGTGGAAAGACCAGGCCCATTTTTGAGTAACAACCTAGCCAGGATTGGGATGGCGTTAAAGTATTTAAAAAAATACTATCGTTGTAGTAATATATAAAAAATTTGAATGTAAGTCAGGCAGGAGTGTGTTTCAGCCGTTAAGAGTCCGCCGCCCACACGGGCTCATTGGTGAGACAGTCTGGGCGTCCATGAATCCTCATGGACACCATGGTTTGGCAGGAGTGGTATTTCTACCACTCCTGTCAAACCGAAAAGAATACCGCCATACAGATATAGTTACTTTCAACTTTATAATATACTAGCTGATCCGGCGAACTTCGTACCACCTCAAAATTTAATTTACACTGCCATCTGTTAGAAATGTATGGAACTAATTTTAAGAAAATAATAGGTCTTTACCTATGAAATTGCCGTTTTGTATGAAAAAATTTAAATGAATTTTTTTCATGTATTTTTTATTTGTATTAATCGAAGTAATCACCCATGCAATCAATGCATCTTTGCCAACGCAGTGGCAGTTTATTGATGCCCTTCTTAAAGAAATCAGCTGGACGGGAGGCAACAAATTCTTCAAAGGCATTTTGTACTGCCTCTCGGGTATTGAATTTTTTTCCCGCCAAGAAGTTATCCAAATTCTGGAAAAAGTAGTAGTCTGTAGGCGCAAGGTCTGGTGAGTAGGGCGGATGACGGAGAGCTTCCAACCCCAGTTCTTGCAACTTGGAGACCGTCTGCTGTGCAGTATGAGGTCGCGCGTTGTCGTGCAGGAGCAGCGGAGACGAGCGATTGACCAATGCTGGTTGGAGATGTGCCAGCTTCTCCATCATTGTGTTCAATTCTTCACAGTACACATCTGCAGTAATGCTCACCCCATTTGGTAAGAAGCTGTGTTGAATCACACCGGCGCTAGACCACCAAACAGTGACCATCACTTTTCTTGGGGTAAGTTTTCGTTTAGGGCATTGTTTAGGTGCTGAACCAGGATCCAACCAACTTGCTGAGCGCTTGCGGTTATCAAACAGAATCCATTTTTCATCGCAGGTAACAATGCGGTTCAAAATTCCTTCATTTGTGTGTCTGTTGAGCAGTGCAAGGCACGTCTCGACGCGTACTTCGCGCTGGCGATCATTGAGTTCGTGGGGCACCCATTTGTCAAGCTTTTTTACCTTGCCAATTTGACGCAAATGGACCAATATTGTTTTGACGCTAACGTCGAAAGCTGCTGCTAATTCAGCCGTAGATTGTGTATCATCAGCTTCCACAATCGCCTTTAATTCGTCATTGTCGACCAAAGTCTTCGGACGACCGCGAGGTTCATTTTTCAGGTCGAAATTTCCAGAACGGAAGCGAGCAAACCAATAACAGGTAGTGCGTTGGTTTGTAGTGTTAGCTCCGTAAACGTCGTTGATGTTGCGTGCCGCTTGTGCCGCGTTGCTGCCACGACGGTACTCATATTCCATAATTACTCGAATTTTTAACGTATCCATGATGACGAAAAAGATTTAAATGCGATGAAAATGTAACACTAATCAATAAACAAATGACTACTTTTGGAAAAAAAAATCCATGTTTTTAAAATAAAATTAATTTCAAATTAGAATTCTTAGCCAAACAAAAAATATTTTGATTTGAAATGGCCAGTACTGCAGAACGGCAATTTCATAGGTAAAGACCTAATATTAAGATTAAGATAAAGATATATGTATGTAGATAGTTAGGATAGGCTTCTTACTGAATCTAAAAACAGAATACTCGCTTCAAACAATGTCAATAATAATGAAAAATGAATTTCATTCATCCCTGTCTTGATCGAGAGCGTTATCGTGAATAAATAACCGTACGTTTCGTTATAAGATGGAAGGATGGGAGTTTACCTTTATTTATTGAACGGATATTGTTCGGCAACGATGGGGGACTCCACTTATCTGAAAGGGGAGTTCCGTTAAGGGGGATGGCGAATAATATCGTACTTGGTACTCGAATTTTAATGAATCTATACTTGAATGTGGATTATGTTGAAGGGACGTTGATACAGGAATCATGTTTTACATGGGTATGGTTATGTCACTCAAAGACATGTTTTTTTGCACTCGTGATAAAAAAAAAATCACACAATGAATGTTTAAATGTTTCACACAGTTTTGAACATTGGTCCCAAACTAGGTGAGCCTGTCTCTAGGTGATCTTGGGTACCAATATGGAGGGTTTGCCATTATACAATTTTAAATTACATAAAGTAACAAAAGATAAAATGTAAAGTAGTAAGTATTAATAAAAAATAATAAAAATAAAACAGTCTACGCTTGACTGTGTGTATGGGTATGGGAGTGTCTACTCGTATGCTGGAGAAAAACTAGTGTTTTCATTGTATGTGTGAGTAAGTGTGAATGTGTGGTGTGAAGATAAAAGAAAAGAAAATATTTTGCACAGGCTCAGGGCACACAATGAAACAACATCTTCTAAACATACACGTAGGAACCCGAAAATATGTAATCAGAAGTAATAAAATATGGAAGTAGATAGAAAGAAATAGTGCCGGGTGCGATATAACATATATACAGAACTCGACACCAACCGCAGTGGGGCAGTACCAGACACAACACCCGCCTGGTCGAAGGATCCTTTTCAATGGTGGATACTGATGTGATGATGGTGGAACTTCACACCATTTTCCTCATACCCCTAAACGTCTAGCATGATGACTTACTGATCAAGTTAACAATCTGATCCAGCGAACTTCGTACCGCCTCAAAATTTAATTTACACTGCCATCTGTTAGAAATGTGTAGAACTAATTATAGGAAAACATTAAATTTGCAATAAAAAAATACTAAGGTCTAAAATCGAAATAAAAACTACCCTCTCTTTTAAGTTCGACCAAAAGACACACAGTAAGCCAAATTTTATTAAAATCGATTCAGTAGGTCTGATGTGATAATGGTGGAACTTTACACCGATTTCCTCATACCCCTAAATATCTAGCACGATAACTTACTGATCAAGTTAACAAAGTTTCTCTTTGTTCCAGAACTGGTAAACTGCACTACCCCACAAATGTGTGTGGTCCACTGTTCGAGGAGGAGCTGGAGTTCTGGGGGCTGGACTCCAACCAGGTGGAACCTTGCTGCTGGTCCACCTACAGCATACACAGAGACACACAGGTTGGTTTCTATTAAGATAACATTAACTGATTGTGTGATTTTTAAGGAACTCTTCGAAGGTGAGGAAGTTGAGGAACTTATCGAATTTATTTCAAACGTGATTGACGTATGGAATGTTACCAGAAGCTGTTTTTCAAAATGGCCAACGACAACGTTGGGATAAAAGATAATTCTTGATGATACTTCATCATCATCATCATCATCAGGCTACATTAGTCCACTGCTGGACATAGCCCTCTCCTAACGAGCGCCATAGCGCCCTGTCTTGATGATACTTAAATATGAGTTAGTCATTTTAAGTACTGAATTTGTGTTTAACAAAAAAAAAACCGGTGAAGAGCGACTCTGACTCGTACACCGAGGGCTCCGTAGCTTAGTAGTAGAAACGTATTTCCATTTAAAAAGTCAAAATTTTCATTGTTCGCGGCCGCATATTAAAATGTGTTTACTTATACTGTTTTCTAAAAAAACTGTGCTCTTTAAAGAGACTGTTCTATTTTTTTTATTAATAATATTTACGTAGACGTACCCTTAGTACATTAATCCTACAAACTTCACATCTCTTTCGACGTGGCCCTTGCCTCCGATATCCAACAAATTGGTGCAGATTTTTACAGGCTTTTTCTCACAATCCGGATTGACGTAGCTTAGATTGCCAGATTGGCAATGATAGAGACTGGTATTGATGAAACTGTTGAACCTTGCCGGAGAAAAAAGGCAATAAATTCTAGCCTGGCTGACTGGGCGAGTTGCCAAAATGGCCTGAGCTAAGCCCTTGGTCCACACGACTTTTCACTAAGATTAATTACTATAAACAAACTGGTTTTTGAAGAAGTTATTGGTTTTTTCTAGAAGCTACTACCTTTTCTAGTTTACCTTCTTTCAAATTAAAGAAACGGACACATGATTGTTAGTGATACATCCGCCATGCGTGTGAGTGTTACATCACCCTATGTAAAGGATTACACAGAGTGCTGTAGGTAACACCTTATGTATCTTGTAATATTTAAAAGTGGCTAAATGTGGGTGCACTATACGCACGCCGCTGCCTTACCCTTCGGGGATTACAGGTGTAATGTTAAAATTTATAAAATCTACTGCCACGTTAGTGTAGTAGTGATAAGCGCTATTACTAAAGCATGAGATCCTGCGTTCCTTTCCCGAGTAGGGCTAAGTGGTATCGGTTTTTTAATCTGGAGTTTCTCAGTCGCAGCCTGTAGTCAGTATTTGTGCCTGGTTAGTGGTAATAGGCTCGTTCCATTTACATGGGACTTATACTTGGCGTAAAGTGACTGTACTATTGGTACACCTCTGCCTGTCCCTTTGAGGAATACAAGTGTGATGTTGTGTGTAAAATATTTTTTTGTTATTTGGTAACTAACAAAGAGTAGTCAATGTAACTGCCTGGAAATATAAATAGCTTTGATTATTATTAGTGAGGTTTTTTGTGCCCCAAATACATTTTGGGTTCTATTATATTGGTACCTATTTATATAAAAATAATCCTTAAATTGAAATAAATAATCATTTCATCATCATCATTTTAAATAATCATGCATGGCATGTCTCGCGGATGCGCCAAAAATACCCATTTCAGCGGTAATACCAGACAGTCTGACTGGTTTCCTAATGAACCTATAAGGATAAGTGACCGATGTGTAACAAATGACATACAACAATACAATTTCTTATAATACATATAAAAATATTTACAATTAAACATGTTTTGATAAAAATAGGACGACCAGACATGATTGTATAAAAGATTAATTATTGTGTTGGTGTCCGCCTCTGTTCATTTGTAAGAAAAAAAAATGGGGGAATCGCTAGGTAAATAAAATAAACGTAAACGTTGGCGATTCCCCGGCGCGAGTATGAGACTTATTTTTGCTTCTTAGACATTTTGTGCCGGGGGTTAATTAATGAATATTAAAGTATTAACTAAAAAAAAAAAAATAGAACGCATGTCAATTATTACCAATTTATTTTTAAAACAAAACAAAACAACAAGGTTTAGACATCTGACTACGATCCTTGTTCATAAATTCCGGTAACTTCAACCGCCTTTCCCAGAATAACTCCTCAATCGCGTGTCATACAACGCTAGGTCCAGTCAGCTTATCCTCAAGATAAGAATTTGAATATCCCAAAAAGGTTTCACCCGCTTAGACGGAAAGAAATCAGTAAGAAAAAATACTTGAAAGCAATCTGAAGGCCTTCAAAACACGGTCCTAAAAATGATAATCTGTTTATCTCAACAAATCGTAAACCCTTTCTTTCAGAATCTGTCTGGTACAATAAAGACGGGTTGA
Organism: Phlogophora meticulosa; assembly: GCA_905147745.2. Classification (NCBI taxonomy): domain Eukaryota; kingdom Metazoa; phylum Arthropoda; class Insecta; order Lepidoptera; family Noctuidae; genus Phlogophora; species Phlogophora meticulosa. The sequence continues at coordinate 1,923,581 of LR990535.1, read as the reverse complement.
ATGAAGTGAGGCCATCTAAAATTAACCAATAGAAATCCTGAAATGTCACATTTTCAGGAGATAAGCGATCTTCCGCCGCCTTCAATAGATAGGGAACCTTTTCCTTTGGGCTTTAGGGCTTCAGATAAGTATCTCAGCTGAGACCTTTTTATTTCTAGACAGTTTATGTGGGAACGCGATTTAGGTTAAAGGTCAGAGTCGAAAAATAAAAATAGACATCTGAATAAAATAGGGTCAGTTTATATCATTCAAATCGTGATGAACGAATCGAACGATTTACAAAATAAATTATATTTATTTAGCTATTTTTAAACCCATTAATCCTGGCCAGATTACATGAGGACCATGCAGATTTGTGTCTCAGTTGCTCTCTTGACAAAAGTACGGCACAATACGGAGCAGAATTCACCACCACAGATACACTAAAATTATTTTAAATTGTTCTTAATGTTTAGTAAAGTAAAGTTATGTTAAACCATGATATTGTCCGGTATTTACTGCTTCGTTGGTCTAGTGGTTGGAAGCGCTACTGCAAGCACGAGGTCCTGCATTCGATTCCCGGGTCGGGCAAAGTGTTATTAGGTTTTTCCATCTGGAATTTCTCAGTAGCAGCCCGAAGTCTGAATTTATAGTTTTAACATAACTGGCGAAATGTGGGTGTACAATAGGTACGCTTCTGTTTGACCTTTTGAGGATTACAGGCGTTATGTTATTATGTTTATATTTTGCGGGAAAGTGGTGTTTCTTTTTAACTTTTTAATTATAAATTAAATTCACAATAATCATTTTAAAATATGAAAGTAGATAAAAGGCTATATATATATCGCTCTGCTAGATTAAAACTGAGACAACTCAAAATACGAGATTATTTAGTTACAACTCCAAAATACTAATTTATCAATAGAAAGTACTGATTCCTAGCCCCATTTAAAATGCTGTGACATTCTACAACATGTTAATGACCTACTATAAAATTACGTTTCAACTTGTCTTACAAAATCTAGAAAAATGGGTATTTTTCATCTGAGTACTGAAAAAAACAGTTTTTGGAGTTGTGTCAGTTTTGATCTAGGTGTGCGATATATAAATAGATTCAACAGCGGACTTACTTGAAACGTGTGAAAATAAGTCCCTTAAGGGCTCCTCATTCCAATCTCGACGTATATGTACAAAGGGTTTTCAAAACGGTACTTTATCAGACCATATATCGCAGTGCAGACTGAAGAGCCTAACATCTGTCAGTCATCTTGATGGATGAACAGTCTCGTGTCCCATGTGGCCAGTGAGCTGGCTTATCTAGGATAAGGGTTTTACACACCCCTTTTACTGGATTGCGGCCTGTTTTTTGGGGTCTACGAAGGGAGCATTTGAGAAAGATATCAATTAAGCAATATGAAAATGAATTTGCGGAGGATTGAAGCGTTAGTTTAGTCGTTGCAAGCGCTGAGGCCGTGGTTTGATTCCCAGTTCCGGCAAACATGTTATTGGGTTATTCCATCTGGAACCTAGTATTCTCAGTAGCAGCCTTTTTTTAAGGATGGGATATCATCCAATGACTTCTCCCGTTCTGGGTGGAACGGGGGAACGACTAAAACCCATCCTCGTACCGTCCTTGCCCTTTACGTTCCGTCGTCACGGTAACCCTTTCGAACATCCCTCAACCCTGGCAATCTTCGGCCCCCTATTGGGCCCCGCTAAGTCTGTATTTGAAACACAAACACTCAAAACACACAGAAAATTATTCAGTCATAACTTAAAGATTAATCAAAGCGAAATTGAAATAATTGTAATTTCAACGTAGGTAACATTAACATGAAAATTAATGCGTACAAAACATTACCGATATATTTCCTCTTGTTATTTAATAAATTCTGGGATCAGATAAACAACAGTTCACCAATGTAGGCGTTGAATGTTACGTTAACCAATATAATTGGGTTACACGTGTATAGAGTTGAAAGCTGTAAGAAAAAAACTGTTATTTTAGTTCAAACAATAATCTAAGTGGCAGTTCTCGTATTTTTAAGCATTACATTCTAATTGGACGACCAATGTGGCGCGGCGGGCGAATGTCCGCCTGCGACGCAGGAGATTGCGGTTTCGATTCCCGCCCTTGGACAAATGTTTGTACGATCTACAAAGATTTGTTCCGTGTGTTCTGGGTATTTGCTATGTGTAATAAAAAAATATCTATCTATTTAATGTATTGTATTAAGTATATCAGTCATCCATAACACAAGCTATGCTTAGCTTGGGGCTAGATGATGCTGTGTGGATTGACCAGCATTATTTTTACATTTCTTTGCTTTTCTTCTACTCTTGTAATCCTGTAACAGACAGACAGACTGTTATGACGATTTTTTTTTTTATTTATCAATTCAAATGCCTTAAAACTATCCTTACAGGTCTCCCAATGTTTCAGCCAAGCACACTAAATACAGATGTATTTAGTGTGCTTGGCTGACAGTGATTTTTATGATTGTGAGATCACAATCATAAAAATCACTGTTTGTAACAATTATTGTCAACATTAGTTCTTTTACGAATTCACCCAGTGACATGTAAATAAGTCAATTTTGGCCTGAATATCTGTACTATAATAATATTATAAAGAGGTAAAATGTGTGAAAGTTTGTATGTAGGGGCTAATCTCCGGAACTAATGATCCAATTCTGAAAATGTTTTGACTGTTAGAGAGCTACATTATTCCTGAGTACTATAGGCTATTATACATTTCAAAACTACTCCTTAAAGGGGGTGGAGGGGATTTTAAAGTTCGAAGGGAGAAGTACTAAACCCACGTGGACGAAGTCGCGGGCGAAGTGCTACTAATTGATAATTGCTCGAGCCAGAGTTCCACTACGGAACCCCAAAAAAATCAAAAATCAACATTTATTCAAATTAGAGACTGTTCAATTTTTTTTAAAACGTTGCCCCACACTAGGAATTTCTCCTGTATCTTGGGTGCACTTACAAACATTTAAAGTCACATACACAAACAGCCAGACCCGGAACAATTACCTGTAGGTCATACAAATATTTGTTCCGTGCGGGGATCGAACCACAACACGCGGCGCAACAGCCGATGGCTCAACCAGTGCGCCAACCGTGTCGTCGTCGTTTACAAAAGACAGTCCCCCAAAACACCCATCCTTCACATGATCCCAAATGATACATGTACTATGTTTACCTTCAACACAAGTGACATGTTTCATGTAACTTTTAATACCTGCTATATATCTTACTATAGTCAGAAATAGCAACAAACTGACATGAACGGTTTTCTGACGAATGTTTAGTGTAACGTTAGTGATATTATTTGTTTTGTACGTAATTTATTTAACGTAAACTTTTGGCACGGAAGTTGTATTTCATGGGTATCGCCGCTTCGTCATGCCGTTTGCTGTGGGGCTATGAGATTAGCGGGATTGCATGGTTGAGCCATTGAGTTGAAAATTGTATTGTATTGTTGAATTTCTGGCACCTAGTTTTCACACAGAGACGGACTGGCGGAGCGTCAGCAAAGTGAGTGTTGGCGATTTCTGACATTCAAGGTTTGTTGACTGTACTTTCTTTTTTTTCCTTTCCAAGGCTCCAAGGAAGTTCGGACTAAATACTCGTAATTTAACATCTTCATGACGTTGTCACATAAATAAAATAAATAATTAAATAATGCTGGACAGTCCACATAGCATCATCTAGCCCCATGTTAAGCAGAGCTTGTGTTATGGGTACTAGATGACTGATATACTTGATACAATACATTATTTAGATAGATATTTTTTATAATACATATACAATATACAATAATTTATAGCAAATACCCAGAGCACCTGGAACAAATCTTTGTAGGTCGTACAAATATTTGTCCCAAGGCGGGAATCGAACCCGCAACCAGGCCTAGACCTTCGCTTCGCTGCGCCACATAGGTCGTCAAAAACATGTAGGAAAGCAAAGCAGTTTTGTGGAAAATGACGTATCATAGTGACCAAGAAAGTTTCATGCATAATAATACATTCCGGATTATTCTTGTGTAATATCAATTAAATCACAGACTCAGTATAATATCCAAATTCCAAGTCCAGGGTACCTATGCTTTACTTTCAATCTTTCTCCAGTTGTAGTGACTGACAGTTCAAATTGACAATGACAGTGACAGCTACTTGGCTACTTGTGTCTGTGAGACAGTATTTACATAATTTATGTGTTAAATAGAAACACAGGTTTCACTGCCTCTTTAGTCTAGTGGTCCCAAGCGTGACTGCTGAGCTTGAGGTCCTGGGTTCGATTCCGTGGATAGGCAAAGTGTTATTGAGTTTTTCCAATAGGAATAATTTCTCATTAGCAGCCCGGGGTCTGGATCTATGCCCGGTTGATGGCAAAACTCTTGCCCATTAATTACATGGGACTTAAAAACATATGTGGGTGTTACCATATGAGCACCTCTGCCCATCCCTTTGGTGATGACAGGCGTGATGCTATGTATATGTACTACATATCTTCTTGTAAAGTCGTAACTCAATACTGTGACCTGATTCCGCGCAGTTTCTGTACAGTCAATAAGCATCGCTCCCTTTATAGCCACGCTCCGCTCAGCTGTGAAGTCGACATAAAACGACAGACAATTGCTTGAGCGCTAACACCGCTCATATCGCTTGCGAATGAGCTGTCGTATCTCTTTGTTACGTACGCTTCTGTGTATCGCTGTAAGCACCAGTTTCTGTTAGCGTTGCCGCTTGTATTTTTAGTACAATGTTTCACAGTTGGCTGAGGATTGTTGCAGTTTTGTGTATTGCTTCAATTTTGAGGGTTTGCTTGTAAGACTGTGTTGGTACAAAAAGCAGTTAAGTTTACTTCTTTTAAACTAGCTTTAAGATGCATTTTCTTGCCATACGTGTATGCAGAATACAGCTTAAACGGTTGGGGATAAGGGATTTATAATTCAGTTGCATGAACCACCACGCAATTTAAATACAAGTTGTAAAAACTCAACTAATTCTTGAGGTAACATATTTTAGTCATATTAAGATTTATTCCTAGATCAACCTACTTTTATCTTACATCCCAAACGACTGGCAGCCAAAGGCTGTCTGATCTCTTCTAAATATAAATTAGTATTTAACTCATTAATATACCATAAATTTATAGATATCCATTTACTAGGAATGCCAGCCCCAATACCAATCTATTATGATGTATGCCACATCATAGTGTTAATGAAAAAATTAAAGATTTCCCCAAATTAAAAAGAAATATCTTTTAAAATAAGAGTGGTTTCAGCCCCGATTCATCTCAGGTCTGTGGTTTCGCACTTAAGTTTTATAGGAGAAGTATTGAACAAGTTTTTAGATTGCTTCAAATACCTACCCACAGATGTTTAGCAGCTCACCAACTTAATTGTCGTATGTCGTATTTCTCCAACAATATGCCGAAACAAGAGTAGAAGAAGAATAATCGGGAGGCATTCTGAAAGTTGCCAATGTTACAACAAGCTGAAGATTTTGAGTTCGGTGTTTTGTTTGTCACACAAATGTTAATGACGCTATTAAATGTCGCACTTTAGTGAACTAAAACATTGATAATGAATTGAAATTAATTGAATAGCAAAAAACACCTTTTCTATCTTTATTTTTCTAAATCACTTTTATACTTTTCCAATACCATTTAACGAAATTAAAATGCTTTTGTAACTCATAAAACTGTTAAAACACTTAATTCAGTATTATTATTGATAAAGTAACTAGACCAGCGAAGTTTTATCTTTTGTGGAGGCTGATTACGTCTGTTAGTTAGTCGTGTTAAGACACGACTCAACCCATAAGTAGTTATAGAAAGAAAGAAAGAAAGACTTTAATTAGCGCACAAATGTAAAAAAAATATAACCAAACAACAACAACAACAAGAACTTCTAACTATATCTTATCCAGTACTGCAATGAAATGATGAAAAGGTAAAAAAACACTTTCACTTGTCAAAAAATTGGGTGAATGCACCAAAACAAACTCGGATTAATAACAAATAAATTAAATTACCAGTAACAATAAAAAAACACTTTCCACTCACAACATATTTTCTTAAAAATAAAACAAATAAACATCAGCAAGACGTAACACAAGAAGAAAAACTTTATGATGATAGAAACATCAAATAATAAAAGTTTCCGTAAATCAATAGTTATAGCTTAACTTATGAGCTAGAGTATAAAACTGCATCCATTTGGATTCCATCCAGTTCACATAATATCTTGAAAGCTGGGCAAGGAGTAGGAAGGAATGGAATGCTATGGGGAGAATGAAGTGGCAGCTGTCTGCTCAGCACTGCACACGTTCGCTGTGCCGCATTCTCACCCAGTGACAATTGAACACAAGTACCTAGTCGTTGAGAGGATAGAGACTGTTTCCTGACTTGTAATATTGTACAAAGTACTGTAGGAACCTAACGTCATTGGGGTACTAGGTTTTATCTTTAAATCCCCTCTTTCGTCAACCGTAATATATAAAACAATATATCCCTGTTTGCCTTGGTCACGCCATAACTTTTGAATAAATAAATAAAATAAATAATGCTTTACAATCCACACAGCATCATCTAGCCCCAAGGTAAGCAGAGCTTGTGTTATGGGTACTAGATGACTGATATACTTAATACAATACATTACATAGATATATATATTTATTACACATATCAAATACCCAGAACACCCGGAACAAATCTTTGTAGATCGTACAAACATTTGTCCCAAGGCGGGAATCGAATCCGTCGCCCGCTGCGTCGCAGGCGGACCGTCGCCCGCTGCGCCACATAGGTCGTCGATTAGAACGATTTTACTGATTTCATTCATATTTTAGAAGTATTCTAATACTTTGTATAAGGTTCTTGCGGAAAGAAAACTTAACGACTATTTTCACTGCGCTCGTTTGACAGTTCGCACGTTGATGAATGTGAGCTTTAACCACGGGATACACTGCGGGGCGCAGCTAGTAATCTGTACAAATAAATCAAATTGGAAAGTCTGTTTGTTTTTTAGTTTCAACGCGCTTATCTCTGGAACTATCAGTCGTTTTGGCTTACGATAGCCCAACCCTTGAGAAAGGCTGCGTAACATCACGCTACGACCCTTAGGAGCAGGTAAAATCGTAGGGCATACCTAGTATACCATCAATAGGATTGATTACTACATATATTGATATATTTATTTATCAAGCTCGAAGACCGGCTGTCAACCAACGGCTGTCTGCCCAATCTCTTCTTATACTTAATATGATGTTTATATATCTTATGCCATTAACTTATTAAATATCTAAGAAAGTCCGAAGGCCATTACAGTAAATAGCAGTGTTGGGCATATACTAATTGGATTACTAATTACGTTTATTTCTAAACGTAATTGGTAATAAAGATTACGCTTACAGGTCATGATGGCCCAGTGGTTTAGGCCTCGCCTCTTGTGCACGAGGTTGTGAGTTCAAACCTGGGCAAGTACCAATGTGAGTTTTTCAATTCATATGTACTTTCTAAGTTTATCTCGGACATCACTGACATCGGTGAAGGAAAACATCATGAGGAAACCTGGACTTATATAATACAAACAAAATAAAAATGCTGGTACTCAGCTGCAACTGAACTTAGTTGGGAAAAAGCTTCGAAGGTGATGATGATGCGTAGTAAATATTAGGTATCAGCAATGGCACGGATCTTGAGCGCTGGACGCAGTAGTAGTAAGGGTAGCAGTAGAGGTAAGTTCAGGCTTAGGCACTTTATACTAAAATAGACAACTGCGTAACTCTAGGACAGCGCTCAAGATCTGTGCCGGTCACTATGACCGTGTAATTAATACTCCATTTTCATTAATTTCCAACGGACAAACGTACATGCACGTATGTATCCAAAACCTTTTCAGTTGATTTACAAATAAATTGACATGAAATTTTATTACGTGGAAATGGGGAGGAAATTCAGTACAGGGTGGGAGCTCGGATATTTATGGTCGGTAGATAATAATTTAAGTATTTTCATACTCTTTATCTGTGAGTATATTTTGTATACTTTGTTTTATCCAATTTAATGTTTAAATGTCGTGATGTTTCACTGAGAATTTGTGGGAATTATATTGTTATTTGTAGGTATTTTCGTAGCATTATTTAATCATGTCTTCTCTTAAATTTAAGTTATTCTATAGATTTTTTGTTGACTACCTCATTGATTGCAAGCGCTAGGCTGAGCGTGAGATCCTGTGTGAATCCCGGGTCGGTGAAATTTTTCTTGGGTTTTGACATCTAGATTTTCTTAGTGGTAACCCGGAGACTGGATTTGTGCCCAGTAGATGGCAAATGGCTCGCCTCTGTTACATAGGACTTAATCAAATTTGACAAAATCTGGGTGTACTAAAGGTTACAGCACGCTGCTGTGTGATATTGAAATATTCCATAAGGGATTTCTCAGTAGCAGACGGAGTTTGGAATAGGGTATTTTACACTATGTAAGGAAAAATATAAAAATGTTTGTTCATAATAGATTTCGAAAAAAGTAAACAAGAAACGTCGATATTTATTCATAAAATTGCAATTTTAATTTTATAATTCCATTTTAAAAATCGTCTTTTCTAATCTGTTTTTGAAATGTCTAAAACGCCATTCGCCATGTTGGATCCCGCCGTGACGTCATTCCGATAGTAAACAATCTACTGAAAATAAGTTGTGCGCTGTTATTTTGATAAATTTACGAGTTATTAATACGTTTGTAGACTTCTAGCCTTTATTTCACTATGGAAGACGGTTTTGTGAAAGCAGAAAGTACAAATCTGCCAATGGTTAATACTTTAATGGTGGCGAAATTTTTTGCCTCCAATCCCGATTTCTGTTCTGCGGAGTTGAGAATTGTTAAAACACGCACACTTTTTACACTTGTATTTTTGCATTCAGGCACAAGACACCAATGATAACTCATTATTTTCACGAATCTTAATACTTGGTCTTTCGCAGTCGTATTGTTTACTAACCGAGTGACGTCACGAGATGAAAAAGCATGGCGGCTAGCGTTTCCGCGCGAAAATTCAAAATCATAAATAAAAAACAGATTTTAAGGCGCTTTTCGGTTTTAAAAAAAATTAACAAAATTTCTACTAGTTCATTACGATCTCAGGATTAATTTAAAACAGTTTTTGAAAAATGGTGTAATACCCTATTGTGCCCGGTTAATGGAAATAGACACCCCCTATATGGGACTTAAACATAGCTTTCGGAATGTGGGTGTACATAGGTACACCTCTACCTAATGCTTCTGGGAATACAGCGTGATGTTATGAAGATGTTGTGTCTTCTTTTGAATTGATGTTATTCTATAGATTCAAAGAAGGAATAGTTTCAACTACGTTTCTTCCAAACTCAGACGACAACCAAACAGCGACTTTATAGCAAAGGGAATAAAGATCATTGTGTTGTGGTGCAGAGTCAGTCTATTGTCTCATAGTGATGAGCGTCATTCGTAGGCATAGCTCGCACGTCTGTCGGTGGTAATAAACCAGTATAAGTGGCCTCTTGTTCCATTGAAACTCCATACCGCGCTAGGTCTATTAAGGCCTTAGTATTACCACTGACGTGTGGCTTTCTATATCTAGGGCACGTCTAATTGTCTAATCCTATATACACATAGCCTACAAGGTTTAAGTCGCATTAATTTGTAGTAAAAAGGTACACAACTTTTGGTACGCTATCTCTGTGTGCCCAGCACTAATTCTAAACGTATTCATAACGTCTATTTGAGCGAATTCAAAATTGAAAATAGAACTACGCTGTGGTATTTAGATTTTAATTTATGAGACAAACACGATTAGTTTCACCTACAGATATGAATTAAGTCTTATATAACAAAATGGTAAGTACGAGTATTGTGTTCGAAACGGGTATTTTGAATTTTCAAAATGTTCGAATTGGATTATTGACAAAAAATCAAAAATATTTGAGCTATAAAACTTAATGATTTTGTCATTAATTACAAAATAAAAAATATAATCAAATTCCCAATTGTCGTTGAAGAATTTATCCTAGGCTCATGAATCGATACAATTATGCCTAATTATACTCAGTGTAACTTAACTGAAATACGAATATTCTTAAGGGGCTTAAATCTCGCTTGGCTCAACTTGTGGCTTGTGGCTAAATAATAATAGGCGCACAGGTACGCTTGCCGAGGTAGGACCGTGGATGGGTGCCAACTATTACGTTTTAAAACCCCTCCGTATCTCAGAAAGCACGTTAAACAGTGGGTTCCCGTTCTCATTTGTAGATCTTCAACAGTCCATACGGGTAAGCCTGACAGCCAATTTTACCAAAGCGTATCGTGCTACCCAGTGGCTGGAAGCAAGATTGGCAGTCGCTCCATGTAAAATACTGGTACTAAGCTACATCCGATTAGACTGGAAACCAGCAGCAAGAGGCAGATGACGATGCGCTCAACTTTATTAAAAGTAAGGGACCCCAGTGGTGTCTGACAGTTGTTTCAAGTGGCGCTCTCTTGCGGATTAAGAGAGTTAGTACATGACATTTTCATTTATTTATAATATTGAAGGTTACGTAAACGTCATCCGTCTTAGGAACAAGGCAGTTTTATAAGACTCCAGGGAACCATACGATTGTCTCCGATAAAAAAAGTATTTTAATACGGTTTGTACGTGTCCGAAATTTCATTACGAATTTATATGCGAACCATTTTTTAGGGTTCCTTCCCTCAAAAGGAATAAACGGAACTCGTATAATCCGATATGGGTTCACTTTGTTGTCCATCTGCCTATCCGTTAGTCTGTCAGTCTGTCAAGATCCTTTTTTTCAGTAACGCACGAACTATCAAGTTTAAAATAAGTAGGTCTACCGTCCCTTAGATCTTTAAAACAAACAAACAAACTTCTAAGTCAACAGGCATTTATGAGACATATTAATTTGATACTCGCAAATAAATTAAAACCTATAGGGTACTTCCTGTTGACCTACACTCATAAAATTTGGCAAGAAACAAGGTCTGAAGTAAATCGTTAATTTGAAATAAAAATGTGATTTGACCGAGAATTGACCGTGTCATATAACGTTAACAATGTATGGGAGAACATTTTTTCAACTCCAAATTCAAATTTCTAGGGAACTCTCGGTGCGCGAGTCAAACTCACACTTGCCCACTTTTTTTCCTGTCCAAAACCCAAACTCAATCCAACCCGAAAACCCGTCATAATTTTGACCCAACTAGAGGTCCACCTTACTTCCTCACAAATACCATTATTTTTAAACGAGTAGGTAATACTATTAGCTTCCTACCGTCTACTTTTCTATTATGGCGGCATTAGGGACCGGAAGTCGACTCGTGAGCCCGAGACTTCCGGTCCGACTTACGCTGTGAATAGCGTTAGAGATGCGAGAGTTGGCGTATTACGTTTGAATTGTACCGTTGGGGTATTGTTGTGGACTGAGTTCCTGTATGTAAGTATGCTTTAGTACAAGTGATCTTCATGTAATTGGAGTTTTCTCGTAGGTTATGAACAGTGGTTTGGGAATCATATTGGTGACGTGGACAGTTTGAATTGACTATTATTATCGCAAGTTACTTGTGGGAATCATATATCCACATATGTACGAGTTACTATGAAGCCCATCAAAACATTCGTCGTGGAAACAGTCAAAATGATCTCAGCTTCGGAAGCAAATACGAACTAACGAGCTGCGTTTTTTTTTGGAATGGCATCTTGCAGTTTATCCTTCAGGGAACTGCTTAACCGAACTTTCCTATGGGGACTTAATTAAGGCCTCCAGCCAGGGCGTTAAAACTTAAAAGCTAAGCGACCAATCGCTACGGGCGCCCCTTGCGGGGTACGAGTCTCGGCTTAGGACGTCGCGCGTCGCTGAGAGAGGACAGCAAGGGACGGGCTGGATCTAATAGATATATTATTTAGGGACTAATTTAATTTAATAATTTACTGGCTGAGCTACGCGGGCTGGCTCGAGCAAAGGGTCAGTGGGAACTGCTCTGTGGTTTGAATCTACCATTACTATTGTTTGGGAACGAAACTACGATGTTGGAAGTTCAGACCTAACACTATAATATGGTTCGGAAATAAATGTAGCTTATGTAAGTTGGAAATTTGGACACAACACTTAAACTTCTAAAATAAATAAAACGAGTGTTTTATCGATGTTTAAAAGTAACACTGTTGGAAGACGATCTTTGCACTAGTTTATTTCACCTAGTATAAGTTACTCAATACAATGAATATTCCAAGTACTTGGACTAAATCGTATTCAGTGATTTGACAGCTCAAATAAAAATAATGTTACCATACTAAAACTTCTATGGACTATTACCGAGTAGTAAGCGAATTTGCGAAAAGAATGGTTAATAAAATAGACGATTTTGCAAAAATCTCAAGAACTTTGTTCTACTGGACTTGGTTCTAACGAAATATTTTACCATATTGAACATATTTCGGTTACTAAATTGTATTCTAGAAAACATTACATAAAATGAAAAAGTTAAAAAAATGTAATAAAAATAACGTTTTCATAAAAAATACTCCGTATAACAATTAAGAAAATTGTTTGTAGAACATGAAAATAAACACAGAATGTATTAACTAACTGGGTACCAAAGTAAACGTTCTTGACTCACAACCCCTGTAACGCATCTTCAATAAAAACATGGTTACGCTAAAAGCCTATTTGCTTCGGAAAGCTGCGCCAATCCTCTTTACATTATTAAATAGACAGAAATTAATTGTAAACAGAGGTGGGTAAACACAGAAAATATCCAGAAGGTATATATAAGTACACAGGCGATGTACTTAGAAAATACGAGTCAGCCTCTGACAAAGGTTGCGTACCAACAATCAAATACCGCCGAAAAAATCAAATCTCTTCAAAGTTAGAGTGAACAGGCTTCTTCTGGGTAAGCTCATTCCATCGTTGACTTGGTCTCTGTCACCTCTGAGCTAGATTAAAGTCAAGAGCAAACACATCATCATCAAAAACAAAAAAATACAACTAGTAGTTTTCTTATTAGCGGCCATAGGAATACACTCTGTGAACATTCCAATTGTCTCTCTATTACGGGTCACGAGATAGAGACGACAGACGGATAGGTTGATGGGCGGACAGCGGTGGTTAACGAATAGGCTTCAGTTGCTATTCTTTAGGGAAAAGCCTACTTAGTCTAGTGCTCACAAGCGCTCAAAATGACGTCCTAGATTCGATTCCCGAATCGAGCAATGTGTTATTGGGTTTTTCTATCTGGAATTTCTTAGTAACTACCTGGACTCTGGATTTGTGCACAATTGATTCACTCCCCCATGGCGAAGCGTGGATGTTGCTATAAACACACCTCTGCTCATCCCGTCGGAGGGAGGTTCCCGAGATCCCGCAGGAGTGGTTTATTGTATGTTATGAAATTTTATCGCCCTTTTACGAAGTGAATCTTCTGATTATTCTGTTCTACTGCCTCTTGAATGTTTCAAATCTCATTAGGAAGGTGTATTGTTTTGAGTTTTATGCAAAATCTCGGAAAATATTATGCATAGCTCTGCGGTCGGGGTTCTTGGTTCACCATAATGTTTGACTTTCAAATATTTGTGGCTTTTCCGTGGTAGAAGTCAGCAATCGAGTCTTATATTCAGGAAGGAGTACAGTATATGCATTTATTTTAAAGACTTCAGATGTAATCAGAAACTAACAGCTACCCGCGACTTGCTCTACGGACGTATATATATAATAACGTTTATAAATAACTAGCACTTCGCCCTCGATTTCCTACTTTCCTCAATAATAGCCTAAAGCACTCAGAAATAATGTAGCTTTCTAACAGTGAATTTTTGTTTTAGAATTGGTATTAGTAGTTCCGGAGATTAACCCTACAAACAAACTTACTTGGCGACCTATGTGGCGCAGCGGGCGAAGGTCCGCCTGCGACGCAGGAGCTTGCGGGTTCGATTCCCGCCTTGGTACAAATGTTTGTACGATCTACAAATATTTGTTCCACGTGTTCTGGGTATTCGCTATGTATAATAAAAAATATCTATCTATGTAGTGCATTGTATTAAGTATATCAGTCATCTAGTACCCAAACCACAAGCTCTGCTTAGCTTGGTGCTAGATGATGCTGTGTGGAGCATTGTCCAGCATTATTTATTTATTATTTATTACAAACAATTTTTACCTCTTTATAATATTAGTATATAGATATAGAAGAAGTATAGATAGTGTAAGCTTCGGTGCCCTCCGAACCTCTTGAGTCAATACCACGAATTCAGCTTTCTTCATACAAAAAAGATCGAATAAACCAAATCTCTAAAATAGCACTTATGTCATCCTGCTTGGGAAACTCAGCATCTGCCAGAATATTTGCTATCTTCAGGCCACAAATCCCAATTCCGGGCAATGTAAATCAAAAAGGTCGTAAGTGTTCATCATAATATTTGTATTATGTTACTGTAAAAGCACGAATATTGGTAAATCTTGGAGTTAACCAACATGGGTCCGTAAATGTTAGGATTCATATAAAGTAAGATGATGTTTTGGGCTTTTATTATAACAGTTAGGGTTTGTATTGTATTGTTAATTATCATTTGTTACTAGTAAATTATCTTTATAATTTTATAAAATTTTCAAAATTCTTGCCTCCAATGCATCAAATATACGCGCTAAGCAGATTCTTAACTAGAAATAGACATTACCTTTTTCAATAATTAAGTATCTCTCGATGTTTCAATGTTTTTCTTCAGCGACATCGGTAAAGAAAAATATCGTGAGTAAAGCTGGACTTATAATTAATATAAGTCTGGAATCGCCAATCCGTCTAGAGCAAGCGTGGTGATAAATGCTCGTGTCCTGCTGTGGGACAGTAACAGGCTGGTATTATTATTTGATTTAAGTATATCTGAGACTTACCAAGTGAAAAAGTCAAAATTTAACGACTATAACAGCACACTTTGAACTTGTACCATTGGGAAATCTTCTAGAAAATCTAATGTTTTACCGTACTTTAAGCTTTTACAGTAACACATATACCCCATACGTCTTTGCGAAATCCACTAAAGGAATAAGGCAGTATTTCCCTTCTAAGAACAATATAAAACTCAATTGCCTGGCAATATTCAACCTTATTGTGAGGTCATAAAGTTCAGACGGATGAAATTAATTTTCTTTGATGGACTATTTACATAGAAAAAGGGTTATTTGTGCTATAAAGTTTAATGAATACATGATAGGCTGAGGGCAGACTGGTTGTAAAGGCAGCTCCTAATCACATGCAAATACTATGCATGTGATATTATGCATGTCATTTATTTAAACCACCTTCTGCTTCGGTAATCTCGTGCTCGCAGCTACGGTAGAGAATGAGGTACTGGGTTCGATTCCCTCTTTGGGTAAAGTGTTATTAGGTCCTTCCATCTGGGAAAAATCAAATAACACTCTACCCGACCCCGAAATCGAAACCAGTACCTAATGTTCAGCAATATTGCTTGCGACCACAAGACCAACGAGGTTATCAAATAAACGTAATTAAATACATATGTATTAAAAATTATTTACAAGTAAAAAAACCGTACGAAGGCGGACTTAATGCCTTAGGCATTTTCTATCAGTCTACCTTAGGGTCTACCTATATTGTCTCACTAGGTACTTAAGCTTGTACCTAATAGCTGCAAGTGGCTTTAGATGACTGTATCTATGTTCAGTAAGTATACCTCTTGCTAATACTTAGCGACCACTTGAGAAATTTTAAATTTTCTTAGGCTTTTTGCAAGTATTAGGCCAGATGTATGAACGTAAACGAAGCAAGAGGAGTGTGTTAGGATTTTAGCAGGTGGTGTTGCGAGTTTTTGCCTGCCCCCATGGGAAACAGGCATGAGTTTATGTATGTATGTGCTTTTCGCCAAAGGATTATTTATAACGGAATGTGAGAGTTTCAATTTCTGATTCTGTATTCTTTTTAACGGCGGGTGAAGGTCCGCCTGCGACGCAGGAGGTTGCGGGTTCGATTCCCGCCTTGGGACAAATGTTTGTACGATCTACAAATATTTGTTCCGGGTGATCTGGGTATTTCCTATGTATAATAAAAATATCTATCTATGTAATGTATTGTATTAAGTATATCAGTCATCTAGTACCCATAACACAAGCTCTGCTTAGCTTGGGGCTACATGATGCTGTGTAGATTGTCCAGCAATATTTATTTATTTATTTTTTTAAACTCGGAATAAACTTGTCACCGAAAAAAACTTGGTAATCATGTTATCGTATGCATAAACAATACGTTGCCAATGATGTTTGTTACAAGAGTTTCTGTCATAAATCTTCAAACACATAACCCTTTGGCTGCAAACTCGATAAACCTTTGCAAACATTCGAAGTAGCTTGCCCTAATTTGCCTAAACAAATCACATTTTATTCCGCAACGAATGGGTATCAGGGAAAACGTCAGATGAGCTCCAAACGACACATAAGTGCGTGCCTAGGTAACTTTGTTAGGCTGTGGCGATGGTGTGAGAGGAAGCGGTGGCAGTTTTATGTGTCTGGACGTATTTACTTTATGCCATAGGTAATATGGCACGAAATAAATACGTCCAGGGATTTTTCTAGCCGTAGCTAAAAATAAAGAGTTTTTAGTAGAAGACTAAAAAGAAGTTACATACTAGTATAATGTTTACATTGGTACTTGCCCAGGTTTGAACCCACGGCCTCGTGTATGAGAGGCGAGGCCATCAAACTACTTGAATAAAGTGACATACACATAGTCTTCATTCGGCATTCCTTGTTGGTATTTCTGGTTGTTGGTATCTAAGAAAGTCCAAATCTATTGTGAATGATTAAAAATATAAAATGACTGCTTTCGACTTTTAATGATAAATTATCAAACACAACAAGCAAATTATTTTATTATGCTAGTGAATACTGTGTTTTACTATCTGACTACTCTTAGAAGAGACACCTTCCACAGTCTCTTTTAAGTCCAGATATTAACTCAAGACACGGGAGGATCAAGCAGATGAGTGCCTGAAAACGTCTTTGACAGATCATGCTTCCTACCGCGTCCGCGCCGCTTCAGCTCCAACCAGGGACGGTTAGAAAGGGTGGCCATTTTTATGTAAATCGACAAAGATGTAGGACTCGCAGTCGAAAATATTTGTCGGGTCGAGTTGACACCTGATCGCGTTTGGAGGGTTAGGGGTGCTCGTTTTTCTTAACGAGATGAGTATTTCATGTTGATGAGGCATCAGCTGGTTCATATTGGTATGAAAATTTGCTGAAAGAACCGTATTCTTTTCAGAGATCGTTCTTTTAGAAGGATGTGTTGTTGCGATGTATGAACTGCCATTTTATTGAGGAATGCTGCGATACTATGAAATTGACGATAATGGTCTGTTACGAATTAGCTAATTATGATGAAAATGGTAAGGAACAGGCTCGTGGCTAATACAAAGTAACCACACGGGTTAATCGAAGGTTAAGCTACGCTTGCCAAAATCCGTCCGTGGATGGGTGATCGTCCGTTACATATTGAGACCCCTGTGCCCTGGATAGCATGTTAAGCCGTTGGTTCTGGCTGCCATTTGTAGATCTTTGACATCCGCCAGAAACCCGTCAGGCTGACCACCAGTCTTACCAAGAGGTACTATGTTACCCAGTAAATAGATTGTAGAAGTCATATTGGTCGATTTATATAAAATAATGGTATTAAGCTGTATCAGTTTAGACTGGAAGCCGATCCCAACATAGTTGGGAAAAGGATGATGTTGACTAAAAAGGCAAGGCCGTTTTCTAGTACCTACTTAAAACATAAAACCACGCCTGGCTTCCCGAGGGGTTAAGCAGAGGTGTAGCTACAGTACACTCACATTTTTCCAGTTATATTTAAGTCCCATGTAATAGGAGGTGAGCCACAAATCTATAGTCACGGCTGCTACTAAGTAGTTCCAGATAAAAAAACCCAACATCCTTTTGTCCGACCGCATCGAACCCGGGACCACATACTCAGCAGTAGCACTTGTAACCACTGGACCAACAAGGCAGTCTGTACCAACTTAGTACCAAGCTAATCTAAACCAACTACAAATAGGATACTATAAACCCATACAACGTTCCAAATGCCATAACACTATCTCATCACAAGAGAATTGACCGCAAACTATACAAGTGTAGTAAAACGGTGACCAAATGGCAAATAACAGACATTAGGGGTCTCAAATCCGGAACATAGCCGCGGGAATGGGGTCGCTCGGTACCCCAGCGATTAGTCTAAACGGTCTCCTGCTAGGCCGCATGACAGCCCCTGATAAATAGACAGACAATTGAAATTTCTGCACACGTACTGGTGAAATGTATGGGAATAGCCGCGGACGCCATTTTTATTTCTTTGTGGTCTGTGGAATTTTGACACGGGTAAAAGTATTAAATCACGGCAGAGTTTTTCTTTCCTAAGTGACGCTAGAAAGGTTTTTGCCAATGGACCATCTCTAAGAAGACATGTTTTTTTTATTTATTTTTAATGTTTGGACAAACACACCAACCTAAGCATAGCTTGTACAATGGCGACTAGTTAACGGATAGACATACTTATATATAGATATTAATATTAATGGCTCGGCAACATATGCTTGTGCTCATCACACAAACATTTGCTCCTTACGGGATCCGAACCCTCGACCCTGGTTTCGTAATCAGGAACGCGAACCACTAGACCAAGCTGCCTGCTGGGGCGAGACTCTGGGATAAACATAGGATAGTTTTAATCCCTGACTTTCACGACAATCACGCGGATGAAGTCACGGGCTAAGTGGAGGAGATAAAAAAATACATAATTTCCACTTATGCCACTATAGTAATACATAATATTTGTATGAAGCATGAAACAGAACCGAGCTAGGCCAATAGGCACAAAGGCGTATCACTTCAACGACTGCTGCGCCGCGTGTTATCAGTTCGATTCCCGCACGAAACAAATATTTGTATAAAAAAAAACATTTATTTCCAGCATCACAATAAAAACCTTAACAATAACAATTTATAGATACTAATAAAGAAAAGAAAGATATTATGAACAAAACAAAAAAAAAGATCCCATATCGTGCGTACAAATATGGTTGTTAGAGATTAATTCACACTGACCTCCGTACTAGTATGGCCTACTGGTAGTTGTTCCGGGTCTGGCTGGTCTTATATGCGACTTTAAATGATTGTAAACGCATCTACGACACAGGAGAAACTCCTAGTGCTGGCAACAGCAACGTTTTTATGAAAAAATGAAAAAATAAAACAAAAACAAACCTTGTTATAAAAACTAGATTCATGCGTAAAACCTTCGAACAAAAACAGGGTCACTAAATAAATAGCCATACGTCACGGGGACATAATAGCCCCCCACGAAACTTCGGAGTAACAAGGGTTACGCAGTTAAGAAGTCTTAAAGTCTCCTAACTATTGAAGTCGGTTCTGAAGGTCGAGGTTGAATAGTTTTAGGGCGTTTAGGGTTAAATTCTGAGAACTTAGATTAACTTTTGACGAACGGTAGGTAAAGGGTTAAGTAAGTATGTGACTCGTAGCTACAGGCCATGAAGTTATTAATTAATTTAATGTTTACATTGAAAAACTTTAGCCTCCATCACGCGTGTTTTCCCAGAAGGGTAGAGCAGAGAGGCTTATAGAAACACCCAAATTTCGCCAGTTATGTTTAAGTCCCATGTGATAGGGGGCGAGCCTATTGCTACCAACCGGGCACAAATCCAGATTCCGGGTTGCTACTGAAGAAATTCCCCTTAATTTGCCCGTCCTACCCAGGAGCCCAGGACTGCTCAGCAATTGCTCTCGCAACCACTGAGCCTGAGAAGCAAAAACCTCTCAAACGTTTTAATTTTTACCAGACCAACTAATTTATGACAAAAACAGACCGAATGCAGTTGAAAATAGGGAGAAAAAAATAATCAAAGGCAAATCATATCGTTACGGGTAGTCAGAAGCCTGCAAGTCTGAAAACCAGTCTTACCAACGGGTATCGTGTTGCCCAGTAAACTGCGTTGTGGAGGTCAGATAGGCAGTCGCTCCATGTAAAATACTGGTATTCATTTGCAACCGGTTAGACTGGAAGCCGACCACAACAGAGTTGATAAAAGGCTAGGCAGATGAGATGATGATGAGATAGCATTACAGGTAACTAAACTTTTATTTGTGTGAAACAGGGCGCGCGCCTCGTGGTTTTCTTTCCAAAATTGGAATAAAACAAAAATGAACAAAATTGCATTCCTGAACTTATCACTCTAAGGCAACGATATCGTCTCTTTTACAACATAATACAAAATATTTCAACTATAATTACGAAAACCACAAACAGACTGATTTTTCTTTTAACGTCTTCCACTACTATATCGATTTCAAAATATTATTAACCCTCGATGCAATATCCCAAATCCAATCCTTGATACATTTATGATTTACCCCAACATAATAAAATACCAATAAATGGGTAACCACTTCAAATAAAACGAATATTGACTTAAGTTCGGCCTTCTAGGTATATGCTTCGTTCGCTATACATGTATTTTCTACGGATATGTTCGTTATTTTGTTTTTCGCAATATAGCCTCGGGGTGAAGGCGAAAAGGTTGGTTGGTAAAAATCGTTTTTTGTTGATACTCCAGGCATATTTAGGAAACATAAAGGATAAATTAGGAATAAGTTGTAAACACAGTCACAGACTGCCAAGTTGGTCTAGTGGCCGTAAACGCGACTGCTAAGAATGAGGTTCTGGGTTCGATTGCCGGGTCGAGCAATCTCTTGTAAGGATTGTCATTAGGAATTTCTCAGTAGCAGCCCGGAGTCTGGATGTGTGCCCGGTTGATGGCAATAGGCTCAACTCCTATTACATGGGACTTAAAAACATAACTGGTGAAGTGTGGGTATACTTAGGTACACCTTTGCCAATACAAATGCTGCGCTTTCATTGACATAGGTTTTCAATTTCAATTTGGCCTAGTGTTAGCAAAATGGGCCTGAATGAATCTGAGCCTACTCCCTAGTAAAATTCCCTCATAGAAAGTAACTAAGAACTCTGGCAGATATCATTTTTAAGTGTTATCATCTGCCTACTCTCCCCTTATCCCTACTATGTTGGGGTCGTCTTCCCGTCTAACCAGTTGCAGCTGCATACCAGTATTTTAAATGGATCGATTGCCTTTCTGACCTCCATAAAACAGCCGTATAGGTTGATCGTGTGAAGCTACGCTAGCCGAGGTCAGTCTGTGGATGAGTGACCGTTCGTAACATATCGAGACTCCTTCCGTGCCTCGGAAAGCACGTTAAGCCGTTGGTCCCGGCTGCCGTTTGTGGATCTTAGACAGTCGTTACGGATAGTCAGACGCCCGAAGTCTGACAACCAGTCTTACCAAGGGGTATCGTGGGCCAGTAACTAGGTTGGTGGAGGTCAGATAGGCAGTCGCTACATGTAAAGTAGTGGTATTAGACTGGAAGCCGACGCGACCATAGTGAGGTAAACGCTAGGCAGAGGATGATAGATAGATCCAAAACAGTCATAACACCAAAAGCAGATACAGAAATAGACCATGTAAATCTTTCCATCAATTTTAATACAAGCGTTACCATCCGTACTTTCGATATATAATTCTTGCAGCCAATATTTATACAAGAGCATAAAACACAACTTTTGCCAAGTCAAACATTCAACGATTGAAAATTTAAATTAAACCAATCATTCATACTTGTATCAAGGAATTCGTTTTCACGGTATTAGTAAAAGCTATCTTCTGAGATCAAACGATTCCGCCGCCTATGTTTACAGTGACTGAAATAACTGCTATATCAGATCAAAGTGGTTCTTCACTGATAAAATTGAGTTTACGATTGATTTGTTTAATTTTTTGTGACGGGGAAAAGTAGCATCATCGTCTGGCTAGCTTTTTCCCAACTATGTTAGGGTCGGCTTCCAGTCCAAGCGGATGCAGCTGAATACCATTATTAAACATGGAGCGACTGGTTACCAAGGCCTGCCCATCAGCTGCCTTATAAAAGACAAACGCTATGGATGCGACGCACTGTGGGTGGTCGCGTTCAGGACTTGGCATAAATTGGCATTCCAGTACGGTCTTACCTTAATTTCTGTTTCTTTGTTGATGTTCTTTTTTTTTATCTACTAACAGTGCCTATATAAGGATTTTGTGTGTTACTAACAGTACATGGACTACGTCTAAAATAAATGGTTCTCCTTTATTCATTTAACTGACTTTCTAATAAAATATACTTTAAAATATTAATTATTATGAATCACAAATAAGGATCTTGTTTTATTCTACTCCATCATTCTTATGGAATAAAGACACCAACAGATCTTAAACGGTCTACAGGGTAGAAAAGACATGGACGCATAGACTGGTACCAAGAGTTCGCTACATGGTTCGATAGAGAAGAAAAATTTCATGAAATCAAATGGGGGTGTTGAAATTTTTCTTCAATTTTTCCAAACTTCTACTTTTTTACTTATAATTTACACTGTAAAAATTCATGATTTTTTATCTAAGCCTATGAAATTTTAGATGAGAGACGTTAAGTATTAAATTTAAAAGAAATTAAGATTTTCTATCACTTTTTAATTTGGGGGGGGGGGGTCTGTTTTACTATCTGGGGAGGGGGCAGAATCAATGTACTGAATTCTCTGAAGTTTCTGCATGAATATCCTTTCCACCCTGTACAATTATGTGCTGATAACGTTCAGTTTCATATCGATATCAGTCCTAAGTCCTGACCTACCGGATAAAACGAACGTTGAACAATAATTACACATACAGTTTGCCAGATTATTTTAACGCAAACCTTGGTAAATTTAAGCAGCTGTCTAAGTACTCACATTATATTCCTTACTGTTACAAAAACATGCTACAACACGTTTCCATAGAAAACTCATAAACGAAATCTATCCGACCCAAGTAACGTTCTCATATTTTGTTTACAAAATGATTGTAAACGAGGGAAAATATGTAAATTTTGCGGTTTGGATCCCAGTAAATAGGGGCTGGGTTATATGTTACCAATGTTTGCGCATTGGCTCGAGAAATTTTGTGAATATTTTCAAGGACGAGGTATATTACCCCGGGGTAATATTGGTGGGTTGTGTGTCCTGGATCTAGTATGCAAAGGTATGTTGTTAATATTATTTGCCTTACATTGTAACTTGAAATGTTGCCATCAGTTTTTTTGGTCATTTTTAGGATTCCAAGGGTGCCAATGAGACCCTATTACTAAGCCTCCTCTACCCTTCCGTCTATCAATGGGGTGTATCTCATGAATCGTAATAGATAGACAGTTGAAATTCTCACAGAGTGTGTATGACTATTACCGCACTAACGATAAGAAATCTTAATAAAATAAAATGAAAAATTAAAGGCATGCATATAAGAAACGTTATATATTTTTAATCGTGTATCTACGGTACAGAGGCCAGCACATCAAGCTACCTCAATCCGTTAAATTTCTTTGACACTTTTTCAACTTTATCACAAAGCAATAAGGTGTCACAATCATGTTCAATTGGGAAAATTTAACAGTTTGGGGTAGCTTAATGTGCTGGTGTCTTTACGTAACTCTTCGGGTGCGAGTCCAACTCACACTTGACCGATTTTTTTGTCATTTTTCGGGCCTATGCTGTAATCATATTCTAAACTCGCGAACCAAGTAGGTAAATGGTTTTTTATCGAATTTGCCATCTTCGGTTGCTTAATTTATTAAGTTAGAGTTATTTTAGAACCAATTGAATGAAGAAGTAATGGATATTCAATGGAATACGCATATATCTCCAGTTCAATGCATTTAATTTGGTTTTCCGGTTTTATTAGAAATCTATTCTTATCTATTCTAATCATAATAAAGCTAATAAAAAAAAACAAAATGAAATAAATAATGCTAGACAATCCACACAGCATCATCTAGCCCCAAGCTAAGCAGAGCTTGTGTTATGGGTACTAGATGACTGATATACTTAATACAATACATTACATAGATAGATATTTTTTATTATACATAGCAAATACCCAGAACATCCGGAAAATAAAATTGTAGATCGTACAAACATTTGCACCAAGGCGGGAATCGAACCCGCAACCTCTTGCGCGACGCCCCATCGGTCGTTAAAAAAAGCTGAAGAGTTTGTTTGTTTGCTAGAACTTCCTAGTCTCTGGAGCCACCATTTAGAATTATATCATATTGTTAGCCCAATCCGTGAGGAATATTATAGGTAATTGTACAACCCTTAGATGCCGGTGAAACCGCAAGGCACACCTAGTATTAAATAAACGCTTTTTTTTTCTAAGAGAGGTTATGTTTCAGTACATAGTCACATAGTATTATGCCCTAAAAAGTTTCACAGCAGTCTGTGAGATAGGTACCTGTATTTTTCTTCGGATATCCATTCAGCAATAAACGAAACTATTATTCTCAACTCAGCATTTTTCTCCTGGTCTAGATTAGATTATTAAAAGATTTATAGATCCACGATTTACGACCACTGTCTCTTCGTTTCAAACAATCATTAGTTGGCCCAAAAAATATATCTTTTAACGCGTTTATGGCTTGATATGACTTCTTTTTTATGGTGTCTAGAAACTGTGGTGTTGGTGAAGAAATGGCTGTTTGTGGTAGCTCTAAAGGCCGGCGAGGCGTACTTTTGTTTGCAAATATCACCATTCGTGTCTCTAAAAATAAATTTGAAAACTAACATCTTAAGAAACTATCGCTTGACAGCTGGGTCAAGAGTCAATGCAGAAGGTGGTCGTCTTGGACACGGCACGCATTGTGAAGTTACTCTAGATCGAGAACTACCGTTAGCGTCGGTTTAAATATATTTTCAAAAAACTATTCGTTTTGTTTAATTTTGTTGAAATGTCTAAAAATATATGTAAAAATAAAGAATACGGAGAAAAAGAATCGAGAATAACCATTTTAAACCAAGTACTACAGTCCACATTGATGCTCTCTCGGACTAATAGAAGTTTATTTATTTTCTACTCAATTTGAACTATAGCAAGTTTGATATTCCTTGATAGCGTTTCGCCCGGTGTGCGCCGGCCCCAAGGGATCTCGTGCTGTACGCGGCTACGATCAATTGAAAAACGAATTGATATTTGCTAACTTTCATACATCAGGGATTCATCAGAGTTCATAAGACAAGTGTAGGTTTATTACCTCTTTGGTCCAGTAGTCGCAAGCGCTACTGTTAAACGTGAGGTCTTGAGTGATATTGGATTATTCAATTATGAATTTCCCAGCAGCAGCCCGGAGTCTGGCTTTGTGCCTGGATGGCAATGGGCTCTCACAAAACTGTTGAAATATGGATGTACTATAAGTAATTTAAAACGGTGATGTAGCGCAGACGTCAGTCGATAAATCTATGACAGGTGGCGTGTCATCCTGTCTGTCAGTCTGACAGCTACAAACAAAAACGCATAAATTTCCGTAAGGTATCCGTAATTGTGTTTCTTTTTTGTAAGACTATACGAGTTGATGACACATTATCTCTCCGTTTTGTTTAAAAACCCAACATAACCCAAATAACCCAACACCGGACCGGTAATGGTATGCGGTAGGTAAAAAACGATTGACGTGTTTTAGCGACATTTATACGATTTTTTTTTTTTTTTTTTTTTTTTTTTTTTTTTTTTTTTTTTTTTTTTTTTTTTTTTTTTTTTAGAAAAAAACGTTGCCCCACACTAGGAATTTCTCCTGTATCGTGGGTGCGTTTACAAACATTTAAACTCACATACACAAACAGCCAGACCCGGAACAACTACCTGCAGGCCATACACATATTTGTTCCGTGCGGGTATCGAACCCGCGACACGCGGCGCAGCAGTCAATCGCTCGGCCACTGCGCCAACCGTGTCGTCAAAATTAAACTTATAATTATTTATTGAGCATATAAAAAAAAAGAACCGACAACCACCGTCTGGCAGCAGCCCACCAGACACAACACACCTCTGGTCGCGGGAAACCTCCCTTCTCAATAGCGGATGAGGAACTTTACACCATGTTCCTCATACCTCAAACTATCTAGACTATTCCAATTCTCTAATCTATTTATAGACCATCGATCAATTAGGTATTCTCATTCAAAAATATCATAATTTAATTTCGGATCATGCTCAAGATAAATCTTAAAGATATTAAATGTTTATGACATCAGAATATTCGCGGCCCTAACTTTTATTACTGCAGTAGACACAAAGACCGTTGTGAAATACATTTGGGGGTTAACGGCCCGTTAGAGGTAATGACAGTGTTAATCTTCCGTTATCGATACTGATCATTGTTTAATGTTAATGTGTGTGTCAGTTAACAACTGTTCGGCCATTTTGTTTGATTGGTTGTGTGTAGCAGATACAAATTTGTATATTTTTAGGGTTCCATGCCCAAAAGGCGACAACGGGTCCTTATTACTAAGTCTTCGCATTTTATCCGTCCCTCTGTCTGTACGTCAGCGGGCATTAGGGTATAGTTTTCTATTGCTACAAACAACAAAAAACTAAATAAATAAAAACAGATTAAAAAAGAAGGGAGCTCCTGTACTAGAAACGCAACTTTTTCCACGTATTTGTTCGATTTTTTTTCCGAGAAGTTGGCAGAACTAATTTCACATAGAACAATGAAAAATGCACTATAGTAGAGCTTAAATAAAATAACCAGCAAACAACTAACTAACTAACTAGCTGTACTAAACTGTAGTCAAATTTACTTTGTACAATTTTTTTTTATGTTTTATAGTAAAATTTCATAAATTTAAGATAGTCAGCACAACACGTTAAACTAAGATGAAACCATCAACTCAAATGTTTACGGAGAATCTAAGATTAGTTTGGAACTAAGCCTTATTCCCCATTCACAATAGACCTAAGTGGACGTTGCATAATACAACGAACAGCCAATCGTATCGATTATTTTAAATTTGGAACATAGCTATACCAGTGAACCGGCACTCCATATTTAAATAAATAACGAATAAATTTTCAGTACGCTATTTTCAAATTTATTTAAGTCCCTGGGAAGAGCATAAATTTAATTTGCTAGGTCAGTGGGATTAATAAAGTATGTCTTGACTTGACGCTTGTGGGGTCAGCTGAGATATAGGTTACTCCCGCATTAGACTAGGCTGGAAATGAGATTAGCTACTTCAACTTTGATATTTTGCTAGAAATGGAAAAATTAATTCGGTGGCCGCTTGAAAATTAAATTTAACTGAGCTGTTAGAGACTAATTGCTGTAGACTTTGAAATGACGAGAAACATTTAGACTTTCAGAGGAGTTTTCAAACTAGTTTAATTTTTACCGTGTTTTCGGGTACCGTATTATTTTTAGACCTTGAGACCTCTATTTTTCTTTCTAGAGATTTATTTAGTTTCATCATAAACATATGCTAAGCCTTTTTCCATTTATGTGGTGGTTGGCTCCCAGAGTTCAGATTGAATATAGCAAGTGGTATCGTGTTACCCAGTAATTGTACTGGGTATGCGATACCATTTGGTCAGACTAGTTGTTAAGCTTTCTGAGGCACGGAGGGGTCTTGATATGAAAGGGATGGAGGGACCAATCCACAGACCGACCTCGGCAAGTGTACCTTAGACTTCGATCGACCCGAGGTGATAGTATTATTAAGCGAGAAGCGCCTAATTTGATTTAATCTAACAGTGTTAATTTTTTAATATTTTTAACCCTTGCGCGATTTAAATTGGTGGGGACTTTTTGGAACTGCAACAACACGCCCTATCGTCACAACCATCGATGAGAGTTTGCTGATGCTACAACTATCAATCGGACGACGACGTGTGTCTCAGTTCCAAAACCTGGCATCCGATTCTATTCGCCCACGGTTTCTACTGAGTTCATGTTATAAATTTGGAGAAATCACAGTGAATTGTAAGATATTTACGGTGAAATCTTAGTCATGCAGTATTTTACAATCACCAACGGAAATGTACTGTAAGAACAAACGATAAATAATATGATTTAAATTTGTATAGATAATAAAATTGGTGCAAGACGTAAAACTGCGCCGGTACAGACACATCTTTAAAACGGTCCAAACCAGTGGGTTTTCTTTTATTTTCGTTGTAGTTAATGTTCTGGCGTTGTTTATCGCTTGTTTTCTATTATTGTGATTTATGCGGTATTGTAAAATAATCTGGCGTGACGTCATTGTTGTATGACTTATCTTACGCTCTCACACACACACATACAACACGTATTGTGTTACGTATGTACGTCACAAATTTAACTCGTTGGATTGTGATTTGTTGTTTTCTTCTCAAGACTAGTGATACAAGCGCTGCTTTTTGGGAAGGTCAACAATACAACTCTTTGCTTCAACTGTTTCGACTGCCTCGTTGGTCTACGGGTTGCAAACTCGACTGCTATACTTAGGCACACATTTTCCCTTGAACCCTTCGGGGAAATACCGGTGTAATGTTATGTCAACAATACAAAAAACATTGTGAAGTGCAAACTAAATTGCTTAATGTAAGATTACTAATAAAAGAATAATGAAAAAGCCTTCAAATTCATGCTGACATCCTAAGTGGTACAAAAATGTTACTTCTGCGAAAAAAAAACAAAAAAAAAACAAAACACTAATTTATTTTATTATGTAAATACTTGTTGATACTCTTCCATCAATAAGAAGTTGTTATGTAATACATTAAATTTAGATATCTCCATCTATGAGATTTTGGCAAAAAGTTTTAAAAAGAAACTTCCCCATTTTATTTTTAAAAGGCCAAAAATCTTCTTTTTCTCGATAATTAGTAAAACTTGTTAAAAATGTTTTTTTTTTTGTGATGCAGTATTTCTATTTTAGAGGTAAAGTAATCGAATAGTTTCTATATCTAATTATGTAATGGGAGACTTTTAAAAGTTAACGTCTTGTCTATACTTCTATACCCTAAAATTATAAATTTGTTTGTAAGTTTGTATGTAGTGGATAATCTCCGGAACGCATGATCCAACTCTAAAATGATTCCTAATGATTCCTGAGTGCTATATGCTATAGGCTATTATTATCAAAAACACGCCTAAAAGTGGGTTGAGGAGATGTTACCATTCAAAGGTACAAAATCCACGCGGATGTTGATGAAGTGCTAGTGAATATAATATAATAATAATAAATATAAATAAATATTGCTGGACAATCCACACAGCATCATCTAGCCCCAAGATAAGCAGAGCTTGTGTTATGGGTACTAGATGACTGATATACTTAATACAATACATTACATAGATAGATATTTTTTATTATACATAGCAAATACCCAGAACACCCGGAACAAATATTTGTAGCTCGTACAAACATTTGTCCCAAGGCGGGAATGGAACCCGCAACCTCTTGCGTCGCAGGCGGACCTTCGCCCGCCGCGCCACATCGGTCGTCAAACTAAACTATGTCAACAAAAATATGTTATTGTAAGAAACTATTTAAGCTAAGTTTAAATAAAGATGATGATTCATTTCTAATCCAAAGAGACCTTGAAATCAGCTGATGCGCAACAGATTTATATTAACTGCCCATCGTGAGCATACGTCAGAGTTTCGGTAATAAAACTGTCTACGACACCCGTAACGAGGCAACCCTTGGAATATCGGTAAACAAATAAATATCAGCAATTGGCTTAATAAAAACAGCCGCACGGGTTGATCAAAGGTGAAGCTACGCTTGCCGGGGTCAGTCTGTGGATGGGTGACTGTTCGTAACATATCCAGACTGCTCCGTGTTTCAGAAGCCGTTTGGTCCTTGGTTGTCACTTGTAGATCTTAGACAGTCGATTCAGAAGCCCGAAAGTCTGACAACCAGTCTTACCAAGGGGTATCGTGTTGCCCAGTTACTGGGTTGTGTAGGTCAGAAAGGCATTCGCTCCATGTAAAATATTGGTATTCAGCTGGATCCGGTTAGACTGGAAGCCGACCCCAACGTAGTTTGGAAAAGGCCAGGCAGATGATGATGATGATGAAATAAATGTCAGCAATTTCACTCAAATACGAAATAATTGCGGATAATTATGGCATAAGATTGAAACGAAAGAACGAAATGAAAAGAGTATACTTAGATGGTTTGGTCACGTTGAAAGGTAGAATGTAAGACGACTAACAAAAGGTATTTATTTATGAGGTAGATGTAAATGGAAACACCGGGAGGGGGCGCCTTATAAGGACATGCCTTATTGGTGATTTATTTCAGAGAGGTCAGGTGCGTAGTACTCGCAACCGGCGTCCGTGTATGACCAGATGTATGAACGTAAACGAAGCAAAAGGCTTGTAAAGGGAAGAGATGAGAGATGCGGTTTGACGACACGGTTGGCGCGGTGGTGGAGCCATCGCCTGCTGCACCGCGTGTTGTGGGTTCGATCCCCACACGGAACAAATATTTGTATGGCCTACAGGTAGTTGTTCCGGGTCTGGCTGTTTGTGTATGTGAGTTTAAATGTTTGTAAACGCACCCACGATACAGGAGAAATTCCTAGTGTGGGGCAACGTTTTTAAAAAAAAAAGAAAAACTAATAAATGTACCACTCAACGCAAGAGTGACAAGGCGAGAGAGTCCCGATCCATCCCCGGTGGCGACTGGACGTCACCCTTGGGTTTTTGTGTACTTCCTGATTTGTGACTGGGAATCACAAATCAGGAAGTACACAAAAACCCATAAGTGAACACCACATAGTTTCAAATTAATACCTCTAAAAAAAACGGTTAAAACGAGTCTTGACAGACAGAAAGACGGATAATGATGTGACCCTATAAGCGTTCCGTTTTTTTTCCTTATGAGGTACAGAACCCACTATCCTAGTGGACATCACGTCATTGGAAAATTTCAAAACATCCTAAATGAGAACAAAGATGGAATTATGGAATGTTGACAACATTCCATAATTATATTATTATCTAATACCAACATAATCAAGTAAAATAATAAATAAATAATAATACTGGACAATCCACACAGCATCATCTAGCCCCAAGCTAAGCAGAGCTTGTGTTATGGGTACTAGATGACTAATACACTTAATACAATACATTACATAGATAGATATTTTTTTTATTATACATAGCAAATACCCAGAACACCTGGAACAAATATTTGTAGATCGTACAAACATTTGTCCCAAGGCGGGAATTGAACCCGCAACCTCCTGCGTCGCAGGCGGACCTTCGCCCACTGCGCCACATCGGTCGTCAAGTGACCTTACCTTTCATTAATCCTGTATCAACACTCTCGACGCCAACTGAAATTTACAACATAAATTATATTATTACAGTCTGTTTATTATTCACGAAGAGAATGAGGTATTAACAAAATACCGTGCATATTGCGTTTCGTAATTGGATGCAGAATATACAAGCAAAGCAATGAAGGATTTATACGTTTTTATTAGAAGTCTGTTGCTTAATGAGTTTGTTCAGGGAATGGTAACGTAGCTGAGCTGTGGTCTGGTTTCAGGAGAAATCTATATTCATTCTTTAAAAAAAAAAAACGTTGCCCCACATTAGGAATTTCCCCTGTTTCGTGAGTGCGTTGACAAACATTTAAAGTCATATACACGAACAGCCAGATCCGTAACAATAAAAACAACCTGTAACCGTTATAAAACAACCTCTAGGCCATATTTGTACCGTGCGGGAATGGAACCTACGACACGAGGCGCAGCATTCGATCGCTCAGCCACTGCACCAACCGTGCCGTCCATGTCATGTCTGTGTCGTATATTTATACCAAAGTGTAAAATCTGTATAATATTATAAATGTGAAAGTTTGTGAGGGTGTATTAATAGCATTTTTTTCCTTATTCGATTTATACAGATACATACGAAGACAAAGTCGCGGGTGATTGTGGTAGTAAATAAAAATACTTGTTTTTGTAACTAAATAAATTCTCGGGAAATAATAATTGTTAAATAATAATTTACACATCTATACATATACATATAAACTAGTGTTGTTGTGTTTTTTTTTTTTTTTAGAATAAAACGTTGCCCCGCACTAGGAATTTATCCTGTATCGTGGGTGCGTTTACAAACATTCAAACTCACATACACAAACAGCCAGACCCGGAACAACTACCTGTAGGCCATACAAATATTTGATCCGTGCGGGAATCGAACCCACGACACGCGGCGCAGCAGTCAATCGCTTAGCCACTGCGCCAACCGTGCCGTCAAAGTTAAAGTTAAGTTACCCTGAAGGTTCGTAGTTACCGGGTAAAACCATAGAGCACAACAACTTCTAAATATGTTTACTTCGTGGCAGTTTCATACGAGCAAACCTGGCTAATAATCCTTCGACCAGACAGCGTAATCCCAACATAATCATACAAACAAATTAATATCGAACCGACGCAGCTCGTATTGGTTAATATTATGTAAATAAGCAGTCATGCGCGATGCATTCCGGGAAGACTGTTCCATTTTAATGTGTTTCAATTCCTATCGATGATATAATTAGACGGGAATATGAAGGTTATCGATATTGGTTGGGGATTCTGATCGTAAATTTGTCTTCCTGTTTGGTTTCTGTTTTGAAATTGAGTATGCATATCACTATAGGATGCACATTAGTACACAAAACACAGATCAGCTTTGTGTTAAATAGTTCTTCTGCAATTCATCTGTATCCATGCGGAGCGGGGGAAGAATTCTCGTTAAAGTTCCGCATTTTGCAGATTTATGATTCTGTTATAACCCTAGGTATTTTTTTTTTTTTTTTTTTTTAAACGTTGCCCCACACTAGGAATTTCTCCTGTATCGTGGGTGCGTTTACAAACATTTAAACTCACATACACAAACAGCCAGACCCGGAACAACTACCTGTAGGTCATACAAATATAAGTTCCGTGCGGGGATCGTACCCACAACACGCGGCGCAGCAGCCGATGGCTCAACCACTGCGCCAACCGTGTCGTCAACATTGTTTTTTCTATAGTCTACCTTCGCTTCACCATTTATTTATTTATTTATTAATAAAGGTATACCAACAGCTTCTGTATATAAAATATCGAATTAAATAGTAATGAGTAATAGGCTTATACAGTTGCCAATAACAGGTGAACCAACATTCAAACATAATAGTAAACTATACAGAGAAATAACAAAAATTGCAATTATGCTTAATTAAACAAATTATTAAATTAACAATCATGAGAATAAATGAATGAAGAATAAAGAAAAAAAAAAAAAAAACGAATAACACTAATAAGTAAAAGTTACAAAGAAAAAGGTTGCAAGATAATTATATACTAACACAGTTAATTCAATTAATCTTATGTTGTATCCTTTGGGACTTTAGAATTTAATATGTGGGTTCTAAAGATATTCATGGAGTCATGATATATGTCAACATCTGAATTGGATTTTGTATATGAATTCATCTCTTTACTGAACCTATTGAGAGGTGAGTTGGTCCTATATTTGTGTTGGATGCTTTAGTGTGGAATAGATGGGTAATGGGATATCTGGGTATTTTATGGGGGACTTTTATTCCAATTTGTTCTACTAATTTATCACAGTCCAGTCTATTGTTAACCAATTTGAAAAGGAACTTGAGATCCTGCACCAGTCGACGGTCGCGCAGTGTTTTCATTTTGTAGCATTGAATGCGTTGTTCGTATGGACATCGTGGAGATATATCACCGAAGGTATATGCTAGGTGTTTTGTGAAGGCCCTTTGTATGCTTTCTACTCTTTGTGAGTGTACTGCGTAGTGCGGGTTCCATACAACGCTGGCAAACTCAAGGTGGCTCCGAACTAAGGCATTATACAGCACAATTTTTGTTCTCACAAGTCTAAACCCTTTAGTGCTTCTCTTAAGAAATCCTAGTAGCCGTGCCGATTTCGTAACGACGTTATCAATGTGACTTCTGAAGTTGACTTTACTGACCATGATGATGCCAAGATCGCGAACCTCATTTACAGATTCCAATAAAGCTCCTTTTATGTTATATGAGACAGTATTAGAAAGTTTTTTTCTCGTGAATCGTATATGGCTACATTTATCTACATTAAGTTTCATGTGATTAAGGCTGCACCAGTGATCTATTCTATCTAAGTCCTCTTGAATTAGGATTGCATCTGCATTTGAAGTTATAGATTTATACATTTTGAGATCGTCGGCAAACATTAGATATTTACAATGATGGATTTGCAGTAATATCGTTAATAAACAGTAAAAACAAAATCGGTGCAAGGTGAGAACCCTGGGGAACTCCTGACTCGGCATAATATGGGTAGGATTCGTAACCATTCACAACAAGAGTTTGCGATCTATGTAATAAATAAGAAGTAAACCAGTTTAAAATTGAGCCATGTATACCATTATATTCTAACTTGGACAGTAACAGAGAATGGTCAACTTTGTCAAACGCACTGCTAAAGTCCGTGTACACGGCATCTACTTCTTGTCTTTTGTCAAGAGCTAAGGTTACATCCGACACAAACTCTACGAGGTTTGTTTCTACGCTGCGTCCAGCTTTAAAGCCATGCTGACTTGGTGAAACAATTCTGTCAATGTGGCGAGTTATAATTGGACAGACAAGAGACTCGAATATCTTTGAAAAACATGATAATATTGAAATAGGGCGGTAATTTTTAACATTAGCAGGATCTCCTTTTTTAAAAACTGGGACAATTCTTGCGTTTTTCCATACATCGGGGAAGATTCCTTCAGCAAGAGAAGAATTAAATATAATCAACAACGGTAGGGCGAGTTCATGGCAGCAGCGTTTTATAAACAAGGGTGGTATACAGTCAGGTCCAGCACCTTTGGAAGCATCTATGAGTTTGAGTTTGTTGAAAATTTGTTTTTCCGTGAATTTAATAGTGCTTAGGATAGAGTCAATACCTGAAAACCCATGAGAAGTATTATAAGCTGTGGCTGGATTTTGATGAAAAACAGAAACAAATTGATCTGCAAAGAGGTTGGCAATATCTGGACCACTGCTAGCTACCTTATCATTCATAAACATGTCAGCAGGTATGCAAGATTCCCCGCGCTGTTTATCCTTTATGAATCGCCAGAATGCTTTAGGGTTTTTGGGAATATCATACAAAAGACGTGCACTGTTTAACATAGGCCTTCCCCAAAGATTTGCACAAGGATCGATCCTGCCCTCACCCTTCGGCTTCCTACGATCTTAACCAGATTTGCGGTCCACTTTGTGGAGGGCTACGCATGGAGCGTCTTCAGGTACGCGGTTGTCACACCAGAACCCTTTCACCCCAACGGCAAATGGTTCAGCGAGCGGTTGCCCGTGAGAAATACTGTTATTCAGCTGCAAATGGGTAGACTGCACGAAAAATCTAATGTAGTCGGGAAAAGGCTGAACAGATTAAAAGATTCGTATAGCTCTGGACAGAACCGTCTTTGGGGGTTTGAAGAACAGGGTGTAAAGTTCTTCATCCACTATAGAAAAGGAAGGATGCTGCATCCAGACAGCTGGTGGGCTACTGCCCAACTTTTTTTTTTTTTTTTTGGAATGGGCATCTCTCAGTTTATCCTTTAGGGATATTTACTGCTCAACCGAACTTTCCTGTGGGGGGCTTAATTAAAATTAAGGCCTCCAGCCAGGCATAAAAACTTATAAGCTAAGCGACTATCGCTAAGGGCACCCCCTGCGGGGTACGAACCTCGGCTTAGGACGTCGCTGAAGAGGACAGCAAGGGACAGGCTGGATCTGATTGTTCCATTATTTAGGGACATTTCAAACATTAATCGGCTCAGCTTCGCGGGCTGGCTCTAGCAAAGGGTCGGGAGGGGGGCATTGACGGGGTCGTCGCGACGGGCCTCGCTACTGCCCAACGGCTGTTGTCGGGCTCTTATATAATATGCTCAGTCGCGTGGAAAACTTTAATATCGCGATGTAGGAAATGTCAGATTTAGTTCGTATGTGGCGAGATAGATGTCGCTATAAGTCCATTGAACTTCTGGACGTCTCCTGTTATACGCCATACCCTCAAGGGTTACAATCCCAAATCATCCATGTCCCGACTAACGTTACCCTAAGCAAACAATCTTACAAGGATAAACATCTCACAATACACGTAATATATATGAGATAGTTTGAGTTTCCTAGAAGGGAATCAGTAAACTCGCTATTTACAAAATGTATGTTGGGTTGATTACAAATGTAAAGTACGTTGTCTCAAGAATCGATTTAAGTTTACATTTACTGTCGTAACATCACGCCATCTTACTGCTAAGGGTAAGGCCTAAAATACATTAACTAGACACATTAATATGAAATATTAGGACGTCTGGATTTCTGTTCGGTTAGTGGCAAAAGGCTCGCCTCCTATTTCGTGGGACTTGAAAATAACTTGCAAAATGTGGGCGTTCCTACTATAGCTGCATCTCTACCTAGCCTTTCGAAGAAAACACGTGATGTGTTACAATTTCACGATCAAACAAACAACTATAGAAACGTCACAACCTAACACATAAAGTGCCCCAAAGCATTGTATTTTATTGCTCCAACATTGTTGATAGTTACTACCGTGTAAATATCGGTGTTAAACTATGTACAGGGTGATAGGTAGAACGATGTACATAATTCAAGGGTGATATAATAGGAGAATAGAATATCTTTGACTACAGGCTCCACTCTTAAATCGCGAAAAATAATTGCTTCAATTATTTTTTGGCGAAAATGGATGTCCCTGTCTCTGTGTCTACCTACATTTAGTCAAAAAGTATTGGGAATGGAGGATATGTTTATGGTATTCGTAAAAACAAAAAAATGAATTTGGTTTTTTTTTTAGATTTTTGTTTCAATTTTTTATTTTTTTTTCTTGTTGTTACATTGGCACAACTGTTTTCCATTTTGGCGCGGAGTTCAAGATGCATCTGTTATTTAGATTATATCATATCTAGTGTGTGTTGCGGATATCATAATAGACAAAAACATCGAACAAAGAGTTTGTCTTACATTTTGCATCGCCAATAGAATTTTGTGTTCAGAGTCACTGAAAATATTAAAGAAGGCTTTACGATGATTCGACTTGAAAATTACGGAACAGCAGTTATTTTTTTTTGTGATTTCAACGTTGGTCTCATAGTGAAAAGTTGATCATTTTCATGATTAGCACACTCTCCACTCCTCCTCTCCTCTTTGTCCGCGTCCAGTGTTCCACCTAACACCCTGTATTAATATACAGGGTGTTAGGTGTCGCATCTTAGTACACTATTACTAAGATGCGAATATATGTGTAATATTAGTTCTCTTGAATAATTCAGTTTTATCCTTAAGGTGAGTAAAGACAGTGATATATTCAACACTGTCTTCTTATTGGCTCATAAATATCAAACTATTGGATGTTTTCCTGGCGTCGTAAAGATTACCTTGGGGATGAAGTCTCAATATCTATTGGAGATGTTGACGAAGCTCTTTGTTAAGATCGTTGTTAGGGTTCCACATCAAAGTTGGAAAAAAGGTTGAATTACCTTTTTTACAACAGGGTAGTGTCCCTGTGTCCTTAAAAATTCTGATTGGTCCGAAAGTTGGATTACTCGAAAATACTAGACACGTTTTTATCTTTTGTCACGTAAACCAAAAAGGCGTCACGCCGTATGCCGTACACTTTTAACGTAACAGTGAGTGACGTCACAAGGCCCTTCTCCTGAACTATTATTATTATTCATTTATTTCAGACAATGTCCATATTACTTACACAAAATTAAATATAATATTAAAACTACTATACATTAAAATTACATACACAATGACACACACAAATAAATTAAATACACAATGTCATAAATGTTTTAATACCAAACATATTATTACATACTTAATGAATTATATTTATAATTATTATTATTATTATTTATTTATTTGTCAGAAAACAATGATCCATAATGGTTAGTAACAAAAGTTAGTAAAAAAACTATGATCTGCTATATCATAGTCACTTTTTATTGATTTGAGTAAGCAACAAATACGTGTCCAATATTTTTTGTTATTCTTACTGACGGACAAAATATACTTAATATATTTAACCCAGGACAGATCCCTATTATGATGTGGAGTCTGTTCTTCTTGAACGTCACATCAATTTTTTTTTAAGGGATTACACATGCTGTTGTTGGCTTCCAGTCTAATCGGATGCAGATAGATACCAGTATTTTACATGGACCAACAGCCTTTCAGAACTCCACATACCGGTTACTAGATACCACGATAGTCTTTGGTAAGACAGGTTGTCAGACTTCGAACTTCTGACACCCGTAACAACAAGGCTATTCATAAAGTCTATTAAATTCATAGCTAGCGTATCTGACTCATCTTCTGCCTAACCTTTTCCCAACTATGTAGTTTAACATGAAACTGATTTCCACAATCTAGTTACTGGACAATACAATACCCCTTGGTAAGACTGGTTGTCAGACTTTCGGGCTTCTGAATCGACTGTCTAAGATCTACAAGTGACAACTCGGACCAAACGGCTTCTGAGGCACGGAGGAGTCTGGATATGTTACGAACGGTCATCCATCCAAAGACTGACCCCGGCAAGCATAGCTTAGCATTCGATCGACCAGTGCGGCTGATTTTTATTGAGACACGAGCTCCTACACATATGTATCTGGAGAAATGTGGTTGTCACTGTTGGCAAACCTCTGCCAAACTCTTTGGGGAATACCTACAGGCATTTTTACTAGCACTATCATTCCTTTTTTGTCTCATAATATACAAGTCCTCTAGGTCAAATAAATATTTATTTATTTCTTTTCTTTCTTTATGTAATGACTACGTACAATTAAAACTACTTAAACAACTACTCTCTCCAAGAACAAATCTTTGTAGCAAATAAGGTTTCCACCTTCACCGTAAAAGCCCTATAAGAATAAACAGCTCACTCACGATAGTATTGCTCATAAAGATTTCTTTTATACGGGGCCGTATCGTTTTCACTTGGGCGATACGGGACCCTAATAAAATGGTTTCCCTTTGCCTAATGGCCTAACAACTTGCTTTTTTGTGTATGGTCAAAGGAAATTACAGGTAGACTGGGTAATTTGTTTGCCGTAGGATTTGGAAGATTGGCTACGTTGTGATTTCTTATAGTATCACAATATTATTTCAAACTAGTGACCCGCCCCGGCTTCGCACGGACGCTAACAATTTTTTACCCGGTGGAATTTTCAGAAAAAAAAATCCTTTAGACCTTGTCCAAAGAATTAGAACATAACAAAAACAATATTGTTAAATCTGTCTCAGGCCGTTCTCAAGTCATGATTTTTCACACATAAATTATTAATAATTTTTGATTTATACGGAATATATTAATATGTATTTAAATCTCATTGATAATTTACAAAGGGAGACAACTGGATATGGATAGATAGAGTATTTTTTTAATGATGTGAAAATATGATGTCAGAATTTTACTGCATTTTAGTCTGTTTTTTTAAGTTTTTAGTTACTTAAATTCTAAAAATAAGTTTGAAGATTTGGTGGGTATAAAAATAACCAATATTTGACAGTGGTTTAACCTCTGATCTTTCTGTATGTTAACACCATTTTTAATTTGGCATTAATCACTACAATGACTGCATAGTTGGTCTAATGGTCGCATGTGCTATCGTTCAGCATGAGGTTCTAGGTTCAAGTACCAGGTTGGGCAGCGTGTTATTGAGTCCTTCCATCTAGAATTTCTGAGTAGTAGCTCGGTGTTGGGATTTATGCTCGATTGATGGCATTACGTTCTCCCCTAATTACATGGGACTTTGAATCATAACCCATGAAAATGCGGCTGCATTTCCCCACCCGGGGTAATGCGGGCGTTATGAATGTTATCACTATAATAACTATATTTTTAACTTGTAATGAGCCGTATAAAGAATATCTAAACTGGGATGTTGGAACTAACAACAACTTTTGCATCCAGGTTGTAAAATCTTTACCAACTTTGTAATTGCCTAGTACGCAATCAATAGCAATGGCGATCGTTTTGACAGTCAGACAACATTCATTGCTTTATTTACGTTGTGGAGCAAACCAGTTGTTCAAACATATGTAGCAACGGAGTAGCAATTTTCTTCAAAATCTTTTGAATTGTGACTGAAAGTGTGTTACGCAAATGGGATGCAGTTTAGATGAATACAAATGTAAATTAGACGACATAAGTAATTTCAAGGCTATAGGAGTTTCATTTATCATCATTCTACCGCCCTTATTCCAAATTAATTGGGGTCAGGGTAGCATGTCATCACATCTCAAAAGTCACCTTCTTCCTAGCCATATCATCTTTCACACAATCCATCCATCCTGCTTGATAAAGAGGGAAGTGGAAATTATGTATTTTTCTAACTCCACCGCTGGGATCCAAGATAATTGAATCGTTTCTCGACTCGTCGGGCTTCATTGTCGCGACGCTTTTCTGGTGGTCTCCACTGTTGATTGTGGTTTTCAGGAGTTGCAGTAGTTTGGGTATACCCAAACCACTAGTATGGCGGGCTTGTCCCATTAAAAAAAAACACACCCTCCATGGTTCCTTTGGTCTTCCTCTGCAGTCGTAACCCTCCACATTTATACTCAAAACTTGCATCACAACATAATCCTCATTCCTCCACATCACTTGCCCATACTATGACAACGTAGGCATTTCAAGTAAAACGGCTACTTTGTAGTAGGATGTCATTTAATAATTCATTTATTTGATTAATTGTAAAATTGTTTCGGAAGTCAGCGCCTTCAAATTTTTTTTTTGTTAAAAACATTGCCCCACACTAGGAATTTCTCCTGTATCGTGGGCGCGGTTACAAACATTCAAACTCACATACACAAACAGCCAGACCCGGAACAACTACCTGTAGTCCATACAAATATTTGTTCCGTGCGGGAATCGAACCCACGACACTAGGCGCAGCAGTCAATCGCTCAGCCACTGCGCCAACCGTGCCGTCGTTTTTTTTCTATTTAAGATCGACTTCCGAAACACTGTGACTTCATATATTTATTTGACTTCCACTGTAATACAGGGTAGAAAGAAATAATATTTCGTCAAGAAGCGAAACTGGACGTTTCCAACGACCGTAAGCTGGTGGGATTGTTGGTACAAGCACGGAACTATCGCCCTTATGAACATGTCAGCCGTGTAGGAGGGAGCGATTGACTGGACTTTATTGTTATATTAGTCAGTCTTTAACTCTCTCCCATATGGTTGGTATGAACTCATCGTCATCATCCACGTGCTGCGCCCGAGTCGTCCGCGGATTCACCTTCAACATGATACAGTCAGCAGTGACGTCAGAGATTATGCAAGCTGTTTTTGTTATTTCAATCAAATTTAAAATCGTTTTTTTTTTGTTTTTTTATTTTGTTTTTATTTTCTACAATGTTCATACGGCTTCACAGCAAAACGTAGCGCACATATAATTATCCTTAAGACCTTTATGTAAAAACCTATGTTTCACAAATAAATATTATAATTCTGATTCTTATACCTAAAGCCTGATTTACATGGTGCGACTAAAGCTCTGGTCAAACTGTGGCAGTAGCCGCGCGGGATGCGGGATAAAATTAATAACACTTACTTAAGGAGATGTCAGCAACAAGGAGATGTCAGCAACTGTAGGGACCCAGCAGGGTCGAAGCCTACCGGGGCCAAGGGTCTGATTCTGAAAGGAAGACTCGGCCCTGGTACGAAAGGCAACGAAGGAACAGGAGTGGGTTTTTAGTCAGTAAAAGTCTGACACTATCTTCCGCCTCGCCCAAGAGCGGGGGATGTCATAAGATGATTTTCCCACCACAAAAAAAAATAATAAAAAATAACACTTACTTGTGTGGAGGTGTTTAAACTGTCGCAAACACTCGGGTGAATTCCTAATCGTTGAAATTTATTTATTTATTTATTTATAATAAGAAATAATCGGCGCGTCACCATCACATCCCACGCGGGATTCGTCTGAGTTTCATCAGATCTTTAAATGCCGGTAGTGTATCTTACGATGAAACAACAATATAATTTGTACAATATTATTATTTTGTTATTTATGTTTATTGTTTTATTGCATGCCATGTACAGAGGTCAGCTGGCACATCAAGCTATGATGATCTGTCACATTTCTTTGATAGTTTTTCAACTTTATAACAAAAGAATAAGGTTCATGTTCAATTTGGAAAATTTGACGGTTTGGGATAGCTTGATGTGATGGCTAACTTGGATCGTGTAGATGGGATTATCATTGCGCAATTTTTACCGCGTACGAAAACTTTTTTTTTTTTTTTTTTTTTTAAACATTGCCCCACACTAGGAATTTCTCCTGTATCGTGGGTGCGTTTACAAACATTTAAACTCACATACACAAACAGCCAGACCCGGAACAACTACCTG
Organism: Phlogophora meticulosa; assembly: GCA_905147745.2. NCBI lineage: Eukaryota > Metazoa > Arthropoda > Insecta > Lepidoptera > Noctuidae > Phlogophora > Phlogophora meticulosa. The sequence continues at coordinate 1,881,192 of LR990535.1, read as the reverse complement.
TAGGTCATACAAATATTTGTTCCGTGTGGGGATCGAACCCACAACACGCGGCGCAGCAGCCGATGGCTCAACCACCGCGCCAACCGTGTCGTCTTGCTGCGCCGACCCCAAATAAATTGGGATAAGGGCAGGAGCATGATGATGATGAATTTTTACCGCGTACGGATTAGAAATGTCGCATCTCATTTCTATACCCTTCACAGGCTAAAAAACACGTGAAGTAAACCAATTTGATCCCAAACTTGATCCTAAACTTATTTCATCGATATTTCTATCACACCTAATTCCTACAACAAAAAGCCAATAAAACGACGTTCAATTTCGTAACCCTCAAAGGAGAAATCTTTTATCTTTTATTTTTTCTAAAACATTTCTTTTACCAAAGTTTAGGAGGCGTCTCCTATCTCTTTTATTCCATTTATTTTGGGTATAATATTCGCCGATATGAGAAAGCTATATTTTTATTGAGAAAAATTGTTTTTATTACTTATCTGCCAGATAAATTGTTTATTTTGGGGGAGGAAGGGTGTTGGGTAAATATAATGTGTGTGAATATGATGAATCACACAGTTCCTTATTAATGGGGAAAACTTGTGGGACAAAATTGCTCTTTCTATTAACAAAATGAGAGTTAGAATTAGATCCTTTTGTTTTATATTTTGATTTTATTTTTTATTGTTTTGTTCCTCTTTTCTTTTGTTTTTTTAATCTGTGCGTTTACCTGATAAAATGTTTATTTTTATTTTCTTTATTTTCTTTTTCTTATAACTTAACATAATTATGTTATATTATATTAACTGCTTACATCTGTATTATAACTGCGTTGTGGTATTTTTACTCCAAGTTGAAATATCGCAGGATATGCTGAGATAGAAGCCTTTTAGGTCACGCACAGGTCCATTTTTTTTTATTTTTTTTTTATTTTATGTTTAGAATTTAAATAATAAATAATAAATAAATATTGCTGGACAATCCACACAGCATCATTTAACCTCAAGCTAAGCAGAGCTTGTGTTATGGGTACTAGATGACTGATATACTTAATACAATACATTACATAGATAGATATTTTTATTATATTAGGTCTTTACCTATGAAATTGCCGTTCTGCAGTACTGGCCATTTCAAATCAAAATATTTTTTGTTTGGCTAAGAATTCTAATTTCAAATTAATTTTATTTTAAAAACATGGTTTTTTTTTTCCAAAAGTAGTCATTTGTTTATTGATTAGTGTTACATTTTCATCGCATTTAAATCTTTTTCGTCATCATGGATACGTTAAAAATTCGAGTAATTATGGAATATGAGTACCGTCGTGGCAGCAACGCGGCACAAGCGGCACGCAACATCAACGACGTTTACGGAGCTAACACTACAAACCAACGCACTACCTGTTATTGGTTTGCTCGCTTCCGTTCTGGAAATTTCGACCTGAAAAATGAACCTCGCGGTCGTCCGAAGACTTTGGTCGACAATGACGAATTAAAGGCGATTGTGGAAGCTGATGATACACAATCTACGGCTGAATTAGCAGCAGCTTTCGACGTTAGCGTCAAAACAATATTGGTCCATTTGCGTCAAATTGGCAAGGTAAAAAAGCTTGACAAATGGGTTCCCCACGGACTCAATGATCGCCAGCGCGAAGTACGCGTCGAGACGTGCCTTGCACTGCTCAACAGACACACAAATGAAGGAATTTTGAACCGCATTGTTACCTGCGATGAAAAATGGATTCTGTTTGATAACCGCAAGCGCTCAGCAAGTTGGTTGGATCCTGGTTCAGCACCTAAACAATGCCCTAAACGAAAACTTACCCCAAGAAAAGTGATGGTCACTGTTTGGTGGTCTAGCGCCGGTGTGATTCAACACAGCTTCTTACCAAACGGGGTGAGCATTACTGCAGATGTGTACTGTGAAGAATTGAACACAATGATGGAGAAGCTGGCACATCTCCAACCAGCATTGGTCAATCGCTCGTCTCCGCTGCTCCTGCACGACAACGCGCGACCTCATACTGCACAGCAGACGGTCTCCAAGTTGCAAGAACTGGGGTTGGAAGCTCTCCGTCATCCGCCCTACTCACCAGACCTTGCGCCTACAGACTACTACTTTTTCCAGAATTTGGATAACTTCTTGGCGGGAAAAAAATTCAATACCCGAGAGGCAGTACAAAATGCCTTTGAAGAATTTGTTGCCTCCCGTCCAGCTGATTTCTTTAAGAAGGGCATCAATAAACTGCCACTGCGTTGGCAAAGATGCATTGATTGCATGGGTGATTACTTCGATTAATACAAATAAAAAATACATGAAAAAAATTCATTTAATTTTTTTCATACAAAACGGCAATTTCATAGGTAAAGACCTATTATATAGCAAATACCCAGAACACCCGGATCAAATATTTGTAGATCGTACAAAAATTTGTCCCAAGGCGGGAATCGAACCCGCAACCTCTTGCGTCGCAGGCGGACCTTCGCCCGCCGCGCCACAACGGTCGTCATAATTTTATATCCTTTTTTTGTTTTTTATTTTCTGTGCGTGTCCCAAATAAATGTTGTTTCTTTCTCTCTTTGTATTAACCCAAGGGTAAGATAGAAGTGTAGGTATTAATGCTACACTCTAAATTTTACCAGTTTTGTTAAGTCCCATGTAATTGACGGCGATTCTATCAACACCAACCCGGCCCAAATCCTGTTAACGCCCTTCAAAAACATACCAACACTATGTCCGACCTGGGAATAAATACCAGTACCATCAGTTTAGCAATTGGGATACAGATATGCTAGTATTTTGAAACAATTATTTTCCTGTCTGCACTTCTAACGAACGGTTCATTACCTAACATAATTATACTGTTGCATAATGTATTGTGTGAACAACGTTTAGATTACACATTTGTTAGTTTTAGGGCTATATTTTCGTTTCATTTATAAATAAATAAATAATAAATAAATATTGCTGGACAATCCACACAGCATCATCTAGCCCCAAGTTAAGCAGAGCTTGTTTTATGGGTACTAGATGACTGATATACTTAATACAATACATTACATAGATAGACATTTTTTTATTATACATAGGAAATACCCAGAACACCCGGAACAAATACTTGTAGATCGTACAAACATTTGTCCCAAGGCGGGAATCGAACCCGCAACCTCTTGCGTCGCAGGCGGACCTTCGCCCGCCGCGCTACAACGGTCGTCAAAATTTAGTGTGTAATTGTTGGTTGTTCCAAATAAAAAATAAAATAACATGAAGCCTGTATTCCGTGAAAGTTTAAGCAGATGTGTAATTTATATTTACAGAACATATAGGCTTAATTATATAACCTCTTATTTGTCCCCCTTAATAATAATAAAATAAACTGTGGTACATCAGTAAATGATATATAATATCAGTGCATCAGCACTGATGCTACACCGCCGCGTTCGTCGTTTTTCCGCGTTCACAAAAATACGATAGCTTAAAAACTACGCATCGTCGGTTGACAAATAGTTAATTGAAATTGCTACAAATTAAACTATAAGATTATATAGAGTTTAATACAGTTAATATTGATATATTGTTGATTCGAAGTCGGAAGTAGGTGAGGACATTCTCCGTTATAAAAACAAGCTTTGGTCCCAGACTTCATACGCTTGAATGTCGGATGCAACGCAAATGCAGACAAAGTCACGGATTAAAGACTAAGCTTTATCCCAGGATAATATAATCTATCTCCTTGCCAAATTTCATTACAATCCGTAACAAACAAACCGAGTTACTATCGCACTTATGATATTACTAGGTTTCACCCGCGGCTTTTCCCGCGTGGTTTGTTTATAAAAAGTAGCCTATGTCCTTTCCCGGGGTGCAATCTATCTCTCTCCCAAATTTTATCGAAATCCGTTCAGTGGTTTAGGCGTGAAAGACGGACAAACAGACACACACACTTTCCCATTTATAATATTAGTATAGATAAGTAGAGATTATGGACAGTATTTTATTCTAACAAAATCACAAACAAAATGACAACTAAATCAAATTATAATCTGTCATAAAATGTATCATTTATAAATGTAGGTACATGTAATTTATCGTACCATATTCTCATCTAACATTTATTTTTAGCGCTCACGCTGTCGTACATATTTAGAAGTTAACATTTATAGACGGAAACGTTGACGACGCCCTATTTAATAAACTATCTACATCAATAATGTCCCACGAATCTAGCACACATATTTTATCTAGCACATTTTTCTCCAAGCACAATATAATAAAAAATTCTAGCAGCCGTTTACAGCGTATTACCATGCATAAATCATGTAAGCACAATAAAGAAACTTCTTCTTCGCGATAGTTTTTATAAACGTATGAATATGACGAGAAAAAATACATTTGTCATACGAAAAACCTGGATGTGTAGGCGAAAATATTTTTCGTAGGTAGATACTAAGCTAGTTAGATACTAAGGGCTTGGTCGCATTGGGTATTAATTTGTGTTTTTTCTTTAAGTTGGTACCGATTTTGGCCAGACCAGAATTTCTTGATGCTTCCTTGTAAACCACATTAGAATATAATTGCGACAATTAAAATAATAAACAAAACAGTATTTAATCAAACAAAATATTATCATCAAGAAAATCAAACACCACTGGAGTAAATTCCGAGCAGAAAAGTTTTACATAGAGGGTGACACTTCATTCTTTGGCAATCTTTTAGAGAGTCCTGAAAGACTGTCAATTAATTAAAAGTCAACCTGTTTAGTGCGATATAGTTCTAAACACGACAGTTTAAACTAAACCAAGAATAAATCCTGATGGTTTTGGCAGGTATCTAATCGGTACCGACAAAAAGGATACCATAAAATCCAATGAGAAAAAAGCCTTAGTCACGATTAGAAAACCTGGCCTAACTCTGGCAGTATTCCAAGTGAGGTCTTGTTTAGTTCAATGTATCAAAATCTCGATAAGTTTTTATGGATCATAGGATTTCCATGGAATCATGACGTCATGAAACAGGATACAGGGACCGGGATAGGATAATAAAATTATTGTCACTTAAACGTCAACTTAGATAAGCTACTAGTCGTAAAATCTGCGACAAGATGTCCATAAAATGTTGGTAGGTACGCACTAAAGTGAATGTAGGGGCCTAGTTGGGAATCTTTTCATCTAAATAAGATTTGTATGAGAAGGAAGAGCTCGTGGTTAAATAAAAAGAAAGCCGCACGGTTGGTTCGAAGGTTAACGTTCTCCGAAGTCAATCTGTGGGTGGTTCAGTTCATTACATATCTAAACTCCTCCGTGCCTCGGAAAACACGTTAAGCCATTGGTCCCGGCTGTCATTTGTAGATTTTTGACCGTGTCAGTCAGAACCCAAGTCAATGGGTATCGAGTTGCCCGCAGTGACTGGTTTGTGGAGGCCCGGTGGGCAGTAGCTCTATGTAAAATAGTAATAAATCTGGTATCCAGCTGCATCTGGTAACTGGTTAGACTGGAAGCCGATCCCAAAGTTGGGGAAATTCTATACAGAATGATGGTTACGAGATTTTGTATGATTTTCATGTTTGAGGTTACTGACAATTAATGTGTTCAGTGGCTGGCTACTCATGTCTGTGGGTTTTCTTTTTCAAAAGACCATTTCACCTGCACGGTCCATATTATATAACCAAGATAATGTCTGCCCTTTAAGAGAGACTGTGACCATTGAGTTTCCTTCGGTGTTTTTTCTCAGCATGGTCAGACAGGAATCTACGGCCCTATTAAAGTTTCATTTTATTTTGGTTGTTTGACGTGTGAAAAAGTTTCCTATAAAAAATATGGAATAAGATACTTATCATTTAAATTTCTGATGGAATGCCTGAATGGGAGACACTAAGTTGTCTGCACCGTATCATATCATGAAATGGCGTACTTAATTGTTAAATACAAACATGTAGAAAAAAAAAGATTAAAAAAATAATAATAATAGGTAATATTTTATTTTTGTTGTTATATTTAGTTGTTAATAGTAAAGTAAATCATGTTTATTTATCTCCTCAAATTACTTTGTTATACATATTAAGTTGACAATTATTTCGACAAAATTAATTATTATAGTACCTTTCCTTTTGGAAAACTCTATCTTGGGTATTTGTTATCGTGATTCCCTCTATAATTAGATATATTTGTTAGGGTATTTACTTCGGGCAGCTTATTTATTACTGGAAAATTCTGTCGCAGAATTATTTGTTTTTTGATTCAAAAAATTTCGCCAATGATGAAGTAAACAACAAAATAATAATAATATTAGCAGAGAGTAACATAATTATGAAAATAATACAAAATTTATGAGATTATGTGTGTAAAGTGTTAATGTGTGGGTTAGGATGTGTGTGACAAAAGAGTAAATGGTGTGAAATATCGTTAATTTTGGAAGTCTGTGGCTTTGGTTGTTTTGTTTTAATCATTTTTTGCAACCAACTTTTAAAGTTAAAGTTATTTTACATACTGTAATGTTATTTTTAAGTCGGGTCAACTTCTCGAAAATGTTTTCATTTCTTGCTTTTCAGTTAATGTCAACTGCTCGTCACCTTTTACAAAATACTGTAGGTAACAACGATTTATCGCCTATATTCTTTGAGGTACCTATACTCTATTGAATAGATTATAGGTACCTCAAAGTTAGTTCCATTTTTTTATTGAATAGATATAGGTAGTCTATTTAAAATAAAAGAAGATAATAGTAATCAAACAAGTTGTGCTTGGTCAAAGAATTAAAAAAATATGCATATCGAATTGAGAACCTCCCACTGTTTTTTCAACAGTTAAAAAACTAGTTTTACTGACTTAACTGGGTATACCTATAATAATCTGTAGAAGATTTGAGAATATATTTTTGAATTTGTTCCGTGAATAATAAAAGACGTCTAAATTGACATTGTTTTGTTCACCTCAAGAAAGAAGAAAAAATTACACCTTTAAAAATAACAATCTTTAAAACTACATGCTGATCCCACAGTTCATTTTTCCAACACAAAAAAAGGAAACTCACTATCTTAAACTCTTATTAAAACCTGGTCTTCCTCAGGGCAAAGATCTAGGTCACTGGTTATAATGAACGGTTAATACTTTTATCTAGGTAGCGGTAATTCAAACCTAACGTACCGGTAACACGGTACTAAGCATCTTTAGAATTTATGTCATGTTTACACTGCCATCATTTACTTGCGCCTGGGTTTATTAATTATACGCATTAAGCGGGGAAATGTAAACGGGGGGATTATACATTTTGTAAGATAATAAAAAATAAGTCCGCATTTGCCTAAAACACACAAATGTGGTGAGAGGTGGACCCTCTGTACATTTGTGTTTTTTAGGCATTAAATAAATAAAATAGGCAGTCATAAGGGCCGACAGAAGTGATCTGTGTTTTCTTTTGGGTCGAAGGGATATCGACGCACATTCTGAAAACTGTTCAGTTCATGATTCTGGACCTCCAGTGTTGAAAAGTTTTGTCGACTTTTTCCTAATTCTTTTTTTATTTTGATTTTTTTTTACTTTAAATTGTAAATAATTAAGAAATAAATAATCTTTCTAACCCAACGAGATTTTAATTTAAAAGTAAATAGTTCACATCTTTTATTAAAAATCTCGCTGGGTTAGAAACAAAAATAATGATTTTGTACAGTTTGAAGTAAAAACTTAGAAATCAGGAAAAGCCGACAAGAAATTCCAACACCAGAATCATGTACTTTACTCATGTTGTTGCATCAATGTCCCTTTCACTCTGTATACCACAAACCTAACATTACATAATACCACGCCTGTATTCCCTGAAGGGTAAGGCAGAGGTGCAACTATAGTTAAGAAACCTTTCACCAATTACGTTTAAGTCCCATGTAATAGGGAGCAAGCCTATTGCCTTCAATGGGGCACACATCCAGGCTCCGGATGGCAACTGAGAAATTCCTGATGTAATAACTCAATATCACTTTACCAGAATCAAATCAAAATCAAAATTCATTTATTCAAATTAGGCTGAGAATCATCACTTTTTGAACGTCAAAAACATTTACATAAGACAGTCCCCCAAAACGCCCACCCTTCACCACTTCCTAGTGTTTTTGCTGGGAAGAAGAAGTGGAGGAACAAACTCCCCAGCAACACGTCTGTCTGATAGGTTTGAAGAACTTGAAGCTATACAACATATTATGTCAAAAAATTATAAGTGTGTCAATCATCTTTATACATCGTTCAATTAAATAATTTGCTACATGTTAGCAATATGCCAAAATAAATAAATAAATAAATAAAAAGTCCTCCAGACCTGGGAATCAAACCGAGGACCTAGAGCTCAGCTGAAAAGCGACCTCAAGCTCTTCAAAATAACAACAAAACCAAGTCCCTTAAAGCAACAGATGGTCAAACTTGTAACTATTCCATTGGGAATATCCTTACAAGGACAAATCCCGCCCTTTTCACTGGAGCGAAATACTTGCTCCCATAAAATAGTCAGCACCCTTAAAATGTACAAAACATTGGTTGGGACTTAAATTCTTTTACCTTGACCTGTAGGTATTTTTAGGCTATAGGAACTAGCAGTATATAGCTCTGGTCGCAGTTTATTTCAACATGGATTCTTTTCATTTCATTTAGTTTATCCTAAGTGCCATCTCTGTTACCCGTCATCTCAATATTCACCGCATTATGTGACGACACGGTTGGCGCAGTGACCGAGCCATCCACTGCTGCGCCGCGTATCGTGGGTTCATTTCTCGCACGGGTCTATAGGTAGTTGACCCGGGTCTGCCTCTTTGTGTATGTGACTTTAAATGTTTGTAAACGCACCCACAACTTCCTCTCAGTCTTCCTCTAGTCTTGTAACCCTCCACATTGTTAATCAAAACTTTCCTTCTGACTTGTTCCTTAAGGACAAACAATAAAGAATTGTCAACTGCAGCTCAAAATTTGTGAGGTACACGGTCTGGTATTACGCTTAAAGGCTCATTGATGTCAGGAGCAGAGACTGTTCATACCTGTGTACCTGTGGTTAGGGTTAAATGGTATTGTTTGTAAGACAATACCAGACTAATCGAACGCAGCTGAATACCAGTATTACATGAAGCGACTGTCTATCTGACCTCTATAACCTAGTTACTGGGTACTACGATACCCTTTGATAAGACTGATTGTCACACGTTCGGGCTTCAGACTGTCAAAAATCTTAATGTACATGGCCTCTCTTTTTACTACTCAAAGCTCGGTACGTAATGGACCCATCCACGGACCATACATGGTAAGCGCAGCTTAGCCTTCCATCAATACCATTTGTATAGATATGAATACAGTTTTATTCACATGCATATTTCGGATACAAACATCTGGTATTGCATGCTGAATAGTCTGTTACCATAAATATCTAGTGAAGTCTTTGTGTACCGAGATCAATAAGCATTACTTAGCGAGTGCTACAAACATGCTGTCGTCTCTATCCTGCACTTGTAGTTAGACAGTTGTGCGACAGTGACGGAAATTACGCTAAGCCCCTGTTAAGTTACGTGTGTAGATCTCAGCATTACTGAAAATAACAATATCACCCTGTTACTATCTCACTGTAGTTCTAAGGCTTATTCTGATACAGAAAAGGCATAAGCATTAATCAGTTTTCAGAAGGCCGCAACTTTTTGTTATCAATTACAACCTTGATACCTTCATGCGGTCCTGAGAAAAAGCATCTTGACAGATAGACAGACATACCGACAGCGAAGTGATCCGAAAAGGGTTCCTTTTTACCATTTGAGGTACGAATATTTTGAAGCTTATGAGTCGCCCTATATAAATACAATGGTTCAATGGGGGTGGTTACTTAGGTAACTATAGATTCGTTTGGCTATTTCTAACAAACGTAAAAACGGGTTTGACTATTGTAAATAAACAAAACTACAAACCTATCTTCCTATCGTCCTCCTATCTTACAAGTAAAACGTAATCCCAGTTTCTCACCTGCTATTTCATTGAAAAAGGAAAGAAGGGTCCAACGAGCTTGGGTCTTTGGACAAGGGTCGTCCTGTTCGTTCAATGAACGAATTTCCATTAGAAAAACAAACCTAAGAGAGTAGTTACAAGTCTTATCTATTCTATTGGAAGAATTCAAGACTATTATATAAAAAACTTTTTTTTTTTAATCCTAGCTCCACTAGAAAGTTCTCCTGTATCGATCGATTATATTATGACTGTTGTAAATTGACTGATTAAATTGTAAAAGCTTTTCTAAAGAAAATTATTCAAACCGCCATTTTCATTCTTCAAAAATTGTCTGATGATTGAGTAATCAAAATTAAAGATGGCTGATTTTGAGTAGACTTAAGGGAGATGGGATTTTTGCAATTTGAAGCTCATAATTAGGTTGTATGTTATAAATAAAAATATTCGCCACTAAACTAAATGTGTATTTACTTAATTATAATCATGGAAATCACCAATACTCTTTAAAGCGACATAATGTTCAAAATTTTGCGAGATACCCTGGCGCTTTCGCGTTTACAACAAACTCTAGGAAGAAAATGGTAAAACGTTACTGGGACTTTAAAATAATGAGTTCTGAGTGACTTACACTGTATAAATTAAAGTTCTTCAAACTTATCAGACAGATGTGTTGCTGGGGAGTTTGCCACTTCTTCTGCCCAGCAAATACACTAGGAAGTGGTGACGGGTGGGCGTTTTGGGGGACTGTCTTATGTAAACGTTTTGACGTTCGAATAGTGCTGATTCGCAGCCTAATTTGTTTTTCTTTAAAACGATACAATTATTAATATAAGAAATAAAATGAAATAAATAATCACAGGGCATCGAAAAATTCATCAGCATTGTTGTCAACGGGTAAAGTGCCCAGAAGGCTGGCAGCATTGCCACGTTGAATGGCAATAAATTTAGATTTTGATTAAAAAAGAGTTCAAAAAGACACAGGAACATTGCCATATAATATACCTGCCTAAATTGAAGAAAAACATTGCCGTGTTTTCCTTTGCTCTTGGTAAAATAACGTAAAAGGGAATAAAACATACATAAAGCATTCCATTTAAAGGAAGCCGGAAACTGAAGCTCTATTTATAGAAAAATAAGTGCTCACAAAAAACTTTTCACATTTCCTGCAAAAATCTATAAAAAAGTAAAAAAAAAGTATTTTTTTAGTTGTCGAACCATCTGTTGCATGAGAGCTTTGGGTTTGGTGCAAGTGACAAGTAAATAAAATGTCAAAGTACTTTTATATATTTGTTTGTTTTCTTTCTGGTGGGCAGAGAAAGAAATAAAAAATAAAAAAAATGCCTTACACGTTTTCATTCTTTTTCGACATCTACATATTTGTGGTGACTAGCCTTTTTGACAAGTTAGTTCTTTTGAATGATCAAGATTAAAATAACTGACAATGCGACACTTTTATCAAAATATGACATAAGTGTCACATTCACGAAACTTTTGCTGTTTAATAAACCAGAAAATATAAAAGAAACTGTAAAAATGTCTAAATGTTACTTGTCACCTGTCAGTAAAAAAAAAAATAAGCCCGTGAAGCACGTTCACAGGTAGTCAGAAGCCCGAAAGTCTAACAACCTGCCTCTGCGGTACCTCTTACCAAGAGGTACCGTGTTGCCCAGTAATGAGTTACGGAGGTCAGAAAGGCAGTCGCTTTATGTAAAAGTACTCAGCTGCATCCGATTAGACTGGAAACCGACCCCAACATAGATGGGAAAAGCTAGGAGATGATGATGTTTAAGCACACGCCACATCATTATTAATTACAAGGTAGTAACATAAAACTGGACAAAGCCAATGACAGCAATAGCCTATGTGTGTTTGTGTGTGTGTTGGGCCTGTGTAACGTGCTGCAGGTGGTGAAATGTTCTGTCTGAATCCGCTCTCCGCCTAAGACTTACGACTATAAAATAATTGAACCCTACCAATGAAAGTGATCCGTGCTAATTGAACGATTTACGACGGCTCACAGCGACCCGGTCCGTCACAGTGTGACCGTTGACGGTTCGGCTCTAACTTAATATCTTTCCATTAAACGTTAATTGTTGTAACTTAGTAAGTATATTTTAAAATGAATGATTTGTGTACTATCACATTTATACCCTGATAAGTACCGTTGACGTGAGGTTATTAACTTTGATTTATTTAGCAAGATTTCACTTTCCGTATTTGACATTAATTTAATACGCTTGTCTTGGCGTACCCTATTTACTGGAGACTTGAAAACAAACCCCTTATTAATAAAAGCGAAGAAGAATGTCAGCCGGCATTAACTCCAGATTTATCATAAATTACTGCCTCCATGGTCTAGTGGTTACAAGCGCTACTGATGAGCGTGGGGTCCTGGGTTTGATTCTCAGGTGAGATAAATTGTTATCGAGATTTTCCACCTGGAATGTTTCAGTGTCAGCCCAGACTCTGAATTAGAGCCCGATTGAATGTAATTATCTGAAGCTATAATCATACCTCTTAATTAATAAGTATGTCAATAGAACCTAACAACCTAATTGGGAGTTGTATGTTTCAGCCGTTTGGAGTTGAAACACCCATTGCCCATTTAGTTTTGCCTTCTTTTTGCCCAAAGAATCAGCATTGCCATTCAACGTGGCAATACTGCCAGCTTTCTGGGCACTCTTCCCGTTGACAGTGATGCGGATAAATGTTTCGATGCCCAGTGATTATTTATTTTATATTATTTTTTTCATGTATTAATAGTTGTATTGTTGTTAAGGATATAAAGTACTAAAATTATCAGGTTGACACTAAGTTGGAGTTTAAATTCGATGCACTAAGTTGACAGTACTCATAATCATAATCGTCCTTTATTGCATTCAAGTAGTTTACAAGTTGTTACAAGATACATATAGGTTTCATACTTGAACCCTGCTAGCGCACAGCAATATACAACAAATGTCATATAAAACATTGAAAAATACACTATATTCTAAACTATACTAGAATTTACTTTGTAGGTTATTTATTTAGTTTCTTAGGTGACACTAGATCCTGTCAAGTTACTGTATCCAATTAAAACTCTGACTGTAGTTGTTGGGTTGTGGAGGTCAGATAGGCAGTCACTCCTAGTAAAACTGGACGGCAACCCCAACATAGTTGGGTTTGACTTGGCAGATTTATACATTTATTTAGTTACAATTAACATTCCAAAATTCTAACAAACTAGACCCGATGCCATTTTGTAGCAAACTTAAAATTGAACAGTCCCGCTATTCACAACATTACAAATTCATAGATTATGGAGTTGTTAGTAAGTCCATTAAATCTAACACCTTTAAACGAGCAATTCTTGTATATATGTATATATATATGACGGCGTAAGCGATGGCTGAGCGATATCGCTGTTGTCATTAGGGTTCGGTGGTATCGGGTTCATGACGAAATGTTAAAATAATAGTTTTGGTTTCGGTACACAAAAATCACAGTTTATTTTTAACACAAATTCACATTAAATATCACTAACAAATAATTACTCAAAACAAAATGGGCAAACCGACAGTTTCGTTCTGAAGGAGTGACTTGGTTGGAGTTCCGAGCAAAAGTGATCTCGGCACAATCCCCACTCTACAAAACGACTCTGTCCACGTGCCGCCATTAAAACAACATCTGACGTTACGGCGTTTACCCCTACTACAATAGTCAAATCAGCAACTTGATGTTTAAAAGTTATCGCTTCCCCCCGACATATATATATAATCTGAATCTCGGAAACGGCTCCAACGATTTTCATGAAATTTAGTATGCAGGAGGTTTTGGGGGCGATAAATCGATCTAGATTATTCTAGATAGGTTTTTAGAATTCGTCGTTTTATCCGACCACAGCATCCAGGTACTAAAATTAACACACCCACTAATAATCTGATTTGACAAACCATTTAATAACTTATCTCTATTACGTTTAAAGTTACATAACTTGAGAAGGAAAGCCAACAAAGCAATATTCTGTCCGGTGTCCGTCGTGAAAGCGATATGACATCGGTCACTTGTGCCGACACGGTTCGGCCGTCCGGCGCGGCGGCGGTCCGGCCTTGCAAATGTCAGCATGACAATACCGTGTCACGTCCGAGGGTAATAATGTATCCGGTCTTATTGACCCGTTGATTGTATGTGTGGGTTACATGCAGTACCTCTACTGCGTATAAGTATAATACTACTAGTTGACCCAGCGACCTTCGTATAGTTGCCGGCATTTAAGTTGAGCTCTTGGCGATGTGCTTCTTCTTCTTCCCAGCAAAGACACTAGGAAGTGGTGAAGGACCTTCCCGTCACCACTTCATCATTTTGGCGGACTGTCTTATGTAATTTTTGACGTTTCAAAATGTGATGATTCTTAGCCTAATTTGAATAAACGAATTTTGATTTTGAGTGGGGTTTGGTGTTCGTTTTGTTTAAAAGTCTTTTGACGCAAGATTTTTAGATTAACATGATTTTTGTTGTTATTGTTGTTGTTATTGTTTACATTATACAATTTCCTGGTTTTATTTTACCTAGTAATGTAATAAGTCGGTATGATCATGTTATACGAAGGAATGAGGCGCATGTTGTGAGGAAAGTTTTGAGATTGACATAACATCACGACTGTATTCCCCAAAGGGTTGGGCTGAAGTGTACATACAGTAAATCCACATTTCACCAGTTATGTTTATTTTTAAATCCCATGTTATAGGGGGTTTCCTTCTGTTATCAACCGGGCAGAAATCCACCCTCCGGGCTACTATTGAGAAATTCTAATGAAAAATCCTAATACCACATTACTCGACCCGGGAATTGAACCCAGGACCTCATTCTTAACAGACGCGTTTGCGACCACTAGACCAACGAGGCAGTCGACGCAGTTTTGAGTTTGAATGTAGTGTAATGGAAGTAAAGAAAGACCAAAGTAACGATGGACGGATTGTGTGAAAGATGATAGATATACTAGAAAGGATGTTACTATTGAGAAGACTGCCAATAGAGATGGACGGAAGGAGAGGACATGCTGCGCCGAGCTCAAATCAATATAGATAAGGGCTCCAGACGATAATGATGATAATGATGAATATCAAAAGTTTGAGGCCATTATTCATCGCATGAAGAGTTGATAAAAAGTGACTGTCGAAACTCATTAAACTCAAAATCCACATATGAGTTGAATAAGTCACATTGGTAATTGCGTACTTAACTACATAATGTAGGAATAAGTCATCAACCATTAAATAATATTAGTTCTTTTAATATTTCTAAACCAAGTTCTTTCCCTGTTTCCACCAAAACATGTGTTGTTTTGGTGGAAACAGGGAAAGAACTGGTAGGTACAGAGGCCAGCACATCAAGCTAGCCCGTATGTATGAAATTTCTTTGATAGATTTCCAATTTTATTGCAAAAGTATAAGGTTCATGTTCAATTGGGAAAATTTGACAGTTTGGGATAGCTTGATATGCTGGCGTCTGTACGTCCAATCCAAACAATTCACGTCCAAATCGTATGTTTATTGTTTATGTTCGACAACCCGCAGACTGATTTGAAACGACATTCGAAATACAAACATTTGTATCTATAAAGCCTCGTGTACATGAGGATAGTTGCTCGACCGTTAAAAGGCGAGAATTTCCATGCGATAGTCGTTAGCGAGAATAGTCAGGCAAGCTCAGTAGCTTGCCTGACTATTCTCGCTAACGACTATCGCATGCGCGAAAAAATGGCTTTTATAAGCACGTGTCAGTACACGTGCTTATAAAAGCCATTTTTTCGCGCACAGATTATACTTGGAATTTTAATTGTATGTAGGAACTTCACTGTTACAAGGATACTAGTTTTTGACAAAAACACGTGAGAAGATAAACAAAAGAAGAAAATGTTTTTTTTATTTTTTATGGAATTTACTAACGAAAAGTCGGTTAACTAAAAGTAACCATTCACTAAGACTTTAGTTTGAAAAGAAATGAAATAATTTGTAGTTTATTTATGTATAAGGACAAGTAGAATAATATTTTGATAAATAATTATTTATTGATCACTATGATTCTTTTGATCAGTCTTTTTACTAATTCGTTCACTAACCCAAAAACTATTAAAACTCCAAGTTTACTATCATTTCCTAGTAATAAGTGAGTGTGAATAGAATATTGTGATGAAATGTCTGGCAATTCTCGCCTTCGCAGCTACGAGCCAAGTAACTGTCTCCGTGTAAACGGGGCTTTAATTTCGGGATGGAAACAAAACAGGATCGCCCGTTGTTAATTGGGAGCTGACAACCTAGTTTTGTGTTTCTATATTCATTTTATATTGGTACAATAAACTTATTATGAAGAATGTTTTGAAACTGAAAACAACGTGAACAATTGACGGCACGGTTGGCGCAGTGGCTAAGTGATTGACTGCTACGCCGCATGTCGTGGGTTCGATTCCCGCACGGAACAAATATTTGTATGACCTACAGGTACTTGTTCCGGGTCTGGCTGTTTGTGAATGTGTATTTGAATGTTTGTAAACGAACCCACGACACAGGAGAAATTCCTAGTGTGGTGCCCCACACTAGGAATTTCTCCTGGGTCGTGGGGCAACGTTTAAAAAAAAAAAGAAAATATGTTGTTGGGGGGACGCATTACAATACGGGAATTTTCCAGTACACGTAGCATGATCACGATGGAAACGGGTACTGTCGACGGAAGAATAGACAACACGGCAGATTGTTGAAAGATTTCTACCGTCCGTGTTAAAACTGAAGAGAAGAAAGTTTCCTATTTTCTACAGTCTATGGGACGTCCTGTGCTGGGGTAGAAGAGAATATCAAGTTGGAAAGAAAGGACGTTGTCCATTCTTGGTGGAATTACAATGATTAAATTAGGATTGGTGTGCCTCTGTGCCTTAGAAACCTTTCTGTCTGGTTAGCCACAATCGCAAACACGAAACGTGTCGTCCTCGACAAGGACGGATGTGACGTAAAAGTTCATACAAATCTATCTGAGTTTATTTATTTATTTAATACTTTAAGCACACAAATGTACAGAGGCGGACTTAATGCCATAGGCATTTTGTACCAGTCAACCTTTGGGTGATGCAGAGACAAACAGTGGCAGGTGCAATTTCTCAAAAGTGAACTGAGTTCAATTCTATACTAACTTAAACATGGCAATCAAAGCTGATGTGGACCATTCTGCCGACAATACTAAAGTAAATTGAAAAGGCGTATGTATATTCAATTACTTAATAAAAACAATAGGGTAGTGTCCTTAAAAATTCTGATTGGTCCGAAAGTTGGATTACTCAAAAATACTCGTCACGTATTTTTTCTTTTGTCACGTAAACCAAAAATGACGACGATATAGTGCGTTAAAATGGTCAAAATTGCCTTGCTATACTTTTAACGTAACAGTGACGTCACAAGCCCCTTCTCCTGAAATTGGATGTACTATATCATTATCACTTTTTATTGATTTGAATAAGCAAAAAATAGGAAAGGGAAGGGCATGAATGCGGAAGGCGCAGGACCGGTCATTGTGGAAATCCTTGGGGCAGGCGTTTGTCAGGCAGTGGACGTCTTTCGGCTGAAATGATGATGATGATGAAGAAAAAAATACGTGTCCAATATTTTTTTGGAAATCTTACTGACGGACTAAATAGACTTAATATATTTTTACCTAGGACACATCCCTATTGGAGACAGATACAATTGTAAAAATAAACAATTGAACTTTTATTTACTGTTATCAGGCAAAAAGTTGTCATTGTTTTTGGCGTTTAATACTTTTCTTGCGTTTGTACGTATTACTGTCTGAAAATGATTTAGGTGATAAAGAAAGACATGCTTATTGTTCCCCTCATCTTGTCTAAATCCGAATGTAGGACTTATTTCTTGTCTCAAGCAAATTACACCACCATTTTTCCATTCGAGACATACGTTTTCCTTTTATTTGATTACACCTCACGTGTCTAGATATTTTGATTTCACTCGTTTTCTTACAAGCAGAATTTTTATATTATATATCTACATGATTGAAGAACATGATTCAAGTAGAAGTATTTCGCGAAGTAATAAGGAAATACGTAAAATTGAATAAAGGAAACAAATGCTAGTATTATGACGTAACTAAACTACCTAGACTATTCAAAATTCAAAATTCATTTATTGGTGTGATTTTTGGTACATTTTACATGAGATCTTAAAAATGAATAATTATAAGTTCCACAAAAATCTACCTTAAAGGTATTAATATAAAAATATAATCAACATATTAAAATAAAATAATTACACTATAAAATAATTTAAAACCGAAAGACAAGCAAAACATTAACAATTGAGTAAACATATAAATAATGAATGGGAATAAAGATAGAACACAATGTCAATAACAGAAAGTAAAAAAATAAAATTTACAATGTCAATTAAATAAATATCAATTTCAATTAAGTTACCTAAATTCTTTCTCAGTACTATGACAGTAAGATGTTTTTTTCAAATTCGACTGGCAGTTTCTGAGATTAGCGCTTTTAAACAAACAAACGCTTCAGATTTATTGTATTACCTACAGTAAACAAGGTAGAAAGGATATCGGCGCACAAACTAGTACCACGGGGTACATGGTTCTGGCCAGGGGGCCCAGAATCGCATTTAAATTTTTCGTAGGTATCTCCTATTTACCACGTGTTTTCATGGGGTTTTTTTTTTAATTTAAACTGTAAAGAATCATAATTTCTACCTTACCCATTGAGATTTTAAAGAAGGAAGTATAAACATAACATAACATATAACATAAAAAATCATATTGAGTTTAATACAAATCATGATCTTCTCATGTCTGAAAAAGACGTAAAAAAGGCGGGAAAAGCCGACTAAAAATTTCAACACTACAGGGCCTGCTTTTGCCTTTAACATCAACATCTTCATCTCTTTGACTAATTGTACATTCCAAGTTTTCAACCCGAACCTGGGACTTAAGAAGCCAGTCGACGAACCGGATAACTAAGACTCTCATCTAACTTCCAAAATCTTTACACGTATTATTAAGTGTTTACAATCAAATAATAATATTTAATAATGATCGAGCTTGAGTTTTGTAACTTAATTCACTAAGTTTATAAGCGGTAACTTAGTTACTCGTGTAGAAAGCGTAAACGCTATAAGCAATACTTTCAAAGACATTCTAACTAACATTGTCATCTGCCTAACCTTTTCGGCTTCCAGTTTAAACAGATGCAGCTAGATACCAGAATTTTACATGGACCAACTGACTATTAGAACTCTACATACCGGTTACTAGATAACACGATAATCTTTGAAAAGACAGGTTTTCAGACTTTCGGACTTCTGACGACCAGGCTATTCATAAAGTCTATAAAATTCATTCAGCTAGCGTGTCCGACTTATCATCATCTGCCCAGCCTTTTCCCAACTATGCTGGGGTCGGCTTCCAGCTTAACCTGATACAGCTGAATATCAGTGTTTTATGTGGAGCGACGGTCTATCTGACCTCCACAACCCAGTTACTGGGCAACACGATAACCCTTGGTAAGACTGGTTGTCATACTTTTGGGTTTCTGACTACCCGGTCTACTGTCGACCAACGGTTTAACGTACTTTCTGAGGCACGGAGTTACTACTGTTGTTTGACTGTTTGTTGCAAAAATGTCAAATAGATCACGTTTCGTGTATACCCATACAAGAAACGCGATCATATCGGAATTTTTAGCTCAATATAGTACGGAAAATTTGGTGTGCGAGTGTTTCGCATTTGGCCGGTTTTTATTCAATACTATACTCTAAAGGTTTAGGTAGTTAAAAAAGGGTAAACAAATCGTAAAAAGGGTTTTTTATAGTTGACACTATCTTATTTAAAAATACGTTCTAACAAAATTAAATTTATATTCGATCACACGATAGTTTCCTCTTTTATTATAGTATGTTCAACTTTACCATTTATTCTTAAACTACTGTTAAAATGAAATAACTGCTTGAGCACAATTTTTTAGTTAAATTTATTATAATAATATAATATTTTGTAATCTGTCTTTTGTAAAGAGCCTAAAAAAACAGGTTCCCCAAACCTTTTATAAAATACAACGAATTAGATAACGTTGCTAAATTGAAGAGTACAACTGTGGTGTAGTTTGTCAATTGAAGTGTGTAGTATTACGTTTTGTCGGTTAACCAGACGCCTTTGTTGACATGACAGCGCTCTCGACATTTGCGAATTTATGCAAATCGATTTTGTTAAATTGTGATATTATTCGCTTGTTCCTTTGTTTTGTTTTTGTTATTTAGTTATTGTTAGTTTTTGTTATTTATCGTTATTGGTTTTTAAATTCGTATCGTGGAAAAATGAGTGAACCCGAGGCTGGTACTAGTCAGACCAACTTCGTGCACACATTTCCATCACCGAAGAAGAAACGCTTTATTATTAATGTGACAGATAGTTCATCAGATTCAGAATAGAGCCTTTTTATATGTGTCTCTAAATAATATGATTTTAACAATTGAAAAAAAAGGTTTTGCATCTCTGAGTCACGTGGTTTTTTTTGTTTACGCTTTTTTAACTACCTAAACCTTTAGAGTATAAGTCTTTGATATTCAAGAAAAAACCCAAGTTTTTAACCCAGAACCAATACTGTCAAAATCAAATACACTCGAGAGCAATGAATCCGGGTCACTTAAAGAATGTTAAAAATCTCGGAAACTAAAAATGATAGGTTAATGCAATAAATTGTATTTAATAGACAATGTAATACTCCTTAAATGAAAGTAAAAAAAATTTGAGTCACCATACATTTTATTAACACAAAATTACATAAAGAAAAAAACTGCTGATCTCTCCTTAAAACAAAAATAGGAAACATGAAATTTTTGAACTTTATTACGATTTTCTTGAATTTTAATACTTCGTATTGCCTCCTCGTGCTGACATTACTGCGTTTACGCGGTTTGGCATGCTGTACACCAAGTTCCTTATACGATTTTGGGGAATATTCTCCCATTCCTCTGTGAGAGCAATTTTGAGCTCACGAAGCGTGATTGGGGGAGGGTTTCGTTGTTTTACGCATCTGCCTAGCTCGTCCCAAGCATGCTCGATCGGGTTGATATCCGGGCTGCGCGCTGGCCACTCCATACGAGTAATGTTCATCTCTTGAAGGTAGTCATTCACAATCCTACCTGTATGAGGTCGGGCATTGTCATGCATAAATATAGCATCCTCACCTAAATTGACCATAAATGGACCAACGTGATCATTGAGGATTTCTTCCACATATCTTACGCTAGTTAAAGAGCCGTTTTCTATGATCACCAGCTCTGTGCGACTTTCAGAAGAAATTCCGGCCCACACAAGTACAGACCCACCACCGTAGGCTACTTTTTCTTCGATGCATGCTTGCTTGAATCTTTCCCCTGGTCTTCGATACACTCTGTGTCTTCCATCGTGCTTGTAGAGCATAAATTTTGATTCGTCGGAGAGCATAACTTTTGACCAATCTTCAATACTCCAATTTACGTGGCTCTGGGCATATCTTAGTCTTGAAATACGATGCCCACGCTCCAGTTTAGGGCCGTTTGCAGGTCTAGGGGGTTTTAAGTTAGATTCAGCAAGCCGACGTCTTACTGTCCATGCACTTGGGTTACTTCCTCCGAGGCGTCGAAACTGATTTGTGAGTTCAGTTCCTGTGAGAAAGCGATTTCGAAGCATGGTGTTCACCAAGTATCGGTCTTCTCGTGCTGTGGTACACCTGGTTCTGCCCGTTCCTGGTCTGCGTAGGTTAGAACCAGTTTCTTCGTAACGTCGGAGAGCTCTTTGTACTGTTGACAGCGACACACCGACAGTCCTGGCTGTATCGCGCTGACTCCGGCCGGTTTCCAGCATTGTAAGTATTCTGGTGCATTCTTCAGGCGTAAGCGACATAATTTCAGCTTGAATAATGAATATAGAGCACTATCAACATGGTTTATGTACCCACATAAATGACAGATTACAAACAAAAGCAAAACCAAATGCTGTAATTTCGAAGTTCCATCTTCGAAAGTGGCCCTTTTTCAAATTTGATTTTTTTATGATATAACTTCACAATAACTAAGAAGTTTTAATACCTTCATTTAAGGAGTATTACATTGTCTATTAAATACAATTTATTGCATTAACCTAGCATTTTTAGTTTCCGAGATTTTTAGGATTCTTTAAGTGACCCGGATTCATTGCTCTCGAGTAATAATAATAATAATAAATATCTTTATTTCCCAAAAAATTACAGATAGTATAAGTTTACGATTACACTAAACATTGAATGCTGTAGAAATCTGTACATAATATATTAAACTCTGTCTCTTAAACTAGGGTATCCTGTATCTTAAGAGACAGAGTTATATATTAAGCTACAATATAAATGTCCAGTGTGGTAAGCCTGTGAGTTCACCGCAAAGCAAAACGCCACAGCACGCCACTATAAGCCACTGTGTGGCCATGTGCCCTCAAAGCTAATCAGACACACGGTCATTGTGGCTTGGCTAATCCTATTTTAGTTTAGCACGGTTTGTGCTAGAACGATTTGTTATAGAGAGCGTTAGGCCTCTGTTTTTAAATTGCAAGTCATTGCAGTATCTGCCATAGCAAATACCACCAATTTTACTTGTTCAAATTTCATCTCGTTGTCATCTTATCAGCTATCGCTCATTAGGAGAGGGCTATGACCAGCAGTGGACTAATATAGCCTGATGGTGATGGTCCCTCTGGCCAACTTCCAACGTCGCGCGCCAAGCCCAAGGTTCTAAAATAGCTGGCACTCTGGAGGTTGCCAACACACGACGTATGATATCATTAATACGAGTACTAGTGTGACGGGCTAATAGACCTGGGCTTTTACTGCAGGATAGGTCATGGCGTCCGAAGCAATCGTCAGCTACATCGCATTGACAGCGATGTGGAGCTATTCTATTCTATATTAATTATAAAACCCAAGGGTTTCAATCTCACAGTCCTTTAGTACAACCTCACTAGGATGGTATTTATATTGGCCTTAATACAATATACAATAAAATGAAAACACCTCAGAACAAAGCACAATGTTCAATCATATCGCTAAATCGCGGCCGGCAGCCGGACCGGCTGAAAACCGCCCGTAATACCCGATAATGGAATGGTGATCCTTTGTTTATGAACCCGGTGTTCACGGTGTACCCGAAACGATACCCGGCACGGGATGTGGTACCCGGTTGTTTGTTTCAATTGTGAAATGGACACGTTCGCGGGAAAAAATGGATTATCTTTTTGTGTGCTAGTGGTGTTGGTATTTCTGTTTGAGCGACAGGTTTTTAGTCGCCCGTGTTTCGAATTCATTCTTAGTTACTTGGTATTATGGTTTGTAGATATACGTATAGCTACAATTATTAATCGACTTCAAAAGGAGTCATTTTTAGATTATCATAGTCAGATTTACTGTCGCATTCATAGACGACAAACATATTTAATGAAGGTACTTTAAAAAAATCGTAGGTATTAATGGTTACAACCTACGATTTTTTTTTCCTTGGTAACCGTCAACCGTTCCTGTGAAAGATTCGCAGGCATTGATAAATAAATAAATAATAAATAATGCTGGACAATCCATGTTATGGGTATTAGATGACTGATATACTTAATACAATACATTACATAGATAGATATTTTTTATTATACATAGCTAATACCCAGAACGCCAGAACAAATGTTTGTAGATCGTACAAACATTCCAAGTCCCAGGGTGGGAATCGAACCCGCAACCTCCTGCGTCGCAGGCGGACCTTCGCCTGCCACGCCACATCGGTCGTCAAATTGATACTTTTAGAATTTAGGTACCTGACAAAAACCGTCGGGCAGTAGCTCACCAGACACAACACCTGGTCTCTGGTCGGAGGTTCCTCCTGTAAGGTTACTAAGCCTATAAGTCCTTAGTCTATTGTATTATTATAAAATCCTATCTAGCATATGATATATTAGTATTTAATTTAGTAGACATGTAAATAGTACTTACCATTACTCTTGTTAAATATTAAATCGATTATTCAATTGTATCGAATCAGAGTTGATTATGACACCACTTTTGTATAACATTTTTGAGGTAAAATGAATGCATTCGTCATTCTATGGTTGAACCGAATACTTGTAAGCAATAAATCCATTTATATTATAATAATCATTATTTTATTCGAGGGATAAGGAATAGATCCTTTACTCCCTTTTCAACTGTGGATTTGGAACTTAACACCCCCCGAAATGTGAAAAAATATATCTTGCTTTTATAATTATACTTTTAGAGCCAACTTAACGTACATCAATATACGAAGAAATTAAGGCGAACATTAAAAAAATAACACCTGGCTTACTGGGAGTAATGAAAATCATATTTTCTACACCTTCATCAATCTTCATTAGGTTCCTAAAAGCGAGGTCAAATATTGCTCCTTCTTTTATGATATAAAAAGTTAGAGGGAAAACATTGGGGTGGACACAGATTTTTAAAATCGTTTTTGTTATAAATACCTATCGGTATGGTGATTGATTAGGTTTTGTAGTTATACAGGGTGGAAAGACATCGACGGACAACCTGATATCATGAGTTCAGCATTTGTTAATTATTGTCCCCCGCGTTTATTTTATTATTCATTAATTCAGACATTGGAGAAATGACAACAGAGGCTGGGGAGTGTAGGCTTGAAAATCAGCAGAAACAAAACTGAATATATGTTCTGCGATTTCGGCGGTATCTCCAGTCCTGAATGTCGCTTAACAGCGTGCTTCTCCCGGTCTGTTCCGACTTTCGGTATCTCGGTGCAAAGTGACGGAAAAATAGATCGGGCTGTCAAACACCGAATTAACATAGGGTGGATGATATGGCGGCAGGTAACGGGAGCAACTTGTGACCCCCATATTCCCCTTAAACTTAAGGGGAAGATTTACAAAACAATGGTTAGACCTGCTGTCTTGTATGGATCAGAATGTTGGGCCGCAAAAGGCATGAATGAAAGGCAGTTACATGCATTTGAGATGAGAATGCTGAGGGGGATGTGTGGTGTTACGCGAATGGATAGAATAAGAAATGAGTATGTAAGAGGAAGTCTGAAAGTGGCGCCTGTGACCGAGAAGTTGTGTGGAAATCGGTTGTCATGGTATGGGCATGTGATGCGAAGGAATGAGGACCATGTTGTGAGGAAAGTTTTGAGTATGAATGTGCAGGGTTACATAAGTAGAGGAAGACCAAAGAAAAGATGGATGGATTGTGTGAAAGATGATATGGCAAGAAAAGAGGTGACCCATGAGATGACAGCAAATAGAGATGTATGGAAGAAGAAAACATGCTGCGCCGAACCCAAATAAATTGGGATAAGGGCAGGAGGATGATGATGAATTCAGACATTGTCCATCTTTTATGTACTTACACAAATTTAAAATAAAATATTACAACTTATATACATTAAAATTACATACGCAATTATAATAGGGTAGTGTCCTTAAAAATTCTGATTGAAAATAAAATTGAAAATTAAAATAAAATATTACAACTTATATACATTAAAATTACATACGCAATTATAATAGGGTAGTGTCCTTAAAAATTCTGATTGGTCCGAAAGTTTAATTCAAAAATACTGGACACGTATTTTTTCTATTGTCACGTAAACCAAAAATGACGACGATATAGTGCGTTGAAATCACGCGTGATGACACGCCGTGCTACACTTTTAACGTAAGAGTGACGTCACAAGTTCAAGAGAGGGGGTCTCTTGAACTTTGATGTGCTATATAATTGTCACTTTTTATTTATTTGAGTAAGCAAAAAATACTTGTCCAATATTTTTTGGTATTCTTAATAGACTTGATATATTTTTGCCTAGGAAAGATCCCTATTGTCTTAGGCTTATTCCTAAGTTTTACGTTTTTTCTGATGTTCTTTTAACTTTAGGTCCAGAACCAAGTTCTGACAGTCTTCCTACGGGCTTATCTTTGGAGGTCCCGAAAATAAACTCTACTACCATTAAAAATGGTACAGTCAGTAGTGTCTACTTATGCCAAATAATATAGGTAAAACCACTAAAGAAAGAAGATTTCTAATTATTATTTTTTGGAGATCCCTCTTACGACAATTGGCGACTCACTACTGGTTCCTGGTATCAGGTTGTTCGTCAATGTCCATTCCACCCAGTGCAGTAGTAAAGGGGTCTCTGCATTACCCATAGGTTGACTGGTAGATAATGCCATAGGCATTAAGTCCGAATCTGTACATTTGTGTGCTTAAAGTATCCGATAAATAAAAAATGGGTTTTGATTTTGATAACGGTACCGACACCGGATTGATTTTGGTACGGTTTTGATACCGTTCGTATATTATATATCGAGAATCCTAAGGTCTCGGAACGCATTGGTCCCGGCTGTCATTTGTAGATCTTTGACAGTCATTACGGGTTGTCAGAAGCCCGAAACTCTAACGAGCAGTCTTACCAAGGGATATCGTGTTGCCCAGTAACTGGGTTGTGGGGGTCAGATAGGCAGTCGCAGTAAAATACTGGTATTCAGCTGCATTCGATTAGACTGGAAGCTGACCCAAATATAGTTGGGAAACTGCTAGGCAGATGATGAACGTTTCGTAATAGTCTAACTTAATATTCAATGATCTAGTAAATTTCGCCAAAATCGATACACTTGGTGGATTAGTGACCGCTGATAAAAATATTGAATTATGAATTTCACGGGATAGATCGAGGTATCCCCCTTAACATTATGAAGTTTCTGGCCATTCTTCCCCATATGAAACTACCTTAAGAAGAAATTTTATTTTACTTGTAAATTTGACGTTAAAAAGTGATTTTTCTAATCTACTTATGGTATAATGGAAATAAATTACCTGACTCTTGCTTTGACATCAAAATATTAAATTCAGGTTCAAAAAATAAGCAAGCTTTCATAACGTCAGCTCAGTATACACACACAACCTATATAAACTTATATGAAACATAATATAAAATGTAAGCTGAGCTAGATCAAGCGGAGGAAATGAAATTGAAAGCTGTATCGGCTGCCCGGGTATATTGCAATGCTTGACGTTCAATTTATATTTTGTTTACTACGCAACTTTTGAAAAATAATAGTTTTTAGCATTATTGAAAAGATATTTATTTCTGTTCGTAGATATTTCCAGATACTTTTACACGTCAATGCTGGGCTATAAAAATAGTTGCCGTTTAAAAATGTTTTTAAATTTCGAATAAAAAACTTTTTGGGAAGCTGTCGAATTTATTAGTCATTTGTTTTAACAAATTGGCCGCAATTAAAAAAGTGCCTGTCATGCATCATAATTTAAGTAGCTTTTTGTTTTTATTTCGGGGGGAAACCTGCAAAAGTCGCCTGTACTTTTGGTGAAAAGACCAGGGCGTGTGGGATTCTTACCCCACTAAAACCACCCCGGTGATCACACCGGGGTGGTTTTAGTGGGGTAAGAATCCACATCAGCACATTGAAGGTGCCCGTTACCGTAAAACGGGGTGAATAGAAACGCAGGGGTGAATAGAAACAAAACTTTGAAAGTGATATTCGCGTTAGTTTAACATTGTTTGCTACTATAAGTACTCTTATTGTTTTAAGGAATTATAATGAATTATTTCCGACATATTGTCAGTAATAAATACTATTGAATCAACGTTAACATCTCAAATAAAGTTTTGTTTCGATTCACCCTGACGTTTCGATTCACCCCGTTTTACTGTAACTCTTAAGAGATCACTCCGGGTCCTTGTAACGTGTAACGTCTGTAACGTGTAACGTCTGTAACGTGTGTAACGCCTGTTAGGACACATCCCTGAGGAGACGGTGAAGGGGTCTCCCCTGAACCCCGCATAATTATTTAAGTACTTACCTATTAAAAATGTTAACGTAAACCCAATTGTATGTGTGAATTTTGTAAAAACACATATTTTGTTTACAGTTTTGGAAACTAGGATAGAAATAAAGACTTAGAAACGTGCGCCGGTAATTTAGATTAAGTGCAAATAATTATTGTGTTACAGTAATTACTCTATGTGGTTCTTGCTAGCTTGCATCGTTCTGTATTTATTTCCTGCGCTCTGACTACAACTTATATAAATGAACTCAACAAACAAAGGAAAACGAATGTGTAGAAAACATTAATTCTTGACGCATAGGTAGGTTATTTTTGATTTGTTTATTAAAAGAGACCAGTAGAAATACTTTAATAGAATGAAATAGAAAATACAAATCACGCTAATGACCCCGGGAAGGTTAGGCAGAGCTGTTTCATCTCCATGTGATGCGGGGGGGGGAACCTATTGCCATAAACGGGGTAAACATTCAGACTCCTACTAGTAATACAGACGCTACTGAAAAAACAGGTGTAAAAACCCAATAACACATTTCCCGTCCCGGATTGAACCCAGGTGAGGACCTGGGTTCAATTTCCGCTCCAAAAGTGTTCAGCAGCAGCACTTGCAACCAAAAGACCAACGAGGAAGACTTATCTTAAAATATATAGTCAAATTAAAATCTATAAATTATAATTAATGAATTATAGCCAGTCTTAGTACATTCAATTTGCGCATAATTATGAGTTGCTGAAAAGGCTTTTTACATACATATTTACGAAAGTATTTCCTTAATCTTGTATCAAAATAAATATAGACAAATGATATCCGGCAAAAGATTGATTCATCCGATTTAAAGATCACACATAGGGTGATCCAAAAGAAATAGCACCGGCACTTGGCATTGCGGTCAAAGCTCGTGCGTGAATAATAAACGACCCTGTATACACGGACGGAATAATAATGAAATGTGATATTACTTATAATTTATAGTTGAAGAAAACTTAGAGAAACCAATGCGGAAATGTTATTTTCACAAAAGAGAGTTATGATTACAAAATTAAGCCATTCACCTATATTGCGATTAATTCTCCTTTCAGAATAATCTGCCGAATATAGGCCTAGCCTAGTAAGTTTTGTGTTAGGCTTATTAAGAACTGGGCGTTGGGTTTATTACAAATAAAAAAAAAAAGTTTTTTTTAAAACGTTGCCCTACACTTGAAATTTCTGCTGTTTCGTGGGTGCGTTTACAAAAATTAAAAGTCACATACACAAACAACCCATACAACAGCATTCACATATACAGGGTATTTAGTAGAAGGATGGATATAAATATGTACTTTAAAAAGGAGAGTAGAACTAACGATAATAAACATCATTTACAATGC
Organism: Phlogophora meticulosa; assembly: GCA_905147745.2. Classification (NCBI taxonomy): domain Eukaryota; kingdom Metazoa; phylum Arthropoda; class Insecta; order Lepidoptera; family Noctuidae; genus Phlogophora; species Phlogophora meticulosa. The sequence goes on along the minus strand of LR990535.1, from coordinate 1,851,981 downwards.
GATCGACCCTGGAATAAGTAAAATAACAGCTGTTTGCCATGAATCCTTGAATCTTTTGCCTTTGAATCTTTATAAAAAAATCTCGCGTTACGATGTTTGTTCCTGATAAACTCCGGAACGAATAAACCATATTTTTTTATAAAATTAGGCTTACTGACTATAATTTGGTCAAGCTTAAAACTTAGTGTTTTTCTATAATCAGTTTCATAAGTTTATATTATTATATTATATTTAATAGATGGCAGTGTAAGTTAACTTCTGATGTAGGTAGGTATTTTTGGCGTTTAAGTTTATGGCGATTTTAGGGCTTGCCCCATACTCAATGTAAAATAAATAAATAATGCTGGACAATCCACACAGCATCATCTAGCCCCAAGCTAAGCAGAGCTTGTGTTATCGGTACTAGATGACTGATATATTAAATACAATACAACATTACATTGATAGATATTTTTCTTAAACATAGCAAATACCCATAACACCAGGAACAAATCTTTGTAGATCGTACAAACATTTGTAGCAAGGTGGGAATTGAACGCGCAACCTCCTGCATCGCAGGCGGACCTTCGCCCGCCGCGCCACACCGGTCGTCACAGTAGATCATTTTCATGAGTACTATACTCCCTATGTTCATTGTTCTACTTACCACCTTACATATTTATCAGCCCTTAAGTTAATGTACAATAAACACTAACCGTCGTCTCTGAGTACGTCAGTAAGAATCGGAAATTACAAAAGAAACTCACAATCTCTTTTAATCCCATAGCGCCCAATCAGCTAAATTGCTTTCCCGTTATTTATTTTAATTACCTCACTGATTGCCGATCTTGGATTAAAAAGAGAAATATGGCGGATACCAGCTGCTTTGAGATTCAGCTCGTGTCTCTGGCGTCGATTAAGGGTAATGGTCGGACAAGTTCTCAGCAATGCGACAGTTTAAGTATCATCTTTAGCACCTAATGTGGGTTGGCTTCAGATTGTTGGTATCTTTTAGGTTAGTGCCCGTTTTCAGTAACACTAATCACTAAGCGGTTACGTCACTCTGGCCCTGTGGTTAGGGCCTCGCCTCTCATGCATGAGGTTCTGGGTTTAAATCCAGGCAAAACAAATGGTTTTTTTTTTTCAATTTCTTCATACTTTCTGAAGTTTTTAACATCACACGCACAAGTTGTCTGCTAAGTACTAAGTTTTTTTTGAATCATTCAAATTTCATCTTTAGCTATTAAAACGGTCTAAAGGAATAGCAGAGCTGATGGCCGTTATGGCGAAAGGGTTCTCCACGTAGCGGAAGACGCAGCGTGCCTAGGTAGATTGACCACCTGGTGAAGACCGCAGGAAACCGATGGATAAGGGCAGGACAGGACCGATAGTTGTAGAAATCTTTGGAAAGGCCTATGTGGACTTCTGTTGGTAGAAATAATGATAATGCAAAAAAACAATGTTTTATTTAAACATTGAAATCCAGAACAATAAGATTATTTTCAATACAGTATATTCCCTGTGGGTGTCATAAGAAGTAATTGATGATTCACAGTTCAGAACATACGGCAGACTGTTATAAGTGTTCATATTTTCTCACAATATAAGAGCGACACACTTGGCTGACGATAGCACATTGCACTAGTTTGGCTAGACACTTACACAGACTACATTTACATAATAATGTTACGGGAGAAATGGGGTAGACTGAATGGATGAGAGCAAAGGACTGGATATATTTTGGTACTTGTAGAGGCGTGTATCGTACCTTCTAAAACAATCGTTTTGCATTTAAAAGCATGGCTAACTAGTACAGGCTAGCCAGTCCGTGGATGTGCGACCATCTGTTACATTTCAAGAGCTCTTCGTTCTTTCTAAATCACGTTTATCTGTTTGTCCCGGCTGCTGGTTCCAGCTGTCATTTGTAAGTCTTTGACAGTGATATCGTTCAGTCAGAACCCCCCCAAAGTAAAAACTAGATAGACGATAGCGATGAGTAATAGTAAGTATTTTTATGACTTGATTTGTGTGCTTTCCAAGTTTACTTTAGACATTACTGACATTGGTGAAGTAGATAATACATGGTGGGGTAACTTGGGCTTGAGATAAAATTAATTCTGAAACCGCCAACTGAAACTGAAATATCGTGGTGGCTTATGCCCTGCACTAAGTCAGGAAAAAGCTGATATTATCATTCATAGGTAGGAATAGTTACTATGATTTTGACGACCTGTGTGGCGCAGCGGGTGAAGGTCCACCTGCAACGCAAGAGGTTGCGGGTTCGATTCCCGCCTCGGGACAAATGTTTGTACGATCTATAAATATTTGTTCCGGGTGTTCTGGGTATTTGCTATGTATAATAAAAAATATCTATCTATGTATTGTATTAAGTATATCAGTCATCTAGTACCCATAACACAAGCTCTGCTTAGCTTGGGGCTAGATGATGCTGTGTGGATTGTCCAGCAATATTTTTTTTTTTATTTTTTTTCAAAATTCAACTATTACTTAATTTCCTACTTTAAGGTTCCAAATTTACAAAAATTAAGGTTATCTTTATAAAATATCACTATACTGATGTAAGAAGTATAATTCGTGTTGTTATCATACTAATTTCCTACGGCGATTAAAAAAATATCATTTTTATTCAAAACAAAAAAATCAGGAGATATTTTTTTATTTTTATTAAAGACCTTAAAATAACCTTTCATTCGTCCATTAATTACTTTATCAGAAAATTCTTCATAGATCTATAGATATTTCATGAAATATAAAATATCCCTAGATTCTGTTGAAGTGTATAATATATATACCATCATTTCTGATTTCCGCAACAATAATTTAGCCTATCCCGTACAAATGTGTAAAGAACTTTAGACCGAGTTCACACCAAATGTAACTTAAGTCGGCGCAGACCGCTTTTTGACTTTACCAAGTAAAGTAAGCAATTCATACGAATATAAACTTTATTTTTATGCTTTTATGTTCATATTCGTAAAACCTATTGTGATAAAGCGTTTCATAAGAACATGAATATAGAATGAAGTTTATATTTTTTATGAGACACTCACCCTTCTTACAAGTAAAGTCAGCGTGCGCTCCATGTATCTTATCCTGACTATCCGCTGTTTTCAAACATTCTCAGATCACAGTCAGCAACCGTCTATGTAACATAACGTTAGGTAGTGGCGTACCTATAGTATACTCACATTTCTTAATGTTGAAGTCCCATATAATAGTGGGCGATCCTATAGCCAGCAGTCGACAATCTCTAAGTTCTACACCGCGATGCTGAGTCAGTAGTATACAAATCCCCGATAATAATAATAATAATATGACTCAGCCTTGAATTGTTGTCCCTTCAACGACTCCCTAAGCCGAGATTCGAGCCCCACAGGGGGCGCCCTTAGCGAGCTGTCGTTTAAATGTAAATATAGTTTTAGCCCTGGCTGGGGGCTTTCATTGTAAAGTCACCACAGGATCGTTCGATAAGTAGTAAACAGCCGTCTAGTGCTGAACTGCGAGTGGCCCTACCTAAAAAAAAAAAGAGCCAACAGTCGGATACAAATCTAGACTCTGGGTTGCAACTAAGAAAATCCAGATGAACTACTTAATACCTATTCTGTCTACTACCTATATAACTATATCTATGTCTACTTTTATACTTGTGAAAACTTGTAATTGCCCATTTCAATGTTATTTACATACGAAGTATTGTACTTGATTAGCTGTAAGTTTTCCATAAAAGTCTAAAATAAATAAAAAATGATTTCTCTCCAACGAGGCAGTTACGGCGGTGTATGTGTTTAGTGTGCACGCAGCCTTATGGTTAACAACCCATAACAATGACGTCACACCCGCACTACCTTCCCGGAACCCTGATTAAAGTTTAAACAAATATTCAACTTTAATTGCCATTAATTAAAACCAAAATTAGACCTTAGTTTGTCGCCAAAACTTTGGTTACAATACGAGTTGATTACTTTTTAGATGGTTGCGAGTTAATTTCGGTTTAGTGACCCAATTTTAGTTATGTTCTGTTCATTCATTCAGTGGATTTTGTGCTTTTGTGCAAGACGTCAGATTTAGGAAAACTCACATAAATTTTGTGTGTAAATTTATGTGAGCTCTAATTCCGGAGCGTTGGAAAGAAAAATGTTACAGATTCTCTATGGAATTTAAATGATCCAAACTTAAATGCCAAAGTGAAATTAAACAATAAACGTCCACTTCGTATATACTGGCGGTCATTCGAAACCATGTCAAAAAGTTCTGCCGTGTTTTATTTTGTAATGTTAACTTATTAAGGTCAAAAGTTAAATATCTGATAAATTATTGGTGTAAAAATAGTTGCACGTAATGTTGACTTAAGAAGCTTTTCTTATTCGATCAGAGATTATTAGAAATTTCTTAAAGTTACACATACATACATATAATCACCTACCTACCAATCCCAGGGCGGGAATCGAACCCGCAACCTCCTGCGTCGCAGGCGGACCTTCGCCCACCGCGCCACATCGGTCGTCAACGTATAGTGGAACTATTTTTTAAAACACTTTATTTGGAACTCCTAAGGATATTCATTACCCCACAAGCTTTATTAAGTTCTCACAGCACTTTCAGAATTACACTTCTCGCAAAGTTTTTAACAAAGTTGATACTTTATCATCGTACTTATTATCTTTTATCATAATATAATCAAGCCGTATATCTTTTAAAACGAGCTTTAATAGCCTTTATTAGTTCTAGTTGAACAATGTTGCCATAATTTATGACTAATTAGAGACTCGTTTGTTTTAACTTTGTAATAAATTTTAATTTGCTTGGTATTCTATATTCTGACATATTTATTAACTGAAATACCAGCCTGTTACTGTTCCACTGCAGGGCAAAGGCCTCTACTAATACAGAAAAGGCACAATCAGTAATCATCGCGCTAGCTTAAGGCGGGTTAACGATTTAAGACTGATATAACTGTCCAGGTTTCTTCACGGTGTTTTCCTTCACCTACGTCTATAATTTCTAAGATGAACTTAAAAAGTACTTAATTATGAATTGAAAGAGTCATGTTAGTACCTACTTTCCTGGAATTGAACCCACAACCCCATGCATGCACCCCATTTACCATCCAGTAAGTCATTCAGACATTAGAACATAAGAATATTTTTTGTACAAAAATTAAATAAGGATAAGAAAGAGATCCAAGGTTTTCAGTTACCTACTTGATAGTTAAAAGTTATTATTTTTACTTTCGTATTTGTTTACCGAGTTCAACAACGTTGATGTTTTTTTTTATCGTTTTTTATCTTGGTTCGTTAAAAAGTTTTAGTCAAGAACGTCTGTCGTGAGAAATCTTATAAGAATAAACACGCTTCGTACTTTACCTATAATGACGGACAAGTTTTTTATTCAGACCACCTACTTGATAAAGTCAAATTATAATCGTATGTCATGCAAACCTAGCCTAAAGTAAGTAATTATAGACCTAATGTCAAGCCGGGCATACATTACATTTTAACGCGCTACTCGTTAAAGTGTTTTGAATTTGGAATGACAACTAAAAGTTTGTATAAAACCTTTTTGGTATCTAAAAAGAACTCATTTGAAAATCGAATCGCTTTTTATTTAGGTGTGAAAAGTACTATATTCTCCTTGGGGATAAAGGTATCTTTGTCTTGGGCTTATAATTCAGAATTACACATAGGTATACATACATATATATTTTTAAAGATACATACGCAGGCTAAGTCGCTACCAGCTGCAAGTACACACAAGCCAAGCAAGCAAGCCGGCTGCAGGTAAACATATATTTTCAGATAACTGTGCCTTAATAACTTCTCCGTCGGCAATTAGTTCAACTAGCTAGCCGGTACCTAGGCTCATTTCAAAGCCATTGAAGCAACATCTACCTCACCACATACGATAGCGATGTTAAAGTTATTCACGCGATTGAATATATATACAAGAACCCTACAACAGTCGTCAGGCAGTAGCCCACCAGACACAACACCCGTCTGATCTGAGGATTCTCCTATTTCATTGGTGGATGAGGGACTTTATACCCTGTTCGTCATACCCCATTCCATATATGCTTTACATTTCAATTTGAAGTATGAGAAATTTAAGACAAAGTTAATAAAGATTAAGATGGAACTTGAGACGTATTATCTCCGGCTGCGTTCACTTCGCGCAGCAATTAGCATTTGTAAAGTGAAAATTGCACCACTGAGTACGCTCTTGTTACCGAAGAAAATCTTAATGAAAAGCTTCTAGGAGCCGCTATTTCTTTTGTGCAGATAACTAATGACTGTCATGCATATTACCAATTGTAGCAGTGTTATGTAAAAAAAATATATATAAATTTCAGAATTGGTGACTAAAAATCTGTTGAACTGACCAATCTGTAACTGGTAAATAATATTTATTTCTGTAAATTGTTTAAAAAACTATTATAACATCACAAAAAAAAAATACGTGATGTCGGTTTTTTTTAGCTGTCTTCTCTGAGAAGAAATTTTGAAACAAACTCAGAGGTCTTATCACACACTTTATCTTGCCATCAAATTGAGGACTATGCAGACGCAGTGTCTGAGATGGTCTTTTGAGGGAAGAACCAGACAGATTTGAATGGACTTATCCAATCAGTGCACGTACTCTTCAGTAATCGTGTAACTCTACTCACAGCGAGTCTACTCAAAACATTTGGGTGTTGAACAGTGGCGTGCCTAGGGTTTCAAAATAACGCAAGCCCAAAAAAAATTTAACCGATTTCAAAAAAAGAAAGTTCAGTCTAACTTCGTAATCGATGCAAGTTTGCATCACATCGGCTACGGAATGAATAATATCGTTTTGAAATTTGTTAGATAAATAACTCGGCCCCGGTTTGTCACTTTCCTGATGCTGCATATGATTTTCTAAAACGCCATCGTATTTTGAAATTAACGAGACCAGTTCTAAAAAAATGCCTTTATTTAATGAAGTTTTGGACTCATCATGTCCTCTTAAAGGAAGTTCCTGTTGTGCTAAATGACAAACAATATCGACTAATCTTTGAAAAACACTACGGTTGTTTTCAACGCGCGTGTTATATTTTGAAATTTCCTCAGATAACTGGCGTGATATAGCTGTCTCAATTCGTTGTTTACCAAAATTACCGAAAGAAACCATTGCACACAGGTGTTTATGGGAATTTGCGTGCCTTTTAATGGCGCCAGATATGTTATTTAAATCATTATAACCAGATGTATTCCAAACGGAATCTTCATTCGAAAAAAATATGCACTTCACTTCACTGAAGTGTGTAGTCCCTTCTCACATGCTTTTTACATAAGTTTACAATTTTCAATTTTTTGTTCACCAGTCATTAAGTAATCACTGCATTGTTGGTTAAGTGTAGTATGAGATCATGGGTTTAATTCTCGGGTCAAAGTTTTGTTGGATTTTTCTATCTGGAATTGCTCAGTAGCAGCTCGGTGTCTGGATTTGTGCTCGGTTGGTGACAATAGGCTCGCCCCCTATTAAATGGCACTTTAATACACCTTTAGTATAACAGCCGTGATGTATTGATTTCATTCAATGTAAACCTAAAAATTTAATTTACAATACAATACAATAACATTTATTTGCATAAAAACACGGTAAAAATGATGGTACAATAATTGAATACAGAGCATACATGTTTCTATTTAACAATATAAGCATGCAAATTTTTGTGCATACAATTCATCAATGCTTTTTGTCAAAAATCTCTTTAAGACTATAAAAACTATTAGTGGACAGCCAGTCATACAATTTACTTTTAAATAATCTGGTACTGAGAATTTTAAGGAATTAGGTAATGAACTGACCCAGAAAAATCACAAAAAATTAATAAGCGGGTATCGTTCCCTTTAAGTTGTCCAAAAGTGTACGTTCATAAAGTATCAATCCACTTAAGGCGAATTGCCTATTTTTACCCTCTCTCTCTGTAGCTAGAGAGCCTTTTCTCATTACAAATATTAGGACGACGAAAAATTGGGCTTCTACCTTGTGATCGGAAAAGAAGCCTTTTAACGAAGTGAAATTTGTGACTCCAATTTGGGGCTTCGTTGACAATGGACTGAAATATGAAATGGTTGGGTAACTTGAGACGTAATTTAAAAAGTTTTTTTTGTTGCTTTTTTTTTGAGGAGCTCGGTCTGTGGATAGTCCATTTATTACATACCAAGACCTCTGTGTCTAAGAAAGTAGATAGTGGTAGTATAGAGTAATAAAGCAGTTGTTCCCTTCTGTTATTCTTATATTTTTGATAGTCGTCACAGGAAGTCTAAAGCTCGAAAGTCTGATATCAAGTCTTGCCAAAGGGTTACCTAGTTACTGGGTTACAGAAAATACTGGTGTTCAGCTGTTATTGGTTAGACTGGAGACTGATCCCAAATTAGTAGGGAAAAGGTTAGGCGAAGACGATAAATAGTTTACAGTCTCGTGCAAACACAGCTTCTAGGGACATAGATTAGTAGGTAGTCTAATTGTATTCTTCTTCTTTAGTAACACGACAAAGGTCTGAATGAAAGGACCATGGCGTTGACAAAAAGACCAACCGATTTAGTGTTAAGAACATATCTTTATAAATCCACAGAAATGACGCTTTGTTGTGTAAGTTTCGTTAAAAACTTTTAATCCAATCGTAAAATAAAAACCACAACATTATTGATTTCAGTATTGTCAGCATTGTTTTCTTAATATTCCTGTATATTTTGTCACCAGAATACCCTGGCTATCCTCGACAAACTGGACATTGACAGTGAGAAGCCCTCTGAGGAGGAGATCGCAAGGCTTTTCGGTTACGAAGAGGCATACCTGGCAGGAGACGTTGGCATCTGGCAGAGAATCAAACCCAAGGTCTGGGCGTTGTTCGATGAGCCATCGAGTTCACACGCTGCCAAGGTAAGATGATCAAAGTTTTATTAGGTTTTAGCTGTTATATAGATGTAAGAAAATCGCATCAGAAGTAAAGGAACTAAACTGACATATGCTCTTCAACGCATTCTTTGTCTGAAATGGAACGGGGCAGGGCATGTTTTAAGGTATAAAGAGAAACTTAGGGCACTAGAAGTAAAGGAAGCGGTTGGGACCAAAGGGAAAAAAAAATAAGAATATAATAAGGTAATGGACGGCTGATGATTATTATCGAAGTCGCTGGAAGATACTGGCAGGAAAGGGAGAAAACTTCTGTATAAAAAAGGATCCATATGAAATAATGAGAGTAAAAAAAGAACTTTGCTTAGACACAACTTTGCCTGGACAAAATCCCTTTTCTGTAAGCGTTAACGCCAATGGAAAGGTGTAAATTGTCCAAATTGTATGGAGTTGACATTAGCTTTAGAGATTTCACGTGACTCTCTTTCAAATTTGTAATGTCATTGACATATATTTTGACGTTGGCGTCTGGCAATTAACGCTACAGAAAAGATTTTGCTTCGGCCTGCAGGTCGGCTGAAACATGTACGATAATTTCTAATTAAATTTACGCTTCAGATATGTATAAATGAATAGGTATAGCACGGACAGTTTAAAATTGACGCGCAATCATTTTGAAGAGTGGTGCGTTCTGAGGTTATGAGTATCGCAAACGAATGGATAATAAACGTCGTTCCACTGAATCAAGTGTAGTTTATTTTTTAGTACATTCATTACGTCTGTAAATGTGTTGATCACTCTCAAATATCTGCAATAAACGGTAATGAACAAACTGACAAGCTTGAATCATACCTTTTGTTAACTCTACGACTATAGCAAACCAGTGTTCTATCATTGAGAACCCCGATAACACTCGAATATTGTAAGCAAAATCAACTATTTTCTAAACTGCAGCATCATTTAAATGAAACAGCACCATCTAACGGTCAATTCCGATAATCAGTTTCTAAATCCATTTCCTACAAACTTGAAGCTGGAAACACAATGGAATGAGACTCGCGAGCAGAATGCAACTGTAAAATTAAAAGTACTGAGAAGGGTAGTTTACTAATAATTACTTTTTAAGTTGTTTGTTGGTGTGATGATGATTGTTGGTAGATTGCTAGAAAATCTATAAATTTAAATCTGCAAGTATGTGACAAGCCCTGTTATTCTGTATACAAAAAATGCATGAAGAAAGAAAGAAACAAACGCAGGAAGAAAGAGAACAAAAAAAGACTAAAAGCAGGAAAGAAATAATAGGAATAATAAATGCACAGAATACAACAAATCTGCATATAAAAAAAACCTAGTACCTATTAGAAATTTATGAAATGAAAAATGTTTGCATGTATCGGATTCAACCGTCATTTTCTATAACGCTGCAGTTGCGTTGTTCAAGTTAGTTAATAAAGTGTTTATTCTTTCTTTTCTTCAAAACCATTACCCCTGCCTGTTATCACCGCCTTTACACACACTTAACAGTACCTACTCAACAATACCTTCCAGTTAAACATGAACCCTCCAACACCGACCGAGGGAGTCGATACTCGATCCACTTGGAATTGTTAAAGGAAATCGAATGTGATGGCAGCTTAATGTTTTATGTATTTTACGATACTTAAAGGAAGTGGTTGAATCACTGTTGTAAGATAAAAAGCTAAGGCTGTAAATATAAAAAGAAAATATGTTGACTCACAATAGAGACAAAACTTAATTCTATAAAAAGCTGGTCATCACGTGACGCCCGACAGATGTGAAATATCGAAATTTGCTCTTAGATTTAAAGTATTCTCATGTAAGTGAAATGTAAATGTCTTTATGAGACTAAATAAATAAAAAATAAATAATGCTGGACAATCCACACAGCATCATTTAGCCCCAAGCTAAGCAGAGCTTGTGTTATGGGTACTAGATGACTGATCTACTTAATACAATACATTACATAGAAAGACATTTTTTATTATACGTAACAAATACTCAGAACACCCGGAACAAATATTTGTAGATCGTACAAACATTTGTCCCAGGGCGGGAATCGAACCCGCAACCTCCTGCGTCGCAGGCGGACCTTCGCCCGCTGCGCCACATCGGTCGTCAAAAGAATAAAAATGTCTTTAACCAGAAATTCGGTCGGTAGCTCGGTCGGTCGATTGGTTGGTAAAGTAAGCAGCTCAGATAGCGAAACAACTGAATGTTAGTTGTTAGTAAGGGCACAAAGGCACAAGGGCGTCGAGAGCGGTGGCGTAAAGAGGACGGCATGAAAGAGCGTATATTTCGACACCGATGTCAGCCATGTTTAAGTTCATATTCATATTTATTTGCGTTCCACAAGGTATAAAATAAGATGTTAATGAAAGGCTTAAAGCTAAGAGCCGTCGTAGACCCCGACAGGGCACAGCAAAGTAAAAGTAAGTAAGAGAGAGGAGGAGGAACACTGTCTGTTTAATTTAAACTGAGATAGGTCATATGAATTGGAAGAGTCACCACCAGGCCATCTAACAGAGCAGAAAGAAATTATTTTCGCACTCAAAACAATTGAATTTTTATCACAGACTCACTTCTTCAGATTTCTAAAGTTTGACGGTAACCTGAGCACGGAAGTGCCGACCGCCGCCCCCTGTTTCAATATTTCAAAGAGTTTTAAACTTTTTGACTTTGATAAGGGAAAGTGGGGAGTTTTAAATTGACGGCCAGGCATTTTGAGAATGTCAAGAAGGGCGCAGTCCGCACACCTACCAAAAGGCTAGATTATGAACGTTTTTAATAACAGGAATTAATCCCGTGATTAAAAATGTTCAAAATGTATTCAGAATCTAATCTCAGCGACAATCAATGTCAAAAACTTGACAAAAATGTATGCAAAATAGACGCACATATTTTTGACGGATTGAGACTAAGTTTATCGTGTTGTGTTGTTGTGTTCAGTAACTGGTTGTGTAGGTCAGGTAGGCAGTCGCTCCATGTAAAATACTGATATTTAGATGCATCCGGTTAGACTGCAAGCTGACCCCAACATAGTTGGGAAAAGGCTAGGTAGATGATGATGTTCTTAAAAATATGAGTATTGCCTCTCTTTTGTATTACTGCATAATTTAGAGATCACATGACAATTGGGCAATTGAGGTGTGATCCCGAAATTTGGGTGTAATATAGTGATAATCATTTATTTATTACTTCCGGCCAACCAACAATTACTTATACTATTACATGTTAGCACCGTATGCCCCATAAAATAATAAATGTGACAAGTTATAGTCTAACGTACAATTTAAATCAGAGTTTGAAAACAGAATTATAAGTCAAAATTAATTACAAAATTTAAAATCAAAACCACAATCCAAAATAATACAATTGAAAAACGAATTCACAATAAAAATACACAAAACAATAATAATATGAAATCATAAAATTAAATTAAAGGAACCAAGCCTCGGCATGCGGAGCTTAGCCTTTGATCAACCCGTACGGCTGAGCTTTGTGTAGGTAGAGAAACGAGGAACCAAGGAGTTACCTATAGCGTAAATGTGGCTTTAGCGTCATGTTGGAGCATTGACCATGTTGGATATACGTCTGTTGACCACAATCTTCGCCGAAAAAATGTCAGCCGTTTCCCATAAAAATAGAGGTTCTCGATGAGAGCGATGGAGTGCAGCATACTGAATGTAAAAATAACTGACCGGTTACGAAACACAACGCTGCGCTCCAGAACGCAAATTGACGTCGCCTATAAAGCTGCAAGGCTAAAATGGGACTGGGCAGACCATGTTTGCCGGATGCCAGCACAGCTGTGGGCCCAAATATCGCAAGACTGGGACCCTGAAACAGCTAGACAAGGTCGTGGCAGACCGAGCAGAATATGGCGGGACGCCTTGGAGGGATTCCTCGCGAATTGGCGAAAAGTATCAAACCATAGAGCAACGTGGAAGGAATGGGGGGGGGGGTTCCCTCCCCCTCGATTCCTCCAAAAGCCGGTTCTCAAGACTGTCCGCCTCCATTGTGTCAATGTCCACAGAAAAGAACAATTTATTTTTAATTTTCCTGAAACATCAAGCCGTTAGAATCGAGGACAATCAAACGATATCATAAATAAGCCTCTTTTATTAAAATACCCGATATAATCGAAAACCAATAAATATATTATGAAGTTGGGAATATTTCTCAACAGAGACTTGGGAACTTATAACAAAGGGTTAATTAATATTCCAATCCATTTTCATTTAGTATTTTGGTTTCTATGGCTTTTGACGGAAACCATTATATTTGGTATCGTCACACCTTTATTCCCTGAAGGGTTAGGCAGAGAAGTACCTAATACGTTTCACCAGTTATGTTTAAGTGATACACAAACAAAACATTTTATATGTGTGTCTCGTTTTCTGGCTGTTAAGCTGTTATGTCCCATGCGATAGGGCACCACCAGGCAACAATCTAGATTTTTGCTTTACTCAGTAGCAGCCTGGAGTCTAGACTCCAGGCTGCTACTAAGTATGTTCCAGCCAGGTACACACTGTCCGACCCAACAATCAAAAACAGAGGTTCATGCTTACTAGGATGACGGGTGACTCATTGACGGACGATGTGGCGCGGTGGGCGAAGGTCCGCCTGCGCCGCAGGAGGTTGCGGGTTCAATTCCCGCCTTGGGACAAATGTTTGTACGATCTACAAATATTTGTTCCGGGTGTTCTGGGTATTTGCTATGTATAATAAAAAATATATATCTATGTAATGTATTGTATTAAGTATATCAGTCATCTAGTACCCATAACACAAGCTCTGCTTAGCTTGGGGCTAAATGATGCTGTGTGGATTGTCCAGCATTATTTATTTTATTATTTACAAACCTCGGCCAGCGTGGCTTAACCTCCAATCGACCCATGTGGCTGTTTTTATTTACCCACGAGCTCCTCGTAAAATAATTATGTCTTTTATTTGATTAATTATAGTGTCTGTTTCAAAATAAGAGGGGAATCTAGATTGTAGACTAACTAGCTTTCGATCTGAAATTGATCCCATGTTTACCTAATTGCTACTATTCACGAACCCTATCAAAGTTTACTCAATTTATTTATATTCAGAGCAATCTCTTTGTTAGGATTAGGGTTGACAACGGTAAAAAACTTATAGCTACAGTTTTATTAAAAAAAAACTATATCTCGTTCAATTCTGATGTTTTATTTTTTTATTTTGAAAGTGGGGCTTGTGGCTTAGTAGTAACCACTCGGGTTGATCGTAGTTTAAACTATGCTTGCTGAGGTCAGCCGGTGGATACGTGATAGCACCGTGCATTACAAAGCACGATACGCCGTTGGCTGTAATTTTTTAGCAGTTGTTACGGGTAGTCAGAAACCCGACATTCTTACAACCAGTCTTACGAGGAGGTTTCCAAATGACGAGTGTGGAAGTCAAATGGGTGGTTGATCTATGTAAAATACTAGTATTCTGCTGCATCTGGCTAGACTGGTAGCTGACCCCAACAAAGTATGGAGAAGGCCAGGCACATTTTGAAGAATTATTCACAATGAGTAATGTTAAAGTATATGTATATGTTAAAGATCTGTCTGGTGACTGTCACTGTTTTCAATCTTGTCACAATTGTCAATTTTGTTGCAAAACATCTATAGGCGTAGCTTGTGCCATCACAGCAATAATGCCATCATTCACCTTCTACGCCACCGCTCTCGTCTCCCTTGTGTGTGTGCGCGCGTATACACTCCGTTGCTTCTCTGTATGATCTGCTTACGACAACTTATATTCTGCTCCATATTATTTATTTATTGAATTTCTTATTAAAATAACTGAAAATTCCTTAAAATAGAGACATATTCTATTCTATTCCTTTTTCAAAGTTTCTATCAAGTTTCAATCTGCCGGGGCTTCCCCCGTGACGGGCAACTTTTATTCAAATTAAGAAGCGTCTTATTTTCTCAAGCATGACCATATTGCATGTTGCTGAATAAATCAAAACAAAAAAATAAAGTGGTATTTCTCTTAACTACCGGTAAAACGGGGTAAATCAAAACAAAACTATTTTCTTCTTTAATCTTAAAAATCTTCGCTTGTTTCACGCTGCTCTCCGGATTATAGAGGGACAAGAAATACAAGGTGCTTACTATTTTTATTAACTAGACTGCTTAGAAGATTTTCCTTTTGCTTTTACTTACAAAACTCGTGATACGGAACGAAAGGCACACTTTAGTTTTTATTTTCAGTAGAAATTAGAAATAGCAAGCACTTTGTAAATAGTTTAAGGTTGAAATAGTGTTTTCGCTTAAAAAAAATATCAGCCTGTTAGTGTCCCAATGCAGGGCATAGACCTCTTTTCATACAGAGAAGTCAGGTCCCTCAATCACTACGTCTGCTTATGGCAGGTTTCCAATTGCATACTTCATTATTTTAGACATTCATTAAGTCTAGGTAGCCAAATAATGTTCTCCGACACCGATGCCAGTGATGCGTAAGACGTAACGTATCTCAATCCCTAATCTAGAGATCGATCTTAGTTTGTAACCAACCAATGGCCGAATTTATAATCTGTTACCTTGAGATGGCGAATCAGAAGCAGCAGTTGAAGATCATGTATTGAGATTGGGATTGGGATGTTTTTATATGATTATGTAACAAACTATAAACGTATTTGAATTTGAATAGAGATACCTTATTGAAATTAGCCGTTAGAAAGTACATTTATGAACTGCAAAAGTCACATTGGTGATTGTCTGCATTTGAAACCACAACCTCGTGTATGAAAAGCAAGGCCTAAACCACTGCGCCATCACGACTTCATATTTTTGCTCGGAAATGAGAAACAGTTTTAAAAATTTGTGAACAAGCTTAAATTTGAGTGACAACCCTACTTCAACGTTGCTGTATTTTACAAAATTGGTTTTAAATAATTTATCGGTTTTCATAAATTCATAGTGACATTGTTCGTGGTAATAATTTGCAAAGTGAAAAGTTTATTTTCCGCTCAAAAAGTCAATCACCAAAATGTATGGAAACGGTGGGTATTTACTGATTTAACTCTGCTCAGACTGATTTTTGAGCTTTAGCGCTACTCAAAATGTATTTTTCTACTGTTACTCGGTTGGTCTGTTGGTAGTTAGTACTACTGCTGAACATGAGAGCTTGGGTTCGAGTCCTAGGTCGGGCAAAGTTTGAGATTTCTCAGTAGCAGCCCGGATTGTGGGTTTGTGCCCGGTTGACGGCAATAGGCTCGCCCCTATGGAACTTAAACCTATCTGGAGAAATGTGGGTGTATTAAAGGTACACCTCTGCTTAATTCTTCAGGGTATAAAGGCGTGATATTTCTTTATTTTCAATTAAATTAATAAAGTTCCATTAGTGATTGCCATGCGTATTCGCAAAGACTGTTATTGTTATTCTCTGGTCAGTTTATTTTGACATTAAATGGCATTTAAGTAAGTTAGTTTATCATGTTTCCAACGATAGTATGCCAATGCATGCGTAAAATCTGTGATGTGACGTGTCAGATCTTGCGATTACTGCTCCACAGGAAGTTAGCAATCACCAATATTGACAAGAAACCTCCATTTATATAATCTACTTTTAACACATCATCATCATCTGCCTAGCCTTTCCCGACTGCGTTAGAGTCGGCTTCCAGTGTAACCGGATGCAGTTGAAAACCAGTATTTTACATGGAGCGACCAACTATCTGACCTCCACAACCCAGTTTCTGGGCAACACGGTACCCCTTGGTAAGACTGGTTGGCAGACTTTCAGGCTTCTGACTACCCGTAACGACTGATGAAGATCTACAAATGACAGCTGGGACCCGTTGTTCCCAGCTGTCATTTGCTTAGTGACAGCGACGTTATTGACTTTTTCCAATAGGAATTATCTCATTAGCAGTCCCGAGTCCGGATTCGGACTCGTGTACAGTTGATGGAAATAGTGTGATCCCCTATTATATGGGACTTAAAGATAACTGGAAAAAATGTGGGTGTTACTATAGGTGCACCTCTGCCTTACCTTAATTTAGAGAAATGAAGGCGTGAGGCGTGAAGAAATCGTATCAGAAATTCTTCACGAAGCGGCGTTGTATTTACAACGCCGCTTCGTGTAGGATTTCCTACTAACGGACTCAAGAAGGCGCAAATCCCGGGCGCGCATCTTTTGTTTTCTAGAAGCTTCTACTTGTGCTGATTGGTACGCGCAGATTGTAGAGGGAACGGTTAGATACGTTCCAAAATATGATTGCGTTATACACTGTAGTTATTATTAATTAAAATAGCAAACTTAGTACCAAATAATCATAGTTCGCTTATAAAACAAATAGTGTTGAAAATTTCCAACCCAACATATTTAGCTTTCAATTTACTTTGGAGTGTAATTAATAAGACTGCATTTTGTAGTAAACTAAAAGGTTGCTGTAATTAATAATATTATCAAGGGTCGTTTGCAACTAGATTTCATTTCAAAACTTTATTTTCAGAGAGAATTTTCTAGGACATATGACAGCAATTTTCCAAGTTTTAATAGTTTTAAGTTTTCAATTTTCAAATGGTACATAGGTTTAGGTATCAAAATACTTGTGTGGTGCTAAAAAGAAGATGGAGTGACAAAAATTGAAAAGAATGTACTTATATGATTTGGTCACATTGAGATGATGATTGGGACGTGAATAACCAAAGGCAGACCACAGATAACAATAAAATCTTTATAAAAATTGTACTTCAATTGAAAAAAAGTAGGTATTTTAATGCATTTCTTTTTTCTTTCTTTCTCTTTTAAAAAAACGTTGCCCCACACTAGGAATTTCTCCTGTATCGTGGGTGCGTTTACAAACATTTAAACTCAGATACACAAACAGCCAGACTCGGAACAACTACCTGTAGGTCATACAAATATTTGTTCCGAGTGGGGATCGAACCCACAACACGCGGCGCAGCAGCCGATGGCTCAACCACCGCGCCAACCGTGTCGTCAAATTTTCTATTGAAGTGGAAAGTAAATTTGAAAAGTGTGTTTTAATAAAAGCTTTTCATTTTACTTAGATTTTAAATAAGAAATTTATTGATCTAAATGTAGATGAAAGTCGTTAAAATAATACCAAGTTCGCAAATAACTTAAACAGTAAATTCATAAAATTTGGGTTTTGAGTGCCACTACAGGTGGTCTTAGATTTTTCATGAATTAATTTTAAAATGGTAGTAATTCTAACATTCAACATTAATAAAAGATAATTAAAAAAAAAGTTTTCTTGAAGAAGTCTGTTATTTTTTTTTTTTTCACATCATATTTTTATTTCTTTAGAACGATACAACTATTAATACATGAAGAAAATAAATAATCACAGGGCATAGAAAAATTCATCCGCATCGCTGTCAACGGGAAAAGTGCCTGGCAGCATTGCCACGTTTAATCGCAATGCTGATTCTTTGGCCAAAAACAAGGCCAGCCCTCAGGTCGCGTGAAGAGTGGACCATATTTATATTCGATTCATATTTAAATTTTTCACAAGTCTTTTATTTATTTATTTATAATTTAATTTTATAATCCAGTTAATCCCTATTTAGTACAAAAACAAAAGAAAGCTCTGTAACATTACGGCTCACAGCAAAAACATGATAAACCAACTAATGACGTCACATCGCGAGCAATGCAGATGTCGTCTGGAGCAGCGGCTATTAATCAAGAGCTCTTGTTTCTGTCGGGACGAACAGAGCTCTAAGATCCCTATTAATAAAATGGTGTCATCTTGGAGATCAATCCTGGGAAAACTGGCTGCTTTCTTAGACCTCTCCTTGTACTTTTAAAGTCCTGGATTATAGATGAACTAATACGAATCTTGCACAATATTTATTACTTACACAGTCAGGGAAATTGGTAATACTTTGTAACTATATTAGTTCAGAGTAAGTAAAGTATTTCTTTAAGAGAGGAAAAATTGACTATCTTGTCTGTTTTCTCCATACGATGCTATTTTCGGAAGAAGCGATTAGAATTCTTATAAATATTGACTTTCAAAGTGCCTTTTAATGTTCTTAATGTATTAATAAATTACTTGATTTTGACGTGGAACTTGGCAAATGATGAAAGTAGACTTTTAATGTACGAAGAGTTTTAGTGGATAGGTAATTTGCTTATTTTTTAGCTCTGTACATCATAAACTTCACAAAAATGTACTTTATTCCTGGAGAGGTGGAAAGATAACGTGGCACGTGTTATTGATCGAAGGGCACGTGCATTGTTTTGTGCGTGTAAAACAAAAAATTGAATAAAAGGTACGTTTAAGCCGGTCTGTGTGAACGGACCCTTAGGAGAGGCTTATCAGTCGCATTGCCTGACTTTATTCACGTACATACACCGAACAGGATTTAAACCAATAATTCAGGAAATTAACCAATGATTCGTGCTGCAGAAGCCCAGTACTCAGGAGAACGCTGGGTAATTGACGAAGTCACTAATTAAATTTAAATGAATTGCTTCTTAAGATTATATTTAACAATCCCAGCCTACTATTGTTCCACTGCAGGCTAAAGGATTCTAGCATTGATAACTCAAGGCGGATTGGCGACTTAAAATAAAATTTGAAAGTCATAACACAAGCTCAGCTTAGCTTGGGGCTAGATGATGCTGTGTGGATTGTCCAGCATTTTTTATTTTTTTATTTTAATCTTCTTTAAAAGAGATTTTTAGGGAAATGCGAATACTGACTATAGGTATTCAAAAGGTTACCAATATTAATTTACATTAGTGCATTTTAGAGCTAGTTTCTGGGTTTGTTCTTCAAAACGAACTTAACCATATTTATTACAGGAATTATATTATCCGATAACGGGTTTGATAGGTTAATGTTATGCGCGCCAATTTGTGTTCTGAGCGATTGATTCCGGACACATCACATCAAAGTATGATACTTAATAGACCTCATCTTCGTTACACGTACTAAAAACACCGAATTTATTGAGAGGCATGTATCCTGAACGAAGGACCTTTATACTCAATTCAGGATAGATATAATTCCAAATTTAAAATGGTTCGAATTGACGTTAAGTTTACATTAAGAATTCGTGTTAGCCTCACTGAGACTTGATTGCAGGCTTTCAGAAACTAGGGACGGCATTTTGTGAAGTTAATTGACGTTTGTATGTTGAGTAATCTAATTAGTTTGCACGTTTTTAGCTAACGAAGAACTGGATTGATTATCTTCTCCATCACAAATTCAATAACACTAACTAACGTCATTAGCTTCGGCCTAATTCTCTGTAACGAGGAAAATGTGCTTGGTAAAGTTGGGAATTTTTTACTATGTAGGAGGCCGGTAGGAACTTAATGTTACTGAAGTACTGGTTCATTAATTAAAAGCTATTTATAGGGTGAAAGTGACATCGACGGACAAACTGATAACATAACTTCAGTAGGTAGGTACATATACCTACCAACTGACCTTATTATTACATATCTTATTGCCAGTGGTCCAGAACCATAGTTCTGGACCACTGGCAATACCCATTGTTTATTTGGATAGTGATATTTTTTGGGTAAACCCTTTTACAAAAACAATAGGGTGTATTCATTCCTAAAATAGGGTCACACACCAAGAAAAATGGCCGATTTAAAACTTATTTTAATTCCGAATAAAGAACACTTCGGGAAACTGTAGTACGTCC
The DNA here is from genome assembly GCA_905147745.2 of Phlogophora meticulosa. NCBI lineage: Eukaryota > Metazoa > Arthropoda > Insecta > Lepidoptera > Noctuidae > Phlogophora > Phlogophora meticulosa. The sequence goes on along the minus strand of LR990535.1, from coordinate 1,831,426 downwards.
ACTGAATTCATAATAATATGTCACTCCTTTCGACATATTAGTGAAAATAAAAAAAGAACGATTTGTCAAAATCATTTTTGAAAATTATAATTTTAATTGTAACTTATCTCTCCTCATTTTAAATATGAATTAGTGATTATCTCCGAACATGCCATTAACTTATTTAATGTCCATGGAGGTTCGTTGACTCCACAGTACCTTTATTATCATTGAATGGATACCAAGATTGCCAAGTTAATTTTGGAGCGAAAGTACTACTGTTTTTTTGGTCTTACAATACAAGTAAACAACGTCAGAATGTTATTGTGTCTGTGTCATTGTATTTGTGAACGAGCCTCCAATTAATCAAGCCGCTCATTTACTGAAAACCTGGTCGAAGAATAAAGCTTGTATTCTGCGTTCGTAACTCAGCTTCCAAAAACGTAAGCAAATAATATTTGTTTAGAAAGAAAACAAAATTAAAAATATATGATAACTATACTTTCTTAAACTACCGCGTTGGTGTAGTGGTCACAAGCGCTACTGCTGAACATAAGGTCCTGGGTTCGATTCCCGTGTTGTTCAAATTGATATTGGGAATTTCTTACTTTCTTACTTTTGAAGCCAACCAAAAACGTAATCTGCAATTATAGGATTAGATTTTTGGATTATTGGATTTAGATTAAATAAATAAATAAATAATGCCGGACAATTCACACAGCATCATCTAGCCCCAAGCTAAGCAGAGCTTGTGTTATGGGTACTAGATGACTGATATACATAATACAATACATTACATATATAGATATTTTTTTATACATAGGAAATACCCAGAACACCCGGAACAAATCTTGGAAGATCGTACAAACATTTGTCCCAAGGCGGGAATCGAACCCGCAACCTTTTGCGTTGCAGGCGGACCATCGCCCGCCGCGCCAAATCGGTCGTCAAGGAAAGTTTTGAATACGAATGTGGAAGTTAATAAGAAGAACACTAAGAAACGATAAACGGATTATATGAAAGATGATATGACTAGAAAGGTGACTATTGAAATAATGGCAAATATATATGTTTGGTATACGAAGACCTCAAATACATTGGGATAAGGACAGGAGGATCAGAATCAGAAATGATATTATTCCACTTACATAGAATAAAGAAAAAAAAACATCCCATCATTTAATCCTTACCCCAGAGATCCCGAAAGCGTAATTATACCCTCGTTGAGAAAATAAGTGCCTAATACATCAGTCTTAGAATAAAACCCCGTTGCTAAGGACGGCCATTACGAACCATTCTCATTTAAAAAATGGTGTCATAACCCTTGTCTGAAGTAAGTAGTCTTTAAGAGCTTCTAATTTGAAGACAAGTGATGGATATGCTTACGTGGTTATGCATATATGGTTAAAAGAGGAAGTTAGGAATACTAGGAAGATAATGTAGAATGGTTGAAAATGGTTAAGAAGATGGCGATTTGAATCTAAAAATTTCCGGGTGTTTTTGCACTGATTCAAATTTACAATACACAACTATAGATAGTGTGCTATAAAATATGTAGTGAGAGAAGCTGTGTCAAAAGTAATTTTCAATAGAATTTGAACGAAATTTTCCATTATTATTCGACTTTTATTCGTAAAATGGTCAAGCAAAATTGAAAATAAAAACACAAATTGCGTTGTTCAAATAAAACCCCACTTTTCAGCTTCTATTTCAATGAAACGATCAATTTTTTTTTTTTTTTTCAATTGTAGAACAGGTATTGTTACAGCTATTCCAAATTTCAAGTCGATAGCATTTATAGTCTTGGTTAAGCAGCTAAAACTATAACAGATAGTCTCACAAAAAGTTTTTTTTATTCCCTTCTACGGAACTCAAATAAACGTCTCGTGGTTCCAGGTAAGTACAGATTCTGCGCAAATACAGCTGTTTTTACGGATCTTATAAATCTGTCGGCGCTCCTGCTTGAACCGTCCGCTTGTGCTTGTTTTAATCTAACTTGAAACGTTTCTCAGCTCGTCTGAGATTTTCTGTCTGGGTTCGTTTTTGCAGTAATGTATTTTGTGCATTTTGTACAGTATGCAAGTCACATGCCGTTAGCGACCGTTTTCAGGACCCTTTACAGAGTGGGCTCCGAAAACTGTGTGTGGCGAACTGCTGATTAATTATTGTTCATAGATACATATATATATATATTTTTTTTAATGTTGCCCCACACTAGGAATTTCTCCTGTATCGTGGGTGCGTTCACAAACATTTAAGCTCACATACACAAACAGCCAGACCCGGAACAACTACCTGTAGGTCATACAAATATTTGTTCCATGCGGGGATCGAACCCACAACACGCGGCGCAGCAGCCGATGTCTCAACCACTACGCCAACCGTGTCGTCAAACCATATGTTGTTGTTACATAAATTGTTTATATCACACCATATTTTACCAGTCGTAGGCAAAGTCCCCCGTGGGCAGTGCGTAGGTAGAGAAAAGAATGTGGACACTTTTCACTTCATAAAAGTAGTGATAAATGATAATCCAGGGGAGAATTAATTTTAATAATTAAGTATATTACAAAATTGTTGTTCATGTCATGACAAGCAAATCCTTGAATAACCCTTGAACAGTGTTATAATTATTAATGTAAACCAGTGTGATGCGATTCTCACTACATAAATATTTTTGTGTCATCGTACTGTGACAAATTATATGAAACGAAGGTTCAAATCATAGAAGATAGCGGGCGCGAAGCTCTACAGGAAACTTAACAGGCATCGGAATTAGTGATTTGACAATTGAATAATATTTTGCTTTATTTTAACGATCTTTAACAGTCGTTATGAGTCGAAAGTCTACCTGTTACCCATTTACTGGGATGTGGACGACAGATAGGCAGACTCTCCATGTAAAACTCTGTTACTTAGCTCAATCCGGTTAGACTGGACACTAACCCCAACATAGTTGGGAAAAGGCTAGGCAGATGATGATGAATAAAATAATTCATATGTGGATGATATTAAATGATAGTACGACATGGTTGCTCAATAAGAACTTAATCATTATAGAATACGATATAGCGTGTGAAATTTAAATGGTATTTTAAAAAACCATTTAAATTGCAGCTTAATCTGCAGAACAGAAATACTCATTATTATTAACAACTTTTACCACGAAACCATGAAATAGAAATTTAACAACTGTTCCATACCTTCTGATCTGATAAATATTGCATTTTGTACGAAGCAGTAAAGAAAATTCTCATTGTAAAACTGGTTTCATATCAAGCGTTCTGGCGCGGGAAAACGATCATTTAAATGTTACACTGTATACGTCAAATTGTCGAACAGTGGAGTGCCCATTCGATTCTTGTAACTTGGGCACCATGATTGCATAACGTCGACCACAAAATAACACCATGATTGACGACGTTACGCCGCTTTATTTGTTAAATGTGGTTTTAAAAACACACCACAATGTGTTACATCCTTCTTGATTACGTTATAAGGAACGATAATAGCGTTTTGATTATTATTTTATCTGTTGCAATATCTTTTTACTTTGTATGTTGTTATTATTAGAGAGCGTTTTACGATGTGGGCTAAAGAATTTATTTCAAAGGGTTTACAGCCTTATATTGTTATTTATAGATAGAGCCTATTATTATAGAGGAGGAGCTTGTGGCCAAATAAAAACAGCCACACGGGTTGATCGAAGGTTACCCTACGCATACCGAGGTCAGTCTGTGGATGGGTGACCGTTCGTAAAACATCAAGACATCTCGGAAAATACGTTAAGCCGTTCGTCCCGGCTGTCATTTGTAGATCTTTTGACATTTGTTACGGGTAGTAGAATCCCGAATGTCTGACTAGCAGTCTTACCAAGGGGTATAGTGTTGCCCAGTAACAGGGTTGTGGAGGTCAGATAGGCAGTCATTTCATGTAAAACAATGGTATTCAGCTGCATCCGGTTAAACTGGAAGCCGACCCCAACATAGTTGTCAAGAGGCTAAGCTAATGATGAGGGCCTATCATTATCCTCCTGCCCTCATCTCAATTTCTTTTGGAGTCAGTGCACCATGTCTTCTTCTTTTATACATCTCTATTGCAATCATCTCAATAGTCACCTCCTTTCTTCCCATACCATCTTTTACACAACTCATGCAATGTTTCTTTTGTTTTCTCTTCTCTTATATATGTCTTTAATATGGATGGCCACATTCACACTCAAAACTTTCCTCACGACATGTTCCTCATTCCTCCGCATCATATACGAGTACATGACAACCGATTCCACACAACTTCTCGATCAACGGCATTACTTTCCGACTTCATCTAACATCATCATCATTAGGCTATACTAATCCACTGATGGACATAGCCCTCTCCTAATGAGCGCCATAGCGCCCTGTCTTCAGCTTGCCGCATTCAGCATCTGCCTGCAGTCTTTCGCAGAGCGTCATCCCACCTGGTCAGAGGGCGTCCTACAGTACGTTACTACATCTAACATACTCATTTTTTATTCTAGCCATTCGCGTAACAACTTTCTTCACCCTTTTGTGGCCCAACATTCGGATTCTGATCTGACTCTTACTATAATAAAAAAAAAACAATCTCAAATGTCTTTAAACAACCTTCAAACGAAAACATACTAATACCCCTTCTCTTTCTTCCACAGGTGATATCAGCATTATCCGTCTTCTTCATCTGCATATCAGTGCTTTCCTTCTGCCTGAAGACGCATCCTGACCTTCGGGTATTCAACCACGGGACCGTGATCAGGGACAATGGGTCTGAATCCTTGGAGATGCTATGGCATGATAACGGGAAGCCTCATGCAGCCTTCTTTTATATTGAGCTGGTGTGCAATGTGTGGTTCACTATTGAACTGGTCGTCAGATTCTTGGTGAGTAGTTATGTTTAAGTTTGTTGAAAAAAAAGATCTCATCTGAGACTCCCATCTTCATAGACCTCATAATTATGATTTTTCTGTCCAAGATAATGTCTAGACTTTAAAAAAGGGCAGACCTTTGAGTTTCGGTGTTTCTTCTCACAGTTATAGTCAGATAAGAAACAACGATCTCATCTAGATTAAAATTTATTTATGTTGTTTGAAAAAATAGTGTATTTTTAAGCAATTTACAGAAGTAAATATAATATATTATTTGTTGTTCCGAATATTCGTTCGTAGTAAAGTTCTTGTGAAAAGTTTCGTATGATGGTACATCGGAGAAGGATAAATAAGGGCTAAGAATAAAATAATTTATTTGCGTCGAATATTCCTGGTACATTCTACTTAACCTACCTATTGTATAACAAGGAATATAAATGAAATCTAATTGGAGCAGATTTAACAGGTTGTGATATAATTTTTAAATACTTAATTCTAATAAAACTGAAAATAGCTCAGTATACTCGTACATCATAACTAAAGAAAATGTCCACAGAATGTTTCTTCCAATCAATTGTTTTCAAAAAGATGGCGCCGAATTCAAAAACTAAACTTAATTTAGGTTAATTCTGTTTTTCTCTATTACAAAATAAAAACAGAACAGATTTTAGTTGCATTGAAGCTTCCATACAAACGTAGTTGAAAATTCAAACAGAAACCAAAGACATGGCGAATTTCAAACCAAACACTTTTAGAAACCCATCCCGTTCTAATCTGTCTTTGTCCTTTTCTAGGCCTGTTTGTCAGTTAGAGATGTTAATTCTCTAATTTTAGTTTAGATTTTGAACAAACTGATTTGCAAAAATTAAATAAATAAATAATGCCGGACAATCCACACAGCATCACCTAGCCCCAAGCTAAGCAGAGCTTGTGTTATGGGTACTAGATGACTGATATACTTAATACAATACATTACATAGATATATATTTTTTATTATACATAGCAAATACCCAGAACACCCGGAACAAATATTTGTAGATCGTACAAACATTTGTCCCAAGGCGGGAATCGAACCCGCAACCTCCAGCGTCGCAGGCGGACCTTCGCCCGCCGCGCCACATCGGTCGTCAAAATTAAAGTTATAAGTATTATATTTCCCAATATTTCGCTATTACTACATACATGTTTACACACACGCCTTTTTCCTATGACGGTAGGCTTCTACAATCCCTTCATACCAACTCTTTTTGCTTCGTTTACGTTTATACATCTGGTCATATACACACGACGGTTTCACAACCGGCGTGTGTATATGACCAGATGTGTAAAAAGGTCAGGTGCGTAGTACTCACGTACTACGCACCTGACCTTTTTAAAGAACACCACCAATAAGGTCAGGCTTACTGTTCATGTTCATAAAAGTAACATGACATGCTCCTATTAAAAATACTACGAAAAATAAACTCAATATAACATTAAATTCAAAACTGATAGACAAACAATGAACCTGTTAGTTATAACAGAACTCATATTTACAACATTCTGCATTAATCATTATGTTAGATAGTACCATATATCGAGAACAAAAGTGTCTGTCAATAATGAATGACATACTGAGCTTATTGTTTTGTCTGCAATAGTCAATAATAGTTGTGCAAAATGTATTGAGAGTTATTTTGTATTGGTGGAGTGCACATATAAAATACAGTTTTTAATAGTACTACGAGGGGTAAGGGCGAATAACTACAAGTCCTAGAAACTATCTTTTGGCCACTTTGTTAACTTGCTTTAAAATATAATGTACAGACGCCAGCACATCATGCTATCCCAAACGGTCAAATTTTCCCAATTGAACATGAACCTTATTTCTTTTGTGATAGGGTTGAAAAACTATCAAAGAAATTTGACACATTGGGATAGCTTGATGTGCTGAGCTGGGTCTGTACTTACTACCCAACAACATGTTACCGATTTTTAAAGGTTAAGCTACGCTTGACGAGGTCTGTGGATGGGTAACCGTTTGTAACATATCTAGAAAACTCACATCCGTGCGAGCAAATATCTTAAAAAGGGATGTATTGATTCTTTTTTCTTTTATTTAAAAAAAACGTTGCCTAACAGTAGGAACTTCTCCTGAATCGTGGCAGCATTTACAAACATTTAAACTCACATACACCAACAGCCAGACCCAGAACAACTACCAGTAGGCCATACAAATACTTGTTCCGTGCGGGAATCGAACCCGCGGCACGTAGCGCAGCAGCCAGATAGTTTATTTGCATTTTTGGAAAGACCTTAGTCGCGCAGTCGACAGGCATGTCGATTGTAATATTAAAAAAAAAACCATTGTTGGGCCTTTTTACAAGGTCCTATTTAACTTGTCATGTTAGTTAACATGTGTGGGTCAAATCTTACAACTGAATTTGAAACTACTTATCCCCAACCGATTAAGCTGGAATTTTAGTATACACATTTGGTTTAGATGACAACGCACGTTAAAGCTTGTTAATAAATAACAGGTTAACCCTTTATCTTATTACCAAAGACTTTGAGTAACACAACAACTGTCGTATAATATTCCGATTTAACTCATTTTTGTGGCTAAGTTGGACAGCTGGTCGATCTTCAAGGTTCGTGGATTGAGATGGGATCCATTACATACAGAGACTTCTCTATGCCTTGGAAAGCACGTTGCCAAGCCAGCCAGCCAAGGGGTACCATATTACCCAGTAGTTAGCCAAACACAATTTGTCCATCTCAACTAGATATAAGAATTCTCTTTTATGAAATACAGAGCTTTGAATTGAGGAAGAGTAAACGTCTGTGTCTGTGCTAGTACGCGCTCCATGTAAAATACCTAGTGAGGCTGGAAGCTGACCCCTACAATGTTGGACAAAGGCTAGGCAGATGATGATTGGTAACCTCATCAGAGATTAATTAATTACAGTATTATCTTCATTCTCATTTCTTTTGTCTTCACTCAGTCATTAGGTTAACGTATTGTGATAGATACGTACATGGTAAACGTTTTTGGATTGAAGCCAACAAATAATTCGACCATAAGATCATTGTTTTTACTTTTAGAAGTTCTCTGGTCAGTAGTCTCTAGCTGTGACGTGGCTAACATACATAGGTTTCTTGTATTGTGAACTGCTTTGAAGAGTTCTTTAGAAAGTTTTTTTCTTTTGTGTTGTTTTGTTTCGGAAGTTAGTCTTAAACGGAGGATAAAATAGTTGAAAAGCGATAGGTTTTTTTACAACATCCCGGCGATATGTTTCTCTTTACAGCTTATATATAAGCTTCTTTCTTCTTTTAAAAATTGAAAAGAGTATGCTGAGATGGTTGGGTCACGTTGAGAGGATGAATGAATGATACCTAAAACAAGGCGTCGTAGAAGGACATACACTGACCTTATTGGTGATGTTATTCAGAAAGATCAGATGCACGTATGACCAGATAATAATAATAATAATAATAATAATAATAATCGTTTATTTATAAAAAGGGCACATTTACAATAAGTTTCTTAACAATTAAAATAGAACACAATTTCTTATTTGCCTGAACTAGGTTGAACCTGTGCTTCAGGCTAGGAAGTGCATAAATACTTAATGTAATAAATTAACAATGAGTATAAAGTGAAAAACTAAATCTAATTTAGGTTAGTAACAGTAAAATTGCATGTAAGCGTTTCTATTTGCAGACAACAAGTAGCTCTTCTGTCTGTGCATAGGCGATGGTTAGTAAATATTTAAGTATAATTTTTTTACAGCTAAAATAATTCAATTTATAGATACTTAGTTTTCTATTTAATCTATTGTACAGAAATGGGCCTAAGAATGTAAAAAATCTTTCCACAAAGACATGTTTTGAAGTAAAATTTGATGCGCATACTATATCATTCCGTCTCTTGTTAGTAATGTCAGCAGTGTAGGTAAGCATGGTGTGTTGTTTTAATACTAAGTGCATAATGAAAAGTTGGCGAACAGTCAGCACGTTGCAGGATTTATAAAGCAGATCAGTGGGAAAGAAAAAGGGATGGAAGTTTGCTACCTTTAAAATTGCTCTCTGAGCTCTTTCAAGAGGAAGTAAATTGGTTTTTGCTGCGCCACCCCATGAAGTAATGCAGTATTGAATTATAGATTGACATAGGGCTAAATAAACTTGTGTTATTAGTTTTGAATCTGCAAATGTTCGCAATTTTTTAAAAACATACATTAATTTGCGTACTCTTTTAACTAAACTATCAATATGTTTTCTGAAAGACAGTGTGTCGTCCATTATTACTCCGAGGTATTTTATGTTGCTCGTTTCGAGGATAAAAGGGCAATTACACATGTTGACTGAACGGATACCACATTGATGGGCATATAACTGAGGGTTAGCAATGTTAAGTTGAGGCTTGCGCATGGAGAAGTGAATATATTTTGTCTTGTCAGCATTTAGTGTAAGTAAATTGCTTTGAAGCCAGTTAGTCACATTATTAAAACCTAATTGAGCGACTTGAAACAGTTCGCTACTGGTTTTAGCGGTAAATATTAATGCAGTGTCGTCGGCATATGATATAATTTTGCCGTCTTTAATATTAAGATTGCACAAGTCGTTAATGTAAATCAGGAATAGCGTGGGGCCCAGAATACTTCCCTGAGGAACACCAAAACCAGTACTTTTCTGTTCAGCGCTCGTGATATTATCTATTCTAACACATTGGTATCGGTCATCTAAGTAGTCAGCGAATAGTTTCAGGGGCGTTCCCCTTATTCCAATGGCCTGTAATTTGTTTAGAAGAACAGAAACAGACACCGTGTCGAAGGCCTTGGCTAAATCAAGGAAGACTCCCAGGGTCTGGTTCCCTTTGCCGAGTTCTTCTGAAATGTAATTTGTTAGGCTATGCACCGCATCGGCTGTAGATAATTTTGCTCTAAAACCAAATTGCGCAGAGGACAAAAAGTTATTTTTTTCTAGATAGTTAACCAGTCTATTGTTTACAATTTTCTCTAATATTTTTGATATTGAGGGGAGTAGCGATATTGGCCTATAATTATTAACTAAGTCTTTAGTTCCAGATTTAAAGACAGGGATTACAACTGCCTTTTTTAGACAAGTAGGGAAAATACCTTTGGAGATACAGATTCGAAAAATATGCGTTAAAGGAGGTACCAATATATGCTTAAAAAGTTTAAGGATCTTATTGCTTATGTTATCCAATCCAACTGCACAGTCATCTTTTAGCCCAGAAATGATTCGAGTAATTTCGTCTTCGTCAGTGTCAAGCATAACAAAAGATTTCAGGTTACAGATATTGATTGATTTTTGAAAAGGTTGGTCACAATAATGTTTCGGAATCTGTTCGGCAAGAGTTTTCCCAATATTGACAAAAAAGTTATTAACGTTGTTAGCTGACAAGACTGGTGAAGGATTAGTAAGCAGTAAACTCGAATTTGCTTCACGCTGTTTAGACATATTGGTGACGTTTTTAATATGTTTCCAAAGTTGCTTACTATTGTTACCTGCTGTTTTTAATTCATTTTTATCGTAGTTATTTTTTAAATTCTTTAGAAGATTGTTGCAGAAATTCCTGTATCTTTTATAGGTAGTCTGAATTATTAGATTATCTGGGTATCTCTTAGTTCTCTGATGAAGTTTATCTCTGTGTCTTATACACCGAATTAGTCCAGGAGTAATCCAAGGTTTAATATTATAAAGTTTCTTATTCACTGTAGAAACTATCGTGCTACGTAAAATTGCTTGTTGGACATGTTTTATTAAGTACGATAAAGCCAAATTAGCGTCAGCAGTATTGTAAACTAGGCTAAAATCAAGGTTGCATAATTCATATTCGAGTTTATTTGTGTTTAATTTGCTTTTGGTCTGGGGACGATTTAGCTTAGGCAGCGTTAAATTTACGGTGAGTAGGACAGCGTGATGGTCAGTAATTGTTGCGTTAGTAACAAGCGTAATATATGATAAACTGGTTTTGATCATCATATGATCAAGGCAGGAACCGCTCTGATGAGTAGGCATCGTGTGAGCGGGGAGAAATCCATGGTACGAACAGATATTAAGGTAATCTTGGGTCCCAGCATCGCAGTTTTCAGAGCCAATATTTATATTTAAATCACCTGTTAGTATTACATTCTTGAACGAGCTTAGCCCTTGAAAAATTTGGTTTAAGGAATTGTGAAATGAATCCAAGTTTCTAGCGGAAGGAGACCTATACATAGCGATTATCGCTGTGGTTGTACCAATTTTAATAACTAAACAATTACTCATGCAGTCTTGTAGAGGAGGTTCCTCGACTGTGACCTTAAGTGATTGTTTTGTAAAGACTACCACACCATCATTTTGACTGTGGTTTATTTTGGTATGCATTAAGTTGTACCCAGGTATTACTGGAAGGTAATCGATGCGGTTACCTAGCCAGCACTCGGTTAATACCATTACATCACAATCAAAGTTTAGTCTGTGTAGGAAAATTTTAAAGCTATCTATGTTCTTATAAATACTACGAATGTTTTGGGTCAGTATGGTTAGTGACTTTTGGTAATCGGAAAGATATTGTCTGCAATCCTCAACGTCACATGTCTTTGACACAGCTAAAAATGTATTATCTATATCGGTAATTAAGTGATTATCCATACTAAAAATACAAAAATAAAAATACGACTAAAATATAAACTATTATGTGGCGCTCTTAGGCGCCTTCATAGTCTATCGAGTTAATGTACCTGTATTCGGCAGCTTTTTTAGCCGGACAATCTGCGTCCCCCGTCTTGTGGTTGGCTTGTTTTTTAAAACGCAAACATGTAGCACATTTTGGCGCCTCCGCTTTCTTTGTGCAGTCTTGAATAGTGTGTCCTTCTTCACCGCAATGTCCACATGTAGGGGCAGGAATTTTGCATGATTTTGCTGCATGACCGTACTGCTGGCACTTGTAACATCTCGTTACCAGTGTGAAGTCTCGTACCGGGCAGGACGTCCAATTTACGAATAGTCTATCTTGTGTGATGAGGGCCTTTCGAATGACTGCTGGAACTTCTATGATAAAATTGCAATACTCAGCATTTTTCCTGCCAGATTTGTGGCTTAGTTTCATTTGGGTCAAAAATTTATCTAGGGTTATAGTGGGCAGTTTATCGGCCAAGTTTTGCTCATAAATACATTTATAAACCTCATTTTCAGCCATTGATGTGGGAACTCCTATAACTATAATGCGAGGTTTGCGCTTTTTAGGTTCGTCGACGGTAAGACCTGACGAAGCGAGTTGGACTGTTTGCTTGATCCTATCTAGGTCATCTTTAGTCTCAGTGCTGATTATTAGTCCACCTTTTCCAATTTTGCGTACACCTCGTACTTTCAGCTTCATTTCTCCAGGGCATATGATTTTTTGGACCATGTTCTTAGTTTCGTCACTGGTTTTTGAGTTGTCACTGGGATAAATGGCCACGGAGCTAAGAGCATTAGGACGAACAAAAGTGTTGGAGCCCTTCTTCACCATTTCTGCAAAAGATGTAGCTGCTTCCTGCTTCGTACAGGACTCCTGAATCGTCCGGTTCATCTCCATTAGACAATCTGATAGGTCTCGAGCTTCGGTCATGGTTTTAAGGGAGGTATGGTTTTGTATGGCTTTTTGCTTTAGTGACTGGTATTGAACAGCCATTTGCGCAACTCCATGTCCAACATTCCGGCAAAGACTACTTATTTTTAGCTTCTGATCAGCGTTCAGTTTTCCCTCAGAAGAAATAACACAGACCTCATTCAGGCATTGCTCAATGGACGTCATCCAGTTCTGAATCTCCGGAGTGGAAACCGTTTCAAACTTCTCATCTTGGTCCTGTCTTGGTTGTTGGGGCGATGTCGGTGCCGGTGTCGGTACCGGGATCGGTGTTGGCGGAGGGCTGCGTCGTATCATGGCGCTCCGATTAAAGGGGCTGCCTTCCATAAATATCCGGTAATAAAAGTATTCAGTCAGTCCATTATATTAAATTATCACTATAATGTTTTATTTGTATAACACGCTAAAACACTAAAACTAGGTCACTATTTATGCAAGCTTAATTTATTTTTATTGATATTAAACATTGATGAGCACGTCTGTATTCGTTGAATGCTGATTACGAACTCCTAGATGAGAGAACTACGAGATGTATGAACTTTAACGAAGCAAATGTCCTACCCATGTTAAAAAGAAATGAGGTTATGTTATTTAAGGTAAAAAATGAATAATTTAGCTTTAAATTCAGAAAAAAAAAACTCGTGCCTTAATATGCCTCTTATCTTTTATGACACAAATCTTGTTCTAACAAAGAAATCCCTTTAAAACCCAGTTTTAATTACAGTCCTCCTTTAAAGTTTTTAATTTATCTGGCAGTGTGCCCAATCCGGTAACGCTGCAACTTTTGTCGCTGATTGTACGTAGTTAGGATGAATTTGTGCATTTCAGTGGCCTTGTTCAAAAAGTTTTGTACAAATGAAAAGGAATTATCATCATCCTCTTGCCTTTCTCCCAATTTATTTGAAGTCGGCACATCATGACTTCTTCTATCATAAACTTTTATTTGAAGCCATTTTAATTTAAAAATCACCACTTTTCATCGTTTCTTTGGTCTTCCTCCTTTCTTGTAACCCGCCACATAAAACCTCAAATCTATCCTCAGAAAATGCGCTTCATTTGCCATGACAACGGAAATACAAATAAATCCAAAAAATAAGATTTGTAAAAATCCTTTTTTGGAAAAGGAAAAACAAGGAAAAATATATACCGTTTGCTTATTTATTTAAACACGATGCATGAAATGGACAAACACGGATTGAATGCCTGAGGCATTCCCTACTAACCAACCAAGGGTTGCAGAGAGGTAACGCGGCAAGTGCATTGTGTAGTCTTTGGTATAGGTTACACGGTGTGCATAGGTTACAATTAGCAACGTCTCGTCTGTGCAAATGACATACATTGTCTCCTCGTCTCTTTAGCTTTAGTAAAAGACAACGGATCTTACCAATGTCAGAAGGTAACTCTTTTGTATCGGGTGTGCCATCATTTCTTGGAATTTTTATTGAGTCTTGAGTGCGCTTACAAATATTCAAAGTCATATACACGAGCAGCCAGACCCGGAACAACTAAATGTAGGCCATACAAATATTTTTTCCGTCCGGGAATTAAACCCACGACACGCGGCGCAGAGGTCGATCGTTCAGCCGCTGCACCAACCGTGTCGTCGCCAGTTTGTATTATTAACAAAAAAAGTAATAAAAAAATAGATAAGAAGATATGCTATTTTTGTTTCAATAGGTAATAACTCTATTAAAACCACTTTGTTGACACTCACAGTCAATAAACAGTCTAATATTATCTATAACAATATACCCATACCTTTATTTACCTTCTCCCTACCCATTTAAAGGTCGATCCAGTATTGTGACCTTGACCTTAACCTAAAGACGTCAGACCGACGTTACAGAGTGCTCTGAAGGATGCTTGAACCAAACCGATATTTCCTACGCACTAATTGCCGAAATTAAAATGGCGGGAAATAGCTGCTACCTTTCATTGTCTAAATACCCAAATAGTGTGCCTTTTATTTTGTTTATTTATTTATTTTGATCCGTTAGTCATTTCTGATCTACACATTTGACCGTCGTTACGGGTAGTCAGAAACCCGGAAGTCTAACAACCAGTCTTACCAAGGGGTATCATATTGCCCAGTAAATGGGTTGTGGAGGTCAGATAGGCAGTCGCTCCATGTTAAACTCTGGTTTTCAGCTGCATCTGTATGTAAATCGACTATATCCGTCACTCTATGACCGGATACTGATACAAGTGTTAGTAGAAAAAAGATGGGAGATATCCTGTCGACTAGACGTGACAAACAATTGCGATCACCATTCCTTTTGTGGATCATTTTATCTAGAAATCTACTGACAATTTTTTTTTTGATTGCACACACTCATCTCTGAAACTATGTCATATTTGAAAAAATATATATTTGTGTTTTATATCCCAAATGTTGAGGAAGGTTTTAAGCTACTTCACATCACGCTACGAACTTTAGAAGTGAGCAAAACCTCGGGGCACTGCTAGTTTGTAAAAAATAACACTTGAACACGTTAGCTTTTTATTCATTCTTTAATTAGATGGTCTGGAGTTTCTTAGCCGACTGCTCTAAGAAGAAACACGAAAACCAACTCAGAGGTCCAAGGCTCTTTTATCATAATTACGAGAGCTATCTAGGTTAATGACTGGACTTTAAAAGAGACTGACCTCTAAGTTTGTTTCGGTGTTTTTTCTCTGAGTCGGCAAGGAAACACCGGACTCGTCTATTTTACATTTATTTATTTTATTTTGTGTAATAATGTTTTAAAAATCCCATTTATAGAAATATTATTTATTAATATCTGAGGAGGATTCTTGATAAGCGAGGTACACAGATCCACCATGTTGATTATAGAATAACATAACTCGTCGTGATTGTGTAGTAACAAAGACAAAAAAAAAACAATATTTTTCCAAATATCACTGTCTCAAAAGCCCTTATCCCAATTTAGTTGGGATCGGAGCAGCGTGTCTTCTTCTGCCATACATCTCTATTTTCCGCCATCTTAATAGTCATCTCCTTTCTAGCCATATCATCTTTCACACGATCCATCGGTATTTTGGTCTTCTACCCGTGTAGCCCACGTTACGAATCAAAATCCTAATATCGCTGTGATTGAAACAAATCAAATTAAGATGAAAAAATATCCGAAGCATAGCAAAACAAACAAAGCCTTCTGAATTGAACACAGGGTGCAATTAAAAATTAATTATATCCAAAGTGGGTTGTAATTGTAGCCGGTTCGTGCCACAAAGGCAGCAGCAAGCCTTTTTGTTCCCACCCGCAATTTGTTAAGAGCTTTCTGCTTGAAATTAATGATTCAGGTCCAAAAGTTTCCACTCTATATGGTGCTATCGGTTAGAGCTCAGAGTTAGATTTGACGTAGAATAATGTGTGTGTGTTTTTAACTAAATAACTTTTTGTTAAATAAATAATGCTGGACAATCCACACAGCATCATCTAGTCCCAAGCTAAGCAGAGCTTGTGTTATGGGTACTAGATGACTGATATACTTAATACAATGCATTACATAGTTAGATATTTTTTATTAAACATAGCAAAAACCCAGAACACCCGGAACAAATCTTTGTAGATCGTACAAACATTTGTCCCAGGGCGGGAATCGAACCCGCAACCTTCTGCGTCGCAGGCGGTTGACCTTCGCCCGCCGCGCCATATCGGTCGTCAAATGTATGTATAACGGGTGAAAGAGAATGAAACTAGCACCATGTGTTCTATATACATGATTTTGGACTAAAACTTCTTGTCGGCTATTTTCTTATATTTGGGTTTTCTTCTGATTTGGTTTGTACTCAAAACAGTTCAAAGTCTTGAGATCATAATTTTAATCTAACCCAATGAGATTTTTAATGAAAAAATCAATGCTTTACGTTCCTTATTTAAAATCTCATTGTGTTTGGTAGATCAGATTTTAGGGTTCCGTACCTCAAAAGGAAAAAAACGGATCCCTTATAGGATCACTTTCACTACAGTTTCTTGAAGCTGTGAAAAAATCCAACTTCTAAATTTAACGTAAAAAAGATACGGCCGTTTATGCCGCAAAAAACGTATATTTCGACATTCTCAAGAGAATCAAAATGTTTAGAGTATTTTTCGTTGACCTAGAACTATGAAACTTGGTAATTTTACTATTCATTATAATTTATAAAAAAGGGTCGCTAGGAACGGCGCTCCATAATTTGAACTGAGTTAACCGTATCATGTGGGGTATCGTATGAAAGGGCTTCATTGGCACAAGTTGAACAGATTTTTAATTACTTTTACGATGTGCTGTTTTCGATTTATGACGAAGAATTAACAAAAAATACCGAACACGTACGAGTCGTTGTAGGTTTACAACGACTCGCACAATCCGGTTTTTTGAAACATCACTACAAAATGTAGAAATAAGGAAAAATTGACGAACAATCTCTACGCTGGAGATCTACTCGTAACATCATGTACTGAACGTATAGTATCAATTTTTGCGACGATGAGCCATCCACCCTGTATGTGTGTGTGTGTCTTTTTAATGTCGTGAAGGTAAAGAAATAAACGCATTTAATTTTTGAGTAGAGGACGCCGCCTGCGGTTCAGTAACCCGTTTCGTGAACGCGCGTCTTCATAGCTTTTCTTGGCTGTTTGTCGTATTTGCAACGCTAGACAGAAACGATACTATTGCGTACTATTACTTCAGCATGCTGGTCTTGGTCTTACTGGTGCCATCGGATAAAGGGAAAATTGGGGGAGCAGCAGCTGTGATGGAACCGCTAGGCAGACTATTGGATCGTGAAATATAGCAGCGATACGGAACCGTGATAAATATGGTCGTAGGCACTGATACGACCAACGACAGCATCGTGGTCTTTTTGCGATTGTATCGCTACTGAATCTCTGCAAAAAGTTGCCGTGGACGGCCTTAAGTAGAATGCGAATCTGCCCAACCCATCGGGTAGTACAATGCGTGAAGTTACGTTCTGTGTACAATATACAGTAATAAGATGGGAACGCCACGCGCCGTGTCGACAAACCACACCTTAAACAAGATCTTGCATGTAAATTTTCCAATATCATTAAGTAAATTTAGTGAAGGAAAATAGGTATCTTGTCATCGACGCGTAATGGGTTAAAGTAAGTAAGCTAGGCTCGCCCCTTGTTTTTTTTTTATTAGACCTTGGCCCTAAACTTGACAAAACTGAACATACAATCACGCTTGTATTTTCCAAAGAGGAAAGCATAACTGGCAAAATGTTGGCTGTACAACCAAATTTTGCTAGTTATGTTGAAGTAGCGTGTTATAGTGTGTTTGTGTATGTGAGTTTAAATGTTTGTGAACGCACCCAGGATACAGGTGAAATTTATAATGTGGGAAAAAGTAAAAAAAAAAGATAGGAATAGAAAGCGAGCCTATCGCTACAGACTCGACCCAAATCCAAACCTCATTATTATTATTTTATCTTTTATGCCGCTGTTTCTATTTTTTAAATAGTATTTTAATACATGTTTGTATGGTATTATGAACAAACAGTAATAAACAAATAAAGCCGTATTTTAAATAAACAATTTCAGATGCCGCCACACAAATCACAAACACTCATTAATTACCAAAACAAAAATAAACACAAACAACAAAGTCAAATTTCAAACTTTTATTTTAACAACAAAAGTAAGTTTTGTACAAAATAATAACATTGTTTGTGGAGGAGGTCTCGTTAGCAGCCTCGTTCAAAACGTTATGGACCTCGAGGTCCAAATAAACAAGGGAACAGTATATTTGTATGTATTGAGAAGTTCCGAGAAATTCGTGAAAAAATTATTAGTCTGTAATATTTTATGAGGATTTCGTTCAATAGCTTCGTGAACCAGTAACTGTTCTGGTTTCAAAGTTTGAATAGGTACTTAAGTATGTTTTATTACATGAAAATCTTAAGAGTAGAATAGTCAATCGCTACAGTTACCGCTGAGAGTCAGGTCACGAGTTCGATAACCGGGTCTAGTAAGGTGTTATTGGGTTTTGCCATCTGGAATTTATCAGTAGCAACCTGGAGTCTGGATCTATGCCCTGTTGATGGCAATAGGCACAAGCCTATTGCCATGGGGACGACCCCTTCATGAAACTTTAACATAACTGCCAAAATCTGGTAGTACTATAAGTACACTCCTGTCTAACCCTCCAGGGAATACAGGCGTGGTAATAATGCGTGAGACGGAACATTCTCTTTCTCATTATTCACAATAAGATAAACACCATTCATTACCCTTTACCCGTTTACCAACTTAACAATTTGTCGGGAGATTGTAATGTATAAGTTGAAGATAGTTTATAACTTGAACCTTGTACAACTTTCACGGGTATCTCGACAACTTTCTGGAAACTAAAACTTAGTAGTAAATGTTCTGGTATCAGTACAAAGTGGTTTGTATCAAAATAGTGCGATTGCTTTATTGCTGTGGGAATGATGACAAGATGTTAAGAGGCTTTTACTTTTACAAAGGTATGTAAAAGAAAATAAAGAAAGAAAAAGTTTTATTCAGCACAGGCTCAGGCACACAACGACGCAATGCTGCACATAGGAAACATAAAACAAAAACAATAAAAAAGCAAATGAAACAGACTAATTAAAACATTAAATAAAAATACTATTAAGTTCCATGCCAGCGTCATAATAAATTAAACTCATTACATAGAATCAGAATCAGATTTTATTTATAAAGGCGCTATGTTTTGTCGAGCTGTACAAATATTTTAGAAGATAAAATAATAATAAAGATATTTATTTCATAAAATCAAGAACACTTTGCACTGTATACATTGTAGATTAAACATTTAATATTTTTCATACTGTTAGCACAATTATATCTTAATAAAATGTACATTTTTAGGGTTACTTTTAATCCAATTAAAAGTTTTAAAAGGGAAATAGATTTCATGAAAATATTTGCAATTACATCAAATGTTTATTGCACACGAAATATGAAAAATTCATCAGCCTAGCCTTTTCCCCGCCATGTTGAAGTTAGCTTCCAGTCCAACTGGATGCAGCTGAAAATTCTTCAATAGTATATATTATAATTATTTTTCAATTAATACTACATTTTTTTTTAATTTTAGCACATTTTTGTGTAACCTAGGGATAAATGATAAGTCATGATAATTTATATTTATTTCTGTAAAAAGGTTTTACGAACACTTTGAATAAAAATGCGCTTCTATACTTAATTATTACTACAGTAATACCTTGGTGTTTAATAGAGGCTTCGAAAAATGGTACTATTTTTGCAATCGGTAATATCAATACTGAGCATTCGTAAATATTCACCCCGTCTACGGATTCAAGTGCGTGATCCAATGCGCACTTGTTTTCTATCGCAAAATGGCCATAAACAAATCTGTAGGTACTGTATTATATATGATGGAGATTTTTACTTTTTTTGTGTTTTTTTTTTTAATGTTACCCACTACACACTAGTTTTATGGACCGTACAAATATTTGTCCCGTGCGGGAATCGAAGTGCAGCAGTCAATCGCTCAGCCACTGCGCTAACCGTGTCGTCGAAAATTAGTCCTTTGTTCTCTGCAAAGTTTCAAGGCCTCGTAAAAAAACCTAATCTCGATCCGAACGCACTTCATTCTACAACTCGCTATCCCGGTCTCAGTCTCCCCCTTGCTCCAACCCCACGAATGTTTTACCGACTGTTTGCCCAATGTTTGCCGAGATCTCGGCAGCCTCTCTGGGGATCAGCTCGCCTGTAATTGAGTGAAGAGGCCTAAAGACGCAGAGGAAACTGTACAGTTGTTTGTCTGGTTGGAATTGTGATGAATGAGCGTTGTGAGGGTAAAGAAACTGGAAGGTAAATTGTGTTTTGTTCAGGTATTTAGGGGTACTTCTAGGGTTCACAACGTAGGGTCCTAACCACTAGACGATCACGACCAATATGGCATGATGGCCCAGTGGTTTAGCCCTCGCCTCTTGTGCACGAGGTTGTGGGTTCAAACCTGGGTAAGTACCAATGTGAGCTTTTCAATTCATATGTACTTTCTAAGTTTATCTTGGACATCACTGACATCGGTGAAGGAAAACAGCGTGAGGAAACCTGGACTTATATAATTAATATAAGTCTCAAATCGCCAACCCGTCTTGAGCAAGCGTGGTGATTAATGCTCGTGCCTTCTCTGTATGAGAAGAGGCCTTTGCCCTGCAGTGGGACAGTAACAGGCTGGTACTTTACTACTTTACTAGGGTTCACCATCTGCCTCATCTACCTAGCCTTTTCTTATAATCACCACGCGTACTCAAGGAGGCTCTAAAATTTATACGTGTCGTAACCACACATCGTATCGATGCCACCAATCGAGTACAAGTCCAGACCCTGGGCTGGTAATAAGAAAATTTCTATTGAAAAACTCAATAACACTGCCCGCCTGGGAACTGCATCTAGGACCTCAAGCTCAGCAGTCGCGCTTGGGACCACTAGACCAAAGAGGCAGTTATAACAAACTCATAACCAACAAAATACCATCGATTTGCTATTGCCAATAACAACAAAGGCGAGAACCTAAGAAGAGCATATAATAACAAACTCTTTGAACTGTTGACATGAACCATTAACATAGAACCCGCTATAAAACCACAAATCAAAAACAAACTGAATAGATCAATCTCATCATGAGGCCAATCAATGGTTAATGAGACAAACAGTGGTAGGAATTGAACCAAAGACCACAAACATACAAAACACCCGTTACCGAAAAATTCAAAAACGTCGAGTATACTCATGTTCTATGCTACATTACCCAGTTTAAATGTAATAATGTCATGTAAGTTTCAACAGATCTGACTAACTTAAACGTAACTTACTTGAGAACTTACCATGTCGCTAGAACTGCTCATAACTTAAGTTCTACCAAGTCAAACATTGGTGTAAGTTAGTATTCACTTAGTCTTTATTAAGAAGCTGTCTTCGTATCTGCTAAAGAGCAGTAGTTACGGCTCCGTCCTTCACGGTGCAGGTAGTGGAAATATAGTGGGCATACCCAAGCAGACACTTTAAAATAATAATAAGTCTATGTTACGCTTACGTTATGCCCCCTAAACTAGGCTGCGCCTGTATTTTAAGGGCAGTGCCCGGCCTAGCTGGCTGCGTTATCAATATAACAATGCGTTTAGGTGCTGTTGCGACTGCCACGCTTCTGCAGTGCGTCGGCGATGTTTGCCGACGCGCGCTCTGACGGCTTTGACGCAGTATGGCGTAAGAAATCTGCCTCATTACTTCGCAGGTTGCGAGACAGTCCCAACACCATTCTGCACTCGATAGCCGCCCGGGCAGATAGCCCGCCTGTATGGGAGTTAGCCGATCGAACTAGATCGGTTTTAGCTATTAAGTACTAACATAGGCTAAGTAAAATTGTTACTAACCAAATGAACCTATTTTGTAGTCTTTATTAATAAATGATAATAATAATAATAGGGTATCCACTAGGTTAAGTGGGTGCACTTTTGAGCTTGTGGTAAACTTTAAAAATTTGAGAGTGAGAAAGTGAAGAGTAAGTTGTATAAGAGCAAATGTTTCTGAGTATGTGCGGCAATGTCTCGTCCACCCTGTATAACATACCGCTACGAACCTTAAAATCGGGAGAAATTGCGGGGCAGGGCCAGTCCATACAGACGAATATAAAGACGAAGTTTATCTTGGACATCACTGACACCGGTGAAAGAAAGCTGGACTTATAATTAATATCAGTCTGAAATCGCCAATCCGTCTCGAGCAAGCGTAGTAATTAATGCTACTGCCATCTTTGTATGAGAAGAGGCCTTTGACCTGCAGTGGGACAGTAACATGCTGGTAATATATTATTTATTTTATAAAGACGAAGACTTTGTTTATCCTAAAATATAATAAATACTCATACAGCAGAAACCTCCCCAACTGCAAAACGTTAGGTATACATCTATTTCTGCCCAAAATGTCCTAATAATTTCCTCACACCGTAATCTTGGATGTTCGTGACCAGAATGTAATGAGGTTTTATTATACCACCTGTCCCAAAAAATGGCGTGAATTTAGAGGGTCCTGTTGTTCGGTAATGACTTCCTTGTTTTCTTTTTTACTATAGTATTTGAAGAGGCTTGTCGTTAAATGGGCCTGATAACAGTCCCAAAGGTCGATTGAAAGTTAAGCTACGTTTGCCGAAGTCTGTCCGTAGATGGGTGACTGGGTACATATTACATACCAAGATCTATCCGAAGATTGACCTCTGAATGTGTTTCGGTCTCAGTCTAACCCCATGCAGCTGAATAACAATATTTTAAAAAGAGCGACTGCATGACTTACCTTCACAGCCCAGGAGTAGACTTTATCTAGTTTAATTTGACTTGACAATTTATTTAATAGGTACTTTAAGTATCAATTGGAAGTAATATTTACAGAATTATTTACTCCAATTACAATTTAAAACTAACTACATATAGTAAAATGAAAAAGGGAGGAACACCAAATAGAAATCCAAATAAGATCAGTCAAGATTCAAAGTATTCCTCTGCATCGCTAACATCTGCAAACGTGTCCAGAAGACTGGCAGCATTGAAAATAGAAAATTGACGTGTAAATGTTTATTTGATATAATTACGGTATAAGGGGAAATGTTCTTGACTTAATAAGATCCTATCTTACTGGACGAACTCAACATACGGAAATGTCCAGAATATGCCTTGAAACCAAATGTGAGCTTAGATATACATCAGCCGGTAGGGAGGTGAAATACGGTGTACCACAGGGGAGTGTCTTGGGACCTCCCCTATTTCTCCTATATATAAATGACTTGCCACGTCAGACGCGACAACCAATGGTATTATTTGCAGACGATAGTACAGCGATAGTTAAGTGCACCAGTAAAGAAGACTATGAAAGAGAAATTAATAACACTTTAGAAACAATTATACATTGGCTTGATACAAATAACTTAAAAATAAATTTAAAAAAGACAAAAGTAATGCACTTCTACCAAAGGATACGCGCTGATGATATAAATGTTAGTTATAATGGTCAAAAAGTGGATACAACTTGTGTAGCGAAATTTCTAGGTATCCTGATTGACAACAATTTGACTTGGAAACCGCATGCCGATGACGTATGTAAAAAGTTAAATAAATCAGCCTACGTACTGTATAACTTATCACACAAAGTTAGCAATGATACACTTATAATAGCTTATCATGGGTTGGTTGCGTCAGTGTTAAGATTTGGAATCATATTTTGGGGTAACTGTAGTGAGAGGGAGGAGATTTTTAAGGCCCAGAAACGGTGTATAAGATCATTGTCAAACCTTAAAAGCACAGACAGCTGTGAACCTGTGTTTCGGTCTCTGAGGATACTGACTTTTCCGTGTCTGTACATATTGGAGGTGGCAATTTTTGTAAAAACCAATTTAGACTTATTTCCGTCACTGGCCAATATAAGAACACGAAATGGCCCCTTGAGATCCCAATACAAGAGCTTGCTACATTCGGGTAATTACAAAACAGCACTGTTAAGAAAAAGTATTATGACAATGGGTCCTGTCATTTATAATAAAATACCTCATGGTTTTAAGGACTGTTCTGTAAACGTTTTCAAATCTAAGGTAACTGCACTACTTTTAGACAAATGTTACTACTCTGTGAAAGACTTTTTAAATGACATGAATTTATCTAGATAATTATTGTTTTTTTAATTGCAAATTTGACCATGTACCTGACTATAATATTATTAATTGACTTGACTTTAATTTCTGTTTTGTTGACATTGTTTTGATTTTATTTATATTTTTAATTTATGAAATAATTTGCATGCCGTAAGGTAGACTGTAGCCGATCTCATTAATTCATGTACAACATCTTATACCTACCTGTACCTACATTCTAAGCAAATAAAGATCTGATTCTGATTCTGATTCTGATTCTGATGTCCAATTTTAAAAGTAAATCTATTTACGAGTATCTTTGAAGGGGTGCGAAAAGAACCCCAGCCACTTCAGACATTATAACTTGGTCTTGACGTCATGAACCAACGTCAAACTTTTTGTTTCACACGTAATACTTACTTACCCCTTCAAACACCCAAAATAAAAAAAAAGTTTTTTCACCTTGATAAAAACAAAAGAAACATTACGATACGTCTCCCATCTACCACTCGACCTTGTATAAAAAACTGTATATTCGTTTCTCCCTCCAGATCTTACGATCAATACTTCCAGAAGAAGATACTTCAAAAGAGCCGGATTCTTTGACTGAAGAGCTTTGTAACAAATGTGATTTAACAGGATCTTTTCTCTGAGACGGCGATATATGCGGAAATAACGAGGTATTGTCATGTGTGTGTGTGTGCGTGTTTGATATAAATGCTTTATTGTTGAGAAGTCGTATTGGAAGTTTAAAAGGTTGTAGAATATAACAAGGGGTGGGTGTGTAAGGGGATGTGTTGAAGAGCAATTATTAAAAGTGAAACAATGAATGGTGAATTAGACAATACGATACTTCATATTTGGTGTTCCTTGACGACGGAACCCTTTTAGTTTCACCATTTACGTGTGTCCGTCTGTATTTCTGTCTGTCCACTGCTAAGCTCTGTGAGTCTTAGAACTATGAAGTTGTAATTTAGCATATTGTTTGGAGATCAATCGATTGTCATGCTATGGGCATGTGATGCAAAATAATGAGGAACATGTTTAGAGGAAACTTTTCAGTATGAATGTGGAGGGTTACACGAGTAGACAAAGCAACGGACTAAAGAAAAGATGGATGGATTATGTGAAAGGTGAAAGTAGAAAGGAAATGTTGGTTTTATAATTATAATAGGTGCACCTCTGCCTGATCCTCCGGGAATACTATACGTGATGTTTTATTTTTAAACAAAACTTTTCCCCACACTAGGTATTTCTTTTGTGTCGTGGGTGCGTTTACAAACATTTAAAGCCACATACACGAATAGCCAAACCCGGAACAACTACCTGTAGGCCATACAAATATTTGTTCCGTGCGGGAACCGAACCCACCACATGCGGCGCAGTAGACAATCGCTCGGCCATTGCGCCAACCGTGCCATCAAACAGTTTTTGTTAAGTAAAGGTAGTTTTATATATTTTTACTTGCTTGAAATAAAATAAAACATCTTTTAAGTCTCCATTTTCACATTTCAAACTGAGTCTGACTGAAATCTTGAAGGTGCGACAAAACATCACACTACAGAATCGCAAAGGTACTTACACTGTCTACAGTCTAACGCACTTAGTTTAAGACCAACTTAAGAACGGGATGAAAGCCCCAAGAGCCCTCAGAGGCCCTCAAAGGGCAAATCTCCCGCCAAAGGAAAGGGGCAGCAATTAATAGGAACAAATTAACTCGAAGTTGCTCTCGACTTGTTCATTTTGTTGAAAGTTTTTTTTGTTGTTTTTTTGAATAATTTATGGCACTTTGATGGTTGCTAGGCAGTGGGGTGTTTAGGGAAGAAAAATTGAGTGTCTCTTTTTGTTTATTGTAACAGGGTTTTGAAGACGAGGCTTTCCGGTGTACGTGTCGAGAAAAGAGTATGTTTAAATGGTTTGGTCACGTTGAGAGGATGACTGAAAGACGACTCATCATCATCATCAGGCTATACTAGTCCACTGCTGGTCATAACCCTCTCCTAATGAGCGCCATAGCGCCCTGTCTTTAGCTTGCCGCATCCAACATCTGCCTGCAGTCTTTCGCAGATCGTCATTCCGTTCGTCGTCCGTCCATTTCGTCCTACACTACGTTTATCGAGTCGCGGTCTCCACTCAAGAACACGATTACCCCAGCGGTTGTGGGTTCTTCGCGAGATATGGCCAGCCCACTGCCACTTCAGCTTGCTTATTCTTTGAGCTATGTTGGTAACTTTGGTCGAAAAGACGACTAACAAAAGGTATTTACAAGGCAGATTCAGGCGGAAACACTGGGAGGAGACGCTCTAGAAGGACATGCACTGACCATATTGGTGACGTTCTTCAAAATGGCCAAGTACTCGCAATAGGCGTCCGTGTGAGACCACACGTATGAACGTTAACAAACCAAAAGGAGTATGTAAGGATCGTAGCAGGTGGCGTTCGGTTGTTCCTGCCTACCCCCATTGGAAAAAGGCATGAGTTCATGTATGTATACGAGTATATGTGTCGTGACAGTCTTATACATCATTTAAATGATGAGACTACTTTCAATGTTTTTTGTAATTATTACAACTAGACGACAATTAGCTTGATTAGACTCTAGATCGATAGACTCACACAAAATCAAAAAGTTTTGTGTGTTTTTGTGTATTTTCTTGTTTTTGTTTTGTGATTTTTGTTTTGTTTCTCATTTTGATATTTTTGTTGATTATTAATTTTTGTTGACATTTTGTTTGGACTTAACTATTATTTCTCAATTTAATTGTACTGTTGCCATGCTTGTAAAAGGTTCAATCAAGTCATAAGTATTAACAAAACATAACACCAACATTGTACACTTAGTTCGCTATAAACGTTTTGACTTTCACTTTAAAAGAGACCTCTGAGTTAGTCTGGGCATTACTTTTCAGGGATAAGTCAAATTGAAAATGCCGGTACCAACTATATATAAATATTGACCTGGATCTGGAAAAGATCCTCTTACAGAAATAAATAACATCTCAGGTGCTTATTTTTGATATAAAATATTTCGAAGGATTAGAAAAATTAGTTAGCATAATGTATTTCTGTAGAATAGTTTCTAGTGCTCGTGAAAATTCGACAGTAATAAAACCTAATATCACTGTGCCCGACACTAGAATCGAACTTAGGACCTCATGTTCAGCAGTAGCTCTTGCAACTACCAGAACAACGAGGCGGTAAAAGATAAAATCTGCTTTCAAAATGGAACTATTAAATGCTACCTTTAGTAAGATCAAAGTCAAGGCACTGCAGTCCCGGACAGAACGGGAAGCAATTAATGATCGCCCAAATTGACTCCAACATTTGTTCGTGTTGTTCATTTGACGGAAATATTTCTTTTACTTGTTGTTTTAAATGAGTTCCAGTGGATGTTTTTGAAAATGTTCTCTTTCATTTTTGTGAACGACAAATATGCTTTGGTATATCTGGGACGTCTATCTATACCTACACCAGAGATGCTGAGATGAGTCAGCGACACACTGTCAAATATGTAAAATGTATATTTGCTGTATTTTTGACAGATTTAGACTGTGATTAAAATTCGAACGTTCCAAAAAATTGGGGAATTTTTCCAAATTTTTTACTTTTTCATAATGTGTATTTCGACTAAATTTTGAGTGTTTTTAATAACGGGAATTGGGCTTTTGGTTTCTTAAAACTCGGATCAATTAATTGTCATATCTTGTTCTGTTGATCTGCCGGATTAAACATAGAAAATCCAATTAACTTGACTTCAAACAATATAAAAATAAAAGTCTGATGAACAAAATTCCCTCGTTTGCAATGATTTCTTAACAAAACTCTCAGTAAATTGAAACTTCAGTTAAAACTTTCAAACTATCATACTGGTCTTGAAGCTAAAATAGACTTGGACATTTTATCAAGGGACATTCGACCTTTGGGTAGTAAAGCTATTCCGAGGTCGACTTTACTGCCGACTAACGACATATTTATATATTTTTTTTAATTATAACACCACTGTTTCATTTTTTTATTGAATATAGTTTTCTACATCTCGAATACAAATTATTTATTTCAATTACACCATCAAAAGTCAATTTTTGACGACAAAATTTACAAAAAACAAAATGGTTACATCTGTCCCTTCCAAAAGGTATTTTAGTATGGAAAACAAAAGTATACCCGACATTCTATCAAGTGATTATCTCCAATATTAATTTGTTCGTTCGTTATTAAATTGAAAGTTGCTATCATCAATCAGCTGGTTCGATATCGAAGTAGGTATCTATTTCATTAAACTTGATGTTCCCGTGATGTTATTAATTTAGGATTATATCGCGTAGTACAAGAGCTCAGAATTAATTGGATACGCCAATAGTTAATCAACATGGTATACTAATTAACTATTATTTTCTGAAGACCTGTAACACAGGCTTTTTCATAAACCTACTTCAGGCACCAGTGTCTTCCAATGGTGGAATATAACATTACACCATAACATTGTTTGTTTGACGATCTATGTGGCGCAGCGTGCAAAGGTCCGCCTGCGACGCAGGAGGTTGCGGGTTCGATTCCCGCCTTGGGACAGATGTTTGTACGATCTACAAACATTTGTTCCAGGTGTTCTGGGTATTTGCTATGTATAATAAAACATATCTATCTATGTAATGTATTGTATTAAGTATATCAGTCATCTAGTACCCATAACACAAGCTCTGCTTAGCTTGGGACTAGATGATGCTGTGTGGATTGTCCAGCATTATTTATTTATTTATTGTTAATTTTTAAGGAAAACGTTATCGTGATGAGAGAATAAATTAATGAATTGAATTGATTGATTAACTGGCTGGTCCATACTGGTCGCAAGCTGCTGGGCATGAGCTCGATTCCTGGGTTTGGTAGTGTTAGTGTTGCTGAGATTTGCTGAGAGAGCTGAGAGAGCCTTTTTAGCCTCGCACAGGTCCTTTTATTTTTATTGTTTAGAGTTTAGTTTATTTTTCTTTTGAGTTTTTTTATTACCTGTGCGTGTCCCAAATAAATGTTTTTGCTATCTTTCTTTCTTTTTTTCTTTATCATCCAGTTAAACAGAAGGCTGACCCGAATAACTATCTAAAAAAGGCTAGATAGATGCTGACTTAATAAAAGCCTTAGTTTATAAGAATTTAATTGTGCGGTTTTTTACCCGGATTTTAAAGTACGGTGGTGTGTTTATGTATGTTTGTAATATTCTTATGACTTCTTATCATCAAAATCGCTAAACATATTTCTACAGTTAAGGTATCTTTAGATTAAACTTAGCAACCCAAGAGTCCTCGGTGACGTCAAAAAAACTCGCTCTGCAAAAAACCAGATGACTTAACAACCACTCTGTTGTAGTGCAGTTGGCATCAATTATTTAACTAGTTTTACGTTCGGGTTTCTTGATATCTTCAATTTGTTTTAATGTAAACTTGGCGATCATTCAATGTATCATCAATTTGTACGCCATACTTGGCAAAACATGTACGTCCTTTTTTATAATTTAAATAACCTGCCTGCCTGACTAGTCGGTGTTGAAACGAGAAATAAATCATCTTATCTTATCATAAATTAACGTATCTTTATGGGATTTTCAACTAAGCCTCTGTAGAAACATACAAATATTTTTTTTTTTTTTTTTTTAAAACGTTGCCCCACACTAGGAATTTCTTCTGTATCGTGGGTGCGTTTACAAACATTCAAACTCACATACACAAACAGCCAGACCCGGAACAATTACCTGTAGGTCATACAAATATTTGTTCCGTGTGGGAATCGAACCGACAAACACGCGGCGCGGCAGCCGTTCGCTCAGCCACTGCGCCAATCTTGCCGTCAAACATCTATCATCAGTTCAAACATTTGAACAAAACCCGATAGACAGAAAATTAAATGTTATTACATAATGTACCGATCGACGAGAGGGTTGTCTCCAGTCGTTATGTTATTAAATAAATCAGATCAAATGAATTCATGTTAAATAATAAACCAGTTTACTCTGAATATATTATGTCAGCCAATTTGATTGACTGATTTTTCATACAATTAGATTCTTTCTTATAAATGTAAGGTAAGTGGAGTCGAGTTTATTATGTCTTGAAATATATTTTGATTGGTTTTTTATAAATCTTTCTTTTTATTATTGTTCGTGTTTGTTTCCTTTTTGTTATTATAAATGTTAAAGTTGACTGATTCATTGGTCTAGTGGCCGGAAGCGGTACTGCTGTGCACGAGGTTCTGGAATCAATTCCCGTGTCTGTCAAAGTGTTATTGGATTTTTCCATCTGAAATTTCTCCGGAGTCTGCCGAGAGCTGGCTGGCCCCCTATTACATGGGACTTCAACATAATTGGCGAAATGTGGGTGTACAATAGGTACGCCTCTGCCATCCTTCGGAGATAACAGGCGTGATGTTATGGTTGTGTAAAAATTGTTGAGAATTTATTTGACGACCGATGTGGCGCGGCGGGTGAAGGTCCGCCTGCGACGCAGGAGGTTGCGGGTTCAATTCCCGCCTTGGGACAAATGTTTGTACGATCTACAAATGTTTGTTCCAGGTGTTCTGGGTATTTGCTATGTATAATAAAAAATATCTATCTATGTAATGTATTGTATTAAGTATATCAGTCATCTAGTACCCATAACACAAGCTCTGCTTAGCTTGGGGCTAGATTATGCTGTGTGGATTGTCCAGCAATATTTATTTATTTATTTATTTATTTATTTATTAACTCAAAACAGTGGTTTGTAGTAAACGTTCAAGATACAGTTTAAAAAAATAAGTACTTTTTCTCCAAACGTGTGGGTGAGCACTGCTCTCCAGGCTAGGTTATGGAAACCTGTGTTAAAGAGGAGCAGTCCAACTCCTTAAGGTACAATGACAGAAAGTTACATAATGTTCCTGATGTTACTGTTACAATTTTGGAGCATTGATTTACCCAATTAAAAGTTTACGGATGTTTCTTAACATCCTTCGAATTTTAATTGGATAACGTTTTTCACTTTTTCACGAAAAATCTAGTAAACGGATTTTTATGAAACTATACAGTATTGATAGCTTTTTTCACAGAATGACACAGAAACTATTATATTATGTTCATAAAAATATGATTCTAACATTAAAGAGCCTCGAAAGGTTATCTTTAGCATTTAAACCTTCAGGTTTAAATGCTAAAGATAACCTTTCGATGCTTTAGCATTTAAACCTGAAGGCTCCATAATTATAAATCTTCTTAATCAAGTCGCAATCTCATCCCAGCGACAATCAATGTCAAAAACTTATTCGAAATTTAGGAAAATTCGACGTATTTTTCACAGATTGAAACTGAGATTAGAATATACTTAAAAATACAGGAATCGCCCCTCATAAATTTTTTATATAACTTTTGGGAATCCGGACCAGCAGAACTGAAATAGATTGTTAAATATATTTTCGTCGCTGAACGTTGTATAAATGACGTCATATTTCGCACATCAAAGGCGAAATACGTCAGAAAGAGTTCCATTTAAAATAGTATGACGTATTTTTTTAACACTCTAAGTATATTGTTTTTTATCATTGTTAATAAAATTAATATTGGACATATCCCAAAGAGTTTTGCAGAGGTGTAACTACAGTAAACAGTTCACCACTTTTAGGGTTCCGTACTACAAAATGAAAAAAAAACAACCTTTATGGGATCACCTTGTTGTTTGTCCGTCCGTCTTTCTGTCTGTCAAGACCTTTTGTCTCGGGAACACATGGAGGTATCGAGTTAAAATTAAAACGATACAGTCAGGTCTACAGTCTCTTGAGCTATAAAAAAAACAAACTTCTAAGTTATCGTAAAAAAAACGTGTATTTCAATACTCTCAAGGGAATCAAAATTTACAGGGTATTTTACGTTGATCTAGATCTATGAAACATGGTAAGTTATACCGTCTTATACTACAAGTGTAGGGAGAAATCTGAAAACATACATTAATAATTAAATCATTAAAAAAATGATATTAAAGTAAATAAAAAACTATTTGTGATAATATTTACCAACAAATTTGTACGGAACCCTCGTTTTATACATAAGAAGCCGATACATATTAGGTTATATGGAAGCTTTACTCTGGATTAGACGACCGATGTGGCGCGGCGGGCGAAGGTCCGCCTGCGACGCAAGAGGTTGCGGGCTCGATTCCCGCCTTGGGACAAATGTTTGTACGATCTACAAATATTTGTTCCGGGTGTTCTGGGTATTTGCTATGTATAATAAAAATATCTATCTATGTAATGTATTGTATTAAGTATATCAGTCATCTAGTACCCATAACACAAGCTCTGCTTAACTTGGGGCTAGATGATGCTGTGTGGATTGTCCAGCAATATTTATTTATTTATTTATTTGAGTGATTGCATTAGTGATAAAGTAGCAACCATCTTTTTTTTTATTTTAATGGTGCGTTCACACGAGTGCGAATTGTTTTGGCTTGAAATAGCGCCCGATCGTTCTGTCGTCGTTTTCTTCGTTTTTTTGGAATGGGCATCTTGCAATTTAATTTTTTACGGATATCTACTGATTAAACGCTAAGCGACCAATCGCTAAGGGCACCCCCTGCGGGGTACGAGCCTCGGCTTAGGACGTCGATGGGAGAGGACAGCAAGTGACGGGCTGGATCTAATAGATATATTATTTAGGGACTAATTTAATCATTAACTGGCTCAGCTACGTGGGCTGGCTCGAGCAAAGGGTCGGGCGGAGTAGT
The DNA here is from genome assembly GCA_905147745.2 of Phlogophora meticulosa. Classification (NCBI taxonomy): domain Eukaryota; kingdom Metazoa; phylum Arthropoda; class Insecta; order Lepidoptera; family Noctuidae; genus Phlogophora; species Phlogophora meticulosa. The sequence continues at coordinate 1,798,575 of LR990535.1, read as the reverse complement.
TTTCTTCTCAGAGATTTTGGAATTAATACTGCATGGACCTTGTCATAACGTACACAAGATTCGTTACTAGGACTTAGTCCGCGTGGAGTTCAACAAAACATGGGTTTTTACTATTTGGCCGGAACCCTTATTATTTAAAAAAAAAACTATACTACTTATAATTTTAGATATCTGCCAGTGAAGGACTCGTGAAAATCTGTTCAGTGGTTTGGAGATTAACCTATTAGATTATATTATTAAAATATGTTTTTTTTTATATAACAGCCTTGTAAACTTTCACATGCATTTAGTAAAAAGTTGTTATTTTAACATAACAGACACTTTATTTTATTTATTTGTAAAGATTTTGCTGATCCAAAACGCTGCGCACGCCCAGATCGTGTCGATGTCGCGCAGAACATACCCCGTAGTCGCACAGGGCCCACACCACCTTTCCGATACGGTTGGAACGCTCAAACGCGATCAAAATCGCTTCAAATCAAAGCGCCATGCATAATCAAGATCGTTTTAAATTAACAAGTCCTCTCCTCCAACCAACACAATCAAGTATCTAAGTCCATTTCCTGAACATACAATCTGCTAAATTATAAGTCTTTCTTAACGAGAAGTTTCTCGTGGCGGGTGCATATTTGAAATGCCGACATCCAAGTTTTACTAAATAACTTATGAAAACTGAAGTTTTCCGCCTGTAGTGGAGTTTCTTACGCGGTGTGGTGTAAGTTGGGAACTTATGCTATTGGAAGGTAAGTTTGTGTGGTGTGGATGAAGGAAGAATGTCAGTTTGAGTTAAATAACTTTGAGTAGAATTTATGGTGTGAATTTTGCTGTCGTTTTTTTAAAAAAAAAAACGTTGCCCCACCCTAGAAAGTTCTTCTATATCGTGGTTGCGTTTACAAACATGCAAACTCACTACCTGTAGGCCATACGAATATTAGTTCCGTGCGGGAATCGAACCCACGACACGCGGCGCAGCAATCAATACCTCAGCCACTGCGCCAACCGTGACGTTGCAATTTATTTGCCAAAAGTAAAATTTCTAAGTATGGTACTTTTAAAGACATTTTCACAATGACACAAAAACTAAAAAAAATGTAATGTACATATGCAACTCTTTAAAATGTTGTCACATTTGACCTATAGCAGGGGTATAAAAAACAATATCGTTTGCTATGTAAATGCAAAGCAAAGCTTGGAAAAGCATTAATAAAGCCATTTTAAATTGCTGAACCGCACCATAAGGGTTCCCTTTTCACCATGTCGGTACGGAACCCTAAAAATACATAAAACAGCCAGAGAAATAAGTATTACCGTTTGGTTACAGCCATAAAATGATAATTACAGTTATAATCAATATTTTATACTATCAACCATATTCATTCGTAGCGTCAACGTAGCACTCGCGTAGCAAAACGCGTAGCAAATGTTTCCGTTTCGTAGCAATCGCGTAGCAGCTTAGATCTTGCATAATACCAATGAATATAGTATGCACCTCTTTGTCAGTATGCTCTAAGTCTTTTTCATAAATGTTTCTTCATTCAAATAACTTGTACCACACACTAAAGCAGATGGCGTAAGGCTCTAGAGGGAGCGTAATTTAATTATGATATTAGGCCATTTTGCTGCGGTGACATTGTAATGGAAATTTATAGGACTTTATTACTTCTTTATAGTCATGCACATTAGAAGAATATTCACTGGTTTTACAAGTGATGTTCTTCAGAAAGGTCAGATGTGGAGTGCGCTGAATCGACGTGCGTGTATGACCACATGTAAACGAATCAAATGAAGTATGTGAGGATCGTAGCAGGTGGCGTTCTGTAGTTTATGCCTACCTTCATGGGAAAAAGTAGAGTGAGTATATATGTTTGTACAATTGGGGATAGGTAATAAAATGATCTCTCTAATATTATTACTTTATGGGATGCGTGTATGACCTAACTGTCCAAACCACTTGAGAACATGGACGTGAGAGCTTAACTTATTATTTCCTTTTTTTCTCACAATCTTATCTTCTCTTTCTTTCTTTTATTAAATTAAATTTTTGATATAGAAATATTCAAAAGTTTATAGTATTATATTTTAAAATATTTAAATACAAAAATAAAACTAATATTATTATTTAAAGTTTCTGCTACTAAACAAAATATAAACCCCTTAGCTGCCCGAAATAAAATGATCTTATTTATTCATTTATAGTAAAGTCCGTGAAACAACTGAAAAATCAAACTGATGCAAACCGAATGTAATTCTCTATTAATAACTTCATGTTTTTTTTAACAAAAAGTACTGTTAATTCATGTTACTGTACAATTTTACCAAGACTTTATTTTAAGATTGTCATAGTTTAAATTCCCTTGTACCTTCTGGTCCATTGCTAACAACAAGTAAAGCGAAACGGTTCCAGGGCAAAAAAAGGTTGAGAGCCGCTGGTCCAAACGAAGCTAGCCTAGCGTGGTTTTAGAGCAAAGTATTTTTCTCGAGTAGAGGTCTATTTCCAGCTTGGCATTTCAGAAGGGTGTGTGTTATTTCGAAGTGTAAAGCTGTGTTTTGTCAGCCTTACGTGACTTTCTAGTGCAAGTATTCCTGTAAGTAGATACTTCGTAAACTTAGCAAGTCAATTGGTGACGGGGCCAGCTGCTAGGGCGCATCCGATGTACTGAGCAGCCAGCCCCGTGATTCCACCAACTCCAATTAATTTGAGACAAGTTGCAGCTGAAATGACTTCAGCAACGACTTGTCACAATTTATTTATATCATATAAATTATATAATCAAAATAATTAATGTTGTTATTTTCTTTCTCGTTACGGGTAATCAGACGCCTGAAATTCTGACGACCAGCCTTACCAAGGGGCCCAGTAACTGGGTTGTGGAGGTCAGATAAGCAGTCGCTCCATGTAAAATACTCGTATTCAGCTGCGTCCGGTTAGACTGGAAGCCGGCCCCAACATAATTGGGAAACGGCTAGGCAGATGAAGATGATTTTCTTTCTCAAAACACACTCGAAGCTACTACTCCAATAAATTACCCAGATAAATGTGTAAAATATAATAAGACTTACAAACGACACCCGAAGGGTTAGTCAGAGATGTAGTTATGGCATACCCAGATTTCACCAGTAACGTTTAATTTGACGACACGGTTGGCTCAGTGGCTGAGCGATCGACTGCTGCGCCGCATGTCGTGGGTTCGATTCCCGCACGGAACAAATATTTGTATGGCCTACAGGTAATTGTTCCGGGTCTGGCTGTTTGTCTACGTGACTTTAAATGTTTGTAAACGCACCCACGACACAGGAGAAATTCATAGTGTGGGGCAACGTTTTTTTTTAGAAAAAAAAAAAAACTCCTTTAGTAGGGGTGAGTATCATAGTCATAGTGCCATCGCCTGAATTGAACCCTGGACCTAATATTCAGCACAAGAACTTGTGATCTAGTGATCACAAGTGCTAGACAAACTAGATAATTTACGGGCCAAATAATATCATCCTACATAAATGTATCCACGTATAATATTTCGTTTCATATGAGACAGAGGTCTGTTAGTCTGCCACATATTGACCCGGGGAAATCAAGCGCTCGCCTCAGCCTATATAATAGTCCGTACTAATAATAGTAAGGTCGGCAGAGAAATTACGTTACGGTTTGGATTTCTAAGCATTCTAGTTAAAATTGGTGAGGATTTGAAATATTTGTTCTAGGATTGTAACGGAACCTTGCCTCCAACTCCTCAAATACAGAACTTGCACTCGTGGAAATAATTCTACGATCTGCCATTTCATCTTCCGTTACTACAGTGCTCAAGCTACTATATTAACTACTAATAAATTTAAAAATAACTGAATTATTTCTATATAACCGTCCTCCGGCCCAGCGCGACGTGCTACGTAAAGTAAATTCAATCTCTTGGTTCTGCAAGGCCAGCCCGTGATGCTGAGTCAGTAGTATAAAAATCCCCGATAGTAATAATAATATGACCCAGACTTTTTGAAATGCTGTCCCTTCAACGACGCCCTAAGCCGAGGTTCGAGCCCCATAAGGGAAGGCCCTTAGCGAGCGGTCGTTTAAATGTAAACATAGTATTTAGCCCCGGCTGGAGGCCTTAATTTAAAGGTCGACACAGGATCGTCGCTAAGCAGTAAACAGCCGTTTAGTGCTGAAGTGCCGGCCATAAGTAAAAAAAAAACTCAATTATTTCTACGACCACATGTAATAATTTTCTAAAGTACGTCTTAGATATCTTTTCGTGTTTAGTTTAACCCGGTGCGAGATAACGACATAGTATCAATTACTAATGGCTGTGTTAAACTGACTAAGTACACGTTATATCCTCACGTTACGTAACAAATTGTGTTTCTGACTCTACAACCGAAATAGGTACATTCAAATACCCTCTCGCTCACTGTACAATTCGCAGCCTTGTAGATAACCCTCATATACTACTCCGAGCAAAACTTCTAACTACTAAAATTCCTACTAATAATTCTCCTAAAAACAGCCGCACGGGTTGGTCTAAGGTAAAGCTACGCTTGCTGACAGCAAGTCAGTCTGTGGATGACCATTCGTAACGTATTGAGACTCTTTCGTGCCTCGGCAAGGACGTAAAGCCGATGGTCTCAGCTGTCATTTGAAGATCTTTGACAGTCGTTACGGGTAGTCAGAAGCCCGAAAATGTGACAACCAGTTTTAACAAGGGGTATCGTAATGCCCAGTAACTGGGTTGTGGTAATCAGATAGGCAGTAGCTCTATGTAAAATACTGGTATTTAGCTGCACCCAGTTAGACTGGAAGCGAACCCCAACATAGTTAGGAAAAGGCTAGGCAGAAGATGAATTCTCCTATGACAACTGCACAATTCTTACGTTAATTTTAAATCAAAATAAAATTCTGTTTTGTATTGCAAATGAACCTCAATCTGTTTCGTTTGTGGCATAAACAGAGAGGAAAGAAATCCATATTCATATTGCAAGATAGTTAGCGACTACTGTTGAATATATTAATGTTGTTTTTGAACAAAAACAGTGTTTTGTTTCAGTTGTTGATTGCTGAATAAATGAGATAAATGGGTGTTGTATCTTTTTGTTAGGAGGTGTTTCTTTTTTGTTTTTAAAAAGGTACTCGTACTCTCTTATTTAAATTCAATTGCAAAGAACATTACTCAGAACATACTAATCGTTCATCTAAAATATCACGCCACTTTCCCATGGGGTTAGGCAGAAACTAGAAAGAACGCGACCTATTTCGATCCTTACATACTTTTTTTGCTTCGTTTACGTTCATACATCTGTTCATACACACGCGGTGGTTACGAGTATCTCGCACCTGACTTTTCTGAAGACTGTCTGCTATGAATCAACAAGTACGAAACCTGTCTGATAATTTATTTTATGCTTCAGATGAGAGTGCTCGCACGGCCCTTCAAAATCTGGCAAAAACATTAAGAGTGGTATCGCGATTATAATCTTGATCTTGTTATTTGGCGCCATATTTGTAGGATTTTGTGGATGGACTGAGCACTTTTAGAGCTTCTTTTATAGATCGTATAGAAGTTAAAAAAGTGCAAACAGGAGTATTAACTATACTCCTGTTTGCACTTTTTGCTCAAAACATAACAGAATTGCAGCGGCCGCCAACGGTCGGCGTATAGTTATTGTTGTTTGGCATTTACTACTCTTTGACCGGACGCAAGACTACATGTGGCGCCGTAGATTGCCGTGCGACTCTTTGAAGCCACTCTAGCGACACGCGATATATTTTACTATAAGCGGAGACCAAGTTTAAAATGCATTCAATAAATAATTAAATAAATAAATAATGCTGGACAATCCACACAGCATCATCTAGCCCCAAGCTAAGCAGAGCTTGTGTTATGGGTACTAGATGACTGATATAATTAATACAATACATTACATACATAGATATTTTTTATTATACATAGCAAATACCCAGAACACCCGGAAAAAATCTTTGTAGATCGTATAAACATTTGTCCCAGGGCGGGAATCGAACCCGCTACCTCCTGCATCGCAGGCGGACCTTCGCCCGCCGCGCCACATCGGTCGTCATTGAAACTGAACTGCTTGCCGCTGCCTTTTTATGTGTTTTGAGCCTAAAGCGCTCCTAACACCGGACGACATTATTAGTCCCAAATTTGAGAAAGAGGTTAATTATCGAATCCAACTCGACCAGCCATCATGTGGGAAACTACGCAACATCTTCTCGTCCGAAATATCGCAGTGTCTAAAGACAAAAGCCTCCAACAAGCGGCTGTTGCCAGTAAGTATGGGCCTCATAAGAAGCTCAAGGTCACCCAAAGGGCAATAGAAAGGGAGTTTTTTCTAAAGGATCGTATTGCCAAAATGAAACATTAGGCACATTCCTCGCAGAACCAGTGGCCTTTGGGTCGAAAAGGTTCTCATGTGGCGACCTTGTACCGAAAAACCCACGTGGGTGGTGGTGGCAAAAGACATCCAGATCATCAGTCCACCTTATGGGGGGCTCATAAGGTGGACTGATGATCTGGATGTCTTTTGGCGAAATCAAGACAGGAAATCTATTCCATCTTGAAAAAATTAAAATATAGTGCGAAAATAGTGAAAGACTTTATTATTTTAACAAGTAAACCTTAACCACTAGTGATTGGAGCCTGTGTTAGGAGACTCCACTCTTCTATAATTTGAATAAGTATCGTTTACTTGTCTTATACAGTTAATGTAGGTAGGTACTAATTAAAAAAAAAGAGAATTGAAGCTTAACATGCAGCATGTAGGCATGCGAGTGCGTGAGTGAGAGTGAGGATATCTTCATATATAAACACTATTTTTAATTAAAAACTATTTTGACTCTTGTGTCCATGCAATAAATAATAATAATAATATGACCCAGCCTTTTTCTTCAATGACGCCCTAAGCCGAGGTTCGAGCTCCAAGGGGGGTGCCTTTAGCCCCGGCTGGTGGCCTTGAATTTAAGGTCACCACAGGATCGTCCGGTTAAGCAGTAAACAGCCGTCTAGTGCTGAAATGTGAGTGGCCCTACCAAAATAAAAAAATGTCTAATACAACCTGAGGCGTAGTTTTGAGTTTGTGCCTCTCTTGTCTCAGGTGGCCATTATTCCCACTAATTCTATAATAGGTACTCCAACAGTTCTTGCTTCAGATTATGCATACGATAATATATCGCTACGGTTACAAGCTCCCACAATTAACAATACATGAATAATTCAAATCAAACTGAAATGGGTTTCACCCTTCTTGCCTCTGAAGCGGGTGGTCCCTTCATTTTCAAATTTTCTACATGTTGAGGTCCATTTTTATGAGATTTTCTGTATGTATTTGGTAAACGACATACACATTTTTTACGGTTTGGTTCATTTTCACAGCGTTTTTTAGCGGAATTAATAAGAGGAACTGCCTCATCGGCCTAGTGGTCGCAAGTAAACACGAGAATGACGAGGTTCAATTCCCGGGAAAGGCAGTGTTATTGGGTTTTTTCCATTTGAAATTACTCAGTAGCCCGTAGGATATGTTTGGATTGGGTTTGGAATTGTGCCCGGTTGATGGCAGTAAGCTATGCCATGCTTTGCCTATGGCATTAAGTCTGCCTCTGTACATTGTTGTGGTTAAAGTATTAAATAAATAAATAAGCTCGCTTTTACAACACTGGTATTAAATATAACTGGTAAAATGTGGGCGTTTTATAGAAATACACCTCTGCCGAACCGTTCAGGGAATACAGACGTGTTGTTATGTTGATGGAAAATTCGACAGACAGGTGCAATTATAAGTTTGTTTATTTCACAGAGTTTTTACCAACAAAACTTTTCTGGCACTCGTAATAGGATTGTTATGAAATTGTCGTATTTAGGTAGGAGTTATGGTGACTAGAGAATATGTAGAACAGTTGTTTCTATGTGTTGTCATCCAATTTTATTTTTGCACTAAGTATATAATGTTGTTCTGGTCAGCCTGTGGATAGGTGACCGTTCGTAACTTATCGGACTCCTCCATGCTTGGAAAGCACTTGAAGTCCCAGCTGTCATTTATAGATCTTTGACAGTCGTTACGGGTAGTCAAAAGCACGAAAGTCTGACAACCAGTCTTACTAAGTGGTATCGTGTTGCCCTATTACTGTGTTGTGGAGCTCAGATAGGCCTTCGCTCCATGTGAAATGCTGGTAATCAGCTGCATCCGGTTAGACTGGAAGCCCAACATAGTGGCGGAATGGCTAAGCAGATGATGATGATTTCATGTTGGTCAGAGTTTAAAAAATGTGTTGATTTCGACACAGCAGATACAAACTAATAAGGAATCTGCAATCTACTATTAGAAGTGAAAATATCAGTGCATGAATGTGTATTTTTAAAGCGTTACAATAAACAAGTCCACAGAGATAACACACAAAACGTTTGTCAGCGTTCACACATTACTAAACATAACATAAGCTGCGTTTCTATTTCTTCAACAGCTGTCGATTTCTCTATTTGATAGAAGAATACTTTGTAAATTTGGCTGTAGTATGTGTATTTTGTAAATACGGAGGTATTTATAAAACACTAGTTTATGCCCGCAGCTTCGCCCGAGCCGAGGTACTACCAGGATAAAGTGTATTCTATATCATAACCCAGGTTATGGTCTACCCGTCCGCCAAGTTTTATCAGAATCCGAAGAAAGCTTAACAAACAAACACGATCAGATTCGCATTTATTTTTGTTAGGATTTTTGATCTTAAATTCCATTTTCTCTTCAATTTCGGAGCTACATACAATTACTAAGGTTCAACAAAAGGTTAAACAAAATCTCCAATAACGGCGTTGTTTTATACCGTGTTGAAAAAATAAACTTACGTATATTACCTAGCGTGGGTGAAAACCCCAGAATACATTAAAGTAAAACTGTTTTCGTGAAAGCAAAACAATCTAAAATCTAAGTAATGAGTTTTTTCATCCACATCTAAAAACAGAATTTTCCACAAAAAATGGTACAAAATGGTAAAAAGAGTCTTTTACACAAAATCACCGAATCATCGAAAAAGGGTTTGAATTTAATACAATTTAAGGTGTGGTTTTGTTCGTGCGAACACGCGATTTGTGAATTGTGATTATGTTCGGGGTGTCGGTGAAACCGGATTAAAGGAGTTTTAACTAATTTTCCTTGACAAGTTATCGAGTTAAGGGTTCGGTTGTTTACAAACAGGGTTGAAGGGACATCGACTCGCAAACATATACCTTAATAGCTTTGGATAAATGAAAGAATGTTCGAAATTAAGTCGTTTTAGAGTTTATCCATCATCATCTGTCTAGTTCTTTCCCAACCACGTTGGGGTCAGCTTCTAGTCTAACCGGATGCAGCATATCATGGAGCGACTAAATTTATCCGTTACAAACAAACAATCAAAACAGGAAAGATTTTAATTATTAAAAAGAGATTTTTGTACAACTATCCTTTTGCATTAGGCATTTAGGTATTTTATAGGGCCAGTCTTAACATGTAAAGTTTGCATTTCATAACATGCAGTTTCAGCGGTCGCCAAGTCCTGATGGCATTGGTACTTGAGGATGATGGTGTTGGAGGATGATGATGATGGTGACGATGTAAACCGCAAGACTACGAGTAAACTCGTATTAACAATAGTTTTTCTGTTGTTTTCATGGGGATAAAGGAAAAAGATAATGTGTTACAATTTAATAAATATTACGCGGTGAAGTATCAAAAGCGTCTGTTAAAGTTACTTTTCTTTATGACGTGTAAAACTGTCTGGATTGACGTGTACAGAGCTGCCTGTACAGAGGTCAGCACATCAAGCTAGTCCAATGTGTCCAATTTGTTTAATATTTTTTCGAACTTATCGCAAAAGAAATAAGGTTCATGTTCAATTGGGAAAATTTGACACTTTGGCGTAGCTTTATGTGCTGGCGTCTGTATGTTGAAGTGGAGCGAAGCTGCGGAGCGGAAGAAAGGAGAAATATTAAACAATAGTTAGTCATAGTTAGTCATACAATCTCAGATGGACAGGGATTACAGCCTTAGTGTATGGAACAGATATGATTACAGAAACAAATGTAATTTTATTTCCTTTCGTTACATTTACTTCGCGTGTTCGTGCTCTGCCCAAACGTAATAGACGAGAATTATGAACGCTTAACAACATGTAAAACTAAGCGCACATAATCTGTTTATTTCATGGTCTACTTCAATTTAAACTGCACAGTTTATAGTGAACGTCACGCGACATGAACTATATCTCATCTAGCTTATAACACATGTTCGTAAGTGGTTGTGTGAAAGTTTGAGATGGGCAATTTTTGTTTTATTATTTTTTAAAAACGTTGCCCCAAACTAGTAATTTCTCCTGTATCGTGGGTGCGTATCTAAACATAAAAACTCACATACACAAACAGCCAGACCCGGAACAATTACCGGACCCGGAACAGACCCGGAACAATTGTTCCGGGTCTGGCTGTTGTGTATGTGAGTTTAAATGTTTGTAAACGCACCCACGATACAGGAGAAATTCCTAGTGTGGGGCAACGTTTTTAAAAAAAAAAAAAAAAAGTTGAAAAAACTATCAAAGAAACTTGACAGACTTGGGTAGCTTGATGTGCAGTTCTCTGTACTATATACGGCAAATAAGTTACTTGAACAGTTACATTATAAACTGTTGGTTTGGTTTTTAAAATCATCATAAATTTTCTTAAGAATACAGCTGTCACAATATGCGTGCCACTTCACTTAATCTTCAATAAGAGCATTAACGCAGGTACATTTCCTACAATCTGGAAGACAGCTAACTTAATACCAGTTTATAAGAACGGCTCTAGGCAGAAAGTTGAGAACTATCGGCCGATTTCAATATTATGTGCAATTGCTAAACTCTTTGAAAAACTTATTCACCTCAAGCTTTATCCTTTCATTCAACAAAATTTAATATCAGAACAACATGGTTTTGTTAAACGAAAATCAACTATTACGAATTTAATGATTTTTACTAACTTTTTATTTAATAATATGGACAAACAGACACAAACGAATGCTATTTACACGGACTTTAAAAACGCGTTTGATAGGGTGGACCATGAAATATTATTAAATAAAATAGCCTTCAATGGGATAAGATGTAATTTATTGCGGTGGTTCCATTCTTATATAAGTAATCGTATTCAAACAGTAGTAACCCATGGATATCACTCCGACACATTTATCGCCTCCTCTGGGTCACCACAGGGATCAATCCTTGGGCCTTTGTTATTTATCATCTATATTAACGATATTGGTCACTGTTTCCATAACAGCAATTTCTTATTGTATGCTGACGACCTGAAAATATTTAAATCAATTAAGACTTTTGACGATTGTGCCTTACTCCAGGAAGACTTAAACAGATTGACTGTATATTGTGATAGTAATAAACTTGCATTGAATATATCTAAATGTAAATTTTTGAACATTTCGAAAAATAAAAAAGCAATTCGATTTTGTTATAGTCTCTGTACAGAATGTCTTGCAAACAAAACTCAAATATGTGACTTGGGAATACTTTTGGATTGTAAATTACATTTAAACCTACATATAGATAAAATTATTTCAAAGGCATACCAATTGTACAGTCTTGTTATGAGAGCTTCTACCGAGGTCAAACGTCCGACCACATACTTGCAACTGTTAAAGTCTTTGGTGCGCCCGCAGCTTGAATACGGTTGCATAATTTGGGACCCCTACTATGACAAATATGTTAAAGCAATTGAAAGCGTTCAACGAAAATATATGCGAGCTATGCAGCATAAATGTCATCTCTTATGCCTATCTTACCTGGAGTCACTAACGAAGTTTGAATTGCTCACTTTACAATCCAGACGCCTACTGCTTCAAACCATCATGCTTCACGGATTGGTTCATAACAAGTTTAATTGTATCGAACTTAATATAAATAATATCTCTTATGTTGTGCCTAGAACTATAATAAGACGAGAGGTGCGCGCTTACCCGCTTTTTGCAACGACTACTAGCCAAACAAATGCTGGCGAGCGAGCTCCACTCTGTCGATTAGTAAAAACCTACAATAACCATTTTCATAATTTGGATATCTTCTTTCTGTCTCAAAGCAGTTTTAAGAAAAAAATTATTGATAGTTTGTGCGATGAGCAAATTGATTAACACTTAAGCTAAATGTCTAAGATAATATTTAAGTAGAATTTGTACTAACCTACCTAATTAATATTGTACACAAGTAATCTGTGGAAACGTTGTGGATTGTACATTTACCCATTTGTATAACTATGTTTTATTGTATCACACGTACAATTGTTTGTTTTTCCCAAATAAAATAAAATAAAAATAAATAAAATAAATAGGACGCCATTAAAAATAAAACATGCAATCAGGAAACGCAGCTTAATAACAATAATAAATAAATAAATAATATGCTGAACAATCCACACAGCATCATCTAGTCCCAAGCTAAGCAGAGCTTGTGTTATAGGTACTAGGTGACTGATATACTTAATACAAAACATTACATAGATATTTATTTTTTATTATACATAGTAAATACCCAGAACACCCGGAACAAATCTTAGTAGATTGTACAAACATTTGTCCCAAGGCGGGAACCGAACCCGCAACCGACTGCGTCGTAGGCGGACCTTCGCCCGCCGCGCCACATAGATCGGCAACAATGAACGCTTTTAGCTTGATTAACTAGCATTCGGTAGCCATATTTGTCGACGACTCAAAGATCCTTCCAGCATGCGAGTATTGTGGACCGGTATCAAACGTAATTGTTGGATGTCATGTTTGGTCCTTGTGAGGCCGATGGCTGAGTGGCTTTGTGACAAATTGCAGTGGGGTTCTGATTAAAGCTATGTTTGATTGGACTGTTATCTGCAGTGGCTAGTTAGAAGGGGGTTTGTGATTAACAGTAGACACATTAGTATGATTGTAACATCTATACGATCAATAAATTGAGGAGTCTGTTTGTTACGTCAAAATACCAATGGATGAATCGAGACAAAACTTTAAAAGTAGATTTAATCGTTGATTCACCATTATTAATTAGTGACAAGGTGTTTAAAAATAATAAGAGTCGTTGTAGTAACAAGCAATGTTAAACTAATTCGAAAATGCCCTTTTAAGTTTTGTGTCTACTCACCCCTGCGTATCTATTCACCCCTTTTTACGGTACGGTAGTTTTACCTTAACACGTATAGTTATATTTTATTACATATTTGTCTGTCGGTTTGTTTAAGGTAATCTCTTAAACGGCTGGACCGATTTTGATGGGGCAATTTTGCTCTAAGCTGATGCTTTGTCAGAAATAATTTGAGGGATCCGCGTAAAATAAAACTTATGAAGATTTTTTAAGTCCCACGTGGACCAAGTCGCAGGTACATATAGTATTAAAATATGTGTGGTGTAACTGTAGATTTAGTTTCATCATCTTCCTGGCCCTAACTGTGCTGGAGCCGACTACCAGTCTAACCGGAGGTAGCTAAATACCAGTGTTTTACATGGTTACAGTAGCAACTGTAGGTAGCAGGTAGGAACTGCCTTTTTTTTTGGGACAAGCCCACCACACTATTCCCAAACCACCAGAAAAGCGTCCAGACAATGAATCCCGACGAGTCCCGGAGAAATGATTCAACTGTCTTGGATCCCGCAACGAAGTTAATCAGAAAAGACCAGCGGAGGAACTAGAAAAATACATAATTTCCACAGCAACGGTATATCCAACCTCCATAACCCAGTTACTCGGTAATACGATACCCCTTGGTTGTCAGACTTACGGATTTCTGAATACTTGTAAATCAAACCCAAGATCTCACATTCAGCAGTAGCGCTAGCTAACACTAGAGGAACGAAACAGTTCTATATGTAAAACATTTCTATAATCGCATTTACTAAAATCACACCTTAAACGAAAACCCTTTCAATTACAAAGTGCTTAGGGCACATATTTTTATTTAAAATCGTCTCATTATCTCCAGCACTGTGGGCCCCCAAGGCGTGATAAGGGCCCCGTTAATTGGCCCCTGTGTTTGTTTGGGTCACTTAGCCTTTAGCGAGCATTTTGGATTTTTTATTCTCAATGTATTGCGTGTAACACTCAGTCTGAACCTTTTGTATTGTAATCGTTGTGTATTGCCTTAAGCGGTTTTGTGTAGTTCCAGATTTTTATGACATATAAATGTTTTATTTGGCAATAATATATTTGTTCTGGTTGTAGTAGATCATGATCGTCATCTGCCTTACCAAACTATATTGGGGTCGGCTTCTAATAATTTCAGTCTAACCGAATGCAGCTGAATACCAGTATTTTACATGGTGCGACCGCCAATCTGACCTCCACAACCCAGTTAGTAACTAGGCAACACGATTATCTTTAGTAGAATTGGTAGTTAGAGGCATGGTTTAATTAAGCAATTCCAGCCAGCACTGCAAGGCAAAGACTTCTTCTCAGATAGAGAAGGCATGAGCATTAATTACCAAGCTTGCTCAAGGCGGGTGTGCAATTCCAGACTTTTATTTCTATTAATATTTAATTATAAGTCCAGGTTTCCATACGATGTTTATATAGGTATGTTATGTGGTATCAATCAATCAAAATCAAAATTCATTTATTCAAATTAGGCTGAGAATCAGCACTTTTTGAACGTCAAAGACGTTTACATAAGACAGTCCCCCAAAACGCCCACCCTTCACCACTTCCTAGTGTTTTTGCTGGGAAGAAGAAGTGGAGGAACAAACTCCCCAGCAACACGTCTGTCTGATAGGTTTGAAGAACCTGAAGCTATACAACACATTATGTCAAAAATAATAATTATGTCAATCATCTTTATACGTCATTCAATTAAATAATTTGCTACATGTTAGCTAGCACACACCAATATGCCAAAATAAATAAATAAAAAGTTATATATACCAAAATCGACAATTAACTCAAGCAAAGCCTGCTAAACTGAATACATAAAAAGCCTCCAAGGCAGTCCAAGGGCGTGCCCGCTGACATGTGCAATGCTGAATTATATCAATACAACTCATTCACACAATGTAATGAGAGGATCATGTCAATAACATAAAAATATGGATAGTAGAAGAAACATACACAAAAATAAAGAACTATTAAACAGTAAAAGAACATAGCAACATTGTCCTGCGTTCAACAAAGCGACCAACTATTCTTGTCTTCTAAATAGTCGTTGATCGAATAATATGCTTTAGAACAAAGGTTTGATTTAACTTTAGCTTTAAACGCGTTAAAAGGTAAATCCAGGAAAGAATGAGGTAGCATGTTATAAAAGCGGATACCGAGCCCCACAAATGAGCTCTGGACCTTATGAAGCCGGTGGAAAGGAGCGTACAGTTTGTGCTTATTTCTGGTATTAAAATTGTGGATGTCACTGTTTTTAGTGTACATATGTATATTTTGCCTAATGTATATTATGTTGGCAAAAATAAATTGAGAAGCCACTGTGAGAATACCAATCTCTTTAAATAGATCTCTTAAGGAGACTCTGGGCCCTAATTGGTATATTGCACGAACAGCTCGTTTTTGTAGCACAAATATATTTTGAATATCTGCAGCTTTGCCCCATAACAGCATACCGTAAGACATTACGCTGTGAAAATAACTAAAATAGACTAACCGAGCTGTGTCCACGTCAGTGTATTGTCTCACTTTCCTGACAGCGTAGGCGGCAGAGCTGAGTCTCCCTGCTAAGGTTGATATATGAGGGCCCCACTGCAGTTTGGCATCCACTGTTATGCCCAAAAAGACTGCAGAGTCCACCGTATCAAGCACCACACCACCAATGCTTATATTCGGTCCAAGATTTCTAACATTAGGTAAGGCGAACTTTATACATTTCGTTTTCTTGGCATTAAGAACTAGGTTATTTGTCGTAAACCAATCCGTGACCATTGAAAGTGCAAAGTTAACATTATCAAAATCTTGTCTATTCCGTTCTACTTTAAATATGAGAGAGGTATCATCTGCAAACAACACAACATCACAGATACCGTTTAAATAGAATGGCAAGTCGTTCATATAGACCAAAAATAAGAATGGACCCAGTATTGAACCTTGAGGTACACCTAATAGAACTGGTAGCCCGGAAGATTTCACACCATTTACATCTACACATTGAAGTCTATTAAGTAAATATGAATCTATTACGTTAAGAGCTTCGTTTTAAGTCGTGGATAGGTCTCTTCACCAATGGTGCCAATGCCCTACACAAATTAGACTAAAATACGACACTTGATATCTCTCTCTGACAGTCAACTTGAAAAAAGGACGGTGATAGATAAAAACTAAATGAGAGACGTAATGTCAACTCAAAAACTTCTTAACCAATTTCAACAATTCTTTCACATATAACAAGCTAAATTACCAACAAGTAACATTGGCTATATTTTATATTATTGAAGGTGGTGAAGGAGATATTATAGTGCGAAGGAAAAAGTACGAAATCAATGCGGATGAAGTCTCGGGAGAAGAGCTAGTCAGAGAGAGTTAAGCAGCTGGTCCCAGCCATCATCCATAGAATTTTGACAGAATTTACGAGTAGTCAACAGCCCGAAAGTCTGACTACCAGTCTTATCATAAGATATCGTGTTACCCAGTAACCGGGTTGTGGACGTAAGATAGGCAGTCGCTCCATGTGAAATATTGGTATTCATCTCCATCTGGTTAGACAGAAAACCGACCGCAATATTGTTAGGAAAAAAATAGGCAGATGAGGATAGCACTTATCAGAAAATATCCATAAACCCTGATTACTCATAGAAATCTGTGAAAAACAGACACGCAATCTATAAAAAATACTTTTATTGTTTTCCGGCCATTTCTATTGTGTTTCGTATCGACATGAGAGCCTGTTTTTCACTTCATTATTGTTACGACCAGCTCTGAATAGGTTTATCGCGGTTCTTCAGCCGCGGGGAACAATGGTTGTCGATACATTTCCGTGATTAGCTTCGTCGCGGGATTAAGTGGATTGCTGATTGATAATGAGAGATTGCGTGGTGGTTCTAGTCGAGGTCTTCTATCTGTTGCTAAAATCTTTAGGGTAGATCTCTCACAGGTTTAAAATAAACCACCAGAAACTAAAAATAACTTTAGTTTCGGTAATCGATGTCTTTGTATGTATTCAGTATTTTTTTTTAATTTATTTATTTAACACTTTAAGCACACAAATGTACAGAGGCGGACTAAGGCCATAGGCATTTTCTACCAGTCAACCTTTGGGTGATGCAGAGACAAACAGTGGTAGGTGCCATTTCTTAAAAGAAAAGGGAACAGGAATATACATATATATTTATATAGATTATAATCTGTAAATATAATACCTACATAGAATATATACACAAGTGAACATACATACACGACTATACATAAATAATTAAAACAGTTACTGGGAAAACATTAGCGCTGTGATGAAACTACTGCCAATTTCTTACGAACGTGCTCATGATTTTTAGTTTTAATACGGCCTTTTTTGTGAAGTCAGTGAACGAAAGCGCGTTGATTGGGTATTATAATTTCATGTGAGTTTGCCAGCAACGGGTGGAATGGTGAAATGACAACTCTAATATAAATAAAATATGTAGAAAATAAGGCCATTACCAACACCGACACTTTGGGATAGAGCATGGAACCGGCTTAAAGGTACTCCTACTTTTTTAAATAGACCCAGAAGTATAAAAATAACTCATGCCCAGTACAAGCTACTAGTAGGTATGTAGTCAAAGATTTAAAAATGATCAAATCTCTGCACATGCCAGCGGAAAAGCCATGGGATTATCTACGTTAGAGCTATTCCAGCAATAACTGTAGCTCCTGGAACCAGAACACGAATCCATTTGCAAAGCAAGGAGTTTACGTATAGAAACACAGGGTGTGTTTTTATACGTAAACTCCTTGCTTTGTTTGCATTGTTCATTGTAACAGTCATTGGTGCATCACACATATCTCTGTGTATATTTTTAGTGTATATTTTATCAGCTCTGTCAGGCAGCGTTGTATCCCTTAATCCATTCAGCCGAAATGCAGCTATCTCAAAGGCGTACCTTTGAGAGCAACCAAGTGCATACCACGTTTACACAGGCATACTACATGTAGTGCTGTTAAATTTAGTGAGGAAACTGCATAGAATGAACGGAAATTATAATACGTATTACATATATTTTAATATCTCGATAGGAGGAGCTCGTGGCTAAATAAATACAGCCGCACGGATTGATCGAAGGTTAAGCTACGCTTGCAGTCTGGGGATGGGTGACCGTTCGTAAAATATCAAAACTCCTCGAAAGCACGTTAAGCCTTTAGTCTCGGCTGTCATTTGTCGATTTTTGACAGTCGTTACGGGTAGTCAGAAGCCCTAAAGTCTGACACGATTTGTAAGACTGGATAGTCTTACCAAGGGGTATCGTGTTGCCCAGTAACAGGGTTGTAGATATCAGATAAGCAGCCGCCCCATGTAAAATACTGGTAGTCAGCTGCATCCGGTTAGTCTGGAAGCCCACCCCAACATAGTTAGGTTAAGGCTAGGCTGATGATATATTTTAATATATGAAAACCACATAATAAATTCATTTTTTTTAAATCCTGCTAAGTGCGAGTCGAACTTATACATGAAGTGTCCCATACCGTAATAATGCAGAATGAATTATGTCACAATTTGACACGGTCAATTAATTGCAAATGTGAGTTTGTAATCGCAAAAAAAGAGTCCAAATTACAAATTAACAATTTTCGGACCTTCACTTGTGCCAACTATAGGTTTTGATTTGTTTACGTTTGTCAAAATGCTGTCGCATAATTGGCCGTAGTTTTTTATTGCGTCGAATAAACAGATGGATTTTTTTAAAGTTACAAAATTTCTGCTGTCTGATATTTGGTAGTGTGTCAAAACACGCAATTTTTTTTATTTTTTATTAATAAACCTATGAAACTTACATCCCATTTTTTTTGCCTTTTGCAGATACTGTTGACATGACAATGCTCAGGAGTAATCCATTTCCTTAATGTCATTTTATATGCTGTCAGTCAGTAATACATTTTTAATGGTCCCTAAATCTTTATTATCTGTCTCAGCATAATCCTCTTTTTCTAACTATACATCTGCCTGGCCAGTTCCCAACTATGTTGGACTCAGTTTCCACTCTAAGTGAATTTAGCTGAATTTTATTATATAACAAAGAGACAGAAATAAGAAAGTAAAAATGTTTATATGCCACAAAAGAGAAACATTACATGCATATTACGTAAAAGAAAAGGAACCTCTTATCTGCATAAATCAGTAACTGGTAAAACCTGGTTCTACAAATAGCCTTGGTAAGACTCAAAGATCTAATATGGTCACCCATCTACAGAACGACCTCTGCAAGCGTAGCTTAGCCCACAATCGACTCATGTGCCTCTAATAATTTAGCCTAAAGTGCCTCTACTTCTTACTTTAGTAAATACACATAACATCACGCCCCTATCCCCTGAGGGATTTAGTAGAGATGTATCTATATAGTACACCCACAATATGTCAGCACCTAAACCCCTCTTATGAGCTACACAGCAAATAGCTTAGTTTACAAAGCAGAACGAAGTTTAGCATATAATTAACTTCGCCGAGTTCTCAGTTAGAGTCCTGCTCGTACCGCTATGGAGCAAGCGAGTGGTTTCATGTACATAATGCATGCACTGAAGACTTGGAGGTTAAATGTTTAAAGTACAAGCTAACAGCGTTGAGGAAACATTATTATGTATTCATTTTGTACATAGAAGATACATTGTCTTGCTGCAAAGTGAAGTTGCCTTCGTATTAGTCAAGTGAGAGATCTTTAAAAATGTATATCCACGGATACGGATACGGGTCATTAGTATCTAGATCCGCACAGATGGATACAAATATTTATTTGTTTAAAACGATACAACATTAATACATAAAGAAAATAAATTAAATAAATAATCACAGGGCATCGAAAAATTCATATTGGTTACGGATGAACTCAACTTTTGATGAGAAACATCTATATGTCCACCTCGTGCCGTTACGGCAATCGGTGCGTCACGCCCTCTCTTCGCCACCGCTGTCGAATCCAGTGTGTGTGTGTGAGCGCGAGAACTATAATGTTATATTATAATTATTATTTTTTGACATATGTTGTATAGCTTCAAGTTCTTCAAACTATCAGACAGACATGTTGCTGGGGAGTTTGTTCAGCCACTTTTTCTTCGCAGCAAAAACACTAGGAAGTGGTGAAGGGTGGGCGTTTTGGGGGACTGTCTTTTGTAAACGTCTTGACGTTCAAAAAGTGATTCTCAGCCTAATTTGAATAAATGAATTTTGATTTTGATTTTATACATTCCGTAGTTGCAAGAATACTTTCTGCCACTTTACCCATGTAGAAAAGTCGGTAAATGTCGGCGCCGCCATCTTGTTTTTCTGATTTTGACCCCATAAATGTTATTAGTGACCCATTAACCATCAACCAGATAATGATTTACATCCATTTCGGGCGTCCCGTGTCGGCCATCTTTTTTTGTTTACTCAGCCTGTGTTGGTGTGAAACCTAAAAACGAAAGTTGTGGCTTTCCGTTAGTTCTCGCAATTTAAATAAAAAAATAAAGACCAATTTTAATGGTGTATTTTTTTGCTACCTATACTTTACGCAAAATACGCGCTACGTCGTGGAGTTTCGGAAATCGGCCCGTCTAACAATACAATTGCTACCTATAATTTGAATTTCATATACATATTGTAATTTAATAATATAAAACATATATTCAAGATTCGCTACAAAGTGACGGATAAGGATACAGATATTATCTTCCTCGAATATCCGCAGATACGGATACCTATTAAAAATAAACGATACGGATATATTTCAGTCACATCACTACTTCTTATACAGCGGGAATACTATTGCGCTTTTTCGTAAATTAACACCCTTTTCTCTTGTTACAGGTAGCCCCAAACCTGATAGAATTCGTGAAGTCACCAGTGAACATCATAGATTTTATAGCTACCCTAAGTTTTTACATGGACGTAGTGGTAGAATTGACAGTGGTCAGACAGTACGTGGACAAAGCTGACATACTGGAGTTCATCTCCATCATCAAGATCCTGAGGCTGTTCAAGTTGACGAGGCACAGTCCAGGGTTGAAGATCCTGGTGCATACCTTCAAGGCGTCGGCGAAGGAGCTGACCTTGTTGGTTTTCTTTCTGGTGCTCGGCATCGTGATATTTGCCAGCCTTGTTTATTATGCTGAGAAGTCTCAGGTGAGTTTTTCTTCATTTCAATTGTATAGCCAATATTGCCAAACGTAACGTAGCACGTTTATATATTTTGTCTTTTTCTTGCATCTGTGTTTTGACAGTTGTGTGACAGTGACAGGACCAATGCTTAAGTACGTGGTAAGTAACGTTTATCAATCTTGCCCTCAGTGTTTTACAGACGTAATACGTCGAGCTATTAGATCATTATCCGCCTAGACTTTTTTCAACTATTTTGAGGCTGGCTTCCAGTTTATCCGGATGCAGATGAACACCTATATTTCACATAAAGCAACACTGCCCATCTAATCTCCAAAAATCTGGTTGCAAAATTCCGGGCATCTGACTTCCCATAACAATTATCAAGGATCTACCAATGCTAGCCGATAATTTTAACTTAGTGTTTGAGGCCTGAAGGGGTCTTGACACATAATAGATAGTCACACATCTAGGGACATACCTTGGCAATCGTACCTTAAACTTCGATCGACCAGTAGGGATGTTATTATCAAGCCAAGAGCAAATTAGATATCCAATATTAATTGTGTCATGGACAGCAACGATCATTACAATACCTATTAATATTGTATATTGGAACAAGAGCGTGTAATTTTCCTATGTCAAGAACCAAATACAATCTTAGCGATTATGCCATTTAGCTCTGTGTAGAATCATCCGTGTATTGTTTACACTTCGGCAAATACATCATCCGTGTAAAGCGCAGTTCAGACTACGCTATACTATAAATACGTATCCTTATATAGGATAACATACTACATAATTTCATTATTATTCGATGCTTTTTAGCATAGTGCTGTGTGAACGAGTTTGACGGCACGGTTGGCGCAGTAACTGAATGATTAGCTGCTGAGCTGCGTGTAGCAGGTTCGATTCTCGCACTGAACAAATATTTGTACGGTAAATATTTGTATGGTAGTTGTTCTGACGACACGGTTGGCGCTGTAGTTGAGCCATCGGCTGCTGCGCCGCGTGTTGTGGGTTCGATCCCCAAGTTGTTGAAATTCCTACTGCGGGGCAACGTTTAAAAAAAAAAGTGTCCATATAAAATGTAGCGCTTTTGTTGTTCTATTTGAAACTAGCTTTTTTCCCGGACTTCTTCCGCGTGAATTTCAACGGATAAGTCTAATAAGGTAACACTAAATTAAACAGAGAACTTTTCGCATTTATAATATTAGTCATTAAGGATTTTCTATATTATGCTATATATCATCGCGTAGTCTGAACTATCCTTTGAGCACCATTAGTAAAACAAGTAACAGTTGTGTTGGACAGTAATGTCGACTAAAATCGAGATCTGTTTTAAAATAATTAAGTTTCTATCTATCCTGATTAGCACACAATATGAGGGGACGCTTGGCAAAATTATTAGAGCCTCATGTTTCGATCGAAAGTGAAGCAAGGCTGACTAAGGTCTGTCCGTGGATAAGTAACTATCCAATGAATGCCAAGATTCCTTCATGTCACGAAATGCACGTTAAGACACATTTGTACATCTTTGACAGTCATTACCGATAGTCAGGAGTTTGAAAGTCTGATAACTAATCTTAATTCAGGGGATCGTATTGCTAAGACTCTGGGTCGTGAAGGGCAGATTCAGTCCCTTAATGTTATATTGGTATTCAGCTTCATCCAGATATACTGGAACCCGACCCCAACACAGTTGGAAAAAGGCTAGACAGATTATGACTTTAGCACACAGTAATGCAGAGACGGGCAAAACGCCTTAGGTATTTTGTACAAACCGCTGGGTGGTGCAGATCGAGACAAATATTGGCATTAATATTAGTATTGATATATTTCTCTTTTACTTCAAATTTAACCACGATAGAACACGTCTACTCAAATCTATATTTATAAAAATGAATTCCTGTTTCCCTTGGCCACGCCATAACTTGAAAAAGACTTTACAGATTTCATACATCTTTTTTTATGTTTGCACATACTTTGTGAAAGCTTCTTAAGGTAATAAAAATATGAAAAATTACGTAGAAAATTGGACAAATTCAGAAATAATAACGACTGTTTTAACTTCGCGCATTTGATAACTGTGAATTGTAACCGCGGGTAACTATGCGGAGCGCGGCTAGTTATCCGATACAAATAAACAACACCACATACACGTTCGAACTATCTACCTGATCTATTTGCTCACATTGCGCAAATAACGAACAGCTCAATCACAATGCATCACCCCTGTCGAACGGAAGCCAACTTTCCCTTTTGTTCCCTCTGTCAATAATACGGGGCAAGGAAAAATGCGTCAGCGACGCAAAGTTGATTTATTTTTGCGTTTTATTCCATAAAAAAACAAAAGAAGCGTGTTATTCCATTCTTAAAAGTTTTCTGAAACTTTGGTTTGAATCTACATTTGTTTCTGATGGAAAGATACATAATAGTCCAAGTTTCTATATTCGTGTAGGTTTTATTTCAATGCAAAATAAATAGTCTACATTTGTACAAGATTGAGGCCAACAGCTGGTATATTAGGAAAAATATATTTATGGATGAAGAATTTATGTTAAAGATTATTTTATAAGATATAAATCTCACTGCTTTGTTAATAGTGAATTAAGTTTCAACAGTATTTAGAAATTTATACAATTGACGCACAACCTGAAGCCAGAAAATAAAAATGAAAATCAAAAAATCAAAATTAATTTATTCAAATTATGCTGAGAATCAGCACTTTTTGAACGTCAAAACATTTACAAAAGTCCCCCAAAACGCCCACCATTCACCACTTCCCAGTGTTTTTGCTGGGAAGAAGTAGTGGCAAAACTCCCCAGCAACACATCAGTCTGATAGGTTTGAAGACCTTGAGTCTATACTACATATATAAAAAATATCTTTATTAATCATGAAACTAAATAATTTACCACATGTTAGCTAGCACACACCAATATGCCAAAACAAATAAACACCTACCTACCAGTACCTACCTGGTAATGTGTACATCATCGTCCGATTGCAACAATACATATACGGAACCTCGAGTTCCCGTTACATTGAATAGCAAGCTTTGTGTACTCAGTGGATATTTGTGTTACATGCAAACAGCCGTGATTGGTGAAAGGTTGAATAATCTTGCGAAATCTCCGTTTACTATGATTTGAGGGAAATGTGGTGTTAGAATTTACTAAAAAGGGTGAAATATTGTGCCACTGAAGCGTAAAGGTATCTTCTTATATGGAGAAGGTACGAGCTTTCATCAAGGCATGGTTTGCTCAAGGCGTGTTGGTGACTAGCCGGGTGTTGCGTAAGGATCGTACGTTCCCGCGACCCCCGACGTAGGTGTGAGATGGAACACTGGGCTGGTTTCAGTCAGTAAGAGTCTGATAGACCCTTCGCTCCCCCAGGGCGGAGGACATCCACGAGGATTTTCCACATGGGACCAAAAACAAAATCGCGTTGGTGACGAGACCTCAATGACTTTTTAATTCATAATTCTATCAAACACATACTGACCTTATTCTTCAAAAAAGTCAGGTGCGTAGTACTCACAAGCGGTGTGCCTGTATAACCAGATGTATGAACTTAATGAGACAAAAGGAGTAAATAAGGATTGTAGCAGGTAGCGTTCGGTAGTTTCTACTTACCCCCATAGGAAAAAGTTGTAAGTTTGTGTATGTTTGTAAAACAGGACACAGTAGACTTTTCAACAGATTGTCAAACCTTAAATATGCATACAGTACTTTGGAGTATAATAAAACAGTCATTTAAGACAACAAAACCTGATATAATCTATAGTAACATTCTTAATATTATAAATGGGAAAGTGTGTGTGTCTGTTTGTCCGTCTTTCACGCCTAAACCACTGAACGGATTTCGATAAAATTTGGTAGAGAGATAGATTGCACTCCGGGAAAGGACATAGGCTATTACATAACACACACAGACACACGACATAACACATACAGTAGAACATAGGATATATTTTTATCAACAAACCACGCGGAAGCTAGTAACAAATATATTCACT
Organism: Phlogophora meticulosa; assembly: GCA_905147745.2. NCBI lineage: Eukaryota > Metazoa > Arthropoda > Insecta > Lepidoptera > Noctuidae > Phlogophora > Phlogophora meticulosa. Next base: position 1,773,312 of record LR990535.1, on the reverse strand, counting down.
TCACTCTTTTTGGTTTTCACTTAAATAACTATTCCTACGTTGTGCCGTTGCGATGACGTCACAGAACGTATGCAAAGTTATTTTAATAATCTCACATTATGCGCTGGTCTTTCATGGGCAATTCTGGCGTCCTATTTTAAAAGTCCTCCCTACGTATGTGAAGACATAGCTACATACCAACTTTATAAATTATTAAGAGTTTAAAAATAGTCGACTTATGGGGGAGCTTTATTTATGTACTCTATTGTACGTCATATGTAGGGTTGCCACCTTTTTTTTGGATGAATAAAGTATTTTTTCATTTTGGTAAAGTACACAGAATAAAAAAGAGTACTTATTATTATTTTTCATTATTTATCCTTATGTACGTATTTTTTGTTGCTCTTTGCTATATTTAACAAATGTTTGTCTTTCTTGAAGATTCAATACTAAACGTTATTTTATTTTAGTCTCAGAAGTGCTCCTAACCAGTAACGAAGCAGTAACAATCAGTTTTACGTAAATAGAGTATTTTAGCGTACTTTATTGGTCTCGTAGATTATAAAGTACGCCTACATGAAAAAGAGGACAATACTCTATTTTAGAGAACGGGTGGTAACCCTAGTCATATGGGTGCCAGCGGTTGTAAACACCTTTAGTTTATAATAAATTTCGAGAGATTATAAACTCTTTATAAACGGTTAACAGTGTGCGTAGCATGAATGCTTGTAATTCAATTGAATTCAATATCGATCCGATCAAATTTAAAATTGAATATGTCCTGTAGTATTTATGTTACATATGAGGCAAGCACTACATGTAGGTATCTCCCATACATATAAAAAATGTCTTAAAAATAAATTTATATTATATTGCAAATAATTATATTAATTTTCCAATGGGGTTTGGAAGAAATTACCTAACGCCACGTGATACGATCCTTACATACTCCTTTTGATCCGTGAATTTATTTATATATTCATAAATTGGCTTGTTTAAAACTTTTGAAAAGCCATATTTCGTATTAGTAGGTACTTTAAATAAAAAATCCCTTTATTCTACGGAACAGCCGGGTAAAAATACGTGGAAACTCAAAACAAAACCCAATTATTTTTCCCATTTCATCCGCATTTAATAAACCATTATGAAAATTGCATCATATCAACGTTCTCACGAAAACAAAATGATTATGCCCACAAAATGGCCACTTCGCCGGAGCACTGAATAAATTGCTGACAATTTTATTGCATACATAATTTTCATTTAAGTAAAGTTCTTTCATAATTATGCCAGGATTTATTATGTTGAAACAATTTTATGGACGTGACGTCCACGAACCGGTTTTGGTGTAGGACTTGTATTATAATAACATAACATTACGCCTGTATTACCCGTAGGAATAAGCAGTGTACTTATTAGTACATCCACATTTCGCTAGTTATGTGAAATTAAAAGGGGGCGAGACTACTGCCACCAACCGGGTATATGAGCAATTCTCAATTTACCCGACCTGGGAATCGAACTCAGGCTCAGCAGGTCTTGCGACAGATAGAACAACGAGGCAGCAAGTTCAGGATTTAATTCAAATTTAGTGCTATTTCGACAACACTTTGTGTTCAATTTCACAAATTTATTTGCATTTCTGCCATCATTTTAGCAGTGATTCGCTTTAGCAGTGATTGGACTAAATTCTGAACAAAACAGAAATAAATGGTGGGGGATGGTGTTTTTAAGCTGCGACTTAAACATGGGATTGTATGGCAAAATAAACAATGAGTACTTGCTAAATAAAAATGTAGGTATTTCTCATTATTTTTCACGCACCAAAAAATTACCATCGTTACACCGTGATATGCAAATCGCCATCTTCCTTTTTTCCTCCTCACACATACCTTTCTCTCTTTCATCCGCTGCTTTCCATTTTAATAATACTAGCTGCGTTCATGCTTTAGTACAATACAGTAATTTTATCCCACATAAATATAAATAGGATTAATAATGAGCAAATAAAGCCTTTTATATGTTACGACATTGTTTTGATCCAGCTGTCCGACTTTAAAATTTCGGTCTCTATTGCAATGGTGGTTAAGGGTGGTTGTTTTGGGAGACTGAATAATATAATTCAATAATAAAAAGAAATGCTGACTCTCAGCCTCATTTTTATAAATAAATTTTGATTTTGGTTTAGAATGAAAACTAAGTAGACAAGCACTGTTTTATAACTGTTTAGAAAAAAATACATTCAACACCAGTAGGTACTTCTTGAAGTATGGCTGTAAAAGTCAGACAGACTGACGAAGTCGTACTATAAGGCTTTGTTTTGTAGCATTATAGTACGGTACGGTTGTGCTTATACTATTTCTAACTAGGCTTTGCCATAGTATTAACGTAATTCCCATTTAGCTACGTTTTACGGCTACCATGAAATGACCCATGAAATGAATACCATTAAATTTCTATATCCACTCTTTTTCTACACCTTTCGCATGTCCATTAACCGTAATTGAAATATCATGAAGACAAACGGTCCATTACAAAGTGTAATTGCTGAAAAAAAAGTGAAAAAAACTCGCCTCTGAATATCACCTTTCAAATGTATATAAGTGGGTGAAAAACGACTGAATTTCAGCCATCAAGCGGAACCGAGTGGCCACTGAAAGTTAATTGACTGTCAATTCGTACTGCTGCAAAAAGAGAAAACATTGAGGTATGAAATAGGAGATATGCAAAACTGGAGCTATCAGGGACAAGTGTTTGTAGTCTCCAAGTGACATTGGACTTGGACATTAACATACAGGTTTTGTGCATGAAGGATTTTTGTCTTTCAACATATACACAATAGGGATGTGTACTAGTTAAAAATATTTTGAGTCTAAAAATATCTTGGACACGTAATTTTTGCTTACTCAAATCAATAAAAAGTGACAATGATATAGCACATCAAAGTTCAGGAGAAGGGGCTTGTGACGTCACTGTTTCATTAAAAGTTTAGCACGGCGTGACGTCACGCGCAATTTCAAGGCACTATCGTCGTAACTTTTGGTTTACGTGACAATATATAAAATCCGTGTCTATTTTTGAGTAATCCAACTTTCGGACCAATCAGAATTTTTAAGGACACTACTCTATTCTGAAGAAATTCTAGAGAAAGCAAGGGTATTTTGTCAAGGAACAACTTCCATTATTCGCCTTCTGAATAGAGATCTCACATATGCGTGTGTTGCCTGAAGCGTTCTGATGTGGTTTTGTGAACGTAGTAAATATTTTTTTATCTGTGTTAAGATCTAAAAAAAAAAACCATATAAACGGATGAAAAAACCCTATAACACTTTGTCCGACCCGGTAATTGAACTCTAGACTTCATACTTAGCAGAAGCACTACCAATTACTAGACCATTGAGGCAGTAATGTTTATCTCTAAAATAAATGCGCTTTTTTCTTTCTTTCATCTTTCTAGCGTCCTCGCATCATAGTAAGCATCTGATTGGTGATTAAATAAATAAATAAATAAATAATAAATATTGCTGGACAATCCACACAGCATCATCTAGCCCCAAGCTAAGCAGAGCTTGTGTTATGGGTACTAGATGACTGGTATACTTAATACAATACGTTACATAGATAGATATTTTTTATTATACATATCAATCACCCAGAACACCCGGAACAAATATTTGTAGATCGTACAAACATTTGTCACAGGGCGGGAATCGAACCCGCAACCTCCTGCGTCGCAGGCGGAAATTCGCCCGCCGCGCCACATCGGTCGTCAAAATGTATATTATCACCTCCTCCCTCTCACTTTGTTTCTACGATCGAAGTTTGGCGTATTCATGGCTACGTGTGCATATCGCGAAATTCAGTTTATGATCGAAAACATATCAATTAAGTCTCGTAGAGGTTGAATGGAGGTAAATTATTTTGAAAACAAGCGAAGCGAGTTGAAATGCTTGCTTTCAGCCAATTATTTGGTTATTCGATAAATGTGAAGGCATTTTTTAAGCCGGTTTAAATTTTACTGTGAGGGTTGGCACGAGGTGGGATAGTGATAGAACAGTTGGATGGACCTGGGGGAGTTCTTTGCCCAGCAGTGAGACAGTATAGATTAATAAAAAAATGTTACGATTGCTATTTTAACTCGTGTTTTCAACATTTAATTTGCCTTTTCCCAATGATGTTTGGGTCGGTTTTCAGTCTAACCGAGTAGCTGAATAATAGTATTTCTCATGGAGCAGTTGCTACCTGACCTCCACAACCCAGTTACTGGGTAAAACGATACCCCTTGGTTGTCTGACTTTCTAACTTCTGACTGCTCCTAAGTACTGTCAAAGATCTTTAAATGACATCTGGGATTAACGAATTATCGTGCATTCCAAAGCACAGATAGATCTCTTAATATAATGGAAATGGATGAGCCTCGGTTAGTGTAGTTTTACCATCAATAGAGCTGACCCGGCTGTCATTACTAAACGTAGTTCAGCGAAAAAGGACCAACCCACATCAACATTTCTCCCATTTCGCGAAGTAATTTTAATAAAGCCAAGTTAGTTAAAACGCTGATATTTTAAAACTGTTTTAATAATAAGTTTTGTACCAATTTTGATGTGTTATAATATGCCTCATTTGCAACGAACTTTATTAATGAGACATTGTGTGTTGATACATTTTGGCAGAACTAAATCCCATTGCCATACCTAAGTTGACCGTGCACTGTATGTCCATCAATCTTGTAATAAGCCCCAAACTCCGTCCATGACACCCACGCAAAGTCTCCATACGAACAGATAATGAAGGCGTGCCCACATATAATCAGAAGTTTTTGTTTGTGTTACAACCCTACACCCTATGTTTATTGCGGAACTTCTGTCCACGATAAAAATAAAAATTGCGAAGACTAACAAAAACTCGGTTACACTGTGTACGGCGGCGGCGTTTACTTTAACACTCTACGTAATACACTGGTGGGTGACATTACAGAAATATAGGGATGTGCCACAGACTTGTGACAATATTGTCGATAATTTTGAAATAATAGGTCTTTACCTATGAAATTGCCGTTTTGTATGAAAAAATTTAAATGAATTTTTTTCATGTATTTTTTATTTGTATTAATCGAAGTAATCACCCATGCAATCAATGCATCTTTGCCAACGCAGTGGCAGTTTATTGATGCCCTTCTTAAAGAAATCAGCTGGACGGGAGGCAACAAATTCTTCAAAGGCATTTTGTACTGCCTCTCGGGTATTGAATTTTTTTCCCGCCAAGAAGTTATCCAAATTCTGGAAAAAGTAATAGTCTGTAGGCGCAAGGTCTGGTGAGTAGGGCGGATGACGGAGAGCTTCCAACCCCAGTTCTTGCAACTTGGAGACCGTCTGCTGTGCAGTATGAGGTCGCGCGTTGTCGTGCAGGAGCAGCGGAGACGAGCGATTGACCAATGCTGGTTGGAGATGTGCCAGCTTCTCCATCATTGTGTTCAATTCTTCACAGTACACATCTGCAGTAATGCTCACCCCGTTTGGTAAGAAGCTGTGTTGAATCACACCGGCGCTAGACCACCAAACAGTGACCATCACTTTTCTTGGGGTAAGTTTTCGTTTAGGGCATTGTTTAGGTGCTGAACCAGGATCCAACCAACTTGCTGAGCGCTTGCGGTTATCAAACAGAATCCATTTTTCATCGCAGGTAACAATGCGGTTCAAAATTCCTTCATTTGTGTGTCTGTTGAGCAGTGCAAGGCACGTCTCGACGCGTACTTCGCGCTGGCGATCATTGAGTTCGTGGGGCACCCATTTGTCAAGCTTTTTTACCTTGCCAATTTGACGCAAATGGACCAATATTGTTTTGACGCTAACGTCGAAAGCTGCTGCTAATTCAGCCGTAGATTGTGTATCATCAGCTTCCACAATCGCCTTTAATTCGTCATTGTCGACCAAAGTCTTCGGACGACCGCGAGGTTCATTTTTCAGGTCGAAATTTCCAGAACGGAAGCGAGCAAACCAATAACAGGTAGTGCGTTGGTTTGTAGTGTTAGCTCCGTAAACGTCGTTGATGTTGCGTGCCGCTTGTGCCGCGTTGCTGCCACGACGGTACTCATATTCCATAATTACTCGAATTTTTAACGTATCCATGATGACGAAAAAGATTTAAATGCGATGAAAATGTAACACTAATCAATAAACAAATGACTACTTTTGGAAAAAAAAATCCATGTTTTTAAAATAAAATTAATTTGAAATTAGAATTCTTAGCCAAACAAAAATATTTTGATTTGAAATGGCCAGTACTGCAGAACGGCAATTTCATAGGTAAAGACCTAATATTAGGAATGGAACTAAGTTTTAGGATTATGGTCGATTGTACCATAAAGCAGCACGCTGAAGGGTAGGCAGAGGTGTGCTATAGTACACTCACATTTCGAGTTCCATTTATGATTAGGTCTCATTAATTGATAACAGTTTAATAGACCACTTCGACTGTTCTGCCCCTTAATGCCAGCGAAGTGGTATCTATTCTGATTCATAAACGAAATAAAAGTAAGCAATAACTTTCAATCTAATAATCGTTTTAGAATTCTTCTATAAATAAAATTTTAAAACTTTTTGATGGCAAAATAAAACAAATGATACACCTCCCTGCACGCTGAAAAAAGGAGGTCAAAGCAAGCATACTCTAGCTAATAAATCTTTATACCACGTGCGTTGATTATTATCCTGTTGCATCAAGTTGTAGTTTTCTAGTGAAAGGCCTTTATTTAATAGCTATTTGAGTTTTTAATATACTAAATAAGTCAAAATAATAATTCCAGCCTATTACCTATTATAATTTCTCATAAAGAGAAGAGAAAAGGTAATAATCGAGACGCTTGCTTGAGGCGTATTGCCGATTTTAGCAGACAAGACCAGATTTCCTTACAACGTTTTCCTTCACCGATGTCATTGATGAATGACGATAAATTCATCACTGTATCGATAAATTCATATTTATTGATACAAGCACAGCACTACGTGAACCGAACGCCCGGCTGTTATATTCCCGCCAAAGAATGCGATCCGAAACTTTACCAATATGCCGCTGGTATTGAAATTTTCCCTGAAAACGTCACGAACGACAATGCGGTCTATTTTATTATCAGCCTACAGTGTACACCTATTACATAAATATAGTTGCCGGCACTTAACTTGAGCTCTCGGCAGAGTGCCAGGGGGTAGGTGTGCGCGTCATATTATCTCAAGAATGAGGTCCAAAACCATTATTTTACATGGAACGACTGTTTGTGTAGGTAGTTGATGTGCCCCAGCATCCTCCTCAGAATTCCCATCTCAGCAGACATTGCTAAATGTCGAAAAGTTAATTAACCTTAGATTACATAATAAGTCCCTCCTTTCCCACACGTGGGTGTCTCAGGAGAATTATTAATAATCATTAAGTGAAACGGATGGCCAGCAGAGTTTTTCTGTCTACTAATAACAACTCATTGCAATCCAAGTGCTAATGTGCTCATTATGATCATTTATTTCTCCCCTTGGCTTTGTGTTCGCAAGCGCTACTGCTATGCATGCGGTCATGGGTTCGAATCCCGAGTCGTGCAAATTGAAATCGGGTTTTTACATCTGGAATTTCTCAGTGGCAGCCCCGTGTCTGGGTTTTTACCCAGTTGGTGGCTATTAGGTTACCCCTTAATAGCTGAGACTTGATCATGTCATTGCGTGTGTATGTGGCTTTTACAACACATGGGACTGAATGTGATTTACATGAATTACTGGCTAACTGAATAAACTTTGCAATTCAATACCAAATTGGTTTTTAGTCTGTTATCTTCTAGTCAATACCTAAATATAAATAAAAGCTTTGGCCCACATTATTCGAACAAAACAAGTTACGTTTTTTGAAAAAGAAAACAAACAATTTAATCGTTGTATCGAATAAAACGTGGTACTAAAACTAACATAAAACGAAGAAACCCATTTAGTTTCCCCTAAAGTAAATTCTAACATGTACTGGATTTTTAACTAGCTTTAAAATCAATTTACTCCATTGCTTAGCAACAAGAAATAAACAACTAAAACAGTCAATGTTCCTGTTGATCGTTTTGTGTAGAAAAACAACATGGAGGAATAATAATAATAATATAGTAATAATAAAGCTTTATTAATTTCCGTTCAAATTACAAACTTTTAGCTAAAAAAATTGAAAAGTAAATAAATATACAGATTCAAAATGAGTGATTATGTAGTTTGTACGGACCCCCTTCGGGTAAAAGCCTCCTCCAAGGAATGCCAGTATTCTCTATTATTGGCTGTTTTCAACCAGCTTTGACCAGCCACCTCTACTATCTCATCTGCCCATCTAGCATAAGGCCTAGCTCTGCTTCTAGAGCCTCATGGTCCATCTGTCGACTTTACCAACAGGAATAATGAGCATCAACATAATTATAAAAATATATAAAAGTATGACAATACTTATTAAGTTAAGATTTAACTTAATTTACAGACAAACTAACAAAGAAGTTAAGTGTGTAATGAAGAAGTATATAAAGTGGGCAAGGTACTAGATAAAGTGCAACTGGGCTTAAACTTAAATTAGGAAAAACCGTCTCGATGGCCATTTTGCAGTTGAATACAATATAAATACATGTCAGCTTAGGACGGCCTTCATCAAAATACATCTTGCAACGTGGGTATGTAGGAAGCCCAAACACTTTTTTTTACTTCCGAATTTCTCCTGTATCGTGGGTGCGTTTACAAACATTTAAACTCACATACACAAACAGCCAGACCCGGAACAACTACCTGTAGGTCATAGAAATATTTGTTCCGTGTGGGGATCGAACCCACACGGAACAAATATTACACGGTAATCACTAATATTCTGATCAACATTTATCATTTTGAAATACAATTTTTTGTGCGGTGGACAGCGATTTGTCTAAAACGTGGTGCGCCGGCGACCGCTCTCCAAGAAGGGGATTCCCAAGATGGCCGCTCCGCTACCATCGACTCGAAGCTCTGCTAGAGTGACGTTGACAACCTGCCACTCTTGACAGTGCCATTCTAATATGCGCCGACAAATATATAAAAGTATAAGAATACTTATTAAGTCAAGACTTAACCTAATTAATAGAGCAAACTAACAAGAAAGTAATATATAAAATGGGCAAGGTACTATGTTAAGTGCAACTGGGTTTAAACTAGGAAAATCCACCAGTTTTATTCATCACTCATCTCGATAGTCATTTTACAGTTGAACGTAATAGAAATATATGAAAATTAGAGCGTAAAAGTATATGAATCTGTCTTTTTCTATTATATTTTTAACCCCGGCTCCGGCGCAAAAACGACGGCGTGTTATAAGTTTGACGTGTCTGTGTGTGTGTGTGTGTGTATGTGTCTGTCCGTTCGACAGATTCTCATTTTGTTTCTTTTTGTTTGAAAGGTGAATTAGTCGGGAGTGTTCCTACATATACGTATGGCTTTTCACTCATATGGCACACTACACACATTTATGGCTGTTTGCTCTATGTTTGATGAAAATCGATTTAGCCGTTCAAAAGTTATCCGTATTTTACTCTTTGAATCTGGTTTTTTCGCAAGATAACGTGTGCGTGATACGTAATTCGATAGATTGTCGAAGCGTGCCTACTACTAGGTATACTGTATGCAGTTTAAAAAGCATGAAATTAAAAAAAAAACCGGCATATGAACCTCTAAAAAGAAAAAAATAAGCCTATTCCTCGCGTCGGAGAATCGCTAAGTAAATAAAATAAACTGCTGTAAACGTTGGCGAGTCCCCGACGCGAGTACGAGGCTTATTTTTTGCTTTTCCAGGGTTTTTAATGTGTGTCTTAAAAACATCTCCCGCAGGACTAAAAGTGGATTTAAAATAGCAAGATAATTTATTACGCTAAATGTTTAAAGAGGCAGTAATTCACAGGGAAATCTGGAATAATCCAGTTAAGTGACGTTACTAGACAATGCCATTTATAAGTTAAAAATGGTACTAAAAAAATTACAATACATAAATAAAAGAAATAATGCTGGATAGTCCACATAACATAATCTAGCCCATAGCTAAGCAGAGGTTGTGTTTTGGGTATTAGGTGACAGATATACTTAATACAATACATTACATCAATAGATATTTTTTTATTATACGTATCAAATCCTCAGAACACCCGGAACAACGACCACTAGACTCGTTGGTCTAGTGGTCACAAACGTCAAAGGGGCAGTCAAAGTACGTGTTATTTTGTAACATAAATGTTCCACGATGATTTGAATAACGATTCATGTAACTAACTTATTGATGCTAAAACAGTTAGCCGAACTACATCTAAATGTTATGTCAATTTAGTTCCCAAACACAAACAAAGCGAGCGAAGCCGCAAATAATGGCTAGTGCACACAACAAACAAATTTAGAATGTAATAAACTAACGATTATTTTGCCTGAATGGAATGGGTTCACCAAATACGAATCAATTAATTGTTTTAAACGATATTGTATTAAAGTTTGCATTGTTCACCTTATAGTTTTAATGAACCACTAGCCATTACCCGGATGCTCATCATTTCTTATGGGAGTGTACTCTTTGGCAGAATGATCGCAATATAATACTAGATGGTGTGCACGTTGCATCCGGAGTTGTTTACTATACGGACCTTGTAGAAACTCGATCAAATTTCTGTGCGTTCAAGCGTTTGCTATACCTACTATTGGAATCAAATGTCATCATTTAGGACCCATTAATATCAGTGTTAATTTTGAACTGTGGTGCTAAGCAATTGGCCCCTAACCCAGTTGTAAACGTCCCTTTGTGCCTATTGGCCTAGCTCTCTTCTGTCTCCTACGGGATATGGAGGGAAGTGGAAATTGTGCATTAGTCTAACTCCTCCGCTGTTCTTTTCTGATTAATTTCGTTGCGGGATCCAAGACAGTTGAATCGTTTCTATGGGACTCGTCGGGCTTCATTGTCTCGACGCTTTTCTGGTGGTCGCCACTGTTGATCTGGTTTTCAGGATTAGCAATGCAAAACAAAAGATGAAATTCCCTTCAAAATTGGTCCAGCTGTTTCGGAGATTAACAAGAACAAACAGACAGGTAGATAACAGATATCAAAATTGTTTTTATGGCAAAACTCCAGCATATATGAGTTCTTTCATATGAGCACTTTAATTTTATTTATTTTTGTAAACTCTGTGATGAGCCAAAATATGATGGTCGCGTAAATATTTTGTATGTGGGCAGGGCTCGTGCCACTAAGATAATCAGTTTTTTGTGGTTATGATTATGTAAATGTGAGGACTACGTGATGTGAGGGCGTTGGTTCGGTTCCCGAGTTCAGCTTCTTCCTGACTGACAGACTCTTTGACAAATCACAAGTGCCCGAAAATGAGTAAATTCATTCATTCTTATTTATTTAACGTTTCTCCACACTAGGAATTTCTCCTGTGTCGTGGGTGCATTTACAAACATTTAAACTCACATATACGAACAGCCAGACCCAAAACAACTACCTGTAGGCGTAGAATCGAACCCGCAGCAGTCGATCGCTGAGCCACTTTTTATTTTTTTTTATTTTTTTTGTTTCCATCCCACACATGAAACGGGGATCATGGGAACTAGTGCGACTTCCACGACCCCCGGCTAGTGCCGGCCCGCCTTCGCGGGCCACTTCAGATCTGCGAGACGTCAGAAAGGGGCGCGCGTGGAACACTACGCGCCGCCGCCAAAGGTCCAGATGTGTGCGAGGGACGTCCCCGAGGAGGTTAAGGAGGCTGGAAGAGGGCATTGTCAGCCCTCCTCCGACGCCCGGTACGTCTGCTACGGATTGGAAGAGCAGTCTCAGCCTTTTTTTTTTTTTTTTTTGGTGCGGGTTGGAAAATCCTCATGGATGTCCTTCGCTCTGGGGGAGCGAAGGGGTCTGTCAGACTCTTACTGACTAAAAACCACCCGTTGTTCCGTCTCACACCTACGCCGGGGGTCGCGGGAACGTACGATCCTTCCGCAACCCCCAGCTAGTGCCGGCCCGCCTATGCAGGCCTCCTCAGGACGAGGGGCGGAGTGAGGTGTTTGACTCCCCCCGCGACGTCTAAGAGGGGCGCGCGTGGAACACGCGCCGCCACCTCGGGTCCTGGTGTTAGGGGGGCGACAGACGTCCCCAAGTCCGTCGCCCCTGGACCCATTTAGGGGGGCTGGAAGAGGGCGTTGTCCGCCCTCCGCCGACGCCCGGTGCGTCTGCTGCGGGCCGGGTTGGAGGAAGATATCTCCCTTTCCCGTTCCGCAGCCTCCTTCCGCGAGATAACCGTCTCGCAGAAGGACACCACCGCGTTCCAGGCCTCCTCGCTGCCAACCATCGATGACACGACGGCCGGCAGCGACAGGTCCCTGCCTACTTCCGCAACGAGGGCACGGCGTGGATCCTCCCAAGCGGGACACTCTGCCAGCGTATGCCACGCCGTGTCCTCCCGGCAGTCGACGCAGTGGTGACACCGGGCGTCCGGCTCCCTGTTTATGTGTCACCCGAAACGACAGGGAGCCGTGCCTCCTCCCGAGCCAGTGATCGAGCACCGGCCGGACCGCCTCGATGGTGACGAGGCCGGCGGTAGGGCGTGAAAGCCTTTCCCGCCATTCCGCCACCAGGACCTCACGAAGCTGGGACCGACGCAGCTCCATGTGTCGCTGCGTCAGTCGCTCGCCTCGCGCCCGCACTTCCTCGCGCCACCGGTACAGTGACGCGAGTACTTTCGCCTCCAGGTCCCAGGGCGGGGATCCGGCCAGTGCACAAGCCGCCTCGCAGGAGATCGTGCGATATCCCCTGATGACTCTGACGGCCATCGCTCTCTGTGGCTTCCGCAGAACAGAGAGGCTACAGGCCGTCAGGTCAGCCGCCCAGATCGGGGCCCCGTACAGGGCCATCGATCGCACGATCCCTACGTAGAGCCGCCTACAGGCGGCGCTCGGGCCCCCCAGATTGGGAAGCAGCGTTGATAGCGCCCCGGCCGCGCCCAACAACTTGGGCGCCAGCCGCCGGAAGTGGGGTCCAAAATCCCACCGGCTGTCGAGCACCAATCCCAGGTACTTCATGGTGGACTCGACAGCTATTCGGACCCCCCCGACCACGATGTGTGATCCCGGCGGCGGCGCCCGTCGGGGACCATGGAATACCATGGCCTCCGACTTGCTGAGGGCCACCTCCAGGCCTAGGCGCCGTATGCGGCTCACCACCTGTGAGACCGCCGCCGTCGCCAGCAACGCTGCCTCCCTGTGCGAGCTCCCCCGGGCCGTGACCAGCGTGTCATCCGCGTAACACGTCAGGTCTACGCCCGGTTGGAGTCCGCCCCTCAGCACCCAGTCGTACCCGATGTTCCACAGGAGCGGACCTACGACCGAGCCCTGTGGAACACCGCACGACACGCGGTGCTGGTGTCCGCCATCACGTCCCATGTAGGTGACACACCTCTCCGCCAGGTAAGCCCCAACGATGCGGCGGAGGTAGAGAGGCACCCGATGATACCGCAGTGCCTCCCGAATGCAGCTCCAGGGCAGGGTGTTGAACGCGTTGGAGATGTCTAAAGAGACCGCCAACGCCACCCCGCCCCGGGACACTGCTTCCTCCGCTAGGACTCACACTCTCGACACAGCGTGAATAGTGGAGCGCCCATGCCGAAAACCGAACTGGCTCTCGTCTAGGTCCGGCCCCTCTCTGCACAAGTGGTCGACGAGGCGGGCTGCGATTATCCGCTCGAACAGCTTGCCCACCTCGTCTAACAACACTATGGGCCGGTACGCGGACGGAGAGTCCGCGGGGCGCCCCGCCTTCCTGAGCAGGACCAGGCGGCCAGACTTCCACAAGGAGGGAAACCTTTCCGCAGCTTCCTTCTGCGAAATCACGTAATCGCAGAAGGAGGTCACCGCATCCCACGACTCTGCGCTTCCAACCATCGATCGAGCGACGGCCGGCAGCGACAGGTCGGCTCCTACTGATGCTACGAGGGCACGGCGCGGCTCCTCCCAAGCGGCACACTCTGCCAACGTGTGCCACGCCGTGTCCTCCCGACAGTGGACGCAGTGATGACATCGAGCGTCCGGCTCCCTGTTTATGCGACACAGGTACTTCCCGAAGCAACCATGCCCCGAGAGCACCTGCGCCGCCCGAAACGACAGGGAGCCGTGCCCTCTCCCGAGCCATTCGTGGAGCACTGGTCGGATCGCCTCGATGGTAGCGAGGCCGGCGGTAGGACGCAAAAGCCTGTCCCGCCATGCCGCCACCAAGACCCCTCGGAGCTGCGACCGACGCAGTTCGATTTCTCGCTGCATCGGTTCACTGCCCCGCATTCGCGCCTCCTCGCGCCACCGGTACAGTGACGCGAGGGCTCTCGCATCTAGGTCCCAGGGCGGGGATCCGGCCAGTGCACAAGCCGCCTCGTAGGAGATCGTGCGATACCCCCTGATAGCCCTGACGGCCATCGCTCTCTGCGGTTTTCGCAGCATCGTGATGCTGCCAGCCGTCAGGTCAGAGGCCCACACCGGGGCCCCATACAGGGCCATGGATCGCACGATCCCCAAGTACAACCGCCTGCAGGCGGTGCTCGGGCCCCCCAGATTGGGAAGCAGCGTTGATAGCGCCCCAGCAGCGCCCAACAACTTGGGCGCCAACCGCCGGAAGTGGGGTCCGAAATCCCACCGGCTGTCGAGCACCAATCCCAGGTACTTCATGGTGGACTCGACAGCTATTCGGACCCCTTCGACCATGATGTGTGATCCCGGCGGCGGCGCCCGTCGGGGACCATGGAATACCATGGCCTCCGACTTGCTGAGGGCAACCTCCAAACCTAGGCGCCGTATGCGACCCACGACCTGTGAGACCGCAGCTGTCGCCAGCAACACTGCCTCCCTGTGGGAACTCCCCCGGGCCGTGACCAGCGTGTCATCCGCGTAACACGTCAGGTCTACTCCCAGCTGGAGCTCGCCCTTCAGCACCCAGTCGTACCCGATGTTGATGATGTACGGGGGTACTCGATGGTATCGCAGTGCCTCCCGAATGCAACTCCAGGGCAGGGTGTTAAACGCATTGGAAATGTCCAAGGACACCGCCAACATCACCCCACCCTGGGATACTGCTTCCTCCGCCAGGACTCTCACCCGCATTATAGCATCCACGGTGGAGCGCCCATGCCGAAAACCGAACTGGCTGCCGTCCAGATCCGGTCCCTCTCCGCACAAGTGGCCGACGGCGGGCAGCAATAATCCGCTCGAAAAGCTTACCCATCTCGTCTAGCAGCACTATGGGCCGGTATGCGGACGGCGAGTCCGCTGGGCGCCCCGCCTTCCCGAGCAGGACCAGACGACCTGTTTTCCACTGTGCAGGGAAATGGCCCCGATCTAGGCAGGCTGAGTAGAGTCCTCTCAGCTGGGGCTCCAGCTCTTTCAGAGCGAGAGCTAGCACGCGGCCAGGAACCCCATCGGGCCCCGGAGCAACGGATTTGGCCCGAAGCCGCGCCACTGCCGCCCTCATCTCAGGTTGTGTCACCTCAGGGACGCTGATGTCCTCATCTTCTGACTCTGCAGCTGTGGTCACCGCCATCGGCGGCGGCACAAAGTCTTCCCTAGCAGGGAAGAGAGTCGCGAGCACTTCCTCCAGCACGTGCGGCTGCAGACTTTCGGTCAGTGGAGGCGCCCAGGCACGAAGTTTCCCTCGGACCGCACGATACGGGCGCCCCCACGGATTCCGGTCTAGGGTCGCCAACATCTCCTCCCTGGCTCGAGTCTTCGACTCACCGATGGCCAGCCACAGAGCCTTCTTCGCCACGCGGTACACCTCATACAGAGTGGCCTCCTCTTCTGGAACCCGACGACGTCTCCGCCGGTATCGAGTGTACTGGCGTCTCACCTCCGCGCAATTCGCTCGTAACTGTGCAATGTTGGTGGACCACCAGTACAGCTGGCGCCTTGTGGGTTGTGCGGTGATACGGGGCATGGACGCGTCGCAGATCTGCGTCATTGCCCCGTTGAACCACTGCGCCTCTGCTTCGACGTCGACGAGTTCGTTCGTCCGTGACTCCCGGACCCAGGCCTGGATTATTGCGGCCTCCTCGAGAAGTTCCCTGTCGATTTGTTTGAGCGACCAGCGAGGAGCATCCGTATGCGGGGCCGACGGGCGACCGCTACCCGCATTTCGGGTGGAGACGTCGAATCGAATGTATCGATGATCCGACAGCGTCTCCACCTCCACGGCAACCCGCCAGTCGCGCACACGTCCCGCAACAGCGGAGCTTGCAAACGAGACGTCTACTATGGACCCGCCCCGCTGCCGCACGCACGTGTGCACCGAGCCCCAATTCAGGATGGACAGGCCAATCTCGACCACCCACTCCTCTAACGCCTCGCCCCTAGGGTCGGTGATTGGGGATCCCCACGCCGCAGAATCGCTGAGCCACTGTGCCAACCACGCCGTCAAAAATTGTATTAAATACTTTGAGTTTGAGTTAACTGGTTCTTCTTAATAAGTTACCCACAGGATAAACTATCTATATTCTGATTATTTCCATTAGAGAATACAAAGAATAATGGTCTGCTTAATCCAACTCTGGTAGTTTCTTTATATAAAAGTTGGAAGCCGGTTACGAAACAAAACAGATCAGACGGGAATTGACATATAAACGAGAATGGGCCCAATATTACGTAGACACCCCAGGTGTGTCGCCAAATAATCTTATTGCGGCTTTCTTGAGGTCGTATGATAATTTCAACAAAACTCATAAGTTTTTATTATATACGCCATACTATACTAGCTGTGGATCGCAGTTTTACTCGCTCCTAAGGGTCTTAGTGTGATATTAAATGGTCTTAGTTTAAACTTTTCTCAAATGATGGGTTTTCAGATGCAAAATATAAAATTCAACTGGTAGTTACAAACGTAAAACGTCGTTATCAAACGAAGATGACGCAAATTACTCGTGGAGGAACTAATGGCTAAATAAAAAACTGCCGCACCGGGTTGATCGAAGGTTAAACTACGCTTGCTGAAGTCAGTCTGTGGATGCACGGAGGAGTCTCGATATGTATAGAACAGTCTTCTAAACGTATCGAGACTCCTCTGTGCATCGGAAAGCACGTTGATCCCGGTTGTCACTTGTAGATCTTTGACAGTCGTTGCGGGTAGTCAGACACCCAGTCTTTTATTTTACACACCCAGTTTTACCAAGGGGTTTCGTATTGCCCAGAATCTGGGTTGTAGAGGTCAAATACTGGTATCAGCTGCATTCGGTTGGAGTGGAAGCTGACCCCAATATAGTTGAAAAAAGGGGAGGCAGATGATGAATGTTAGAAGATAGTTATTTTTTTAAGTTATTTTAGTTAATGTAAGTTAATGGAAATAAGAAAAAATTGCCTGCAGTTAACGTCATGACTGATTGATGGTGACTCATCATGATGCTGTGCTAAGGGGATCCGCAGCGCAGCGCTGGTTTTATCAGTAGGGGCATCATTTTTTCTTTCTTTTTATACAGTTCAGTGGCTCACGTGTATGTACAACCAGTATAGATATACTATTTTTACTCCACAAAACGGGTCACCGAGCAAGAATAAAATTAATTATTTCACGATACAGCCGAGACTCTCCCGATAAAATCGGGTTCTGATATTGACTTAATGGAGAGTTTTTAATAGCTGGGATTAATTAATTTAAAATTGGTTGACTGATTGTTGGAATGCAATGGTCTGCGGTATTACTTAAAAATTATTTGAAAAATTCGTATTCTCATCTCAGGTAGAAAATTGAAAAGCGGTATTCTGATCAACGAGCTATTTTATCTTATTGTCAGGGAGAAACTCAATGACTGACTGACATACTTGTCAGTTATTATAAATATAATAGACAGTTAAAACGTTACATTTTGCACAAGGTTTCCTTTTAAAATACTCGTATAAACGAACATCAACATGGGTTTCTGATAATTCAAATTATAAGGGGGTCACTTCCTTATAGGTTAAATTTATATATAAAAGCGAGGGTTTTCTTTTAAATCATCAGCAATCTTCCAGGGGATGAAATAACTCATGACTAAAAAATATATTTAAGAAAGCGAGCCTGAAATCAGGAAAATCAGCCTTTCCCTACATCAATCATAATTTTACGTGCTTAACAGCTGTTCCACTTTAGGCGAAGTACATTAATGCGAGCCCTATTTCAGATATTAACTGCATTTGAAGCAATAATCGTGTGCAATTGGAGAATACTAGTGTTTCTACCCCGGACCTCGTGGTTCTTATTTACCTCTTAGTGAAGGAAATCACCTGGCATATCATCCTCAATACGACATCACGGTTTGCGCAGTGGCTGAGCGATCGAGTGTCGTGGGTTCGATTCCCGCACGGAAAAAATATTTGTATGGCCTACAGGCGGGGCACAACACATAAGACATTCCTTGTTTGGGGCACCGACTTTTTTTTTTAAATAAAGAAAATAACACCCATAATAAAAGTTATTTCCCATCTTTGTGCGACCTGTATCATAAATCTAACCATTTCTTTTGTCCACAGGATAACCCAGACAATCAATTCAAGTCCATCCCCCTTGGGCTGTGGTGGGCTATCGTGACGATGACCACGGTGGGGTACGGTGACATGGCCCCCAAGACTTACCTGGGCATGTTCGTGGGGGCCCTGTGCGCGTTGGCGGGAGTGCTGACCATCGCGCTGCCAGTTCCTGTCATCGTGTCAAACTTCTCTATGTTCTATTCACATACACAGGTATGTTTAGTATTAAGTTGTTCGACAGTCTTTGGGAATAAAACCAACTTTTTAACGTGACGTCCAACAGCATGACGCCCTCTTATGCCGTTATGCTCCGCTTCAACCTTCGCTCACTATTCCATTGTGTGTGCGTGGTGCGTACAACATTTTATTTATACTAAACCAGATTTATTATTTGGCTTTCTTTAATCACAAATTCTTTCAATATCCGTCACTTTCGATGTTTCACATCTTTCGGGTAACCCGTGACGGCCATCTTGTTTTTGGAAATTTTAAGTTACCTACGTCATGCAATTTAGTTACCTATATTTTTCAGTCAATATTGGTAAAATTTGTATTTTGTGTAGGGTACGTGTATGCCAACTTCAGTGAATAGTTTTTTGGATTTATTTATTGTCAACCAATCACAATAAATAGAATAAAACTAAACTACAGATTTACTATGATTAGTCTTTAACATTATGGGAAAATGGTTTTTGCTTGAAATCCGAATATATAATATAACTTAACCTAAACATTTTTAGAAATAATTATAACTCTAAGTTACATAAACTGAAATTAAATGTAACAAAGGACTTTTGGCAGATTTAACAACAGGTAATGTGGTCCCAAACTAGACACAGCCTGTATCTCGGCTACCCAACACGCGCTAGCATTATTGTTTAGAGAGCTAATTAAGATGCTAATCGCTATCATATTTAATTATCTAAGCAAGGTAACATTACTGCGTATTATGATACTATGACAAGCTTCTAAAGGTGAGTTCAGACTACGCCATACTATATCACTCAGCATACATTTTATCCGTACAAGCTCACACAATGCTATGCTACAAACTCATCACCTGCCTAGCCTTCTTCCAACTGTGTTTGGATAGGCTTCCAGTCTAACCGGATGCAGGTGAATACCAGTAATTCACATGGAGCGACGGCCTATCTTTTCTCCACAGTCCAGTTATTGGGGCAACACGGTACCCCTTGGTAAGACTGGTTATCAGACTTGAATGTCAATTTAATACTTTATAGTAAAGAAATGATCCAATATGCTATACTATTGAACAAAATAGTATATTTAAAAATAATATGAGTATAGAAAAGTAATAGTGTGAATAAAAACAGAAATAGTGTAGTCTGAACTATGCCTAACACCAACCAAATGACTAGGACACGTATCACTAACTGAGATACGATCAACGATGACGTCATATACTATGCGAGACGGATTGCAAGATATCGGATGGTACCCATTTAGTTCTGTGCTTGAGGTTTATCTTCCATTAAATGAAGAATGTTTCAAAATGTCATTTTTTTATTCAAATTGTGGAAAGAAAAAATGGTACAACAGACTCCCCCAGCAAAATACTTGTCTTATAAGTTGGAAGGACTTGAATAAATACAATATACGTAATAAGTAATTGACATATAAATCAAATTTAAAAATAAATATTTAAAAATAACTTCACACACCGCCGAACCAAAAAAAAAACAATTATATACCAACATTGACAAAGAAAGTCAATCAAAATCTGTTACAGAAAGACCAGTCTAGTCCAGTCTTAAAGACATAAAAGGAGGCTTTCGCTAAAAAAGGTCAGATGCGTAGTACTCGCAACCGGCGTACGTGTATGACTAGATGTGTGAACGTTAGTGAAGCGAAAGGAGTATATAAGGATCGTAGCGGGTAACATTCTGTGTACCCCCTTCGGAAATTAGCGCGAGTTTATGTATGTTTGTATGTGACTTGTGATTTGATAATCGGTTACACTTTGGTGTCCTAATCCTAGTTTTAGCGCCGTCATATCGAAAAACCCGTATCAAAAACCGGTTTCAACAAGAACATATCGAAAAACAAAAAAGAATACGTCTTGATATAGATTTTAACTCACATAATAACTTAAACAACATTATTAGCGGTAATAAAGAGAAATTTCATATTCAAAGTAGCGGAAGGAAGAACTTAGTCGAACAAACTTTAAGCAACTCAAGTTGCAGGAAAAGTTTGTATGAAAAATAACAAGTAAGTAGTTTGTACCACCGCTGAATTGGTGCCGACAGGTGTGATGTAAACTTCAACAGGAAAAAAGATGGTGGATTTGAATTCAAAGCAGTGTTCAAAGAATCTAGAATTTCAGTATTCTTGAAAAAGTTTCCGTTTTCCCTTTATTTTCTTCTACAGTAGTTATATGGCGATCGTCATGATTGCCCAGTGGTTATGATTTCGCCTCTCCTGATCCAGGTTGTGGGTTCAAATCCGGGCAAGTAACGTTACTTTGGACTGAGTAAGACACATCGATTTGCCTTCAATTGAATGTAGGTACCTGCGGCCTCATGGTGATTATTACTTTCACCAATATGAGAGATGTCTAACAAACTTTGAAAATATATAACATAAGATCACGCCTTTTATCTCCAAAGGGTAAGGCTGAGGTGTACCTATACACCACTAACATTTCGAGACTTATGTTTAAGGCTCATGTTATAGGAGGCAAACCTATTTCCATCAACCGGGGACAAATACGGATTCCACGCTACGACATAAAAATTTCAGATAATAACACTTTACCCGACCCGGGATTGGATGCTTGGACTTCGTGGCAAAGTAGCGCTTGCGACCACCAGTTAAATATTTCCTTGAAAAAGTCATCATTACTTTTTCTCATAAAAATAAATGCTCGTTCCTGTATTGACAAATAAATGTCTTGAAATATACCTTTAACATATGCAAATCCAGTTTTATCCACAAAAATATCAACTTTGGGGAAAAAAGACGCAAAACATTGGACTTTAATTAAAGTTTCCAAAGACTTTGAAAGCTGGATTTTGTTTACAATATTGTATCTCAGTTTTTTTTCAGCTTATGAAGAGAGACTTTAAGTGTACATTGAGATTTTGTTTTGTTTGTAAACACGCATATGTCTTCAGTGTGAGGTAAGGCTTTCACGAACCTATACTCTACTATTAGCGCTTTATCCTTGAGTTAGTCAGGATGTATTCCGTACTTTTTTCTTCAAACTTCAGCATGCCCTCCACACATGTCCATAAGTGGAAATGATATATTTTACTCCTCCGCTGTTCTTTTCTGATTAATTTCGTTGCGAGATACAAGACAGTTGAATCGTTACTCCGGGACCCGTCGGGCTTCGGGTTGCCACTGTTGATTCTGGTTTTCAGGAGTTGCAGTGGTTTGGGAATAGTGTGGCGGGCTTGTCTCATAAAACAAAAAAACACATCCACTCCTGGATACCTAAAACTCATTTATCAAATTGAGACATGTTATTAATAATCAAAAATAGAATAATAAATCACTGCAATAATATTCACAGTTAAAGGTGAAGAGAATTATTTTCTGTCAAGTCCATCGTCGACTTTGTCTCAGTCACCTCTGACATAGACTCGATTCAAAAGCAAATACATCTCAAATAAAAATAAAAGCGGAAATTAATTTTAAACCATTTTGTTTAATTAATTTTTAACCATTACCAGGAGGTAGACTTGTAGAAAATATCTAAGGCAATATCTAAATCTATTTGGCATTATTAACACTAATAACAAAACATCACAACTGTAATCTCGAAAGGGTAAGCCAGAGGGATACCCACCTTTTTACGGTTAAGTTTAAGTCCCATGTTGGGTTGAGTATATTTCCATCAATCGGGCACTACCCAGACTGCGAGTTGCTGAGTTACTGAGTTCAACCCAGAAATCCAGGACTTCGTGTTCAGCAGTAAGGCTTGCGACGGACGAGGCAGTAACTCTTTATCTAGAAACTCCGTGACAAAGGTTTATTTAGTAAGTAATCTCCCTCTGACAATGGTAACCATTATTGAATAACGTTCTAAATATAAACCAAAAGGAGGTAATAGGAATGACGACTAAAATTTACCGTCACGTAGATTATTAAAAAATATTGGACTAAAGATTACGTCAGAGACTGGCATGATGTCACGCCTAAGTAGATTTTATACTGAGTTGTGACTTACCGATCCCCCACTCCACAATTTTAATGCGTTTTATCTCTCTTTTATAAAAAAAAGTCCGTGTCCAATATTTTTTTATTATCTGATTGACGGACTAAATATAATATATAATTTCTTTATTTTTGTAGCAAGACGTCATACCTATTCTAGTGATTGTTGACGTAGGCCGTCGGTTGGCTAATAATAGCCTGCTAACAGAAATTATTTCCACAAATATCACAGTAAGCGACCAAAGACCAAATTAACTGTTTAGTTATGTAAAGGTTATGAGGTAATCAGAGGTAAAAGCATTTTAAACAGCAATCTATTTTCTTTGGTGGTCATGGGATCCCATATTTATTGCATAGATTAAAATAATTCTCATTATTTTATCAGACAGATGTGTTGCTGGGGAGATTTTTGCCCCAGTTTTTCTTCTCAGCAAAAACAATTAATAAGTTTGAAGGGTGGACGTTTAAGGGGATTGTCCATGTTACATTTAACGTTCTTATAGTGCTAATTCTCAGCCTAATTGGAATAAATTATTTAAGATCAAACCAGTTGTCAATTTATACTGTCTCAGTGATCTAGTCGTTAGGATTTTGTCTGTAGAAACCGGAGTCTGGATTAGTGTCCGGTTGATGGTTATAGGCTCATTCCCTGTTACGTGGCACTTAAACATATCCGGTAGAATATGGGTGTAATGTAAGTACACCTCTGCACTGCACTCCGGGGAATACAGGCATGATGTTATGTCAATGTGTAACATTTAAATTTTATTTGTATGAGTAACTATATGATACTCGAGGTTTGCAATACAATTTCCTTAACAAAAAAACCGTCACAAATATACCTTTCATCCATTTCCATGCAATTTCAATTTCAGTTCCATTTGCCAAAAACTTAAAACAAAAAATATGAATACCAGCCTGTTACTGTCCCACTGCAGGGCAAAAGCCTCTTCTCATACAGAGAAGGCACGAGCATTAATAATCACTCTTGCTGAAAGCTGGTCGGTGATTCCATACTTTCATGACAAGTCTAGATTTCCTGACGATCTTTTTTTTTGTATTGAAAGACTTATAGGATAAAAATAGATAACTTATTGCAATAATAAATGACGGAAGACGTTTACGTTATGTTTTTATTCAGCACTAACTACATTCTTAATACGAGGCAGAAGTAATTATCCGTCGAATACTGCGGGAAGAACAAGCAAGATTTTTATCACGTGAATTAGGGCGTACAAGGGTGCTCGGGTGAGTAAGCACGGATAAAGGTAACATGACTTGCAAATACGTATTGATCTTCTTGCAACTTTTCTCTCAGACTACAGTCTGACAAGAAAAACACCACAAGTCTCAATGAAATAATGCAAGTTGCTTTTACGTAAATAAAAACATCTCTTTTTTTTAAGATAAATAATAAATAAATAATGCTGGACAATCCACACAGCATCATCTAGCCCCAAGCTAAGCAGAGCTTGTGTTATGGGTACTAGATGACTGATATACTTAATAAAATATCTACATAGATAGATATTTTTTATTATACATAGCAAATACCCAGAACACCCGGAACAAATATTTGTAGATCGTACAAATATTTGTCCCAAGGCGGGAATCGAACCCGCAACCTCCTGCGTCGCAGGCGGACCTTCGCCCGCTGCGCCACATAGGTCGTCAAGATGGGAACAATCTGATGACTTCTCCCGTTCTGGGAACGGAAGAGACTTTGAGACTTTTACCAACTTAAACCCATCCATGTTTCGTCCTTGCCCTTTACATTCCAGGGTGGTCACAGTAACTTTTTCGAACATCCCTCATTAACATCACTTCATTTTTTTAAGGATGGGAAATCAAGTAATGACTTCTCCCGCTCTGAGTGGAACGGGAGAGCGTGTGAGTCTTTTACTGACTAAAACCTAATCGCGTTCCGTCCCTGCCCTTTATTTTCTAGCGTCATATTAACTCTTTCGAACATCACGCATAAACATCACGCGTGTATTTCTAAAGGGGATACACTGCTGTATCCGGTTAGACTGGAAGCAGACTCCAAAATAGTTGGGGAAAGCTAGGTTAGATGATGAAACATTGTAAAGTAATAACTTTAATAATTTATTTTTTCATGTATTAATAATTGTATCATTTTAATGAAATAAACTTTTAAAGTTTTTTTTTTTTTTTTTAAAAAAAACGTTGCCCCACACTAGGAATTTCTCCTGTATCGTGGGTGCGTTTACAAACATTCAAACTCACATACACAAACAGCCAGACCCGGAACAACTATCTGTAGGCCATACAAATATTTGTTCCGTGCGGGAATCGAACCCACGACACGTAGCGCAGCAGTCGATCGCTCAGCCACTGCCAACCGTGTCGTCAAAGTAATAACTTGTTGTATTGGTAGCAACTTAGCTTTTATTTCAAGTTATAAAGACCATTTTAAAGTGCTTTAAAACTGTCATAACATTGTTGATAACCGTCCTATTGACATTGTTTGTGATAATAACTTGAAGACCTCCCATTACCTTGGATATATTTTTAGACGTGCTGTTAGAAAATCTTGCGATTTCTGTAACGATTGTCTAGAACATAAACTGGATATAATGTAAGCATGATAGATTTCTTTTTTTTAATGTTGCCCTAAACTACGCATTTCTCCTGTATCGTGGGTGCGTTTACAAACATTTAAACTCACATACACAAACAGCCAGACACGGAAAGTATGTACCTTATATTTGTATCTTATTTCCCTTATTTCCCATGTTATATGGGACGAGACTATTGCCTTCAACCGGGCACAAATCCATATTCCAGGCTATTTACTACTAGAAATAGCAGATAAAAAAACCCAACAACACTCTGCCCCGCCGGGAACCGAAACCAGGACCTCATGTTTAGCAGCTTGTGATCACTAGACCAACGAGACAGTTGATTTTACGTCTAGTAGAAAAACTGATTTCACCAAAGTGTACTTTTTACAAGTCTCGTCAAGGAAATCGACGGACCTTTCGAGAAACATATTTTCTGTAGAAATTTACATCCACCTAAATCTGCCGATCATCATGACATTAGGATTTTTGTGTAACACGTCAGGTGAGGTTTAATATCGTTCTGTTAGTAAATGTAGCGTGAGCAGAGCTCCCGGTCCACTGCACACCCCCATAGCTGGCCCAAGGTTATTTTCGTATGATACAACGGAAAATGTGGTATTTTAGGGCTTGGTTTTGTATTTATTTTTAAGCTTGAAATATCTTACATTATTAAATATTAGAGGGCTTGTGGTAAAATAATAACGGACATATGGATTGATTGAAGGTTAAGCTACTCATGCCGAGGTTGGTCTATGGATAGGTGCCTTGTAAGTCACGTTAAATTGATTTGTCTGATTTGTCTTTCGTAGAATCAAATGTCAGACAACCAGTCTCATCAAGGAGTATTGTATTACCCAGTTACTGGGTTGGCATTCTGTTAGACTGGAAGTCAACCCCATCATAGTCGGAAAAGGCTAGGCAGATGATGATTAATATTAGAGAAACAAAGAGAACAAAGTTTATTTGCATTGAAATAATGATGGTCTCGAAAGCCTGACAAATAGCTAGCGTTATTTTGCAGTCACGATAATTAAAATCAAAATCAAAATGTATTTATTCAGATTAGGCTGAGAATCGGCACTTTTTGAACATCAAAACGTTATAGGGAAATAGCGATACTAAAATTCACGTAATATCCACCTAATAAGTGTACCTACCTACTAATAAGGCAATAACCACAGCTTAAATATAAACAACTAGCACATCACCCCCGAGTTCGACCGCCTGGATTTAATACAGTTCCATTTTGTTTTTTTTTTTTTTTTTTTTTTTTATAAATTTAAATAAACGTTGCCCCACACTAGGAATTTCTCCTGTATCGTGGGTGCGTTTACAAACATTTAAACTCACAAACACAAACAGCCAGACCCGGAACAACTACCTGTAGGTGATACAAATATTTGTTCCGTGCGGGGATCGAACCCACAACACGCGGCGTATATCGCGGCGCAATAAACTATAACATCCCCATCCCGTTTAGAGCATATTTTTGAAAATAAAATACAGCTTGTTTCTTGCTAGTAATGTACCTTTTTATAGTCGGAATAATTTTTTAAATCGTTTTACTAGTTTTTAAATTCACCCATTACAAACAATCTTTAAC
This sequence comes from Phlogophora meticulosa, assembly GCA_905147745.2. Lineage (NCBI taxonomy): Eukaryota > Metazoa > Arthropoda > Insecta > Lepidoptera > Noctuidae > Phlogophora > Phlogophora meticulosa. Next base: position 1,746,427 of record LR990535.1, on the reverse strand, counting down.
AAACATGGGTTGTTTAAAAAAACATTGTTTTGTTATTATTTTAATCCTTTTATTTGTAAAAGTAATTTAGTTCTTATAAGAAGTAACTACTTGTAACACTAGCTATCTTTCAGTGAAAATTCTTTCAAAATCGGTTCTACAGTTTCGCAGATTATCTGAAACAAACAGACAGAATTTTTTGTTTTTTGTTACTATTTTTATGAACACAAAAAACTGTTACTCAGACGGTAATAAAGTAACACCAAAAAGGAATCATTATTCTAAGCACCATACATGTCCACAGCTCAACATGAGCCCTAAATTTTAATACACCTAGTGGTAATAAAACGGCTCCCTAAATATTTTATACCGGTCGGTCCAAACAACTAACACGATTCGCCACTCTCGAAGCGCAAACCACAAACTAACTAAATAACAATGTTCAGGTAATTTTAACCCGAAGTGCATATCGTGATTTGACCATTTACATTTTGCTCACAGTTTAATTTGAAGCCATTTTTGGTTAAAAACAGCCAGCAATAAAGATTACTGGCATTCCATGGAGGTGGTTTTTACCCTGTATAAACTATTTTTTACTTTATTTATTTACTTTTCTATTTTTTAAGCTAAAGATAAATCAAAATCGTCGCTCAGTTTTTCAATAAACAAAAGAAGTCAAGGTTAAACTGCGCTTCAAGTGGTTACTTTATAAGTTGGAGAACATTCTTTGCACTTTTCAAAGCTGATGAATTATGAGATCATTCGCCAGCCTCAGAAAGCATGTCGGCGTTCACTTAGTTCATTTGACATTATGGTCCAGGAATACCATTTTTAGGGGGATCGTGGTTAAAAAGAACGAAACTATAATCCATTTACCAAAGTCGATTACGTTAGTGAATTGGTTATAGCTTTGGGGGTTGACTGCCCATATCGAACACCAATAAAAGTCGTAACTGATAGTTAGTATCCTAAAATTTGGACTACCAATAACGACATCGATAAGTTCTCCGTAAGGTGTGTAAAGAAAGAAAAGACAAACACTGATTTAGCGCAGTTTCTGGCACACGATACTAAACGGAGAAAATTAAATATCTAAAAAAAATATGTACAATAAAATAATACGGAAAAACTTCTTCTGTACAAAAACATCACGATGTTACTTCTAACATCAATGTATTTCAAATTTGGCTGGCATGGAATATAGGATGGTATTTGAGAACCAATTGTACTAAAACACTACGTAGTGTTTTGATTGTGTGCTTTAAGAACCTATTTCTGTCTTTACATTTATAAAATGCTTCTGCACTTACTACGTTCTAATTACAATAAAGAAATAATCTTCCATCGCATGTTACGAGGACTGAAAGTATATTTTTATCTCACAAATCGAGGGTGTGCAAGAGGGCGTGGGTGATCTCAAAATATTGGTTTTGTATAGTAAGACCTACTTCATTTACAAAAGCCAGATGCTACCGCCGAAATGTTTAGACTGGAATACACCAATGTTGCTGGGAAAATGCTAGGCTGTTGAAAGTTTGTACACACAGTATATGCGGGTATGTAGAACTTTGCTAGAAATAGTATTTTCACAAAACGGAGCCCACAGTTAATGCATTGTCGATGTATTTGGCTAAAACGAGGTTTCAGTCTGAGCTTCGACCTGAATACTGTTTTAGACTAGACAAAGGTTGGATGTCAGATAGGTAATTGTATTAAAAGCTGCAGTTTGGTGTTTTAAACGGTCTATTCCGTAAAAATATTAATCTGAACACTAATTACTTACTAATTTGTGTTTAGATTAAGATTTTTTTTAGTTGATGACAATTTGAATGTGGAGATTTATACTGAATTGCTCTGCTGGTAAGTCTTTCTGTGGTTGTAGTTTGCAGTAACATAGGGCAAGGGCAGGAACACGACGAGTTGTATGGATAGGATAAGGCAGTAAACAACATGAAAAGTACAGAGGCCATCAAGTACCTCCAATGTCCCAAATTTCTTTGATAGTTTTTCAACTTTATCGCCAAAGAAATAAGGTTCAATTTTAATAGGGAACATTTGACAGTTTGGGACAGCTTGATGTGCTGGCGTCTGTACATAAAATAATTTTGTTACGTTGAAAAAAGGACGAAAGAAAAAAAGAAGAAAGATTGATAAACTTCTGCTTTTTTCTGAAATCGGATACATAATGATCTCCTTTATTTATTAAACATTCTAATAAATAACATTTTTCAATTTTTCAATAAATATTTTTATAATTTTAATTATAAAAAAATGTCTCCTCCAAATGATGCAAAGAAAATTTGAGACCCAAGGTGTACAATCCTTCCAGCCAGCATGTCTGGCTAAAAGCACTATCATGTTTTTAGTATTCAGGCTTCAACTGCTGTGCCTGAAATCACTTACTTGTTAGTTAAGTTGAGCTGCTCCAGTAGACCATAACGTCTTTTATAAGTCAGGAAGGGAAAAAACCAATACATAAACCTATTTTTATTAATTTCCTAGGTCAATCTTGATATTTTGTATCCAATCAAGTACCACCACAAGTGACATACTTACTGATGGGAATCGCACAAAAAACCATATAGTTAATTTAAACGGTAATATAACAGCCTATATTAAGAAATACAGTCCAATTTTATTTATCCATCTCGAGATAGTCGATCAATTAAGCTTTTTCTGAAAACGTACTCACGCTAAAACGCCCATAAAACTTAACTTATATTTCCACATTCTATTTTCTCAGAAACTTTTAATGTACGCAAATTCTTTTGTCGTTCACGATGTCTCAACTTTGCAATATGAGGCGACAGTTTTGCGTCATCATTATGTTTACACCTTCGCTCGTAATATATCAAATACTTAATACTTGCTACGAGACGTCTACGAGGTTACGCGGCTACAAGGTTGCTACGAGTATGGCTACGAATGTGCTACTGCGTTATAAGTTTGCTACGCTTCTGTGAATTCTGTAATAATCTTTTGCTGAGAATATTGCAACTTTATTTTTATATTTCTACCGTATTCCAGCTTACATATTGTGAGAGTTGGAATTGCTTTATAAATAAACTCATCATATTTATGTAGTAGACATTATTTGAAGTTAGTTATTTATTTTTTATGGGGAATCATAATTTTTACGATTCGCTAGTCCTAAATCACGATCATCCTAAAAAAAGTAATTTATTCCTAGCAGCAGTACATGCAAAGGGAAGCGCATAATTACTGTTAAAATATACCGCGATAAAATCTAATAAAACACTTTGCCCCATAAAAGGAACATTTAATAATAATTACTCTGACTTATCTGTACAAGCCAACAAAGATACCGGCGAAGAAATACGAGACCGCAACGAATATTTTATTACTACGCTGTAAATGAATGCTACGCCACTACGCTGCTACGAGGCTACGGTGCTACGAGGCTATGGGTCTACGAATCTTTCGTAGCTTGTAGCGCACTTGACATTTCGAGGTACAAATGCTGGGTATGCTGTGTTTAAATTGCAGTTTCAAAATGTGGAGAAATGTGAAGCAACTTTTTGCGATGAAATATGAGGTAGAGGGATTTTTCCAGCTAGAAGTAATAAGATGGATGTCTGCTAAGCTAGCTTTCAAGAAATATTACGTCACATTCTTGTGATTTAGCTGACTTATTGTGAAGACAAGTTATGCTTCCGTAATAAGTTAAGAACCTTAACCTAAAATATTATCTGTTATTTAAACATAAACTTTCCGAAAAAGGTTCCGTTTTCGACTTAGATGTTTCTCTGAATGATTATGAAAGTCTCAAAAATATCGAAAGTTAAAAAAAAATAACATACCCGGCCTATAAAACTTAAGTAGGTAATTATAGACGGCACGGTTGGCGCAGTGGCTGAGCGATCGACTGCAGCGCCGCGTGTCTTGGGTTCTATTCCAGTGAGTTGGTTGTGGATTTCAGATTACGTTATCAAAAAGTCATGTTAGGTTGCCATCTACGAAGTACAAATCTAGACTCCGGGCTGCTACTGAGCAATGCCAGATGGAAGAACTCAAAAACACTTTGCACAATCTGGGAATCGAACGCAGGATCTCATACGCCGCAGTCGTGTTGGAAAGTACAAGTACCAAGTGTACAAGTTTATTGAACCTACAATACTGTTGAACATTGTTACCTATGCTACAGCATCCTAACCTAATTTGTCTTTCTTCAAGACTCCCTAGAGAGGAAATAAAAAAACAAGGAAACCTATACATAGATCACATGTACCATAAAGGTACATAACAAAATAGGTTCTATATCAAACAGTTCGCACGCACTAATATTTAATGATCTGTATTTATAACGGAGTCTTATTGGATGATGTTATTTGAGATGGAAATTGTTGTATTATACATATACTGATGATATTAGTAGTATATATCAAAATCATCAAAGAGTTGGGGGGCGTGCAGTGCACCCACGTGTCGCCAGTTATGTTTTAGCTTTTTCTTCAATCAACAATTTTAGATTTCTGTAGAAGGGATATATGTATATTGGGCTTCTCACAGGCTATTGCAACTTTAAAAGTCAATTTTTTCTTTCAAGTTTGTTCCATCACCTTTGGGTCGATGTTCTAAATCATACTGTAAATACGAACAATCTTATGCGATTGTACTCATTGCAGAGTGATCGTTGCATCCGGAGTTGTTAACTATACGGACCTTGTAGAAACTAGATCAAATTTCCGTGCGCTTAAGCGTTTTTGCCATACTTACTATTGGAACCAAATGTAACAGTTCGCCATTTAGTAGCCATTAATATCAATAATGTGTTAATTTTAAACTGTGGTGCTAGGCAACTAGGTCTAACCCAGTTGTAAACGTCCCTTTGTGCATATTGGTCTAACTCCGTACTGTCTCCTGCTTGATATGGAGGGAAGTAAAAATTATGTATTTTTCTAACTCTGCTGTTTTATTCTGATTAATTTCGGAATCCAAGACAGTTGAATCGTTTCTCCGGGACTCGTCGGACTTCATTGTCTCGACGCATTTCTGGTGGTGGCTTCTGTTAATTCTGGTTTTCAGGAGTTACAGTGGTTTGGGAATAGTGTGGCAGGCTTGTCCCAATAAAAAAAAAATACATAGGGATTGTGGCTTCAAAACCGGGCACTTACCAATGTGACATTTTGACTTGAGTACGTCTTCAAATTTTGCTTCCATACTAGGAGGCAATTTAGAAAACTGATGATTACAAAATCGGGAGAAGCAGCATCAATATTATCTAGATCCAAAATTGCAAAGAATTCGTTATGTTGAGTGAAGACTATGACGCATCGCTTGCAGTGGGAAGCACCGCTATTTTGAGGTAGTCTCGGTATGACGTAATGTCCACTTAATCACGTAAAACACAAGGTCCCACGTGTCCACTACATAGCCACACCCCTTTTATTAATTCATATGCACGTTTTTTAAAACTTATTCTAAAATATATGTACTGTATAACAGTAATATTGGAAAAATACAGTGCATTGGACAAGCCGAAAAGGGTTACCTTACCAAAGGAAAATCATTGTTTGCACTTTCCAAGTAAAAGTTTACTTGTTTGCGACCGCATAAGTAAGAGCTTTTGTTATTTTTTTAAATAAAGTGCCAGTTGGAGACCTTTCATAATTATGATACCTCATTAAATAACAACATATTTGTTTTTAAAGCATTGGTGTAAATATTAAAAATAAAACAATTCGAAAACATTAGTTAATGAAATAAGCAGGTATATCAGACAGACATAGGTACACCAAAAGGGTTATTTTTTAACACAATTCCGAAGGTGTCGGCAGACCATAGACAACGACGGTATTGCGCTAACAGTAAATGCAGTTGACAGTGCTACTGCGGTTTTGATTCCAAACTCGACGTCACATCTACGACAGCAGCGGAATTCTCGTTACTTTGACAAATTTTATTTAAAAAAAGAAGTGTGGTTCGTCCACTTACAGAAGAAATGGCTGCCGGCCTTAATTTCTAATTAATTCCCCACAGGAAATAAACTAATAAACTGCGATATGCCAATTTAAAAAAAATGTAAAAGTACTCGTAAATGTTTAAAAAACAATTTATAACCCTTTGGCTACGCCTAGATAACCTAACCCTTATTATATGTATGTTTATATTGGTTATTAGTTAAAAAAAACATTGCCCCCCCCCCACATTAGGAGATTCTCCATTTCAGATCTTTTAATATCTTGGTATCGTTTTACCCAGTAACTGGATTGTGGAGGTCAGATGGATAGTCACTCCATGTAAAGAACTGGTATTCAGCTGCCTTCGGTCACACTGGGAGCCAACCCGACCATCTAATTTCTATTCTAGACAATTTTAAAAGAAAATTTTATTTCAAGAATTTCTAACAGCGATTCTAATACTCGTAAAACGTCCAAAGTAATGGCAGGTCTTCAAGTTATTGTCACAAACAATGTCAATAGGAATGTTATCAACAATGTTATGTCAGTTTTAAAGCACTTTAAAGTGGGCCTTATAGCTCGCCATTAAAGCTGAGTTGCTATCCATTCAACAAGTTATTAATAACATAACAATGTTTCATCATCTGCCTAACCTTTTCCCATCTATGTTGGGGTCGGCTTCCAGTGTAACTGGATGCAGCTGTGTACTTGTATTTTATATGGAGTGACTGCCTTTTTGATCTCCATAGCCCATTTACCAAAAACCAGGATAATCTTTGTTGTTTTTTTTTCATTGTCAAAATCAGAGAAATAATACTTCGTATAAATATGGAATGGGGAGTATCAGACGCCCTGAAGCAGCATCTGTAAGGCAGATGGCTATTATATGAATTATTTTTAACGTTTTTGGTGCCTGGTATAGTTCAAAACATCCAAGTAGATCAAATTGAATGATTAAAAATCTATAAAAATGTGCCTAGTCATAAATATTAACTTACTCCTTACCTAATACCATAATATCTGCCAAACTAAAATAAGATTTTCATATTTTTACGGACAATATTTACTGAAAGACATTCATCATCGGGCTGGTCCACTTATTTGGCGTCCCCCTCACAACAGGGATGATAAATCACATCTACCCACAAAACGACAATAATATTTACTTAACCGGCTATCTTCACAAAAACTGTTTATCAACTGTGAGATATATATTATTATATCTCTCTCGGTTTAGTGTTTTGTTTGTTAAGTTTTATGTGTTGTTATACTATTTTATTGGTGTTCGTAAATGGCGCCATTTTGTTCTTCCGTGTTTTGGAGACAAATCGTAAATTGAAACAAGGATTGTGTTAATATGATAATAAGTAAATGCTATTCATTTTTATTTGTTGAAAACCTCCTCTTTTTGAAGTCGGTTAGTGACCGCTTACATGGAAATATCTGTTTCTCTTTCTCTCTATTTATCAACACTAAAATCTCAGCGCACTTGTATAATTGTTGAGGCAATTCAAACGATTTTAAAATTCAATATTCTCGTTATAAAGAATAAAATATTGTTACATTCTCAAAAAAAAATTAAGACATTGGGCACTACCAATTGTGCTTGCCTCATAAATTCAAACCTACAGGGTAGATGTATATTCTATACTAATATAATGAAAAGGTAAAATTTGTTTGTAAGTAGGGAGTAATCTCCAGAACTAATGATCGAATTCTAAAAAAAGTTTTCTGTTAGTTAGCTACATTATTCTTGAGTGCTATAGGCTATAATTATTTTCAAAACTACACTTTAATTTATACATTCCCTACACCAGGGGGTGTAGGGAATGTTAAAATCCATGCAGACGAAATTGCAGGCGACGTACTAGTCAAATTTAAAATCGTTTGAATTAACGTTCCGTTTACGTCTAGCATTCGTGATAGGAACACACATCAATATTTTTATACATAACGTAATTTGCGCATTATGTTGCATACATAAAATTAAATGTAACACCTCTAGAGGTGAGCACATAAAGAAAGTCGTCAATGTAAATTGAGCATAATAACGAGCACGTCATACAGCTGTTTTATTTTTGTGGTTTAGTTATTATAGTTGTGGTGTTTTACGATTGTACATATGCAATGTAATTTTAAAGAAAATGGTTGATGTATCATTTTTTTCCATCTAAGTGTCTGAATAATGTAATGGAATGTGTTTTCAAAAGACTGAATACAAGACTGGGTTGGTTTTTTTAGCCAACAATCGTACAAATTAATTTTTTCGGTCCATTGTGTCATCTTCCCGTCTTCCCATAAGTATTAGGCAGAGTTGAAAAGAATACTTCTACCTAATTTGTCAAGTTTTTTCAAACATTTTCAGCTTTATTAAACTTGTCGCAGAAATCTAAATTGACACTATAAAGAGGTAAGATTGATTGTTTGTATATTTGTTTGAAATGGTTAAACTCAAAAACGGCATAACCGATTTTAAAAAAACCTATCACGTGTAGAAAGTTACGTTATCAGCGAGTAACATAGGCTATATTATATTTTCTAAACTATATTACCGTAAAATGGGGTGAATAGAAACGCAGGGGTGAGTAGAAACAAAACTTTGAAGGGCATTTTCGCGTTAGTTTAACATCGTTTGTTGCTAAAACGATTCTTATTTTTTTAAGGAATTGAAATGATTAATTTCAACACCTTGTCTGTTATTAATAATGTTGAATCAACGATTAAATCTCATTTAAAGTTTAGTTTCGATTCACCCAGGCTTTTCGATTCACCCCGTTTTACCGTTATGCTATATTATGTTTTTCTTTATTAAGAAAAACGTTGCCCCACACTAGTAGTTTCTCCTGTATCGTGGGTGCGTTTACAAACAGTCAACTCACATACACAAATAGCCAGCCCGAACAGCCAATCGCTCAGCCACTGCACCGTGCAACCGTGCCGTCAAATCTATGCGGAAGAAGTCACGGGCGAAATGCTAGTGTGTATAAATTTTGTAACTTTAAGTAATTATGTCGCAATATAAGTTATGTGAAACAGAACCAAGTTTTTATATTGGGTTCTACTCTAGTGAAGATTGTGAGTTAAAAACAGGACCCAGAGATTAATATTTTACTTTGTAATATAGTTTTTTATGTCAAAGAAATGAGTAACGAGGTTTTAATATTCAGCCGTCATTTGTGACTTGAAGTTTGCCAGGACTTAGTCTTTATTTTGCACTTAGGCACATTAATATTTAGATATTCAGTATTTGATTCGGAATAAATGCATTTTCGTTGTTTAATGCCTGTTAGGGCAAATGATAAGTAATATACCAACACGCCTGAAATTCCCAGAAAAAAAAAAAAAAAAAAAAAACAAAACAAAATTCATTTATTCAAATTAGGCTGAGAATCAGCACTTTTTGAACGTCAAAGACGTTTACATAAGACAGTCCCCCAAAACGCCCACCCTTCACCACTTCCTAGTGTATTTGCTGGGAAGAAGAAGTGGAGGAACAAACTCCCCAGCAACACGTCTGTCTGATAGGTTTGAAGAACCTGAAGCTATACAACACATTATGAAGAAATGATATTGGGTTTTAACCTAACCTAACCAACCCAATAACACTTTTTCCGACCCAGTAACCAAACCTATAACCTCAAGCTCAGCAGTAGTGCTTCCGACCACTAGACTAACGAACTATTTCACTTTACAGCAAAACACTTACGTAAATTTTGACGTTCAAATAGCGCTGCTTATCAGCCTAATTTGAATAAGTGAATTTTGAATTTGATTTAACTCTAAATAAAGAACATTATTGGTTAGCTAGAACTAACAATTTTGGAAAATTATGGTGTAATTCAACTCAAAATTTTCCTTTTTTTATTTTTACTTTATTTGGTCATCTAATTTAGGTACTACCATCATCTGCTTACCCTTTTTTCAATTTTGTTGGGGTCGATTACCAATATGCCGTATGCCACTGAATACAGTATTTTACATGGAAAGACTGGGCAACACGATACCCTTGGTAAGACTGGTAGTCAGTAGTGCTTCCGACCACTAGACTTTCAGGCTTCTGGCTACCCGTAACGACTGTCAAAGATATATAAATGACAGCTGGGACCAACGGCTTAACGTGCTTTCAGAGGCATGGAGGAGTCGATATGTTACGAACGTTTACCCATCCATAGACTGACCTTGGCAAGCGTAGCTTAACCTTCGCACAACCCGTGCGGCTAATTTATTAAGCCACAAGCGGTACCGTCGGTACTACCGTCCATCATAAAAAGAGGCGACTTAAAGTACACCGATACCTTAAATTATGCCACTTTAAAACGCACGAATAAAACACTTGAACAAAGAAAAACGTAATTTGTATTCGTAAAGAATTTTAAGATGTCATAAACGAAAATTTATGGAGGACAAAAAGAATGGAATGAAGTACTTATAAGGATGTTTGTGAAAGAAGGTAAAACATTCCAAAAATAAAACATGGTTGCATACATAATAAAATTCGTATTTGCATAAGTCACGGTTGGCGCAGTGGATGAGCTATTGACTGCTGCGCCGCGTATCGTGGGTTCAGTTTCCGCACGGAATTCATATTTGTATGGCCTACAGGTCTACAGGGTATACAAGGTCTGGTTGTTCGCGTATGTGACTTTAAATGTTTGTAAACGCACTCATGACACTGGAGATATTCCTAGTGTGGGGCAGAAAAAAAGAAAAAAGCTTTTTCCATGGGGTAGGCAGAAATTACAGAACGCGACCTACCACGATCCTTGCATACTCCTTTTGTTTACGATCACACCCATTGTCCAGCATTATTTATCATGTATCATGATTCAATCATTTCTATCTCTCAATATTTACAGTACTTCGCAGATAAAAATACCCCCTGTTACTGTCGCACTGCAGAGCATTGGCTTCTTCTCATACAGAGAAGGCACGAGCATTAATCACCACGCTTGCTCAAGGCAGGTTGGCGATTCCAGACTTATATTAATTACTTGTATAGATTTCCTTGACAATGTTTTTCTTCACCGTGTCTAAAATAAACATATGAATTGAAAAAAATCATATTAGAACGTGCCTGGATTTGAACCTACAACTTCATGCATGAGAGGCGAAGCCTTAACCGGCTAACACGAGAATCACGACAAGTTCTGACGTATTTCTTTTTATCCCCAAAATAAAGGAAAAGCGTCAATGAATTCGTAATCAGATTAGAGTAGGTGCTCCCTTGTCAGAACCAATTATAGGCTTTCCTGAACTCCCCTTAACAAGATTAATAGCCTTTAAATCCAACAAACGGTCTAAATTGAAAGTTATTAAAGTGACTTAATTTATTGCTTGTCTGTATTAATTAGTTTAGTGAATAGTTGAGTCCAAGTTTAGCTTCTGTTGAAGGAAGATCAAACTTTCTTTTTTTTTTTGAAAACGTTGCCCCACACTAGGAATTTCTCCTGTATCGTGGGTGCATTTACAAACATTCAAAGTCACATACACAAACAGCCAGACCCGGAACAATTACCTGTAGGCCATACAAATATTTGTTCCGTGCGGGAATCGAACCCACGACACGCAGCGCAGCAGTCAATCGGTCAGCCACTGCGCCAACCGTGCCGTCAAACTGTTAGACACATTAATTGTTTGTTGGCCGCTGATAATTTAGGGAAGGTTTACACGGGGCAAGTATTAGTGGAGGTTCACCTATTTAGTAATATTGTTTATATAATTTAAATCAACACTATGCTACTGGTGTTTCCAGGTTGTTTACTTGTACAATATTGAAAGGAGAATGCTTGTAACGGGCCAATCCTAGGCTAGTAATACTAAAATGTAGAATGATTGACATGATCATCAAATACACAAAAATTTATTTGAAAGAGTTTCCATATTTATTCAAGCAGGGATATTATACTAAATGAAAATAAAAAGGATTCAAAATAATATGAAAAATCACTTTTTCTAAACGGCTCTTGCCTCTAAAAAGTGTTTATGCACAAATAGTGATGTGCTATTTAAAAGAAAATTTGATTTAGCGTATAGACATTGAGTATACTATACTATGTATTTTAGTATAAGTAAATTCTAAATGACAGATTATGCTACCGTAGGTACAGACTTCGAAATAGAATGCTTATCATTTAAAATTCTTAGCATTTACATACTTCCACTCATGCTTGCAAGTTAGTAATACTTTTTTTTTTCCACGTGAGATGTGCCTTGATTGATCAACAAACACCTATTAACAACTAACAAGGAAGGCAGAAACAACTTGAATCATTTAAGCATTTTATTTTAATCGTGATTTTGCTTCAAAAGTGCCTGTTCAATGGTGTGATTTCAAATGATTAGAACATTTTTTTCAACCCAAATCCACCAACAATCAAACATACAAACGTTCACATTTATAATATCAAATGTACTAAAGCAGCATGTTATGGACAGCTGCGTACTATGGCCTTTATGTTGAACAATTCGTGGACCTGACATTAATATTATTGCATTGCTCTACGAAGCTACCAAGCTCTGAAACTGCACTCAAACGGCTCAAAGACAACACAAAGGCTCTGTAAAGACGACGACTTGATCAGGTTATTCTATAAAAGGTTTTATAGTATATACTGACGAGACTGGTGTTTTACTCGACTCGTTTGTGAAAACCCACATAAAGCGTGTTCTTTAAAAAAAACATATTACAAAATCAAAAACTACTTTTTTGATAGGATTTTTTGGATAATGAGTTCAAATCCGAGAAAGTACCAATGGGACTTTTCAATTCATACTTCCTAAGTTTATTTTGGACTGTATTCTCCAAGATGTCCATCGTGTTTAATTGTGTGGAAGCCTAGACTTATCTAAATTAATGTTTATAAATAAAGAGTAAAGATTAGATTGTTATAAGTTTGTATGTGTGTATATTATAAACTAATTCACCTACTGATTTGTAAAAATATTTCACCTACAGCTGTATTTATATCTAATTATTATAAGTCTCAAATCACCAACCGTCTTGAGCAAACATGGCGATTAATACTTATGACTTCTCGGTGTGAGAAGAGGCGTTTGTACTGCAGTGGGACAATAACAGGCTAGTATTATTATTATTACTCTATTTATCAAGAAACTGTGAATGTGTGTCTACGACCATCACAAAGCCTGCTTTTGTTTATATTACTGTGGTTGTTTAGCTCGGAGTTGGTTCTACGAAAACATAAATATGAAGATTTTAACTTACTATTTGATTATAGAGAAGTTTGTGTTATTTATAACTGGGACAAAAATTTACTGAATTTAATATATGTATCTGTTTACTTTACTACACACGAGAATGAATTAAAATCTTGACTATGAAATAATTCAAGGCAATTCTATTGATCCCTTGTGAATGAGGTGAAAAAAAATACACCAGACTATTTTTTTTTAATTAATCCTTGCCCCACTTCTAGGAATTTCCCCTGTGTCGCGGGTGCGTTTACAAACATTTCAAGTTACATACACGAACAGCCAGACCCGGAACAACTACCTGTAGGCCATACAAATATTCAATTTTCGAATAATTTTAATAATCGAACCCACGACACGCGACACAGCAGTCGATCAGTCAGCCTCTTCGCCCACCGTGCTGTCGAGTTGAGTGTGACATAAATTAAATTAAATTTAAATTAAATTGCATATCATGATTTTGTCACGATATTTATATTTGTATAAAACAACTAAATTCACTCACGCCAGGATAAGTGCTTACATAACATCCGTTTACTATGAAGTCTTCAGAACACAGCGTTTGTTGAAAATGTATTTAGATTTTGCCTTTCAATTAGTAAATAGTCTGAAATAACACAAACCCAAATCGTGTAAAGAACGAGAAATGTACGTAAAGACCATAAGTCTTTCACTATGGTAGGGATCTATGGTTACAACGATCTGTCACTTAAACGTCAATTTGTTATCACGGCTGTATGTACCAAAGGATTAGACTAAGGTGTACACCTAACATTCCGCCAGCTTAGGTCCAGTCCATTAAAAGTTTAGGGGCTGAGTATTTTCCCATCAACTGGGCACAAATCCAGACTACAGGTTGATATTGAGAAATTCCTGAAGGAAAAACCCGATAACACTTTACCTGACCCGGGCATTGAACCTGAGACCTCTTGTATCTATCTCTAGCTCCGTTTTGCTTTGTCAAAAGCTTAAATACATTGTGGATTCAAATCAAGATCACCAAAAGCGTAGTCTTTTAAATCCTGAAACAGAATTCACCGCAAAATTTTCCGCAAAAAAAAAACAATTCAGCAGTTCTGAAAAGTACGTCCCCAGTATTCCACTTGGCATTACTGAAATCTCTGCCTTCATTCACGGGAATCTTTTTTTCAGTTGCCCGTATAGAGTTACTGGAAGCGGCTGTCAAATTTTATTTGTATTATTAATTTAACCAAATTGACTTTTTACTGTATAGGTAAGTACTTTCTAAATTTATCGTATTTATCATAAATATCGATGAAAGAAAACATTGTGAGGAAATTTGGATTTATAGTAATTAATATAAGTCGGAAATCATCAACCCGTCTTGTGCAAACGCTGTGATTAATCCTCTTACCTTCTCTACATAAGAAGACGCCTTTACCAAAACTGAGAACGGCTCGAATTAACCTAAAGTATTACAATCCAGAACAAAATATGGCAAAAGCACCCCTTGTTTAGTGTGAAGAAACAGTAACCAACATCAACGTTGATTAAATAGATTATATTATTGCTACACAAAGGCACCGAAATAATTAATTTCTAAAACCAAATATTACCAGCAATAAGCAGAATAATCTATACTAATATTATAAATGGGAAAGTGTGTGTGTCTGTTAGTCCGTCTTTCAAGGCAAAAAGGAAGAATTGACGTGATTTATTCATTGGAGATAGTTAAAAGGATGGAGAGTGACATAGGCTACTTTTTGTCTCTTTCTAACCCTTCAATTCCTAACAAATAAGCTAGTAGTATATAATGCGATACATCGCAGGATACTTTGTTTTGTGCCAAATTCCCTGGATTAATGTTAAAGACTGGACTATTGGATACTATGAAAGATTATTATAATCATACGAGCTAATATTAGAATGTTAGTTAAGCTTACTTTAGTTTCATCACGAAAAAAGATGATGAATTTGAATGCTGATAGCTTATTATGGACCTTATGCACTCACAGATGGACTGATTTGATAACAGCTAATAATTGTAATATTGTAATCTTTGTAAACACACCCACGATACAGGAGAAATGGTAGTTTTCGGCAATGTTTGTAGAAAAAAGAAAGAGATGAGAACCTACATTTGAGCCATGTTCTGTCTGACCAAAATAAAGATGTCGCGAATTGTCTCTTAAATGAGCCAATTAGCATTTAAGTTTCAGTCGTCCTAAAAATACTAGGTATTTTTCAAATTCCTGTTTACATAGTCTCGTATCATTACAAAAAAAAATCTTAGTTTCCAATAATTATTAGGGTCTTATGCAGAAAATATTTTTTCAATTACCCAGTGACATCATTAAACAACGTTATTAAGTATTGTGCGAGTAAGAATCACAGATAATAAGATCTTTGCTTTTAATATAACGAAGAAAAAGATCTCCAATATTCCATTGAAAATAACATGAGTGGGTACCAATAAGAAAATCTTATTTATTTTGCACCACTAAATGTTACCATCACGACTGAATGTCGCGAAGAGGATGGCACAGGTGTACCTATAGTACTCCCACATTTTCACCAGTTTTGTTTAAGATGATGGTAGTAAACGAATTAAGAGAACAGTTGAACAGTCATCATCTGCCTAGCCTTTTCCCATCCAAATTGGGGTCTTTTTACAGTCTAACCAGATACAGCTAGATTCTAGAATTTAACATGAAGCGACTGCCTATCTGATCTCCACAATCCAGTTACTGGGCAACACGATACCCCTTGGTAACGACTGTCAAAGATCTACAAATGACAGCCGAGAAAAACGGCTTAGTGGGTTTTCAGAGGCGCGGAGGAGTCTCGATATGTTACGAACCGTCACCCCGTCCACAGACCCGACCTTCGATCAACCCATGCCGTTTTTTTTGTTTAGCCACGAGGTCCTCTCCTCTCAATAGTTGAAGTCTTTCAATAAATTTAATTCAGCCATTTCCAGTATATTTATCTCCACATCTGTCTCAACCGCTAGTCGGCTAAGCCAATATAAAACTTCTGCGTCTCATCCACCCTCGGAAACGGATCTTGTATAAAGTGCCAGTTTTAATTGAATTTGAATTTGTGTATTTCAAGCTTTATTTACTCGGCAATAGGATGCATTTTTATTTGGACAGTCGGTAGCGAATCTAATTTTGGGTGACGTATAATGCGCAGGGTAGGTTGTCAACTTGTTTTGAGTTGTTTACCGTTTTGGCTGGAGATTTGAGAGCGTACATAACTTTTAATAAGTAGACATACAAATGCTTTTACTATATTCCCAATACTTTCGAGATGTATTGTCATCATCACGCTAGACTAGCAGCCACCCGCGACTTTGTCTGCGTGTGTTCTTTACAAATTATAGCCTATGCTTTATTCTGAAATATATGCTTATAATAAGTAAAATTTCAATAAAATCTGTTAAGTAGTTTTTGCGTGAAATTGCTACAAACATCACTACATAATCACAAACCTTTACGTTTAGTATAAAACTACAAAAAATTGGTAATCTTTCTCATTCCCTTTAAATTGTTTCAAAAGATTATGGTACATTAAATATACATGTTACTAAATAAGGAGTTGTATACATTTGGGTTATCTTTCGGTATTTGACCTCTAAATCTAAAATAAATGCAAAAGATTATCAATTCTTTTGTAAAAAGTTAATTCAATTGATTAATTTACGAGATTTTCCACCTGCATTCAAAGCTTAATTTCTTCAGTAAAGTCTTTCCAATCTTTTCTCTTTCCTTAGACAAAGCTATCGTTTTGGCCTGCCGCCAGATTCCGCGTCGCAAATAGAAACTTGGTCGTAGTCATTAGCTGGAAACCTTTAATTTTCAACTTGGCAACGCAAACGAAAAACTATTTACAAGAAAGTAAATCATTCTGTGTATTTCCTGGATAAGAATTAGCTGTGTTTTATCTAGTCTTGGGTGACACAAAAGGTCAGTTCTTAAAAGATTAGAAAAGGTAAAAAATAAAATGTCTTTGCTTTTATCGGACGGGACCCTAATACCTCCGAAGTCTGCCCGTCTGTCTGTCTGTCTGCGGAAAGTATCTCATGAACCGTAATAGGTAGACAGTTGATATTTTCACAGAGTATGTATTTCTGTCTAGAAAATAAATAATAATAATTAAGCTAAATTCATATCAAAGGCGTACATACAAAAACGTAGTTTTTCAGCGCTTTGTGCTTGACATTGTACTCAACTATTTGTGTGCGAGTCTGACATACACTTGGCCGGTTTTATTGCTTACTAAATATATCGCTAAAATCAAAGGAAATATAAATCTATAATATCACGCTATTCTACTAACAGTACCAGCAGAAAAGTACTTAACACATAATTAAATATTAAAACTTCGTGTTCCGAATACAAAAGACCACGTTCTAGGCGTGGGAGAGCAGGATGGAGATATGCAAAGACCCTTGACTAGAGAGGGAGAAAAGTAACAATGAAGTATTCACTCTTGCCCCGGCGTGAGGGCTCTACAGTCCTTCTGAAGCCCTATTGTTTCAGTCTAGCATAAAAGAGGGATAAGCAGGGTTCCAAGTTTATTGTAAAGGATGCTATGGCTTCGCGACCTTAAGAAGAAAGTTTGAGTAAAACGAGTTGCTTCAAAGCTGTTAATTGATTATTTTCAAAGATATAAAACTTAAAAGAAATCATACATGTTTATTTTATATATAGTTTCTTTTGATACTTTACTTATAAATATCTAAAACAAAAAAGATATGTATTAAATAAGCTTTTTTTTTGTTTAAGCTGATATTGTTACGTTTTGGTTGGTTATAATTATTACCCACTGACTTCAGCGAAGGAGTATATCGGTAGAAAGTCTAGACTTAGAAGTCTGAAATCGGTAATTCGCCTTGACCAAACGCGGTGTTGAATGCGCATACCTTCATCATCATATGCTCATACCTTTAGAAGAGGCCCTAACCCTGCAGTACTTATTAGAAATCTTATAAGTAAAACAGCTTTTTTTTGTTGCTACACAATTGGACGGAAATAAACTTTAATGAAACGCGTAGGGCACTAAAGCCTTAGTAAAAATTAAATCACAAACTTTAGAAACAAGCACGTCTGCGTGGGTCATAAAACTGCCAAATGTCATGAACCTTTCCCAGCGAATATCTTAACATAAAAGAATACTTCTATATTCATCACAACTTATCTTTCAGATAACAACAATATTATCTGTAAAAATAAAAAAGCTCGGTCTATTATTTTGACAGGCAGTGTACGCCCCACTCCTTTGTTCCAGCCAGTGGAATAAATCAAAAAGAATTTCTTATGAGAAACACACTGCCGGTACACTTGGGAGCAATTCTGTCTGAACATTTTAAAATTAGGCAGGGAAATTCTTTTAATACGATGCGATGCTTGTTCTCGGAAAATGAGTTGTTCTACGAAATAGTGCTTGATAAATAAAGAAAATTTTAAGTTAATAAGTTGCTAGGTAAGTAAAGTCATGATGGAGTATAAGTTGAACACCCCAGCAAACTCACTAATAGAAGCAATATACACTGCTTCTATTAGTGAGTTTCAACTCTCTATGTCATCCGGAAGTGGGTTAGGTTTTTGATCTATATGTGAGACAGAGGAGCTCGTGGCTACATAAAAACATCCGCACGAGATAAGCTATGCTTGCCAAGGTCACTCCGTGGATCATATCGAAACTACGTGACTCGGAGAGCACGTTAAGCCATAAGTCTGACAACCAGTCTTATCAAGGGGTACTGTGTTGCCCAGTCACTGGTTTGTGGAAGTCAGATACACAGTCACTCCATGTAAAATACTGGTATTCAGCTTCATCCGGTTAGACTGGAAGCCGACGCTAATATACATAGATGGGAAAAGACTAGGCTAGGGTTGTATTCTACTATAAAACTTTCTCGTGGAGTGACAAGATATGCCCCATCAAAATATATGAATATTTATCTACTAACATCAGAAAGAAACATCGTTGACCTTCACGGGACGTCTCGCAGATGGGGGGATCCCCACATTGAAGTTCCATTTTATTCTCGAAATAACCGAGCTTTATTTATATATACCATAACATCACGCCTACCTGCATTCTTCAAAGAGTAAGACAGAAGTGTACCTGTACTTACATTTTGCCATTATATTTAAGTCTCATGTATGGGTCGAAACTTTTTCCATCGATCGGACTCCGGGCTCAAACTCAACAACATTTTATCCGTTTCGGATATCGAACCCATGACCTCATATTCAGCCAGTTAGTAATATATGCTCACATTTTTTCTTAAATAAATAATCAGCACAATACGGAGTTGGGAAGAGAACAAGAATATAAAAAGATAATTTGCCTTTCAATAAGAAAATTTTACAGCGTTCATATAATGTCAACAAATCCTACCTACTGAGTATATAAAACGTCTGAAACTTCTGAAAAATAACTTTACACTGAGACCTTATATTTACTTTCCTCGTGATCTTAACACAATTAGATAAGATGGTTTTCCTTTAGCATTTTTCTTATATTTATTCAAAAAAGACGTATTCGGACTTCGTATACATATTCGTCTTCAAAAATGATAAAATATATTCTATATATAAAAACTCACATACATACACAAACAGCAGTTTGAAATCGAATGAGTGTTTTCGGAGATTTCATCTAAAATTGTAAACTCTTTATAAAATTAGTTCAGAAATTCGGAATGCAGTATCTCCTAGAACCATTTAAAGACGTGTGACATGCAGTGAGTATGTTATAGGGAATTGGCAACGCAGCTGTATTGATTTAATGCTTAAGAACCGGCACGCAAACTACGATGGAACGCAGCACGGAGTCAGGGGCCTCACTGTTCAAACTAATTTTATTTTTTATCTAAAGTCAACACGATTCCAATGTTAAGTTTTGCAGTTACGTGATTATATTATTTGGAGAAATACACAGCTGTCGAAATAAAATCAAGAGCAGCGTTTAGCTCGCGCCATGGCTGGTTACGAATTTGGCGCTAGCGTCGAAGTCAAGAGTACGAAACGTCTTAATTCCAATGTCGGTCGATTGGAATTGAAAACAAGATTAAGTGCGCTTTTGCGGCGGTGCCTACCTTTAGACGACCCTTTTTCTTCACGATCTACGACGACTCACGCACGCATGTTTATCGAGCTCACGATTTAATGTAATTTTTTTTTATTTTTTTTTATTGTCATTAATAGTCATTTTTTAAATTAAAATTATTTTTTTTCGTTACTTAAAAAAGTTGGTTTACGGACGATAGTTTAACGGGACAACGACCAGTCAATCGAGTGGAAGAGAGATAGATGCGGCGCAAGCGTACAATGAGCGTAACGGGACAATGAGTCATTCTTTTCCGTGCATGCAGCCGTTTATTATACGTTGTCACATCAAAAATCTATTAAAGTACAGGAAGAGAAAAAAAGAATCATGGGGCATCAAAAAAATCATCTGCATCGCTATCAACGAGAAAAATGCCCAAAAGGCTGGCAGCATTACCTCGATATTAAATTAAACCCGATATTCTGCGTTTGTTTCGATCACCGCCAACAAAGAGCGATTAAAAAAAATCAAACCCAATTTAAAACAACATGGCGCTTACTGTACCTTCGTCGCTCTCCGGTCTTTTCAGCAATGTTACAAAATGCTTCCTTTATCGAAGAAGAGCCTTTTAAAGGTCGCATATTGCGAACATAGCATTCGTACTTATTTAAATTCATTCTGTGCATTATGTTTTTATGGAAACAAGATACATTTGCAGTTGATATTTTCCACTTTGTTGTTATCAATTGAATCGGATTTTAAAACTTGTAGCGGTATTGGCTAAAACTATGAATTTATACACATTTGCGAGTCTCTGTCTAAATATAAGAAACTAGCATTTGCTTTCAACTAAACTTGATCTGACTTGATCCGATGTCGCAGATTAAAAACTATGCCATGACCGTCTTCAGAATATTTTCTATCTATCTACATATCTCCTTGCCAAAGAACAATGGCGAAATCTTATTTGAAATAAATTTGAGCGTCTAAAAGTGACACATATGCGAAAGAAATACAATTAAAAATCTACGTTTTTAAAAACTATAATAGTATCTAGTTAAAGCCGAGTAAAAAACATATATTTAATGAAAAGTTATTTGACTATCTCGTTAAACAAGATTATGAAATTGTTGGTAGTATTGCCATTTTATTTTATTTTCCCAAATAGTGGGTACAGCATAATGGTCGTGGTCTTGTCATTTTTATTTTGTTATTATTTTGACAAGGATTAAATGAATAAATAACACTTTTTTTTTGCTTTACAACTAAGTTTATTCTGTGTTCTTCCTGATATAATAATATTGCTGTAAATTAGGAAAATGTCACATGTAATGGCAACTCGAACTAAAAAGACTAGTATTCAGAGTCTTAAAAAATATAGCATGGTCGAAATAATATCAAAATAATATTCCTGGCCGAGCAGGGATCACTGAGTACTGCTGTAATTGTTTAGTCGGTCGGCGCACAGTAGGATGTTGCGCTCATGTCATGACGCTGGTCTGGTATTTAGGATGGGCCAGACATCAGCAAAATATTTCCGCACCCGCAGAATTTCTTGATGAAATAATTGTACGAGAGGATGACGAAGAATAAATTGATATGAAATAATAATCTTGTTTGTTTGGTTAACCTTTACCTTAACAACTACGTAGGTAGTTTACTAATCCTATTAGTTAGATTTAAACATAACATAACATCACGCCTTTATTCCCCGAAGGGTTAGGTAGAGGTGTACCTATACACCCACATTTCGCCAGTTATGTTTAAGTCCCATGTAATAGGTGGCGAGCCTATTGCCATCAACCGGGCACAAATCCAGACTCCGGGCTGCTACTGAGAAATTCCAGATGGAAAAACCCAATGTAGTCAATTGAATCCAGGACCCAGGAGTTAGATTTATCTTACTAATAGGAATCTTTACAAGTCCATGCATTTTTAATAGATACTATTATTATTAATGCATAGACTTGTAAAGATAAATATTAGGCTGTCCTTCGTTCGTTTCGTTTGTTTTTGCTCTTATTCTTTACAATATTCCTACCTACCTTTTACAATATTCACAAGTCAAGGCATGCTGAAATAACTAAGAGAGGCTAATACTAATGCGATTTTGCCCTTTAACTTCCTCGAAATTGAATAATATATATTATTTTACTTAGCGTTAAAATTGATATGAAAATATAACCTACAAAAGTTCAATACTGAATATCTATTAATCTCCGCTTTCTCTGACAAAAAATCTTGCACAAGCTAGCTCAGAAAATGACGCTGATTTAAATAAGATATTTTTCATTTAAAGACGTTCAAATTTAATTTCAAATAAAATAATGTATGGAGAGCTGCCATTGTTCTTTAATTACAATTCGATCAGCCGTGAAATGGTAACAAAAAAAACATACAAAAAATCAAACGGGTTTTTTATGGATTTCTCATAGTTGTTATTTCGTGTAATAGTAAAAATATTATTAACTAAGAAGTTACTGATAAATATTATGCCAAGCAGTTATTATTAATATTTGTGTCTAAAATTTTAAGGACATAAAACAAGCATCACACCAATCCAAATTTCCGGAAAATATTCGTATTTACTGCAGTAGCTCTATGTACGAGCACTTCCGAGAAGAAATTGCCTAGAAACCCTACAAACGACAGACGTATGAAATAGCTTCTCACTCTGCAATAAATTTTATACAAATCGATTGACGTACTCGTATTTCCCGATGCAGTTTGTGCCGATAATTTAGACATCTGGAGACAACTTTGAATTTGACCGTGTGTATTCTGTTATGTCAATAACCACATCGTCGGTCTAGTAATAACGCCACTGCTAAGCATGGATATTCTTGCCTCAAATCTTTCAGCGGGGGATTTTTCATCCTTCTGGAAGAACACAAACAAGCTGAACCCTAAGCCAAGTGTACCTGTGAGCATCGGCGGCATCAGTGATCCTAAAAGTATTGCCAATGATTTTAAAGACCACTTCATGGTAAAATCTCCCTTCAGGCCAACGATGACCGATACAGGCGGTGCTGGGGCCGGTATGCCCGGGAGAAAAACACGCTTTTCAGCCAAAGACGTTGCTGCGGCAATTCAGAGGATGAAGAGGGGTAAGTCTCCAGGGTATGACGGGCTCAGCATCGAGCATTTTAGGCATGCTGGTGTGCATCTTCCGCGTGTATTGACTATGTTTTTTACACTGTGTGTCGGTCACTCATACTTACCGCAGTCGCTGATGAAAACCTTGGTTGTGCCCATTCTTAAAAATAGGACAGGTGATGTGTCGGATAGGGCAAATTATCGGCCCATCTCACTTGCTACAACAACTGCTAAGATACTCGACAGTTTGCTTAACCAGAGTCTCAGTGGGTACTTGCATTTACATGACGCACAATTCGGTTTCAGGGCGGGACTATCCACTGAAAGTGCTATTCTGTGCCTTAAGCATACTGTCGGGTATTATACGGAGAGAAAGACGCCGATATATGCCTGTTTCCTCGATTTGTCAAAAGCTTTTGACACAGTGGCATATGACATACTGTGGCGAAAGCTGGAGGAAACGGGTATACCAACGGAATATACCAGTATTCTCAAATTCTGGTATAAGAATCAAATTAACCGGGTGAGATGGGGGGATACCCTATCTGATGAATATAGGTTAGAATGCGGTGTGAGACAAGGCGGCCTCACTTCAACCGGCCTCTTCAGCCTGTATATAAACCAGTTGATAGAGGAGCTCAGCAGGACACATGTCGGATGCTACATTGACGGAACATGTGTCAACAACATAAGCTATGCTGATGATATGGTTCTGTTGGCCCCCTCGGTCAACGCTCTGAGGACGCTGGTCAAAATTTGTGAGCGCTACGCATCCGGGCATGGTCTGAGGTACAACTCACAGAAAAGTGAGGTACTGATTTTTAAGGCGGGAAACCAGAGGCCTAGTACAGTGCCTCCGATCATGCTCGATGGGACGCCTTTGAAGGTTGTGCAGAACTTTAGGTATCTGGGTCATCTGGTCACGGAGGACTTAAAGGATGATCCAGATATTGAAAGAGAGCGCAGGGCGTTGGCGGTTAGGAGCAATATGCTGGCCCGTAGGTTCGCTCGTTGTACTAAGGGAGTAAAATTAACTCTTTTTAGGGCATATTGCCAATCTTTTTACTCGAGCGGCCTGTGGGTTCGGT
This sequence comes from Phlogophora meticulosa, assembly GCA_905147745.2. Classification (NCBI taxonomy): domain Eukaryota; kingdom Metazoa; phylum Arthropoda; class Insecta; order Lepidoptera; family Noctuidae; genus Phlogophora; species Phlogophora meticulosa. The sequence continues at coordinate 1,722,108 of LR990535.1, read as the reverse complement.
ATACGCAACGATCCTACAACGTCCTGCGTATTCAGTACAACAATGCTTTCAGAATGCTGTTGGGGTTGCCGCGGCATTGTAGTGCGTCACAAATGTTCGCGAATGCGCGTGTTGACGGTTTTCACGCCATAATGCGGAAGAAAGTGGCGTCATTATTTCAAAGACTGCGCGGTAGCAGCAACAGCATTCTGCAAATGGTTGCGTCCCGTTACGACTGTCCCATACAGGCACACTGGGTGGGAATCGTTACGGGTAAGTTGTAAACATGCCCCTGTATAGTGTATAATGTACTAACATAGATTTTAAGAAAAATTGTTACTAACACACACCCTGTAGGTATTAATACTAACATAGATTTTAAGGATATTGTTTCTAACACATACTATATGGATTATGTCCGAAATAAATGGTTAATAATAATAATAAGCATGTTATTGAGATTTTTCATTGGAAATTTCTCATTAGCAGCCCGGGTTCGGATGTGTGCCCGGTCGATTGCATTCGGCTCAGCCCTTACAATGGATTTAAAAACATAACCGGGTATATTATAGGTCTGCCTGCCCAACCCTCCGGGAAATATAGGCGTGGAGATGTGTTATGGTATTTAGTTGATGGACGAGGGCGATGGGACATAGAATATGTTTTAGGGTTTAGTAGACTTCTACGCGAAAAAAGTCGTGGGTTAAAGCTAAGTCTATCGCTCAGCCACTGCGCCGCAGCTTAACCTTCGATCAACCCGTGCGGCCTGTTTTATTAAGCCACACGCTCCTCTTTAAGAGATATAAGGACGTTCTTATATATTTCTGAGAGGCCATATTATCAAGTGTTACTTCAGCGGACCCGACAGCCTATTACCGGACTCTGGAAACTTTGATCGATGTTAGGCCATTGATAGCAACATTTAGGATATCTAAATTCCATGTTTTTCTTGGCCTCACGATATTATATTTGGTTGGGAATGATAGTGTAGTAATGTATGTCTATGTAGGTATTATATTTATAGTTTATAATATATTTATATTTATAAATATATATTTCTTTTCCCTTTTCTTTTAAGAAATTGCACCTGCCACTGTTTGTCTCTGCATCACCCAAAGACAGACACATCAAAGGTTGACTGGTAGAAAATGCTTATGGCATCAAGTCCGCCTCTGTACGCACACAAAGCTTAAAGTATTAAATAAATAAATAAATAATAAAAATCAAAATTAAATAGAATAAAATGTAGATATTAGGAACACTACATTCATAGGCACTTACAAAAAGCCACGCCTTTTTCCTATGGGGGTAGACAAAAACTACAGTACGTTATCTGCTATGATCTTTACAAACTCCTTTCGCTTCGTCTACGTTCATTTATATGGTCATACACGCACGCCAGTTGCAAGTACTACACATTAGACCTTTTTGAAGGGCAGCGTATAACAGTGTATGTCGTTATAAGGCGTTCCCTCTCATTAGGAAAAGTAGACGAAAAAATAAATCTAATATAATAATAGGTCTTTACCTATGAAATTGCCGTTTTGTATGAAAAAAATTAAATGAATTTTTTTCATGTATTTTTTATTTGTATTAATCGAAGTAATCACCCATGCAATGAATGCATCTTTGCCAACGCAGTGGCAGTTTATTGATGCCCTTCTTAAAGAAATCAGCTGGACGGGAGGCAACAAATTCTTCAAAGGCATTTTGTACTGCCTCTCGGGTATTGAATTTTTTTCCCGCCAAGAAGTTATCCAAATTCTGGAAAAAGTAGTAGTCTGTAGGCGCAAGGTCTGGTGAGTAGGGCGGATGACGGAGAGCTTCCAACCCCAGTTCTTGCAACTTGGAGACCGTCTGCTGTGCAGTATGAGGTCGCGCGTTGTCGTGCAGGAGCAGCGGAGACGAGCGATTGACCAATGCTGGTTGGAGATGTGCCAGCTTCTCCATCATTGTGTTCAATTCTTCACAGTACACATCTGCAGTAATGCTCACCCCGTTTGGTAAGAAGCTGTGTTGAATCACGCCGGCGCTAGACCACCAAACAGTGACCATCACTTTTCTTGGGGTAAGTTTTCGTTTAGGGCATTGTTTAGGTGCTGAACCAGGATCCAACCAACTTGCTGAGCGCTTGCGGTTATCAAACAGAATCCATTTTTCATCGCAGGTAACAATGCGGTTCAAAATTCCTTCATTTGTGTGTCTGTTGAGCAGTGCAAGGCACGTCTCGACGCGTACTTCGCGCTGGCGATCATTGAGTTCGTGGGGCACCCATTTGTCAAGCTTTTTTACCTTGCCAATTTGACGCAAATGGACCAATATTGTTTTGACGCTAACGTCGAAAGCTGCTGCTAATTCAGCCGTAGATTGTGTATCATCAGCTTCCACAATCGCCTTTAATTCGTCATTGTCGACCAAAGTCTTCCGACGACCGCGAGGTTCATTTTTCAGGTCGAAATTTCCAGAACGGAAGCGAGCAAACCAATAACAGGTAGTGCGTTGGTTTGTAGTGTTAGCTCCGTAAACGTCGTTGATGTTGCGTGCCGCTTGTGCCGCGTTGCTGCCACGACGGTACTCATATTCCATAATTACTCGAATTTTTAACGTATCCATGATGACGAAAAAGATTTAAATGCGATGAAAATGTAACACTAATCAATAAACAAATGACTACTTTTGGAAAAAAAAATCCATGTTTTTAAAATAAAATTAATTTGAAATTAGAATTCTTAGCCAAACAAAAAATATTTCGATTTGAAATGGCCAGTACTGCAGAACGGCAATTTCATAGGTAAAGACCTAATATTTGGTATTCGATTAAACGTGTTCTTGAGTGGAGACCGCGACTCGGCAAACGTAGTGTAGGACGCCCTCTGACTAGGTGGGATGACCATCTGCGAAAGACTGAAGGCAGATGCTGGATGCGTGGAAGTTTTTACAGTATAGCACTGAAGATGACACTCAAAAAGTTTGTCACTCCACCGTTGTTCTCAACAACATCATTTTTCATGACAAATTTCAACCTAAATAGTTTTCTGTGTAGCGTACAACTGAAGACTTTTTTAACACCACCGTGCGTCGCAATCACTTGACTCAAACCTACATCATAGACCCGCTGACAATACACTCATCATCTGCCTAGCCTTTTCCCAACCATGTTGGAGACGGCTTCCAGTTTAACCGGATGCAGCTGAACACCAGTAGTAATAGTATTTTACATGGAGCGACTGCCTATCTAACCTCCAAAACCCAGTCACTGGGGAACACGATACCCCTTGTTAAGACTGGTTGCCAGGCTTTCGGGCCTCTGACCCGTAACGACTGTCAAAGATCTACAAATGACAGCCGAGACTAACGGCTTCAAGTGCTTTCCGAGGTACGGAGGAGTCTCGATAAGTAATGAACGGTCACCCATCCACAGACTGACCTCGGCAAGCGTGGATTTCCTTCGATCGACCCGTGCGGCTGTTTTTATTTAGCCAAGAGCTCTTTCGCTAATTCACTACAATCACCAATCATTTTACCAAGCAACGTGATTAAAGCAATATTTCCATTACTGTTCATTCTATTCCGTTGCCTTGATTCTGCGATGTGTATTTACTAATTGATGTAAATCAACACGAGCCAGTAATTAAAGCCTGTATATTGCTAGAACGGTACAAACCTGTTGGAATGTATTGGTAATGGCATTATCTAAATTCATGCGAATTTCAGGGAATTCCTATCATCTTAGAGTAAACGATACAGTTTATCTTATATTGGTTCAAAGGTAGTTTACTGTAAGTTCATATATGTCACGGTGCTGTTTTAAATATTTTTCCATTGTTATTGCTGTGTAAGTTTGATGTAAAACTTAAAAAAAACTCAGCATTTTTGTAACTAAACTTTGATGTATTTTTTCTTTATGGTATTCGTTATTTCTGAGCTTGTGCTCTGAAAATGCCATGAAAGGTTTTGAAAGTGTTGAATATATGATCCACAAGAAAGTAGGTAGATAGTGTTAGGGCAAATGATTAAACATTTTGCAAAAATACAATAGAAAGCCAACAATTGTACAGTCTGAAGCAAAACTCAAAACAAACTAACAGTTTGTTTTGTTAGACTTACACAAGATTCAAAAGCTATTTTCTCTTAAAGTATTGATAGAAGTTGTAAGGACAAATCATCATCATCATCATCAGGCTATACTAGTCCACTGCTGGGCATAGCCCTCTCCTAATGAGCGCCATAGCGCCCTGTCTTCAGCTTGCCGCATCCAGGATCAAGGAGGAGAAGGAGAAATCGTATCTTCCAAATCATACTTTCATTAAAAAGATCTTACCTCGAAGCTGCAATCACGTTTACACGATAAAAACGCTCTTGAATTTTCCGTAAGTGTTCAGACATTTATGATCGTGACTGTACAAAAAAAATAAACCTAATAATATATTTTAATAAACACACAAGTGAACTTAACTGTTTGTGCGTCAACCTTATTAATATTAATAAGATAATAAATGAAAACGGAGTTACAGCAGAACGTATTTTTAAAAGAACTTGTCTGGCTTATTGCAACAAGAAACGGGCCGAAGCGACAAATTAGTTTTCTTCACGACGTTAAAAAGAGAAGAGATTTTTCGGGAAAGGATATTCTAGTAATTTGTTACGATAATTTGTTCCTTTTAGAAAAATTAAATAAATAATCACAGGGCATCGTAAAATTCATCCGCATCACTGTCAACGGGAAAAGTGCCCAGAAGGCTGGCAGCATTGCCACATTGAATGGCAATGCTAATTCTTTGGGCAAAAAAAGGGCAGCCCTCTGGCCACGTGAAGAGTTGTCTCGAAAAACTAAATGAGTAATTGATAAAGCTAAGTGATTCATTATATATCGAGACCTCTCCGTGCGTCCAAAAGCCGTTGGTCCCAGGTGTTATTTGTAGATCTTTGTCAGATATTTAAAACACTGATAGTCTGACAACAATTTGTGTAATCTTTGTATCATGTAAGCCAGTAACTGGGTCAGATATGCAGTCGCTCCATGTAAAGTACTGGTATCCCACATTTAGTTTTACTCGAAACCGATCCCAACATAGTATGGAATAGGCCAGGCAGATGAGGAAGAACATCGGCACAATATTTTTACGTTTGTTGGAAATTGTACCAAACTGTACTATTGCAGATTAAAAACACATCAGAATAAAATAAAAAAATGAGGTAAACTCGATGAAATAGTTCAACAAGTCTAGAATCTAAAACTAAACGAACTGTATCACTTTGTGCAGTCAATTTCCATTCCACCCTGTATAGTGGGTACTTGAATCTATCCTTCTTTCTCATTGCCTAAACAGCGCAAATATAGACGTTTTATTGTTGAGAAAATAAAAGACATTTTTATCCATCTGACGTTACTCCGCCACATATTAAACTTGAATAAATCCGTGGGTACAATACACACAATGGATTTACGCCATCTTTAACATCTTTTGAATTTTGTCAGTTAGCCTTTTTTCCCCATTTTGTTAACTTTTTCTGAAAACATTTTTTTTTTATTTCGGCTTTGTAAAGAATTCTATTTCAAACTTCAGCTTCAGTAGTCCCTTTTGACGTTTTGAAGCCTTAGAAATAATTTGACGTTTCTACTCGACCGTAGTAATTTTAATTTTGTGTATTTTTGTGTGCTTTTTTCTTAGGCTCTTTCAGACTTTTAATATTTGATGAATGATCCTTGTTATAAAAAGTCGTTAATGGAATAAAATAGAACATAAATATCGAAAAATTTGGAGTATAATATAAAAATGTTGACTGTTCTTGAAAATACTAATAATATAAGTAGGAGCATACCCTTAAAGCTTTTAATGCCTAGTGGCTGCTACGCTACTACTGAACATGAGGTACTGGGTTCGATTCCCGTGCTAGGCAAAATATTGTCGGAGTCTGGAATTGTGTCAGATTCAGCAGCTACTACATGGAAATTAAATACATTTGGCAAAATGTTGGTATACTTACAGGCACACTTCTGCCTAACCTTTCGGGGAATACATGCTTGATATACAGTTATAAAACGCAGTTCTTGTTTGATTGTATTATTGCTATTTTGTTATTGTTATTGCTATTTATTAAAATAATGCATCACCCAAAGGTTGACTGGTATGAAATGGCTATGGCATTAAGTCCGCCACTGTACATTTGTGTGCTTCAATTATAAAATAAATAAATACCATAATCATAGACACTAATTAATTGACCCGTATAAATAATTCCACCCCATTGGCCGGTTCCATTACCATCTCAAAGGCGATTGGTCAAGCGCGGGCGGCGCTTAATGTGTTTAAATTGACACTAACTATTTGCACTTTGCGTACAAATGGTTTCAAAGAGAATAAAATTAATATTTGACAGTCAATTAACCAGCCATATTGCAGAGGGGCTTGTGGCTAAATAATAAAAGCTGCACGGGTCGATCGAAGTTAAGGTTCGGTTGCCAAGGTTGGTCCGTAGATGGGTGACCATACATTACATATTGGGACCCTACTGTGCATCGGAAAGCACGTTAAATGGTTGATCCTAGCTGGCTGAAAGTCAGACAACCAGTCTTACCAAAGAGTTACCCAGTGACTGAGTTGTGGAGGTTTGATAGGCAGACGCTCCATGTAAGATACTGGTAGTCAGCTGCATCTAGTTAGACTTGAAGCCGACCCCTACATAGTTGGGAAAAGGCAGGCAGACGATGATTGCAGTCAATGGACGAACATGGATTTGTAGTCTGTGACTAGTTGGCCATTACTTCATTCATATCATTATTTTTAAGCTTGAAATAAATCTATTTTTAAATTAAACATAAAACGACCTTCACTAAAAATATTTATTATATTTTATTTAGTTAGTTTATATAAACATCTAGGAATGGGAACTTTTCCTTTGGTAAATTATTGTAGGTACTATATATGAATCAGGAATAATAAGACAAAGGCGGGTGCTAGCTGAGCGAAGCGCGACGGAAATGACTGAATTCCCGATGTTACACGAACATCTCCGAAAGTAAAGATCGGCTTGGCCTACGATTCGTCGGTCAGTCGGCTTGTCGGTCCATCTCTACTTACAACGCATCGGTTTCCCGGCCTATCGTGTCCTTAATGAAATGGCTATCAGTTTTACGGTTACGGTTTAGACATTTATATCTCAAAAGATTTACATAATCACTTACAGAGAAAATACAATATTATAATTTATAAATACATGAGGCTGATTTGCGTAGTGGATTAATGGTGAGTGGTGTCTTAATCGATGAGTCAAAGACAGTTGCAGTCAAAGACGTCCATTAACATTAGGGATCCATTAACCAGCAGTTGAGGGTGGGCCATTTATCTTGAAAGGCACACAAATAAGGATCTGGAATTTACGTGACATATGAGACAATTCACAGGTCAATAAAAAAGAGTCGGGTTTCAATTGACGGCACAGTTGGCGCAGTGGCTGAGCGATCGACTGCCGCGCCGCGTGTCGTGGGTTCGATTCCCACATGGAACAAATATTTGTATGGCCTACAGGTAGTTGTTCCAGGTCTGGCTGTTTGTGTATGTGACTTTAAATGTTTGTAAACGAACCCACGACACAGGAGAAATTAATAGTGTGGGGCAAATTAAAAAATAATTTGGAAATTACCTTCTAAAAACGTAATATGTTCCCATGTGGCAAAGAAATGTTTTTGGAATTTATCAATATTTTCATTCCTCGACTACACATCAATGACTGGTGTAGCGTTATTGCCACCCTCACCGGCAGTGGGTGTAGGAGTATATTAATATTATTACCTATATTTAAATTACTTTAACGATTATGTTCTATCAGTTTCCCCATTACCATGCAGCAAAGTTCTTTGAGCGTTTCCTAATAACCGCTTGTTTTTATAACAGTTGCCGAGCCCCCTGAGTCCAGCTTGTAAATTATAAATACATTATCATCCTGTTTAAAATAAGTAACTTTTTAGTATAATGTAAAACAGAACCAATAATTGGACAAACAAAGGAATTTTGTCGTTTATATACAACTCAGCCACAATGGACACGTAAACATTTGTCGGATAAACCCAACGTTGGCGGTTTATAAATTAAAATAGTCTTAGAAATATACCCGGTGTTAAGTTCGACTTTCAAACTATTCACCACCGACATTAAATCCCGCTCAGTTTTACTGAGAAAATCCTTTGTATGAACATCACTTCAAGATAGCTGGAACTTACAACAAATGCATCTTACTGCATGCCTGGTGTTGTTCTCCTCTGACGTGCGCCTCTCAACGTGTTTTAGAACCAAGTATTTGACTTCGAAGTATTTACCAAGTTATGCTCCAGTTTGTGCACGAGTACAAACATTACATTGAAGATAACAAAACTTGTTTTCCGTTATTTGTATATTATGTGTACCTATTTCATTTTGCGCATCTTTCAGGCTTGGAAGATGTCAAAAGATTAAGCCCTGCGTAAAATTATTTTAGTTAACATATCAACACAGTTTTTCCACTGATTATTATATAACTTTTTTTTTTTTTAAACGTTGCCCCACTCTAGGAATTTCTCCTGTATCGTGGGTGCGTTTACAAACATTTAAACTCACATACACAAACAGCCAGACCCGGAACAACTACCTGTAGGTCATACAAATATTTGTACCGTGCGGGGATCGAACCCACAACACGCGGCGCAGCAGCCGATGGCTCAACCACTGCGCCAACCGTGTCGTCAAATATCTATATAAAAATATGTATCTATATAATAATCAGTGGAAAAACTACTGAAAAAGCGTGAGTTTAATATGTACTAAACTCATGCTTTTTCCCCATACGAGTAGGTGTAGACAGAAAACACAGAACGCCTTACTCCTTTCGCTTCACTCAAGTTCATACATTTGGTCATACACGCATGCCGGTTGCGAGTATTACATTCCTGACCTTTTTGAAAAATAACCAATAACCACTGATTCTTTTTCCTTATTCGATTTGAATGGAACCTCAGGATCTCAGGCACTTTATAAATGTTTACCAGCGGTCAGTTCAGTAATTTTACATGATATTATTTTCATTTTATTTACATCTTAGACTTATCATTAATAAATGAATTCATTATAATCTCGTGCACTTTTAAGAAAAACTTACTCAAAATGCACTCATCACCATCATCATCATAGCCTCTTACTGCGTATCTCACCTCCACAACCCAATTACTGGGCAGTAATTGACTGGTTGTCAGACTTCTGCTCACTCGTAATGACAGACGATACCAAGGGTAAGCCCTTGGTATCGTCTGTCATGTCTGTCTCTTGGTATCGTCTCATGTGTCATGTCTGTCATCTTGCTGGCTATGTAATGGATGCTCACCCATCCACAGACTGACCTCGACAAGCATAAATTAATATTTGACGTTGCCTCGCTGAAAACTGACAATGTTGTTTAAATTACTTAACTTGAATCTTTCAAAGTACGACGTACACAAAAGATTAAAACTTAACTTTACCTGGAAAGTGTATCAAGCTTAGAAAACAGATTGTTATTCACTTTTGTTATGTTTTACAACTTCATTGTATAATTTCTGGAAATTAATTTAGCCAAGTATGTTAGTATAAGCTTACTTGATGTCAAGAAAGAAAAGTTTCTTTGCTAAACAAGTGACAATCGTTACAAAGTTTTCTCTTTCGATATTTCATTTTACACCTTTTATTGTTTTACGAGTAATTATGAGAGAGATTTTCTTATGTCGTTCATTAATTTTCAAACTTCGACTGCCTCGTAGGTTAAGTGGTCGTAAGCGTGACTGCTAAGCATGGGGTTTTGGGTTCGAGTCTCGGGTCGTGCAATGTGGTATTGAGATTTTAAGTTAGGAATTTCTCAGTAGCAGCCGGGATGACTGCCCGGATGATCGGATGATGGGACTTGAACATAACTGCTGACATGTGGGTGTACTGCAGGCACATCTCTGCGCAACCCTTCAGGGTATACATGCCTGATGATGTTATTTTCAAACGTCAGTCGAAGTTAAATAATTTAATTTATTCAGACATGTATTGTTTATTAATGTTTCAAATTCTAATAGATAGCAATAGGGTCCCTGAAATCAACAGCTGTGTCACAGAGACGCACCATAAGGGTTCCTCATTGACCATTTTGGTACGGAACCCTAATAACATTACCCAATCTGTAGATCTAAGCACATCCCAAAAACTTCAAAACTTAATAAGCACTAATAAAATATTGTCATATTAATCCTAACTAATATTATACACGAATGTGAATTAATTATTTGTTTACAATAGTACATAGGGTACCTTTTACCCAGAAAAAAATACTGAAGGATTGACAAAATTCCATTTACGCGAGTGAAGTCTCCGCAGCGGCTAGTATTCTCATAAAAATAATTAAGTCTCTCCTAGTGACTATACACATAATTACATTTTTGGCACCCAACGTCTAGGTTAAGATATGAGGGACTAGAATTTTAATTAAAATGAAAGGACTTTTGGTAATCTCTCGGGATTACTAAGGTCTAATAGGCACGCTAACGACAAAAGAACTGCTAAAATTATTGGATGAAATTCCTTCCTCCAAAACCTAGTGTTAGTGGATAATCTAAGATTCTGAGAAAATTCTCTTAAACTCCAAAACATGCGATTGCGCAGTGGCTAAGCGATTGGCTACTGCACCGCGTGTCGGGGGTTCGATTCCGCACGAAACAAATATTTCGTATGGCCTACAGGTAGTTGTTTCGGGTCTGGCTGTTTTTGATTGTGAACGCACCCACGTCATAAGAGAAATTCCTTGTGTGAGGCAACATTTTTTTTTTTAAGAAAAATGAAAGAAATGCTTATAGGAGAAATACGGCAAGCTTGTCTATTTGACAGACTTAGGAACTACATATGTGAAGCAACTAGGACTTCCCCCGTCACTTTGTTCGCGTAGATTTTGATTTGACGACCGATGTGGCGCGGCGGTCGAAGGTCCGCCTGCGACGCAAGAGGGCAACCTCTTGCGTCGCAGTTGCGTCGCGTCGGGTTCGATTCCCGCCTTGGGACAAATGTTTGTACGATCTACACATATTTGTTCCGGGTGTTCTGGGTATTTGCTATATATAATAAAAATATATATCTATGTAATGTATTGTATTACGTAAATCAGTCATCTAGTACCCATAACACAAGCTCTGCTTAGCTTGGGGCTAGATGATGCTGTGTGGATTGTCCAGCAATATTTATTTATTTATATTTATTTAGATTTCGACTTCCGCAACAACGTTGAACACAGGGAGTGTTGAAGTTTAAAAAATATACCCCCACCAACCCCGTTTATTTATTTATAGGCGAACCAACAGCTATAACAAACGTATAATAATTGCATTTGAAACATAAAGCCAATTACAGCTGCTCACGGATAAAAACAGAAAAAAAAGTATTCGAAATCTGAGGATCAATAACAAGCACGATTGAAATATACTCCCCATCAACCCCGTTTATTTATTTATTGTCTTCATTTTAGGAAAACCAACAGCTATAACAAATGTATAATAATTGCATATGAAATATAAAGCCAATTACAGGTGCCCACGGGTAAAAACAGAAAAAAGTATTCGAAATCTGAGGATCACTAACAAGCACGATAGAAAATATTGTAAATACAAGGTACAATAAGTAGTATGCACTTTAAAAAAAGAAGAATTTATCTTCACGTTTTTTCCTAAAATGAATACTACAAAATCCTAATGTGATAAAAAATTAGGCGGCGAATCAGCACTTTTGAACGTCAACATATACTTGTTAAGTATTATCCCCCAAAATGCCTAACCCTTCACCCTTCCTATTGCTGATTTGTGACGAGTAAAAGTGTTTTAAAACCCATTCCCAGAAATAAACATTTTATACTCGTGCAACTCGTGTGGATACGAGAGCTGAGAGCCTGACGGTTCCATCTATTACCAAATTAGTACTCATTGCGTAAATAAGTACTTGTGCCCGCATTGTCCAAGCAATAATAACTCATATCACAAGGAATATTTCGATTAGGTTCAATGGAGAGTTTTAATGGTTTTGGTTGAGTAGTCAATAAGGAGCCTTTACAATTTTCGTTCAAAAATATTCCGGATGTGTGAAAACCATATTTTTTAAGTATTAAATTTGAAAGTGCTCATTTTTGAATGAGCCAAGTGCCCGATGGATAAATAGTTGGTTTTGGATATGTATTATAATTATAATGAAGTTTAAAGGAATAAAACTCTTTCTTTTAACTCTACAGCTTAGTAGAATTTACAAATGCAGAACCCTACACAATTAGCACAATTATTAACACAATTAGCCGTTTCTTTTCGTTCTAAAACTAATAATTTTATTTAACAATTCGTTCCTGTTAGAGACATATCTAGAATCTTCCAACAAACTTACCACTGGTTCCGTAAGACAACATTGTAAAATATGACTATTCTTCTATTACCTGCGGAGCGGTCGAGTCGACAGTTCGCCCACAAACTTTTCTTAAGGCCAAACTGACACTACCTATCTCTTATATGAATTTGTTATTACAACGGTTTCTTCTGAACAAACAGCTTATTCAGTGTCTCCATTTGAATATGCTAACTTTGCATACTGGATTTGGTTTGTGTAGTTCTTGTTATGCTACTTTTACAAGTTGGCCCAACATGCGCCAATATTGGCAAAAGAATTTTATTATTACAACTATAAGTTCACGCAAATGATGGTAGGTCAATGTTTTGGAATTGGTAAAGTTTTCAACTAGCAATAATCGCACCTCGGGTTAACTTCATTGGCACAGAGGAGATCCCGGAATGGTCTCTTAAGAGGTAACGGTTCGCCTTCCATGTGCTTATGGTGATCACCGGGGTGGTTTTGGTGAGGTAAAAATCACACACTCCCGGGTCTTTTCCCCAAAAGTTCAGGTGCCTTTTGAAGGTTTCCCCCCCCAAATAAAAAAAAGAAGGTTTTTGATGTTTTAGTAATATTTTAAGAACTGTGGACTACATTGGCTTACGTTGGCCCAACGTGTAGGGACTTTACAGTAGTGGTTTTCCAATTGGCATTGATACGTTATCTCATATAATTCAGTGACCATAAGGTGCTGCTTCTCATGGTCATGGCTGACTGGGCATTTATTTATTCAGTACAGGAATCCTCAAATTTAACGTTTTTTTGTCTTCAACTCATCATCGACCATCATCTGTCTATCCTTTTCCTTGCCTTTTTCTTCGCTTCATTTGGGATCAGCTTCCAGCTTTATCAGCTGCAGCTGAATACCAGTGTTTACATTAATGGAAGCCCTTTCTACTACCTATCCGACCTCAAGAACCCATGGGTAACACGATACTGCTTGGCAAGACTGGTTGACAGACTCCCGGGTTACTGTTAAAGATCAACAAATGACAGCTAGGACTACCTACTCTTAGTTTTCTAGGGCACGGAGGTAATGCATGGTCACCCATCTAAGGACTCACCTCTGCAACTGCCTCTGCCCTCTGTAACCTTGAGGATGGGCCTTTATGGTTTACACTACTTTGCCGCGAGCTCATAAGATTTCCAATATAGTTTCAATATTTTCTTCCTAACCTTTTAGATAGGAATGTATGGTAAGATGCTCAAAGAATTGATACAAAGGATTTTCAAATAGACTCGTCAAATGTAACAGTGATTTTATTCCAAAGTATCCAGTTGTTGTTTGTTATATTCATGTAAATTGTGATTGTTACAATACTACTCAACGTATCTGACATTTTGTTTTTATCTCGATATTCACCTTGATTCTGAATATCAGATACAAATTGGTTGATTTCTTTTTTTCCGTTTCCTTTGTTGCAAAAGAGAACGCACTGACGGTTCCGTAGAATTACCTTTATTGCGTGGAATTGTTAACGATTGTGGGGTGTACAGAGTCTCAGCTTAAATCGAAATTGCTTGTACATTTTGTTTACTATTTGCATACGATTTGCTGAGCGTTCAAGCAGCGTCCTGTGATTGGCTTGCAGTTTACTTAGGTACTTATGTGTGAGTTTTGTGAGTCAGTTAAAAAAAATGTTCATGTTTGAATAGATTGGTAGGTAGGTAGGAATGTAGGCATTGAACATATCTTGCGTTAGCAATTTAGTTTTCAAACGTGTAAACAAATACCTGTTTTTGGACCTGTAAATTAAGCAAGCAGATAAATGCACCAAACAACCTCACAACCAGCGACATTTCTGACGCAATTTTGCTGAGCTCCTAATTATGATTATGTACCTATTTTGTTATTTTAAATAAATACATTACATTTGTAATGTATATTTGTTATTATACCCTGTTCTTGTTTAATTCCTAAATAGAATAATTATGTAAGCATTCCCGAAAGAAAAAAAAAAAGAACACGAACATTGAAAACAAAAAGCATTTAAAAATAAGCAGCTTACAATAAGTCGAAAACTAAGGCTTCAAACTCGATGGCCAACAAAAACCGACTAACTTCAAAGGTACTTTAACTTGTTCTTACACCAATATGGTTTCAATTTTCTCTTGTTTGAAAAATAAAAATAGCGGCTGCGATCGATAGCGCTCCCGGTGGCCACAATCGCTCGCCTCCAATTTGGCACATACTGTATTTTGATTTATAGCTACTCAGGTCATACTTTAAAATAGGTCACTGAATGCTTAAAGTAGACACGGGTTTGTATGGTCAACTGGCTGACACGATGATATTCCTTAAGCTTTAATTTCAAGCAAAACATGTAAGATCTCATATTGTATAATTAGATAACACCATGGTTTCCGTGGCTAAATAAAAACAGCCGCACAGGTTTATCGGAGATAAAGCTACGCTTGCCGAGGTCAGTCTGTGGATGGGTGACCATTCGTAACATATCGAGACTCATCCGTGCCTCGGAAAGCATGTTAAGCCGTTGGTCCCGGCTGTCATTTGAAGATCTTTGACAGTTGTTACAGGTAGTGAGAAGCTCAAAAGTCTGACAACCAGTCTTACCAAGGAGTATCGTGTTGCCCATCTCTGGGTTGTGGAGGTCAGATTGGCAATCGCTCCATGTAAAATACTGTTATTCAGGTGCATCCGGTTTAACTGGAATCCAACCCCAACATAGTTGATAAAAGGCTAGGCAGATGATGTGTTTACCATGTTTTTCGCAAATAAACATATTCTATTCTATTCTTAAACTTTTGAATTTAAGCTCACTCCATCGTCAACTTTGTCTCTGTCACCTCTGATCTAGACTAGAGTCAAGAGGAATCCCATCTCAAATAAAAAAACATTATCCGGTTGTTGTTTCTGTGGGCTCGAGGAAAATAATAACCGTTGACAAGGTCATTCCGTAGATGGGTGACCAACCATTACACACCGTGAACCCTCCGTGCTTCGGAAAACTTATTAAACTGTTGGTCCAACTGTCATTTGTAGGACAGTTGTTACGGGCTGTCAGATGACTGAGTATCTGATAACCAGTCCTACCTTGACCTGATCTGTCTTAAAAATAAATAAGAAAATATTTTTCGTTAACTTTAAAAATACAATGGCAATAAGCTCGCCCTTATCACATGGCACTTTCGCGTAACTGGCGAAATGTGGGTTTACAAATAGGTACGTCTGCCTATCCCTTCGGGGATCACAGGCGTGTTGTTTATGATTTAAAGTATACACAGGTCGGTATGTACTCACTAAGTTTTAATTTATTTTGATAAAGTTTTAGTCTCTATTATCACATGGCACTAAAAGTAACTTTATGGGCCAAACACAGGAGCTGAATTAAAAAATTTCAAAGCTAAAATTAAAACAGTAAAAACTTCCGTAATTAAAACCGGGTACCATTTAATTTATAATTACAATTTTATCATCGTCCGTCATAAAGCTATGCGAGTAAGGAGTAGAATATTAATTGAATTTTTTTTTAAACAATTTTGACAAGAGTTATTTAGAAACTTTATTTAAAAACGACTTCATCCGCGTGGAATTTAACAAAACTTTATGGTTTTTTTGTGCGGGGAACCCTAATTCTTGTTCTTAAGTAAAAGTAGCATACGTTACTCCTTAACACTTCGGCTATCTATCCCGTCAAAATTGGTCGAGCTATTTCGGAGATTACCTCAAACAAACAAATTGACATACAGACATAAAAAAAAAAAATTGGTATAGGTAACTACTGTATAAACTTTTATATGCATTTAGTAAACAGCTGTTCTTTTGACATTACCAGCAAAAACTTTAATTTTGTTTATTTTTATGTATATGTAGATAATGGTAAACTCTTTCACTCTTTGACAAGCATTCTTTGTAAGTATTATAACTTTATAGGTCGAAATCATTCGGCTGCCTCATTCTCACTCGCTACTGCTGAGCGTGAGGTCCTGGGTTCGATTTCCGAATCTGGCAAAGCACTATTAGGTTACTCCATCAGTAATTTCTCTGTAGCAGCCTGGAGTCCATATCTGTGCCTGGTTGATGGCATTAGGCTCGCCTACTATTAAATGGTACTTAAACATAACTACAAAAATATGATTGTACTGTAGGTACACTTCTGCCTAACCTTTAAGGAAAAACACGCGTGATGTTATGTTATTTCATTGGAAGTTACTGATGATAAGTATCTATGGCAGGCAGACTTTAGTCGCACAGTAAAACTTTTATCATTTTAGTACGGAACCCAAGACAAGATCAACATATCACTATTTCTACTACACATAGGAAACGTCAACACACAGCGTCTACACTCTTTGATTTTCCGACATATTGAAAGAAAGAAAGATACGTCAGTTCTTTTATCTTTCGTGGCGTTTTATTCCAACGTCTGTTTCAGCTTTTCTTTTGTTATACCGATACTAGAGTGTTACAAGCATATTTTTTCGTATGTTTTTCTGGGATTACATTTTTGGGTAAAATAGTTGTTGTTTATATATTTTTACCGTAATAACTGTCATACGTATGATTCAGGAAAGGTTTGATAAAGGTGAGTGTTATCAAAATTGACGAATAACGGTCCATTTGGACTTGTATTTTTATCCGTCCGTCCCAGAAGAAAGGTAACGTTTTTCGACGGTAATTACGTATGTAGATATGTTTATTTCTTTGGCACAACAACAAATCTCAAAAACCTATCAAAACAGGGCTGTTTTGATAGAATTTATGATGAGATATGTAAAGTTTTGTTTTGACACCTACAGTAAAACAAGATGGCGGCTGCCAATAAGTAATTGTCATTATATTATAACCAAACATTGTGTATGTGGTGTTAGCCTATTGAAGTGTGTGTATGACTTTATATTATTTAGTAAGTTTGCAGGAGTAGATTGATGTCTCATGTTATTGCTTATGCTGCGCTATGCATTACTTACATGCACTAATGTATTTTTTTTATTCAAAATACTACTCGTATGGGAACCGAGAACTTCGCCTTCTTGTTTTATACCCGAATTTTCTACATACATCTCACTATAAGTAGTTGTTACACTTAATAATGTAGGCGTAACAATTTAAGAAATTTTGAATGTGTTGTGTTGACAATTGTTGAATAACCAAAAAACAATTTAAAAAAATGTTTGTGATATCGTCGTATGGAGTATTAAAATAAGAGGTCTGATGGGGCGATTCCAAAAGTTATTTACAAGAAAAAAAAACAAGTACTTTTTTAAGATAAGAGAGTCATTTTTTATTTAAGTATTTTTTGACGACCGATGTGGAGCGGCGGGCGAAGGTCCGCCTGTAACACAGGAGGTTACGTGTACGATTCCCGCGATGGGACAAATGTTTGTACGATCTACAAAGATTTGTCCCGGGTGTTCTGGGCATTTGCTACGTTTAATAAAAAATATCTATCTATGTAATGTATTGTATTAAGTATATCAGTCATCTAGTACCCATAACACAAGCTCTGCTTAGCTTGGGGCTCGATGATGCTGTGTGGATTGTCCTGCATTATTTATTTATTTAAGATCATTTTCTCAGTTGTGGGCATCAAGACTGAGATTTTAGTAAAATCTTTTGAAAAATGTACTGAACAGTTGTCTTTTTTATAAGTTACAGTTTAGTAGCTCCATTTAAAATACTGGTATTCAGCTGCATCCGGTTAGACTGGAAGCCGAACCCCAAACATAGTTGGGCTAGGCTAGGCTTTTAGTATGTGATAAAATGAAATCATAATCATCATCTCACGATGATTGCATTTTATCACATACATATATTTATTTATTTAATACTTTTACAAATGTACAGAGGCGGACTTAATGCCATAGGCATTTTCTACCAGTCAACCTTTGGGTGATGTGGAGACAAACAGATACATATTTTTATATTGTACAATGCTGTATAGACTCATGAGTAGGTACTTTCATCTCATAAAATATTACCAATGATTAAAAAGTCACTCTGTGAAGAGAATAGTTATTTGTATATTTAGGTGCATAAAAGCTAACTAATCTTGAAATACCTATACGTTTTTACAACACCAATCTCACTAAAATAATGTTTTTCATAATTAAATTCAAACTAAGTTTGGCAATATAAGTTACCTTAGAACTTATTGGAAATATTGCTCATAGCGTTTACCGCTTCCTACACGAGTAATTAAGTTACCGCTTCCGAACTTGGTGAATTCAGTTACAAAAGTCACGCTAGATCGTTACTAAATATTATTTAGTTATGAGCACTTAATGTGTGTTAAGACTTTGGGCCTTAGATCCGTGCTGAATGGCAAGAATGCATGTTAAGTATGAGTCTTGGTTGTCCGGTGAACCTGTAATCCGGGGCAATGTGGCGCGGCGGGCGAAGGTCCGCCTGCGACGCAAGAGGTTGCGGGTTCGATTCCCGCCTTGGGACACATGTTTGTACGATCTACAAATATTTGTTCCGGGTGTTCTGGGTATTTCCTATGTATAATAAAAAAAACATCTATATATGTAGGTAATGTATTGTATTAAGTATATTAGTCATCTAGTACCCATAACACAAGCTCTGCTTAGCTTGGGGCTAGATGATGCTGTATGGATTGTCCAGCAATATTTATTTATTTAGAAAGCAGGTTCTCAAAGGAAGCTGCTTTCTAAGCACCGGTTTTCAGATAGAAAGCCTGGCGTTGTATTAAAGTCGTTACATGTAAGTTAGTCGTGTATACGAGTACATTACACAACGAAAGAGTTGTCGTTGTAAGTTCTAAGGGTTCTGTACCCAAAGTGTGTCAACGCCTCAACTAAGCCTCCGCAATCCGTCCGTCTGTCTGTCAACGAGCCGTGTCTGTATCTCATGATAAGTTAAAATTAAAAATAAAATAATTTTTATTAGTTTGGTACAAATCACGAGTATATTGCCGCTATAACAACAAATAACAAAAATTAAATTAAATTAATGAGACACAATAAGGGTTTTTTTTAAATTATGTAAGATCAGGTACGGAATCCTTCGTATGATAGAACAACTCGCAGTTTTTCGGTTTTATTTATTTTGAATTCCAAGCTGTTATGTAGTAGTTTTGTAAAATGAAACATAACATTGTAATTACAAAAAAAATATCTTTAAAACTATAAAACGTCCACAAGGTACCTTTCCTCGAAGACTGACACAAATGATGGCAAAAACCGTAGATAAAATCTAGTTTATCACAATATTAATCCAAGGTGTAAGCAATTAGTAAGGCGATCCAACCCTGGGTGAAAGCCCAAAATATTCGACTAATTAAGTCCATCCAAAAGTAAGTTTTCATGAAGCTATTTTAAAAAATTCAATGGAACGAGTTTTTTTGCTTAAAATTTAATTATAAACTTTTGATTTGCGATTTAACTTTGATTGCGTTGGCCAATTTTCATTACCGGGTTAATGAATCTGGTTAAAGGAATGTTCGGAGATTCATCTCATCTGCCTAGCGTTTTAAACTATATGGGACCGGCTTCCAGTCCAACTGGATGCTGCTGAATACCAGTAACATCAACATCCTAGTTACTGGTTAACACGACATTCTTTGGTAAGAAGTTTCTGCTGTATCGTGGGTGAGTTTACAAACATTGTAACTCATATACACAAACAGCCAGTCCTGGCTCAACTTGTAGGCAATTCAAATATTCTTTCCATACGAGAATAGAACACGCGACATTTAGCGCAGCAGCCAATCACTCAGCCACTGCGCAAACCGTGCTGCCAGATGTCAAACGTTCGGGCTTCTGACTACTCGTAACGACTTTCAAAGATCTATGAATGACATCCGTGACCAACTGCTTAGCGTGCTTTCCGAATCACGTAAAGACTCGATCTAAATACCATTAGTCTATAATTCTTTCGTTTAAACACTATAATACTCTTCTATGTAGATTAAATTGACATATTACATTTAAGTGTAAAATGTTTCTTTAACCAGTTTACAAAATAAATATCGTTTATGTTTTAATGTTTTCCTGTAGGTAGTCAATATAAGTGTGTGAAGATGTTAAGGTCTCTGTAATTTATATGTGAAAAAGAAGTCCTTTTATAATCACTCCTTCCAAGTGGTCTTTTAACGCCCTTTTTGTTGAGGTTAAATTAAAAAAATCAAGTTGGTAGCATTACTTGTCCCTAAAAGACAGATCGCTTTTATTATATCGTACGATAACGGTTGCCAAATTAGGTAAATCAGTAACTTACAGCACAAGTTATCGACTCCTACTTGAAACTAAATTTATTACCCGCTGAACGTTACATTACACAAAACGTCTGGATCTAGTTACAAACAAATCCTAAACTACCAGTTGAAACTGTAACAATATCAGAACTAAGTTTCTAAAATGGTGTTTCATTCGAACTATTTCAAGCGTTACACACGTCTGTCGTCCTTGCTACGAAATGTACAAACTTTAGTCTTGTGGGTGCACTATGGAACCATAAACAGATGCAAATTTACATTGGGATTTTTACACATAAATATTCATACTTAATATCACGCCAGTACACCCTGAAGGGCTAGACAGAGGTGCATATAATGTTATAGTTACAAATCGCCAGTTTTTAGTCCCATGTAATGGGAGGCGAGATTATTGTCATCAACCCGGCACAAATCCAGTCTCCGGGCTGCTACTGACAAATTCTACATGAATATAATCGAATACGACGTTTGACGACCTATGTGGCGTAGCAGGCAAAGGTCCGCCTGCGACGCAGGAGGTTGCGGGTTCGATTCCCGCCTTGGGACCAAATCTACAAAGATTTGTTCCAGGTGTTCTGGGTATTTGCTATGTATAATTAAAAATATATATCTATGTAATGTATTGTATTAAGTATATCAGTCATTTAGTACCCATAACACAAGCTCTGCTTAGCTTGGGGCTAGATGATGCTGTGTGGGTTGTCCAGCATTATTTATTAATTTATTTATTTAATGACACATTACATCACCTGGGAAACGTACTCAGGACCTCAAACTTAGCAGTAGCGCTTACAACAACGAGGCAGAAAATAGACAAAATATCTTGAAACTCCCAAAATGTACATATCCTTCAGAACCACAAACAAACACAAATAATATTAGATAATATTTCACCCGTATAAAACATTCGCGCGCTGTTTAGCGTCGGTCGCGAATGGTCTCATCTAGTCCCAGGAGTGTTGTAAAACGAGATTCACTGAGTGCCGCTTCGTGCAACTTTTGTCGCATCCGTGTTTTGTTTCGTTGAGTATCGAAGTTGTAGAAGTGGGTCGTTACGACTGTTAAAAGGTCTGACCTGGTGCGTTTGTTATTGTTGGTATTGGAAGATAGTAAGGTCTTTAGAATACCTTGCAAGTAGGTACATAACATACATTAGCGTGCAAAATAAACAGCCCTTTCACTGTGCACTGGGCAGGTGTACACCTGCGCAGAAACAGGAAATAGTTGTTATTACTCGTATTTATATATGAAAACGCAGGACGGCCTTCATCAGAATTATTCATCGTGCAGCGTGGGTATGGTGGTAATTAAAAGCGTTGTATTAGAAACTTAAACGAGTTTACTTGAAATAATACTAAAATTACGTAACAATAATCACTTAGCTTTAATTAACACTCAATCACTTCAAAATGTATTTTGATTAAGACGATGGATAGCGATTCGTCGAAAACGTGGTGCGCTTGCGACCGCTCTATCGGATCTGCCGTACCAAGATGGCCGCCCCGCTACCATCGACTCGACGCTCCGCTAGAGTGACAGTGACTCGCTGTCATTCTTGACTTTGGCATCCTAATGTGCGCCGACACGGCCAGACTGACATACGACCGTCCTCGGGCGTTATTGTATTCCTAGAACAAACAATGCTTAATCACCAAGACGTCCGCTCGTCCATCCTGCTACAGGACTTCACATGGGTTTTCGATTGTACCGTCAAACACAGAGTCAATCACAATTAGACATTGGAATGAACAAGTGCATCCCTTCAACCAGCCCGTAATGGATCTGGCTCGGACGACACTATCCCCATCGACTTGTCAACCAACAGCAACACATCTGGACCGGACGAGTGCATCCCTCCAACCAACCCTTTATTGGGTGTGGCCCGGACGACACTGTCCCTCCGACCAGGATAGACTATAAGGATATTACTTCTGGATCGGACGAGTGCATCCCTTCAACCAACCCTACTGGGTATGGCCCGGACGACACTGTCACTCCGACCAGGATAGACTATAAGGGTATAACTTCTAAATCGGACGAGTGCATCCCTTCAACCAACCCCACTGGGTGTGGCTCGGACGACACTCTCCTTTCGGCCAGACAAATTCTGGATTGAATAATGCTTACAATAACCAACAGACTCATACAAGACATAAAACATACCTATGATTGCGGAATATCCTGTTCATCCCAAATTTCGATTTCGGCATCTACGTCCCATGTCTCGGGATCAGAGTGTGCACTGAGAGTGTCTGAATTACCGGTAATAGTAGAAGAGCCGGCGGTTATAGTGTCAGAGCATGCAGTCAAGGTTTCATTGTCATTCGTGGGTAACAAGTCATTCCCAGCATATATATCTTCTGGCGCCGACTCGGCCTCATCATAATTCAAAAGGTTAGAAGCGATTTCGAGCAAACCCTCGTGTCCGTGAGGTACTGAGCGTAAATTCTCGTGGGCATACTTATAAATTCGATGAGAACTACCTAATCTTTTTAATTCGTACCGATCGTTATTTAGTACCTCCGTTATAACAAATGGACCCTTAAACTTTCTGTCCAATTTTGTCTGGTTTCGTTCACTGCTTTTGAGGAAAACGTAATCACCTTTTGAAAAAGCTTTAATTTTTGCACGGCCTTGATTAAATCGTTTAATTTCGTTTTCTGCTGCCTTTTGGACATTAGCAGATGCGTCATTCCGCACAACATCGAGGTTAAGACGTTCTGGTTGACCATGGGCTTCTGAGTTTAGCTTCGACATACCTAACGACTGAGCACGAATACCTAACATAAGTTCTGTAGGGGAATACTTGGTTGCGGATGATCGGGTGCTGTTAATCGCGAGTTGAATATTTCCTATTTCATCTCGCCACGTCTTATTCGGGTCGTTTTCAACAATGGTTAACAGGCTTTTGAGGGTCCGCATAACCCTCTCGACCTGGCCATTAGCCCGGCTAGAGCCAGTCGCAATTAAATGGAGATCTATCTTATGTTCGCCGCAAAAATTCTTAAAATCGGAACTTACGTAACAACGACCCTGATCTGCTATGATCCGTTTAGGCGCACCAAAAAGATAGACTGCTTTCTGCAACGCGTGTACCGCGCTCCTAGCATCAAGAGAAGCAGTATGCTCTAGTAAAATGTACTTAGTAAAACCGTCGATAATCACCGAACAGTATTCTTTCCGATCACTTTTCCCACTAAGCTTTCCCGTAAAATCAATATGTATTGTGTGCCATGGTACCGAAGCTTTGGGGATCGGGTGAAGCTGAACGGGTTGAGCTCCAGATGGACCCTTTGATGCTTTGCAAATAATGCACGAGTCAATAAATTTACGCACACATTTTGACATTTCGGGGAACCAATACTGCTCATAGAGTTTATCTAAAGTTTTATCCTTTCCTAAATGTTGTAACTCATTATGAACATGGTTTATTAGTGTCCAAATCAAAGAACGGGGAACTACTGGCAACCAGGAGACTGTTTTATTGCGAACGATTTTCCTATATAGGATACTATCTCTTACATCATACGTTTGAGCTACAGTATCGGGAAAACTATTGCTGTCGTGCTTTAAGATAAGGTCTTGTATTTCGCTATCGCGCTTTTGTTCGACCGAAAGCCAATCTTGATATAATTCGACATACTGAACTTGCTGTGTCAGCGGCCTCCCGCAAGGTCTACCACCGTCATTAACATCAGGAAGAGGATTACGCGAGAAATAATCCGCGTGCTCCATTCCGCGACCTTCACGATAGATAATTTCGAAGTCATAAGCTTGCAAGATAGCCCACCATCTGTGGACGCGAGGAGTGAGATCTTTTTTTGATTTGGATGCCTTGAGCGAATTACAATCCGTATAAACCTCGAAATGACGACCGTAAAGATAATGGCGAAAGTGCTCGACCGCTCGTACAACTGCCAACGTCTCCAGTTCGTACGAGTGGTATCGAGACTCAACATCCGAGGTTCGACGACTATAATACTCCACGACGTGCGGTGTATTATCTATCCGTTGTATGAGAATCGCTCCGTATCCATCAGAGCTAGCATCGGTGTGCAACTGTACTGGCAATTCCGGGTCAAAAATAGTTAAAACTGGCTCAGATGTGAGTATGCGTATTACGTCGTTTCGTATTTCTTCATGCTTTTGAGCCCATGTAATAGGTCCTCTTAGCTTTGTTAGAGGGTATAATGGTCCCACGATACGTGTGAAATTAGGAATGAATTTTCTAAAATACGAGGCTAACCCCAGGAACTGTTGAACCTGGGTAGCAGTTTTTGGTTGAGGGGCATCTACTAGTGCTTGTATTTTCCGAGAGTTAGGTCTAACCTCGCCAGATTGAAGGGAATATCCTAGATATTCTATTCTTTCGGTCATAAATTTACATTTTCGGAGGTTGAATGTAAATCCAGCCTCCGTTAAGGCACTTAAACTATCATCTAGACGCTGCAAACCTTCAGTGATGCCAGTCGAGTAGCACAAAACGTCATCCATATAAATGAGTGGTTTGTCTTTTAAGTGATTCAAAGCCCTAGTTATGCATCTCTGATATACTGAGGGAGCGTTCCGCAACCCGAAGGGCATAGCAAGATACTCGTATTGCCCCTCAGGTGTAACGAATGCGGTCTTTTCTATGGAATCAGGGTGCACCAAAATTTGGTGGAACCCTGACGCCATATCGAGGGAGGAAAAATAGTTAGCCCCAGCAAGCTGATCTATCTGCTCCTCAATACGTGGCAGAGGGTAGTGTTCGGGTCGCGTATTGGAATTTAATTCTCGATAGTCCACACACATCCTATACGAGTTGTCCTTTTTCTCGACTAATAGTATTGGACTAGCAAACGGGGAAGAGCTTTCGCGAATTACCCCAGCGTCAAGTAATTCCCGAACCTTTTCCCTGACTATAAGTTTTTCCGCCGGCGCTAGACGATAAGGGCATCGTTGTACGGTTTTGTGAAGATCTATTAAATTAATTTGACATTCCCCTGTCGTTACTCTACGGGAGGGAACACCTTCGGTAAAATAATCAGAATATTTGTTTAAGATCGATATTAGCACGTCCCTATTCTGTCCTAGCAAATCCGTGTTGATCTTAGTAAAATCCGGCTTATTTGGTTTTAAATCACAAAAGTGGCTGGTTTTCTTAGAAAAAAACATGAGATTATCATTATCGATTTTAACACACAAGCCTTGATCAAAAATATCCCTCCCGACTATGATCGGATCAGAAATAAGCCTCTCAGGAACTACGTGAAAACTCAAATTAACTGGAAGTTTATCAATGACCACATCGCTTTGGATTTGAGTGGTACATTGAATATCTTCACCGCCTATGCCACTCAGGTAAACGAGGTTCTTACGCACAGTACCCGCAAGTTTGTCACAAAAGCTTTCCTTTAGAAGGGAACATGATGATCCACTATCAAATAAGAAAGGAACTCGCTCACCAGAAGATGTCTCCAAGATGCTCCTGGAGGGGCGGTGTTGACACTGATGGACCTCCTTGACTGCAGCTTCACTGCCGTTCTTCTTGTCTGGACACACAGTCGCCACGTGCCCAGGCTGACCACACTTGTAGCAGGTCGGGGTCGTCCTTTTCTCCACGTATCGCGATGAACTCGAAGTATCTTGCGTCTTCGTTCCAGTTTCGTCTCGACGTTTTCTACAATCGGCGATACGGTGTCCGGTTAACCCACAGTAATGACATTTTCCGGTAAATTTCTCCATCATACGAGCACGTTTTGCTTCATGTTCTTGGACTTCGGTATCCATGCGTCGCTTAAGTGATATTCCGCCAAGTACTCGAAATAGCTGAGCTCGAGTCGTTATTGTTTGTGCGTTTAACTCGCGACGTATCAAGCTGTCCTTTTGACATAACACGGATATCACAAAACCAGTAATTACCTTCTCAGGCATCATACTTTCAGGTATTCGTTCGATGAGATTCCATAACCGAAGAGCAGATTCAGACGCAGTCTCTTTAGCGCCTATTTGGAACCGTAACACTTCATCAAAATAGTCTTGCAGAAGTTTAGGTTTTGAAAATCTTGCAATTAATATTTCTTTAACTGATTCCCATGTAATAGTGTCTAAATTAAGCTTCGTCAAACACGCTGCTGCACTACCTTTCAGCGCCTCCGTCAACGCCATCAGTAAATTAACACCTTCCAGATTTTTATTTTGCACAATGAAATCAGTCACTTTACACCAGCCATCAATGTCCGAGTCGGGCTCCTCCGGGTCAAACTTCAAAAGAATTGTACGATTTGTACTCAGCTGCGGTGTTTGTTGGGCTGCCAAAACTCGAGAAAGCAACGCTTCCATGCTGCTTAATAGCTTCTCAGCAGTTCTAGAATCCGATTGCTTTGCTTCATTCTGATTTCCATCGGATCCCACTTCTGATGAAAACGCAGGACGGCCTTCATCAGAATTATTCATCGTGCAGCGTGGGTATGGTGGTAATTAAAAGCGTTGTATTAGAAACTTAAACGAGTTTACTTGAAATAATACTAAAATTACGTAACAATAATCACTTAGCTTTAATTAACACTCAATCACTTCAAAATGTATTTTGATTAAGACGATGGATAGCGATTCGTCGAAAACGTGGTGCGCTTGCGACCGCTCTATCGGATCTGCCGTACCAAGATGGCCGCCCCGCTACCATCGACTCGACGCTCCGCTAGAGTGACAGTGACTCGCTGTCATTCTTGACTTTGGCATCCTAATGTGCGCCGACATATATACTAACAAATTACTAACACCTTGTTATTTTTGTGTGTACTACTAACAACTCTACTAATGCTATCTTTGTAAAAACATATAGACGTATGTCTGAAATAAAGTTATATTATAATTATTATTATATAAGAATGGAGCTGTATACCCCGCAGCTGCAATGATGGTAGATGAGATTGATGATGATATAATCAATGAGGGGTAATGAGAGAGACATCTTAATCATCATTCTCCTGCAGACAGACAGAGAGAGCAAAATCCGACCTTGAAGAAGAGAGAGAGAGGAATAGAGTTATTGACTCTCTGCTCCTGCACAGCAGTGCTCTTTTGTCTAGTTACCATAAGAAAACTTAAATTATGTACTATTTATGAGTAATCAGAGTATGAGCGACGATGGATGGATTGTGTGAAAGATTAAAAGGCAAGAAAGGAGGTAAGTATTAAGACAGTAACTATAAATGTATGGAGGAAGAAGACATGCTGCGCCGACCCCAAATAAATTGGGATAAGGGCAGAAGGATTTTGGTGCTAATGGAGTACTAGTAGTTAGAAAAGTTTTGAGTATGATTGTAGATGTTCACAAAAGTAGAGACCTACGAAACGATGGATCGATTGTGTGAATGTGTGGCTAGAAAGGAGATGAAAAATTACAGCAAAAGCGATAAATAAATGAATAATGCTGGACAATCCACACAGCATCATCTGTCCCCAAGCTCAGCAGAGCATATGTTATGGGTACTAGATGACTGATATACTTAATACAACACATATATAGATATTTTTTATTATACATAGCAAGTACCCAGAACACCCGGAACAAATCTTTGTAGATCGTACAAACATTTTTCCCCAGGCGGGAATCGAACCCGCTGCGCCATATTGGTGAATGAATAAATGAATGAAAAGATATATGGAAATAAAATTATAGATAACAAAAACAACCAAACGTCATTTTAATTACTTATTAATCTAACTTACAACTACCATAACAGGATTACAACTTGAAACGAGTAAGTAAAGATTCCACAGATAAATAAATCTCTCGTTCCTAAGTCAGAAATTACAAATGTTTTTCTTCCATCCGGATAAACGAAGCAAAGTTTCCGTAACGGTCGGTAATCCGTAAGCGCGATTTACTAACATCAGTTACCCACTTTGTGAGTTCAACCGAGTCGATGTCTGCTTACAGCGGTATTTGCTTTAACTAAATCTAATCTAAACTAGTTTCATAAAGTGGATAGATTTGTTTGTTTGTATACACGCATACATAAAGTCACGCCTTTTTGCCATAGGGGCAGGCAGAGACTACAGAACGCCATCTGCTAAGATCCTTAGTTATTTAGTTTGCTTTTTTTTTAAACGTTGTTCCTGCCACTAGGAATTTCTCCTGCATCGTGATTACGGTTACAAACATTCAAACTCACATACACAAACAGTCGGAACAGGAACAGGATGACACGGTTGGCGCAGTGGTTGAGTCATCGGCTGCTGCTCCGCGTGTTGTGGGTTCGATCCCCGCACGGAACAAATATTTGTATGACCTACAGGTAGTTTTTCCGGGTCTGACTGTTTGTGTATGTGAGATTAAATGTTTGTAAACGCACCCACGATACAGGAGAAATTCCTAGTGTGGGGCAACGATAAAAAAAAAACTACCTGGTAGGCCATACAAATGTTTGTTCCGAGCGGGAATCCGTGTCGTCAAAAAAAGGCGTGAATTTATGTATAAAAAAATATATGTATGTAATGTCCTCAATAATCCTCCAATTTAATACAACAGACAGTTTTAATCTGTAGTAACAAAATATTAAAAAAGTCTCTTCAGTTTGGCAGCTAGCCAAACACTTGTGTACCCGTATTGCAATACTTACTCTTTGCACTGACATACTTGAACAAGTTACAGAGTGATTTATTTCCTCACTGATGGCAGTTAGGGGGTATGAGGAACAGGGTATAAACTTCCTAATATACCGTTGAAAAGGGAGGATCCTCCACACGGGTGTTGTGTCTGGTGAGCTACTGCCCGACAGTTGATGTCGGATCTTGTATATACATATGTTTTATCCCTTGTATAACTTGAATATGGCGATGCAGGATACGTTTGTATGTGGCGAGATAGATGTCACTACATCAGCTTCATGGATATATATATGTATTGTAATGTACTTAACGTTCTTAACTAAATATTTATTGTCGTAATTTTTTATGGATTTCGAATAATTTATTTAATCCCGAAGTTTGGATTCGTTCCCGGTTGATGCCAATAGGCTCGCAACCTTTTACATGGGACTTAAACATATCTGGTGAGATGTGGGTGTACCATAGATACACATGTATCTATGATACATAAATGTTATGTTGTTACATTTATAGATTTTGCCACGTTTGTGTCAGAAATGGTCGTAAGCGGTACTGCTGAACTGCGGTGCTGGGTTCGATTCCCGAAGCAGGCTACCTGTCATTGGATTTTCTATCTTGAATTTCTCAGTAGCAGCCCGGAGTTAGCATTTGCGCACGGTTGATGACAATAGGCTCGCTCCTATAACACGGGACTGAAAATTAACTGAAGAAATGTGGGTACCTCTGCCTAACCTTTTGGGATCCAAAGGCGTGATGTTATGTACATGATATAATACCACTTATTTCATTGTGAGTTGTTAAAATGATTATAAATATACCCAATACTTTATATTGTGACTAAAATCAAAGGAATATACAATTCTAATTGACTCTTAAACTTATTGTAACAAGAATTACGTTCAATGAATAAATTAATGTGATATAATTCACATTTCTCTTCTTGTAATATGAAATTCTAAAATCCTTAATATTTTGAGAGAGGAAGCTTGTGAATTCTGTTAATCAAGGCAATCTCGTGAAACGTTACTGTCAAAATATCAACGTAATCAGAGTCTATAAATAATGTATACTGTCTTTTGAAATGGGACTGACATGGTGAAAATGATCGTGAAAACAAAAGAAATGGCTTGTTCCATTTCTCATTTAAAAATAGATCTAACTATCGTGGGACTTAAAAAAACATACTTGATGAAAATGTGGGTGTACTCTTCTGCCCAGCTCTTCGGGGAATACAGGCTTGATGTTTTGGTATGTTATTCTATTTATCGTGGCGTAGCCGATAAATATTTTTAATTCTTGCAACTTAGTTCATTGTCCTTATTTCTATTACAATAAAGTTGAATAACCATCAAAGAAATTTGGCACATTCCAAAATCCAGCTTTTAACGACACATTGAGATAGCTTGATGTGCCAAAATCCAGTTTTTTACTTGAAAGTGGATCAAAAAATCACGTCCAAAAGTACTTCTTAGTCACACAACCCTCACCCATCCGTTATCTTCACAACACGTTGATTTATTACTGTTTACTTGAGGCAATAATAACATCATACACATAGGAATATGTTGGCAACTTTTTGCCACTTTCCCAAGTAAAATGGAGATGGGAACTTTTCACGGTTGCTTCAGAATAACTTAAACAAGAATGGTAAGATTTATTTGTAAAATTGAACCTGCCTCAAGTATACCCACATTTTGTTAGTTATATTGAAATCTCAATGTAGAGACGAGCCTATTACCATCAACTAGGCACATATCTAGATTCTAGGCTAGTATAGACGGAAAACCTAATAACACTTTGACCGAACCGGGAATCGAATCGAAGACCTCATGCTTAACAGTAACACTTACGACCAACGAGGCACCAAAAGAAAAGGATTTTTTTTCTTTTTACAATGTAAAATGACTTAATTTAGTAATAATAAGCTAGCAAGCAAGGGTAGCAAGGATTCCACAAGAATGTGGTAAGAATCAGAATAATTTATTTGTTAAACATCAGTAAGGATCATATAAATAAATCAAAAATCAAAATCAAAATTCATTTATTCAAATTAGGCTGAGAATCAGCACTTTTTGAACGTCAAAGACGTTTACATAAGACAGTCCCCCAAAACGCCCACCCTTCACCACTTCCTAGTGTTGAAGGGTGGGCGGGATTTGCTGGGAAGAAGAAGTGGAGGAACAAACTCCCCAGCAACACGTCTGTCTGATAGGTTTGAAGAACCTGAAGCTATACAACACATTATGTCAAAAATAATAATTATGTCAATCATCTTTATACGTCATTCAATTAAATAATTTGCTACATGTTAGCTAGCACACACCAATATGCCAAAATAAATAAATAAAAAGTTATATATACCAAAATCGACAATTAACTCAAGCAAAGCCTGCTAAACTGAATACATAAAAAACCTCCAAGGCAGTCCAAGGGCGTGCCCGCTGACATGTGCAATGCTGAATTATATCAATACAACTCATTCATACAATGTAATGAGAGGATCATGTCAATAACATAAAAATAAGGATAGTAGAAGAAACATACACAAAAATAAAGAACTATTAAACAGTAAAAGAACATAGTAACAACAAAGCGTTGCCTGCGTTCAACAAAGCGACCAACTATTCTTGTCTTCTAAATAGTCGTTGATCGAATAATATGCTTTAGAACAAAGGTTTGATTTAACTTTAGCTTTAAACGCGTTAAAAGGTCAATCCAGCAAAGAATGAGGTAGCATGTTATAAAAGCGGATACCGAGCTCCACAAATGAGCTCTGGACCTTACGAAGCCGGTGGAAAGGAGCGTACAGTTTGTGCTTATTTCTGGTATTAAAATTGTGGATGTCACTGTTTTTAGTGTACATATGTATATTTTGCCTAATGTATATTATGTTGGCAAAAATAAATTGAGAAGCCACTGTGAGAATACCAATCTCTTTAAATAGATCTCTTAAGGAGACTCTGGGCCCTAATTGGTATATTGCACGAACAGCTCGTTTTTGTAGCACAAATATATTTTGAATATCTGCAGCTTTGCCCCATAACAGCATACCGTAAGACATTACGCTGTGAAAATAACTAAAATAGACTAACCGAGCTGTGTCCACGTCAGTGTATTGTCTCACTTTCCTGACAGCGTAGGCGGCAGAGCTGAGTCTCCCTGCTAGGGTTGATATATGAGGGCCCCACTGCAGTTTGGCATCCACTGTTATGCCCAAAAAGACTGCAGAGTCCACCGTATCAAGCACCTCACCACCAATGCTTATATTCGGTCCAAGATTTCTAACATTAGGTAAGGCGAACTTTATACATTTCGTTTTCTTGGCATTAAGAACTAGGTTATTTGTCGTAAACCAATCCGTGACCATTGAAAGTGCACAGTTAACATTATCAAAATCTTGTCTATTCCGTTCTACTTTAAATATGAGAGAGGTATCATCTGCAAACAACACAACATCACAGATACCGTTTACATAGAATGGAAAGTCGTTAATATAGACCAAAAATAAGAATGGACCCAGTATTGAACCTTGAGGTACACCTAATAGAACTGGTAGCCCGGAAGATTTCACACCATTTACATCTACACATTGAAGTTTATTAAGTAAATATGAATCTATTACGTTAAGAGCTTCGTTTTGGACACCGTAATGAACTAGTTTACGCTTAAGTGTGTCATGAAGTACGCAATCAAAAGCTTTTGAGAGATCACAGAAAACCCCTATTGCATTTTGCGAGTTCTCCCATGCATTAAATACGTGTTTCAACAAAGCGACACCCGCATCAGTAGTTGAACGACCTTTCGTAAAGCCATACTGTTCGGTATGGAGGAGGCTATTTAAATTGAAGTGTCTGTTGAAGTGGCAACTGCTTGAGTATTAATTTTTCAAATATTTTGCTGAAGGCAGGTAAGATAGAAATAGGCCTGAAATTGCCAATGTCATTTCTGTTACCTGATTTAAACAGTGGAATGACTTTACTATTTTTCATGAGGTCAGGGAAAGTACCTAAATCAATGCATCTATTGAAAGTAATGGCAAGATAGGGGGCTACGATGTCTATTATAGTATTCAAAAGTTTAATGGAGATGCCCCAGTAATCACCAGTGTTTTTAGACTTAAGAGAGTTACATAAATACATTTACTATATCACGTGGTGTTACATGTTCGAAACTAAATAAGCGGCTACATTTAGGTACGCTAGTGAGTAAAAGATTCTCAGCTTTAGACGGGGATGAATTTAAGGAGCGAGTCGTGGTTATAGGTATATTGGCAAAAAACTCATTGAAGGCCTGAGCTACGTCAGCCACGTTACTAACTAATTTATTGTCGACAATAATCTCAAGTTGATTTACTTGTTTTACTGATTTACCCGTTTCATTGTTAATCATTTTCCAAGTAGCTTTTACTTTGTTAGTAGATTTTTTAATTGTTTCGCTTAAAAATTTAGATTTAGCCGTCATGCAAATCTTTTTAAATAATTTCGAATAATTTTTGACATACTCTAGAAAGGGAGTATCAAACCTGTATCTTTTTAAACCATATAACTCGTATAGTTTTTTTTTTTTTTTTTTGTAGTGGGCATCTCGCAGTTTATCCTTTAGGGATATTTACTGCTCAACCGAACTTTCCTGTGGGGGGCTTAATTAAAATTAAGGCCTCCAGCCAGGCATAAAAACTTATAAGCTAAGTGACTATCGCTAAGGGCACCCCCTGCGGGGTACGAACCTCGGCTTAGGACGTCGCTGAAGAGGACAGCAAGGGACAGGCTGGATCTGATTGTACTCGTATAGTCTCGCTCTACTTTTATAAATACCAGGAGTAGCCCATTGGTTGAATCCAACGGAGGTACCCGAAACGTTAAAGGTTTTAGTCTTGAAAGCGGATTGGTACTCCGAGTGAACAACTTCAAAAAGGGCTTCATATATTCCATTTGGATTCTCGTTTTCTACTAATGCAGGTGTAATTTTTAGAGCTACATTATCTTTAAACTTGTTGCAACGACTAGTTGTATACGGCCTACATTCCATTTTATGTGGTGTTTTACGTAATGGCATAGGAAAGCCAGCTAACAATCCACAGTGGTCCGACGTTAAGTTACTTAACACTAATTTATTTACGGCATCACACTAAATATATTATCTAGACAAGTCGAAGAATCTAGACAAGTCGAAGAATAGTAAAGGTTCTTGCTATATGTTGCCGTGACTGACATACAAATTAAAAATGACAACTGAAATAAAAAAAATACAAACATAACATGTCAATTAAAATAAAAGGATCACAAATAAGAAATGCCAATAAAATTTTAAAAAATACGAACTATTTATTGCAAACTACTTCAATAATTAAAACCATACACTATACTTAAAATATAAAAGCCTATACTATAGCCTAACCTATCTACTAATGTATTGTGTGCTTTAATTTATAATATTGCATCTAACACTGTTTATCTTTGCATCACCCAAAGATTGAGTTTTTATTTTATTTTATTAAAAACGTTGCCCCACACTAGGAATTTCTCCTGTATCGTGGGTGCGTTTACACACATTTAAACTCACATACACAAACAGCCAAACCCGGCACAATTACCTGTAGGTCATACAAATATTTGTTCCGTGCGGGGATCGAACCCACAACACGCTGCGCAACAGCCGATGGCTCAACCACTGCGCCAACCGTGTCGTCTAAAATACCTGTAGCATTAAGTCTGCCTCTGTACATAAGTGTGCATGAAATATTAAATAAATAAATAACTGACTGAAATCTAATATCATTTGAATGAAATTTTCGTGTACCACTGTTTATAAGAAGTCGGTTAGAAATAAGCACACAATACAAATTGATATTCAGCACAGACTCCGCACAAGATTTTTCTTATGAATTTTTAATATTTCCACATCATAACCGCACCAATAACAATGGGCTCTGTTCTGAATTTTAATGTTACAATATAAGGTAAGGTACCCTAGAAAAACATATTTTATTTACTTATAAAATAATATATTTAAGCTTTTAAAAGATTTGACAAATCTAAGAAATATGTGGGTTAGAACCAAAATTATATTAGTTGCATTTGTTTTATTTCTTTAAAGTCATACAATCCATGAAGAAATAAAATAAATAATCACAGGGCACCGAGAAATTCATCCGCATCACTGTCAATAGGAAAAATGCCCAGAAGACTGTCAGAATTGCCACGTTAAATGGCAATTATGCCAGCCTTCTGCAATTCATTGGCCAAAACTAGGGCCAGCCTTCTGGTCACGTGAAGAGTCGACCAATGTGTTAATAAAAAATAATTCAAAAAATACCACTTTAGCATTACAACAATAATCAATTGGCAATTGACTGCCTCGTTGGTCTAGTGGTCTTACGCGCAACTACTCAGCGTGAGGTCCTGGGTTCGATTCCGAAGTCACGTTATTGAATTTTACCCCGGAGGCTGGCTCCAGGCTGATTTCACAATAGCAGCCTGGAGCCTGGATTTGTGCCCGGTTGATGGCGAAAGACTCGCCTCCTATTCCATGGGACGTTAACATAACTGGCGAAATGTGGGTGTTACTGTTAGTGCATCTCTGCCAAACCCTTCGGGGAATATAGGCGTGATGTTATGTTATGTGACAGTTACAGACAAATAAACCAAAATAATACCCACATACCATTACGCCAATAAACAGCCCGAACATAAATGAGGTTCATATTTCCTGAAAAGGCTTCTTCAGTACTTCAAGTCATATTTTTGAATTATTGAACAAACGTGTAAAAGAATCCTTTTTACAAACGTGTATAAAGGATTTACTTCCAGAAATAAAAACATTTTCATTTTATTTGGTAACTCACTACTTATTTACTACCTACTAATTATAATACTAACATCACTGGATTAAAGTTCAAATATGAAATTCTTTAGGCATATAAAACACGGCAACTGTCCGTCGCGGCCATATTTTATTTATTCTCTGATCCCTCAAATACTACCATATCAATATTTAATGGAACAAGACACTCGCCCCATGGGAAACGGGATAAGGAAGGAAAAAATTATGAACTATCCCCTGTTTTAACAGTAAAAATACTGCAAGAAATGTTTCTTTTGCGAAATCTCGGTGTATCTGAAGAAGTGCGCCTGCACCTCTTCTCCTCCTCACCTTGTTCACCTCTTCCTAAGGTAATACAGACGTGACGTCACGTTAAAATAAGTCTAAGGTACTGAACAGACAATGGGCTCATCAAAAGGCTCAAGGTCACCCAAAGGGCAATGGGATACTTGGAGTTTCTCTGCAGGATTTAATCAGAAATGAAAGGATTCCCAAGAGAACCGAAGTAACTTTCATATCCTGAAGAATTTCCAAATTCAAGTGGCCAGGGCGCGGGAAATTGCTTGCACAACCAATGGCTGTTAGGGCGGAAAGATACCTAAAGGTAGCTAGGTAGCGGAGGGCTCTACGTACCGGAAGTTGGAGCGTCGGTAGGCTCCCCACAAGGTGGACCGACAATCTGGTGAAGATCGCAGGAAGCCGATGAATGAGGGAAGGAGGGAGGGTTGTTGTGGAAAACTTAAGGGTGGTGAAGATGATGAAGAATAAATAAATAATGCTGGATAATCCACACAACATCATTTAGCCCCAAGCTAAGCAGAGCTTGTGTTTTGGGTACTAGATGACTGATATACTTAACACAATACATTACATAAAACAAAAATATCTATATAAGATATTTTTATTATACATAGCAAATACCCAGAACAGGAGAGTGTAGGCTTGAAAATCAGCAGAACCAAAACTGAATATATGTTCTGTGATTTCGGCGGTCTCTCCAGTCCTGAAGCAGTGTCGCTTAACAGCGTGCTTCTCCCGGTCTGTTCCGACTTTCGGTATCTCGGTTCACTCGTGCAAAGTGACGGAGAAATAGATCGGGCTGTTAAGCACCGAATTAACATAGGGTGGATGAAATGGCGGCAGGTAACGGGAACAACCTGTGACCCCCATATTCCCCTTAAACTTAAGGGGAAGATTTACAAAACTATGGTAAGACCTGCTGTCTTGTATGGATCAGAATGTTGGGCCGCAAAAGGCATGAATGAAAGGCAGTTACATGCAGCTGAGATGAGAATGCTGAGGGGGATGTGTGGTGTTACGCGAATGGATAGAATAAGAAATGAGTATGTAAGAGGAAGTCTGAAAGTGGCGCCTGTGACCGAGAAGTTGTGTGGAAATCGGTTGTCATGGTATGGGCATGTGATGCGAAGGAATGAGAACCATGTTGTGAGGAAAGTTTTGAGTATGAATGTGCAGGGTTACATGGGTAGAGGAAGACCAAAGAAAAGATGGATGGATTGTGTGAAAGATGATATGGCAAGAAAAGAGGTGACCCTTGAGATGACGGCAAATAGAGATGTATGGAAGAAGAAAACATGCTGCGCCGACCCCAAATAAATTGGGATAAGGGCAGGAGGATGATGATAGCAAATACCCAGAACACCCGGAACAAATATTTGTAGATCGTACAAACATTTGTCCCAAGGCGGGAATCGAACCCGCAACCTCTTGCGTCGCAGGCGGACCTTCGCCCACAGTGCCACATCGGTCGTCAGAATGCAGGTATCCAGGGCACGCAGCCCCGATGCGTGCTTGCTCTAGGATTTGATAGACGCTACTGAAGGTGCCAAACTTTTAGGTTCTTGACAAAGTTCTGTGACGACTACTAATAGATTGCCATCATCACGTTAAGAAGAAGATGAAACCATTAACTATACGCCCACAGTACTTCCATAAAATAACCTTCATTCATCTGTCTTTGAATGAGTTCCTTTGTACGAACGTGGAATATTAATCAATAAAGAATTAATATCCATGCTCCACCTTATAATCGAATCTTGGCATACTTCCCTATAGAAAGTCTATAACAAGACAGCACAGTGGTTTCCCGACATATTGTATGTGGACAAAAATACAGGCTGGAACATACATCGATGCAATCTGATACCACGTTCATTAGGTGAAGTGATTCTGGACCATCCAAGGTTATTTTTTTTTAATTTCTAAATTTTTACGTATTTTCCTGGAGTTTTTTTTACTTAAAACTGTGAGAAAAATCCTTTACTTTTATTTAACCCAATTAGATTTTAAATAACAGAAGTAAATTATTTACTTTTCAATTTAAAATCTTCATTGGTTTTGCTAGAAATCATGTTATTTCCATGGTCATGATGGCCCAGTGGTTTAGGCCTCGCCTCTTGTGCACGAGGTTGTGGGTTCATACCTGGGCAAGTATCAATGTGAGATTTTCAATTCATATGTCATTTCAAAGTTTATCTTGGACATCACTGACATCGGTGAAGGAAAACATCTTGAGGAAACCTGGACTTATATAATTAATATAAGTCTGATATCGCCAACCCGTCTTGAGCAAGCGTGGTGATTAATGCTCGTGTCTTCTCTGTATGAGAAGAGGCCTTTGCCCTGCAGTGGGACAGTAATAGGCTGGTGCTTTACTTTACTTTATATGGTATTTCCAGAAGCATGTATGTGCTGAACTCCCAGGAGTTCAGCACATACATTACATAAAACAACACATTACAGGCTGATACCAGTATCAGCCTGTGTCGATGTCCCTTCCGACGTGTCTATAATTCTAGTCACGTTTAGACGAATTAGTTTCTCAGCTAGCTGTATTCACGACATTTTTCTCCATACGCGTTGGGTTTCCGTGTCACGATTTTCCTTATGGGAAAGCCGGAGTAAAATGAAGCCCTTTTTGGCTTAGTACGCCTTTTCAGAGAATTTCAAAAGGTGTGTTAAGTAAACATGATACAAAAGCGAGTATTTACTTGAAAGATGAACTAAACCTAATTAAACTTAACCTATTCTCTAACTAAACTCTATTTACGATCAATCGTGTTTTTTTGACTGGATATATATTAATTTTAATTGTTTATTTTTTATATAAATTACTCTTATATTATGACATGTATACCTATGCATTTTTTCTTAAACATTCAATAAAAATCAATGTCCGCATATATGAAAGATCTTCATTTGATAACGATCGCCTTGATAAAAACATAAAATAAATGAAAAGAAAAAGATTAAATATCTTTTTCTTATCTTATAAATTAAAATTATAACATGAAACGTAAAATGAATTGTTTAATAACAGGACAAAGTTTTTACGAAAGATATTTTAATTGAAAATACACCGGAACAGTCGAATGTAGTCAGTTTGGATGGTATATCTACGTGAATAAATACAAAAAAAAATGTTTACACCCGTGTTAGTCTACTAATAAGATTACCTAATCTGTAAGTGTACTACTAATTCATAAACTTATTAAAAAAATACTCAGGTGGTTAATGCCCGTAATAAAAAATTAAATGAGCTCAAAGAAGTTATACAAGTGTGGTACTTCTTATATTGAATTCACTGGAGTTCTTTAATCTCTGGAGATTGGATTTCAAACTCCCGAGTCTTAATAAATCTCTGATTGAGTTATAGTGAGGAAAGAGAAGAAATTATATCGGACGACTTCTTAATGCTTGTTTTTAGTTAAAACTCCGTATTAACCTAGACGATGACTGTGCCAGTTAATCGATGGCACCGTTGGCGCAGTGGCTGAGCGATTTCCTGCTACTGCGTATCGTAGGTTCGATTCCCGCACGTAACAAATATTTGTATGGCCTACAGGAAGTTAATCCGGTTCTGGTTGATTGTGTATGTGAGTTTAAACATTGACAAACGCACCCACGATACAGGAGAATTTTCTAATGTAGGGCAATGTCTTAAAAAAACAAAAATTAAAAGATTTAGATTAATTTATTTAGTTTTCTAAATTATTGAAGACTACATTTTTAACACGACTATGTCTCTGTGTGTTGTTCTACTCGGATACATTATATTTTGGACTTCTTTCACTTAGTGCACTTTTTATTTAATGGCACTTTTTTTTTAATTCTATCCAAATATTAATTTCCATCACTATTACCTTAAAACAGATAACTTTCCGTACAAAGTTTCATCCCCCATCTCAGCCACACTTAAGTGATCCTTGTCAGTCAGTCAGGACTCTTTCTCAGAAAAACATAAATATTATTTCTTCTTGACATTTCGAGAAAAGTTCTAATTATATGTAGGTACAAAAACTTCAAATACAACTCCAGTAGATTAATTCAATTACCAACTTCTGTTTTCTTTTCTTAGAAAATTGTGATGAAGCCTTAGTAGGAACCTACTTTTATCCATACTAAGTGTCTTCAATTGAAATCTTAAAAGACCTAATGAAAAATATAATATTCTTTGCCTGTCTTCATTAACATATTTCATTAAGATACAACCGAAGAAATATAACAGTTGTTTCACTTAATTACTTGTTTTTTAGTAAAAAAATAAGCGAGATTTATGAGCCAATCATCTGACTGACTGCCTCGATGGTCTACTTGTAGCAAGCGCTGTTTTTAAGATCCTGGTTTCGAGACCTGGAGCGGGCACTGTGTTGGGTTTTCCCAACTAGAATTACTCGCAGCTCGGAGTCTGGATTTGTGCCTGATTGGCGGCGGAAGGTACATGGGACTTTAACATACCTGGTGAATTGGGTGTACTAAAGGCATATAGGTATACCTCTGACTATCCCTTCAAGAAATACCCGCACGATGTTATGTTATGTAACCTTACTACGAGAGCTGGTCGTCAGTTCATTCTCTAACTATTATACTAATTAGGTGAACTTATATTCATCTAACATAAATGGGTACAAGTACCA
The DNA here is from genome assembly GCA_905147745.2 of Phlogophora meticulosa. Lineage (NCBI taxonomy): Eukaryota > Metazoa > Arthropoda > Insecta > Lepidoptera > Noctuidae > Phlogophora > Phlogophora meticulosa. Next base: position 1,681,170 of record LR990535.1, on the reverse strand, counting down.
TTGCAAATACCTCATTTTGTTGAAATAAAAATCTTGCCAAATGACGGCACGGTTGGCGCAGTGGCTGAGCGATTGACTCCTGTGCTGCGTGTCGTGGGTTTCATCCCCGCACGGAACATATATTTGTATGACCTACAGGTAATTGTTCCGGGTCTGGCTGTTTGTGTATGTGAGTTTAAATGTTTGTAAACGCACCCACGATACAGGAGAAATTCCTAGTGTGGGGAAAAGATTAAAAAAAAAAAAAAAGATGTCCATTTTTGACGAATCTTTTTATAGGTTATTCTAACCCTAAACACACTCCCACATATGTGAGCTAGGAAAATCTTAAATCAAAATACAGCTGTAGTTTTTCTCAGTTTACCATCATGTCAACAAAGACCGCAGGGCGTCGTAAAGTAGAATAATTTGTTCTCTCAAGTTCTCCTACAATGAAATCTTACGGTTTCCCGGCCGGCATACTTCTGTCTGCGAAATCTATAAGCGTGGTGCAAGGATAAGAGGCAGCGATTTTACACGCTTTATATTAGCTTCACGTATGTTTGTATGTTTGTAACCGACTCCTTTGGACGCTATTTTGACCCACTTTAAACGGTCAGATTTCATTAAAATTTTGCACACCTGTCAAAGACCGATGACAATGCAATAATTCGAAAAAAAATATTGTTTAAAAAACTAAAAAACACGTTTTTATAAAAAAGCAACTAAAAAATGAAAAATAAATTACAGTTTAAAAAACTAAAATATACTTTTCTTAATCCACATTTATTAAATTTTATTTTCTATTTTTTAGTTGGATTTACTATAAAAGTGTGTTTTTTCAGTTTTTTTAAACTATAATTTATTTTAAAAGTGAGTTTAAATGACATATTCTGTGATTGAGTGGTTTTTCAATGACGGTACGATTGGCGCAGTGGCTGAGCTATTGGCTGCTGCGTTGCGTGTCTTGAGTTCGATTCCCGCACGGAACAAATTTTTGTATGGCCTACAGTTAGTTGTTCCAGGTTTGACTATTTGTGAATGTGAGTACGTATGTTGGAGAAATTCCTAGTGTAGGGCAACGTTTTCATTTGAAAAACCAAATTAATCAAAATCTAAAAAAAAAAAACTAAAAGTAACCAATTGTCGTAAATATTTTAGAGTTTTGGCATATTTAGCATAGTATTGTTTTTTTTATAATTTGAACAAAGAATGAAACAGAAAGAAGATAATGTACTCAGGTAATTAGATTATTCATAGTTCAGTTCAGATGTTTAAAATTGCAATTCTACAGGCATTTTGCACTACAACTTTCGAAGATGGTTGACAAAAAAAAGATATTGAAAAAAAATTACACTCATACAAGAAATAATTAAGAAAAGTATTGTTCTTGTACCTTAGACCACGCACCTAACTCTCCATTCGCACATTTTCAGTCCATGAACCAGCTTCAGAGACAATTACATAAAATTGAATAAGCCTTGTCTGACGGCAGCACTAGTCATGAGTTAGAAATGTAGGATACACTAGTGTTACTTTTCTTCATAATGTCATAAGGTGATGTAAAAGAAAAAAGCTTAGGTTATGAAAGAAAATAGCAAATATAATATTGCAGAAATTATGTGTGATATTTTCTTTGTTGTTTGCCATGTAATGTACTGTGCTAAGCAACGCTTGTCGAATTCCATGAATGGGTGGGAGGTATCGATAAGTAATGGATGGGCCATTATAATTATACTGAGACCTCTTTGTGCCTCAGAAAGTACAAAAAGCAGTAGGTACTGGCTGTCATTTTCTGATTTTTGACAGTCGTTACGAGCCCGTAATTAATAAACCAGTCGTAAAAAAGGTAATAAAAAAACTGTAAAGGGTAGGTATGTAGGTAGGTAAGTAAGTAGGTAGGTTTATTTACTGAGTTCTGGAGGTCAGCTAGCCAGTTTCTCCATGTAAAATACTGCTATTCAACTGCACCTAGGTTAGACTGCAAGGAGATGCCAAAACAGTAACGAAAAGGCAAAGACAGAAGATAACGTGGTAACTAACATTGAAACAATTTTCATCCCTTTAAATTTCACTTTCCTCCTCGATCTATTTTCGGCACTATAAGTACAAGAATCCTCAAAAATCCGACCAAAAATAGCTTCACCGATAAAAGAAACCAATCCACTACCACATTTCTCCCCTAATTAGTACCCAGTACATTTATAGCGACCACAAACACCTTGCAGCGGCACCACAAAAAGAATCCAATTAAAACAGCCCACTAATTGGATTAACTAACGAGCCACGAAGCTCTAATTTACAGGCCGCATTGAGACCAGATTTATTTTTAAACCTCAATGCAGTTGGTCGGTTTTTTTGGTCGACAGGGTAAACTTAAAAGGAAGTGGTGTGAAAAGGTGATAGAAAATTGAAAGTGGGACTTTCTTAACTTATAAAAAGAGAAAGTAAGCTTTGTAGAAAACATGGTATTTTAATAATAGCTAGTTGTGCCCCGCAGTGTTACCTAGGAAGTGGTAAAAAGTGGGCGTTATGGGGAATTTCTTATGCAATGCTTATTATCAGCCTATTTGACGACACGGTTGGCGCAGAGGCTGAGCGATTGGCTGCTGCGCTTCGTGTCGGAGATTCGATCCCCGCACGGAACAAATATTTTTATGGTATACAGGTAGTTGTTCCGGGTCTGGTTGTTTGTGTATGTGAGTTTAAATGTTTGTAAACGCACCCACGATGCAGGAGAAATTCTTAGTCTGGGGCAACATTAAAGAAAAAATGAATAAATACATTTTGATTTACTAGTGGCTAAGGTGTCAACATGGGACACCGTGGCCGTCCCACAGGTATACCTACCTAGCTTACCTACATCAGTTGCAGCCCGCAGTCTGAATTAGTGCCAGGCAATTGGGTCGCCTCTGTATAATAGTATAGTATAACTGGCAAAATGTGGTCTCAGTCTTTTTCAGAGTGCAGACATTGGTCAGGTTATGTGAGGAGATGTGTCTCATGCAGACTAGTATCTAAGATGGTCTTTTGAAGTTAAGCGTAGGTACCTATGTCAGAAATCGAAGAGTTCAACTCAGATCTAAGGAGCTCAACGTTTTGACGAATCTCGACGAATTATCAAAGAAAATACATTTAGGTAGTTCACATAAAGTACTCAAACTTGCAGACAAAAATTCTTATTAGAACGTATTTTTGCTATTTAGCTAATAAAAGAATAATCCACATAGTCTTTAAAAGCACAATATTAAAAATAATATCAATATTTTGTTTTTTTTTTACTTTGCCCCACACTAGGAATTTCTCCTGTATCGTGGGTGCGTTAAGAAACATTCAAATTCACATACACAAACAGCCAGACCCGGAACAACTACCTGTAGGCCTAACAAATATTTGTTCCGTGCGGGAATCGAACCCACAACACGCAGCGCAGCATTCAATCACTCAGCCACTGCGCCAACCGTGCCGTCAAAAAATTAAAATTAAAATTCTTTGCATAATACATAATTATTCGGTGTATATATAGTGTAGTTTTATAAAAGTACGAACGAAAACTGGCAACACTTTCAAAGGAAACAATGTAAAAGAGAATTTCCCTGTGTTCAGTGAAAAGGTGGAAAACAGAAAATTATCTTCTTAGTACGAGACACTTGTTTTGCACCACCTAGGTCCTAATTAGTAAATAATTTAGTGAGAGCTGCGTTCCTTTGGTCTGTCCAGACAATTTGCAGTTTGTTTGTACAAAAGTAGGTGACAGCTCCAGGGGTAGAATTAGGTACTTTGCTACTTTAATAAGAAAGAAGGACGTAAGAAATTTTTAGTTTATAAAGGTGTAACAAAGGATAGTTGGGTCTTGGAACTATGCATCAAAAGCCTGGAAGTAATGAAGTATGTAAATAGTGTTTCGTGACCACTTCTAGTCAGCGTTTAGCACTGAATAAGAGTGTAAAGTAAGTATGTAAGATACAGAGAGATTCTTAGACATCACTGACATCGGCGGAGGATCCTGGATTTATAATTCATACAAGTCTGAATTCGCAAACCCGCCTTCAGCAAGCGTGATGATTGATGCTCGTGCCTTCTCTGTATGAGAAGAGGCCTTCGTTCTGCAATGGGACAGTAATAGCCTGGTATTACTATTATTATATCATATAGCAGGGCTGGCGTTAGTTCAGATTAAAAGGTGTTTTCTCAATGGTACTCTGCAATTAGATAAACAGAGATTTATGACCACTTCTAGCCAGCGTTTAGCACGCAATATGAGTGAATTAAGTAAGTATGTAAGTTGTGTTGGGGAGTTTGTTGCGACACAAATTGTTTTCTTACAGCAAAAAAACAATTGAAAGTGATGAAGGGTGGGCGTTTTGTCTTATGTTAATTTTGATGTTCAAAAAGGTGCTGATTCTCAGCCTAATTTGAATAAATGAATTTACTATAATATTATATTTGATTTGAGTAGTTCTGTCTAAATTTAATCGAGTCATAAGCATTAGACAGAAACTTCTAATTAAATAGTTTATTGCTAGTTTCAAATCATCTTGAGGTAAGCTGTACGACAAAATATCGTTGTACCAATATTTTGAAATTATTCATTCGGTATTTTGGTTTTAAAATTGACTTTACACTAATTGAAAAACAATACACCCCTAATAGTTTTCAATTAAAGTCTATTAAAAATATAAAGCTCCCAAAATGCTCTCCCAAAAAATATCATGACGGATCAATATATCGATATTTTTTTAGCAATACAGTTAAAAAAAACGTACGATATCTTTTGATACCGACATTTGACATGCCTATTTTGAGGTCACTTAATATCTGCAGGATGATGGATACGGTCCTGGAACTGCTTACAAGTATTGCATTTTAAATGCACGAGTTACTATACTCGTAGACAAATACCAAAATCGCTATCGGTTTGCCTATAATATTTAAAGAATTCCCTCAATATCTCCATGATCACATCCTGACTTGGTGACCTCGGAAACTCCTTGAGACAAAAGAAAAAAAAATCCAAGTCTCGGTTTTTTTTTAAACGGTAAACATACAAAAAGAAAAATCAAAATTACTCTATTTTTGAAGTCGGTTACAAAGAAAAACAAATTTTCATTAAATTGCAATTGCAAAATCCCGTGAAAAATAGACCACCAAACAACATTTTCTTGACGGAACATATAATATTTTCCGCTGACCGACGACTACTAGAGTTACTTACATAAAATATTTTCAGCGAGTTCAGCTTATGACGTATATTTGCCAATTTGTGGCTACCTCTCGTGTATAACGAGCGTGAAGCTGGAGTGCTCACATGCGTTTTACTTTACTAGGAGGACAGAATTTTTAAGGGGTTGTGGGACAGCGCTGGTGTACTACATTCAAGTTAAAAGGTGTTTATTTAATGTCATAACTTGGTGCCTGCAAATCCTGGAGGGTAAGGCAGATTAGTATGGTGTAGTATACACTATTTATTTCCAGTTATATTTAAATCCCATGTCATCTAGGTCTAGTGGTTGCAAGTACTATCGCTGATCAAGAGGTCCTGGGTTCGATTGCTAGGTTGGGTAGGTAGGGTTGCGGGATGTTTGAAAGAGTTAGTTACCGTGACCCTGGAACGTAAAGAGCAAGGACAGAATAAGGATGGGTTTCAGTTCCTTCTATTCCACCCAGAACGGGAGAAGTCATTGGATAATTTCCCATCCTTAAAAAAACGGCAAAGTAATATTGGGTTTTTTCATTCGGAATTTTTCAGTAGGTAATAAAGCAAGGAAATGAGGTCACCCCCTATTAAAGAACAAACTTAACGCAGGTACACATCTGCTTCAACATTCGTAGAATGTCGTGATGTTCGTTATGTTATGCTTAGAAAACAAAGTAATCATAAGGTTTTAATATATTAGTAGGCACTCTTTTATCAGATTCAATACCATCATAAGTCCCATGAGACAGCACCAACAAAATGTTTGTGTGACTCAGTATTTTATTGAGGCATACAATATGCCGTAAGATATCTGTTACGGCACACAACTCGCAAAAACACGTAGACGTACGTATTGTAGACACATCCTATTGTGGGGAAACTGGCGAGAAAGACATATTTTATTGTATTTGTGCGTAAACTTCATTTGGCCTAACCACTTCGTGCCATGAAAACGGGTCGTAAAACATATCACACTTCGAACATTACGGGCCGGTGCCACGGGACGTTTTACGAGCGACAGCGGTGAGTCTGTGTTGATAATATTAAAATAATTCTGGAGAAGTGAACTGACAGACAGTAATGAAGGAAAAGGAACCTTATTGAAACATTACATCTCACGCCTTTTAGACATGGGTGTAGATAGAAGTATACTTCTTTTGCTCCGTTTACGTTCATCCATCTGCAGGCCTAGACAATTAACTTAATTGTGGCATAAAAATCCAGAAGCTAACGTCAAAATGACATTACAGATGTGGAAAGGATATCCACATTCTAGGCTATCATTATTGGGAGCCCTCGAAGCATGAGTAGAGTAGATGTTGCAACCTTGACACCAGTTCGGTTCGATAGTACGATCGTCCCAATTAGCAACGACGTTAAGAACTTAGGTTTGCACATCGACAGTACCCTGAACTGGCGCACTCATATTGCTAGTGTCAGCCGGAAGGTTACAGTGTATGTGTTTGTGTATATGTTCTATGTAGGTATTATATTTATAGTTTATAATAATATATATATTTCTTTTCACTTTTCTTTTAAGAAATTGCACCTGCCACTGTTTGTCTCTGCATCACCCAAAGGTTGACTGGTAGAAAATGCCTATGGCATTAAGTCCGCCTCTGTACATTTGTGTGCTTAAAGTATTAAATAAATAATAAATAATAAAGGAGTCACGTGTCATCTCTAAAGCTAATGTCAACTCCATACACTAATCGTATGAAGTTGACATTTTATTTCCGTTGGAGTTAACGCTTACAGAAAAGGGATTTTCTCTAGGCCCCAAGTAAACTAGGGTCCCGATAATTAAGTACCATGTTCAGGTCTCTCAGGTGATACCATGAATGGGCTGCAACTATTAAATCAAGATGGAAAAATCTAATAACACTTTCTCCGACTCGGGATTCTAACCCGGGATCTCATGCTCAGCAGTACCTCTTGCGACCACTAGACCAACGTCAAAATTTGGCTGCCATTTTGGCACCATCATATTAGATGCGTTCAAAGCTGCCTGTAGGAGAGCGTTCAAACATAGCAGATGCATGAATGTTAACGGTTATAAACCAAATTTGCCAATCGTAATTTTGATTGATGAAATAGGCAATACCAATGTTAAAAAATCTTGTAATGGTAGGTCAAAGCAAACTAGTTATCCAAAATAAATGTTGTAACAGAGTGTTCGCATCATAATGCTGGCTCCACTCACGCTTACGCTGCTCTCTTTCAAGCTGGCGCGTAATGTAATGAACTAGCAGAATTCACCCCTTATCTTGTTTTCCACTTAGGAGTATACGTGTCTCGGTAAAACACACGGGCTTGTGTTTACGTGAGCAATTATGATAATTTAAATTGTTAAAATATCTGATTTGAAAAGTGATAGACTGATAGTCCGGGAAATTACCTGATGTATCTATATGCGTATGATTTTTTGATCCTCAACTAAAGGGTTAAGAAAAAAGGGTAAAAAGAACCATGACGTAAATTTTAAAGAAAATTATAGCGGCATCAAAATTTTAAAAAAAAAGTGTCCTATGACATTTTTTTAATGGTAAATATATTGAAAGATACACAACTTTTGTAAACAAATTTCAATACCCCCTGAGCTCATGGCTACTCTCACCGTTTCAGCCAGCGTATAGTTATGAACTTTCCCATACTGGTTAGGAAAAAAAATATGTTAAAAAATCTGTTATCGCTTAGGTTAGTCAAACTATTTGACTGTATGTTTTCCTTCGTTATAACAGCGTGGAAACAATGTGATAGGTGAAAAATAAGGCATTCCCTCGTTTTTATCTCGTGCCGGGATGTAAGAGGATATTTCTGAGATGAGACGAGGTCTTATAGACAGCGGGATGCGGGAATCCTACTACATTATCTATTACTATCACTTCGCCCGCGACTTTGTCCGCGTGGATTTAGTACTTTTCCCTTCAAACTTGAACAACCCCTGCGCCCCCTTTAAAGCTTAGTTTTGGAAATAATAGACAGTGTAGTTTTCTAACAGTTCAAATACTTTTTAAATTGGATCATTAGGTCCGGAGATTACCCCTACATACAAACTTTCAAACAAATTGTACCTCTTTATGATATTATTATAGTATAGATATAGATTACTTCTTTATAATATTAGTATATATTGCTATGAAGAGTTAGTTGTGTTTAGCCAAAGAAGGAAATAACTTCAATATGTACTTGCATTTATAACAATAACCGGCGTTGCCAATATTGATAGTAGAAAAATACGTTTAAAAAGATTTAAATCATAGATCAACAAGTAATTTTTTGGGTCATTTCTTTTGTTTAAACAAAAGAAAAGACCCGAAAAAAATACTTGCAAAAAGTTTCTAAGGCAAAATTATGCTAGTGACATGGACTGGTACAACCCTGGATTGGACTTCTTTGCTGATGAATGGAAGACAATGTTTGATTGTTTGTGGTTCTGTGAGAAGACCGGAATTCTAGCTTGTCATCATCATCTGCATAGTCTTCCCGACATGGGATCGGTTTCAACTCTTACTGTAGGCGGATGAATACCAGTATTTCACAAGGATTGACCGTCTATCTGACCTCCACAACTCAGTTACTGGGGCTCTGACTACCCGTAACGCCCGCCAAATACTAACAAATGACAGTCAGGACCAACGAAGCATGGATGAGTCCAGATATGTTATGAACGGTCACCCATCCACAGACTGACATCGGCCAGCATGGCTTTACCTTTGGTCGACCTGTGCGGCTGTTTATATTTACCCACGAGCTCCTCTAAATAGCTAAGTTGCTGTACTAAATATATAAATAATGAGCTAGTTGGATAGCCCTGAAATTATGCAATCCTTGTTCATAGACATGAAATTTCGTAATGAAATGTGTATTGTGATGAATGTCCTTGTTAGTTCACTGGTCCATTATAGGCTTAATAAACGATTTGAATAGATTGTACCTATTTTGTGTGTTTGTTATGATTAGGTAAGTAGGCATCAACATAAAAGTGATTTGAATTTGGAATTAGGAATAGAAAACAACTTTCAGTGTTATTTTATTTAATGTATTAATGATTACTTCGTTTGTCTAGTAGTAGCAAGCGCTACTGCTAAGCATGAGGTCATGGTTGCGATTCCCGGATGAAGCAAAGCTATTTTAAACCTTTACAAACACTTACTTACTAAACACTAACATCCAGACAATGACTCGTAGGCCATATAAATATTTGTTACGTTCGGGAATCGAACCCTCGATACGCAGCACAGCAGCCAATCGCTCAGCCACTGCCGTGCCGTCAAAAGCTATTGGGTTCTTCCATAAAAAAAATTACACGATAACGCTACAACACTATTACATCGCTGTCAGAGTCACCTGATCCTCACCTACCAGCGTAATAGAAAACTTATATAGATTTAGGTTTGATCAATGAATACAGTATGACAATGAGACCCGGCTGTGTCTGGTGACACAGTGATACATGACCCGGATAAAACTTGCGCAATATATAAAGATATTGGTGCGTGATGTGGTACGAGTTGATAAATGTCAACTGTCAACAGTTCCAGAAGTAAGTATAGATTACTGAGGTAATGACTCCCTCGTTAGTCTAGTGGTCGTAACCAGTATCGCTGAGCATTAGGTCCTGGGTTGGACACCCGGGTCGTGCAAAGTGTTGTTGGGTTCTTGCATATAGAATTGCTCAAAAACAGCCTGGAGCTTGGATTTGTGCCCGGTTACTGGTTTGGGGGTATGAGGAACAGGGTGTCAAGTTCCTAATCCGCCATTGTTACTGGAAGATGCTCCGAACAGACGGGTGTTGTATTTGATGGGCTATTGCCCAACGATTGTTGTCGGGTTCTTGTAAATATGTTCAATCGCTCGGATAACTTTAATATCCTGATGACGTCTTATTTAGTACGTATGTGGTGTGTTCCCCTCCCCCGGTTCGTCCCCTACTACATAGGACTTAAACATAACTGGCAAAATATGGGTATACTAGGTACACATCTACCAAAACTTAACAAAACTCTTCTTTTTTAAAGTCGGTCGGAAAAACCTTTGAAATAATCAATCGGACCAATTTCAGGTTTACAAATGAATAATATTGAAAATGACAAAAATCCAATTTGTTTTAACAAAATCAAAATTAATTGATTAACATTATTATTATATATATATATATATATATATATATATATATTATATATATAGCCTAATTTATATATATATATATATATATATAAATTAGGCTGAGAATCAGCAGCATTTTGAACGTCCTAAATTACATAAGACAATCCCCCAGAACGAAAATAGCCAGATGCAGAAGGCGGTCGTCTTGGACACGGCACGCATTGTGAAGAAGTTCCTCACTCTGGATTCCTAACCACCGTAAGCTTGGGTCTTACCACCTCTATAACTATCATCTACTTTTAAAAAAAACTTGTTTTTTTGTTAACACTTTCCGGAAAATGATCTGTTCCGGAACAGACCGCCTCATGACGTTATCTCGATATATATGTAATATGGTAGACCGCCTATAGGCAGTACCGTCTGTAGCCGCACTGTCTCATTACGTTACTCATTATTAGTTATGGTATGACGCTACGCCCATAGGCTTCAACGTCTGTGGCCGCATTTGTCATATAAAAAAACAAAATTATATTTAATATGGTAGTAAAATGTATGGGATTTTGAAGTGTCATATCAGGACATTTGCAAATAATCAAGTTTCCCGGAACGTGTTAAGTTATATAAAAAAATATGTACAATAAAAGAATTCGGAAAAATAACTAATCTCATAACCTCTTTTATAATTTACACGTCAAAATCTCATACACAAACAGCTGTTAAACCTTACCTCAGTCTACCGGGACCAGGTGAAACGTCACTCAATTCACTAAGCGTGTTTTACTCCGAGACCCCTTACCTAAACCTTTTGAGATTGTTGCATTTACGTCAACATGTTTTAAAACTAGACGAACTTGTGTGGACATGTTTGTGATATGTTCTTGAATACTTATACTTATACTATACTTGTAGTGTTGCAGTATCTAGTATAAACGATATTTTCAACTATTTTTTTTTTTTTTAAACGTTTTGCCCACACTAGGAATTTCTCCTGTGTCGTGGGTGCGTTTACAAACATTTAAAGTCACATACACAAACAGCCAGACCCGGAACAACTACCTATAGGCCATACAAATATTTGTTCCGTGCGGGAATCGAACCCACAACACACGGCGCAGCAGTCGTTCGCTCAGCCGCTGCGCCAACCGTGTCGTCAACATCATATTACACTTATATCGACACTTCACGTGACCTGCTGGCTCATTCTTTGCCCAAACAATTAGTGTTGCCATCACACGTGACATCCAATACTATTTTTTTATTTTATTTTATTGTTAGGCTTTTCATCAATGAGTAGACCATAATTTTATAATTTTTTCATTGCAAACTTAATTCTAAGCGCCTCATCACTTACAGAAAAGCACAGAAAATAACATAATTCATTAAAAATTTGTAAATAGTTATTAAAAAAAAAAACATTTGAAGTCTATGTTTTCTAGAATTGGATTTAATTAGATAATACTGATTAAATTACATTAGATTAGATTAAGTAAGAATAAATAAATTAAAATTTTAATACAGTAAATTAAATTTAGTTCTGTTTTATGTCTTATATAAGATTAGATAAATATTAGAAATTAAATAAATAAATAAATAAATATTGCTGGACAATCCACACAGCATCATCTATCCCCAAGCTAAGCAGAGCTTGTGTTATGGGTACTAGATGACTGATATACTTAATACAATACATTACATAGATAGATATTTTTTATTATACATAGCAAATACCCTGAACACCCGGAACAAATATTTGTGGATCGTACAAACATTTGTCCCAAGGCGGGAATCGAACCCGCAACCTTTTGCGTTGCAGGCGGACCTTCGCCCACCGCGCCACATCGGTCGTCAAAATTAGACTAGAGATACCAATGTAATGTGTTGTATTAAGTATTTCAGTCATGTACCGATTACACAGCTTGGGGCTAGATGATGCTGTGTGGATTGTCCATCATTATTTATTATATTTACCATTATTTCCTTCCAGCAAGTTTTTAACTTTTGACGGATACCGAAACCAATTTGGTTGTTTATATATTATATTCAAAACTCCACTCAACACAAATCCTCCATTAAATCTTGTCCAACTTGGTACAGAACAGTAATTCTACTAAGCCCAGTCACATAATCCAGGCTGAAAGGTATTAGAGTCTGGAATGGCGTGTGTTCGTCAAAGTCAGCGCTTTAGTACGGATGCGGTGAGGTGTCCGCGTTACTGATGAACGTATTCATTGTAGGCAAAGCCCGGCTTGCAGGAGGCTGCAGGTTTTATGTTGTGGCTTTTGAACATGTATTTTACTGAGATTTAATACTCTTTATTACAACACAGCATCTGTCTGGTATTACCACTGAAATGGACTTTTTGAAGTAGCCGTAAGATATGCCATTTATTTTCACAATAATTTTATCATTTTTTTACCGGGAGTGTTTCATCTTGTTGCCAATAAATATTTTCTTTCTTTATTGTACACCTGTGCTACAATGCTGTGGTGTGCTACAATGGGTGACTTTATTGCTAAAAGCTCTTTTCATCTTCATCATGTTTTGATATACTCGATAGATAAGGAGAAAAGATATGAAGGTAATCCGTGATGTTCTCTTTTCAGTAACAGGTACATATTGATTTGAATATATTTTTTATCTCTAATGAGAAGGAGGTTACTTGTCTAATAGGTTGCTGTTGCAAGAATGATTATTGATAGTAGTGATGCAGGCTAAATTTTGAAATAGAACTAATCATATGTATTGGTGCAATTTTGTCTTTCCCGATCTCACCAAAAATAATAGTATTGAAATCATTTGCTGATAGACTGCATGACACACAAAGAAAAATATTGATAGATGAATGTCATGACTGTGGATAGTGGTATACCACTCAGCTCACTACAACTCTTTTTCTTTCGTGTCTGACCAGCATAAACAGAATATCTATACCTATTTTTGTAGGTTCAAACAATCATAGAACAAAAGAAGCAGAAAAAAATTGATTGAATTTTCACCAGATTTTTTCTAATTAAACTCTGGTTCTCGGTGAAGTAACCAATTTGAGCAAAACAAACACTGACTGAAAGCAGGATTTAAGAACAAAACAATGTTAATAAACTGTGATCCATCTAAACTGATTTCAACAGAAATGCAAGGAATTATGTCTCGTCTTTGAATTATAACAAGAATTTTCCCTGAAAAGGAAGAATCCATTGTTTATTTCGCTTGTCAGAACAAGTTTCACGTGGCTTAGGAGCCAATTGACGGTCCTGTAAGTGGATAAGTAACGGATCATTATATCAATATTGGCAATTTGCTGCGGAAGAAGATTTATTAAGGTCAAGTAAGTGGTGAGTTAAGGCCTTACCTCACATGCATGAGGTTGTGGGTTCAAATCTAGGCAAGTACCAATGTGACTTTTTCAATCCATATGTACTTTCTAAGTCTATCTTAGACATTACTGACATCGGTCAAAGAGAACATCGTGAGATGACCTGGATTTATATTTATTATAAGTCTAAAATCGCCAACCCGCCTTGAGCAAGCGTGGTGATTAATGCTCTTGCTTTCTATGTATGAGAAAAGACCTTTGCCCTGCAGTGCGCCAGTAACAGTCAGGTATTATAATGTTTTAATAAGCGCCCTCGTACATGCAAGATTCGATTGAAAAATTGTAGAAACACACACTTGTTTTATAAAGGTTTGTCCTGTGTTAAAGTACAAAACGAACAGAAATTGCCACAAGATTTGCTAAACCTTTTAAACTCAAATTCTCATAATTGAACCTTTGAAGCAATCAACCTAAAGCCATTTCTATCACACACAAAAACCCATTACGGAACCCGCGGTACACATAAACCTACAAAACTCTCAAAAGGAAATGCAAATTCATTCCTTAACACATTCACTGTGAAGCTATTCATGCTTTCATTTATTTGTACACTCAATATGTAGTACACTGTGGTGATATTGTGCCCACAAATCACCGGGGCTGGGTGAATTTAATCAAAAGCGGCACAGATTGCCCGCCACAGTCTAATTTACGATCTCCTAACAGACTGCTTGGAGCCACTACTACGGGGAAAAGAAGATAGAATGGACGTGAGTTAGAAATAAGATGAAAGAGGAGTTAGATGTGCTGTTTAGTGTTCCGTACCCAAATAGTTAAAAAGAACCCTGATAAATATGGGGCTGACATATCTTTGATAAAAGCCCCTAAACAAAATTAGATTAAAAAAAATCGAAATAAGATAAGGTCGGTATTTCCTAGCCTAGACTACTCTAAGAAGATACACTGAAACAAACCAGCACAGTTGGCGCGGTGGCTTCGACTTCTGCGCCGCGTGTCGTGAGTTCGATTCCCGCACGATACAAATATTTGTATGGCCTACAGGTAATTGTTATAGGTCTGCCTGTTCGTATATGTGACTTTATATGTTTGTTACCCACGATACGGTAGAAATTCCTAGTGTGGGCCAACGTTATATAAAAAAAAAACCAAAAGGTCTGTCTCTTTTAAAGTCTACACAGTCTCGGGTTGAACTTGGTCAGATCATATGAAGACCATGCTATGTCTGAGATGGTATTTTGAGGAAAGTACACACTTATACAGTTTTTAGTGGACCTGTCCAATCAGTACTTACATTTGTCAGTTATCACAATAAATGGCTCAATAAATATCGTACTATTTTATTACCATCAAGTTGATCGACCAAGTAAGGCCAGTTTACAATTCTAGCAAAAATAAAATCATGGCAACCTTAGTAGTGGTATTCCTCCAACACCTGTAGTGATTAACGTGCGACTTGATCAGAGCAAACGAGGCGAGGGTTATGCTCATCGGACACCAGTGTTCCGTAGCCTTATATAAACATAGCCTTTGTCGACAGATTGAAGAGGTAACGACTTATTTGCGAAGTAGTGTTCGACTGACCCCCAAAAATACAGTTTCTTAATTGGATTTCCTTATTTATTTATTATTTATTTATTTTATATTTTAAGCACAGAAATGTACACAGGCGGACTTAGTGCCATATTCTGGCACCTGAATGCACGCATTTTACGCAATACATTCCACATGGTGCATCTTCATCCTCCTGCCCTTATTCCAAGTTCTTTGATACTCAATACTCAATACTTTATTGCTTTCCATTTGTACATATAGGTCTTATAAAATATTGTTAAGATCATAATGGACCCTGTCGGGCACAGCAAAGTTAGGAGAGAGGACGAAAAACCAAGTAGCAATTCATATTATGAAATTAATTATTTATTATTATGTGATGAATTAAGAATTATTTTGATGTGTATTTTAATTAAATTAAATAAGCATGTAATTATGACTATGTTTTAGTAAAATTATGTCAAATATTTCAATTTTTGTCGTCATTATTGTTAAATCATGTCAGTTATTTTCCTTGTTTTGTCATCATTATTATAAAATTATGTTATTATTTAAGTTAATTTGTCTAATGTCTCTATATAGTATTCAATTTTAGGTATTTTTGTATCGTCATCATTTTAAAATTAAGTTTTTATGTATTTAGATTAAATTATTTATTAACTTTTCTAAGTAGGTTCATGATCGGCGTAGCATGTATTTTTCTTCCATGCATCTCTGTTTGCCGTCATCCCAATAGTCATCTCCTTTCTAGCTAAAGCGTATTTCATGTTTCACACAATCCATCCATCATTTCTTTGGTCTTCCGTTACATAATTGCTAAACACCACAACATGATTCTTTTCAGGCATGAGGAATAGAGTATAAAACTCCTCATCCTTCATGGAAAAGGGAGGATCCTCCAACCAGACGAGTGTTATGTCTAGTGGGCTACTGCCCGATGGTTGCTGTCGGGTTCTTCTATAAATGTTCAATCGTTCGGATAACTTTAAAATCGCGATATATGATAAGTCAGATTTAGTTCGTATGTGGCGAGATAGATGTCGCTACAATCCTCATTGGTCTGCACTAGGATCATGGACTCCGAATCTGTATTTTAAATTCGGAAACCAATTTCAGAATCTGTGCTTGTGCGAGATTAAGTTTATTGAAATGGCATGTAACGGAAGATTAATAATATTTTATCATTTTTTTTCTATTATAATTTCCTTCATTGCGTCACAATAATTACGAATGACATAAAATTTGGCAAGGGTATTTAGTAATATACTTTCTTTTTCGTTTTAAAATGATGATGTCTTTCGACGTTCTTATTATACTACCTAATTTTCCTCGATTTTGACTCATGTCTTAATCAGAAATACTAAGACTCGCCAGGTTGAAACACAGCACATAGTCCGCACTGTAAGATTACACAGAATACACCGTAAAGTATAAAAACATCTACATCAAAGAGGTATGGATCTACTGTGGTAACGAAGTTAGTATAAATGTCTCCCCATTATTTAAATTAGGGGACTTACATTAAATATACGGGCACCCGTGTCGACTGCAGACGGCGGAGTTACGGAGTTTCCTTAATCATAACGAGTAATAAGATATGTGTATATTAATATCATCTCGCCTAATCCTTGGTTAGGAAACCATTTACGCTCAAAGTGAGTTAGCGAATCTACCTACATCCCTTTTATGAACACATTATTGTCGTTTACAAAGTTACCTATAGAAAGAATTGCGAATCGAGGCGAATGCAGTAGCTGATCTCTTCGGGATTGCCAGCAACATCAAATCGCTGCTGGCCTTTCTTGAGAAGTTGGGGTGCATTACTCCTGCGCTACCGGCATCCATCGGCTACTTGTGATATTCACCAGATAGTCAGTCCACCATTTGGGGGGCCTACACACACTGCTTCTTTCGTCCTAATAGTCAGTCGTGCGGCGAGCAATGTGCCCCGCCCACTGTCACTTAACTTTGGTAACTCTTTAGGTTATGGTTACTTTAGTTTTCTTGCGGATCTCTTCATTTCTGATTCGCTCTCATGGACAAACTCCAAGCATAGCCTTTTTTTCTTTTCCTTCTTATGAGAAAAACATATCTTTAATTAAAACAGAACATCACACCTGAATTTCCGGAAGGTTTAGGGTGAGTGGCAGCTATAGTACACCAACATATCTATGTATGTAATGTATTGTATTAAGTATATCAGTCACCTAGTACCCATAACACAAGCTCTGCTGAGCTTGGGGCTAGATGATGCTGTGTGGATTGTCCAGCATTATTATATTACATAATACTAGCTGACCCAGCAAACGTTGTTTTGCCGCATAAAATGTTTGGGGTGGACCACCCTTATCATTTAGGGGTATGAAAAATAGACGTTGGCCGATTCTCAGACCTACCCGAAATGTACACAAAATTTCATAAAAATCTGTCAAGCCGTTTCGGAGGAGTATGTTAACTAACATTGTGACACGAAAATTTTATATATAAGATATATTACATTTCGTCTATTATGTTAAAGTCCTATACAATAGAGGGCGAACCTATTGCCATCAACCGGGCACAAATTATAAAATTGATAAAACATTTTATGGAAATCCTGTTATAGAAAACAGTTCATAGTTTCTTTGCAAAAATCCGAGGATTGTAGCAAGAACAAGATTTATTCAATAACGTATTCTGTTACGTATGGTAATCGAGTCGAAATTATTGCTAGAACGTGACCAAATGTTTCTGTAATACTGGGAATACTAATTCACACGCAAGTGGAAATTCTACCTTTTCACTTAGTAACTTAATATTATGGTTAAGTACCGTGTAATAGAGGGCGAGCCATGCAACGTTGATGCCATGAACCGGTCACAAACACAGACTCCGGGCTAAGAAAATCTAAATGAAAAACCCAATAACATTTTGCATTTTGCCGCATAGGTTGATCAAAGATTAAGCTACGCTTGCCGAGGTCAGTCCGTGGAGAGGTTACCGTTTGTAATATATCGAGACTTCTCCTTGCCTCGGAAATTTCGTTAAGTCTTTGGTCCAGGCTGTCATTTGTTGATCTTTGACAGTCGTTACTGGTAGTCAGAAGCCCAAAAGTTTGAAAACCAGTCGTACCAGGGGGTATCGTGTTGCCCAGTCACTGGTTTGTGGAGGTCAGATAGGCAGTCGGTCCATGTAAAATACTGCTATTCAGCTGCATCTGGTTAGACTGGAAGCCGACCCCAAAATAGTTGGCAAAAGGCTAGACTGATGATAAGTATTCAAATTCAATGGAATACTTCAACGACCTTCCATTACACGAGGCGGAAGGGACATTGACACACAACCTTATACTCGTACCATGAGTTCAGAACATGATTCTGGATTCCCACCTTTGAACATTTTCGTGGGCTTTATCCCAATTTTTACGTTTTTTCTAATGTTTTTTTTCGACTTTCAAGTTTCAACTACAAAAAAATATTTTTTACTAATATTTTTTTTGTTCAAACCATTCCACCAATCATTTATTTCGAGCAGCAAGACTCATAGTATTAGTAACAATGTACTTACAAACTACATATGTTAGTAGTATACTTACAAAGACGAAAACTCAGAAATCACAGAATAGGTTGCGACATCATTGCGCGATCAAATTAATGAAAGAAGTGAATTATTTACTTTTTAATTCAAAATCTCATTGAGTTAAAGAATCTAAAATCATGTATTGAACTCATGGTATCAGGTTGTGCGTCTATGTCCCTTCTACCCTTTATATAAATACAGGCATTTTGTCCGGTAACAACAACGGTCCGAATCTTAATGGAAAATACACGTACATTACAACTACACAATATGGTAGCGTCCTTAAAAATTCTGATTGGTCCGAAAGTTGTATTGCTCAGAAATACTGGACACTATTTTTTCTTTTTAATGTAATGTACAACTGCAAACAAATGCACGTGGTTGTGGTTCAAACCTGGGCAAGTACCAATGTGAGTTTTTCAATTCATATGTACTTTCTAAGTTTATCTTGGACATCACTGACATCGGTGAAGGAAAAACACTGTGAGGAAACCTGGACTTATATAATTAATATAAGTCTGCCAACCCGTCTTGAGCAAGCGTGGTGATTAATGCGCATGCCTTCTCTGTATGAGAAGAGGCCTTTGCCCTGCAGTGGGACAGTAATAGGCTGGTACATACATACATTTTTTCTTTTGTCACGTAAACCAAAAATAACGACGAAATAGTGCGTTGAAATTGCGCGGGACGTCACGCCATGCTACACTTTTAACGTAACAGTGACGTCACCAGCCCCTTCTCCTGAACTTTGATGTACTATGTCATTATCACTTTTTTTTATTTCAGTAAGCAAAAAATACGTGTCCAATGTTTTTTGGTAATCCTACTGACGGACTAAATAGACTTAATATATTACCTAGGACACATCCCTATTCTATTATTCTTTCAGTATGAAACCTCAAAACACGGTCCGAAGTCCACTGTCCAAGAACACATCTGTCGTTGTCCAAGTTATACTAAGTAGTGACCCTCGTTCGCATGATGGCATCAATTTAATCAATCAGAGGTCCGGGGTCCATCTTGTCCTCCATTAAACATTCACTGTAACTTATGTTTAGTTTAGTTTACGTGCGGTTGAGAAGATTCTGGGAAGTTTAGGGTATGTTCGGTTATTTCTATTGCTTTGTGTTTGATTACTTCGGTGGTAGATATTTTGCGATACTGAATAACTTATTGTAGTGTTATATTGCTTTTTACAACAGACTTTACGTTTGTATTCAATTATTATTGTTTTTCGATAAGGTGCGTCTGTTTTTGTTATAATAACACTGCCTTGTTAGTCTAGTGGTTGCAAGCGCGTCTGCTGAGCGTGAAGTCTTGGTTTCAATATCCGGGTCGGCCAAAGTGTTATTGAGTTTTTCCTTCTGAAATTGCTCAGTAGTATCCCGGAGTCTGGATTCGCGTGCCTATGATGGCAGTAGTCTTGCCCCCTATAACACGGGGCTTAAAATGTGGGTGTACTATAGGTGCACCTCTACTTAACCCTTTGAAGAATACAGGCATGATGCTATGTGCGGGTGAAGGTCTGCCTGCGACGCAGGAGGTTGCGGGTTCGATTCCCGCCTTAGGACAAATGCTTAAGTACGATCTACAAATATTTGTTTCGGGTGTTCTGGGTATTTCTATGTATAATAAAAAATATCTATCTATGTAATGTATAGTATTAAGTATATCAGTCATCTAGTACCCATAACACAAGCTCTGCTTAGCATGGGGCTAGATGATGCTGTGTGGATTGTCCAGCATTATTTATTTATTTTATGTGTATGTTTTTTGAACCAAACAATAAAAAACTCGTCTTCCCGTCTTAACATTATCCAAACTTTAACCATACAAATATCGAACTTACGAAGACGCATGAACCCACACGTCCGTATCCGGAAACCACTACTGCAGTTAGATCGCACTTATGTGTAATGGCGGGCCCACACTTGTGCTTATCAAATGGAGCCGTTGAATGGTCCTATAATGTTACCATATAGGGACTGAAAGGGATTAGAGTGTCCACTTACATAACCAATTATGTATTGTGATTGACAGATATGATTCATTTAGACTTATTTTTTTTATTTAGGACCAATACGATGCAAATCTATATGTCAAACATATAAATGTCTTGATGGGCCAGTGGTTCAGGTCTCGCCTGTCATGCATGAAGTTGTGGGTTCAAATTGGCTTATACAAAATAAAAATGAAATGATGATGAAATTCAAATTAACAGAAGCCAGCACATCAAGCTACCCCAATCTGTCAAATTTCTTTGATAGTTATTCAACTTTAGTACAAGAGAATAAGGTTCATGTTTAATAGGAAAAAAATTGAGAGTTTTTTATACTTAAGTATCTATGTAGTTCAGATACCTTTCATACGTCTTAATTTTAATTTAGTACACTATTATCTATGGCAAAACATGTAGGCCATTGTGTAAAACCCAACACTGCTGATTCACATTTGTACGGTATTCTGATATTGTACAAACAAATTCTCTCTTTTTTTTTTTTTTTTTAATACGTTGCCCCACACTAGGAATTTCTCCTGTATCGTGGGTGCGTTCACAAACATTCAAACTGACATACACAAACAGCCAGACCCGGAACAATTACCTGTAGGTCATACAAATATTTGTTCCGTGCGGGGATCGAACCCACAACACGCGGCGCAGCAGCCGATGGCTCAACCACTGCGCCAACCGTGTCGTCAAATTTGACAATATTGCATACCAATTGTGCTTTTCACATAAATTTAAAACAAAATGCTCTAGGACGTACTCTACATAATTTTTGAACATCTTGTATATAATTGTCACGTATGTTTACGAATAAATGATTCTGATTCTGATTCTGACGGTTACACCTGACGACCAATTTTTGATGATGGCAAACTTCTTTCAGCGACAGTCTGTGTCAAAAACATATAAAAGGAGGTAAATTTGGTGTATCTTTGACAGACTGAGATAAGGATGCAAGATACAAGAATTGCCCCCTGGTCAAGATTTCAAAATCTTAACTTATCTAATCATATCTTCTAATTTATGTTGCTTTTATACGTCGAGCATTCGTGCAAGTTCCTCATGTTTATTTTAGACAAAACAAGGCTGAAAAAGCTTATTTTCCATCATGCTAAAGTGGATGATTTTGTTTATAAACGACTCGTATTTCCTTAAGGGTCCCTCAGACATAAGTGCACGATTTGTCACGGACCTCAAACGCAGGAGAACATTTCTTGAGGTAGCACTCACTTCCTACTTTCTACTAGTCCTACTTAACATGACAAATTTTAAAGTTTGTGGGGATGTGACGGATGTTTCTTTCTCTGTCGCACAAAAACTGCTGAACAGATTCCAATAAAACTTTATAATATGACACCTAATACTTTAGTATAACACACTTATAGTAAATCATATTTTATTTCGTTTTATTAAGAGGTAAAGTTTGAATGTAAGTAATATTACGGACAAATTCTAAAAATTGGTTATTAGTTAAGTATTAATTTTAATTTGATTTAAATATTAATTTAATACTTTTTGCTGTGCCCTACAGGGTCCGTAATAGTTACTTTTCTTTAAACCTTAGCTTTAAGTAAGATCCTCACACATTATGGAATGCAAATAAAGGTATGAATATGAATAGGCAGTAATCTCTAAAACTTAGAATACGATTTTAATAATTATTTCACTTTTGTCGAGTGAAAAGTCCTGTAAATTCTAGACATGATATATACTCGTATTTATTTTTTTAACCGTTGCCGCGCACTACGATTTTCTCCTGTAGGTATCGTCGTAGGACGACTTGCGGGACTTGAGGTTGCGGGTTCGATTCCTGCCTTGGGATAAATGTTTGTACGATCTACAATGATTTTTTCCGGGTGTTAGGGGTATTTTAGATAGATATTTTTTATTTTACTATGTAAAATAAAAAATATCTATCTATGTTATGTATTAGTTAGATATTTTTTATTTTACTATGTAAAATAAAAAATATCTATCTATGTTATGTATTGTATTAAGTATATCAGTCGTCTAGTACCCATAACACAAGCTTGGCTTAGCTTGGTAAAATAAAAAATATCTATCTATGTTATGTATTAGTTAGATATTTTTTATTTTACTATGTAAAATAAAAAATATCTATCTATGTTATGTATTGTATTAAGTATATCAGTCGTCTAGTACCCATAACACAAGCTTGGGGCTAGATGATGCCATGTCCAGGTTTTTTTTTTTAATAATTACATTATCTAGTCAGATCGATCATATTCGTACCTTATGGAGATTAATGCCTAAGAAATTATTTTGAGGACAGAACCATAAAGATTTGAGTAGATCCAGTCGAAGCATATTGGTCAGTAAACTTGTATTCTGTAAGTAGTGACCCATAACTTACAGTATTAGACGATGTCTCAACCAGACAGTCTATCAAACAAAGTTTGAACTCATTTATCTCGTAACTCAATGCGACTATCGGAATTCTGTCTCTTGAGATTACCTGTTGAGGCAAGGAGAGACATCAGGAATATGTTTAATTTGTTACCCAATAGTAACCTAATGCTCCGTGTTAAGGTTTGTTTATCTGAGCAAGTTAATAATGTTGACAATCTGACCTCTTGTAGATTACTGATTTAATTTTCAGTGTCCCGTAATAAAAACTCATCTGAGTGACGATCAAAACAAAACTTGTCCAGAGTCCCCACTTTCGACAAGATTTTGACATACAAATGAAACGTTTGAAAAAAACGTCTCATTTACACACGCAATTAAGATGTTTTTTTTGACAGATTAAAACTGATATTAGGATGCAAATGTTTTAAAATTGAATTGACCCCCTGAATATCTAAAAAAATGGGTATAAGAATAATGTTCCGCGTCCTTAAAAGAAAACGGAATCTTTATAAAATCACTACTTATCCGTCTGTTTAACAGGTTTTTCTAGAGATCTACGCAATGTAAGGATAATAATTTTAAGAACATGTTAGGTCCTAATTACGTGCACATAAATCACTAGGCTTTTTGAGGTTTATCCTAAAAAAACACTGAAGACTAATTTGGGGGTCAATTCGACCATTAGGTTTTATACTCGTACCATTTTGGTACAAACCGTAAAAAGCCTAAGATTAGCAGTAAAATCCAAAATCTCACCGACCTTCTGAATGGATTAAACTCAATAGCCAGCACTTCGCTGATAACACGATAAAAAGATAAAACCGCATTAATATGGACGCAAGAGTTTCCCTTCGCAACTTCTTTTCAAGATCATTTTATTGCTATATTAAAGTGGTTGGTTATGGCTTCAGTCGTTAGGCGATACTCAGCGACTGTTATAGCTGAGGTAATCAGATGAATTTTAATGTTTTTAGGGTTCCACACCTAAATGAAGAAAAAGGAACCCGTATGGTTGGAATTTGTCTATCAGTCTGTTTTTCACAACTGCTTTTTTCTGGAATTACTCATGCTATCAATTTGCTGAATAGGATGTTAAGCTGGATGGAAGCTATAAAGGATGTTTATATAAGTAAAAGAAATGAAAACAATTGGCAGTCTTGTAGACTGCTGCTAGAAGTGAAAACTCAATACTTTGAAACAACTATGTCGGTAACGTGAACCCATAAGTTTTGCCCTTACAAAAAAGCGAGTAAACACTTCAAAGAATTGTTATTTCCATTGCAATAGAAGCCAATTTATCAAAATATTTAATTTGTATATAACATATCATATTATTCTACACAGTTACACACAGACAGACAGACACAGACAGACACACACACACACATACAGAAACTGCACAGTTTTTGACTAATACTGACAAATGTACAAAAAATAACTTGAATGTTTAAAAAAAAGCCATAATAATCTCACAAAAAGTAAACATGAACCATTTTCGAAGTATTCTTTAACATCGTTATATTACAATGGTGTGTAGTTTTTATACCCGTTCCAATTTTGAACGGAATGGCTCAATATACGGAAGCTTGGTGTCGATTATCACTAAGAAACGCTTAGCGTTTGAGCCATCAGAATCTCAGTAAAAATGACTGGAAATTGCAAAACGAAAGCTTTAGGATGCTAATAACGAAAGCTGGATTTAAATCTAGAATGATGATCTGATTTAACATCGCGTTGAAGATAATCGATGCAAAGACGTAGGTACGCTTTGTTTTTATTGAATATAACGAAGTCGGTATGTGTGTAAGTCTGTGTGCGTGTGAGTGGTTGTCTGTGTGAATATGTGTGTAAATGTGTGTATTTGTGTCTGGGTGTGTGTATTTAATGCTAAAACCACACAAATGTTCAGAGGCGGAGTTGACGCCATCGGCATTTTCTACTATTAAGGAGCACCCGCTTATTAATTAATTAATATTACAATTCTGTATTAGATTTTTTAGAAGACAAACTATTGACAAGGTTTTTTTTAATTTATTTTTTGAATTAAAAGTGTGTGTGTGTACACACACTTTTAATTTAAAAAATAAATTAAAAGTAAGGTTGTTTTTCATTGCGTTTAAAACTCTTTAAATTCTTTAAATTTAAAGGTAAAAGGTAGTGTTAATATTTTTAAAGGAAATAACATACTTAATATGCTCACTCGTTTTCTGTATGAGAAGGAGCCTTTACTTTGAAGTAACTGGCTGGTATTTAAATTTTTCTATTTAATAAAACATGTCTCTCGTTTCAAAACCGGAAGAAATGCATTATGTACACAATTTCCGCAAGCACTTAGGAGCCAAGTTTTTAATATTCACAAGTCGGGAACAGACTTCAAGCTTTGATAAATGTTCTACTACATTTATTTATTTACTAGCTTCCGCCCATGGCTTCGCCCGCGTGGTTTGTTGACAAAAAGTAGCCTTTGTAAGGACAAAGGCTACTTTTTGTCAACAAACCACGCGGGCGAAGCCTTTATATTTCACCTCGGGGAAGGCCCCGAGGTGAAATATATATCTCTGCCAAATTTTATCGAAATCCGTTGAGTGGTTTAGGCGTGAAAAGGTAACAAATAAACTCACTTTGCTTATATAATATGTTACTTTATGCTTGGCAGTAGCATTTGCTACAACTAGACCGGCGCGGTTCACTAAGACAGTAAATGTGAATATAATAACATATTTGTAACATTTAGCGCATACAAAAGGACTTAATTTGATATTCTACTGCGCGTAATGGAAAACTAATTTCGAAAGAATTTTTTAAATGAGTAGTTTTTTCCATTACAAACAAACATACAAACTATCAAATCTTTCCCCTTAGTAATATAAAATTAGATTAGATTTGTATTTGTCAGGAAAAAGTTTATATGAAAGGAAATCTCGGAAAAACTTGTGGATGGTATTTTTATGAAAAAAAAAAAAAAAAACACTGGAGTTGTTTCGTGTAGTCTATACTAATATTATGAAGAGGTGAAATTTGTTTGTAAGTTTGTATATAGGGGGTAATCTCCGGAACTAATGAATCGAATTCCAAAAAAAAAACACTGTTACAAAGCTATATTGTTCCTGAGCGCTATAGTTTATTTTTATTTTCAAAACTAGGCTTTGAAGGGCGTGGAGGGGATGTTAAAGTTCGAAGGGAAAAGTACGAAATCCGCGCGAACGAAGTCGCGGGCGAAGTGCTAGTTGGAAATAAAACCTGTAGGTTTCATTACATTGAAACATATTATTCCTAGACACATCAACCCAAGTCCCTTCAATTTAAAGAAACGAAGTAACCGCAGTGGCACGGAGTGAATTAGAAACTTAATCCAAAAACAGAGATCTGGAAAGTTCTCTAACTAACTTAGTTCATTCCTAGTTAGAGGAAAATCAGATGGGGTTGTCTGAAAAATAACTATTTTCTAGATTCTGAGATATGTAATTTAGTTGCAAAGGGTCTTACGATGTAACAATGTCAGAGAGCGTGGTACGAATCATTTGTCTTACACTTATTCAGGTTACGTAGCTATCTGGCAAGGGGTTCCAAAAATGGAACCCTTATAATTTCGGTCCACACGTGTGTCTGTCCGTGTCAGTCTCTCCATGTGTCCGTCTGAGCTGTGCATGCGGGTGTTACAGAGCCACTTTTACTAATACATATTATGTATATTACTAGCTGACCCAGCAAACGTTGTTTTGCCTTGTATGTATTTTTAATGCCACATTTTTAAGCCAAAAAATTAAATCAAAATGTTTGGGGTGGACCACCTTTATTACTTAGGGGTATGAAAAAAGATGCAGGCCGATTCCCAGACCTACCCGATATGCACATAAAATTTCATACAAATCAGTCAAGGCGTTGCGGAGAAGTTTGGTAACATACATTGCGACACGAGAATATGTATTAAAAGATAATACTATTGACTCTACATCGATAAAATGTTGACGAAAATTGTATTCTATGTCCTACCAAATGAAGCTGGAGTGAAGTTACTAAAAAAATAAATAAGAAGAGGCATTTCTCATACAATGGAACTATGAAACGACAATCGAGCTCAATACAAGTATTTTACATGGAGTAACGGCCAATCTGAACTACGTAATCCAATTACTAGATAACACTATACCTATTGGTATTCTCAGACTGTCGGGCTGAAGATGACTGTCAAATATATTATACGAATTACAGCCGGAACCAACTTACCTACTTATTTATTATTTATTATTATAATGGATGGTCACCTATCCACGGAACGACCTTGACAAGAGTAGCTTATACTTCGATCAATCCGGTGTGCTGTTATTATTTCATTCTCTAGTGTAATTCTGCCAAGATGTACCCACTTTCAAAATAGTCTCATTTTCTAAAGTAATTAGGTATAATATTTTTGGATGTTTTGGTATAACACTAATAAATCCATGATATTCTAAGTTTTTGGTGTAATTTTGTTGGTTTTTTTTTTCGATACAAATAACTAAATTAATGAGAGATTATGGAACTAACTAAGTATTTATGTAGAAGAATCCATTGCAATTAAAAGGGACTAACATACTAATTACTCCAACAGTCTTACATCCAAAGAGATTGCGACCTAATCCCTAATTTACTTTCTTAAGTCCAATTATTTCAGCAAAAGTATTAACTCAAAAATACGGTCCAATCCGTAAGAGATTTCGGGAGTAATCGTACTTTTAATACTCTGGATTTTATGTACACAAAAACCTTATAAGAAAAATGTTAGCGTTCAGATTGGATATTATCAAATTACGCCCTGTATCAGAGTCTGTGTATTCTACATATTTCTGTGTATATTTTTTTTAAACGTTGCCCCACACAAGGAATTTATCCTGTATCATGGGTGCGTTTACAAACATTTAAAATCACATACACACCAACTACCTGCAAGCCTTACAAATATTGGTTCCGTGCGGGGATCGAACCCGCGACACGCATCTCTATATGTATTGTGAGCAAAAGAAACGGGTCTGATTTTATTGGTCAGGCTGATACTGAGCATCCACTCCCGGCCGCTATCCCACTACTGCTCGATACGGAGGACTTTTGGCTGCTGGGTTTCCCCCCTGGCCCGATTCGCCCCTCCTTAGATGACCTGCATCCCCTAGACTCCTCTGGGGGATCCATATCTATACCGGGCTTAGTGTGGACGTCCAGTCAACATGAACTGCGTCAATACCAGAAGCCCTGACCTCAAACCATCCTCCGGTTCCGACCTCCGAGAAGCCGGATTACAGGAGACGCCACGCTCCCAGTCGAAAGAGTGTATGAAATTTGCAGACGCTTTCTATCAAATGTTTGCAGATTCAAATCGTACTTGAACAAAATAATATGTTAACTTATAACTACTTTTTACATTCTTATTAGCCTTTTCCATTTGCGATTTTATTTTTTTGCTTTATAATCACGATTTTTAGATAAAAATACCGATAAAAAATTACAGGAATCGGATGAGAGGCGCTCGTGGCTAAATAATATCAGCCACAATGTCAATCTAAGGTTAAGCTACGGTTAGTCCTTGGGCATCCATCACATATCAGGACATAGCCGTGCCTCTAAAAGCACGTTAAGCTGTTGGTACAAGTATTACTCAGTAACTGTGTTCTGTTGGGGAGGTTAGTAGCACCTTATATAAAATACTGTTATTCAGCTGTCTACAGATAGACTGAAAGCCAACAAAGGGAAAAGTCAAAGCGGATGTTGTAGACAAAGTTTATACGTTTGAATCCTTGTTTTCAAATAACATCTACTACAGAGGATTTTACTTTAATATTGCTTTAATACTGCAGTTTTTTTTTATTGATAAAATCGGTATATTTAATTATAATTGCAAATAGAGATGTATGGAAGAAGAAAACATGCTGCGTCGACCCCAAGTAAATTGGGATAAGGGCAGGAGGATGATGATGAAAAACGGTATGTAACACAAACGTTTCTTTTTAAATTTAAACGTTAAATATCTATAGTCATCATCATCAACCACCTGCCCTTATACCAATTTATTTGGGGTCGGCGCAACATGTTTTCTTCTCCCATACAGCTCTACTTGTCGCCATCTCAATAGTCACCTCTTTTCTAGCCATATCATCTTTCACAGAATCCATCCATCTTTTCTATGGTCTCCCTCTACTCTTGTAACCCTCATTTATACTCAAAACTTTACAACATGGTCCTCATTCCTTCGTTAAAAATATTTAGTATTTTGTGTAATGAAGGTTTCAAGAACCTGGTAGGTTTCAGTGTATTATATACAAATACCTACATATTACACTGTTGATGAAAACGTCGTTCAAGGCAAAGGCTTTTAACGTCCATCAAAATATTAAAGTTATCCTACATATTAGACATGAAATTCATAAGAGCATGTAAGTTTACTAAGAGCAGGCTCAGAAGCTAATATGGTATACACAAGTTACTTGCTGAAACTTTACAATTCGCTGAAAATAACTTGAAAGAAGCATACAACTAATGCAGACTAATGCAAAACCTCTTCGTTATATAATTTTGTCTTAAAAACTTTTGCAAAATACTTATTATGGTACAGGTTTATTTATTAACCGTAAGAAAAAGGAAGAGGTTCTCAATTTGACATTTTATTTTTGTGTAAAGTGATGAGCAGTTGACGTAAGGCTCTTGTTACTTAAATAAATGTTTAACTAACCCACTAAAAAGCGAAAAGCAAAACCTTTTTCACTATATTGCTAAAAATAAACCCAATGAATCAACCAACGCCATAGACTTCCGAAATTATTTGTTTGTTTTGCGAAAAAGTTCCAATACGTTTTTGTTTTTAATTTTTTTTTTTTTTTTTTTATAAAGTATTTTATTTATTTATTTATTTTATTTATTTATTTAACCATATTTAAGCTATCTTTACAGGCAACCCAAGACGATAGTTAAACATACACACTCACATATAATATTCTACATTTTACTAGGTACAACATACCCTATTAACACATAGGTACACATATTACACACTTCTGTAAGAAATTATAAACATTGCCACCTTTGTAAATTCATTCAGAGTACAGCTGAATAGATCTATGTCCCCTGCTATAAGGTTGAGAGTGCGCAGTGCGCGCGTCAGAGGCGCCTCGCTCAGGAGGTTAGTGCGCGCGCGCGGCTCCGCCAGCAGCCGCGGCCGCCTACGCCGCCATACATACCTATCCGGCACACACAAACCCATCAACCCCAATATATCTGCGTTATGCACCCTTCCTCTAAGTATTTTAAATAAGCATGAGTTGAGTGCAAGATCCCTCCTGACCCTCAACTCGTTATATCCAACCATACCCAGAATAAATAGAGTAGGGTACATTAATGGATAAAATGGGTATACCCCGTATAGTTGTAAGTACAAGTACCTCACAAACTTATTTTGAACTTTCTCCAGCATGAGCCTATATTTAGATTCATGCGGAGCCCAAATGACCGCGTTACATTCTAGCTGACTTCTCACTAGAGCGTTGTAAAGGGCTACCACTGCTTTAATGTTCTTGAAGTCGCGTACTAGCCGAAGCATGAATCCTAAATTTCTATAGGCTTTCCGGCAACAACCAATGACATGATCACGAAACATTAACCCTGTGCTGAAATTTACTCCCAAATCCTTGACTTCTGTTACCCTAACCATTGGTAAACCATCTATATTATAATTGTATAATACAGGACTACGTGCGCGCGAGAATGAAATTATCACACACTTTTCGGCGTTAAACTGTAAGCGGTTCTCCTTACTCCAGCTGACCACCCTGTCAATGTCTCGCTGTAGTCTCGCACAGTCTTGCTCGTTACCTATCGCGAGAGACAGCTTGAGGTCATCCGCAAACAGCAAGCACCTCGCGTCCCTAACAATCCTCGGTAAGTCATTTATCGTAATAATAAATTGTAGGGGCCCGAGATTGCTGCCCTGACTCACTCCAGATCTGGTAAAATATGGATTTGATGTATATCCCTCATATTCTACATATTGCTGTCTCTCATACATGTAACTTGCAAAGAACTGCAATGAATGTGGGGTAAAACCAACCGATGCTAACTTTTTGAGCAAGACGTCGTTATTAACTAGGTCAAATGCTTTTTTTAAATCGAAGTAAGCAACATCAGTTTGTCCCCCACCATCCACTGTGGGCACCAGTTGAGTCATATGACTGAGAAGGTTAGTAGTGGTACTTCGTTCTGGTCGAAACCCGTGCTGTGCTTCTGACAGCTGACTGCTGACCTGTTGGTATATGTTTTTATGAAGAGCAGCTTCAAAGACCTTTGCAGGAGTTGATAATACCGCTATTGGCCTATGACCGTCGACTGTAGTTCCTAGCTTTCCTTTTGGTACTGGGACGACGCGAGTAATTTTCCACTGCTCTGGAAACACCGCTGAGTTTAAACATTTGTTAAAAATGTATTGAAGCGGCTTGGCAAGCACCGACCGACAATCATTAAAGATGTAAGGAGGAATGCCATCTGGTCCTATCGATCTTTTGGGTTGGAGATTTTGAAGCGCGCAATTAACTTCTTTTAAACTAAGGTGGTCTATATGTACCCGCGCCGCTCCGTTTTCACTACCCGCTTCTGCCATAGCCGCACCTACATCTAACTCGGCCCGCTCAGTGCAATACACTGAGTAAAAGTATTCAGCGAATGCTTGTACGCACTGCTTGCCAGATAACTCCTCACCGTTCTTAAAAATCTTTTTCGGAATTCTACTACCCCTCTTAGATTTTGCATAATTCCAAAATGACTTTGGATCTTTCAACATCTGGTCTTGGATTCGATGCCTATACTGGTCATGAGCTTCCGCTATCTTATTTTTAATTTTAGTTCTGCACAGAGAAAACGCTTCGTAATCCGCCCTAGACCCGCTTGTTTTGTATTGCTTATGCAACATAGCTTTTTCCTTTATGTCGCGAATTATTTCTAACGTGTACCACTCAGGGTAAATGTACCTTGAGTTTACACGACTCCGCTTTTTTTTCGGAACGCAGTCATCTAATATAGAATTAAGAACATTATAAAAATAGTTTAAGCTCATTTCTAAATCCATTTCATACAAAGGAGACCAATCTATTGTCGCAATTCGAGAGTACATTGTTAAAAAGTCGGCTTTATTAAAGTTCCAACCTATAATAGGTGTGTGTGTGTCAGGTGTTGATGAGCTTGCTGAGCCGGAGGGCCGGCGCTGGCGCGTCGTCAGCTTACTTACCGTAATCTCGAGTGGAGGGTGATATGCGTCGATCGGTACTAGCGGTGCCTCTGCCGCGCGCACACACACACTCCCTTCCTCTGCCAGTGTACTCAACACTAAATCTAATTGACGATCGTTACAATTTCGCACTTTGTTACTCTGAATAAATCCACAAAAGGTACTAAAGTATTCAAAATAATTATTAACTGAAGATGGACATGAAAACAAGTTAAAATCTCCTAAAACCACTATTTTTTTGTATTTGTTAGATAACTGCTCAATTATATGAAATAATAACATGTATTCGTTTTCGTTACTGTTAGGTGGTATGTAAACAACACACATTAAAAACATTTGTCTATTACGTAGATGCACAGTAGCACAAACCAGTTCGAACACTTGCTTATCGATGTTGACGTCATTTGGCAGCGACACTCTTCGCAGTTCAATACGCGGTGTGGCCACGAGACACGCGCCGCCTTGCTTCCGCCCATCCGCTCGATCACACCGTAAAATTGTGTATCCCAGTGGAACTATTTCTGCGTCACGGATGGATTCATTACAGCCTGTTTCCGTGATGGCAAACAAATCTTCACCCGCTGTCAGAATGCTGTTGTAAAAATACTCCAACTTCGTACGAAGACCTCGAACGTTTTGATATAACACAAGTATATCGACAGATTTATTATGGGAGTTTTGGTTTATTGGTTGGTCTACGAAACCACACCCATTCTGCAAATTCTGTATTTACTGCCCAGTTTTCCGGTTGACACAGTTTTTCATACTTGCTCTCTGGTACTCCTACGATAAATGACTCATAATCCCTTTCTGTCTTGTGTTTTATTTTTTCTACTTTAATTGGTATTTCTTCTCCGTAGATCTTCTTAACATGATTCTCCACATTTTGTACAGTAGTTTCTTTTTTCAAACGCCATACATGTAAGTATTTTTTCTTCTCGGTTCCTTGAATATCTATTATTTTTGTATTTCCACCTCTCATTACTTCACTGTTGGAATATCTATTTTTCTTTTTCCTATCTATTGTAGTCCATTCCCCTTCTTTTTCTGAATCTTCTTTATCTTTTTCCAAATTTATCTGAACATTTTCATGTATTTGATCCTCCTTTGTATCTATTTCCACTGTTTTCATGGCCACACATTCCCTTGTTGGTACATTTTTGTTGTTACTAACTACCCGCGTTTCATTTTTCTCAACAATTTTTGCAAACGTTATCTGCGGTGTTTTAGGTTCTTTATCCGTCTGATCCTGTTTTTTCCTTTGTATTTCTATGTTATGATTCATTTCTAGATTTTCATTTTTTTCTATCAAGATTTTAATCCTTTCTTCTAACGTATCTACTCTTTCTGCTTTTTCTCGTACAACCTTCAATATTTCTTTTAATTCTTTTAACTTTGCTTCTGTATTTTCAAATCTATTTTTCAATAATTTATATTCCTTTTGTTGTTCTTCAAACTGATTTTTCATTTCCAAACGGAACTCGCGCAACTCCTCTAGAAGTAATTTCTCCGTGTCAACAATTACTTCCCCAGTATTTCGATGACTTCCGCGTTGGTTGACGTTCACATACTCACTCGGTGTAAATGTTTTGTCCAGCACTGCGCTTCCCCGGACAGGGGTATTAATGTTTCCTCTTTTAGGCATTGTGCAAGCACATTCCGGACATATCCATTTATTCTTATATTCCTGCGAGAGTGACTCAACCTTTTCCTTAGTTAAGCCAAGACATTTTATATGAAATTTCTTCTCGCATTTTTCTTGCGAGCACTTCAAATACAGTGAGTCCTCAATAATGGCATCACAGCCATTACATTTATAACCCATCTATAATTCCGCACTACGTACTATTTTTTACTATTTGTTTTTATGACTCACACGCTCCGTAATACGTCCGTTCGCTTGCGCGGTACGCGGTAATAACTTTTATACTTTTTTGAATATGAAAATCCTCATTTAACTCCACTTCCTTAGGGTGGACGGAGAGGACTGGCAGACTCTTATTGACATATGAGACAGTGACTTACGAGCTATTGTTTTGACAAGTATACTCGTAGTTGGAGTGAATGTAGATTATCTATCAAAGTGGACATAAAAATCAAATTATAAAAATATATTAAAAAAAACAAATATCAAAAACCTTCCGTTCTGAGTGGAGATATATCATAACTGACAAATGCGGGCACTGACTGGAGTCCATTTTTTTTTTTAAACGTTGCCTCACACTAGGGACTTTTCCTGTATCGTGGGTGCGTTTACAAACATTTAAACTCACATAAACAAACAGCCAGACCCGGAACCAACAACACAGCAGCCGATGGCTCAACCACTGCGCCAACCATGTCGTCCAACTCAAAACTGTCTGTTTCTTTCTTTAAAAGAACGTCTCAGATACTAATCTGCATGGTCCCCGTATGATCTATTGGACCAAAATAATATCTGGGCTTTAAAAGAGTCTGACCTCGGAGTTTGTTTCGGTGTTTCTTCTCAAAGCTAGGAAACATCAACTTAATATCAAAATCCTGGCTTTCGGGATTCTCGTACTTTGAAGTACAGGGATTTTACTGGTTTGTCGTGTTGATTGATAAACTTATGCTTATTTTTGGTGAATAAATGATTACTTACTGACTCATAATCTAGTTCTAATTGTAAGTTGATTTTTAAAACCCATTTGTAGAAATAAGTATTCATTCATTTATACATGAATCATTTACTATATTTCTTACCAAAGCCATCGGATACAAGTCAAGTACCACATACAGGTACTTGACTTGCATCCGAAGATTCTTACCAGTATCATCAAAGCAACCAACTCAATCAAATGGAATTCAGAGCGAGTTGAAAGTTACACCACGCCTGCAAACCCCTTTAATTCCTGTCCTCTTGCGCGTGTGAGCACTCCCCCTTCACACTCGTTATACACGAGAGGTAGTCACAAATTGGCAAATATACTTTAAAAGCTGAACTCGCTGAAAATATGTTTTAACTCGAGTAGTCGGCGGACGATGGAAAATATTTACTTCGCAGTTCCTTCAAGTTAATGTCATAATTTACTGGCACTTAAGAAACTCGCCTCGCCGTTGGGGTTTCAAAGTGCATAGTTATAACAACCTGTTATTGCTCACTGCAGGACAAAGGCAGCACAAGCATTAATTACCACGCTTGTTCAAGGTGGGTTGGTGATTGTAGACTTGTATTAATGTACTGATGGCCCAGTGGTTTAGGCCTGGCCTCTTGAGCACGAGGTTATGGGTTCGAACCTAGGCAAGTACCAATGTGTCTTTTTAAATCATATGTACTTTTTAAGTTTATCTTGGAAATTACTGACATCGGTGAAGGAAAACATCGTAAGGAAACCGGGGCTTATAATTAATATACTCGTAAGTCTGAAATCGCCAACCCGTTTTGAGCAAGCATGGTTATTAATGCTCGAGCCTTGTCTGTATGAGAAGAGATCTTTGCCCTGTAGTGGGACAGTAACAGGCTGGTATTATTATTAATTATAAATCCAGGTTTCTCTACGATGTTTTGCTTCACGGATGCCATTAATATCCAAGATATACTTAGAAAGTACAAATTCATTGAAAAAGTCACATTTGATTCTGTTTTTTTTTTCACACCTCCTTTTTTATAAACTTTTAGTTTAGGGTCTGGGTATTTGCTATGTATAATAAAAAATATCTATATATGTAATGTATTGTATTAAGTATATCAGTCATCTAGTACCCATAACACAAGCTCTGCTTAGCTTGGGGCTAGATGATGCTGTGTGGATTGTCTAGCATTATTTATTTATTTAAGTTAAATCTTGGGCTAATATTACCTTAGATCGTTTATGGAAATGATACACAAATACAAACTCATCGAGGTCGAAATGTATTTACTCCGTGGTTCCTTAAGGTAACATTGTTAGGTGTTACATTTTTTATTCTGGAGTTTTACTGAGCTTATCTCCGGTATAATCAGATTGTTCGCTTGGAAGCTGCGGTTTAGATGTTATTCTTTCTTGTTATGGTAGACTGAGAAGCGTTGGCGTTATTTTATCGTGCTTAGAGTTAAGCCTTTTATTTGGATTAAGAGAAAATTAAATCATTGCCTGCCCTCGTGTTCTCAAACAGAGAAGCACGAGGTTTAATGAATAAGTTTGTTCAAGGTGGGTCTACGATTTCAGAGTAATCTGAGCCTTGCATTACCCATTGAATACAAATTTACAACCCCTTCTTTTGTTATTTCGCCTGCGACGCAGGAGGTTGAGGGTTCGATTCCTGCTTTGGGACAAATGTTTGTACGATCTACTAATATTTGTTCCGGGTATTTGCAATGTATAATAAAAAAATATCTATCTGTATAATGTATTGTATTAAGTATATCAGTCATCTAGTACCCATAACACAAGCTCTGCTTAGCTTGGGGCTAGATGATGCTGTGTGGATTGTCCAGCATTATTTTCTTATTTTTTTATTATTATTAATGTCTGACAGAATGGCACAGGCTTCTTCTAAATTAAGATTTCACCACTTCAAAAACTACGTCTGTATAAATCCCTACAACGCAATGAAACTTAATAACAATAATTACTTTCAAAACTCTAATCAAAGAATACCTTAACTTAATCAACTGAGAATAAACCATCCAATTGCCCGAGGAAAATTATTTAAGCCGCTTCCACAAAAATTCTGCAGCCATTACTTCTGCTTGGTAGAAAAAGAAACTCACAAATTCTTCACGATTTAACATTGGATTAACAAACTTAATAATCATTTGTTTATCTTAAAACTTATTAAGGGAATAATTATGTACATCATCAAATGGGCCATCAATCATTTTCTGCAGTTTCAAACTGAAATTACTTCCTTCAAACTTTGACAACAATTAGGCTCATTTTGTAAAGACATTATAATTTCTGTGAAATAAACAACGTCACGCCTATGTTCCCCGAAGGGATGAGCAGAGGTGTACATATTCTTCTGCTTCTTCTTAGTCGTACACTCTTGGTGGTCGTGGTCAAGGACCGTCTCAAAGTAGGTTTCGGATTTTGCGAGACTCCTCCATCACTCATCACAATTCGTGGCACTGCATGCTTCGTGTATCGTACTGTGTGTACTCATGCAGTACACCTACATTTTGCCCATTATGTCCAAGTCCAGATTCCGGGCTGCTAATGAGAAAATCCCGATTGGAAAATATTCAATAACACTTTGCCCTACCTGGGTATTAATCTCAAGACCACACGAGGAAGTGCACTTTATAGAAATATTTTATAAGTGTTGGTGTATTTTATGGATCAGGATTGTATTGCATGGATCAGAATGTTTGGCCACAAGAGGAATGGAAGGCAGTTGCATACAGCTGAGATGAGAATACTAAAGGGGATGTGTGATGGTACGCGAACGGATAGAATAAGAAATGAATATATAAGAGGAAGTCTGAAAGTGGCGTCTGTGACAGAGAAGTTGTGTGGAAATCGGTTGTCATGGTATGGACACGTGATGGGAAGGAATGAGGATTATGCTGGGACAAATGTTTTGAATATATAATAAATAATAAATAAATAAATAAATCGTTTATTTATAAAAAGGGGCACATTTACAATTGAGTATCTTAACAAATAAAATAGAGCACAGTTGCTTATTGCCTGAACTAGGTGGAACCTGTGTTTCAGGCTAGAAGGTGCGTAAATACCTACTTAAAATAAATAAATCAACAATTAAAGAAAAGTAAATTACTAAAATTACAACTTACATAAGAGATAAACAAACAATGTGTCAGCAGTTTACTTGCAGACTACAAGTAAATCTTCTGTCTGTGCATAGGTAAGGGGTTGCAAAAAAGTAATAATAGACTTTTTACAGCTAAAATAGTTTAACTTATAAATACTTAGTTTTCTATTTAATCTATTGTACAGAAATGGGCCTAAAAATGTAAAGAATCTTTCCACAAAGACATGTTTGGAGGTTGTATTAGAAATGCATACTATATCGTTCCGTCTCTTGTTAGTATTGTCAGCATTGTACGTAAGCATGGTGTGCTGTTTTAATAGTAAGTGCATAATAAATAGCTGGCGCACAGTCAGCACATTGCAGGATTTATACAGCTGATCTGTGGGAAAGTAAAAGGGATGGAAGTTTGCTACCTTTAAAATTGCTCTTTGAGCTCTTTCAAGAGGAAGCAGGATAGTTTTTGATGCGCCACCCCATGAAATGATACAGTAATGAATTATTGATTGACATAGGGCGAAATAAACTTGTGTGATTAACTTAGAATCCGCAAAAGTTCGTATTTTTTTAAATACATATATTAATTTGCGCACTCTTTTCACTAGACTTTCAATATGATACCTAAAAGAGAGTGTTTCATCTATTATAACCCCTAAGTATTTAATATTATTTGCTTTGAGGATAGAAGGGCAAATGCACATGCTGATTGAGCGATTATCACATTGATGGGCATATAAATGGAAGTTAGTAGTGTTAAGTCGAGGCTTGCGCATGGAGAAGTGAATGTATTTTGTCTTGTCAGCGTTTAGTGTTAGTAAATTGCTTTGAAGCCAATTAGTCACAGTATTAAAGCCAAGTTGAGCGTTTTCAAACAGTTCGCTACTGTTTTCAGCAGAAAATATTAGCGCCGTGTCGTCAGCATATGATATGATCTTGCCGTGCTTGATGTTAAGGTTACACAAGTCGTTAATATAAACCAGGAAAAGGGTAGGGCCCAATATACTTCCCTGGGGAACACCAAATCCAGTATTTTTCTGCTCATCGCTCGTAAAATTGTGAATCCTAACACATTGGTATCGGTCGTTTAAATAGTCAGCAAGCAATGTCATCGGCGTGCCCCTTATTCCTATGGCCTCTAATTTTCTTAGGAGCACAGAAACGGAGACCGTGTCAAAGGCTTTCGCTAAATCAAGGAAGACTCCCATGACCTGGTTCCCCTTGCCCAGCTCTTCAGAGATATAATTGGTAAGGCTATGCACCGCATCGGCTGTGGATAATTTGGCTCTGAAGCCAAATTGCGCTGGTGATAAGATGTTGTTTTTCTCCAGGAAGCTAACTAGTCTGCTGTTTATAATTTTCTCTAGTATTTTTGAGATTGAGGGGAGTAATGATATTGGCCTATAGTTATTAACCAAGTCCCTGTCTCCAGATTTATACATAGGGATAACAACAGCCTTTTTGAGACAGTTAGGGAAAATTCCTTTGGAAAGACAGATTCGAAATATATGCGTTAAGGGAGGTGCTAATATATGCTTAAAGAGTTTAAGGATCCTGTTGCTTATATTATCCCATCCAACTGCACAGTCATCTTTAAGGCCAGATATTATTTGGGATATTTCGTTTTCGTCAGTATCCAGCATAGCAAATGACTTCAGGTTGCAGCTGTTGTTCTGTTTTTGGAAAGATGGTTGGGTGCAATGTTTCGGAATCTGTTCGGCCAAAGTTTTCCCAACATTAACAAAAAAGTTATTTACTTTGTTAGCTGATCTGAGCGTCAGCAGTATTGTAAACTAGGCTATAATCAATGTTGCGTAAATCATATTCGAGTTTATTTATATTTAATTTAGATTTTGTCTGGGAGCGATTATGCTTAGGCAGCGTTAAATTTACGGCTAGTAAGACAGAATGGTGGTCGGTTATTGTTGAGTTAGTAACAAGCGTAATAAATGAATAAGCGGTTTTGATCATCATATGGTCGAGGCAAGAACCGCTCTGATGAGTAGGCAATGTGTGAGCAGGCAGAAAACCATGGTATGAGCAGATGTTAAGGTAATCTTGTGTCCCTGCGTCGCAGTTTTCGGAGCCAATATTAATGTTAATATCACCTGTTAGTATTACATTGCTAAATGAGCTAAGTGATTGAGAGATCTGGTTTAGGGAACTGTGGAAAGAGGTTAGGTTTCTTGCGGAAGGGGATCTATACAAAGCAATTATCGCTGTAGTTGTACCAATTTTGATGATAAGGCAGTTACTAGTACAATCTTGAAGATCAGGTTCTTTGACTTTGACCTTTAATGATTCCTTAGCAAAGACAACGACACCATCATTTTGATTGTGGTTAATTTTTGTGTACAATAAGTTATACCCTGGTATTGCCGGGAGGTTATCGTGGCGCATTGATAGCCAGCATTCTGTTAGAACCATAATATCACAATTAAAGTTAAGTCTATGAAGAAAAATGTTAAAGCTATCTATGTTCTTATGAATACTTCGTATGTTTTGGGTTAGTATGGTTAATGACTTTTGATACTGGGAAAGATATTGATTGCAGTCTTCAACCTCACATGACTTTGACTCAGTCAAAAAAGAGTTATCTATGTCGGTAATTAAATTAATATCCATTCTACAAAAATAACAACAATAAATTACGTCTAAGATTTAAACAAATATGTGGCGCTCTCAGGCGCCGCCGTCATAGTCAATCGAGTTAATATACCTGTATTCGGCTGCAAGTTTAGCTGGACAAACTGCGTCTCCCGTCTTGTGGTTGGCTTGTTTTTTAAAGCGCATGCATGTAGCACATTTTGGATCATCAGCTTTTTTTGCGCAGTCTTGGCTAGAGTGTCCTTCTTCACCGCAATGGCCACAAGTCGGGGCAGCGGCCTTGCATGTCTTGGATGCATGACCGTACTGCTGGCACTTGTAACATCTCGTTACTAGTGTGAAGTCTCGTACCGGGCAGGACGTCCAATTTATAAATAATCTGTCCTGCGTGATGAGGGCCTTGCGAATGGCGGCTGAAACTTCTATTATATAATTGCAGCTCTCAGCATCTTTCCTTCCAGATTTGTGGCTAAGTTTAATTGAGGTCATAAATGTATCTAGGGTCATAGGCAGTTTGTCAGTTATGTTTTGGTCGTAAATGCATTTATAAACCTCATTTTCGGCCATTGATGCGGGAACTCCTAGCACAATAATGCGAGGCTTGCGCTTCCGAGGTTCGTCAACGGTAAGGCCTGACGAAGCGATTTGGACTTTTTGCTTGAGTTTATCTAGGTCATCCTTGGTCTCAGTGCTAACAATAAGTCCTCCTTTTCCTATTTTACGTACGCCTCGTACTTTCAGCTTCATTTCACCAGGGCATATGATTTTTTGTACCATGTTCTTGGTTTCATCACTGGTCTTTGTGTTGTCGCATGGAAAAATCGCCACGGAGCTTAGGTTTTTAGGACGAATAAAACTGCTAGATCCCTTCTTCACCATATCGGCAAAAGATGAAGGAGTTGCAGCCTGCCTCGTACAGGACTCCTGAATCGTGCGGTTCATCTCTGCTAGACAGTCTGCTAGGTCTCGAGCTTCGGTCATTGTTTTCAAGGCGGTATGTGTTTGAAGGGCTCTTGATTTCAGCGACTGGTATTGAACAGCCAATTGTGAAACACCATGTCCAACTTTTCGGCAGAGATTGCCAATTCTTTGCTTCTGTTCAGAATTAAGTTTTCCCTCAGAAGCAATACAAAACACCTCATTCAAGTGGTCTTCAATGGTCCCCAGCCAGTTCTGAATCTCCGCAGTACTGATAGGTTCAACAGCTTCCTCTTGGTGCTGCTTTTGTTGTTGAGGAGGTCTCGGTGTTGGAGTCGACGGAAGGCTGCGTGGTGTTGGAGTCGCCGGAGGGCTGCGTGGTGTCATCCCACTCCGATTAAAGGGGGTGCTAGCCATTTTTCAGATTATAAAAACTATTTATAATCCAGTCAGTCCATTATACTGAGTTGAAAACCGCTTACTACGTTGTTTTATTATATCAAGCTAATACACTTAAACTGGGTCAAAATTTAATGCAAGCGTTAATTTATTTATTTTAATAATACTGCATTGATGTGCACGTCTGTATGCGATGAGTGCCGATCAATCTCTATATGAATGTAGAGCGTTACAAGAGTAGAGGGAGACCTAGGAAACGATGGATGGATTGTGTGAAAGATGGTATGGCTAAGAAGGAGGTGACTTCTGAGATGACCGCAAATAGAGATGTATGAAAGAAGAAGACATGCTGCGTCGTCCCCAAATAAATTTTGATAAGGGCAAAAGGATGATGTTAGTGTATTTTAAAGTACAAAATAATTTTAAAGTGAACAGCCCTAGATCAACTTCAACGTTCACATTCCGATCTCAAATTATCTCTCAACCTTGAACGAAGCCTTCCAGTGATTAGTCGTTCACACATGAGGTCCCATGCTCAAGCAATCCACTCAATTATAAACTAATCACACGGCTGCGTCTGAGCAAGTCGCGGTAATTGAATGATCTAGTTATATGGTGCAGGGATGTCAAGGTTATTTATGGGATTCGATTTATTGTGGATATTAGTTTCTATAATGTTACTGGTGATATGTGGGCGTGCTATCGGGCGATCATCTCTGTCTACCCATTCGGGGAATATAGCCGTGATTTGTCATGTGATGTTAATTCTTCTTGAAGGTTTAATCTTTCAGAAAAGATTAATTTTAATGGTCAAACTAGCCCCCTTTTGTCCTCAATTTTTTTTAGTTAATTTTGTTTGGTATCTCTTCTTATTAAGTTTATTTTTTTATTTTACTGTTTTGCCTTGTTGCTATATATCTTTTGTTTACTTACTTTAACAGTGAGAGAGATGTAAAATATGTTACGATGGGACTGACATATATTTGCAGATAAAAGTCCCTAAATAAGTATAGAGTAAAAAAAATGGTCAACATAACTAAAATGTTTTAGGACGGATTGTGAATTTTCTATTTTACCACTTTGCTCGACCTGGGGATCGCCCTAAGTCGAGCAAAGTTATACTACATTTTTCTAATTTTTCACTAGCACCCTAGAGTCTGGATTTGTGCCCTAATCAGGCAATGGCTCGTCCCTTATTATAGTGAACTTAAGTGCTAAAACATAATCGGTAAACTGTGGG
Source organism: Phlogophora meticulosa (assembly GCA_905147745.2). Taxonomy (NCBI): domain Eukaryota; kingdom Metazoa; phylum Arthropoda; class Insecta; order Lepidoptera; family Noctuidae; genus Phlogophora; species Phlogophora meticulosa. The sequence continues at coordinate 1,637,947 of LR990535.1, read as the reverse complement.
TTTACTATAAGCCAAACCTCTGCCTAAGCCGAGAAAATCTTGCGTGATATTACGTTAGTTATTAATATAAATATGTTGTAGTTGTTATATCCTATTGTAATTTTCATATTTACATTTATAGTAATATATTGTACATATTTAAATAGTACACCACGAACTACCAACATATCTTTTCGCCTTCTCTATCAAGTCCATCCAAAGGTTGTCTGTAAGAGATCGCTTTTAGTGATAAGGCTGCCCATTGTAACACCCTATGTAGCTCTTAAACTCATTAATTGTAATTTTTTATGGCGTACCATAAAGATTGTTCTATTCTATTCTAATCTTTTCTATAAGTCTGAAAGCGCCAAGTCCCCTTGAGCAAGCGTGGTGATTAATGTGAATGAAGAACACCTCGTATTGTTATTTTATTTTATTCCTTTTCAGAAAACTTACAGCTAATACAATCGAGTAGTAAGAAGTAATATGTAGAAAAGAGCCATTTACAAGTTTCCACTTATATAAACTTATGTACGAATTTGACAGACGGTCAACGGTTAAAGGTACAAAATATGTGAGGAGAGTTAAATATAGAAGCAACTTAAGGGAATAAACACAAATAAAAATATTACACAACCAAGTTAAAATTAAAAAGAAAGGTTATTCAACATTTTTTTCAAATTCTGGACACTATTTGTGAATAAATCAAGTTCAACACATACTTATAAATTCATATTATATGTGTATTTATCGATGTTACCTTTATACGAAGTAATATGATTGAAAGCTGTTTGTCTCTACATGATTGTATTCATTATTCAGTAGTGTAAACAAGTTTTCCTTACAAACAAGGTATTTTTCCAAGGTATTTGATGAATTATGTATTTTATTATTGTATCGTCCTTTTACCCTTATTTTCCCGTTATTTCGAGATAGGGTTTGTTTGAAGACACAAAACAGTTATAAGAGGAAATTATTTAATAGTTAAGATAGTTACCTACTAGTGTACCTGACAGACGATGTCCTGCCCTAACAGCGCCACCTACCGGGTCTAATGTGCAATTGTGAAACAAAACCATCACACACACACACACACACGAAAAAAAGCATGAAAATCAGTCGTGCCATTTTAGATTTTTTGCGAGACTAACGACTAGCAATTGATTTTTATTGTATATTGTTTTTTTAGTATAACAACCGTCTATACCGTCATATGCTAAAAAGCTATTTTTTTATATTCCAAACAGATGCTTGAATTTTATTTATTTGTATAGAAGAAGAAGATAATGAAAAAACATTAAATAAGCTATATTTTTATATTATATTGTAGTCGTTGTTGTTATTGTTGTTGATGTATCTCCGAAATAACTATGGGCTGCACAATGCCCCTTGGTAAGACTCTTAGTCAGACTTTCATGCTTCTGACTGATTGACTGTAACGACTGGAAAGTATCCACAAACGACATACAGAGAGTCAGATCCCAATGGCTTATCGTGCTTTCCGACGCACTTTGAACTTTTGTGTCTCGGTATGGTCAACCATCCACGGACCGACCTCGGCAAGCATAGCACCATCGACCGTCCCGTGCGTATTCTAAAGCAATAGGAAAGCAACATAATTGAGCAACCCTATATATGTCAAGCTGCTACAACAGTACTAAACTATCTGTTTGTTTGTATGTATGTCTGTTTGTATACAGCGGCATGTGATTGTCAGTCTGTGGGTATGTTAATTGCATTAGGCATAGATCTGTGTCTACACATCGGAAACATGTGTCGACAGCCTAAACTGCGTTGTGTTCTAATTAAACTAGGCTGTAGTGAGTAATGGACCTTATCTTGATTTAGTTTAAATTAATACTTTAATTTTGACGACACGGTTGGCGCAGAGGCTGGGTGATTGGCTGCTGCGCTGCGTGTCGCGGGTTTGATACCCGCACGTAAGAAATATTTGTATAGCCTACAAGTAGCTGTTCCGGATTTGGCTGCGTGTGATTGAATTTGAATGTTTGTGAAGGCACCCACAATACAAGAGAAATTCCTAGTGTGGGGCAAAGTTTTAAAAAAAAGGTAAATGCGTGAGACCGAGATATTCAAATGTTCACAGGCTTTATTTCAATTTTCAGCTCAGTGTTGTGTTAATTAAATATTAATTCCTCAAAAAATCATTAATATGATTTTTAAGTTCAAATGACGCAATAGAATAGCTATCTCACGAACATTTGACATCTGAGCATAATTCTAATGTAGAGAGTTTTTTTTTTTTTTTTTTTTAAAACGTTGCCCCACACTAGGAATTTCTCCTGTATCGTGGGTGCGTTTACAAACATTTAAACACACATGCACAAACAGCCAGACCCGGAACAACTACCTGTAGGCCATACAAATATTTGTTCCGTGTGGGGATCGAACCCACAACACGCGGCGCAGCAGCCGATGGCTCAACCACCGCGCCAACCGTGTCGTCGTAGTTTGAGAGTTGATTTTACATAATATGTATATTTAGAAAATTGTATGTTTGGTATAGTTGCGTATAACTTTTTTTAATAACAACCATTCTAAGACTGAGCTGCAAATTGCCAAAAACCTAAGAAGGTTTAATTTCGCGTACTGCCACCACGCCTCGAGGTCTCCTTGATAGAAACTAGCCAATAAGGCAGGATAATGGTTCAGCAAACTCGACCAAAGGTACCAGAGCCAGCTTAAGATAGACCACCGGATTGTTTCCTGGAATATGCTTGTGCATGTTCCAGGAATCTGTCCGTTGCTTTGCTTCTGCATAACCCTCAACGTTTCTCAGAAGTTGGTCGATTGAACATTCTCACTAAGACAAAGCAGATGAATTAAACAAATAGACTGGAATATTAAACCTTGGGTAGTCGGTGGTGAGATGGTGGTTAGGTAATTGCGTGGAGACCGCGACTCGGCAAACGTAGTGTAGGACGCCCTCTGACCAGGTGGGATGACGATCTGCGAAAGACTGCAGGCAGATGCTGGATGCGGCGACCTGAAGACAGGGTGCTATGGCGCTCATTAGGACATTGCTATGTCCAGCAGTAGACTAGTACAGCCTGATGATGAAGGTTATTTCGATTAAAATGAGATGCAACGTTTTGGGACATATAATATTACATTTTTATATATTTTAGTTTTTTAAAACGTAGCAACACGTCTTATTGTCTCGAGAGCATCGACGCGATTTGACGTACTCTTCCAAAGGGTCGCATACGATAAGGTATAACCTTAAAGCCTTTATTACAATAAGCTCCACACAACATGAAACTAATGCCCACTATTAATTCTTCGGGGAAGTGCAAAAATAAACTAAAGTAAGACTCTTAATTAGCTGCAGTAAATTCACAGAACTCAGAAAATGATACATAAACACTGAAATATCGGACTATTGTATTGTATAAATAAAAATACCTAACTAGCAAGTAGTAACAATACATTAAACTGTATTGTTCTCTACTTTGTAGGTATTTTTATTTACTTAACCCAATTTTTTTTTGTTTTAGTGACAGCCTATCAAGTCTATCAAGTCAAGTCTAATTAAAAGTCGTAGGTATTCACATTTAATATAAAATTTAAGTGATATCTTCTTAAGGCTTCTTAATTTTATTAAAAACTCGTTTTTTGGGAAGGCGGCAGGTAGGTAGTTTTTCTTGATTAAAAGAGAATCGCATCCGTGAACAAGATATACCAATCAGGTATATCGTTCAGCCAGATTTTTTAATAAAAGCCCCACGATCCTTTATAAAATAGGCTTTCCTTTATGCCTAAAATATGCCACAATTTGATGCCAAAATCCTTACATTGTGCCTATCATTATATTGTAACATGATTGATGTTCTCTTTAGAAGCACTCGCTGAATACGGAATTTCATAAAACGCTTTTCCATAATGTGTTGGTTAGAAGTCATTGATGTGTGAAGATGATAAATAAAATCCTCAATATGTGACAATTTTCAAAAGCCATTATATGGGTATGATAAAGACGTCTCTGTTGAGACATGTAGCGACACCTAGTGAGGAAATGTTGAAACTGTTAGAGCGGTTCACGGATATGTGAGCGCCAGCAGTTGATACTTTCTACCAATAGATGGCGCTCACAATCCCGTAAACTGTTTTATCCGTTACCTTAAACAACCACGCTGTATGATGCGATAGCCTTTTTACCTTTTAAACCAAAATATTTTCTGCAATGTTTTGAGAATAAGGATCACTCTTATTTTTAGCACAGTTTTCAGTATCATATCTTAAAAGTTGCCTGTAAGAATACTCAATCCTGAGTTTAACTCGCCTAAACTTAAAATACGTGTCAACAATATAGAATATGCGAAATCAGCTATATGTATTTTATTCCATTCAAAATGTATCTTTCCCATTTTGTTTTTAACATTATCAACGACATCTATTGCAGGCTCGGTCGAAACTTCCGAAAAAGCGACGCCGAGTATTACCCGTTGAACAGCCGAGGAGAAAACGCGACGTCAGCACCTCCAACCGCCGTGTCAATGCAGTGAAACATCCTGTAGTACTGAAAGAATTGCCTCCAGGAGGAAATAAGTTTGGTGAGTTGATTTCCTTTGTAGTACTATTTACTTTACGAAGAGGGCGCTGAGAAGAACGGTACGCATATATCAAATGTACCACAAAGTATTATTTTTATTTCTATTTTACTTTAGTATAATAAGCTAATAATAAGTTTTATTGAATAAAAATACAGTACTCGACAGTAGATAACATTACAGTTCAGTGATATAAAACAAGAGAACGTAAAAGTTTTAGCATCTGGAGCCGAACTTGGAGGATCATTAAATCAGAACTCTTAAATGCTAGCATTTACACAACATAGGATTAATAATAACCTAAAGTTGTATAAATGATCTGTATGGTTAATTCTATTGCAATAGTAATATACTTAAATTGAACACAACCCTCCTCTCCCTTAATTTAGTTATAGTTTTGTTTGTAACCGTATTTTTTGTTCCTTATTCATAACCGAAACGGAAATTTAGCAGCACTAAGAATTTACACTAATGTGAAAAACCGGCCATTTCCAGGTGTCAACGGTATGAACATGATCAGCTTGGCACTCCAGGGTCCGACAACGAACCTTCTCCGGCCACCAGCGACAGCAGCCATGCCTCTTCAAGCGAGAGCACCTATTGGTAAATCCCACTTTATAAAGTTCCAACCATAGCACAGAATTGACACTGTTTTCAATCGTTTCCGTAAGAAAAAGCTATTTAAGAAGATATTTGAACGATCTAAAAAGATATTTGAACGGCAAAATTACTGTTATAGGACTCACTTGTAATCTCCTTGTTCTTGCAACCAATACCTTGAGATGATGATTGAATTACTGATAAAAATCCTTACGTAGACTAAAATGCCTTAGATAATATCATTCCTTAACCTTCCGTTTCCAAATTCAAAGTAGTAATGACGAAATTCTCTATTTCCAGTCGAGAGTCCAGTTATCAACACGCAGTCTGGAGCAATATCGTTAGCGTCTCTGCAACCACCTCTAATGACCGCCCCGCCCCTGCAACCAAGACCTGCAACCACCGGTTCCTTAGACCTCATGCTGCCTTTACAACCCAAACTACTACCAGGCTACAACCTACAATCATCATTCTTATCCAACACCCTTTCAACAGTCAGACCACCAGATATAGAAAAGAAAGATGATATTTTTAAATCAAGAATTGAAGTTATTGTAGAAAAAAGAGAAGCAGAAGACAGTGATACTCTTGAAGATTCAAATAAAACAGACCAAAATGGTTACAGTGATTGTAGCAATCATATTATATCTGAAATAGTTGATAACGATAATGTGATTAAAGATGAAATTAATTCTAATTTAATAGAGACTAATAGTACTGTAAATTCAAATGATAACGATGATAGTCCAAATAACAATTCTTATTAAATGTTAATTGTAAATGTTTCTAGCTGTGAAACCCCGATAGATAACGATGTCTCCCATTAGTTATATAATGAAATCTCTTTTCTTAGATTTTTCTAGTCAAAATATTTGTGTCAAATCTGATATTTATAGGATAAGTAAGTCACTTGGAATATTTTTATTTGTTGTTGATTGGAATTTAGAGGTGCTATGTGGATGAAAAGTTTGAAAGTTAAAGAAATTATGTTTGTACGATCATAAAACAACTTTTAGAAATAATTCCTTTTTTATCCATTACAACCAAATTTCATCACGACTCGTTTTATATTATCTTCATCCATACAGCAACTATTCACATGTAAAAAATTGGACGGCATAGAGCTTCGCTATGAGCGATTATCTAGTCTAGTCAACTGAACGACCAAAAGTAAAGATAGTCGTCTAGTTTATGTACTTTACTGTGGAATATTGTGTATATATTTTGTAAATGGAAGACATGACAGTGATTAATATTGTATTATAGACTACAAATTGCTCCTTTTTTTGCCAATAAATATTACGAATTTTCACAAGAGCATTGTAAAAAGCAGTAAGCAGTTTGATTTGTCTCTATTTAGTATTTCTTCTGCCAAAGCTTTTATGGTTAGTGCTGAATTCAAATTGCTTCTGAAATAGGCACGAGTTTCTTTTTGAAGCCAATAATCACAAAATAAATATATGCAAATATTAGTATGTAACTCGGAATGTAATTTGGAAACTTTCTTGCTGTGCATACAGTCCCTTACAGAAAACTGAATGGAATATAAATGTCTCCTTCATGTATCTTAGAACTAATTGAACTATTTGCCAACTTTTGATATGAAAAGCGCCAAAAATGCCAAAAGAATCCTTTTCAAAATCTCAGCTGTGCCAAACACAACTTTGTAGAAACATAATTAGTTTTAACTTAGGATGTAATTAATGATGGCTGTTCGAAGTTATACTAAGATGAAATTGTGGTGTAAAATAGAAGATATTAAGATGTATATTCCTGGCTATGTTGTCGATAAGATTGAGGTTTACTGTGAGCTGACATGCTGCTTGTGCTTGGTGATTCACATATAATATTATCTATGTTATATTATGTCATAACTAGGGTTGTAAAAGGACCTCCCCCCGCAGATGTGGTACTCTCAAATCCCCGCCTCCGCATCCGTCTCTTCAAGTTTTTAAGCAAAATCGGCTCTCACTATCCAAAGATCCCCTTATGTTACCAAGTGAGCCAGTCGCTTGGTAGTATCGCTTATTATTCATATGAATCATAACCGTAGGTACAAATGGTACCAAGACATATATATGTACCTTGAAGAAGACAAAGTAGCAAAATTGACATTTGTGAAATAGTTTACCACTTTTAAATTTTGACTGTCAATAGTTTTTTTTTTTTTTTATAAATGTTTATATATTGAAATAATCTTTTTCTTCCACATCTACCTTCGTATTCGCAATATCTAAGCTTCTGTCACATCCTTAGCTCAGAGTGTAATGTGCTGTAAATTTACTTCTTGTAGATATACAGAATTTCTATTTTTAAGTTGGTAGGAGTTGTTGTGAGCTAGCAGATGAATGTCGTTAAAGATTTGGTATCCTTTTACCAAGCGAGTCGCTGCTCCAACATTATGGCCTAAAGTATGCAAAAAACAAGAATTGTTACGTTTTTCCATCTTACTAAGTTTTAAATTAATTTTATCCCAATCTAGAATCAGCAGTCAGCTAACAGTAAACAATTTGTATAAAATTCCCATTAACATTGTTAGTAAACCAAAATATTGTTTAGATCTAGAATATTTTTCTAATGATATGGGTTTTAGATTCATTTTTACTAATGATCAGTTTTATTTTGGCACTACATACTAAATACTTATTTGTTAATGTATACTTAAAAGAATAATTAATACTAAGATCGATGTTAAAAGATAAAATTGTGATATTTCTTAAAACAAGTATAAAGATAAATTCGGTTTAGTAAACATTTATTATATTAATTATTTACCAACAAAGTGGAAGTCAATTTAACATGAATTTGTTTTCAAAACTTGTCAATATTACGACAATAATCAAATTTATTTTATTTATACCGCCTCGGGTAAAACCGATTGTTGGCGTGGAGACGCGTCGCCAACGCCAGAGGCAACATCGAATGTAACTATAACTGAAGTCACTGATTAAAACAAATAAGTTGTCGCAATTGGAAATACTTTTTTTAATTTTTGTTTTTCTTGAAAATAAATTATTCTTAAATAAACTTTGACTGTTTATTTAATAATCAGGTAAAAATGAGTAATAAATTATTTTTTCACTAAGCCATATTTAGTTCCTGTCGTATTCTGTTCTTTTATTCATATTACTTGTACAAAATCGTTTTGATGTTTCACATCTGCCCGACGTCCCGTGACGGCTCACAATGTTTTTTTTTTGGGGTCTCGCCTTGAACATAGCTTTCGAAATGTGGCTATAGGTTCACCTCTGCCCAACCCTTCTTGGAAATACAGGCGTGCTGTTATGTAATGTATTTTCCAGTCAGCTTTTAAATGCTTGCATACTGGCGATTTAAGTTTTTATACTATACTAGCTGACCCACCAAACGTTGTTTTGCCATATAAAATGTTTGGTGTGGACCACCCTTAACATTTAGGGGGATGAAAAATAGATGTTGTCCGACGACCGATGTGCACACAAAATTTCACGAAAATCGGTCGAGCCATTTCGGAGGAGTTTAATTACAAACACCGTGACAAGAGAATTTTATATGTTAGATTATAACATAAAATTTCGTACACACGTAACATTAACGTTTCTAAATACAAATTGATTATTTCCTTACTTTTGTTTATTTCCTATGTACGTTAATTATACATATATACGGTTTAAACATGTATTTTAATTGAAGATAATTAAATTATTGTCAATAATTGTTTTCTTTAAAACCTGCCAAATTCAAACTGATCGACATAATATTGTTTTCTGTGCCCCCAGATTTTATTGTTTAAATAAAACGAAAATCAAAATATTTTTGTGTATTCATTTACAAGTATACAAGCTTTGCTTTGTACAAAATCCAGAATCATAGTGGTGTGACCACCAGAATAGCGTCGAGACAATGAAGCCCGACGAGTCCCGCAGAAACGATTCAAATATCTTGGTCTTGCTCTTGTTACCTAAAACCAGTTACTTTATAAACAATTATGGTTGTGAGCTCTACTGCTAAGCACGAGGTCCTGGCGTCAACCTCCGGGTAGGGCAGAAGTGTTGTTGGGTTTTTAGGGTTCCGTGGTAATCTTGGTACCCAATCGCTATTTCCGTTCGTCCGTCCGTTTGTCCCCAGCTTAGAACAGAGACTATTAGTACTAGAAATCTGTAATTTGACATACATATGTACATGTTAACCAAGTTCCAACGACAACAAAGTGTTAACATAAAATCTCGAAAAACTTTTTTTAGGGTCGTTCCCGTATACTAAAACAGGGCTTTACTTTTTATTTTCTCTTCCGTTTGCAATATATTAGGCATAAAAGTGCTGGTTCTTGCTAGAACAAAGTGTTCCCCCACCCGCTACCAGCTGAATAGAAGTTTCTGGATATTATATGAAAAAAATCACAGCAGTAGTATTAATATATCTGCTTATTAAAAAGTTGATAGGAAAACTGTCACAGCTAACTAGGCTTTACGAGTTAACGGGTAATAGCCATATTATGAATATAAATAAATGGATAGTAAAATTGAAGACAAAATTAATTTTATTATGTAGTTTGTTTTGTGTAAAAGTTTACATCCGTGCTCGATAGATGGCGTTGGCGAGTGGTTTCGTTATCCGCATTTGGTATTTACGTCTATTTTTGAAAAACTTGGGTGACCACTACAAGATTTAATTATTCTGTTTATTTAGATCATAGTCATGTCCCATAGTTTTATGGTCAAAATTCGACCGTAAATCTTGAAATTAAACCTTTAGCTCTCTATCTTTTGAAGTTATATACCTATATATTATAATTAATCCAGTTAGATTAAAGTAAAGTCCCGTACCCCTGGCACAGGCCTCCGGTACGGGCCCTAACGGCACCGCCACCCGTAAGGCTAAGCCACCTCCCCCTGTCTTCATCCAAGACAAGGCGAAGTGGACAGCCGTCTCCAAAATGTGTGTTGATCGCAGGATCAACTACACCAACGCCCGAGCTACCCCTCTGGGTATCAAGGTAACCCTGCCGTCAGCAAATGACTACAGGGAAATAGTATCCCTTTTACGTGGGAAGGCCATCTCCTTCCACACCTATTCCCTCCCTGAGGAGACGCCAACCCGTGTGGTTATCAGGCGTATCCCCAGGGAGATCCGAACGGAGGACATCCTGGCCGACATCCGCGCCCAAGGTGTCCCCGCGTCCGCCGTCCACCGCCTTCATAAGGCCCGGGGTGGGCTAGTTTATGATATGGTCCTAGTAATTTGCGACCCCACAGAAGGGCACCACCCCATATTCAACATCAAAACGGTGTGTGCCCTGTCCGGTATTAAAATCGAAAAACCGTACCGTCCCCATCTAATTGGCCAGTGTCATCGCTGCCAATTGTACGGCCACTCTCAGCGAAACTGCTTCGCCAGGCCCAGATGCGTCAAGTGTCTGGGCGACCACGCCACGGGCAAATGCGACCGACCCAAGGACCGCACTAAGTGCATTGAACCACCGAGTTGTGTTCTGTGCGGACAGTCCGGTCATACCGCGAACTTCCGAGGGTGCCCGCGAGCCCCAAAGTCGTCTTCCCAAAGGTTGATGAGACGTGCAAACGCTCGTCAACAAAGGGAATGCCCCTCTACTAGGGCGCCACCCCCGCCATCGTCTGCGCTCCCTGAGCGCCTTAGCCCACAGAGGTCATCTCCGTGGAACAAGCTGAACCACCAGAAGGCCTTCCCGGCCCTGGCGGCTAAACGCAGCCACCCACCGGCGCTGATGGATTCACCCATCCCGGCGCCGACCCCAGCCCCTGCAGTTCAGGCTACCCAGACCGCAGAGGCTGAGGTTTCCGCCTTCCGTGCTCAGCCTACGGAGGCTCTTTATGACAATAAGATCCGTACACAGCGCAATATGAACGTCATATTGCCAGTGTACTTAATCTTCTGCAACCGCGAAGCCGATCGTCTAGCCGATCGCTTAGAGGCTACCACAGACCCTAAGAAGCGCATCGAAGCGCTCATGGAGGCCCCCTCGGTGCTCCGTGACCTAGAAGCCCACTTTAATAACCGCAATGGATAGGTACGTTAACGCCAGAACCTTGAAACCGCGATCCCTAAAGTTAGGATACGTCAATATAAATGGCTTACTCCAGCAACGGGCTGAGTTTGCCAACTTCCTCCGCGATCACCAACCGGACGTCCTCCTCATACAGGAGACGTTCCTCAAACCGCACAACCGCGACCCCAAAATTACAAACTACCGTATGGTGCGCAATGATAGATCCCGCTGCCACAAGGGCGGTACAATGATTTATTATAAAAACTCATTGCACTGTGTCCCTTTAACTTCTCCTCCCCCGACCTCGCTCCTTGAGTACTCTATCTGTCGGCTCGGCATGACTGGCCATCAGCCAATTACTATTGTATCCGCGTACTGCCCTCCCGCTCGTGGGAGGGACGACATCCCAGCTTTATCCCACGATATCTCGGTTCTTCTCGGCTTGAGTGACTCCGTTATCATAGCGGGCGATCTCAACGCCAAGCACCCCGCGTGGAATAGTAATGTAACCAACGCCAGAGGGAGGGCTGTCCTCAATCTGGGCGCCTCCCTTAACTATGACGTCATCGCCCCGATGACTCATACCCATTTTCCCCACGATCCTGACCATAGACCTGACATACTGGACATAGCGCTCCTAAAGAATGTAAACCTTCGTTTACAATCGATAGAGGCGCTCCACGAGCTTAACTCCGACCATCGTCCGGTGATGATGACGCTAGTTCCCCGTACGGGTCCGCTTGACCCTGATCAGCCACCCCCGACTCAATTAGTTACCGACTGGAGGAAGGTAAGCGAAAAGCTGAAATCCTCCTCGTCGCCTCTACTCGACTCCATCCCCGATCTAATCACCTCAGTCGCTGACACCACGGGCGCAGTCGACTCGTTTACGGAGCACGTACAGACAGTCCTGAACGACTGTTCAAGGCGGGTCCCGGCGCTGAATGCCCAGCGCTGGAACCTACCGGACGATGTACGGGCTCTGATAACCGAGAAGAACGCGTCCGTCCGTGCCTATAGCGCTTTTCCCTGCTCTGCGAACAAAGCCCACATGCGAATGCTACAGCGTACTGTCAGCAAACGTGTGGCGGAGCATAGGTCGGAGAGCTGGGACAAGATGATCAGTGAGCTAGAGCCCAACCACCATGCCTTCTGGAACCTCCAGAGGAAACTCCGGTCCACCGTAGAGGCTACCATGCCTCCCCTCACTCGTCCAGATAAGAGCGTCGCGTTCGACGACTCGGAAAAATCCGAATGCCTAGCCGAAAGCTTAGAGACTCAATGCTCGCTTAGCTCCCAGCCGTTCGACCAAGCTCACCTCTTAAAGGTAGACGCCGAAGTCGAACGTAGGTCCTCGCTCCCTCCCGTCGACAACCCTGATGATCCTCTGCCTCCCGTCACTCCGGACGAAGTGCAAGACATCATTAAAGGGCTCAAACCGCGCAAAGCCCCCGGTAAGGACGGTATCACCAATAGGGTATTTCAAATCCTCCCCGCGCAACTCGTTATGCTCATGACCGCCATCTTCAATGGCGCTCTGAGCAACAATATCTTTCCTCAATCGTGGAAAGAAGCCGTGGTTATTGGCATCCCCAAGCCTGGCAAGCCCAAGTCTGAGCCCACGAGCTACCGACCTATCAGTCTGCTCAATGTTTTCGGCAAAATCTACGAGAAGCTTATTTATAAGCGACTCAAGGACTATGTCGAGGCAAAGAGCCTGATACCGAACGAACAGTTCGGGTTCCGGCCGGGACACTCGTGTGTTCAACAGGTGCACCGCGTAGTCGAAAACGTCAGCGCGGGCTTTCAGAGAGGCGCGCTCACCGGCGCCCTCTTCTTCGACATTGCGAAAGCCTTCGACAAGGTCTGGCACAACGGGTTGTTATACAAGCTATACCAACTCGATGTGCCAGATCGTCTCGTGCTCATCTTGCGAGATTTTCTGTCGAATCGTACGTTTAGATATCGCGTAGACGGTACGCTATCGTCACCTCACCCTATCCGCGCGGGCGTCCCTCAAGGATCCGTGCTGTCTCCTCTCTTGTTCTCGCTGTTCACTAGCGACGTCCCTAGGGGTAGAAAGGCCCAGTTGGCGCTTTTCGCCGACGACACGGCCATCTACTATACCGGTCACAACCCTACCACCATAGCTCGCACTCTCCAAACTTCCGCAAACGTCTTAGGCGCTTGGTTCCGGAAATGGAGAGTCGAGGTCAATCCCGACAAAAGTCAAGCGGTTCTCTTTAGGAAACCCGGACGCCGCAATGTCCCCACGCCTAGTCCGTTAGCCATGTACGGCAAGCCTATCCCTTGGGATAAGCGAGCCAAATACTTAGGTGTGATACTCGATCACAGACTTTCGTTCGCCGAACACATAAAGGCGGCGCGTTCGCGCGCCGTCTTCGCGTCCGGCAGGCTTTATTGTATGACCAACGAGAAAAGCAAGTTGTCACTCAGGTGCAAATTGCGGCTCTTCGTCTCGGTCATCCGACCAATCATGACATACGCTTGCGCAGTGTTCGCTCACGCCAAGCCGTATCATATTCATAGGCTTCAGACCGTCCAGAACCGATTCCTGCGCAGAGTCACGGGAGCCCCCTTCTACGTCCGAAATGAGACTCTCCATGTAGATCTCAAAATACCTACGGTGAAACAGTTCATGAAGCGACTCACCCAGCGCTTCATGGACTGTTCTACCGCTCATCCTAACCCCTTAGTGTCATCGGCCGTCCGATACACTCCCTCGCGAATAAGCACAGTTCGAAGACCGAAACACACACTCACAGAGCCAGATGATCCTATCACTCTCCTCCAGGAGAGCGATAAGGCCACCAGCACTGTTCGCAAACAAAAACGGACATTCCGTCCTCGCCGCCGAGGCCCGTCGCGACGACCCCGTCAATGCCCCCCTCCCGACCCTTTGCTAGAGCCAGCCCGCGAAGCTGAGCCGATTAATGTTTAAAATGTCCCTAAATAATGGAACAATCAGATCCAGCCTGTCCCTTGCTGTCCTCTTCAGCGACGTCCTAAGCCGAGGTTCGTACCCCGCAGGGGGTGCCCTTAGCGATAGTCGCTTAGCTTATAAGTTTTTATGCCTGGCTGGAGGCCTTAATTTTAATTAAGCTCCCCACAGGAAAGTTCGGTTGAGCAGTAAATATCCCTAAAGGATAAACTGCGAGATGCCCATTCCAAAAAAAAAAAAAAAAAAAATTAGATTAAAGTTTAGACTAAGGATAATAATCTCGAAGACTATTCCAAAAGTTTCACAAGAAACTTACAGTATTACCTATACAAGGCGCAGTTTTGCATCCTCGTCATAATTCAGGAGGTTGTCATAAAAACCATAAATAATCAATTTAAATTATACTACCTGGTCAATCATTTATAAAGCTGCTGTTTTAAATTGTTCAGATTTGACAGAATTTCAGATTGAAAAAGAAAGTAATTTCAACAACAAAAAACACAAGGTACAACCTGTGTCGCCCAGCTACTTTTTTAGGTAAATTTAGTCCAAGGTTTTAGTACCGAATGATTTGAAATTTTCTTTTAGTTTACGCAACATATTTGTTTTTACTTTTGCAGGTAATTGTTGAGCACTTGTTACTTCCTCCGTGTACACTTACTTTTTAATGTCGTACCACAAATAAAAGTTCAGGGGTGTCAGTTTCGGTAAAAGAAACGCCAGGCCACAGGCCCACCGCGGCCGATCCACTGATTGCCAAACCTTTCAGTCAAGTACTCGTGGCTCTCGCTGGAAGTACTCCAGTATACGACCGATGTGGCGCGGCGGGCGAAGGTCCGCCTGCGACGCAAGAGGTTGCGGGTTCGATTCCCGCATTGAGTCAAATTTTTGTACGATCTACAAATATTTGTTCCGAGTGTTCTGGGTATTTCCTATGTATACTAAAAATATGTATGTATGTAATGTATTGTATTAAGTAATATATCAGTCATCTAGTACCCATAACACAAGCTCTGCTTAGCTTGGGGCTAGATGATGCTGTGTGGATTGTCCAGCATTATTTATTTATTTATTTATATCTTCCTGCAAGGCGACAGGCAGGTCTTCACTGCAACGAGCTTGAGCATGCCGGGGAACGTCAAACTGCCTATGATCCCGCAGTCTCTGCGTAGCCGCCAGCGGGGTGCTCTGTAATGGGGGTGCCCGATCTGGAAACCGCTCCGTGAACAAACTCCTTGAAATTTTACGATATGTAACGAGACCGAGCGTGGAATTTGCAAATGCACGACGGCTACATTAATAAACTGATCGATGCGAGAGCGGAGGAGGCGGGGCTAGCGGAGCGCGCGCGCATTTTGTGAATTTTAGTTAATAATACGATATTGAATAAATGTTTGAGTTTATTTGAGTGTGTGAAGGCGCGGTATTAAAGCAAGTTATAGACGCGATGAGTTGTAATAAGGCTGGCTTACACTTACTACTTTTAATAAATAAGAAAAAAAACCTACCTAGTTTATTATTGATTCGGTTGGATAATCATTTGCATATATACCTCCTTGAATTTGACGAGGATGCAAAACTACAGCGTGTATTGGCAAAAAAAAAATAATAGATATAATATTGTCTACATTGGGCCAACAAGCCCCTTTCGAGCAAGATAAGAAAATTGCTTATAATGAATTGAGATAGAACAAAATAATAGACCAATAAAACAATTTACTAGAACAAAATCCCATTAAACACTCTCTAAACAAAAAGTTCAAGATTTAATTTGATTACCATGATGAAACAATTGTCACCGTCCTCCAGATTACAATTTTGATCATTGGAACTTGTTCTGTTGTTCTAAACCCTTATAATTAAATCCAGGACACGTTTAAACGTACATAATTAAATATCTAACCCTCTTTGCACCCCTCTAATCAATGGGAGCTGATCTAAATATTGACAGGAGTACAGAGCTAGGGGTGTGCTTTGTTAGAAGTGGCGTTTTTAATCACAACAGTAAAATTAGTGAGGTTTACAATTTGGACGGCACGGTTGGCACAGCGGCTGAGCGATTGGATTCGATTCCCACACGGAAAAAATATTTTTAAGGCCTACAAGAAGTTGTTCCGGGTCCGGCTGTTTGTGTATGTGGGTTTGAATGTTTGTAAACCCACGATACAGGAGAAATTCCTAGTGTGGAGCAACATTTTCCTGTGGTTTGTTTTTTACTGATGACTGTATAAAGAACATGATTTCTATCTGATCCAAAGAGATTTATAATTATTATTAATTATTAAAAATAAAAATTATCATTTATATTTTAATCATTAAATATTTAATTTTTCATAGAAATCTGTATCCTGTATATCAGCAGTAAATAGAACACGGAATGTAGATAACCGGATACTAATACAAACAAATATGACATCCAAGACAGTAATAATAATCCATTTACAAAAACAAACAGTATTCCGATTACTACTAGTCCATTAGAACATAATGCATCGTGCACACTATCATAATTCACGTCGGCGGGACAGTTGGCACAGGGCCCGGTTGTGCGTCCTACATGACACGCCACGTCGGTCCGCTGTCGAGGCGAAACAATGGCCTATATCGTCCTAGTGGAAACGGAACTTGATTTAAATGATAGCCTTGACGATGAAGGAGAAAGCAAGTATTTGGGCGGACGTGAAATTAAATTTTTATTTCTCGCTACCGACTATAGGAAAGCGAGAAAGGTTGCTAGAACTTGAGTATAAGTAGAATAGGTTCGTCTGGTTTGACAGATGTCAAAACCGGTTACCATGGCAACCAACCTAACGACGCAACATTGTTACATTGTTTGTTATATTCGTTATACTCTAGTTATTTTAGAGTAACAAATCCTTATTGGCTGAGTCACGGCTCACTTCTAGCTTTGATTTAAACATAATTTACCAAAAATATTGGGTGTCAAAGTAAATACAAACGGAAATGGATACTAACTGCTGAAATGTGACGATCCAAAGTTTGGAAACCTTTTTGTACTTATTATCACAGAACATCAACACAGAACATCAACCCCGAAGGGTATGGGCAGAAGTGCACCTATAATAACACCCACATTACGCCAGTTAATTTTTAAGTACCACGTAATAGCAAGTCTATTGCCATGAACCGGGCGCAAATATAGACTCCGGGCTGTTAATGAAAAATATCTTATGAGAAAATCTCAATCACATTTACCCGAATCGAAATCAGGACCTCACGCTCAGCAGTGGCGTTTGGTACCACTAGACCAACGAAACAGTCTGTACTGATTATTTTCTATGCATTCAGACCGAGCCTTTAAGACTTACATATTATACTATAGAACTGTCTTACGTCCGTGACATCTCACAACCTCAGGTCCAGTTCAAAACCAGCGTCAGGCACTAGTTGTCTGGCAGTTTTTGCTGAACTGGACCCTTTTAGCGCAGCTGAAGGCACATACTTAATAATATATACTTATATATGTTTTAAATGTATTTCTTGTTACTCGTTTTTCTATGTTTAGTATTGCTGTTGTGTGCCTGAACCTGTGCTGAATAAATGTTTTTTCTTTCTTTCTTACTTACCTTTAAGTCAACAAACAAATACAATAAGACCAACTTATAAATAAAACAACCACAAGAAAGTTGTCCCAGACTAAATTGAGTGTCTAACAACCCATAAAAAAAGATAGCCAAAGTTTTTATCACCATTTAACAAACATTGTTGTAGTGCACAAACTACAATCTACTCCAAGAAAGTTTTAAACCTCCTTCGTCTAGATACCTTGCAGAAATCTTATTTGTAGCTCAAATGGAGTTTTCGCTGGAGTATCTATAAGTCCCCCAGGAGGATGCGATGTAACCGCAGTATGCAACAAAGAAACGATTGAAGTTACTGCTTCATGTGAATTTTAGTTGCAGGTCGTTTTTTCATTCTAAGCTTGCACGTAAGATTTTTATCATGAATCTTTGAAGGGATAAGAAATTACACCAGTCTGTTAGCCTGCCTCTTTGCATGCAGAGAAGGCACGAAAAATAAATCACCACACTTGTTCAAGGATAATTGGCGATTGTAGGTCATAAGTTTTGTGGTGTTTAAGATAAACTTAGAAAGTACATACTTATGAATTCTCGAAAAATATGGGTGAACATCACGTATCATTTACCCAATCCATTCATCGTTTCTTTGATCTTCCTCTATTCATTAAATCATACTCAAAAGTTTCCTCAGAACATGATCGTCATTCTTCGGAATCACATGGTCATAGTGGTATAGTCGTGGGACTACCGATTTTGAATAAACGATTCTCATATACAAATAAAACAAGCAGGAATTTTAAAAACAAAACTAACGAACAAAATATTGGATATAAAATACGCAGAGCATAGAATGCGTTTGACAGCCCTATAACTTAAGCCTATTTCAGACAATGCCAGTACTTCAGTGCCAGTATTTGCAAAATTATATTGTACACTGAAATTGTGTTAAATGCACTGTAAATTTTGTAACATTTCGACCGATAGTGTGTTATTTTGTGAAGTCTGAAACGTGAGGTATTGCTTTGAAATTAGAACAAAGTATAATAATAAATAATAATAATTATTTATTTATTTCTGAGTGTATGGTACATTAAGGTCTTAACATAAAATAGTTTCACGTACACTACCGTTGCCGGTGTAGAAATATTAAAAAAAAGTAATTTAAACTAACTTACAGAGTAAAAGGTCTAGCCAAATTTCACTAATAACATAATATCAAATGTTTAAAATAATAATAGCAATAAATAAAAATTGAAAATAAAAATAAAAATAAAAAAGGTATACCTACACACACAAAGTATTGATATATATATAGTAATGTCAAAATTTAAAATTAATAAAATCATTAATTGAATAGAAACAATTATCTAACAGCCAGGCAAATATTGTTTTCCTGAATTTATTAGTGGGCAACACTCTGATCGGTGGGGGTAAACTGTTAAAGATTTTGATTGCCATACAATTGGAATTCCTGCTATACAAGTGTAGTCTCTGGTTAGGTGCAAGTAATTTATTGGGGCTTCTGTTTCTTACTCTTGTAGAAATGTGTTCATACAATGGGAAAATGTGTGAATACCTTTTTACAAACATACAAATTTCAAAAATATATAGGCAAGGAAGTGGAAGAATTTTTAGTGCTTTAAATAATGGCTTGCAATGCTCTAGGTATTCTGCTCCATACACAGCTCTGACACATTTATTTTGTGCAATGAATGCTCTGTTTAGATCTACTGAATTTCCCCATATCACGAGGCCATAACGCAGCACTGATGCAACATAGCCATGGTATGCATTGAGGGCTGTCTCTCTACTGGCTATTCGTCTTAGTTTTCGAAGAGCAAATACAAATTTGTCAAGACGAGTGCAGACTTTATTTATATGGTCTTTCCAATTTAGTTTTTCGTCAATAACTATTCCCAAGAATAAAGTTGAAGGTACGGGTTCCAAAACTGAATTATTGTAGATTATTTGAGGTGGTTTTACCAAAGAATTATGTGTTCGAAATTGTACTAGCTTTGTTTTTTCAATGTTTACACGTAGATCATTAGATTCCAGCCATTTCATTGCTTTAAGTATTTCATTGTTAGTGTCAATTTCTAAGTCATTTCTATTTGAAGATTTTATCGTGAGAGTAGTATCATCAGCAAACAGTGTACAATTATGTTTTAGACTCTTGCAAAGGTCATTTATATAGATTATAAATAATGCTGGCCCTAATACGCTTCCCTGAGGTACACCACAACTATTTATTTTTAGCTCTGAAGAGCATGCTTTTTTTGTATTTTGGTCAATTTTTGGTATTACTGTCCTTTGCTGGCGACTCGACAAATAACTTTGTATCCAGTCATGCGCCTTGCCTGTTATTCCGTATTTCTCCATTTTACAAAGTAGGCGATTATGTGGGACAAAATCAAACGCTTTGCTCATATCTAAAAAAACTGATAATACAGACATTTTGTTATTCAGGGCTTCAGATATCAGTTTGACCAAAGTAAAACAAGCAAGTGAAGTTGAGCTATTCTTCCTAAAACCAAATTGGTTATCTGTAAGTATCTTATTTTTATTTAAAAAGTTGATTATTTTCCCGTGCATTGCCTTCTCAAAAATCTTTGATAGGATAGGGATCAGTGTAATGGGTCTATAGTTGGACATATCCGTACGGGTACCTTTTTTGTATAGCGGTTTGACTATAGATTGTTTTAATCTAGTAGGAAATGTTCCTGTCTCAAATGACAGATTAATTATATAACTTAAATGTGCTCCTATACTTTTACTACTTAGTTTTATAATTTTTGTGGTTAATTCATCATATCCAGTAGCGTTGGTATCATTTAAAGAGTTTATAATTTTTGCTATGTCTTGATCATTTACTGGAGTTAAAAAGATACTGTTAGTGTTAGTGGTAATATCAATGTTACTTACGTTATTTCTATTGCTAAAGTTAAATTTATTGGTCATTTCTATAAAATAGTTATTAAATTGATTACATATTTCGGCTCGAGTGGAGCCTGACTGGATGATTGGTGAAGGAGACCGACTTCTTACGGGGTCCATATTGTGTTGAGGGTCGTCATTCGCCATTGTTTAAAATAAAACTGAATTTAAATCGAAATAATTTTAATAATAATTACAAATGATTATAAAATAATAATAAACACAAACAATCATAAAACTATACTAATAATGATGTGATTCAGGCGTGATCTGTGTCACAATTAGAGTTGTGGACGGGGCGCACGCTAGAATCGGAATGACCGCACGTATTTTGGAATGGGCATCTCGCAGTTTATCCTTTAGGGATATTTACTGCTCAACCGAACTTTATGACCGCACGTACTCGGCGCTCCGTCTTATAAATGCCGATCCCTTCCACAACTCGCCTGATTCACTGAGTGGTACGATGACGTCGCAGCGTTCCGTTTCTTTTCACATGGCAATAATTTGCTCACGCCGACACGGCCATTCTGCTAAAAGGTCGTCCCTGACCTTATAACCTTGTAATATGAGAAAAGATACCACAGTATTAAATCATCACATGATTACTACCTACTAGATCCTTGCTTTCAACTCGAAACACATTTAGAGTAAGGAGGCCCCTGTCCTCAACAAACTCGTAACAAAAACATCAAAAATTTGGAGGCCCCTGTCCTCAACAAATTTTGTCAGTCTCATAACACAATAGAGTAAGGAGGCCCCTGTCCTCAACAAACTCATAATAATAACATCAAAAATTTGGAGGCCCCTGTCCTCAACAAATTTTGTCAGTCTCATAACACAATAGAGTAAGGAGGCCCCTGTCCTCAACAAACTCATAATTATAACATCAAAAATTTGGAGGCCCCTGTCCTCAACAAATTTTGTCAGTCTCATAGAGTAAGGAGGCCCCTGTCCTCAACAAACTCAAATAGATCATTGCCATGACGGGTATGAAATGTAAGTAGTGTAACGTACCTTTATTGTTGTGCATTCATTCTTGCATCAGGACACTGGTACACTGACTATCTTGATTTTGTTCTGGATCGGTATTTGTAGAAGATTCCTGTGGCAAGGAGGTTTCTCCTTCCGACGTTAAAGAATCATCTTCCGCCGACACGGTATCCTGGTTGATGCATATTCCAGGTTTTGGTGCTAAACGTAGCTGGTCATGAGCCACTTTCTTGGGTCTTCCTTTGCCTGTTATCTTCTTAAGTTGGTAGCGATCATTAGGTAAAACTTTCCAAACTTCATAAGCATTTGGGAACTTTAAATCGAGTCCAATTTGACTTCTGGGGTTAGTTTTAAAAAGAACTATCTCTCCTTTTTGAAATCTCTTTACTTTCGCTTTTCCTTTATCGAATCTTTCTTTGTCATTCTTTCCTCTTGTCTCAATTTTCCTTTGTACGTAGTTGTCAAGCTGATTTCGATCTACTGTGCCTTCTACTTCATTAATTAAAGATAGCAATTCGGCAGGTACAGCACATTGCCTTCCAGTAAGAGCTTTAATTGGACTTACGTTTGTGGTCTTGTTCTTGGTACAGTTTATTGCCAATTGCAGTGCATCCAAACCTTTTTTCCAGTCTTTTGTCTCGTAGTTTCGGATGATAATCAAACCATTTTTGACAACAGCCATTATGCGTTCGACTTGTCCGTTGGTGCGACTTACCCCAGGTGCAATAAAAATGTTGATGAATACTATACTGTTTACAGAATTCTTCAAATTCAGCTTTAAATGCAGTATCTTGATCGCTTATGATTTGCTGAGGGGCTCCAAAGAGAGCTACGACATGTTTGAGAGCGTTAAGCATAGAACTTGCAGTTTTATTTGTTGCGTAAGTTAAGGTCACGAACTTCGTATAAGCGTCGACAATAACGACGACATACTCGTGCTTATTGTTTCGTTTTGTAAGGTGGCCAGTCATATCAATATGAATGGTATCAAAAGGAACTGGTTTCTTTTCTATGGGATACATTTGTACTTGTCTAGCGCCCGAGGTTCCCTTACTTGTTTTGCAAATGATGCAGTTGTCGATGAATCGCCTCACTGTTGTGCTCATTTCAGGAAACCAGTAACTTTCACGAATCTTGGCGAGTGTCTTCTCCCACCCGAAGTGTTTGAGTGCAGTGTGGTAGGCATTAATGATGCTCCATTGGTAGGATTTTGGAATTACTTTTTTCCATTTCTTGCATCCGGGCTCATCCTCATGGCATTGACGTTCTAAAACAAAGTCATGAATGCGATAATCATTAAATTCCTCACCTTGCTCCAACCTTTTTATCAGATCGGCCAACTCCTTGTCACGTCTCTGTTCAATCTTGAGCCAGGTGTCAATATTCTGGGTTAGATTAATACACGCCGCAGGGTTTCGGCTAAAGTAATCTGCATGCTTCATACGGTTTCCTTGGCGATATTCGACTTTAAAGCTGTAGTGTTGCAAAAACGACCACCATCTATGAATCCTGGGTAGAAGTTCATGTTTGTGAGATGACAATTTTATGGCGTTGCAGTCGGTGACAATGGTAAATGTTCTGCCATAAAGATATTGCCTAAAATGTTTAATCGCTCGAACTATAGCCAGTGTCTCAAGCTCGTAACTATGATAATGACTTTCTGGTTCTGTGGTCCTCATGCTCATGTACGCCACAACATGTTGCCGGTCATTTTTTATTTGAACGAGAACAGCACCAAATCCCGAGCTGCTTGCATCAGTATGGAGCTCGATTGCCAACCCTTCTTGAAATATGGTAAGCACTGGTGCTGATGTAAGTCTACGGATAATATCAAGTCTAATACTTTCACATTCTGGTGTCCATGTAAATTTAGCGTCCTTCTTGGTCAAGTTATACAAAGGAATCATACGTTCTGAAAAGGATGGTATGAAGCGCCTGAAGTAGCCAGCTAGTCCACAGAACTGTCGTACTTGTTTTACATGCGTAGGTACTGGCGCCTTCTCAAGAGCTTCTACCTTTCTTGGACTTGGACGAACAGTGCCATTGGAGATCAAGTTTCCCAGATATTCGATTGATGTTTTGAAGAAAGAGCACTTCTTAGCGTTCAATGTAAATCCAGCTTTGGTTAATGCGTTTAAAACCTTGTCCAGTATTTGTAATCCTTCAGAGAACTTTTTACATTTAATCAGCACGTCATCCATATAAATAAGAATGTCTTCAATCAGGGGTCGTAATGCTGTCATTATAGCGCGTTGAAATACTGCTGGGGCATTCATTAATCCAAACGGCATTCTGACATATTCATACAGTCCATCGGGAGTTATAAAAGCCGTCTTTGATATTGAGGCCTCATTAATAGGGATTTGATAGAAGCCCTGGGCCATATCGAGACTGATGAAATAAGTAGCTCCCGATAGTCTATCAATTTGGTCTGAAATAATGGGAAGTGGGAATTTGATGGGAATTGTGTTTTTGTTCAGTTCCCGGTAATCAGTACACATTCTATCTTCTCCGTTTTTCTTCTTTACCAGAATAACGGGGCTCGCATAATCTGAACTACTTTCTCGTACGATCCCATTAGCAATTAATTCGTTGATAATGGCCTTTATCTTTTGTCTCTCTATTGGTGCCATTCTGTAGGGCCTTCTTGATACTATTTTAGATGGATCTTTAAGTTGAATATCCAAACTTCCAGTTGTAACTTTAGTTTTGGGAATTCCAGTAATAAAAAAAGCGTTGTATTTTAGTAATAAACATTTCAACTCACGTATTTCCTCTTCATTAGTCAAATCGGTGTTCAGATTTTCCATAGTGTCCTCAGTTGCTTGAATGTTTGAAATAGGCGAGTTTCTCATTACTTTAGCGCTTTGTTCAGTAACCAGGACATTCAAGCCAGTGCCTTTTACAATTTCAGCTCCAATCATAAGATCACATGGTGTTTCGTGATCTTCGATAATATGAAACGAAATTTCAACGAAAACACTGTTTATCTCGCAAATCGTGTTGATTTTTTGGCAGGACAAAATTGGCACACTACTGCTTCCAATGCCCTTCAACAGCAAAGAACAATCTTCGCGTTTACCTGGTAGAGAACAGCTTACCGATCGTTTTATCAAGGAACGAGCTGCTCCGCTGTCATATAATGCTGTAAATTCACGGTTACCAATGCAAACGATCATTGGGGTAAGTATTTGGTCGTGTTCTTGTACCAGATTGACTTTTTCAACTGTGTTGTTCATCTTCTTAAAACATTTATCTTCAACATGGCCAAGTTTGTTACAATAATTGCATTTGAGCTTTGGGCGTTCTATTTGAATCGCAGATGTTTCACTCAGTAATGGCTTTGGGTCATTTACTTTGTCGTTTCCTTTGTTGCAATTTGCCTGAACATGCCCAGTCTTGCCACACTTGAAGCATACTATCGATTCTTCTCGATAGTTCCTAAGCCTGGGCCGTTTGGCAGGTGGTTCGCCTTGACGTGCTTCTTGTGGCTTGATCGTGGCTGCAACAGAAATCAATTCCGGAGCAGTGCATTTACTAGACAACAATCGTAAGCGAAGATACTCATTATCTATGCAGCCAATAACGGCTTCGACAGCGTGAGTATCTTTGTTGCCGCTTACTACGCGTTTCCAAATATGCCAGGCTTTGGTTATTGATTCTGCTGGATTCGATGTATCAAATTTGAAGTTTCGCAACTTAAGAATATCATTGGAGTAGCGTGCTTCAGGTTCGAACGTTTGTATTAATGCTTCTCGCATCTCACTCCATACAGGTGATTTTACAAGCCACGCATCACCAATAGTCTTGGCTCGCCCTTGTAATAGACTAGCTATCTTAGTACATACTTCGTAGTCAGCCAATTCCCAGTGCGTTTTGGCTCGATCAACGTGCTCGCACCAGTCTCGAATTGGAACATCACCATCTGGATTGTAGGGTGCAATATAGATGTCGCATAATCTTGGTCTCCGCGTCGGAGCTACAGTCCGATTTATTAACCCTGCCAAAAACTCGTGATTATTTTGCATACTTGCTTGCTGCTGTCGTGACAGGCTTTCCAGAATATTGGCTAGCGTGGACAGCATCTGATTTGAGCCAGAGCCATCTGTTCCTCCATGATTGAGGGTGGATGGGACCGTAGACATGCCTTGGTCGATCCCACTTCTGATTTCGGCTCGAGTGGAGCCTGACTGGATGATTGGTGAAGGAGACCGACTTCTTACGGGGTCCATATTGTGTTGAGGGTCGTCATTCGCCATTGTTTAAAATAAAACTGAATTTAAATCGAAATAATTTTAATAATAATTACAAATGATTATAAAATAATAATAAACACAAACAATCATAAAACTATACTAATAATGATGTGATTCAGGCGTGATCTGTGTCACAATTAGAGTTGTGGACGGGGCGCACGCTAGAATCGGAATGACCGCACGTATTTTTTTTTTTTTTTTTTTTTTTTTTGGAATGGGCATCTCGCAGTTTATCCTTTAGGGATATTTACTGCTCAACCGAACTTTCCTGTGGGGGGCTTAATTAAAATTAAGGCCTCCAGCCAGGCATAAAAACTTATAAGCTAAGCGACTATCGCTAAGGGCACCCCCTGCGGGGTACGAACCTCGGCTTAGGACGTCGCTGAAGAGGACAGCAAGGGACAGGCTGGATCTGATTGAAACCGCACGTACTCGGCGCTCCGTCTTATAAATGCCGATCCCTTCCACAACTCGCCTGATTCACTGAGTGGTACGATGACGTCGCAGCGTTCCGTTTCTTTTCACATGGCAATAATTTGCTCACGCCGACACATATGTCATTTGGATCATTAATTAGATTACCATTTATTACTAGCTCTTTGATGTCATTTTTATAATTATCATCATTATTTATATTATTTTTTATAATAGACCATGTCGCTTTGCATTTGTTTTTAGAACTAAATAAATGTTTTCTGTTATTTATTAACTGTGAATGTGATATACATGTTTTTAATATTCTAGTATAGGTCAGGTATCTTTTTTTATGATATTTTTTGCTTAGGGCATCGTGTTGGTAATTATAATATAAAGTTCTCTTTTTTATGCACGATATTTTTATACCTTTACTGATCCATTTATTTTTTATTGGTTTATTATATTTTTTAACGGTTATTTCAGGGAAACATAGTTTGTAAAAGAGAATATATAGGTCATGAAATATGTTAAATGCATTGTTGCAATCTGTTTCTTCGTATACTTCATTAAAACTTAAAGCCGAAACACAATCAAGAAATTTTTTAATATTGTTTTTATTATAATCTCTTTTGACTTCATAAAAGAAGTTTGGAATCTTCTGATTATTATTAGCAATTGGAAGAAAGAACGTTAATGACTGCCCAGTATCATGATCTGAGAGGGCTAGGTTATGGATACTGCTTTTCGTGTCTAGAGTTGAGATATTACTGGCTATTTGATCTATGCAGCTATTTTTCCTAGTGGGCATTTTAATATGTGTCAATAAGTTGAAATTATTTAAAATAAAAATTAATTCCCTTGTTTGTTTAGTGTCTTTAAGCATATCAATATTCCAGTCTCCGCATATTATGATACGATTCCTACTTTTATGAGTTAATTTGTGTAACAAAATTTCCATTTTTTTGAAAAATATACCTGAGTCGGAATCCGGGATTCTATAAACACATACAAGAATTAAGTTATGACTCGGAACTTCTATGCCGCAGCATTCGAAAGAATAATCAGAAGAAATTTCATTTGTTATATGTAGAGGGTTAAAAACAAAGTCCTCCTTCACCAATATGCACGTGCCACCCCGTTTTTTATTGCATCTTGAGTAACTTGCAGCTAACTTATAGTTTGTTATTCTAAGATTACTTTCATGACCAGATTTTATGAAGGTTTCACTAAGACATATGAAGTCTATAACACCCATATCTTTCGTCAACTCGGATATTGTTAACTCAAAGAAATCTAATTTATTGAGTATTCCAGCTATATTTTGATGTAACAATGTAAGTTGTTGTTTATCCTTACTGGCATTGTTGTTAAAGGGTGGGACGAAAAAACTTGTTTTGTACACGAGCTTTACTTGTCATTGTGATTGGGGAATTTTCATGATCATAATGCAATGGATAATTTTTGATGTCAACAAGTATGCGACTGAAAATACTTCCAATTATACATTTTATGCCTAGTTTATTAAGTTTGCCTGTTTTATATGAGAACATTTCCAAGGAAAGGTCACGATTCGCATCAAAGAAATATGCATAATTATTATTTTGTATATCCATGTAAAGTAAATTATTAAATAATTCTACTCGATAATTATGAATAGGGGCTCCCCATACGTATGTCGGTGAGCATACAATCACATTTGTATGAGTTGTTTGTTCCAAGGATTCTCTAATTAGTTTAACAAGTTCGATTGAGTCTTCATTATCTTTAAAGTCCCTTTCGCCAATCATTACTATACAATAGTCATCCATGTTAAAATCTCGAACCTTGTTCATAATATTTGTGAGCATTTCTTTAATTCTACTATTCGGTGAGACATAATGACAATACTCAAACTGCTCGCAAAAAGTATCTTCTATAATTTCTACCGGCCGATAGTAGTTGCAGTTACTAAGAATACACAGCTTCCTTTTTCTTTTTTGCTTTTCTTTTTTTATGTAATTTCCCCTTCGGTTCTGCCTTTGTATGATTTCTGCTTCATTTGTACTTGAAGTTGGTCCTTCTGATAATTTTATATTTGTCCATAGATCGTCTTGCTTCAAGTTGCAGTTTAAGTCTTGAGGCGAACCATTCGCGCTCGTAGTGTGTGCAGCGCCATGTGTTATGATTTCCTTACACTGTTTTGTTTCTAAATCTATGAGACTTTTATCCAGGTTTTTTTTGGTAATATTCAAATTTTGAATCAAACGTTTCTTTTTCTTTAAAGTTGATTGTTTTTTTGTACTGCTAGGTGGGCCGCTACATAGGTTTTTTAGTTTAGCTATGACATTTTGTTGTTCAATGGTTTGTTTCTTCAAAGTGGCGTTTTCCATGACCAAGTTGTCAATTTCTTTCTTTTCTTTCTTTCTTTCTTTTAAATAAAACGTTGCCCCACACTAGGAATTTCTCCTGTATCGTGGGTGCGTTTACAAACATTTAAACTGACATACACAAACAGCCAGACCCGGAACAACTACCTGAAGGCCATACAAATATTTGTTCCGTGTGGGGATCGAACCCACAACACGCGGCGCAGCAGCCGATGGCTCAACCACCGCGCCAACCGTGTCGTCATCATGAGCAGTATTCAATTGCATTCTCAACTGTTCAATATCTCCATTTAGCTTTTCACACTCTTCGCAGCTTAAACTGGTGATCTGTGGTAAACTTTTTGATATATGTTCGGAATTAGCCGAGTCAAAAGAGGAAGTCGGAGAGTTGATAACTGTCTTATTTCTTCGCATTGTTATATTTTGAAAATCCATCTTAGGTTTTCTTTTTTGTTTGATACTGCTGTTAGTTTCTGTTTCGAAGAGTTTCCCAGAAACACTAAGCGGGTTCGGTCTTTAAAACAATACTATGACAATTGATACATGTTGAAAAATAAATTGTAATTTGTGAGATTCGATCCGGTGTCCACGACGACGTGCGACGGAGTGTAGCTACTTAAATCGCTTCGCCAAATTTACTTTTATTAGGTAGTTCTTAGCTTATTTATTAGGTAGTTCTTGAAGACATCCTGCGCACAGTGACTCCATCTAGTAGCTTTTGATGCAATTTTGTTGAAAGCGTCCTCTATTGGCATACGTTGTAATTAACACGGAACTGAGTATCTTGTTCGATTACCAGTTCAGTTTATTGATTTTGTAAGCGTTTGAGCATATCGAACACAGATGGCGTGGAATTAAGTTTAGGTCAAATGATAGTGCACTTTTTTGAATATTATTTACAATATTATTTATATTGAAATGTACAAATCACTGAACGATAGATATATACTCCTACCTTATGGTTCTTAGAGCACATTATGGTTGCTGTTGGCATCAAAGGTCAGTTTTTTGTGGTTGATCCAGTTTGTTTTCGTTTTGCACAAATTCAAATATTGGTTCGTTACACTGCACTTTTTTTGGTTTTCTTACGGTATCTTGATGGAAACTTGTGAACTATATCTCAAATCACTAATAGTCTTCAAATACTATAGTTATATATATTTTTCTTCACTGAAAGTTAACTTTATCTATTTTTCAAGAATTAAATATACGCAGCTGATGTTTACTTTGCGCACAGTCTAGTCTCTGTATGATGATGATGATGTATGTAACACGTGATGCAAAAATATCGCTCAAAGAAAATATTAAAATCCCATGACATGGAAAGTGGTGTTATACGCTTTATGGTGGAAAATCGGGAAGTGAACGGCAAGGAATTATTAGTTGAGCCAACTACTAAAACTTCCTTCCTATCGCAAAAGTTATGGTTTTGTCTCAATTTATTAAAGATAAACAGATAGAGTTAGAAATAACTAATGATTTACAGAAAAGATTGTCTGCCTGGCCTTTTCCCAACCACGTTAGCGACGGGTTCCAGTATAACCGTATGCAGCTGAGTACCCGTATTTTGGAGCTACTAAGAAAAATCTATACAAATTAAGAAAAAGACGGCGAATAATTTCCACTTTGGGGGAATCATGTACTGATCTCATGGTGTCAGGATGTTCGTCAATGTCCCTTCCTCTCTGTATTAGTACACAGAGCACAATCAAAAGATTGGATACGGGTCATACATGTAATTGCAATTTGAAGTTCTCTTTTACAGTTCACTTTCCAACCCCACATGTCTACTCGCCTCACCACTCTCTCCGTCCACACAAGTCCTAACGCTTGGTGTAACAATGGTCCTCTGTTTGCTAGGCTTCGTTACAGCGTGGTGCCCTACCATGAGTGTATCAAAGGCATAGAGCACGCGACGATACCTCGTGTTTCCGATTACTGAAACCTTCGGCACTTAACGGTATTTTAATAGCCTTAATTAAAGGTTTATTTATGAGTTGGAAAATAAATGTTTCTGTTGTTTTATGCTTGTTAATTATTTGCGTGGAGTCCTGTGGTAAAACTGACGAAAGCCTGCCTATCTGACCTAGACGACCCAGAAACACGATACTCTTTGGTAATATTGGTTGTCAGACTTTCAGGCTTCTGATTGTCAAAGATCTACGACAGCCGGACCAACTGCTTAACGTTCGACGAGCGGAGGGATCTTAGTATGTAATGAATGAATGTATTCCATCCACTGATTGACTTCTTACCTTAAACTAAAACGTAAGCTTACCTTAAACTTCGATCGTCCCGTGCGGCTACTTTGATGAGCCACAAAGAGATAAAAGAAGTTACTAACTAAACCACAAAACTGGAGTAGAACTATACTTGTGCAAATATCTTTCAAGTGAAAGAATCTAAAAAAAAATTGATTTTTGGTGTAATAATTGAGATAAGACAAAAAAAGGTAAATAGGTCAAATCAAATTGAAGGTATATTCCAGTAAAAAAAAACAACGATGTCTTTAACCTGCTCAATTTTTAACAATAAGCAAATAACGGTAAGTCTGCCACACAAATGCAACTCCTGAAAACCAGAATCAACAGTGGCGACCACTAGAAAAGCGTCGAGTCAATGAAGCCTGACGAGTCCCAGAGAAACGATTCAACTGTCTTGGATCGCGCAACGAAACTAATCAGATAAAAAGAACAGCGGAGAAGTTAGAAAAAAACATAATTACCACTTAACAGAGCTAGACCAATAGGAAACATCATCATCCTCCTGCCCTTGTCCCAATTTATTTGGGGTCGGCGCAGCATGTTTTCTTCTTCCATACATCTCTATTTGCCGTCACCTCAAGGGTCACCTCTTTTCATGCCATATAAACTTTCACACAATCCATCTATCTTTTCTTTGGTCTTCCTCTACTCATGTAACCCTGCACATTCATACTCAAAACTTTCCTCAACATGGTCCTCATTCCTTCGCATCACATGCCCATACCATGACAACCGATTTCCACACAACATCTCGGTCACAGGCGCTACTTTCAGACTTCCTCTTACATACTCATTTCTCATTCTATCCATTCGCGTAACACCACACATTCCCCTCAGCATTCTCATCTCAGCTGCATGTAACTGCCTTTCATTCATGCCTTTTGCGGCCCAACATTCTGATCCATACAAGACAGACCACGGATTAAAATTAACACTGAAATGTATGGTCCTAAATAATGTGATTAAATAACTTCTAAAGAATGCCCTACATGTTTCTCTACTACAGGTAATAATAACCCATATTACTAACTGCAGAAAATCCAATTTGCCTGGCAGATCCCTTATAGACACAGACTCGGATGATTCTAAGCCAACTTAGTTGCGCTAAGTGAGTTACCGTGTGTCAATGAAACTTCCGATGAAGCAGGTTTAATTTAATTCTGTGTCGCTACAAGATTGGATGGAACATTCTAGATTGTTTGTGCAAGTTTCCGTTGGTATATGGCTATGGACACAGGTAGTTAATTAATTGTTTTTAAAGATTTATATGAAGGAGAGCGAAGTATCTGAGTGGTTTTGTTTTTTGTTAAAATAACATATGATCATCCCGCCAGTGTTATCGACAAGATTAGGCAGAGGTGTAGCTATAGTACACCCGCCTTGGGACAACTGTTTGTACGATCTACAAAGATTTGTTCCGGGTGTTCTGGGTATTTGCTATGAACAATAAAAATATCTATCTATGTAATGTATTGTATTAAGTATATCAGTCATCTAGTACCCATAACACAAGCTCTGCTTAGCTTGCGGCTAGATGATGCTGTGTGGATTGTCCAGCAATATTTATTGATTACATTATTATTTATTATTTTCCCGGTTATATTTAAGTCCCATGCATCCAGGAATACATAACATAATAATGTACTGTGAAAACACGATTTTTTTTCAAAAATGTAAAACTGATATTATTATACGGGTTTATACATTTATACAATTAAAATATTTAAAAAAAAAATTGCACGGTTGGCGCAGTGACTGAGCGACCGTCTGCTGCGCCGCCCGTCGTGGGTTCGATTCCCGCACGGAACAAATATTTGTATTGCCTGCAGATACTTGTTCAGGGTCTGGCTGGTCGTGTATGTGACTTAAAATGTTTGAAAACGCATCCACGACAGAAGAGAAATTCTTAATGTGGGGCAACGTTTATAGAAGAAAAAGCGATTTCAGGTAGAGGAGTTAGATCTCCAACAAGCATCATTCTTGGTTGACAAATAAAATCATCATGATGATGATTTTTACTTGTAAAACAAGGTGGGTGATGATGATGATTTTTGTTTGCGACTCAAGTTTG
Organism: Phlogophora meticulosa; assembly: GCA_905147745.2. Taxonomy (NCBI): domain Eukaryota; kingdom Metazoa; phylum Arthropoda; class Insecta; order Lepidoptera; family Noctuidae; genus Phlogophora; species Phlogophora meticulosa. Next base: position 1,604,988 of record LR990535.1, on the reverse strand, counting down.
ATGATGATCATGATTTCTATTTGTGACTTAAGAATGATGATTGATATGATCATCATCATCATCATCATCATCATTATCATCATCATCATCATCATCCTTGGTTAACAAATAGAAATCATCATCATCATCCTGGAGTAACAAATAGAAATCATGATCATCATCATACTTGAGTCGCAAATAATAATCATCATCATCACCCACCTTGTTTTACAAGTAAAAATCATCATCATAATGATTTTATTTGTCAACCAAGAATGATGATGATGATGATAATGAAGATGATGATGATGATGATGGTGATCATGATGATGATGATGAAGAAGATTTTTACTTTGCAAGTCAAGGTGGATGATGATGATGATTTTTATTTGTGACTCAAAAAAGATGATTATATTTTTATGTGTGACTCAAAGATGATGATGAAGATTTTTATTTGTGACTCAAAGATGATGATGATAATTTTTATTTGTGACTCAAAAATGATGATTGATATGATCATCATCATCATCATTATCATTATAGTTTGTTCTTCTTTCGCTCCTATCACTCAAAATTCCCTCATCAGAGTTATTTGATGGCGTGATGGCGGAATGAAAAACATGCGCCAAAATCTGGACACATAATTTAGCTTGGTATTGAATGCACGTACCTTCTCTGTATGAGAAGAAGTCTTCAGATCGTTTAAGCAAGAACAAAAATAAAAATACCAGCCTGTTCTATCCCAATGTAAGGCAAAGGCTTCTTCTCATACAAAGAAGGCACGAGCATAAATCAGTACGCTCAGCTAAAGACAGGTTGGCGATTTCAGGCTAATATAATTTCTAGTCCAGGTTTCCTCACGACGTTTTCCTTCACCGCTAGAGAAAAAAAATATCTACTACAAAATTACCTGTATGACTTACCAATGTTCATTTAAAAGTCAGAAACAATGAAGCCGAGGTATTTAAATATAAAAACGTTATCTGGATCGTGCAAAGGGGGTAAGCTGTATAATTGGCCCCCTCGTGGTTCTCATTAGCAGATTCATTTGTTCCTGGTTGGAGCCACGTGTAAGGGTGAGACCACAATACGTGTGATGACAGGGAAAGGTGAATGTTATGAAGAAACTTGCAATACTTTATCTTATACAGGATGGAAGGACAACCACGACCATCCTGATATCATGAGTTCAGTACATGATTCTAGACTTTCCAGCATTGACATTATTCGATGCCTTTTTTGAATTATTGTTTTTTTTTTTTTAAATTAAACCGTATAAAAAACATGAAAAAATCATCATTTCTATAAAAACCAATGAGATTTTTAATGAAAAAGCAAAACAAATCATTATTTTTATTGTGTTTGAAAAAAAATCATATATTTCATTAGGATTTTTCGGCTAAGAAATAGGTAAGTTATGTGACTTTTTTATCGTAAATGCTATGTTCATACAACAAAAAAATTTTTTGAACATTCTTTGCTACGATTGGGGTTTGTTCAAACTATTTTTTTATAAACCAAGTGATTTGTTGTTTCTTGCTGTTGAGATGTGGAAACGCCGGGAAGGTTTACTCTAGCCACCTGGGGCACAAACTGGTGAGGTTCCATCATCAGATATAGGTGATGTTCTCTAGAAAGGGCAGGTGCATAGTACTCGCAACCGGCGTGTGTGACCAGATATGTACGTAAACGAAGCAAAAGAGTAAGTAATGATAATAGCAGGGGCGTTCAGTAGTTTCTGCCTACCCCCATAGGAAAAAGGCTTGAATGTATGTATGTGTGCGATTGTGTATTTGAATTTGACGACCGATGTGGCACGGCGGGCGAAGGTCCGCCTGCGGCGCAAGAAGTTGCGGGTTCAAGTCCCGCCTTGGAACAAATATTTGTACGATCTACAAAGGTTTGTTCCGGGTGTTCTGGGTATTTGCTATGTATAATAAAAATATTTATCTATGTAATGTATTGTTTTAAGTATATCAGTCATCTAGTACCCATAACACAAGCTCTGCTTAGCTTGGGGCTAGATGATGCTGTGTGGATGGTCCAGCATTATTTATTTATTTTCTTAAAAGTCACAGAATAAATTTTGAACATACAAGTAATGGTTGTGCCCGAACCTTAACCCAGTTTGCGTTTAAAATGCATTGCTTTGCATCGTCTGAGCGTCCCAGCGTTTATAGCAGAATATATTAAAAGTGTTCTGTAAGTTAAACAACTAACATAGTTAAGATTGCAATTAACTTGGCGGAGGGTAGTCGAATTTTTTGTTCAAAATTAAATTTTGGCAGACCTTGTGTAAGTATGTATTTTGGTGTGCTGGGCGGTGAAGATAACTTTTAAGCTGTTTGTTTTATAGGTAATTTTTTGTTATTATTGTGGGTAGATGTTCAAGCTGTAAGCCTAGGAGAACATGAAGGGATTCTTGACTCGTAGCCAAAATGGCGGAACATTTTATTTAAAACATCACGCCACGCCTGTACTCTAAAGGTTTAGGTAGAGATCTATACTGTACATAAGTTTGGCGAAATTAAGGTGTACTATAAGTTCCATGTAATAGGCCGCGAGCTTATTGCTAATATTCCAGATGGGAAAACCCAACAACACTTCGCCTGACCGGGAATCGAACCCTCATGCTTACTCACTTAGTACCTCATGCTCAGCATTAGCGTTTGCGACCACTCGAACTACGAAGCAGTTCTGATGTTACACATACGTCACACGTCCCTATAGTTAGACCAGATCAGACAGCATAAGTCTGATACCACCACTGAAATTGAACTTTTTGGCGTAGCCGTGTAGCACACCCCAATTTGTAAGCATGCCATTAACTTATTTGTTTTTCCTAATATTGCAAAATCCTCGAAATCCTAAGGTTTACTTTCAATAAATAAAAACTCAAACATCAATTTCTTTACTCTCGGAAACAAAACAATACATTTTTTTTTGTTTATTCAAAAGGTTGCCTATTTATCTTGAAAGAGAACCATTGAGCAAACGTATTTAAAATGAAGACAAAAGGAAATATAAAAATGAAGCCACTTGTAAGAGTGTACAGAAAGGAATATTTTCTTACAGCCGTAACAAAGAAACTCTAGTTAATTACCTCGCTTTGTTTTTGTACAATTGTTCAGAGAGTATCTCGGTAAACAGTTGAGATTGATACAGAAATAGAATATTTACATAAAGTTTTGAGTTGAGCTCTACGATTGCTGACAAATGCTTGATAGGTCCACTTATATCTGTGTGGTTCTTACCTCTATCTCCGACACTACACTGCATGGTATTCACATGATCTGACCAAGATAATGTCTGGGCTTCAAAAGAGACTGTGACCTCTCAGTTCGTTTCGGTGTTTCTTCTCCGAGGAGTCAGGTAATTTTAATTTCTGTTTTTTTCTCATTTCAAAACATCACGCCTGTAAACCCCGAAGGGTAAGACAGAGCACCTATCTTATAGTTCATATACATTTTGCTTGTTATGTTTAAGTCCCATGGCATAACCACAGGGCGCGAGCCTATTGGCATTGCTATCGCTGCCAGTAAGAAATTGTGTAATTTCTTGGTGGCCCGGTGGTTAGCGCCTCCCCCCTCATACACGTGACTGTGGGTTCAAATCTGGTCTCTTACCTATTACATTATTCTGTACTAAGAGAAATTTCTAAACGAGGTTATGGGTTCAAACCTGGGCAAGTACCAATGTGAGTTTTTCAATTCATATGTACTTTCTATGTTTATCTTGGACATCACTGACATCCGTGAAGGAAAAACATCGTGATGAAACCTGTACTTATAATTAATATAAGTCTGATATCGCCAACCTGTCTTGTGCAAGCCTGGTGATTAACGCTCGTGCCTTCTCTTTATGAGAAAAGGGCTTTGCCTTGAGGTGGGACAGTAACACGCTGGTATCATATCAAGAGAAATTTGCAGGGATTATGTTCTGAAGAAGATAATGTATTTTCTAGAAGACAGGCTTGCCTTTACGCCTCTTATAGTAGACACTAGAAAACAAAATACCCGTGTCTTCAACAAGTACTGAAACGATAATGAATTCGTACCAATTAATCTTTCCGTCCGACACGGAACCTCTTAGCGATTGGCTAGCTCTCCGGGTTCTATGATTTATTTCCAGTACGGAACCCTATTACAAGGAACCCTGTTACCGTTTCAATATGGTAATTGTATAATTTGTCAAGTTTATCGCTATTTAACCCAAGCCTACTTGGGTATTGAAAATGGGTATTCAGAATAAGTTGTATTGATTTTTATGGCAAAATTCCCAGAATTGAGTATAAATAAAATAAATACATACCTATTGCTGGACAATCCATACAGCATCATCCAGCCCTAAGCTAAGCAGAGCTTGTTATGGGTACTAGATGACTGATATTATACTTAATACAATACATACATTACATATGTAGATAGATATTTTTATTATGCATAGGAAATACCCAGATCACCCGGAACAAATATTTGTAGATCGTACAAACATTTGTCCCAAGGCGGGAATCGAACCCGCAACCTCTTGCGTCGCAGGCGGACCTTCGCCCGCCGCGCCACATCGGTCGTCAGTATGAATGTGGATGATTAGAAGAACTCCTATAGGAAGACTAATGTTGCTTTATGTATGTCTAAACAAACCCCACGAATATATTCATGTGCTTAAAAATGTTTAAGGATAAACCCTCCATATTGGTAGCCAAGATACAGGCTTGCCTATTTTGGGACCAATGTTAAAAACTGTGTGTAACTTTTAACTACAATAATTTTTTACTATTTTACGAGTATTTTTATTATTATTTTAGACCAAAAAAGCGATGGAAGGACTGAGTGAAAGATAATCTGTTGAAAACGGCGGTGACTTTTGAGTTGTAGACCAATAAAGAAGGATGGAACGAAAAGACATGCTGCGCCTACCCCAAATAAATTGGGATAAGAGCAGGAGGATGGTGATGATGATGAATTTGCAGAATATGATACATACAATACTCCTCATTAAAGTTTAGACAGAGAAATTGAATGGACAAATAAAGTAGCTGTACTTCTGATTTTGGCTCCCGACCACTAAAATGGGAAATAGCGGCGTACAGCATGTTCGACATTATACCAATCAGGTTAGAAGATCTTTAGTTTAAAACATTCACGCACATTAAACTACGGCACGGTTGGCGCAGTGGCTGAGCGATAGACTGCTGCGTCTCGTGTCATGGGTTCGATTTCCACACGGAACAAATATTTGTATGGCGTACACATACTTGTTCCAGGTCTGGCTGTTCGTGTTTGTGACTAAATGTTTGTAAACGCACCCATAATACAGGAGAAATACTTAGTGTGGGGCATCGTTTTATAAAATAAAAGAAACGAAAGAAAGAAATACTATCTGAAATTGTAATACCTAAGTAAAACTACAAAGAGATCTTCGCAGACGAGCTGGCTAAGTTTACAAAAGGTATAAAAGGAGCTAAGACTGTCTTGATGAAGGAATTAAAAAAATAACTCCGAAGAATTCTTAGCTTTAAGACATTGAGAACTTTGTTTTATTACGAGCTACGGTTCTTACGGAAAGGTTATAAGAGTAACTATTGTATTGCGTTTGGGTTCTGCAGACTGTTTTAAAAACTCTTGAAATTTGCTTCCACACTTAGTAGAAAGTTTCGGTCGTTATACATATTAAGTAGGCTGTTCTTGTGTACAATACAGGATGCAAGACATCAACAAAAGCCTTTATAGAGAGACTTAATGACTTAATCACACAAAAAAAATAACACTATTTTCTTTCAGGTGATACAAGAATGAGGCGGAAGATTCAATAATGTAGGTTGCGAAAAACTACGTCGTAGGTATTTATATGACACTCAATAGATATAAGATTTTCGTATCTATTTTTATCTCTCTCTCACACAAAGCGCATCGCTCATAGGCGTGTATTACCTTCCTAGAATTAGTTTGCTGATGACCGCTCTGGCCGCTTAATCCTGCACTGCCAAGCCAGTGCAGCTGTTTTTTGTTCTTCGTTAGAAAACTTGTGAGTGACCTACACGACATGCCGCTACAGCCACGCGGTACAACATTGAATAAGTATGAGTAAGGTCTTCGCAGTTATTAAAATAGTTTGATAGCTGCAAAATCCAAAGCATCCACAAGAGTGCCTTGTTGAAGTGACAACTTTATGAGGTGAAACTTATAGGTTCACGTCACCGACATGCTATAGTGACGTGTTGCGCCAAGCTAACAGGTATTCCAATGTTTTTAGTTTTCACTTCTGTTGCCTATTTTCTTTTTTATACCCACATGAGAAAACCGGGTAAGTGTGGCCTAAGTCCGGGATGCATGAAGCGAGATTGCATCCACCAAAACAATCTTCAAGTCTTCCAATTTCCATTGAGACAGTTTGTTCCGCTGTGTTTGTTACCAACATTCACGAGATGCCAATATCCTCAGTAACCGCACCATCAACACCGCTGTCTTAGGTAATTTAACTTCTCCAAGGTTTCCGACTACAAGCTCGTTTAGTCTTTCGCCTAACTTGAATGCGTAGATAAAGAGCCAAAACTATGTTAGGTAAATCTCCGTCTAGAACAGTTTTGAAACTGAAAATTATTTGCAGTATCTGTTTAGATTGACTCTAGATATATGTTGTGATCAGTGTTCGAGTGGGAGCTTGAGTTCAATCAAAGTACATTTTTTTAAAGAAGAGAAAAAGTTAACTTGTCAACTATCCACAGAAATTTTAGGTATTTCTGTGGTGTAAAAAATGTACTTTGATTGAACTCAAGCTCCCATTCGAACATAGTAGACGTTTTAGAACGAATTGACCGAAAACACAAAACGTAAACTATATTCACATGTTTGACAGTTCTTAACTGTCAATTTCATTTTGACGAGCTGTCGATTGGAATAAAATTTAAAATAAAAAAATTACGTGTACGTCATACCTTTACTGTTTGTCTCTGCATCACCCAAAGGTTGACTGGTCGAAAATGCCTGTGGCATTAAGTCCGCCTCTGTTCATTTAATTTTGTGTGCTTAAAGTATTTAATAAATACCTCAACCAATTATAGGTAGAATAGTTATATTGTGCGTGCAAGCAAACAGTTTAATGAAATATGTAAGCAGTATGGCTTGGACCCCTTTACGACTAGTGTGACGTCGGCTAGGAGGTTGTTCCTCATTTTTTTCAAATAGCCAGTCAAACTTAAACTCGTTCGAAAGAAAAATGTAAACCAAATAGTTTTAATAGTTTGTTTTTTACATTTTATTTTACTTTGTGTGTACATTTCTACACGTGAGGACTTGTAATTGGCTTTCTGTCGACTATGTTTAACTTTTTATTTAGTTTTTTAGCTGTAAGTCTTCCAGGTTCTAGTAAATAAATAAATAAAAATAACAATTATTTGGTTAAACAAGGGAATTAATTTCATTACTGGTCTTTACACACAATTTAATGTTAATGTTAGCTAATCTATTATTTCTGAATTGAATGACAAGGTTGTAATCTGTTTTGATTTCTAATACGATTTTATTTAAATCCTATTCTCTTAATTTCACTATACGGATCCCTATATTGAACTCTGAAGATTGCAGCATTAAGTAATTTTTTCTATATTCTCTATTTTTGTTCTGTAAAATATACACGATTAAATCAACACTTTTTAATCCTTGCTTATTGAGTTTGAAAAGTAAAATCTTTATCTGTGAATATATTTCTTTTCACCAAACTTTTTTAAACATAATACAGTAAAATCTCTGCTTACATAAAAATTATCTAAATATCACAACATAACGCCTGTATTCCCCAAAGGGTTGCGCAGTACTGTATCTATGGCCCTCCCACATTTCACCAGTTATGTTGAATTTCTATGTAATGGGAGTGATAACCGAGCGTAAATCGAGACCAAAAGAATCCAATAATATTTTGCCCGACCCGGGAGTCGAACCCTGGAACTCATGCTTATCACCACCAGACCTATCGGCAGTTCCGAACAAAAACTGACGTTAATCTCCTATTTCCTTAACCTCCTCGCTTAGTGAGACTGTTAGGGCAACACGGAACTAAATGGTCAATAAAAACTTCGAATATTCCATTGTTGTTATGTGGGTTATTACCGGCTGGCTTTTATTTCTTTGTAACACGTGAAAAGAAAAATAGAACATTACCTTGTACAAAATCACGTATGTGAGTTCAAACCTTCGTTCGAAAATGACCTGATTGTATTACCTTTGGTTGTTGTATCTGGCAGTTAACTTTATACAAACATTATGTTCCTTATTTGAATTTATTGACAGGCCGCTAATCTTTGTAGACCGTTTTATTTAAAAATTGGAGGGTAGATTAGTGCCCGGTTGGTGGGAAACAGCTCGCCTCTATTACACGGGACTTAAACATAACTTGCGAAATATGGGTGTGCCATAGGTACACCTCTGCCTTATCCTGCGGGGATTACAGGCGTAATATTATGTATTTTTTTTATTTCATACATATATAATATATGTACATACATAAAGTCATCCCTTTTACCCATGGAATTAGGTAGAAACTACAGAACGCCATCTGCTACGATCCTTACATACTACTTTTGCTTTGTTTACATTCATAGATCTGGTCATACACGCACGCCGGTTGCAAGTTTTACGCACCTGATCTTTTTGAAGAACATTACCAATGAGGTTAGTGTATGTCCTACTAGGGCGTCCCTTACCTTTAGTAAGTCGTATTCCATTCATTAGTCAAATCAAATCATTCAGTCTTCAAGGAGTGAACCCTCACTATCAGCCACTATCACACACCGCAACTATTAACCTAATATTATCTTTAGCAACCCCTTTAGCCTATCTCCTCTGTCCGTGCAAAGATACCTGCCTCAATAAACAAAGACGCCCTTCTTTTATATAATACCGTACAATCTAGCTCACCTACTTGGGTCCTTCATTTGACGTCATTTCCTCGCCCCCCCCCCCCCCCCCCCCCTCTTCCCGCCCCCTGTGGCGTGTTCTGAATGAATAAAACATGCCGTCGCTAGGATGAGACTAACAAATGATATTTCGATACAGCCGGGGGATGAATGTTTGTGTGAAAGATTGTTGTGTGGTTTTGTATGAGTGACAGCTGTTTTTAGCTATTTGCTAGTTTGTAGAGTTATTTTGTGAGGAGTTCGTGGCTGAATAACAACAGCCACACGGGTTGATCGAAGATTAAGCCTCGCTTTCCGAGGTCAGTCTGCGGATGGGTACCGTTCATCAAGTATCGAGACTACTCCGTGCCTCAGAAAGCACGTTAAACCGTTGGTCTCTGCCATTTGTAAGTCCTTGACAGTCAGAAGCCTGAAAGTCTGACAACTAGTCTTACCAAGGGGTATCGTGTGCGTAATAAAGTTTTCAAAATAAAAAGAATATAATTCGTAACCACAATTTTCAAATTTTAAATCGTTCGATTTGACACTTCATAAACCTCAAACATTTGTGCTAGGCACACTGTAACTGTTGTTTTTTTAGCATACAACCGTCGTGAACTTTTTCTGCACTTCACCCACTAGCTGAAAATGGTTTACGCAACGTACTGTGAAGGCTGAACTTATACAGCATCTGATCGAGAGCGTACTGCTACAAATAATAGGGCGACGAATCCTCTCTTTACTAGACCAGTGACACATTCTAAATTCGAAATAATTCTCATTTTTTTTTGTCTCACACTAGGATCTTCGCGGGTGCGTTTCCAAACATCAATAGAGTACACCATCAGTAGAACTTATAGGCCATATAAATAATTATTCTGGTCCGTACACGCGGTGCAGCAGTCAATCGCTGAGCCACTGCGCCAACCGTGCCGTCAAATCAAATCATCAATAGGGTAGTTTCCTTAAAAAATCTGATTGGTCCGAAAGTTGGATTACTCAAAAATACTGGACACGTATTCTTTTGTCACGTAAACCAAAAATGACGACGGTATAGTGCGTTGAAATTGCGCGTGACGTCATGCCATGCTACACTTTTCGTTAAAAGTGTAGCACGGCGTGACGCAAGCCCCTTCTCCTGAACTTTGATGTGCTATATTATTGTCGCTTTTTATTGAATTAAGTAAGCAAAAAATACGTGTCCAATATTTTTTGGTAATCTTACTGACGGACTAAATAGACTTAATATATTTTTACCTAGGAAACATCCCTATTCTAAAACATCCTAAGTGACCGGCCTGCTGTGCCAGCCACCAACCAGCCTGTACATAATAAGTTCCGCTATTGCATACGACCTTGACAGTACTGTAACTACAGTTTCATTCACCCACACTGAAGCACTTAAAAATATTAACTCAACCAACCCGAATCGAAAAGCTAGAATGCTATTATACACTAATTGCATCGTGTACGTTACCCGACCAAGTTGGATAGTGGATAATTATTTAAAACTTATACAATTACCCCCGAGCTCCCCCGGGAAATTACACTTGGCAACAATGATTAACATTGCCTCACTTTTGGGTTACATACATACTATGTGGGTTTACATTTTGACTGGCGATTTTAGTAGTAATGTGTAGAACTTAACCTGTAATAGCTGGGGTAGGCAGAACGTGAAATAAAGAAAGAATTGTAGCATAACATAATCATGCCTGTTATCCCCAAAGTGTGCCTGTATAATACACCCACATTTAGCTAGTTATGTTCAAGTCCCATGTAGGTTATATTAGTACCTATCAACTGGGCAAAAATCCAGAACCCGCGTTGCTTCTGAAAAATGTAAAAACCCAAAAACATTTTACCCGACTCGGTAATCGAACCTAGGACCACCAGACTAATGAAGCAGTTGAGAGAGAGAAGAAGTATTGTTGGTTCGGTGGATGTGGGATTGCATTGACAGGTTGAATTCCATATCAAGTATGTAGTTGGAGTTTTTCTAAATGCTATTTATTTCTGATTTTTACAAACACGTTAACATGTCAACAAGTAAAATATATGTTTACGACTAATTCGATGTTTCCCTATCTGACAACTCTGAGAAGAAACACGCCATAAACACAATAGAAAAACGATAATTGTTATCACGAGTTAACTCGTAGTCTATAGCATTCTGTTGATGCTGCCTATCCCGTTGGGCAAATGGCGTGAGTGTATGCATCTACATAATTATGTGTATATATCCTGTAGCTAGTAGGTACACCTCTGTCTAACCCTTTGGGAAATACAGTCGTGATGTTTTGTTGTTTCAAATAATCACTTTATACCAAATTATATTCTGAATCTACATATACTATGACGTCACACGAATGTAAGTAATTATCTGCTTAATAGTATTGTCAGTCGATCGATATTGATTTGTGATAGGAAGCGTTTTCATGAAATTTATGTTAGTTTCAGGATATAGTAATAATACTATTTTCGTCCTACTGCAGGGCAAAGGCCTTTCCACACGCAGAGAAGGCACGAGCATTAATCAATCATGTCAGCCTTATAATATTAATTATAAGTCCAGGTTTCCTCACGATGTTTTCTTTCACCGATGTCAGTGATGTCCAAGATAAACTTAGAAAGTACATAATTATCAAATCGTAATCGACAATCCGCCTCGAGCAAGCGTGGTGATTAATGCTCGTGCCTTATTTGTATGAAGAGCCCTTTGCCCAGCAGTGGGACAGTAACAGGCTGGTATTATTATTAAGTGTCAAGCAATGCTTGTTTTCACAAGCTGAGCAAAAAAAAAACAAAAGCAATTTCAGAATTATCATAACAAACATCGTCTTTAGAAAACAATAAATATTCATCAAAATTACATGGAAAATAATCTACAATGGTGGAAAATTCTGATTTAACATCAGAATTTTCCACCATTGTAGATTATATAATATATAATAATAATAGCCTCTAGCACTCAAGAATAATGTAGCTATCTAACAGTAAAAAATGTATTGAATTTAATCATTACTTCCGGAGAATACCCCCTACATACAAACTAACAAAAAAAAATACTTCTTTATAATAATAGGTCTTTACCTATGAAATTGCCGTTTTGTATGAAAAAATTTAAATGAATTTTTTTCATGTATTTTTTATTTGTATTAATCGAAGTAATCACCCATGCAATCAATGCATCTTTGCCAACGCAGTGGCAGTTTATTGATGCCCTTCTTAAAGAAATCAGCTGGACGGGAGGCAACAAATTCTTCAAAGGCATTTTGTACTGCCTCTCGGGTATTGAATTTTTTTCCCGCCAAGAAGTTATCCAAATTCTGGAAAAAGTAGTAGTCTGTAGGCGCAAGGTCTGGTGAGTAGGGCGGATGACGGAGAGCTTCCAACCCCAGTTCTTGCAACTTGGAGACCGTCTGCTGTGCAGTATGAGGTCGCGCGTTGTCGTGCAGGAGCAGCGGAGACGAGCGATTGACCAATGCTGGTTGGAGATGTGCCAGCTTCTCCATCATTGTGTTCAATTCTTCACAGTACACATCTGCAGTAATGCTCACCCCGTTTGGTAAGAAGCTGTGTTGAATCACACCGGCGCTATTCCACCAAACAGTGACCATCACTTTTCTTGGGGTAAGTTTTCGTTTAGGGCATTGTTTAGGTGCTGAACCAGGATCCAACCAACTTGCTGAGCGCTTGCGGTTATCAAACAGAATCCATTTTTCATCGCAGGTAACAATGCGGTTCAAAATTCCTTCATTTGTGTGTCTGTTGAGCAGTGCAAGGCACGTCTCGACGCGTACTTCGCGCTGGCGATCATTGAGTTCGTGGGGCACCCATTTGTCAAGCTTTTTTACCTTGCCAATTTGACGCAAATGGACCAATATTGTTTTGACGCTAACGTCGAAAGCTGCTGCTAATTCAGCCGTAGATTGTGTATCATCAGCTTCCACAATCGCCTTTAATTCGTCATTGTCGACCAAAGTCTTCGGACGACCGCGAGGTTCATTTTTCAGGTCGAAATTTCCAGAACGGAAGCGAGCAAACCAATAACAGGTAGTGCGTTGGTTTGTAGTGTTAGCTCCGTAAACGTCGTTGATGTTGCGTGCCGCTTGTGCCGCGTTGCTGCCACGACGGTACTCATATTCCATAATTACTCGAATTTTTAACGTATCCATGATGACGAAAAAGATTTAAATGCGATGAAAATGTAACACTAATCAATAAACAAATGACTACCTTTGGAAAAAAAAATCCATGTTTTTAAAATAAAATTAATTTGAAATTAGAATTCTTAGCCAAACAAAAAATATTTTGATTTGAAATGGCCAGTACTGCAGAACGGCAATTTCATAGGTAAAGACCTAATAATAGTATAGAAGATAGCATTAAGATTTAGATACACAAACCCACTTACTACTTCTCATACAAACACGTGTAAATCAAGTGAGGACATTCCCTAACTCCGTCTAATATTATCTTTAGTTATGGAGGTCCTCGTAAGCTAGTACAACAATCTGTTGCCCTAATTTATACCTTAGCAGAATTGATGTTGGAAAGTTTGAATTAATACCTGGCACGGGTGTTGAGGTTCCTAGTTAAGTGATAAGTATGTGAGAAACTTTACAAATGTTTATGGAGATAAATGGAAAGAGAAAGCATAACATCACGTCTATGTTTCGAAAAAGAGGGTGGGTAGAGGTCAATGATTAACGATAGACGTTGATTTATTATATTGTTCTCTGAGTGAGAATTCACAAAAAATGCATTGTTTGTGAATGATTACAAAATTAAATATCCTCTCAATCGGACCTTGGATTCAGTAGTCGTGCTTGCGACTACTAGACAAATGAAATAATTACTTACCTAAGAAATCACATTCCTTAGAAATGAATAACTACCACAAAAATATAATTAAGTAAATTAATACGCGTCTCCTTCAAGAAAATAATTTCATCCTTCAAAGGAAATCGAATACAACAAAATTAACTTCGCAATTATGAAGTTGAAAACAACGGTATCAATTTCTCGAGAAACTCGAACAAATCCTCAAGTAAATGCTAGTTATGTAAATAAAATTATTATGTCTGTATCGTATTTCAAAAAGCTATTACATTTTTTTAATTAAAGATGGCCGCTTTAATTAATGCTTTGATGTACTGTTGAATTTTTAACGTTGCATATTCATGAAAAACATTATTGCACTTACTTTTTCGTAGAATGTTTAATTAAGTTTACAAGTATAGCGAGGTTTTACTCGCTATACTTGTATTTTAATTAATAATAATATTAATAATGTAATTACTACTTTGACATACTACCGCGTGTCTTGACGCACTGCAGTGCAACTTCCTGGATACTTAAGGAATGTTTTTGATCAACTGTTAACTATTGCTGATTCGTTTCTTCGGGTTTCCTCTTGATTATTTCCATATACACGTCCCTCTAACTGCATAACGACGACGTAGGGCCAAGAAACGCCGACATGGCGATTTGAACTCATTCCTAATCGGTTGGCTAGAGAAGATACATCACAAGGATGACTACAAAAATATGAAGGAGACTTTTGCCCAGAACCAAGACAGATTTGTGGTTATATACTAAAATACATATTAGTCGAGGGAAGGTAAAGCTACGTTTTCTATGGTACATCCGTGGATGGACGACCATCCATTACATATCGCGACTCGTCCGTGCCTCGGATACCACGTTAAGTCCTTGGTCCTGACTGTGTTTTGTAGATCTGTGACAATCGTTATGAGTAAATAAATAAATAAATAAATAAATAAATATTGCTGGACAATCCACACAGCATCATCTAGCCCCAAGTTAAGCAGAGCTTGTGTTATGGGTACTAGATGACTGATATACTTAATACAATACATTACATAGATAGATATTTTTTTATTATACATAGGAAATACCCAGAACACCCGGAACAAATATTTGTAGATCGTACAAACATTTGTCCCAAGGCGGGAATCGAACCCGCAACCTCTTGCGTCGCAGGCGGACCTTCGCCCGCCGCGCCACAACGGTCGTCAAAAGCCCGCAAATGTCAGCTAGTAACAGTTGTGGTTGTCAGATAGGGAGTCGCTCTATGTAACACACTGGTGCTCAACTGCATCCAGTTTAACTGATAGCCGAACTCAACTAATTGTGCATGGCTGGGCAGATGATAATACCAATCGCCCAGCTGTGGAACACTATAGGCTACCTAAACAAAAAGGTGTTGTTTAAGAAGTCCTACCGCTGTTAGAAATAAATAAATGATGATGGACAATCCACACAGCATCATCTAGCCCCAAGCTAAGCAGAGTTTGTGTTATGGGTACTTAATACAATACATTATGTAGATAGATTTTTTTTTGTTATAGCAAATACCCGGAACAAATCTTTGTAGATCTTACAAGCATTTGTCCCAAGGCGGGAATCGAACCCGCAACCTCAAGCGTCGTAGGCGGACCTTTGGCCTCCGCGCCACATCGGTAATGAATTTTCATTCGTCATTCTACTTTCCTAAAATCTTTCAAACAGTGCAGATAACCTTACTAAAAATAAATTGGTAGTCACCTATAAGCTCTTAAAACCATGTCGAATCTACATTCTACAGGCTTTCCATTACATATTCAAGGCTTAAGTCTGAGACGAACGCAAGTTGACCAGAGTCATATATTATGCACTACGCTATTTTCTCCTTAGTCGTATTTGCGTCAAACACGTGTCTGAAAACGGTTGTATTTGTGTCACAAGAGGTTCTTAGAGGTGTTTGATATTTGCAGGTACGTAAATGTTGATGTGGTTACTATTTCAGCCAAAAAACACTTCCACTGGCTCAAGCAAGGGTCTGATAGGGCAATGACGAGAACGTTGCTTTCCCATTAAATATCACCGTTTTATTAAAAATATTAACGGATAGTAGTTTTTTACACAAAGAAGCTAAATCTAACCTTATCAATTAATTAGGTCTATATTTGATTAAATTTGCCGTTGGGCACGATACAGGAGACATTCTTAGTGAGGATTTGGAATTTCTCCAGTATCGTGGTTGCGTTTACAAACATTTTAACTCACATACATCATCAGCCCGACTGGGAACAACTACTTACCTGTAGGCCATACAAATATTTGTTCCATGCGGGAACCGAACCCACGACACGCGGTTGAGCAGTCGATCGCTCAGCCGCTGTGCCAACCGTGCCGTCTATTTTAATAGAAGATCAAACATTCCCGTTGGTAATAATTTTCTTCATCAAGTCAATTCATTGTGCAATATTTAAGTAATTGGCTCTACGCGTTATACAGGGTGGAACGGATGTCGACGCACAACCAGATAACATGAGTTCAGTACTTGCATGATTCTGGTCCTCCCAGCGTTGAACATTTTCTTTCTTTTTGAAAAAACGTTGCCCCACACTAGGAATTTCTCCTGTAACGTGGGTGCGGTTACAAACATTCAAACTCACATCCACAAACAGACCCGGAACAACTATCTGTAAGCCATATTAATATATCAGTTCCTTGTGGGAACCGTAATCACGACACGCAGCGCAGCAGCCAATCGCTCAGCCACTGCGCCATCCGTGCCGACTTTTTCCGAATTTTCAAGGTTTTTTTTTGCTTTAATTCTATCGGATATTAAATATTTAATTTCATGATGTCCCTTTCACCTTGTGCCTATTAGGAAAATGTAGGCTTTGCATAAAATATTAGGTTACGTAATTATTTTATAGCGACGTTGTTAACCAATGCCAGGAAAACGTGCGTTAACCGCTTTCATTACGAAGTTAAGTTTAACTGGGGTAATGGTACCTCTGATTATTACCCTAAACTCGACACCGCCTTCGCGCCTTGCCCCGAACATAAGGAAAACTTGGCCAAAAAGAAAAAGTACACTATTTTAAAATTGAGTCTCGAGCCTAAAAGGAAAGTCCGTAATGGAATAAGGAAAAAAGATGTCAAAAATACAAGAATTCCAACTTTTTGTCGACATTTTCCACCAATCACTTTGTCACAGTAATTTGACACTGATCGTTGACAAAAAGACTTGAAAACTGTTTTATATAAAATCACATAAATATATACCTACTCAATTAAAATTCAAATGCATGTGGACATCGTTAGTGGAAGTGAGATAGAAGATCTGCGATGTCGAATCGCACCCTTTAATTTGGTGCTAGATCAAAATCCGACTCTACACTGAAAGAAGTTTGGGTCTATTTTCGGGCGCGCTGGAGAAAACTTCAGTTCATTACAAAATGAAATGTAGGTATCGGGTGTAGGAGTAACGACGCATGCGCGAGTCACACAGTCAGACGTTAGTGTGTAGACGACCGCGGTAAGAAGCGCACGCTAGCGCCGTCTGCCGGCCGCATAGGAAACTAAACATGATATTCGAAATTAAGGTGTACATAACATTGTGACAGCTAAGTGATAGTGCGCTGTGAATTGCATTTTTTATTTTTTTAATGTGATTTTTTTAATAAATATATGATTTTTTAATGTGCGTTTGGCAGTGCCGCATAGAGCCTACAGAGCCTCCTGAACACAGGTTCGTAAATTAAATTACTTTGTTGCGTGCTCTAACTCAGAAATTGTAATGTAATATTTTTAAGTAATACTTTGTTCCGACAGTTCAGCCACACTTTGCTACCATATTTACTAATAATAAAAATTCTGTTGGGTTTTTGTCACGATACGGTAGAACAGCACCTATATTTCTTATTTTTATTACAATTTCAGTGTAGACGGCAATAAAAAGTTATTAATTGGGTTCATTGAAACTTTACGACTGAAGGTGCTATTATTTATATTGCTTTTAGCCATTATAGAAAAAGGTAAGGTGGTTAGTAACCACTGTAGACGCATTTTTGTGTTCTTTCTCGTAAACCGTTGACCTCTTTTTGAGCAATTCACGAAAGACATCTGTGTCGGTTATAAAATAGGAGTAAAGTGGGGTTGATGGAAAAGAAATTGGTACAATATAAGAACGGTGCGCTAGTGTGAATACACATTCATCTTTTTCTCATGAATTCTTCATTCCTTTTGATAAATGACATGTCATTTGGTTTGACTAAGCGTTTGTTAGATATTTCGTTGCAAAAAAGTGTGGCAATTATTCTTTCAATCTCGTGATGGCCCAGTGGTTAAGAGCTCTCATATCTTGGTTGTGGGTTCAAATTCTAGCCAGCACCTTTGTGATTTTTTCATTACTTTTGTACTTTTTAAGTTTATCTTAGACATTACTGACATCTATAAAGGGAAACATTGTGCGGAAACCTGTACGTATAATTAATAAACATTCGAAATCGTCAACCTACCTTGAGCTAGCGTTTCCAGGCTTGCTCAAGGTAGCTTGTGCATTCTCTGTTTGAGAAGAGGCGTTTGCTGAGCTGTGGGACAGAAACCGACCGGTATTATTTATTTATAATTGTTTTATGCTGATCTTTGAGTAAAACAAAGATAAAATATTCCAACGATTTCTTCCTACGCTTGCAGTAAATTCACATGGGAGAACATATTGTTCTTTTAACAAAACAAATGTGTTGGTTGATCTAAATCTGGAAAAGTGCTTTCATGTAGTTTTCTATCGTTATCTCATTATCCTCTACCGCCTATTAAAATGAAAGGAGGTTTGTGAAAAGGCGATGCAGTGAAATATCATAATAATATATATGAGTGATTGGTACCGTTTTCCATTCCAAACATAACGATGACGATATTTCCGACGGTCCATTGAAACTTTAACTGCATCTATGTCGTCAGCACAGTTTTCTATATAATGAATCAGACGCTTCTTAACGTCTTATTTCTTGACACAAATTCTTTTTCTTATTTGTTAAGGATTTTAAACAGGCTGTTTTCTGATTGAATGATATCTATCTCGTATTCCATTCCAAACATAAAGATGACAATATATCCGACGGTGCATCGAAACTTCATCCATTACGTCAGCAGAGTGTTCTATATAATGAATCAGACGTTTCTCAGCGTCTTATTTCTAGACACTAATTATTTTTCTTAATTTTTAAAGAATTCATTCACAGTCAGTTTTCTGTTTAAATGATATCTATCTATCTATGTTGAATACCATGTAGGGTTGAATACATTCCTTAATTGTCTTGCGGTTTTTAGGTTTCGTGTGGACTATTCAAATATCTTGCAGATCTAGTAGCGACGCGCGACGTGTGACCGTTCGTTTTCGTCCTAAAATAGGGTTGAACTGTACGATGCCGAATGCATCCTTGTCGTCAATTGGGACAAGTCAACTCAAAGCAGCAATTGCACTTTCTTCAAAAGGCCTTTCCAGACTTAGCCCAGTATTGTTAGGACTCATCATCATCATCATCTGTCTTGCCTTTTCCCAACTATGTTGGGGTCGGCTTCCAGTCTAATTAGATGCAGCTGGATATCAGTATTTTACATGGAGCGTCTGCCTATCTGACTTCCACAATACAGTCTATCATTAGGACTCGATATCTTAATAAAATGTTTATATTTTATTCTGATTCGGCATTTCTTCTCAAGAATCTCGTAGTTCCGGCGCTAGCTAATTTTACAGGATAATGACGTGTCTGAAAAAAGATGTATTTACAGAAATAATATAATTTCGTCTCATTTCAGCAGAGCTAAAACAATGAATAATGAGTAATAAATAATTAACGAAATTTTTTGCGCTTCAATATTACAAGTTGGGGATTAGGTCAGGTTATGATGGGGCTGACATGCCTTAAAAGGATAAAAGTCCCTAAAAACAATAAAGAGAAAAAAAAAAAAAAAAAGTTGGGGATCTAGACTATCTTCAATAGCTCAAAATTAATTGGTGAAGCTTTGCTGTTTTTTTAACTCCCTGGTGTGGTTTTTTAGTTCTTTTGTGGTTTTATATGGGGGCCTGTAGATGCGTCCATGGCATCACAGCGGGCCCTATCATAATTACAATGTACCAGTATTTTTTTTGTAATGCGCAGCATGATTTTGGCCTCGCCCGGGTCTTTTTTTATTACCATGTAACACAAAATATCACGCCTGTTGCCCGAAGTGATAAGCAGAGTAAACCGACATGTAATAAGACTAGGCAGATGATGATCTTTTAAAGCTTTAGATTTTCTGTGGGTGTACCAAATAGATTATATTCATTTCTTCTCTTAGATTCTAACTCTGGCAAAGAACACAGTACATCATCTAACTCACAGCGGTCCCTTTCTGTTTCAAAGTAGCCTTTAAAAGCCTTTGTGTAGCTTTTACGGGTGGTTTCATGATGACACCAGTACTGCCTAGACTTAAATGAGCTTTTTGAGAGAAAAGACAAACGGACCCATTTGTCTTGGTAATTTGCTAACGCTCCGGAGGACTGATGTACTTAAAAGCTTAGACGGAAACTATCGTAATAATAAATAACTTAAAAACGATAGATCTAAGAATAGTGCTTGGTCTTAGCCTTTTCCGAACTGTGATAGGGTCGACTTTCAGCCTTAACGGATGCATCTGAATTCAGCTTCATGCATTTTGTATTAAGTGGCAGCCTATCTGACTTCTACAACCTCGCTTAGGGTGACATAGGTCGTCAGACTTTCAGGCTTCTATCACAGATCTAAGAACGATAGGCAAGCGCACTTTCCGAAGCACAGAGCGGTCTTGTTCATAATGAATGGTCATCCATCCTCGGATCGACCTCGGCAAGCACTAACTTATTGACTGATTTGGTATGTGTAGGAAACATTATAAATAATTTATTTTTAGCTATTCTATATTAAACTGTAAGCAGAAAATCTAAGATCTGAGAAGCGGAAGAGCGCGGTGACTTCATAAAAGCAATCCACGTTAATTTTATATTTCAAATCATGGTAAAAGTATGCCATTCAAATCTGGAAATGCCGCCCCACATTTTTGAAGGAAAATGGAACCCTTCAAGTTTGCGTGGCTCAAACAATTTACGTTTTATTTATTGGTAGAAGGTACGAAAACGTTGCCTTCCAGCATAACGGTACGTATAAGATTAAGTAATCCCTACTTGCATAAAGAAGGTTACAATGGCGTCAAAATATTGATGTTATAACAGTTGCCAAGTTTTATTGTATATACCACGGCCAACAAAAGAGAAATGTTATCCAAATGCAGGTTTCAACTTTATAAGTTAAGTCTTTCCGTGAGCTGCATTGGGAAAGACGATTTTCATGATTTTCTTCTTTTAGTAAGTCTAAGGTTTTGCTGCCAACACAAACGCCGAGAGACTGAAATCAGCTTTGACATTTTTGTGAACACTCAAAGCTGAAAAGTTGCAAATATACATTTTTAATGTGTCAAAGTATTCTGAACGATAGTTATTAATTTTATATTCTTTTAAAATTCCCACTTATCTAGTCAACGTAATATTGTGAAAGCAACACTTCAAAAAAAACTATTACCTTTATTGTTAAGATGATTATGGAACGAACTAAAAAAAAATCAATCAATAAAAGAAATGCCTTTGAGTAACTTAATTGTAATAAGACGTGACGTTAAAAACTCTTTTTAAGACTTTTATTCACGTTATTAAGAAAATAGCGTCTGTGCAGCTAGAGCTCGGGCCAGTGGCAACAGCATTCTGTAAACAGTGACTGAGAATGTGTCATCCCTTTTATCTTCTTTACAATGTGACTCGTACCCAAAATGTTATTTTAATTTATATATATATTAACACTATAAGGTATAAGGTACTTTACTAATACAACGGATCTCTGTTCTCTGATTATTTGAAATAAATTAAATTAAATTAAAATTAAATTCTTGTAATATGATCAACAAACCACTGAAAAAACCTAAGTCTTATATAAGCTTTCGAATTCTGTTCTGAAACTTACAGCATCGTACGTATTTGGTGTACTACAAGGCACAGCATTCAGCCCACTTGTCATTCACATTTCGTAATGACTCTTAATTTTCTCATTCGCTTTAATTAACGCAATAATTTGGTTTATCAGCCCCTTTCTGATGCCGACAGCCCATTAATCAACAAGTTACCTTTTGTGGGAATATTTTGTATGTTCACTTGTCGGAAAATAAGGTAAAATTGGATATTGACTGTCGCATTCACTTTCATTAATCATTTATTTTGTACTCTGTTTTCATTAGTAATATTATATTTGAAACAACTTCCACTGATACACATTTTCATAACCTAAATAAAACCAAAATGGACGCAGTACGAGTATATAATGGTAATCAAATGAATATCATATTATCGTTTCTGCAGCACATATTTCTTGTTGATGAAAAATCACCCATGGGAGTCTATGAGTAAAAATTTGAAAAAATTTAAAAATTGAGAACCTTGCTTACGACACGAATCATAAATAAACAAATGATATGAACCTTTTTACTCGTAGACCACTGAATTTAAAAGTCTAAGGTTTCCAAATAGAATCTCCTAAAAATGGCACAATATTAACGTTATATTAATAAGTGAGGCGATAGTTTTGTAACCCTTGGTAAGAAGGTGAGTGTAAAATTTGGTATCGTTCAAATTTATATGCATGAAGGTTCATTGTTTGTCTTACTATGTTCGCTACTATTTCATCTTTTTAGTTTATACTTTTTAATGCTTTTTAGTTTTTAATTATTATTATTTTTTCTGTTTGTTATGTCATGTAAACCTATTAAAAGTTAGCATGTAAGCGGTAGTCTGGCGTCTGTGTTGACAGTGTTGTGTTTGCCCGTAATTGGCACATATATTAGAATGTACCCTAAGATTAATTGTATTTATGTTTATATATGTGCTGTGGGTGAACCTTTAAGTAAATAAATAAATAAAACAGTCTTATATCGACCACTGACCGACCACTGTTTTCACGTATTTATTAATAGGTACAGGTAAGTTTTTCAAAGAAATAAGAATCCTGTCATCAGTAATATAAATCTGACAGCACTAGATTAATCTTAGTATTCCAGTATTGAGTCATCACAGTCCCAGCATAAAATGCTGTATTTTCAACCGCATCTGTTTAGGCTAGAATGCCAATCATAACATACGTGTGAAAAGTCTAGGATGCTGACACAAATGTATACTGACAACATCATTATCTGACCTTCTCAACCCACGTGCATTCGTGAAACTGGTATAAACTTCGTCAATTTTTACTGCAATTCAAATTTGGGAAGTATTTGAGGGGATTTTTTGTTTCTCCTTGTAGCCAATTACAATTTCATCAACCATAACATGGTAACCTAAATCCCACAGATATCCAAGCTGTTACGTCACAACCACACAATAGGTTTCCATTCAACGTGATAGCTTTTATATTCTTGTTTGTTGGGTGTGCCCGTTTGTGTAAACTGTAGTGTTGCTAGATTGTGGTAAAGTTTACCCCGCGAATAAATTAATATGCGCTAAAAGTGGAGTATTGTTTATGAGGAACCGGGAAATGGGTTTTAATTGTGGTCAAAGAAAAGGGAGTTCCCGTTGTTTTTATCACTGTTGAATAATAGAAGCAGGAAGGGTGAAGTTTCAACGTAAATCAAGCGAGAATATCAATCGATTTGACGACACGGTTGGCGCAGTGGCTGAGCGATCGACTGCTGCGCTACGTGTCGTGGGTTCGATTCCCGCATGGAACAAATGTTTGTATGGCCTACAGATAGTTGTTCCGGGTATGGCTGTTTGTGTATGTGAGTTTGAATGTTTGTAAACGCACCCACGATGCAGGAGAAATTTCTAGTGTGGGGCAACGTTTTAATTAGTTTAAACCTGAAATCTAATTTTTATGTAAATACAACCTCAGTTACATAATTTTGTTATGACTGCAGACCAACGAGACAGTGACAGCAGGATCCTCATCAGAAATTTCCGAGTAGCAGTGCGGAGTCTGTATTTGCTCTCCGTTGATGGCAAAACGGTCGCCCCCTACTGCATGGAACTTAAATATAACTGATGCTATTTGGGTGTACTGTAGTTCACCGTACAAATTAACTCTTTGAAGAAAACAGGCGTAACTTTATGCAGATCTGTTATGTCTAAATGGGTTCTTGACAGAAATGCAATAATAAAGAATCTAGATCATAAAATCTTAACATAGCAAGACATTACATTAACTTCATGATTGTAAAAATCAGATCCAGCTTCACAAATCACGGAATATTTACACATATATAGAACACATGGTTTTGAAACGTACTGCACTGAGCTTGTGTAATAAATAAGTAGCAATTCATGCCTAGAACGGGCAACAAATTGCAGTTTTCAGCGCGTTGCCTGCCCGTACGTTAGTTTATTACAAATGTATGGGCTTGTGCGCCATGTTTTTCTTTTCCCTTGACTATTGTTCTATGTAAATCTAGAGTGAGATAGTTGTATGTTATTTTATCTCTTTCGTCTGTTGAGTTAGAGTAACTTTTTAAAATCATACAATCTAATAGAGCTGCAAATTGCAAAACACTTAAGAAAATTTTGATTTCGTGGGCTACCTTGGTTTACCTAGCATAGAAATTCAGTATAGTTGGCAAATAAATTGTAAGTACCAGCCTATTACTATCCCACTGCAGGGCAAAGGCCTCTTGTCATACAGAGAAGGCATGTGCTTTAATCACCACGCTTGCTCAAGACGGGTTGGCGATTTCAGACTTATATTAATTATATAAATCCAGGTTTCCTTACGATGTTTTCCTTCACCGATGTCAATGATGTCCAACATAAACTTAGAAAGTACATATGAATTGAAAAACTCACATTGGTACTTGCCCAGGTTTGAACCCACAACCTCGTGCACAAGAGGCGAGGCCTAAACCACTGGGCCATCATGAATTTAGGCTAGCAAATAAATTATAATGGATGCCATAATCTAACGGATGCACGTATTCCCATAGATAGTTGTAACACTTAAAAATGTATTTTATTACAGTGTGTGCGAACTTTTGTAATTATTGTAGAGTGCATAATTGAAATACTTTTCGATTAAGTTGGTTTCTTTTGTCTGAAGGGTTGAAAGAGTAAACTTACTTGTACGTTTTTTGTAAGTGGGTTGTAAATTGTCTTTGAGAACCTGGAACAAATAAATTAATAAAAGTTGGCGATGGCTGAAGCCTCGCTTCCCACACACATAGTTGTAGTTCAGTCTCAGTTAATCTTACAAATCTCTGATAATTAATAATAAAGGAATAGATTGTGAGGACACCTGGACCAATAATGAATATAAGTTGGAAATCGACTATCCGCCGTGCGCAGGCGTAGTGATGCGTGTGATGTTTTTGGTTGAGTAGAGGCCTCTGTCCTCCATTGGGAAAGTAACGGGCTGGTACGTTATGTTTTAGCAGCTGACTACAAATACAAAAGTTACAATTTATAGTCAAATAAGACAATAGCATATGCTTTAGGAATCTGTGATCCATTAGCTTTACTCACTATTATATAGCCAAATAATGTTTCCCACACCTAAGACGTTATTGCAATTCCATATTATAATTACATGAATATTAATTAGCAAACCATTACTATTATGTTCCAGACGTATCAATGAGAAGCCATTAGGGATTAATTAATGAAAACATTTCAAATACACGGCGTAAGTAAGGTACCGAAGCTCTATTAGTAAATAATTTAGATTGTACCTTTGCCATTGACGTACACATTTACAATCCATAGAGTTTAGTGAAATAATTCCAAAGACTAAACAAAACACAAGCAAGAAATGCTACTAAAAACAATGTATCGATTCTTTTGAATTTAGAACTCAAACGTGATTGGCACAATTTTGTAACGTTCATTTTCCACGAAGCTTCGAATCTCGACAAATGAAGTTCGGAATATTCAAACTTGGAACAGAATTCAAATGTTTGTGTACGTAACGGTACCCCTCGAAGACTTTTTAAAGCTCATAGTAATTTTTAACTGGGAAGAGGAAAGTCATGTTTATAAAAAAAACGTTCAATGTGCCCACTGTGTTTTTTTGAGGAAAAAATATAAACTCCAGAGCGGAGAGCTACTCAATTTATTCATTTTGTAGAATTTCATCAAAATATCTTTTGGGTTAAATATTTCTGAACGTTGCGAAATAACAAGCCACTTTACTGATTTTTATTTTAGAAGCCATGCGGGCTTTCCTTTGTCTCCTTGTGGACATGTATTTTAATGGAAGCTGTTAGCACATGTAACATAGCCCTACCAGGTTTGAACAACTACTTGAGATTTATTTGTTCTTGTAAAAAGTACAATTTCGATGTAATCACAGATGGCTAAATAAATAGAGTAACATCATATATCTTACATGTATACATCCTATTCTACTAACATAATATTTCTTTTTAAATGGACGACTGTTGAAACTAAATGAAACTTTATGGTATTATTTATTTATATTACTATAAAATATAAAAATAAATCTTACAGACTAATAACAACAATAGGTAAATAGGGAATCAAACCCGCAATCAAAGCACGCTCAGCAGTCGCTTGCGACCACAAGACCATCGAGGCAGTCATAAAAACCTTTACAAAACTAATCAAACTTCAGTTTACTGTATTTCCGTATCCCGATTTAATATCAATCAGTGTACCACGCGCGGGAATGCAATACGTAGTTAAAATTAAACTGTTTCTACTAAATATGAAACATCAAACTAATTTTACAACCGATTACTTTGATTTATTAGTTTATTTTGGGAGTTAACTCAACTAGGTACAGTCAGCGGCATAAGTGAACAACAGATAATTTCAAGTTAATCATCATTCAATATAATATCACGCCTGTATTCCGCGAAGGGTCAGGCAGAGGTGTACCTCTATAGTTCACCCATATTTCGCCAGCTATGTTTAAGTTCCATGTAATAGGAAGCGAGCCTATTGCTATTACAGGTACAAATCCAGACTCTAATGCTCCTTCTACAAGTTGGCCTAACTAGCTCCAATATTGGCCACAGAATGTTTATACTACAACGATAAGTTTACGCAAATGACGGTAGGACAATGTTACGACAATTGTTTAAGTATACTGTGGTGTACATTGGCTTATGTTGGCCCAACGTGTAGGGCAGGATTAGACAAATACCGGATGGGAAAACTCGACTTGCCCAACACGGGAATCGTTACACACATCACATTGTTAAAGCTAGAAAATAAATACTTTCTGCTTGTATAATTCACTAAGTGTCCATTCATTGAATGTGCCTGACTGTACGGTGACAGAATTAGGAAAACCTGATGTAGTTTCATGGTAATTTGACGGCTGGAATTCATGGCAATCATAAAATCAATCCATAAATATAACATGACCACTAACGAGGTGCTTAAGGCAAGAAATCACAAGGTTTTTTGTATTATATTCAGTAGGCAAGTGAGATTATTTCAAAATAGCTTATTATATTATAACTTTACTTTAAAAAACTATTATTTACATGAAAATAAACTAAAAAAAGAATCATATTAGGACATCGAATAATTCATCCGCATCGCCGTCAATGGGAAAAGTGCCCAAAAGGCTGGCAGCATTGCCACATTTAATGGCAATACTGATTCTTTGGCTAAACAAAAGGCCAGCCTCTTGGTCACATGAAGAGATTAAAAAACAATCAAATAAGTAAATTACTTAAAAGTTATTTTATTTAGTTCCTTATTATTTATGGCCTTGTGGTTACAATCCTGGCAAGTAACATAGAGACTTTTTTCAATTTATTGGTTTATTAATTTTAGACATATACCTCGTCAGTAATGGAAAACATCGTAAGGAACCCTAGAATTTATAAGATACTTATAAGATTCATATTTGTTTTTTAAATATATTTCTTGTAAATGATGTGTCTCAAAACAATACAGGATCAGCCAATCAGAGGGTCAGAGGTTTCGCCGTCAAAAATATTTTGGTTACAGTTTAAAACAAAATAAAATAATAATAATTAAATCCTCATCTGCCCAGCCTGTTCCCGACTATGTTAAAGTCGGCTTCAAGTCTAACCGGGTGCAGCTGAATACCAGAATTTTACATGGAATGACTGCCTATCTGACCTCTACAACCCAGTTACTGGGCAACACGATGCCCCTTGGTAAGACTGGTGGTCAGACTTTCGGGCTTCTGACGGCAAGTAACGACTGTCAAAGAAAATTAATAGTTAAATGCGTAATAGAAACTAAATCTAAACTGATACTTATCGGACGGAAGAAATGGCATAGCCGGTTTAATAATTATTATACTGATGAGCTGTAAAACCATTTGGCATTACCAATTAGGTAAGGCAGAAATCGCCAACTTGCCTTCAGCAAGCGTGATGATTAATGCTCGTGTTTTCTTTTTATGGGAGCGACCTTTGACCTGCAGAGTGACAATGATAGGCTGTTATTGTTTTAGGAATCTTCACCAATTTTGATGACATTTCTTCAAAGGGTACTAAACATTGGCAGCTAAAAATTTATGAGCTCGACGACAGTTGAAACGAACTCCCCAATACCCCATACTATTTGATACTCCCATCGCGTTTTCGCCCGACATAGTCTGCCTTATAGATTTATACTATGTGATATTGGTACCCATATACCCACATAAAGCTACAGAATATATTAACCACGTGGGACAGGGTTGTTTTATACGCGACTGTCACGCGAAGACGATTTGTAACTATCGATTTGTTTTTGTTTCAGTCAATGCGATTTTGGGTTGACTATCCCTATTATATTACTTTGTCTTTCCCCACCCTAGTAGGTTTTGTTATCTCTACGTAAGGATAGGAATTTCTTACAGCTGAGTTAAGCTATGCCAAATGGTGTATTTATACAGAATTGTAGTGTGTATATTTCAGTTCCAAGTGAATCTTTAATTTATTATAGACGAAAATGTGTGCTGGATAACTGTTATTTTTGTATTTTCATAATAATACCCAGAATAGAATCTCAGTAGTACAAATATTTGGACACAGAGAATCGCGAAAGGAATAAATGGGTCATCGTTAGAAAAATATTATTTCTGGTGTCATGAAGAGAAATCACATATTTAGTAGATAGTTGTGCCCTGTGGTTTCACCCGCCCCAAAAGCTTCTAGATTTTTTAAAGTTGACTGGTAGTTCTAGGGATTAGAGGCGTCAAATAAAACAATGAACTACCTCGTTGGTTTGGTGATCGCAAGCGCGTCTGCTAAGCTTGAGGTCGTGTGTTCGGTTCTTGGGTCGAGCAAATTGATATTTTATTATGTCTGTCTATCTGTAATTTCTCAGCAGCAGCTTGGAGTCTGGATATGGTATGGTATGGTATGCTCAGTTGATGGCAGTAAGTTCGCCACCTATTACATTAAACTTTAACATATTTGGCAAAATATGGGAGTACCATACACCTCTGCCTAGCCCTTCGAGGAATACAGGCGCGATGTTATGTTATGTTTCCTAATAATAAATACACTCTAGTCGGTCCTTTGTAACCATTCTAAATAAAAAAAACACTCGTGTTATTTCAAAAAAATACTGCTAAAAATAAAAAGCTAGGAATAAATTAATAACTGTCATATCAATGAAAAGGTAAATAATAAATATCACATGATGGCAGAAGGCACTATCGCATGTCACAGTATTATAGCTGGGTAGTAATATTTCATCGCCGTAGTTTGACTAAACAGAAAAAGGTCAGTAACCCTTGTACAAAAATATTTGTTCAATGTTACTGTGTTATCTTTACCAGCTCTATATCTTGCTTTATCCATTAGAGGGGCTTGTGGCTTGATAATATCAGCCACACGGGTCGATTAAAGGTACATTTTCAATTTTGGGACAAGCCTGCCATACTATACCCAAACCACTGCTATTCCTGAAAGCCAGAATCAACAATGGCGGCCACCAGAAAAGCGTCGATTCGATGAAGCGCAACGAGTACCGAGAAAACAATCCAACTGTGTTGGATCCCACAACGATTTTAATCAGAAAGGAACAGAAGAGGAGTTAGAAAAAAAAAAAAAATTTCTACTTCCCTCCATATCAAGCACAATTTAAGGTACAGTTACGTTTGCAGAGGTTGGTCCGTGTATAGGTAGCCATACCAAGAATCTTCCATGCCTCAGAAAGCACATTAAGCCCCGGCTGTCGTTCGTAGAGCTTTGATAGTCGTGACAGATAATCAAAGGACTTAAACTCTGAACACTAGTCCTCGACAAAGAATCGTGTTTATCAGTTATAGTGGGTTGTGGAGGCACTCGCTCCAAGCTAAATACTAGGCATTCAGCTGCATCCGGTTAGATTGGGAGCCGACCTCGACATGGTTGGGAAAAGGCTAGGCAGATGATGATGAACATCTATCACATAGTCTACCAATCGTTTCTTTGCTCTTTTCTCTTCTAACCATCCTCCTTTTCACAACATTTTCCTGTGGTAATGTACCTCCACCTCACCTCTCGACAAGCGTTTTTCGCGCACTCACTAGCATGGAGAAAAATAAGCTCTGGGTCCACACTGCGCGCGCATCAAGCGTGACTTAAGAGAATTTAAACTGCTCTGAAGAATTCTTCTCTGGATTCCAACCGATTGCTTTAAGTACTTGAAACGCTTGCATGCTCAACGAGGGCGACTCAACCTAGTTTTCTTTGCGTGTAAAACGCTTCGTTTGGACCTGCCCGTAGTATTGATAATGACTTTATTTCTTCTGAATTATAATATTATGTGGTTAAATATTATTCAATGAATTTACTTTATACTGAGTGATCGTATAACCAACCAACGTTTTATATCTTACTAGCTGACCCAGCAAACGTTGTTTTGCCGTATAGAGGTTGGTGAACATTTGAAGTTGTATGTATTTTTGTATGTTGTACATATCATAAAAAATAAACACAAAAAAATTGTCTAAAAATTAATTTAGGCGTGGACCACCCTTAACATTTACGGGGATGAAAAATAGATGTTGTCCGATTCACAGACCTAACCGATATGCACACAAAATTTCACGAAAATGTCACGGTAGACCCATTTCGGAGGAGTTTAATTACAAACGAAGTGACACGAGGATTTTATATATTAGAGATAGAAAAGATTTACAATAGGTCTTACGACTTTTACCTGATTGAGATAAAGTTTTGGTTCCTTTCTGTCAGGACATTTGCAGTTCCAATTATACATCAAGGAGCAACAAGTCAGAGAAGTTGGGCCACAAAAGGAATGAATGAAAGGCAGTTGCATGCAGCCGTGATGAGAACGCTAAGAGGGTAGGGGGTGTGTGGTATTAGGCAAATGGACTATGTAAGAGGAAGTCAATTGCGCCGGTGACGGAGAAGTTTTGGTGTGGAAATCGGTTACTATGCTATGGGCACGTGATAAGAAGGATTGCGGACTATGTCGTGAGAAAAGTTTTGATTCTTAATATGGATGGTTATAGGAGTAGGGAAAGACAAGAGAAACTATGGATAGATACAGCTAGAGAGGACGGCAAATAGAGATTAAGAGATGCTGTCCAGTCTCCAAAAAATGAGGTTAAGGCTAAGATATTGGTGAAGATGAATAAGGACTAAGAATTGTTGAGTATGTAAATATTTCTGTTCATGACACTAAGACAGCTGAATATCCTAATATCCCCACAAAAGATAACACAACACACCACAACCCCACAACATACCAACCACACCAAAAGCTGGAGTCCATTAAAACATTTTACGATACAATAGTGTTTAATGTTTAATCTTAGTAATAAAGATGGCTTTTTTTTTTTTTTTTTTTTTGGAATGGGCATCTCGCAGTTTATCCTTTAGGGATATTTACTGCTCAACCGAACTTTCCTGTGGGGGGCTTAATTAAAATTAAGGCCTCCAGCCAGGCATAAAAACTTATAAGCTAAGCGACTATCGCTAAGGGCACCCCCTGCGGGGTACGAACCTCGGCTTAGGACGTCGCTGAAGAGGACAGCAAGGGACAGGCTGGATCTGATTGTTCCATTATTTAGGGACATTTTAAACATTAATCGGCTCAGCTTCGCGGGCTGGCTCTAGCAAAGGGTCGGGAGGGGGGCATTGACGGGGTCGTCGCGACGGGCCTCGGCGGCGAGGACGGAATGTCCGTTTTTGTTTGCGAACAGTGCTGGTGGCCTTATCGCTCTCCTGGAGGAGAGTGATAGGATCATCTGGCTCTGTGAGTGTGTGTTTCGGTCTTCGAACTGTACTTATTCGCGAGGGAGTGTATCGGACGGCCGATGACACTAAGGGGTTAGGATGAGCGGTAGAACAGTCCATGAAGCGCTGGGTGAGTCGCTTCATGAACTGTTTCACCGTAGGTATTTTGAGATCTACATGGAGAGTCTCATTTCGGACGTAGAAGGGAGCTCCCGTGACTCTGCGCAGGAATCGGTTCTGGACGGTCTGAAGCCTATGAATATGATACGGCTTGGCGTGAGCGAACACTGCGCAAGCGTATGTCATGATTGGTCGGATGACCGAGACGAAGAGCCGCAATTTGCACCTGAGTGACAACTTGCTTTTCTCGTTGGTCATACAGTAAAGCCTGCCGGACGCGAAGACGGCGCGCGAACGCGCCGCCTTTATGTGTTCGGCGAACGAAAGTCTGTGATCGAGTATCACACCTAAGTATTTGGCTCGCTTATCCCAAGGGATAGGCTTGCCGTACATGGCTAACGGACTAGGCGTGGGGACATTGCGGCGTCCGGGTTTCCTAAAGAGAACCGCTTGACTTTTGTCGGGATTGACCTCGACTCTCCATTTCCGGAACCAAGCGCCTAAGACGTTTGCGGAAGTTTGGAGAGTGCGAGCTATGGTGGTAGGGTTGTGACCGGTATAGTAGATGGCCGTGTCGTCGGCGAAAAGCGCCAACTGGGCCTTTCTACCCCTAGGGACGTCGCTAGTGAACAGCGAGAACAAGAGAGGAGACAGCACGGATCCTTGAGGGACGCCCGCGTGGATAGGGTGAGGTGACGATAGCGTACCGTCTACGCGATATCTAAACGTACGATTCGACAGAAAATCTCGCAAGATGAGCACGAGACGATCTGGCACATCGAGTTGGTATAGCTTGTATAACAACCCGTTGTGCCAGACCTTGTCGAAGGCTTTCGCAATGTCGAAGAAGAGGGCGCCGGTGAGCGCTCCTCTCTGAAAGCCCGCGCTGACGTGTTCGACTACGCGGTGCACCTGTTGAACACACGAGTGTCCCGGCCGGAACCCGAACTGTTCGTTCGGTATCAGGCTCTTTGCCTCGACATAGTCCTTGAGTCGCTTATAAATAAGCTTCTCGTAGATTTTGCCGAAAACATTGAGCAGACTGATAGGTCGGTAGCTCGTGGGCTCAGACTTGGGCTTGCCAGGCTTGGGGATGCCAATAACCACGGCTTCTTTCCACGATTGAGGAAAGATATTGTTGCTCAGAGCGCCATTGAAGATGGCGGTCATGAGCATAACGAGTTGCGCGGGGAGGATTTGAAACACCCTATTGGTGATACCGTCCTTACCGGGGGCTTTGCGCGGTTTGAGCCCTTTAATGATGTCTTGCACTTCGTCCGGAGTGACGGGAGGCAGAGGATCATCAGGGTTGTCGACGGGAGGGAGCGAGGACCTACGTTCGACTTCGGCGTCTACCTTTAAGAGGTGAGCTTGGTCGAACGGCTGGGGGCTAAGCGAGCATTGAGTCTCTAAGCTTTCGGCTAGGCATTCGGATTTTTCCGAGTCGTCGAACGCGACGCTCTTATCTGGACGAGTGAGGGGAGGCATGGTAGCCTCTACGGTGGACCGGAGTTTCCTCTGGAGGTTCCAGAAGGCATGGTGGTTGGGCTCTAGCTCACTGATCATCTTGTCCCAGCTCTCCGACCTATGCTCCGCCACACGTTTGCTGACAGTACGCTGTAGCATTCGCATGTGGGCTTTGTTCGCAGAGCAGGGAAAAGCGCTATAGGCACGGACGGACGCGTTCTTCTCGGTTATCAGAGCCCGTACATCGTCCGGTAGGTTCCAGCGCTGGGCATTCAGCGCCGGAACCCGCCTTGAACAGTCGTTCAGGACTGTCTGTACGTGCTCCGTAAACGAGTCGACTGCGCCCGTGGTGTCAGCGACTGAGGTGATTAGATCGGGGATGGAGTCGAGTAGAGGCGACGAGGAGGATTTCAGCTTTTCGCTTACCTTCCTCCAGTCGGTAACTAATTGAGTCGGGGGTGGCTGATCAGGGTCAAGCGGACCCGTACGGGGAACTAGCGTCATCATCACCGGACGATGGTCGGAGTTAAGCTCGTGGAGCGCCTCTATCGATTGTAAACGAAGGTTTACATTCTTTAGGAGCGCTATGTCCAGTATGTCAGGTCTATGGTCAGGATCGTGGGGAAAATGGGTATGAGTCATCGGGGCGATGACGTCATAGTTAAGGGAGGCGCCCAGATTGAGGACAGCCCTCCCTCTGGCGTTGGTTACATTACTATTCCACGCGGGGTGCTTGGCGTTGAGATCGCCCGCTATGATAACGGAGTCACTCAAGCCGAGAAGAACCGAGATATCGTGGGATAAAGCTGGGATGTCGTCCCTCCCACGAGCGGGAGGGCAGTACGCGGATACAATAGTAATTGGCTGATGGCCAGTCATGCCGAGCCGACAGATAGAGTACTCAAGGAGCGAGGTCGGGGGAGGAGAAGTTAAAGGGACACAGTGCAATGAGTTTTTATAATAAATCATTGTACCGCCCTTGTGACAGCGGGATCTATCATTGCGCACCATACGGTAGTTTGCAATTTTGGGGTCGCGGTTGTGCGGTTTGAGGAACGTCTCCTGTATGAGGAGGACGTCCGGTTGGTGATCGCGGAGGAAGTTGGCAAACTCAGCCCGTTGCTGGAGTAAGCCATTTATATTGACGTATCCTAACTTTAGGGATCGCGGTTTCAAGGTTCTGGCGTTAACGTACCTATCCATTGCGGTTATTAAAGTGGGCTTCTAGGTCACGGAGCACCGAGGGGGCCTCCATGAGCGCTTCGATGCGCTTCTTAGGGTCTGTGGTAGCCTCTAAGCGATCGGCTAGACGATCGGCTTCGCGGTTGCAGAAGATTAAGTACACTGGCAATATGACGTTCATATTGCGCTGTGTACGGATTTTAGCGTCGTAAAGAGCCTCCGTAGGCTGAGCACGGAAGGCGGAAACCTCAGCCTCTGCGGTCTGGGTAGCCTGAACTGCAGGGGCTGGGGTCGGCGCCGGGATGGGTGAATCCATCAGCGCCGGTGGGTGGCTGCGTTTAGCCGCCAGGGCCGGGAAGGCCTTCTGGTGGTTCAGCTTGTTCCACGGAGATGACCTCTGTGGGCTAAGGCGCTCAGGGAGCGCAGACGATGGCGGGGGTGGTGCCCTAGTAGAGGGGCATTCCCTTTGTTGACGAGCGTTTGCACGTCTCATCAACCTTTGGGAAGACGACTTTGGGGCTCGCGGGCACCCTCGGAAGTTCGCGGTATGACCGGACTGTCCGCACAGAACACAACTCGGTGGTTCAGTGCACTGAGTGCGGTCCTTGGGTCGGTCACATTTGCCCGTGGCGTGGTCGCCCAGACACTTGACGCATCTGGGCCTGGCGAAGCAGTTTCGCTGAGAGTGGCCGTACAATTGGCAGCGATGACACTGGCCAATTAGATGGGGACGGTACGGTTTTTCGATCTTAATACCGGACAGGGCACACACCGTTTTGATGTTGAATATGGGGTGGTGCCCTTCTGTGGGGTCGCAAATAACTAGGACCATATCATAAACTAGCCCACCCCGGGCCTTATGAAGGCGGTGGACGGCGGACGCGGGGACACCTTGGGCGCGGATGTCGGCCAGGATGTCCTCCGTTCGGATCTCCCTGGGGATACGCCTGATAACCACACGGGTTGGCGTCTCCTCAGGGAGGGAATAGGTGTGGAAGGAGATGGCCTTCCCACGTAAAAGGGATACTATTTCCCTATAGTCATTTGCTGACGGCAGGGTTACCTTGATACCCAGAGGGGTAGCTCGGGCGTTGGTGTAGTTGATCCTGCGATCAACACACATTTTGGAGACGGCCGTCCACTTCGCCTTGTCTTGGATGAAGACAGGGGGAGGTGGCTTCGCCTTACGGGTGGCGGTGCCGTTAGGGCCCGTACCGGAGGCCTGTGCCAGGGGTACGGGGGAGCGGGGGGGAGAGGGCGCGGATTCGTCTACTGAGGACGGGGCGCCGATTTTTTTGGCCTTGGTGGCCTGTGAGGGAGCTTTAGAGGGCTTCCTCTTTCCTCCTTTTCCTACGACTTGGTAGTCGTCGTCGGACGAGGAGGAAGGAGACTCCTCTGCCTCTGAGCAGCTGCGCGAGCGAGGGACAGTCGTGTCCATCCTATCTAAAGATTCATCGGAATCGTCATGCGCGGGGGCTGGCTTTCCGAGAATCGGACTTTTGATGCACCTGGCGGTAACAGGCACAAAAGCCGAGGCCGGACGGGTCGCGGGTTCCGGGTATTTCGGTGCCTTTGTCTTTTTGGACAAAGGCGCCGGACTACCAGCGTTCGTGGAAGAGGTCGGCGATAAGGGGCTATCGACCAACGGACGGGGCGCGGGTTCTGGGTATACCGGTGCCATTGTCTTTTTGGACAAAGGCGCCGGATTACCCGCGTTCGTGGAAGAGGTCGGCGATAAGGGGCTATCGACCAACGGACGGGGCGCGGGTTCCGGGTATACCGGTGCCATTGTCTTTTTGGACAATGGAAGACTACCTGCATTCGCGGACGGGGACGGCGACGAGTGATTATCGACGCGAATAATTCGCTCCGGTTGAGCGGCCAGCCTGTCGAAGGCTACGTTTTTACCGCCATATTTGGCGCGGATGTCCGGGTCCTTTAAGAGGACCTCCCTGACGAACGCTAATAAGTCAGCGTCCGTCATGGCTGAGAAAAAGTCCCGTTAGGAAGTAATTTTGGGGCCTACGCCTAAACCTATCTCTAACTCCCCGGGTGGGTACGCCCGGGGATGTGTGACCAAACCCTCCCTGCCGGGTGTAGGCAGGGAGGTGAGTACCTCGGGTGAGCCCTAAGCTTGTGATCCCGTCGCAAATCTTATTGTGCGAACGGGGCCCTGACCAGTCTGGTGCGAAGGGGTAGACACACCCAACCGACACCAGGTGAGTTGCTGGGGAAGGAAAATAGAGACTAGAGCTGACTAGGAGATCCCCCAAGGCCAAGCTTCTAGCTCCCTGCCGACTTGACTGCCTCACCCTGAAGGGGCTCGGCCGGTGTATCGGGTCAACACCGCACTCGGCTTCGTTGGCACCGTAAGGTATCCACCGAGAGACCACGAAACTGTGGTTTTAGCCCTGAAGGGGCCAAAGACGTTAGACGCACGTTTCCGTTAACGAAATAGCGAAATCAGTAACCCACTGTCTTGAAAAAGACGGCTCTGATGCACGGGATTCTTCGTAGTCGGCGACTACGGCGGAGTTGCGCGGAGGCGCAACAATGGCGGAGCGTGAAGAGTCACGCAGCGAGCGAGGAGCGGGAGCAGCGAGAGCGGCACGTCCGTTCGGGTCGAGCGCGTGAAGCGAAGTCAATAAAGATGGCGCAGATTTTCGTTTCTTTATAGAGCACTAAACTGCGGCTCACGGCCGTTCTATGTGGTTTTAATAATAATTAGTTATTTGTGGCCTGTGTTTGTGAAGAAAGCGGTTTAAAATAGCATTAAATAAGTATACGTTCTGTTTGACTGCCTCGCTGGTCTAGTGGTTGCAAGCGCTTCTGCTGAGCATGAAGTCCTGGGTTCCATTTCCAAGTCGGGCAAAGAGTTATTTGGCTTTTCCATCTAAGATTATTCAGTAGCAGCTCAGTCGCGTGATTTGTGTTCTGATGATGGCAACAGCTCGCTCATCAGGTATAATTATAGGTATATACACATAACTGGCGAAATAGGGTTCTATGGGCACACTTCTGCCTCACTCTACGGCTACTCTAGGCGTGAAGTTATGTAAGTTTCGTTCTGTTTGTTTCTGTTGAATTCGTCGATATCTGGATAGTGTTGTTAAAATATAAGACGGTACCTAACGCATCTTTTTACCTATTTTAATGTGTTCATTCAAGTGTATTTTTATTGAGTCTACTTTGAAGACAAGATGGTGAATGAATGCAGATTGGAAAGCGTAATGTAAATAGTTTGGAGATTACTAAAGTTATGTTGGTATTTCGAAGACTGAAGCTTCGGGCTGAAAAGAAACAGAGATCTAAAAACGAAATTTTCGTATATAGTTTTCAAATTCCTAATGATTCTGCTGGTAAGACGGTAGCACCTTTTTGATCATGAATGAATTAGGCAACCAGATTCATACTACACGCCAATTGACTCCTCAAGTGTGCTGATTCGTGATGTGTGATCGAGGACAACGGAGAGGTGGAGAGGGAGTTTCTCTGCAGAAATAAAGAGATTCACAAGAGTACCATAGCAACCAACAGCCCAACGAATTGTTAAACTTAAGTGGCAGTTGATTGGACACATTGCTCGCAGAACCGATGGCGGTTGGGGCATGAGGGTTTTTGTGTGGCAACTGCATAACAGGAGACACAGTGTGGTCAACCACAAAGCGGACCTGGACATGAAGATTGAAGGAAGTTGATGAATGAGTGCTACACTACATACTGACATAGGCT
This sequence comes from Phlogophora meticulosa, assembly GCA_905147745.2. Lineage (NCBI taxonomy): Eukaryota > Metazoa > Arthropoda > Insecta > Lepidoptera > Noctuidae > Phlogophora > Phlogophora meticulosa. Next base: position 1,566,581 of record LR990535.1, on the reverse strand, counting down.
TCCCCCAAAGATTTATTTGGGGGAGAGGACGTCTTTGGTTTGAAATGATGGTAGATAAGATAGAGAAATCGTTTATTTGGTGCACGCACACAAAGGACATAGCTCAATATACTAAACACGATATACAAATGACGATCAAAAAGATGACGTTGATAGTGGGTTTTCAAGCTACAAAAACATTTTAACGAATAACCACTCAATGTGTATTCTAAAACCCGAATGGTTCAACGTTCTCGTTTTACTTTAACGAAAATCCTCTAAAATATAAAATAACAAAATGGACAGAGCTTTTCAAAATTCACCAGCATAACTGAAAACTATTACGCAAACGAGCGTCCCTAGATTTTTTCTAAAATAAACTTTGGCTTACATCACGTATATTTTATAGAATTCCCGAGCCACTAACATTGTGGTAAGCCAAATCTAATGATACCCGATTTGCCTAAATCGGTCGGCAACTTTAACTTGGCAGACATACGGATCGTAAGCTATTTTTAACCGACTTTGAAAGAGGTACGTAATTCAATACTGACGAAGGTACACGTTTCAAGATTGTTAGGTAAAACAGGGGGTTTTACCTACTGTTTAGTGTGATTTGAAGTTTTTTTTTACAATTGACGACACGGTTGGCGCGGTAGTAGAGCCATCGGCTGCTGCGCCGCGTGTTGTGGGTTCGATCCCCACACGGAACAAATATTTGTATGACCTACAGGTAGTTGTTCCGGGTCTGGCTGTTTGTGTATGTGAGTTTAAATGTTTGTAAACGCACCCACGATACAGGAGAAATTCCTAGTGTGGGGAAATGTTAAAAAAAAAAAAAAAAACAAAAAAAAAATTGTTTCAAAAATAAAGTAAAAAAAACAAAAAGTTTTCTCGCCAGCTGGTTAATACTTCACGTGACAATTAAAACTAAACTAAAATTAAAGAATTAACATTTCTTTCGGACACCCAGCTCTTAAAAGGGACGGCGCCACATAAAAACTAACAGCGTTTAAAATGTAAGCTAAAATGGTATGAAAGCTTTAGTTTCTATTCTTGTTTTATGAGCCACAATATACTCAAACTACTGCTACACTTGGAAGCCAGAATCAACAGTGGCAAACACCAGAAAAGCGACGAGACAATAAAGCCCGACGAGCCCCAGTGACTGTGGCAGTTACATGCAGCTGAGATGAGAATGCTGAGGGGGATGTGTGGTGTTACGCGAATGGATAGAATGAGAAATGAGTATGTAAGAGGAAGTCTGAAAGTGGCGCCTGTGACCGAGAAGTTGTGTGGAAATCGGTTGTCATGGTATGGGCATGTGATGCGAAGGAATGAGGACCATGTTGTGAGGAAAGTTTTGAGTATGAATGTGCAGGGTTACATGAGTAGAGGAAGACCAAAGAAAAGATGGATGGATTGTGTGAAAGAGGATATGGCAAAAAAAGTGGTGACCCATGAGATGACGGCAAATAGAGATGTATGGAAGAAGAAAACATGCTGCGCCGACCCCAAATAAATTGGGATAAGGGCAGGAGGATGAGGATGATGATGATGAGTAACACAAAAATACAACACTGAACCTTTACCAAAATCACCATAATCCAACCAAAATTCACCATCCCATTAAGCCTAATAATCTGAAAATAATCCATTGCGCGTCAAACACATTATCATCATAAATAATGATAATTTCACTCCTACGAGAATTGCCACCTCTTACACCCCGTTATGGTAATCGTTGGCACAATCTGAGACAGAGGCAGACGCGATTGTGGGGTCATAAGCAGTAAAACTGTGTTTACTGCAAATATGGAAAAGAAGGTGTATGGATATTGTATTCCTACGTTTAATGGAGAGAAAAATACGTTTGGAACTGAACAAAAATTTTGAGAAGTGAAGTTATAAGGCGCGCATGTAGGCATGTTAATCATTATCTACGTTATCGCCGAAGTAATGCCTAAATAATGTTTTGAGGATTTTTAGGTGTTGCGTAGTGTTAGTACCCCCACAAGATGAGCCGACGATCTGATTAAGAGCGCAGGAAGCCGATGGGTCTTAAATGATTTAACAGCTCATCATTTAGGATCTATTAATATCAGTGTTAATTTTAAACCGTGGGGCTAGGCAACTGGGCCTAACCCAGTTGTAACCGTCCCTTTGCAGGCGCAAAGGGACGAGGCGCAGGAGACAGAACAGAGCTAAGCCAATAGGCATTGGCTTAGCTCTGTTCTGTCTCCTGCTTGATATGGAGGGAAGTGGAAATTATACGTTTTTGTAAATCCTCCGCTGTTCTTGTCTGATTAATTTCGTTGCGGGATCCAAGACGTAGGGCTTTATTGTCTCGTGGCTTTACTGGTGGTCACCACTGTTGATTCTGGTTTTCAAGAGTAGCAGTGGTTTGGGAATAGTGTGGCGGGCTTGTCCCATGTAAAAAAAAAGCCGATGGATGAGGGCAGCCAAGACCAAAATCTTTGGTTGTGGCTTATGTCTAGCAGTGAACGTCTCTTAGCTGAAATGATGATGATGATGTAGTGTTAGTTAAAGCAGCCATAAGCAGGCATCAACTTAAAAGAACAAAACAGTCATGTCTATGTATAGAGTGACTAGCTTCCGCCCGCGGATCCGCCCGCGTGGTTTGTTGATTAAAAAAGTAGCCTATGTCCTTTCCCAGGGTGCAATCTATCTCTCAGCCAAATTTTATCGAAATCAGTTCAGTGGTTTAGGCGTAAAAAGGTAACAGTCAAACTTATTTTCACATTTATAATATAAGTTAGGATAATGTTAAGATTAAAAAAAAAGAAATCTAAAAGCGATTAAGCGAATCCAGTTTTATAGAAGTAAGTATTAAAAAAGAATCGACAACACCCAATTCTACACCTTCAATCATCATCTGCCTAGTCCTTTCCTTATTGTTTCAGCTTCCAACCGCAAACAACTAAAAATTCAACATAATAAATAGGTACCTACCATAGCAATAAGCGAAGTAATTGCATACCCCGGTGAGCCCAAAACAATAAAAATAAAATTACAGGACATTACTGTCGTAATACAGTAGTGCAGATACCTTATCAGACACCACCAGGGTACCAATATCAGGTAACGAGCCTATTGGAATTTTAAGGTGTCCTTATTATGCCATAAAAACTTATACAGCCTTTTAATTTTAATCGGCAGGAGACCGTTAAAGCTATTGTTATAGACGGAGTTAAAGCTTGTTGCTGAAGTCGCTGTAAATAATTTCAGGTTCTAGATTTTAGTATCAAGCCTGCAAGCTTTTCTAAATTGATCTTAGGTGGAAATGAGACTTGGCTTACATTTTCGTTTCGATCTGTCAAAATCTGTATTGTATCTGTGTTGTCGACGCGCTCAATAGTCTAGATTATTAGTAAAACTATGTGTTTTTATAAGGATTAGTAAGTAGCATCACTATTTAATCTGAGAGATGGGACACGCTGAAATGCTAATCACACTGTGGACCACTCTCCAGTCTGCCACCAATCGCAAATCAATGCGCACGTTCGTTCCATAATTTGTTAAACACGGCCATATTGTTTTTCCGTAAAAAAACGCAATAAACGTGCTTTCAACTCTCGCCAGTTTTCTGTTGCACCAAACCCGAGCCCCTGCAGCATCACCCTCAACATGTGTGTACCTGTATTTTTATTCTGAGTCTACTTAACTAAGCATTAGTAGTCAACATTCACTACTAAACTTACTCTGCGATCTGTCAAAATCTGCAGTAACTCATATTTGTACTCACATACGAGCTTACATTATGCTTAGTTTACATAGTGGAAGTTGACAACTTCGCTAACCTTTAGTCGTTATTATCGACTACTTAGACTTAACAACTAACCTAGAAACAATTAAGTTAGTTTTGACAGTTTATTTTACCAGACATTTATTTATTTTATTTATTTGCAAAGATGTTCAAAAGCTATGTCGGGGGTTCTTCCTCTCTAATACAATTTCATAGATCTTTCGAGACTACCCTTAACAGAAACATTGTTCTTATAATGAGAAAGATGTGACAGATAAAATTATTCAGATATGTGCAAGCCATACGAAATGTATGAAGTCATGGACAGTAGAATGTAAACTAAGCTCATACTGGCGTTGATACGACGTTGGAAGATGAGCTTAGCAGTGGCTTTGTCGATAGTAGGCTAAGATCATGTCTTAGCACGGAATCACTAACATTGGCGAAGTGAAACATCTTAAACAAACCTGGACTCATGTATATAAAAAAAAAAAAAAACAATTTTTATTTTGTTAGTCTATGTGTTGCTTAGGTTAATCTCTGAAACCTTTGAATCGACTTTAACAGGAAAAATAATTAAGGTTCCGCGCTAAGAATGAACGAGACACAATAGAAAATGTATTGTTTGTCGATCATTTTCGTTCAACGTGTTAACATATTGATCTGGTCTAATATTACCAATTCGCCCTGGGCAAACGTGGTGATTAATTTCCTGTACGAGAAGGGGCCTCTGCCCTGCAGTAGGGCGGTAACAGAGTGGTAGATTTATTTGTTTACTATGCCTAAATAAATCATTGGTCTCCTTAATTCAAATTTACAGTGTCTACTTAAAAGATTAATGTAAGTAATAATTACATCATATACTAATAACGGGAAATCTTTAAGAAACGCGAAAAATTTTTGGAACACGTCAATATTTCTGCCAGCTTCGGTATTCAGAAAGATATCAGGGTTTCAATGTGTGGTAAGTAAGTAACAAACAAACATATACAATGTTTCTTGGCTGTTTGTGTTTATGTTTATAAATTACTAAAAACCCCTCAAGTGATTTTAGAAATTCTTTCAACTACACAAAACTGCATTACCAGCGAGTTCCATTGGCTATATATTATTCTCGAAACTGAGCTTTATAGGGGGTGGAAGGGATGTTAAAGTTCGAAGGCAAAAGTACAAAATCCACTTGTACGAAGTCGCGGATGAAGCGTTAGTGGCCACAAATACAAAAAAATATACATATAGTGCCGACAATTGAGAAGTAGCACAAATTTCCATAACCCGGTCATCAAATTTTAAAAATAAATAATTTATTCATATTCGACCTTTTACTTTACTAAACTCAGCACTAAAGAAATAGATTTGCTTGCTTCCCGTTCCACGATAGTGTAAACTTAGGCGCGTAAATATTTACGTTACGTTATTACATACAAGATTATATTTGCTGACAGCGGCGCGCCGAAATTATAGCATAAAGCACCGTTTACACGATTCTAGTTTCTTGTCTGTATCAAATATTGAAATTCAAGGAACAATTCCTTTCTCGTAATCGTATAAACGTTGTTTACATACATGGTGCTACTTTTACTTGAATGCCTCGCTAGTCTAGTGGTCTCAATGCTACTGCTGAGCATGCGGTCCTGGGTGCGATTCCCGGTTTGGGCAAAGTGAGGGTATCACAAAACCACTTACTGATACTGGTTGTTAGGCTTTCAGGCTTAGGAATGTCAAAGATCTACAAATGACGGAACCAAAAGGTGAACGTGCTCTTGATGACGTGATCTTCGAGATTAAGCTACGCGTCAAAATTATTAGTTATTTTAATGCGACCATTGAAATAACTAATAATTTTGACTAATTATTTATTGTGGAAACAGTCTCCGTTACCTACAGTTCTCGTGAAAATTGACCACAAAACTGAAACACAATGAAAGGCTTACTTACTGTGGTGGGTCTCTGAATATCCAATTGACATGCTACTCAATTATTGATTTCAATTAGTTTTGTTCCGTATAATATTTTACTCGGAAAACGCCATGGTTACGTGATGCGATAATTTTAAATGATATTTCATAATACAACAACACGCCTGTATTCGACGAAGGGGTAGGCAGGGGTGCTTACATTTTGGTCATTACTTTGAAGTCCCACGTAATAATAGGTGAGCCTTTTGCCATCAGCGGGTCATAAATCCGGACTCCAGGTTAATGAGAAATTCCGGCTGGAAATTAATCCAGCAACACTGCCCGTCTCTTTAATCGATAATTGGACCTACGAGGCAGTCCAAAATTACTGACTAAATGCACTAAATACTATTACTAATGAAATTAATTAATATTTATTTATTAAGTAATATTGGAAATAAAATGTACCACAACATTCCACATGGAACGAACATGAACTACCGACATATTTCTTATCCTTCTCTATCGTTTTTAGCGATAATACTGCCCATTGTAACACCTTCAAGGGTATACCGCCCATTGTAACACTCTATGTAGCTCTTAAAGTCATTATTTGTTCGTTTTCATGATGTACAATTAAGAGTATTCTATTATATTCTGTTATAATGCGGTCTATTTCGGTCTTGACGAAATTAACTGTTTTATGGTGTTCCATGTTTACTAAAGCAGTCTGTAAAGAAATTCATGTTCGTAAGTATTTTTTTACGATCTAATATCACTTACTATGGTACAGGAAAATAAGAGACTGTGATTACAGTAGCGGATACTGTGGGTAAAAAAAACGTTATTACTCAAAAAATATTAATTTTAATAGTCATATTGAGTAACTCGTCTACGTTGTTGTAGTGGTTGTGTATGAGCCAATGGTTGTACGCACCGTACACTATCACTTTGTTGATGTTGGTATCGTTATGAAGTACAGAGAAAGAACCACAAGTTAAGTTTATAATATGTAGTAAACGTTTAAGTAATGGTAGTGACGATTCTTTCTCTAGACCAGTGGTTAGTTCCACAGTTGAAGTCTGACTCGATCTGCCTTGCATGAAAAGTTACACTTATAGTGTAATATTTGTGACGCACGACATCCAAGTAGGTTGCTGCGTTCGCAAAATAAATGTATGGTTGATGAGACCGTACAGGTTGTATGCGCGACTACTGAGCGTACGACACTCAGGCCGGGTAAAGTGTTACTGAGTGTTTCTATTAAGCATTTTTCGATAGCAGTCTGGAGGCTGGATTTTTCCTCTGTTTAAAAAAACGTAGCTCCACAATAGGACTTTCTCCTGTATCGTGGATGCGTTTACAAACATTCACACTCACATACAAAAACAGCTAGAGTTTTCTTTGTTTTTTTTTTATTTTATATTAATTTAATTGAGGTTTTTATCCCAATGGATACGCCAACCTCATCATGTCTTATACACAGCTAGAATCAGAACAGCTATCTGTAGGCCATAAAAATAATTAAATTAAATAATTTGCCACATGTTAGCTAGCACACACGGTTTCTGACGACACGGTTGGCGCAGTGGTTGAGCCATCGGCTGCTGGGCCGCGTGTTGGGGGTTCGATCCCCACACGGAACAAATATTTGTGTGACCCACAGGTAGTTGTTCCGGGTCTGGCCGTTTGTGTATGTGAGTTTAAATGTTTGTAAACGCACCCACGATACAGGAGAAATTCCTAGTGTGGGGCGATGTTTTAAAAAAAAAAAAAAAAAAACACACCAATATGCAATAAAATACATAAAAAACTAATATATACCAAAATCGACAATTAACTCAAGCAAAGCCTGCTAAAGTGAATAAATAAAAAGCCTCCAAGGGTGCGCCCGCTGTCATGTAGGTACATCATCATCATCATAATCATCAGGCTATACTAGTCCACTGCTGGACATAGCCCTCTCCTAATGAGCGCCATAGCGCCCTGTCTTCAGCTTGCCGCATCCAGCATCTGCCTGCATCATGTACAATGCTGGATTATATCCATAGGGCTGTGATATAGTCACTAATCATAAACTAGTGATAAACTAGGACCAACGAAATTAAGACAATAAACAGTTAATTGATATAACATGATGGCATTAGGTTCGTCCCCGGTCATGGGGCTTAAACACAACTGGCGAAATGCCTCTATAGTAACCAATACCCTTCAAGATTCAGTCGTGATGTTATATTTTATGTTTACACGAGTAGAAATGATACAAATTACAAAATTAATTAGTCTTTGTACTAATAATGGACTTGATGAAAATTTTATGGATTACTGAAATGCTCGACAACGCGCGTAATTAACACATATCTGGTAATTATTCGTGTGGTTTGATGCATTAACTTAATTAATATGTAATTTTAAAGTTTTAATTAATTTTTGGATGGTTTGAAGTTCTGTTTTTGGTACAAAAGGATTGCTGAAATTTGATTTGGGCCCTTAAAAATAAATAATATGGCGGGATGTTCACTGTGAATAGATAATAATAGCTTAACATAACATAACATCCTGTATCCCCCAAAGGGTAAGGCAGAAGTGCACCTTCAGTTTAAACACATTTCGCCAGCTATGTCCCATGTAATAACGGGCGAGCTTATTGCCATCAACGGGGCACGACTGTTGACACGAGTTTTGTTAGAAGTAGCAGACCAGAGACTCATCTCTGGTCTGCTACTTCTAACAAAACTCTCCAGATGGAAAATCCTAATAACACTTTGCCTGACCTAGAGATCGAACCCAGAACCTCACGATTAGCAGTAGTGCTTGTGACCACTAGACTTACAAGACAGTAATAATTAAGAGAAGATTTTGCTTTTGAGTATAGATTGTTTGTGTATTTCAAGTTAGGCATGGAGTCGTTTGATGGCACTTTATCGGATCAAATCAAATGATTTGATTTGATTCATGTAATAAGGGGTGAGCCAATATACACCACAGTAATTTCCTCAACATAATAACATACGAATCCAACACAATATCTATAAAAACCAAACAATTTACTGACAACCACAAAAATGGCCGCGAAATGAGAACCGCAATATTTTCAACGCAATTTTGAAGTAACATGAGAACTCAGTTTAATGAGAACCATCTCATATTTGTGGCAACATGTTCGTTTTAAATTAATTTCACGCCACACTCTTATGAAAACGCACTGCAGTTAAAAGAGAGTTAACTGTTAATATTACTTCAGCTGTAATATTGTACTGAAAAGTATTTTTTTTATTTAAAAAAAATACGTTGCCCCGCACTAGGAATTACTCCTGTATCGTGGGTGCGTTTACAAATATACAAACTCACATACACAAATAGTGCATGGCCTACAGGAGGAGTTCGTGGCTAAATAAAAACGGCCGCACGTGTCGATCGAAGGTTCAGCTACGCTTGCCGAGGTCAGTCTGTGGATGGGTGACCTTTTTAAAGAATATCACCAATAAGGTGTGTGTATGTCCTTCTCCCGGCGTTTCCGCTTACATCTGTCTTATAATTACCTTTTATTAGTCGTCTTTCATTAATTCTCTCAACGTGACCAACACATATGAGAAATTCTTGTCAATTATACTACATACAGTACTCCTTTTTCTTTTAAACTACAACGTTTTTTTATGTTGTATTGGTGAAAACTGCCTCGATGGTCGCAAGTGGACCTGGATTAGACTCCCAGGCCGAGCAAAGTCTTACTGGGTTTTCCCACCTGGAATTTCTCAGTAGCAAACCGGAGTTTGGATTTTTATTCGGTTGGTGGCCTAAGGCTCGCCCCTATTACGTGATTGGCGGAATGTAGGAGTGCATAAATACCCCTGTGCCTAACCCCACGGGGAATTCAGTCGCGACGCTATTTAGCTTATCTTTTGAAACACAGCCAGCTTTAAGCAAGCGTGGTGATTAATGCTCGTACCTTCACTGTATGAAAAGAGTCCTTTTCCTTGCAGTGGGGCAGTAACAGGCTGCTGTTATTATTTTATTTATTTATTTAATAGCTAAGCTACGCCAGCCGAGGTAAGTCTGTGGATGGGTGACCGTTTGTAACACTTCGAGACTGCTCCGTGCCTCCGAAAGCACGTTAAGCCGTTGGTCCCGGCTGTCATTTGTAGATGTTTGGCAGTCGCTACGGGTAGTCAGAAGCCTGCAAGTCTGACAACCAGTCTTACACCAAGGGGTATCGTGTTGACCAGTAAACTGGGTTGTGGTGGTTAGATAGGCAGTCGCTCCATGTAAAATACTGGTTCAGCTGCACCCGGTTAGACTAGAAGCCGACCCCAACATAATTGGGAAAAGGCTAGGCAGATGATTTATTAAAACTTTATGCACAAGTAAAATAACCGTGCAGAGGCAGACTTAATTCCCTAGGCATTTTCTACCATTCTTCCATGTGAAGCAGAGACAGAACATGGTAGGAGCAAAATGGTAAAAAAACAACTTCATTATTAAAAGACTTAAACGCAAAATACGCGCAGAGTCATTCAGTTGCGGATATCAGCCCGTCAAACAATACAATACAATATAATAAGACATCCGCATGAACATATGTTTTATTTTAAGACTTATTTGACTGAGATTAGGCACATAGATATCCCACTGTAGTACCTACGTTGGTGTGGTGGGACGACTCCTGACCTCCTGGGGTTTGAAGCCTGGGCAGAAGTTAGTGTTACATAATATAGGTACCCGTCATCTAATTTTAAACTCTGTATTTCCACAGTAAGTCCCTAGAGGGGACACAGGGGATGTAATTCGAAGCTCGCGAATTATATACACTTCTTCAGCGTTATCCACGAGTCTCCAGGGGATAAGAGGAACGGTAACGGCTATAGCTTTAACATACTTGCTTAACGAAGCCGAAAGTCACTTATACTGCCTTCTGCAGACCTCCTGGATACAGAGATATTTAAGTACTATTGAAATTTGGGGGTATGAGGAACAGGGTGCAAAGATCCTCATCCACCATAGAAAATGGAGGATCCTCCGACCAGACCGGTTTTGTGTCTGGTGGGATGCTGCCCGATGGTTGTTGTCGTGTCCCTTGTATATCTGTTAATTAGCTCGAATAACTTCTAATATTGCGATGTAGGATACGTCAGATTTAGTTCGTATGTGGCGAGATAGATGTCACTACCGGACTATTTTTAACTGACGAACAAAAAGAAGGACATTGTAAACCTCTTTTTTTCCGCATTGAATTGATTCAACGTGTTCATTTCTTTTTCATGTTTGACCACGTATTAAGAAGTACTTTTTATGCACATTTAGGAACTTTAAGCGTTTCTAATCACATCTGCCTTATAAACACCATTTGATAATCGCCTTTCATCCACTCTATAAACATGACCTAACATTCAATGCATGCTCTTTAAAAATTTTGTCACATCGACTTTTCAACACTGAAACAGAACATCACTAAAATATTCGTAATAGTCTTTTCAAAAGTTTTACTGACCCTCATAGCAATAAAATTTCTTAGTTCGGCTTGATCTATACAAATAAATCAGATTTAAGTTTCTTATGTCCAAATAACCGCTTTTTGAAAGATTAAACAGTATTCATACAAAAAAAAAAACATTTAAAAAAATGTCTGTCTGTCAGTCTGTTAATTTGAGGTAATCTCCGAAACAGCTGACCCGATTTTGAGGGGAATTTCAATGTCAAATAGCTGATGTGATAAGGAATAACTTAGGTCCTGTGCTTTTTTGATGCGTGTACTTTTATGAAAGAAAATTAATTAGGATTCCGCGCAAAAATTGAAAACCCTTTTTTTGTTAAATTCGACGCGTAAACTGTCGCGGGCACAGCTAGTATTAAATAAATCCTTTTTATCTTTTCTTAAACAAATACCAAAGATTGTATTTATCTTTCTTTCTCTTAACAAATCATTTATCAACAAACTGAACAACTTTAATTAACTAAGTTAAGAGAACATCGTCTCTTTTACGACCTATGTGGCGCAGCGGGCAAAGGTCCGCCTGCGACGCAGGAGGTTGCGGGTTCGATTCCCGCCTTGGGACAAATGTTTGTACGATCTACAAACATTTGTTCTGGGTGTTCTGGGTATTTTCTATGTATAATAAAAAAAATATCTATCTATGTAATATATCGTATTAAGTATATCAGTCATCTAGTACCCATAATACAAGCTCTTAAGCTTAGCTTGGGGCTAGATGATGCTGTGTGGATTGTCCAGCATTATTTATTTATTATTTTAATAAATCGACACAAGGTGACGATTCTTTGTCCTCTCAACCGATTTGGAACTTAATTCCTTTACGACAGAGTATCTTTTCGTTTACTATTGGGTTAGTCTAGGAAAGATGGATGTACCATAAAAGACTTTTTTCTTCTACTTCCAGTGTAATATTGCCAAACAATATTGGAGCTAGATATTGTTTTATGATGGTACAGCTTGACGTAATATTCGACATATTGGTCTGTGTTGTGCCTATTTTCTCGGAAACACTTCTAGGCATTTGGATTTTATGGACAGTGCCGTAACTATTCTGATTTGGGATGGTACACAGTTTATTGGGTAGGTCGTAAATTGGACGGATTTGGGATTCGGACCAGTACAAACTGCGTGGGTACTAAGGCGACAACTGACGATTTCACATGGATTCTTAAGGCTTACGATTTTACCACTGTTAAGCTTATAAAATTGGTCAAATCAACAAAAGTTTGATAGGTTTGTACGTCTCCATAAAACCAATTTTGAAATATTAGACCCGATGTCAAATTACTTTGGGACGGTTCACGCATGTCTCTGATGAAAATAAAAACATTTTGCGGTTTTGTAATGTTCCTTTACACATCAACCATTCATTCATTACATTCCATTCCATTTTTTCATTCTCATTCATTTCGTAGATCAAAAAACAAATAAAGTTGTGTCTTTGTCAGTTGCAGTAAAAGTGTGATTTCATTTCTAAAATGAGAAATGTTTTATAGAAAAGTGTTCCATGTTATTTTAAAATAAACTCGGAAAGAAACTAAGTGTATTTTCTGGAAATTATATTTTTCAGAGAAATCTGAGTGAGTTTCATTAGATTGGTTTGTAAAGAAAATGTTACTCTTTCATTCAGGGATGGTCGTCAAGACTTAAAATTGTACTTATTATTCTTAAATTTTGAGGAAACGCTTGTTCTTACAGGAACAGATCTATAAAAATACATAAATTATTACTCGTATTTGTAAAACACTACTAACCTTTTGGAGGGTTATCATACAAAATGCAATATTTACCAGACGAAATGTATGAAACCGCAGTTTTTTTTTTATAAAAAAAATAAAAAAAATCTTTTATTTCAGACCACTTAGTCCAATTTTCAATTTTTGATATTTCAGTATTGATTTCCCTTGTACTTTCATCCCTGAAAGATTCTCAGGGTTTAAAAAATTACATCTTTTTATTTTTATGCATTATAATTTGACGTACATTTTTTTTTGTTTTACTTCAATTGTAATAATTTGTACATTTTTATATATTTTATATCTCTTCTTCTTTTTCTTCTTTTAAAAAAAAACGTTGCCCCACACTAGGAATTTATCCTGTGTCGTGGGTGCGTTTACAAACATTCAAAGTCACAAACACAAACAGCCAGACCCGAAACAACTACCTGTCGGCCAAACAAATATTTGTTCCGTGCGGGAATCGAACCCACGACACGCAGCGCAGCAGTCAATCGCTCAGCCACTGCGCCAACCGTGCCGTCAAATAAAAAATATGTATAAGTAATTTTTATTATAGGTTCGTACATCATCCTCACATAAATAATTACCTTAGTGATGTACCTCTGCAAAATATTGTAAAAAGCTTATTTAAAAAAGTAAGAGTGGAGTTTCTTTTAGATTATTTTCCACACGGAACTACATTTTGGAAGGGGCAGCTAGAATCATTTTAATATTTTATTTTAAAGTTGACGTTCAAAAGTGGCTTTTTAATGGTTTAATTGAAATATAATATGATTTAACGTTGACATGGGACAAGGGCAGGAAGATGATGAAAATTAACAGCAGGTTACACACGACGTGGCTACTTAGCCAGACTAAAGATAAAGTTATTAGTATCTTCCTTTTATTTAGATTATAGCTACCTTGCGGTCTACAAAAAAAATCAATTAATATACATATACTTTGTCAATTAATTTATGACATCGGTAAAAGAGAATATCGTGTAGACATTTGGTCTTACAATGAATGCTCCTGCCTTCTCTTTATGAGAAGACGTAGAGACCTCTTCTCATAAACAGAAGGCAGGAGGGCAGATGCCCTGCAGTGGAATTCATTTGGTTTTATAATAATATTCTTATCCTAGGTTAGTACTTTATTACAAACAGTGACTTAGTACAACTGGCAAGAGCCCCTACCTAATGAATGGAGAGACTGAACAAACAGTTAGATAGCAATTGTTTGGAGCTGGATCCAATTAGTGGATTGTGAAGCCAGCATTGATTAGCGTTCAGGCGTGTTTTGCAGATAAATGCTACGGCTGAAACTAAGGACATGATGAACAATTTAAGTTAATTTAAGTATGGGGCTCGTGGCTTACTAATGGCATAGTTTATTCGAAGCTACGCTTGACTAGGTCAATCTCAGGATGGGTGATCAGTGAGTATCTTTTACTCACCGACATCACTCCGTGCAGAAAGAACGTTAAGCCATTGGTACCGGCTGTCATTTACAGTTTTTAACAGCCGCTTCGGGTAGTCAGTAGGCCAAAAGTCTAAAACCCAGTCTAATCCTACCAAACTTGGTTCGAGTTACCCAGCAACTAGGTTGTGGAAATTAGACAATTAGTCGCTTCAACATACTGGTGATCAGCGGCAATTGGTTCGACTGGAAGTCGACACTAACATAGTTAAAAAGGCTACGCAGACTAATACATTTGAATTTGTTCGATCCTAAAAAGGTAATCGGAAATTAATAGGTGGTTATAAATCAAATCTGATATCTTCTAATATGTAGTCAAAATCTTACGCATTCAACACAACCCAATGATATCCACTGAAGGAATAAAGGCAAAACAGGCAAAACTATCCTAGAAGTGGATGATGTAGGAGATGCTGATTTATCGAACCAAAACTTTTATACTTCAACACTAATGAGATAACATTATAAGGCAAACCACTATAATAATGAAACGATTACACCCGGAGAAAATTTTAAACATCCTCTCTAAAGCTAAACTTGTACATGCAAAAACATAAAAACTTATAAACCCAAAAGATAATAGCGACTTCTATATAAAATAGAACATTTACGAGTTTATAGAACTAGATAAAACTAAAGAAGATATCATTTACATAAAGTATGTGTCGTTAAGATAAGTGACTTTAAGAAGAGATTTCCTAAAAATATCCACTAAAAAGAGAGTTCTACTATAAAATTGGATAATGAATTTGGTGAACAAAGAAACCTGTGTTTTACTAGAATATAATTTAACGAGACTAACATAAAAGAACCTCACGCGTGTTTTTGCGAAGGAATAGGCAGAGGTTTACTTATAGTACATCCACGTTTCGCTAGTTATGTTCAAGTCTATAAGTAATAGGCATCGTATTTTATTCACGGCACACTCATTTTTTTTTCAAATTTTAGTGTCTTAGGTGACAAAGAATCCTTTCAAGTTACTTATTATATCGAAAATTACTTATCGTGTTCCCCAGTACTGAGTTGTGGAGGTCAGATAGGCAGTTACTCCATGTAAAATACTGTTATCCAGCTGCATTCGGTTAGACTGGAAGCCGACCCCAACATAGTTAGGAAAAGGCTAGGCAGATGTTTGAAGGGGCCATCAACCGGGTTGGTACGTACGTGGATGAAGTACTTCTAGACATTGAGGACAATAGTATTAACAATAACGGGGGTAATAAATCTATTGGTGATCTCTCAAGTACCTACTACCTACCAAATGATGATTTGCTGCTTGGTAAAAACACTGATTCTTGAATCTAACTTCTTAAAAAATAAAGCAGTTCATGACAATGTACTCGTAACTACTCGATATCTCTAGAAATTAGATGAAGTTGAAATTAATAAAAAACACCACCCAGTTTCCGTTAGCACTTTTAGTGCCCTGCACCCGGCTCCCGGGTCGTAAAGAGTTTGTTCATGTACCCAGAACTCTTTTCCCGAGTCGTACCAACGTGTAAAAAGCTATAGATGAGATGTGAAATTGTGAACATGCCCATCACCCCCTACCATATACTTACGCATTATGTAATTTACCAAACATTATGACATACAAGTTAAATCATATTTTTGAACTGGGCAGCGAAAGGGTTAAAAGGCAAAGGGATAAAAGCTATCGTCCGAAACAGCGCTTAAACTCAAGTTTATTCGATGGAAAATGTTCAGACACTAATAACAGAGATATGAGCGCATATAATGGAAGGTACCTAGTTCTAAAAAGATTATCGGTTCCCGCCACCGCTTCTGATACTTTGGGATAACGTTATTGAAGATGGTGGAAGTAAGTTCGATAGATTAGATATTTTGAGTATGAGTATGATCTTAATGGTTAAGTCTGAAAATAGCAATGTTATAATAGGTCTTTACCTATGAAATTGCCGTTTTGTATGAAAAAATTTAAATGAATTTTTTTCATGTATTTTTTATTTGTATTAATCGAAGTAATCACCCATGCAATCAATGCATCTTTGCCAACGCAGTGGCAGTTTATTGATGCCCTTCTTAAAGAAATCAGCTGGACGGGAGGCAACAAATTCTTCAAAGGCATTTTGTACTGCCTCTCGGGTATTTAATTTTTTTCCCGCCAAGAAGTTATCCAAATTCTGGAAAAAGTAGTAGTCTGTAGGCGCAAGGTCTGGTGAGTAGGGCGGATGACGGAG
The DNA here is from genome assembly GCA_905147745.2 of Phlogophora meticulosa. Lineage (NCBI taxonomy): Eukaryota > Metazoa > Arthropoda > Insecta > Lepidoptera > Noctuidae > Phlogophora > Phlogophora meticulosa. The sequence goes on along the minus strand of LR990535.1, from coordinate 1,550,049 downwards.
AGCTTCCAACCCCAGTTCTTGCAACTTGGAGACCGTCTGCTGTGCAGTATGAGGTCGCGCGTTGTCGTGCAGGAGCAGCGGAGACGAGCGATTGACCAATGCTGGTTGGAGATGTGCCAGCTTCTCCATCATTGTGTTCAATTCTTCACAGTACACATCTGCAGTAATGCTCACCCCGTTTGGTAAGAAGCTGTGTTGAATCACACCGGCGCTAGACCACCAAACAGTGACCATCACTTTTCTTGGGGTAAGTTTTCGTTTAGGGCATTGTTTAGGTGCTGAACCAGGATCCATCCAACTTGCTGAGCGCTTGCGGTTATCAAACAGAATCCATTTTTCATCGCAGGTAACAATGCGGTTCAAAATTCCTTCATTTGTGTGTCTGTTGAGCAGTGCAAGGCACGTCTCGACGCGTACTTCGCGCTGGCGATCATTGAGTTCGTGGGGCACCCATTTGTCAAGCTTTTTTACCTTGCCAATTTGACGCAAATGGACCAATATTGTTTTGACGCTAACGTCGAAAGCTGCTGCTAATTCAGCCGTAGATTGTGTATCATCAGCTTCCACAATCGCCTTTAATTCGTCATTGTCGACCAAAGTCTTCGGACGACCGCGAGGTTCATTTTTCAGGTCGAAATTTCCAGAACGGAAGCGAGCAAACCAATAACAGGTAGTGCGTTGGTTTGTAGTGTTAGCTCCGTAAACGTCGTTGATGTTGCGTGCCGCTTGTGCCGCGTTGCTGCCACGACGGTACTCATATTCCATAATTACTCGAATTTTTAACGTATCCATGATGACGAAAAAGATTTAAATGCGATGAAAATGTAACACTAATCAATAAACAAATGACTACTTTTGGAAAAAAAAATCCATGTTTTTAAAATAAAATTAATTTGAAATTAGAATTCTTAGCCAAACAAAAAATATTTTGATTTGAAATGGCCAGTACTGCAGAACGGCAATTTCATAGGTAAAGACCTGTGAGAGTTTGAAGTTGTCTCATTAATGCATAAAGCATACTCGTGCATATAAATCAATCCGGGCTAAAATAAAATGTGGGCTACATTGGAACATACTATTTACAAGTCATCACCATCATCATCCTTTTACCGTAATCCCGGGATGCTATGCAACATATCTTCTTCTAATCTGGGAAAGATTTGATTGTTTGTATGTTTGTTTGTAATGGATAAACTCAAAACTCCCTAACAGATTTAAAAAATGCTTTCACCTATAGAAAGTTACATGATCAGCAATTCACATAGGCAATATTTATTGTCAAAACTACGATTCAAAGAGGGTGCAGACAATGTTTAAATTCGAAGAGAAAAGTGCGAAATCCACGCGGACGAAGACGCGGACGCAGCTAGTCTCCCATACATCTCAATTCACAATCCATCCATCGTTTCATTGGTCTCCTTCTACTCTTGTAACCATCTACCATCATAATATTCGCAAGTACTAACTGCTAATTATAACTTGCAAGTACTAATTATAACTCTTTGAAAATTATCATTACCTACATTTTGCCGTTTTCCTGCTCAAACAGTGTTTAATTTTCGCTATGCAAGATAAGCCACCCCTGTTATCTTTATAGGGCTGACCTAGAAGACTTTTACTGTCTGTAGTAGTTAGGTAGACTCAAAATTCACCAGTCTTTTAAGCAACAGTGTTCTGTTGCTCACGCCTATATTCCACAAAGGGTGAAGTGTACCTTTACACCAACATTTAGGCTTGACCCTTATTACATGAGACTAAAATGTAATTGGTGAAATGTTTAAGTCCCATGTAATAAAGGGCGAGACCATAGCCATTAACAAATAAGGCAAATGTCCTGACTTCGGGCAGATCAAATAATCGAATAACACTTTTCACCAACGAGGCATTATTTTTTAGTAGTTTTTTATAAGACAAATATTTGTATTTTTTATTTATTTATTTCGGAACTAGTCCGTACATTGTTAAATTAAAAACATTATGAATTAATAAAATTATTCAATAACAAAATATATACTATTATCTAAGTCTAAATTTGGGATTGGATGCAGAGTTCTCGACATGCAGAATGGTCCAGTACCGCATTATTGGGCAATCCAGATCCATTCTCCATGGTAACAGCTGAAGGTAGCTGTTGGAACTGCCTCTTGAGAACTATCGCCGCAAAACCATCTATATGTGCGTCCGCAAACATACCTAATGCGCTACAGTTGCGAGATAGCTTCATCAGCGCCCTGAAGGCATTATTGTTGACACCGATATAAATTCCCTAGCAACCGTGAAAAAGAACAGAGTACGGTATAATATAAGCATAAAAAGGAATAAGAGAATTGAATATTAAATTTCCAATTAAGGACTTTGTAAATCCGTATACAAATAAATTCTTATATCCAATGCTGTTTCACGACAATAATGGTGAAATTTAAAAGAGAATCAATTAAGGGATAATAATGTACAGACGCCATCAAGATGTACAGACGCACATCAAGCTACCCCAAACTGTTATTTTTTCCCAATTGAACATGAACCTTATTTCTTTTGCAATAAAGTTGACAAACTATCAAAGAAATTTGACACTTTGGGGTAGTTTGATGTGCTGGCCTCTGTACCTTCTAGAATCACTTTGACGACGATAATAAATGTTTTTCCTTTGAGATTATGTGGATAACATGTTAAGAGACTATTGTGAATAGGTATGTCGGGATGATACTCGTAACTAAAATATAACATTCAATATAATTTAAAACATTGAATGTTATATTTTTATCATCATGATATGACAACCGATGTGGCGCGGCGGGCGAATTCCGCCTACGACGCAGGAGCTTGCGGGTTCGATTCCCGCCCTGGGACCAATGTTTGTACGATCTACAATGATTTGTTCCGGGTGTTCTTGGTATTTGCTATGTATAATAAAAAATATTTATCTATGTAATGTATTGTACTAAGTATATCAGTCATTTGTACCCGTAACACAAGCTCTGCTTAGCTTGGAGTTAAATGATGCTGTTTGGATTGTCCAGCATTATTTATTTATTTTTATCATACATTTCCGAAAAGTCGCGCAATCAGAACCGTTTTTCCCACCTCCTTTTCAAAGCTCGGTGCTTCGTAAAGCAAGAAATACACGAAGTTTTGTATCCACTAATGGAATTATCGTGTGTTATATTTACCTTTTTAAGCCACTATTTGCTCTTTCTCTCCCTAGGTTTAAAAAGAAAACACACACGATAATTCCATTCGTGGATACAAAATTTCAAGTATTTCTTCTTGCTTTACTGAGCAACACGATACCTTTTTGTAAGACTGGTTGTCAGACTTTGAGGCTGCTAGCCAGAAACGGGTAGTCACCCGTAACGACTGTCAAAGATCTACAAATGACAGCCAGAACCAACGGCTCAGCGTGCTTTCCGAGGCACGGAGGAGTCTGGGTATGTTACGAACGGTCACCCATCCTCAGACTGACCTCGGCAAGCGTAGCTTAACCCTAGATCAACCCGTACGGCTGTTTTTTATTTTTCCACGATCTCTTCCTCCTTTATTTTGAATAACCCAAGAAAATATCATAACAGTACTGGCTGTTGTGTCGGATCTATTAGGACATTTTGATAAGTACTCAGTAGCTCCATTGTTAGGGGACACCAAGGTTATTGCAGGTTCATTCTTATCTCTCAATGTTGAGTTCGGTGGTAGATAACAGTCAAAGTAACAATAGAATGGCTGGATTAGATACAGCTGTTTGAGTGGTTTGACCTAAAATATTTCGGAATTGATTTTTGTTCATGCAGATTCATGCTGAGAACAAAATATTAGACCGTTTTTATTCGTGATACGAGTATCATCCATACTAATAATAAAAATGGGAAAGTGTGTGTGTCTGTTTGTCCGTCTTTCACGGCAAAACGGAGCGACGAATTGACGTGATTTTTTAAGTGGAGATAGTTGAAGGGATGGAGAGTGACATAGGATAATTTTTGTCTCTTTCTGACCCCCCACTTCCTAATGCGAGCGAAACCGTGGGCAAAAGCTAGTTACATATAAAAATTCCCTTAGTGAAACTGGGCTTCTTTGTCGTGGGATAAAACTAATGGTTACTCTTAGTCCGAGAAGAACAAAGGGTTGCGTCCGATTACTACCGACAGTTCCTATCAGTACCATGAGTTGGAGGCCTGGATACACTGGCCCTGTATGTACATATATTGGCATTCACATATAACATACTTAGGTACTCTAACTCGGTAAATAAGCAATAAGTATGACGTTTTTTTTTAATACTATCTGTGTCCGCGACTTCATCCACGTGGAAATTGACAAAATTTCTGGGTCTCTTTTTTATGCGCGATACTCTAATTATTTTTCTAAAATAAAAGTAGACTTGTTACTCCTTAAAACGTCAGCTATCTACAAGTTAAATTCTAGTCTAAATCGGTCTAGAGGTTTTGTATATTACCTCAAACAAACAGACGGACAAAAAATAATAGAAAAAAAACTTATATATACTTTAATATGCATTTAGTAGACTGTCATGATGGCCCAGTGGTTTAGGCCTCGCCTCTTGTGCACGAGGTTGTGGGTTCAAACCTGGGCAAGTACCAATGTGAGTTTTTCAATTAATATGTACTATCTTAGTTTATCTTGGACATTATTGACATCGGTGAAGGAAAACATCATGAGGAAACCTGGACTTATATAATTAATATAAGTCTGAAATAGCTAACCCATCTTGAGCAAGCGTGGTGATTAATGCTCGTGCCTTCTCTGTATGAGAAGAGGCCTTTGTCCTGCAGTGAGACAGTAATAGGCTTGTACTTTTATGCATTTAGTAAGAAGCTGTTCTTTTGATATTACAATCGGACAATTAAATTGTATTTATTTGTACAGAATATTAATGAGATTATAGCAGTCAAATGTGGGGTCGTAAATACCGATAACCAGTTCAGATTCCCTTGGGTAGGTCAGACTCGTAATTAGAAACCATACGGTGTATATATCCAATATAATGATGCAATTAATCTTGTGAAGGTCAAACACGCGAACCAAATAAGTGTTATGGCTTCAAAAATTGACTTAACACCCATTTATAAGAATATACAGTAGCTTATTTTTAAACTGTTGAAATAGTCAATTACTTTTAGTCAGCTTTGCGCTGGAAATTATAGTAGTAAAAGAAGTTCTTAGTAGATGGTTAAATTTAAGTTTTCTAATATTAGGAAACTTTGGGTATTTATATCATCCTCCTGTTTTCCCAATTTATTTGCGGTCGGCGCAGCATGTCTTCTACTTCCATACATCTTTATTTGCCGTCATCTTAAAAGTCACCTCCTTTCTAACCATATCATTGTTCACACAATCCATCCATCTTTACATTTATACTAATAAATTAAATTAAACTGTCTGTTTGTAATATCTGTGTGCAATGCCGCTATACTTAACCTGTGTCGAAAAGTAGAGGCCAGCCCTTGGGTCAGGAAAACTTTTTGTAGAAGCACAACATAAATATCATCTGCAGATACCACCACATCAAAGACCACATCAGATCCGAGCTCATACGAGTCGCAAAAGCAAAAGCTTAGTCGGAAAACTTATTTAATATCCTATTCAAAACTAAAATTCAACCGAAGCAGTCACGCGCGAAGAAACTAAAATATAAATTAACGTTGCTGTAAAGTTCATTAATACATTCAGCGTGCGAGTTAGGCCGTGACCAGGGTGATGGGTTTGCGTGGGTAATGAGGCGGGTAAAGTTTCAAACTTAAAATCAAACGGCCGTCTACGGTGAGTGCCGAGGGACTGCGCCAATTTGGTCCCGTATGCACCAGAAACGATTTTGTACAATAATCGCTGGACATTGAATTCTGCAACAACTAATGTCTTGCTTGACTATAATCACCGTAATACCGCAACATTACAAGTGACCATCAAAATCGTTAGCTGCAAAACATAAATTTTGTCGTAGAAACATTGCTGCGTATTTTTTTTTCCGGTGTATGCAGTGCTGTGAAGAGGGGCTCGTGGCTAAATAGAAACAACCGCACGAATCAAGCAAAGGTTAAGCTACGCTTGCAGAACTCAGGCCGTGGAAGAATGACCGCCTATTACATAAAAAGTGCCCTTCATTCGTCGGAAAGCACATGAAGCCGTTGATCCCGACTGTAATTTTTAAATCTTTTACATTCTCTAGAAGAACCTCGATATTCTGAAAACCAATCTTGCCAAGACGTACATTGTAGTCGCTCCATGTGAAAAAACATATATTCAGCAGTATCCCGTTACACTGGCATAGATAAGAACAGGTTGGTAGGTGATATTGAGCTAGCAAATCTCTTTTGTTTTTACCCTGGGGAAATACTGTGACAACCAAAACGCGCCCGCCACCGTGCTCGCTACCGCTCGTCACCGCGTGTGCACCCCAGGACAGGCCTCGCTCAAACCGAACAGCGGACATGATCAAAGCAAAGCTGAAGGATAACTTCAACATATTTATAACTTGTAAGGTATAGCCTTAAGCTACCTGTCACGGTGAAGTATGCTGAGTGGCAAGTATTAACCGTACTGAAGTACATTCAAGGTTTATGTTGGGTAAGTAGAAATGTTAATTGTATATGCTGGTATTTTGGCGTTTATCATTGGACTAGTAGACGAAATCGTATTTTAGTTCACATACAAGGTAAGGTATGGAGTTATGGATATTCATATAGTCTGCAATGGCTATCAATATCAAAAAGGTATCAGTGAAATGTGTCATTACGAAAATGTAAATGAATAAAACTGCACTTATCAGCAATTATGGCACTGGGCACAAAATAAAAATATTTCACGTTTTCTCCAAATCTTTTTCAAAAATACAAGCACTTCCATAGGCTATCTTCTGCCTAGCTTTGTCCAGGTTTTTCGGATAGGCTTTCAGTCTAACCAGATCCAGCTGAAAAACCAGTAATTTACATGGAGCAAAAACCTGACCTAGCAAAAACCTGAGTAATACGATTCGCCTAGGTAAGTCTGGTTACAGATATATGGACTTCCGGAACGACTATCAAAAATCTACAAGTCAATCTAGAGCCGAGATCAACGGCTTAGCTTGCTTTTGAAGCACACAGCAGCATCCACGGTCCTTAGATGGACTCAAGCAGCTGTCATCATGCCCCACTTCACAAAACAAACACTTCAATAGGTACCTAATCATCATGACCTAGATGCTTCAGTAACAAGTCTGTGTGCTCCAAAAGGTTACAATGTAGTAGTAGTACCAGCCTATTACTGTCCCACTGCAGGGCGAAGGCCTCTTCTCATACAGAGATGGCACGAGCATTAATCACCACGCTTGCTCAAGACGGGTTGGCGATTTCAGACTTTTATTAATTATATAAGTCCAGGTTTCCTCACGATGTTTTCCTTCACCGATGTCAGTGATGTCCAAGATAAACTTAGAAAGTACATATGAATTGAAAAACTCTCATTGGTACTTGCCCAGGTTTGAACCCTCAACCTCGTGCACAAGAGGCGAGGCCTAAACCACTGGGCCATCATGACATACACATACAAAGGTTACAATGAATTATCTGTTACTCTATCACTGTCAGACACAGATTGCGATGACGTAGTACACATTACGCTTACACACTGTCGAGTGCGTCTAAAACAACGTTCTAAATTAAACCACATAAGACACGGGTGTCTGTGTGTGTGGGCGGTATTGGCGAACGCCTTTAACGGAATCCATTAAGCCGTATCACTTTGGTAAAAGGCGCCTTAAATGGGGATTTCGATTTCAGGTCTTTAGAGGAGACAAAGGAAAGTGATAGAAGTGAGTATCAAAAGTTATACTGCTACAAATACACGTCTTTGTCCCGTTGGGGTAAGTAGCAACTAGTGAACTCCACCTGCTACGATCTTTACATACTCTCTTGTCTTCGCTGTCAGTTATACTTCTAATTATACTAATATTACCTAAATAAATGCTTAAATTAGCCGGTATGTGTCTGAGTGTGTGTATTTTTGTTATTCTTTCAGGCTGTAATGGCTGAACGGATTTGCAGGAAATTTGTCATAAATGCAGCTATACCAGAGTAAAGCCAGCCATGAAAATAAGTGTATGTGCTAATCCAGAGATTAACACACACTTATTTTCATCCCAAAAAACTGAAGTATGCAATGGAAATTTTTGATTGTCTCATGTTAGCGTTTCAAACGCGGGTAACACCGCGTGGCATAGCTAGTATTATACTTCTTTTTTTTTTTTTTTTTTTTGCAAAAACATGTGTAGATAATTTACATGGTATGATGCTTATTATAGGTGTTACTTCCAATGTGATTATAGTTTCTCAAATGTAGTCCGCAGTCTGAATTTGTGTCTGGTTGAAGATAATAGGATTGCCCCCAGTTACATGGGACTTAAAACAGTAATGGCAAAATGTGGGTGCACTGGTACATCTCTGCCTAGCGGGGAATACAAGCGTGATGTTATGTATGTGTGTATACAGTTACTTGAAATAACCTAAAATTCAAACTCGTAGTAGGTACTGATATTGAACTGACGAATTTGGATTTCAGTTCCGTACAATTCGATTGCTGTATCATCCTCAGATCCGTTCCCAAATATAGGCATTTGATCCCATCCAATTAGGGAATTGTATTAATGGCGTCCAAAATAGATGCACTTACTTATTCAACTGCCTCGTTCGTATAGTGGTTGCAAGTGCTACTGCTAACCATAAGTTCGAATCCCGGGTCGAGCAAAGTGTTATTGGGTTTTACTATATGAAATTCTCTGTAACAGCCCGCAGTCTTGATTTATGCCCGATTGATAGCAATAGGCTCGTCCCTTCTTACATGGGACTTAAACATAACTGGCGCAATGTGCGAGTGCCTAACACACCTCTGTCTAACCCATTGAGGAATAAAAGCCTGAAGTTATCTTATGTTACATAGTCTAACCTCATTTAACGACTACGACTGTCATAGTGAAGTCTTTGAATAGTGCGGAGGATAAGCATTTGATTCTGGATTAGTTATGAAAGTTTCTCCCATGTTAAGTGTGGTAGCCATTTTGAATGCACATCAGATTAAATCACATGTAGTCAGCACGAATTTGTCATTATCCACCTAGCTTTTTCCCAACTATATTGAGGTCGGATTCCAGTCTGCCTTCCTGAGCAGAGATCAGAATGGCTGGTTGTCTGACTTTCGGGCTTCTGTCTGTTCGTAACGATTTGTAGATCTCTGCAAATGACAGCCGGGACCAACGGCTTAACGTGTTTCGGCACGGAGTGTCTGGTATTCATGGACCGAATTCGTGAACTTGATTTACTGACTGCCTCGCTGGTCTCGTGGTCGCAAACGTTACCGCTGAGCATTAAGTTCTGGGTACGATTCCTGGATCAGTAAAAGTGATATTGTGTTTTTCCGTCCGGATATTTTCCGGTTGGTGGTAATACGCTCGCACCCTGTTACTTAACATAACTGGCGATATGTGGGTCTACCTAAAGTAGTGTCATTTTTGGAAAAGTCAGGAGCTATGTTCCTTATTGGTGATGTTCTAACAGTTTTAAATTGGGACAAGCCCGCCACACTATTCCAAAAACAACAGTGGCGACCACCAGAAAAGCGTCGAGACAATGAAGCTCGACGTGTCCCGAATAAACAAAATTCAACTGTCTTGGATCCCGCAACAAAATTAATCAGAAAAGAACGGCGGAGGAGTTACAAAAATGATGATGTTCTGACTGATGGATGACGAAGCAGAAGCTGTACGTAAGAAACGTAGCGGCAGGCAGCGTTTGGTGTTCAGTAACTTTTGCGTATCCCCATGAGAAACCGCCGAGATTTCATGTTTGTTCACACTATTATGTATGTATATAGTTCAGAACTTTAGCACTTGACTAGTCCAGTCAAGTTATGAGAGTCTATTCCGTGTGGTGAGGGAACTAGTATGTAGTTCTGATGCACAGGAGATTAAACCACATTGTGGTTGCTGCTAGCTTTGTTGCAGAACACCAACCACGATCGACCTTTATGGAGTTTTGAACGGTGCTAGTTAGATAAACTTGGTATACGTAGCTTGTGTTTGAAGAAACTTTGGAAGCATAGAAAGGACTATACATACACTAAAGCTTCAGTGAGTAACAGTGATGAAAATCAAAGACGAATAAATAAAAATGATTTTCAATGGCTGAAAGCTGGTTCTCGGTACGCGGTTGAATCCAGGCCTTCTGGCAGTATTTCATGATACGGCTCCCATTGTGGTCTTTCGTGTCCACCGGTAGCTCAGACCCTGCTCCTATTAATGGTGATCGATTATTGGTGGAACCCTATATTTAAATATATTTTTTTCATATTCACATATTGAAAAATGTAATTTTAATTCGACAAAGTGGAAGGGACATCGCTGCCCAACTTGATACCATGAGTTCATTACGTGATTCTGGACCTAGGGGTCCTGAAATTTTTCGTCGGTTTGTCCTAATTTCTACTTTTTTTTCGCTGATGTTTTTTTTATTATCAATTATAAAAAAACATTATTTAAATCTTATCCCATGAGTTTTTCAATGTAAGAAGGTAACGATTTAATTTTGATTAAAAATCTCATTGGGTTTGAAAGAATTTATGATTTTCTTATGATTTATCTTAAATACTAATTTTAGACGGAGCGGCTGCCTATCTAGTCTCCACAAACCAGTTACTGAGTAACACGACTTCTGTCTCGCATCCTCGAAATAACCTTGGAAATCATAGCTTAACATTTAATTAGCCCGTGCGGCTAGTATTTATGTGCACTGTCTTATAGTAATTAAATTCTTGCATAAGCGAAAAAAAATATCCAAACGAATACGAAGACATCTGAATATTACCAGTAAAATTATTTCCAAAGAACATTATCCAAATTACGTTTCACATCTCCAAAATATTCGGTGATCCGAAAAATGTTCAGAAATATTGAATTTATTAAAATCGAGACTTTTCGCCACCTCACCACTATATTATCAGCTTTTTACCGTGTTCTCGAAAAGCAAGGAAGTAGACTACATGATTCTCAGGAGCACACAGTAACATAGGGTATTTAGACTTTTTTAGCAATAATTACATGTTTTCATTCGTGATTATCTTGCCTTCATCAAACCTTCTAAAGGTTTACTAGGATAAACAATCAGCGATTCAATACATTTATGTACGCATTAGGCGATTGGCACACTGCACTGCTGTCACGCAGCGGGGTACGAGGCGGTGAACAACGAACACTGCGCGTGAATGTGTTTTCTGTGTGTTGCACTACACGTGTTTACTATACAAACACAGATACTTGCACACAACGTAAGAACACGAACCCCTGCGCTACGCTCCGTGACGCGGTGCAGTGTGCCGATAAGATAAGATAAGATAAGATAAGATAAGATAAGATAAGATAAGATAAGATAAGATAGGATAAGATAAGATAATTTTATTTGTCAATAGCCTTAGATATCTTTCCAAAATAATTTTGTCATTTGTACCACAGAGCGTGGAGACGCCTCGGCAACCGCTGCTAGAGTCGGCTTATCCGCATTCTAAAGGCTTCCCCAGAGAGGAGCAGGAGTCAGTTTTTCTCAACTTCTGTAAACAGCAGTAAAAGCGCATAATTTCTGTATTTTAAGTAGAGATCTCCGAGATGTTAAGTTTTCTTTTTTCGATATGTACAAAAGTTTATCATTATGGTTTTATTAAAAGTACCTATGGTTATTTTTTGTTACTTTTAATATCGTACATTATCGTCTAAAAATATAGTTACTATCGTTATTTGAATGTCAAATTTGTTCATATGAATCATGATTACTTTCATCACCTGAAAGATTACCAACGAATTAAAAGACACCCAGTATTTTCAAGCCTTGTCCAAAATTATTTCAGAAATGTTAAACCTTAGAAAACCGTATCTCTAACTCCTTTACAAAAAGGCCTCCTCTTTTTCCTTATAGAACCCTATGTTAGTATAATGTTTTCCTTTTTCTGTATACTTTGAAAGGAAAACACTCATTTTAATAATGTTTGCGGAGGGATTCTTTTGACCTTTAGTATGGTGTTTGATCAGAATATTTACTCATTTCTGTATTCATGACTTTGATTATATTATGTAAGTGGGTAGTTGGGTACAACCGCAAGGAGTATTACATTAAAAAAAAGGTTTCACTTTTGTTGCGATTGCCAGACATCGTATCATTAACTGTCTAGGCTTTACCAAACTATTTATTTATTCATCACCCTTATCACTAACATTACAGATACTTATAACCTAATGCGTTAGTGAGGCATAATAACTAATAAACTATGTTGAGGTCGGCACAAGATGGGTGCCGACCTCAACATAGTTTATTATTTATTATATATTGGATGCAGCTAAATACCAGTATTTAACATGGAGCGACTGCCAATCCAGTGACTGGGCAACACGATACCCCATGGTAAGCCTAGTTGTCAGACTTCCGGGCTTTTGAAAACCCGTAACGACTGTCAAAGATCTATAAACGAATAGTTTGCTACTTTGTACAGTTATTTGGATGATTTAATCTACCAGCAATTTGCTATGTGAAAAAAAATGTATCTAGAATTTGTGTGGTTCTTTTAATTTGACCCGCTATTGCGGTGGTTTATCAGAAATTGACTTCGAATTTTAAAAACCATGTCATCGGAATATTTTATTGGTTGTTCAACGAAACAAATTGCCTCCAATACATTTGAACAAAAGATTTCAGCATCACTTGGCCTAAAACCTTCAACAAATACTTCCATTGTTAAACAATTATTTATCATTTGTCAGCTCCAATCTTTGATGTTACGGGCTTCTGAACTGATCCATTGTACTAGGAAGTTTAATGGAATGGAGTTGTTTTTTTTTGTGATTACATTAAGGAACAATTGCGTGGATTTTTATGGGTGCTAAGTTGAAATAACACAACCTCCTTATATTATAAATGTGAAAGTTTGTGAGGATGTATGGATGTTACTGGCTATTTCTCGCAATAATTACTGAACAGATTTTTATTAAACTATTCAGTGTAATTTACACTTTAGAAAGAAAGAAAAAAACATTATTCAGCATAGACTCAGGCACAAAACAACATGGTAAAAAACAACAAAAGATAAATTACGGCTACTCCGAATGGGCCCAGTTCAGCAAAAATGCCAGGCAATTAGTCTCTGACGCTTTCAACGTGACCTGTAGTAGTGAGATGTCACGGACGTAAATCATCATAGTCGATCCGTCGATCTATCAAATCCAAACCAAAATTCTTGCTTAGTCAACTACGTCAGCGAACAACATAATCAATGGGGCAGTAAAATCTGTTCATCACATTGCTCGTATCCGACATGCAGTGGCTAGGAGCGGCCATTGTGAACTGTACCAATTTTGATTGTTGATACAGTGTGTGTTGCGGTTGATGGTATGAATAATGATTGCCATGTTGAATTCATTGGGTGACTATTTGAGATTGGAGTCCAATGGCAAATACGTTTGTTTTTGCTTTTAGCAGGTCCTACGTGATTTTGTGGACCACTAGTTAATTGCCTCTTTGGTCGCAAACGTTACTGCTGAACATCAGGTCCTGGTTCCGATTCCTGGATTAGGCAACTTGTTACGAGGTATTTCCATGTGGAATTTCTCAGTAACAGCCCAGAGTCTAGATTATGCGCGGTTGATGGCAAAATTCTCCCGCCTCACTACATAGTACGTGGCCAATTTATAACAGCCGCACGGGTCGATATTCAAGGTAAGGCAGCACAAGCCAAGGTCAGACCGTGGACGGGAGGCCATCCATTACATATCAAGAGTCCTCCGTGCCTTGGAAAGCACCGCGTATAGCTGTTGATCCCGGCTGTTTAGCCTTTTCCCAACTATGTTAGGGCTGGCTTCCAGTCTGATCGGATTCAGCTGAATACCAGCATTGGAGCGACTGCTTTTCTGACCTGTCTTACCCAGTAACTGGGTTACACAATACTCCCTTTGGTAAAACTGGTTGTCAGATTTTTGGGCTTCTGACTAACCTTAGCCTGTTGACTGTTTTGCAGCCCAGATCAACAGCATAATGTGTATTTTGAGGCACGAAGGGGTTTCCAGGGACCCATCCATGGACCGACTTCAATTCGATCGACTCGTGCGTCTGCTACAAGTAAGCCACGAGTATGAATAATTTCCATATTACTAAGTCTTATATTATTGTCAAACACGTGTAAAGAACAAAGGATTTAAGGTTCAATTGTAACGTTGATCTCGCGGCGAAGTTGTGTTAACTCAAGCTCATTTTGCTTTGTTTGAAGATTAACTGGCTTGCTTAGACGGTGTTCATCCATATAATGTTCTAGTATATGGAGTCACGCTTATCATTTAATGAATACCCGGGTTTATGGCATTAAATAGTATATGAAAGGTAGCGTTGGTCCAATGGTTAAAACCTTGCCTTTCTTGTACGAGGTTGTGGTTTCAAGTACGAGTCACCTACCAATGTGACATTTTCAATTTATACGTACTTTCTAAGTTTATCTAAGACATCATTGGCATTGGTGAAGAAAAACACCGTAAGGAAACCTAGGTTTAATATAAGTCTGAAATTGCCAACCCTTGATGAGCAAGCGTGGTGATTAATGCTACTGTCTTCTCTGTATGAGAGATTGATGGATGGGTGATATGATGAGATTTTCTGCAAATGGACATTTACAAGATTATATCCTATATACTAGTGGATGATGGAATTTGTAAAAAGATTAGATTTTTGCTTAGAACTACCGCAAGATAACGTTGGATAAAATATTGGAGAAAATTTTGGATATACATATTTTGTAGTTGGAGTGAATTGAATTTATTCATTTCTTTTTAATATATATTAAACTGAATGCGGAGGGTAACAATATTAAACAAAGTACAAAAAAAAGATGGATGGGTTTTGTGAGAGATGATACCGGTAGACAGGAGCTGTCTGGAATGTAGTGATGTGGGTGGGTGTAGAGATGTATGGAAGAAGTGAACATACTTGTGCTGATCCCGCGGAAATTAGGATAAAGTCAGGAGGATGATGACTTTAATGCTCTTAAACTGTGCTCAACGAGAAAGATTTCAGGATGGTTTGCCACATTTGGTTAATAAATAAATAATGCTAGACAATCCACATAGCATCATCTAACCCCAAGCTAAGCAGAGCTTGTGTTATGGGTACAATACATTACATAGATAGATACTTTTATTATACATCGCAAATACCCAGAACACGTGGAACAAATATTTGTAGATCGTACAAAGATTTGTCCCAGGGCGGGAATCGAACCCGCAACCTCCTGCGTCGCAGGCGGACCTTCGCCCGCAGCGCCACATCGGTCGTCAAATCTTTAAACTTTATATATAACCACCACATAACTTAAAATAAGACTCTTTATTTGAAGTCCGGCCATAACTGTTACAATAAATAAATAAATAATAATAAATAAATAATGCTGGACAATCCACACAGCATCATCTAGCCCCAAGCTAAGCATGGCTTGTGTTATGGGCACTAGATGACTGATATACTTAATACAATACATTACATATATAGATATTTTTTATTATACATAGCAAACACCCAGAACACCTGGAACAAATCTTTGTAGATCGTACAAACATTTGTCCCAAGGCGGGAATCGCACCCGCAACCTCTTGCGTCGCAGGCAGACCTTCGCCCGCCGCGCCACATAGGTCGTCGACAATCATACTAATACTCAAAGAAAGCCTCGCTGTGAGTGTATTTTTAGAAAATATCGATAATCTGAAACTGGGTTACAATAGACAGGTGGAAATCGCTCCGTTTAAAATATTATTGTTCATTGTCTGTCGGTGCGACTGGCTGACCACATCGAAGTTAAAACTAAAAGGTTAGTTTTGATTGGTTAATATTTAGTACTCTCGTAACATCACGCCTGTATTCCTCTTAAGGTTGGCAGAGGTGTATCTACAGATGGTGAATAGACTTTTGTAATTTTTTTGCGTTCAAAAAGTGCTGTTTGTCTCTTTGAAATGAATTTTATTTTTTTAAGTATCCCAACATTTAGCCGGTTATTTATATTTAAGTTCCATATAGTAGGAGGCGCGCCTATTGACATCAACCGGGCACAAAGCCAAACTCCGATCTGCTACTGACGATTTCCTGATGAAATAACCCAATAAAAATTTGGTCGACCCGGGAATCGAACCCAGGAAAACATGCCTAGCAATAGCTTTAACAGTCACTAGACCAGTAGTTTAGTTCTAGTAGTTTTACATTGTAAACTACTTTGTCAATCAACATTGTTAATTTGTGTTTAACAGGTTTCCTGGACTTAGGCGGCCATACCATTTATAAAGCTGCTTCTCTGTATGAGAAGAGGACTTTGCCCTGCACTGGAACTGCCACAGGCTGGTGTAGATACGTAATATATTATAATAATGAAAATAGGCTTTTGTCATACGGTAATTATCATAGGCAGAGTAACGACGACCTATGTGGCGCGGCGGACGAGGGTTCGCCTGCGACGCAGGAGGTTGCGGGTTCGATTCCAAACAACAAATGTTTGTACGATCTACAAATATTTTTTTCCGGGTGTTCTGGGTATTTGCTATGCATGATCAAAAATATCTATCTATGTAATGTATTGTATTAAGTATATCAGTCGTCTAGAACCCATAACACAAGCTCTGCTTAGCTTGGGGCTAGATGATGATGTGAGGATTGTCCAGCATTATTATTATTATTAACGTTATCTACTTATGTTCAGTCATTCCTAACTTTAACTTGGCAAAAGTATCACGAAGAAAATCCTCAATCAAAAATAAACCCACAATTTTATCTCCTAAAATTGAAACGCTCAATTTTCCAATACGATGACTTTAAAACTATTACTGAAATATATTTATTTAAAGCCAATGTAAGTATTCTTCGAGTAGAACGCGGGAAACTGACTGGAAAATCGGATTTCGACGATTTTCATCAAACATAATCGGATCACTGTGGGCACTCACGGGAATATGAGCTTTAAAATGTAAACAGTAAGTCGCATTTCAGCTTGCGGTTCAGTCTGCGTGTTGGAGATTCGGCTTCGAGCTGTGCGGTAGCGGGAGCGGGATGTATCAGGTTTTTCCTTTGTCTGTTACGTTATATTGTGCTGATAATTATTTTCTGTGTTCTGTGGCCACGATTCACGGGATTTCAATTATTTTGTGTGGTGCAGAACAATGCGATTTTCCGTAACGAGTGACAATACAGAGACTGAATGTTCCACTTTTGAATTTAATTTATAGAACAATATACTGTAAGGTTTTTATTCTGAAGAGAAGCTTACATCGTACTGGCTGGCAGAAAATTTGTTTTGGCTGGATTCGAACAGCCATCAATTTTAGATTTATTTGAAAATAGAACGTTTCTTTAGTGAAGTGTTTCGTAGATTTTTTATACGCGCTAGTGTAAAGACATACTGCCCCACAGCAGGGAAAGGCTTCTTCTCGTATAAAGTAGGCACGAGCATTAATCACCACGCATGATCAATGGGTGGATTTGAGATTTCAGAGTTGCTTACATTAATTATATGTCCAAGTATCCTTACAATATAAATGTTTTCCTTCACCGATGTCAGTGATGTACAAAATAAACTTAGAAAGAAAATATAATTATGAATAGAAAAGTCACATCGGTACTTGCCTGGATGCCTTAACCCAAACCTCGTGCATGAAAGACGAGGCCGTATCCACTGATGGGTTATCTTTATTCCAAGAAGGGTAAGGCAGGGGTGTACTTAAATAACACCCAAATTTTGATACTTATGTTTAAGTCTCATGGGAGTGAGCCTATTGTCGTCAAATGAACTCCGAGCTGCTACTTAGAAAATCCAATTGGAAAAGCCTAATAATACTTTTGTTTGACCTGTGAATCTAACCCCTTACCTACCCTTACGCAGCAGTAGTGCTTGCGACTAACGAGGCAGTTAAAATTTCTAACAAACAAACCATTAATCTACATTTTGTAAAAAACATACACTTTTCAAACAAATTCTAACTCTGACCTAACCCTGAACTAGTTAATATATAACACAATTATATAACTAAAAGTGTCAACAGAATTATGAGTTATATAAAACAGCACTTAATGAAAAAACTCATGCCAATGGCCTTTCCATTATTTCTAGAATTGCGATCAATGTGTACAGTCACGAAATAAATAAAGCTAGAAATGTAAGTACTGTAGTGACTTAAATGATTCTAGAGGTACCGTATAAGCTTTGAAAACTATATTTATTTTCAAAAAATTGCCAGGATTTATTCCTAGTTTAAGCTTCTTATATTACTAGCAGTGCCCCACGGTGTTACTTGTGGTTGGATTCACAATCATCAAACGCGCGAACAGTCAAACGTTGAGTTAAGTTTTCTGAAATTTTCCAAATATCTGCGAAATAGGGATGTTTCCTGGGTACAACTATAATAAGTTTATTTTGTCCGTATGTTGGATTACCAAAAAATATTGGACACGTATTTTTTGCTTATCTACTCAAATCAATAAAAAGTGACGAAGAAATAGCACATCAAACTTGAGGAGAAGGGGTTTGTGAAGTCATGTTTACGTAAAAAGAACAACATGGCGTGATGTCACGTCATCGTTGTCATTTTTCGTTTATGTGACAAAAAAAATACGTGTCCAGTATTTTTGAGAAATCCAACTATCGGACCAAACAGAATTTTTAAGAGCACTACCCTACTGTCGTAATTTTTCTTTCCTTAAAAACCTACTACAAAGTTGAAAATAAATAAACTAACAAGTTGAGCAAATCAAATCAAATCAAAATTCGGTATCGATTTTTGAAGTGACCAAGGGAAACTGGGATTAATTTTTATCTATATAGAATTACATGCCAAACGCGCTATCAGCCAACGGCTGTCTGATCTCTACTAAAAATAAAAGAGTGTTGATCTCATTGATATACCATAAACTTATAAATATCCAAGAAGTTTCGAATGCTCTCAGTACTGTATTTCCTTCGCGTAACTTTTTGTAAGCAAAGGTTTAATCTGAATACTAAAATGCTGCAATTCATGGAGTATTTCTCACTGTTATTGATTAATATTAACAACATTGACTCGACTTGAAAGCACGTTAAGCTGTTCGTCTTGGCATTAATTTCTAGATCTTCGACAGTCGTGATGGATAGTCCGAAAGTGTGACAATCAGTCTTACCAAGATATATCGTGTTGCCCAGTAACTGGGTTGTGGAGGTCAGATGGGCAGTCGCTCCATATAAAACAGCTTCATCCGATAAGACTGGAAGCCAACCCTAACAAAGTTTTTTTCTTTTCTTTTTTTTTTTCTTTTGTTAAAAAAACGTTGCCCCACACTAGGAATTTCTCATGTATCGTGGGTGCGTTTACAAACATTCAACTCACATACACAAACAGCCAGACCCGGAACAAATATCTGTAGGCCATACAAATATTTGTTCAGTGCGGGAATCGAACCCACGACACGCGGTGCAGCAGCCAATCGCTCAGCCACTGCGCCAACCGTGTCGTCAAAGTTTGAAAAGGGCTACGTAGAATGATGGTGATCAACAACGTTGTTAATACCCTGACTGCGTTCTTAAAAACCGTTCTGGGTTGTGATATGTTAATTTTAGGGTTCTCTACCGAAATGGTAAAAATGGATCCTTTATGACGCAACTTCGTCTATTTGTCTGTCTGCACATCTTTGACAGCTGCCTATTTCAGGGTAAAAAATATGCTATCGACTTGAGATTTTGTATAGTTATAAACAATGCTTGTCTACGTACACAGCAAGTGAAAAAAATGGGATCCTGCCGTTTTGCCGAAAAGATTTTGCCAAATTTTCATTACCCAAACAAATTTTAGCAACCTCTTTTTATACCAATGTAATATTTGGAATAATTTTAGTACGCACATTTTCATTTGGTAAAATGTTTACTTGGCAGATTATTACCAAGGACATTGTCATTAAGGCTTTTGGTCTTTAATCAAATGATTTATTACAGCAAACAAAATTAAGACAATAAACGTTTAGTCAAATGATTTGTTTTGACAAAAAATGTAAAGGCAAAAATAAGTTTTTTTTTGGGAATTGTATAATTAAAAATGCAATTTTATTTTAATATAGGTAATCATTTATTAACGCGAGTACAAAATAGCAAAAGCTAGTAGATTTCATATATATATTTAGTAGTAGTAGTAGATTTCATTTTCTGGCAAATAACTTAAAGCCAATAAACATTTTACTTGTTTGTTAAATTTGATGTCATTTGCGTATTTCTTTGTAAGCTTATGTGCTTGAATTTGTCTGAAAGTAGTCAAATTTATGGTTACTAGACATTAGGTTACTTATGGAACTAGTTACCTACAGTAGGTCATAAATTAAAAAAAAAATGGTTAGGTTAGGTTAGGTTATAACTGTGACCACAGCACGACTAGATTATATAGAACCAAATATGGAAAGATTATTTTTAGGAGGCTATCGAGAGAAATAATATAATTATAACAACATTATTATGACCTGATTAGAATTTGTCCCAAGTGGAAAAAACACCCTTGTAATTAAATGTCTTCAAAGTAATTTAATTTGTATAATCTGTGCAACTAACATATAGATGCAAAATTTTTGTCATTGGCTACGCAATCGACTAAACAGAAATGGTAAGTTTAAAATTGACGACACCAAATATTTGGCTTATTTAATTTTGCGTAAAATATGTTATACCAACTGAAATATTTGACTAGATAAAAAATAGTAAAAGTACTAGTTGGTGAACAAGTTATTGTTCAAACGTTCACTTGCCAAACAGGTTTTCGTAACAATTATTTGTAAAGAGATTTTTTGGTAAGTGATAATTTGGCAATTTCTTTTCGGTAAAACAAGGAAGACCCGAAAAAAATGGAAATAATATTGTTAAACCCCATTTTGGGTTATATTGCAATGAGAAGTCATTGCAATATAACCCAAAATGGGGTGTTATAATTTTTGTAAGTTGGGTTGTTGGGGCTGGTTTTACCTGTTCGGAAAAAAGTAAGAAAACTGACAAAATGCACAGATTAGCTCTCTAATGATGCACCAAGACTTGATCACGACAGCAGTTCCAGGAGTCCAGCGTCATATTGTCCATCTGTACAAGTCAAAAGAGGCGAATTCTCCATGTCTTTGGACAGCACAAAGGTCACAAACACATAGTACTAAAATATTGTTTTACAAGCACTTACCAGCTTTTATGCGAATGCCATAAAACTGACACTTTGAACGATAGTCTATCGGCAGCTCATGCCAACAAATATGGCACGAGCACGAATTTACAACTAGCATACCTTTATGTTCCATGAGT
Organism: Phlogophora meticulosa; assembly: GCA_905147745.2. Taxonomy (NCBI): domain Eukaryota; kingdom Metazoa; phylum Arthropoda; class Insecta; order Lepidoptera; family Noctuidae; genus Phlogophora; species Phlogophora meticulosa. The sequence goes on along the minus strand of LR990535.1, from coordinate 1,528,713 downwards.
TACGACTATCTTCGACGATCATACGGTGCAAACTGCGATTTTAGTGACGTATTGATTTGTTGGAAGTTGTAACTTGACTGACGATTATTTGGACGAGAGAACGTTAAGCCTTGTCTGCACTTTGAGCCAATGTATGTACGTCACAGTATACTAAAATTTATTACCAGAACATTGACTTACCGACATTTGCGTAACCTCACTGTAGTAATCTAGATATTCTGTGGTCAATATTGGGCTGACGGAGCATAACAATAATGAGATAGCATGACGTCACGTTTGCATTTTCCTAAAAGTAAGGAAGAGGTGTATTAAAATTACACCCATATTTCGCCATTGCCATCAACTCGGCACAAATCCATACTATGGACTACTACTTAGAAATCCCAAAAAATAAAACCCAGTTCCACTTTGCTCGACCCGAGAATCAAACCCGCGACCTCATGCTCAGCAGTTGCGCTTGCAACCACTAGATCAATGTGACAGTTCTAGAGCGAAAGAGTCAGTAACTTAATTTACGACTATTTGCACAAGGGAACATAAAAATTGCACTGTTCGCGTATTGTTGTACAATTGACGACCGATATGGCGCGGCGGGCGAAGGTCCGCCTGCGACGCAAGAGGTTGCGGGTTCGATTCCCGCCTTGGGACAAATGTTTGCACGATCTGCAAATATTTGTTCCGAGTGTTCTGGGTATTTCCTATGTATAGTAAAATATCTATCTATGTAATGTACTGTATTAAGTATATCAGTCATCTAGTACCCATAACACAAGCTCTGCTTAGCTTGGGGCTAGATGATGCTGTGTGGATTGTCCAGCAATATTTATTTATTTATTTATTAAAATCTTGTTGCAAGAAATAAAGAGATATCATAACATCCCGCCTGTATTCTCTTAAGAGTTAGGCAGTGGTGTACCTATAATAGTACAACAAAATTCTTCCGATTAAATTCGTCCCTTATCATAGGGGGCTTGCTTATTGTCATCAACCGAGCATACCTGCATCCAGACTCCGGCCTTCTACTGAGAAATCCCAGATGGGAAAACCCAAGAAGAAAAGGGCTGGCCTTTTTTTTAGCCAAAGAAACAGCATTGCCATTCAACGAGCAACCTTTAAATTTTTAATTTAATTTAAGCGTTGAAATACTCACTGTCAAAATATACAAGTGTCTACCTATAACGGTTCATGAGATACAGCCCGCTGACGGACAACCGGACAGACGGACAGCGAAAGCCCAGTATTAGGGTTCCGTACCAACGTGACCCTAATACTAAGCTTCCACTGTCCGTTTATCCGTTTGTAGGGTCACGTTGGTACGGAAAACTTAAACAATTCGACGATATAAGAACCTCCTCATTTTTAACAGTTGATTAAAACTGATCATGAGAACTGGCTATAACCGGATCATAGGCTAATGGCAGAACTGTAAAATGCCGCCGCGGTATGTAATTTTGTCCATATCCACGGCAGGGAAATTTCATTTCCAATGAAGAAATAATAGCTTAATAGACGCTAATGCATGGTATAATTCTATATGTCTACGGGAAGTGTCTTTCATTTCTATTGAATTATTTAAAGCAAAATAGGCGCTAGTCCATGGTGTAATTATTTTAATGTAGGTCCATTTGTATCGATTATTTGATTCAGGCTCATATTACGTGACGTTACTAAGGTACCGTAAAACGGGGTGAGTAGAAACGCAGGGGTGAGTAGAAACGCAGGGGTGAGTAGAAACGCAGGGGTGAGTAGAAACGCAGGGGTGAGTAGAAACAAAACTTTGAAGTGCATTTTTGCGTTAGCTTAACATTTTTTGTACAAGGAGTCTTTTTTTTTCAAGGAATTGAAATGATTAATTTCAACACCTTGTCAAATAATAAAAATAATGTTGAATCAATGATTAAATCTCATTCAAAGTTTTGTTTCGATTCAGACCCCGTTTTAATGTAAAGATATAATAATATAAATAACAATATATGTATATAACAATAAAGTTGATGAATTGTTAATTATAGTTACTTTAGCATGCACCTGTGTATGTAAATTTTGTTATCTGGATACTAAATAAATTTATATTTTAATGTCTTATTGATTTTGCACCATTTTTTCGTGCAAAGTCATTTTAATATAAAGTGTCATGCAATTCGACCTTGAGGGAATAGACAAGAATGATAAAGTGGTTTATTTTTCAAGTTTCATTTCAAAGTATGATAGGATCTGTCTTATGTTTCAATCCTTCTAAAAATTAGAAATCATTGTTTAACAAACTCTGGGGTATCTTTTAAAGACACACCTACTGATTTTGGCGTAACTTATGGATGAAAAATTTTGCACGACACTTCGTTAAGGTTTTATGAATCTCGCAGGTACGCAATACAATTTTCGGTAAAGAATATACGAATATACCACGTCTTTTCATGAAATTCTGAAGTATACTTGTGAAATAACTTGAGTGTGGGACGAGATCTAGGTACTTGTACGATAATGATATCGTATTCTAAGCATCTTTGTTCGTGAGGGTGGCGAAAAATGAACAAAACCTACGAAGGTTTTCAGACGATTTCAAAAATAGAACGTATAGGTACGTACCTAAAAGATCTGTTTTTTACACCTTCATGAACACTTTCACTAACTTTGTTGAATTTTGATTTTCAACTCTCGGGCTTGAACTGAGAATTGAAATTTCAAGGTTGCGCTTTTGATCAGATAATAATTTAGGTGTCGCCTGGTCTTAGTTCAGAAAGCCTGAGAACTTTGAGATTGATCGCTCGGTGCCGAACCTTATCTTACATAATCCTTAGCAATTAACTATGGAACTACAAATCAGAAAACAATTGACTATATCGGGTCTTCGACTCTTGATACCGCAGTGCTTAAAGCCTCTTGAAAGAATTTTCCCACCTACATTGCCTTTCGGTTATAAGTTCCTCCCAGACATAGAGAGATCTTAGCACGGTCACGATGGCATACAAAATCTGCGCCCCTGGACTCTCGTGTACAGAAGTACATTGCAACACGTCGCTGCACCTCAAGGTCGACTAGAAGTATACCTGCAAGCAACAGTAGGGCTTCTTACACCATCTCTTATCACTTTTAGTGCTAAGCACCCGGCTCCCGGATCGAAAAAGAGTTTGTTCATGTCCCAGAACTCGCTTCCCAAGTCGTACATGTAAAAAGCTATAGATGAGGTGTGAACATGCCCATCACCCCCTACCATATATATATATATATATATACTATACTATACTATACTACTATACCAGCCTGTTACTGTCCCACTGCAGGGCAAAGGCCTTTTCTCATACAAAGAAGGTACGAGCCATTAATCACCACGCTTGCTCAAGACGGGTTGGCGATTTCAGACTTATAATAATTATAAGTCCAGGTTTCCTCACGATGTTATCCTTCACCGATGTCAGTGATGTCCAAGATAAACTTGAAAGTACATGTGAATTGAAAAAGTCACATTGGTACTTGCCCAGGTTTGAACCCACAACCTCGTGCACAAGAGGCGAGGCCTAAACCACTGGGCCGTCATGACATATACCTACCCTACCATATACCTACGCATGATGTAATTTGCCAAACATTATGACTTACAAGTTAAATCGTATTTTTGAAGTGGCCAGCGAAAGGGTTAGAGCACATGTCGCCCACGTAGTGACGTGTGAAATTTGGCATAGTTTACATAAGTTTATATCCGACCGTTTGAGTAATATTTTACCATGACAAGAAATCCTCTGCGTGTTACTATCAAATAGTAAATAGCATCGGCCCAGACGTTTTGTTTACTTACCTCTATCATTCTCTGAGGGAGAACCTTTGAGCTGTATAAACAATAAGTGGATCAAATGTAGATCACGAGACTTGAATAGATTTACTTGGTATTCTATTAGTAACGCAATACCAAAATATACGGAGTATTTTGGCGGTGCGGAGTATATTTGGCACTGTAAGTAGTATTGACGTTAATATGAAATGATTCATACAGAGATGCATAAACCCACGCCTCTTTCCTATGGGAGTAGGCAGAGTCTATAGATGATCCGATGCTTATATCTCCTCTTCGTTCTTACATCTGGTCATACACGCCCACTGGTAGCGAGTACTACGTATCTGTCATATTCTGGAGTCAAAAATGTCAATTTACCAAATTCCACGTAAATAAAATATTTAAATGTTTCTAGTTTACCCTTTCTAAGGGTAGTTTCGTGTTGAAAAGAATGGGCAAGAAACTCCACACTATTATTTTTAAGTAGTTCTTTTTTTAAATACGTTGTATAAGTTAATCATTAATTATGAAGAAAACTAATATCTTATATGGGCCATTTAAAAGGGTATATCCTAGGTCCTAGGGCGTCTAAGGGCGTCATCCCTTCCTACATATATTTTTAATGTATTTCTTGTTACGCGTTTTTTTTAATGTTTTCTATGTTTAGTATTGTGTCGCTGTGTGCCTGAGCCTGTGCTAAATAAGTGATTTTTCTTTCTTAGTCACTATCATCCGCCATATAAGTTCATTGTAACACGTTCGGAGTTAATTATTTTAGCTTATAACTAAAATCATTTATACATCCAAAAAATGAATACGAGGAGCTCGTGGCAAAATAAAAACAGCCGCACGGGTTGATCGAAGGTTAAGCTACGCTTGCCGAGGTCAGTCTGTGGATGGGTGACCATTCGTAACTTATAGAGATTTCTTCGTGCCTCTGAAAGCTTGTCAAGCCGTTGGTCCCGGCTGTCATTTGTAGATCTTTGACAGTCGTTACGGGTAGTCAGAAGCCCGAAAGTCTGACAACCAGTCTCACCAAGGGGTATCGTGTTGCCCAGTAACTGGGTTGTGGAGGTCAGATAGGCAGTCGCTCCATGTAAAATACTGGTATTCAGCTGCATCCGGTTAGACTGGAAGCCGACCCCAACATAGTTGGGAAAAGGCTAGGCAGATGATGACATCGAAAATACGTAGAAATTAACAAAAGGCGTCGAAAAATTTCACACTGAAGGGTCCAGAACCATGTGTTGAACTCATGGTATCAGTTTGTGTCGATATTCCTTCCACCGTGTATAGTGATGAGTTATTTCAAAATCTCTTTTCACTAAAACATTTTCAAAATCAAATTGAAACCGGTCACCGGCAATTAAATCAAGGCCCCCATCCCCCAAACAGCCAATAAACCTAATACCAACCATTTTTATATGAAATATACCTACGAAAAGAGATCACCAACTCTGGGTCGGATCTTTTCAAATAAAGCGGGTCATTCCGAAACGGCCTTTGCGATCCCCTCTGGTCAAGTGTAGGAACGTACAAACAAACGATACCTATATTTATACATACGTGTACTGGTAGAATTTGAGAGGGTTTCGTCGACGTACCTTTTTCGGTAAAACTCCGGTATTGTTTCGGTAATAACGTGCCTTTTATCTTTTATTTTTTGAAGTTGTTTGGTTGCAAACAGTTGATTTGATTTGATTTGGGTGCTTGATTAGCTGTAGATAAGGTTGAAATTGGGCATAAGTACCATTAGATTATATACGAAACAGGGCACGAAATCCATACTAATATTATAAATGTAACGCCTGCGACGCAAGACGTTGCGGGTTCGATTCCCGCCTTGGGACAAATGTTTGTACGATCTACAAATACTTGTTCCGGGTGTTCTGGGTATGTCCTATGTTTAATAAAAAATATTTATAAATGTAATGTATTGTATTAAGTATATCAGTCATCTAGTACCCATAACACAAGCTCTGCTTAGCTTGGGGCTAGATGATGCTGTGTGTATTGTCCAGCATTATTTATTTATTTATTTTAACTCGGTTTGTATGTTACCTTTTCACGATCAAACAGCTGCTCAGTTCGCGTAGCGTGACCAACTCTATACCTTTTCTACCAAGAATAGACAGCGTTCTTTCTATTCAACTTGACATCTCTTCTACCCGAGCAATGCCCCGTAGACTGTAGAGAATAGAAAAAAATCATCTCTTCAGTTTTAACATTGCAATAGAATAGAATAGAAAGTTTTTATTTCAGACCGGAGTCCATAGGGTTAGTAACAATTTTACCTAAGTTCTAGTGTTAGTAGGTTACAGACATGAAAATATACAATTAAAATTCAGCATGGAGCCGCATCCACCTCCGCAACATCGGAGAGTCCCACCGATCTGCGAATACGCTGAGAATACTGTTGGTGCTGCCGCGAACACGAGATGCAATGCCTACGAAGGTAGAAATCTTTCAACAATCTGTCATGTTGTCTATTCTTCCGTCGACTTAACCCGTTTCTATGGTGTTTACATGGTTTAGATACATAATTATTATTTTTAGCCGCAATGTCGTCTGCATCGGCAATAACCGATGTTCACGCGAAAAGCTAGTTATCTATAAAACAAAATAACACACACGACGTCTCGCCTGTATATATATGACTGTTAAAGATTGACAAATAACAACCAGAACCATTGGCTTGACGTGATTTTCGAAACATGTAAAAATATTTAAGGATGATCACCTATCCATGGAGTAACCCGGGCTTCTAACCGTATAGATCGACTCGTGTGGCTGATCTAACTTAGCAACGAGTAACTCCAGTGTGAACAAAATATTACCTGAACCTCATGGGATTGACTGCGACGAGATTGCTGTGTGTAAAATCGAATTTATATGACCTGTGACCGAGAACCATGAATAATGATTGATCGCAATCTCGATAAGGTATTCCTGGAGATATCCGGCTCTTAATCGAATGCCAATCATGGCACATAACTCGATGATCGAACGATATGTAGTGACAGGTAATACATAGTATTATTAAACTATCACATAAAACTATTGTGACGATCTGACCGATGTGGCGCGGCGGGCGAACGTCCGCCTGCGTTGCTGAAGGTTGCGGGTTCGATTACCGCCCCGGGACAAATGTTTGTACGATCTACAAATATTTGTTCCGGGTGTTCTGGGTATTTGCTATGTATAATAAAAAATATCTATATATGTAATATATTGTATTAAGTATATCAGTCATCTAGTACCCATAACACAAGCTCTGCTTAGCTTGGGGCTAGATGATGCTGTGTGGATTGTCCAGCATTATTTATTTATATTTATTTATTTAAACTATTATACCAAGGGCCCCATGGGTAACTATTATCAGTAAATCGGATCGTTATTCCAGGTTAAGTAAGGCTTGCGGAGGTCCGTCCGTGGATTCATTATTCTAAGACACCACAATCCCTCACGTCAAGCCGTTGGTCCCAGCTGTCTTTCGTAGATCTTTGATAGTCGTAACGGGTACTCAGAAGTCCGAAAATCTGACAACCAGTCTGGACTAGTAGTACCGTGTTGCTCAGTAGCTAGGTGGTGGAGGTCAGATAGGCAGTCGCATCATGTAAATACTGATATTCAGCTGCTGTTGCTTAGACTGGAAGTCGACGTGAACATATTTTGGGAACTCTAATTAATTTAATACTCTTCAAGTGACCTTTTTGGGCTAAAGAATCGGCATTGCCATTCAACTTGGCAATGCTGCCAGCCTTTTGAATACTTTTCCCGTTGACAGCGATGCGGAAGAATTGTTAGATGCTCTATGATTCTTACTTTTTTCTTTTCATGTGCATTATAGTTTTTTTTTTTGTAAAGTTATGTGTTGATCAAGTAAATAAATGCCAATAGGTTGGCTACAAAAGCAAGGAAATACCTTAAATTAAGTATTTGCTTGTCAACGAGAAAATCAGCACCATTGCCTCATTATAACAAATTGACGTCTATCTACAAACTTGAGCAACACTTGTCCAATTACAAAAAGCTTTTATCTCTTACGTAAATCCAATTATAATACTTAGAACCACCACGTATCTACAAACGCAAATAATTGGGCAAGGAGCAACATTCGTGCCGTATGGACCAACCCTCATCAATCAATTGTCAACCCTAAGTACGGGTAGACAGAGTGAAAAATGTTTTGTGTTCAGGTAGACGACTGATTGGTATCGGGAATACGTTAGGCTCAATTATATGGTGGTTGGTTTGGGAGATAAAAATAACGGTCTATTTTTGCAGTGTTCTGCGAGTGTGAAATGCTATGGAGTGTAGTAGCCAAATAATTCTGATACAAACTCGTAGTAAGGTTTAGTTTAGTCGTTGATACTAAGAAAAGATCAGCGTGTGCTTAACCTCTTCCCAACTATGTCGTGATTGGCTTCCAGTCTAACCGGATGCAACGACATTTCAGTACTTAATTTTTTTTCTTAATTATAACATGCCAGCCATACTATTCCTTAACTACTGCAACTCCTGAAAATCCACAGTTTTAACCACCAAAAAACGTCGAGTCACTGACGGCGAGACCCGGAGAAATGATTCAATTTGTTTTAAAAAACTTTTAACATTTTGTATTCTTTAATGTTCTTTAATGTTGGACACAGGAAGGATCCTAATTATTATAACATCTATTGTGTATAACACACCCTGTGTTCACGAAATAAATGAATTTGAATTTGATTTTTTTGAATTTCACAACTAAATTAATCAGGAAAGAACAGCGGAGGATTTGGAAAAATTTCTACTTCCCTCCATATCAACAGGAGACAGAATAGAGCTAGGCCAATAGGCATAAGTTTTAAGATGGAGCGACTGTCTATTCAACCATTACAACCCAGTAACAAGAAATGCCTTGTCCAAACTGTGTCGGTGTCAGCTTTCAGGCTAACCAGATGCAGCTGAATGCCAGTATTGTACATGGACCCATCAACTCAGTTACTGGGCAACACGATACCCCTTGGTAAGACTGGTTGTCAGACTTTCGGGCTTCTGGCTACACGTAATGACTGTCAAAGATCTACAAAAGGCAGCCGGGACCAACGGCTTAGCGTTCCATCCGTGGCACAAAAGAGTCTCGATACTTTACTAACGGTTACTAACGGTCATCCATCCGCAGACTGACCTCGGTAAGTCCAGCACAGATATCAACCACAAACTTGGCACCATTGGTAGTATCCATCAAATCCGGCAGGCTTCAGGGCTCACAGGACATGTTGGATCCTGGTGTCTCATCATTTCTGAAGGAGCACCTCACCAGGCCAGCGGCGTCTTTTAGGTTCTACCTGAACATACTAGGAACATACCCTGAGTTGCCTGATACTCCAATAATATCAAAAGCCATTTCCTCATTGACTTTTAATATTATACAGAACGAGGACGTAGTATTGAGAAAAAAATACATATTCATTTGTTTTTCAAGTGTGACCTCTTCGAGGATGTTTGAGGAACCCTTACCCTAATATTCCCATAAGGAAATAAAAGGCAAACAATGTCTTCTGACAAGAAAAGGTTAAGAACCATGTTAACTGAAAAAAAATGTGATGATAAGAGGTAATATTCAGGAAGTTTTTTTTTTTTTGTTGCCTCACTCTAGGAATTGCTCCTGTATCGTGGGTGCGTTTACAAACATTGAAATTTACATACACAAATAGCCAGACCCGGAACAACTACCTGTAGGCCATACAAATATTTGTTCCGTGCGGGTATCGAACCCACGACACGCGGCGCAGCAGCCGATCGCTCAGCCACTGCGCCAACCGTGCCGTCAAATTAAAGTAAAATTTTGTTCATTAAGTGATTGGTGCTTATGTTTAGGTAAACCTTTTGCGCAAAACTGTGCATTTTTAATTAAGGTCTTCATCAGTGGTTTTTATCGTTCCGTACCCAAAGGGCGTCAACGGTTTTCTATAACTGAACCTCCGCTTTGTAAGTTTTCATGTTGTACAATAAAGAGTATTCTATTTAACGCTGTCCACCCTTATGTCTGTTACCGGTCTGTTTCTTATCAACCATATAAATTGATAAAGTGAGCATTTCTGGTGCCTTTATAACAATAAATAATAAAATTACAAATTGAAGGGGGCCATACCAACAATTTTTGGGCTGTTTTTGCTCTACCTAAACATTCGCTGTGTTTCTAGTTTTGTAAGATATTACGAAACTCTCCATGTGTGACTCCGACTAGCACTTGCCAGTTTTTTTTTAATTTTAGGGTCCGTGCCTAAATGGTAAAAAAGGGACCCTTTAAGTGAGACGTTGTTTGTTACAGCTACTTGTTTCAATATTTACTAATGCGATCAACTTCAGATTTAGATCTGTTATACTCGTAAGTAAAAAAGATATTGTTATTTTCATTATAATACTTTGGTCCCAACTGTCATTTGCAGATCTTTGACCATCGTTACGGGTAGTCAGAAACCCGAAAGTCTGACAACCAATCTTCATTAGTGTTGCAGTTACAGGGTTATGGAGGTCAGATAGACAGTTGCCTCAAGTAAGATACTGTTATTCATCCAGTTAGACTGCAAGCCGACCACAAAACACTTGGGAAAAAACTAGGCAGATGTTAATAGAGGTGCAGAAATATAATAATAATAACCGCGGAACATAGCTAGTCTTATAGAATAATCAAACAGCTAAAATCAGAAAATAAACAGCCAGTTAGCATAATAACGTTTTCAATAGAGCTTATTGTATTGAAATAACAAAGCCATTGGACATTATCTTCGCTCGTCTGCGGCACGTCGATACAGATCGCATTGTTGCACTCGTGACGTAACGGAGATGGTCGTAATTGTTTCAATCTTAACTTAGTCAAAAGACGACTTTGTTATTTCATAACATCACGCCTCTATCACCGAATGGTAAGGACAGGTGTACCGTAAAACTAGGAGAATAGTCACAACATTATCAAGAGGATTTTATTATTATTATTAATTTATCTCAATCAACTTTAGATCATAAGTACAATTAAAGTGAATTTGAAATTATAAAACCACGTCAAAGTCTTACTCGTCGTAATCACGTTAGTCAAACTTGGTGGTGTGGTAGCAAGCTTCTGCTGATATGACAGAAATGAATATGACAGAAAAAGATAGAAATAGTCTATACTCATTTTGGCTTATGAACAAGGGAATTGATACCATTTTTTAATAAGGATTGAAACTAATCCACTCCCAATTAAAAGTCTGTTGAAACAATTATCAGTTGTGTAACTCGATCTGCAACAGCAACACAATTTAAAATAATAGGAATGACGTAGTATCAATATTCTATATCTAACTAGCTGACCCAGCAAACGTTGTTTTGCCATATACAAATTGGTGGGTTGAGCACCCTTAACATTTAGCGGGATGAAAAATAGATGTTGTCCGATTCGCAGACCTAACCGATATGCACACAAAATTTCACGAAAATTTGTCATTTCGGAGGATTTCAGACATTACACGAAACGTAATGTTTCCGGCGTTATTAGCTCGACCGCAACAATCGTTGTTTTTAAATCTTGTACGAAACCCTTCATGTGCGAGTACAACTCGCACTTGGCTGGTTTTTTTGCTACTTTACGTGGATATATTAACATGATGTTTTTTTTTTCAGGAAAAGGATCTGCATATTATAGCAACACCTCAAACCGAAGGTAAGCAAATATGGCTTTTGCTGTTTCTGAATAAACGGAAAAAAAATGTCAGATAGGCCTTTCTGCCTCATGATGGCAAAAAAATAAGTAGGAATACTGCTGCATAACCCATAGAGTAACACAGGCGTGATGATGTGTAAGTTTAGTTTCTATAGAGCGAAGCCTCGAGCAGAAATTACATAACACTCACTGCTCGTAACGTGTCCATACAACCATACAATCATCAACTGCCTAGCCTTATTCCCAACTATGTTGGGGTCGGCTTCCAGTCTCACCGGATGCAGCTGAATACCAGTATTTTTAGAGCGACTGCCTATCTGACCTCCACAACCCAGTTACTGGGCAAAACGATACCCCTTGGTACGACTGGTTGTAAGACTTTCGGGTGTCTGACTACCCGTAACGACCGTCAAAGATCTACAAATGACAGCCGAGACCAACGGCTTAATGTGCTTTCCGAGGCACAGAGGAGATATAATGGTCACATATCACAAATATAACCATACAATAATAATAATAATCAACGGCCAATGGTATAATAGCCAAGAGCCTCGAGCAACACCTAAGGAGGCTCTCGTTAGGCAGCTGGATCAAGGGCTTGATACAGAAAGTGGTACTCCTGGACACGGCGCGTATCGTCAGGAGATTCCTTTCTCAAGAGCCCTGGCCACCTGTAGCTTGGACCCTGTTCCCAATACCAGTGGGCAACTATTTTTTATATTTTTAAATGGTTTTTTTTTGTTTTGAAATATTTAAAAATGTAATTAATATGTAGATAAAGAAATAAAGGAGATAATAATCACATTTACTAATAGCCTACTTCGTATGCCGTGGGTAACACGAAACGTGCAACCTCAACATGGTCGAAGCAATTCACCAAGGGTTTCCCATTTCCCCTTCTTTTGGCCACCCTTAACTGACAATAGGAGTAGGGTAGAGGAACGTGCTTTCTTTACCGCGCCTTAGTAGTAGTTAAAATTCTAAGTAGATGACGTGGCTTTATGAAACCAAAGAGGGTGTATCACGTTTGCCGTTCGGAGTTTTTGTCAGAAGATCTGTTGGTTGAAAGAAAGAGGTCCCATAAAATAGAAAAAAAACTTGAGAGGTGTCAAGGGACACCCGGATGGAACGAAGTACCTTTTGTTATTATTTTGTATTATTTATTATGTACAAAAAACCTGTATACACTCAACAAAAAAACTTATACGGTATATTTTGATAAGCACCCCGACAAATACATATCCCCCCATTTAATAAATAAATTTAAATGAATAGTCTTTAAAATAACTATTAAACTAAAGAGATTGTACGTAACAAATATGGCACAAGAGGACTCGTGGTGTAGTACAGTTTTGACTCAATACATGGCGCTGTACAAATACGTCACGTTTCTGAATCGCGGTGTTAAGATTCTCCGCCGATGAATCACCGTCTCGCCGTACTGTACAGTAAAATGTGTAATATAGCAAAAAGTGTCGTGACAACTTTTCGTAAGAATTTTTTCCGTCTAGCCCCCTTTCACAACGCGCGATAAGGAACTTCGTTCCAAAAGAACGTGTTAATTTAGCACCGACTTAAATAATAAACACACAAGACTTAATAGCGAAAAAGACAAAATTGGTAGCCGTCACGGGAAGCCCGTCAGATGTGGAACATCGAAATTGATGGACAATTAAATAATATTTAACTTTTTTTTTAATGTTTTCAACAAAAGTTACGATAAGTGGGTATTTCAAAAAGCTTCTGCCAAACTTCAGGACAGTTTGTAAATAAATACAATGAATAAACATGGAGTTTAATTATAAAGAAAAATGTTAGTAGCAGTAGTCCGTCGGACGTTCGGTCGGTCGGTAGATCGGTCGGTTTGTCGGTCGGCAGTTCATACAGAGAAACAACGGACACTCCGTTGCTAACAACGGAGTCGAGAGCGGTGGCGTACAGAGGGCGTGACGAAACGATCGCCGTGACAGCACGAGGTGCACTTAAAGATGTTTCACAATAAAAATTGCGATGCCCAGTATGGCTTCGTCTCTCATTCATGAGATTTTTGCTTCAAATCGAGGCAAGTACCAATGTGACATTTTCCATTCAGATGTACTTTTTTAGTTTATCTTGAACATCACTGACATTGGTGAAGGATAACATCGTGAGGAAACATGGACTTACGGTTCATAATCATTTATTTCTCTAAGATTTACATAATCACTTATCGAGAAAACAATGTTTTATTACTTAAAATTAATTATAAAAGTCCAGGGCGCACGTTGCACAGATATTAATTTGCAACTTCGAATAAATCTGGGTAACTGGGTGACTTATAATCTTTATAACACTGAAATCGCCAAGCCCGCCTTGTGCAAGCATGGTAAATAATGCTCGTGAAGTAGTGGAACAGTAACAGGCTGGTATTATTATTAAAATGTGCTTCTCGAAAGCTCTCAACAAGTCCAGTTCATCATAATAAGCAGATGCTAAAATAGAACAGAATATTCTTTATTGTACACCATGGAAACTTACAAATAATGAGTTCTAAATGATGTGATGTGTGATATGATATGTTGCTAGTTTCCAAATGAAGCTGAGGTTGTGAAAGGAAAATATAATGGCGACGAATTTGTGATGTGGTAACAAATTTGACGTATGGACAAGACATTTTCTGATAAGCAGATTGCACACTATTTCTGACTAAAGATAAGAACCATGACAAATAGGTCTATAGTTTTGAAACACCAGCACATCCAGATATACTTTCAGTCGAAACTGTGGAACAGCTTAACTAATCACATTATCCATACCACACCATTTCCCTTTCAAAGATAATTACTCATATTTTAACAGCTTCTTAATAAGCGCAGTAATACTCTTTTAACACAGCAATAATCCGTTTTCACAGAAGATTGTATTTTAGTCCACGCTCTATTTCCCAATAAACCGAAATGGTTCCGTTTAGTAATAAATATTTGTTCGCTCACAACAATTTATCACACGATAAATCTTTCACGAAAGTCCTATCATTGTATTTGGCAACTCCTATCGCCGTCTGGCTAACGCGTTAACTTATATAATAATCAACTGGTATTTACGAAAACGTACTCTTTATGTTATTGCTTAAGAAATTTTCCATGTTTTTTTTTGTAGTCTTACTCGGAAACATACTCTATTTGTTAGAGAACAACGTTGAAATTTGTGAAACAAGTGAAAGCAGCTTAGGGCTGGACAGTCGTAATATTTGGTGAATTTGTCTCATTTTTGGATAACTTTGTAAGTGTGTATAAAGTGGTAGAATGCTTTCAGAATTTATTAGCGTGATCTACAATGTAGCTAAGGTTTCTTTGGTTTAAGGAGACCTGTGAATATAGTATATTACATACAATACATTCGTAAACTTTTTTTTTTTCCCATGTGGGTAAGCAGACACTACAGAACGCCAACTGCTACGATCCCTCCACATTCCTTTTGCTTCATTTCACACATCTAGTAATACACGCACGCTGGTTGAGAGTACTACGCACCTGACCTTTCTAAAGACCACCAACAAGGGCAGTGTATCTTCTTCTAGAACGTCCTTTCTGGCGTTTCCACTCAGATCTACCTTGTTCATTCATCCTTTAAACATACTTTTTTAAATTGTTGTCACTATATTTTCTTTTAAATCACAACGTTGTTCTATTACGTAATTCCTCAATTTATAATTCATAATTGATATTAGTATCATCATCATCATCCTCTTGTCCTTATCCCAAATTAATTTGGGGTCGGCGCAGCATGTCTTCTTCTTCCATACATATCAACAACAGCCATATCAACTTTCACACAATCCATCCATCGTTTCCTGGGTCTCCCTCTACTCTTGTAACCCTCTACATTCATACTCAAAACTTTCCTCACAAATTTCCATACAACTTCTCTGTCACAGGCGCCACTTTCAGACTTCCTCTTATATACTCATTTCTTATTCTATCCATTCGCGTAACACCAAACATCCCCCTTAGCATTCTCATCTCAGCTGCATGCAACTGCCTTTCATTCATTCCTTTTGTGGCCCAACATTCTGATCCATACAAGACAGCAGGTCTGTAGTATGTTTGCAGGAAATCAAAATCTGCTGCTGTCAGTTACCAACACAATCATACCTACTATTGACAGTTGAAGGATGAATGAGCGACAATACAGAAATAATATTAGTAGCAGTGAGTTCTTAGCAACACGAAACATAGTAATGTTAAAACTATCATAACATAAAAATCGTGGTATACACGAAGGTCAAAATAATATTTTATTAATTTAAACACAGAACCGCTAAAAAAACATACGCCCGACCGACTTCCTCGAATCTGACACTAACTCAAACATACACCAAGATTACTGGGTTTACATTTCAATAACCAATAACTGTGCTAAATATATCTTTGCATATTTACAGTTACGATTCAAACCATTAATATTCTATAGGAATACGGCCAATTAGTAGGCAGACTTCCTTCATACCAAGACGGTATTAATCTTGAGGAATTTATAGAAACTCAAACTCGAGACTTTGATATCATCGTAATTGGGGAAACGATCCTAAACTTTCAATATAATGGAGTCTTTGACCCAAATCTTACAAGCATAGAAGATGCCTTCTATCAAGATTTGCATGTTGTGATCAGTTGTACAAATTGGTTTAGTAATTGGGGTGTCTCATTCATCAGTATATCTTTAGTGTCTCCTATCTATCTGCCCATAACCAATTCTATTTCTATTCTATCAAGAATAGACAATATATTTTCTTTCCAACTGGATATCTCTTCTACCCGAGCTTAAAACTATATTCTCTTTAGATTTAACATCGCCATCGCTTAGGACAGTAGAAATCTTTCAAAAAATATGTCATGTTGTCTATTCTTTGTGGTCATGCTACGCGTGCTGGGGCAAGTACGAATATGACTGTTTCAATTCATTTTTTGACACGGTTGGCGCAGCGGTTGAGCCATCGGCTGCTGCGCCGCGTGTTGTGGATTCGATCCGCGACACGTAACATATTTGTATGACCTACAGGTAGTGGTTCCGGGTCTGGCTGTTTGTGTATGTGAGTTTAAATGTTTGTAAACGCACCCACGATACAGGAGAAATTCCTAGTGTGGGGCAACGTTTAAAAAAAAAAAAATACACTTTTAAAGTTTTTCATACACATCATTGATAATATCGGCGAGGGAAAACATAAATGCTTATGCCTTCTCTGTAGACGAAGATGCCTTTACCCTGCAGTGGCTACGAACTCTGCTTATTATACGGACTTTGAGCTCGTAACTTTAACCAAGGAATTCAATTTGATTGAGAGAACTTTGAATGGGATTTTTATTCTGATCAGCAGATTTTTCTTCTTTTGGATATGACTTTTGTAGGTTCTTAGTAAAAGTTGTATGTATTCATGATCATTTATAATAATGAATGATTAATAGTATGATTGATTAATGAAATGATTAATAGTAGCACATGTAATATTTTGGACAGAAATATGTTTTCGAATCTTAACTCATCCTCCCATGTTTTTAGTTTCTTGTACATTATAACGGAAGTAAATCTTCTGCTCAAAATAATATATAACAAAGATTCTAAAACTGTGCTGGGTAATTTTAACATCATAATATTTACGATGCAACAGACCGCTGTTTATTTCAACACTTGTTCTAAAACATTTTATAAATCTTGAACTATATTCTTTTGTACCTACTTTTGTAAACTAGTTTTCATTCTTAGTAGGTACATCGTCTTTACATTTAAATTATCTGATGAATGTATACAAAATATTGTAAAAAATCAAAATAGTTTTAAAAAGAGTAAGTGTGGACTTTCTTGCCCATTCTTCTCCATATGAAACAACCTTTAGGAAGGGGATAATCGAATGATTTTAGTATTTTATTTTAATTCGAAATTTGAAGTGTAAAATTCACTTTTAATGCGCAAATTTGAAATAAATGATAAGATGTTGACTTTAACTTTTGTTTGAATGGTACGTTTTAAAAGCAGTTCAGTCGTAGATTAAGAATGAAATCAACTGGGGCCGTATTTCTGACTTGTCAAAGCTATAGCAGTTTCAGTGTGAGAGAGAGATACGAGTGTGTTCTTTTTCAAAATGTTCTATATTTGCTGTCATCGCAATACTCCATCACGTCCTTCCTAACGTTGCTATATCATCGGCAGAAAGTGACAAAAATCATATTTATCTAAATATGTATTATGAGACAGTTTACTGCCTTGCTGTTAATTCCTACTTAACATTATAACATCACGCAGGGTTTCCCCGACAGACCAGGCAGAAGTGTATCTATAGTACCTTCATCGAATTTAGTCAGTCATGTTGAAGGTCTATGTATTAGGGGGTGAGCTTACTGCCACCAACCGGACACAAATCCAAACTACGGATTGCCACTAAGAAAACCCTGATGTAAAATCCCAATATCATTATGCGCGACCTGAGCATCCAACCCCAGTCCTTGGTTAGCAATAGCGTTTGCAACCACTAGACCAACGACGCATTCCTTTTACTTTTTTTACTCCCATAACAATAAACATTCCAAGATTCTACAATATTTTCCAACAACCGTAATAGTTTTACCGGTAAAAATAACAACGAATCCATACGCACTGATATAAATAGTTTTGTTTGTATAGAATTACTCGATACATTTCCTTTGCCCGATTGGTTGGAAAAGAATATCTAAGAAGGCACTTTGTAACCTTCAACGTACAATAAATCTAGCTCATTTCCAATACAAATGGTGTCTATTTTCTGGATTAGGGCTTTAAAAAAGAATTGGATTTTAGAAAAGACTTTCTCATCTCATGGTCTCGTCAAGGTTGGGTGCTTCGCCTGACGTGTTGCGGACTACTGGGCTGGCGCTATCTTTCTCTGCGGGTGAATTCTTCTTGAAAATCTCCCACCTGCATACGAGTTGCCATGGCTGACCTCATCATCATCCTCAGGCTATACTAGTCCACTGCTGGATATAGCCCTCTCCTAATGAGCGCCATAGCGCCCTGTCTTCAGCTTGCCGCATCCAGCATCTGCCTGCAGTCTTTTGCAGATCGTCATCCCACCTGGTCAGAGGGCGTCCTACACTACGTTTGCCGAGTCGTGGTCTCCACTCAAGAACACGTTTACCCCAGCGGTTGTCGGTTCTTCGCGAGATATGGCCAGCCCACTGCCATTTCAACTTGCTAATTCTTTGAGCTATGTCGGTGACTTTGGTTCTCTGTCGGATGTATTCCTTTCGAATCCTATCCTTCAGAGAAACTCCGAGCATAGCTCTCTCCATGGCTGACCTGGAAGTCTTTAATTAGATTCCAGACACAGGTTGGTCGCAGCAAGAAAATACCTGTTTAGATAGAGACTTATAGATGACTCTGCCCAAATGTGGTGTTGCCCCACAAACGATAAACGGGACACTTGTTGTCGTGCCCTACTTGTCCTGTTGCTTTGCTGCTTACAAAGTTCCACAAACTTTTAGAGAGCACAGTATATTATATTAACGTTTATCACTAATAAATTATAGTATAATAGGAAAACAGTCCTGTTCATTTCAAGTGGGGGGGAAAAACTGGGGGTCAAAAAAAATCCACTATGACGGCTTCTGAGATTATTTGTCATTTTTCTTTTGTTCTGTAAACTTAATAAACCTCCTTACCACCCCACGATATGACATGAGATTTCTTGATAGAACACCTCAATGACAACGCACGTCTATTCCCATTCGTCAAGTTATCAATCTTATGCTTCTCCTGTTCATTCATTTTGTTCTACTTTCATACGTTCATCCATGACCGATTTTTTTCTACTATTTTGCCACATGTCAGAACAATCTGGGAGCATTCATTTACACCCGTATTGGCCTTCACATGCACAGCCCACTTTATTTCGATGTATATTTATGTTTAGATACAGGTAAGTACACACACTGACGTTTAGAGTGCTCCGGCACGTGCCTACTTCGTAAATCTGTTTAATATTATATAGAGGAAAGCTTTGATTGCGGATATGTTTGTGAATAAAAAACATGTAAGGAGTTTTTGAGTTTATCCATTGATAAACTCAAAAACTCCTGAACCGATTTTAAAAGCTCTTTCACATATAGAATAATGCTGGAGAATCCACACAGCATCATCTAGCCCGAAGCTAAGCAGAGCTTGTGTTATGGATACTAGATGACTGATATGCTTAATATAATACATTACGTAGATAGATTTTTTTTATTATACATAGCAAATACCCAGAACACCCAGAATAAATCTTTGTAGATCGTACTAACATTTGTCCCAAGGCGGGAATCGACCCCGCAACCTCCTGTGTCGCAGGCGGACCTTTGCCCGCTGCGCCACATAGTCGTCATGAAAGCCACACCATCAGCAAATAGCTACGGCTATATTCTATTTTCAAAACTACGCTTTCAAGGAGGATGAGGAGAGGTCAAAGTTCGATGGGAAAAGAATAAATTGGTCGAAGTTAAAGTTAGAAATAAAGGTAAATGATATAAGTTCGTAGACGGCAACTGCTAGCAAGATTGTTGTAATGATAGTTCGTGGGAAAAAATTCCATGACTAACGATTGGTAAACGGTTTGGTGATAACAACTCATCCTGTTCCCGTAATTGGGGTTCCATAGCCAAATTGCAAAAACGCAACCCTTATCATCTGGGCCTGTCCAACAGTCCGTCTTTCCATTAGATCGTCTATTCGACCTGATGTTACGCAGCCCTTTTACTCGGACACTTTTAGTAAAATTTTGAAATATATAATCAAATGATAATGCTGGGAGAAAGATATAAAAACAAATTTAGTAATCAATAAAAAAATAGCATAGAAAGAAAGAAAAATAGAAAAAAATACCACAGAAGACAAACCTGATCATGTAAATAAAATCTTAGTCCTAGTAATTTCTAATGAAAGTGTTAGTAGATATGTCACTTAATAATAGGTCTTTACCTATGAAATTGCCGTTTTGTATGAAAAAATTTAAATGAATTTTTTTCATGTATTTTTTATTTGTATTAATCGAAGTAATCACCCATGCAATCAATGCATCTTTGCCAACGCAGTGGCAGTTTATTGATGCCCTTCTTAAAGAAATCAGCTGGACGGGAGGCAACAAATTCTTCAAAGGCATTTTGTACTGCCTCTCGGGTATTGAATTTTTTTCCCGCCAAGAAGTTATCCAAATTCTGGAAAAAGTAGTAGTCTGTAGGCGCAAGGTCTGGTGAGTAGGGCGGATGACGGAGAGCTTCCAACCCCAGTTCTTGCAACTTGGAGACCGTCTGCTGTGCAGTATGAGGTCGTGCGTTGTCGTGCAGGAGCAGCGGAGACGAGCGATTGACCAATGCTGGTTGGAGATGTGCCAGCTTCTCCATCATTGTGTTCAATTCTTCACAGTACACATCTGCAGTAATGCTCACCCCGTTTGGTAAGAAGCTGTGTTGAATCACACCGGCGCTAGACCACCAAACAGTGACCATCACTTTTCTTGGGGTAAGTTTTCGTTTAGGGCATTGTTTAGGTGCTGAACCAGGATCCAACCAACTTGCTGAGCGCTTGCGGTTATCAAACAGAATCCATTTTTCATCGCAGGTAACAATGCGGTTCAAAATTCCTTCATTTGTGTGTCTGTTGAGCAGTGCAAGGCACGTCTCGACGCGTACTTCGCGCTGGCGATCATTGAGTTCGTGGGGCACCCATTTGTCAAGCTTTTTTACCTTGCCAATTTGACGCAAATGGACCAATATTGTTTTGACGCTAACGTCGAAAGCTGCTGCTAATTCAGCCGTAGATTGTGTATCATCAGCTTCCACAATCGCCTTTAATTCGTCATTGTCGACCAAAGTCTTCGGACGACCGCGAGGTTCATTTTACAGGTCGAAATTTCCAGAACGGAAGCGAGCAAACCAGGTACACAGGTAGTGCGTTGGTTTGTAGTGTTAGCTCCGTAAACATCGTTGATGTTGCGTGCCGCTTGTGCCGCGTTGCTGCCACGACGGTACTCATATTCCATAATTACTCGAATTTTTAACGTATCCATGATGACGAAAATGATTTAAATGCGATGAAAATGTAACACTAATCAATAAACAAATGACTACTTTTGGAAAAAAAAAACCATGTTTTTAAAATAAAATTAATTTGAAATTAGAATTCTTAGCCAAACAAAAAATATTTTGATTTGAAATGGCCAGTACTGCAGAACGGCAATTTCATAGGTAAAGACCTAATATTATGTTAGGAAAGACAAAATACATTGCCTAAAGTTGAACGTTTTGAATGTGTCAAGAGAGATTCTGATTTAGATACTTATCGGCTTAAACCTATTGGTAATTTTATTATTTATTCATTCGGTAACCTCTCAGCATTCAAACTTCATCATCATACCCTTGCCACCTAACCTTGCCCTTATCCCAATTTATTTCTGGCCAGCGCAGCATATCTTCTTTCATGCATATCTATTCGTCCACCGTCATCTCAATCGTCACCTCCTTCCTAGACAAATCGTCTTTCACACAATCCATCCATCGGACGTCTATTATTAGTTGCCCTCATCTTTTATAGAACAACTTTATGTATATGTACCATAAAATTCTTACTTACTATCTTTTATAACATTCGTACCGAGATCGAGAAGTCTGGCACAATTTTATGGGTGATTCAGATTACTATGAAGAACCGTTTCTTAGTACTCGCTTGTTTAACGTTCTTTCAGTAAAGTTTCACAATCATGATTTCATCTTTTTTTCTTTTCTTTTTTTCTTTTTCAAAAAAAAAAACATTGCCCCACACTAGGAATTTCTCCTGTATCGTGGGTGCGTTTATAAACATTTAAACTCACATACACAAACAGCCAGACCCGAAACAACTACCTGTAGGTCATACAAATATTTGTTCCGTGTGGGGATCGAACCCACAACACGCGGCGCAGTAGCCGATGGCTCAACCACCGCGCCAACCGTGTCGTCAACGTTTATGTTGAACTGATGTTCACTTTGCAAACTTACGTACCTACTTCTCTTATGCTTATGAATGAGCAGAGGTATCGTCTTCTATACAGGGTGACTTAATTCATTAGTAATCATTCAGTCGGTTAAAGTGCTCATGAATAAATAATATAAGTGCTTCTACGGTTTCAGCTCTGAAATATAAAAAAAAACAGTTGTTCAATACATTAATGTTAGCATAAGTCGTTAAAATGTAAATATATGTGGTGAAATGTTGATGAGGTGATGGGTAAATAAAAACAGCCACACGGGTCGATCGAAGGTTAAGCCACGCTTCCAGAGGTCAGTCTATGGATGGGTGACCGTTCGTTATATATCGAGACTCCTCCGCGCCTCGGAAAGCACGTTAAGCCATTGGACCCGGCTGTCATTTGTAGATCTTCGACAGAGGTTACAGGTAGTTAAAGCCCAAAAATTTGACAACCAGTCTTACCAAGAGGTATGGTGTTGGCCAGTAACTGTGTTGGGGAGGTCAGATAGGCAATCGCTACTTGTAAAATACTGGTTTTAAGCTTCATCAAGTTAGGGTCAGCTTCCAGTCCAACTAGACGCAGGTGAATACACTGAATAGCAGATGATGAAATCGATATAAATTAAGAACAGCTGATTTATTTTTCGCGTTGGTCACTTACTGAAATGTGTACTTTCATCCACGGAAAGATTGCCATATAATAACTGTCTCTGTCCTTAACTTAGTACCAGAATCTAACCTTTCACCCCATATCTACATGGTTAACCAAAACATTTACCGCGATAATATCCTCGTACTCAACCCGAGCCACAAGCTGAGTGCTCGACACGATTGAGCGTTCTTACACCACATAAATCTCAAGAAAATGTTAATGATGTAATTTATAAACACGTTTGATAAGCTTTGAAATCCGGACATTTATTTCCAAGTCTATTTACTTAAGTCCTTCTGTGTATCCAAGGGATATCTTGGCTGGCTGCCAGGATACGTTTCGCTAAAGGGGCCGGTGAGTTGGACTATTAACTTCATTAGTAATATTGTTCGTTTCGACGAAACTATAGATCACCTCATAGCACGGATTCT
Organism: Phlogophora meticulosa; assembly: GCA_905147745.2. Taxonomy (NCBI): domain Eukaryota; kingdom Metazoa; phylum Arthropoda; class Insecta; order Lepidoptera; family Noctuidae; genus Phlogophora; species Phlogophora meticulosa. The sequence continues at coordinate 1,505,185 of LR990535.1, read as the reverse complement.
GTGTAAAGTTGAGTAATGCGTAAGAACAGTTACTTATTATGTGTTAGATGATAATTTTCTTCTTTTTCTGACCTTTTTTGCCATTTCTAATTGGAGTTAGTTCTCCTAATTTATTTATTTATTTATACTTTATTGCATTCCACAATGTAGGCTTAGGTGGTAGATCGTTCTCTTCTCCAGAGATATCGTTTCTGTAATACCAATAACTGTAAATTAGATCAGGTCTCTCATGTCTTAAGAGCTCTTCCTTCAACTCAACTCTTGTGCACGTGGCTGTGGGTTCAGACCAGGGCAAGTACCAATGTGAGTTTTTCAATTCATATGTAGTTTCTAAGTTTATCTTGGACATCACTGACATCGGTGAAGGAAAAACATCGTGAGGAAACCTGGACTTATATAATTAATATAAGTCTGAAATCGCCAACCCGTCTTGAGCAAGCGTGGTGATAAATGCTCGTGCCTTCTCTGTATGAGAAGAGGCCTTTGCCCTGCAGTGGGACAGTAATAGGCTGGTACTACTTCAACTCAACTTCAGGTCCAGTTAGAAATCACCATCAGACACTAGATTTCTGGCAGTTTTGCTGAACTGGACCCATTTGGCGCAGCCGTAACAATCTGCATGCTGTGTCATGCAGGTGACAAATAATACAGAATCTTGAATCTTATACATATCTACTTTTAAGGTAAATCAATTTGTTATTTTTCTCATTTTACTCAGTTATGGATTCAGTGAAAATACTTTATTAAAGTCGCTTTGAAAGGATTGTCGGTCCTATTGCTATTGTTTAGGTTTGAAGTTAACACTTTAAAATTGAAATGCAAACTCAAATATATTTTTTTTCTTATTATTTGTAATATTAATTGACTTTCTCCACTATAATTTGTATGTCAGTCATGACAAAACATAGCAATAACCTTTAATATTTATAAGATCCTTAATGTTGTAACCCATGTTTAACAAGTAAATGATTCTGATTTTATTTACTGCATTCATAATACATATGTACTCGTATATGGCATAATAAAAATCGTAACAACTGAAAATTAAATTCATGATAGATGTTCATTTTAATAGCACTTTGATTATTCTACCCCTTTCAAAACGAAATTAATCCCATACAACAATACACATTTGTGAACGGGAAAAAATATTATCATCATCTGTCTAGCCTTTTCCCAACTATGTTGGGGTCGGCTTCCAGTCTAACCGGATGCAACTAAATACCAATATTTACATGGAACGACTGCCAATCTGACCTCCACAACCCAGTTACTGGGCAGCACGATAAATAAAATAGTTAAATATTAGGTCTTTACCTATGAAATTGCCGTTCTGCAGTACTGGCCATTTCAAATCAAAATATTTTTTGTTTGGCTAAGAATTCTAATTTCAAATTAATTTTATTTTAAAAACATGGATTTTTTTTTCCAAAAGTAGTCATTTGTTTATTGATTAGTGTTACATTTTCATCGCATTTAAATCTTTTTCGTCATCATGGATACGTTAAAAATTCGAGTAATTATGGAATATGAGTACCGTCGTGGCAGCAACGCGGCACAAGCGGCACGCAACATCAACGACGTTTACGGAGCTAACACTACAAACCAACGCACTACCTGTTATTGGTTTGCTCGCTTCCGTTCTGGAAATTTCGACCTGAAAAATGAACCTCGCGGTCGTCCGAAGACTTTGGTCGACAATGACGAATTAAAGGCGATTGTGGAAGCTGATGATACACAATCTACGGCTGAATTAGCAGCAGCTTTCGACGTTAGCGTCAAAACAATATTGGTCCATTTGCGTCAAATTGGCAAGGTAAAAAAGCTTGACAAATGGGTGCCCCACGAACTCAATGATCGCCAGCGCGAAGTACGCGTCGAGACGTGCCTTGCACTGCTCAACAGACACACAAATGAAGGAATTTTGAACCGCATTGTTACCTGCGATGAAAAATGGATTCTGTTTGATAACCGCAAGCGCTCAGCAAGTTGGTTGGATCCTGGTTCAGCACCTAAACAATGCCCTAAACGAAAACTTACCCCAAGAAAAGTGATGGTCACTGTTTGGTGGTCTAGCGCCGGTGTGATTCAACACAGCTTCTTACCAAACGGGGTGAGCATTACTGCAGATGTGTACTGTGAAGAATTGAACACAATGATGGAGAAGCTGGCACATCTCCAACCACCATTGGTCAATCGCTCGTCTCCGCTGCTCCTGCACGACAACGCACGGCCTCATACTGCACAGCAGACGGTCTCCAAGTTGCAAGAACTGGGGTTGGAAGCTCTCCGTCATCCGCCCTACTCACCAGACCTTGCGCCTACAGACTACTACTTTTTCCAGAATTTGGATAACTTCTTGGCGGGAAAAAAATTCAATACCCGAGAGGCAGTACAAAATGCCTTTGAAATATTTGTTGCCTCCCGTCCAGCTGATTTCTTTAAGAAGGGCATCAATAAACTGCCACTGCTTTGGCAAAGATGCATTGATTGCATGGGTGATTACTTCGATTAATACAAATAAAAAATACATGAAAAAAATTCATTTAAATTTTTTCATACAAAACGGCAATTTCATAGGTAAAGACCTATTATATTTGTGGGAGGGAGCTATGAGTCGGGATGATTATTGAACATTGTCTGCTTATTACTTAACGGAAACGTCAAGTAGTGAACCTACAGAAGTGAAGGCGATACATGAAGTGGCAACACTGAATCAACGGTTGCCATGGGTGACATGGCTGTTTGACTTTTGAAGTGATGGAAGGAAAATGTTGGAACATAGGATTAGACGTCTTTTGGATGGAGACGCGGGTGCGAGACTTTATTCTGCCAACCTGTATCGAACTTACCACGTTTACCATATTGTTATCCGATTCCACCTACCTAAACGAGTGATATTGCTAAATATGTTAACCTTAGCGGGTTATTGAGCATTGTGACTATCATTTCGGTTATTCGCCATGTCTGATCATCCTGACGACGAGGTGTTTCCATGTGCTTCCGACAAATATATTAAATCATATTACATATTTTATTCACTTCCAAGAATAAGAATCATTCGGAAATCATTGGAAGTAGACACAACATAAACAAAAGAATGATGAATATCGTATGTGTCCTTCATGATCAGATCGGGATTTCAATATTATTTATATCATAAACAGCTAAAAGATTAGGCGAAGAATCAGATTGTTTTTGTTTCATTCAGCTTTCCATGCTTACTTCGAACAGATTATACATAGCTACCAATGTATTACTTTTACTAATCTGCACAAAGATTTTGCTTGTGAAATATTTATAGATTGAAAAAAAAAACATGATATAATCATTTTTTCTATGTAATCTACTAAGATTTTTAGTTAAACAGTAAATAATTCAAGTACACATTTCATTCAAAATCTCACTGCTTCAGGTAAACTCATGATTATTTTAAAACTTTTTGAAGCCTAAAAAATATAAAAAGAACGAAGTAGATGTCATAAAGAAAAGTAGAATAAAAATATCAACGCTGGGGGGTCCAGAATCGTGTACTGAAATCATGTCATCAGTTTGTGGGTCGATGTTCTATTCACCTAATATTTAGTTAGTGTATGAAATCTTAAATGATACAGGATAAACTTGTGTAAGGAATACCCTGTAGGAAGTTGGTCTACAACAATAAAATCTTATTATATTATTATTATACAAGCCCGAACAGTCCTTCTGCTGGCCAAAGGCCTCCCTCCATTCCTTCTATCGGTCGCGATTCCATGCCACCTCTTTTTAATAGGGTAGTGTCCTTAAAAATTCTGATAGGTCTGAATGTTGGAATACTGAAAAATACTGGACACGCATTTTTTCTTTTGTCCCGTAATCCAAAAATGACGACGGTATCATCATTTCAGCCGAAAGACGTCCACTGCTGGACAAAGGCCTCCCCCAAGGATTTCCACAATGACCGGTCCTGCGCCTTCCGCATCCATGCCCTTCCCGCGACTTTCACCAGGTCGTCGGTCCACCGTGTGGGAGGCCTGCCTACACTGCGTCTTCCGGCGCGCGGTCGCCACTCGAGAACTTTCTTGCCCCAACGGCCATCTGTTCTACGAGCTATGTGCCCCGCCCACTGCCACTTAAGTTTGGCGATTCTGTGTGCTATGTCGGTTACTTTAGTTCTCCTGCGGATCTCCTCATTTCTGATTCGATCACGCAGGGAAACTCCGAGCATAGCACGCTCCATCGCCCTTTGGGTGACCTTGAGCCTTCTTATGAGGCCCATAGTAAGGGACCAAGTCTCAGTTCCGTAGGTCATCGCTGGCAACACACACTGGTCATAGACTTTAGTCTTGAGACACTGCGGTATTTTGGACGAAAAGATATTACGAAGCTTCCCGAACGCTGCCCAGCCGAGTTGGATTCGACGATTGACCTCTTTCTCAAAGTTGGACCTGCCTAACTGGACTGTCTGTCCCAGGTAAACATATTCGTCGACAACTTCGAGTGTAGAGTCTCCAACCTTTAAAGAAGAAGTGGGTGCGACATGGACATTTGACATAATTTTCGTCTTGTCCATGTTCATTTTGAGGCCCACTTGTTGGGAGGCTCTACTGAGGCCATCGAGCATTGTGCCTAGGTCTTCCAAGGTCTCAGCCATGACTACGATATCGTCAGCGAATCGAAGGTGAGTGATGTACTCGCCGTTGATAATGATGCCGAGTCTTCTCCAGTCCAGGAGCTTGAAAACATCTTCCAGGCCGGCAGTGAACAGTTTCGGAGATATAACGTCTCCCTGTCTCACCCCTCGCTGCAACTGGATAGGTTTTGAGCTTTGATCCTGGAGGCGGACTGACATGGTGGCGTTTTCGTACAAACACTTCAGCACTTCGATATATCGATAGTCAATTTGGCACCGTTGGAGAGACTGTAGCACGGCCCAGGTCTCGATCGAATCGAAGGCTTTCTCATAGTCCACAAACGCCAAGCAGAGTGGCTGGTTATACTCCTCAGTCTTCTGTATAATCTGTCGCAGCGTATGTATGTGGTCTATGGTGCTAAAGCCTTTTCGGAAACCGGCTTGTTCGGGAGGCTGGAAGTCGTCGAACCTGCGAGCGAGACGATTCGTAATGACTCTCGAAAACAATTTGTAGACATGGCTCAGTAGCGAGATGGGTCTATAATTCTTCAACAAGGTTTTATCGCCTTTTTTGAAGAAGAGTACCACCACACTTCCGTGCCATGCCTTAGGCGTTCGTCCCTCGAGTATGACGGAATCAAATAGCTTCTGAAGAGCTTTCAGTACCGGTGTTCCACCAGCTTTCAGAAGCTCAGCCGTGATTCTATCATCACCCGGTGCCTTATTGTTCTTTAGCTGTTTAAGAGCCATTCTAATCTCGTACAGGCTGACGTCCGGGATATCCTCGGTATAGTGTCGGGTCAATCTGGCTCTTGGGTCTTTAGCCTGATTATTAACAGATTGCCGTACACTCGTGTATAATTGTCCGTAGAACTTCTCGACCTCTTTCAACAGCTCCGGCTTTGACGAAACAATTCTGCCATCCTCTGCCTTCAGCTTAGTCAGTTGGCTTTGACCAACAGACAGATCCCTTGCGAAAACCTTTGAGCCTTTGTTGCTCTCAATCGCCTCCTTAATACGAGTCGTATTAAATTGGCGTAGGTCGCAAGTCAAGGACTTAGAGATCCATCTGTTTAAACGCCGATACTGAGCAGCATCTTCAGAGGACTGCAGAACCAAATTTCGTCTTTGTTCCATAAGTTTGTTGGTGAGGTCCGAGATCTTTTTGGTTCCTTTTGAACGACGGGTTTTGAAGATCTTAGACCCAGTCGTTTGGACAATTTCCACAAATCTGTCATTGTAATCATCCACATTTTCGCAATCTCCCAGGCATTCAAAGCGATGCTGCAGCTCGAGCTGAAAGTTCTCAGGGTTCTGGAGCTGGATAGGTGCTGGTCGGAGCGTAGACTTCATCAGTCGACATCTTTCGAGCTTTGTTCTAAGATTCAATGTGCCTCTTACCATCCGGTGATCGCTTCCTGTTTTTACTGAATTGATCACGGAGACATCATTGAATATGTGCCTCTTCGTCGACAGGATGAAGTCAATCTCATTTTTTGAGACACCGTTAGGATGCAGCCATGTCCACTTACGCTGTTCCGGTTTTCTGAAGAAGGAGTTCATCATAAAAAGGCCCTCCTTCTCCATGAAGCCGGCCAGCAGATGGCCACGTGCATTCCTCTTTCCATATCCAAATTGCCCCACTCTCAGCTCATTGTCGCTTCGTTTGCCCAGTTTCGCGTTAAAGTCTCCCATCACAACGGTATAGTGTGTTCGGGAGCTATGTATGGCTTTAGAGATATCCTCATACATAGTCTCCACCTCGTCGTCGGGGTGTTTCGAGGTCGGTGCGTGTACCTGTATGACCTTCAGCGAATACCGTTTGGTGATTCTGAGTATAAGGTACGCTACCCTCGTCGAAACACTCTCGATCTGGACCACGTTGTTGACAAGGGACCTGTGGACGATAAACCCGACACCACCCTGGGACAGTTGGTCGCCCTCCCGGAAATAGAGCAGGTTACCGGATTTGAGGATCATGGTGTCCTCCCCCTCTCTCCGGACTTCACACAATCCTACGATATCCCACCGTAACCTGCTCAATTCTTCCTCGAGTTCAGCAAGCTTCTCGTCCGTTCGCAGTGTGCGCGTGTTATACGTTGCCAGGGCCAAAGGTCGTCGGGGTTGGTAGCCTGGCATCTGCCGGGGATTCTTCGCACCCCTTGCCCCGCCGTTACCATGGCCGGTACCATAGCCAGGAATAGCGGGGCCGCCGGGGACTAGGGGCCGTTTCTTGGGTTTCCAAATCATGGGGGGTTATGCCGTAATCGCCACGCTTGGCAGGCGGGTTGGCGATCGCAGTTTGGTGGCTAGTACGCGGAAAGATGCTGCTGACGACGGTATAGTGCGTTGAAATTACGTGTGTTGTAACACCGTGCTATACTTTTAACGTAAAAGTGACGTCACATGCCCCTTGTCCTGAACTTTGATGTGCTATATCATTGTCATTTTTTATTGATTTGAGTAAGCAAAAAATATTTATAAATATTTTTTGGTAATCTAACTGACGGACCAAATAGACTTAATATATTAGACACATATCTAGGACACATCCCTATTCTGAACCTTTAAATAAACTGCCATACATACCATAAACGCACGCGCGTGATTTGATTTTTATTTGTACATTTAAATACGCACGAGGGCTTAAATTTTTAAGATATACATGTAAATAAACACTCACAAAACTTATGATTTAATTATTTATTTCGTGTTAAAGTACTTAGAGTGCACCGCATTTTAAGTCACGTATTTGTGACGTTAGCGTACAGGGCATACGTTCGCTTATCACGTATGTATTTGTGGCGATGGCGGTCAAGGAGGACATCCAGGTCGGTTTAGTCGGTTAAGGAAGACATCCAGGTCGTCCCACCATCTCCTTCGTTGTCTGCTGCGGCCTCTTATACCAATTCTCTGTTTTAGGGGCCCACAGCTCGTTCGGCATGCGACTAAATCTGAAATCTAATTACTCTTTGGTAAAGTATTCCATACTTTCAATTTACTTCAACGTATTTTTTCCTCCAATTCTTACAAGGTTAAAAATATCTCCAGGATTAAAAAGAGCAATTTCGGTAAAATTATGCTAATGAACTCTGGGTAGCGAACCGTGGACTGATTGTACTAAACCATCAAAGGGTTAATCTTAATTAACATTAATTAAATTTTACTTAAATGAAATCGAACAGCCGACGGTCAATTCTGGTCCTGTTAATATATTTTGTGTTACTTAATCATCAAGGCTCCATTTTTTGATAAAATCGCCTTAAAAATGGTTAAATTATAATAATAATAATATCGGTGTGTTACAGTCTCACTGCAGGGCAAAAGCCTCTTCTTATTTAGAGAAGGCACTTAATCACCACGGTTTGCAATTTCAGACCTATATTTATCCATACCTACTGTATTACTGAACTAAATTTTGTTTGTAAGTTAGTCCTTACATGTCTTTCAAATAGACTTATAAAATGAAGTCGAAAGTGATTAAGGAATTACGAGGTACCCTATACATTTGGAAGGTTGCAAAATAGTTTCACAAAATACTCATTATTCCTGCAGTTTCACCCACGTTTTGATGTTTTTGATATACTGATATCACCCTGAAGGTTTGTTAAAACTTTATTGCACGTGTGATAACGATGATAAAAGTATCGTGCTTCTTAAATAATCTCTTTTCCCTCCACCCAAGAATAAAGCAATGTATATTCTTTTCGAGAAACCACAGTCACCTGCAAAAGTATCTACCTTCGATGTTAAAAGCGGAGGAATAATAAAAGTACACAAGATTGAGCGAAAAAGGCGGGTCTTGGCAACTCGCCAGGTGGGAAAGAAACGATATATCTCCACAAGACTCAAGCGAAGTCATTTGAAAAGGCTATAGTGTGTGTGTCTTTAAAGACTTTTATTTACCGTCAAGAATACAAATTCCATTAAGTATTATGTATATTATAAAAGTGATTTTAAACCAACACTTTGATGTAGTGTAGTAGACTGTGACAGACCCTTAATTAATATGGACCTCCACTTTTACTGACAATTATTATTTAACGTCACGCCTATATTCCTCGGAGGCTTTGGCAGAAGTTCCCACAATTCGCACATTTCGCCAGTTATGTTTAAGTCCGATGTAATAGGGGGCGAGCCTTTCGCCATCAACTGGGCACGAATCGAGACTGGGCTATTATTGAGAAATTCCAGATTGGAAAACACAATAGCACTTTGTCCAACCTGGGAATAGAACTAAGGACCTCATGCTGAGCAGTAGCGCATGACCGACGAGGCAGTCATTAGTTAATTTATTTTTGTGATTTTCTTTAACTAGTACGTACCGTAAAACGGGGTGAATAGAAACACAGGGGTGAATATAAACAGAACTTTGTAGATTCACGAGTTAGTCTGACATTGTATGTTAAAACAAGGACTCGATTTTCTTTTAAACGAATTAAAATGAATCATTTGGACACCTTCCCATACATAAATAATATTGTATCAACGTTAAAATCTAATTTAAATTTTTGTTTCCATTAACCCCGTTTTACAGGTACCTCTTTCCTGCAGTATATTCCCTCACCAGGCAGCTGCAGTTATCTTGAGTTGGCTTATGCAGTACCTAAATATTATAAGAAGAACATTTGGCCTCAACTTTTAAAGTTTACCTTGCTAGCTTTTGGCCGTAAACGTTGTATAAAAAGTGCTTGAAAATGAGCCAAATATGCTTTTTTCACAGGCAAGGAGCGTTAGTCTGTGTATAAAATGGGGCAAATATTGGGTTACCTACGTTATTCCACAAACTGCTCTTTAAAGTAATAACTGTTATTACTGTTACGTTATTTTCTTTTTCGCTTTGTGAACTGGTATTGTTTGGAACAGGCTCGCTTTATTGCTGGGAATTAGTTCTATTTATTTTAAATATAGGGTGGAGGGAACATTGACGCCCAAACTGGTACCATGATACCACTGGTACGTAATTATTCGTGGGTTTTCCTAATTTTTATGTTTTATTCTGATGTTTTTTTTACAATAAACTGTAAATAATCATGATTTTGACATAATCCAACCAGATTTTTCAAACAAACCGTGAATGTCTTTTTTAATTTAAAACTCTCATTGTGTTCGATGTTTTTCCCATGAATATGAACAGTTAAAAGTAAAAATACACATTAGAAAATACGTTAAATTCAATGCTGGGTCGTCCAGATTCATCTTCTGAAGTCATGGTGTATGCTTCGGGTTTCTGACTACCCGTAACGGCATATGGTACTCGAGAATAAACCGTGGTACAACAGACCTTGTTGTGGGCCCATACGGCAGTTAATATTTGGCCACAAGCCTAAATTTCGTACTTCTTTTAGAATTCATTTCGAATGACGTGAATGTATATACCGATACTTGAAGCATGTGATACCACTATTAAAATAAACAACGATTCCGGTAGCCTAAACAAATACCCATGAGGCCATAATTTTATTACGAGATAAACTAAATATCTATCGAATTTTAATGTGGGTAGACGTGTATATTTTATGGGAATTAGATATTAGAGAGGTTTCTGTAACCTTCTAGTTTCTAACTCCTACGCTGTTCTTTTCTGATTAATTTCGTTGCAGGATCCAAGACAGCTGAATCGTTTAGCCGGGACTCGTCGGGCTTCATTGTCTCGACACTTTTCTGGTAGTTGCCACTGTTGATTCTGGTTTTCAGGAGTTGCAGTGGCTTGAGACGAGTGTGGCGGGCTTGTCCCTTAAAAAAAACCTACTCGTATCTTTTCTTTTCGCGATAAGCACTACAATCACTTAGTATCGATTTATAATGGCGTGAATAGCAACTGATGTGTCTTTTTTAAATCACATGTATCTTCTAAAGTTTCTCTTGGACATCACTGACATTGGTGAAGGAAAACATCGTGAGGAAATCTGGACTTACAGTGAATGTAACTCTGAAATCGCCAACACGTCTTGAGCAAGCATGGCGAGTAATGCTGGTACCTTCTTTTTATGAGAAGAGACCTTTGCTCTGCAGTGGGACGGTAACAGGCTGGTATTATTAATAGTGAACGTAAATGAATGAATGTAGAGATGCTGAATTCAGCATCGCTATTTATGCGCGATGTTCGTTTTCGTTACTGGATTGTGGAGGTACGATAGGCAGTCACTCCATTTAAAATACTGGTATTCAACTGCATCTGGCTTGACTAGACGACGACCCCACCATAGTTGGGAAAAGGCTAGGTAGATGATGACGATCTGCAGTCGACTGCACTTCAAAGTGCAAATCGTCAGGCAAGTCAAAACTGGCCAACTTAAATGGGACAGGGCAACATGTCTGCCGCATGCCGAACGTACTATGGTCCCGTATAACAGAGGATTAATTCCCTGAAACGCAACACGGGGACAATTTTTAGTTATAACAATAACGTTAACAACTAACTAAAGATTAACACAACTCGTAACACACAACCCTCAAAGAACAACAGAACAACAAACGTAATATAATAACATAAGAGAATATTCAACGAGTCGCTAACTTGGTGAGAGTTAATTACTGCGGTACGTCAGACGTCACAATATTTAACTTAAGGGGGATGCGCCAGGGAAGCCCGCAATATACAAACTTTTATTGATTCTTATTTTAAATGTAAGATATCTTACTTTTTCTTTTCTTTTATTTTAAAACTTTGCCACATACCAGGAATTTCTCCTGTATCGTGGGTGCGTTTTCATACATTCAAACTCACATTCACAAACAACCAGACCCGGAAAAACAAACTGTAGGCCATACAAATATTTGGTAAGGAATCAAACCCAAGACACACAGCGCAGCAGTTAATCGCTTTGCCACTGCGCCGACTGTTCCGTCAAAACTTATAAAATCGTAAAATTTTGTTACGTTTGTTACTCATACTTAATGTTGCCATATTATTTTTTAATTAGCTGTACCTATTTCTAAGTGACATACACCTTGTGCCTAAATATATCTAATAATTAAAATCACCATTCAAAAGTCATATTAATTATCAAAATTATTTATTGTGTCACATAGTTGAATTGTATATGGTTATAAATAAAAAAAATGTATTACTATGTGCTGCCTTGCAAGGCAAAGGTTTGTAACCTTTGTTACACAGTAGGTTACCTACCTACAGTACTGTGTAACAAAGGTTACATTACAAACCGGTTTTATTTATAACCATGTACAATTCAACTATGTGACACAATAAATAATTTTGAATTTAGTTTTTTTATTGCAATTTCCAGCTCATTAATGTTATTCGCGATCGTAACAAATGTGTGTTTTACGAAGTATCAAAAATTAAAATCATTAATAAAACTTTTTAATTGTGATTTAAATTATTAGATACATTTCGAGAAACATACCTAAGCATATTTGTTACGGTCACAAATAAGTTTGTCATTAACATAATTACTTAGTAACGTGCTGTAAATTATAAAAATCCGACGAAAATTTGAATTTCGCGGTTAACCTGACGCTTTCACCTTAAATACTGACTTTACTAAATTAACTTAGTAAGAATGTGTGTAGAATTTTGTATTGATTTCTCGTGGGTAAGTTTAAAGTGGTAACTTGTAAAGTTTATTATACTCACAGGTTATACCTACTTTCGAATTGGTGAACGAGAATTGGGTTCGTTTTCATTGAATTACTAGCAGGCAGCCGTTACTTCGTCTTGGTATTTATATTTATAAATTAATATAGACCTGTGTGTTATTTTGACAACCTATGTGGCGCAGCGGGCGAAGGTCTACCTGCAACGCAGGAGGTTGCGGGTTCGATTGCCGCCTTTGGACAAATGTATGTACGATCTACAAAGATTTGTTCCGGGTGTTCTGGGTATTTTCTATGTATAATAAAAAATATATATCTATATAATGTATTGTATTAAGTATATCAGTCATCTAGTACCCATAACACAAGCTCTGCTTAGCTTGGGTCTAAATGATGCTGTGTGGATTGTCCAGCATTATTTTTATTTTTTTTCATTCTGAAGAAATTACCCATAATGCTGTTTTGTTTCATCAAAATACGTTCAATTGTTTTTGCTTGAAAGAATAACAAAGATACCATACTATACATTCTCACAATCTTTAACGTTTCGTGGAATTTCCCAGTAGCCGCTCGGAGTCTGGATCCGTGCCCGGTTGATGGTAATAGGCTCGCTCCCTTTTACATGGGACCTTATTAACTGGTGAAATGTGGATGTATTACATGCATGCCACTGCCTAGCCCTTCGGGGAATACAGTCGTGTCGTTATGCGCACGAATTCGTCTGCGTAGAAATTAATTGGTTTTATTTAGTTTGCGCGGTACCCTAATTCTTTTTCTAAAATAGAATAACCAAAAACCTAAATTACTCCTTCTAACGTCAGCTACGCCAGAGAAAGTCCCGTCAATATCGGCCAAGCAATTCAATAGAATAGCTACAAACATGAATAAACAAAAAAGTTTTTTGGTATTTTTTGTAACTTTTTTTTTTTTTTTTTTAAACGTTGCCCCACACTAGGAATTTCTCCTGTGTCGTGGGTGCGTTTACAAACATTTAAAGTCACATACACGAACAGCCAGACCCGGAACAATTACCTGTAGGCCATACAAATATTTGTTCCGTGCGGGAATCGAACCCACGACACGCGGCGCAGCAGTCGATCGCTCAGCCACTACGAAAACCGTGTCGTCAATTCATAATTTAATGGAAATAATAGCGAACATAATAAAAGATTATCCAGTAAACTTACAAATCTAGAAAGCTTAGGTACTAAAGCATTTTATAATTCGCTTGTAATAATTATATAACTACAGCAAATACCTATTTTCACATACATTTAGTAAAAATATGTTATTTTGACATTACAAACGGACACTTAAATTTTATATAGTTGTAAGGATTTATAGAAGATTAATAGTAGGTTTTAGAAGGATTAAAAGCTTTAATTAGATGGAGCCCTCAGTGTATTATATAGGCTGTGTGTATATGATGAATATCCAACATTATCTGCCTCGATGATCTAGTGGTCGCAAATGCTAATCCTCACCATTTCCATCCTAGATGTTAATCCCAGGTCTAGTAAAATGTTATCGTGTCGCTCCATGTAAAATACTGGTATTCAGCTGCATCCGGTTAGACTGGAAGCCGACCCCAACATAGTTGGGAAACGGCTAGGCAGATTTATTTATTTAATAAAACATGGAAGACTTACAGCTAAAAACCAAAATAGAAAGGTTCACATAGTCGACAGAAAGCCAATTACAAGTCCTCACATGTAGAAATAGACTGGATATTGTAAAGTGAGCACACAAAATAAATAACAACTCTTAAAACTACTTGGTTACAATTTTTAGATTCAACCGAGCCTACGGTTAGATGACTATTTGAAAAAATTGAGGCTTAACAACCTCCTAGCCGACGTCACACTAGTCGTAAAGGGATTCAAGTCATACTGCTTACATATTTCATTCAACTGATTGCTTGCACGCACAATATAACTATTCTGCCTATAATTGGTTGAGGTATGAGGTACACGTAAGGGTGGATTAAAACGGAATAATTTATTTGGCACATTAAAATAAAATTTTGATAATAGTTCGGGACTGTCAACATTATTATTAAATATTTTTAATAGAAAGAGATGGTCAGCAATCATACGTCTATCCTCAAGTGGCAGCAAATGGAACTTCTTACAGAGTCGGTGATAATCAATAGATTGGTATTGAATCTTTTGATGGTAACAAAGATATTTAATGAAGCGTCTTTGGATACTTTCAATGCGGTCAATATACTTATGATAACGATGATGATGATTCCTCTCTCTTTCTCAATAGTAACCTGGAGTCCTTGGAGTGAGTGACTCGCCCTCTACTACATGGGACTTTATCATATTATCATTATTAATATTTACTATTTCATACTTTAAGCACACAAATGTACAGAGGCGGACTTAATGCCATAGGCATTTTCTACCAGTCAAGCTTTGGGTGATGCAGAGACAAACAGTGGCAGGTGCAATTTCTTTAAAGAAAAGGGAAAAGAAATATATATATTAGATAGATTATAAACTATAAATATAATACCTATATAGAATATATACAGAAATAAACATATGTACACAAACACATACGTAAACAATAAGGACAGTTATTGAGAAAACATGAGCGCTCTATCGCGCATATCTGTCAAACTATGGGTGTACGATAGGTAGACCTCGCCACATACCCTTAAAAAAAAACAGCACTGATGTGAGGTTATAACATAAATTACAGGTTTATTAAGAGTACCTATGAGTAAAGAGGTTCACAATATAACAAGACGTCTAGACTCCAATTTAACAAATGAGCTTAAGTTAAACCTTTCAAAGGAATTCACGTATCGACTACCACTAGAAATTCCCTTAGAAAATAACTTAATTATATCTGACCGGCCAACTTGAGACTGGGTCTTAGCCCGAACCGCAAGATCGGCCGAAATAGGTGCTTCCAGTAACTGAAAATAGAATTTAAGTAAAATCATAGCCAAGGAGTTGGTCGTCTGGGTGTGTTCGGCTTCGGTTGCCATGACAACGCGCTATAAACAAACCGATTCTGAATTTACTGTAGGTGGAGGGCACAAAGTTCGCTCGATAACGTGGCGTTGTTTCAGTTTTTATAACGTTATTGATATTACTATGAAAGCTTAGGAGTCCAATAATTTATTTCAATAATACCATACTTAAGATACCAATGAATGTCAAATATTGGCTCTATAGTTGCTGGCTAAGCAATGTACTGTTTTAGCATTCTGCACTTCTCTATATAATCTTTAACTATTCCAAATCTTACACTTCTTCGTGAGCGCAATATCTGAAATTATCGCTTCAAACTTTATTAAATAATTATATTAGTAGTTTCCATGTATTAATATGTTTATAATACATGTCAAAATGGCTGTCAAGTTTCTTCTATAGTACGACTTTTAAGTCGATGCAGTAAGTTGACAGAACTAATGTGCAAGAGGCGAGAGGGATAATTATTTATTCAAAAATTATTTAAAAAAATGTAATCACAGTCTTACCAACGGGTATTGTGTTCCCCAGTAACTGGGCTGTGGAGGTTAGATAGGCAGTCACTTCATGTAAAATACTGGTATTCAGCGGCATCAGGTTAGACTGGAAGCCAACCCCGATAAAGTCGGGAAAAGGTTAGTAAGTGACTTTAAATATAAATTACTTTTTATCTCATTGATATCCCAGATACATAAAAATATCTACCGATCAATCAGTAACACACGCACCTGTTCACACCCACACACCCCGCAGATCCACCTCTCTCTCTCACACACACACACTCACAAACACTACACATGCCTGAACTTGAAACAATAGTTTTGTAACATCCTAGAACCTAATTCGTATTTTTCCTTTTTAATTATGCCTCAACATTGTAGTACAACTACTATGTTGTGAAGCTGGGGAAGACCCATCTCAAGTATTGTTATAACTTACCAGGGCTGCCTCAATTTTGTGCTGTAAAACAATTTCATGTGAAACAATAAAAACTTTTTTTTTTATAAAAGAAGGTTTGAATGCTTACAGTACCTATTTGCTATTTTCTAACTATATTTCTCGCTCCCTCTTTTCTCGAACCCATTTTCAAGTACCTACTCAACTAAGCCCCACCCCTCGCTTTTTCTGTTTGATCTGAATTTTAATCTGACTGAACAGTTGTTCAGAAATGATATTTGTTGAAATGTTTTGTAACACATCTTTCATCTCAATAGATACACGTACTTATT
Source organism: Phlogophora meticulosa (assembly GCA_905147745.2). NCBI lineage: Eukaryota > Metazoa > Arthropoda > Insecta > Lepidoptera > Noctuidae > Phlogophora > Phlogophora meticulosa. The sequence continues at coordinate 1,488,797 of LR990535.1, read as the reverse complement.
TTTAGGAGCCAATTTTTCTTTAGCTTCATTCATCTCGAAAATCTCTTGTTCTCAGAACGGATTATCAGGGATTTTCGTGATGAAAGTGTCAAAATTATCGAAGGGATGTATCAAGTCATATCGTTCGTCTGATAAGATATTGAAATTGGTACGTGTAGGCAAATAAAACCCTTTGAAAAAATATAGATATTCTAATCATCTACAAACGCGCCTAAAAGCCTATAAGCTTATCAGAACTAGAAAAATTAATGTTTATAATAATTATAATGGTAAGATCTTCTATTCGAGAAGAACATAACAGGTACAATACGTAGTACACAGGTAAAAAAAAGGTATGTTCTAGACTGTCTGATTCTTTTAAGTAACTCTTCAAAAAACTTAAAAAATAAATAAAAATTCATAACATAACATCAAGCCTGTATACCCAGAAGAGTAAGACAGATGTGTATCTATAGTACACCTGCATTTCGCTAGATATGTCTAAGTACCGTGTAATAGCGGGCATATTGCCATCAGTCGGGCACTAATTCATAGTGCTACTGAGTAAACCCAGATTTAAAATACAAAAACAGTAAGTGTGACCTGGGGATCGAACCCAAGACCTCATGATCCCAATTGTCACCCAGAAAGAGATAATTTTAGGCTAGATGATAAATGTACTGACGATTTAGTAGTTGCGGCGACGTCCGCAACTACTAAACATACCAGTGTCTAGAACTAATCTACTCGCAAAAGCACCCCTCATCCGAACAATCAAGGAATCAAGGAACAAATATTTGTATGACCTACAGCTACTGGCTGTTTGTGTATGTGAGTTTAAATGTATGTGAACGCACCCACGGTACATGAGAAATTAATAGTGTGGGGCAACGTTTAAAAAAAAAAAAACGGTGAACGAAGTCACTATAAATGTAGATAGTTATGTACATAAGGTAATTGTAGTCAAACGTTATATTTGTGTTTAAGTTATGTTTAAAGCTTTATAGCATTGTTTTTAGTTGATATCTACACTGTCGTATTAGGTTAAGGCCTGTAAGGCTAGTTGTAAGGAGGGAGAAAATAAATAAATGAATGAATAAATTTATGTGCTGGGCGAGCAATTGCCATACAATCAAGTGGTAAAAACACAAAGTATATAAAATAAAAATAATAAATAAATAATGCTGGACAATCCACACAGCATCATCTAGCCCCAAGCTAAGCAAAGCTTGTGGTATAGGTACTAGTTGACTGATATACTTAATACAATATATTACATAATATATAGATTATACATAGAAAATACCCAGAACACCCGGAACAAATCTTTGTAGATCGTACAAACATTTGTCCCAAGGCGGGAATCGAACCCGCAACTTACTGCGTCGCAGGCGGACCTGCGCCCGCCGCGCCTCATAGGTCGTCGAAAGATTCCTCAGTCACACACAAATATCAGACCTACTAAAGACAACTCCAGCAACAAGCACATTGTTACCGCAAGCGTCATCTAGATCAAAAGAGACAAGGTCGGATGTATTTTTAGGTCTTGGAGCTAATTGCCATGCTCCGGGAGATGCTGCTTATGCACTCAAATGAGGAGCAGAGAGCACGTTTTTGGTTTGGAAACGGTGAAACAACACTGCGTGATTAGCCATTAAAAAAATGTTTGGTGAAGCTAGACCGTTTACTAAATCTAAGTAAAAGGTAAACGTATTTTGAGGGCTTTTTCTGTTACGACAAAAAAAAAACAAATATGATGTATAGAAATACATCACATTTGATAATCTATGTCGTATAAAACTCAGCTGCCGAATTTATGAAAGTTCATTTTTGTCGTATTGAATTTAAATAGAAAAGATAATAAAAGAAAGAAAGAAAGGAAAACAAGCAGGTGGGTGTACTAACCAAAGGAAAATTACAAGGTTTTGAAAGCCCCAGGGTAGAGAAAACCTTTTGGATATAAAACAAGGAAATGACGGATAAATATTCGATGATCAACAAAGTAAAATGCTACATTATTATAATGGGTAACTTAAGCAACGTTGATGTAAAATAAATAGAAGAGAAAGAAAGAAAGATAAACATTTATTTGGGACTCAAACGGACGCACAGGAAATACAAACGAAGATAACTAAACATAACAATCGTGCAAATAAAAAAGGACGAAACCATACAGGCTCCTATCTCAGCATGATGCTGCGATGATAAAAAAATATCACAGCACTGATCGATATTCTGTTAGGACCCGCTGTCATGACACGGGCAGTCTATAACCCACGAGGAGGATTTAAAAAGTATTAGTTTAAAAAAACAAAAAAAGGCACGATTCAGCTAAATTCAACTAAACTAGATTCAACTAAAAATGAAAAATAAATAATAGCTTAAAAAAAAAAACAAAAAATCACGTTATTGAAAATCCAACTAAAAAATTGAAAACAAAATTTAATAAATTTGGATTAAGAAAAGTATAAATAAGAAACAAATGTATATTACTGGAAAAAACGGTGGGGTGCATAGTGTCAGAGGCCTAGATCAAAATCAAAAATCATTTATTCAAATTAGTTTGAAAATCAGCACTTTTCGAACAAAAAATTACATAAGACAGTCCCTCAGTGATTTTGTTTGAAAGAAGTGGCGTAACAAACTGCCCGGCAACACATCTGTCTGACAAGTTGAAGGACTTGAAAAAATGCCAGTTACAAATACCATCATCATCATCATCATCCTCCTCCTGCCCTTATCAAAATTTATTTGGGGTCGGCGCAGCATGTTTTCTTCTTCCATACATCTCTATTTGCCGTCATCTCAAGAGTCACCTCTTTTCTAACCATATCATCTTTCACATAATCTGTCCATCTTTTCTTTGGTCTACTCTTGTAACCCTGCGCATTCATACTCAAAACTTTCCTCACCATAATGGTCGTTATGACTTCGCATCACATGCCCATACCAAGACAACCGTTTTCCACACAACTCGGTCACAGGCGCCACTTTCAGACTTCCTCTAAGTTACAAATAACAGTCAACAAAATATTACTGCTCAAATTTACTTATCGTCTTTAGAATAGCCCTTATAATCCTACAGAAAATATAATTCAGGTATTCGCAAGCTATAAGCTTCGCGTTTTATTAGTTTAGTAACTAGCACTGAAAAGATAAAGAGCCAACAAAGAGAGTCTTACTTGCTCACCCAGGGGTTCCGTGCCTCAGTGGGGAAAGAAATGAGTGTGCTTTAGACCACACATCTGAAGTAAAACTTTTTTAGCTCCATCTGTATGTTTTATTTATATATAATATATATATATATATGTATAAATATATATATATATATGTATATGTGTATATATGTGCGTATACATATTAGTTTGGTAAATTTAGTAAATTATTATTAGAGTCATGTTGCCGTTCCGCTTCCGTTCGCCTCCCCCGATCACACTTTTTGTAACGCTCTCGTCACGCATTCACCAGCTTACTTCCCAAGTCGAGCGTGCCTAAAGAAGTTTCACTTCAAAAACCATTTTAAAAGATTAGTTTGTCCCTTTTTGCGATTGCAAACAATATGTCTGTTTGTAAAGGGTTTTGCCGATCATAAAACAACTGGGATAGTTAGAGACATTGATTTATTTTTCCTGTAATATTTAAATTTACGTCCTGAATTAGATTTATTTCAGGTTACTCGCTTTTCTGAGTTAAAGAAAGGTTCTATAACAATTTTTTTTAAATTCTCTCACTTGATACGTAAAGGTAAAAACTATTCCAAATTTCAAATTCCTGCATAAGAAGTTCTTGAAATAAGCAGCTGTGACGGACAGACTGGCAAAGTTGCATCATAAGCGTCCCATTTCTTACCATTTTCATACGGAACCCTAAAAACGAAATACATAAAAGTTTTATTACTAGAGCCTACACTTTGGCCTACATTTTGCTTACTCGGGTGTTGCCAACTGAACGAAACATAGTAGCTATCTGATAGCACAATGCTTATTAGATGATCATTTCAATTTAGTCATATAAAACATGCACGATTTTGTTACGTCACTTTTTCGTGATTGCTTAGTGGTAAAGGCCAGCAAGGTATTTCTGTAAATAGGTTTTAGAAAACACTTTTAAACGTAAAACAATGTAGTAGATTAGATCGGTTTTCTTGAGGGCAAGTACCATTGCGGCTTTTTCAAATCATACCTCTGTACTTTCAAACTTTACGTAATGCATCACTCACATCAGTCAGGAAACCCAAAGAAATTTGGCTACTGAATCCTTGAAACTGATAGTCAAATATTGGCATGTAGATTGTAGCTAAAATATGTATTCAAAATTTAAGTATAAGGATTTATTTAAAAAAATAAAACGTTGCCCCACACTAGGAATTTCTCCTGTATCGTGGGTGCGTTTACAAACATTTAAACTCACATACACAAACAGCCAGACCCGGAGCAACTGTTTGTTTGTGTGTTTGTGTGCGTGTGTTGTACTGTGTGTGTGTTGTCATGTGTAACGTACGAGTATGTGTTGTATGATTGTGGAGTAGCATAAAAAAAATAACTCCACCGTAGAAGAACCTCCATATCTAAGTTACCAAAAACTCATCTTGTCTCACGAAATAAGTGCAAACAGCGTGTAACATTCGGCAGGTCTATAAGGCCTTCATGACATATTTAGAAGCTCTATCCCTCGCCATTTGAGGGGTCAAGGCTTTTCATTGTTTACCTACTTTATTTGAGAACCCTTTTTACGGACGTTTATGTCAAATCTTTCGACAGGCAGACGGTTAACAGGGTGGAATTTTGTGATATTTTGTATTTAAAAGGGACAGTTTGTGTGACATTTTTTTGGTAAATAATAAAAGATAACATAGCATAACATCAAGATCCGAAACGGTTAAGCGGAGGTGTACTGATGGTGATGATGGGGTGGTGTTATTTGTTTGCAATGAATGAAGGTACAAAAATACATATTGTTAGCGTCTCCAAGTACATCCTGCTTTGTTTATTATAAGCATTTTTTTTTTACAGTTGGTTTAAAGTACAAACTTATCAGCCAAATAATAATATAACAAATTCATTCATTTATTTCAGAACTAGTCCACAAACTATGAAATTAAAAGTACATATTATGATTGAATAAATTTTACAAAAACGAAACTATACACTATAAATATGTATGTTTCATCCAAGTCTAAATTTGGGTTTGGATCCCGAGTGCTCAACATGCAGCCTGGTCCCAGTACCGCATTATTTGGCAATCCAGATCCAAATCCATCCTGTAATGCTGTGAGATATTTTTACAGGCCTTGTATTTTGACATATTTTTGTAAGCTAGCCTTTTATGCTCGTCTAGTTACGTTACACCCTCTACAATCCAATATGTAGTTACTATCTTGCCAGACCCACAACCGTCCAATATTGAATGTTACTAAAATACTTTATGACCTTAACCTTGACCTTTGTTCCTTCCAGATTCAGTAATCCGCAGCCCGGCGAGGATTGGCAGTAAAACGGCGGTCAACGTCACGATAGATACGTGAGTATACATGATATATACATGATACTATACATTGTTAAGCTGTAGGTAATACTAGACAGAGAACATACGTAAAGATCTTTGCAGTAGGTTCATCATCTGCCTAGCTTCTCCCCAACTATATTAGGGTCGGCTTCCAGTCAGCTGAATACCGGTATTTTACATGGAGCGACTGCCTACCTGACCTTCACAAACCAGTCATTGGGAAACATGATACCCCTTGATAAGACAGATTGTCAGACTTTAAGGCTTCTTACTACCCGTAACTATGTACTGTCAGACATCTACAAATGATAACCGGGACCAACGACTTATCATATCTTCCGAGGCAAGTGCTTCCGTGCCTCGGAAAGCACGACAACACTTAATATGTCTTTAAATATTTCTGACCAGCGTATAACAATTTATAGACAGTTAATGTATAGCCTTTTATAAAGCATAGTTTACACTAGTTTGGTCAGCAGGTTTTAGTTAGGTTACTATATATATATCGCTGTATATTGTCGTATTAGAAGGCTGTTTTTAATAAGTGAGCTGGCGTCATTCCACTGTTGGGCAAAGGCTTTCCCCCATGACTTCCAACTGTTTCGATCCAGAGTTAATGAGGGCCACTGGTCGTTGGTCTTGTCCAGTTCATCCTGTCATCTTCTACAAGGTCTGCCGCGATGCCTTCTGGCTGTTTCAGGGCACCAGAAAGTGGTTTTTTTCACCCACAGCTCATTAGGCATGCGGCAGACGTCGCCAGTCCAGTCCCACTTTAATATCAGAAGTAAAATCTTCTTTCCCCTGAAAAGCTACTCTGTATACACAATAATAAGGAAACAAACTAAAAATATACAGCACAACACAGATGGTGAAGTCTGTCTCAGAATTCAAAAACTTCGCCGTTCAACTTTCCGCACATACAAATCTCCCACAGCATCCACTCTCCACTAAGGGCTATATATCATTTCTCTAAGGATAAAAATGAAATATGAGACCGTATTTTTTTCAAAAAGCAATTACTCGAGTCTCTGCTTAACTTGAAGGTAGGAGGGCCAGTTTAAGACAAAGATAAACTCATAAACAGATTTAAACCGGTAAGTACTTGAGTTATTTTTTATAATCAATTTAGTTTCAACTCCGTGATAAAAGTTTAACTCTTCTGCGGAATATTTGAACGAACTCTTTGAGTTCTTGCTTTTACGTTATAAAATACGACCTTAATGTTTTAGATGCTTTGTAATTGAGCTGTTTAGTCGTTAAATAATTAATTTAAAGTGAAGGAATGTAGCTTTACGTAATAAAACTGAAGAGTTTGTTCGTTTTATTGTTTAAACGTGCTAATTCCTGTAACTACCAGTGGGAATTGAAAAATGTGTTGCATTTGATAGCCCAATTCTTGAGGAAGGCTATAGGCTATAACTGTTAACATCACGCTACAATCCTGAGGAACCAGTGACACCGGAATACAGCTATATACTTATATAGTATACTTATACATATATAGTATATGAATAAAAATAAAATTGAAAATTTGGTCACGTTGAGAGGATGAATGAAAGACGACTAGCAAAAGGTATATAGTCCAAAATAAATGAATGTTTTATAATTAAACTTTATTTTATAGTTTGAAAATTTTCATAAAGGTGAAACATACCATCTGCTCGTGGCATGTTTTCAGTAAGTTTTGTTTTATGTGCAAAATCCCTTTGACTTAATACGCTCCAATTACACATGAAACAAACTGTAATGTGCCATTCCGGCTAGTATTACCCCCTGGTAGTGTTATCCGAAATGGGACATTACTTTCACTTTACTGATCTTGGGGTACTGTGGCGACTTGGGTGGATTTTGGGGCAATAACCTCAAAATAACCCCGAAAGTAACATCTTCTACCATTAAGACAAATATATAACGTCACTAACCCACATGGCAAAGCTTCTCTGAATTGTACCTGAAAAAGAAGATAAAATACGTACAAAAACTATAAGTAATGAAGACCGATGTGGCGCGGCGGGCGAAGGTCCGCCTGCGACGCAGAAGGTGGCGGGTTCGTTTCCCGCCTTGCGACAAATAAATAATAAAATAAATAAATAATGCTGGACAGTCCACACAGCATCATCTAGCCCCAAGCTAAGCAGAGCTTGTGTTATGGGTACTAGATGACTGATATACTTAATACAATACATTACATAGATAGATATTTTTTTATTATACATAGAAAATACCCAGAACACCCGAAACAAATATTTGTAGATCGTACAAATATTTGTCCCAAGGCGGGAATCGAACCCGCAACCTCCTGCGTCGCAGGCGGACCTTCGCCCGCTGCGCCACATAGGTCGTCAAATGTTTGTATGATCTACAAAAATTTGTTCCGGGTGTTCTGGGTATTTGCTATGTATGATAAAAAGTATCTATCTATGTACTGTATTGTATTAAGTATATCAGTCGTCTAGTACCCATAACACAAGCTCTGCTTAGCTTGGGTCTAGATGATGCTGTGTGGATGGTCCAGCATTATTTATTTATTTATTTAATTAATGAAAACTTTTTTATTTAATTGGCAAAATATAAAAATTGTTACATTTATTAGCTTTTGGTTGCATATTGGTTACTGAGAATAACTATTAATTTGGAACCCTGCCTCTCAAACTAAACTGTATCTCGAGAGATAGTATTCGGTTAGAATTTACCATATGTTTACCACACAAGGAGTGAAACATAGTGCTATAATTTAGAATTGACAAAATTAAAAAGAAAAGAATATGGCCCGATTTTTCAATCGTCTTAAAACTTCAACTTTTACTTGTGGAATAAAAATGACGGTTTGACAGCTTTCGTAAAAAAATGTGTCAAACGCCCATTTTTTTTCGTTCAAATATAAGTTATCTGACTGTTTTAAAATTAGCTCTTACTTGAACTGTAATAATCAAACTAGAATTTTGTGTGTGATTTTTTTCTGTTTTGTGGACAACATTATATTATCTCGGTGAGTATAATTCCGTGTATGCTAAGTCCTAAAAGGTCACTATGTTGTTGCTGTATAAACAATACATAAATGAACAGTAATTTAAAGTTAAGATCGATAAAAATTAAGCCTGTTGACCTACTAATAGAGAAAAAAATGCCCGTAATTTAAATACAAAATCGCAAAACCAATTATAAATTGCGTGCTGCGATCACTAAAGATTACTACTATCCGTTGATAGTACTATCTATCCATCGTTGTTGGGAACCCCAAATGACTGGTAATTAGCATTATTCGTAACTGGTACGAATTTTGGTGATACCAAGTTTGAGTAAAGCGTAGAACCTTTTGTGTTCTTGTTGATTGATTGTGTTTGGACTTAGAATTACTTCGTGTTCACGCAACTTGTGTCGGGGATCAGAAAGTCTAACATAACGTTTATTAAATTGTGCTTGTTTTTCCCGAAGAGTTTACAGGCATATATGTATGTAGCTGCACTAGTTATGTTTTAGGTTCAGTGTATTATGGGCTGAGCCTATTGCCATCAACTGGGCATGGATCCAATATCCAAGCTGCTGCTTAGAAATTCCTAATAAAAAATCCCAACAACACATTGGTCGACCCGGGAATCGAACCCAGGACCTCTTGCTTAGCAGTCGCTTTTGTAACAAATAGAATAATGAGGCAGTCAAAAGTAATGAAATATCCTAATTAAACCTAACAATAAATTATGGAATTGCGTCGTAAAATCCCTCGTATTTGCTGTGGACTGGTAAAGATACCAAAAGAGTGGCGACATTGCTTTGCCAGAATTTGGCAGAGGGACACTGAAGGTTCACCTCTGCCTTACCCTTTAGGGACTACAGGTGTGCAGTTATGAAGTAAAAGTAATGTGTTAAAGTTTTAAACGTTACTTTTCACTGTAAATACTTTTAACAATGTATCACACTGCAGTTCACAAATCATAAAATCAGTAATATTTTATAGTCTCTTGCGTTGGTCGCCAACTGATGTGTCGTTCCAGTAAAAGGATAAATAAATAATAATCACTACTGACCTATCACGAGCCACACGATATTAACCCTTGTCACATATTCAGTTCAACGTTATTTGCATATTTCAGCCGACATGCGATTGGTAACGTCAATAAAACTTTGCTTTATCAATTTATTGATGAGCTCGTTTACTGTTCCATATACCAATGCTTATGCAAAATTGATGATTTTAAGATCTTGACTTTTGACTCGTAGCTTAATAAAAACAGCTGCTGAGGTTGATCAAAGGTTGCTACGCTTGCCTAAATCAGTATTTGTGGATGGGTGACCGTTTGTTACATATACATATAGAGACTCCTCCGTGCTTCGAAAAGCACGTTAAGCCGTTGGTCCCAGCTGTCATGTGTAGATCTTTGGCAGTCGTTACGCTAGTCTTGTCAAAAGATATCGTTTTACCTTGAAACTAATTGCTTACTGGGAGCAACTGCGACGGCTTAAAGTGAATTTCCGAGGCACAGAGGAGTCTCGATATGTAATCAAGGTGTGGGTTCTATGTCACGACTTTTAATAAGCTGCAGTTCCTTGACAGGATCTTGGGTACCTTGTCACCTAAGGGTGACGTTAGAAGGATCTAACGTCACCCTTAGGTGGACCCTTTGAGGACACTAATAATATAATTATTGTTATGTGAAGTGACTGCTAAGACATGCTTTAGTCTCTTATCACTAAAACGTGAAAATAACTAGTGTGCCGTAAATAAAATAACCAATAAAGTAGATTCTTGTACAGTTGAATACAGTACCTAAATGGTTACTTTATTTATACACCACCATAGAGCATTTTTCAGTGTTTATGTGACATTAGTCTGTCAACTACATGCATCGTTTTTTTTTTTTTTAATTATGATTGACAATCATCATTTAGCCCCAAGCTATGAAGAGCTTGTGCTATGGGTACTAGATGACTGATATACTTAATACAATAAAGTACATACTTAGATATTTTTTATTATACATAGCACATACCCAGAACACCCGGAACTGTCGCGCCACATCGGTCGCCCAAATCGTCGGTAGGAAATAAAGTCGTAGTTTAGGTAGATAGCTACATATGTTACACCCCTGTTCTTCTTCGAAAAATACTTGCTAAATGTTGCGTAAAAGTGGGCACTGCCGGACAAGAAGTATGTAGGCGTATTTCAGCCAAAAAATAATGTGGGTTAGAAGAAAAACTTGAGAAGAAATTCTAGATACAAAATATTACTACGCTCCCAATTCACTGGGGGCCTATTCTGTTCTTCATACCTTTTTGAACAGCTGGCTGAAGTTTTTGTATTATACAGATACGGATTTAGGGAGTGAATTTGAAATCGGATGAGATTTTATGGAAGGTAGGTATCGAATAGAATAATCGGGAAGTTGGGAATAGCCAATGTGTCTTTTTCAAGTTTAGGTACCTTAGACATTACTAAAATCGATGAAGTAAAATATCACGAGGGACCCTACTAAATATTAGAATGTAATCGTCAATCACCTTGAGATGAATTGGTAATGATTAATGCTTCTGCCATCGCTGAATGAGAAGAGGCATTTGCCTTGCAGTATGGTCCTGTATGGTATTTTTATTTGTATTTTTTTGAACTTTTAAACAGAGGTAAAATATTAAATGATGAACTTGTTACCCATTAACGATGAACGACGATAAAGTCTGTTACTAAACCTATCCGTAATGGTTAAAGCCACTTCAAGACAGCTAAAATTATAACTTTAAACCATCATATCAAACTCCCCTTGATATTCGACCACTAACGATTTCTGCAACCCATTTAACCTACTCTCCCCAACTTGTCATCGTCCCCTGTACTTGTCTAATTTTGATTCACCTCTGTCAGCACACCACCTGCCTAGTCCGCTCCTGTCACACGGGAGACCGTAGTGTAAGCAAAAAGAAAAATATTAATATATCTCCCCTAGTCGCCATTTTGTGATGCTCGACCCCTTTTTTCCATTGAAAATTGTGATTGCTTTTATATTTCGTATGGTATTTTATTGTTTGCATGTCGTCATGCCGTATCTGTGAATCGTTCGTAGTTTCAAAACGACTTCAAAAATGGAGGATGTTCTATGTTCGAATGTGTGTACTTTCTTTTTTAAAGTTCACTGGTTTCTCCGTAAATTACGATTTCAAAAATATTTTTGTTGCATTAAAAGGTAGGCTGTCGAAGTGGTCAGGGTCTGATGATAGGATCCTGGAGAAATCAAAGGAAGTCTTCCAGTTAGAAGCAAGCCAATAGCAGTTTGGGTATTTTTTGCCATAAAACAACAATTGTAAAATTTAAGCCAATTTTGTGAAAAGATACAACACATATTTTTGAAGATTATCATAATTATTATGATGTATGGAATAAAACGCTTGGTGCGGCCACCCCAAACACATTGGGATAAGGGTAGGCGAATAAAAATGATCTAATTTGACATATTGTAAAATATCCTGTGGTTCAGAGAAACGTAGTCATCATCAGGCTATACTAGTCCACTGCTGGACATAGCTATCTCCTAATGACTAATGAGCACCATAGCATCCAGCATCTACCTGCAGTCTTTTGCAGATCGTCATCCCACCTGGTCAAAGGGCGTCCTACACTACGTTTGCCGAGTCGCGGTCTCCACTCACTAACAAATGTAGTAATAATATGTTAATTATGAGTAATTTGTTATTATTTTGATATACCAATATCTGTGTCTCTTTTGCGTCAACTACATAATATGAAATGAAATCATATATGTTCATGGAAATATGGAATCGAATCGAATATGGGAAACAAATCCAGACTCAGGGCTTCTACCGAGAAATACAAATTCAAATGTTTATTGCTCAACGCAGTACATAATAATACATTTCCATATATGAAATGAACAGTCTACTGTGTTGCACCAATTCAGGCATGCAAAATTACCATTAAAATTATATACTGTCATAACATCCAATTAAACACCTCATAAAATGTCATAAATTACAATGAATACTTTATAGAATGTCACAAAAATTCAATGAATACCTAATGAAATGTCATAAGTTCCAATTAGTACCTTATACAATGTCATTACTAAATCATTTCCTGATGAAATAACCCAATAAAGTTGGCCCAATCCGGGTAACGAACCCAGGACCTCACGCTCAGCAGTAGCGCTTGCGACCTCTGTACCAACGAAGCAGCACATCATGTCATATTGGACATGTAATACTAAATCATTAAATTGGACCACCCTCAGTTAAAAGGTTCCCGAAGAAAGGGCGCGCATCGTATTTCTTAAGGGAAAAAAATAAGGTTTAGTACTAAAATACAATGAACATTTTCACAAAGGACGAATATTACACAGGGAAGAAATGGGGCGGAACGTGTTATTTGTATTCCTTGTTAATAAGCTTGATAATATTCTGTGGGGTGAGTAGAATCCCAATATAAATTGGTGAAGGTTTTGCCGTTAAATCTTCGAATGGATAATGAGGGTGTCATAAAAGGTGGCTAAGGATTATTATGCTGTGAGTATTTTTAAGGAAAAACCCGGCTAAGACTGAGTTGGACTGGCACACTGCACGTTATAATATTTTTTTAATGATAATTTTGGAGACCGCATAACTAACTTTGTATGTAAGGGATTATTGGTAATAAACTGCTGGCCGTCAAGGGATGCCAGGCTTATGTGTAACATCGAATATTAATGGCTACTGAAAAAAAAACAACAGAATTAAAATATAGAGTAAAATTAGTTTTTGTTAACAGTGGTAGTCAGTCTGTCACTCACATCCTGACGAAACCTGAAATCACCTACCTGCATTGTGTGAGCGACGCCGACGTGAGCGTGGTGATTAATACTCGTGCATTTTCTATACCTATAAGAAGAGATCTTCACCCTACAGAAGGGCACTACAGACTGGACAATAATAACTTAAGCATTATTATTTTATTAAACATACTGTCATCCCTTCACAGGCCTAGCCTTTTCCCAACTATGTTGGGTCGGCTTCCAGTCTAACCGGATATATCTAGCCAAGATACCAGTATTATACACGGAGCGACTGCCTATCTGAGCTCCATAACCCAGCTACCCGGTAACACGATTCCCCTTTTAGTAAGACTGGTTGTCTGACTTTCGGGCTTCTGACTACCCGTAACGACCATCAAAGATTAATAAATGACAGCCGGGACCAAAGACTCAAGGTGCTTTTCGAGGGGCGGAGGAATCTTCGAAATGTTGTGAACTGTATATTTCTTTTCCCTTTTCTTTTAAGAAATTGCACCTGCCACTGTTTGTCTCTGCATCACCCAAAGGTTGACTGGTAGAAAATGCCTGTGGCATTAAGTCCGCCTCTGTACATTTGTGTGCTTAAAGTATTAAATAAATAAATAATACTTTAAGCACACAAATGTACAGAGGCGGACTTAATGAAATAGGCATTTTAAATAAATAAATAAACTGTCATCCATCCACTGACTGACATACGCAAGCGTAGTTTAACTATAGATCGATCCTCGCAGCTGCTTTTATTTTACTACGATATAATAATATTTAAGACGACCCAGAACCACGTGGTTTGAAAACTCCACAATAATATTTAAGTAGATAGAAATCTTACTCGTGTAGGCACGCGTGAAGAAAACTTTCGTTTCCAGTAGTGTTCGTCCAGTAATCTTATTCCTCGTATTGGATTTCATAGTATTGAATAAATATAATACTATATCTCATGAATATTTCATTATATACACCTGTCTGTTACAGGCATCTTTTTCGTAGACATTTTGGTACAAAACTTATGTAGTAAGTTACAAGGTCTTCTAAATAGATTTATTTCTATTATACTCGAATATCGTAATGTTGGTATCGAAATATGTCTTTCTTTTTGGATGTATCTTTCTTTTAGCTTCAAAATAATATAATCTGGTTAGTCCGTTTATGATTTGAGCAAGATAATGTATAGGCTTTAAAAGGACCGGTGTCCTCTGAGTATGTTACAGGTTACCAAAATAAATATGAATAAAATAATAATTGAAAATTTACCTATTGGTGATAACACTAAGATCTCGAGCTGGGCTAGCGTACTACGGAGTTTCAATATAATAAGCGGCCAGCTTATACTAGTTTAGTCACCACTGACATTAGCTTACCTGAAAATCTACAAGACCAGTATAATTTACTAATTATACTTTAGTATTAATTATACGTTTGTGACGGTCACAAATAGGTCTTTATTTAAATAAAATACAACCTAATAATGAGCTACAAATGGCAAATAGTGAGGGAATTTGAATTTCGAGCGCTACATTGGTGCATGTTCCATAACTGCCAATTAAAAAAAAAACAAATTCTAAATCTAGGGATCTATTGTATATCTTTGTCCAACCAATCTATTAACATTAACCAATCAATGGCCGAGTTTGCAGTCTGTAAACTCGGCAACAAAGAAGCAACAGTTTAAGATCGCGGATTGTTCAAGTCAATCCAATTTCAATAAGGTATCTACCTTATTGAAACTGGCAGTTAACATCATCATCCTCTTGCCCTTATCCCAATTTATCGGGGGTCGGCGCAGCATGTCTTCTTCTTGGAAGAAGAAGAAAGTCAAATAGAGATGTATGGATACATCTCTATTTGCCATCATATCAGAAGTCACCTCATATATCATCTTTCACACAATCCATCCATCGTTTCCTAGGTCTCCCTCTACTCGTGTAACCCTCTACATTCATACTCAAAACTTTCCTCACAACATGATCCTCATTCCTTCGCATCACGTGTCCATACCATGACAACCGATATCCAAACCACTTCTCTGTCACAGGCGCCACTTTCAGACTTTCTTAACAGTTAATCACCCTCATGTAGAAAAACAGAATAAAGATTTGACGTTAATTCATTGTAAAGTGCAGAAAACCACTACAGCACTTCCAGAGATCCCACTCCGTTGAGTGCTGTTAAATTATGCACATATCGAGAAAAGTAAATAACTAAGTAGCACCTTCATAATTGAGTCGGGTCACTTTGCCGCTAGGGACGAAAATTATAATAATATCTACGTGTCCATTTGGCAACTGTGTCGTATACACATCGAGTTGTACTCAACTGTTTTGTTTCTCGTTGTCTCTTTCACTCGTGACTAATTAATAAATTAGAACAAGTTGAGGTCGATGTTTCCTAGCTGACTAGTCTGAGAAGTAACGCCGAAGCAAACTCAGATGTTACAGGCACTTTTTAAGTACATATATTTTCTTGGTCAGAATGATTTATTTAATTTGATGATCTATAACGATGATTGATATAATAATTATTTTTTTGACATATGTTGTATAGATTCAAGTTCATCAAACCAGACGTGTTGCTGATGAGTTTGTTCCACTACTTCTTCTTATCAGCAAAAACACTAGGAAGTGGTGAAGGGTGGGCGTCTTATGTAAACGTTTTGACGTTCAAAAAGTGCTGATTCTCAGCCTAATTTGAATAAATGAATTTTGATTTGATTTGATAATATGAGGACCATGCAGATTAGTATTTAGAGGAAAGAACCACACAGATTTGAGTGGATCTATCCAGCCAGTACATGCAAATGCGTAATACTTCTGATTTAAGCGACACTACTTACAAATATCAACTCATAACTTAAAGAAATCTACGTAACAGGCTCTTTCTAAATCTTACTCAGTCAGTCTTCGTTAGTCAGTGGTGGTATCTTAAACTTTAAAGTCCTGGCCAGAAATAACTTTGTAGGAATATTATTGATTATTTGTTACTAACCCAAACTGTCCCACTGATAAGCAAAGACCTCCCTCCAATTCTCCCATAGATCGCAATATTGCGCTACCTACCTAATTTTCAAGTCCCAAGAACGCTATACAGGTCATCCCGTCATATCCTTCCTGGTCTGAGGAGTCCTGTGTCACTGTTTCAAGGCACCAATCCTGTGTTTTACGGCCTCGGAGCTCGTCCGGTATATCCTTCCCAGTCCCATCTAAATTGAGCATCCTTTAGAGCAAATTCCACCATTTGATTAATCTTACATAATACTAGACTAAACGTTATTCTAAATTAAAAAAAAAAAAAACACGAAAATGTATGAAATAAATAAGTTTTTTCTTTGTAAACCATACACTCAACTTTGAATTTCGAAATATATCCAAGCAGGATATATTTCGAAATTCAAAGTTGAGTGTATGGTGTTAAGGACGCGTTTGCAAAATTGACAGGTATCGAATCGAACTACTACATTGACACGGGTCACACACACACGTGTACGCTCGGTTAGATGCAGGAATAGAAGTCGAGTGAACAAATTTTGATACTTTGCAAGTTTGTTTAATTTTTTTGATTTCTTTTTATTACACATGTGCCTACAGAAAAAAACCCGTACTGTTGGTTTCCTAAATAATACTTAGATATACCTACTTCAGTGACTGCTAAGCACTGGACGCCTTCTATTAGTAGAGAGATGAGGGCTCTACAGCCCTCATCTCTCTACTAATAGAACAGCCCCAGGTCTACACCTGGGGCTGGTTTAGTTATTTATAATGAAACCTTATCTCAGGACTTGATGGAGTGACTTGAAGGAGTAGTTTTCTGACTGCTAGTGGAACTCCCCTACAAATAGAACTAGGTGTGCCGAGTTTGGGCTTGTTCTGTTAGTTATGATGAGACCTTACCTCCGGACTTGATGGAATGACCTGAAGGTGTAGTTTTCTGACTGCTACTGGAACTCCACTATGAAAAGAAGTAGGTGTGCCGAGTTTGGGCTCGTTCTGTTAGTTATGATGAGACCTTACCTCTGGACCTGTTGGAGTGACCTGAAGGTGAACTTCGGTGACTGCTATGGGAACCCCTTGATGAGTAGAACTAGGTGTGCCGAGTTTGGGCTCGCTCTGTTAGTCATGATGAGACATTACCTCCGGACTTGATGGAGTGACCTGAAGGTGTAGTTTTCTGACTGCTACTGGAACTCCCCGAAAAATAGAACTAGGTGTGCCGAGTTTGGGCTTGTTCTGTTAGTTATGATGAGACCTTACCTCCGGACCTGTTGGAGCGACCTGAAGGTGAACTTCGGTGACTGCTACGGGAACTCCTTGATGAGTAGAACTAGGTGTGCCGAGTTTGGGCTCGTTCTGTTAGTTATGATGAGACCTTACCTCTGGACCTGTTGGAGTGACCTGAAGGTGTAGTTTTCTGACTGCTACTGGAACTCCCCGACAAATAGAACTAGGTGTGCCGAGTTTGGGCTTGTTCTGTTAGTTATGATGAGACCTTACCTCCGGACCTGTTGGAGCGACCTGAAGGTGAACTTCGGTGACTGCTACGGGAACTCCTTGATGAGTAGAACTAGGTGTGCCGAGTTTGGGCTTGTTCTGTTAGTTATGATGAGACCTTACCTCCGGACTTGATGGAGTGACCTGAAGGTGAACTTCGGTGACTGCTACGGGAACTCCTTGATGAGTAGAACTAGGTGTGCCGAGTTTGGGCTCGTTCTGTTAGTTATGATGAGACCTTACCTCTGGACCTGTTGGAGTGACCTGAAGGTGAACTTCGGTGACTGCTACGGGAACTCCTTGATGATTAGAACTAGGTGTGCCGAGTTTGGGCTTGTTCTGTTAGTTATGATGAGACCTTACCTCCGGACTTGATGGAGTGACCTGAAGGTGAACTTCGGTGACTGCTACGGGAACTCCTTGATGAGTAGAACTAGGTGTGCCGAGTTTGGACTTTTTCTGTTAGTTATGATGAGACCTTACCTCCGGACTTGATGGAATGACCTGAAGGTGTACTTTGACGATTATTAAAACAACAAAGTAAGCGTGATCAATTCTTTATTTTCAGAATATTATAATCAATAAATTTCTTTATTGCCATAAAAACAGGTTGTAGAAAATTGTGAGACTCTGGCTCCAGAGCTAGGTTAGAATACCTGTATTTCAGGAGCCAGTGACTTCTTCCATGTAGGTAACAATTGGGCAAGTTTTATGCTGCAAAAAGGAATGTTTACTAGCATTAAAAATTTAACTAAGCACGAATACATTATAGAAATAGAAAATTAAATTATAAATTAAAGCAATTCGAATGAAACCAGCATTAAAAACAAGTTTGGATTGAAACTAAAAACAATATTAATTTTAATATAAAGTCGGCACACCTAGTTCTACTCATCAAGGAGTTCCCGTAGCAGTCACCGAAGTTCACCTTCAGGTCACTCCAACAGGTCCAGAGGTAAGGTCTCATCATAACTAACAGAACGAGCCCAAACTCGGCACACCTAGTTCTACTCATCAAGGAGTTCCCGTAGCAGTCACCGAAGTTCACCTTCAGGTCGCTCCAACAGGTCCGGAGGTAAGGTCTCATCATAACTAACAGAACAAGCCCAAACTCGGCAAACCTAGTTCTATTTGTCGGGGAGTTCCAGTAGCAGTCAGAAAACTACACCTTCAGGTCACTCCATCAAGTCCGGAGGTAATGTCTCATCATAACTAACAGAACAAGCCCAAACTCGGCACACCTAGTTCTACTCATCAAGGAGTTCCCGTAGCAGTCACCGAAGTTCACCTTCAGGTCGCTCCAACAGGTCCAGAGGTAAGGTCTCATCATAGCTAACAGAACAAGCCCAAACTCGGTACACCTAGTTTTACTCATCAAGGAGTTCCCGTAGCAGTCAACGAAGTTCACCTTCAGGTCGCTCCAACAGGTCCGGAGGTAAGGTCTCATCATAACTAACAGAACAAGCCCAAACTCGGCACACCTAGTTCTACTCATCAAGGAGTTCCCGTAGCAGTCACCGAAGTTCACCTTCAGGTCGCTCCAACAGGTCCGGAGGTAAGGTCTCATCATAACTAACAGAACAAGCCCAAACTCGGCACACCTAGTTCTACTCATCAAGGAGTTCCCGTAGCAGTCACCGAAGTTCACCTTCAGGTCACTCCATCAAGTCCAGAGGTAAGGTCTCATCATTACTAACAGAACGAGCCCAAACTCGGCACACCTAGTTCTTTTCATAGTGGAGTTCCAGTAGCAGTCAGAAAACTACACCTTCAGGTCACTCCATCAAGTCCCAAACAGTACTTACTTTTGCCGAAATAAATTATTATACTAAAAATATGTGAATACAAAATTATCTTACCTTGACAAGTATCAAATGTGGTGTATCGAATATTTTGTATATGTACAGCGATCTTTTACAACACAATCTGCTGCAAACAGGCGATACAGGGTCCACTCACGACGGCGGCCGAGCGCAGACTGAGGATTTTCTCGAAATGATTGCGCAATAAATCAAAATAAAATCAAAAATAAAATAACCCTTAAAGCAATCGATTAAGATTCATCTGAAATAGCAAAACAGGTGAAAATAATGAGCTTCGTTTTTTATTTTTCCTGCGGCTATTTGTGACATTTCGATTTTTTTTTTAATAAGGTTTTGAGTTGAATATATCTTCCTACTTATGGCATTTTTAGAAATCTTAAAATATGTTGTTTATAGAACAAAAAATGTTCCTAAACTCAAGTCCATTTCGCTAATTTTGAGGAAAATGGCAACGGAAAATCGTTTTTACAACACAAAAAACTATTATTTTGAACAAAATAGTCAATACCATTTGAAGATAAAGAATCAATCTTTATTTGGTATTTATTAGTTTTATTTAATTTGGTTCAGTTTTGTCACAAAATCGACCGAAAAATGACATAATTTTGCCCGATTTGCAAACGCGCCCTTAACCTGTATGCCTAGCACCAATTTTTGCCGTAAATAGAACGTCAATTCGAATAATTCTAAAATTAAAAATACAGCTATCTTGCATGACGTAAAAGAGATTAAAAAAATGAAATAATATTCAAATTTTGAAATCATTCGATATGACATTACGTTTACGTCAAACATTCGTGTTACGCATACTGGTTCTAAATATAAACCTTGTTTTGTTATGAGGTCGAATATATCATAGTAACACCGCGCACTGGTACAACGTCAGCCTCATTACCCCTACAACTTGTGACCTTAATTTTTTTGTCCATTAGCATTGACCCGGAAATTAACATAACATTACGCCCGTACCTATTCCCCAAAGGGTTAAGCAGAGTTTTGCTTAAACACTCAAATTTCTACAGTCATGTTTAAGTTCTTTGTACGTAATAGGGGCTGAGGCTTTTGTCAGCAACCGTGCTCAAATCCAGACTACCACTAGGCACTATTGACTTACCCAATACAGGTGTAGTATCTTCACATGGTCATGCAAAACATATTATCATTTCATTTACAATTTAAAGATATTATAGTTGTAAATAACAATTACGAGGACTAAATAATACAAAATACAAATTAATGTCAAATCATTTGAATTGCTGTAGATTGTAGATTGTCTTAATAATACAATTAAGGCAAATGTCAACTAAGGTTACAGTTATATTAAAAAAATATTAATAAAAAGTTAAACGTCATCGAGGTTACAATAAAAATGTCAAACGGTATAACACGTGTCAATAGAATATAATAGAATAATGTTATTCATTAAATAATTATGTATGTCAGGATTAATTAGGGAACTATAAATTTGTATCATTTACAAATTCACAAATGGAGTAACAAAAACATTTATCAATTAAACTGACGATCTCTTGGACTTTGAAATGGACTCGTTTTTTATTCCATCGGGTATTTTGTTAAAGATCATTGAGTACATAAAAATAACACTTACGCAATAGAAAAAAAAACAATTAATTTTTCATGGACACCCCAAGCTGTAGGCGCCAAATCTGAAAAATACCATGCCGTAATCCGATCCTATCGTCACAATATTTTTCTTGTCAACAACCCATAAAAAGCTTTCAACTGACATGATTAACGATTCCCCTAATTTAGAATTTATTGGAGTAAACTTGGGGAGCCTATCAATCAATATGGCCGCCGATATTTTGCCGTTCTGCCGACTAATTTGCGTCTGATAGCCTTAGTTTTGGGTTGCCAGTGTTTGTGTGTTCAGAATATTTTAAGGCATATCTTAAGAATTTAAAGGATAATGTCATTGTGATGAGTGAAGGGTGGGCGTTTTGAGGGACGTAAAATGTTGGCGTTCAAAAAGTGCTGATTCTTAGCCTAATTTGAACAAATTATTTTTGAATGTAGATTTTCATTTGTAGATCTATGACAGTTGTTACGGGTAGTAGAAGACCGAAAGTCTGACAACCAGTCTAATCAAGTTATATCGTGTTGCCCAGTAACTGGGTTGTGGAGGTCAGATAGGCAGTCGCTCCATATAAAATACTGGTATTCAGCTGCATCCGGTTAGACTGGGAACCGAGCCTAACATAGTTGGGAAAAGGCTAGGCAGACCCCCTACAAATGACAGCCTCGGCCAACGGCTTTACGTGCTTTCTGAGACACGGAGGGGTCGCGATATGTAATGAACGGTCACCCATCCACAGACAGACCTCGGCAAGCGTAGCTTAACAACCCGTGTGGCTGTTTTTATTTAGCCACGAGCTCCTCCTAGCTTATTATAAACCTACAAAACAAAAATGTAACATTTCACATTACCTACAAATGTATCATTCCGCTCTTCCCCTTAATATCCCGTCGAGTGAGTACGCACGGCATTTCCGCATGACAAAGTCTTGATCACGCATCAAAAAGGATCTAAAAATAAAGGAGGATTTCCTCTTTTTCCCCTTTTGGTAAATGGCCAAATATATTAAGGGTACTTGTAAACGTGAGTATATCTATGTTTAATGGTGTGCACGCTTGCGATAAAATGGTTCTGAAGACTCGATTCTTAACTTGAAATATCCACAAGTCTGAATAATTTATATTACTAGTGAAATAACATATATTTACCTAAATACGTCAGATTATTTGTGAGTCCGAGTGTCGAAGGACAATGATTAGTTTTTATATTTAAATTTGTTCTCATGTCAGTGAAATGTATATGTCTGTATGAGAATTCAATGTTTTAACCAGAAATTAATAATACCAGCCTGTTACTAAATAAATAAATAAATAATGCTGGAAAATCCACACAGCATCATCTAGCCCCAAGCTAAGCAGAGCTTGTGTTATGGGTGACTGATATACTTAATACAATACATTACATAGATAGATATTTTTTTACTATACATAAAAAATACCCAGAACACCCGGAACAAATATTTGTAGATAGTACAAACATTTGTCCCAGGGCGGGAATCGAACCCGCAACCTCCTGCGTCGCAGGCGGACCTTCGCCCGCCGCGCCACATCGGTCGTCACTATTCTATACTATACTGTCCTCTTTTGTCAAGGTGTCATATAGAGAAGCATGATGAGCGTGATGAGCAAGCGTGACTAATGTCAGCACGCTTGCTCAAAGCGGGTTAGCGATTGCAGATGGTTATTCATTTCCAGTTTTTCTCACGATGTTTTCCCTCACCGATGTCAGCGATGTCTAAGATATACTTAGAAAGTACATAATATTATGAGTTGGAGATTGAAGTCACATAAGCATATGCCTGGATTCATAACATAACTTCAAGCCTGTGTTTCCCCGAAGGGATTGGCAAGAGTGTTCGTACAGAGGTCAGCACATCAAGCTACTCCAATTTTTTTTTTTTTTTTTTTTTTTTTTTTTTTTTTTTTTTTTTTTAAAAAAAAACGTTGCCCCACACTAGGAATTTCTCCTGTATCGTGGGTGCGTTTACAAACATTTAAACTCACATACACAAACAGCCAGACCCGGAACAACTACCTGTAGGCCATACAAATATTTGTTCCGTGCGGGGATCGAACCCACAACACGCGGCGCAGCAGCCGATGGCTCAACCACCGCGCCAACCGTGTCGTCGTCAAATCGTCAAATTTGTCAAAATTCTTTGATTTTTTTTTCAACTTTATTACAAGAGAATAAGGTTCATTTTCAATAGGGAATATTTGACAGTTTGGGGTAGCTTGATGTGCTTGCGTCTGTACAGTACACCCACATTTATTATTATAGGAGGTGAGCCTATGGCCATAAACCGGGTACACATCCAGACTCCGGGCTGTTACTAAGAAATTTCTAATGAAAGATCCCAATAACACATTGCTCGACCCTCCAACAATCTCGTGATAGAGGCGAGATCTAAGTAACAGGCTGGTATTTTTACTAACAAATCTGGAAAAAAAAATACAAACCAATTAAATCTTTCCCAAATCAATGAGACAGATCTTAATGTTCATACACACACACACACACACCTACACCCGAATGGCGAATAACCAGCTGGAAACAAATTCTACCCGGTTCGCTGCGCTCTAAAGCGCTGTAGAAAATTACATTATCCCTTTCTACCTCACGCGTTATTAAAAGCATCGGGTGTATTATAAGATGTCTCATTATCTGATCTCTTATGGAATCTTTGAAGCGCCCTTACTGAGCAGAGCATCGATTTTGAGTGGTCCTGATAGCTGTTTTCTAGTGGGTTAAGTGGTGTGGTATGGCTGGAAGTGATTAAGGTTTTAGATGCGTTTAAGTACTTCTTTTTGGAGCCTCTGACAGTTTAAGCTGTGCCACACACAAGCCTTTGGAGACTTAATAAATTAATGGAATGTACTGTGTGAAAGATGATATGGCTGACAAAGAAGACATGCTTTACCAACCCCAAGTAAATTGGGATGAGGACAGGAGGATGATGATTATGTATGAATGTTCATATTTATACACCTTTGTTTCAGAAAGCACTTTAAGTTGTTTTTTTTTTTTTTTTTTTGGAATGGGCATCTCGCAGTTTATCCTTTAGGGATATTTACTGCTCAACCGAACTTTCCTGTGGGGGGCTTAATTAAAATTAAGGCCTCCAGCCAGGCATAAAAACTTATAAGCTAAGCGACTATCGCTAAGGGCACCCCCTGCGGGGTACGAACCTCGGCTTAGGACGTCGCTGAAGAGGACAGCAAGGGACAGGCTGGATCTGATTGTTCCATTATTTAGGGACATTTTAAACATTAATCGGCTCAGCTTCGCGGGCTGGCTCTAGCAAAGGGTCGGGAGGGGGGCATTGACGGGGTCGTCGCGACGGGCCTCGGCGGCGAGGACGGAATGTCCGTTTTTGTTTGCGAACAGTGCTGGTGGCCTTATCGCTCTCCTGGAGGAGAGTGATAGGATCATCTGGCTCTGTGAGTGTGTGTTTCGGTCTTCGAACTGTACTTATTCGCGAGGGAGTGTATCGGACGGCCGATGACACTTTAAGTTGGTTCTGACTCTCATTTTTAGATCTTTGATAGTCGTTATTCGTTTTCGGATTTTCGGGTTTCTGACTACCTCACTCAGAAACCCAAAAATCTGACAATCAGTTACGGGTTATCGTGTTGCCTAGTAACTGGGTTTTGGATAAGCAGATAGGCAATCGCTCCATGTAAAATAGTATGGTATTCAGTTGCATACAATTAGACTAGAAGTTGACGCCAATATAATAGGTATGATTACAAATAAATCTTTTATTAATCATTTACTGATCGATACATTGAGTTTATATGCATGACGTCACGTATGCCTAGGTCTTTTTATTTTATATTTTATTTTATTGTTTCCTTTGTGTTTTTTATTACCTTAGAGTGTCCCAAATAAATGATTTTTCTTTTTTTTTACATTGTGACGTAGCGAGCTGCCAATCACCAACTATGTGTTTTATCTATTTCATTTTTTACTAATATGCGATGGCAAAAAATACATGTCTAATATATTTTTTTATTATCTGACTGAAAATATAATTTCTTTTTTTTATCCAGGCATCTCAACCCTATTGAGAAAAGGCTACGCAGATGATGACTCTCAACAATTTCATTACGAACTAATCAAAAACTCAAACCACTCAATTCCTTAAATTTCTAATTCGATCATCCCAAATCACTAACACAAATTTGCCTAAACCACTAAGTTTAACCAAATAAAAAACACAATCAAACTTCGCTAACCGAACGATTAAGCAAGTTATAATTGAAAACGTTAACCCTATCGGCGCCTAATCTTTGGGTCGTCGGGACCAGCCCACTTGTAAAACTAACTCAATCAAACTGTCTGGGGGTATGAAAAAAAAACCGTCAAGATCGAGTCGCAATCGTTCGCAAAGGGTACCGTACCGTCTGTGAAATAAAACTCCTGGATTTGTGAGATTACGTATTGTCACTTACTTACTTAGAGTAAAGACCATGGCGATGGCCAAAACGAAACCTTATATAAGCCAACAATAGAAAGAAAAACGAAAGATGTTATAATTGTATTAAGTATATCAGTCATCTAGTACCCATAACACAAGCTCTGCTTAGCTTGGGGCTAGATGATGCTGTGTGGATTGTCCAGCAATATTTATTTATTTACTTATTTAAATAATATTTATTTGCCACGTAAGCAAATACGCAAAAAAAACTTAAAAGTAACGGTTATTCTAGTGATAGTGTTAAGTTAAATTATAACGAGTTTTAGGGTCCGCTTTTATATTTTTGTTATGGAACCCTAAAACAGGACCTTTTGTGTTTTTTACAAAAAACGAGGGGGTTAAAAATCATCTGGGTTTCGGTTGAGGACAGGACATCTTTAAAGCGTTTGCTAATTTATCTGTACCCTCATTTTGTTAGGGGTCGGTTAAGTTTCAAGAGGGATGGTGTTTTCTTGTCAGCATTTTAAGAAATCAGGGACCTTCAGATAAATGGCTTTTTAATTATTAATCAACGCCTCTGCCTCTGTGTAACTGCCCCGTATGTCTAGCGGTCGGAAGCGCTACCGCTGAGCATGAGGGCCTGGGTTCGATTCCCGGGACGAGCAAATATTTATTGGGTTTTTAGATATGGTTTGAGTAAAAGCCCAGAAGTATTTCCCGGCATGGGGATGTGGATGGCAATAGGCTCGCCCCCTATTACATGGGAGTTAAACATAACTGGCAAAATGTGGGTGTACAATACGTACGTCTCTGCCTATCCCTCGGGAATAACATGATGTTATGTATGTCCCCGAGACCCAAGGGCTTCACTTTGGCTAGAGCCTAAGCGGTGTCATTCATCGTGGCAATGCCGCCAGTCCTTTTGGCACTTTACCAGTCGACAGTGATGAGCATGTTGTCCATATCTTATTCCATACTTTTTAAAACATGAAGAGAAGACTTTGTTTCTCTTGCATATGAATGAAGGTATATGGTGAGGGGTTGGCGTTTTGGGGGACTGTTTTTTGTAAACGTTTTGACGTTCAAAAAGTGCCGATTCTCAGCTTATTTTGAATAAATTAATTTTGAGTGCATGGATGGATTTGGCATAGTTAAAGTTTATATCGACGATAAGCTACCAATGCCTCCTAACTAAGTTTTTTAATGCCAATCTATGCTATTTCGCGTGTACTGGCAAAACCTCCTAACACTGATATTAAACTATTTATCCCATTAAATACTAATACAGTACGGTATACATCCAAAGCCTAAGGAATAAATAAGACCCTCTTTTCGTCTACATCAAAGTAGCAATTTTTTAAATAGAATATATTGGTAGTTCATCTTCGATATAGAGAAAGAGTGAAGAGAGCCAAAAAAGTGTGAGCCGTCGCGGGACGTCTCGCAGATGTGAAACATCGGAATTGTTTGCACAAGCAATATGCATAGAAGAACAGATTGTTGGGTATCGATATCAAAAACAAATAATAATAAATAAATAAATAATGCTGGACAATCCACACAGCATCATCTAGCCCCAAGCTAAGCAGAGCTTGTGGTATGGGTACTAGATGACTGATATACTTAATACAATACATTACATACATAGATATTTTTTATTATACATAGCAAATACCCAGAACACCAGGAACAAACCTTTGTAGATCGTACAAACATTTGTCCCAAGGCGGGAATCGAACCCGCAACCTCTTGCGTCGCAGGCGGACCTTCGCCCGCTGCGCCACATAGGTCGTCAAAAATGAAACAAAAATGCTAATTTCATTTGTTTCTTGGCGACGCGTCGCTACGCCGAAAATCAGTTCTACCCTATTTCACATTTTTCGTACTTTCTAAGTTTATCTTGGAAATCACTGACATCGGTGAAGGAAAACATCGTGAGGAAACCTGGACTTATATAATTAATATAAGTTTGAAATCGCCAACCCGTCTTAAGCAAGCGTGGTGATTAATGCTCGTGCCTTCTCTGTATGAGAAGAGGCATTTGCCCTGCAGTGGGACAGTAATAGGCTGGTATTCTTTATTTCACATCAAAAATTGTTGTATTTCGACTACTCAGCGACCACTAAGATTTATCATTGTGTTATATACCTAAAGGCAACTTACAGCTTTAGTAACGATGTAGGGTAAAACTTTGTAATCACTTACATCGCCTTACACTAAGTTGTGAAGCCCTGCAAACACAACAATCTCATCAACTAAACTATCTTAACTCGTTTATACCCGTAAACGGTTAACATATAACATAACATAACTTCACGGCTGTATTCTCGGAAGGGATAGGCTGAGGTGTACATATAGTACATGAACATTTCGACAGTAATGTTGGAGTTCCGTTTAATAGAGGAGACCTTATTGCCACTAACTGGACTCACCAATATAACCTAGGACCTCATTCCTTTCTTGCGACCATCAGACTTTTAAGGCAATCTCTTCTCAGTGGGTCTATAGTAAAAGGTTATCTGGTTTGATGTGGGAGGACCATCCAGGCAGTCGGATGCTGGCAGATGTCAATTCTCTCATTTTATTTTAGTATTTGCACAAGGGAATCCTCGCCATTGATATGGATTATTACTATATTTTAGATCTAAACTGCCACAGGTGGGTACACAAAATTATGAAATTGGTAGGATTAACTATATAGATATTTCTGAATATAATAAGAGTGTCTGTGTATGAGTATCGTTTTAGACGTCATATGAAAGTATATACGGTAGTTATAACAAAAACACATTTATTTTTATTTTTGTGTCTCTATGTTGGTTAAGACTAATCTTTGAAGCGGCTGCATCGATTTAGACGGGATCATCTTTTAACTTTTATAAGTAAAATAATATTATTTAGAAATCTAGGTTTCCAAGATAAACTCTAAGAAAGTAGTACTCACCCGGGTTGGCTCGTCAATTTTATAACATTAGAAAAATCATCAACAGTGGTAGGTACTGTTTTCATCTACGTTCCATTCTTAACCAAACCACGCCGGTGTTATCTCACCACCACCCGAAAAACCTTTACCAACTCACCCACAACGTGGCTATACACTGTATAATCAATACAACAGGCCACTGAAAGAAAATCGAGCCATGTAACGGGGTCGGTTCAGGGTCAATGGTCGAATTCCGTCGAAAGCCCGCGACTACAATTCAATACTTTCTCTTTTGTTGGTGCGCTAATGTAAAAACGTAATCAAGTTTTGTCTGCTGTTGTGTAAGGGAATTTTGTGGGGAAGGAATTTTGGTAAAAGTTTTTATTCTTGAGGTTTTTTTTTGTTTGTAGATTGAATTAGTTTCGCTGCGGTATAATATTGCAGGTGCTTAGGAGCAAGCCTTAGACTCTGTAATTTTATGTTTGTCTATGTAGTATGGTCTATTTTCAAATCGCCTAGCAGATAATGCTTGATTTTAGGTAAAACTTTCATCATCGTCCTCCTGCCCTTAACCCAATTTATTTGAGGCTCGGTGCAGTGTGTCTTCTCCTTTTTTCTTCTTACCCATACAAATAAATAAAATTTGAGTGTAATACTAAAAAAAAACTCTTTTGTTTTTTTCTTCTACGAGTATCTGGCGAGATAATGCCGGGTCTTCAATGGCAGATAGCAGATGTTATAAATAGTTACATAGGACACTTTTATGTAAGGAAAAATAATTAGGGTCCTGCGCAAATAACAAATCCATGAAATTCTAAGCGGATGAAGTCGCGATTACAAACTAGTACCTAAAAATAGTGATGGTCCTAGGTAAAATATAATAAGTCTATTTAGTCCGCCAGTTAGATTACCAAAAAATATTGGACACGTATTTTTTTCTTACTCAAATCAATAAAAAGTGACAAAGATATAGCACATCAAAGTTCAGTAGGAGGGGCTTGTGACGTCACTTCTAAAAAGTCTTCGTAAAAAGTGTAACAAGCGTGACGTCACGCGCAATTTCAACGCACTATACCGTCGTCATTTTAGGTTTAAGTGACAAAAGGAAAAATACGTGTCCATTATTTATTTTATTATTTTATTTATTTATTTATTTTTACTTTTAGTCACATAATACTGACATGGTGATTGTTTTTGTTATCATATTTACTAGGACTACGTTACTTTCCATTTTTTTAATTTTTCCGTGGCCACTAGTTATTTTTTTTACCATTTTTTAACTATAAACTCTTGTCCCCAGGATTCCCTCACCCAGAGATGCCTCCACAGGGGATATTTAGCGCGTTAGAAGATGAATACATAGAGGTGATGTCGAGGAGAGGACAGAGTCGGTCGCCGTAGCCCACAGTAACTGTTCTATACACGAGAGAGAGAGAGGGGAATAGTCGCCAGTAAGTATTTACATTAAATATATAATTAGCGCATGAAGAGACATGAAGACATAGGGACCATGGGGGGATCTAAAGCCCACAATGACCTTTCGCCATGACAGGAGAGAAAGAGAGGAGTGATCGTCAGTGAGTACTAAGATTAGCATGAAATAGAAGTTAGGACAGCTCATAGTACCTCACAGTTAAGCACTGATGAAAGTAGTGACACAGCCGTGGTGAGAAGGTTTCATCACCAGTACCTCTAGCACGATTTTTTTCTCGAGAAGTTTAGTAACCAAAAACGTCAACAATTTGTTCCGAGATTGTAACAGCGCCTCTACATTACGTACGTGACACTAATTTCGTTTGACTAATAACTAGGTAATTTGTCGAATTTGGTTGGTAAACTTTTTGCAAGAAATTTGTGCTAGGGTTACAGTACTCCAAAACAGGGATAAAAGATAATTGTATCACATCTACGTGCTTAAGCAAATTTCATAGACAGACTTCTGACCAACCTGCACTTGGACTGCTTAGTAGAGTACTCTTAGAGAAAAGAGGCTGGAGTCACAGTAGTCGTAGAGCCTGTGGCTTAATAAACCGGGTCATGTGAGTTTAAATGCTCATAAACGCACCCTTTCACCCACATTCCTAGTGTGTGGTAAAATAAAATAAATGTTTCTTTCTTTTGGTCTAATAGGTACCTATTACATACAAAAACCCATACCATTAGCGTAAGATTAGTATGAAGACAAAGTTAACAAAGAATAATGAGTAACAATTTGAGTATTAGTGATACTAGTGTTTCCTCCCTCACAAAACACTTAATCGTCCTTTATGAAACCCGAGCCACAACAAAGATGAAAAGAAAATATTGTTTCCCTGCAATATTTTCTCCTAACAAAACTATTATTGGCCCATCAGTTACATAAACAGATTTTCCCGAAGATTTTCTTTCACAAAAAGAAATATGACGAATGATTTTTCCACATAATTGACTATGGAAGGAAGCCAAGGGAAATGGATAATTTCTTGGTAAAGATATTATTTTGCCATTCATACTGTTATCTGGTCAATTAAAGATACATTATCTACTTATTTTCAGGAAATACGAATAAAATATCGTTTCCACAATGTGGATCCATCGGGTGCCAAGTAATAGTAAGAGAAAGCGCACGTTTTAGATATTTAATCGCTTGTTGCTTCTATCATGATGTTGTGAATTACTACCTCGTTGGTCTAGTGGTTGTGTGAGGTTTGGGTTCGATTCCCGGGTGGGGCAAAGGGATATTGAGTTATTCTATCAGGAATTTCTCAGTAGCAGCCTGGAGTTGAGCCTGGTGAATGGCAATGGGACTTAAACATAAATGACGAAATGTGGGTGTACTCTATGTACGCCTCTGCCTAACGCTTCAGGGAATATAGACGTCATGCAATGCAATAGCATTGCATGAGGCGTGCTTAATAAAGCAAGCCTCTTTTCTATGGGGTAAGCAAGAATTAAAGAACGCCTCCTGCTTCTAACCTTATATACTCCATTGGCTTCGTTTACGTTCATACATATGTATTAAAAACAATGTTACAAAAATATTCGTATTAAATTATGCATAATGTTGCCAGTTTAATTAAAACTTATTATTGGATGAAGCAGAGACCTACAAGCGTAGCATGACCTTTTTTTTCGCTATTTAGGAAGAAAAAATTAAAATTAAAATTTCTTCATACGAAAATAATGAAAAAAAAAGTGTTGTTTTGTCTTTCGCGCCTTAGGCGCACGCACACAGAGTGCGTGGCGACGAAGAGCGAACACTGCGCATGAATGCGTTTTCTGTGTGTTGCACTACGCGTGTTTTCTATACAAACACAGATACTTGCAAACAACGTAAGAACACGCACTCCCGCGCTACGCTGCGTGATGCGGTGCAGTGTGGTAATCGCCTTAGATATCTTTCCAAAATAATTTAATCATTTGTGCAACAGAGCGTGGAGACACCTCGGTAACCGCTGCTAGAGACGGCTTATCAGCACTTTCCATACATATCTGTACTCTCTGGTTCTAGTAGA
This sequence comes from Phlogophora meticulosa, assembly GCA_905147745.2. Classification (NCBI taxonomy): domain Eukaryota; kingdom Metazoa; phylum Arthropoda; class Insecta; order Lepidoptera; family Noctuidae; genus Phlogophora; species Phlogophora meticulosa. The sequence goes on along the minus strand of LR990535.1, from coordinate 1,456,803 downwards.
GGTCATACTACGCGTGTTGACAAAAAATATACTCAGGACTCGTCCATACTTGTATCATCTTGACATATGCATTTTAGGCGTATCCTATCGTGTGTTCGTATCCTAACTACGTATAAACCTACTTAATCATATCGTACATGACTAGTTGAATACATTACGAACACTTACGTCCTTGAATTTGAACAGAATGTTCCATACAATTCTATCCCAACCAAACGGCGACGATGCGAAGGGTTTGTTCAAATTCATAATTGTTTTGAATTGTCTGGTGAATTGTTTAGGATAAGATGGGACTGATATACGCTAAGAGTAAAAGACACTTAAAAAAAAAAACGAACACACACTTGGATCTACATACTCGTATATAAAATACATTTTTATGGAACCGAAAGAAAATATTATATTAAGATATTATAGGAGACAAGTAGAGTGGTATTAGTAATACCAAAATGTTACAAGGGTAGAAAATGCCTATTAAGTTATGGGGTGGTAGAAAATCTGCAATCTGCGGTGACTCTTACAGAAAATATAATATAAGTGTTGTTATTTATGTCCAACTAACATATTCTGTCGTTATAACAATGAATGCTGTCAGTGAAAAAATGATAAATGGTTCTAACTTTCCATGTCTTGTACCATTAATTTCTTTTAGTAATACATTATTGTCGTTGTAATTAATTAACAGACTTTTTATGCAACTTTTTTTTAAATGGGTTTATTGGCTTCGAATGTGGCCGCCAAGTTTGGTGTATGATTTGCTTACTTGTTGAACTTGAGTAATTGTTTTTAAAGGGTAAGAAAACCAAACTAGTTATTTGACACGTTGCAGCTTATACAAGTTACGAAACAAATTGTGGTAAAATACTTTTATAGATAGAAGGATATGGACCTGTGGGTCGATATAAGATATAATAAGTATAATAAAATAATATGTAGCACATAATTTTCGTTGAATAATTAATAAAAGCTTTGGTAAAATGTGGGTGTTACAATGTTATGTGTTTTTATTAAAAGTCCTACTGAAATAAATAAATAAATGAAAACCTGAAAAAGATTTTCTATTAACCTGTGTAACGCTATCAACCAACACTTTACTGATAAGAGCTGGTAGTTTGGGTTAAAACCACCTGCCCCACATGATGTATCCCTCACTAATCCACTACTCCTCACCAGAAATGAACCTCCTCAATATGGATGCGGAGAACCGCGTAGTCCTCAACGTAGGAGGGATACGCCACGAGACGTACAAGGCGACGCTGAAGAAGATCCCGGCCACCAGGCTGTCCCGTCTCACGGAGGCGCTAGCCAACTACGACCCCGTCCTCAATGAGTACTTCTTCGATAGGCATCCTGGAGTCTTCGCGCAGGTTCTTAATTATTACAGGTAAGATCATGCTGTATTCTTTTTCAAATATTATATAAGTTTAAGCCCTTTTTTTAGGTAGGTAAATTTCTTATCTTAGGAGAAACTTTTTGAATCCTAGCTACATTAAAAATCTAACCAAATCACTTTTCTCACAATCCATCATCTACTCTTGTAACCCTCCACATTCATACTTAAAACTTAGCTACTTAGTTCCTTATTCCGCGTCATCACATGCCCATACCATGACAACCGATTTCCACATATCGTTTTGAATAACTTGTGATATTAAAAAAGTGTGCCGTAACCGGATGCCAGGCAGTGTGTGAATATGCATAAAAGAACAGATTGTAAGGTATCGATATCAAAAACAAATGAAGCAACAAAAATCAAAATTCATTTTTTTTTCATTGGTTTCTTGGCGATTCGCCACGCCACAAATCGGTAGTACCCACGTCTATAAATATTGTACACAATACAGATTTTCAGCTCATTAAAAAAAAAAAACAATAAGCATATTGCTACGAACAGTTCTTACTTTGTTTCTTATCTTACACAAACCCGAAACAAAATAAACAAAACACAGTACTTTTTTTAATATAACAAAAACCTACAAATCTACTAAGAATAGAAAAATTACGTCTTTCTCGTCCCCAAAAAGTGTGATATTACTTATTATCACCATTTTATTTCGGCTAGAGGATGGGTAAAAAGATTTCTGGCCGTGATATACAGGCCCATTTAGTGGCATTGACATTTTCAGACAAAAGAGATGTTTTATATAAATGTCAGGCATTTTGTGCGAAAGGTATTTCGGCTTATTTGGTTAGGTCTTTAGGGGAATTGCTTTTGTAGAAATGCGGATTGTAGCCTCATCTATAATTCAAATCCATATTTCCACTTAAATAAATATTAACATTACTTTCTTGTGTAAACTTTAACACGTTGAACGATAAAGGACCGACAAACAATACATTTTCCATTATGTCTCGTTGTTTGGCAGTAAAGGTGTTAATGAAATTAAAAAAAGGTAGTTATCCATACTAATATTATAAATGGGAAAGTGTGTGTGTCTGTTTGTCCGTCTTTTACGGCAAAATGGAGCTACGAATTGACGTGATTTTTTAAGTGGAGATAGTTGAAGAGATGGAGAGTGACATAATGGCAACTTTTTGTTTATTTTTAACTTACAATTCCTAACGCGGGCAAAGCCGCGGGAAAAAACTAGTACAAAATAAAACAAGAGCATTGCAGTGACATGACGCTGCACCTTGACGCAGTGTCATGTCGCCTGCTGCTCCCGACGGAGTCAGCTACAGCATACATTTAAATATAAACGAATCAAATAAAATAAAAAAGTAAATAAAAGGAAAACATAGTAATAAATCAATGACTGGACAGATCCTCTCATATATATAAGTTATTTCCTCATCAGACTATCTCAGACACTAATCTGCATGTTCCTTATATGATCTTACCAAGATAGAAAAGAATAGAATACACTTTATTGTACGCCATGAACACTTACACAAAATATCGACTTTAAGATAATGGTTAGACTTTAAAAGAGACTGTGACTTCTGAGTTTGTTTCGGTGTTGCTTCTCAGAGTAGTAAGATAGAGTAACTCCGATATGGTCTAAAAAAATATTTTACTTTTAAATATATTCTTAAGTAAACAATATAGACTTAAAAATGCACCGACATGACCGTGAACTCATTTTAATTCAGCACGCATAGCGGCCAAGATAACAGAAACGGAAGACTTAGTTAAACTTAGCATAATATAATATAGAAAAACCTCAGTTCACAGATAAGACATCTATGTTATCGAAATAATTTAAGTAATAAATTATGCCACTTGAGTTTAAGCTTAGTAGAGACTCACAAAAAGGTTGTGATGATAAATGATCTCATTTCAAAGGCGTAATATTTGAAAAATTAGGCTGACTGGAATAAATTATCTCGGCTTAGGTATAATAACCTTTTTACTGTAAGCCCTTATTTTTGTCTGCTTGGCTGCTCTACTTTTTTTGCTTTTGCCTAAAATATTCGGAATCTCACTCACTCACATCCATGCCTTGGAAAACACTTCAAGCCGTTGGTTCCGGCTGTCATTTGTAGATTTTTTACTGTCGTTACGGAAAGTCAGAAAACCCATAGTCTGACAACCGGTCTTAACAATGGGCGACGATAAAGCAAACCAAAACAACCCCAAAAGACTAGGCAGATGATGCTGATGCCTGTCTACTAAGCTGGCTCTTGGTTAAGTACAGGCTGTCGAGTTGTTACTCGACAGCCTCTAGTTATCTGTTTAGTTATTCTGCATTTAACAGAAAATCGCTAAGAGTTATCGCAAATTTACCTACATCCCCCCAAATATATCCACAAAAATGTTTCCCAAAATTAGCCTCTCCAAAAACCTTCATTTCTTCAGTAGTTTTTGGAACTACGCGTTGTTTGCGGTATTCCTAACCTCGGGCCCAAGGATCAAACATTTTCGGAAAAGCCGCAAGGGACGCGGATGTCAACCGCAGCATTTGGGGGAGCCCTGTGGTCGGACCAACCTACGCGGTGCTACCAAAAACTCTGCATATGAATTTTTCTGTAACACATTGCGCAAATGGCTGCGTGTGGCTATGGCGGCGTAAAAGAAAATGGCTGAAATTTTGTGTTCCAACTTTTTTGTGGCGTGATTTTTGCAATACAGATAAGTTAAGTTGTTTTGTGAAATCAGTCGCTTAGAATGGGCCTCGTTAGAAAACTAAACGCAACCCAAAAGGCAATCGATAGGGCTATGCTTGGAGTGTTCCTGCGTGAGAACTAAAGTAACCGACATTGTCTAAGGAATTGTCTAACTTAAATGGCAGTGAACATTATGTATTGCTCCCAGAACGTATGGCCGATGGGGCCAATAGGCTATCGATTGATAACTGCGTACCAGGAGGCGTAGTGTTGGAAGACTTTCCAAAAGGCGGATGACCGGATGACGGCCGAGGGAGACCGCTGGTTACGATGAGCACATGAGCGGTAGAGCGTGGGCCTATATCCAGCATTGGACGTCTTTTGGATGAGATGATGATGTGAGATAAATAATTCGTTTTATAAGAATGGACAGCAGCATACTTTATTGCTAATATCAGCAATCGATAGCAAAAAAAATAGTTCACAAATATAATATATTCAATTCGATAGTAATAATGTTTTGGTTCGAAACAAAAACTTGCAAGTGAACTCGTAAAACTTTATAATTACCTTGTTTAAAAGGACTATGTATGTATGTACCAGCATATTACTGTCCCACTGCAGGGCGAACGCCTCTTCTCATACAGAGAAGGCATGAGCGACAGCGTTAATCACCAATAAAAGGAGTACTCAGTAAGGATAGACTGAAAAAAACTTTTCTAATCTATTAAAGGTGTCTTCTCCAATATGCTTAATGTTTGAAGCGAAAAATAAACGGTCACTTTAAAGACAGGCTATAAATCAATGGATATCAACTAAACATAAAGTAACATTAATCAATCTTAGCCATATTAAAGAGTAAGCCTCCGAAATGATCCGGAATTTCACGAAGTTTCCCGAAACACGAAGTTGATCCCCATAACAATGAAATCAATTTGAATCCTGACTGATTGCTTAGTGAAAAACGGAAACGACTTACTGTAGACAAAATATGAGTTTTAGGAATTCCCAGAATGTTTGTTTTTGCAATAAATCCAGTTCAAAATAATAACCTTGAGAAAAAATGCACGGAACTATGGTATTAGTCAGACTTATTTCATATTAGCACACACTTTGACCTCATTTCATTATAGATTGTTCATTTTTCAAAACTGTATTAAATTTTTATTTATTTGTTTATGATGGCCCACTGGTTTAGGCCCTCGCCTCTAGTGCACGAGATTATGGGTTCAAATCTAGGCAAGTACCAATGTGACTTTTTCAAGTTATATGTACTTTCTTAGTTTATCTTGATCATCAATGGCATGTATGAAGGAAAACATCGTGAGGAAACCTGGACTTATAATTAATATAAGTCTGAAATCGCCAACCCGTCTTGAGCAAGCGTGGTGGTTTATGCTCCTACCTTCTCTGCATGAGCAGAGGCCTTTACCCTGCAGTGGGACTATACAATAGGCTGGTATTATTATTAGTATTTCTCTATCTTTACAGGCCTTAACCTAATGCGACAGTGAAGATATCAACTAAAAACAATGTTATAAAACTTTAAACATAACTTATTTGCATACCTAAACACAAATACATAACCAACAACATTTAATAGAACTCTTACGAATTCACTCATAGTGCTCAATAAAATATCCTCCCTAAAACTACTGCAGAGAAGAGGTACTGGGCTCGATCCTGAACTCGAGCAGTGTAATTAGGTTTTCCAAGTGGAATTTCTTAGTAGCAGCCCGGATTCTGGATTTGTGACTGGTTGATAGCAATAGGCTCACCCCCTCTAACATGCGAAATGTGTAGTACAGAGGTATACCCGTGCCTAACCCTTTGGAGAATACAGGTGTGAAGTTACGATGTTTCACGATATTTTGGCAAGAAACATCACTTTTTCCAGAATCATCCCTTTTGATCTGCCTTAAAAATAAAAAATTGTAATCCCATCGCATTTCCAGGTAAAGTAACATAAAAGCACTGTATTTCTAAGAAACTTTCAAGTCTCACCGTGTCTAAGAAACATGACTGAGAAGTAACATAATAATAGACCAAGTAAAATATCATTCCACCTACATCTGGACACCAGGAAATGAAATCTTCGTTCAGTGAATGAACCAACACCGTGTCGTGCTGAAGTTGAGAACTTACTGTAAAGTGTCAGGTTTGAAATTAAATCCAATTTTCTATGCCAACTCTGGTTCGCTAGTTATTTGTGAAAGAGCTCATCCAGTAGTAGTGTCAGCATTCTTGGATATATTCACAACATGATCCTCATTTCTTCGCATCATTTGTACAAATCCGTTCAAATTAAATGACCCAGTAAAAAAATTGAAAACATCTTATATGTTGGTGTTGATAATTTGGTATTTAGAACTATTGGTTTCCGATAATGCCTCACTTCACACTCAATTTATTGGTTCTCTAATTAGTTAACGTATTGACCAACATTGTTCTCAGTGTTCCCAAATATGTTTTGTTTACTCACACGATTACTCATATAATTATAATTGCACTTGTTCATTATAATTTCAAGTTAAACTCAATTTTTGCTAATGATTATTATGCCCGTCAATATTTGATTTATAAAAATTTAATAGCACCAAGCATATTGAAAGCGGCTCAGCAATTTGCAAATCTCAAAGGTGAAAAGAGCGTAAAAATAATTGGTACGCCCAAACTTGAGCGTTCACATCTGTGGGTATTACGGAACGATGTTTCGTTGTATACAGGGGGGAGCGACATTGACGCACCACCATAAGCTCATGTACATGATTCTGGATATATTTTTTATTTTATTTTTGTTTTTTTTTCTTTGTCTCCTCTCAAAAAGTTTGCGAAAGCGCCCGTGAGCAATGGCGACGGCACAGATAAAATAGAATAGAATAGAATATTTATTTGCGTAAAACATGGTATACAGGGTTGTTAAATGCAAATTGAGGCACAAGCATGTTTAGCTAGGTTAAAACATAGCATGCAAAATTTTAAAAACAAGGAACAAAAGCAAGTAAATCATCAACATTTTTTGTTTATAAATTCTTTTAGATTATAAAAACTACACTCAAGTAACCACTTATGCAAGTTAATTTTAAATAATTTTGTATTTAAAGTTTTAAAATGCCTTAGTATTTTATTATAAACGCACACACACATTGCCAAGCAGTTACTATTGTACTTAGACAGTCTAGGCAAATCATTTAATACAAGCTTATATGGATCTCGCCGGTTCCGAGGATTGACATCATTTGCAGTCTTAAATAGTTGCTTATTTTTCATAACAAACACACATATTTCATATATGTAAAGCGACGGTAACGGTAACAAACCAAGTTTTTTAAATATTGGTCGACATGAGTCGAATAAGCTATCGAATAAGAACGATATCGAAGCGGCGGTTACCTGTAAAAAATCATGATTTTCATCCAACCCACTGACATTTTTAATGAAAGACGTGAATTATTTAGTTTTAAATCAACCCAGAACCATGTAGTGACCTCATGATATCAGATTTTACGTCAATGATCCTTCTACCCTGTATATATAAGTATCTAGTACATTATGTATTACAATCGATATACATATATATTATGTTAATAGATAAAATGTACTTTATTGTACACCAAAGCTGTAACACAGCCTTTTACATAAGAATACTTTCAGGAATATTTTATCGCGTAAAAGGGTGGTTTTATAAGAGAATTTATTGCTGAAACTCGTTACTGTAACCGATGGAATAAATAAAAATAGACATTTAAATGTGTCAATACATTTATAATGTATCAAAGGGAGGATTTTAAATTCTGAACTGAGATTTAGTTTTGTGAATATATTGTTTGAGAAGATTAGTGTTGGTAGGTTGGAGCGACCCTATAAATTATACCGAAGCATGCCAAATTTTATTTTTAACCGTTGAAAAAGGAAGGAGTTTCTCAATTCGACAGATTATATTTTTTTATCCCACGCATTTCTTTTTACAGTTTAGTCCGATTTCGATGATTCTTTTATATTGGATAGGGGAAAATAAGTCCCATTTAAATTTGAAAGAAAAGAACGGTGGAAAGTATGGTACGATACAGTTTTCGCCTACTGAATTTTATAAAACTGCTTCGTTGGTCTAGTGGTCCCAAGTACGACTGCTGGGCGTCCTGGGTTGGATTCCCAGGTCAAGCTAAGTGTTATTGAGTTTTTTCCATTAAGGTTTTTGTCATGAGCAGCCCGAAGCCGGGAATTGTGCCGTCATATTACATGGGACTTAAACATAACTGGGAAAATGTGGAGAACACCCACATTTCTACAGTTATGCATGGTATACGTCTCTGCCTAACCCCCGGGGAAATCAAGCTTGATGTTATGTATATGTCAAAAGATCTCTTTCCACCCCAACCCCGTAACTAGGCCATACCAATTCTAAAAGTTATTACACAACGCATAACAAATAACAACCCAGTACTCATACAGAAACGGATAATCCAGCGATATCCAGAAAATCGAATAAAATATCCTCTCGAGACCGATTATCCTTTGTCCTCGCTCCAATTAAATGGTACAAAATATTCATCCATCATCCGCGATCAAAGTAACTATGGAAATCGTATACCCAGCTCGTAATTGTGATAGTGGAATGATATTTTTTTCCCCGTCTATCCGGATGTTCGCTGTCTGTTGCGAAATGGGTCGGTTTTTCTGCCACAAGTGTATTTTTTCGCCTGTTGATCTACGAGTGAAAAAATTACAGCTGTGAGCCTTCAAATAACTTATAAAGAATGGGGTGGAGCTTTTACAGTTTCTGTTAAGTTAATGCTTTAATAGCACGGTTGGCGCATTGGCTGAGCGATCGACTGCTGCGCTGCGGGGTGTGGATTCGATTCCCTCACGGAACAAATATTTGTAAGGCCTACAGGTAGTTGTTCCGGGTCTCGCTGTTCGTGTATGTGACTTTAAATGTTTGTAAGCGTACCCACGACACAGGAGAAATTCCTAGTGTGGGGCAAAGTTCAAAAAAATATATATATAAAACATGCCAACGGCAATAATAATGTTTAAGCTTTGAGGGAAGTAGTAATATTTCTCTTTATTAACTACCGACTCAGAAAACACTAGTTTATGAAACTGTTGCGTAACAGTAGTTATTAAAAGACATGTGTGTGAGTTTAATGCAGTTTCATACATTGCTTTATTTAAAATCATGCAATATCATCAAAAACACAATAACACGCATTCCTTCATCAGGGGTAAGGGTATGTTCTACAGTAGCCTCCATCACACATAACACTAAAATAATTGGAAACTGTACTTCAAAAAAAAAATATTTTAAAGTATTCTTTATTTAAGAAAGTGTTTTTTTCCTCACGTGTATTAAGTCTGTCATTAAGGTATTATTTTAGTCATTATTTTCCAGTGTAACCTACTCTTTGTCTCCAGAACCGGCAAGCTCCACTATCCTACAGACGTCTGCGGGCCACTCTTCGAGGAGGAGCTGGAGTTCTGGGGCCTGGACGCCAACCAGGTGGAACCGTGCTGTTGGATGACGTATACACAGGTTAGTCAATATTCCTTAGGGAAGTAGGCAAGACACTATGCACAACTGCCACTCAGCTACCTGGCTTATATTTAATAAAGAAGAGCTCGGCTGCTCTGCATTGGATACAAGTATATAAGAAAGACACAGCACAAGAATTGTAAACACACAAACAACAAGAAAAACAAATATACTTATTTTTTTTAAAAATATTTAAAACTCTGCTACTTACGATATTTTATTTTTTAAGTATGTGCTGTTAGTAAGTAACCACTCTAAAGTAAAAATGAAGTTACATGGTTTTCAGTTAGAGCAGCGGAGCTATTATTGATAACTCTAAGAGTTGGTTTTGATACAAGTGTGTGACAGCAAAGAGTCTAAGATACAATCAAAAGAATTAAAAAGAACGTATCACAAATAAATACGTAAGCAGAGAGCTTTACAGCTGACGAAATAGAAGATAAGACAAACATCAAAAGGACTAAGTGTGTCGCTGCTGTCAATACAAAATCTTCTTCATATGTATATCACCGAAGATAAATACAGTACATAAAATAGGAGCTAAAGAAACATTATGTACCAAACAAAACACATCAAATACTGACGTTATTATCACCAGTGAATCAGAACTTGTATCTATTCTAAAAGTCACGTTGAACATATTTATAGAATTCCTGTCAGCTTCTCCATTCGCCAGGGCGTCTAATAATTCATGAATATGTTAACCAGACGGGTTCTAGAAAAGTTTTGCACTAAAAAAGATCAGCGCACAAAAATACAACAACGCTCGAAGCTAATCTGAATATTATAGATAATGTTGAAAACAATACAGCTCTGTTTGAAGGTCTCTGAATCAAATCATATTATTGGATTGATTGATCGTCGTATGTTTTTGCCATGTTATTCGTGTTCTTTGTGAATTTAATGTTGGGAAGATTAATATCATAATCCTACGGATGTTTGGTACTCTTCCACCAAAAAACTACAGAACGGATCTGGACGAAACACTAGAGTATTATAGTTTGTGCTTCAGAGTATTAAGGCTAATTATTTAGAAAAAACATGCATAGACGAAGTTGAGGTTGGCCGCTAGTAATAAATATAAAGTGAATCGAGTTGCAATCAATGTGTTCTCCATGTTCAGGTAGGCATAGATAATCGGGTAAGAAGGCAGGATTTCAATGAAAGAACACTTTGTACACTCACATCACTCGATAATTGAAACCACTTCACAAAATAATAAAAATTGTAGACCGATTAGATTAAAGAGAGATGCATTTAAAATATAACGTCCACCGAGCCCGTGTTTGCACGCACACTTCACCATGATCTGAAGTCAACTGCTCGATTTACAAGATGGCTGCCTCACCAGTGTTCGGTGTTCGTTCATGACATTGGCAGTTGTATAAGAACTCCTTAGACAGTCTAGAAAAGCGGAGAAGCCCACAAATAAATTATATGTTAAGTACACATTCAAAACCCAAACCTAAAAAGAACGTAGAAGTAGCGAACTTAACTACAAACATACTAAAACCGATTTCTACCTAGGAGATACCCTAAACTTGCATCCATTTGCTTAAAAAGAATTGCGTTTCATCACGATTTTTATGACAATTATTAATTTTGCCACCAAAGCCATTGGCTGCTCTGTTCCCAAATGAGATACGGTTATGTAAGTTTTTTATCAGTTAAGGCTGCGCTAGCCAACAGTCCCAACTCGTGGCTAAAACCCATGTTTTCCTGCCGAAACTCGTGTGAGTAACAAAGAAGTACGTAATTTATACCAAACAATGTATTTAACAGATCTTTAGGTGTAAAGTTATTGTTAATGAACTCCTGAATGTATTCCTTCAAAATAAAGTAATTTAGACTCTTTTAATATTAAACTATATCTGTCCGATGTTATTTGTATTATTAATTTACGCCCAAAGTAACGTTTCAATAGTATTAAAATACGGATCATTTGAGGATTTACTTTCAATTTACTTTTTTTTAGTATCCAGTTTACGTATAGGCATAGAGAACTTGATATCATGCTTAACTTTAGACGCGCGATACCTATCAAATACTGGAGTAATAGTCCTACAACGGTTTTGTGGGCGAAATGTCGACTAGCGCATCCTTAACACAAAAAGGGGACCTATTCTAGACATTAAAAAAAACACGAGTACCTGATGCACTCCAACTAACTATCATAAACCGAGGGTTTCACATAACAGTAAAAACCCCAAACAAAACTTTCCACTTTCCAACCACTACTATGACAACATTTTACACTGCGGTGCAAATACACGACATATTACGAGCTCAGTATTCCGAGTGTGCAGTTTATTGTGCACTGCAGTGTACGTGACGAATATGTTAGCATGTCATTTGGACGTGAAGCGCTGGTGAAATGGCGTGCGCAAATAAATGTTGATCTTGTTTCCAACTCCTTCGGTGTGAATATTTGGATTTGTGAAAGCATATCAAACTAGGTGACTGTCATATTTATTTAATTTTGGGACTAGCTCTGCCCGCGACTTGGTCTGCCTTGACTTATATCTAACCCCGCTAAAAATGTCTGGTTTGATAAATATCTGGTCATTTTTTTTATTGTATAGCATAGATTCAAATTATTCAAATTGATCAGAGAGACGTGTTGCTGGAGTATTTTTCATCCCTTTTTGTCATGCCCAGCATAAATACTAGAAGGTGGTGTATAGCGGGCGTTTTGGGACACTGTTAAACATTCAAAAAGTGCTGATTCACAGCCAATAATGAATAAATTATTTTTGATTTTTATTTGGTTAAACCTTAATACGAGTATTTTAAATAAACGAACATTAAAAAAAGTATTTTTACGTTCGATAACTCATTTCTACCGTCTTTTCCCAGTTACGAATTTCGCAAAAAAAAAAAAAGTAAATACAGTCACGGAAAGTCTGGCAGATTATTACAATGTACTTATAATACTACTTACAGCATTATCCACAATACTCCAGTAAGCAAAAACAATAGGCAGGTAAATAAAAACAATGGGGCAAAAATGCATGGACAACATATTCCAATTACATTCCACGACAATGGAAAACATCCAGAGGTCCGCATCGATTGTGGTATCGTACACATTTGTATGCCTTTTCTCTAAATGGGATGAATAGCATTATTACTGTTGGCAAATCGAAAAGGGTTTGTTTATCAATGTACTAGATTATTCCAACTAAGAAAAAGAGATTTCAAAGTGAAATAAGGCTTAATGTGGTTTCGTTACGGGCATTTGGAAGCCCCTAAGTATGGCAACCAGTATCTTGCTTACCACGGGATATCGTGTCACCCAGTAACTGGGTTGTGGTTCATTGGGGACACGCACAGGAGATACAGTAAACAAGTAAATTAAATAAAACATGAATACCAGGACCTGTGCGAGGCCAAAAAAGCTCACATCTTAGTATAATGCGGCTGTGGAGGTCAGATAAATAGTCGCTCCATGTTAAATACTGGTATTCAGATACATCTGGTCAGACTGAAAGCTGACTTCAACGTTCTGTATGTTTATACAGGCATCACGAGAAAATTCTGCATGAAATTGATTGCAGTTTTCACCGATCTGTTGCTAGAGGTCTAACTTAAAATATAGGCTCAATTTTACCGCAGAATACTTGATCCTAAATATCTACGCGCACGGGGTTACGGACAAAAGCTAGTTAAGAATTTAAATGACGACACGGTTGGCGCAGTGGTTGAGCCATCGGCTGCTACTGGAACAAATATTTGTATGACCTACAGGCAGTTGTTCCGGGTCTGGCTGTTTGTGTATGTGAGTTTAAATGTTTGTATACGCACCCACGATACAGGAGAAATTCCTAGTATGGGGCAACGTTTAAAAAAAAAAAAAAAATCTGTGAGATAGGGCATTCCATAAATATGCCATGGTCTAAAGTGGAATGAACATCATTTAATTGTAATCTAGTTCATAATTTCAGACAAAATGCTAAAACAGTACAGCATAACATTTATTTTTAATTGTATATGTTAAACAGCCCTCAAATTTGCAATGCCTTTACAAGGCCGCTAAATTGTAAGTACGTTTACATAAAAAAATATACACTATAATGTACACTTAGTTTGCTAATATTTTTTTGAATTTGTTTTTTTTTAATGGGACAAGCCCGCAGTACTTTTCCCAAACCACTGCAACTCCTGAAAACCAGAATCAATTGTGGCGATCACCAGAAAAGCGTCGTGACGATGAAGTCCGACGAGTCCCGCAGAAACGATTCAACTGTCTTGGATCCGGCAACGAAATTAAAATCACTTAAGGCATAAGTCACAATGGGTGCTAGCTTTCTTCAAAAAACAATTTAAAATTCACCATGCACCATTTTCGAGCCAAAACAGAAAATAAAATATTCCAATTACACATCCAACTAAATGGGAAATTCAGGTCCAATGATCGCGGGTCCGATATTTTTCCCTATTAATTCGACCACTGGGCCGATACGAAATATTTTTGCGGTCTTACCCTCATATTTTATATCGCCGAAATCGAAACCTTTGTTCCAATTAATTCTGTTTTCAAGTTAAATGTGAAATTAAACCCGGATTGCTCGGCCTGTGATGTTATTTTTATAATATTTCCGTTTCACTGCGTACAATTTCGTTATTCATTTCACGGAAACCGTTGTAATGTTATTGTATTTCTTGATTGCCCTCGAAATATATCAAAATGAGAATTATTGGTAGCAATCTAGGGTTGTCAACAGTTGCCGATTACAGATTATTTATGCCCAAATTTACGAAACGAAACTGAAACTCTCTATAGACTAAAAACAGTCTAAGCTTTTATTTTATTTAAATAATCTGTAGCGACACAAGAAAATATAAAAGAAAAAATATATGAAATTGATGATTATGCACATCACGGGATTATATTACAACACTAGCACTTCGCCTGCGACTTCTTCCGTGTGGATTTCGTAATGTTTCTGTTGTACCCTTCGAACTTTAACATCCCTTCCACCCTGTAGTTTTGAAAATAGTAATAGCGTTATAGCACTCAGAAATAAGAAGCTTTCATACAGTGAAAAAAAATAGAATTGGATCATTAGTTCCGGAGATTACCCCCTACATACAAAAATATAAACCAATTTTACCTCTTTGTTTACATAGGTAGCTTATGAGCTACCATCGTTACACAAATTCAACAAATATAAGGGTATGCCCTGCAGTAACACATAGAGATATTCCCGCGGGAATTTTGTCTCATGTTGACTTTTCAACCGCAGCGCGCATCTAGTACTTTAATATATTTTTTCTGTCACCAGCATCGGGATACCCAAGAAACTCTAGCAGTCCTAGATCGGCTAGACCTGGACACAGAGAAGCCGACGGACGAAGAGGTGGCCCGCAAGTTCGGCTTTGAAGAAGACTACATCAAGGGGACGGTGTCGTGGTGGCAGCATCTGAAGCCACAGATGTGGTCGTTGTTCGATGAACCTTACAGCTCCAATGCTGCGAAGGTAATATAAACGGTTTATCATCATCATCTACTTAACCTTCTCTCAACTATTTTGGGGTCTGGATCCAGGAGCTACTGAAGTTAAAGATTTATGTAATCTATTCTAGTACATAGTATACAGAAATACAACTTTAGTATGTTTGTGGTCGTAAAACTTGAAAAGTAGTCAATGAATTAATTCGAAAATTTTACACAACATTTTATTATAATAAAAGAGTGTCTTAATATACATTTTTATACTAAATTTCATACGGAAATGAGAAATTCCAATCGTTTTACGAGGTTGAGATAAAAAAAAACAAAAGAAAGCCACAGCAAAACGTGGTTGGGTAAATTAATAAAATAAAATAACGTGGTGTCAAAGAGCTTGACAACACCATTACATATCGAAATTAAACGTTGAAATTACACAGACTCTTGACTGTATCGGGCTAGTGGTCGGAGCGCTACTACTGAGCACGATTCCCGGGTCGAACAAAGAGTTATTTTTCCATCCGGAAATTTCCAGTGGCAACCCGGAGTCTGGAATGGCCGGTGGATGGCAATAGGACCGCGCCCCCTATAACATGTGACTCAAGCGTCGTTGTCGGAAATTGGTGTACTTACAATAGGTACATCTTTGCCGAACCCGTCAGGGAATATAGGCGTGAGGTTCAGTTAAATAAATAAATAAATATTGCTGGACAATCCACACAGCATCATCTAGCCCCAAGCTAAGCAGAGCTTGTGTTATGGGTACTAGATAACTGATATACTTAATACAATAAATTACAAAGATAGATATTTTTTATTATACATAGCAAATACCCAGAACACCCGGAACAAATCTTTGCAGATCGTACAAACATTTGTCCCAAAGCGGGAATCGTACCCTCATGCGTCGCAGGCGGACCTTCGCCCGCTGCGCCACATAGGTAGTATAAAGACACTCTTCTTCTTCAGTTACTTCACATACGTAATAGATATTTAGTCTGTGATCTTATTTATTTTGCAAAACCCTTACAATCTTAGAACATTAATTTAAGCTTTCAAATTAATTTAAACAAAAGTATTAAGAATCCTTCAGTCTCTTAAATAGATGAAAGAAGTGTAAAAGGTCGTATTATACTCATTTTAATTCTTCAGAGCCATCCTTGTGAAAACAACATTTTGTAAAATTTCTAAAAACTCATTAAATTCAAAACATCTGACCGACCGTTTCAAATTAAAATGGTACTTAGAATTTCTTCAAAGCTTAAAATGTAATCTTTTACTTTATGAAGTGTGAAATATTGCGAATCTCTCTACCCAGCTCCTTGCAACAACCCAGTTTAATTCAAATTTATGCTAATCTAAATATGCCAATGTCCTTTCAGGGTTGTGGGTTGACCCCGCAGGGTCTTCAACTGCTGAGGATTATTTTTTCTTTTTTACTACAATTTTCAGTAATAAAATTGTCAAAAGTGGTGTTATACTAAGTGGTTGTAAAATCAGCATTCATTTGGGTTTAGTACTTGATATAAGCACATAGGCATACTAATTCGCTGGTCTAGTAGCCGCAAGCGGTAATGCTGAAATGAGGTCCTGGGTTCCATTCCCGGGTCATTAGAATATAATAGAATACTCTTTATTTGTACACCATAAAATATCGAAAAAAAATATCCAACGTGAAATTCCAGAATCATGTACTGAACTGGTAGTATCAGGTTGAATAAACCTTCCATTCCACTCCGTTTTAAATATTCAGATTGGAAGATTCCTTTTTGAAAGGGGAAATTGGGATGGGGGGGGAGGTTGATGATTCACCATCCTCGTGCCCTTATCCTAACATTATTTCCGATCGGCGCAGCGTGTATTCTTCTTCCTTACATCTCTATAGGCAGGTCCTTCCCAACCATATCTTTCATCCATCCGTTTTCTCTTGTAACTCTTCCCGTGTATGCTAAAAACTTTCCTGCTAACTTCATCTTCATTCCTCCTCATCACATGCCCATCCTCCTCATGACATCCGATTTCCTGAAAACTTCTCGGTCACCGGCGCCGCATTCAGACTTCCAGGTTGATATCCACTACGATATTACGCACATTATACTGTACGAAGCTCGAACAAAACCCAGTTTTAAATTCTGTAGAAGTCAGAAAATATTCTGAATTCTTGTTACATTCCCCAACCCCAAAGGCACTTGTTTCTAGACAATCATGAACTCAGTAATGTACCGCCATTAACATATTATTATCTCATTACGGAGGTACAAGCTTTTCACTGTACTCAGGTATTTTTTTGCTTCAAACAACCTTTTAACGTTTGCAAAAAAACTCCGCTCTGTATAAATACTATCATTTGACTCGTTAGCCGTTCGTGTTTCAGTAAATAAAAGCACCCTTAATTTAAGCAATAAAAGCTCTGTATTTACTTTAATTATTTTTTACATGAGAATGTAAACGCAGTAATTTTTATGTCCCGCTGAAGGCCTGTTGCGAAGGCGGTTGTATCTCTGCAAAAGTAATGTTGATCTTGGTTCAAATTAGAACGGGAATGTAAATGATAAGTCGAATCAATTGTTTGTACATATGTCGCCATGTACTAGAAACGAGACTACTGTTATCAACCAGGCACAAATCCAGAAACCGGGCTGCTACAGACAATTTCCAGATGATAAAACCCAATAACACTGCCCGGCCCGGCATTCGGACCTTATTGCTCACCCACAGCAGTACTTACGATCATAAGAGCAGCAGACTTTTTTTTTTTTATTCGGGGTGGAATATCCTTATGGATGTCCTCCGCCCTGGGGGGGGGGCGAAGGGGTCTGTCAGACTCTTACTGACTAAAAACCACCCCAGTGTTCCATCTCACACCTACGCCGAGAGTCACGGTAATCCTTCCGCAAAAGAGCAGCAGACTAGTCCAACGTGGTAGTCAACAATCCTTTTAGCAGTAATGAAGATATTATGTGAAGACTTTTGACTAATTTCGTTTTTATTTTCAGATCATCGGCGTCATATCAGTGTTCTTCATATGCGTATCAATAATATCGTTCTGTCTAAAAACTCACCCGGACATGAGAGTGCCAGTGATTAGAAACTATACAGTGACGACAGCCAACCAATCGCATGGTTGGGCGTTGGACAAAGTGCAAACAAACGCCCACGTAGCGTTCTTCTATATAGAATGTGTGTGTAACGCGTGGTTCACGTTAGAGATCCTCGTTCGTTTCATCTCGTCACCAAACAAATGTGAATTCGTCAAATCATCCGTCAACATCATAGACTACATAGCAACGATGAGCTTCTACATCGACCTGATCCTGCAGAAGTACGCGTCTCACGTGGAAAATGCGGATATCTTGGAGTTCTTCTCCATCATCAGGATCATGAGGCTGTTCAAGCTCACGAGACACTCTTCGGGTCTCAAGATTTTGATTCAGACCTTCAGAGCGTCGGCAAAGGAGCTGACGTTGCTGGTATTCTTCCTCGTGCTGGGTATTGTGATCTTCGCTAGTCTGGTGTACTACGCGGAGAGGATACAGACGAATCCTCACAACGACTTCAACAGCATACCCTTGGGCTTGTGGTGGGCACTGGTGACCATGACGACTGTTGGATATGGTGACATGGCGCCGAAGACCTATGTTGGCATGTTTGTCGGTGCGCTATGCGCGTTGGCAGGTGTAAGTATCATTAGCATTTTCTTCTCTTTCATCTTTGTACATTTGTTAACATACACACTTACTTTCCATATTCACTGAACAAATAACGAAGGTTAACCACATTATCATGCCCTATATCTGTTTGTTTTAATTCCAGTCAAGTGTTTAGATAGAATCGAGGAACGACATGTTAATTCTACTATATTATGTATGTTCGCTGGTGAACATGATATCTATGTTTGCTCAACAGGTGCTAACGATAGCTCTTCCGGTGCCAGTCATAGTATCCAATTTCGCCATGTACTACTCGCATACACAAGCGAGAGCCAAGCTTCCTAAGAAGCGGCGAAGGGTCGTCAATGTGGAGCCTACCAGGCCACCCATGCGTGAGTACCTACAGATTATCTTACAATTTCCAAGAACTTCTAAACTTATTTACCATAATTTGAAACCATACATACATATTTAACGTTCCGGAACTGGAATGAGGGTATAATATGCACATTGAGTTTTGAAAATAGATTGCCATATGACTATGATTGATAAATCATATATTTTTTTACATTTACACGACAGAATAAAAGATATGTTTTGAAAAATTGATGGGGTTGATGATTCCTATCTGAGGAAGTAAACAGACATAAACTTAGTGGTGAAGTACCGTAGGTACTCATATCTCCATCAGTCAAAACATACAAGCCGGCTACACTATTTCCAACCACTGCAAAATCATCTATGTTAGATCATAACATGCACAGTAATTTCTGAGATGATGTTTAGACGAACCATACAGATTTTAGTGGACCTGTCCTGTGCATGTCTTTGTCTGTAGTGTCAGCAGACAGTCATGTAGCTCAACACAGAGCTCAACGTCCCAAAGAATAACACCAAAAAAATAAAAATAAGATAGGCTATAAAAATCCATAAACGGCCAGAATTTAGTGGCAAGAAAAAATAATAGCAACATCTCTTTAAAAAACCGATCGATTTCTAAAACTGGATGTGCATACTTCGTACTGCACAATTTTTAAATAATATATTAGAAACGTATAAACAAATGTAAATCTTGCTGCTCAACACCATTCTTGTCTTTACATTGAAAACCTTGATGATCCAGGTGCCCCAGTGCCAGGTGCTCCTAACCCCCTAGCACCAGGCATGGGCCCTCAGGTAGTAAACCGAAGAATGAATGCCATCAAAACCAACCATCCTAAAGACATGATAGGACCTAACATGGGTAAGTTGTATGATAAGCCACCATCTTTATCAGTGTCACTATACTTTGAAGCTGTGGATAAAATTATAATTAAAGAAATTGGAAATACATCTAATAAAAAGAATGTTGACATTGCAAAAGGAATGCATGAGAATAAAATCATAATACTGAGTAACGGTTATTGAAAGGTTTCTGGAACTAATGTGTTGTCAAATCTCATGTCGAGAGATATCCTCAGAGTTGACATGGAATTTGACAGCGTGTTAGTAAATATTTATTTTGGTAGTTTATATGCCTTTCACGAACCGGGTGCTATTCTAAAACTATCGTGCGAAATAGTTACACGAACTCTTATTTTATAATACTTATTCATGGCTTCACAATCTGATTGTAAAACACTCAAAACTGTGGAATCAACGTCCATAGACAACAACTGTATTATATTCTTTAAAATTTCTCTTTGAAGGCTGATTTTTCTGAAAATTATGCCTTTTCAATCCACTTGTAGTTTTAAGCACTATAAATGTTTGAAATCACGAAGTAGAAACAAAAATTTGATGGACATAAGAACAAATTGGCGTTTTCACAAAAATAGATCAACATACCACATTCACTGGTGATGAACATGAGAGATATACACCATATAATTGGTAACTTACAATACTAACTTGACTAATTATGCATTATTGTGCGTTTTATTTAGATGTGGCTAGAAGAATATTATCAATAACTTTGAAAACATGTAAATAAAATAAAGTTCGAAATATTATCCTGAATTTTCTAAAAATATTAATTCAAATTATATCATAAAATAAATCTGCATCAGCATGAAATTCTCTAAAACACAATTCTTAAACAAGCCTTCAATCAGTATTTATTCAATAAATCTATCTTTGATAATTAATTAATAATCCTACTCTGACGTCATAGAGAGATTGATAATATTCTTCGAAATTTAAATACTAATGAACTAGTCACGTGACTAACAGTAGCTTATGCAATGTAATCCTCCACAGATGGTGATCGTAGCGAGCTAGAGGCTATGATCCAAACGACACCAAACAACTGCAAAAGAAAAAATTTAAACATGCTTTAGAAAGCATCACACAACGCCGTTGGAACCGAATGGGCTTTCTATATCGCCTGCACTCTCGGATTTAGCTTACAGGAATGCTAATATATCTTTAGTCACTAATCAACCATTACCATTGTCATTATCATGTATGCACACGGCAGTATCTTCAAGCGGCACAGGATCCTGCGTCTAGCGTTCCTTTGCTTCGATGGGACGAAGGTTCGGGAATTTGTATATCCTGTGTTTGTGCCCCGAACTCTTTGCTTTGCTTCCAAACTTGATGTTGTCGTAGATTGTTTTATGATTTTATAATGATCTTTGTAATTATTTATTTTTGCAGTAAACGTGAATGCTTCTCCATTTTAATGAATTGAACAGCGTTGATCGTGCCCTTATGTTTTAGATAGTGATGATTCAGTGTTTTTCCAGGCAACAACCACACACCTCCTCCACTACCTAATAGTCAAAACACTACAACAATCGAAGTTTCAAACTCACAGGCCGTCACATCGGTACACTTTTAGTCATTACTTGACACTAATATAACACTAACACTATGTCGTGACTGTGCTTTTTAAATTGTACGTCTAATGTTCGTGTTTCCGTAGCAATAGTTTATTGTCTTGTGAGAGTATGTCAGTGTAAACTTGTGTTATTATATTGTCTTCTTTCGTTATCTCGTTGTTACTATAGAATTTTTCAAATACATAAATACCAAAAAAAAACCTAAATTTATCCCAAAAAAGATAAGCATGCGTCTGCATGATTGTTCAGATAACCTTTCTTAACCATTTATGTATCTTCAGTACAAGATTAAAAATATTGACTTGCAATTTAATTTCCTACAGTTGCAACTTTGATGCCGGGAATGGACCTGTCGGTCACGACCCGTCTATCACCTAGCCCCCAAGGTATAAGCCCTGCGCTCGCAATCGCAATACCAATGATGAAATCCGTAAATATAGTACCAGCACAGTGTTTTGACAACATGGCGTATCATAACGAGAAACCTGAAGAAAAAGAGATTGATAACAACAAAGAAAACAGTAAAACATGCAGCCGTCAGGAGTCTGTGGATAGCGACAATACTGTCAGAGTGATGAACTTCAAAAATGACATATTCCTGGATAAAGTGAATGAAGAAAAGACAGATGCTCGTACTCCACTGTTAAGGGATCATAAGATTGAGTCATTGGATGAAACGAAGTTAAGGGACAATAAGATTGAGAAACGGAAATCATCTGCTTCGACATAACATTAATAATATTATACTGACCAATAGTGCTAAGAAAGTTTTTAAAATTTTGCTTGCTGTAACGATGAGAACTTAAAAGAAATTCAATCTATTGACAAAGATTAAAGAAAAGATCATGAGAATGAACACGAATGAGGGAACACTTGTGAGTGTCATCAGTAGTGCCAGGAGTGAAAGAGAGAAGCTAGAAATATCGTGGACCGGAATAGTAAGCTGTAATCTGTCAAAAGAATATTATGATATTACCAAAGTATTCGAATTGGAAGACTTAAAATACGATTTTAAATAAAGAAAAATATCAGTCAGTATCAGTTATAATGGTTACATAAAAGCCTTTCTGAAAGCAGTTACGATTCTATATAAACTTGATATGAATAATCATCATTGACACTATAGTCTTTTACTCGTAAGTGCATTCAGGGCCGTGATAGACTTAAGATAGCTAAGTGTTTGCCGCACTTATTAACATTTTATAACACATACGTATATTAATTATATAGCTGCTGTCACAATTTAGTAAAAAAATATATGTAAGCCAACGACCAGTATAGATAGGCCCATTTTATCTCTCTCCTGCATAACCATAGCCCTGACCTCGAGCGTCTAGATATACTGGTCGCGTAGTCATCGTTAATGACCAGAAAATTTGTAATCATAGTAAAGTATGTTTACTGTCCATTAGTGAGAGAGGTGGAGCTTGTTTAGGTATATAAATGCAAATATTAAACTTGATTTTCTCAACAAGCAAAGTTTCTGAATAGTTTTGGATCAACAGGAACATGAAACTACAGCAGTTTAGAATACTTCATACTGTTTACTCTAAATTTGCTTGATTTGCTACGATTGTAATATCACGCAAGGAGCCATGTCTGGACCCATTTCATCAGATAAAATCAATATCTCGTTCGCAACCTAATCGAGCTGCACCTATTTCAAATAAGTTAACGATAATTTTACTGTAAATACTAGTAGCGTTAATAATTTTGTATCTTTAACAGTTAAAATAATCACTAGACAACACATATCATTGGCACTTTCTTTCATTCTTGGTGTTATATACCTGTTTTACATGTATATAGGTAAATATAAATAGCATAAATTATACATAATAAGCGTAGATAGTTTAATCAAACAAAATACAGTAAATCAGCTGAGAATTTCGTTGGCTTTTCGAAAATACGAATGAATACTAAGCCTAATTCTCAAGAATCAACTTGAGCTTTTAGAGTGTTTTAGATAAAAGCTTTTTTAAACAGATAACCCTTTCATTGCAGCTTGATAAAGATTAACGATGATACACTCATAGCCACACTGAGATTAATCAAGGCATGACGTGATATGCGACTCATTTCTCGGCCTGAAAGAACGTTAGGTAAGGATTTCTGCCAGCATCCCGTAGGCCTTTGCACTTTTTGTTCTTGCGTTTTAACATAATATCCGTATTCATACGAACACTCGCGAAATGCAAAGAGCTGTACATGCAAAGTAGCGATGAAAGGGCCAACTCTCCAAAATGAGTAGAAAATATTAAGTGGGCTTCTTTTGTTTATATGTTGCTTAGCAACGCACGAAAAGTTTTTTTCTTTAATATAATAAAATGAAAATCATGTCTAAATTGGGGGACCCTTAATATTTTATAATATAAATATAAATATTGTGTGGGTTTTATATTGTCTCATGTGCCGGGAAATGTTTCAAGGAGATACAAGCAGTTTTTATTGAGCCCAAATTATTATCAAACATAACAGTTTTGAACTTTTTTGAAAACTATAACTTAACCGGAGAAACCTAACAGGTTATTTTTAGTATATTGAGAACACTTCTTAAGTAATTAAACAACAGTAAGAACGAACAGCTTTTTTCCAATATTAAATCATCAACATGAACTGGTCAATAGGTTTTAATAATAGTGGATACCATTTCACTTACTATAACAGTGAGGAATATTTACCTACTAAAATTTGATATTTATAAAGAGTTGAAAATCTCATCTTAACTTCAAAAGTTTCAAACAAACTGGACCATTTCATTCACATCTGGTGATAACACACGATCATATCAATAGAAACTGCTTGTATGAATTTGTGCACTCCTGGCACAAAATCAGTACCATATCGAAATTAACAATTCATTCATTTCTAGTTACTTTACAAAATTTTAAGGCATAAAATATATTTTACGCATCAAATGCAATTAAAGTTACCTAGGTAGCACGAACTTTTATTACAAAATGTATTTTGTATATAATTTAAGACGTAAAATTTAGCTACTAAATTGTATTCTAATTTATTATCTAGCCATGTTTTGTTACTAACCATTTGCTTAATTCAGACTTGCTACTGAATTGTTACTAATGTCACACACACACACATGTGTACATTGTCTAATGTGTACATGATAATAAAATCTACCTGTGTATTTCATATGACCTTTTTGCAGCACGAACAAAACTGAGAAATTAATCCAAGTAATAAATCAGTAAAAAACAGGTTCAAATCTTAATGGAAAATTAAAACCAAATGCAGATATTTGAGAGCAGTTCGCTAGAATATAGGTCATGGCCTTAGTAAAATTAATATGTAGCAGTCTGAAAGTAAGCACAACAAAATGTAAAAATGATTTTGAAATAGGATTGAGATCGTGATAAGCATCTTTATGAAGTCTTGGAAGATATTATAAAAACAACTAAAAAAGAGTAGGCCTAATTAGTGTATCGTCAAATACAGCTGCAGCACTTGTAACATAGAAATAATAACATAGTTATGATGAATAAATTTTAGATCACAAGTAACAACATTCATTCAAGCATCACAATGTAACTTTATCCCTAGCAAACCCAACTTTAACAAATCCACACAAAACTAGCCAACAATGGGTTAAAACAAAGGATATATTATTATCATAGTGTGCGAAACAAGGCTTTAAACGTACCAAGTGTTTATACAACACACGTACAATAGCGAAGGCTGTGTCAGCGACCGACACCGACTACCCTATTTGGAAATAATTTATGACCTCACCCCGACCTAACAAGCCTACACCACAAAATAATAAGTACAGAAGCTTCGTTTCATAAAATGGTCGAAAACAGGCGTTTGTACTCGTGTCGTGACCTCGATCGAATACAAGTCACAAGTGTATGTAGGTACTTGCACTTGCCGTACGTGAAGCGTCCCTGTGGCGTCCATCTTCGCTCATTGTAGTCATGGAGCTGACCTTCTCTATCCACCTTTTGTGTGCCTTTACTTTGGGGTATTCATCATCTGTGGTGTTAAAATTCATATGAATTGGCCTACGGGCCTTTGGATGTGAGGGGTCTGCCTGACGCGACGTGACAAGGTTTCGTGAATACATGTTACTGGAAATTAATGTCACTAACGAGTATGTTAATTATCGTTCTTGGTTTTTGTTAAAATTTGGATACCTGCCCATCAGGCATTGTCGTTTCATCAGGCTTCATTTTTCTACATCTCTTTTTCTCTTTGCTTTCTTCTCTAAACTGGACTGTGTAACTAGGTAATGTATGCTATCAATCTAACTGACTTTTATTTACTACTGTAGCGTCTAACCTACTTAGTCCTCTTTAGCACTGTAGCGTAAAGCGATTCCAACACACCATGCTACTATTAACTGCTGCTTTAAAGAAAGATCTAAAAATATGCGACCCTGGTATACAATGCTGTTTCAACTTTCAAGTGTCATAAATCTTATTACTCGCTTTTCCGCTCCAGACATAGTTTTCATTTTCAAGCTATCTCGAAAACTATAATTTGTTGCACCACACGCAAGCCTGACATCACGTGGCATAATAAAATAAATTGCCCTAGAAAAGTTGAATGAGAGCCAAAAAAGTTGTACAATCATGTTGATAGGTCGACAATACCTGATGTTGGCAAGCTCGCGGTATATAAGTCGTATTGTAATTAAAACTAATATAATTAAGTTTGTAAAGTTGGTTAACTGCTTGGTACGCTGCAAGTTTTAATTAAAATAGGTTAACTTGTTTCTCATTTACGGCTGAAGCTAAAATGTATTAAACAGCCAGCTCTTGTTTACCGTGCACGAATTGAAAATTGGTTGGATGCTAGTCTGGGTTTAGGTTTTAACTATTTTCGGCGATGTCTCTTGTAACCACTCTATTTTATCACCTATCTCCATGAAAGGAGTATCAAGATATAATTCTCCATTTAAAAGTCAAACTGTATTTACAAGCGTTACACCAAGATCGATAACTCCATAAGGGAGAAAAACGAGCCATTACATAATGTTTATGGCAGCCCCCGAGCTTTCACGATCTCCGTCCAATCTCAAAACGTTCAGCCATTATTACGAATAACTAGCGTGTAGCTTTATTATTCCCTTCTACTTTATGCTAAATATATATGTAAATAAATTTTTAAAAGCGGATCTAGAGGACCATGGACAAAAAAAAGTTTTGTACTTAATTCTTTAAGCCTACTCGAAGTTGGGATCGCGAGTTTTCTTTTTTCATTTGAAACTTGTTAAAATAAGTTTGAGTTCTGCACTTATAAACTAAGTAAAATTGTGAAATGGAAATTAGTATCGTTATATTTTGCAGCAGTTATTACAACGGAAATTATAAATAAAAATAAAATAGCCCACAATATGTTCATTTTATTTGTTGTCAAATTAATATGAAAGTTATTTTAAATATGTTCGTTTCCATTTCAAGATTTATAAAAAAATCTTCAGAGATTATTTTTTTTGTGACTATACTTTTTCTTTCATCAGGGAAAGAAAAAGTATAGTCACAAAAAAAGTTTTACCATAAACAAATATTGTACTTAATAATTATATTTCAACGTCTCTATCAATAAAAGGTACCGAAAACCTTTAAAAGGTGTTAATTGAAACGAAAATCCGTACATTAAAGCTTGCTTGATGGTGGTATGAATAATCTTTCAATGTAAATCAATAACCAACTAAAAGCACATAATCCTTAAGCTGTTTTCTTATTTTTCCATTTTGTAAAATACTGATGGTATACCAATAACGTTTTCCAAATGACACACAGTGTTCATCTCCATGTCATCAAGTATGAAATTTTGAATGTAACTCGAATTCTCCCGACACGCTGAGACACTGTGCCTGATTTGGAACACTCACGAGCAATGTCGTAGGTATAAGGCTTTCACAGTGAGTAAACAGGGCTTTGATGTTATTATATAGCGTTCTATATATACATATACAATTTTGAACAATACAAAAACAAATTATTTGAAAATATTGTTCATTAAACATGTGAAATTGTACGATTGTTTTATTTTCTTCTACCACTCTTACACGACTCTCGTCATATACTCGTATACACGGATTTCTATAAAATTAAAGAAATAAGGGTTATTGTTTCTTTGTCTATAACATTTATAAGACTTAAACATTACTGACACGATAAATGCTTCAAAATACAATCTTCTCCACATGCTACTGCTGAACGTAAGGTCCTGGGTTCGATTCCCAAGTCGAGCAAAGTAATATTGGGTTATTCGAATAAAAATTTCTCAGTAGTAGCCAGAAGTATGTATTTGTGACAATAAGCTCGCCCCCTTTTACATGGGACTTAAACCTAAATGGCAAAATGTACCTCTGCCTTTTTTATATTTTGAGATTTAAAAAACAAATAAAAAAACGTAGAAATAAGGCAAAACCGACGAAAATTTTCCACGCTGGGGGGTCCAGAATCATATACCACTTCCATCCTATATTATAATATGAAACATTACTGGCCCAACCCCATCTTCATTCTTTAAGAGCACCAGTAGCGGAAATGTGAATGAAATTTTCGACAAATTTGTCACCGTCAGTTTATATCCAGGTCGAGCAAGAAGACGATAAGACGAAATTGAAAGTTCTAATGTGACTGACAACTTATCTGGACCACAGTTAATGCTGATTACTATAACTCTATAAACAAAGACGTCTAATACTACGGTTACTGTCAACCTGCATCATCTTCCTACTGGACATGGGCCTTCCAGAAAGAATTCATCCAAAAATCTAAGGCTTATATTAATTAATTATATTAAATCCGTTGATTTTTGGGAGTTTTTCTATTATATACCATACTTAAGTAAATAATTATGATAAATTCTTACCATGATCGTGTGCCTGGTCTTTATAAAAGTTAAAGTCTAATAGTTTATTTCACTTAGACCATTAAAAAGCCACTTTTCACCTTAAAATTTAAGATTGATATAATATGCTGTTAAGTAGTTTTGTATGGAAAAAAAAAGGGCAAGAAAATCCACACTTAATCTTTTAAATTCATTTTTTACAATATCTTGAAAACATTTATAAAATAATTAAATGTTAATACAAAATCTCAAAATATGTTACACATCATCCTGTCTCACAATACAAGCATAATATTGACCCTTTAAAAATAGAATTAATTCAAGTGTACCTGTAAGGTCCAGGGTTGCTATAAACAACGTTAATTCTACCATAAAGTACCCATTAAACCGAATGTTCGGCTAGATACGAGTGACCCTAATTGTTTATATTGTTAGAGGGCGATACAATTTGAATATTTCATAAGGGCTCGATATGGGGTGTTACGAAATGGTATACTTTGGGTTCCGTACCTCGAATGGCAATAAACGGAACCCTTATAGGATCACTTTGTTGGCCGTCTGTCTGTCTGTCTATCTGTCAAGACCCTTTTTCTCAGGAACATGTGAAATGTTTTGATAATTGAAAGTAACTCAAGACCTATACATAAAAGGTACTTCCCGTTGACCCAAAGTCTTGAAATTTGGCAAGAAGAAAGTTCCACAGAGCAAGTAAAGAGAAAACTTGCAAAATCGAAAATTCATATATGTCATCACGCCTGTAATCCTGGAAGGGTTGGGCAGAGGAGCACTTATAGTAACACCCACATTTAGCCAGCAATCGTAAAATCGCATTATTTATACATCATTATTCAACAAAGAAATGTATTTTTGGTATGTGAATTATTTTAGTGAAAGTAGCTGAAAAATTACCTAAAGATTGTACGGAACTCAGACTCGCACTTATCCAGTTTTTCTTGGAATATGATAACTATGGTGAGACGGCTGTTTTCTCCATCCTCATCTTCCTTCCGCCTTTCCTGACTATTTTGGAGGCGGCAACCAGTCTAACTTGATGTAGCTGAATACTCAATATCTAATACTTCCTTACATACATAAAAATAAATAAATAATAAACA
Source organism: Phlogophora meticulosa (assembly GCA_905147745.2). Lineage (NCBI taxonomy): Eukaryota > Metazoa > Arthropoda > Insecta > Lepidoptera > Noctuidae > Phlogophora > Phlogophora meticulosa. Next base: position 1,427,359 of record LR990535.1, on the reverse strand, counting down.
ATGCTGGACAATCCACACAGCATCATCTAGTCCCAAGCTAAGCAGAGCTTGTGTTATGGATACTAGATGACTGATATACTTAATGCAATACATTACATAGATAGGTATTCTTATTATACATAGCAAATACCCAGAACACCCGGAACAAATCTTTGTAGATCGTACAAATAAAGAAGGGGTATAAATTGAGATCCCTGCCAAGCGCAGCATAGTTCGTAGAAGAGAGGAACGAATGCCTATCGGGCTTCACCACCCAGTTACTGGGTAATGTGGTACCCATAGTAAGACTGGTTGTTAGTCTGAATTATGCCAGTCAGGACCAATGGCTGACCGCTTTCCGAGTCAGGGTGCTGATATACGGTTATCAATTCACGAACGAGCCTCCGCAAGTGCAGCTGAACCTGCGGTCGACCCGTGGGGCTGATTTTGTATAGCGACGCCTGCGCGCACTCAATCTAAAGAAAGATAAGGTAAGTACCACAAAATCATGTATAAAAAATAAAAAGCATTAAGACAGCGACCTGGACAGTATCAAATGGTTCTAGAAGCAAAATTATAACTTAGCTATAAAGTTTTTTTTTTTAAGAAATGAAAATGATGCCTGAAACTAGGAATTTCTCATGTGTCCTGGCTGGACAAACATTCAAAGTCACATACACGAACAGTCAGACCCGGAACAACTACATGTAGGCCATACAAATATTTGTTCCGTGCGAGAATCGAACCAACAGCAATCGATCGCTCAGTCGCTGCACCAATATTAATTAGATGTTACCTATTGATATGAACAAAATGGAGCAAATTTTATACTATACACATCATCACCCAATTGTTGATATTGTACACATATTTAAGAAAAATCAATGAAATATCCTAACTAAAACTGTAATATTATAGCGTCTCAAAATTCCCCCGCATCACTGTCGACTGACAAAGATCCAAGATCCTAAATGGCTGGCGGCATTGCTGCGTTGTATGTCAGTGCTTAGCCTCTGGCTAAAGTAGAAGCCAGCCCTTGGGCCACGAGAAGCCTTTCGACATCTCTTTGATTAAAATATGAGCACTCGGGTCTCGTGGCGTAGAGTTTAATAAATATAACGGAAAATAGAAGGGTACGTGATTCCAATTTGGTTTTAACGAGTAGTATTTTGTAACCGACTTCAAAAAAGGAGGTTTTAAATTCGGCTATATGTTTTTTTTTGTATGTATGTTACGAATTCATTACGCCAATTAAGAATTGATTTTGATGATTTCTTTTTGTGTGGTAGTTAGTACTTTGTGTGTAGTTAGTACTGTACAGTAGTAGTAGGCATTCTTCAGAGGTGATCCTATATAAATGTTTTCGAAATCAGTTCAGTAGTTTGGTTTTTAAATCAAAATAGCTGGAACAATAAGTCCTCCAAGTAAAGGAAATATCTTTTTTTTTGCCTTCTTATGAGACTTTTATCTTAGATAAATTACAAAGCGACCCACAAAAGATTGGAAATAATTGTATTGGCGTTGAATATTATAACAAAATAAAGATACTTGTCTAAAAACATATAAGGTTATAATTATTGATCATAAAGCAAAAATCATATTAGAAAAGAAAATACACAAAAGAAAATAGTAAAATAACATTAAATGTAACGTTTAGTAAAAATCAAAGGAATCAATAAAATTAAAATAGTACACGTTATAACTACCGTATACTCTCTCATATGCATTTAGCAAAAAGTTGTTATATTGATAACACAAACAGACACTCAAATTCTATTTATTTGTATAGACAGTACAAGTTCTTTACTGACAATATTGGGCAAAAGGTTCTCGTCACTCTTATTCATTTTGCCTGATATTACTGAGGTGGATAATTTAATAGGTCTTTACCTATGAAATTGCCGTTTTGTATGAAAAAATTTAAATGAATTTTTTTCATGTATTTTTTATTTGTATTAATCGAAGTAATCACCCATGCAATCAATGCATCTTTGCCAACGCAGTGGCAGTTTATTGATGCCCTTCTTAAAGAAATCAGCTGGACGGGAGGCAACAAATTCTTCAAAGGCATTTTGTACTGCCTCTCGGGTATTGAATTTTTTTCCCGCCAAGAAGTTATCCAAATTCTGGAAAAAGTAGTAGTCTGTAGGCGCAAGGTCTGGTGAGTAGGGCGGATGACGGAGAGCTTCCAACCCCAGTTCTTGCAACTTGGAGACCGTCTGCTGTGCAGTATGAGGTCGCGCGTTGTCGTGCAGGAGCAGCGGAGACGAGCGATTGACCAATGCTGGTTGGAGATGTGCCAGCTTCTCCATCATTGTGTTCAATTCTTCACAGTACACATCTGCAGTAATGCTCACCCCGTTTGGTAAGAAGCTGTGTTGAATCACACCGGCGCTAGACCACCAAACAGTGACCATCACTTTTCTTGGGGTAAGTTTTCGTTTAGGGCATTGTTTAGGTGCTGAACCAGGATCCAACCAACTTGCTGAGCGCATGCGGTTATCAAACAGAATCCATTTTTCATCGCAGGTAACAATGCGGTTCAAAATTCCTTCATTTGTGTGTCTGTTGAGCAGTGCAAGGCACGTCTCGACGCGTACTTCGCGCTGGCGATCATTGAGTTCGTGGGGCACCCATTTGTCAAGCTTTTTTACCTTGCCAATTTGACGCAAATGGACCAATATTGTTTTGACGCTAACGTCGAAAGCTGCTGCTAATTCAGCCGTAGATTGTGTATCATCAGCTTCCACAATCGCCTTTAATTCGTCATTGTCGACCAAAGTCTTCGGACGACCGCGAGGTTCATTTTTCAGGTCGAAATTTCCAGAACGGAAGCGAGCAAACCAATAACAGGTAGTGCGTCGGTTTGTAGTGTTAGCTCCGTAAACGTCGTTGATGTTGCGTGCCGCTTGTGCCGCGTTGCTGCCACGACGGTACTCATATTCCATAATTACTCGAATTTTTAACGTATCCATGATGACGAAAAAGATTTAAATGCGATGAAAATGTAACACTAATCAATAAACAAATGACTACTTTTGGAAAAAAAAATCCATGTTTTTAAAATAAAATTAATTTGAAATTGGAATTATTAGCCAAACAAAAAATATTTTGATTTGAAATGGCCAGTACTGCAGAACGGCAATTTCATAGGTAAAGACCTAATATAATAAATTGATATATAATCATTAATACTAGTTACGTCCGTGTTTTCTTCGTGTGCTTTTAACAATATGACAGAACATTGAGATTTCTTTATAACATGCGAGTCTTATTTCATGTTTTGTATATCATATACTAGCATTTTGCACGCGACTACGTCCGCATGGATAGACGTACTTTTCCTTTCGAACTTTTAATTTCAAATCTAACTCGAGTTAGGTTACTTGGAAAATCTTCAATCTAGATTCAGCTCGGGTTATAGGTAGTTATCGAAGTGGGAACCGTCTTGCGAACTGTCGGTTATCGTGCCGTGCCCGGGTGATGCTGGCGCCATCTGCCCGTAATAACCTCGGTTATACGAGCCACCTCTTGCAGTAGGGTTGAGTGCCACTTGGAAATATTAAAAAGTCATCTTGGGCCAATTTTAGAATTAAGTAAGACTGACCATAGGCTGGAAAAATAATAGGAATGGGAATTAATGAAATGCAGTTTTATAATGGACCATTTTTTTAATAGGTTACTCCCTTTTTTCTATTATATAGTAAAAAGATAGGCTTTTGCTTGGCAGTGGGACAGTAAATAATTGACGCAATATTTGAAAATGGACTACCTAATTTGTGTAGTGGCTGCAAGCACGCTCAGCAATGGCTGAGCGTGCGGTTGTGGGTTTGATTCTCGGGTCAGGCAGTGTTGTTGAGATTTTCTATTATGAATTTTCTCTGTAGCAACCCAGAGTCTAGATTTCAGCACGGTTTATGGTAGCAGAGTCGAACGCTTTTACTTGGGACTTAAACGTAACTTGTGAAAAGTGGGAGTACTATAAGGCACTCCATTGCCTACCCCTCCTGGGACAACAGACGTGATGGTGATATATTTTTAAATCGTGATAGTTTTCAGAATTGTAATTTTTGATTGTATAGCATAGCCTAACAGGTACCATATAATCTTAACATTGTAACCCTGATCTAAACATCTTCCACCAAAACCCATTTCTGAAATATTTCTATTCTTGCCGATAAAACCGGACATCTGTCACCCCTATTTCCGGACACCGGCCGTCGCTAACTGAACTGTCTTCGAATGAACACTTTCTAAAGTGGCTGTAAAATATAATGATACCGCCATTTTGTGCATAACTAATGATTAGTAACCAAATAATAGACGTTTAACTACGGCGGGGGATTAAGGGAAGCGGTGGCGTAGTTAACAGATTGCCCATAGAACGATTATGACATAATTGTGAGACTGAGAGTAACTAAGGACTTAATAGAAGCAGGTGCAAGCGAAATTTATAAGATATAAAGTGATGGTGAATGAATGACTACTGAACGGGCCAGGATTATGGAAGATAGATTAGGTAGGCACGTTTATACTAGCGATAATGTAAATGATGATTTTTGAGTGATTTTTGATTGTTGCTGTGAGAAGACACAACCCCAAATAGTGGTACCAAAGACGAAAAAGGAAGAAGAAGGTCTTTGAATAGCATTTATAAATTTTTGTCATTTTGACTAAACATAACAGTTTGAACTAAATCGATCTAAGGATATTTGCAGGAGACGTTCTTTACTTTCTGCTTGCTCCCATGGGAAAAATGCGTATATTAAAGAAAAAACACGAATGTCAAAAACTTGTGAATACTGCCTGTAACTCTATACACTCTGTTGTTCTATAAACCCTTGAATTTTCTCAGCAAGGTGTTCAAGTAGAAAGTGAATTATCTGCAAATCCTCGTGAACCGCCGCTGAGATTATTCGTTAAGGCTTACAACACGGTCTCGCTTCCGTTCACCGCGATCTGTAATATAATAACGTTGCAGAATATACCTTTATAAGATGAGAAGATGTTGCGAACAAATGGCTTTCATAGGGAGGTACGAGCCCAGTTTATTTGCATAATATTATGATAGCAAGATTTCCTAAAATAGACTTTTGAATAATAGGAATATTAGAAATTTCACTCAAGGCACCAATTTAGGTCCAACTAAAATTGCATATCCATATTCACTGCCAGTATGTGTGTGTGTTTGTCGCCTTAAACTACTTATTATAAATCAACTAGTTAATTAGCTAACTAAGATAATAAGAAGTGTCATGGATGACATCGTCAAAAATTTATTATATGGGGTTAAAAACCAATGAAAAAAATATACAAGACAGTCCAACAGCAACAAAACGGTAATCCATCTCCACTTGCTAGTGTTTTACTGGAAATAAGTAACGCAACAAACTCCTCAGAAACTAAACAATATGAAAGCCCCACTGCGTATAAACCCCATGGTATATTAAAGCTTAAAATGAATAGTTTACATAATTTTTAAGAGCGTCCACACTTGATTTAGCCATTTGACGACAAGTGGCGCGGTGGGCGAAGGTTCGCCTGCGACGCAGGAGGTTGCGGGATCGATTCCCACCTTGGGACAAATGTTTGTACGATCTACAAAGATTTGTTCCGGCTGTTCTGGGTATTTGCTATCATCATCCTCTTGCCCTTATCCCAATTTCATTTGGGGTCGGCGCAGCATGTCTTCTTCTTCCATACATCTCTATTTCTGGGTATTTGCTATATATAATAAAAAGTATCTATCTATGAAATGTATTGTATTAACTATGTATATCAGTCATCTAGTACCCATAACACAAGCTCTGCATCATCTAGCCTAGATGATGCTGTGTGGATCATCCAGCATTATTATACATTCGTCGAGTATACACTGCTGATGATACGGCAACCAGAAAGTATAAAAAGGCACTTAGTAATATCACCAAAGTCATTATTCACTACCAGCGTATCTATTCCTACGACTTTTTGTGGTCCTTTCTCTTTATGTAACCACTAATCATATCATCAGAGATCCGTTTTTCCCACTACAGCAGCTGCGGGCTTCTAAAAAAAACATTCGTTACACATCCCGGCATCAAAGGTTAAACCAATATAAATGGCAGCTAGTGTTGTTATTTAATATTGTGTAAACCGGGAGCATTCCCGGAATACGCAAAAAAAAAACATGGGACTGGAATTATTAATGAATAAATGCGTATTTTTGTATTCAGGATTGTGATAGGTATTTCAAAGTGGAACGTTCATTTAAGTGGAATATTTGCAGCTTTGAGTGTCAAAATGGTGGCTTTTTTTATGAAGTGTAATATTTTATTGTTTTTTAATGGTCGAAAAAATGAGGAGTTCTGTTCTGTGGGTACCTCATGTCAAAAAAACGGAACACTCACAAGATCATTTCGGAAGCCCGTCTGACTGTCTGTCAATACTCTTTCGTTCTCTTATCAAAAGAAATGAATATCCAATACAGTTGCGGTGCCTCAGACGGGTTAAAAATTTAAGCTACTAAGTCAACACAATCAAGATAGTATTTACTTTTAATTATTCTTCATTTTTATACGTCTGTGTATGACTTTCCCACTTTTTCGACATATACGACGTATAGATTCCCTAGCAGCAAAAAATTTTTGCACTGCTAAGTTAAGTTTGTCTTTCAATACGGAATTGTGAATTCACCGGCCACGCCACTTGAGTAAAGCTGCAGGTAGCTGCCTATAGCTTCAGAATGGAGGTTCCATCAAGGCAGGACTTCCTCTTGTAATTGTGAATAAAAAAAAACTCGTTGGATCGGTGCTATAGATTGATCGATGTCTAAAGAAGAAAGAAAAGAGGTGGAGTTTATGAACTCCACGTCTATAAGTCACTCATCTTCTGCCTCATCCCAACCAGCTGAATATCATATTTACATGGAGCGACTGCCTATCTAACCTTTACCTTTGATGCAATTGGATGTCAGACTTTCGGGCTTCTGACTGTAATGATTGTCAAAAATATACAAATGAACTTACCGATTTTCAACAGCACAAGCACAGAACGTGTCTTGTTATGTTATTCATGGTCACCCATCTGAGGAGCGTCCTCTTCCGTACCGTAGCTTAACTTTTATCGACCAATGCGGTAGATACCATGTAACCACAACCCCCACCAAACTATATTATTCACTGCAGTCTATAATTTCAACCTGTATTTTTCCAGTATTGCTATTTCTATTTTCAAATTGACGAGAATTTAAAATGAACATAGCCAGTCCTGGCCAAGTGTTAGTGACACCGCTTTTCCCAGCCATTACAGTCTATTTCAATACTAAATGATAACAGGTTGGGTCAATCACTTCAATACAGTGCTTGTGAGGATCGATATACCGTGTGAAGTGGCCAGCCGTGCGTTACAAACAATAGTCAGCTATCTATTTTGAAATTATTGAGTCGCAACATTGATAAATGATATTTGTTACTGTAGGTAAATTGGTTTAAAAAATAAAGCAAAAATATTTAATTGCCAGTTAGGTGTATACTGTATTAAAAAAAGAACCTGACAAGTGCGTACCTGAGTTGCGCACTGCGGGTTCAGCACAAGCTTTAAGTAATTGCACAGCTACGTTCACCAAAATATTTCATTTACGCTACTGAAGTTCATAAACTATGAAAGTACAAACATTAAGCTGGCGAAAAGATAACTAGGATTAAAGACAAAAATCACAATACAGTTGAAAAAATGTTCTACACATCGATTCACATGACGTTCAATTCTCTAACGGCAAGTCGTTTCTGAACGATACTATTTTATGACAGAACTATGAATTATTAGTTTTCGGATGTTCTTGAGACCTTGCTTTTAGCCAAATTTAATGATTATAAAGTGACGGCAAGAACCATATAGATTTTGATGTATTTGCTACTGTCAAAATATGTCTAATAAATGGCCGTATTATTTATTGCCTTGACTTAGAAGCTATGTGTTTTTAGAGCTCTAAGGGACCGTACAGGTTTTTTTATATTAAATTGAACTGGATACTTCCACGAGTCCCTGAGAAAAAGTTGTCTTGAAAGACGGATGGACCTCGATGTGATCTGAAGTGATTTTTTTTTAAGGAACTCTAAAAACAAGAAAACATAACAATAAAATCAATTTCTAATGATAGTGTTAGTGAATAACATGTTTTAATTATGTTGTGTAAAACACCAAAACAAACTTAGACGTAACAGTCGCAATCAAAGTCCAGACGTGAGAGAGCTGCGTCTCTGCGACGGTGTCTGCGAGGTTGTAGCAATATATTATCATACAAAACGTTTAGTAGTAATTATAACATCTGACATATCACACACAACAAACATTCACCACACACCGCACATTCACCACACACACACATAAACATAAAACTCATCACACAACACATACACTGTCACAATGTTCACTCACTCTTTCACTCTTCATTTATGCACTTGATACTGAAAACTTTCACGTAGGGGTCCTGGTGTCCTAAAATACAGGCTCCGGCTTAGTTTAGGCACCAGTCTCCCACAAATAAATAATTATTAATATTTTTATTTTAAGTATTAAGTTTTCTTTGTATTTATGTATTTGTGGAAGAGAAATAAATGTATTTTTATTATTTTTAAACTAATTTCTAAACTAGACAGCCCATTCCAAAACAAATGAATGCATATTTTAAAAGGTGTAATGTAGATGTTGACTTGGATGTCTTTGTTTATTTTGTATTCAACTTAATGTTGATTATTTTAATGATAATGAATTGTTGAACTGGATTTTTAATATTTGTTCATAGTTTTAGCTAAACATTGTTACTTACCCTTTTGTGAGTGCAAACTTGAAATAAATGATTTAATAAAAAATATTATCTTGGTCAGATTATGTATGTTGATACACACAGTAAAGTTCTTATTCTAAATCTTCGGGCCTTATCTGTGTGAAAAGAAGTGATGCTGCAAAGAACGACAAGGTTGGCACGGTGGTTGAGCCATCGGCTGCTTCGCCGCGTGTTGTGGGTTCGATCCCCACACGGAACAAATATTTGTATGGCCTACAGGTAGTTGTTCCGGATCTGGCTGTTTGTGTATGTGAGTTTAAATGTTTGTAAACGCATCCACGATACAGGAGAAATTCCTAGTGTGGTAGTTTTTTTTAAAAAAAAAAAACAAGAAAAAAAACAAACAAGAAAGAAGTTATGCATACAGAAGAATTTTGACCATATTCGTTAAAAATGATTAAAATGATGAATGACAACTTCCAAGACGCTTACAAATTCCAGACAACAGATCTAGATCGTAATTTTTTAGCAAAAAGATCTTCGGACAAAAAAGTAACAATTTTTTTTTTTCTTTGTCTGCCTAGCCTTTTCCAGAAAATACCAGTATTTTACATTGCCCACATACCAGTTACTGTGCAACATCTTTTGTAAAACTGGTTATCAGACTTTCGGGCTACTACTAATATCCTTAACGACTGTCAAAATATACAAATGACAGCCGGACCAACGGCTTAACGTGGTGAAATTATTAGAAGAGTGTGTCAAAGTAGTCGTCGTCCGGGATATCTCAAACAAATTAGGACATAGCACATCACTAAACGTTATCTTTGAACTACGTCTGGTACTACAATTAATGTAATGGCTTTCAACCGTTTGCGGGCAGGTGTAAAATAATTGTCTTCAGATCTTAATAGGCTAGTAAGGTTTCAGTCTTTAAGTAATAGGGGCCGAGCCTATTGTCATCAATCCAATCTAAAAAAACAATTACAGAAATAAATATCATTTACTCATTAATACCAGAAGGAAAAACCCAATGACACCTTACTCGACCTGGTAATCGAACCCGGGACCTGATGCTCTGCAGTAGCGCTTGCAACCATAAGACCAACGCGGTTACAAAACGAAGAAAATTAGAAGAAAATGATAATGAGTGTTTTCTTTCATGTACCACAAGCCTCTAGGTTAACCTTGTCTTATTAATTTAATAGGGGCCGCTTTTTTAATTTTCGGATACTTTGATCATAAATAATTAATGCGATTTGATATTTTTCTGTATAAAAACTGTCCAATCACATTTTTAATTTCCCAGATAATAATTACCAGAAGATTGAAAAAACGTCTTTAAAAACTTGAATTGGCTATACCTAACGTATATACTCGTTAGCATATTACTGCATACTAATTAATTAAAAGTTTTTAAAGTTTAATACTTACTTTTATTCCTTTTAACAACAGTAGGAATCCCAGAATCTTTTGCAATCAAGCAAATCTTTAAGAATAATTCATCTCATTCCCCACAACTTTAACTTATGAACCATCAAACCGTAACTTCCTTGTAAGTTAATAAAAGTGTAAGATTCAACCCCCCACAGCCCGGGGTCGGACCGACCCCACCACATCCATCACTCGTAACAAGATGGTTCACAACTTTCTTAGGGTACATTCCACCCCAGTGTGTAGTTAATGAGTTTTTAATCAATGTAGAAATAACTTTAACCTGTACTTGAAATGGTGGAAGTGTTTAAGTTGTCATTATGCAAAAAGCTAAGTACTGTAAGTTAAGTAAGTAAGTACTGTAAGTAAAGTGTAAGTACTGTAGAACCTTGACAATTCCATGGATATTTATGAGTTTAAGACATGTTGTGAGATAAAGGCTGATTTATATTTAAAACTAGGCTGCTGTGTCCGCGACGTTGTTCGCGTTTAATTTATCCAAACATGGGTTCTAATTGTTTGTTGTGGGTTCGATCCCCGCACGGAACAAATATTTGTATGACCTACAGGTAGTTGTTCCAGGTCTGGCTGTTTGTGTATGTGAGTTTAAATGTTTGTAAACGCACCCACGATACAGGAAGAAATTCCTAGTGTGGGGCAACGTTTTTTTATAGAAAAAAAAAAAAATCTGCTCGGAACTCTAATTCTTTTTCCAAAATAAAAGCCTAAGTTACTCCTCATAACATTAGCTATCCACCAGTGAAAATCCCGTCAATATTATTCTCGCCGACTCAGAGATTAGCAGACGGATAGAAAGACAAAAAAAAGTTTTTTTGGTCTAACTAATTTCATATGCATTTGGTAAAAAGCTGTTATTTGGACATTACAACAGACACTATAACTATCTTTATTTGTGTAGATGAGAAGAGATTAAACAGACAGCCACTGGCAGACAGGCGAGGCGGTTTGATTGAAAATGAAAGTATTTTAATATAGAAATTTTCACTCGATGTATTATACTATTATTCGATGGTATATACACAATGTTGTGGCAGCACTTGTCTGTGGAAGTGGATGTTGGTTGCGGCAAAACAGACATAATGTAAGTAGAATAAATTGTAATGCTGTAGAAGTGAGTTACTTTCGTAGTATGTGTGGTTCCGATGAACCATGAGAGGATTGGGCGTAGACTGTGTTTCGGTGTTTCTTCTCAGTACAGTCACACAAAGAAGGAAAAAAAAATGCTGGACAATCCACACAACATCATCTAGCCCCAAGCTAAGCAAAGCTTGTGTTATGGGTACTAAATGACTGATAGACTTAATACAATACATTACATACACAGATATTTTTACAATACACAGCAAATACCCAGAACACCCGGAAAAAAACTTGTAGATCGTACAAATATTTGTCCCAAGGCGGGAATCGTACCCGCAACCTCCTGCGTCGCAGGCGGAACTTCGCCCGCCGCACCACATCGGTTGTCAAAACACCGAAACATGATGAGTTTGGTGGTTCATAGCTAGTGAGTTGGAAACCACCGAACTCATCTAGTTAAATAAAAATTGTAAATATTTTCTTATAAGAAATTTACTGAAAAAACATAATTTATCCTTTATTTTATAAATTAATTACTTTTATAAATTTGAGAATTTGGTACAATGATTATGTTCAAGGCAATCCATTTAATTCTAGACAGTATCTGAGTGTGTTACTAACATAGAATTTCTAACCAAAGTAAAATAAAACTCGATCATACCACGATATTATTAAAAGGTTTTTGACTGATCATCAATCATTTACTCGAATCTGAGTTTTTTAAGATATGTTCCAAAATAATTATTGTGATCGATCTATACGCCTTTTACTTTGGCATCGACATTATAATGTTCTCTTACGTGTAAATGTAATTTCATTATGACATAGGTAGAGGAATCAACACGGATGTTCTTCAGAAAGGTCAGGTGCGTCGTACGTAAGCGAAGCAAAAGGAGTATAAACGATAGTATAATATAGTAACGATAGTAGAGTATACAAGTAGACGTAGCAGGTGGCGTTCTCTAGTTTCTGCCTACCTCCAACGAAAAAAATCTTGAGTTTGTGTTTGTATGTGTAGGTAGAGGAACATTTCCACAGTGCTTTTAAAAAAATCTTTCCCTTTCTGGGTTCAATACAATAAAATGCTCTCATCAACTCGAAGAAGTCATCATCCGATGCAAGCACAGGCAGGTGAGATTTTCTGAGTCTGTACCTACGCAGTCCAATACTTGAGAACCTATCGTATAGATACGGCTTCTGAACACGTGTTTTATAACACATATTCCTTGAAACAGACACCCCAGATAGTAGGCCTTGATAAAGTCATAACTGTAAAGTGACAGGCTAAAAGATCAAGCTTTTGAAATACTCATTTTGTCTGGCGAAACTACACAATTAAATAAAACAGAATGCAGAAAACGACATTTATTATCTCCAACTAATAATATAAACACTTAAACCATGACTGACACAAAACTAGCTTTTTCCGGCGAGTTTTTATGCAGATGCTTTCAACCCGTATTTAACCCACTTAGGGATGAAATTTCCAGAAATCCTTCCTAAGTGGATGTCTACACTGTATGAGGTATCTCTCTCGAAAATTTTAACTGTCTAGGTCCAGCGTTTTGGTCTGTGCGTTGATATGTACGAGTATATCAACAGTCAGTTAACTACTTTATTTAAATACACACTAGGTGTACTCCTCACACATACACGCACACATTCACAGCCTACCAAGGACCCAACAAGTACATACACACATAACTAACATCTCTTCATCATAAGTGATGTAAGAGCCGGAACACACTCGAACGTGTTGAGCGCACTCCACTTCAGGCTCTTCTTGAGCACAATTAATATAGTCTTGAGAGTTCTTCGGTGGCTGTAATTATAATACCTTTATGTTGGTAGAGGTTAGGATAAACGTTGTTGCTGGCGTGACTTAATATATTTTGGTTCTAGTTGGGTAGCTGGCTGAAAGAGTTTCATAGCTTCGCAGAGTGTCTTCGAAGGGAAATCGTGAGCAGTTGGTGCTGTAGGTAGGCGTCTATCAATGCTCGTTCCTCATCATCCTAGCCTTTTCCCAACTAGGTTGGGGTCGCCTTCCAGTCTAACAAAAGAGAAGCTGCATACATTGGTATGCAGCTGCTCTTAACATGGAGCGACAGACATCTCCACAATAAAACGATACCTACCTCTAGATAAGACTGGTTGTCAGACTCTCGGGTTTCTGACTGGTTCTCGATATGTAATGGATCACCCAACTACGGACCGATATTGCAGAGCGTACCTTTGATTAACCTGTCCGAAATCAATCAAATCAAAGCTCGTTCCTATTCTTTTTCAATAAAGAATTAGGTCAGAGTAGCAATCCCCGTAATTTTACGAACATTCGTTTTTAAACCTCAGTCTGAATCTGTGAAAAAAAATGGCTCTTATTAGTATGTTAATAAGTACGACTATTGCCCTCCGAAGTAAATACCGGTAAACACTCGTGAGTTCCTATTAAAAGCTAACTTGGCAGGCTCTACCGCAACGCGAAAGTACATCACATCCATACCTACATTTTATTTTGAATTATGTATTGAAATGCGTACATTGAGTATATAAGAGGAAGTCTGAAAGTGGCGCCTGTGACAGAGAAGTTGTGTGGAAATCGGCTGTCATGGATGAGAAGGAATGAGGATCGTGTTGTGAGGAAAGTTTTGAGTATGAATGTAGAGGGTTACAAGAGTAGAGGGAGACCCAGGAAACGATAGATGGATTGTGAGAAAGTTGATATGGCTAAGAAGGAGGTGACTTATGAGATGACGGGAAATAGTGATGTATGGAAGAAGAAGACATGCGGCGCCGACCCCAAATGAAATTGGGATAAGGGCAAGAGGATGACATCCGCTCGGCTTTATAGTGCAACAGACCAGCCTCGTAGACCTAATGATCTGAAGTGCCGCCGAGATTCCTGACATCCTGCAATTCATTTCTAGGTTTGGGACTAACCTCTCTCAGTGTAAACGGCACATTTCCGTGTGCACGGATTTGCAAGGCACTTTGAGGACATGATAAATTATGTTATTTATATCTGTTTATTTGTGTTTACGAACACTTTTAAACATCAAAAATTAAAAAAAATAAGCTTGTTCTCTGTTACGTTCTTATCTGACCACTTGGAGAAGAAACACCGAAACAAAATCAGATGTGTCATGTGTTCGGTATTGTGACGTTTGTATGCCAAATGGAACCATAAAGCATACTGGCTGAAAAATATTAGTTCTGGCTGGATTCGAACACTCAATCGATTTTTGAATAGTTTTGAATATAGAACGTGCCATTTGTTTAGGACGTAAAAGCAATTTCTATTCTATTATATTAAATCCTCTTGACGGTGTGAATGAAGTGAAGGTGAAATGAGATATCATCCCATACTAATGCTAGGAATTGATAGTACACTTCACGTTCATTTTGCTTTTTATATAATAGACCGGATGATCTGTTAGAAGCCCTCGAATGTAAAAACGTACGCTAATAAAATGATAGTTGTATACTCTCGACCCAGTCCTGTGAGGCAGTTCTATCCAGTAAACCATGCAATGAGTATAAATATTTTATCTCTGATGCACACAAACATTATGTTTGTAGCATCAAGGGCTACCAGCCTTCGTGAGATATAACATTTGTACCTTACTCAATTTTACTCTCATTCTTGTACATTTAACTAACAAAATTCTCCGTAAAGCAACTTGACTCCGTATAGCCTTTCATAAGCCTATAAAAGCGCTGACGAGCTCTCGATGACGAGCGCACTTCACTCCGCCGGAACTCGGGCGCTCGACGACACGGTTTGAGTTGTTGCAACTGATCAAGATTTCAATGAGAACTTTTCGGAGTTTTGTAATAAGAATTGCCTTTATTATGTTGTTTCTGTTGCTTTGGGGGAAGAAATAAATGAGATTGAATGTAACTGTAGAGTTTTTGGTTGTATCGGCTTGCCAACCAACCTCCACGGTTATTTAATGTTATGGACACATTATAAAATACATTTCAAATGATTAAACAGAGCGATGAATGATTTATTAGAGATGAGGAGATGGCTAGTGAATCAATTGGATTATAGACATGGGATTTTTTAAGTATACCTTAATCATCACTGACGTCGGTGAAGCAAAATATCCTAAGGAAAAACCTAGAAAAAAAAAGTCTAAAAACGATATCACCAACCCACCTTCAGCAAGCATGTTGATCAATGCCATGAGCATTGATCAACATGCTTGCCTTCTCTGTATGAGATGAGTCCTTAGCCCTGCAGTGGGACAGGGACAGCCTGGTATCATTAAGGGCAGGAAGATGATGACTAGTAAAAATACAGTTTTTTTTAAATATTTCGTGACTCCCATCTATTCAGATAAAGCTGTAAAAGACTTTTTTACTATCACCAATTGTAAATTAACCCCACCAAAATTAACCTAAGATACAAAAGCGATAATTAGAAAGCATTACAGGTGCGTCTCGCGAGTATAAATTGAATGGCTTAATTAATTCTGAACTGGCTTCGCTAGGCGGATAAAGTGCCTAATTCTTGTTTGATGGTTCACATAAAGAGCCTATTGTCTTGATTGCCGAGAGAGCCGTGAAGAGCGGTTTAACTAATAAATTGTGCTTCAGCGGTAATCACTTTCTTTACACACGTCTTAAGTATCATTAAAGTATCTGAGAATTTTTAGGAGATCATTTTTAGGAAAAATATGGAACACTGATGGGACCACTTCGTTGGCCATCTGGCTGTCTATAGTACGAAAAACTACGTGATATTTTTAAGGGTCCTTAAAACGCAAAGATATACAACACTAATATTGCTTCGACAGAATATCATCGCGAAGTTAGCTCTCATTCAAGTGCATTTTCGATTTATACTTAATGTAAAGTTTTGGGTTTTGTCCCCTGTTACATAGGACTTAAACATAAGTGGCAAAATGTGTTGCTAGGTTCTCCTCTGCCCCTTCCTTCGAGGAATACAGGCGTGATGATGTAATATGTAACAAAGTTTTGAGTATGAATATGCAGGTTACAAAAGTATAGGAAGACCAAAGTAACGATGGATGGATTGTGTGAAAGATGATATCACTAGGAAGGAAGTGACTATTGAAATGACGGCTAAAAGTGATGTATGACAAAAGAAGACTACGCCAGTCACATATAGATTGTGATAAGGGCATGAGGATGATAATGATGAAGCCAATGACTTATGGGTTAAAAATGAGATACATAATTAAATGAATACTTACGAGATAAATACAACACACAAAACAACTACCCACTTTCTACCTAGATTACTAGCTTTTACAAAGTAAATAAGCACAAAATAGAAGATTTCATTTTCCTTCAAACGTTGACCACGAAATAGCTTCCAATTGTATTTTAAAACTAAGTACCTTAAAAATAGATCTCCCTTCACATTCTGGTTTTAATAGTTTGGCTTCAGCACATGCTTCACAACGAACACCCATTTTGTTAAGAGTTCAAAGATAAGCCTCTCGAATGGTTTGTGATGTACTTTAAATAGCACAACCCATTTATAACTCTATCACTTTGCTTTAAGATTGAAAATTCATTGACCAATTTCATGGAAAACCTTTTCATCAGTTAAGGTAGGTTGCTATAGGAATTTAGACTGTATCACGTTGTGTTAAGGATAGTGTAGACGTTGGTTATGAATGATGTCCCAGAAGCTGGTAGGCGGAAGGATTTGGAACTTTTTCATCGAAACAGGGAGCGTTATCTGACGTGTG
The DNA here is from genome assembly GCA_905147745.2 of Phlogophora meticulosa. Classification (NCBI taxonomy): domain Eukaryota; kingdom Metazoa; phylum Arthropoda; class Insecta; order Lepidoptera; family Noctuidae; genus Phlogophora; species Phlogophora meticulosa. The sequence continues at coordinate 1,410,355 of LR990535.1, read as the reverse complement.
TAGTTGCTATCAATATAAAGTGTGTTTTCTTTAGAAAATGTACAAGTTTTTGTAATGGTTGCTTTGGGCATATTCCACAAAGCTCGACAAACGCATGAGGCAATTTTTCTAACTCCTCCGCTGTTCTTTTCCGATTCATTTCGTTGTGGGATCCAAGATACTTGAATCGTTTCTCCGGGACTCGTCGGGTTTCATTGTCTTGACGCTTTTATGGTGGTCGCCACTGTTGATTCTGGTTTTCAGGAGTTGCAGTGGTCTGGGAATAGTGTGGCGGTCTTGTCCTTTAAAAAAACGCATGAGGCATGACATTACTGGTCTGTGGGCTTTTTTAATACATCCTTATTATTGCAGCTCAGGTGCACTGAGGGTAGTCTCTCTCCCATCATCATCATCTTCCTCCTGTCCTTTTCGTTATTCTGAGTCTGCGCAACATGTATTCTTCTTCCATGCATCTCTTTTTGCCATCATTCCAATAGTCACCTCCTTTTTGCGTCTTTCACACAATACATCTATCGTTTCTTTAGTCTTCCATTAGTGTACCCTCCACATTCATACTCAAAACTTTCCTGACGAGATGCATTCGCATCACATGCCCATTTCATGACAACCGATTTCTACAAAACTTCTCGAACCCACTTTGTAGACTTTCTCTTACTTACATCCCTACTTACTCTAATTCTCAGACAGTCAATCCCTCCCTTAATAAAAAAAATACAATAAGTACATAAAACGTTCCGACACTGAAATTAGCCCAGAAAGATTAAGATAACATTACAGCTCCATTATCTTCTTCCTAACGGTCAGATAACAATCAGAAGAACATAAAAATAAAGGCAGACGTTTTAAAATCTAATAAAAGAAGCAATTTTCCATCAAAACAAAGTCTTTGTACTTTCAAAAGGGCATCGTAGCCGCTTAATTCCGATCGTTCGTTTAAAGATGGCGCCCGGTTGGAATATCCTTGCGCTTAAGATTGAGAAGCCGTTTAATGAGGGAGAATTAAAACAGTATATTGTTTAAGGGTTGCATTATAAGGTGTATTGATAACATGGCTTAGGATTTATTATTTTTTAATAATAATATTTTTATTTCCAATAACTTAGTAATATTTTACAATGGAAATATGGCAACAATTTCAATTTAGGCAAAGAGATTAGTCTGTAGCCGAACTAGAAATAGCCTGTACATCGGCTATCAGCACCGTTTCCCTCGAGGATTTATGATACAAGAATACGTGTCAATAAATAAAAATGAAATCAATACTACAGAATAATAGTTGGAAAGGTAGTCTATAGATGAACAAATTGTAAGTAGGTACTTTGTATCAAATTATTAAATGGATTGATTTTGTGTGTGCGTATGTGTATTTGAGAATATGTAGGTGTTTGTGAATGGTGTATGTATGTGAGATGGGGTATGAAAATAACCGGATACTCAATAGTCGCTATAATATCCAATAAAAAGTCAAAGTTTCTTTGCGTTCAGACCAAAAATATTTGACGACACCGTATATTATATAGCTTATTTATATAGCTTATTACTGTTTCACTGCAGGGCACTGACCTCTTCTCATACAACGACCACACGAGCATTGTTCAACACGCTTGCTCAAGGCGGGTTGGCTATTTCAGACTAATATTATATTAGTTTTTCCCTCACAATGTTTTCCTTTGCCGATGTAGTGATCGAAATGAATTTATTCATCGTATTTGTCGCTACTATCTGTCGAATACTCAACATACATTATAAAATGGATGACAAAGCATCGATTGTGTATGACTAGGATTATGTCGCTATCAAAAGGATTTCACTATGGAATCAGAAATGAACTGGAAAAGATAAGTAGTACATTAATTTAAACTACAGAAAGCTGGGGAGATTTTTGCGTCTTTCTTATTCCTAGCAAAAACACTAGGAAGAGGCGAAGGGTGGGAAACTGTCCAACCTATGTGATTGTTGACGTTCAAAAATTGATGGTTCTCACTCTATCTTGAATAAAAATTCCATCAAGAATGCGAAATCGTGGGAAACAATGAAAAGCAAAACATTTGGCACAGCAAACCACAACCACATAAATAATACAGAATCATTAAAACTAACCCTAGATGTTACACATTTGACATCAAAGCTGGCAATGAGCCAGCCATTGTCCAAATTCACTTACTGAAAAGCAATACAACACAATAAAACTTTAAGTTACACAATACGAGATAAAAGTAAGAAAGAAAGAATAAAGTAAATCCACTATACAAGATTTAACACAATCTGTCGTTACAAAATAGTTGGTAAAGATACTGAATTTCCTTCAACTTGTAGTGATACTCTTAGAGCAGGAATACAACGTAAGATAACATCAAGTCTGTATTCAATGACGGGTTAGGCAGGGGTGTTCCTATAGTACCTACAACCATATTTCGCCAGTTATTTTTAAATGATATGTAATATCGGTGGAGATCCTATTGCCATCAACCGAGCACAGAAATAGACTCCTAGCAGCTACTGAGTAATTCCGGTTGCAAAAATGCCAGGACGTTAGGTCTAGCATTTACGGCTAGTAGTCCAACGAGGCAAGAACAGGAATAAAATCTGCAAAAATTGGTGTAGTGACCCTAGCAATGTAGCTGCTAACAGGTGAAGGTGTGAAGCCGAGGATCTTGTTAAATGACGTGTAATTGGAAAGGCCTGTTCCAGCAGTCTATCCGTTGATGATAAAAACATTGAAACAGGTATGTTTAAGAAAAAATACTCAGTTCTTTTGCTGAGAAAATTGGACAGCCGAATCGTTTCAATAAAACTTATCTCTGTTAAATATAAAATTCTAAGTACTATTTCACCATAATTATCATCGTTCTTCTGCCTTATTCCGAATTATTACGGGTGGCCACAGCATGTCTCCTTCGTCTAAACATCTCTGTTTGCCGTCACTTCAATGCTCACCTTCTTTCTAGCCATGTCTTTCACACAATCGATCTATAATTTTTTCAGTATTCCTCTACTCTTGTAACCCTCCTCATTCACAAGCAAAACTTTCCTCACAACATGTTCTTCACGCTTCTAATAAAAACTACCTGAAGGAACTTCTGAATCTTTTCCTACATCACAAAAAAAGATACTAAAACTCTAGCCAAAACATTAACAAAACCTCGCGACATTAATAAAAAGAAAGGAACGGTTTCTTTTCTCCAAACAAAAGGGTTGGGTCTTGAATAAATAGGGCTGTACACTGTGCCAACTGATTTGAGAGGGAACATAATTACCAGGCGTTAATTTGTCTCGGGTCTGAAAAACTTGGGGTACTGTATAAATGTGGGTGCTAACGAGAATGAAAGGGTGTTTTTCTTTCATACCTAGCCTGTTCTGGTTTAAGGTAGAAATCTGGAAGTAATTAGATCAGAAGGGCAATTCCTGTAGTTGACTATTTTCAAAATCTAGTCACAGTTTCGTCTCAGCGAATTAGACGTATTTTTGACATAATGAGACTAATATTAGAATTCGAACGTTCTTAAAAATACGGGGATTACCCCTCTGAACGGTCAAAGGTGGGGATAAAAAAAAGTGAAAAACGGGCAGGTTGAAACACTTACGATAAAAAAGTTTAAAATAAAAATAAAAAAAATACCTATTTCTCGGCTGCGCCAAAAAGGATTAGAAATGGGCAATAAATGGATGTGTAACACATAACATACATAATTATTACACATACTTAATTAAACAAGTTCAGATAAGAAATAAAGTTGAATTTTCTTAGAAGATATCCTTATAAGAAGATAGAAAACAATTTTAACTTAGTATATAATATTAGAACAGAACTTGACGTCATGTTCTTACAAATATTGAAATGAGTTCATCAATAAGAATAAGTGCAATCAGTGCTAAAAATGAGTGTCCTAATCAACAATGGTGCCGTTTTCCTTGTTTAGGTTATTTCCATTATTTTATATAGTATACCTACCGTATAAACTTTCATATGTATCTAATAAAAAGCTGTTATTTTGACATTAAAAACAAACAGATACATTTTATTTAGTTGTATAAATGTTAATTTAGAAAGTAGCTCACATTGTAAGATAATACTAACAGTGTGACGCTTATAACATCAGTCTGAGCAAACCAACTTCGTTTGACAAATATTATTCACAGCATTATGAATAAAAAATGGTATCATCGTAATAAAATATCCGTCGCCTCAAACTTTGCAGATAATCATAAGTTTACTCTCCCTCTGGGTCGAAGGGAAAAAATATTCGGGAGTTAGAATATTGTTCTAAAGAATAACTTAACATTACCTGACTAACCTATCTGGCTACGTTACAGTTTTATTATTTTTTCACGATATTTGTTACAGTTATAAATTTTTCTCTTCTTTTGTTTTAAAGTTTTTGGGCTCCGGATTTTTCTAAGGATATCCATTATTATGCTTCATAATACAAGCCTATTACTATGCCACTGCAGGGCAAAAGCCTCTTCACATGCAGATAAGCCACCAGCATGAATCACTAGGCTTGCTCAATTTGGAAGGTTGGCGATCTAAGACTTATTTATATTAATAAAATTAAAGTCTAAATTTCCTCGCGATGTTTACCTTCACCGATATCAGTGATGTCCAAGATAAACTAACAAGGCTATGTATGTATGACTAAATGCCTCCTCTTTATAAAAAAAAAGATAAAAAAGACATTACTTGATTTAAGAACGTAAATTTGACGCATTTAAAACATTTTTTTAAGTATTTCGTCAAATAACATAGACAACCTCTTGTCTATGTTATTTGACGAAATACTTAAAAAAAATCATCATCGATCGATCATTTAGTCCTACATGATACCTCTATCATGTAGGGCTAGCTAAATGATCACAGAATTATTATTTGACGTTTTACTATCAATATGAAGGGCTTTTGCGGCAAATAATCTTTATTTATTTTCTTTGTTGCTCCGACTCCTGGTGTTTTATTCTGTGAAAAGAAAAGAAGTAAACAACTAAACATAATTGAGTCAGTAAACCTCCGAAGCCAGCAAACTGAAGCAAATACGTTTTACCTACTTACACTATCTCTTTCGAACAAAAATATGTCCAAAAATCGGTGATCATTTATTACAGCAATGGGGGCGAAGAACATTGACAAATTGAATCCGGAAGACGGGCCGGACGCGGCTGTCTGGAAAAAATATTGTGCTCAACACTTTTGACAGCTGGCTCTCGACAAGGTAACGCTTTGGGTATTGTCATGGTGTATGTAGGGTTGAGTACTTAGTATCGTCTGTCATTTGTATTCGGAGCGTTGTTATATTTTCAGGGAAAGGATTGGAATTTGTGAGAGTTAAATACTTGTCATTGTCAGGTAACTCTTAAACTTCCAGCTCGTACTGCTGAGTCTTAAAATTCGTCCCTAAATAATCTTGATCTGATCCAGCTTGTACAGTTGTACAGCTCTGATTCCAGCGACGCCCTAAGGCGAGGTTCGTAACCAGGTGTGTTAAGTGTGCTTATACGTTTTTATACACTGGCTGGAGGCTTTCAGTTATCATACCACAGAATAGTCCCAATAAGGAAAAACACTAGGAAGTGGTGAAGGGTAAGCGTTTTGGTGGACTGTCTTTTGTAAACGTTTTGAAGATCAAAATGTGCTGATTCTCCGCCTAATTTGAACAAATGAATTTTGATTTGATTTTTATTTTGATTTGATTTTTATTTTGATTTGATTTTTATTTTGATTTGATTTAAGCAGCATCCTAGGTTGACCTTCTAGATGCTCTCAAAAAAGATAATCTTTACAACTAACCTCGGTTTGTGGAAAGAAATAACGTGTTAACTAAAGGTGATTATATCTTTCGATCGCGAATAGAGGGAACTGCCTTTAAACTGTCAGCTTAAACCTAATTGCCTACCGTAAATTTTACATGAAATAGGCAAGACCAATGCATAAAATTAAATTGTGTGGGTAACTTCTTGATGTTTTCGGGAGCATAACATATCGTAATACTGAAATTTCACGAAACATCTAAATTCAATCCACTTTCGACTTAAACTTACTATATGCAATAGTCTTCTAAAAATATTAAATAAATAATGGAAAATATTCACGACGGAGCCTTTTTTTTAATTCCTTTCTCTGTTACCTTTCTGGTATTGAATTTATTACGTTAAAACTTTTTTTTTAAACTAAATTAATTTTAAACTTAATTCTTTTTTTTAACACCCACTCCGAACCCACAACACGCGGCGCAGCAGCCGATGGCTCAACAACCGCACCAACCGTGTAAACTCTATCAGCACTTACTTTTTTATTCTTCTGAGAAAGAAATCAGCTTCTGTGACACAATTTTTCTTCTGTGGAGACCACAAGCATATTTTTGTAAATAAACCGGAGATGGGAGAGTGCGCAGCTGAGATATTTTTTATTTGAATTATCCCTACAATCAACATGGTTTTTTGTGTAATAGTCTAGTTTTAAGCCAACACCTGCAAAGAAATGAAAATAAATTTGCCTCCGATGTGAAGCTTGCAAATAAATAAAAACCTGGACAAGTGCAAGACACACGGCCATAAACGTTAGGTAATCGTTCTACTACATTCACCAAAATAATTAACAATCTTCGGAAATTTCCCTTTACATGTGCTGTGAGACCTTGTTTCTTGCCAAATTTCATGAATTTAGGTCAACGGGAAGTAACTTTTAAGTTTGGATTTGTGAATACCGTATCATGTGATAGAAGGCCGTATTTTTTTTACTTACAAGTTTGATTTTTGTAAAGGTCCGACAGTCTGTTACCCTATGCATATGATTTTAATTTCAACTTATATAATATACTCGTACCTCATAAAAAGCAATTCCTGAGAAAAACAGTTTTATCAGACAGAGAGACGATCAACGATCCTATTAGAGTTCCGTTTTTCCTATCTGAAGTACAGAACCGCAAAAATGGGTTACATTTACATCACACCCACGCAAAACAGACATCGATCAGCATAATGCTGCAACTGCCAGAATCATAGCACTGGTTATCAGGGACTGTCCAATGACACAGTGGTACCCATACTGCATATATGTATTTAATCTTTACGACGATCAAAGATAATTTTGCATGCCGTAAGGCAGAATGTAGCGGAAACACCTAAATTGTGAGGAAGCCATCCAAGGCGTCCCGCCATCTTCTCCTCGGTCCTCCTTTGACGACCTATGTGGCGCAGAGGGCGAAGGTCCGCCTGCGACGCAGGAGGTTGCGGGTTCGATTCCCGCCTTGGGACAAATGTTTGTACGATCTACAAAGATTTGTCCCGGGTGTTCTGGGTATTTGCTATGTATAACAAAAAATATCGATATATGTAATGTATTGTATTAAGTACATCAGTCATCTGGTACCCATAACACAAGCTCTGCTTAGCTTGGGGCTAGATGATGCTGTGTGGATTGTCCAGCATTATTTATTATTTATTTATCTTCAGCGTCACTGTGATTAGGAAAACTTTACCTCGCTAACAAATTTAAACAACTACTAGTTCATTAACAAACTCTGCGCGGCTGCGAAAAAAGTGTTGGTTTTATTTTTGCAATCAACTCGGAATTAGATTTACCTTCGCAGCTGAACTTGGTTGTCTGACTTAATCCCATTTAATTACTAGCAGTCTCGTTGCCAATTAAAAGTTAATTAATAAGCTCTTTTTTCAGTGTTTGAAGCTTATATTTCACTCATTTTTGTCTTTTAAATCTGCGAATGCTGTCCAATGGCTCCAAAGGGGTCACATTTGTACCAAACTCATATGTCCATGACTCTGATTATAGTCTTATCACCTCACCTGCCTAGCCTTTTCCCAACTATGTTGGGGTCGCCTACCAGTCTAACAGTTACAGCTACCAGTTATTTTACATGGAGCGACTGCCTATCTGACCTCCACAACCCAGTTACTGGGCAAAACTATACTCCTTGGTAAGACTGGTTATCAGATTTTCGGGCTTCTGACTACCCGTAACGACTGTCAAAGATCTACAAATGACAGCCGGGGCCAACGGATTCACGTGCTTTCCGAGGCACGGAGGAGTCTCGATATGTTACGAACCTTCGAACAACCCGTCCGGCTGTTTTTAGTTAGCCACGAAAATTTGATGTGTTTTATTTGACTGGACGTATGAATAAGACGAAAAAGATTTTCATGGACGTATGGTTAAATAGCAAGGCTACCGAAAATTTAGGCCGTATTAGTATAAATGATCATTGTCAAGTCAGGGCGAGATTGTAGGTGGACGTACGAATACATTTTATAACATTGTACTGGGACAGGGAATGTGTTAAACAGAGGTGTACCTATAGTATACCCATATTCCGCCAGTAATGTATATTTCCCATCAAATGGGGGACGAGCTTATTGCCATCAACCGGGCTATATACCCCGAGAAGTTAGTTTGTACCTACAGTATACCCAAATTTCACCAGTTATGTTTAAGTCCCATGTAAAAGGAGGCAAGCCTATTGCCATCTTCCGGATACAAATCCATACTCGGGCTCCTAATGAAAAATACCGGATGGAAAAAACCCAATCACATTACTCGACCCGAGAAAAAAAACACCAAGACAGTTTTGATATCATCATCCTCCTGCCCTTGTAAATGTAAATGTAAATGTACCGGCCTATTAATGTCCCACTGCAGGGCAAAGGCCTCTTCTCATACAGAGAAGGCATGAGCTTTAATCACCACGCTTGCTCAAGACGGGTTGGCGATTTCCGACTTATATTAATTATATAAGTCCAGGTTTCCTCACGATGTTTGCCTTCACCGATGTCAGTGATGTCCAAGATAAACTTAGAAAGTACATTTGAATTGAAAAACACACATTGGTACTTGCCCAGGTTTGAACCCACAACCTCGTGCACAAGAGGCGAGGCCTAAACCACTGGGCCATCATGACATTTTTCACCCTGCCCTTATCCCAATTTATTAGGGTCAGCGCAGCATGTTTTATTTTTCCACACATCTGAATTTGTTTGCCGTCATCTCAACAGTCACCTCTTCTCTAGCCATATCATCTTTCTCACAATCCATCCATCTTTTCTTTGGTCTCCCTCTACTCTTGTAACCCTATAGTAAATACTCAAAAACAAACACAAAAAAAACATTCACTAGCACTTCGCCCGCGACTTGTTCGCGTGGATTTCGTACTTTTCCCTTGAACTTTAACATCCCCTTCACCCCCTTTAAAGGGTAGTTTCGAAAATAATCATAGCCCATAGTACACAGGAATAATATAGCTTTCAAACAGTAAAAAAAAAATTAGAATTGGATTATTACTTCCGGAGATTACCCCCTACATACAAACTGACAAACAAATTTTACCTCTTTATCATATTAGCATAGATAAACAAATAATAAAGTATTTTTTTATAGAAACTACATATATTTCCTAAGCATTTCCTCTGTAGCAAGGATTCATAATGATAAAGAATCCCCCTCGAATCGGAAAGCTAAAAAAGAACTGCCTACCACCATATCCGTTTATTGCATCATACACAAGTGTTGTTAACATGGTTATTATTGGCATATGTTCCCCCATGTTCCCCCTTGTTTTGCCATGTCCCCCATTGGGAGATTTTCGATTATGCGATGATACTACACAAATATACTCGTGTCATATCGGCCGGCTGATTGACGAACGAAAACATCACTGGTCATGGCTGGTGAAGCCAGATGTTTTGATTAATCCGGGATATTTTTATTGTATTTTTTATTTTCTAAGTTTATCTCAGACATCACTGACATCGGTAAAGGAAAACGTCGTTAGGAAGCCTAGAAGTATTTAATAGTCAGTCCGCATTGAGTAAGCGCGGTGATCAATGACTTAGAGACTTAGATTCTACTACATTCAAACTGTTGTTCCAAAAACGGGTGAAGACACTGGCTCCTGTAACACAGGTCTCACCTTGCTCAGGAGCCAGGGCTTCCAATATAATTGTACCTCATTTTTATGCTAATAAAACATTTATTATTATTATTTATTATTACTTTGCCATATTTTTATGGGAAGAGTCCTTTGCCTCCGCTGTTTTTTCAAGAGATGTAACAGCCATGTTGCTTCATGTTAATTTTAGTTCGTGTTGGAATTGGGCTCATCCCTGTTGTAAACATCCCTTTGAGATTATTTGCCAAGTTCTGTTCTGTCTCCTGCTTGGAGGGCAGCATCATTGATGTTCTTCTCCGCTGTATTCTTCTGATCAGTGGTGTCTGTGTGACAGTTGTTACATAGACAGCACTGTCGATTCTGGCTTTCAGAAGTTTGTTTTCAGGTAAATAATGTGGAGGGCTTGTTGCTTATGATATAAGTCCATTATAGATACTGTTCATTGCAAGAAGTATAAATGGCTGAGGATTTTTGACCGATAAATAGGGACAAAAAAGCTATTGTTTGCCCTTATTTATGCTTATTATTTATGCTTAGCAGCATTTATCCTCAAAAGCTTCAGTACCAGCCAATCTGCTTTTCTCAACAAATGCAGGCAATTTACAAATCCTAGTGATAAAACTGTGGAATTAGCAAAGGGAACGTAAGACGTCCGCCTTAAGAGCGGATCGTTGTTCTCGTTAATCATATTTAGAGCTGTCAAATGCAAAGCTTTATCACGAGAGCTTTGAATGCCTTGATTTTTTTATACGTCGGTTATTTTTAATGAGAATTTGGTTTCTAATTGGACAGGGTTCTATAAGGGTCTGAAAACCGGCGAAGTGCGAGTCAGAATCGCTCACGAAGGGATCAGGACCATCGAACGATCGACGATTAAAAAAAACCACGTGACCACCAGTGATTACTGTAGAACGGGGTGAATAGAAAAGCAGGGGTGGATTGAAACAAGACTTTAAAGAAGATTTTCACCGTTACCTAAATATTGTTTGGTGCATACAGGGACTCTATATTATATACTACACTGTTATTAACAATTTCTGTAACTCATTAGTAACAAAAACAATTGCATTAACACGAAAATCCAATTCACAGTTGTGTTTCGGTTAACCACTGCGTTTGCATACTAATTTACCGGTATCGCGATCGTTGCGTTGCCAAAATCAGAGACAAGCAGGAATGTCCTACGAGGCTGTTATTTTACCGTCACCCTTTTCATGTGTTTTGTATGCATGGTGTTCTTATTCTTCTCTTTAGTACAAACATTCGCCATCAGTTATATATGGTCCTTATTGATGTTACTCGGCTGCGTCAATGACTTTGTTCAAATCAATTTGACGGCACAGTTTGGCACACACGTGATCTACAGCATAATATAAAGCAACCATTTGTGAGGGTGTGAAGCATATTTTAGCAACTCAAAGCCAAGTGACCGACAAATAATTTATTTTCTACTGCGCCTCGTTTTCTGGCAGTTAAGGTGTAAACCATTTTTATAACTTCTGATTGTGCTGAATTAACTTATCTTCAGTCTAAACAGATTATTACAATGGAAGTTCTACTGAGCTACGAATCGGTGGGATTATAAAACTACATGTACACCTCTGATTAAGCCTTCAGGGAAAACAGGCTTGACGTGATATTTATACGACATAACTACCATTGTTTACCGAGGACAAGATAATAAATAAATAAATAATAAATAATGCTGGACAACCCACACAGCATCATCTAGCCCCAAGCTAAGCAGAGCTTGTGTTATGGGTACCTACAAGATGACTGATATACTTAATACGATACATTACACAGATATATATTTTTTTATTATACATAACAAATACCCAGAACACGCGGAACAAATCTTTGTAGATCGTACAAACATTTGTCCCAAGGCGGGAATCGAACCCGCAACCTCCTGCGTCGCAGGCGGACCTTCGCCCGCTGCGCCACATAGGTCGTCAAAGAGGACCGAGGAGAAGATGTCGGAACGCCTAGGATGGTTTCCTCACAAATTGGCGGGAAGAAGCAAACCATAGAGAGACGTGGAAGGAATAGGGGGAGGCCTTTGCCCAGGAGTGGGACACCACAGACTAGCTACCATTCTTTAACTCCGTGATATTCATGATCCTACACAAAAACACTAGGAAGTGGTGAAGGGTGGGCGTTTTGGGGGACTGTCTTATGTAAACGTTTTGACGTTAAAAAAGTGCTGATTCTCAGCCTAATTTGAATAAATGAATTTTGATTTTGAATTCACAACAACAATTTCGATTCCGATTCCAACATTAAAGTCGCACTCACAGTGATTATCATTTGGATGCACTGACCGCATCAGCACGGATCAATGGACCTGAAACCACGAGAACACACATCATTAGTTATACTCGACTTATCGTTTGATTTGTGATTATTATTGCAAATGGTGCACGATGGTGGTGGTGGATTCCCCGGTCGGGTAAAGTGTTATTGGGTTTTTCCAATAGGAATTTTCTCGTTAGCAGCCCGCAGTCTGTATTTTTTAGGGTTTTTATTTGTTATGTGCTTTTTAATTTTTACTGTTAACGTTTAAATGGAAGTAGTATGTAAGTATCGTAACGGGTAGATTTCTGTGGTTTGGTAAAAAGGCCCAAATGGTCAAAAGGCGTCTTTCACTAAAAATCACATTGGATTAGGTAGAAATCATGATTTTTACAGTTTATAGTTATGGTGTAACGTTACTACGTCTTTGGCAATAGTAGACACTGTTGACTAGGATATTTTGCAATGGTAATCGAATTCCTTTTTCAAACCTAAGAAAGGAAGCCGGTAGGAATAGAAAGAAAGAAAGAAAAATAAAAGATTCATTTAGTAAAGGCTAAGGCACAAAATTAAACATAATGATCCCACAGTTGGACAAAGGTTCTCCCCATGACTTCCAGTTGTTTCAATCCAGAGCTAATGTGGGCCACTGGTCGATAGTTTAGTCAAGCTCGTCCCACCATCCCATGCCATGTGCTTGCGTCATAGCGTCAGACACTAGTGTCTGACGCTGGTTTTGTATATCTTGTATGGACATACTATGGGTCGCGTGTCTGCCAAAACAAATGAAGAACACAGCTAACGTAGCGAGTCTTTCTGTGCAAATCCTTACTAAGTTGTTTGGCTTCAGAATTTCCACTGTTACAGTAGACCTATAGCAAGAAAACGTAATCATAAACCCAACTGAAGTAACGGACAGGGTCCAGTAATAAATAATCTTAACAGCCCTATCCGTCATGTTTATCTAATTTGATCCTAAATTGAATCCCGATATAATACAAAGCGCTAAATATTCCTCTGTGAATATTCCTCGCTGACATCGAGGTCTTATTGGTGGTGGTTTGCAAGAATTTGGTAGGACACTACGAGACAGGCTCCAGCTTACATGGAGTCCACAAGTACACAACAATAATAGGGATGTTTCCTAGGTAAAAATATATTAGGTCTATTTAGTCCGTCAGTAAGATTACCAAAAAATATTGGACACGTATTTTTTGCTTACTTAATTCAATAAAAAGTGACAATGATATAGCACATCAATGTTCAGAAGGGGCTTGTGATGTCACGCCGTGCTACACTTTTCGTTAAAAGTGTAGCACGGCGCAATTTCAACGCACTATATCGTCGTTATTTTTGCTTTACGTGACAAAAGAAAAAATACGTGTCCAGTATTTCGGACCAATCAGATATTTTAAGGACACTACCCTATTCTCAAGGTTAACTTATTATTAGCTTTTAAGGAAATATTATAATATTAATTAAAATATTATAATTTATACAAACTTTGACGATAAATTTAAACAATAATAAAAACCATTCTGACATTTTTCTGACATAATACCGACATTTCACTTTAAATTTGACTTTGAATTAATTCACTTTTATTTATATTAGGTCTTTACCTATGAAATTGCCGTTCTGCAGTACTGGCCATTTCAAATCAAAATATTTTTTGTTTGGCTAAGAATTCTAATTTCAAATTAATTTTATTTTAAAAACATGGATTTTTTTTTCCAAAAGTAGTCATTTGTTTATTGATTAGTGTTACATTTTCATCGCATTTAAATCTTTTTCGTCATCATGGATACGTTAAAAATTCGAGTAATTATGGAATATGAGTACCGTCGTGGCAGCAACGCGGCACAAGCGGCACGCAACATCAACGACGTTTACGGAGCTAACACTACAAACCAACGCACTACCTGTTATTGGTTTGCTCGCTTCCGTTCTGGAAATTTCGACCTGAAAAATGAACCTCGCGGTCGTCCGAAGACTTTGGTCGACAATGACGAATTAAAGGCGATTGTGGAAGCTGATGATACACAATCTACGGCTGAATTAGCAGCAGCTTTCGACGTTAGCGTCAAAACAATATTGGTCCATTTGCGTCAAATTGGCAAGGTAAAAATACTTGACAAATGGGTGCCCCACGAAGTCAATGATCGCCAGCGCGAAGTACGCGTCGAGACGTGCCTTGCACTGCTCAACAGACACACAAATGAAGGAATTTTGAACCGCATTGTTACCTGCGATGAAAAATGGATTCTGTTTGATAACCGCAAGCGCTCAGCAAGTTGGTTGGATCCTGGTTCAGCACCTAAACAATGCCCTAAACGAAAACTTACCCCAAGAAAAGTGATGGTCACTGTTTGGTGGTCTAGCGCCGGTGCGATTCAACACAGCTTCTTACCAAACGGGGTGAGCATTACTGCAGATGTGTACTGTGAAGAATTGAACACAATGATGGAGAAGCTGGCACATCTCCAACCAGCATTGGTCAATCGCTCGTCTCCGCTGCTCCTGCACGACAACGCGCGACCTCATACTGCATAGCAGACGGTCTCCAAGTTGCAAGAACTGGGGTTGGAAGCTCTCCGTCATCCGCCCTACTCACCAGACCTTGCGCCTACAGACTACTACTTTTTCCAGAATTTGGATAACTTCTTGGCGGGAAAAAAATTCAATACCCGAGAGGCAGTACAAAATGCCTTTGAAGAATTTGTTGCCTCCCGTCCAGCTGATTTCTTTAAGAAGGGCATCAATAAACTGCCACTGCGTTGGCAAAGATGCATTGATTGCATCGGTGATTACTTCGATTAATACAAATAAAAAATACATGAAAAAAATTCATTTAAATTTTTTCATACAAAACGGCAATTTCATAGGTAAAGACCATTAATGTAATGTACATTAATGTAATTTTGTTTTTTTTTATTTTTTAGCTTTTATTTTTAATTCTTTGCTGTGCCCTGACAGGGTCTACAGCGGCTCTTAGCATTTTGTTAACATCTTGTTTGTACCTTGTGGAACGCAAATAAATGAATATGAATATTTCCGGGTGTTCTGGGTATTTGCTATGTATAATAAAAATATCTATCTATGTAATGTATTGTATTAAGTATATCAGTCGTCTAGTACCCATAACACAAGCTCTGCTTAGCTTGGGGCTAGATGATGCTGTGTGGATTGTCCAGCATTATTTATTATCATTTATTATTTATTTATTATTATTAATATTAAGAATACTAAATTTGGTTAAATAAATGATTGTAAACTTGCAATTCGCCCTTACTTAGAACTTCGCGCTTACTTTTCCCTTCGAACTTTAACATCTACTCCCCCCAATATAAAGCGTAGTTTTTATACTAAAATGTGCCTTTGTTACCCGCTGATAATGTAACTTTCCATAGGTGTTTTATTTTAAACGTTGTCCTACACTAGGTTTTTCTCTTGTGTCGTGGGTGCGATTACAGACATTTTACACATACATAAACAGACAGTCCCGGAACAACTCTGTTTGTCTATTTGAGCTAATCTCCGAAAGGACTGGATCATTTTGACGAGGCTTTCATTGGCAGATAGTTAATATTATAAGCTATCTGCAGCTAATATTATAAGGAATAAGTTAGGTTTTTATTTTAGAAAAAGATCTGGGTTCCGACGAAATGATTACATTGTCAAGTTTTAAGAATGTATGTTTTATAAACCTATTTTAAGTATCTACTTATTTTGAGTAATACTTAATCTTAAGTTGTGATGTTCAATGTGGCTTCAGTAGGAAATAAATAAATAAACAACAAACGTATTTTAAACATTGTGGTTTATTTATTTATTTCCTATTTCCTACCCCATCCTATAATTACAGGATAGGGTGACAGTCATTTAACCGTAATAATATGCTACGCGGAACACACGCGTGCGCTCACGATAGAGGCCAAACATGTGAACTACTCATACTGGGGGTGTGGAGGTGAGCAGCTAGCTAGGGCTGCCTGTCGGAAGCAGAGAAATTCCGCTTCAGTACAGTGGACAGATGCCGTGGTTGGTGCCATGCACAAGGAAAGCTAAGCGGGATATTTAAATCTTCGCAATACGTGCGCTACAAATTTTGACAACAAAATTTTATGTGTGCTACAAACAACGTCACTGGTTGAGAGCCTCATTGGTATAGTGGTCACAAACGTGACTGCTAAGCACGAGGTCCTGAGTTCGATTTTCGGGTCGATCTATGTGTTAATGGAATTTTGAATTTTGATTTCTCAATAGAAGCCCGGAGTCTGGATGTGTGTCCAGTTGATAGCAATAGGCTCACACCCTTTTACATGAGACTTAAAAACATAACTGGTGAAATAATAATAAAATAATAAATAAATATTGCTGGACAATCCACACAGCATCATCTAGCCCCAAGCTAAGCAGAGCTTGTGTTATGGGTACTAGATGACTGATATACTTAATACAATACATTACATAGATAGATATTTTTTATTATACATAGGAAATACCCAGAACACCCGAAACAAATATTTGTAGATCGTACAAACATTTGTCCCAAGGCGGGAATCGAACCCGCAACCTCTTGCGTCGCAGGCGGCCCTTCGCCCACCCCGCCACATCGGTCGTCAAATGTAGGTACACCTTTCCCCAACTCTATACAGGCGCGATTATTGTATTTATTTAATTCGGTTCACCAACAATTGTTCACACTGTATACAGTTACATAACACATACTTAAAATAAAATTCCAGCTCAACAATTACTTATAGGTAAACACCACATGCACATTAAAAAACATATAGAAAATCGATATTTGATGTTAAACAATTTACGTAAAACATCCTTTAAAATGTAAAATTTGTGATCCACCTGTGTAGATGTTGGGTTCAAAGGTTCACTTGTGGTTAGGCCTTTATAGACAGCAACCTCCTCTCAAAATGATACGTTGGAAGCTTCCTGGATGAGCCTTAAGGGGCTCATTAGGGTCTTGTTATGCAGCTGCATGAAGTCCAGCAACATAACGAGAGCCTCTAGAGATTCTAGTCGTGGTTTTAGATCATCAGGCCATTTGCCATTACGACAATTATAATTATGGTTATTTCTAAATGCCTGATCAAAGCCTCTGCGTATTGATTGCCATAATTAGTTGAGTAATAGAAAAACAGCCAATCATGTATCTCCAGATCAGATTTGACAACATGGTAAGTGGAATAAGCCATCAATTGGGTAAATCCCTGACAACATGGTTATTACCTACAGCGAAAACTGCAGATCCCTTTTTTAAGAATATTGTACGCACGGAGAAGTGTGATATTTTGGCATAGTTAAAGTTTATATGGAGAAGAAGGGCAGGAAGCTAAAACAGCCGAATCACAACCACTAAGCGACCATTAGATATTATTATTATATGATATTATTACCAGGTTCAATATTTATTATATTTTTGGAAGATGTACAGAGTAATAATATTATAATAACAATATATGTACATAAATAATTTCTAATAACAAACCTCCACAGATAATACGTCATAATGATTACTCTCTGTATCTAATTGTATGTGTCCTGAATGTGTCTCTATGTCTAGTATGATGATATACTTAGTAATATCATATCAGTATACCTATGATTTATACTCTAGTTATTCCCTTAAAGTTGGTTATCGTTCAATGTAAATGTAATTTGCAGGCAGGTGTGTCTTGAACAAAAAATGGTTTTTCTAATAGCTTCAATACTCAACACTATTATTTATTGCGTTCTTTATGTTTGTAATATACGGTATATAGAATATATTCAGATTCAGATTCATTTATTTGCAAATATACATGCTATATACATAGATAGATAGGTAGACATATACTCGTAGTAGATAGATAGACCCCGTCGGGCTCAGAAACATTAGGGGAGAGAAAGAGGGCTAAGTAGCAATTCAATTAATTCAATATGATTATTATAAATTATGACATGTGTTTAATTGAGTGTATTTAGTATGTAGTTACTTAGTCTGCTTACTTTGGTGCAGAGAAGAAAGAGAAGGTGGTGGAGAATCTTTGATAAACGTATTGAAAAATATAATAAAACTATTGATTAACGCCAGCTGTGTTCAGTATGTCTGCAATTGTTTCGCCAGCGAATACTTTATTGCTTCGGTATCGCACAACTTCGGATGTTTGTGCATTCAATACGAGCGAAACTATCGTCTTCATTGGATTAGTTCGAAAGCAAAATTGTTGCGCCAACATATTGGATACACAACACAATACTACTTAGGTAGAAAGTATTTCTCCATTTTCGACCAACTCAATAGCGTTTTTTTTTGGACATTTTCATCTTTTTCTTACGTCCGAATAATAAAATGTAATTATTGGATCACTCGTGTATTTGTCTGTCCATCTGTCGCAGATAATGTGTTCTGAATATACTGGACAAATTACGTTGAAATTTCGGCATGCATATAAAGTTCTGTGTAACGTAAATGAATGAATTAATTAATGCAGAAAAAAATACATACTATTAAAATATCGGCGATTATATTTTTTAAGTGACTACTCGCAGTTTATCCTTCAGGGATATCTAAGGCTTATCCGAACTTTCCAGTCGGGACTTAATTAGAATTGAAGGCCTCCAGCCAGGGCGTGAAAAACTTAAAAGCTAAGCGACCAATCGCTAAGAGTTCCCCTCATCCTATTCGCGCGGGCGTCCCTCAAGGATCCGTGCTGTCCCCTCTCATTTTCTCGCTCTTCACGAGCGCCATACCTAGGGGTAAGAAGGCCCAATTGGCTCGTGGACCGTGGGTAAAATCGGAGAGTTATCGTCGGCTGTCTAAAAGAGAAAAAAAAATGCAGTCATGGAGATGGCTGCAAAAAATAAAGAAAAAATAAAACTTCAAAACAACTGTCAACTGTCGTCATAAGTTTTATCCCATAAAATCGCTCAACGCGACTCAAGAAGTTTACGCTTTAAGAATAGGTATGCCTCTTACCAAAATAAACATCGCAAACAATTCAACACGTAGCAAATAGAAGCAAAAACACAAGTTAATCCAACATCCCTCAAATAGTAAGTGTAAACTAAGGGGGTTGGCTCACCGGCTCACCGCGGTCCCTCCATGAGCTTACAATCACTCGCTCTGTTTACACGTTAACATCTGCGAACATATCGCGTTACTGTGTGTAGAAGCAACTGGTGTTTGGATAGCCGGGATTAAGTATTGGATTTCTAAATGTTTCAGTATTCCGGTAGGATTCTGTAAGTAATTAAGTTTCTCGAGGTCATCATCTGCCTAGCCTTTTCTTTACTATGTTGGGGTCGTATTTCAGTCTAACTGTATGCAGCTGAATACCAGCAGTTTACATGGAGCG
The DNA here is from genome assembly GCA_905147745.2 of Phlogophora meticulosa. Taxonomy (NCBI): domain Eukaryota; kingdom Metazoa; phylum Arthropoda; class Insecta; order Lepidoptera; family Noctuidae; genus Phlogophora; species Phlogophora meticulosa. The sequence goes on along the minus strand of LR990535.1, from coordinate 1,390,809 downwards.
ACTGCCTATCTGACCTCCACAACCCAGTTACTGGGCAATAATTATAAGTCCAGGTTTCCTCTCGATGTTTTCCTTCACCGATGTCAGTGATGTCCAAGACAAACTTAGAAAGTACATATGAATTGAAAACGTCATATTGGTACTTGCCCAGGTTTGAACCCACAACCTCGTGCACAAGAGGCGAAGCCTAAACCACTGGGCAAAAACTATTGTCATTAGACGGGCACAAATCCAGACTTCAGGCTGCTACTAAGAAATTACAAATCCAAAAAACCAAATAACAGTTGTCTGACTTGGGAATCCCACCCAAGACATAATGCTCAGCAGAATCGCCTGTAATCACTGGCTTAAAGAGAAAATTTAATGCTAAGCAAGCATTGCCTCTATTAATCGTTCAAACAACCAAAACATAGAGCAATTCTGAGAATATTCCTGCGCTTGATACACTAATCTCAAAGAGCAAGCTGGAGCAAGCTGTGTCGGCCATAACAGTAATAATCGAAGGCAGCTCGTGTCTCTCATACATCGTCTGGGGAGCGACTCCGTGTTCCATTCTGCTGGGAATTAGCGGTAAATTGGTAGTAGTTAGCTGAGTAAATTGGTGGTGCAAGCTGTAGGGTTCGAGCGATTATTATTTAACTAACTGTGCGCCATGGTCTCACTTGGGGAAAAATTTCTATATAAAAATCTCGCGTTGTTGTTCGTTAATCTTCTTCGAACTGTTATAATAGGTCTTTACCTATGAAATTGCCGTTTTGTATGAAAAAATTTAAATGATTTTTTTTCATGTATTTTTTATTTGTATTAATCGAAGTAATCACCCATGCAATCAATGCATCTTTGCCAACGCAGTGGCAGTTTATTGATGCCCTTCTTAAAGAAATCAGCTGGACGGGAGGCAACAAATTCTTCAAAGGCATTTTGTACTGCCTCTCGGGTATTGAATTTTTTTCCCGCCAAGAAGTTATCCAAATTCTGGAAAAAGTAGTAGTCTATAGGCGCAAGGTCTGGTGAGTAGGGCGGATGACGGAGAGCTTCCAACCCCAGTTCTTGCAACTTGGAGACCGTCTGCTGTGCAGTATGAGGTCGCGCGTTGTCGTGCAGGAGCAGCGGAGACGAGCGATTGACCAATGCTGGTTGGAGATGTGCCAGCTTCTCCATCATTGTGTTCAATTCTTCACAGTACACATCTGCAGTAATGCTCACCCCGTTTGGTAAGAAGCTGTGTTGAATCACACCGGCGCTAGACCACCAAACAGTGACCATCACTTTTCTTGGGGTAAGTTTTCGTTTAGGGCATTGTTTAGGTGCTGAACCAGGATCCAACCAACTTGCTGAGCGCTTGCGGTTATCAAACAGAATCCATTTTTCATCGCAGGTAACAATGCGGTTAAAAAATTCCTTCATTTGTGTGTCTGTTGAGCAGTGCAAGGCACGTCTCGACGCGTACTTCGCGCTGGCGATCATTGAGTTCGTGGGGCACCCATTTGTCAAGCTTTTTTACCTTGCCAATTTGACGCAAATGGACCAATATTGTTTTGACGCTAACGTCGAAAGCTGCTGCTAATTCAGCCGTAGATTGTGTATCATCAGCTTCCACAATCGCCTTTAATTCGTCATTGTCGACCAAAGTCTTCGGACGACCGCGAGGTTCATTTTTCAGGTCGAAATTTCCAGAACGGAAGCGAGCAAACCAATAACAGGTAGTGCGTTGGTTTGTAGTGTTAGCTCCGTAAACGTCGTTGATGTTGCGTGCCGCTTGTGCCGCGTTGCTGCCACGACGGTACTCATATTCCATAATTACTCGAATTTTTAACGTATCCATGATGACGAAAAAGATTTAAATGCGATGAAAATGTAACACTAATCAATAAACAAATGACTACTTTTGGAAAAAAAAATCCATGTTTTTAAAATAAAATTAATTTGAAATTAGAATTCTTAGCCAAACAAAAAATATTTTGATTTGAAATGGCCAGTACTGCAGAACGGCAATTTCATAGGTAAAGACCTAATATTTCTATGAAATTTGGCTAACTATTAATGGTTTTTATCTCGACTTTTGCCTCAATTTTTTTTTACAAAATTAACGTTTTTGCAGCATGTGTAGGTACTGTGTTATATGTTGCTCGACCTGATACGGAACCCTTTGTGTGCAAATGGTTCTTCCCTACTGTTTTCTCATATCATTTTATCTTTTGGCAATTTTAACGTGCACGTCTTCATACGGTAACACCTGTATTTTCTACAAATAAATAATACTTCATTCTTGATGACTGGTAAAGGGTTTAATAACTTATCTATTAAAATGAATATCGCTTATCACTTACACCACTCAACAAATAGCATAGTGCCAGATCATTATCGCAGAGAATAGAAAAAGTAAGTGGTTTACCAGCAGCTAATAGAACGGCGCGGATTTGCCGCAAATACGGATAATAATTACATTCCGGGTGTGTGCGGATGAAGTTATTATCCGTGTTATAACCTGGTTGGCAGCTGTCAGATGTAACAGTAAATGAATGTAACGTGTGAGCGAACCCTGTCTCTTAGAATATCAAGTTCTCAAAAGCCTGAGTTCAGTAAAAATGATTCTGGACCAAGCCGACGAAAAATTTGTTGTGTGTTGAAATGTTTTTTTTACTTTAAACAAAAAATCATGAGAAAAGAATCATTCAGTATAAAAATATACGTTCATGGGTGTGTGTATGTGTGTGTATATATGTGTTTTTATTATTGGTGTATTAAAATCCCAATTGTGATTTATTAAAAATAAAGTAATAAAAATGCAAACTCTTGGAGATTAAGAAAAGCCAACGGAAAACTTCCACGCATTCGCTGGGGGTCTAGAATCATGTACTGAACCCATGGTGTCATAATGTGTGTCAATGTCCCTTCCACCTTGTATAGTGGGCATCCACTAGAACTACTACTAGTAGGCTCTTTCTAAGAAATACGTATATAATTGTTAGCATCCAACCTGTATCCGCAAGGCTTATTAACTTCGGTTTCATATTAATAATTTTTTGATGACATCTTTCAACTGAACTCAAATTGGTCCAATGAGTTTGCACCTTAACAAGATTACAACCGGTGGGGCTCGAATACCTTGGTGTTATTTTTGTCAGATTAGTTTAAATCGCAAATAGTAATACCAGCATTTTACTGCCCCACTGCAGCACAACGATGGCCTCTTCTCATACAAAGAAGGCACAAGAATTAATCGCTCTCTCAAGGCTAGTTGGCGACTCTAAACTCATATTAACTGTTTCTGATTTCCTCAATTTGTTTTTTTTCACCGATGTCAGTAATGTCTAAAACATAGGAAACTTTAAAGAATTATGTAGTTACTAGCTGACCCAGCAAACGTTGTTTTGCCATATTATATAAATTGGTTATAGAAGAGTGAATGAAGTTGTATGTATTTTTGTATGTCGTTTCATAAAAAAATAATAAAAAAATGGGTAAAAATAAAAAATAAAATTTTGGGGTGGGCCCCTTAAAATTTAGGGGGATGAAAAATAGATGTTGTCCGATTCGCAGACCTAACCGATATGCACAGAAAATTTCACGAAAACCGGTCGAGCCGTTCAGAGGAGTTTGTTTAACGACAACCACCGTGACACGAGAATTTTATATATAAGATTTGACATGGGTTATTGCCCAGATTCAAACTCACAACCTAGTACATAGGCAAGGCGTTACCCATTATCACGGCCTAAGAAAAATGTAAAAATTACGTCATCAAAAGTTTCCTAACAGTTACAATCGCTAGAGAACCACAAAAGCATAGTGTAAACAAAAGAAAATCTCGGATTGCTCACAAAGCTAAGACTTTTCCAATCCACTCGATCTCCACAAGTCCCGGCGGTCAGATCGCTTCACTGTAAGGTAAAAAGTTACTTCATTTTCATGGAGTTATAAAACTTTTATTGCTTGCCCTTAAACTGAGGTAAATGGGGATTTTTGTGGTGTTCGTCAATAATAGAGGAACAAGTTCAGGTCAATCGTGGTTTTGAAGCCGTTTATCCTGGTTCCGATACAAAAGAAAGTTGTGTATAGAAAGTAGAATAGAAATTGAGTATGTAATATGAAGTTTTAAAGTTGCTATGTGGAAATCTTTAGGCATATGGTGCGAAGGAATGAGGAACATATCGTTAGGAAAGTTTTGAGTATGAATATACTAAAGGAATAGGTCGTTTTTAGCACTAAAAGAAGGTTAAGATACACAAGTTGGTTGGTTGATGATGATTATACTATCTGGCTTAGGTTAGGCATGTAATATAGCTATCAGTTGTCTGATTCAGTTATTTATTTTAAATCAGTTTAAAACAAAATAACAATGTTTAATAATACAGTTTATACAGTTTACTTTACAGTATACAATTTCAATTTATAAATAAATAAATAATAAATAAATAATGTTGGACAATCCACACAGCATCATCTAGCCCCAAGCTATGCAGAGCTTGTGTTATGGGTAACTAGGTGACTGATATACTTAATACAATACATTAAATAGATAGATATTTTTTATTATACATAGCAAATACCCAGAACACCCGGAACAAATATTTGTAGATCATACAAACATTTGTCCCAAGGCGGGAATCGAACCCGCAACCTCTTGCGTTGCAGGCAGACCTTCGCCCGCTGCGCCACATAGGTCGTCAAAACTTAACAAAAAAAAAAATAACTAAGGGGGTGATTATAAGAGAAATAAAACCGACCAAGGCCTGGTCGCAGATCACACAACAGAATTAACCGGTTATCATGCCCTGCGTGTCCTGTTACTTACACTTCACGGGAGCTGATCGATGCTACTGAAAGCGCCAAATTCGTCGCCATATTTTGGACTGACTCAATTTAAATTGTCATGAACAAGCTAAGAAGGTCTTCTACTGCATATAACGGTGGTTAGGCGGAGAGACCTCTGCCTAACCCTTAGATGGATACAGGCATGAAGTTATATTAAGTTATGTATATTTTATTAAAATTATTTTGGAACATCACTTGATTTCCAACAACTTAAAAAACCGATCACTCAGATGCTTCTGTAAGATTCTTACAGCCAAACTCATAAATATGTTTCATCACACAAGTGTTCAGTACTGGAGACCGGATCGAAAGACAATGTGCAATCCGCTAAAAGGATTGGTATCTAACAAAACGTAGAATATACACACACATCGTTTTCTGGCTGAGTTGTTGCTAGGTGAAATGTATTACAGGTAACTTTGTTAAAAAGAATAGGGATGTTTCCTAGGTAAAAATATAATAACTCTATTTGGTCCATTACTTAGATTACCAAAAAGTATTGGACGTGTATTTTTTCCTTACTCAAATCAATCAAAAATGACCAAGATATAGCAGATCTAAGTTCAGGAGAAGGGGTTTGTGACGTCACTCTTACGTAAAATGTGTAACACGGCGTGACGTCACGCGAAATTTCAACGCACTATATCGTCGTCATTGCCGTCAATCATCGTTTTGGTTGTCGTGACAAAAGAAAAATAATATATTTTTGGGTAATTCAACTATCGGACCATCACCGTCCTGCCCTTATCCCAATTTATTTGGGGTCGGCGCAGCATGTTTTCTTCTTCCATACATCTCTATTTGCCGTCATCTCATGGGTCACCTCTTTTCTTGCCATATCATCTTTCACACAATCCATCCATCTTTTCTTTGGTCTTCCTCTACTCATGTAACCCTGCACATTCATACTCAAAACTTTCCTCACAACATGGTCCTCATTCCTTCGCATCACATGCCCATACCATGACAACCGATTTCCACACAACTTCTCGGTCGTCGGACCAAACATAGTTTTTAAGGACACTACCCTATTGTCTGAGGACCTTACATGAAGTAAACTGACGCCATTTTTCTCATGGAGGAAACTACATATTGCCACCTGCTACGATCCCTACAAACTCCTTACATTACGTTCATACATCTGGTCATACACGTATGCCAGTTGCGAGTACTCCGCATCTGACCTTTCTGTAAATCACTACTAACGTCAGTGAATGTCCTTCTAGGGCGTCCCCTCCCAACGATTCCACTGATATCTGCCGTATAAATACATTTTGTTAGTTGCCCTTCATTCATCCTGTTTTTAATTAAAAAGCAAAAGTTCTGTTTTTAATTAAAATTCGCAGCAAATTGGTTGCTAATAGATATATCAAAGATCGAGGTCAGAGACGTGCTATTGGAGGAAAACGTGAGCCCTAGGATTCGCGTAGAGTTTTTTCTCCATTGAGTGAGATTCAATTTTTTCAATTCTATGCCACAATGTTTTTCTAAGATGCCTTAAATCAGTGATCGATGCTCATAGCTTCTCTGTATGAGAAGATAGAACCAAAGGAAGAAGAAAGACAGGCGGCCAACGCTCAGCATAATGCTGAAGCTTATGTGCCCGGTTTCGTTGCCTTTGCCGTGCTGTGTGACAAAAATAGGCTGGTATTAGAATAAGTTATTTAAGATCCCTTATACATGACTTCATACACATAAAAGCTAGTACTTTGATTCTCCTTAAAAAGGCATAATCCTGTTTGGAATAAGTTCCAGCGGTAATTAGCATTAACTGACCCGCACTTTCTGGATATTAATCTATACTGATTTCTTAATTGATTCATTTGTTATTTTCTAAGTATCTATCTATACAAACAAATAAAATTGTGGTGTCTGTTTGCAATGACAAAGTCTCCTCCTAAACGGTTTCACCGATTTAAATAAAATATACACATTTAAGTATGTGTTTAAGTGAGTTCCTAGATAGTTTAGGTTTACAATTGTACCCATTAGGTGGCGCTGTTTAAAGAATTAATGTTATATTTTTTTTAAAGATAACTGGTGAAACGTAAGTGTTACTGTACAGGGTTGATGATACGTGAGTTAATCGATTTGTCTTGTAAACCTATTCGGGGTTTTATGATGTTCTTGCTTACATTTTATTTTAATCTGTTCTAAAAAAATAAAATTTTAAAAGTAAAACAATTTGTAAAAAGTAATAATAGTCATAAACCAACAGAACCTCTTTTTCAAAGTCTATGAAAGCGAGTAAAGTCTCTTTGTGAAGCGTTCAGTAAAATGGGCACTTGAACTTCACGTAAAAAGTTACGATGGATTCTAAAGCCATCTCGGTTTTTATTTTATAATCTTTTTCATCCTTCGCCACAGTTACTTGAAAGGAATTTTCCACAGAATCAAAAACGTATTTAAAAATTATGTCAGGTCCAATTAAGATAAATTGTATGAAGATTGTTTTATCATTTTTGGGGCTTCAAGATACTGAAAACCCTTCACGGTATTGGTATATAAATAAATAAATATAAATAAATATTGCTGGACAATCCACACAGCATCATCTAGCCCCAAGCTAAGCAGAGCTTGTGTTATGGGTACTAGATGACTGATATACATAATACAATACATTACATAGATAGATATTTTTTATTATACATAGAAAATACCCAGAACACCCGGAATAAATATTTGTAGATCGTACAAACATTTGTCCCAAGGCGGGAATCGAACCCGCAACCTCTTGCGTCGCAGGCGGACCTTCGCCCGCCGCGCCGAATCGGTCGTCAAATATCATCTTTATATGAAATATTTAACTATGAAGGTGAGGCTTTCACTAGGATTGTTGGCCAGTAAGTATTTAGTTTCAGAAATGTTTATTATAAAATATAAATAGCTTATGAGGAGCTTCTGGCTCAATTGAGTTACGGTTGCCGAGGTCAGTCTGGAGATGGGTGACCGTTCGTAACACATCGACACTCCTCCGTGACTCGGAAAGCAAGCCTTTTATCCGGGACTAGCGGCTTAACATGCTGTCATTTGTAGATCTTTGCCCGTTGTTACGGGTAGTCAGAAGCCCGAAAGACTGACAACCAGTCATACCAAGGGGTATCTTGTTGCCCAGTACTTGGGTTGTGGAGGTCAGATAGGAAGTCGCTCCATGTAAATAATACTTAGGAAAAGGCTAGGCAGATGATGAGATGACACAGTATGTATACGGTAAAGGTTGCTGTCTTGTATGGATCAGAATGTAGAGCCACAAAATGGAAGAATTAAAGGCAGTTGCATGCAGCTGCGATGACAACGTTAAGAGGGATGCGGAGGACAACGCAAACGGATTTAATAAGAAAGAATGGACGATAAAATCCGAAAGTGACGCCGGTGGCCGATAAGTGGTTGTGGAAATCGATTGTCATGGTATGGGCACTTGATGCGGAGGAATTACGAACATGTGAGGAAAATAAAAGCATTGAGTATTAATGTGGATGGTTATTAGGGTAGAGTAGAGTGTATGAGTTCAGTACATGATTGTAGACCTCCCGCTTTTAAATTTATTGCCAATGCCATTTTAAATAAAAAGTAAATTGAATTAATTTCGTACTTAATTCACTTCTTTCTTTTCAAAAGTTAGGGTTAGTTAGATATAATTTTTTCATTTTAAAGTACAAAAACCATCAGAAAAATCTTAAATTTGGATGGTGATGAAAAAATCAGGCTCTATCAGATTTCAACTTAATCACTAAACACGCAAGTTGAAAATTTAGCATCGTTTTGCCACCCCATATGGTAAAACGAAAACCATAAAATTTCAGTAGCACTAAGATCTGATAGCCACGACCCATATCTCCATACAAATGGCATAAAAGTACAATGAAGCTGTGAAAATCACACTTAATGTGTGGAGAATGACCATTAACTTCACAGTGAACCCATATACTGGGATAGTACAGAAGGCTTGCTAGTAGAGAGGGTGAGAAATGACACATAGGCCACGACAGATGTTTTTTAAAATTCTAGGACAAAAATCCATGCAGGATTTAGTAATAGACGCATTTAGAGAAGTTTTTGTTCAATGTTGTTCAATTGTTTTATATTGTTCTGGAATAATCCGTTTATTCCTTTCTGGAGATCTGTTGGCTTTGAAAGATGTATTTTATTTTATTTAGATACTGTAACTACCTCTCTCATTCCAAATCTCTTATCGCAGTTATAATGGAAGATATTCCAGTTGAATTAAGCATCACTTTTGAGCATGACATAGTTATGTCAAATAATAAAAAAAAGAAGAACGGAAAAACAGAAAACGAAAACAATATCAAAATCAAAATCATTTAATAATTTTCGAATATGGGTACAAAAGAGGTCTTAAACATTATTATAATAGGGTCCATTACCCATATTCTACCATAAGGCATACAAATTTACAAAGCAGTTGTAACGATAACGCCTGCTTTGTTTATTCCGTTCTTCTTTTGAGGGTAGGAGCTCGAAAGTCTGAGAGCCAGTCTTACAAAGAAGCATCGTGTTACCCAGTAACAGGAGTGTGGATACCTCCACAATCCATGTAAGATATAAATAATAATAATAATAATAAATAAATCGTTTATTTATAAAAAGGGGCACATTTACAATTGAGTATCTTAACAAATAAAATAGAGCACAGTTGCTTATTGCCTGAACTAGGTGGAACCTGTGTTTCAGGCTAGAAGGTGCGTAAATACCTACTTAAAATAAATAAATCAACAATTAAAGAAAAGTAAATTACTAAAATTACAAACTTACATAAGAGATAAACAAACAATGTGTCAGCAGTTTACTTGCAGACTACAAGTAAATCTTCTGTCTGTGCATAGGTAAGGGGTTGCAAAAAAGTAATAATAGACTTTTTACAGCTAAAATAGTTTAACTTATAAATACTTAGTTTTCTATTTAATCTATTGTACAGAAATGGGCCTAAAAATGTAAAGAATCTTTCCACAAAGACATGTTTGGAGGTTGTATTAGAAATGCATACTATATCGTTCCGTCTCTTGTTAGTATTGTCAGCATTGTACGTAAGCATGGTGTGCTGTTTTAATAGTAAGTGCATAATGAATAGCTGGCGCACAGTCAGCACATTGCAGGATTTATACAGCTGATCTGTGGGAAAGTAAAAGGGATGGAAGTTTGCTACCTTTAAAATTGCTCTTTGAGTTCTTTCAAGAGGAAGCAGGATAGTTTTTGATGCGCCACCCCATGAAATGATACAGTAATGAATTATTGATTGACATAGGGCGAAATAAACTTGTGTGATTAACTTAGAATCCGCAAAAGTTCGTATTTTTTTAAATACATATATTAATTTGCGCACTCTTTTAACTAGACTTTCAATATGATACCTAAAAGAGAGTGTTTCATCTATTATAACCCCTAAGTATTTAATATTATTTGCTTTGAGGATAGAAGGGCAAATGCACATGTTGATTGAGCGATTATCACATTGATGGGCATATAAATGGAAGTTAGTAGTGTTAAGTCGAGGCTTGCGCATGGAGAAGTGAATGTATTTTGTCTTGTCAGCGTTTAGTGTTAGTAAATTGCTTTGAAGCCAATTAGTCACAGTATTAAAGCCAAGTTGAGCGTTTTCAAACAGTTCGCTACTGTTTTCAGCAGAAAATATTAGCGCCGTGTCGTCAGCATATGATATGATCTTGCCGTGCTTGATGTTAAGGTTACACAAGTCGTTAATATAAACCAGGAAAAGGGTAGGGCCCAATATACTTCCCTGGGGAACACCAAATCCAGTATTTTTCTGCTCATCGCTCGTAAAATTGTCAATCCTAACACATTGGTATCGGTCGTTTAAATAGTCAGCAAGCAATGTCATCGGCGTGCCCCTTATTCCTATGGCCTCTAATTTTCTTAGGAGCACAGAAACGGAGACCGTGTCAAAGGCTTTCGCTAAATCAAGGAAGACTCCCATGACCTGGTTCCCCTTGCCCAGCTCTTCAGAGATATAATTGGTAAGGCTATGCACCGCATCGGCTGTGGATAATTTGGCTCTGAAGCCAAATTGCGCTGGTGACAAGATGTTGTTTTTCTCCAGGAAGCTAACTAGTCTGCTGTTTATAATTTTCTCAAGTATTTTTGAGATTGAGGGGAGTAATGATATTGGCCTATAGTTATTAACCAAGTCCCTGTCTCCAGATTTATACAAAGGGATAACAACAGCCTTTTTGAGACAGTTAGGGAAAATTCCTTTGGAAAGACAGATTCGAAATATATGCGTTAAGGGAGGTGCTAATATATGCTTAAAGAGTTTAAGGATCCTGTTGCTTATATTATCCCATCCAACTGCACAGTCATCTTTAAGGCCAGATATTATTTGGGATATTTCGTTTTCGTCAGTATCCAGCATAGCAAATGACTTCAGGTTGCAGCTGTTGTTCTGTTTTTGGAAAGATGGTTGGGTGCAATGTTTCGGAATCTGTTCGGCCAAAGTTTTCCCAACATTAACAAAAAAGTTATTTACTTTGTTAGCTGATAAGAGGGATGAAGGATTAGTAAGCAGTAACCTCGAATTTGATTCACGTTGTTTAGTCATGTAGGTGGCGTTTTTAATATGCTTCCAAATTTGCTTGGTATTGTAGGCAGTCGCTCCAAATAAATTACTGGGATGCAGCTGCATACTGCTAAACTGCTAGCCAACTGCAACACATTGGGAAAATGCTAGGCAGATATAATAATAATAATGCTGGACAATCCACACAGTATCATCTAGTCCCAAGCTAAGCAGAGCTTGTGTTATGGGTACTAGATGACTGGTATACTTAATACAAAACCTACATTACATGGATAGATATTTTTTATTGTACATAGCAAATACCCAGAACACCCGGAACAAATATTGGTAGTTCGTTCAAACATTTCTCCCAAGATGTCATCATCTACCTAGCTTTTCACCGATCAGAAACTCTTCCACAAAACCAGTACTTGATAGGTATTTTAGTTAACTTTGGATATCACCCTAATTCAATTGTATGATTTAAGATTTATTGTTAGGTTACGCCTAACGACACCAGTATTATTGTATATTTATCTGAAAGAAGCGAACCTTCTTTCCCTATTTATTTTAAAACAGCGCACACAATATGACGGCGCGGAGTTCAGTGATCACTTGTAGGGAGGGACGACCGTAATGTAACGTTATCGATATTCGATAAATCGTATCAGCATCGATAAGGACTCGTTCTCCTCGAGTTGTTTATGGAACGATGTATGTGTAATGGAAATAGGGTGGGGAGTTATTTAAAATAAATGTGTGGTATTCCTTTATGCCGACTATTTCTTAAATTGTATTTCAACCCTATATGTAACGTTTATTAAATCTAGAAGGATATTTGGATTTCTAATTTGATAAGGTTTTTATCCATGACGGCACCTCTAGCTTAACGGTAGCTACAAGTTTCAGTATAAGCTATACTCACAATCACTATTCAGATATCACGAAAAATATCAGCTGTTTAGTACAGAGTTATGTCGTAATAATGCTGCATTTTTTTTTTGCCATTTAAGGGTTGATAACGTTTTTAAAGTGGTAAATAATAATGAGTACCTTTAATAGGGGTTCATTTATTATAATGACACCTTGCTTTTACCTTTAATAGTACGGAGCACGAGGTCAGCTAAAACTGGTATTGTACACCCAGATGTGAACTTTCTGAACACTTCTCTAATAATAATTGTTTTTTTTTTTAATTTTAATTATTGACATTGGGCCTAATTCCTAAAAGGCCTAATAGGTTTTTAAATAATATCAGTATTTTAATGACAGCAATGTTGCTTTTACAATGGAATGCTGCTTTTATGTTTTGTCTTTTGTTAAGTAAATGTAATAATAGTAATTTTGCACGCTCTATTAAGGCAAAATGTACCGGGAAGCTCATCAAAATAACCATCATATTTGTATACCTACATTATTGGCAAATAAATGATTTCTATTTCAAAAATTATAAAACACGATGCTTGGAGTAGGATTCTTTACCTACAAAATTAGCAGTGTTAGACATTATATTTATAACGTCACAATTTTCTCAAAACTTCAACTTGTAGTAAAACCACATCTCTCAATAGCTGATTCTGTAAATGTGAACATTTTAATGGTGATTGAAAACTTGGTCTGTATAGCTACTTAAATCACAATTCAAACTCTTTATTTAATAAAAAAGTAAATAATTAATGTCTTAAAACTATAAATACATGAAAAGAAAAAAAAATACACACACAGGGCATCGAAAAATTCATCCGCGTCACTACCAACGATAAAAGTGCCCAGAAGTCTGGCAGCTTTGCCACGTTGAATGAATTGCCATTCAACGTGGCAATGTTGCCTGATTAATATCAAACAGCTATATCTTCTAAATTATAAATTCAAGTATGTCTCAATAATTAGAATCTTAGAGTGTTCACAGTACCTAAAATCAACACACCACTCATTAATTTCTCATTCCACATTTGTGTACAATATAACACTTTACCGACTCCGCCCCATCCTTGGCTCACGATCGCTTGATAACGACTCGCCGCGGGCCCAGATGTTCACACTCAACTCGGATAATTTGTACCGACTGAGCAAACATCGACGTTACGCACAACACTAATTTATTTTACACGTTCCTCTTAATTGTTGCGTAACTTTACCTTTTGTATTTAGTTTTATTTTGACAAGAATATTTTTATGGAAAATCTTCAAGTTGATGCGTTTAAATTTACTCGGTTTGCTGAGAAGTTAACGGATGGTGTGTTGATTCTTTTATGATTATTGAAATAAATTCTAATTTATAATTTTCAAGAGACATCCGTTTGACTTGTGATATAAGTAGCTATACGGGGAAAGTTTTCTATCATAATCCACATACACATATCATAATTCACATGGTATGGAAAAGCTCGTGGCTAAATAAGGTTTAGTTACGCTTGCCGAGGTCCGTATGTGCATAGCTGACCGTTCATAACATATGGAGACTGCTCCATGCCTCAGAAAGCACGTTAAGCCATTGAACCCCTGCTGCCATTTGTCAGAAACCCAAAAGTCTGATAACAAGTGTTACCAAAGGGTTGTGTTGCCTAGTAACTGGGTTGTAAAAAATACTGGTATTCAGCTGCATCCGGTTAGACTGGAAGGCGACTCCCACATAGTTGGCAAAAGGCGAGGCAGATGATGATTCTTTTTACATAGTATGCCCTGGAAAGCACGTCAAGTTGTTTGTCGCTTAGCATGGCAACACGCTGATGATACAAAGCACGAACGCATTGCTATGTGCTGTAGTACGTCGTGGTTGTCTCGCTACTGACTCCTGCAATAGATCACGGAGCATCTCATCACGTTGATGAGACAAAGCGTGATTGCATAGCAACACGACGCTCGTCACCTACACAACGCTATTGGCTCGGCAGCGGACGCTTTCAATAAATAAGCTTTAGTTGGGAAGCTGTAACTTGTGAAAGATTGGATGTGGTATTTGAAATTTCCTGCTGTGGTCAGCTCATAAACATCTCATCATGTCGAGCCCTTTTCCAACTATATTGAGGTCGGTTTCCATCCAAACCGAATACAGATTAATACCGGTAGTTTACATGGAGCGACAGCTCAAGATATAAGTCTTCCACCAGTGTGTGTTGCCAGTGATGCATCAGAAACGTGGTCGCTCGTAATGGGCCTCCTAAGAAGGCTCAAAGTCACTCAAAGGACAATGGAAGGGCTATGCTTGCAGTTTCTCTGCAGGATGGAATCAGAATTGAAGAGATCTGCAAGAGAACTAAAGTAACCGACATAGCCCAACGAATAGCCAAACTTAAGTACAAGTGGGCAAGGCATATTACTCGCAGAAACGGTGGCTGTTGGGGAGGAAAGGTTCTAGTGTAGCAACAACGTACCGGACAACTCGTCATGGGTAGGCCCCCACAAGGTGAAACTGACTTTCTGGCGAAGATCGCAGAGAGCAGATGGATGAGGGCAGTGCAAGACTGATCGTTGTAGAAATCTTTGGCGGTGGCCTATGTCCAACAGCGGCCGTCTTCAAGCTGAAATGATGACATGGAGCGACTGTTTATCTGACTTCACCAATCCAGTAACTGAGTAACAACTGGTCAGCTATCTTTAAGAAACTTACACACGAACGTCTAGCACCCAAAGTATGCACAGCTGGCACTTTTAGTGCAGGTACCACGTCATGTTACAACACCACACACCACATCAAAATTCCGCCATGTCTATTTCCCCATAAGTCTGATAGTGTAACAATTTCCACCGTTTCTAGTTACGATTTTTTTCTATCTCATAACTTGTAGTCAGTAATTCAAACTGGCACTCACTTGGCATATAGCCAATGTACACGTTGTTTACTCTTGTAACTTAGAACATTGGCAGAACTTGTTCCTGTCTTGTCCAACTGGTAGTTTCGTTAAAATTTTGAAGAAATTGGTTTAAACTTAATTATGTCATGATAGCCCAGTGGTTTGGTGGTCTAGTGCAAGAGGTTATGGGTTTAAATCTGGGTGAGTACCAATGTGACTTTTCAATTCAGATATACTTTCTAAGTTTATCTTGGACATCACTGACATCGGTGAAGGAAAACATCGTGAGGAAACCGGGAATTATAATAAATATATAAGTTTGGAATCGAAAAACCCGTCTTGAGCAAGCGTGGTGATTAATGCTCGTGCTTTCTCTGTATGAGAAGATGCCTTTGCCCTGCAGTGGAACAGTAACAGGCTGGTATTATTTATTATTATTATAAAAGGTTTCGTTACTGTACGTATAATAATCGATATGTTCAAGAGTTTACTTTTGCCTTACAGAATTATTTCGATAATCAGCATTACGGTTTTTCTATATGCACCTGCCAATCATGTGACTGATGGATGCTGTGCACAAAATCGTACACGTTTGCGGTCATGACTTAAACAATTACCATTATCAGCCTAGCGTTTTCCCAATTATGCTAGAGCCGGACCCTGTTACTTGGCAATACGAGACCCTTGGTAAGACTGGTGGTCAGACTTTCGGGCTTCTGCCTAACGAAGAACGGAGGGTCTTGATTGGTCGCCAAATGAATAGTCACCCATCCACAGCACGATCTTGGTAAGCATAGTTTAAACTTCGACTGATACACATGCTGCTGTTTTGCCACTCAATAAAATATGCAAATGTACAGACTCAATGGACCGAAGTCTGGTTAGCGTTAGGCTCGTCCCCTACTACATGGAACTTAAAGTTAAATGGCGAAATGTGGGCACAATATTGGTACACCTCTGCTTAACCTCCCGGGGGAAAGACGCGTGATTTTATGTTATGTTATATTAAATGTACAGAAAAAAAACTAACAACGCCGAACATGTTAGATCTGACCTCTGACCTACCAAAGCTCAGTGAGTTAATGAATAACTGCCTAATTTCGTTCAAGTGACGTATGTAGGTACAATTCTTTACCTTGCGTGGGCCGAGCTCCCCACTACCCACGCGATGTGCGTGTTGGGAGTTGTAGGTGAAGGTATTAAACCGTACGTTCGTACGATGTCGGGCTGCCGATAACTCCTACGCTTTATCCTGGTATTGTCTGTTACTAAGGACTTAGAGGGAACTTTCAGGCGGTCTTTTTACTCTGTTGTATGTATGTATACGCTTTCAACGCCGAGGGATCCAGGATCATGTAGAAAGATCATGGTATCAGTTTTTGCATCGATGTCCTTTCCATCTTGTATTGGAAGGTGCATTGTTTAAAAAGTAGAAAACAGAAAATATAAGTCACCATAATCTGTACTTAAATCTGCATTATAATCTAAACTTGGGTAAAAAATAAAGCTGAAGAGTATGTTTGAGTGCGTGAAATCTCTGAAAGTAACAGTCGAATTTCATTTGTTTTTTTTTGCATTTGATAGCCTAATTCTTGATGAAGTAATTATAGGCTGTTTAATATTACGCTGCAACCATTAGAAGCGGGTGAAATCGTGGGGTAGAGCTAGTTCAAAATAAAATAGGCACAAAATATACATACTTATTACGCCATCATGTGAGCAGCATGCCGGGGCAAGATTTACGTGTCAGAAAGCATGTTTACCCACGACTAACAAACGACGAAAGAAAACAGCATTTACAAAGCACAAGCTCAGGCACACAATACTTAATATTATAGCAAAAAAGTTAAATAAAAAAGAATCAGATAACCAATAAGAATCAAAAGCCAGACAACTAGTGCCTTGCGCTTTCAAATGGTAATGCATCTTCTGTGATCCAATTCAAATGAAGCAATTGCCAGAATACCACCTCCACACTATACCTGTGATCCTGGTCAGTATAGAAAGCACGTCGAAATGCGGTACATGCCAATATATAGAGAATTGCTCGTGTTCCCGTCTGGGTACACGGAGCTTGTTTGGACACTGCCACACAGTGAGCTTAGCAAATTTAGTATTCTTGTGAAACTATACGTGTTGAGTAGAACAGTGTACATCTAAAGACGACGCGGTTTGCGCAGTGGTTGAGCGATCGGCTGCTGCGCCGCGTGTTCTGGGTTCGATCCCCACACGGAACTAATATTTGTATGACCTACAGGTAGTTGTTCCGGGTCTGGCTGTTTGTGTATGTAAGTACATACAGTACAGTAAAGTTTTTTTTTTTTTACATTTCCGCACATTAGAAATTTCTCCTGTATCGTGGACGCGTTTACAAACATTTACACTCACATACACAAACAGCCAGACCCGGAACAACTACCTGCGGGTCACACAAATATTTGTTCCGGGTGGGGATCGAACCCACTCAATCCCATGGCTCAACCACTGCGCCAACCGTGTCGTCAAAGCATTAGGACAGCAATAGCCTGCTATTATTATAATTTATAAGTACCTATAGGCAAATATATACAAAAATATATGGCCCGTTTAAAAGAGCTACATTTGTAAGCGAACTCCATTTTCGAGGAAAATTTTAACATTTTATTTTTTTTATTACCAGAGAATAAAATGGCATAAGCCGCTTCCCGTTGCGTGTTAATTAAGAGTTTTTATTTAACTTTTCAACAAAACGTATGAAGTAGCCAGAAACTCCGCATGGCACAGAAGTAGATTTATGAACATTAATCATGCCAATTATTTTTAACCCCTTTTTATGCCAGGCATTCACGATAACATTTTTAACGAAATACTTTATCCCTTTTTTTGTTCGGACGATTATCAAAGTATATTTTTGCTACCATGCTTTGTCTGCTGCATATACCGGGTGCGGCGATTGAACTGTCCGTGTGTGAAAATAAAATATTTCTATTAATTTTCAATATTTATTTATACACTTTTGCCATGTGAAAATATAAAGTTCAAAGTTTTATTATGACTTATTCCGAAGGAATAAAACCGCCTTTAGCCTTTACTACAAGCTGAAGTCTATTTCTGAAAGAAGCGCAGGCTGCTCGAACGACGTTGTCACTCAAACAATTCCATTCTCGCGTAAGAGTCACTTTCAGCGCTTCCACCGAAGTGTGTTTTTAGCACAGGCCCTGGCCTGTAAAACACCCCAAATAAAAAAGTCCAGCGGATTCAAGTCGGGCGATGACGACGGCCACATATCTCGGTCGATCAGCACTGAAACGTTTGCTTTCAACCGATTTTGCGTTCCAATTGCTCTGTGCGATTGTGCCGAGTCTTGCTGGAAAGTCCAACGCTCAGAACTAAATGTTTTCGTGCCCACGGTATCAGCCCTAGTCGCAAAACTTTGTCTCGATAGATTTGTTGGTTTATTTTGACTCTGTTGCGACCCATTGGAAGAAAAACGAACGGAGAACGGTCTTTTTCAGACACCGCCGCCCAGATCATGATTTGGTCGGCTCCTTGGCGTCGAGTAACTTGCAATTCATCTGAATGGTCGCTGACACGTCCCTTCAACCAAACACGGTCATTTTGTTTGTTTAAAAACTGTTCAACGCTTTCTCATCTGAAAACACCAAATTGGGAAGCTCGCCAGAGTCGAGCAAGCGAATCAGCTCTTTCAAGCGATCCAACCGTTTGCTACGCTGTAAAGAAGTGAGTTCCTGAGAAAGGTTTTTTTTAATGGTTTGACTTTTAGCTTTTACTTCAATATGCGACGAACGCTGCGATCGCTCACCTTGAGATCCTGCGCGAGCTGGTTTGCTGAGCGCGCTGGATTTCTGTCTAATCGATGACGCACCTTTTCGACAACTGCTGGGGCCTTTGCAGTACAGCGTTGTCCGCCACCTTAGCGTTTCTTAACGCTACCAGTCTCATTATAACGTTAAATAGTGCGATGCACAAATTTCTCGTTCAATTGATTTTGAGAGATTTGGCAGCGCTCGACGTATTTCGATATTCGATTATCCCTCCAAATGAAGAGAAATCACTGAATTTCGTCTTAAATACGTTGTTCTAAATTCGAATGTGTTTCTCTTACAACAGAATCACTTCAAATGATGATAGAAAACATGTCAAAGACCAACATTGAAAATTTTGGCGGCTTTCGATTCAGCGGTTCGAATTTTATAACAGTTAGATAGAGACGGACAGTTCAATCGCCGCACCCGGTATAGTATATAATGCACTATGTTATTATTTTAAACTTTCGAAATAATCAAGATTTAAAAATATATAATAATATATTCACACATACATTTACTCACGCCTTTTTGCCATGGGGTAGGCAGAAACTAAAGATCGCAACCTGCTGCGATCCTTACATACTCCTGTTCCCCTTCTTTTACGTTCATGCATCTGATATTCTGGTCATACACGTACGCAGATTGCGAGTACCTACAACCACCTGACTTTTTTGAAAAACTTCACCAATAAGGTCAGTGTATGTATGTCCTTCTAGGGCGTCACATCTGCCTTATAAATACGTTTTGTTAGTCGTCTTTCATTTATCCTCTCAGCGTTACGAAACAATCTAAGCATACTATTTTCAATTTATATCACTACATCTTGACGACCTGTGTGGCGCAGCGGGCGAAGGTCCGCCTGCAACGCAAGAGGTTGCGGGTTCGATTCCCGCCTCGGGACAAATGTTTGTACGATCTACAAATATTTGTTCCGGGTGTTCTGGGTATTTGCTATGTATAATAAAAAATATCTATCTATGTAATGTATTGTATTAAGTATATCAGTCATCTAGTACCCATAACACAAGCTCTGCTTAGCTTGGGGCTAGATGATGCTGTGTGGATTGTCCAGCATTATTTTATTTATTTATCTTCTTTTAAACTACAATGTTTCACGGTAGGCGCAGTGGCTAAGCGATTGGCTGCTGCGCTGCGTGTCGCGAGTTTGTTGAAACTTAACAAAGTATCCATACTAATAAATTATAAATGTAAAAGTAACTCTGTCTGTCTGTTTGTTACCAATTTATAAAAAAAATTGTGGATGGAGATAGTTTGGACCCTGGAAAGTACCTCATCATCATCCTCTTGCCCTTATACCAATTTATCTGGGGTCGGCACAGCATGTCATCTTCTTCCATACATTTCTATTTGCCGTCATCTCAGAAGTCACCGCTTTCCTAGCCATATCACCTTTCACACGATCCATCCAACACTGGAAAGTACCTACACAGTTTTAATTCCGCGTCCATCTTTACCGCGGACTAAGTCACGGACATAAGCTAGTAAAACAAAAAACTGCTATTCATATGTAATTATTGCCATGATTGACGTACATAAACTGTGTACACACAGAATACTTCAGAAGTTAAAAATCCCAAAATATAATTATGCTTATTTCGTCACTAGGTAATTTCTTTCATAAGCCCAACGACAAAGGTAGGTATTTCATTTATCTCTCCTACCTCTACATACCTATACGTTGGTGTATAACATTTAACAAAGCCCACAATCTCTTCATCCCATCTCTAATAAAAGGAGCTGTACAAACAGACAAACACTATTAACTTATATTTGGACCATTTCGTCTTTATAAGGGACAGTAGAAGCTGTCGCGTGGGTTTTATTAGCTTTCATCATTTTTAGGGATCCGTAGGCTTCTTATAAAAAATAAGAAAATCTTTTTATTTCAGGTATATTTGGCCCATAATATTGTTAGTAGTAAGACTTAAAAACTATGTTAGGTACATTTAAAATACGTGAAAAATAACGTGTTGACGCAGAATATGAAATCACCAAATATTCCAAAAACCAAGATCTAATTACCTAAACGCAAGGGGTTTATCTCAGACATCACTGACGTTGGTGATGGTAAACATCGTTATTGGAGTTATAATTAAGAATAAGAATAAAAATATAAGAATAGATTACTTCCTTGTTTATTCACTATTATATTTTTAAGTGGGCAAGGTACTAGATAAAGTGTAACTGGGCTTAAATTAGGAAAATCTCCCTTGCTATAAGCACCAGTTTTATTCATCAATAGATAAGAATCAATATTTATCGCCAATCCGTTTTGAGCAAGCATGGTGATTAATGCTCGTACCTCTGTGTGAGAAAAGGCCTTTGCCCTGCAGTGGGTGAGTTTGTTTGTTTGTAATGGATTAAATCAAAATCTACTTAGAACATAGATTAAAAAAAAAAAACACCATATTAATAATTTAATTTGAATTTTTTAATTATTTTTTTTTAATATTAATTTATAATTTGCAGATAATGTAGCTTTCATAAAAGCTACATTATCTGCATAACATACTCTGTATTTTATTTTCAAAACGATGCGAGGGGCAGATATTAAAGTTTGCAGAGAAAAGTACCTTATTTATTTATTATTTTAACACCTTACACTTACGTTAAATTCACTGGTATTCAGCTGCATCCGGTTAGACTGGAAGCCGACCCCAACATAATTGGGAAAAGGCTAGGCAGATGATGATGACTTACGTTAAATTCAACAGCTGTTTTCTCGTGAAAAACAAAGACGATTGCAAAGCAAAGACTTATTAGACTTAGTTGGCTAGGAGGTTGTTAAGCCTCATTTTTTTCAAATAGCCACTTAACTTTAAACACGTTCGAATGATGTAAAATCAAATAGTTATGATAGTTTGTTTTTACATTATATTTTACTTTGTGTGCTCACTTTAGAATATCCAGTCTATTTCTACTCGTGAGGACTTGTAATTGGCTTTCTGTCGACTACTCGTATATGTACCTTTTTATTTTGTTTTTAGCTGTAAGTATTCCAGGTTCTATTAAATTAATAAATGAAATAAATAAAGAAATTATTACTTATATCATAATAGTAGGGTTTTTAACGATTGTTAACATGACTAAGCTCGTAGTCTGGCACTAAACGAGTTAAATACTGTATCTGTAACACCATAAAATTTCTACAAGGACTAAAAAAAATCGCTTTCGGATCTCAAGTAAAAGTTAGGTATTTACGTTCGTGACTGTACTGTAAACTTCCCAAACAAACCGTTCAGCTTAACTTACTAATTCCCTTCCTAGCATAACTTAGTTTATTACCAGGATACATTTTGCAATGAAATTTTTAACAACCGAGTCACAAAAACTACTCAACTAATTTAGGTAAAAAAATTGTCTGAAAACTTTTTCTTACCCAGGCCAGCCCTCCGGAGTCATAACGAGTTGGAAACTCTTGGCGACTAGCTACCATGCTAAGTGCAATAACTTGTAACTTGCAAGTAATAAGTGCCTCATTGGTCTAGTGGTTGCATACGCTGCCGCTAACCCTGAGGTCTTGAGTTCGATTCAAGGTTGGGGTTGGGAGAAGTGTCGTTGAATTTTACCACATGAAAATTCTCAGTAGCACCTTGTAGTTTGGATTTGTGCCTAATTGATGGAGATAGGTAGCTCCCTATTAAACGGAACATGGGTGCACTATAGGTACACCTTTGCCTAACTCTTCGGGGAATAACCCGGTGATTTAATGATTATGTTGGTAGTAGTAATATCGTGCTGCTGTGACGTTTTGGCTTTATAAGGAAAATGATCACCTGTCAAGCTTTTTTCCAACTATGTTGGGGTTGGCTCCCAGCCTAACCTAACGTAAGAGTATGGTAACAAAACAGGGCTGGTAATACTAATCACTTAAAAAGTAGGAACACAAAATTAAAAGACACCATTTTTCTACAAATACTCGCACATCAAACACGAATATTACTTAAAAGGTGCTTTATTCCACACGAACAATTCCATTCTACTTCGACACTCAACAATCAACTTCCCAAAATAATTCACGTTCATTATACTAATAAAACCTCCATATTTTTAATGTCAAAGCAATTTGTTGGCGGCCATATTTCACGGCTCGGCTTAATAGACCGGGCGCTGACATTCATAAACAATAATGGTTGTGACAAACTCTATGGAACAGGTGCTTTTTGGTACATTTTGATGTCCATTTCTTCTTTATTAAAGGAAACGTTTACGGTACATAGACAATAAAGACAGAGCTCGCGTCTATATATTAACAGCTGCTCGGGTCGATCAAGGTAAAGTTACGGTTGCCAAGATCGGTTGCCGAGGATGGTTGACCGTTCATTATATATTGAGACTCCTACGTGCCTTGAAAAGCACGTTAAGCCGTTGGTCGAACTTTGACGGTCGTCAAAGATCTACTTTCATCGGGACTAAATACAAAGGTCATCCATTACAGCACTGAGATCCCTCTGTACTTCAGAAAGCACGTAAGCTCTAAAAATTAAAATTTAAAAAATTACATGACGTGTAAGGCAGATACGTATATATATTTTTTCTTTGATACCAATTTTTGTCTCATCGAAAAACTGATATGTCTTAGGGGAAACCAATAGTATGATAGGTCACATATCTACACTGATACCTAAATGCCTGCATCAGCCTGTGGAGCTTTACCGACTACCGAAAACGATCTCCCCTATGGACCGGTTGACCTGTCGAACAACACGACAGCTGAGTGAAATATTTCCAAAATAACCGCCAGTGACACAGATTGATCGATTGATGTGGGATATATTTCATTGGCTTGTGCGTGACTAAGACTTAACCCTGTCACCTGACACTGGAGGGGTTACTCCCAAGTGGAGGTGCAATATTATGGTGAGGAAGCTTTTAATAATTGATTCACAGTTTTTAATTACAAACCTGTTTTACAGATACTTATCAGTAATCAGATTGCTATCGACACGCTGAGAAGAAGAAGTCATCATCATAATTTTATACGGTTTACTGACGTTGAAGATGGATGACATACAAAAGAAAGTGCGTGTAAGATCTGGATGACACTTCCGCTAAACAGGGGATATACTTCGCAGAAGTTAGCTGGATAGTTGCGCCACTTCTTCTTTCCAGCACAAAACACTGCATGTGGTTTACGAGACTGTCTCATGTAATTTATATCGTTCAAAAAATACTGATTTGAGAATCAGTATTTTTTGAAACTAACTGGTAGATCTATGCTAACAACACCGGCAGCTGGTCTGACATAATTAACACGTTCCAGGACACTGTCACACTTTTTGGTATGACAAATGCGGCCACAGACGTTGACGCCTATGGGCGGAACGTCATACCATGACTAATAATGAGTAACTTAATGAGACAGTGCGGCTACAGACGGTACCGTCCATAGGCGGTCTGTCATATTACATATACGAGTATATCGAGATACCGTCATGTCATGAGACGGTCTGTCCCGGAAATTGTATTAAAATTGTTGTTGTTGCAAAAAATGGTGTTAAACGATCTTTTTATTTTTCAAAATAAGAAAAACAAAAGAGTGTGGCGCGCTGCGGGTAAATGCACAGAAACCATCTCATGCAACGTTTCTCCTACCCACAAGTTCTTACCCAATATTTCTGTATCAGTTCAAGCCTCCAATTTATACATTTAAATCCTCGTATAAAATCAGGTTCACTTAAAATAAATAGTAACAAGGATATTATTTAAGCTGGCTATTGACTGTAACCACATCCAAGCCTCAATATCGTGTCGGCTTAAAATTCCAGCGATGCATAAATTAAATGGCCGTTACATATTGCTCACGCGCGTATAATTAACCTATTTACTTGCTTCTGTTTAATTTTCCGGGAAAACAAGCATTTGTTAAGTAAACTCAATATTTATACTGTTACAAATTAATGCAAACAAACTCGCATATATTTCGTCGTGTTTGAAAAATTTGACAATTGACATCTTCATTTCAGTGGAAGAATCATAAAAGTGGTCATAGAATTGATGTTGTGAGGGTTTTTGTAATGATTTGGGTCAAGTGAATATGAATACGAGGTTCACAAAAAATGTAGTATAAGCTCTGTCAATAAAACAGAATAATCAAGTTCAGAACTACTCATTTCTTAAATCGGATTTGGTCCAGGACCGCCAGCCGATGCAGTAAAGTGGAAGCACGGAGTCCAATGAGGTGGACAGACAACTTTAAGAAGACTAGGCTGACTGGATGCAGAAGACAGAGGACTGGGTTTTTTTCTGGGGACGACCGATGTGGCGCGGCGGGCTCGATTCCCGCCTTGGGACAAATGTTTGTCTGTGTCTGATTTTGTGAAAGGCTAGGTAGATGCTCTCTTTCTCTGTCCTACTTTGCTGTGCCCTTACAGGGTCCATATTTATGTACCTAGCTTTAAGCCCTTTGTAACACCTTTTATACAATATGGAATGCAAAATAAATAAATATGAAATATGAAATATAGAACAAATGTTTGTACGTTCTACAAAGATTTGTTCCGGGTGTTCTGGGTATTTGCTATAATAAAAATATCTATCTATGTAATGTATTGTGTTAAGTATATCAGTCATCTAGTACCCATAACACAAGCTCTGCTTAGCTTGGGGCTAGATGATGCTGTGTGGATTGTCCAGCATTATTTATTTATTTATTTATGGCATAGTTTGGAAAAGGCTTATGGTCAGCAGTGGACTGCGATAATCTAAGTCGATGACATTTTCAATCCCTCTGTAACTACCAATATCAAGATTATTTTGTTGCTTGGTAGAGCGATCGATTATATTTAATGGTTCATTTAATGAGTTACATGAACACAGGTTTTCAGCACTGAAAAATGTGTTCCGTGGAGTGAACGATCACTATATGACAAGATGCTTTAGATACATGTAGAAATATTTAGTTCAATTCAGACACACCTTTTTCTTTCTCTCTGAAATGTACTAACCAATAAAATATTTCTAGTATAACTGATTTATTCAAGTGTAGATACGAGGGCCATTCGATTTTATGTTACCTAAATGATTAATGTAGACTTTTTATCGACACACGGGGGATTTGCACCAAGACGGTAGGGCAATAAAATTAATGTAATATGTGGGCAACCCCTGTGTGCGGGCAACGGTTTGTGGGTCAGTAAGGTTGTACTTATACTTAGGGGTAGCTCCCAATGGGGAGGCAACGGGTAAATGTAGGTAGGTACACGCGTTTTTGTGGGTACCTCTGGAATGGTTCCTGAATAATTGTTGTGGTTTTGAGACCTGACGCCTTTTTACAGGTAAGGGTGTCTAAATTATTAACCTTAATTAGCGTAAATCGGATGTTTAGTATTTGGCCGGGACGAATTAATCGGGTATATGCCAAAAAGTGCACAAGTTCATACACACACACACACACACACATAAGCGACTTAAAAAGTTATGTGGCGCAGCGGGCGAAGGTCCGACTGCGACGCAGGAGGTTGCGGGTTCGATTCCCGAATTGGGACATATGTTTGTACGATCTACAAAGATTTGTTCCGGATGTTCTGGGTTTTTTCTATGTATAAAACATATCTATATGTGTTATGTATTGTTTTAAGTATATCAATCATCTAGTACCGATAACACAAGCTCTGCTTGGCTTGGGGCTGGATTATGCTGTGTGGATTGTCCAGCATTATTTATTTATATGGCTGTCATCATCATCATCCTCCTGCCCTTTTGCCGACTTATTTGGGGTCAGCAAAGCACGTCTCTTTCTCTATCTGCCGTCATTTTAATTACCACCTCCTTTCTAGCCATATCATCTTTCACACAATCCATCCATCGTTTCTTTGGCTTTCCCCTACTCGTGTAACCCTAAAAATTCATATTCAAAACTTTGTTCCCAAACCATATATTACGTTTATCAGATTTTTTTGAAATGATGTTGCTTTCGATTGTATTTAAAACACAGACACGCGGTAGCAATTCAACATAATATTAACGTTACTTATTATACCTAAAACAATATTTTTTCACTACGGAACCTTTCCTACGAAACATAATGATCGTAATATGTTTTATTGCCATATAAAGCCAAAGGCAATAAGAGAGGTAGGTAGATATGTGCAAATATACCTCGGCATATATCAATCGTCTGGGAGCCAATCGAGAACTTAATTAATACCAATATTTTAATTAGGAAGACGGTTCCGGCAATGTTGATTGTAGAACAATGTTGAGATCATATTGCAGGGTATATATTATCAACACAACTTTTGGGGAATGATAATAATAACCAAATA
The DNA here is from genome assembly GCA_905147745.2 of Phlogophora meticulosa. NCBI lineage: Eukaryota > Metazoa > Arthropoda > Insecta > Lepidoptera > Noctuidae > Phlogophora > Phlogophora meticulosa. Next base: position 1,363,568 of record LR990535.1, on the reverse strand, counting down.
AACGATTGATAGCTTTAATGTTAAATGATATGGCAAGAAAAAAGGTGTCTATTAAGATCTACCCTATCTGCCCAAAACGTACGAAGTGGAAGATTGAAATTTTATCAAACAATAACAATACTAAAAATATCTAAGGAACAAGTTATAAAAGTCTAGAATTAAGGAGACTTACATTGGATAGCAGAAATAGAAAGACAACAAATTCACCTTGAGATTTAACTCATTTACTGATCAACAAAACATTTAACAGTTATAGCAGTAACATTCCCAGGTCCATTTGGCTAGCAATAAGTCAAGAGCTCATCAATGGAGCATGGTTTCAGACAGCACTCGTCAACAGGTCCCCGCTTGCCACGAACGCCACCCAGAGCCCTCGCACTTTGAGGAGGCATCCACCAGCCAGCATCTCGCTTGGATTCAGCTCCCCAGCACAATACGGCCAACTTCCTGGAGAGATGCCTTCCGCAGTAGAAATCGGTGTCATCTTGAGAAGCGTAGCAGGCAGCGCAAGCCATCATCAGGGCGAAGACGATGGAGAATTTCATGGTGATATTGATATTGAAAGTACTGTTAAGGACTCAGATACTACTGTTCCGAACGTTGGAATTCGAATGTACTATGTTCCTGCTTTACTAAGCTTATATACTGGGAGTCTTCATCAATATTCAAACACTAATGAGAAGATTTTCGTCTTAAATCTATGTAGGTTGTGGAATATTTACCTTGCATGTCAACTTAATTTCACATCTGAATGAACCCTATTGTAAGTGGGTGACTGGAGACGGGTTACCTAGTCTTCACGTGGTAAAATTAGAACAATGGAATTCTAGATAATTTTGGGTCATTAATACATATATTCGAAATCTTTAATCTGTTTGTTTATTCAGATTTCCTTATGTTAAATACAACTGTTTATTCAAGGAACATAACTCATAGTATTAGTAACAATTTGACTTAAAAACTTATAATGTAACAGGCAAATTTTGGTTATAGGTACCCCTCTGTCTAATGAGAAAAACAGGCAAGATTTTGTGTGTGTGTGTGTAAGCTCGTCGAATGCAATGTCCAAACATAATATGGATACCAAAAATCAATATCTATAGTACATTTTAGGTGACATAAAAGCTTCCATATCCTACGCAATTACTATCCGCATATTAATTAGTTTCCCGGTATAAAAGCTTTGTTTAACATGGAAACATCACATTCAACCACCATCGTGTGTAACAGCAACAACAGTAGCTTCTTCAACAGCATCATGAAGTTCTCCCTGGTCTGTGTTCTGATCTTAGCATGTGTCTCCTGCTATTACGCTCATAAAGATACCAACGTCTACTGTGGAAGGAACCTGGCGAGGGCTCTCGCAATGCTGTGTTGGGGAGCTGAGTCGAAGCGGGATGCTGGCTGGGGGATGCCACAGCATGGGCCCAACGCGCTGACTGGCGTGCGCGGCAAACGCGGACCGGTTGATGAGTGCTGTTATAAGGCGTGTTCCATTTCAGAACTGATGACGTACTGTTAAATGGTGTTTGTTATTTATTTAAGTACCAACGAATGTGAATAAATAATTATTTATGACTTAAATACAGTGTATTTTTTCAACGAAATTATCGTGTTTCTGCTTACCTTACTTAACAAGCTATTTAAAGCTTACCTGGAATTAAATTAATTTGTGATTTAAGAGATCTCCTAAGTCAGAGCAAATACCTACTAAGTTGCAGCACACCTCTATTAATCATAATAGTCAAGTTTTATAAAGATGTCTTATAAATAACAGTTTTCACCCAGCTACTGGAACGAAAATTATCGGAATGGGTGATAAATTGCCAAGCGCAGATTAACTGCTGTGATTGGTTGATTGAATTATCAGCAGACAATCGAATTACTTAAAGAATCCAGGTTTGCTCACGATGTATCGTTCACCAATGTTGAAGATGCCTGGGATTAACTTAAAAGTACTATTTGTACAGATGCCAACAGACAAATTTTCGTAATAGAACATAAACTTTATTCTTTTGTTTTAAGGTTTAAAGACTATCAAATTAATAAAGTCAAATAATTAATATCAAACGACACTTCGTTTATTTATAAATAATGTGGGCCCAATCACGCCATCCTCCTTTGAAAGATTAGGTGAGGTTGATGTGCTAGCCTCTGAACTTGCCCGGATTTGAAATCACCACCTAGTGCACAAAAGGCGAGACCTTCACTACTAAGTAATAAGGTAACTTGTAGCACATAGGTTTTGTTTTAAATCTCTTTAAAAGAAGTTCTAAACTCTTAGTATCTCTCCCCAACCCCGTCCTACAAAGGTGTAACCGTTGCGTCAATGGCAGATCATGCGAAGGGTTCCCCAGAGCTATCCACTGAACCACGCGGAGCATTCACACTCCGGCGGATAATTGTAACGTCCCTAGGGGAGGCGCCAATTTAGGTAACATGGCGAATTCTGTGAAATGTCCACGTTTCTGCGGCGCTTTGTTGGAATAATGCCCGGGTTTAGTGGCCCGCACACTCGTAGGTGTCGATTAAGGTTAAGCTATCCTTGTCGAAGTCAGTTTGTAGATGGGTGACCATCCACTACATACCGAGATCCCTCCCAGCCTCAATAATCACTTTCAGTAGTTGGTCCCGACTGTTATTTGTATTTATTTATTTAATACTTTAAGCACACAAATGTACAGAGACGGACTTAATGCCATAGGCATTTTCTACCAGTCAACCTTTGGGTGATGCAGAGACAAACAGTGGCAGGTGCAATTTCTTAAAAGAAAAGTGAAAAGAAATATATATTTATAAAATATATATATACATATATATTATTATAAACTATAAATATAATACCTACATAGAATTTATGCACAAATAAACATATACATAAACACATACATAAACAATAAGAACAGTTAATGAGAAAACATTAGCGCTGTGATGAAACCACTGCCAACTTCTTACGAACACGAATTTGTAGATATTGAACAGGTCGTTATGTGTCCTCAGAGGCCTGAAAGTCTGACAGCCAGTCTTACCACTATTGGTAGGACTGGTTGTCAGTCTTTTGAGGTATCCTCTTACTCAGTAACTGGGTTGCGGGGAAGTTGCTTCTTTTAATATACTGGTATTCAACCGCCATTCCAGTAAGTTTGGACGCCAACGTCAAGATATAATTTAATATAAAGTTAGGCAGATGATAAATATGCGGGCTTTTGAAGAAACTATATGTAATTATTTAAAAGTACATCTTGGATATTAAAACAGTAGAAACAATAAAACCACGAGATTTGGATAAAATAAAACACTACACAACCGTTGTGTATTTATTCCCTGGTAATGTCAAGATGACGAAGTATACTGTACAGCAATTATTCAATTACTACCACCACTGTCAATCATTTCTACAGTCACCACTTGAAAGCCAAGAATGGTGTTTTCTGTTGGGTTGGGGTATCGATAGCGAGTTTTGAAGTTCTTTTAGTTCTAAATCTGACAAGCCTTTTTCCAACCATATTGAGCTTCCAGTGTAACCTGATGGGGCTGAATACCAGTATTCCACATGGAGCGACTGTCTATCCGACATCCACGAACCTGTAACTAGGCCACACGATACTTCTAGGTAAGACTGGTTGTCAGATCTTCTGATGTAACGACTGTCTAAAATCTACAAATGACAGCCGGGAACAACGAATAAACGTGCTGTCCGAGGTACGGAGGAGTCTAGATATGTAATGAACGGTCACCCATCCACAGACTGACATCAGCAAGCGTAGCTTAACCTTCGACCGACCCGTGGGCTATTTTTTATTTAGCCACGAGATCTTGGGTTTTTGATAAAAAATTTAAAGATATTATTAATAATAAGTAAGTACCTTCTTTTTTGTGTTTTGTACCTACTACGAGTATCCTGGAGGCCAATTAACAAAGGGTTTGCTTTATATGAACGAGGTCGTGCGTTCTAATTCGTGCAAGTATCAATTTGACTTTTCAATTCGTATCATGAACTTTCTTAGTGAATCTTAGACATCTCCGACTAAGGTGAAGCAAGACGTCATGAGGAAACCTGGACTTATAAACCTGTACATCTACTCTAACATCATCATCATCATCTAACTTATTTGCATAGATAAGTAAAAATAAAAGCTGTTATTTTTTACGGGATATTTGACTGACAGATAACTGATGTTATAAGGATTAAGTTATAATAATAATAATAAATATTGCTGGACAATCCACACAGCATCATCTAGTCCCAAGCTAAGCAGAGGTGGTGTTATGGATACTAGATGACTGATATACTTAATACATTACATAATTATATAGATATTTTTTATTATAAATAGGAAATACCCAGAACACCCGGAACAAATATTTGTAGATCGTACAAACATTTGTCCCAAGGCGGGAATCGAACCCGCAACCTCTTGCGTCGCAGGCGGACGTTCGCCCGCCGCGCCACATCGGTCGTCAAGTTACGTCACTGGTCTTTAATATAAGTTTAAAATCGGCAACACGCATTGAAGAAACGTGAGATTAATGCTCATACCTTCTCTGATAATAAGAACATTCCCTCCAGTGGGACAGTCACTTACTGGTTTTAATAAGAGGGGTTTTACTAGACAGATGCAAAAAGAAGTATTTTCATTATTTAATACTTTGAATTCCAGTGCTGTTCCTAGGGCTGTGGTGTTCATTCAGAAAGTCGCTTCATACGGAACACTGTCACGATAACATATGTAGTTGGGGAAAGGCTAGACAAATGATCATGATAAATACCCTAAAGCATCCCTGTTACCTGGTGTCTGTAATGATATTATAGACTCATCAAAAATGTTATGTTTGTCTTATGATGGTCCAGTAGTAGTTTAGGCCTCGCCTCTTGTGCACGAGGTTGTGGGTTCAAACCTGAGCAATTATCAATGTGAGTTTTTCAATTTATGAATTTTCTAAGTTTATCTTGGACATCACTGACATCGGTGAAGGAAAACATCGTGAGGAAACCTGGACTTATATATAATTAATATAAGTCTTGAGCAATCGTGGTGATTAATGCTCATGCCTTCTCTGTATGAGAAGAGGCCTTTGCCCTGCAGTGGGACAGTGATAGGCTAGTACTTTACTTTACAAAAATGTTAAACAAGTCAAGGATTGCGATCGTCTGTTGATAATTCATTCAACCAATCACAGTGGTACGCTTGTCAATTTAATGGGTAGGTACACACATTTTGCGATAATGTTATATGTTACTTGAATGGATAGAATTAGGAATGAGTATGGAAGTGGCGCCTGTGACCGAGGACTTGTGTGAAAATCGGTTGTCATGGTATGGGCATGTGATGCGAAAGAAAGAGGACCATGTTGTGAGGAAAGTTTTGAGTATGAATGTGGAGGGTTAAATGAATAGAGAACCAAAGGGAGACCAAAGAAAAGATGGATAGATTGTGTGAAAGATGATATGGCTGGAAAGGAGGTGACTTTTGAGATGACGGATCTATGGAAGAAGATGGCATGCTGCGCTGACCTCAAATAAATTGGGATAATGGCTCCTGCCCGGCTTATCCCAATTTATTTGGGGTCAGCGACAATTATAGCATAATGTATCATCATCATCATCCAGGAGAATGATGATGAAAATGATGAAGTGATGAAATTGGTTGGAAACTGTTACTTATCTACACAAAACTTGAACCCTCATCATCATCACCACTGTGTTATCCAATTAGGTAGGCAGAGGTGTACCTTTATTACACCCACATTTCGCCAGTTATGTTTAGTCTTAAGTAATAGGCGGCGAGCCTATCACCATCAACCGGTCATAAATCCAGACTCCAGACGGCAACAAAAATAACCCAATTGAAAAACCTAATAACACTCTGCGCGTCCCAGGGACTGAATCTGGTTTCTGTAATGAAATTATCGACGCGTTTAAAACTTCGAGGCAAGTCAAGTAATGCGATTGTATTTTGATAATTTATTTAACCAATCACAGCAGTTAACCAATTTATGCGATAATAATTTTGGGATACTTTTTGTTTAAGAAAGAAAAAGGACAGTACTACTAGCAGTAGTAGCAATAGTAGTATTAAAAGTACTTTTTGTTTCATTAGACATTTACTCGCATATAAAACTTAACTTTTACTATAAATGCAGCTGTGCTGCCATTTGTTCGGTATTTTCTCTGATTTAGGAGATAATCAATCTAATTCAAGGTAAGTTTTAAGAATATTATAATGTAAGGTAGGAAGAAATAACAGTAGTTTATTTGATAACAATACACACTGTATTTATGTCATAAATAATTATTTATTCACATTGGTTGATACTTAAATAAATAACAAAAACCATTTAACAGTACGTCATCAGTTCTGAAATTGAACACGCCTTATAACAGCACTCATCAACCGGCCCGCGTTTGCCGCGCACGCCAGCCAGCGCGTTGGGCCCATGCTGTGGCATCCCCCAGCCAGCATCCCGCTTCGACTCAGCTCCCCAACACAGCATTGCGAGAGCCCTCGCCAGGTTCCTTCCACAGTAGACGTTGGTATCTTGATGAGCGTAATAGCAGGAGACACATGCTAAGATCAGAACGCAGACCAGGGAGAACTTCATGATGCTGTTGAAGAAGCTTCAGTTGTCTCTGTTACACACGATGGTGGTTGAATGTGATGTTTGCACAGTAAACCAAACTTTTATACCGGAAAACTGATTAGTATGCAGATAGTAATTGTGTGGGATTTGGAAGCTGTTTTATGTCACCTGAAATGTGCTCTAGATATTGATTTTTTTTCGTCTATGTGATGTAGCTAGGGAGTTTGTTGCGTAGATTATTCTTTCCAGCTACACTCAAATTACGAAGATGAGGATTTTGCAAGCTATCTTTTATTGTTCGATGTGAAATCTAAAGTGCGTTTAAGGGCGCTAACATTCAAGCGTTTGTAGCCGGACTGCTGAGTACGGTTGTCGTACTGCGCACGGACGATTCTTTTAGTTGATGCAATGTGAGAGCAGCGCGAAGTCAAAAAGTCACGTGTTTATTTTTTTTCGTCTGAATCCATAGCCAGACTGATGTCAGACTAACGGCCGATTTCAGTAACTTACGAGTATCTCAATATCCCCAGTATCTCCATCTCACGGTTACAGATTGCGGTCGGAGCTCGGCCATTGATTGGTTACAAACGAAGATCGATATGCAGATACGGTATTGAAATCGGCCGATAAACATCACTTAAAAACGATCGCCCTGCAGACTATTCAATTACAATTAAGACGGTTGATGTCGAACTGTTTTCTTGTGCCGCGGTCCTGTTTCAGGACTTAGCGTCACCACAATTGTGCGGCAGCAGTACGACACCAAAAGTCTAAATTGAAAGAGCACTTAGTTTCAGCTTGATGACGTATGTATTGAAGATATTAGACGGCCTAAACAGAGAGAGGGTTATGCTCACGGTTATTAGATGGCTTAACAAAAAGAGATTCGATACCTGTTCTTATTGTATTTCCTTCATTATCAAAATCGAACTTCAGAAGGACAGCTTATTAATTGGTCGTCAAGCTGTGAAAGACTGACATAGCGACATAAACCAACCAAATAAATAAAATAAATGAAGTAGGAGTTAGGCAGATGTGTACCTATTGTGGTACCTAAAAAAACACCCACATTTCGCCTGTAACATCATTACAAAATCGGAATATACAAACAGTTTTAAGATTGAAGACTTAGCATAGCAGACTATGGTAGTGAGCTAAAAATACTCTAGAATTTCATTGCCCTAATTTTAGCACGTAAACACTAAGTAACTTGTCTCCAGTCACCTACTTACCATAGGGTTCATTCAGACGTATAATCAAGATGACATGCAAGGTAAATATTCCACAACCTACATAGATTTAAGGCGAAAATCTTCTCTTTAGTGTTTGAATATTGATGAAGACTCCCAGTATATAAGCTTAGTAATGCAGGAACTTAGCACATTAAAATTCCAACGTTCGGAACAGTAGTACCTGAGTCCTCAACAGTACCAACAATATCAATATCACCATGAAATTCTTCATCGTCTTTACCCTGATGATGGCTTGCGCTGCCTGCTACGCTTCTCAAGATCACACCGATTTCTACTGCGGAAGGCTACTAGCCAGGAAGTTGGCAGTATTGTGCTGGGGAGCAGAATCCAAGCGAGATGCTGGCTGGTGGATGCCCCCTCAAAGTGCGAGGGCTCTGGGTGGCGTTCGTGGCAAGCGGGGACCTGTTGACGAGTGCTGTCTGAAACCATGCTCCATTGATGAGCTCTTGACTTACTGCTAGCCAAATGGACCTGGAAATGTTACTGCTATAACTGTTAAATGTTTTGTTGATCAATAAATGAGTTAAATCTCAAGGTGAATTAGTTGTCTTTCTATTTCTGATATCCAATGTTAGTCTGCTTTATTGTAGATATAGCTCTTATAACTTATTTAGATATTTTTAGAAGTGTTCTTGTTTTATTCAATTAAAACCTTCTGTGACTGTCTGTCAAGTACTCCTATTAAATAATAAATGATCTTATTTATTTTTAATATCATCTCACGGTATCGGGCCTCTTGGAAATACATTAAATTTGGTTCTATGGTTTGACAGCCTGACGGCTGTCAAACCATAGAATTGCGATTTGGGTGTTACCCTTATAAATAACAAAATATCCTATTCAGTTTAAAGTAGTAGAACAATACTGACACACTTAGAAATCCATTCCTTTTATAATTTTACTGGACACAAATGAACACATGAATTAAGTGAGATCTAACAAGCCAAAATACAACACAAGGCCACGGCTGGTGCCAAGTTGAGCCCAGCCAGTACCTGAAAGGACCCTTAGAACAATCGAGATATTAGACAAAAATAAGGCAATAATCGTATTGAGCAAAAGTGTGGGAACATGGACTGAGCATGGCAGGGGAAAGGGGAGTTGAACTTGCACCGTGATAGGAGACGGACCTGATGGTCTAGGCTAGGAAAGGATAGTTAGTTAAGGACCGGGAGAGAGGATGGACGAGTTGTGACTGATGAATTAGAGTTAGATTACTTGAGTTATGAGAATCTGATAAAATGACCGGATAGAGGTGTACCTGAGGCGAGACGGGTAATACGTGCTTTTTTCAGTAAGTGGTTCACAGTCTCATACACTCCAGGCAGTTATTTGGTATGTATCGCCTTTAATTAACTTATATTCCCTTAGCAATAGTGTACACATAGTTGTAATATTATTCTTGTAGATTGGTTCGTGTTGTAACCGCTAGCAGTGACATCTAAGTGAGCATGAAGAACTTGCTGTCGGTTGCTCAGATAAAATAAAATAAATTGCCCTGGTCGCTAGTTCACCACATAATGCAATACAACTAATTCACACAATGTAATGAGAGGATCATGTCAATAACATAAAATAAGGACGGTAAAAGAAACAGACACAAACATAAAGAACTATTAAACATGTCAGTAGGCAATATAATAAAGTAAAAGAACATAGTAACATTGTCCTGCATTCAACAAAGCGACCAACTATTCTTGTCTTCTAAATAGTCGTTGATCGAATAATATGCGTTAAAAGGTAAATCCAGCAAAGAATGTGGTAGCATGTTATAAAAGCGGATACGAGCCCCACAAATGAGCTCTGGACCTTATGGAGCCATATGGTTTGTGCTTATTTCTGGTATTAAAATTGTGGATATCACTGTTTTTAGTGTACATATGTATATATTGCCTAATTTATATTATGTTGGCAAAAATGAATTGAGAAGCCACTGTGAGAATACCAATCTCTTTAAATAGATCTCTTAAGGAGACTCTAGACCCTAGTTCTTGTTTTTGTAGCACAAATATATTTTGAATGTCTGCAGCTTTGCCCCATAACAGCATACCGTAAGACATATCGCTGTGAAAATAACTAAAATGGACTAGCCGAGCTGTGTCCACGTTAGTGTATTGTCTAACTTTCCTGACAGCGTGGGCGGCAGAACTGAATCTCCCTGCTAGGGTTCATATATTTTGACGACCTATGTGGCGCGGCGGGCGAAGGTCCGCTTGCCACGCAGGAGGTTGCGGGTTCGATTCCCGCCTTGGGACAAATGTTTGTACGATCTACAAAGATTTGTTCCGGGTATTCTGGGTATTTTCTATGTATATTAAAAAAATATATCTATCTATGTAATGTATTCTATTAAGTATACCAGTCATCTAGCACCCATAACACAAGCTCTGCTTAACTTGGGGCTAGATGATGCTGTGTGGATTGTCCAGCATTATTTATTTTATTTATTTTAATTAATTTATATATTTGGACCCCACTGTAGTTTGGCATATACTGTTATACCCAAAAACACTGCAGAGTCTACCGTATCAAACAACTCATTGCTAATGATTATATTCGGTCCAAGATTTCTAACATTAAGTAAGGCGAACTTTATACATTTCGTTTTCTTGGCATTAAGAACTAGGTTATTTGTCGTAAACCAATCCGTGACCATTGAAAGTGAACAGATCAAAATCTTGTCTATTCCTTTCTACTTTATATATAAGAGAAGTATCATCTGCAAACAATGCAACATTACAGATACCGTTTAAATAGAAAGGTAAGTCGTTAATGTAGACCAAAAATATGAATGGACCCAATATTGAACCTTGAGGTACACCTAATAGAACTGGTAACCCAGAAGATTTCACACCATTTACATCAAGACATTGAAGTCTATTAAGTAAATATGAATCTATTACGTTAAGAGATTCGTTTTGGACACCGTGATGAACTAGTTTACGCTTAAGTGTGTCATGAAGTACGCAATCAAAAGCTTTTGAGAGATCACAGAAAACCCCTATGGCATTTTGCGAGTTCTCCCATGCATTAAATACGTGTTTCAACAAACCGACACCCGCATCAGTAGTCGAACGACCTTTCCTAAACCCATACTGTTCGGTATGGAGGAGGCTATTTCAATTAAAACGTCTTAGCAACTGCTTGAGTATTCATTTTTCAAATATTTTGCTGAAGGCAGGTAAGATAGAAATAGGCCTGAAATTGCCAATGTCAAATGACATTGGCAATTTCAGGCCTATTTCTTTTTTTTTAAACCAGGTAACAGAAATCTGTTACCTGGTTTAAACAGTGGAATGACTTTACTATTTTTATGAGGTCAGGGAAAGTTCCTAAATCAATGCATTTTATTTTATTTGGGAAAAACAAACAATTGTACAATGTGTGATACAATAAAACATAGTTATACAAATGCGTAAATGTACAATCCACAACGTTTCCACAGATTACTTGTGTACAATATTAATTAGGTAGGTTAGTACAAATTCTACTTAAATATTATCTTAGACATTTAGCTTAAGTGTTAATCAATTTTTTTTTTGTTCATCGCACAAACTATCAATAATTTTTTTCTTAAAACTACTTTGAGACAGAAAGAAGATATCCAAATTATGAAAATGGTTATTGTAGGTTTTTACTAAGCATTTACTGAATGTAATGGCAAGATAGCGGACTACGAGGTCTATTATATTACTCAACAGTTTAATGGAGATGCCCCAGTAATCACCAGTGTTTTTAGACTTAAGAGAGTTAAATACATTTACCATATCAATTGCTGTTACATGTTCGAAGCTAAATAAGCGGGTTCATTTAGGTACGCTAGTGAGCAAAATATTCTCAGCTTCAGACGGGGAGGAATTTAAGGAGCCAGTCGTGGTTATAGGTATGTTGGCATAAAACTCATTGAAGGCCTGAGCTACATCAGCCGCTTTACTAACTAATTTGCTATCGACAATAATCTTAAGTTGATTTAATTGTTTTACCGATTTACCCATTGTTAATCATTTTCCAAGTGGCTTTTACTTTGTTAGTAGATTTTTTAATTGTTTCGCTTAAAAATTTAGATTTAGCCGTCGAGTTAGCAAATCTTTTTAAATAATTTTGAATAACTTTTGACATACTCTAGAAAGGGAGTTTCAAACCTGTATCTTTTTAAACCATATAACTCGTTTAGTCTCGCTCTGCTTTTATAAATACCAGGAGTAGCCCATTGGTTGAATCCAACGGAGGTATCCGAAACGTTGAAGGTTTTAGTCTTGAAAGCGGACTACTTTGCCCGTCCTGGGAATTGAACTCCAGACCTTATGCTCAGCAGCAGTGCTTACAACTAGTTAGATCAACGAGGCAGACGCGAGTCGCCTCTCATCATCTGTCTAGTCTTTTCCTAACCCAACACGGTTGGGAAAAGACTGGACTGGACTGCATCTGGATAAACTGGAAGCTGATTGGGATCAGCTTCCAGTTTATCCAGATGCAGTTGAATACCAGTATTTTACATGGAGCGACTGCGTAGTTACTGGGCAACACGATACATCATTTTTTGTAGAACTATTTAAGATGGACCGGATTGCCGCATATTGTTTTCCATTTTAAACAACTATTAAGGCAGCGCATGCAAAAAATTATTTGCGACTTGCTGGACTTACATTGCGGTAGCTTGGCTAAAATGCTTCATGTAAATATGACTTATAGACTATAGCAATCAAAAATGATGTAGCTTTCTGACAGTGAAAATTTTTTTGGAATTGGATCATTACTTCTGAAGATTACCCCCTACATGCAAACTTCCATACAAATTTTACCTCTTTATAATATTAGTGTAGAAAACGATATAAGATTTACATCTCTTGACTGTTCTGGGGAGTTTGTTTCGCCACTTCTTCTTACCAGCAAAACACTATGAAGTGTTTTGTGAAAGTGTTTTTTGTAAACGTTTTGACGGTCAAAAAGTGCTGATTCTCAGCCTTATTTGGTGGGTATAGATTTTGTTTAAAGTAGCTTTTCGGTGTCGACTTTGGGCGTTGCATTTGACCAACTAATATTAATTTGCCTGAAAATCAGGAAAAGACTGGAAATAACATCATAATCACAATTCCACGACTTTATTCTCCGAGGCGTTAGACAGATGTGTACCTATTGTGGTACCTATAATACACCCACGTTTAGCCTATAACATCATTAGTAAATCAGAATATACAAACAGTCTTAAGATTGAAGACCTCGCATAGTAGACTATGGTAGTGAGCTAAAAATACTCTAGAATTTCATTGTTCTAATTTTACCACGTAAACACTAAGTGACCTGTCTCCAGTCACCTACTTACAATAGGGTTCATTCAGACGTATAATCAAGATGACATGCAAGGTAAATATTCCACAACCTACATAGATTTAAGGTGAAAATCTTCTCTTTAGTGTTTGAATATTGATGAAGAATCCCAGTATATAAGCTTAGTAAAGCAGGAACTTAGTACATTCAATTTCCAACGTTCGGAACAGTAGTACCTGAGTCCTATATCACCATGAAATTCTTCATCGTCTTTACCCTGATGATGGCTTGCGCTGCCTGCTACGCTTCTCAAGATCACACCGATTTCTACTGCGGAAGGCTACTAGCCAGGAAGTTGGCAGTATTGTGCTGGGGAGCTGAATCCAAGCGAGATGCTGGCTGGTGGATGCCCCCTCAAAGTGCGAGGGCTCTGGGTGGCGTTCGTGGCAAGCGGGGACCTGTTGACGAGTGCTGTCTGAAACCATGCTCAATTGATGAGCTCTTGACTTACTGCTAGCCAAATGGTCCTGGAAATGTTACTGCTATAACTGTTAAATGTTTTGTTGATCAATAAATGAGTTAAATCTAAAGGTGAATTTGGTATCTTTCTATTTTTACTACCCAATGTTAGTCTCCTTAACTGAGATGGCTCTAATAACTGCTTACTTAAATATTTTTAGAACTGTTATTGTTTATGTAATTTGAACCTTCCATCTCGTTATTTTTGGTCTTACGATATTTATCTAACCAACTCATGTAAGGAACATCATCATTCTTTTGCCTAATCTCATTTTATTTGGGCTAGGTTCAACCTGTCACTGTGTCATGTGTTTTGTTCTTGGATACATCTACATTTGCAGCTACTCGTATCTAGTACTATATAGTATATAGTATACAGTCACTTCTTCTTCTTCAATCCAACTTTCCTCCTCTTTTATCTTAAACTTCTTTTATCTTTCTACTTTTATCTTTAACTTTAGTCTTGGTCGTCGTCTACTATTCCAACCATCCCTATTTACACACAAACATTTTTTCACTACATGTTTCTTATTCCTTTACTCCTCCACACCACATGCCATTAACAATAAGATGACAATTTTAATTGCCTAAGATATAGAAGATTAAAATTTATTATGTCTCCTGAAATGTCCTCTAGATATTAAATTTTGGTATCTATGTGAAGTAGCTGGGATGTCTGGTGCGAAGATTATTCTTCCCACCAACACTGGAAAGCTACGATAGGAAAGTTATGTTGAAATATCTTTTGTTATTTGATGTGAGTCAAAGTATTTTTTATCTTTAGCTTCAAATGTTGCATGAGTGGTTCTTTCTTCAGTCACCATCATCATGATGGCTTAAGAAATGTGTATCTGCATACTGTTAAACCTAATCCGCATTTGTAGCGATTGTGGGTTGTTATTGTAGATGTGTACTTTTTCTTTTTACGAGCTTTCATTAAATTTGCAATGTCATTTATGTGTGGGTCAAATCTTGCAACTGAATTTGAAACGAGTTATCCCCATCCGATACTTCCAAACATTTTAAATCACAGTACAAAACAAACAAAGCCTAGGCTTTGTTTTGTACTGTGGCTTCATATGTAAATGTTGGCGAGATTGTCCAGTGCAACCAACGGCCTCACTTCACACACGCGTGGCTGGCAAACAAATGAATCATGTAGGTGACGTGGCAAACCTCTTCTTGTATATCCCATCTACCATTGTCAGTTTTATTTACTCTGTTTTAACTGTAGCCTTACCTTGTTTTTATTGCAATACTAAGAAGTGAAAAAGTTGTCAGCCGCGCTGAGCGATTCTTGGTAGAGGCAACACTCATTGGTTCGCTTCACCGATATGCTACGAAAGTTTTAAGTTTTCACTTCTGGCAGCAGTCTCCATGACTACTTTTTTTTCTTTTGGACAGCCGATCTGAACACTCCGATTTCGCCCGCGTGCTATCATTTGTCATTAACCGTTGTTGGAGTATGGTGGACTAGCCGGGGATCGTGGACGGCGCACGAGTCCCCTGATGCAAGTGTAGGATAGGAACACCAGAGTGGTTTAAGTCAATAAGAGTCTGACAGAGTTTGTCTTTCGTAATATCTGGATTTTGTGTCTGGGTCTGTCAGACAGACACAGACACAAAATCCAGATATTACGACCTAGAAACGAAAAAAAAACGTGTGTCGGTCCACGTTATTAAAATGGTTCTAGTATATAATATGACTATTTCTTTCAAACATATTTGTTTGTGTTTGTAAGTATTTGTTTTATTATACTTTAAGCCACAGTGTATGTCCATAGGTGTATTCTTGGCATCACAATGGACCCTATTAAAATACCAGCGCTGCGGTATTGTGCGGATTAAGTGGCTTTATAAATAATAATCGCATCTTTTTTGGCCTTACGCAGGTACTTTTTCTTTTGTAACCTTGTTAGTTTTAGTTTTTGCCATTGGTATTACTTCTGCGTGTCTTAAACAATGTTTTTATTCCTTCCTCTCTTTCTTTCTTTAACAGTCGACGGTCGACACTAGCTAGAATCTATTAAAACTTGTCTATTATCAAATCCATAATCCATACCACGTGTCTCCTCTCGCCTTCTTTCATATTCCACCGCCGTCAGGGCGTCGGTCTATCCGTAAATATATACGTTAAATATTCACTAGCTTGTTCAAAACCTGATTGAAAGTCCCCAACTTTGCCTGAACTTATAAAAAATGCAAGCAACGTCGCGGGAGTCAAACTAGTTAGCTGCCAGTTTTCTCCACAACATTTTAATATGGATATAGGTAGCTATGTAATTGTAACTGAATGTTATGACTGCAGACTGGAACATATTACATGATATGCATAACTAAATGAGTATTAGAAAATCAATGCTGACTTTGAATTGATGGGCACCTTTTTTTTACTGACGAAAAAGAAAAGGAGGTGGTTCTCAATTCGTCATTATCTATTATTTTAAATATTAATAATAATAATATAATATAATTCATTTAATAATAATTCATTTATTTCAGGTCTATAACCCATATACATTTCAACAAATAATAATTTTATAACAAGTTAAATTCACACAACACATACACAAAACATTCCATTAAAAATTACAAAATAATCACAGAAATTGAAATTAAAATTATAAATCAAATACAAAAATTTTAAAAATGTCAAAAAATATAATAAATTACTAAAATGTCAAAATTTAAATCAATAAAATAAAATGTCATACGTTCAGAGATGGTAATAAGTGCAGGCGCTGGCATGCAGCTGCAGCCATCTCCGTAAGAAAGGAGAATCCCACCGCTCGGACAACACGATCAGGATTCCGTTCGAACTGCCCCTACAGCGACGCAAAAACGATGCACTCCTTTTCATTACACATTACATTATTATTAATTTTTACAATGTAGTCTGATTTTGTTGATTCATTTGTTTTTGGATAAAATATACCTCAATGTTGGTCCCTTTAAAATTCGTAAACAAAAATCCACCCCTAATTGTAGCAAAAAGGAAATGATTGATTTGTCACCTACTGAATTATGTAAAAGGTGTCAAGCAGCTATTATACGAGTATCTGTGATAAATTATAACCTACCCACGAAAAACTTAAAAATATTTTATTTTTACTTACTTTTGACTTGAAACACACTAAAAGGTGTAAAATTACTTTAATTTCAGAAGTCGGTGCCAAAATGAATCAAATAAAACAGTTAGTGTTTTTTTTTAAGTCAGAAGTAAGTTGAATTTTTTGGAAAAAGATTTTTCGTATCTAATTCAAATTTGGTCGGGCTGGTATGTAGACCAGCAGTGTTTTTGTGCAAAAATCTCCCCCGAAAATCTTCTCCGAAAATGTCAGTAAAGTGAGCTGACATTCCATACTAAGGATTGGCTTAAGTTCACGCTCTTTTCATCTGCCTTTTCGAGGGAGATGCTCTCTTTTTCCATACATCTCTCAGCTTCTCTCATTTGCCGTCATATCAAATAGTACTTGTCACCTCTTTTCTAGCCATTTCATCTACAATACATTCCGTCACAGTCTGTGATGTATCTAAAGGCAGGCTCTGACAAATTTTGATATTAAATACCATAAATTAATTAATCAAGCAATAAGTCAACAAACATTAATTAAACCACCGAACAAACTATAAGCTCTACAAAAAGCCTACAGCGCCATTTTAAATCTCTAAGACGTAATGAAGATGGCGAAGCGACAATCTTTCACAATGGAAGGAATTTCCAATAAAGCGCGCTAATGAAATAACCCACAGCGTAGACTAAGTAAACCGTACAGAAGTGAAACTCATGTACAGTTGAGGCCGTAAGTAAGTCCATGATAAATCTTTGACGTTGAGCTGACCTAGTAACCTACCGAACTTCCATAGATTGCGAGACCAGCTTATACTGTTTATGTTACCGCTGACTGTCCTTGTGTATTTTTCTAACTCCTCCGCTGTCTTTTTCTGATTAATTTATTTGCAAGATCCGAGACAGATGAATCGGTTCTCCAAGACTCGTCAAGCTTCGTTGACTCGGCGGTTATCTGGTTGGCGTTTACCAATGTTGATTCTGGCTTTCAGGAGCTCCAGTGGTTGGGAATGGTGTGTGCACGTGCATCCTCAAGACGCAAGACGTTGTGAAAAGAAGAAAAACCGGTGGTCTGATAGAATTATCTCCAGGATAATTGGTTATATCACGCCTGTAATCCCCAAATACACCCATTTTTAGCAAGTTAAGTTTGAGTCCCTTTTAATAGGGGGCGAGCTTATTCAAAATCCAGACTTAAGGATACTGCTGAGAAAATCGAGATTGAAAATCCATTAAAACTTTGCCCGTCCTGGGAATCGAACCCCAGACGTTCAGATGCTCAGTAGCAGTGCTTACAACTAGCTAGATCAACGAGGCAGACGCAAGTCGCCCATCATCATCTGCCTAGCCTTTTCCCAACCGTATTGGGGTCAGCTTTCAGTCTATCCAGATGCAGTTGAATATCAGTATTTTACATGGAGCTACTGCTTATCTGTATACCCCTTGGTGAGACTGGTTGTCAGATTTTCCGGCTTTTGACTACCCGTAACGACTGTCTAAGATCTACAAATGACAGTGAGAGTGTGTTTTCCAAGTCACGGAGGAGTCTGAATATAGTAAGACTGGTCACCCATCGACGGATCGAGTTCGGCACGCGTAGCTTAACACGTTGAACGCCAAATGACCAACAAACAATAGATTTTCTATTGTGTCTCGTTGTTTGGCAGTTAAGGTGTTAGGATTTGACACGTGCGGCTGTTTTCATTTAGCCACTAGCTCGTCATCGCCGAGTCGCCTCTGTTGCTTATTATTCTATGTCCGCAGCTTCACGGCTCACTCTAGCCAGATGAATCTGGGGAATACTTTCATAACTATATGCAGACAATCAATGCAACTTGTGTAAGTTCATTAGTTTCTGCAGGAAGAATGTTATGTTTTGATTTTAGTTTGGTTATGGTAATACCAAGCAGACTGACTTGAGCGTTTGGTTGCGCGGCTGGCGCTTGACTGCTGCGCCGCGTGTCGTGTGTTCGATTCCTGCACGGAACAAATATCTGTATGGCAGGTAGTTGTTCCGAATCTGGTTGTTTATGTTTGTGGCTTTTAATGTTTGTAAATGCACCCACGATACAGCAGAAATTACTCGTGTGACGCGTTACTTTTAAAAAGAATAAACAAAGGAAAAGAAAAGACTTTATCATGACGTATTGTCGAGGTGATCAATGTTTAAAATCTTTGATACAAGTTATGCTGTTGTAAGTACCCCGGTAGGTACATCGAACTTCCTGATTAATTAAGGTAGGTCAGTATAGACAATACTTGTCAGGTCAGTATTCGTAATTCGACTGTTTCAGCCTTCTAAACTTTAACTCATCCGTGGACGCAACTTTCTTAAAAAGGGATCCGAAGTTTTCTCTTCACGCACTTATATAAAAATACTCTACCGAATCAAGGTTTAGGTCCCTGGCAGGAGGCCCTAATTTTTATGAAGTCCCCACAAGAAATTTCGGTTCAGCAGTTAATAAGCCTAAAGGTTCAACTGCGACATGCCCTGTCCAAAAAAAAAACAAAGCCTAGTTTTGGAGTCAAGTAAAAGTGTTTAAAATAAATCCGCGTGTTAAATATTTTCATTGTTTTCACGCTAATGACATCTAAATCAATAAAACGAAATAAAATTGAAGTATCTGTTTGTATCAAATATCAGCTTTAAATTGCAGTTTTTAGTATATCTACCATATGCAATAGTTATATCAAAAAATATTTTTTATTTTTTTGTCCGTCGATTTGTTTGAGGTAATCTTCTAAGCTGCGGGGCTTTCGCTCAGATAGATAATGTACTTTCATTCTAGTTTTATAATTCCGCAGGTAAAAATTAAAACCCATTAATTTCCACGCGAACGAACTCGCAGGGAACAGTTAGTTTACAAATAAACCAGCTAAGTGTCACACAAGTGTCAACATAAGTGTCTGTCACACGACCCAGTGGCCGCTCACCCCCAACTTAGATTGTGCGCGATGACTCGACAACTTTACACAATGGACCTATTCTAGCAAAAAGTTGATATCATCGTAGTTCCATGTTTGGGTTAGGTTCTATTGGTACCACATAAGGAGCTCGTGGCTAAATAAAAACCGCCTCATGGGTCGATGGAAGGCTAAGCTACACTTGCCAGGGTCAGTTTGTGGATTTGTATCAGAAGCCCGAAAGACTGCTAGTCTTAATAAGGGGTATCGTGTCGCCCAGTAACTGGGTTGTGGATGTTATAAAGGCAGTCTCTCCATGTTCTAAATGTACTGATTTTTAGCCTAATTTAGGAATGGATTTATTGTTTGATTATGTGGTGTAAATTAAGAGAGGTCTTTGTCTAGCAATGTACTGTAATCGACGTTATTTTATACCTAAAACAAAACAGCTGGAGCATTAGAAAACCTAAAAAATAAAGCACCAAAAATACTCTTCAAAATAACGAGTGAACCTCAAACATCTCCGTACTCACGAGATAAAATAACGTGTAATTTTACACACGGAATAATTCGAGATCAGCGGAACGTTAGCAGATGAAAATAGCTGTTTAATTATGTATACAGCATCCATTGGTTCCGCTTCCATTGGAACACGTTTACTGAGGTTTCTGGCGCGTCGTGTCATAGGTATCATTTACATTTTGAGATGACGCAGAGTATTAGAGAGGTGTCCTGGAAAATGGGATCGATCTCAACGTGCCTTGTAGTAGATTGAAAGCAAGTAAGGAATGAACAGCTCACGTAGGTTATAAATTTATGGTGAACGATTATGAACGATATCGTCAAAAAAAAACAATACAAGTAATACCATGCAATTTCCTGTATACTACAAAGCCGTCAGCCCCATTTCCCGCGAATGTTAAATAAAACAAACATTTATACATAAACTCAAGCCTTTTTCCCATACGGGTTAGCAGAAACTACAGAACGCCACCTGCTATGGTGGTCACATACTCCTTTTGCTTCTTTTACGTTCATACATCTGGTCATACACGCACGCCTGATCTTTCTGAAGAACATTACCAATGAGTTCAGTGTATGTCCTTCTAAATACCTTTTGTTAGTCGCTTTCCAATCATCCTCTCAACGTAACCAAACGGCCTTAACATACATTTTAAATTTAACTAAAAAAAAGCTATAAATACCTTTTTGGAACAAAGGTTATATATATACCTATACAGCTTTTTTTTTAGTTACAATTGTATGCAGTGTACAGTGACGTCAATGCGGAACAACGTCCATTCATAAAAGTGTAATATAATGTATGTCCGCGGCAGGAGACAAACTGTGAAAGGGTTGAGACTGGTCGCATTGGAAGCAGGAGCGGGGATAATACAAACCTCAAGTTTGGTACAATGTACACAGATAATTCTCAAATTTAATTTAATTAATTATTAAAGAAATTCATTTTTCATAAGTATTCATAATTTCTAACCGGATGCATCTGAATACCAATACTTATTTTACATGGAGTGACTGCCTATCTAACCTCTGCAAGCCGGTTACTGGGCAACACAATAGCCCTTGGTAAGACTGGTTGCCAAACTTTCAGGCTTCTGACTACGTTGGGACAAAAACCTAGAAATGACAGCCGGGATCAACGGCTTAAAGTGCTTTCCAAGGCACAGAGGAGTCTCTATTTGTAATGAATGGTCACCCATCTACAGACTGACCAAACACAAGCTCCTCTCTTCGTGGTTATCCCCTTAGTGTGTAAAAAAAAAAAAAAAAATTTAGAAATTTAATCGGTAACAATTTATTAATATTGTAATTACACTTCTTTTTTTTTCATGTATAATAATTAGTCTTTAATTTAACTTACCCTTATAACATAAATATTTGTATGTCATAACTCACAAAACATAGCGCACCTAAAACTATTTACCATAAGATCTTATAATGTATACCTATGTTTGTCAAATAAATGATTCTATTCTATTCTATTCCATTAGTGTGGTAAAAATGTCTTTTACTGCGTAAAAATGTCTTTCGTATGTCCAGTAGTCCCAAGCGCGACTGCTGAGCATGAGGTCCTGGTTAGATTCCCAGATCGGGCAAAGTGTTATTGAGTTTTTTATAGAAATTTGCTCATTAGCAGCACTGAGCCTGGATTTGTGCCCGGGTGATGGCAATAGGTTCGCTTCCTATAACATGAAACTTAACATAACTGACCAAATGTGGGTGTTAACTATAGGTGGCTCTGCCCAACCCTTAGGAGAGTCAGGCGTGATGTTAAATACCTTTAAAACAAACATGGCTTTCCGTACTAGACTCGTACGGTCGCTCACAAAACATCCAATGAGATTAGTAGCGTTGTCGCGACGTACGGAGACAACACGTGTTGTCGTCTACCTACGTGACGTAACGTCTGAAACAGACTTGTTTACACTGAAATGTTCTGTTCTACAATTCTTTTATATACGAGAACTCCTTCATAGAAAACCTTTTCAGCATTAGGTACATTGTTTTATCTATGTACAGTCACGAACAATGAATTGCCCCTTTGCGTTATATTAATGTATCTTATACATAGGTTTGAAAAGAGTCGTGTACACCAATATACGATCGTTTCGTTTACAATCGTTTACATAGTGTAACGATTTTTTCTGCCTTATCCTATTTTGTCCCACTGCTGGGCGAAGGCCTCCCCCATAGCCTGCCAGTCCCCTCTCCTTGCGGTTTTCTCCGGCCAATCTTTTGCAAACGCATCTAAGTCGTCACGCCAGCGTATTCTAGGCCTCGCTCGGCGATGATTACATAATCTTAAATTAAAGGTTTTGTGTTGTTTTAAAGTGGTCAACGTAAACATTCTTCATGCTTAACTGTACATGAGTCTGCTTGATATAATATTACTCTCTCTTTCTAAAAGTAAAGTAAAGTACCAGCCTATTACTGTCCCATTACAGGGCAAAGGCCTCTTCTCATACAGAGAAGGCACGAGCATTAATCACCACGCTTGCTCAAGACGGGTTGGCGATTTCAGACTTATATTAACTATATAAGTCCAGGTTTCCTCACGATGTTTTCCTTCACCGATATCAGTATATAAGATATACTAAGAAAGTACATATGAATTGAAAAACTCACATTGGTTCTTGCCCAGGTTCGAACCTACAACCTCGTGCACAAGAGGCGAGGCCTAAACCACTGGGCCATCATGACAATCTCTTGCGTGTGACAGTAGAAATTCATGGAAAGGACAAGTACGAAATACATATATTTTTTTCTCTGCAGGAAAATTTATAAAAAAAAAAAAATTATATGCTGGACCCTTTACTCCAGCAACAAGTACTTAATAAAAAAAAAACATTCAATGCAAAGACACACATTGCGTACATATCTCCAAGTGTTACTACAAAAGGCAAGTGGCTCTATTTCAGGGACCCTCGAATAAATTCAGCCATTTGGGCAAACTTATGAAAAAGGTAAAGTAAAATATATTGTTGTTACGGTTATATCTATGCAAATCTGGTCGTGCGCAAAGCTCTGGTCATGATAATTTCCTTGGTCGAACATAGTGTTTCTTGAGATTTTCTGTATGTTATTGATGGTTACAGGCTCGCCCCCTATTACATGGAAAATGATGTACATGGGTATTGATTATACCTATGTCTATCCTTTAGAGGATAACAGGCGTGATGTGATGCTATTTTACCATGTATATGATGTACATGTGGAATAAGTGATCGTTAAGAAATGTTCATTTACCGTGGGGGGTAAATGAACATGGCTAACTAAAAATGAAAGTGTTAATTGGTGAAGTCAATTCTTACGATCCTAGACTAAGTAACCCTTAAATCAACCCCTCGGGTTAATACGTAACATTTATTTAATGTACCTAAGATTCAGAGTAATTTATTACGATTTTGAATACCATTTGGTGCTATCAAAAGACATACTTTTTGGACATATTTGTGTATTTGACGCGCCGGGGCCTTTTTAAGGTGTACCCCACCTTAAAAAGACATACACCGACCTTATTGCTGATGTTTTTCAAAAAACCGGCGTGCGTGTATGACCACATATTTGAACGTACTGCAATGACGTCACTGTATGTATAGGTACTTGTAGAAACAAAGATATTTATGGATTTTCTTTTATTTAAATTTAAAAGAGTATGTTAAGATGGTTTGGTCACGTTGGGAGGAAAAATGACAGGTGACTTACTAAAGGTACTTATATAAGGCAGATGTAAGTAGAAACGCCGGGAACGTCTTAGAAGACAAACACTGATGTTCTTTGAAAAGGTCAGGTGCGTAGTCTGTCGTAACTGGCGTACGTGTATGACCAGATGCATGAACGTAAACGTTAGAGTCACAAGCCCCTTCCTCTGAACTTTGATGTGCATTGGTCACTTATTGATTTGAGTAAGAAAAAAATACGCCTCCAACATTTTTTAGTAATCTATGTATAACCAGGTGTATGAACACAGAGGAAGCAAAGGAGAATTAATAGCACGTGACGTTCTGTAGTGTCTGCCTACACCCACGAGAAAAAGGCGTGAGTTTATGCATGTGTGTTGTGTAAGTATCGTAACCCGCTGCACAAATCCATGATCAATCTAGGCTCATCGAATTTGATCACTTCCCCCATAAACGATGTCAGTAACTGGCTCAAACCCCTTCAAATCAATGGCCTGTGGCGCCACCTGTTACGTTTAGAGGCAACCGACCGTGAAGCTGGATGGCAATGTATTCAATGACTCAAAGGCTGAGTTGAGATTTATCGTTTTCTTCACTCTGAGACTTATTTCTATGTAATAGTGTAATATGACTGTATAATATTATCTATTTACATATTTACAATTATACCATAAAACACATATACTATATACATATTTACAAAAACAAAATAAAATACAAATTGACTGTATTAATTTCAATTTCATTAAGTTGTAGAAATATACAACTATAATATAAATATACAAGCAAATGCTTGATGTAAGTTTAATATTTTTAAAATGAAAAAAAATATTTGAGCAAATAAATCAGTCGATAGGCTGTTTGTGTATATGAATTTAAATGTTTGTAATCGCACCCACGACACAGGAGAAATACCTAGTGTAGGGCAACGTTAAAAATAACAGAATTCAAACATAAAAATCGTGCAATGTATACGAATGTACTAAAACATAAATTATGCTCATTCTACTGTTTCTACGCTGACGAACGAGCAGATATTCTGCTGGTTCGTCCAACTTCATTTTAAACAGAGAGTTTATTCCAAATAGTCAATGATAAAATTATCAAAAGTGAATAACCTAAACAGCTGGTCGACTTTTCATGTAATTAGAGTGATGCCGATTTTTTTGACAAAAAAAACATCATTGCCATTCAACGTGGCAATGCTGCCAGACTTATGGCACTTTTCCGATTGACAACGACGCAGACAAGATGTTGATGTCCTATGATTGTGGCCTTTTCTTTTTATTATACATGAACCTAGGCGTTATATTCCTTTCTAAACGCTATGGCCACAGATTACTGAATAGTTACTACGTAACAGATACTTCACTCAGTAGAAAATTTCCAATACCTATTACGATAATTGCCTACTCCCTCGCGTCAACAACCACTGTATGCTAAAATGCGCCTAAATGCTCAAGCGTACAGCAGTGATTGCTTCGCACCGCGCGATTCCACAGTAATCGCAGGGCTGCCTCTTCGATAAAATTAAATTAACATAACTTTTCGTCTATGTTATTGAGAACTGTGAATATGTTCTGACTTTTATGTGGCATTTAAATTTTTTATCATTTATAAAATATTTAACCAACTTAAAAAAAGGAGGTGATCAGACATACAGGCCAAACTGAGAAGTTTGACTTGTATGGTTTGTAGGTATGTATGTTTGTGCGCGATAATCTCGCGTTTGGCTAAACCGATATCGATGCAGTTTTCAGAAAAGGATTTGTTACATTTAGGAGAACGTTTTAAAATAAGTATAATACTTCTTAGTCTGATGATGATCTTCGGAGATGTTCACTAGAAATAAAAAAAAAGCCTTAAAAAAGAGAACCGACTTCAAATAAAGCACTAAGCCGTAAGAAATAATTTGTTTTTTTTTATGTTAGTGCTAACAGCTGGTAATTACGAATCGAAAAAGCACCGACATCAAAGAAGAAATTATTTCTTACGGTTTAGTGTTTTGAAGTCGGTTCTCTTTTTTTTAGTTTGTTTTATTATATTTGTAAGTTTGTTTTGTTTTATATATTGTTGCTGACTGTGGAAGAAACCTAGAAAAAACATAATTATAGACATGTAGGTAAAATAAAAAAATCTTTAAAGTTACACGTATACGAACGAACAGCACTATTAGAATTGAACGGCGTGTGCGCGCTTCGCTTGCGAAAACCGCACAGAATTTGATCCGCCGGCGGACCGAGACCGCTCGGCTGGGCGGTAGGCACTTATAGCGCGCAAGTACATGGAGTGACGGAGGCTTGCTATGGCCGTGATGGATCAGTGGCAAGTTAAACTTCAGGCAAGTACCAATGTGACTAAAATATCACTGACATTTGTGAAGGAAAACATCGTGAGGAATCGTGGATCTTTTATTAATAAACCTTTAAGTCTGAAATCTCTAACCCGCCTTTAGCAAGCGTGGTGATTAATTCCCCTGCCATCTTTGTTTGAGAAGATCCCTTTATCTGCAATAAGACAGTAACAGGCTGATATTACATTATTATTATTACACATTCTTTTACTAGAAGTAATAGACTTCTAAACGATATATTTTACACGCTCTATGAAAATACGTGCCGAGCTTAGGGTAACTTACAAACTCTGACTTATGAAACGCCCGACGAAGAATTGCGATGAAAAATTGTTCGGGACAATAATAGCTCGTGCGTGCTGACTTATACATATATGAGATGTATCATATTATATTATGTAACATATAAGGCTATATGCTTACGTGGTATTAAATGTTGGCTTGCTTCACTATACTTTGGCTTTTTGTCACGTATAAGAGTGCTAATTATCTTCTAATATATAAAGTTCTCGTGTCGCAATGTTTGTAACCAAACTCCTCCGAAACCGCTGGACCGATTGGTTTGAAATTTTATGTGCATATCGGGTAAGTCTGGCCAACATCTATGTTTCATACCCCTAAATGATAAGGGTGACCCACCCTTAAATATTGTTTTCTTTTTTTTTATTATGATTTTCACCTTTCTATCACCAACTTCTTTCTATACGTCGAAACAACGTTTGCTGGGTCAGCTAGTAAGGTACATGTAAATGTTAAATGATAAGGACTCATTTTTGTGAATTGGTTTTGACTATACATTAAGCCGTTGGTCCCGGTTGTCATTTGTAGATAATTGACAGTCGTTACAGGTAGTCACAAGCCCGGAAGTCTGACAAACAGTCTTACCAAGGGGTATAGTGTTGTTTAGTAACTGGGTTGTGGAGGTGGCGGCAGTCGCTCCATATAAAATGCTGGTATTCAGTTGCATCCGGTTAGACTGGAAGCCGACTCCACCATGGTTGGGAATAGGCAAGATGATGGTTTTTTACACTACACAAACAACAAAACAACACTTTTACAAACAAACAATATATCTCCGAAGGAGTAAACGAAAACTGCACAATACCACCTGCCACAATCCTTTTGCTTCTAGTCACACGCACGCCGGTTACAAGTACTATGCACCTGACCTTTAAAAATAACGTCACCAATAAGTTCTCTGGTGTCTCCTGGTGTCCACTTGGTTAAGGCATCAGTCTTCCACAAATAAATCTTGTATATAGTAACTTATATATTAAATTCTCGTGTCACGGTGTTTGTAATTAAACTCCTCCGAAATGGCTCGAC
This sequence comes from Phlogophora meticulosa, assembly GCA_905147745.2. Taxonomy (NCBI): domain Eukaryota; kingdom Metazoa; phylum Arthropoda; class Insecta; order Lepidoptera; family Noctuidae; genus Phlogophora; species Phlogophora meticulosa. The sequence continues at coordinate 1,336,091 of LR990535.1, read as the reverse complement.
CGTTTTTCGTGAAATATTGTGTGTTCGTTGTTTTTTATGCATCCTCTCAACGTGACCAAACCATGTATGGGTAGGAGTGTATGAAATTCTTATTCTACTGATTCTACGCTGATTTACGTGTAGGATATCTAACTTCTTCACAAGCAGAGATTTTCTACCAAAGAATCAAAGATAATATCTTCAAAAGAGATTGACACAATCAAATGGTCGACTCTTCCGGGAAAATTGGGCCATTTCTCTTAACTAAGAAACTGCATTGCTATTTGAAGTGGCAATATTTCAGATTTTTGGCACATTTACGATTGACGATTTTTTGATGTACTATGATACTAGGTATTATTACTTACGAAGTAAAATAAATAGTAAATAAAACACTGAAAATTTAATGGATGTTTGCAAAAACAGCTTGACCGCTATTAACAAGAATAAATTAAAATCTCTTTAACATTTTAATGAGCAAACAAAAGGTTGTAAGGCTGCAGAATCCAACGCAACTATCTCTTACTTTTATTGCTGAAACCATTATTTTCTCCATTCTATTTTCCGGTTGAACAAAAACTCATTTAGTTTTTGTTATAAAGCTCGCAACGATTCCACAGTCGTTAAAAAAACAGATGGTACAAAAGAAATCTAACGACTTGTTAGTTAATCACCTATTGAACAATCATCATTATCATCTGCCTAGCTTTTGCCCGACTATGTAAGAAAGTATCGGCTTCCAGTCTAACTGGATGCAGCGAAATTACATGCAACTGCCCACCTGAAGGTGAATTCCCGTAATATATAACGTAAAAAATCTAGTCACCTCCGCGTCAAGCAAATTAAAAAATCTTGTCAAAAACGTAGGTGAATTAGACATATTTTTGACAGCTTGAGACTGAGACTAAATTAAAGATACGGGAGTTTCTCCTCTGACCTCCACATATTAGTTGCTGGATATCGCGAAACCTCTTGATAAGACTGGTTGTCAGCCATTCGGGTATCTGAGTGCCCGTAGACTGTCAAAGATTCACGAATGACAGCTGGGATATAACAAAATGATTTCGTACATTTACATCTTCCTTGTACATTCACAAAATACGCAGTATTTGTAATTGTATATGGTTGAATATAGGTATGTATCGACGATGAGCCTTAGTGAACGGGGCGTTATAAATCATACCGGGTTTCAATATTGCCAAATACCGCACTGAGCGCGCGACAGTCTAACTGTGTCCTATCGTGGTATAAGCATAATACACGCTTTAATATCAGCGATGAATGGTTTATGAAGAAAGAAGGAATTATCATGATATTTCAACTGATTTCGGCAGCTCTAATGAGCACTTGGTTTAATAGTTGAAGAGGTTTTCCTAAGAAGGAACATTATTATCCTCTACATTTATAAAATGAATCCCTGTTTCCCTTGATCACGCCGTAACTTCACAACGACTTTACCGATTTCTTCAATTTTTTTTTATGACGTTCAATTCTTTGTAGAATGTTCTTTCGGAAAGGAAAATAGTTATAATTTTTTTTTAATGTTTTTAGTTCAGATAAGCAGCATCCATATGGGTTAGTAAACAAAAAAGTTATGACCATTTTATTTTTCTTTGGTGTCAGGTTGGAAAATCGTCATGGAGTCCCTCCGCCCTCGGGGAAGGGCGAAGGGGAGTGTCAAACTCTTGCTGATTAAAAACTAACCCGTGTTCCTCATGTACCCGTGTGTCGGAGGGCGGGTATCGCCGAAGCATTCGTTGCTACCTCCCGACGGGTATTGGCCCGCCACATGGTCAAACGGGCCCCGTAAATAGTTATGACCATAGTTAACTCATCGTAACATGTGTTTACGCTGCGTATACAGCCGCCGTCAGCACACGTCATATTGCAACTATGCATGTACTGGAAATCAGACACAATAAAAAAAAAACTTGCACCTAACCAGACACTCCACTTCTTTCTTTTCTATTTTCTTTTTAAAACGTTGCGCCACACTAGGAATTTCTCCTGTATCGTGGGTGCGTTATACAAACATTCAAACTCACATACACAAACAGCTTTAACTGAACACAAACTTGTATAGCAGGAATTCCAATTGTATGGCAATCAAAATCTTTAACAGTTTACCCCCACCGATCAGAGTGTTGCCCACTAATAAATTCAGGAAAACAATATTTGCCTGGCTGTTAGATAATTGTTTCTATTCAATTAATATTTTATTAATTTTAAATTTTGACATTACTATATATCAATACTTTGTGTGTGTAGGTATACCTTTTTTATTTTAATTTTTTTTTTTTTCAAAGATTTGATATTATGTTATTAGTAAAATTTGGCTTGACCTTTTACTTTGTAAGTTAGTTTGAATTACTTTTTTTTAATAAAATTTTTATTCAATATTTTGATTAATCTAAATTTTAGACTCTAAAACGCAAACTCAATTTTGCAGTCGCTAAAATCAACGTTGAGCATAGGTATAAATATTCATCCTGACTGGTACCCTTAAGTGTCAGTGGCCTGCCTTGTGCTTGGCCGTTTATTTAATTTATTATACGTCTAGGAGACTTTTCAATTAATAATAATAATAATACCAGCCTGTTACTGTCAGACTACAGGGCAAAGGGCTCTTCTCATACAGAGAAGGCGCGAGCATTAATCACCACGCTTGCTCAAGACGGGTTGATGATTCCAGAATTACCAATTATCATCGACAAAATCAAGACGACATAATATATATTTCATCTACATTGAACAGATAACAAATATAACTAGATGAATGAATAACATTTACAACCGGATGAATAAATCAAGTGAGGTGTCAGTTTGACCGGATATCAGTGTGGGCGTCAAATCTGCCATCTTACCCGGATAGTAAGTTCGGTAATCGGATAACTGGCAATGTAATCTTATTGGATCGGCTTTGAGCGGACGGTGGACTTTGATAGTCGATAACGGTCGAAAATCATATTTTGTTAGTAAGTTACTTGAAGATATTTTGATGTTTCGAAGTTTGTAAGTAGATGCTTACAAGTTTAATATTATATTATTATTCTTGAGCTTTTAGAACATTGGTTCTCAACCAGCAAGAGCTTTAAGTGGTCCGCAAAAACTTTTAAAATACAATTTTTTCAACTAAAAATCACATTGATGCATATTCGATTACGAATGTAGTGTATCCTATTACAATAGTACCTACTGTACTTACCTACTGCTACTTTTGAGTTTTATCAATATGCTTAAAATTTTGGAATAAAGATAATTAGAATAATTTAGATTGACACTATTTATGTTTCTTAAACCTTCTTGAGTTCTGATCCCTGCTTAAAACAACCATCAAGGTGGTCCCAGGTCTCAAAAAGGTTGGGAACCGCGATTTTAGAAGAACCATTATGTGTACTTTTACACCGTGAAAGATTCGCAATAGATGAAAAGACACCATGTATACTATATTATAGGTACCTACTAGATAAATATGTTTCATACAACCTGTCTTGAAGATTTTTTAGAGGCAACATCTAACAGTAAAAATCCTTATAGTTTCTGTGTGATATTACCACTCTGCGTGTTTCTGCCTCATTGATCTAGTGGTTACAAGTGCTACTGCTGTGCATGGGGTCCTGGATTCGATACCCGAGTAACGACAAAAAAAAATGGGTGGTTCATCTTAATTTTCCTATTTGCAGCCTGTGATTTGGATTTGTACCCGGCAATAGGCTCGACCCGTATTACATGGGACTTAAACATAACTGGCAAAATGCCGGTGTACTATCGGTATACTTCTGCTTAACCCTTGGGGGAATTCAGGCTTAATTACAGCACGCAGGACCCCACTTACCGAGATTGTTGGCTATGCTGTTTAACCTTTGTCTGAGTCATTCATATCTGCCTGAAGAGATGATTAAGACAATTGTTATACCTATAGTTAAAAATAAGACAGCTGATCTATCAGATAGGAACAACTACAGACCTATCTCTCTTGCCACAGTAGTATCAAAGGTGTTTGACAGCATGTTGAACACACAGTTGACCAAACACATTGAACTGCATGACAATCAGTTTGGCTTCCGGGCCGGACTATCCACTGAAAGTGCAGTTTTGTGTGTTAAGCATGCTGTAAAGTACTATACAAGTCGTCAAACCGCCGTTCACGCATGCGTTCTCGATCTTTCGAAAGCTTTTGACCTGGTTTCCTACGATATTTTATGGAAAAAATTAGAAAACACTAATCTTCCATTGGACCTCATCAACATCTGTAAGTACTGGTACGGAAATCAGGTCAACAGCGTTAGATGGTCAGGAAGCATGTCGCAATCGTACAGGTTGGAGTGCGGGGTGAGGCAGGGGGGACTGTCCTCGCCAACCCTATTCAACCTATACATGAATGACCTGATTGTGGCACTCAGTAGCACCCGGATAGGTTGTCACATAGATGGAGTACATGTGAACAATATAAGCTATGCTGATGACATGGTGCTACTGAGTGCATCGGTATGTGGCATTAAGAGACTGCTTGCGATCTGTGAAGAGTATGTCAAGCAGCACGGATTAAAATATAATCCACTTAAAAGTGAAGTCATGGTCTTTGAGGCCAGAGGAAACAGTACATGTAAAGTGTTTCCCAACATAAGGCTCAATGGCACAGCATTGCGAAGGGTGTGTAAATTTAAGTACCTTGGACATGTGCTGACCTCTGACCTCAAGGACAATGATGACATAGAAAGGGAACGGAGGGCGCTGGCAGTGAGAGCGAACAAGATAGCTCGCAGGTTTGCACGCTGTTCGATAGAGGTCAAGGTTACACTTTTCAGGTCTTATTGTACCTCATTCTACACGTGTAGCCTGTGGGCTGACTATACTCAAAAGTCTTACAGTGCCCTCCAAGTCCAATTTAATTCTGTAGTGCATCGGGGATGTTTGCTGAATATCGCGTCGACTGCTTTTATGCTACGATGCGTAAAAGATGCGCATCCCTGGTGCATAGAGTACGTGGCAGCGCCAACAGCATCCTTAGCATGATCGCTAGTCGGTTAGACTGTTCTTACGTAAATCACTGCAGCGCCATTTGTCATGGAATGGCGCTGCAGTGATTGAGCATGTCAAGATAATGTTTTTATTTTGTTTGTGTTGACAGTTTTTTAAGCATTTATAACACTAATTGTTAATAACAAAATGGACACCACGGTCTGAATTAATAAAGTATATTATTATTATTATTATTAATGCATTATGTAATAAATGCTGTTTAAATTCATGACAACGACAAACCTCTTAGTCGTAATTGATTCTAGATGGGATACCTACATATTGTAAAACTGATGACTGTTATATTTTAAATATTTTATTTCCTCTGATCTACCCTTGAGAGAATACAGGCGTGTGTGTGTTGTAGCGAACATTTTATTTGCCTTCAATATTATAATGACTGAGGAAACCCTTTATATATTAGTATACTCTTTGGGTATACCAAAGCCAGGTATAGACAAACTATGGCCCGTAAAGAGCTTAATCCGGCCCGTCGCCGCAGTCAGGAAGAGACTAATATCATAAAGAGGACAGATATGATTGTTTGCATGTTCGTATGTTTGTAACTAATGGATAAAATTAAAAATAAACTTAACCGATTTCAAAAAGTCTTTCACTGATGGAAATTATCATCGAGTAACATGGGATATATTTTATTGTCGGAACTATGCTTTAAAGGAGTTAATGTTAAAGGGAAAAGTATGAAATCCACGCTGCCTGGGATTTGTGCCCAGTTGATGGCATTAGGCTCGCCCCCTTTTACATAAAACTTTTACTAAACTGGCGAAATGTGGGAGTAGTATAATTATGTACAGAAGCCAGCACATCAAGCTACCCCAGTCTGACAAATTTCTTTGATAGTTTTTCAACTTTATTACAAAGTAATAAAGTACATTTTGAATTGGAAAAAATTGATAGTTTACCTACATCTCTTCCTGACTCTGCGGGAATTACAGGCGTGTTTTTACGTTGTATAAAAAACTGCACTTATTTTTTAAATTGCCACCCGTCTTTCTGCGTTTTTCTAACCTCTTACCTATACAAAAAGTTTGCCAGCCCTGTCCTAAACTATAGTGAGATTACGAATCCCTTTTGAGTGGGTGTTGTAAGAGCAATATAGGGATTAAAATTATGGACATCAGATAGATATTCCGCTATAACCGAATACTGATATAACCTTATTTTTCGAAGTTATCAATGCACACTACTATCAGTACCTGGATGACCGAGCTTTTCGTCGGATAAAACCACTTTTTCTAAAAATAACACCTAGCTAGATCGATCTATCGCCCCCGAAACCCCCAAACAAAAATGAAACCGAAACTACTTTTCATAAAAATCGTTGGAGCCACTACCGAGATTCAAATTATATGCATATGTACTAATGATGTGTAATATATACAAGAATTTCTCGTTTAAAGGTATTAGATATAAATAATCAAAATTAAATTAGCTGGTAAAACCTTGTTCATCACCTGCCTAGCCTTTTCCCAACTATCTGACCTCCACAACCCAGTTACTGGGCAACACGATACCATTTGGTAAGACTGGTTGTCAGACTTTCAAATCAAAAATTGCTTTTATTTACATGTCACAGTGTCATACTCGTATAAGTTTTTGAGAAAGGTGAAAGGTGTTTTTTTTTTATATTTCTTTCATTTTTTTTATATCAATTTCCAACACGTTGATAAAGTTCTGACAGCTAATTTAATTTGACCCTGAAACTATAAAGACAAACGAATACTTCAACTAAAATTATGTACTATTTTAAGACTCCGATAGATTATTTTGTAGTACCTACCTACTTAAGATATTAATCAAGCAAATAAATCCTTCGGCAAACGATAAAAATCTTAGAATAAGTTTAGTGCCGCAAGCACGGCGAAGTTATTACTCCAGGTGAAAAATGAATAGGAATATCCGGCTGTTTGCGAGCCCATTTTTCAATCTTTTTTTTTAATCCAGCTATGCTATTCTGCAAAACATTCTCTCCGTAAAAATACGGGTGAAGGGGGTGTATTGTCAGTAAATGTCATTATGATCAAGAATCAAGATCCTAATACTATTATTTGTTTTGCCCCATAGTAGGAATTTCTCCGGGATCATGGGTGCTTTTACAAACATTTAAATCTCATATACATTAACAGCCAGACCCGAAACAACTACCTCTAGGCCATACAAATATTTGTTCCCTGCGGGAATTGAACCCGCGACACGCTGCTCTGCAGCCAATCGCTCGGCCACTGAGCCGACCGTGCCGTCAAGGCTACGCTAAGGATACTGAAGATTGTATATTATATTGTTTCAATGCTAGTCTTTAAAAGTCTAAATATTACTTAAGCTGGGTGATACAGGCAGATCACTTCACCACTATTTTCACTCAAGTTTTCACGGGAAGATTTTTACAGAATCAACCAGCTGGAGTCAGACTTTTCTATTAAATGTTCGGAAACCCTCATATTTCATGCGACTTGAAATAGTCTTTATTCACGTAATTTATTTAGCAGGTTGGAGTTCGATTGGCAGTCTGTCATCTTCAGAGTTCTCTGATTTCATTTAATAACTGGAAAAGGGAGCAGTTCGTGTACCCGGTTCCTCTGAGGCCAATCAAAACAATAATTAACTGAGGGGTAGTCAAACTCATTTCAAGTGAGTTTGATTATTATTAAAGCCAAATAAATTTCAATTAGACCATTAGAAAAAGTCACTTTTGAAAACAAATCAAATCATCATCCTCCTTCCCTTATCCCAAGTCAGCGTAGCATGTCTTCGTCTTCCATACATCTCTGTTTGCCGTCATCTCTTTTCTAGACATAATATCATCTTTCATACAATCCGTCCATCGTTTCTTTGGTCGTTTCATGTTCTGAGAAAAGTTTTGAGTTTGAATACGGAGAGGTGCAAGAGTAGAGGAAAACTTACAATTAACATATAATGAAAAAGATTCCAGTTACCCCTTCCAAAAGTTAGTTTTTTAAGTAGGAGAATTGGCAAGAAACTCCATACACACACATGGCGCAGTGGCTATGCGATCGACTGCTGCGCCGCGTGTCGTAGATCCGATTCCCGCATGGGAAAAATATTTGTATGACCTACAGGTAGTTGTTCAGAGCAAACGTACCTACGACACAGGAAAATATTCTAGTGTGGGGCAAAGTTTATTTAAAGAAAAAAAGAAAATTTTATTATGTTCTTCTGTCACAACAATATACATTTTGGAGTTTTTATAATAATTATGTCAGCTATCTTATGTCTCCATTGACCTTTCAGAATGCGTGTAGCATTGTGATTTATCAAATTAAATAAGCCAGGCATCACAATTTATAACATTTACAGTACTCATCCGCATTCACCTCGGGGCTTTAAAACCTGTACGCACAGAGATTTTATAAAATTTATTTTCTTTTATAAATTTAATGTTCACAAACTCCGAGTTTTAATAAAAAAGTTACTTCACAAACACGTTCCTGCCACAGGCTAAGCAAAGAACCACACGTGCCGGGGACACGTGCTCTGAAGGTACATTTATAATGATACTCCATAGACGGTGTAAATGTCAGATATTTAAGGTTTTTCAGGCAAAAAATGTAACCAATCATCTGACTAGCCTTTTCCCAACTATGTTGGGGTTGGCCACCAGTCTGATGCAGCTGAATACCAGTATTTTACATGGATCGACTGCCTATCTGACCTCCACAACCCAGTTACTGGGCAACACTATACTCATTGGTAAGACTGGTTGTCAGATTTTCGGGCTTCTGACTACCCGTAACGACAATTTCAAAGATCTACAAATGACAGCCGAGACCAAAGGCTTAACGTGTTTTCCGTGCGTTGAGGCACGAAGGAGTCTCAATATGTTACGAAACCCATCCACAGACTGACCTCGGCAAGCGTACCTTCGATCAACCCGTGCGGCTCTTTTCATTTAGCCACGAGTAAAAAATGTAACCAATAGCGAAATAAAATTACATCATAAATAGGAACATTAACTCACTCAGTTGAAACTCATAAAATCTTTGAAGTACGCAATGAACAAAGAAAAATTGTCTCGGGAAACTCTTGAGGCAAGTTTTTCCTTTTAGAAATTACTTTTCGAATATAATTTTTACTGGAACGAGAAGTCAAACGCGTTTTAAAGGCATCGCAATTGTATTCAATGGAGTTTAAACTTTATGTTCTGGACAGAGGAATCTGTGGAGCTGAATATCAACCTTTGTGTTTTTGTATTTAGAACTAGCTGCGCCCCGCTGTGTTGCCCACGGTTAAAATTCACATTCATCAAACTCGCGGGACCAAGGACCAAGGGAAATAGGGATTCATTTATATATAAAATAAACTATTCAGTATTTACAATTATATGTATAATGAATAAATAAATAAATAAATATTGCAGGACAATCCACACAGCATCATCTAGCCCCAAGCTAAGCAGAGCTTGTGTTATGGGTACTAGATGACTGATATACTTAATACAATACATTACATAGATAGATATTTTTATTATACATAGCAAATACCCAGAACACCCGGAACAAATATTTGTAGATCGTACAAACATTTGTCCCAAGGCGGGAATCGAACCCGCAACCTCTTGCGTCGCAGGCGGACCATCGCCCGCCGCGCCACATGGATCGTCGTATATACATATAGTATATACAATTTCATGCTTCTTCTTAGTGTATCAGTGACAATCTACATATAATCAGCTCAGAGCTTAGCTACGAGTTTGACGCCATCAACATTATCCTTCAAATCCTGACGCGTGGAGATATAAGGACACATAGTTCTCAGTATTTTATCAGCCACTCCACCCCTCTTTTCTTCGATACTTGAAGTTAGTAAAAAGTAAACTTGGCTCTGGGTGATTTTTTGTTCATTTTGCGGAGAGCCCGCGGCGAAGGAGATGTACTCAGATATCGCTGAATATTGGCTGGCTCGTGATCTTTCACGATGTCATTTATATTCTTCAGGTTGTAAGATAAAAGAATAATAAGGAAGTTGTTTTTGTCGGTATGTTGGTACGTTTATCACTACGTGCGTCACTTGTTTGGGCATTGTCTTAAGTGCAATATATTGGGTTATGCGTAAATTTTCTTATATTACAAGATTATATGATTAGGTAAACTATATGTCTAATCTAATCTTAGAGTTAAGTGCAATCGGTGAAGGGAAACATCTTAAAAACTAGACTTATACTTGATTAAATACTTTATTTATACTTACGCAAAAATCTTTTCACCTTATTCATCAGCCTTGTAATGCTGCCAGCTGTTTGGACAATTTTCCCGTTTAGGTACTGCGATCTGGATGATTTTTTTAATGACCTATGATTCTTTTTGCATGAACAAAATATGTACTTCCTTAATGAATAGAAATCTGAATTCGCCAACCCGCCTTCAGAAAGCGTGGTAAAGCAGAGGACGGTACTATGTTACGATAAACTGCCATAGAACACATAATTACTACACAAAACACAAAAAAAAATACAGCAACAACAGATGAGATAGAACTTACACCCGCATATTAACTGAAATTCGTCTGCGATAGCACATACAAAGAAAAGAATGTCTAATTATCACCTTCAGCATATAAGCCAAATTAGCAAACTAAAATATGTAACTATAAAATCTTCAAATGCACCTAACTCCTGATCCCATTAGCAGCGATTAGTACCAGGTACCAGAAGTGCAAAGTGCATCTGAAGTGATAAATCTACTCGGCACCGAGCAGCCAGTAATTTGTCCAAGCGGTACCAGCGTATTGGTAGAGATTCATCTGCTAATTGCTATAGAAGAGGGTAAGGTCGGTAGTTAATAAAATGATCGTTTCAATATTGAGATAAAAATTGTTTCTACAATGGGTCGCTAGTTATTGAGAAATAACCACCAACTGTGTAGAAGTAAGTAGACAATATGTCTACATAGTTTTCTATATAGTTTTGTAATCATTAGGGATTTAAGATGTTTTTTACTAGGAAACTATGAGACCTAGTAAATAGCAGGGCTTCAGATTATATTAATAAATAATTATATTATATATTAATATGTTATAATTATATAATATAATATATAATTATATATTTATAATTAAAACAAAAAGATGACGCCTGAGTAAAACAAAATATATTTAGTCCGTCAGTCAGATAATAAAAAATATTAGATATTTATTTTTATTGCATCATAATTTATAAAAATTACTTAGATCTTTCTATACTACTTGGATAAATCGCGATAAAGTTGGAGAGTGCGGGCTCGTCACGTCACAACTCAGTATAAAACTACTTAGGCGTGACGTCATGCCTCATTTTAAATCGATGTATCGGCGTAATCTTTTGGTTACGTAAAAATTAAAAAAAAAAGATGTCCATTTTTTTTTTATAGATATACCGGCCTGGGAAAAGAGGTACCTCAGTTAGGTAAACACGTTAAACGCCAAGTGATACATTAACTATTGTTTCTCGTTTTCCACCCGTTAAGGATATTAACCGTTGCTGAGTGTGCTAAAATATGAGTGACTCAAATCTAAAAGAATATTGTAAGTTGGTTTAATCATATTGAGAGGAGAAAGGCGACTAGAATCAGGAAAATTATCATGAATGGGGAACCATGGAAGGTCATACCTCTATGGTAATATATTTCTGGTACTCGCAACCGTGACTTACATGTAACTACGACCAGACGTAAAAGTTATCAGGAGTATGTAAGGATCGAAGAAAGTGGTGTTCTGAAGTATCTATCTACCCCTTAGAAAAAGGCGTGAGTTTGTGTATGTATGTGCACGTTATACTCAATTTAAGAGCCAAAAATAAAATTGCAAGTCACCCCTGCAATCTTCACTTAACAGTAGACTGGACAAGTGTTTTCTGGTCTGCTTGCATCCTCAGCGCCATCTGGTGGATGTTACGTCATAAACTGCACAATAGGTTCTAACACAGATGTTGATGGATAATAAACTTTAAAATGAAGCAGGAAAGTGCACTTTTGTTTGGCAGTTGTCGTGTTAATTTTCAGTGGTAGTAAACCTCTTACGGTATTGGATTGAGTTAAGAAGTGCTGTGGTGTTTCTATCAATATTTAGAGAGAAATATACTTATAATATGCATGGTATCTATATTTCTAAAAAAGTTTTTTCTACAAAATTAAATAGTATCTAGTGTATTTTACTGTATTCACAATTTCGATCGTTCTAATGTGGTAATAGGAGATTATTCAAATGATTTCATTATTAAAAAGAACAAGGTAATTTCTAGATTTATATACATGGAAAACGAAATAAAAAGAACTTTTCATCATCTTTTGCTCTTGTGACTCCATAACGCTCTACAATAGGGATGTGTCCTAGGTAAAAATATATTAAGTCTATTTAGTCCGTCAGTAAGATTACCAAAAAATATCGGACACGTATTTTTTGCTTACTCAAGTCAATAAAAAGTGACAATGATATAGCACATCGTTACGTTAAAAGTGTAACACGGCGTGACGTCACACGCAATTTCAACGCACTATATCGTCGTTATTTTTGGTTTACGTGACAAAAGAAAAAATACGTGTCCAGTATTTTTGAGTAATCCAACTTTCGGACCAATCAGACACTACCATATTGGTAGAATGATTCTACCAATAATAGGACGTCTTTCGATTCTCAATTGACGTTACAAGGAAGTATTCAAAGTTTCAGTGTTTGACAGTTTTCTTATAACATTGTGACGAACTGACGTAACCCACAGGGATTGTTTTACGCGGTACTTTAATAATTTAAATTTATTTATTAATGCTGACAACTTCACACTTCACGTGACCAGAGGGTTGTCTCATTCTTTACCCAAAGAAATAGTGTTGCCATCCAACGTGGCAATGCTGCCGGTCTTTTGGGCACATTTCCAGATGACAGCGATGCGGAGGAGTGCTTTGACGCCTGAGTGTCTTGGTCAGCTTTATTTTTTGTACATATGTAAATAGTTAGTACATACATATCATAACTAGCTGACCCAGCCAACGTTGTTTTGCTATATAAAATGTTTGGGGTGGACCACCCTTAAAATTTAGGGGGATGAAAAATAGATGTTGGCCGATTCTCAGACCTACCCGATATGCACACAAAATTTCATACAAATCGGTTAAGCCGTTTCGGAAGAGTATGGTAACTGACATTGTGACACGAGAATTTTATAAATATAAGATTGTATACAATTAGTTGTGTAATTTATTTACATGTTATCTATATATAATATGTAAATAAATTACACAACTAATAAAGAACTACTCAATATTACCTTTTCAAAACATACTGACTACTCCGTTGGTGTAGTGGTCTCAAGCGCTACTCCTGGTCGAGATCCTCAGTTCAATTCTCGGGTCTTGTGAAGAATTTATGCCCGGTTGACAGCAATCGCCCCCTATTACATGGGACTTCAACATACTTGTCGAAATATGGGTGTACTATACGAGTACTGTCACCTCTGCCTACTCCTTCGGAGAATACAGGCGAGATATTATAACATACTAAACCAGTTGAGACGGTTTCCTATTATTAATCAAAACAAACAAACAAACAAATATTGTATTATTATTATTGCCATTCAGTACAGTACACTAGCTTGTCAACTTTGTAATAGAATTAATAAGAAGATATATAATACACAATAATCAATTACACGAGTGTAAAAAAGTTCTAACCAGTTGGATAAAGTCACTAAATTATGCAGACACTGAGGCATTATTACAACACACGAAATAAAACACACATGCATACACAGGCATGCACACACATGCATACACCCTCACACTAACACAAATAAACACGCATACACACACACAAGTACTCACCCTCACACTAACACACATTTAAACTCTCTCACAAATACTCAAGCATGCTGTTAAATCTAAGTTTTTTTTATCTATTGTATAATATTGATGTAGAAGAGCGGAGTGTCCTAATACAGGCATTACTTGCTTAAAAGGAGGCTCCAATCACCAACTTATGTAAAACTTTTTTGATACAGAAATAAAGATTTTGTATTTGTATTTTGTATCATTGTTATATTTGTATATGGTCATCGAAAAATGCCTCAAATGCGGTTTCAAGTTCCGCCACCTGTCTGAATATTTTACTGGACACTCTAGATTGGTACTCATTTATTTATACCGTTGCCAAACAGAGCAACTATTTAAGGAATTATAGAAGCATGTAATATTTTTGTCTGAAACGTATTTTACTATTTCTCTGAACACACAACAGACTACCAGCATATATTTTCTCGTTCTCTATCGAGTCCATCCAAAGGTTGTCTGTATGAGATCGTTTTTAACGATCTGCTGGACCTGGCTGTCTATTGTAACACCCTATGTACCTCTTAACACTTTTAGTGCCCAGCACCCGGCTCCCGGGTCGAAAAAGAGTTGTTCATGTACACAGAACTCGCTTCCCGAGTCGTACATGTAAAAAGCTGTAGATGAGATGTGAACATGCCCATCACCCCCTACCATATACCTACGCATTATGTAACTTGCCAAACATTATAACATACAAGTTAAATCGTATTTTTGAGCTGGGCAGCGAAAGGGTTAAAGTAATTAATTCAAAGTTTTTATAGTCGGATGCTTAGTACTTGCAATCGGCGTGCGTGTATGAACAGATATATACTATTTATTTTTTAGATAACGTTGTCTCAGGCTAGGAATTTATCCTGGGTGGGAGCGTTTACAAACACTGAAACTCACTTACACACCACCACACGAAACCACTATCTGTAGACCATGCAAATATTTGATCCGCGCAGAAATAAAACCCGCGACACGCAGCGCAGCACCCAATCGCTCAGTTACTGCGCCAAGCAAACGACCCTTACATACTCCTTAGTATGTAAGGGTCGTAGCAGTTGGCTGTAGTTTTTGCCTACCCTTATGGGAAAATGGAGTGAGTTTATGTATGTGGTTTTGTGGTCTTCTTCTTACCGAGCCGAAGGCCATGGCTTTATAGAGTCAGCACAGAAATTAACTACGATTTGGGTGTCAGTATCCATCCCATCCCACAGCGTGCAGATATCAGGGCACGTAGGACAGTTTTTGTGATGTACAATAAAGACTATTCTATCCTCTTCTATCGCACTGAGTTTGACGATAGCGAAAGAGACAGAGTTTCTGTAGCACACAAGGGGTATTTATGTCCTCAATCGCAATTCTACTTCAATGTAACATACAAGTTAAAACAACAGTTAAGCAATGTCCCGGGTTAAAGTGGTAGTAAACTGGCTATATTGCCGTAATGCCAAGCTGCAGTAACAACATTATACTGAGACAATATTGTACAATGTATCTGTTGTGTTTACAAAGCAAGGTGCTTGAGTATACTAGAAACTAATTCAATGTTAGAGCTTGTACAAATTCGTTGTTGTGTTTGTGTGAATAATATTTAGTAGACAATGGCCGTTGAGATATGTGTTATTGGGATTTCTTAGTAAATAAAAAAAAAAAAAAAAAAAAAAAAAAATAATGCTGGACAATCCACACAGCATTATCTAGCCCCAAGCAAAGCAGAGCCTGTGTTATGGGTACTAGATGACTGATATACTTAATACAATACATTACATAGATACATATTTTTTATTATACTCAGCAAATACTCAGAACACCCGGAACAAATGTTTGTAGATCGTACAAACATTTGTCCCAAGGCGGGAATCGAACCCAAAACCTCCTGCGTCGCAGGCGGACCTTTGCCCGCTGCGCCACATAGTTCGTCATTAGTAACAACCCGAAGTCACGATGGGACATGGTCATGGAACTTAACAACATAACTTGTGAAATGTGGGTGTACTGTAGACTGTACCTACACTTCTGCCCAACCCTTCTGGGAATACGGGCGTGATGTTATGTTATTTTATGTATAACAATATACCTATGTACTCAGTTATGTTAAGTAATTGAATTAAATTTCAAGATAGATTCTTCATATTTAATTAATTACAGATATCACTAATGACTGAATATTAAGCAAGAGCTTCGTACATTCAAACCCAGTGGAAGTCACGAACCGAACTGCAATCAAGTTGGGTCAAGTGTCCTTGTGTGTTATTAGCGACTCGTCCCTTGTCCGACTAGACACGTAGGAATTGCAGATGTGCTAATGAACTTGCAAACTAGATTATATTAACATTTTGGTTTACTTGTTCCGAGAGAAGAAATAAGAGATTAATCTAAGAATAGGGTTGTGTCCTAGGTAATAATATATCAAGTCTATTTAGTCCGTCAGTCAGATTACCAAAAAATATTGGACACATATTTTGAGCTTACTCAAATCAATTAAAAGTGACTATGATATAGCACATCAAAGTTCAAGAGAAGGGGCTTGTGACGTCACTGTTACGTTAAAAGTGTAGCAAGGTGTGACGTCACGCGCAATTTCAACGCACTATATCGTATAGTGCGTTGAAATTGCGCGTGACGTTGTAGCGACATCTATCTCGCCACATACGAACTAAATCGACGTTTCCTACATCGCGATATTAAAGTTATCCACGCGACTGAGTATATATAAACGAGCCCGACAACAATCGTCGGGCAGTTGCCCACCAGACACGACACCCGTCTGGTCGGAGGATCCTCCCTTTTCTATGGTGGATGAGGAACTTTACACCCTGTTCCTCATACCTCCAAATTGGTGACCCCGAACATGAACGTCAGCGCAGCCTTCGAGCAGAGTACCCTCAGCGTGACGTCATCATCACTTCCTCAAGCTTACAAGCAGAGAGTCATACAGCCAGTCAGCAACTACGACTTCTACGGGTATCCTGACCACTAGCATGCAGCGAACGCGCATGCCTGGTCATCACCCACAACCTTCTCAGCAACCTTGGCACCGCACGCTGCACTTCGGCCGGTCAGCAAGCAGAGACGCACTTCCTCTCCTGGTCGACCCGAGCAGCCAGCCAATACGCAGCACTGCACCACGACTCACTGGAGCCTATACGCAGTATCACCGCAGACAGTTCCGACTCACCGCGAACTATGCGGCATCCGGTTCCGACTCACTGGAACCCTCCACTGGCCCGGCAAGCATCACAAAAATGACTCATCCAGCTATCGAGTATCGACCTCCGGTCTCGGAGGGGAGTGATGTAGCGACATCTATCTCGCCACATACGAACTAAATCGACGTTTCCTACATCGCGATATTAAAGTTATCCACGCGACTGAGTATATATAAACGAGCCCGACAACAATCGTCGGGCAGTTGCCCACCAGACACGACACCCGTCTGGTCGGAGGATCCTCCCTTTTCTATGGTGGATGAGGAACTTTACACCCTGTTCCTCATACCTCCAAAACGTCAATGACGTGGTGTCATTTTTGGTTTACGCGACAAAAGAAAAAATACATGTCCAGTAATTTTTGAGTAATCCAACTTTCGGACCAATCAGAATTTTTAAGGACACTACCCTATTGGATCGAATTTTCTTCAATATCTTAATACATGTTTTTTTGTTTGGGACAAGCCCGCCACACTGTTCCCAAACCACGCCAACTCCTGAAAAACAGAATGAACAGACACATAGAGGTGTTGTTATGTTGGTCACCCATCCACGGACCGACCTCGGAAAGTGTTGCTTAACCTTAAAGATCGACCCGTGCGGCTGTAAATATTTACCCATAAGCCCTCACAAGCACAACAAAAGAAGGATATTTTTATTATTTGTCGGTCATTATTCTCCCTACGAAGATTTGTACAAATCTTTGTAACATTTATAGAAGTAGAAGTTTCACCCCGGGGCTACAAACTGTGTTACCTATAAAAGTTACATTGTATTGTGGTTAGCTCCTAAGTCCAACAAATAATGGGCGAGAAAACCTTTTCATTGTATCGCCTTAAGTCCATTCCCTGGAAAATAAAGTAAGTCTTGTAACAATTTATAGGTAGGTACGTACTAGTGATACCTATTCTCATCGTAACCTAAAACTAAGTTTCTCCGTCTCTCTAGACCTAACTCACCCTGAAGGTCAAACGTATCAAACAAAGAAACGTCAAAGTTCCCGACAACAGTATAAACAATAAATACTGACGTCGAACTAAAGCGTCTAGATTAGTCTCCTAACTTGTAACAACTTTTATTGTGCCCGAAACGTCCGAACTTTGGCGAAGTTTCACGAAGTTTGCCGAAGTTCCACGACTATGGCCGACTTTGGTTAGGATATCGCAAAAACTTGGCTTGATGAGTGTACTTACAGCCGATGTTTATATTTGTCTGGCTGTTTAGTTTCGTATAGGCTAAGACACACATGAGGTTAGTGTTTGTTGTTTCACGTAACCTAGACTGTTGCGTAAATTAACCCGCACAAAAAACGGGGTTGATTACGTCACGAGAATTATGCATAGCAACCGAATTCTTCAAGAGAAGGCAATTTTATTCATTGGCCTCACACTGCTCGGTAGCATTCATTTAAAGGAGAAATGGAAGTCCACTGACTGATATTATGATGACCGACTGAGGTCTTTGATTTGATCCCTACGGCAAAGTGTTATGTTATGTATAGTTATGATATGACAAAATAAAAAAATAGGTATTATCTGCAAATTAGGTGGCATCTGCCTCCTCCTTCAAGAAAATATCCTTGATATAGTTGTGTTATGATGTACATGTGTATTTATTTATTTATTTTATTTATTGCATAGCTTTCCATTAGTAAAATAATTTAAAAAATCGGATGGTTATAGTTTAGGAGATGTCCTCACACAAACAACATTCAAATTACCTCTTTAGCATATTCGTACATACATAAACTCACGACGAACGAGCCAATTTCATATATCTTTTCATTCTTCCAATAAATTCCATTCTTTGCACAAAAACTAGCATTTCGGAAGTG
The DNA here is from genome assembly GCA_905147745.2 of Phlogophora meticulosa. NCBI lineage: Eukaryota > Metazoa > Arthropoda > Insecta > Lepidoptera > Noctuidae > Phlogophora > Phlogophora meticulosa. Next base: position 1,317,225 of record LR990535.1, on the reverse strand, counting down.
GTTAGGAAGCTTCCATTCAGGTTTTTTTTATTCCATTGTGTTAATTATTCGGCGTATGCATTGGACCATCGTACATCGTCCGTTGGTAGAGAAATGGCCCCATGGGAAAAACTCCGCAACGTAATTTTGGAAGAGCCGGTAAATTGGAACTTTTCTCATATCGGTAACCAAAAAATTTTCACAAAATTTTTGTATGACGGTCTGTTTGAAGTTTTCCTTAATATTAACGGTATCATTAGAAATTCCGATTATTAAGTTTTTTTCTTACATATGTACGTATGTCCTGTGTGGTAAATAAACATTTTTTCTGTATCACTAACTACATCTGTGTAAATTGGATGTTAATTAGAGTTCCGTACCATCACAACTAAAACTTATTTTTATTGTAAGCATTTAGAGGATATAGAAGTTAGAATCAGAGATGCCTACTGTGGTAGCACATAGTCTTTACATGCCTGTAAAGACACGATTAATGATTTTTCTATTTATTGGATATTTAATATAGGTACTAATATTATGAAGAGGTTAAATTTGTTTGTTAGTTTGTATGTAGGGGGTAATCTCTGGAACTAATGATCCAATTCTAAAAATGTTTGTACTGTTAGAAAGCTACATTATTCTTGAGTGCTATAGTCTATAAGTCATATTTACATGATGCATTTTAGCCCAGCTATCGCAATGTAAGTCCAGCAAGTCGCAAAGAAATACCTGTAAAAACAGTTTTTTTTGCATGCGCACCTTAATAGTTGTTTGAAATGGAAAACAATGTGTTATTGTTATTCCTGAGTGCTATAGGCTATTATTATTTCCAAAACTACTCTATAAAGGGGATGGAGGAAATGTTCAAGTTCGAAGGGTAACGTACTAAATCCACGCGGACAAAGTCGCGAGCGAAGTGCTAGTACATTGTAAAGCCAGTACTTTCAAGGAAGGAATTAATTATGATGTCAAACTGTTGCCGCCTTGTTGGTCTTATGGTCTGTAATGGTCAGCCCGGGGTCCGGATATGTGCCCGTCTTATAGCAATAGGCTCGTCCCCTATTGCATGGGACTAAATCATAACTGGCAATATACTATAGGTTAACTCATCATCTCATCTGCCTAGCCTTTTCCCAACTATGTAGGGGTCGGTTTCCAGTCTAACCGGATGCAGCTGTATACTAGTGACTGCCTATCTGACCTCCACAACCCAGTGAATGGGCAACACGACACCCCTTAGTAAGACTGGTTGTCAGACTTTCGGGTTTCTGACTACCCGTAACGGCTGTCAAAAGTCTACAAATGACCACCGGGACCAACGGCTTAACGTGCTTTCCGAGTGACGGAGGAATCTCGATATGTTACGAACGGTCACCCATCCACAGACTGACCTCGGCATGCGTAGCTTAACCTTCGATCAACAGGTGCGGCTGTTTTTATTTAGCCACGAGCTCCTAACAGGAGGTTCCTATAGGTTACTAACTAACCGTGGTAATGTTGTGTAATATAACTCTCAATTTTTTTAACACTAACAACTCCAAAGCTTATTTAACTTAAGTCACGCGATGCAGCAAGTATAGTGAACGAACAAGTGGCATTAGCTTAGCTTGTTCACTGACGCACGCTGCTTGCATGTCAAAATGTTTCGCTAACAAACATTTGCTGAGTTTCCAGCTACAGCAAATGGACCACCGCAATGTGAGCCTTAAGTAAAAAGTTAAAGTAAACGTACATAAAAGCTTCAAAGAAAGCTATGGCTTTTAGAATTTAAAAGGACCCTGATCACTGAAAAGGGGAAAAGTGACGGAATAGAACATCTTTTCTAAACATTCTTTTTTAAAGCATTTTGTACTTCTTTTCTTTATGGGGTAACTGGGGTAAAAGGTAACCACGAATTTATTGATGGTAAATGTTCACCTAAATTTTAGGGAAATGGCGTTTTCGGTCCTCTTTTGTTTGTTGTACCTCAAAATTTGAATACAGCGGCTGTCCTTTGCGGTAGTTGATGTATGTCTGTGTGGGTGTGTCTGTATTTCCATGATATTTTCCACATAGCATGCCATCACGCTTTTCTTCTCAAAGGGTTTATTAAAAGTGTACTGAAGGCACACCTATACAGGATGGCGATTTAGTCAAATGCAGCACTCAAATGGGAATGGGTAATGACCGCATAATGAAATATGATAAGGTTTTTAAACTTGTACATTTGAAAATTAACGGTGATTTGTAATTAGTATTTCTCCCGAACAACGGCAGTTTATAAGGGCAGCCCTGCGTACATTGACCCGCCCGGGCCCGCCCGGCGCGTCCTTAAATCGTTGTGCGCGCATCATAATGATCGCCACAAGAGGTCAACGCCCGAGATTCGCTCCAGGTTTGACTCTGCATTAGAATATGTTATCGATATATTGATAAAAAATTAAAGTACTATTTTTTTATTGATTCGGGTAGAGAGCCGTGGTCTGATTCACCTCCTTAAATCCTGCAGGTGATTAAATCGGCACCCTGTTTTTCACCAGATATGTTTTAATCAACTGGACACATATCTAGACTCCGGTCTGCTACAAAGGAATCCCTGATGGAAAAATGAGTGTCTAAGATGGACTTTTGGGAAAATAACCGCATAACTTAATGCCATACATCATATTTTGATTTACTCATGAGTTTTTTTTGTGCAGGATAACCTTGTGTGTTTTTCTCCTCCAAAAAAAAATCAGGATCTAATTTTTTGCATTTTAAGAGTCACTTTTAATTTCGTTTACTAAGCTAATTTCCAAGCTATAAATTGCTTAAAAGGGTCTCCTTTTACATAAGTGAGTTCTTGGAGTCTTCCAAGAACTCACTTATGTTTATATTGTTGAATCACAATTAATAATTTCATAGATTTCTTCTCTCTTTCTATTAGAACAGTCAAGGACGAATTAATTCACAACTAATTATAAACCATTCAATTCCCCAAACTCACTTAACTCCGCCACTTCAGTAAACAGATCCTTTGCCAAAAGTAAATGATCCAGCATCTCTTCATAAATAATCTTAAACGATACAGTAATTACCGTTTTGCTAAGTTAAAGTGAAATAATAACAATTAATCAATCAAGAGCTCTCGGGGATATCGTAGAGGAAGGCAGCTGCTGAAAAGATGAATTATTTCGAGGAGACGGGAGACGGTGCGTTTTCATTAAATTTGGGTAACGACAGAGAGTAGATATATACAGAAGGTTTGTCTGAGAAAATGACGTCACAGAAGATAGATATATTTTTATTATACATAGCCCGAAACAAATATTTGTAGATCGTACAAACATTTGTCCCAGGGCGGGAATCGAACCCGCAACCTCCTGCGTCGCAGGCGGACCATCGCCCGCCGCGCCACATCGGTCGTCAAAAAATAGACCAGCTGGTTTTGTAATTTTTAATTTCCTCAAACAATAACTGGAGAGTAGTAATCTGGTTCATGAGCTTCACCTTCACACATTGAAAGAAGTGGATCTTCTGCTCTTCCTCATTCTGTATCTCCGCGCTCTACATCTTTATCCGCAGGGTCCCTACAGTTTGCGGTCATATTAATGTTCTACCTTTGTTTAGAATCTTTTGCAAACGGATTTTAGCTGACTTTTAGCCGTGAGTGGGGATTTAGAGCGAAGGTTACATTTGAAAGGGTTAATGAGGAAGGGTTAATGACATGTGAATAGTTGTGTGGCTGTCGAGGTAATGTTTTGAAGTTGCTTTTTTCCGAAAGATCATAATATATCCTTGTAGGATATATTCATTGTTTACTTATCACCTGATCATGATGTTGGTAGAAGGCTAGGCATCTGCCTAGTATATGCAATGCAATACTAAAAAACTATACTAATACTACTATGCTAGCAATGTTGGGATCAGCTTCCAGTCTAACTGGATGCAGGTGTAGACCAATTTGTGTGAAGTGTCGCAGAGTACAATGTATGGTCACCCATCCACAGACTGACCTCGGCCAGCGTTCCTTAACCTTAAAGATAGAAGAAGAAGGTCGACCATGCGGCTATCATTCTTAGAAAAGTTCGATTTAAATTGGGTTATAATAGGAATCAGCCTACATACACGGGCGCAAGATCTTAAATTATTCCTTAAACGTGAAATTCAAAATACTATAATATACTACATGGGGGACTGTAGTATCTGCCTATCACCCAGGCATGAATATGTGTGTTTACGTACCTTTCTACATATTATTATCGTTTTCATACACATTGCACTAGAAAATAAAACCATTATTTTTATTACTATCATAATTTAGATTAACTAACGCAAAGACTAGAATAATCTCAAAAAAAAACTTTTAAAGAGGAACTCCATTTCATTGTCCATCGTGATCCCTTAACCCTGTGAAAAAACAATCGGGGGTTTTAGGCCCCTGTAACATTTAATCTAAAATAGGATGTAATTGGGGCACAAAGGAGCCGTCCCCGCCGCCATTTTGAATTAAAATGTTCTAATTTGAGGAGCGTGTAAGTAATTTATGACGTTTATTAAGCTGTGTGACGCGTGAGGTGGTCTTAGATTAGTTAGGGTACCGTAAGGCGGGTTATAGTATGTATGTACGAGTATATACAGGGTCGATGGGGCATCTACGCACAACCTGAAACCATGAGTTCACTATATATTCATATTCAGATCTGAGTAATCAGGTAAGGAAGCACCGCCCTAGTTTAAATAAAATATTTTACTAGTTGACGTGTAAAATTGCTTAGTAAAAGTACCAGCCTATTATTGTCCCACTGCAGGGCAATGGCCTCTTCTCATACAGATAAGGCACGAGCATAAATCACCATGCTGTCTCAAGACGAGTTGGCGATTTCAGACTTATATAAGTCCAGGTTTCCTCACGATGTTTTCCTTCACCGATGTCAGTGATGACCAAGACAAACTTATAAAGTACATACTACATATGAATTGAAAAACTCACATTGGTACTTGCCCAGGTTTGAACCCACAACCTCGTGCACAAGAGGCGAGGCCTAAACCATTGGGCCATCATGGCAGGTAATTTTTTTGTATAAACTAATTTATAGAAATAAATATTATTTATCATTTTTAATTCTGGGGCCCTTAGCGTTGAAACTTATTCGGCTGTTCCTAATTTTTACTTTGATTAATTAGGATATTTATATACATAATTAAAGAAGTGAATTATTTACTTATTAATTAAAAATCTCAATGATCAGTTACAACGCTGCGAAGCATGAACTGAACTTATGGTGTCAGGTTGAGCGATGTCCATTCCACCCTGTGTAGTATATGGTTGAGGATCAAAAAGTTTTGTTAGATTGCTTTATGAAACTTTACGGTTTAGGTATCATGATTCGGATTTGGATGTAGACATAATATATATATATATATAAATGTAGACATAATATATATATATAAATAGAATTCGGCCGTTACTCTCGGTGTCGTGTGGACGTGCTCTTTTTACTCGCGAACATTTTAATTCATAAACCCAGTATAAAGTGCAGTAATCTACTCGAAAGTTACACTAATACGTGCTAAATAAAACCATCAATAAGCTGTGAAAAAATTATAACAGTGTACAAACTATCAACAGAGTTACAAACAAAAACATTGCAAGTTTTAAAAGTGAACGTTAAAAATCTTTCTTTGTCTCTGTGTCGAAGTGCTCTGACCTTTGAATAGGTCAATGACACTTGTCCGCGTCCCGCAAACTACTTGGACGAGAACACCAAATTCGTCCTATACATCATAGCTCCGGTGGTCTCGAGGCGTAAGCCGCTACACACCTAGCGCCCGCTCCGTCGCGTCGTGAGAAGCTCCGAGTTCGAGCCCCGCAATCTGCATCTCTTTTTGAAAGTTTAAATTATTTATCTAATTTAAATCTTCGATTACCAAAACCGTATACAAACATCTACGGTGACGTATTGACGAACTCTGCTCACTAACTGTTAAGTTATTAAAAATACCATATCGTCGGAATAAATGAGTCAACCTGTGACTACATAGGTTGGATTGGCAGAGCTCAAGTAATACTGGACGGAAAGCTGTTTCAATCCAACACGTCGATCACGACCACCTTAGCCTGAGCCCTGAGTGTGGCACCGACCGAAATTCGTCCACGCCACTGCTACGGTTTACGTGCTTATCGATTGTGAATTTGTGATAAATTCTACGAGTTTTTGCCATTGTTTACATCGCAACTATTTTGCAAACATGTCCACTGTAAGACGCACTCCCCCGAGCACGCCGAAAACGCAAACAAACAACCTTTGCCAGTCCCAGACCACATCGGAATCGGATATAGCCAATGCAGTGGTGAGTGATTATGTAAACACTAAACGAAATAAACGAGCCCGGAAGGCAGACTCGCCACAAAGCGCCACTACATTAAGCTCGCACGACCTTCAAACTCAACTCGCGAATTGGAAGGAGGAACAAGACTTGTCACTTGCGAAGGTACTTGCGACTCAAACCACTTTGATGGCTAAACTGGCGACCGACATTGGAGAAATTAAATCCCAGAACACCCAGATTCAAGCAGCTAACACGGAAATACAAAAATCAAACGAGGGGATGGTTAGTTCCATGTCTCTCATAAACCATCGGTTTGAGGAGCTAAAGAAAGAAGTTGAAGACCTAAGAAGGGAACGCCGGGAACAGAGAGAGTATATAGAAAGTTTAGAGAAAAAAATTCAAGATCTGCATCACAAATCAAGGTCGTCGGGCATTGAAATCCGAAATATACCGCAAAGTAATACTGAAACTAATGCCACACTTGCAAAAACAATATGCAGCATTGGCGAAGCTGTCGGTGTTCCCATTAGGGACTCTGAACTGAGGGATATTTACCGCTTGCCGGGGAAGTCATCGAACCCATCGACCATATCACGACCGATTATAGCAGAATTCTCTTCTGTTATGATAAAGGACACACTCATATCTGCAGTTCGAACTTTCAACAAAACCAAGGAAAAGCAAGATAAACTAAATACCGGTCTCATTGGCATCTCCGGAACTTGTCATCCGGTCTACGTCACGGAACTGCTTCCGGGTAACATCAAAAAGCTGTATTATCAATCAAGAGAGTTCGCGAAAAAGCACAATTTTAAATTCTGTTGGGTCTCAAACGGTAACATATTTTTACGCCAACAAGAAGGTGACAAACATATGTTAATCAGTTCTGAAAAATGTCTACAAGATATAGGTAACACTGGCAAGTGACTAGTAATCCATTTTGTCAAAAACATACTTATTATATTAGCATCCGTCTGTATAGTATTATTAATTTTAGTAATTGTACTTGCTTCTACATTTATAAACATACGCAAATTATGTAACATTCACTTAACCACACAAATAAAACCTCAAAATGTCATTCATATCATATACAAGAATACACTCACAACTCTCTCATACAAAGACATTACATATAACAGTCAACCTCACACAAAAAAAGGAATAATAAACGACGTACTGCATATTAGGCAAGTCCTAACTATACAAGCCTTCGCTTTGAGTCACCTCTTGCTCTCTCTGCGCTCTCCAGATGGATAGTATAATCAGTTTAAGCAGCGAGCTTGACTCGCTAACAGTAGGTGACTCATTTAACTGTGACCCAGAAAAATGTATTGACTATGTTAATAACTCTGACAGCAACATAAAAATACTACATTTAAACATCCGTAGCTTAAACAAAAACTTTGACCAAGCCCAGCTATTACTACACTCACTGAAACTTGATTTAGACGTGGTAGTCCTCACAGAATGTTGGCTTAGTAAAGTCAGTAATATGCCTGTTTTAGCTGGATATGATTCCTATTGTACCACTATAAACAATAATCAAAATGATGGGATTGTTATCTTTACAAAACAAACTCTCCAGACCTCAGAATGGGAACCAGAGTTTATGAGTGGGAATTGCTTGGTATGCAATATGGCTAACCAAAATATCGCTATCGTGGCAGTGTACCGATCCCCGTCATACAGTTCTAAAGAGAGTACCGAAAAATTTCTGGATAGTTTAAACAATGTCTACGCAAACCTATCTTCCTTTAAAAATATAATTCTCGTAGGCGATATTAATATAGATCTTAAACCGAATAGTACTGATAACCGCTGTCTCGAATATCTCATGGTGAATGCCTCCCACGGTCTACTTCCAACCCATCGATTCAACACTCGACTGGATAGCTGTCTGGATCATGTATTTGTTAAAAGTACCCTGCCTGTTACTACCCTTGTACTAGACTCACACATCACGGATCACAAACCAGTGTTATTTAATATTGCTAACACAAATCCTGGCACTATACCACTACACATAGCTACCCGCATAGATTACGAAGCAGTTAGGTTAGATTTAGAAAACTCTGATTTTTCCCCCTTGTACAATATTACTGACCCCAATTTATCCATGAATACCTTTATAAAAATCATCTCCTCAGTCATTGACAAGCACACAAAACAAATTAAAATCCCTAGGAAAAAAAGAATTATAAAACCATGGATAACCACAGGCATTTTAAAGTGTATACAAAACCGTGACCGATTGCATAACAGGTTAAGGAAAGATCCCAACAATCTTATCCTGAAAATTACCTATTCGCGGTACCGGAATTTTTGTAATGACTTGCTCCGAAAACTAAAAATTGCCTATGAGAAAAGCGAACTTGAAAAATCTCGGAATAACCCTAAAGCACTTTGGAAAACGATAAAACAAATCACAAATACCACCAAAAAGAAAACTAGCCCGGTCGAACTGTTGGACATCTGTGACAACGCTACTTTATCGGCAAACGAAGTGTGTAGATTTTTCAGCAATATAGGAACGAGCTTGGCTGAAAAAATCTTATCCCAGTCTCATCAACCTACAAATCTACCTAGGAGATTAAGTCTCAATACAACACCCAACCCCGCCAACTCTCTTGTAATACTTGAGGTTGATGAAACAGAAGTGGAGTCACTTATTCTGCAACTGCGAAATGATTGCGCAATAGGTTGGGATGGCATATCTCCCCTAGTGTTAAAGAGTTGTCGCCAGATACTGACGCCACCATTGACGTATATTTTTAACTGCTGCCTTCAAAAAGGCATCTTTCCTGATGCGCTTAAAAAAGCTATTATTCATCCAATTCATAAGGGAGGGAACAAAAGCTGTGTCAACAATTATAGACCCATATCAGTCTTATCAGCGCTCTCTAAGATACTGGAAAGGATTCTGAATAATGCTCTAAAAAAATTCCTCAACAAACATCGGCTCATAGCAGATAATCAGTATGGCTTTCGCTCAGGAATCTCAACCGAGGATGCAGTTCTGGATCTAACACAGTTGGTTGCCAGGAACCTTGACAGTGGCGTTAAAAGTCTAGGGATATTTTTAGACCTCTCTAAAGCTTTTGACACAGTTTCTGTTCCCAAACTTATATCTAAATTGGAACTCCTAGGGGTACGAGGAAATTCCCTCGAAATTTTTAAAGATTATCTCAGCAACCGGACCCAACGAGTAAAAATAGGAGAACATCTAAGTGATGAAATAATAATAAACACTTACGGTGTGCCTCAGGGAAGCATTCTAGGCCCCACCCTCTTCCAAATATACGTCAATGAGTTGTGTAGTCTGACCATCCCAAACTCTAAAATCTTTGCGTATGCAGACGACACCGCAGTCATAGTTTACGGACCAAGTTGGGATAGCGTTAAATGCCGCGCTGAAGTGGCAATAACAACTATCATGACATGGCTCAACCTAAACCTGCTTACCCTGAATTGCGAAAAAACCTCGTACATTCCATTCGCTATTCGACGAAACAACTTACCCGAAAAGTCATTCTCCATAGCAGCTCACACCTGTTCCACACAATCCCCACATTGTTTATGTCCGAAACTCACAAGAACAGATAATGTGAAATATCTGGGTGTCCAAATAGACGGAGGACTACGATGGGACAAACAGGTTGACGCTGTTACGGCTAGGTCTATGAAACTGCTGCATACTTTCAAATCCCTCAGGGACTCGGCAGCGCCTGAAACCCTGAAGATGGTGTATTATGCACTATGTCAAGCTGTCATTGGGTATTGCATCACAGTATGGGGCGGTGCAAACAAAACCTGTTTCCTGAGGATTGAAAGAGCGCAGAGAGCCGTGCTGAAGGTAATGCTTCGCAAACCTTATCGCTATCCCACTACGAAATTATACGCTGACTCACAAGTGCTTTCTGTTCGCCAACTCTTTCTACTGCGGTCTATTTTAAGAAAACACGGTAGTGTTCCTCCTACTGACCCTAAAAAAAGGAAGAAATTACCCATTAGCACCCCCCACAAAACCGCCTTCGCTCAACACCAATACTACACATTGAGTACATACATGTACAAACAAATTCACAAAAAATTAAACATAGTCGATTTAAATAAACATGAAATAAAATCAAAACTAGCGGAATGGCTACTGAAACAGGACTACCTGAAAACAGAATCGTTACTCAAGTATGTCGTCTAACTATCTATGTTCATATGTCTAATTACATACCCATACACACACACATATATAAACACACACACCCGCGCATACACAAACATACACACACCCGCGCCTACACACATACATTCATTCATACACGCTCACACACAAACACACATATCAAGTGAATGTAAATATATTATATTGCCTTGCATATTTCCTTAAACGCTCGGGTAGATCGACACAGTCTACTATTAATATTATAGCATTAATTTTAGACCGAATCACTGTCTCTCAAGATACAGGTTACCTAGTTTGAGAGGCAGGGTTTTTCTTATTGCGTACAGATTTATGTTCAAAATTGTACTGTATTGTCTACTACCAAAGCTCTTTTAAACTGTCCTTATTTTACACTGTGAAATCTGTATATTTTTTGTGAAATAAAGTTATTATTATTATTATTATTATTATTATAATTGCCAATCTCATATGATCCATCCAAATCTTGCTCTTTACATTCTATCAAGGAAATGTTATTTAATTCTGTAAGTAGATCTTTTCCGACACTTTTAATAATTTACAAACTAAAAGGCGCCGGTTATAGACCAAAGAAACAATGGATCTAATGTGTGACGATATGTCTAGGAATGAGGTGACTTCTGAGATGACGGCAAATAGTAATGTACGGAAGAAGAAGACAAGATGCGCTGTCCCCAAATAAATTGGGATAAGGGCATCGATCTCGCCGGTATTTCCTATCTGACTGGACCCTAAAACGAAATGCTGGAACAAACTCAGAAGTCCTGGTGTCTTTTTAAACTCACATTATTAGTTTAAGATATGTGAGGCCAACAATACAAGGCAAAGTCTGCAAAGGGCTTCTCAAGGAAGTCCCATTGCATTGCAGTTTTGAGTTGATTTCTCATTTTTTTATTCTAAAATTGTTAGTTTCGTTCTTGTTGATTGTATTTCCTGTTCGTATCAAAATTATTATTTACGCAGTCCATTTAAAAAATACTCAAAACCCCGCATAATTAAGAACTCATGTTTTCTAGTATCATTTAATTAATCATGACATATAATGTCAATTTAAATTAAAAAAATACTTTGTCCGGGTCTTATTAAAAGCACATCCAAGAAAATAGGCACTGAATATAGCTACGATCTTCTGTACCTTCTTTACAATCAATAATTAATCATGCTTCAGGCCATTCCACTAAGTGACTATCACCCAGTTCCAGGAACGAACATTATCGCAAAGTTAATCAGACAAATTGTCAGGCGCGCGTTAACTGCTGTGATTGGTTGAATAAATCATAAGCAGCAAATCGTGTCGCTTGACTTGTGTTTGATCTGTGACGTGTGGCGATGTTGATAATTTCGTTCAGTTTTATAGTACCTTCTAGATATTTACAACCAGAGTAGGTACTGTAGGATCTAAATATATCTAGAGGAACTGTCTTATAAATTATAGGCCTCTTAATGTTATTTATAGATTTTATTCATCATCCCTGCCCTTATCCCAATTTATTTGGGGTCGGCGCAGCATGTTTTCTTCTTCCTTACATCTCTATTTGCCGTCATCTCAAGGGTCACCACTTTTCTTGCCATATCATCTTTCACACAATCCATCCATCTTTTCTTTGCTCTTCCTCTGCTCATGTAACCCTGCACATTCATACTCAAAACTTTCCTCACTTATAGATTTTAATCCTAATTTAAAATTAAAATAATTGGTACTGCCAAATTCAATAACATATCTCAAATCCAATCTCAATCCACGATCTTAAACTGTTGCTTCTGATTCGCCCTCTCAAGTTTATAGATTACAAACTCGGCCATTGATTAGTTACAAACAAAGACGATGTGTTATTGAAATCAGTCGATAATTAGCTATTTTTAATAAACATGACAAAAGCTGGCTCCTCTTTTAATTATGCCCTGTTGCTTTGGATTTTCTTTTTTTTTTGAGTTCTTACGTATCTTTTTTGAGAACTCTTCTTGTAGAACACATTCACAATAAAAATACACGGCGTAACCAAATACTTTTCGAGAAAATAAATCCTAAGGTTTCAATTGTTGATAACTTATTTGTTTACGCGTTTTACGGATTTCAAAATTACACTTATTAGGGTATATTCTACCTAAAAATATCGACTATCAATAAACAAAGGGGCATAAAGTAGAGTGCTTTCCAAACGCCTGTCATCCAACGACTGTCCAATGTCTCCTAAGTTATACAAGACTGTTTATATCATTTACCACAAACCAATGAATCCAAGGGGGTTCGAATGCGCACAGTGCCCATTTATTTAAAACTTCTAGTAATAAAATAAAACAAGTGCGCGAAGAACTCGAACAACGCTCGTAATTCATTCTGAAAACAACCAAAAAAACTTCAACTACCGAATCAAAAATGCAACAAAAACACTTGTCGGACAACAATATCACAACTCTTGAACAAACTTTTACGTTTTTACAAAACTACTTTTAATAATGAAAATTCTTACTCACTTTTACAATGCTAGCTTGTAAAACATTAAGCTGATACCGACTGTATTGCTTGTTGGCTTGGGTTGATTTTTACATGGTGTTGTGTTATTTGTAAAGTCCATAATGTTTTAAAGTGGATGCCCTGTTAAATCAACAGCGTAGAGCTACGCTAAATACACGCAGATTAATGACGTTAGAATGCACTTACTCAAAAATTTACAACAGAATGAATTCTGTATACGAGTTGAAACAGTGGCGGACATTTTTATGTGGCAAAATTATACTCTTAGTCTTAATATGTCTAGACATTTAGCTGTTATATTAAATTTTCCCATTTTAGAATGGTAGATTTTATTCCAGGTACACATACAATTTTTTTTTATTTTCTTCTTTTCTCGTTAATAAATAACAAAATATTGTTAAATACGTCATTTTTATTGAGAGATATCTAAACGGGCCACGGAGACACCAGAACGGTCCCGAAATCGACGGCAACTGCATGTTTCTTCTTCTTCTTGTGTCACAGAACAGTCCCTTGCCTAGTTCGCCCCTTATAGGCTCTGATAATGGCGCTCTGTTCAGTCAATCTTATCGTGATATTTTTTAAACTGTTCGTCCAAATTACTTAGTGTAAAAGACAAAGTTCATCTAAATTAAATACCAAAAGCGACAAACCTATGAATTTTAATAAGAATTTGCAATTTTAATGTATTTATGGCTTATAATTTGGGATATCTTGGCTTCTACATAGAAGGTAGATATATGCTGTCGTGGACTTTTATTAAGAACTGTTTAAGACAAACAATCACACGATACATTTTCTTCTTGTAACTTTAACGGATTAGGCAGCGCACGCCGAGATAGCTCTCAGCGAGCATGATTTGTTCCGGCTTACGTGATTCTTAACACGAAAAGTTTATAAATTGTATCCTATGTATAATTCTGATGTATAAGCTATATTACTGTCAAGTTTCATCAAAATCCGTACCGTTGTTTTTTCGTGAAAGAGTAACAAACATCCATACAAACTTACTCATTTATAATAATAGGTCTTTACCTATGAAATTGCCGTTTTGTATGAAAAAATTTAAATGAATTTTTTTCATGTATTTTTTATTTGTATTAATCGAAGTAATCACCCATGCAATCAATGCATCTTTGCCAACGCAGTGGCAGTTTATTGATGCCCTTCTTAAAGAAATCAGCTGGACGGGAGGCAACAAATTCTTCAAAGGCATTTTGTACTGCCTCTCGGGTATTGAATTTTTTTCCCGCCAAGAAGTTATCCAAATTCTGGAAAAAGTAGCAGTCTGTAGGCGCAAGGTCTGGTGAGTAGGGCGGATGACGGAGAGCTTCCAACCCCAGTTCTTGCAACTTGGAGACCGTCTGCTGTGCAGTATGAGGTCGCGCGTTGTCGTGCAGGAGCAGCGGAGACGAGCGATTGTCCAATGCTGGTTGGAGATGTGCCAGCTTCTCCATCATTGTGTTCAATTCTTCACAGTACACATCTGCAGTAATGCTCACCCCGTTTGGTAAGAAGCTGTGTTGAATCACACCGGCGCTAGACCACCAAACAGTGACCATCACTTTTCTTGGGGTAAGTTTTCGTTTAGGGCATTGTTTAGGTGCTGAACCAGGATCCAACCAACTTGCTGAGCGCTTGCGGTTATCAAACAGAATCCATTTTTCATCGCAGGTAACAATGCGGTTCAAAATTCCTTCATTTGTGTGTCTGTTGAGCAGTGCAAGGCACGTCTCGACGCGTACTTCGCGCTGGCGATCATTGAGTTCGTGGGGCACCCATTTGTCAAGCTTTTTTACCTTGCCAATTTGACGCAAATGGACCAATATTGTTTTGACGCTAACGTCGAAAGCTGCTGCTAATTCAGCCGTAGATTGTGTATCATCAGCTTCCACAATCGCCTTTAATTCGTCATTGTCGACCAAAGTCTTCGGACGACCGCGAGGTTCATTTTTCAGGTCGAAATTTCCAGAACGGAAGCGAGCAAACCAATAACAGGTAGTGCGTTGGTTTGTAGTGTTAGCTCCGTAAACGTCGTTGATGTTGCGTGCCGCTTGTGCCGCGTTGCTGCCACGACGGTACTCATATTCCATAATTACTCGAATTTTTAACGTATCCATGACGACGAAAAAGATTTAAATGCGATGAAAATGTAACACTAATCAATAAACAAATGACTACTTTTGGAAAAAAAAATCCATGTTTTTAAAATAAAATTAATTTGAAATTAGAATTCTTAGCCAAACAAAAAATATTTTGATTTGAAATGGCCAGTACTGCAGAACGGCAATTTCATAGGTAAAGACCTAATATTAAGTAGGAAGTAGGATGGTATCTTGTTATATGCCCATTCTTATCAATTTCTCTCAATTTATTAATATATTGTTTTGCAAATCTGAAATTCAAAAGTCATAATAGTGTAATTTAAATGAATTATTTGGCTTTGATTTATACTTTAAACCGCGTCTTACGTGGACACACTTCTTTTCTCGTTTTCATTTTCCCATTTTCGATCTACAATTGCCGTTAACTTAACCACAAAATTGGCGGAGAAATCTACGTCAATTCAGAAAATGCAACGAATTCTACAACCACACATTTCTGAGGATAACCACGGCTGATTTAGTCGTCTGGGAGCCCACACAACTTTTCACTTGACTCACCAAAATCACCATTTACAATACGTGATCTGAGTTGAAAATTTAACGTTTCATAAATTCTGACGGCAGAATTTTATGGTAATCCGCAAATAATAGATATAGGGAGTAATGTTACAGAAATGGGCTACTTTGAATACCATTGCCTGTAGTTTTAAAATTAGATTTAGATTTTTAAGTGAAAACTTAAGTAACCGCTTTGTGTCAATGTTCTATATCAGACTGTGAATACGAACAATCTGCTCATCATGTCTTATGGGAGTGTACTCTTTGGCAAAATGATCGCAATATAATGTTAGATAGTGTGTACGTTGCATGCGGAGTTGTTTACTATACGGGCCTTGTAGAAACTCAACCTTTCCGTGCGTTCAAGCGTTTTTGCCATACCTACTATTGGAATCAAATGTAACAGCTCATCATTTAGGAGCCATAAACATCAGTGTAACCCAGTTGTAGGTAAACGTCTCTTTGTGCCTATTGGCCATTATCTATGTTCTGTCTCCTGCTTGATATGGAGGGAAGTGGAATCGTTTCTCCGGGACTCGTCGGGCTTCATTGTCTCGACGCTTTTCTGGTGGTCGCCACTGTTGATTCTAGTTTTCAGGAGTTGGAGTCGTTTGAGAATAGTGTGGCGGGTTTGTCCCAATTTTAAACCGCATTCAGGAATTTTGGTAGGGGCAAAACTTATGGGTTTGCGTTACCGACATGTTGATGTAACGTGTTACTGTAGACAGGTATCCCAACATTTAAAGTTTTCCCTTTTGACAGCAGACCCTTTTCTTTTGCACCAGCAGCAGGTTTAACACCTAATTTAAGCTTAGGCTAACCTTTTTGGTATTAAAGACACCATGTGTACGTGAAGCACACCCACATTTATCAGTTATGTTGAAGTCCCATGTAATAGGAGATAAGCTTCTTGCCATCAGCCGGGGCGAAGTTCAGCTTCAGGGCTACTAATAAAAAACTCCAGATGGTCAATAACTAATAACACTTTAACTGACCCGGGAATTAAACCCAGGACCTCATGTTCAGCAATAGCTCTAGCGAGTACTAGACCAACAATGCAGTTAGTTTAAGTTTAAGGTTGTAACTATGGTATAGCACTTCGCCCGTGACTTCGTCCGCGTGGATTTTGTACTTCGTACCCTTTTCGTACCCTTCGAACTTTAACATTGCCTCCTCCCCTTCCAAGCGTAGTTTTAAAATAAAATAAAGCATATAGCACTAAGGAACAACTCAACTTTTTGATACTGAAAAAAAAAATAGAAATCGATCCGTTAGTTCCGGAGATTACCCCTACATTTAAACTTACAAAAAAAAATACCTCTTTATAATATTAGTTTAGATTTAATCCAACTTCGTTTTTCAACAATAACAAGATCCATAATTTTAAAGCTATTTTCAAGATGAAGAACAACGTAATACTTTGATACCTCAATACTGAAAACATCTTAGGGTGAAATTATTCAAATGTTTCCTCTGTAATGGACATCCCACGCCTGAATTCTTCAGTACCCAATTATATTTACATTCCGTTTTCAGTCTATGAATAGGCGTTGCTTTGTACAACATAAAATAATAAAACAGCACATAAAACATTTTACTTGTTGACGTGTAAAAATGTTTAAGCCGTTGGTCCCGGCTGTCTTTTGTAGATCTTTAACAGTCGTTACGGGTAGTCAGAAGCCCGAAATTCTGATAACCAGTTCTACCAAAGGGTAACGTGTTGCCCAGTAACTGGGTTGTTGAGGTCAGATAGGCAGTCGCTCCATATAAAATACTAGTATTCAGCTGCATCCGGTTAGACTGGAAGACTGTCTGAAGCCGGCCCCAACATTGTTGGGAAAAGGCTAGGCAGATGCTGGTGACGTGTAAAAATGTTTTTAAAAGCCTATTTACACAGATCAATTTTATTTACCATTAAATAACATCCGTCTAATAAGTTACAAGAACCTTAACCTTTAAAATAGAATGCAAAGTAATTAGCATTGCAAAACAAAAAGAAAGAAAAATTTACCGATAAAAATTGGTATAGTGGTCCCAAGCGTGACTGCTGAGCGTGAGGTCTTGTTTTCGAGTTCCAGGTCGGGCCAAGTGTTATTGAGTTTTTCCAATAGAAATTCTCCCCTTAGTTGAGCGGAGTCTGGATTTGTACCCGGTTGATAGCACTATACTCGCTCTCTCTTACATGGGACTTACAGATGTGTAAGAATCATTAAAATACAAAATATTTGATACGCATCAGGCACTCCTTTATACCAAATAAAATACTTAGTTTGACAACTAAACTCACGGATACAAAAAGAAACCTATAAAATTGAAAAAATGTAATCGCTCTGTTCATTAAAGTTGATACCAGTGCTTGACTTAAAACTTACAATAAAAAAAACAAGAGACCTCTTTTTGTTCTGTAGAGTTATTAAATATTTTTTACTAGCACAATTACACCCGTAAAGAAACAAAGCCAGGCTTTGCAAACCCGTAATAAAATTATCTTTTCCTTTCCGCTGTCCACGTTTTAATGAACGCTCGTGTACACAAGGTAAAGTTACATTTTAAAATGTATTATATTTTAATGAAATCCTCTAAAGTAGAATTAGTGTCAAAGTGAAATGCATAATATTATAATGATACCAGCCTGTTACTGCAGGGCAAAAGCCTCTTCTCATACAGAGAAGGCACGAGCATTAATCACCACGCTTGCTGAAGGCAGGCTGGCGATTTCAGATTTATATTCGATATATTACTACTGCTGAGCATGAGGTCGGGTTTGATTGGCGGGTCAGGCAGTGTTTTTGGGTTTTTGGGTTTACTATACTCGTATGTAAACCTTCTGGGAATACATGCGTGAATCTGTGTTTAATGTTAAAGATTAAAACATTTACTTAGTAATAACATCATCAGAATCCTCACATCAAATTAATTCGAAGTATATCTGTTTCATTTTCTTTTGCTATCTATTTTTAAAACATTAGTTTTAGCTTTAGCAACGACTCATCAGACTAAAAGAATGCTCTCTTTTTAACGTAAGATTGTAACAAATCTGCACTAATTCTTTACCCAAGTGTGGTGATATTAACAGACATAACAGAATCTATAGCATAATACCATTACGCCTACTTCATTCAAGACGGTAAGCACAGCCACCGGGCACGTATGCTTCGCCCGTTGGTGTAAGGTACATATATGTAGGTATGTCCCATGTAATACGGAGGAGGCCTGATGCTTTAATTATACAAAGATCCTACTGACTGATGTATAATTTCTAAGTGGAACTAATTTATACAAATATTCACGCATTTTTCCATGGGGGTAGGCAGAAACTACAGAACACGACCTGCTACGATCCTTACATATTCTTCTCTCTCTTGGCTTCGACATTCATACGCACGTTGGTTGCGAGCACTACGCACTTTGGTTGCGAGCACTACGCACTTTGGTTGCGAGCACTACGCACCTTGGTTGCAAGCACTACGCACCTTGGTTGTGAGCGATACGCACCTTGGTTGCGAGCACTACGCACCTTGGTTGCGAGCACTACGCACCTTGGTTGCGAGCACTACGCACCTTGGTTGCGAGCACTACGCACCTTGGTTGCGAGCACTACGCACCTTGGTTGCGAGCACTACGCACCTTGGTTGCGAGCACTACGCACCTTGGTTGCGAGCACTACGCACCTGACCTTTCTGAAGAGCAACATCATTAAGGTCAGGTTATACTTTTAGGGTGTCCCATTATGAATTACCGCGAAGCCAGTAAGATGTTTGCCTAACTCGGAGATCGAGCTTAGAACTCCACCCTCTGGAAGCGCGTTTGAATACCACCAAACTGGGCAGTAGATCAATAGGATCTCATGTTACCGCAATCGGACCACCGGTTATCTCGTATGGGATGAAAGAATCTCCAATTTAACTCAACTATGTGAAAACGAAAATGATAAAGTTACGTGTTACTTTTATTAAAATCTGGCAATATCGTTCGGTGAAAGGATAGGTAACAAACAGAAAAGTTTTCGACGTTCTGTTTCATAACCATGTACTCAAAACTTAACTAATAAAAACTCCTGAGCGTTTATTCGTTTGAAAACATATTCCCAATAATATATTATTGCTTTTGTATGTGTCCTAACGATTTTCGCACGAGTACGCGATCGTCGCACGCGTTTCTATGAATATAATTTACACGAGCGATCAATCAAATTGCTTCTGTACGTATAAAATCATATAATCAATCGCGTATTCTCAATAGGACACTGGCCGGTCGATTGTGTAAAAAAATCCCTTTGGGGTTCAGAGGAGAAGGCTGTAAAGTTCCTCATCTACCATAGAAAAATGAGGATCGTTCGACTAGTCGGGTGTTGTGCCTGGTGGGCCAACGGTTACACGGACGATCGCGTGGATAACTTTTAATATCGTGATGTTGGATACGTAAGATTTAGTTAGTATGGTGCGAGATAGATATCGCTACATCCCCGTAAAACCTGAGGTGAAGTGAGCAGTTACGGAGGCTGATTTCAATAACGTATATCAATTCGTGATCTTAAACTGATGCTTCTGATTCACCCTCTCAAGATTACAGATTACAATCTCAGCCGTTGATTGGTTACAAACCAAGATAGATCTCTAAATTGGGATATATACGAATATTAGACGTTAATGATACGTTAGACGGCAGTCGCTCCATATAAAATACTGGTATTCAGCTGCATCCGGTTAGACTGAAATTCAACCCCAACATAGTTGGGAAAAGGCTAGGCAGATGATGATGACCTGTAATGATAGATTTAAGGTGTTTGTAAATAAATAAAATAACTCTGTTGCATGCGAATAGAACTACGCCCTTGTTGGAGGCCTTGATTTCTAATTAAGTCCCCACAGGAAAGTTCGGTTAAGCAGTAGATATCCCTGAAGGACAAACTTGGAGATGCCCATTCCAAAAAAAAAGAGAATAGAACTCACTTTTTTTATATGTGGGTGGTTATACAAGTTGGCAATCTTTCAATGGGTGAAAGCATTCATGAATATGAACTTTATCTATATTTTTTTTTTAAACGTTGCCCCACACTAGGAATTTCTCCTGTATCGTGGGTGCGTTTACAAACATTTAAACTCACATACACAAACAGCCAGACCCGGAACAACTACCTGTAGGCCATACAAATATTTGTTCCGTGCGGGGATCAAACCCGCGACACACAGCGCAGCAGCCAATCGCTCAGCCTCTGCGCCAACCGTGTCGTCAAAATATGACCGTCACAAAAATATCGTTAGCATCTTGGTTTATATTGAGTTATTTCCAGAATATTACTAATTCTAGTTTCCAACGCATTAGCCAGGGTTTTGTCTGTAGGTGGGCACGTCAAACAAACCTAACTTGCTCGTTGCGACTGCAATGCAGTGAGTCACCTACACGTACCTAAGGTTGCCTTGTTGCAATCTATTTCATAATTATGTAAATAGTAGTGAGCAATGATTATTGAGTTAAACTGAGGGTTTACTCAGTTTACTATGTTTACGAGGAGCACAAGGCTAAATAAAAACAGCCGCACGGGTTGATCGAAGGTTAAGCTATGCTGGCCAAGGTCAGTCTAAGGATGGGTGACCGTTCTTAACATAGATATCAAGGCTGCTCCGTGCCTCGGTAAGCACGTTCAGCCGTTGGTCCCGACTGTCATTTGTAGATCTTTGACAGTTGTATTGGGTAGTCAGAAGCCCGAAAGTCTGACAACCAGTCTTACTAAGGGGTATCGTGTTGTGTTAATAATAATAATAAATAATAATAGTTTGGAAAAGGCATGGGAGATGATGAGTCAGTTTACTATGGAACGATAACTATCGCCAAATAAATGTGACAATTAGGGATGTGTCCTAGGTAAAAATATATATGAAGTCTATTTAGTCCGTCACTAAGATTAGGTACCAAAAATATTGGACACGTATTTTTTGCCTACTCAAATCAATAAAGAGTGACAATTTTATATCACATCAAACAGGAGAAAGGGCTTGTGACGTCACTGTTACGTTAAAAGTGTAGCACGGCGTGACGTTACGCGCAATTTCAACGCACTATATTGTCGTCATTACGTGACAAAAGAAAAAATATGTACGTGTCCAGTATTTTTGAGTAATCCAACTTTCGGACCAATCCGAATTTTTAAGGACACTACCTTACTGTCCACCGCGCGTAAAGGTGTACCTATGTTTTATTTCGTAGATGATCAATAGATATGGGGTATTATTGCCTTTCCTTTTAGCTTCTAGGTCACGTTTCTTTGAGTAGTCAAGTTGCGGTACAGGCACGGACCTTTTGCTATCTATCTATGTATTGCCAAAATGTGACAGACTTCTTTTTAAACAGTTCTAATTTTAAATTTGTCGAATTGTAACGGAAAAGAATTGTCATTTGAAACTTAGTTAACATGATTCTTTGGGAGCTGTCCCCCATGGCATAGATTTAAAATTTGTCTGACCCTTGGGGGATTTTTGTTCAAATTTTGACCCGAACCACTTATCAAAGCATCTAAAATCGTTTTTAAGTTAGTTTTCATATCACTCTAAAGGCTTAGGTATAAGTGTACGTATCGTAGATACACCTACATTTCACCAGTTATGTTTAAGTCGCAAGTAAAAAGGGTCGAGCCTAAGGCCACCAACTGGGCACAAATCCAGACTTCTGGCTGCTACTGAGAAATTTCACATGGATAAACCCAATAACACTTTGCCCGACCCGAAAATCAAACACAGGACCTCATGCTCGGCAGTAGAGCTTACGACCACTAGACCAACGAGGCAGTCTACTTTAAGTATAGAGGTTCCAAAATATTATGTTGTTTCACTTCACCTAAGCAGTAATAAAACATTATCTTACATCAGTAAAGATCTTTTATAACACCAATTTGACATGTTACCCGGTTTGTTCTCGTCTGGCCCATTTAACATTTGGTAAAGAAGTTTTTTAAACTCTTAATCGCTATAACGCCCCAAACATTAAAATGTTTTATATCAAATTAAACTGTAATCTAATTCGAATAGAGTGTAAAACTCTTTGGGGGGCGTGTTACACATTTCTACCACCGGGAACTTACAGGTAGGTGTTTCTGAGGTTTTGTCTATTTTGGAAAAAAAAAACTAAAAAAAGAACTTCAAAATATATTCACGTTACTTTCAGAGCTAAGAAAACAAAATTTGAGACTAGCAATGGTATAATGGAAAAGATAAACTTAACAATAAAAGTTTAAATCCATGTTTTATCCACTTAACACTTTAACTGCCAGAAAACGAGACACAATTGAGAATATATTGTTTGTCGGTCACCTGGCGTTTAAGGTGTTACACAAATATAAACTATAAATTAGTACGGATAAGTCATAGAACTTGTTGCAGTTGAAGTGCAAACACAGAATAGTACATATCTTAATATATAAAACCCAAGATTACGGATATACCTACTTTTACCTACATTTATATCTAACATCCTCCACAACCACATAGCTACAGGATGTTCGTATTTTACATACAAACCTCTCCAATCTCGTTACGTTTTCTCAACCACGCAGATTTCTCCCACCAATTCGCGTCTATGAGTGGTAATTGAACTTGCAATTTAATTTTGACGTGAGTTGTGTATTTCTTGGGTTAAAGGTAATAAGGGTTCCCTAAAGTCAGCTAATACTGATACTTTAAGATAGGGAATACTGCTCAGCCGCTATACATTACTCTAAGAAACTACACTTGGGGTCGACTTTCAGTCTTACCAGGTACTGCTGATTACTGGGTAACACCAAACCCTTTGGGAAGACTGGTTTTCAGACGTTCATAAAGACGAAATCTCAGTTTCAGGTAGAAATCATGATTTATAACAATTGAGATCAAAAACATCAGAAAAAAACGTAGAAATCAATAAAATCCAACGATAATTCAATGTTGTGGACTCCAGAATAATGTACTAAACATCGACGCTTAACAGATACCATGAGTCCTCTACAAACCCATGGTATCCTTTCCACCCTGTAAACAAGAACCCGCCAACAAGATTCGGGCCCACCAGACACAACACCCGTCTGGTGAGAGAACCCAGCCTTTTCAATGGTGTATGGTGGTGGAAATTTCCACCTTGTTTTTCATTCCCCTAAAATACGTTTTAAGTAGAAGCTGACCTTGGAGACACATGGAGTTACAAAAAAGGTTAGGCAGGTGACGAGTATCTCTAGAGCAAAGTTGTTTAAGTGGAGGAATATTGTATACAGATGCAGGATTATGGCAATATCTGCCTAATACCGTACACCATGCCTGGGTTTAACTTCAATGTGTGAGTAAGACTAGGATTTTTAAAGTACAGAGGCCAGCACATCAAACTACCATAATTTGTCAAATTTATTTGATAGGTTTTCAACTTTATGACGAAAGTATAAGGTTCATGTTCAATTCAGAAAATCTGACAGTTTGAGGTAGCTTGATGTGCTGGCGTCTATACCTACATTTACATCGATCTATTAAGAAAAAGAACAAAGCCTCAATACCTTCCCAAAACAATTTACCACTAAAGAGTAAAGAGCCGTCCCCAAAATCCTGAGCCTATTAAATTTCACGATCCTGTTTTTACGGCGTGACTTTTGACAGCACCCCTCACATAGTTTATGTTGATTTTTATCACTTAGATTACGTGTTACGTCTTTTTTATTCGGGATATTTATGAATAAGTCATTATTTGAGACGTTACGACACTTTTATTGCGTTTGAATATGTGATCATCGTAATTATTAGGTGTTCACGTTATAAAAACAATCAACAGTTCAAATATTTCACAGTACTGCCTATTTCCTTAAAATCTTTTCCTAATTCATCCGCATTATATGCCTAACCCATTCAATCTTCAAAAGGCAAGACATAATTATAAAAATCAAACCATTGCATATCCACTGGCGATCACACTTGTCTGAGTCAATTCTTTCACACACGAAACCCGAGATTACAACCGTTCAAACAATTAATATTACAAAAACATATCTTTTTAACCTCAATATTTTGAAATACTTTCATTGTTTGTTTGACCAGTAATATTTTTTATAAACACTGTTTCAGTCAGGCATTGTAAGCTTGTTGCTCAAACTGTGAAGTGTCATCCATAAACTCTTTTAAATAATCATTGCTGTGTAAGAAACTAAGACTTAGATAATTTTTTAAATATTGAAGAGTGGTGAATTCAATGAAAATTGACAAAAAGCAGAACAAATATCCTGGAAAGTGGACATTAGTATCTGTTTAACATTCTGGCAATGTTCCTGTTTGAAAGCAACCTAATTTCAAGCATCGGCTAACGTTGAAACTATTTGCAACTCCGGAAAAGTGCCATTTCAGTTCAAACCAATAATTCTAGATCGAATAAATTTTCTGGTAGTTGATAATTTAAAACAGACGATGAAGCATGTGCACCTGTTTACTTTTCTAATAGTGTGTATCGAAGCGAAAGACCAAGTCAGCAAGTACTGTGACATTATTTCCACGGACCCAACAAAACACTGCTACGTAAAAGAAACCTTGACGACAGTCGCTCACAGCCCCAACCAACTGTCAGTCGACAAATCTACCAACACACTGTACTTCAGTTTTGACTTCGGCCAAGGAGAGTACTTGCCGGCCATACTCCAGATTGACAGCAGAAACCTTAGTGTTCTAAAAGGAGTTAAAGATGCTTTTGCCATCTCCAATGATGCAACGTCAAGAGAAATGTACTTCGGAGGCAGTCACGGTATCTACAGATACAGCACAACGAACAAGACCTTGCTCAGACTGAACATACAAAACCTTGATATCTGGTGGCTTTACATCAAGAAGTTCATTTATTTTATCAACTTCCCTAGTCTTGGTGCATACTATTATACAAACAGAACTATAAAAGCTGTACCCGAATTACAAGGTGATATAGTCCATCAGTTTGTTTTGGATAAGGAAGATAACATTTTCTTTATTAATGGGACAGGTTTGTTTGGTATAAAACACGGTGATGACCAAGCAATCTTGTTGAGAGATCATCCGAGATTTCTCGGGATAGCGACAGATAACAATGGGTACGTCCACGTGTGCAGTGAAGACGGAATATTCGTGGTTACCAAAATGGTTCAAAAAGTTAAGAAAGTCATCAATGTGCAAGGAGTGTTGGGTATTACTTTCGATAAAGGAAATCATATTATTTATTCAGATTCTCATGAGATCATTAGACTGGTTCCGATAGCTGCAGAAAATTATTATGATCAAGTTCGTGGACTATAGCATTACTTATGGTGTACTAAATCTATTATAAAACTCTTATCGTACATACGTTGTATCTCGCTTTATCTCGATATGCTGGCGCAGTAACTAAGTAAAAAATAAACGGCTAAACACGTCAGAAGGTTTTATTTTCTACCACTATATTTAAATACGCTTCTCCCAAGTTCCTGTTCTCCACCTTTACACCCATCGCACTGTCAATCCCTCTAGCTGTGAGACCTTTTTTCAGCAGTGAATTTGTCAGTTGATTTAAATCTAGATAAAAGCGACTTATACGGATTGCACTCAACTCGCAACTTGCAACTCGGGTGCTGATTGGTTACAAACAAAGATCGATCTCTAAATTAGGATTGAGATATGTTGTTGCAATTGGCAGTTAGTCAACTGAAAAGTTCGTTTTGTTATTATTTCATAGCTGATCGTCAGGACGTCAGTTTTGTTTTGCTGTTCGCCGTGCCGTGTTCACTATCGACCGTTTTACACAATTTTATTTTCCTTTTGTAACTACTTCAATTAAATTTTGAATTGCCTTTCGTCACTGCGAACATTTATACAGCGCAAGTTTCAGCTGTCAAAGGCATAGTTATAATTGTCACGGCCTGTCAGTTTCTATGGGAAATCGGTAACACTCGTCAGTGATTGTTACCGATTTCCCATAGAAACTGACAGCTGCTTGGTTTTAAGGAAAGTGAGACAACGCCATCTCTATCAGGGGTAGCCAAGAAGGTACAGGTACAGTAGCTAATCAGCTTTAGCGTCCAAATTACACCAAACACGGTATCCATTTAGGCTCTAATTAAATCTGTATAATTCATTGATTCTCTGAATAACCAAACACAGTGTATTTGCGTGTTCCCCGCAAATCCGGATATTAACCATGGTCTAGTCAACATAAACAGGCAGTGATACAAGTGATCAACAGTGTAATGTATTTTAACTGAATGTTTACCCACAAGTGTCAGCGTGGCTATTTCACAGACGCAACCAAATAAACACACTGCTTTTCACTGGGCTGGGTCGGGCTCGTGTTGTGGAGCTGTCTGCTTATATCTGTTCGGTGAAAGATTAGAGAGACTTTGAAATTGATTTAGTGGTGAGTAATCCCTCTGAAAATAATCATGTAGTTGTAATATGTAGTTGAATCGTAATTATTATTGTTAGGTACGTTTGTTTGTTATGTTAGTTCATGGAAATCCACATAGATACTAGATTGTAATCAAAATATTAAATATCACACTAATATTATAAATGCGAAAGTTTATGTGTACGTTTGTTACTCTTGAAGCGGCTACACGAATATGGATGAAATTTGTAATAATTTTTGACAACCACATAGACTACTTTTATACCGACAAAGTGAAGTATTCCCTTTGGAATTTGTAATCGTCTGACGTAGCTAGTAATAATTATCAATAATAATGTTGTGCCCATTGAATAATCTCTTCGGAGATTATCAAAGCACGCAGGAGACATTTAAGCGCAACCTCTGGCCCTACACTCGCATTTCCGATGGGTCGGCAATCTTGCATGACGGGAGAAATCAGGCGGAGTACCAATATATTTCCATGAATTTCGAGGCATGGTTGTATCACACCATCAACTTCAAACTCCGTATTTCTAATAAGAAATTTCTAAGATAGAAACCCTATATCACTTTACCAGATCTGGGATCCAGACACGCGCAGTAGTCGGGCATGCGCAACAAAACCAACGGGGCAGTCACTGTTAATATAAACCTGGAATGCTAAGGATTTTCCAATGTATTACCAACCTTACAAGCAAAGTTTTTCTATTTCTGTCATTTTTTTACCACAAGCATACATCGATTTTCAATCCATTGGTAACCTTTCAAAAGACTACAAAAAGTCTCCTTGCAGATATCGTCTTCATGATAGCAATACTGTAATGATATGATAACTGCGGTGATAGGTGATAACGATAGGTCATTTGCTCCACTATTTTCCACCATACCTCCCACATTACCCGACACCATTCTTTCCCAAATCTTCCCAATTCTTTCCCTCATTACGGCAATATTTCAATCAGGCGATTCCTTTTACCCAGCCTACCGGTATGTTGTTGGAGAATGTACCTTATTTCATTCAACGCACGGATTTTGAGATGGAACTTTATTAATTAAATACCTGGGTATAGTCGCACGATTCGATTTTCCAATGTACATTACATAGGGTCAGTTGTAAAGGAATGAGGTCACACAATGCCAGGGGTTAGTACGAGTCATCTTGGTAATATTGGGTATTCTATTGAATCTACAGGTATGGAGGCAGATGGATATTATGTTGAAGTAGTATATTACATGACCAGCAATGTTGTCGAAACTAGTTACAAAATACTAGCCATGACTTTTCCCGCTTGAAATTTTCAATGATGGGGATATTATTTTGAGGTAGTATATATGCATGTATAAATTATGACCATTGACCAGTATTATTGGCAAAACTAAGCGTGAAAGAGTAACCATAAAATCAAAATCAAAAATCAAAATAATTTATTCAGCCTAATTTGAATAATTTTTTAAATTTAAAATTAACTGAATAAATAAAAAGTCTTCAAGGCAGTCTAAGGGCATCCGCGCTGACATGTGCAATGCTGGATTATATCTATAGCGTTATGACTAAAGACACTTATTATAAACTAGGACCATTCACCGTCCATGTGACGGTACAGCATGGTGTCCTCTTATAATAAAACACATATGTACTATAAACCCATGCTTGCAAACCAATAAATAATTTGATTGATTTGATTCTGAGTTGTGGAGGACAGATAGGCAGTCGCTCCATGTAAAACACTTTTTTTATTTGTTTTATTTAAAAAAAACGTTGCCCCACACTAGGAACTTCTCCTGTGTCGTGGGTGCGTTTACAAACATTTAAAGTCACTTACACAAACAGCCAGACCCGGAACAACTACCTGTAGGCCATACAAATAGTTGTTCCGTGTGGGAATCGAACCCACGACACGCGGCGCGGCAGCCGATCGCTCAGCCACTGCGCCAACCGTGCCGTCAAAACACTGGTATTCAGCTGCATCCTATTACACTGGAAGCCGACCCCAACATAGTTGGGAAAAGGGTAGGCAGATGATGATGTATTACATTAGTAATTATTTAATTTCACATACTCACATCATCTTACAACAAAACAATAAGTATAATACAATAGTGACATATCACAAACTCAGGACAAGCTGAAAACCAGCGTCAGACTCTTATCTTGTTATCTGACATTTTTGATGAACTGGACCAATTTGGAGCAGCCGTACGGCACATAATTTTTTATTATGATTTATGATTTTCGCTGTATAGTATTGTGTTACTGTGTGTCGGAGCCTGTGCTGAAATGTTCATCTTTCTTTTTATTTAGATCAACTATTTGTTTGTTAACTTTACGTGTATTATTTAGTGTTTCTATTCTTTCATTAGTGTAAATAGGTCTTATTGTAAATTGAAATACTATGCCATTCAACACCTTTTAATGTTGTGCATGGTTTTTTAAATAAATAAATCCTCATTCAGAATCAAAAGTATCGTTTAATAAACTCTGCGATGAAACAACATGTTTATTTAATTCCGCTATCCGTTTTAATATTATCTGCTCAGGCATTTCGCAAACAATTATCCAGCTGAATCGTGCTTAATCTGATTTCACAAGCGTTACCGGTTTCAATGTTGCTATCAATAAATATAATATTTGATCGCTGCGAATATTTGATTACGAATGTACTAATAACAATATGATCGTACGTTTGGGAAAACGCGTGTTTATTTGAGTCAATATCAGAAGCGAAGCGAATCTCGTAGCTCGTGGTCGAGTAAAAACAGATACACGGGTCAATGGTATAGGCTAAGCAACACTTTCTGAGGTTAATCTTTGGATGGGTGACCAGTGCCTCTGAGAGCGCGGTAAGCCGTTGATCCCGGCCGTCATTTTTAGTTCTTAGACGGTTGTTACGGGTGCCCGAAAGTCTGATAACCAGTCTAACCAAGAGGTGTGGCCTAACCCAGTTACTGGGCTGTGCAGGTCAGATAAGAAGACTCTCCATGTATAATACTGGTATTCTACTGTATTAGGTTAAACTGGAAGCCAACCCGTTGGGATTGGCAATCTATTCATCCTTTCTTTGTTCTTCTTCTCATATGTTGATATTTGGGAAAAGCCTTTTCCCAAATATAATTTTGGAAAAGGCTTGTGCTTATTTTTTTGTTGATTTGATTGCATTTTGAAATGGAGATGCACATGGAAATAGTCGTAGATGCACATATGAGACGAAGAACTAAGAAACGATGGATGGTTCTTATGGAATATGACATGTCTAGAAAGAAGCTGACTAATGAGATGATATAGTAGATGAAGACATGCTGCGCCGACCCCAAAATTGGGATAAGGGCAAGAGAATGATGAGCTATGGACATCATAGTGTGCTTAGTTGTATGCATGCTTATTTTAAGGAACTAGATCCTCAGACCATAAGACTACTGTCAGTTTCGATACAAAGTAGGAACCCACGGGGAAAGTGGATCAAACATTCTAAAGTTTTGTAAGGATTCATTTATTAATACATGCAATTGTTTTTTTTAATATTCATTTATGCATGTAACTGTTTTTTGTCCCTAACAAATAAAATAAAAAAATACCTAACTAATAGCAAGCCCTACATACGAAAAGTGATCATGATAAAGAAAAATATAAGTCTGACAGCAAGAAAGTTATCTGACTCTTGGGTACAGGATCTCAAATCATGGGAGCATACAAAAAAACATAGCCTACCCACTCGCAAACTCCAATCTCAAAATTATTATATAAGACTGTTGGCCCGAACGTTCATAATCTTTGTTTAACTTATGCAAAGTATTCGAGTTACACAAAATAGACTTATTTATCTCTTGAAGACAGCATTGTGTGGTCTAGGTTTTAAGTGTTTAGAATTTAAATAACTTTTGAGGTGTTAAGCCGATCTCTCTCGGCTATCAGAATGCTTTTTTTTTAATAATAATCATTATAACAACAAGCCGGTATTCCCCGTAAGGATACTCAGAAGTGTAGGTTTCTTCAGCTTCTTAGTGAGTCAATGGCAATCTATACAGAGTCAGCCACGAGCTTGGCCATCGGTGTAGGTTTTGTAAACACACGTTTCACAAGTTCAAGGCCAGGTGTTTGACCCAACTTTTAAAAAATTAAAAACTCTGCATACCCAACAAACGTAGCACATAAATCCCAATGTCGAAAATTAAGCCAATCTAATCCTGACCAGTTGACTGGATGCCCCACATAAAATGGCGGGCCAAATATATTTTTTTATATTAATGAGAGACGTATAATTAAAACGCCATGGGTAAGGGAGTCCTTTGTAAAGCTGTGGCCGTTTGCAGATGTTACGTAATTAAATATTACGGTGAGCGTAAAATTTTGTGTACTTTCATCATTCTTCTTGTCGGTGTTAGTACAACACAGACAAGAAGGATCGTCAAAGTATTAAGTATTGCAAGATGTTCAATTCCTATCATTAATACTAGCCGTCAGGTGAGATGCATTGGCTTGAACTAAAGACCGGCCATGAGCGAGTCTACTCGTAAAATAATGGTTAAATTAGGGCGACCTATTCGCATTAGCAAAGGGTGGCCCTTTAATAAAGAAAAAAAATTGTTCCAAAACGTACAGAGGCCATCACATCAAGCTACCTCAATGTGTCAGATTTATTTTTGTTCAATGTATGTCAATTGGGGAAATCTGTCATTTTGGGATAGCTTGATGTGATGGCGCCTGTATAATGAGTAATCTATAAAAATCAACCCTGTATTTAATCCTCGAAGGGTAAGGCAGAGGTGTATTATCTTACACCCGCAATTTGCCAATTATTTTCTTTCGTGACTTGACCAATTACTTTCTTTCGTGAGGAGCTCATGGCTAAATAAAAACAGCCGCACGGGTTGATCGAAGGTTAAGCTACGCTTGCCGAGGTCAGTCTGTGGATGGGTGACCGTTCGTAACATATCGAGACTCCTCCGTGCCTCGGAAAGCATGTTAAGCCGTTGGCCCCGGTTGTCATTTGTAGATCTTTGACAGTCGTTACGGGTAGTCAGAAACCTGAAAGTCTGACAACCAGTCTTACCAAGGGGTATCTTGTTGCCCAGTTACTGGGTTGTGGAGGTCAGATAGGCAGTCGCTCCATGTAAAATACTGGTATTCAGCTGCATCCGGTTAGACTGGTAGCCGACCCCAACATAGTTGGGAAAAGGCTAGGCAGATGATGATTTTCTTTCGTGACTAATGTTTAAAACCGTAAAATAAATAGCCACATTAATTAATAGCAACTTCAACCTCGCCCTCGACTACCAGAGTTCTTTACGTCCAGAGTACACGTCTTTCCGTCTATCGCGGCCCTGAACTTGGCGTAATTTCACGTCACTTGGCGCAACTCCGCGTTATACGCGTAATTTCATCGGAACAACGCGGCAGCACCGTCGCAAATGGGCCCAAGAAATGGGACGACTGTGACGTAGCGTGACGACGCTGTTCTCAAAAATTCGCACGTATTCGAGAGACTTGTGCGTGAATTTTGCCATTCGGATAGAAATGATGACAATGCTCTCGATTTCAGAAGATTAGGTTCTCCGTTTGCAATGCAAGTCGGTCCAGAACTTTACTACGAGTTTAGCCCCATCGGTATCTTTAATAACAATATTGTAATTACATAATTTTCAACCGTCACAATTATAGTTGGCGCAGCACTTATGGTGCAATGGCTGAGCGATTAGCTGCTGCACTGCGTTTCGCGGGTTTAATTCCCGCTCGGCTTTCAGGTAATTATTAGTCGGACGAATACAGGTCGGAATGTGGCGTCAGACAGGGTGGGTTGAGTTCACTTCTTCTATTTAATTTGTACGTCAACCAACTACTTGAGAGACTCAGTGGCACTCATGTCGGATGCTATATCGATGGTACCTGTGTCAACAATATTAGTTATGCAGATGACATGGTTCTGCTGGGTCCATCAATAAGTGCAGTGAGGAAACTGCTTTATATCTGCGAGCAATATGCAGAAGCACATGGACTAACATACAATTCCAAAAAGAGCGAGATGCTGATCTTCAAAGCAGGCAAACATCGACCTGCCCATGTGCCTGCAGTAGACCTCAATGGCGTTGCACTGAAGCTGGTTGACAAATTTAAATATCTGGGGCATATTGTAACGGATGACCTCAAGGATGACGAGGATATAGAGCGGGAACGCAGGGCGTTGGCGGTGAGAAGTAATATGCTTGCTCGCAGGTTCGCTCGATGTACAACTCAAGTAAAAATAATGCTCTTTAAAGCGTATTGTCAATCTTTTTACTCGAGTGGCCTGTGGGTGAGCTATACGCGACGATCCTATGACACCCTGCGGGTTCAATATAACAATGCTTTCAGAGTGTTGTTAAGGCTACCGTGGCGCTGCAGTGCCTCCGGGATGTTTGCAGAAGCCCACACGGACGGCTTCAAGGCCATAATTCGCAAAAAATCGGCTGCTTTACTGCAGCGTCTGCGAGGTGCTAAGAATGGTATTCTGAAAGTCATTGCTGCTCGCTTTGACTGCCCCATTCAAAAACACTGGGTAAGGGTAGTGAATGGTTTTGTATAGGTAGTAAGTAGTCTACATAAAGATAAGTACTAACAATACTAACATAATTGTAAGCTAATATTGTTGCTAATAATATACTAACAAGATATGGATTTAAATTATCTGAAATAAATTATTCTATTCTATTCTATTACGGGTCTGGCACATTTTGTATGTGATTTTAAATGTTTGTAAACGCACCAACGATACAGGAGAAAATCCTGGTGTCCAACTTATTAAAAAAAAACTGATAAAAGTGTCCGTATTTGGACTACCTACATACCCACATTGCAAGATGGATTCTGATGAAGGCCTTCTATAGCTTACATGCGTGTCCGTTTTCACGTAAATAAACAGTTTTTCTTTCTTTATTTTATTACTAACAGGCTTTGAAAGCACGCGATTGAAAACGTACGAGTTCCGAACGACTAACAAACAATACAGAAATAGAATATGTGCAATGGCGGGGAAAATGGACATAGATAACAATGTTTTATGTCCAGCCATGTCCAATTGTCCAGCCATGTTACACTACGTGTGTACCCATATATTATTTCACGTACGTACGATGTGTTTTGCGATTGTTGTTTGTAACAAAAGATTTTAATACATACATAAACTCACGCCTTTTCCTATGAGGGTAGGTAGAAACTACAGAACGCCACCGTTTTTTTTGGAATGGGCATCTTGCAGTTTATCCTTTAGGGATATCTACTGCTTAACCGAACTTTCCTGTGGGGGCTTAATTAAAATTAAGGCCTCCAGCCAGGCATAAAAACTTAAAACTAAGCGACCGATCGCTAAGGGCACCCCTGCGGAGTACGAACCTCGGCTTAGGACGTCACTGAAGAGGACAGCAAGGGACAGGCTGGATCAAATAGATATATGATTTAGGGACATTTTAATCACTATCCGGCTCAGCTTCGCAGGCTGGCTCTAGCAAAGGGTCGGGAGGAGAGAACGCCACCTGCTACGATCCTTAGATATGTACTCTTCTTGGTTCGTTTACGTTCATATATCTGGTCTACACGCACGCCGGTTCAGAGTCCTACGCACCTGACCTTGTTGAAGAACATCACCAGCAAGGTCAGTGTATGTAAGATTGTTATAGTAGGGTTAGGTTAAAGCAACTATTGAGATGAGAGCATGAAAGAAGAAGACATGCTGCGCCGACACTTAACTTGGGATAAGGACAGGAGGATGATAAAATTATTCCAATATTGTCGTTGGCTGGCGTCCCTGTTTTTTTCTTTTTTTTTTTGACGACCGATGTGGTGCGGCGGGCGAAGGTCCGCCTGCGACGCAATAGGTTGCGGGTTCGATTCCCGCCCTGGGACAAATGTTTCTGCGATCTACAAAG
Source organism: Phlogophora meticulosa (assembly GCA_905147745.2). Taxonomy (NCBI): domain Eukaryota; kingdom Metazoa; phylum Arthropoda; class Insecta; order Lepidoptera; family Noctuidae; genus Phlogophora; species Phlogophora meticulosa. The sequence goes on along the minus strand of LR990535.1, from coordinate 1,282,373 downwards.
ATTTGTTCCGGGTGTTCTGGGTATTTGCTAGGTATAATAAAAAATATCTATCTATGTAATGTATTGTATTAAGTATATCACTTATCTAGTACCCATAACACAAGGTCTGCTTAGCTTGGGGCTAGATGATACAGTGTGGATTGTCCAGCATTATTTATTTATTTAATTACTGTATGAAATACCCTAAAACCATTGTTACAGTTATCTTACCAGCCTAATGCAGTCTATATTGATTAGTACACTGTACATTTACGAATTTAAATTTTAAAAGCAACACACAATACATCAATAAAGATTCGGAACAGCAAAGTGCAAAAAGTCTGTAAAAATAGAACGCGACGCATTAGGAGCTAATGGCAGTACACGAAGTGATGCATTACGTGGGAAATAAAGTCGCCGGCTTTTAAACGACTTCCATATATACGTGGTTACAGGCTTCCAAAGAGATGTCTACGTGGTGAAATAAAACACAATCGCATAAAGAATGGTTTTTGCTGGAAATCAAGTGGAAGAAGAGACCACGTGTAAAAGTTGGTATCCCGTCAAAGATGTTAAGAATATTTATAACCCAACACCACGAATGTATTCTTCTAAGGGTTAGGTAGTGGTGGACTGACAGTTTACCTACATAGCAAGCTTCTTGCCATGATCCGGGTACGGATAAATTCCTGATGGAATAACCCAATATCATTTTGGTCCGACACTGGAAATAAACCCAAGACCTCACGCTCAGCAGCAGCAAGAAGTCAAGAATACTTATACGGATTACAAATAGTATGGAAAAGCATAGAGGTAAGAGTTAAAATAAGTGTAAAAAAACGCTTAGCGAAGCCAAGAGTCACTTGTTTCCCTTCATTGTCATCATTGTTTTGTACTGGACCTTACCAACAAGCGTTTTGGTTAGGAAGATATTAAAGGTCAAAGTGCCAACTTATTTTAAAGTTTATTTCATGACTAGTTGCGCCCGTAACTTCGTCCACGTGGAATTTTACAACACTCATGGGTTTTATTCCTTTTGCGAGGTACCCTAATATAATAAATAAAAGCGGCCTAAGTTACTCCTTAACAGCTGTCTCTCAATGAGTACTGACAAAATCAATCCGCAGTTTCGGAGATTACCGCAAACAAACCGACAGTTTTTTCTATAACGTATAAACTTTCATATTATTATGCATTTAGTGAGTGAGATTGAGTTTTCTTTTGACTTAACAAACAGTAGTCTTTATTTATTTGTCTTCATAAAACTCAAGCCTAAATTAACGACCTCGGTACCATTGCATGCACCTATAAGCACACTGTTGTTGTATAGCACGTTATCATAAATAGCAGTTTTTCACGTCAAAAATAGAGGTTCTTTTCCAGCAATTACTTAAACGGTCATAAAGTTTCCACAAAAACCCAAGTCGAAATGCTTTAAAATTTTTGATTGAAGTCTTAACTTTTTATGAGTCTAGTCCAGTTCTAGTCCGTTACGAGCTCATTTTGAAAAGGCTGGATATCTATCACGAGAATTACATAAAATAAATACTTCAAAGGCACTTGCACATCCAATATAAAATTGATCTAAAACCCAATTGCGCTAAACCCATTGAACAAACTAAGTAATTTCACGTTGGTAGTATCTCATAATGTGAGCAGCTTACGTCCAGCTTGCATGAGCTAATCGGCTTAGTTTGTGGAGTGGCAAGTCGATCGAGGAGGGTATTAGCCACCTCGACTTACAATAAAGCCCACCTCTTGAATGGGGATTATTAGCAGTCGATTGAATTTTCTTCAAAGCGTATATGGAGTCAAAGATGAACTCATTTAGCTCAGTCTTAGATGGGGGTCGTGGGAGTCAGGCATAAGCGACGTGTGCATCGCTAGTGTATAGATCTGTGTCAGGGCATTGACGCAAAGTCAATAGTGGGACCTTCGCTTTCAGTGCAGCAGAGAGCAAAGATTTCCTCTTCGCACTTTTCTGATACGGCATCGTCAAACTGTTCCATAATTATATGATTGACATCGTTGGTAACCAGATATGGATACTAATGTAGGCTGTTAGTAAAACAATCGTTATGTAATAATAATTTAATTATTTTTCAACCCAAACTGCACTGCACAAACATCGCCGTTATGGCCCTAACACATATATCAGATTCAGACTCAGATATACAGTATTTTTATTTGTCAAAAATGTTGGTACAAGTTTAAGATGATACAATACCTGAAGGTCTCCGCTACAGTCTACCTTAAGGCATACAAATTCACAGAAACTGATAGATTCTCTATTAGATGATCTATGATATTATTCATCATCATCAGAAATCATCTTTATAAGAGTGCCATATTGAAGTCCCATGCTAAACAGAGCACTTGAGTTGGCTAGTCAATTGTAGTTGTTAGTCCCTAAGTTCTGAGTCGACCTACACGATTACTGTCACAAATACCAATGCGAGCACTAACAGGACGAAACCTCTCAAATCTGTGTGCTTCTTCCCTCAGAAGATCATCATGGTCATCATATGATCAATCTGACCAAGATAATGTCTAGACTTTAAAAGGGACTCTGATGTAACCAATGAGAGTTTGTTTCGGTATTTCATCTAAGAGTAGTCAGTCAAACTATCTGGTTTCAATAAGTAACTGCCTAGTGTCTTTTTTTAAATCTAAAAGAATCACCCATCCACGCACCAACTTCTGCAACACTAACTTAACTTTTGATAAGCGTTAGTTTTTAGCCTCACAAACTGGGTGGTTTTTTTTGCAATTTGCATGAAAATGTGGTAACAACGCCGGGCAAAAGTGTCTCGCTAAGTTATTGCAACATCCATTGACTGCTCACGTGTAAGTGAGAATCGGTGTAAAAATGAAAAACGACGGTGCACATTGGATGTCGACGGGGAATAAATTGGGGACTTTTATCCCCCACGGATAGGCTTTTCGGATAGAAGAAAGAAATATGAACTCTATGTCACGCTATCGCTCCGGGGTAGATCGATAAATTTGTGGAAATCAGAAGATGAATACTCGTACGTTAATCTGGTTTTGGTGTGATAGAAGTGTGATTTCCTGGGCTCGATTACTAAAGCAGACTGGTTGAAATGCCTATGGGATGAAGTCTGCCTTTATACTGATATTTTTACTTTTTCATACAGTTTTAATTAATAATATCGGTACATACATTCTGAGGTCTAGCAAAGTAATACTGGATTTTCCTTTAGGAAGTTGACTGTGTGTCACCCCAGTAGCTCGATAAGCACAAAAATCACCTGAAACGGAACAAACAATGCTCCTATGTTTGCGCAAACACTTGTCCTGTGCGCTCTAATATTTATTGCGGACTATTTTTCTAATTTCCATAAAGATTGACCACCGTGTCAGAAATTTGGTCAGAAACAGAAGATATTATTATACATGCAGGTTTGGTGCTTGACAGCTAGAACCCTGATTGCCTTTGATTTAAAGTCCTGTATTGTGATAAGGAGTAACTTTAGATATTGAACAGGATAGAACTTAAAGAATGGAATGTTTTAAAAACGTCAAAACTACCGTCATTTGCAATTTTAAAAGTTATCAGGAAGTTGTCAACAAAATCTAAGTACGTCTCATGCTTAGGTCCCTCGCTCTTAGCCGTCAGCTACACTACTGGTATTACCGACTTAAAAACGAAATCATAATAACCGTACTAAAACTAGTCTAAATAAAACTAAGTTAAAACAGCTGGTTCCCTATTCCCTTTGATGCTTCCCGGGAGTAGTTCAGCACCGCGACATAATTCACATTTATATATGCATGGTTTGTGCTGCGATAACACAGCTCCGATGTGTTTTAAATGTAAATGCTTTAATGGCTACTTAGCGAGTGACTGAGTCTAAGCTGGGAGTTGTACGACAAAGTAACGTCTGGATAATTCTATGATTACTTGAGAATTTACGAACAAGTTTCGAGCAATCTCTCTACTAGCTAAAATAATGATATTATGTAGCAGTATGGTATGAGCATGTGATGCAAAAGAATGAGAATCATGTTGTTAGGAAAGTTTTGAGTACGAATTTGGAAGGTTACAAGAGTAGCCTTCTACTCTTGTACCAAAAGACCAAAGAAACGATGGATGGATGGTGTGAAAGATGATATGGCTAGGAAGGAGTGGACTTTTGAGATGACAGCAAATAGAGATGTATGGAAGAAGAAGACAAGCTGCGCCAACCCGAGGAAATTGGGTTTTCGGGTTAGTTGTGTCTATAAATATGCTATTGAAAGACTATTTATTATTATTATATTTTATTTACCTTTCATAGCACATATTCATGCTATTCGTGTATATTTAAATTTAATACGTAAATGATTTTAAGAATAAAAACACTCGTTTCGCATAAAATATTAATTTATTTATAAGACTGTATTCATACCTATGGATGGTACTCATTGAGCTTACCTCATAAAAACTGAATCTTAGTGTGAGTGAAAACGGACATAAGCAACAAGAAGAGACTTACGTATGAGGAAATTTTACTTTACCCTTTTTACAAATTTACCCAAGATAAAAGAAATTTATTGAATTTGTCAATACATTTACAATACGGCAGGTAAAATGCTCTCTTTTAAAAGGCCACAAAGAATAAGTGCAGCTGTAAATCAAATTGACAAAGCAGCACTGCATTTCTCGACCATTGAAGTCTATAAGACCTCCCTGAGGACTTGATTTGTGGGACCGCAGGCTGCGCTTAAGGCTTTTAACGGTCTTCTTATTTAAATTGTCAATGTTAGCACTATTCCAGTTGGGATTCGTATTGTGTGGCTCCACCACTTTGACGACCGATGTGGCGAGGCGGGCGAAGGTCCGCCTGCGAAGCAGTAGGTTGCGGGTTCGATTCCCGCCCTGGGATAAATGTTTGTACGATCTACAAAGATTTGTTCCGGGTGTTCTGGGTATTTGCTATGTATAATAAAAAATATCTATCTATGTAATGTATTGTATTAAGTATATCAGTCATCTAGTACACATAACACAAGCTCTGCTGCTTAGCTTGGGGCTAGATGATGCTGTGTGGATTGTTCAGCATTATTTATTTATTTATTTATAATATGTATACAGTACCAGGTCCCAGGGCTAAACGAACAGAAAATACACACAGAGGTGATAGTTCTAAATTGATTTTTTGCGGAAAGATTTTTAAAAGTGTTTGTGTTTGAGGTTTAAATATTTATCAGACAACCATATTTTGAATCTAAAGGTACTATTAAACAGTGGCCAAGTTAAGTCCGCCTCTGTTCATCTGTGTGTTAAAAGTATCTTATAAATAAATCTACGCTAACATAGCCGCTTGCCGAGATGCACGGCTGGCGCAGTGGCTGATTGATTGACTGCTGATCCGCGTGTCGTGGGTTCGATTCCCGCATGGTACAGATATTTGAATGGCCTAGTTTGAATGATTGTAAACGCACGCACGATACAGGAGAAATTCCTAGTGTGGGGCAAGGTTTAAAAAAAAACAAACTCAAATCATAGTCAACTATAACATGTTTTATACCAAAATTGAAATCCACGCGCAAGAAGTCACGGTTAGAAACTTGAACTTAAATAAATGAAATTACAAAATGTACACCGAAGCTTGGCACGGATTGTCTTGTTCACAAACTAACCTAAATGCATTTGACATCTCTCTCTCTCTCAAAAACAGCTCGATAAAAAGATGGCGAGATTAAATTACTAAATTAGAGATGTCAAATTAGTTTATGCCTAGAACTTGACCATGGTTTTGGCCGATTCCTTTTAAATGTCAATTACTTTTTTACGGAAGTTTCTTCTATACTGATATTAGTAAGACGTAAAATTTGTTTATAAGTTTATATATCGGGGGTTAACTCCGGAAGTAATGATCCAATTTATAAAAAAAATTACCGTTAGAAAGCGACATTATTCCTGAGTGCTATAGGCTATTATTATTTTCAAAACTACGCTTTAAAGGGGTGGAGTGAATCCGAAATCGAAGCGAAATCCACGTGGACGAAGTTACGGGCGAAATCCTAGTGTTTCATAAGAACGATAGAGATGAAAGTAGTCTAAATTTAGTTTAGCTTGTTAACAAGGAAATCAGTATCAGTATCTCATATTGCGTATTAACTCCATATGTTATGCACAAATGAATTAACACATTGACTGCCACGCCATAAACACAAAAGAAAAAACTATCATTAAGTCTGGCACTGAACGTGTTGAAAACATACTACGCAGGCGAACCACCAAGACACAGCTAGTAAAATCTAATTGCAATTACTTAACATATCTATTCCCTGTTCCTCTTCGATAGAGTCAACATAGTTCTAAGGAAATTCACATTACGTAGTAGCCACACAACCGCGCCGAGCAGACGTGAGCATGAAATTCAATATCCGTTGCAGGCGTCCTCGGAAAATGCTCCACTCATTGTTCGAGGAATGGAGAGAAATGGACTTTTTGTTTATTTCATCGGACGCGTTTCGGTGAATAAGAACAAGAAAAGGAATGTGTGCCTGCCGATTGCTGTAGTTTACATATTTCAAAGTGGAAATTATGTATTTTTCTAAATCCTCCACTATTAATTTCTGATTCATTTCGTCGCGGGACCCAAGACAGTTGTTTCGTTTCTCCGGGATTTGTCGGGCTTCATTGTCTCGACGCTTTTCTGGTTGTCGCCACTGTTGATTCTGGTGTTCAGGGGTTACAGAGGTTTGGGAATAGAGTGGCGGTCTTGTCCAAAAAAAAAAAAAACACTTTATGGTTTGCTAATATTTTTGTAGTAAAAACTTCTTTAGCCGCTTTGAGCGAATTTTAGTAGGGGTAATACTTATGGGCTTTCTCACCGACATTATATTGTGACGTGTTGTTCCAGACTGGCAGTTATTTCATAGTTTTAAGTTTTCAATTCTGTCGGCAGTCTCTATGACTGCCTATTATTTATTTATTTTTTCCAGTTAAGTTTAAGTTCCATGTAAGCCTACTGCCATCAAATGGGTACGAATCTAGATAACAGCTTATAATGAAAACTACAGATGCTCAGTTACAGCTGTAACTGAGCTTCTGTAGTTTTCATAAGGATTTCCAGATGTAAAAACCCAACAACACAGCCTGACCCGAGCATCAAACCCAAGAACTCTTGCTCACTAGTAGTGGTTGCGACTAGACTGGAGAGGTAGTTCATGTGATCCAAATTACAGTAAAATTCAGCCAGTTCACGGCGACGGTTTACAACAAGAAAAAACTATCAAAAAGTCAAAGACACTATTTTCCGAAAACTTCTCAAAAACTGCATTCAAGAAAAAGCCCTTTAAAACCACATCGTCACAACAGTTTGACGTCACGCTGTAACGTACCGCCATTTTATTTGGCACGCACGAGCGTGACCAGAGGCCGCCATCAAAAATATATATTGCCGGGACGTTGGCGGGACATTTTTTAACCTTTTTAGATAAAAAAAAACCAGTATTGCATCTGTTTTTAAACTATTTTTTTTTGTTACTAGATTGTATGTGGCTTGTTTGTTGAATTTCAATTATTTATCAGTAGGTTTTTTGAACGGTGCGTCAACTTGAAGCATCCATACCTACTTAATATAAACGCAAAATAGCTCTGTTCGTTTCTTTGTTTGTTACCTTTTTACGACTAAACGGCTGAAGTAATTAAATTTGGCAAGGAGATAGATTATATCCTATGGTAAAGGATATAATATAGTTCCTACCCCGCGACTTCGTCTGCATACACGCTGATCCACTTTTCTTTTTTTATCCACTTTTGCACGCGACTTGAACGCGTGCGTGAATGTCAGTTGACATTCACGCACGAAGTCGCGTGCAAAAGCCAATTTTCTATATTTTACAATTTCCCATTTTTAGTACCTACAAGACGGAAAGACAGATTTGTTGGTAAATATTGAAGATGTATGTATTATTATATACCTATTTATCAAATTTTAATTGGCTGTGGTAACTATATTGCACACCGGTAGAGCGTAATATGTACCTAGGATAGATCTAGCTAACTTTAACACTTCATTTTTTGTACACCTTTGAAGAAAACAAGCTGCGGTGACCCCAAATATATTGGGATAAGGGCAGGAGGATGATGATGATGATGATGTTTTGTACACCTTATATTGAGCAAATAAATTCTATTTGAATTTTAGAATAATTTTATGTCAGTAAGTCTTCATGTCTTGAAAGGCTGTATCTCTACGCCGCCCTGCCTAAATCTATTAACGTTATGTTTCACAAAGATAATTCCTCTGTAATAAACACTTTCTTCACACAAAAAAAAAACAATTTATATAAAATTTGACGCGGATACGCCTGTGTTCCTTCATAAATAACTGAGTGACAAGAAAATCCAACGAATTCTAATACGAGTTCCTTCTTATTTTCTTTTACGCTTTATTTTGTCGGGCAACATTGTGTAGTATTATTTATTCCCTGTATTCAGAAACCGTTGCTATATTTAATTGTTTTAATAGTTAAGAACAAAATAAATGATAAAAATGAGAGATATTCTGTTCAGTCCTATTTAGTTCTAAAAGAAAATAAAAAAAATATACCTATTTTATATTTTCGTTTTTTTTGGTACCTCGTTGGTCTAGTGGACGTAAACGCGACTACTAAGCATCGTGGTGCTAAGTTCCTGGGTTCAATTCCCGGGTTCAGCGATGTGTCATCGGGATTTTTCATTACGAATTTCTCAGTAGCAGCCCGGAGTCTGGGTGTGCGGGAATCTAACCCACGACACGCAGCGTAGCAGCCAATAGATCATCCACTGCGTCAACCGTGCCGTCTAATATATTCACAATCAATGTATATTTTTTTTACGTTTTCCACAAACCAGACAATATCCATCAACAGAGCGATCCGTCCAGCATCTGCCATTGTGTACATAGATATGATACAAACCACGCCCATAGATAGCCAATTACCATACAAATGTATTTGACCACATAACGTTATTATAGGCCCCTGCACGTAAATCTAGCAGCGCGGGCGCCATGAATCCAGGTAATTTATTGAAACCCATGGTATCTCTACATGTGCCTATAACTAGAACAGTAGGGTGACCATCAGTAAAGACGTGATCAATATAGCAAATGTTCCTATTATCCTGACTCAGGTTGACATTGGTTCGGTGCACATCGTGTTGTCACCGCGTAGACGCTACGTTAGAGCCGCGTAGATGCTGCGTTGGCGTCGCGTTGATATAGCTTAAGCGCATCTCAGACTTCACTGTACTATTTTGCTATAATAATAGCATATTATTGCGTCATTCCTTTATTATAGAATACTTTATAGCATTGTGTGATTGTGTCCATATGAAATGTGTGCTGAGCGGTCAGAGTAAAAAATAAATGTTTAATTATGTATATTTATTTTAGCAAATACGTTTATAAAAAATCTTAAAGTTTAAGTAACAAGTAAAAAAATTATTTAACTAGGCTGGTGTTTCGCTATCTGACTACTCGTGAGAAGAAACACCGATAGAAACTCAGAGACCATAGTCTCTTTAAATAAGGGCTTTACTAGTAGGTAAGTATTAAATATAAGCAGTATTATGAAATACTGTTTTTTAATAATTGCTTTATGCTGTAAATTATAGCACAGTCTGAACTGACCTTTAAACAAAGCATATTGGTTCGATGGACGCCAGACGTCTCAGTGAAATGAGGAGGGCGAGGAGTGCAAAACAAAGAGATGTTTCAAAAGTTTCGTTGTTACAAGAAATATTATAATTTTAGCGAAAATTAATACCAGAACATTGTTTTCTCTTTGCATTACTAGATCCAAAGGAAGTAGAAAAAAAGGGGAACTATATTTTCTATCACCAAAATTTATATTTGTCATCAAGTTGTATCACCTAATAAATAGATCTATCGCCACGAAATATTTTCGTTCTCAGATAAACAAAAATTGTTCCCCTGTATGAATTATCAAATTAATGTTAATATATGTGTAAAGGTTAGGTTAGGTTAGGTTAGGTTAGATTCGTGATGGCGGACACCAGCACCGCGTGTCGTGCGGTGTTCCACAGGGCTCGGTCGTAGGTCCGCTCCTGTGGAACATCGGGTACGACTGGGTGCTGAGGGGCGGACTCCAACCGGGCGTAGACCTGACGTGTTACGCGGATGACACGCTGGTCACGGCCCGGGGGAGCTCGCACAGGGAGGCAGCGTTGCTGGCGACGGCGGCGGTCTCACAGGTGGTGAGCCGCATACGGCGCCTAGGCCTGGAGGTGGCCCTCAGCAAGTCGGAGGCCATGGTATTCCATGGTCCCCGACGGGCGCCGCCGCCGGGATCACACATCGTGGTCGGGGGGGTCCGAATAGCTGTCGAGTCCACCATGAAGTACCTGGGATTGGTGCTCGACAGCCGGTGGGATTTTGGACCCCACTTCCGGCGGCTGGCGCCCAAGTTGTTGGGCGCGGCCGGGGCGCTATCAACGCTGCTTCCCAATCTGGGGGGCCCGAGCGCCGCCTGTAGGCGGCTCTACGTAGGGATCGTGCGATCGATGGCCCTGTACGGGGCCCCGATCTGGGCGGCTGACCTGTCGGCCTGTAGCCTCTCTGTTCTGCGGAAGCCACAGAGAGCGATGGCCGTCAGAGTCATCAGGGGATATCGCACGATCTCCTGCGAGGCGGCTTGTGCACTGGCCGGATCCCCGCCCTGGGACCTGGAGGCGAAAGTACTCGCGTCACTGTACCGGTGGCGCGAGGAAGCGCGGGCGCGAGGCGAGCGACTGACGCAGCGACACATGGAGCTGCGTCGGTCCCAGCTTCGTGAGGTCCTGGTGGCGGAATGGCGGGAAAGGCTTTCACGCCCTACCGCCGGCCTCGTCACCATCGAGGCGGTCCGGCCGGTGCTCGATCACTGGCTCGGGAGGAGGCACGGCTCCCTGTCGTTTCGGGTGACGCAGGTGCTCTCGGGGCATGGTTGCTTCGGGAAGTACCTGTGTCGCATAAACAGGGAGCCGGACGCCCGGTGTCACCACTGCGTCGACTGCCGGGAGGACACGGCGTGGCATACGCTGGCAGAGTGTCCCGCTTGGGAGGATCCACGCCGTGCCCTCGTTGCGGAAGTAGGCAGGGACCTGTCGCTGCCGGCCGTCGTGTCATCGATGGTTGGCAGCGAGGAGGCCTGGAACGCGGTGGTGTCCTTCTGCGAGACGGTTATCTCGCGGAAGGAGGCTGCGGAACGGGAAAGGGAGATATCTTCCTCCAACCCGGCCCGCAGCAGACGCACCGGGCGTCGGCGGAGGGCGGACAACGCCCTCTTCCAGCCCCCCTAAATGGGTCCAGGGGCGACGGACCTGGGGACGTCTGTCGCCCCCTTAACACCAGGACCCGAGGTGGTGGCGCGTGTTCCACGCGCGCCCCTCTTAGACGTCGCGGGGGGAGTCTAACACCTCACTCCGCCCCTCGTCCTGCGGAGGCCTGCATAGGCGGGCCGGCACTAGCTGGGGGTTGCGGAAGGATCGTACGTTCCCGCGACCCCCGGCGTAGGTGTGAGACGGAACAACGGGTGGTTTTTAGTCAGTAAGAGTCTGACAGACCCCTTCGCTCCCCCAGAGCGAAGGACATCCATGAGGATTTTCCAACCCGCACCAAAAAAAAAAAAAAAAAAAAAAAAAAAAAAAAAAAAAAAAAAAAAAAAAAAAAAAAAAAAAAAAAAAAAAAGGTTAGGTTAGGTTTGGTGTCCTTCTGCGAGACGGTTATCTCGCGGAAGGAGGCTGCGGAACGGGAAAGGGAGATATCTTCCTCCAACCCGGCCCGCAGCAGACGCACCGGGCGTCGGCGGAGGGCGGACAACGCCCTCTTCCAGCCCCCCTAAATGGGTCCAGGGGCGACGGACCTGGGGACGTCTGTCGCCCCCTTAACACCAGGACCCGAGGTGGTGGCGCGTGTTCCACGCGCGCCCCTCTTAGACGTCGCGGGGGGAGTCAAACACCTCACTCCGCCCCTCGTCCTGAGGAGGCCTGCATAGGCGGGCCGGCACTAGCTGGGGGTTGCGGAAGGATCGTACGTTCCCGCGACCCCCGGCGTAGGTGTGAGACGGAACAACGGGTGGTTTTTAGTCAGTAAGAGTCTGACAGACCCCTTCGCTCCCCCAGAGCGAAGGACATCCATGAGGATTTTCCAACCCGCACCAAAAAAAAAAAAAAAAAAAAAGGTTAGGTTCACACGGGATGCGTGTTGAAGAGCCTCCACGTGGCGCATCCTGGGCAACGTCGGTTCCAACTGCCCACCGCCTTTCGGTGGACAGTTGGGGCTGGCGGCTAACCTTCAACGCACGAGGAAGGGTCGTGGTTCCAGTCACAGATCATCTTTGATGGTCTGTGAACGGAACCCGACTAGGGAGGGCCACCCGTCCGTCTACTCCCCCCTCTGTTTGCAGAGGGAAGGTTGAGTGGACGGAGACATGGTGGAAAACCCAATCCCAAGTTTCCGGAGCGCGACGAGGGGATGAATGGCCGGAGGGAGTCCGGTCACTAGCGCTCCAAAACAAATAAAATGGAAAATAAAGCTGCTGGAACGAATCCCCAGGCGGGTCCCCTTCGGGGGGAATCCCGCCCCTCTCACGAGGGCTGCCCCACCGTATCTGGGGGGGGCAACAACAGCCCAAAGGCCGACACCACCGGCCTGCGAAAAAAGGAGCTCCAGGTGAACCTGGAGCGACTGCGCGATGTGGTGCCGCCGTCTGCTGTCTCTGACAGCAGCAGGAGCCGAGGAGGTTCGGGTCCCGAAAGGGACCAGGTGTCCTGTCAGAACGCGCGCGGGTGCTCCGGCCAAGTCTGGAGGAAACGCCCGCGCAGCGAGGACTCGGGGCCGATAGGTCTCTCGTCGAGTGACGAGAACCTGTCGGCCGCCAAAGTGCCGACAACGCGGCGAGGGCGAGGTCGCACGGCAGCGGGCGGAGCCGCCCCTCGATTGCCGGAGCGGAACGCTCAAGGTCGCTTCCTGGCACGAAGCCGACCCGGCACGCCAGCTCCAGCGGAGCAGGAGGGCGTGGGAGGCGACCCCGGTTTTGCGGAACTGAGCGGGGGCTCGGATATGTCCCTGCAGCCCAACAAGGCGGAGGTTGGCGCTGAAAAGCGGGCGCAGCGCAGGACGGTCGCGGCTGACGAGGTCAGCGAGCTGGCCCGACAGGCCCGAGAGCGCCGCTCGGCCCGCTTGGATGCCGGTGGGAGTGTGTCGGCGGTGGCGCTCAGTCGCCAAATTGTGGACGGCGTGGATGTCGTCCTGAAGGTTGCCACCAAATCGGGCAACCTGAAGGGCACGTTCACGCGCGCTCTCAAAGAGGCGGCTGAGGCGATTAAGGAGGCCACTGAGGTCCTCCTTAACCGTACCAGCTCGGAGGAGACGGCGAAGTTGTGGGAGGAGAACGGCCGTCTCCGAGCTGAGGTAGAGGACCTCAAGCGGCGGTTTGCTGACGAGAGGGTGGCTCCTGCGCCCTCGGTTGATGCAACGCCGTTGACTCCGCCGGCAGCCCCGTCATCGACCCCTGCGATTGCAGATGCGGAGATCGAAAAGATCGCGCGCATCTGCATGATGCAATGCGGGAAGATGGTGGGTGCCCGGATGGAGTCCATCGAAGCCAGGCTTCTCCCGGCGGTAACCCTCCGCCCACCGCTCGCTGCAGACAAGCGGCGGAAGGAGCCAGCGCCTAAACCTAAGACGGCCGCGCCTCCAACGTCCGCGCCTCCAACGTCCGCGCCTCTGGCGGCCCCGCCTGGTCCTGATGAGACCTGGGCGACGGTCGTGAGGAGGGGCCGGAGGAGGAAGCCCACGGCACAACCGGCGCCGCCGGCACCCGCTAAAGCGGCGTCATCGGCACCCAAGAGGGCCCAGGGGCCGCCTAGGGTGAAAGCCCCACGCTCCGCGGCTGTGGTTGTGACGCTGCAGCCCGGAGCCGTCGAAAGGGGCCTCACATATAGGGCGGTCCTGACGGAGGCAAGGGCGAGGATCGCGTTCCCCGACCTGGGGACACCGACCGGCTTCAAGATGAGGCCGGCGATTACGGGGGCGCGGCTCTTCGAGCTTACGGGTGCCGATGGTGGCAAAAAGGCGGACCTCCTGGCCGCCAAGCTGCGGGAGGTCCTCAACCCGGAGGACGTCCGGGTGTCCAGGCCGACGAAGACCGCTGAGCTGCGCGTCGACGGCCTGGATGACTCGACGACTCCGGCTGAGGTGGTGGCGGCCGTCGCCCGAGCGGGTGGGTGTCCGCCTGAAGACATCCGCACGGGCGACATCCGGGTGGACGCTTCCGGGCTCGGCTCGATCTGGGTCAGATGCCCGGTGGCGGCCGCACACAAGGTCGCCAACGGCGGGCGCCTGTTGGTGGGATGGGTGGCAGCAAGGGCCAAGCTGCTGCGACCGAGGGCTTTGCGGTGCTACCGCTGCCTTGACATTGGGCATGTCAGGGTGCGGTGCAACGCCGAAACAGACCGCAGCGAGGAGTGTTATCGCTGCGGTCAGCCCGGCCATAAGGCGGCCCAGTGCTCCGCGTCGCCAAACTGCAGCCTCTGTACAGCTGCAGGGAGGCCCGCTGGGCACAGAGTGGGTCAAAAGGCCTGTGGTGCGCCCGCGCCCAAAAAGAAGAGAGGGGGTGCCAAGGCTGGCGGGGGCTCTTTACCCCCCCCTCAGCCTGGCCGCCCTCCGGCCGACTCCCGGCCTAGGCATGGTGCGGAGGGGATGGACTGCGCTTAATGGCGCTGTACCATTTCCTCCAGGGCAACATCAACCACTGTGCCAGAGCTCAGGATCTCTTGCTCCAGAGCATGGCAGAGTGGTCGATTCACGTGGCTGTGGTCGCCGAGCCGTACTTTGTCCCCCCCAGGGATAACTGGGTGGGCGATCTGGACGGTTTGGTGGCCATAATTGGCGGGGCTCTCGTCAACCCGTCGCGAGGTCACGGCTGGGTGGCCGTCCTCACGAACGGTATTGGCACTGTTGGGGCGTATTTCTCGCCCAACAAGAGTCTCGCCGACTTCGAGAACTTCCTTGTCGAGTTGGGTGGCGTCGTGGGCCGACTCCACCCTCGCCCTGTGCTGTTGCTAGGGGATCTCAACGCCAAGTCTACGGCGTGGGGATCTCCGGCGACCGATGCTCGGGGTGAGGTTTTGGAGGAGTGGGCGGTCACCACTGGTTTGACCGTCCTAAATCGGGGCTCGGTCCACACATGCGTGCGGCAGCGGGGCGGGTCTATAGTGGACGTCTCGTTCGCTAGCCCTGCTGTCGCTAGCCGTGTCCGCGACTGGCGTGTCGCCGCCGAGGCGGAGACGTTATCGGATCACCGATATATCCGTTTTGATGTCTCCGCCCAGACCGCCGGCGGCCGCAGTCCATCGGCTCCGCGGACGGACGGTCCGCGCTGGGCGCGTACGCGCATCGACAGGGAACTTCTCGAGGAGGCCGCCATTGTCCAGGCCTGGATCCGGGAGTCGGCAACGACCGAACCCGACGACGTCGACGAGGGGGCGCTGTGGTTCCGTGGGGCGATGTCGCAAATCTGCGACGCCTCCATGCCCCGCGTCCACGCACAGTCTGCAAGGCGCCAGGTGTACTGGTGGTCCGCCGAGATTGCGCAACTGCGCTTCTCGTGCGCGACGGTTTGGCGCCGGTACACCCGATACCGCAGAAGACGTCGTCGGGTTCCTGACGAAGAGGCCGCGCTGTATGAGGTGTACAGCGCGGCTAAGCAGGCTCTGAGGCTGGCCATCGGCGAGGCGAAGACGCGAGCCAGGGAGGAGATGCTGGGGACTCTGGACGGGGATCCGTGGGGGCGCCCTTATCGTGCGGTTCGTGGGAAACTCCGAGCCGCGGCGCCTCCACTCACCGAGAGTCTCCAACCCGAGCTGTTGGACGCTATAGTCGCAGCCCTCTTCCCGGCAAGAGCGGAGCACACTCCGCCGCCGATGGCTTTGCCCACAGCCGCAGAGCCTGCAGAGGACAACGCCATCAGCGTCCCAGAGGTGACACGGACAGAGATGGGGGCAGCCGTGACGCGGCTCCGGGCCAAGAACGTGGCTCCGGGGCCCGACGGGGTTCACGGCTGCGTGTTAGCCCTCGCTCTGAAGGAGCTAGAGCCCCAACTGAGAGGACTCTACACAGCGTGCCTCGAGCGGGGCCAGTTTCCCTCCTTGTGGAAGTCTGGCCGCCTGGTCCTGCTCAGGAAGGCGGGGCGCCCCGCGGACTCTCCGTCCGCGTACCGGCCCATAGTGTTGTTAGACGAGGTGGGCAAGCTGTTCGAGCGGATAATCGCAGCCCGCCTCGTCGACCACTTGTGCAGAGAGGGGCCGGACCTAGACGAGAGCCAGTTCGGTTTTCGGCATGGGCGCTCCACTATTCACGCTGTGTCGAGAGTGAGAGTCCTAGCGGAGGAAGCAGTGTCCCGGGGCGGGGTGGCGTTGGCGGTCTCTTTAGACATCTCCAACGCGTTCAACACCCTGCCCTGGAGCTGCATTCGGGAGGCACTGCGGTATCATCGGGTGCCTCTCTACCTCCGCCGCATCGTTGGGGCTTACCTGGCGGAGAGGTGTGTCACCTACATGGGACGTGATGGCGGACACCAGCACCGCGTGTCGTGCGGTGTTCCACAGGGCTCGGTCGTAGGTCCGCTCCTGTGGAACATCGGGTACGACTGGGTGCTGAGGGGCGGACTCCAACCGGGCGTAGACGTGACGTGTTACGCGGATGACACGCTGGTCACGGCCCGGGGGAGCTCGCACAGGGAGGCAGCGTTGCTGGCGACGGCGGCGGTCTCACAGGTGGTGAGCCGCATACGGCGCCTAGGCCTGGAGGTGGCCCTCAGCAAGTCGGAGGCCATGGTATTCCATGGTCCCCGACGGGCGCCGCCGCCGGGATCACACATCGTGGTCGGGGGGGTCCGAATAGCTGTCGAGTCCACCATGAAGTACCTGGGATTGGTGCTCGACAGCCGGTGGGATTTTGGACCCCACTTCCGGCGGCTGGCGCCCAAGTTGTTGGGCGCGGCCGGGGCGCTATCAACGCTGCTTCCCAATCTGGGGGGCCCGAGCGCCGCCTGTAGGCGGCTCTACGTAGGGATCGTGCGATCGATGGCCCTGTACGGGGCCCCGATCTGGGCGGCTGACCTGACGGCCTGTAGCCTCTCTGTTCTGCGGAAGCCACAGAGAGCGATGGCCGTCAGAGTCATCAGGGGATATCGCACGATCTCCTGCGAGGCGGCTTGTGCACTGGCCGGATCCCCGCCCTGGGACCTGGAGGCGAAAGTACTCGCGTCACTGTACCGGTGGCGCGAGGAAGCGCGGGCGCGAGGCGAGCGACTGACGCAGCGACACATGGAGCTGCGTCGGTCCCAGCTTCGTGAGGTCCTGGTGGCGGAATGGCGGGAAAGGCTTTCACGCCCTACCGCCGGCCTCGTCACCATCGAGGCGGTCCGGCCGGTGCTCGATCACTGGCTCGGGAGGAGGCACGGCTCCCTGTCGTTTCGGGTGACACAGGTGCTCTCGGGGCATGGTTGCTTCGGGAAGTACCTGTGTCGCATAAACAGGGAGCCGGACGCCCGGTGTCACCACTGCGTCGACTGCCGGGAGGACACGGCGTGGCATACGCTGGCAGAGTGTCCCGCTTGGGAGGATCCACGCCGTGCCCTCGTTGCGGAAGTAGGCAGGGACCTGTCGCTGCCGGCCGTCGTGTCATCGATGGTTGGCAGCGAGGAGGCCTGGAACGCGGTGGTGTCCTTCTGCGAGACGGTTATCTCGCGGAAGGAGGCTGCGGAACGGGAAAGGGAGATATCTTCCTCCAACCCGGTCCGCAGCAGACGCACCGGGCGTCGGCGGAGGGCGGACAACGCCCTCTTCCAGCCCCCCTAAATGGGTCCAGGGGCGACGGACCTGGGGACGTCTGTCGCCCCCTTAACACCAGGACCCGAGGTGGTGGCGCGTGTTCCACGCGCGCCCCTCTTAGACGTCGCGGGGGGAGTCTAACACCTCACTCCGCCCCTCGTCCTGAGGAGGCCTGCATAGGCGGGCCGGCACTAGCTGGGGGTTGCGGAAGGATCGTACGTTCCCGCGACCCCCGGCGTAGGTGTGAGACGGAACAACGGGTGGTTTTTAGTCAGTAAGAGTCTGACAGACCCCTTCGCTCCCCCAGAGCGAAGGACATCCATGAGGATTTTCCAACCCGCACCAAAAAAAAAAAAAAAAAAAAAAAGGTTAGGTTCACACCTATTATAATACATACAAAAACATTTATTTGGTACTAGACCTTATATCTCAGGATTTTAGGTGATTTATTGTGGAACTGATTTTGTATTGTTTGGTGACTACATTTTGGTGACAGATCTACTATTTGGAGGACAAGCCCTATTATTTAAGAAACACAAAACTTATTAAATTGGTAATAGCTTAAATGATACCCGAAAAAAAGGATTATTACTTTCTACGTATCTACATAGCTAGATTCGAATTTAACCTGTGAATATGACGAAAACATACATTGTACATTATTATGATGTTGTATTTGCAACAAAGTCCCTAGTTACACTCTCACACATATATTGCATTTATAACCTAACTAAATGCTCTTCACTAGTTTAAAATGCAAACAATAGGTAATTCGTAGTTAATGAGGAAATAATAGCATTAGTGGTCGTTAATTATCTCGTTGTTAACTAATTAAATAGTGATGGGCGATGTGTGTGCATTTACTAAAATACAAAGCTTTGAAATGGTGATAACCATGAACACTGCTTCAAACTAATTATTTTGTGTATACGAGTAAATAATACACGAAATGTTCTCTCTCAGTTCTCAGTTTAATGCTTCATTTGTTTTAATAAGCTGCGGCTTTTAAATTGTTAATTTTTTGTGTGTATGGTGAGCAACGGTTTTTTACCGACTTTTGCTTTGATAGAGAAATTGACTGGTTGGTCTAGTGGTTTCAAGCGCTGCTGCTAACAATGAGGCTCTGGGATCGATTCCCAGGTCGAATGCAGTGTTATTGGGTTTCTTTAATCTGGAATTTCTCAGCACGGAGTCTGAATTCGCGTCTGGTAGATGACAATAGGCTCGTCCCCAGCGCGCTCCGAACTGCACTTAGTAGGTACCACTACGACTAATTTATATATATTTAATTAATTTCATGATGAACAAGACTCACAGTGTTAATAACACTATATTTACACACTATGTATGTAATGCGTTTAAAAAGACTAAAAACAAAAACATAAACAACATCAGATTGTGACATCATTTCTGCAAGGTGACAGACCAACCGCCACCTTGCAGCAGTGGTTCACAAACTCACAATCAAGCCTGCTAGCTATCATTGATAGGATAATGTTGGCGCTGCCCCACACCCTGCGGACCAAGGATGCGCACCGTTTCCGCATCACTGTGTAGAAACAGCTGACTTATTACAAAAAAAAAGTGAATTTAATCTGCAGTGCTATTATGTAAAAAAATCTTCCTGGAACTTTAATGAAACAAGGTGGCATTGGCCAGCTTAGGTATAACACAGACAGCTTACTTCACCGTTTATTTCGCCCCAGTTTTCACGGGGATTTTTTGACAGGATCGACTGGCTGGGGCGGCTGGGTTCTAAACTCGAACTTTAATAACAACTATAACGTGTTCCCCTCATCGATCGTATGGTCACCCTACATCTAAAGTAATGTCTTGGTGTACGCGAGACGCATACGCCCGCTGCACGCCCTGCTTACCTACATTATGCGACTCGATACGAATACGTAACGTAACATACACGTCCATTTGCCTTCTAGATACGAGGGTAGTAGTGTGCTAGGCATATTGTGGGGAGTTGTGACTGATAAGAATGTATTGATGGTGGGCTTGTCGCAATATCGGGTAGCTATAGAGTTGGGAGAGAACGTTCTGTATACAATCCTTGAGTCTGCGTATTCCGAGGCAGGGTAATCTTTTGAACTATTGGCCTAGATTGTGGAATACACCATTTAACTGTTAATGAAATGAAACAAAACACTTAGAAACTTGATCAACGACCTCTCAGTATTGTTTTGTTTGTATTTTTCGTTTTCACCTACAAAGCGTCAAAAAAAAATCTAGTTCATGTTAATCATCATTTTCATTATTTTGGACGAAAGACTCCATGGACATAGCCCTCCCCAAACTCACCACTTCGCTCCCGTGCTTCTCGCATCCAGTGGATTCCTGCGGACTTAACCTGGTCATGGGTCCACCTTGTGGCAGGCGTTTAAATGCTAAACAGTCAACAACCTTATGGCCCCTTTGTGCCCAGCCCACTGCCATTTAAATTTATCAATTCTTCGGGCAAAGTCTGTTATCTTAATTTTCCAGCGGATTTGTTCATTTCTGGTTTCTGGAAACTTCAAGCATAGCCCTCTTGATTACCCATGGGGTGACTGGCCCCTGGGCTGGCAAGGCCTTCTTGTAAGCATTTTTTACTTGCAATGAGTGTGATTGATACGTAAAATTGCTAACACAAAATGCACAGGCGCTAAACTGTTTATTATACAGAAACAATAGACGGTCACTGAATAAAATATATCAAGATCTTTCTACATCGCGAATGTTTAGAAACACGAGAAAAGTAGACTCGTTGTTGAGCTATAAATCAAGGGAATTTCTGCAAGGAATATCTTATTTTAGTCGGAAATCTTTCTTTCCGTCATCGTCACCCCAGATCTGCAGCAAATGGATACACTTTGTCAGGGGTAAAGGCTGATGTTATTTACCCGTAACAATAGTTAATTTAACTGAAGGCATAAGAAGTAATTAGATATTTAACGAGTGTCCTATCCTTCACTTATTCGCTATTCTCGTATGAAATGGTAGGTTAATTCTAAAATTGCTTAAATAGGTAATAATAGGTACCCGTTTAATAATGACTAACACCACGCATAACCTGAATGTAATCTATCGAAACTAATATCTAAAGAGCTTGTTTGTTTGAATCTCTAAAACAACCAGTTGGAATTGAAAAATCTTTTTGCATTTGACAGAAAAAATCTTGAATAAGGTTTAGATATATTTAACATACGCTACGACCCATATCTAGGAGCGGAGCACAGCTAGTGCCTATATATTGCACAACAGTGAAATAAGCTATTGAAGTAATTGATTTAGGTAAGGCGTTGTTCTAATGAAAACTGGCATTAATCAGAGCTTGAAGTAAAAATAATCCATACTTAATAATAATAGGTCTTTACCTATGAAATTGCCGTTTTGTATGAAAAAATTTTAATGAATTTTTTTCATGTATTTTTTATTTGTATTAATCGAAGTAATCACCCATGCAATCAATGCATCTTTGCCAACGCAGTGGCAGTTTATTGATGCCCTTCTTAAAGAAATCAGCTGGACGGGAGGCAACAAATTCTTCAAAGGCATTTTGTACTGCCTCTCGGGTATTGAATTTTTTTCCCGCCAAGAAGTTATCCAAATTCTGGAAAAAGTAGTAGTCTGTAGGCGCAAGGTCTGGTGAGTAGGGCGGATGACGGAGAGCTTCCAACCCCAGTTCTTGCAACTTGGAGACCGTCTGCTGTGCAGTATGAGGTCGCGCGTTGTCGTGCAGGAGCAGCGGAGACGAGCGATTGACCAATGCTGGTTGGAGATGTGCCAGCTTCTCCATCATTGTGTTCAATTCTTCACAGTACACATCTGCAGTAATGCTCACCCCGTTTGGTAAGAAGCTGTGTTGAATCACACCGGCGCTAGACCACCAAACAGTGACCATCACTTTTCTTGGGGTAAGTTTTCGTTTAGGGCATTGTTTAGGTGCTGAACCAGGATCCAACCAACTTGCTGAGCGCTTGCGGTTATCAAACAGAATCCATTTTTCATCGCAGGTAACAATGCGGTTCAAAATTCCTTCATTTGTGTGTCTGTTGAGCAGTGCAAGGCACGTCTCGACGCGTACTTCGCGCTGGCGATCATTGAGTTCGTGGGGCACCCATTTGTCAAGCTTTTTTACCTTGCCAATTTGACGCAAATGGACCAATATTGTTTTGACGCTAACGTCGAAAGCTGCTGCTAATTCAGCCGTAGATTGTGTATCATCAGCTTCCACAATCGCCTTTAATTCGTCATTGTCGACCAAAGTCGTCGGACGACCGCGAGGTTCATTTTTCAGGTCGAAATTTCCAGAACGGAAGCGAGCAAACCAATAACAGGTAGTGCGTTGGTTTGTAGTGTTAGCTCCGTAAACGTCGTTGATGTTGCGTGCCGCTTGTGCCGCGTTGCTGCCACGACGGTACTCATATTCCATAATTACTCGAATTTTTAACGTATCCATGATGACGAAAAAGATTTAAATGCGATGAAAATGTAACACTAATCAATAAACAAATGACTACTTTTGGAAAAAAAAATCCATGTTTTTAAAATAAAATTAATTTGAAATTAGAATTCTTAGCCAAACAAAAAATATTTTGATTTGAAATGGCCAGTACTGCAGAACGGCAATTTCATAGGTAAAGACCTAATATATTTATTAATATTATAAATGGGAAAGTGTGTATGTCCGTTTGTCCGTCTTTCACGCCTAAACCACTGAACGGATTTCGATAAAATTTGGCATAGAGATAGATTGCACCTCGGGAAAGGACATAGGCTACTTTTTTATCTACAAACCACGCGGGCGAAGCCGCGGGCGGAAGCTAGTATAGTATAAAATATGCATTCAGAGTGCTTTGTAAGTTTCCAAAATTCACCAATGAAGGCAAAAAGACACACTTATATAATTATGATGAGGTTATGATTCCTTGCTATGTAAGTAGCTGAAGTTAGAATGTTATATCAACAAATTTCAACAAGCAGATTTCCCCATAACGGAGCTAAACTTGTCTGCAAGTAGATAGATAATCTAGTAAAGTGCCAGCACTTATATTCTGAACATTTACGACTCAGACTGCACCGGTGTATTTCTGCACCATTTACGACTCAGACTCAAACGTACCAGCTAACTCCTGGTAAGTACTCTCGTTAGACGCGTTTGAGAATCTCCGCTCTTCAAGATAATCTCATCTGATTAAAATATCGATTGGAATTCCTGTTTGATCATGATTTAAGTGTGGACTGCTTTTACGCTGTTGGAGGTAGGATTTACGTATTTAAAATGCTGAAAAGATGAAGTTAGAAAAGTTTTTTCATCCTAAATTGACTTTTTATTACATAGGTACCGAAACATTATAAAATGTACTTATTCCGCACAAAAAAATAAATGAATTAATGAAGTTTAAAGTAGAGATCGCCCTTTGCGATAATACCACCCAGGGTTAACTCTTTATAAAGGACTGTTTACACAAACATACATACACTAACTCACGCATTTATCCGCACGTAATATATTTTATTTTTTATTTCTCTTCGCTCACGTTCATACTTCTGGTCATACACGCACGCCGGGTACGAGTACTACCCATCTGACCTTATTGAAGAACATCACCAATAAATTCTTCTAGGGCGTCCCATTCCGGCGTTTCCGCTTACATCTGCCTGCATCAGCTGGCATCTGTTCTTTTTATACATACAATCAAATATAAAATACTTAAATATGCACAGAAAACAACAGATAAATATCTATATCATAACGGAACCAATATAACCATTCTCATTAGACGGAGGGAAATATTTACGATGCCGACAAGAAAGAACTCAATCAAAACAATTGACATGCTAATTCACACTTCTACACACCCACACTTTTACCTGTCCTTTTACAGCCGAGGTTGAAGATAAGGTAAATAGGTCGACTTTATTCGCGTGTTCGAGAGTTTCCGTGCTCAAGCTCGAGCTTCGTCCCTGTTGGAAACTTCTCCAATATTAACTGCGAGACACTCGTAGATATTATAGCATCTGAGTTTAAGGTATTTAAAAGCGTGGGTTTCGTCTGATTCTATTGGTTAGGCGTTAAATTCATGCATGTGTGGAATGAAAACTTGAAAGGGTTCACATTTTAACTGGTTTAAACAAAGTGCACGTGGGGTGATAGAAGCTATCAGTACCTGTATTAGTAGTTGGATATGAAGGTTATATGGATACGGCACGGAGGACCTCTATCACTCAAGTGCAGGGCTCAATTCTGAAATTGACTGCTTCAGTGGAATTAATAGAAGACACTGTGCTTCACAAGGAAACCTAAAAACACCGAAATCCAAGCAAGGGCACTTCCATGCTTATTTTTTGAGACTGGTAAAAGAGTTCGGTAAGTGACCTCAATCTTTTGTATTGATTTTTGTCATCGAATTCCGAAAATAAAGTTATTAACTTGACAAGTTTTTTGGATGCATTGTTTTGAGAGTCGTTGTATTCTGTTGAGTAATACTGAAGATAAGAACGTACGTAAAGACGAGCCAAATTTAAACTCTTCTCAGTTTTGTGAAGTAAGTAGATTTGTAATCACGTATGGTACGCAGTTGCCTTGAGTGGTAATCAATGCTCGTTAGAATCTATGATTTCCCTTACCTTTAACTACTGGCTGATTATAACAGCAAAGCCAAAGTAATTAAAGGTAGGTATGCATCTCCCTCATCCTCGCCGCGGCCATCTTGATTAATATGGTCAGCGTTAAACTACCAAAACGTCTTGCTTGCTCGTCCTATTACAACCGGCAGGGAATTTATTAGTTCCATGACAAGACTGCATGCGAACGGTCATTGTACGAAGCTAAAAGAGGTTTATTCTGCACAGAGAAACGGTGTGCTATAACTGGTATTCTACTCCATTAAAAAAGAAACAAAATGATAAGAATGTCTGATCGTAAAGAGTTATATCTGTCTACCCTACACTTTGGCACAATTCTCCTAAAACTGATGTGGTCGCGAGATATAAATAAAGTTTAAAACAAGAGTATCTGCCTACCTTCTGTGGGTCTCATCGCATAAACCTGCTGCATTCCGTAGAAGTTTCAAATTTGCTGCTACTCGCCGCTGGAACGCCACCACCTTTTCGTGCCATGAAAACAGTTGGTACTTTTAGTTTAAAGTATTAACAACACTTGAAAAGGAGACTAGCCGGTGAACTAACCTTGGATCTGCACACCGCACTTCGTACTGATGACTTGAGTAGAGTCGAATATTTTCAGCAACAACTCAGCAGCAAAACTTCATTGCGATCAACACAATACACCACAACACTAACGCTACACAATCGTACGCGGCAACAATAAGTATCTACAGATAATACTAGCACCAATTTTGTAGTCTCTTAGAGACTGAACTGATGTACTGACTGATTGAAGTATTATTTTACTTACTTTTAAAATTATACCTATAATCCTTTTTTAAATTGCAATATTATAATTTCAACTCAAAATTCACTAATTATAATTTTATTTGTTTTCTCTTTTTTGACAGCTGACCATAAATCTCGTGAGTCATTGACCGTAGACTATCGTTTACGGTATTTACAAATGATGTTGGAGCGTAGGACTGGATCGAAGTTAATTAAATAGTTGGTTAAAGTACCTATGAACATTTCTTTCAGGTCCAATTTTGTTATTTATAAACTTCGCAATAAGCAATATTCTGATAACGTTGTCAAAGATCAATATTATTTTAACTTTAATGTACTCGCTAATCCGTTTACGAAGAGTCATGATATTTTTTAACATGTTTTGTCTCACTGCTGAGCAAGGGTCTCATCCCTGTAGCCACTCTTTTTTTCTTTTCTTTACCTTCTTCACCTAATATCTCAAAAGCACATCTAGTTCGTTACTCAGCGTCCTTCTTACTAATATCAGGCCTATTTTGTTATACATAAATGTAACACAAATTATACGATAGCAATATTATTATATTAAACGTTGGTATGTTTATGTTAAGGTTTTTATCTATGGGCCTGCAATGCCTGCTGACGAAGAAATTACAAAGACTGTGAAAGTGAACACTGCGAGTTTCTGTGGCAAAACATACATGATATTCCGAGTTCCTAAGATTCTAAACTATATTATAAACTTCGAGGAATTAGATCTGCGTTCAACCAAAGCACTCTCATAAGGTCCTAACTTTTTTCAAAACGTTTCCTCGTACGAATTGAAAACATCTGAAGATCGTCCAACTTGGGAAATGGATCTGAGCTCGAAATATGATGAACTATTCCATTTAGTTCATTAACTGCTAGCATTCTGGGAATCGATCCTGCATACGTAATAGTAAATGATGTGAGTATAACCACCTCGTTGGTCAAGTGGTCCCAAACGCGACTGCTGATCTTGAGTTCGTGGTTTCGATTCCTAGGCCGGGCAAAGTGTTATTTCCTTATTAGCAGCCCAGTGTCTAGATTTGAGAATTAAATTATTATCTAATAAGTAATTCAAAATAAATAGTTATATGAAAAATAGTCTCGTTTTATTAATGGCGAAATGTGGGTGTTACTATAGGCGTACCTCTGCCCAACTCTTTCGGGAATACAGGCTTGATGTTTCATGTAATGAAGTAACTAAACTACTGCTGTAAGGTGGATACTTTTGTCTGTCAACAACTTCACATACCTACAGTAGGGAGATTTTTAAGCTGATGATATTTTAGTGCTTATGGTGAAGGTAAGTATCGTGCGACATCCTTCAACAGATAAATAAGGGTGAATCTTTTTCTGTATAAGAAGAAAAGAGGCCTTTGCTCTGTACTGGGACATTTAAGAAAATGGCTAATATTATTCAGGTACTCCATAGGATGAATTATTTTGCAATAAATGATTATTGATTTTGGTATTGATGCTAATTTCTTGTGGCTTCATAATAACAGCTGCACGAGTCGATCGAAGGTGAATCTACGCTTGCCGAGGTCGGTAATTGGATGTGTGACCATATTTGGATATTTTCGGATAGTGCCATTATTGTTTTGAACGTGCGATATCTTCGAAAATCTTTTCAGATGATACGTACTACGTACCAAGGGAACGTAATACGTAATGGAACGTAATACGGAAAGGAACGTAATACGCAGTACCTGGGTTGTGTTAGTCAGTTTGGCAGTCACTCCATGTAAATGCATATTGGTGTTCAGCTGATGATATTGATGCCAAATGAAAAAACAAAATTCTATCAAAATAAACAAATCAACTAACATACCTACTACTTATATTTATCTACCAATTTATTATAGGACCGAAAAATCTACACATAGCACTAACCGCAGTTTTGATTTCCCGAGAGCACACCAAAATTTCGCGAAACATTAGCTGTAGCACTTGAAATAATAATGACCATACATTTTAGCTGAATTACTTCGGAACTTGGAAACGCAATGAATTTTGGAAACGTATACTTTTGGAATACTTTATGGTAATTTATTGTAAGTGGTGTGACCTGCTTCTGTGGAGCTCGTGGCGAAATATAAACAGCCGCACGGGTCGATGGAAGGTTAAGCTACGCTTTCCGAAGACAGTCTGTGGATGGGTGACTGTTAATTACATATTAAAAAAATCCTCCGTGCCTCGGAAAACACGTTAAGGTGTTGGTCTCGGCTGTCACTTGTAGATCTTTGACAGTCGTTACAGGTAGTCAGAAGCCCGAAAGTCTGACAACCAGTCTTACCAAGAGATATCGTGTTGCCCAGTAACTAGGTTGTGGAACAATTAGTGATTGTCTAATCACTGGGGAAAAAGCTAGGCAGAAGATATGACCTGCTTCCACCTATATTAATGGCGCTTAGATACTGGTGCAAGTTACAAAGAAGACAAAAATTTCTCTGGTAATGCTTTTAAGATAGCTCATAACGTGGTAAAAATATCTGTCAGTAAATGGTAGAGGGGCTGACAGTACATCGCGCTATACGCGAGTTCACAGGTACCCTTTGAGCTTGACTAACGCAGTAAATGGCTATTTGCTATCAACCGGGCAACAATTTTATTAAATCGGAGATTACAATGGTGATTATTAACATTAGCATGGACTTCACATCTACGAATAACGTTCGGATGACTAACTAACCGTTTAACAATACAAATTCTACGTGGTTCAAAACTAGAATAGAAGGCATTAGAACTTCTGCTCACGCTCCACGCTGAAACTGCGATCGATATGTTATTTATAGTTTGAAACAATTAATTAGCACACGCGGAATGTAGTTCGTAACAGTGCATTGACGATCTGTTGAACCGAGAGGTCAGAATGCAAAGCTATTACAGGAATAAGCCACGAGACTGCAACTTGTAATAAATTAAAGCAATGCTTAGTATTTAGCACTGAGTGTAAAGTTAGGTTGTCGCTTTGTGTAGGTATATTTATTATTAATGTCGGTGTGTAAGGAACTGCTTATATCTTAAGAAACATCTTCCAGTAGATCTGCAAAAGGAGAAATGATATAATATGTAAAAATGCGGACAGTAGTGTGTAAGAACAAGAATAATATAATTTGAACGTCTTAAACTAAAATATATACGTTACGGTAGTCCATTGTTTTATTTTATTTATTTAATACTAGCTGATGCCCACGGCTTCGAACGAGTGGATTACGGTTACCGCTACCAAAAGTAATCATGAAATTTTCGACGACACCACCAACAAATATAAAATTTATATTTTAGATAAATTATATACTAAAACCTTCTCCGAGAACTATCCTATGAATTGGTGAAAACAGCATGAAAATCAGTGCAGTCGTTTTTGAGTTTATCGCGTAACTGACAGACAGACGCGGCGGAGGACTTTGTTTTATAATATTGTAGTGATGGTGTGTATAGTGACCATGTACTAGATATAAAAAAAATTGTATTTATATGATGATTGATTGTATTAAATAAGTGCACATATAAAGTAATCGTGGATACATCTTCTAATATATAAAATTCTCGTGTCACGGTGTTTGTAATTAAACTTCTCCGAAATGGCTCGACCGATTTTCGTGAAATTTTGTGTGCATATCGGTCAATGGCAAAACAACGTTTGCGGGGTAAGCCAGCATGTATATAAATACATCATGGTAAAATATGTAATACAAAAAATATATACCCACTTTTAACTGTCACAGTCCGTAGCAAAGGTAATGCATGCCACGTATATATTTTATTCATCATTGCTTCTTCGCTTGATTGGTTTGAACACACAAGATTACAAGTGTAGGCTAGACTAGGTTCAACTCAATATTAACCTTGATAATTATTTCAGTAGTTCAACGAAATTAATCAAAGGCATAGGTATTAAAGATTCATTATGTTACAGCATATTATACGTTAGTAAATAGGCTAGGATGTTGTTAATATGTAGGTATATAAATAACTTCATTAATGTATTTGGAGGAGACGAACATCGAAACCAAACCGTATCAAATGAGATTTTGATTTGAAATGGTCTCAGGAATATTGAATAATGAAACTATATAGAAGATATGCATAATTATATAATTAAGTACCTATTAAGTTAGAGAAATTCACAATATCATGAAAATACACATCCTTAATTTTTACGGAAACTGATCCATCACCAAAATCATCAGAAATTCTCAACTCTGTTAATCATAACTCCTATCTTATCAATCTCACTGACAATCGCGTCACCAGCTTGAAGAAACTCTGGTGGATCCAAGTACACCCCTACTCCTCCAGGAGTACCCGTCAGAATGATATCACCAGGCAACAAAGTGAACAGCTTGGATAATCTTTCAATAATATCGGGAATCTTATGAATGAACTGGTCTGTGTTACTCTTCTGTTTTTGCACTCCGTTGACAATGCATCTTATGCCTAAGGTTTGTGGGTCACCGACCTCGTCACTAGTCGTGATACAAGGACCGATGGGACAGAATGTATCCATAGCTTTACCAAGCAAGAGCTGTCCAATACTTGTATTTGTGCCCCAGTCTGTTGCTCCTATATCTTGAGCAATAGTGTACCCCAAGACGTAATCGTAAGCATCTGCTGCCTTCACTCTAGAAGCTGTTTTTCCAATAACTATGGTCAGTTCTACTTCGCAGACAACTTTTTCGGAGATATCAGGCTTCAGTCTAACTGGTTCATTCGGACCAATGATTGTGCTTGGGAATTTATTAAAGACAAACGGTATTTCTGGTGGTGGAAACTTCTGTTCTTCGCAATGGTCTTTGTAGTTCAACCCGACGCATAGGACTTTGTCTCCTCCATGTATCGGTGCTTTTATAATCACGGCTTTTATAGGTACGGTTTTTTGATTTGTAGCTTCTAGTTTCTGTACCTTTTCAAATACTCCATTCTTCAAAATTTCAATAAGAGTGCTGGGTATTGTAGGATCAACTTTGTTGATATCAACAACATCATCACCAGATAGATAGCCAACACGAATTTCCGTTGGGTTATCTTTGTAAACAAATTGTACCAGCCTCATTCTTTTATCTTATTTTGATACACTGCACTAAAAACGTTCAACAATTCTTTTAGTCCAAATAAAAATGTCACTGGGATTAAATAAAATGTTTTGAACACTGAGATAAATGGTTGCTCTCTCCAAGATCTCTTGTTTAGCAACAAGTGGCGATAGTACCTACTGTCAACTAGTTTAGATAAACGTACTGTTTTATACACAGTATCTGGAGCGTTATCTACAATCTTACTCTGAAGTGGAAATATCAGTTGATAGTGTCTCGTATGATAGATTGACGTAAACAAAAGGAAAGGGTTATGTAATACTTTTGATCAACGAAACAACGGAGTATTTTTACATGAACATCACGCCTGAATTCCCCGGAGGATTAGGCAGACTTGTACTTATAGTAACACCACGCCACACACTATACCACACATATAGTAGTACTGCCTCATTGGTCCAGTGGTACCAAACGCGACTGCTGTGCGTGAGTGCCTGGGTTCCATTCCCAGGTAGGGCAAAGTGTTGTTGAGTTTTTCCATCAAGAACTCTGCGCAAAAGCAGCCGGGAGTCTGGATATGTGCCCGGTAGATAGCAATAGGCTCACCTCCTACTATATGGGACCACTGGCGAAATGTTTGTAAAGTATTTTTATGAACCTACTAATTAAAATATAAAAACTAAATCGCGTTCAAAAATTATTAACACAAAAATATGCCATAAATATTTAGTGCAAAATTGTAGTTGGCTCAATTATGAAAATTACCCTTTACATCAAAAGAACTTTCATTCTATACCTACTCCAAAAAAATACAACATGGAGGTACAAAAGCTACGAATTGTAATTACTTTATCTACTGATAATATTTATTATGTATTGGACTGTGCCTACATAAATAATAAAAGCAACATCAAAGGTCCTCACGTTATAACATTTACCTGGAAATTCTTTTACTGCCCGTGGCGATAGTACAGAGGCCAGCACACCAAGCTACCCCAATGTGTCAAACTTCTTTGATAGTTTTTCAACTTTATCGCAAAAGAAATATGGTTCATGTTCAATTAAGAAGATTTGACAGTTTGGGGTAGCTTGATGTGCTAGTGTCTGTACCCACTGCTATATATTAGTATATTAAATAAATCAGCTAAGAACACAATACAATAGAAGACGATGAAAACCGTAAACCTCATATTTCTTAGAATAACAAAATATCTTGAAGAGAAAGTAGACTCCTCGTAATGTTATAATCCTGCGAATAATTGAAAACTTATCCTCGTCTTAATGATTCTTAGTCTGGTGTAAACCGTTATAAATTAAGCTATTCTCGAGTTTTGTAAACTTTGTGATATTTTCCTTGGAATCTATCTGTGGAAGATTCTCGGAAAACCCAATTATCTTATAAATTATCCCATTAAAAACTCTAAATAGAACGTTATACTAAAAGATTTTTGTCACTCATTTATTACTCTAAGCGTTTGTTAGAGCTAGTCATCTTAGGGGATGGGAACAGCCGTCACACTCCAACGTACTGCTGATCTAGATAATTTCACAAAAAGACTGATTAAATTTTCTTGCAGCAAGATACACTCAAACTCACACAAAACCAAAACCCAAACAAATAGAACCACTCTCCCAAGAGGACATAACCAAAATAAATTAAGCTTAGATATACGTATGACAAGCCTAGTTTCATCGCTGGTATCCCCTGGTATCACTACATCACTATTACACAACGGTAGCTGTACGCCATTTTCGAGCCTAGGTAACAGTACTAATTACGTAAATGAACCCTTTAGATAATTATTAAGCCTATACCACCTGAAACTGAATGCGGCGGCAGAAACTA
This sequence comes from Phlogophora meticulosa, assembly GCA_905147745.2. Taxonomy (NCBI): domain Eukaryota; kingdom Metazoa; phylum Arthropoda; class Insecta; order Lepidoptera; family Noctuidae; genus Phlogophora; species Phlogophora meticulosa. Next base: position 1,250,275 of record LR990535.1, on the reverse strand, counting down.
GTAATTATTGACGAGACTAATTTAATTACATTCAGTTCGTAGTTTCCAATCAGTTATGCATCAATCCATCATAGTATTCACTATTGCGTCTGGGCCATCGTACATTTAGTATCTTGTTGGGCCTAATAATACCTGCGATACCCTATTAAATCGGCCTACGCTATAATAATTGTGGTGTACTAACATCGTCTTTATTGGGAATTAGATACCTACTCACAAGGACGAGACAGTGGAATAGCTGTGGGTCTTTTGGTGTTGTTTATTTGTAAAAAGATAAGTACCTAGTTCTATAGTACTCTAGTAATTTAGAGAAAACCCAGTGCTTACATCTTAAAAATAAATAGTAACACTAGATTACAAGTAGATTACAACTGATTCTATGATTATTTTTTAATTATGAATTTCACCTATTCAGCCAACCGTTTTACAACAAAGCATCGGTCGCTATAGCAGTTGGTACTACAAGTAATCAAACAATGTTATCGCAGCAACGCTCACTGCCACATAGTGATGATTCAATATTCATTAGATTAGTGCACCTGATTGGCCACGCAAGAAGCCGCTCAGCTCTTGTATTGGCTGTTTCACATATGCTGAAGTAATTGAATGCAATTAGTGCTAGTGGTGAAGGGGTAAAAATGTTTATTGAAATATGTCAATTCATAAATATGTGGAGAGAATGGACACAAGGGTACCTTGTGGCATTTTAAATCCGCCCAAACTGCAAAAAGCTACAGAAAATATTGTCAATAGCGATCGACAGACATTGTTAAACGCATTTGGAAACAGTTTTTTTCATATTTTCATGTCTCCGTTGCCATGTTTGTTCCGAAACAAAACCGTCTAATATTATGTTCCTTTTATAAACGTCCACACGCAAGACAAGTTGCACGACATGTCTCTGACTTCTGATATCTCGGGAAAAATGACAGTTGATGGGTACAGAGCGAGATGTCTTTAGACCCGATTTTTGTTTCGAGACAAGTCCTGAGATACAACTCGCCTAGTGAGTATTAGGCTTACCTAATAGGCGGTAGTCTCAACACTAATAGACAAATCATCCTCGTCTTGAGAATCGAACCAATGAGCTTTGTTATGAAATTCTATCATTGTTTTTTTACCTAGTTTTTAATTAGTTATTAAGTGACCCTGAGATTTGAAATACAAACTACAATCCAGCAGAAAGTCTTCTCAATAAGTAAGTAGGTAACATATACGGAGTGGAACATTGACGCACAAACTAATATCTACCATGAGTTCAGTTAATGAGCCTCCGGATCCGCCGGTGTTAATTTTTTCATAAAACGTTGTTTTTTCTTAAAACGGTAAAAATTCATGAGAATATCATCATTTCTAGCCAACCCAATGAGACTAATTAAAAAAAAAATGTTAAAAATCTCATTTAGTTCGGTAGGAATCAGGATTTTTTAGTTGTATTTTTATCTAATACATAAAATTCTCGTGTCGCAATGTCTGTTACCAAACTCCTCCGAAACGGCTGGACCGATTTGTATGAAATTTTGTGTGCATATCGGGTAGGTCTGAGAACCGGTCAACATCAATTTTTCATACCCTAAATGATAAGGGTGACCACCCCAAATATTTTATAAGGCAAAACAACATTTGCTGGGTCCACAGTATTTTGATAAATTTCGTATGTTTTTCAAAATTTCTCGAATCATGTAAGGAACTCACGGTATTCGTTTTTTCGTCGATATTTCTTGCACCCTGTATAACATAACCAATAACAGTGTACACCTCTATACAATCACAGAAACTCCTTGATCCAATTAAACACTCCGCGCAGACCCACATAGATAGCTAACCTAATAACGGTTTGCCCCACATCTAAACAATAAGCTGATCAGTGTAACATCTCGATACGGTGGCCATTGTTACTGTTCCAATAGGTATTAGATTATTGGTCTGATTATCACTGGTGAGGAGAATGCGATGCCAGCTATGTAGCATTAGTAGGGGTGAAATTATATTTAGTAGGGTATGGGGCTATCTTGTATGTGTACTCTACGTCTAAACTAATATTATTAAGATTTATATTTGTAATTGTATGTTTATATGTTTTTATGAGGTTTTCTCATGGAGTAATAATCCATTTAGACTTAAACGCGGACAAAATTGCGGGCAGAAGTAATTAGTTAATCAGGAAATTGTTCCTTGACCAATTTACGGACTTACAAAATATAAGACTGAATAGAAGTAGGCAGGTATGATAATGTAATAAAGGTATCACATGTAAAGACCACACTGGAAAAAGCTGCTGTAAAACACCACCCACGCATAAGGCTTGCCAAGTTAAATTTTCAGTATCCTATGCGAGACTTACATACTTAGGTAGGTAGGTACGGTATGCCGCAATTCAGTGCTCACAACCAGCCTGTTACTGTCCCACTGCAGGGCAAAGGCAGAGAACATACAGAGAAGACACGAGCATTAATCACCACGCTTGCTCTTCTCCACGATTATAAGTCTAGATTTCCTCACGATGTTTTTCTTCACCGATGTCAGTGATGTCCAAGGTAAACTTAGAAAGGTCATATGAATTGAAAAAGTTTCATTGGTACTTGCCCAGATTTGAACCCATAACCTTGTGCACAAGAGGCGAGGCCTAAATCACTGGTCCATTATGACATTTTGATACTACTTACTACACTAGGCCAGGATAAAATTTTACCAGTGGCTTGCGGCCTATTGTACCTGGGGTAGGTACAATATGCCGCAACTCACTAGTATACTTAGTATATGAGAAAATAACAAGAAAAGTATGATAAAATAGTGTATATTGTATTAATGGGAACAAAGTTCTTAAAACCGAAAGTATAATACAGAGACTCTAAAAAATTTACATTCAAATCATAAAAGGTTTCGCGTTGTTGACGTTAGTATAGACGCCAGCACATCAGGCTATCCCAAACGGGCAAAAATTCACATGAACCTTATTTTTTTTTGAAAAAGTTGAAAATAGCTTTTCAACTTTTTAAAAAAAGAATAAGGTTTGACAAAGGCAAAGAAATTTGACAGGACGGAGTCGCTTGATGTGCTAGCGTCTGTACACATTACCTTACCGTTTCAGTGACTGTATGTAGGAACTAACAAATACACCTACATATGTATGATAACGTGCTGTTACACACAGGTAACATTATCGTATGCGATAACGTGCTACCAGCGGTCGTAACAGCAATCAAAGCCGTTAGCGACGTTGCCAGGTATCGACGGGTAAATGGTCTGCCTAATGTGTGTCGAGTGGGATAAGATACGAAACCGTTTGTATGTAGACTCACTTGCTAAATAATAGGGAAGAAAGTATTATTTCTCGTTTGGGAACCGTAGCCTAAAGGGATGAAAATAAAATGAAAAAAACCCTTATAATTTCGGTTTGTTTACTTGGAAACATTGTATTCTACGGTGTTGTAAAATCATGGAGCGACTGCCGATCTGACCTCCACAACCCAGTAACTGGGCAACACGATGCCCCTTTGAAAGACTGGTTGCCAGACTTTCAGACTTCTGACTACACGTAACGACTGTCAAATGTAGATCTTTGAAATGACAGCCAGGTCCAACGGCTTAACGTGCTTTCCCAGGCACGGAAAAGTCTCGATATGTTACGACCGGTCACTCATCCACGGACTGACCACGGCAAGCGTAACTTCGATCAACCCGTACGGATGTTCTTATTTAGTCACTAGCTCCTCTTTGGTAAATGCTATGATATATAAACTTATATTTGCAATCAGTAAAATCAATACTATCTATTTGCAAATATTTATCTCGACTACAAAACCTTTCGCCATGCGTGGTCTGACACGCACTTCGTGGGTTGCTTCACTCAGAACAAGGTACGCTTAGTAAAACTTAATTGATTCCAGCCAGCTGGTTGATCACCCGGCTTATGTGAGCCGCGACGTTAAACTTAACTGTAACGGAAAGAAGATCAAATAAAAGATGGATGGATGGGATTGTATGGAACATGACATATGGCTACAAACAGGGTGATAATTAAAACACGATATCTAGTGAAAAAATAAATAATTTAGATAATAAATATAATCACATTTCAATTAATGCAAATGTTCTTAATATTAAATCTAAGGAATAAATAACATTAATATTTACAGACATTAAGAATAACACTCAAAAATGTTTCTACAAAAAGGTTATTTTTTGGTTAGGTATTAAATATTCTTCTACGATGGCACAGCTACCTAAAACATTACAATGAATACAAAAACTAAGATACTACAATAAGAAAATAACACTACGTTTTCTAATAAATTACGTATATCAAGACAGACTTTTGTATTTTCATACATGCTAAATGAAATTCAAAATTTATAGGAACTAATACATCTGAGTACCTACGTAATATTATAAATTCTAAAAAATAATTTAACAACACTAAGCATACCATGATAATCTTATGCTATATCTCCAAAATCTTTAAAGTTTTATTAATAAATATTGAGCAATACATCAGAGCTATAACATTTTTCCCTAACTTTCGTGTATTTAAACAAAGAAACCGTGATTAACACGAAGTTAATCGAAATTCAAGTAACCTTAAATGTACAAAAACCATTAAAAAGATTATAAAACAATTCCCTAAATATATTTACAAAACAATTGGTTTCAAAAGTACTTTTCGATACTAAATATCAATTAGTTTCAACGAGATACAACAAATTCCACATTGAATACTTAACTAGTTGGCAATAGAGTTTATATACGTTCATTCATTTGTATTCAGCGGCCGCGAAGTAGACGGTAGCAGAAAATACAGAAGGCTGGTTCAATACAACGAGCTAAACCAAGCACTCTTAGCCAAAGACTATGGAGGGGTAAGGTCGGGGGGTTGTAAAAACAAATGAAAATCTTCTATTGTTATTGGCAAAATGAGTAAAAAAAGTATTAGATATTTAAGACATCTGGATTTATCTCTGGATGAATATTTAGAAGAGCTTAACCTGTCAGTCTCTCTTTTAACATACTTGGTCTCAACTATAGAAAGGTATTACTGTTCGGTGCTTTCAACAATGTTTTAACGATGGGTATGTAATGATCTTCCTGACGTCACAGTAGTTGATGGAAGAATTATGAACATAATGTAGGTATTGTTGTTTGACGACCGATGGGGCGCAGCGGGCGAAGGTCCGTCTGCGACTCAGGCGTGCTCGATTCCCGCCTTGGAACAAATGTTTGTACGATCTACAAATCTTTGTTCCGGGTGTTCTGGGTATTTGCTATGTATAATAAAAATCTATCTATGTAATGTATAGTATTAAGTATATCATTCATCTAGTACCCCTCTCACAAGCTCTGCTTATGTTGGGGCTAGATGATGCTGTGTGGATTGTCCAGCATTATTTATTTATTTATTTATTGTGTGTTACTGTTGTATGCTCACTTATGAATTTAAAGTCTAATTCTACACGCGAGTACTCGTAACTCGCTTCCTGACGACTATGGTTTCTTTTTTATTTAGTTTTTCAAGCTTCAAATCTACCATGATTTATCAAATAAATAACTAAGTTTTGGATATTTTTAAGCAGGAAATCAATAATATTTTTTAAGTTTGTCAATTTCATTTCTATAATTTGGGCCATGACCCTCTGCACTCGCTGACTCGTTTTCACTTCTAGTATGAAGTGGAACTTCTGTTCACTATCTATAATGTGCGAAGAGCCTCAAGACAGTTTTACAAATAATGTAATTCATCAAGTGAGATTAAGACCCAGCGAAAAGGACGATCCTCTGAATTGGATTTATTGGTTGAAGAAACAGATATTGAAGATTTTTGTCTGAGAGTCGGTTTGTTAGACGCCGAGATAATGGAAGGTAATATAAAGGGACTGATAAACCTTCTTCTTCTGTGTGTTGATGACAATCTATATAGAGTTGGTCAAGAACTTCCACAAGTTTCACGACATCAGCCATGTAATATTCATCATATCCTGAAGCGATCCAGGTATCAACACGCGAAGGAAACGACGTCAGGTGTCCCATGCAACAGCACCAGGCTGGAGTCATCTGTAAATCTCCACCTGAGCAGGATTTCTCTGCTCCGATTAACCTGTGTAAGGCTAGCCGAGGCAGCTCATGACCAAGGGGAGATTTTCAACAAGTGGAACGAATGAGATGCACTCTCTCGCTACAGCCTGAGTCTTGAGCTGATAAACCTGAGCATTCAGGAATATTAAGAATTTTACTCTGGTAAAATTCTTAAAATTTTAGATTAAAACTAAATGCTTCTAAAACAGCAAATTCTTGCTGCTACATAATGATGCTCAGATTCATCAGCACCTTAAATTTTACCAAAACGTAATAAGTTTCTTAATTCTAAAATTTTCAGACGAATTCTCTATAATTTGAGCAATAATAAATTGTTTCAAAAGAAAATACATACATAACAAATGGAAACATTATACAAATATAATTGTCAATTTCTTAGAAATCGACACATTTGCTTAAAATGTTTGCTTCTAAAATTCCGTATTCCTGTGCCGCCGTCTCCCACGGAAGCCTCCCGAGGGAGATGGTGGCCGACACTCACTCCCTAATTTCACGCCCCTATGTCATCTTATATCAAAACATTTTGATCGTTACATCGTCGTATCGTTTATCTAATTCAATTCCATCGTGTTCATGTAACTCTGTTACTGAAGATACTGTATTAGAATTATTTTCTTATTTGTTGAAAGTAATTATGTTAGTATAATATACACATAAAATATCACTCCTGTATTCCAAGTAGACTTAAGCATAGGTGTAATTTTAATTACTTACAACTTTACAGGTGGAAAAGTTATGTTTAATCTAAAGAACGTTTCGTACAAAGATCTAGATTTGACGACCGATGTGGCGCGGCGGGCGAAGGTCCGCCTGCGACGCAAGAGGTTGCGGGTTCGATTCCCGCCTTGGGACAAATGTTTGTACGATCTACAAATATTTGTTCCGGGTGTTCTGGGTATTTCCTATGTATAATAAAAAATATCTATATATGTAATGTATTGTATTAAGTATATCAGTCATCTAGTACCCATAACACAAGCTCTGCTTAGCTTGGGGCTAGATGATGCTGTGTGGATTGTCCAGCAATATTTATTTATTTATTTATTTATTTATCCATCACCTTTTAAAACACTCCCACATGCTAACTCAAAATGGACATCACACCATATTCTTTTACTATTGAAGTATATTATCTTCATTCCTCACGAATCACAAGGCAACTGCGTATATCTCAAGCACATTCCTATATTCTCTTCAGGACTCCTCTTTATCGTTGGTGGTCCAAAGTGTACCGATACCGCGAACGGTGTGATAGAAGTCTCGACGTGGCAGTCTCGGCGTTGCTGTCCAGGGCAGAAGGTGTTGCCGCAATGATGAGGGTCACACACTCCTGCGCCGAAGTAGGAGCTCTGGAAGATGAGAAACTAAATTTGTAGATAAACCACGCTAATTAGCAACAGCCATAGAAGTAACTCCTGCACTTGGGACGGTAAGGCGATCGGCACACAGCACCCCATCGCGCAGCGGGGTGCGTGGCGACGAACGATGATCACTGCGCGTGAATGCGTTTTCTGTGTGTTGCACTACGCGTTTTTTCTATACAACAGATACTTGCAAATAACGTAAGAACACGCACTCCCGCGCTACGCTACGTGATGCGGTGCAGTGTGATAATCACATACTCTCAGTCCCCTTTACTAATACACGTGGAGTGAAGTTACAGCCAGTATTATAACTTTCAGATTCACCATACATTCGCGGAGTAAGTTGGGCATAACTTTACTCAGCGTTTATTAATAAGGGGGAGTAGGTATAGCTAGGATTATACAAGGTCGTGGAGACATCACGATTTATTCAGGTGTCTTTTTTACAGTTTCACGTTTCAGTATTCAAAATCTCACTGGGCGAGATAGAAATCATGATATTGTACAGTTTAGAGTAAAACAACTGCTTCGTTGGTACAGTGGTCTCAAGCGCGACTGCTGAGTGTGAGTTACTAGGTTCGATCCCCAGGTCGAGCAAAGTGTTATTGAGTTTTTCCAAGGGGATATTTCTCTTTAGCAGCCCGGAGTCTGGATTAGTGCCCAGTTGATAGCAAAAGGCTCCCCCTTTTTACATGGGACTTAAACATGACTGGCGAAATGTGGTTGTTACTCTGCCCAATCCTTCCACAAAACATAAGAAAAAACGTAGATATTAGAAAAATGAAAAATTTCAACGCTGTGTCCAGAATCATGTACCTACTGAACTCATGGTATCAGGTTGTCGTGCCCCTTCCACCCTGTATTAGCAAAAGGTAGGCCTAAATGTCTCCTTGCTATTTAGATCTGAATGTGAATTTATTATGTGCAGACGATAACCAGTTCTTAGACTCGTAAATTAAACTATGTTTCAAACTAATTTATTCAGAAATCTAGATTTAATCTTTGAGATAGACGAGAATTGATCCAAGGACAATTCTAGAATTCAAAGCGAACGTTGACATGGAACATTTTTTTCATTTTCGTATACAACATGTAACGTAATTAACGCACACCCTCAGACACCCCAATTAGTACATTATGTTATAATCATAATACATACACTGAATTTTTTGTTTAACATGTTAATGCATTAATAGGGTAGTGTCCTTAAAAAATCTGATTGGTCCGAAAGTTGGATTACTCAAAAATACTGGATACGTATTTTTTCTTTTGTCCCGTAAACCAAAAATGACGACGGTATAGTGCGTTGAAATTGCGCGTGACTTCACGCCGTGCTACACTTTTCGTTAAAGGTGTAGCACGGCGTGACGTCACAAGCCCCTTCTCCTGAACTTTGATGTGCTATATCATTGTCAAGTAAAACAATATCAAGTAAGCAAAAAATACGTGTCCAATATTTTTTGGTTATCTTACTGACGGACTAAATAGACTTAATATATTTTTACCTAGGACACATCCCTATTATCTATGTGTTTATTTAGTTATACTAATTCCGGTAGAATGTTGTGGTCACAGTACAAATTCACGAACGCACTCAGTCGCACACGTAGGTATGAAGGTCTTGTAGAACTGAAAATCACTCGAAATGTCTCGTAAATTGATACAATTAATATCCAACATGAATACAAACACGATATTTTTAAAGCCTCGCTTATTAGCATGCAATCATGTTTGCCCTTCCTCTGAAAGTAACGAACATGATGGATGTTTATTACATCCTGCCATTTAAGTCTTTCGTAAAGTTAATGGAGTATTATCGGATCAATCTACGTAAGCTGGGAGAGCTTCACAAGTTTACCCTCGAATTATCAATCCAATATTTCTGACTGAAATGTTACATGAGGTGGTTTGATTACCTGGAGGTGAATTTGAAGAAGAGCTTGAGCCATTTACTTTATCTGTGTGGAGGATTAGCAGTGGTGTTCCCCCTTGGCTATAGTACACCCACTCGGGACAAATCCAGACTCCAGGCTACTACTGTGATATCCCAAAATAAAAAACCCAATAGTACTTTTCCCGAATTGGAAATAGTACTAATGAACTCACGCTTGGCAGTCGCATTTAGTAGACCACTAAAGTACGACTTTTATTTCAATGCATCGTGTTGAAAGAACGAATGTCACATAAAATACAGAAAAATGCACTATGGTGGTATGGTGGTATGGTACATAAATAAAATTACCTGAATGACCGACCTTTGCTCAGATAAAACGACGTTTTCTACAATTAAAAGCAATTCTACAATTCCCAGCTAGATCGATTTATCACCCCCGGAACCCCCTGTATATTAAATTGAATGAAAATCGTTGGATCCGTTTCCGAGATTCAGATACATATGTACATATATGAAAGAATTGCTCGTTTAAAGGTATTAGATAACCAGCAAGGTAATATAATAAACCTACTTTGTATTTGATTTACGTCACACCAATATTTATTCTTTATATTTTAGTGTCTTAGGCGACATAAGATTCTATCAAGTTACTCCAGCAAATCAAATATCAAACTGTAGACCAACGTAACGTCTAATTATATTAATTAAGACCTAAAGAAAACCTAACCATTTGACTATTAAAGAAGTTAGCAAAGAATATTTCCCAGTACTTTCCACTCCGTATTATCCAACTCTGGACCAACACTCTATAAAGCGGGTCATTCTTAAGAGAACTTTAACAATATTACTTCCGTTCCTGATTATTAACTTCACAAGTACTCTGAAGTTTCTCTTTTATATTCCAGCCTTTAATGGAAATCCTAAGCGTTAATACTATTATAATTAGACTCCTCAACCCGAAGTTTTTAACTTTTAGATGAAATTGATCTTGAAATATTAAAAACTTTACTGTCGCTCACGTTTTCTTGAAAACCGAAACATCTAATATTTGAAATTACTAATTAAAGGGATTGCTTGCAACGAATATTCAGGAAGAATATTATTTATCTATATACTTTAAATAAACATGTTGTAACATGATGTACAGAGTTGGCGAAGACTACTCATGCATCAACTGTTGTAAAATAAAAAATTGTTGTGATTTTATTGTAAGAAGAGTATATTTAATTTGTAAATTGAAATTTTATACGCATATTTATTGCAGGGTAAAATCAATCGATACACAAAATGACATGATAAAAAGAGAACATTATACTGACGATCTATGCCTTTACAGCCAGTACGGTTAAATGCTAAAATACTTTTTTTAACATAAACATCAAATCTTGCATGTGACAAAGTAAAAATCATAGGCCCCCTGCGCGCTAGGCAGCCTGGCTCTGGCGACGAAATATTTGGAGCGGCCACTTTGAACAGCCAATAGACTTCCAGTTGTGACCCTTTCCGTCGAGCGATATGGACGTGGAAGAACATGTAATTTAAAAATACGTCTGGCTGCTACAAGTGCGCGGTGACTGACGGCAGCCTACCCTCGCTCTAGCTGCGCGATTTATGGCTGTCGCACCTGGGAGTCCTGGCTGCTGAAGTACTTAAGTGTGAGGGCTCCCATACACTTGACTCCATATGTTCGACTGGCTCCCGCAGCCAGGCTGCCGAGTGCGCGGGGGGCCTAAGATCATCTAGGTAGAGCACTCACCGATATAAAATACTCGTTCTCACATGGTATAGTCACTCTGTCCTCACACCGCTGTCTTCCGAAGCCCATGAGGCCTATCCCGTAGTTCCCATACCCGAAGTACCGGAACCTGTCATCTTCATCTGGGTAGTGCTGCGTGTACGGCGACCACCGCGACCAGCTGGAAGACCTGGCCTGCCCCCACATCCAAGACGAGATATACGTCCAGATCTAGATGTGGTTAGTGAGGGTTAAACTAGCTACGGGGAAGGGTTGTATATAAATGTATAGATATAATGGAGAAGCTCGATTTTAAGTGAATATAATTCTAATTTATGTGCTGAAAACAGGTGCAAAGGAGGATAATGGACTAATGGATGATGGCTAATGGATTTGGTAAAAGTTTGAAGAGTGCTTAATAAAATAACAGCATTGATCATAAAAGTAATAATAAAATAGAAGTTCCAAAGTTCATATTGCAAGAATGAATTCTGGCACGATATTAGAAATGATATTCTGTCAAGTACCTAACGAAGGAAAGTTTTATCTGTGATCCTCAATTCGCTGAGGAGGACATAAGAGGAATGACGTAACACACTCGTTCGCTTTACTGAGTACATAAAGCGGAATGACGTCACATCAGAGTTGAATGTAGGACTCCTTTTCGAAGATATTATGAACTGGTCTAATGCATGATCCAAGTGTGGTTCGTAATACACTGATAGGAATCTTTTACTAAAGAGTCCTTTGAAATCGATCCATCTTGAAAGTTTAAATGAAATATTTTGGTCAAAGATTTAAGGGACGGGAAATAACTTAAACAGTTATATTTGAAAAACGTAAGGAACCCTGTGCGTTGTAGTGAATAATTTCAGTTGTTATTGACGATTATTACGATGATGATGCTGTTTGTCGATGATGAAGAATTTAGTAAATCGAACTTCTCCAATACTTATAATACTTACTTATAATAATTTGAAGTTAAGGAATTGTTGTAAATAATACATAAAAGTAACGATGATTGATTTATGTAGGTACCTAATCCTTTTACATAATATATTGCTTTGATAATACATATTTAGTTAGGTAAGGGGATCCATTTTATCCTTTGTTTAATAAGCCTTTTTGGGGACGTTAAGATGTTACTTAATTATATTGAGATAATGGTGTTCGTATCTTATATAATATCATTAATATTATTTTTTTCTTTTTCCATATTGTATATATATACCCAATGTTATAGTTTGGTATTGTAAAGAGGGTGTGAATACATTTTAGTACAATTATCGTAATTAATAATGCGTTTCCAAAGCTTTCAGTATCCATGGTTTTAGATTAGTTTGTACACAATTATGAAGGATTGCTTATTGTAATAGTGCTTTCTCTCTCTTAAACTATACTCAATACACAAAACATCAGAATATGCTCTTTAGTTCAAGACCAACTAATAAATCTAAGCAGCGAATACGTTTTTAAGTTTCAATCTCTCGGCAAATACAGAATTTTATAAAATCACAAGCTGTGCTGCCGAAGACGCATACCTAAATGTAAAAGCGACTCCATCTTCAATCTTATCCTTTGACGGAACTCAACGTAAATCCTAATTGCAAGCAGGAGCTTCGTTCAAAGTTAAAAATTCCTTGCTCAAGATATTCCCTGTATGCACAGTTTTTAAAACGTCAGCAAATCATAAAGTAAGTCAGATGCAAAATCTCCATATTGCATAGTTTGGCACGAATTTATGACTTCAGTTGAGACCGTCCGTAGAAGTGTGGAGCTAGTTTACACTTTCAAAAGTTGTAAAGAGTTCCTTTGGATTTGAAACGATAAAGTAAATGATGGTAAGTATTTTAAATATGTAGTTTGTTTTTTGCAAATACTTTTTATAAATATAGTTTCAGACAGGTTGAAAAAAGAAATAAATTGTGTTTTCATAGAACGGAATTGCTGCTTAGAATCTTTGCACAAACTTTAACTAGGTGTGGTTTTTTCACTGTTTTAGTTGACTATGTCGGTATAACTTTTACAGTGCGCGGCCGTTATGATAGCACATCTCTCATACAGGGTGGAAGAGACAACGACGCCAAAAACCACGAAACTCGAACCATTATTTCAGTACATGATTATGGACCGTGTTAAAAATTTTGATTGTTTTTTTTTTATCTAAAATCTTAAATATCATGATTTACCTTACCCAGTGAGATTTTTACTGATAGCATAAAGAATCTTTTTACTAAAAAATCTCATCGATTTTGGCAGAAATCATTATTTTCTCATGACTTTTTAAAAATACACCAGAATCAAGATGAAGGTTTAAAAGGTCTGCGTACTGAACTCTTGGTATCAGTTTTTCAGTTGATGACCCTTTCACTCTGTATGTCTTTATATTATCACTCAATATGCCATATAAACGTCCGTTTTCTGTGCATTCAACTGAGGAAATAGACTTGATAGCATCAAGTCTACTTCTTCATCATTCTTACCCTAGAGATGAGGCCAGGTTGTGGAGACTCTGGAGCGTCCATCTGAGGGTCGCTGCCAGAACCTTCCATTTCGTCTTCTTGTGTCTGCGTGTCGTCTGCAGGCATCATCTCATCCTGTTGAGTATCTATAGGAAAAAAGTGTATAGATTGATAACAATATGGAAAAAAAAAGTATATAAATGTGACTTTCGTTACAGAGATCTCGTAGAAAAACATGGCTTTCATTGTGAATCATGCTCTCTCCCTCTCTATCCCCTTTTCTCTCTCTGCTCAACTCTCTTTGCCATTTGATTTCAAATAAGAAATCAAATCATATAGATCATTTGGTATCTCTTCTAGCTAGGCGAACTACAAAAAAAGCGGGCCTTTGCCGAAACAAGCAAGTTTGACAGGGAAGGCGGTGTGGTAACAGGCAATAACTCAGCCAGCAATGCCAGGGCTCACGAAGGTCACAAGTTTAAATCCGACCAGCATAAAGTTAGTAACGAATGGGCTTTGTTCGAAAAGTTAACTGGAATATGGATGGTAGTATAATAAACATGAATAATAATGTTGAACCAGAATGCCTTCTGTTTTTACGATTTGCATGCCAAAGGGTTGTCTGTCACGTCTAAAGGTCGGAGAGGTCAGATGGGCGGTCACAGAGATAAAATTAAAACTCTCGATTTTGTTTTATTAGTTCTTTGTTTTTTAAATATTGGGGTTTTGGTAGATTGCATATTCAATATACAATCTTATTTTTATTCTGTACATTTTCATCGTGAATCTTCTTGCAAAAATTTCTTCTAGAAAAAAATCATTGTCGCATGCGGTTCGCCAATTTAGCAGATTCTTTTTGTGGTGTTTGTAATTGTCAGGACAAAGTTTGGTATACTTTAATATTTTTGTGAAATCCACCGGAAAAGTCGCAAATTAGTATTTTTCTATAAAAATATCTATGAAAAAATGTTTGCAACATTGCGAAGTCCGGGCAGGGTTGCCAGTTTGTGAAGTACTATAAGTATTTAAGACTAGATTTTGCCCTCGATTTAGTCCGCGTGAATGTAGTATATGTATCGTGGATGCAGACGAAGTCACGAACTATGCTATGTCCTTCCCCAGGACATAATATATCTCCATACCAAATTTCATGTAAATCGGTTCAGCAGATTAAACGTGAAAAGGTAACAAACAAACAGAGTTACCTACTTATAAAATTCGTATCGATAGCTGGATGAGCTGTTTGTATGTGCAAACCCACTCACGAATCACAACACAGAAAATCTTCTTAGTGACAAAAAAATTAATGACAATGGGAATATTATTTTGACGACCTATGTGGCGCAGCGGGTGAAGGTCCGCCTGCGACGCTGGAGGTTGCGGGTTCAATTCCCGCCTCGGGATTTTTTTTTATACGATCTACAAAGGTTAGTTCCGGGTGTTCTGGGTATTTGCTATGTATAGTAAAAAAAATATCTATGTATGTAATGTATTGTATTAAGTATATCAGTCATCTAGTACCCATAACACAAGCTCTGTTTAGCTTGGGGCTAGATGATGCTGTGTGGATTGTCCAGAATTATTTATTTATTTATTATAGTTTACGTTAACTTACCAACTGGATCCATAACTAG
Source organism: Phlogophora meticulosa (assembly GCA_905147745.2). Lineage (NCBI taxonomy): Eukaryota > Metazoa > Arthropoda > Insecta > Lepidoptera > Noctuidae > Phlogophora > Phlogophora meticulosa. Next base: position 1,235,096 of record LR990535.1, on the reverse strand, counting down.
TGGAGTCCCACTCCCAGGTCCTATCCTGAAAGAGCGGCTGTCACAAGGACTGTACCTAACTGCACAGAAGCCAGTGTTCCTTCTGACGCATGCCTTGTAGTCTTGACTGGCCAAGTGGCGCCCGTTCGACGCATAGTTGAAGGTTCTTACTGTTCCTATTGAGTGTAAACATTGATCTTACTTAGATGACAGGAAGTTTAAACATGGAAGAATAATATATTTTAAGACGCCATGACCATGAATTACAACTTTAGATGTCAATGTGTATAAACTATTAGTAAGTACCTAATAGTTGATTAATTGTTTGGTAATCGGTTGCCATGGTTTGGGCATGTGATGAAGAGGAATGAGGATACTGTAAGGAACATTTTGAGCATGAATGTGAAGGGTTACAAGAGCAGAGACAGACCAAAGAAACGATAGATGGATTGTGTGAAAGATGATATATTATGGATAGGAAAGAGGTGACTATTAAGAAAGTAAATAAAGATGTATGGAAGATGAAGACATGCTTCGACCCCAAATAAATGGGGATAAGGGCAGGAAGATAGTGATGATATAAGTAATAGTCACCATTATCATTTGTATGATACTGCAGACAGTGATGTGGCGCGGTGTTAGCGAGCGGCATCTGCGCAAGGCGCATGAGCCATATGCGCGGCATGTCCCCGCCGCGCATGCGCATCGACAGGCTGATGGTCTTAGTGCCGGGCAGGTCTCCGGCTTCACGCTTCTCGCTTCCCGTTGATAAGGTGTAGTATACTAGAAATCATAAGATATTGAAGTATCCCAGTAAAAAAGCTTCTGAAGATGATTACAGTATTTTTATTTTTCACAAGGACCTAATGAGGCGGTTCGGCAAGATTAAGCTGTTAATTTAACACTAGCTTTTTCCCTGTGCCTCGGTCGTGCTAATGTAATTTTTTTTATCCCTCGGTAACTTTTCGTTTTTTTTGGATAACAGGTATCTACCCATTCTTTTCTTTTCTGTACCCCTGACAAAGTGAATACTAAATTTAATTATGACAGGTTGAGTACTTCAGCTTAATAAACAGATGTTAAATAAATAACTTTGGATTAGGAGTTAGCTTATAGTTATGTAACAGAACGCCAAATCATCCAAGTAAAAATAGTTTTAACTTCTTGCATCTTCTATCTTCAAGCTAAATGTAGACTTTACCTACAGCACCCACCTGTAGCCAAATTTCAATATGTCTATAAGACAAAATGTCTTACCGTGCTGTCCATGGTTCTGTCCACACAAGGTGAATTTGCTATCTTCGTCTCCCAAGATCATGGCATCCTCGTCACAGTCTCCTGTGGTTCTATTGGGTTGACCCTGAAATCGAAATAACTCTTGGTATTTGGTGTTCGTCTCCATGAGAGTACTGACAATTTCCTATTTATCTTCCTTCTTTAATTTCATTAGTCCCCTTTACCTTTAACATGCAACTTCTAGTTCCTATTGCTTTTAGGAAACGATACTCATCGAGTCTGTGAAGTTAAGTCGACGAATTAAAAGGGACGAGGAGCCTGGACAAAAAACTTTTCTGTAGCGTAAAACGTCAGACGCTAACGTCAAAATGTACGGCAATGACATTACAAATGTCAAAAGGAGTCACGTGAAGTTTCTAAAGCTAATGACAATTACATACAATTTAATATTTCCATTAACCTCCTATATATATGTATTAACGTAACTGCAACAGGTATATATTTTTACTACATCCTTTATAAATTTGGGCACATACTCACAATAGTAAAGTGCAGGAAATCGATCCTCAGCTGCATGATGCCGGCGTGGGTCTTCTCTATGGTAATGTTGCAGTCCTGCTCGCCCCCCCAGAGCTCGGGGAAGCCGGGCGACATAAAGTAAGTCAGGTTATTCTGCACCGCGCCGCCGCAGGATACCTCAACTGCAAAAACAATAAAAAATTGGAGACTTGTATTCAGAACTGATGAACCAATTCTTAAAACTGACTAGTGTCACAGTCCAATCTTTTTGTTCTTAAACATACTCAAAATCACGCCTGTATTCCTCCAAGGGCTGGGCAGAGATATCTTATAGTAAAACCACATTTTTCCAGCTATATTTAAGTCCCATGTAATAGGGGTTGAGCCCGATCTTTTGGTTTATCGAATCAAATGCATGTGTCATACTCAGTACTCCATCACTCAGACAAAGATTTTGTCAGCATTCTATAAGCTATGGGTGATAATTGAAAGACTTTTTATTTATTACTGTACTTTAATATATTCACTATTTCACTATTAAGGATATATGTCTGACTTGTAGCACAGAGAGAGCAAGACTACCAAGGTATCAAGACTTTACAATAAAGAAACATTTTGTCGGAAACGGATGTTGATTTAAAATGATTATTAAATTCAACCGGAAGTTACAAAATAAATCGTTTGACTAATTTAATTATTGAGATATAATTTTTGCTTATTAAAACATACTAAATCAACACATTCATGTGTACAAGTGTAAGGGTAGGACAAAGTTTGAGAAGAGTCATAGTTTGCTACTTCATATTACATATGGTCGGAGCTATACGATCTCTTGGGTCACTTCCACTGACTACTAGAGAAATTAAATCGAGGCTACCGCAGACAGGCGTGACGCGCCAATGCGACAGTTCTATCATGTCGCATTGTTCCGTCGTGCTGGTCTACAGGAGCCTACAGACTACACAAATTATTCAACATGAATAAAAAACAATAAATAATTTAAAATTTGAATGTTTGGATAAGGTAAAAGACAACGAAAGGCAGCGAAAAAACTCATCTTAAAATGTCTATTTATATAATTAATAAACTTGATAATGAAATTGTGATTGGAGTTCTTCAAGGAAAACGTGTCCTTACTTTTCTATGTAACATTACGTAGGAAAATATTCTTAAATGAAATATAGCAGCCAGGATTTGGCATGGTTCTATCTAGCCTCACGAACCAGAAAACCTCTTTGCAATTCGTATCACGGTTACCAAGGGACGCACACATAATCGAATCCATCTGTTTTTCATAATAATATGGGTCTCATCAAGGCAGTATGCCGTCGGCTTTGAAGCTGGCATTTATTATTATTCAATTAAAATGGGTTCAGAAATTCAGAGTACTTTCACTTTTACAGGAAATTATGAGTATTACAGGAGTTATGCATATTCGTGCGAATTCAGTGATCAAGATGTGGTAAATGGTACAAAATCTGAAAGCTTATTGTCGCTTTAATGATAGTTGTATGTCATCATTGAAAAAAACAAGGATCAAAGAATCGGGTTACAGGAAACTAAGAAAGTTTTTTTTTATAATAATTACGCTGATACGATACGAAAGATTACGTAATCTAACAGTAATTAATGAGAAACATCTTTATTCTGGTTGGTCAAAACAGCTGGAATGTAACCAAGCATTGCATAATCTTCAAATTTCAAAAAAACGTTTTTCCAATTACCCTGCGACATATTTGGACGCAAGCAAGATGGAAGCTATAGGACAGCAAAAAAGTCCTAGTGTTGGACCATCATCTGCTTTCTTCCACTGAAATCCTAAGGTATACTAAAGAAAGATTGGAAATAATTTGTACCTAATTAACGACTCTCACAGAGCTCTGAGTACAGTTACCATTCCCATTTGTGTGGGTTCCCATAAATAATGACATAAGATAAACTTTCTGTTCGCCCGGAAACTTTTATATCAAGTAGGTAATTAGCGAGGAACTCCTTATTGATTGAGGCTCATTAAGGATAGGATATGTACAGTAATTGGGGATATGTTGTAGGATGTTGTAAAAGTGAGAAGAGAATTCAATTTCTCTTATTAAGGATCTAGGTTCAGCTGTAAACTTATTAACATGCAAAGACCTAATGATTTTATAAAGTTTTTTTTGTAATAAATCAACGAATTAACATATTGTTAACTTCACATAATGGTTTTGATTTGCAGTGTGACAAGTAAATCCTCGCAATTAACTCATCTTTAAATCCTCATCAAGCTGTCGTTTGTCACAGGCTAAACAAAACAAACACAAGAGACGCCAGATATAAAAATAATTTATGAGTAATGATTTGATCGTAACAAAAACCTAGTCCGCAGTTAGTAGGCCAACGGGTATAATGGCGATTTTTTTACACTGTGATTATTAGAATAATTTATGAGGCGACACGCTTGTTACTTCTAAACTTAACGAAAGCGGATTTATTATAATTGCTTGTATTTATCATTGGATTATTTTTATGGCTATTATGGGATTGTTATGTCTTCACGGCCTTATTCTTACCATTAAGCCTAATTTTTAGTGACGTCAGTATAACGTAAAAAATGCTTTGTAATACTCTTAAAAATATCTCCATTGGGAACTAAAGCCGTGTTTCGGTTGACTGGGTAGAATTGAAGAAGAAAATATTTTGCATCATCATCTGCCTAGCCTTTTCCCAACTATGTTGGGGTCGGCTTCCAGTCTAACCGGATGCAGCTGAATACCAGTGTTTTACATGGAGCGACTGCCTATCTGACCTCCACAACCCAGTGACTAGGCAACACGATACTCCTTGGTAAGACTGGTTGTCAGACTTTCGGGTTTTCAACTACCCGTAACGACTGTCAAAGATCTTCAAATGACAACCGGGACCAACGGCTTAAAGTGCTTTCCGAGGCACGGAGGAGTCTCGATATGTTCCGAATGGTCACCCATCCACAGACTGACCTCGGCAAACGTAACTTAACCTTCGATCAACCCGAGCGGCTGTTTTTATTTAGCCACGAGCTCCTCAAGAAAATATTTTGCATATTATAAGAAATTAACAACTAACGGAATGGGTATTAAAAGGGAACAACCGAAAACAGTTCTTCTTTTCAAGCAGGATAGTATCATGATGACCACACTAGGACTTAGAGCAGAAGATGTAGGAAAAGGGGGATGAGGCTTGCTACAAAACCTAGCATCATAGACAGATCTTAATGTTCTCATAGAACTCTTAAATCTTGTACAACATAACCATCTGTGATCATTGTCATCAGTTTAAAAACGACTGCAGTACATTGTACTAGTTGTAGTGAAAGTATAATTACTAAGAACAAGTGAACTGGTACAAAATTGCAACTAGTTTTTGACAATGTACGTCTGTAAGTACGTGTTACACATAAATGTATCCGTTACTTGACCGAGCCGTGCCTTCAAATTATAATGTGGAAAAAAAACTAGTCACAACTTGAGATTGACACTACTGTTTTGGCTGTTTTTTTTGCCAAATTTAATATTTGTGTGACCAGCGGAAGCGGAATTCACACGCTTAAAAAAGTACTAGCCTATTACTGTTCCACTGCAGGGCAAATACCTCTTCTCATACAGAGAAGGCACGAGCATTAATCACCACGCTTGCTCAAGACGGGTTGGCGATTTCAGACTTATATTAATTATATAAGTCCAGGTTTCCTCACGATGTTTTCCTTCACCGATGTCAGTGATGTCCAAGATAAACTTAGAAAGTTATACACACGCTTGAAAAGGTATAATGATACTAAGCTTATTCTGTTATTGCTGTGCTGTGGCAATCAATTAGAAATGAATACCCATTACTTAGTTTGCTTTACTCAGTGTTTCCGATTTCAGATGATTTAGTGCATGATTTTTTGAGATACTTACTTATTTATACTTTTCTTTTCTACTAAAGTGGAAAGTCACTATAGATATTATGATATTGAGTCTTCATATACGAATGGGAACACGCAACTTTAGGTTAAACAAATAATTTATTTAATGATATAAAATGTCGTTAACTTTTCATTTTTATAAACTAACTTTCCAATGTTTTATAACATTTTGCCTTTTTTTAGGAATGCCTATGTCATTACCATACACTTTTAATTACCTCTTTTAAATACAGATTCATAGGTGGAGTGGTTTATTCGTAGATTGTACGGAAGATACTCCTCATAACCTATGCAGAATCCTACAGATAAACTAAAGCATATTCGGAAACTGAACTAGGTTTATCTTTAGAGATATTGGACAGCTCTAGACCAAAATGCATGGCCAGCATTTAAGATCTCGAAATAACTCCATACTTGAGTGTCTCTATTGCCACGATATGGATTTTTTCAGAAGGTAAGGTAAGATTGTAAGTATTTCTATAGGGTAGGCCTTGAATGCTAAAGTAAAAAAATTACAGCATACAGGCTGGCAGAATATTGACTCTGGCTGGATTCGATTATTCAACCGATTTAAGAATCATTTGAAATATAGAACGTGTTGTTTGTTCAGTGACTAAGTGGCAAATTTGTTTTGGCCGCGCAAAGAAGAAGTACAAAGAATAATATAATGCAAAGAAGTACGCTGAATCCATCTTTATAAATCAGAGAAAGCTTATTATTATTAACTATAGACAAGTTGCTACACGGCAGAGCTATAAGATGTACTGCTTTACAAAGCGATACCCTGGTGAAGATTGTGGAAGTCAGCAAAGTGCGGGAATCATAGAACCTATAATCATACGCTACGATATGATAATGCAATTCTTAATGTAAAATACCCACTAAGATCTTTCTATTTTGCATTTTTCTTGTTTTCATCCATAATTGGGAAACCAAAAAAAAATAACCGCAGCAAATCTTATGATCGCATTCAAAAAGCGTGGAAGACTTCTCTCGAATCGTGTCACATTCTGCCTAGCCTTTTCCCAACAATGTTGGAGTCGGCTTCCAGTCTAACTGGCTGCAGCTGAAACCCAGTATTTTACGTGGAGTGACTGCTTATCTGACTTCCACAACCCAGTTACTGAGTAACGCGATACTCTTTGGTAAGATACAACTACTATTATTCCGTATAGCTGGTATATAGAGAGTTAACAACCGTTAAAGTATATAGGTTTAGTAATTTCATTTACTCGTTATCCATTAATCTTCATCAGCTAAATATGGGTTTCTCCACGCTACAATGAAAGGTGAATAAAATATAGTTATAATCATCACGCTTGGCAACGTGACTAGACGTAAAAGTAAACGCTGAGGGATTCAGCGGCTGCCCATCGTCCACACAGAGTTGGGAAAAGAGCTAAGTATTAATTATATACGACTGCTGAGTATAAAGAAAAGAGAAATTTGTATACTGAAAAGGTCATTACACCAGGAAGTTTCTCAGTAGCAGCTCGTAATCTGAATTTGTATCTGGTTGAAGGCTATTACCTCAAACGTAGGTCGCAAAATCTAGGCATACCATACATCTTCTGCCACTCACCCTGTGCTTAAATGCTACAAAAATAGGTGATGCTGGAACCCGCAACGGTAGCTTGCTTCACATATAATAAAACTTCTGAATCCTTTTAGTTGATGCTATTATGGTCCCAAATAACTGGCATAAATTGTAGCTGACATAAGCTATTACTGTCCGAAGTCTGACGTTAACTTCCCCAGCACTATTTTAGAGCAGCTTACTTTTGAGCTATTTCTGTGGTAAAGTGGAAACTATAATCAGCAAAACAAACTTTCAACGAATAACAGATAAGTATCTATGGTTTTATTTTATAAGGTATTCGTATTTCTTCTCCATCCATTTTTTTTATATATGGTTTTCTGGTATAATATCGCTAACGCCGTTAATATACCATTCATCAATATGGTCATTGCCCGTAGTGTGTTTTTTTTTGTCACTCTTTACTCTAGTAGTTACCAAAGGGTATCGCCCGTAACTGGGTTGTAGAAGTCAGATATACAGGCGCTCCCTATAAAACACGGTTTTCAGCTGAATACGGTTAGACGAAGCAGAACCTAACATAATTTGGAAAAGGCTTGGCAGTTGATGATAATGATGATCTAATGATTTTTCCGTATTATTTTAATGTACATATTTTATTACATATTTTAACAAAAATAAAATAAAAAATAACAATTTTTGATAAAATATGTATTAATACAGCCTAGTGCTCCGCCCGCAGCGAGGTGGTAAGACCCAAGCTAACGGTGGTTAGGGATCCAGAGAGAGGAACCTCCTCACAATGCGTGCCGTGTCCATGACGATGATCTAATATAAATAAACATAAATAAATAATGCTGGACAATCCACTCAGCATCATCTAGCCCCAAGCTAAGCAGAGCTTGTGTTATGGGTACTAGGTGACTGATATACTTAATACAATACATTATTAATTTTTACTAATTTACTTAATACATTACATATATAGATATTTTTTTTATTATACATAGTAAATACCCAGAACACCCGGAACAAATATATGTAGATCGTACAAACATTTGTCCCAAGGCGGGAATCGAGCCCGCAACCTCTTGCGTCGCAGGCGGACCTTCGCCCGCCGCGCCACATCGGTCGTCAAGTAATATTATTATTATTGTGTTTAATAAAGCATGTTATATCTATTACCTGTCTATTCGCACATATGGTTTGTCTCTTAAATGGCAATTCCGCATATTCCTTCATAGGCTGGTTAGAAAGCATACCCGAACAGGAAACACAAAGACTGTTAAAACACGCTGTTGTAACACGGTTAAAACAAAACTTTCGTAAGTTTGCTTCAAAGAATAATAAATGTTTAAAAGAATAAGAAAACTGTGCTATTTAGTGACTGCATCTTTACTGGTTGCACTCGCTACTACTGAGCACGGTCGGCAAAGTGTTATTGGGTTTTTCCATCAGAATATTCGTAGTAGCAACCTAAAGTCTGAAACTGTTTCGAGTTGAAGCAATAGGCTTGCCCCCGAATACATGGGTATTAAAAATAACCAGGAAATGTGGGTAGGATAAGTACACCGCTGCCGAATCTTACAGGGCGTGCAGGCGTGATGTTTATTGCTACCTCATACCAGACTTTACTAACAAATCGAATTCAAACTCCCTGCCTCTTGAAGGTTATTGAAATTGAATACCAAAGAGTAGAAGACGGCCCATTTTTAAAGAAAGCTCCTACTCAATATCTGTAACCACTCTCATTCAGACAAACGACTTTCAATAGCAGCTCGTACCGCTACACAACCGTAAATCTAACCAAACGCCAGACAACTATCACCCCACACCGACAATACCGGACAGCACTTAGCTCCAGCCGCACATAACGACGGCACGGCACAATCGGCACTAGACACCAATGTCCGGACACTCAGAACATTGCTGAAAATCGTTTGTAACCACAACAGACGTACTGACCGTGTCGATAACGGGAAGTACAATATAAACGATACGAAATAGGAGACGACACGGTTGGCGCAGTGGCTAAGCGATGGGCTGTTGCGCCGCTTTTCGTACTTTCGATTCCCGCACGGAAAAAAGGTTTGAATGGCAATCATGCAGTTGTTCCAGGTGAGTGACTCAATGATCAACAAAAGAAAAAGTACATGTCCAATATTATTTATTTATCTAAAGACGGACAAAACAATTTTTTAGTCATCATTCGTATCGTCCCACCCTCCTGGCATTACCACTAACATCCGTCTCATAGATTCCTTTTGCCGATCGCCTTTGATCTAGCAAGAGACTATCATTTAAATTACTTTGTGTCTCTATAGGAGTGTTTATAGGTTGTCGTTAAATGTAAATGGCTTTCTCGAAATGGTCACTGAGGTAAGCAGTGAAAGACGAGTGTCGTAGATAGTTATATTTGTATGTTGCAAAAGTCTTCTGCATCAAGGTGCGAAAAGTTTGTTATGAAATTGCTATTTTACTAGTTCTTATATAGCTCATCAAGAAAGATTAAATGGTTTTGGACATAAAGATAATACAATAGGTTGAAGTGTATTTGAGGTTCATATCTGTCAAAATTCACATAAGATGACTATAATAGTATTTAGTTGTAGCATTAGTTTGGGAAGGGATATTCTAGGTCCCTATTACATAGGACCTAAACATAACTAGCGAAATGTAGGTGTAACTAGGTGCACTTCTGCCTATTGCTAAAAGAATGCTCGATTACTTATGCACCTTTTTCTAAGAGAAGCTACTTACAACCACATGTAAAATCTGGGTGAAGTAGTGGTTTAAGAGACTTATGGTATAGAAATTCTTAGAAAGATAACAATGTGTCGTAAAGTACAGAACGTCAATAGGTTTATACTTTAGAACGGTGTGAAAGCGGGACTCGGTTATAAAAGTTAACAACTTAAGCTGCCAGGTATCCTACAGTCAGCCATAACTTTGATGGGTGTGAGTGAGGTGTAAATAAAAAGAAAACGGCTTAATTTAACGGAATTTGTGACGACTCTTTACAAACTGGGATTTCATATATTCAATTTATTTCATGTAACTTGAGCAAATAAACTTCTTTGCAATTTTCGGAGCACTTAGGATATGTCCGTTATTTACGGTATTATTATAAGGAAGGGCCGCGCGAACGCAGTCCTTCACTTCCAAAAATTACACGTCCGAGTTGTCCACGTAAGGGACAATCGCAGGGGTCAACATATCTGCAGTGCAATAGATAGTCTCGCCCTGAAGGAACCGCCTTCATGATCACGGTAACCTAGGCGTCAGGTAAGTATGAATTCTCTACAGTACCGCGCGGGGGTCATTCAACGGCGGAGAATCTTAACACCGCGATTCAGAAATTGAACCTAAAAATACAACGCCATCTAGTTACAAGATCGAAACTAAATTCATCCCTCACGGAGAGCGAACTAGGGGTGAGTATTCTGAGGGGTGAGTAACAATCGACTTAGTATGTAGCGACAATATTACTACTCTACCATTTGTACTTCTTTAATATTATACACATAAATGAATTCTCGAATACGACGTAGGTAGGTACTAATGGAGTCTTACCTGCTATTACTCTTTCAGATGCCGAGCACGCAGTTTTTTCTAGTTATTACCAGTTTCCGGAACAAAATTGGGTTATAATAAAACACATTTATATCCGTTTTCACTAAAACAAGTTAAACAACGCATAGTTAAATAATCCATAATGTACCGATTGTGGCTTTTTCAATTGATATGTAATTAACTAGCTTTTGCCCGCAGGTTCGTTCTCGTAAATGTAGGTTTTCTCCATCCCTCGCGAACAGTACTATTTTTCTGGATGCTTTCCCATGTCCTTTTCTGTAAATCTGTATGGAAAATTTTGTGATGATCGGTTGAGTAGTTGAGGAGTGAAAGAGTTGCTAGTTGCTGCTAGGGTTGATATATGAGAGCCCCACTGCAGTTTGGCATCCACTGTTATGCCCAAAAAGACTGCAGAGTCCACCGTATCAAGCACCTCACCACCAATGCTTATATTCGGTCCAAGATTTCTAACATTAGGTAAGGCGAACTTTATACATTTCGTTTTCTTGGCATTAAGAACTAGGTTATTTGTCGTAAACCAATCCGTGACCATTGAAAGTGCAAAGTTAACATTATCAAAATCTTGTCTATTCCGTTCTACTTTAAATATGAGAGAGGTATCATCTGCAAACAACACAACATCACAGATACCGTTTAAATAGAATGGCAAGTCGTTAATATAGACCAAAAATAAGAATGGACCCAGTATTGAACCTTGAGGTACACCTAATAGAACTGGTAGACCGGAAGATTTCACACCATTTACATCTACACATTGAAGTCTATTAAGTAAATATGAATCTATTACGTTAAGAGCTTCGTTTTGGACACCGTAATGAACTAGTTTACGCTTAAGTGTGTCATGAAGTACGCAATGAAAAGCTTTTGAGAGATCACAGAAAACCCCTATTGCATTTTGCGAGTTCTCCCATGCATTAAATACGTGTTTCAACAAAGCGACACCCGCATCAGTAGTTGAACGACCTTTCGTAAAGCCATACTGTTCGGTATGGAGGAGGCTATTTAAATTGAAGTGTCTTAGCAACTGCTTGAGTATTAATTTTTCAAATATTTTGCTGAAGGCAGGTAAGATAGAAATAGGCCTGAAATTGCCAATGTCATTTCTGTTACCTGATTTAAACAGTGGAATGACTTTACTATTTTTCATGAGGTCAGGGAAAGTACCTAAATCAATGCATCTATTGAAAGTAATGCTGCCAAACGCTCAATCTTTTAACTGGACCTTTGATTGTGAGGTGTAATAGACGTAAATCAGTTGTCTTGTGTGATATACATACTCACATTGAGTATGGAAATAATCAGTAATGTAATTTAAAAAAAAAATGCATGCCAATCTACATAGCATCTGTCCCAAGGCGTCCAAAATCGAACCCACGGAGCACCTTCGCCACATCGGTCGTCATACTCAACAACGAGTATATGACTAGGTACATAAATACACTAAGGTCATAACAAAAACACTCCATACTGCAATCATCCTATTGTCATAACCATTTCAGACTACGCTCGTAACTAGAGTCATCCCGCATTCAATAAAACCGTGTAGGTACATAGTGGCAGGAAACTAAATCGCTGTCTGCCATTCGACATCTTTTATGGTAAGTGGCAGTTAGGTCGAAGACTTGAAGTTACTGGCACGATAGTAAACCATGTATCTGTACTCTAGGTTAAGTACTGTCGCAGGCTGATGTATTAGAGTGGTATTGAGAAACATTTTTAGTATATACTTGTTTTAAATGTTGTGGTACTGGTATTTAGCTTCATTTGGTTAGACTGGAAGCCGAACCCAACATAGTGGGATAAGGCTAGGCAGATGCTGATGATTTGTTTTTATTACTTACACTACTCGGCTACAATCTTGTGGCTTAATTGTAACAGCCGCACGGTTAGATCGAAGGTTAAGCTACGCTTGCCAAGATTGGTCCGTAAATGGGTGACCATCCATTTCAGACGAGACCGAGAGAGAGAGCACGTTAAGCCATTGGTCCTGTCTGCCATTCCAATCCTTGACCGCCGTTATGGGTTATCAGCCCAAAATTCAGACAACCAGTCTCACCGTATTACCCAGTGCATAGGTTGTGGAGGTCAGAAAGGCAGTCGGTCCATGTAAAATACTGGTTATTAACTGCATCCGGTTAGACTGGAAGTTGAACCCAGCATAGTTGGAAAAATGCAGGTGATGATCTATGCTTAACTCTGAGAAGGAATCTTGATGTAAACACATGGTAAGCATCTGTCTAAAATGTAATCATTTTGCAACGCACTCGCGACCCGCAGCGCAGAAGTCATTAGCTCAGCCACTGCACCAGTAATATTTCTATCGGATGATTTTCATGAAAGCCCGTAAATACCACTGAAGAATATGTAAAATTCAAAACATTGGATTACTACGTGATTGCATACCATTATTTTCAGAACTGCAGTGTTCAAAATTCAATTCACGCTAGCGAATTGCCAAAAGGCACCTGTCTGAGATTTGTTTCAATTTTTGCTACTTTTATACGATTTTTTATTGTTTTTGTTCCTTTCTGGCGCCAGACTGGTGCTGGTCAGCTTATCCCCATTAGCATTCACAAGACAAAGTTGTTTATTCACAAGTCCTAGTAATATCTTCAACGTTATTTGGACACGGGACATACCTAGATTTTTTCTAAGCTCGACGTATTTTGTTTTTGATAAACTTTCCAATCACAAGGAATTTCTCCTGTGTCGTGAGTGCGTTTACAAATATTTAAAATCACATACACAAACAGCCAGACCCGTAACAACTACCTGTAGGCCATACAAATATTTGTTCCGTGCGGGAATCGAACCCACGACACGCGTGTAACTTACCTAAGTCAAATGAAAGTTACTATCATCCTTCTGCCCTTATCCCAATTAAGCTAGTATTCTAGTCTTAGTAGTTACGTCTTTTTCTTCTATATATCTCTATTTGCTAGTATCACAATAGTCACAACAAATGTGTTTAAAAGTTTTCAGGATAACATTATTTTACTCCTGTCACAGAATAAATAATTACTAGAACTAACTAGCTTCTGCTTCTTCGTCTTGAAACAAATTTATTTTCCACATTCATGGGCACAATATAAGGAGTACTCCCGTTGCTATGATACCATTTCTCTTACCTACCCTACCTTATATCATCAAGCCTATATTCCCCGAAGGGTTAGGGCTTAGGCCCAGGTATACTTCTATAGTACACCCACATACGTTCAGTACGTTATTTTGTTTAATGACTGTCTCTGTTTCTACTTGAACAGTTTTGCGTATTTCTTGATTACATTAAATTCAAAAACTTTTGCAATTGTGAACAAGTTTCCAACTATAAGTATTGCTACAAAGTTTGTTGTACCTTATTCCACTACGTTCAAGTAGGCCATCTTGTTCTTACATTATTGTTTTTTGGTAATTATGTCAATAATACTGTATTAATGGAAAAAGCCTGAGTTTAATATTCATTCGAACTATCGTATCGTTCAAGTTTGGTTTGATTACTTGTGACTTTTTTATTACTTTTGGTCTATTTCTAATATGATTTGATCCACCTGGTCCATTTTTCGAATAGTTTAGTTTGAAAAGTTCGCAAAGTCTTCAGCAGGGACGTGAGAGATACTAAACACAGACTTTTTAATTAGGTAGGTACTTATTTTATTACTAGCACTCCGCCCGTGTGGTTTTGGTTGACTTTTCTCTTCGAACTTTAAGATAACCCCTTTAAAACGTACTGCGTAGAACTCGCTGATAATATAGATTTCTATAGAATGTTTAAATTGGTTTTTGAGTTTATCCGTTACAAACAAACATACAAAGAATAAAATCTTTCCTCTTTATTTGTAATAATAGCTTATAAAAGCTTGTTACTGCCGGTATCTTACTGCAGGTGTCATACTGCAGGGTAAAGGCCTCCTTTCCATGTTTCAATTTTTCTGTTATCTTTTCTTCAATCCCCAATCCCTTAAAGTTCTGTATTTGCCATTTTGACTAGTATACGTACCTACAGCGTTTGATTCTATACTCTATTGCAAGCTAAGCTTTTAAAAACAGATCAAACCCTTGTACTCACACACACAGCACACCCCAAGGCCGTCAGCACAGTCGCCCGAAGCCCTGCCGTCCCTCTGCCGACAGTCATACTGGTTGATGCAGATCCCAGCCTTTGCGATGCTGTGACCCTCGGGCTGGCACTCCCGCTCCCCTCCCACAGGGAAGAAGTTGAGGACTTTTCCGAGAGAGAATATGCTTCCTGGAAAGAAAGAAATAAGATCAATAAGTGTGGTTATGTAACGAATGATACGCACTTGATATGGATAGGTGAGCATTCGCTCAATCGATGCAGTGAGTAGAAAACCTCGACATCACTTTTCAACAACGGTGACATTCATTTAGTAAATTTTCTAGGCGGGTATTATACTGATTTAACTCTGTTGAGCCTGACGACAGGTACACAACAAAGAGTTTATGTAATCGATACGAAAGAACAAAGAAGACTGCAGCATCTCCGAATACATCAAACAGAGCAATTTCGTTAAAGATATCTTTGATGCTGTCAACAACCAACTCGAAAGCTAAAGTATTAAAGGATTATTGACTGCTAACAAACTCTGAATATATAAACTCCAAAGTTGGTATCTTTAACACTTTCGAAATTTCCAAAGTAAACATAACTAGATAAAGGAAGTAACTTGATAGAAGTATTTAATTCGCGCCTCTCAGATATTTGCATAAGAAAAACATCTAGTTTGGAGTCAAAGTAATACCTTGTTTTAAATAAAAAAATAACATTTCAGGCCCTTGGAAGATACTGGGGCGTGTACTAAGCTGCGGAATATTCGCGAAAAATATGGGTGTTAACAGGGCCGGATTAAGGGAAGGCAACGACGGTACTACGCGTCAACGCAAAATAAACACGCTGTGTTGTCGTAAAATATTTTTATTCTTAGCACCAGCTGTAGCGTGGTTAGCAAATAAAAGTAAAATCTTTGCGGTTTTCTTTTTCTTTTTATATTTGTTTGCAAATGTGAATATTTGAGCAAAAAATAAGTTGAAACGTCGTTTTCAGAGTCATCATTATAATTATAATGATGGCTCTGACTGATGACTCGTATGGATTTAGAAGCCAATTTTGTTTTTTTTTTACAAATAAAATAATAAAAATAAAATAAAAATACTTTTTATTCATAAGTTCACATATAAATTACATAGAAGTGACATCAGTACAGAGTTACATATTAAAATTATTAAGCAAATATTAAACTATGCCTAAAATAAATCTAGTGTAGGTATAACTTATATAATATATTGGATAAAGGCCTAATGAAAAACAATAGCGACCTGCCTGATGTAGGTTTATTCAAACCTGTGTTTCAGGTAACAACGCTGAGTGTATAATTGGACTATTAAATTAATGTACATAGAGCTAGCATTGATACATAATAATTATATTATTAAATAAAAATTGCCTTAACATTAATAAACTTATTGCATGATTTCTAGCAATTTTTCAGTGTCTGAGTAATTTAATGTCGCTAAGTATTCACTTAACATTTCACTACATTTTTTACAATTTACACTATATATACTTAGAGACTTATTGATTTTATTATATAAGAACGGACCTAAAAAACCATAAAATTTATTTATAAAAGTATGTCTAGTTTGAGGCTTTATGCAAACTAAGTCTTTTCTTCTCTTATGTATAGGTATGGGGGTATAAGGGAGATTGCTATGCTGGTGTAATACTATCTTTAATATAAATAGTTGACGCACAGTTAAAACCTTACATGCCGTATAAAGCTCGTATGTGGGAAATCTAAATGGGCGAAAGGTGGCTACCTTAAGGATAGCTCTCTGCGCACGTTCTAATGGTAGTAGGATTGTTTTTGCAGCCCCTCCCCATGAAGTTATGCAATATGTAAGAATGGATTGACACAAAGCTAAATAGACCTGTTTAATTAATTTGTAGTCCGTTATATATCGTAAATTCTTAAAAATGTATATTAATTTACGCATTCGAGTGCATAATAAATCAATGTGTTTACGGAAGTTCAGATTTGTGTCAATCGTCACACCAAGATATTTCATATGATCGGCTTTTGCTAAAGTAGGACAATTACATGCATTGTCAGCGTACTTGCCGCACTTATGCGCATAAATGTTTATGTTAGTAGTTGGCAGGTTAGTATTTCTCATAGTGAATAAAATGTGTTTAGTTTTTTCTGCATTTAGTGTTAGGAGATTTTCATGTAGCCAATTAGACACTATATTAAAACCGTTCTGGGCTTGTTTATACACCTCCTCTCGAGACTTGTCTGAAAACAATAGAGCTGTGTCATCTGCATAAGACATTATGACACCATTTTGGAGTGTTAAGCTGCACAGGTCATTAATATATACTAGGAATAAAGTAGGACCCAATATACTACCTTGAGGTATTCCGTAATTACTATTTCGAAGCTCAGAACTGACGTACTGACCAATTTTTACACATTGTTCGCGGTCTCTTAAATAATCAGAAAGCAGTGTAAGCGTTGTTCCTCTTATTCCGAGTCTTTCAAGCTTGCCCAATAATAAAGGACAGGAAATTGTGTCAAAGGCCTTGGCGAGGTCTAGGAAGATCCCAATGGAGTGCATGCCCTGATCCAAATTAGTTGTTATATAATCCGTCATTTGATGTACTGCTTGATTAGTTGATTTTTTGGGCCTAAAGCCAAATTGTCTATCCGAAAGCAATTTGTTATCCTCTAGATATTTCATTAATCTAATATTAATGATTTTCTCTAAGATCTTGGAGAGCCCTGTTAAAACTGAAATGGGTCTGTAGTTGTTAACACATTTTTTGTCACCAGATTTATATACAGGAGTAACCACTGCTTTTTTAAGCGACTTAGGGAATACACCATTAGTTAAGCATAACTGAAAAATATGAGTTAGCGGCGGAGCAAGGAGGTATTTGAAATGTTTAAGTATGTTGTTTGATATGTCGTCCCACCCAACCGCGCAAACGTCCTTTAATCCAGAAATGATTGTTAATACTTCATCGACATCCGTATCTAGTAAGACAAAAGATTTGAGTCTGGGGAAAGATTTAGGTTGGTTTTCAGAGAAAGAACCTCTAGATTGTATGGTCTTTTCTGCTAAGGTTTTGCCTACGTTAGAAAAATAGTAATTAACTATATTTGTTGATTCTATTGGGTTGTTCTCTATAGTCAATAAGTCAAGTGGAGGTTCAAGTTGTTTTGATCTAAATGTATTTGTTTTTATAAATTTCCAAATAAGTTTACTATTTTTGCCTGCTTTCTGCAGTTCTTTTCTGTCATATTCATTTTTTATTTTTTTCAGAAGGTTGTTGCAGAAGTTTCTATATCTTTTATAAGTAATGGAAGGAATTTCATTTTCAGGCTCAAGTTTGAACTTTATGTGAAGTTTGTCTCTATGCCTAATACACCGAACAAGTCCGGGTGTAATCCAAGGTTTAATGCACTTGTACTTCCTTGGCGTTATTTTGGCGACTGTAAGCTTTATTATTGCAGAGTGAAGTGAATTTATAAAATAATTAATAGCAAAGTTTGCATCGGTGGAATTATAAACTGGGTCAAAATTAATATTACGTATGTCTTTTTCGAGGTGTGTCATGTTGACATTGGTATAGCTGCGTAAACAATTTTTTCTTGGTAAAGAAACTTGTAATATTAGTAAAACTGCTTGGTGATCAGTAAGCGAAGAGTTAGTAACAAATGTTTTGGCTGGTTTATTTGTTTTTATAATGAAATGATCTAAGCATGAACCACTTTGATGCGTGGGGTGGTAATGAGCTGGCAAGAGTCCGTGGAATGAGCAGATATTAACATAGTTATGTGCATGAATGTCCATTTTCCCGGAAGCAATGTTGATATTAATGTCCCCCATTAGAATTATGTGTTTAAAAGTTGTAAGACTTTGTAACTGTACGTTTAGTGAATCTAAGAAATTTGCGACATTTTGAGAAGGTGGTCTGTATATAGCCATAACTACCGTATCTGTATTAATTTTAATGAGTAAGCAATTACAATTTTGTAGCAAAGGTTCTTCTACAGTTGTACTTAAATTATTGTTGACAAATACAACTAAACCATCATTCTGGTTGATGTTTCTGTTGGTTTTATGCGAAACATATCCGTCTAAAGATGGTAAAACAGTGGTTTGGTTTGACAACCAACATTCTGTTAGGACGATAATGTCGCAACTTATACCCAGGTTCTGTAGCAATATTTCAAAACCATTTATATTTCGATTTATGCTGCGAATATTTTGTGTGAGAAAGGTCAGCGGTTTCTCTCCCAAGGGAAAGTGGTGCTTACACTCATCAATATTACAATTTATAACTTCAGACACAGAAAATTGATCTAGGTCCTTAAGTAATTGATCAGTCATGATAAATAAACACCTAATAAATATAAACAAACAAAAACTACTACTAGTGTGCTTAAAGGATAGGTTAATAGGTAGCGCTCTTAGGCGCCTTCATAATCTATGGAATGGATATAGCTGTCCTCGGCATATTTCCGTGCAGGACAATTTACATCACCAGTTTTATGATCACTTTTCCTATTAAAACGTTTGCACGTCGCACAGTTTGGTGGACTAGACTTTGTGCAGCATTCCTTAAAAGTGTGGCCAGTCTCTCCGCAGTGATTACACGTCGGGTTAGTGTCACGGCAGAACTTGGCCGCGTGTCCAAACTGCTGGCAGTTGAAACACCGAGTAACGATCGTGAAATCTCGAACTGGGCATGACGTCCAATTGATGAATATTCGTCCTTGATTGACTAGGATCTTCCTGATGCTAGCTGGCACTTCTAGAATAAAATTGCAATTAGGGAGGTCTTTTTTCCCAGATTTATGGCTCAATTTTATTTGTTCTTCAAACGACTCACGAGTTGTATTGGTCAACTTATCTGAGAGGTTTTGCTCGTAGATGCAATCCAAAACCTCCTTATCAGTCAGGGCTACCGGGACTCCAATAACAGTGATTCTTGGGCGCCGCTTTGATGGTTCTTCAATCTTAAGGCCCGAAGAGACGAGTTTTTCTAAGCTTCTGAGCTTTTGAATGTCCTCTTTGGAGTCGGTACTGATAAGAACACCTCCATTTTTTACTTTCTTAAGGCCACGGACATGTAGTTTAAGTTCCCCGGGCGAAATAATTTTCTGTACGAGAGACTTGGTATCGTCACTAGATTTGGTTTTGTCGCTGGGATATATGGCAACTGAGCTTAAATTTGCTGGGCGCACAAAATTATCCGAGCCTTTTTTGACCATATTAGCGTACGAAGCGGGTTCTGTCGGCTTTGAAATGCCTTCAACTACCTCTTTGAACTGTAGGAGAGAGTTCGCGATGTTCTGTTGTTGCTGTAAGTGCTGAACGGAACTATGGGCTTGAATCGTTTTTTGCTTTAAGGCTTGATATAAGACAGCCATCTGAGATGCGCCATGTGAGACACTACGGCAAAGATTGGCTACACGTACCTTTTGGTCTGTGTTCATTTTTCCCTCAGCAACTAAACTGCATACTTCATTTAGGATTTTTTCTATGGACCCCATCCATTTCTGTACCTCCGGCGTAGAAATAACTTCGGCTGGTAGCTCATGTTCCAAGGGAGGTTGTGGCTTTGGGTCTACAGGCTGGAAATCTTGAGTTGGTGTCGGCGGAGGACTTCGCGTCACTAGCTGGCTACGGCCAAACGGGCTAGATCCAGTGTTAGACACATCTAACACAGAAACACTATATATCTTTAAAAATACTTTAGCTCATTCTTACACAACGCAAGTAACCTCGTAATGCTCACTCGTGACACACTTATATCACTGACGACGCAATTATTTCTAACAAATATATTTATAATTAATTAACAGTATCATAATAAGCTAAGCAAGATACGTCCGCGCGGTAAGAAGGCGCGATCATTACAGGGTGAAATCATCGACGCACCTGATACCATGAAATCAGTTCACAATTCTAGAACCCACAGCGTTTAACATGTTTGTCTTTTGTTTCTAATATTTTTCTGATGTGTTTTTACCTTAAACTGTAAAAAATCATGCCCCAAGTTAAAGAAACCCAATAGTTAAAACAAACAAAATAATATAACGTTGATTCGGTAGGTATGTATACATTTTTCACGAATACTTAATTCAATCTAAGTAATTAGGAGCGATTTTTTGCGAGAAGCTTTTTTTCTTGCAATACGCAGACAATACAATTAATACAAAGAGAACGTGATACGAATATAACCTTAATATCCAATAGCCTTAGGCATTCTTTTGCGCTGACATTAAATAACTAATTACAGTTGGCTCTACATCGCAATTTATATAAATGAGTTAAAGTTTTTATCTGAATGGGCTAAAGTTACAATACAGTTAATTAAAAAGAAGAGTTTGGTGATTTAGGTCACACATTTCAAGCATTTTTGTTACAATTCTGAAATTGTACCGTAATGACCTTAGATTGCTTTGTAATTTTGTACAAGTTACTTTGTTAAATCGACATTAGATATTAATGGACATTCAAAGATAATATGAGCTGCTGAAAACATCGGGAAACCTTTGAGATCCTGGTCAAAGAAAATTTTCAGTACCACATAGCAGTCCAGATTACACCCAAAAATGCCGCTGAACATCTCACAATCTGAATTTTAAATAATTACCTTACCACATTTGTGAAAAAACACATATTTTAAACAAAAATACAATTTTAAGTCCGTCCCTGTTTACATGCAAGTAATGCCTCGAGGTACTCCTTGCCAATGCATGTCGACAGTCGCCGGAAAATGTTCATTCCGTATCTATGTAGTTATATAGAATGTTCCTTTTCAG
This sequence comes from Phlogophora meticulosa, assembly GCA_905147745.2. Taxonomy (NCBI): domain Eukaryota; kingdom Metazoa; phylum Arthropoda; class Insecta; order Lepidoptera; family Noctuidae; genus Phlogophora; species Phlogophora meticulosa. The sequence goes on along the minus strand of LR990535.1, from coordinate 1,213,456 downwards.
CTTCTTACATTACCAACACGACGTAGGTACCTCGGGTTTGGCACATAGAAAATGTAGTCTAAATGCCTGCCGTACTCCTAAGTTTCCCAGCGGAAAATGTGCGGATTTTTGCTTGGAAATAACTATGCAAAGTAATAATGTTAGAAGATTTCGTAGTGTGCATGTATTTTGCAAGGAGTTAAATATTGTGTTATGAATCTTGCTTTTTGAAATACCTTAAGGTAGTGCAATTCTTCCTTCGTTATATGTAAGTCTTTTTCCAACTATGTTGGGATCAGCTTCAAGTCTAACCAGTTGCAGCTGACTACCAGTATTTTAATTGGAGTGACAGCTTATCTGACATTCAAATCCCAGTTTTTAGGTAACACAAAACTCCTTCCTCGGCAAACCTGGTTGTCAGACTTTCGGGCTTCTGGCTAACCGTACCCAGTGCTCGGCCAGGAACAACAGTTATCGTGTTTTCGCACGGATGGGTCTCGGTATGTAATGAATGGTCACCCATCCACCCATCCACGAACCGACCTTGCCAAGTGTAATCTTATTAACGCTGTTATTATTTGGCCAAGCAAATAGCCCTCATGTTTTATCTACCGGCCAAGAAAAGGAAACTTCGATTACCTTCACAGTATCTTACCTTACAATGTCTAGGTTTGGTGGGTTATTGGTTTTTTCACTACTTGCATACATGCAAACGTCAAATACCGTTTCGTTTTTATTTGATTTTCCTAATTCACCGCCTCTGTCAAGATAATCTAACTCAAGTTATAATTTAATCACTGCACGAAAAAAATCAAGGTCGTCGCATTACGCACCGCGAAGCGTTAAGTTTTAAAAAGTAATCATAACAATTTAAATTAATGTATCTGTGTTACATACATAATCATCAATGTACACATTCCTACTACACACTAAGAATATGGTTGCCTATTTTACTGAATAATTCTTTACTGCTACATGACAGGCAGAATCAAAGATTCAATTAAAACATTATAACATGTCACTCTTATGGTCAAGGTAGTAATGAGGTTGTACTCAATTATCTAAGTACTTGTTCATAGTTATGTACCTACCTATGTTCGTATAATTAATGAAATAATTTGTGATATTCTTGATTTAATAGTATCTAAAACAAAATGTTATTATTAAGATGGTTAAGCAGTTAATCCCGGCTGTTATTCGTGGATCTTTGGCAATCGTTAGGGATAGTCAGAGGCCCGAAAGCCAAAAGAGTGTCGTGTTACCCAATAGGTAACTGGGTTTTAGAGGTCAAAAAGGTAGTCTCTTCATGTAAAATACGAGTATTCAGCTGCATTCGGTTAGACTGGAAGCCGACCCTCATATAGTTGAGATAAGGCGAGGCAGAATAAGTGGAAACACCGGGAGGGGACACCCAAGAAGAACATACACTGCCCTTATTGGTGATATTCTTCAGAAAAGTCAGGTGCGTATTACTCGTAACCAGCGTACGTGTTTGACTAGATGTATAAACGTAACCGAAGCAAAATGAGTATATAAGGGTCGTAGCAATTGGCGTTCTTTAGTTTTGCCTACGCCCAAGAGAAAAAGACGTGAGTTTACGAATGTATGTATACAACGTGTCCCAGAAATCAACGTCAAGCCGAAAACGGGCAATAGGCCAAGTCGTGACAGCTATTAGAAAAATATAAAAAAAAATCTTGGTCATGTACTTTTCGAATTATAAGCATTCAAAAATAAATCTCAAAAAGTGACACCCTGTGATGATTTTTCAAGTCCTGTGACTACATTATTAACATTTCGGTAGTTTTTTTTTCTGTGATGTAACCATGAATAACCCTTCTGTAAATTACAGTTAAAAGTTAAAACGTAACTGCCTCAGTTCTAAATTAAATGTTAGATTTTTGCCCAATATTGAATTCAAAATAATGACATCACCCAACTTTAACCGACTGTACTGAAAAAAAAATCTACTACACTATTTTGGCAAGTAACTTTAAAAGATGGCGCGTTTAGTCAGGATTCCAAAATGGTATAACACATACTAATTGCTACTTCTTAATTGAGGAAAAAAAGTACATTGTTGGTTTTAGGTGCGTTTGAAATAAAATTCAGTCGTTGGATTTCTTTTATTATAATTTTTATTAAATCAGATTTACGAAGCAGCAATGCAGCAAGAGTGTATCGTGAGAGATACCCGAATGCTGAGCGTCATCCCGATCATCGAGTATTTATTAATGTGCATCGGTCATTATCAGAGGGTCGATTTCCTAGCCAAATGGTTAGCGAGGGAAGACCCGTTATGCCCTACGAAGCCGAAGTCTTGCAAGCAGTTGAAGAAGACAGAAGTATCTCAGTACGTGGAATTGAACAGAGCATAGGAGTCCCCAAAAGTACTGCACATCGTATTTTAAAAAAGAACGAGTTTCACCCATACCATGTACGACGAGTACAAAGTCTGCTACCCCGAGACTACCCAGAGAGAGTACGATTTTGTCGAACGATGTTGCAGAGGCACCGAGAGGACCCGCGATTCTTTGAAAAAATTCTATGGTCCGATGAATCAACATTTAAAAAGGACGAAAATCCAAATTTGATGCGGGAAGATAGATCTCAGTACCAGTTTAAAGTAAATATGTGGACGGGAATTTTGAATGGTAAAGTTATTGGTCCAATCGAGCTGCCGGAGAATTTAAATGCCCAGGGTTATTTGAACTTCTTACAGAACCAATTACCAGAATTATTGAAAGAAGTGCCACTGAACATTTACGGCAGCATGTGGTATCAACAAGATGGCTGCCCAGCGCATTATGCTCTCACTGTACGAGAGTTTCTCAATCGAGAATACCCCGATAGGTGGATTGGGCGGGGTGGTACAATTTCGTGGCCTGCCCGTTCACCCGAATTAAACCCCATAGATTTTTTTTACTGGGGTACGATAAAGGATAAAGTGTACTCTAAACCAATTCAAGATTTAGACGAGCTGCGCCAAAGAATTGCAGAAGCCGCTGAATACATCAACTCAAGAAGATACGCCCGTCTTATTACGCGATCATTTTTAAAGAGATGTAGAACTTGCATTGCAGCTGAAGGAAAACAGTTTGAACATTTGTTATAAAACTTCGTAAATCTGATTTAATAAAAATTATAATAAAAGAAATCCAACGACTGAATTTTATTTCAAACGCACCTAAAACCAACAATGTACTTTTTTTCCTCAATTAAGAAGTAGCAATTAGTATGTGTTATACCATTTTGGAATCCTGACTAAACGCGCCATCTTTTAAAGTTACTTGCCAAAATAGTGTAGTAGATTTTTTTTTCAGTACAGTCGGTTAAAGTTGGGTGATGTCATTATTTTGAATTCAATATTGGGCAAAAATCTAACATTTAATTTAGAACTGAGGCAGTTACGTTTTAACTTTTAACTGTAATTTACAGAAGGGTTATTCATGGTTACATCACAGAGAAAAAAACTACCGAAATGTTAATAATGTAGTCACAGGACTTGAAAAATCATCACAGGATGTCACTTTTTGAGATTTATTTTTGAATGCTTATAATTCGAAAAATACATGACCAAGATTTTTTTTTATATTTTTCTAATAGCTGTCACGACTTGGCCTATTGCCCGTTTTCGGCTTGACGTTGATTTCTGGGACACGTTGTATATGTACCTGCTAAAAATATGTGATGATATTAAAAAAAAACCATACTTGCAAAAGGTTGCTAAGTCACAAGTACCAACACAACATAAGACTAATATTTGCACATTTGGTTAGCAATATCTTTGGTACATTGAAGCTTGTTCTATTCATATTACGACGTAGATTTAAAAATAGTGATGATTGATGACTAGTCTAATGTGGTTTTTGCATAAGGTAGGTATATTGATACTATAGAGCCTTTGGTAACGCTTTTTGTACGGCGAACTTTCGACTTAAGTACAGAGGCCACCACACCAAGCCGCAATGTATCAAATTTCTTTGATAGTTTTTCAACTTTATAACAAAAGAATAAGGTTCTTGTTCAATTGGTAAAATCTGACGGTTTGGGATAGCTTGATGTGTGTGTCTCACACAGCTATAATTAAACATATCATGAAATATGTTATATGCCTCGTTCATCTATTGATCGCAAGCACTTCTGCTGAGCCTGTAAGGTCCTTTATTTGAATCCCGGGTCGGGCAAAGCTTTTTCCATTCGAAATTTCTCAGTAGCTGCCCGGAATCTGGTTTTATGTCCTGTTGGTGACAATAGGCTCGCCCCCTATTACATGGGACTCAAACAGAACTGGCGAAATGAGACTGTACACCTCTGCCTAACCCTTCGAGAAATGTAAGTTTGAGGTTGTGATTATGAAATAAATAGAGTCCAGTAAGTATTTATCCCTATGCGCTATTCACACCTGAATGCCAATTCCCGTGATTTGAATTCTGCGATTTTTAACGTTCAAAAGAACAATGGCAGCTCTCCATACATTATTTTATTTGAAATTAAATTTGAACGTCTTTAAATGAAAAATATCTTATTTAAATCAGCGTCATTTTCTGAGCTAGCTTGTGCAAGATTTTTTGTCAGAGAAAGCGGAGATTAATAGATATTCAGTATTGAACTTTTGTAGGTTATATTTTCATATCAATTTTAACGCTAAGTAAAATAATATATATTATTCAATTTCGAGGAAGTTAAAGGGCAAAATCGCATTAGTATTAGCCTCTCTTAGTTATTTCAGCATGCCTTGACTTGTGAATATTGTAAAAGGTAGGTAGGAATATTGTAAAGAATAAGAGCAAAAACAAACGAAACGAACGAAGGACAGCCTAATATTTATCTTTACAAGTCTATGCATTAATAATAATAGTATCTATTAAAAATGCATGGACTTGTAAAGATTCCTATTAGTAAGATAAATCTAACTCCTGGGTCCTGGATTCAATTGACTACATTGGGTTTTTCCATCTGGAATTTCTCAGTAGCAGCCCGGAGTCTGGATTTGTGCCCGGTTGATGGCAATAGGCTCGCCACCTATTACATGGGACTTAAACATAACTGGCGAAATGTGGGTGTATAGGTACACCTCTACCTAACCCTTCGGGGAATAAAGGCGTGATGTTATGTTATGTTTAAATCTAACTAATAGGATAAGTAAACTACCTACGTAGTTGTTAAGGTAAAGGTTAACCAAACAAACAAGATTATTATTTCATATCAATTTATTCTTCGTCATCCTCTCGTACAATTATTTCATCAAGAAATTCTGCGGGTGCGGAAATATTTTGCTGATGTCTGGCCCATCCTAAATACCAGACCAGCGTCATGACATGAGCGCAACATCCTACTGTGCGCCGACCGACTAAACAATTACAGCAGTACTCAGTGATCCCTGCTCGGCCAGGAATATTATTTTGATATTATTTCGACCATGCTATATTTTTTAAGACTCTGAATACTAGTCTTTTTAGTTCGAGTTGCCATTACATGTGACATTTTCCTAATTTACAGCAATATTATTATATCAGGAAGAACACAGAATAAACTTAGTTGTAAAGCAAAAAAAAAAGTGTTATTTATTCATTTAATCCTTGTCAAAATAATAACAAAATAAAAATGACAAGACCACGACCATTATGCTGTACCCACTATTTGGGAAAATAAAATAAAATGGCAATACTACCAACAATTTCATAATCTTGTTTAACGAGATAGTCAAATAACTTTTCATTAAATATATGTTTTTTACTCGGCTTTAACTAGATACTATTATAGTTTTTAAAAACGTAGATTTTTAATTGTATTTCTTTCGCATATGTGTCACTTTTAGACGCTCAAATTTATTTCAAATAAGATTTCGCCATTGTTCTTTAGTCGCAATCTTATCTCAGCGACAATCAATGTCATAAAACTGTCAAATATTCTAATAAGGTGAAATAGATGTCTATTTCACCTTATTATAGAATATTTGACAGTTTGTACGATACATTTTTTTTAATACGTTCACAGACTTATCTGTCAAAAGTATGTACTTTTGACAGATAAGTCTGTGAACGTTCATAAAAATAAGGGATTATCTCCTCTGATAGCAACAAAACAGAAGAATGCAGTTTTTACTTTCGACATCACAGACTATATTTTAAACGCACAATTAAAACACATAACCGCAACTTGCGGTAAGGTTTAATGCACCATGACTGTACAGTGTATCGCACGTCAGCGCCCGTAGCAGCATTTTGCGCTGGAACTGGCCTGGTGTAGTACGCAGTTTCAATAGGACAAGGGGCCATCTTATACTGGTTTTGTTACCACAGATACAACAGAGGCAACGTGCATCAATTTAGGTTAAATATGGCTATAAACTAAACCATGACTACCAACCACTTTAATGCTTGCGGTTTTAAGCCTAAAAGTCGCTAAATTGTTGCCGACAGATTAATTATACGTGCTAAGTACTTTCTAAATTGAATCTAAAAGTGATTATTACTAATTTATGGGCCAATAATGTTGTCATTATTTAATGCCGTTAAGATACCTTCTCTGTCAGGCAGGTTAAGAAAGAAGCTTTTACAATTTGACAGCGCTTAAACAGGAAGACTGACAAAGTTTACCGAATTGATTGTTTTTAATGGGTAGAGAAAAGCAAAGTTTGTTATTGAAATAATTATAAAAAAAACCTATACCTAGTCAGATTAGTTTTTTTTTTATCTTGACGACCCATGTGGCGCGGCGGGCGATGGTCCGCCTGCGACGCAAGAGGTTGCGGGTTCGATTCCCGCCTTGGGACAAATGTTTGTACGATCTACAAATATTTGTTCCAGGTATTCCGGGTATTTGCTATGTATAATAAAAATATCTATCTATGTAATGTATTGTATTAAGTATATCAGTCATCTAGTACCCATAACACAAGCTCTGCTTAGCTTGGGGCTAGATGATGCTGTGTGGATTGTCCAGCAATATTTATTTATTATTATTTATTTATTAATCTTATAAGCAACAACATGACATTTGCAGTTCCCGAGGGGTAAAGCAGAGGTGTACCTACAGTAGAACCACATTTCGCCAGCTATGTTTAAGCCCCACGTTATAGGAGTTGACCTTGTTACCACCAACTAGGCACAAATCCAGACTCCAGGCTTCTACTGAGAAATTCCAGAGGAAAACCCTAATATCACTTTACTGGACCCGGGAATCGACCCTAGGACTTCATACTCAGCCGTGTAGCGTTCGCTACCACTATCCCAACAAGGCAGACGATGTTTAAACAATCATGTTTACTTATCTGATGTAGGTATACTGCCAATATTGAAAGTGTCTGACATTTCCAAAGATGTCTATCTCCGACAGTATTTCCTCTTTGATGACGTCATCATCTGCGTTGCCGTTGCCTAGCGGTACCTTTTATCTGGCCTGTATTTTTTGTATCCTACCTCTATAGATAACTGCTGGCCCAGACAAAAATAAACAATACTGGCTCGTCGTCAACAAAAAAAGCTAAAAAAAATCCAATTCAAATTTAACCGAATCTCTCTAAATAAACTGCCAAACTCAGTGAAACAATTTATTTATAAAAATGTTTGCTATAAAGTGAAATTCCCAATCAAAATGGACAGTTAGATAGAACAGTTAACAGTTGTTTTTCTTTGTTTTGTTAACTTCTGACCAATCCCGCGGCCGTGGGCGTCGATATCACATACTGCTGAATAGGGTTGCCACTTCACTGGACATAGTTACCGGAAACTTAATATTTTATTTATTGTTTGGGACATTTTATCGACGTGTTTATTTTAATGGCTTTTTTGCTTTAATATGTTTTTTTATAAAGGTCTGGTGCGTCGTACTCGTACGGCGCGGCGTGCGTGTTTAATCAGAAGTATGAACGTAAACGAAGCAAAAATAGTTTGTATGGATCGTTGTGTAGTTTTTGCACTATAGGAAAAAGGCGTGAGTTTATGTATGCATGTTTTTATTTTTCTGTTTTCATATTTGTTTGTCCGTTTAAAATCTTCAGTTGGGTATATAACAAAGCTAAAAAGACTTTTGTGCGCGTTGTTCTCTGAAATTATAAGTCGGATTAAAAAAAAAATGATATCTCAATTCGTGAGGAAGTTTATATGCTATTTAACGTCACCCTGCGACCCTTAGGAGCGGGCGAAACCGCTAGGACACGGCTAGTTATAGTTTAAGAAAATAATATACACAGGACAACCTACCGAAAGAAAAAAAAAATTGTTCATCACAAAAAGAAGCAAGAATTCTACTAACTCTACAAAAAGAGAGATAGACATAACATTCAGTGATTTAAAGATTTTCTTAACACAATTTGCTAATTGCTTTAGTTAAGCCAATGAAAAGAACTCCGGCAAAAACAAAATTGTTTTAGCCGACTCTTTTTATTTACATTTTAAGGAAACTATTTAATCTTGGAACAGAGTAGTAGTTCCACGGAGTAAAAGAATGTTTAATCCTACTAAGTACAACTGGCTAGTACTTTAATATCTAAGTAATACCACATAATCACGAAACGAATTCTTACTTTAGTCAAACCCTTAACCTTTCAATCAGTTTTTGTTTTGTTTTTGGAACCTTATTTCGATGAAAATAAAGTTCTAAACACAGCCGATTTGACAGATTAGACTCTGGTTTAATATCAGTTTTTTGTATTTAGAACATTGTAGGAAAAAGTTAGAATTTCAGAAATGGCTCGACAGTTTAAACATGGGACTGAACACATAAATCTTGTTTTGTATTAAGAATTCAGTCTATTAAAATCCAATTTCTTGTAAGTAATATTTACTCACATTAAAAGATCTATGCGTAGAGCTTGTTATAGGTATAGAGGCCAGCACGTCAAGCAACCCCAATCTGTCAAATTTCTTTGGTAGATTTTTAACTTTATTCCGAACAATATAGGGTTCATATTCAATTGGTAAAATTTGACATTTACGGGTATATACACCGTACATGCCCTGGAGGTACCTACTTTCAAACAGAATTGTTAATTATGTATTAAGAACATCTAAGTGAGAAGTCTAGCAATCTTGATTGCGATCTTAACACATTGTTAAATGTTATATGTATGTTCGGTACACACACACATTATCAAGAATAAAAAAATAATGGATTCAAAATGTAAATTCGTTTTGCACAAAGTATTTTGAAGCAAAAGCAAATTTACGTTTTGCCTCCATTAAATTTGCGTCCCTATAGTGCGACAGTAATAGGCTGGTATTATATTATTTACGGGAGGGGGGAATAGAAGATTTATTTTTCACAAATAAATTTATTTAGCTATAATTTTCAAACAAAAAGGTAATCATTAATATCGTCGTTTTAAATAAAATCAACCAGTTAGAGGGCCTTCATTAGTCAAATAATATAATAAAATGTATTTCCATTTCAAATTAAAACAAAACACACTGGGCACACCCCTATTGACGAAAATTTGATCACACAAAAAATATGAAAAAAAAAAACAAGTGGCATTGGACTTTCCGAACGGCTCGCTAGTCGCCTTTAGAGTTCCGTGACTACCAATTAAAATGTACTTATAAAATAATATGATGCCTTAAAGATAAATATTGTGGTTTATATTTGGAATAGGGAGCAAGCGAGTCGTTATTTGAACTTGGCCTTAATTAGTGCTGGAAAACCTCTCGGAATTAAGGCTGCGAGCTCACTTGTGATGCGTGGCTACGACGCTCTGCTGAACGCGTGTTGATGAGTTAAGGTTGAGGCTTATTATTAACCTTATTACTCTGATTAACCTTATCGCGAAGATAGTTTTATTGAATGCGTGTCACGCGCTGAAAGTGGCTGACATTGTAGTACGCATTCACTTTAATGCATGGTCTAATAGTAATACAATCTGTTAGGTCGCTACAGAATAAAATAAAAATAAATAAATATTGCTGGACAATCCACACAGCATCATCTAGCCCCAAGTTAAGCAGAGCTTGTGTTATGGGTACTAGATGACTGATATACTTAATACAATACATTACATATATAGATATTTTTATTATATATAGCAAATACCCAGAACACCTGGAACAAATATTTGTAGATCGTACAAATATTTGTCCCAAGGCGGGAATCGCACCCGCAACCTCTTGCGTCGCAGGCGGAGCTTCGCCCGCCGCGCCACATCGGTCGTCAGAGCATTAACACTACACTATATTTTGTGATGAAATCGAATAATTTTGTGTTTCCTTTTTAGTATCGCTCAAAATCCGATAAACCATGTACCTACAGTAGCCAGATACGGCCTAGTGGTTGTGTCAGACACTTAGAGGTTGCTCTTGCAGCTTAGGTCTTCTAGATTCCAAAACTTTGCAGCATAAGTCATCAAATTAACTTATATTTTATATACCACCGGCTTCCACACGCGGCTTCGCCCGCGTGGTTTGTTGATAAAATGTAGCCTATGTCCTTCCCCGGGGTACAATCTATCTCTCTGCAAAATTTTATCGAAATCCGTTCAGTGGTTTACGCGTGAAAAGGTAACAAACAAACTTACTTTCGTATATATAATATTAAAAGCTAGGATGAATGGTCAAAAAGAAAACCTAAGCTCTGAGATGCTCAAATAGGGCTCGTTTCGCTAGCTTTTGCTTCCTTGGATGCTTTTGGTATAATCACCGCTATTTAAAGTAAAAATATGTATACCAATTCCGAATACAAAAATGAACCACACCAAAAAATAAGCATTTTAAAATTAAAATAGCGCTTGCCCTCATACAATATTACACACTGTAAACTAAACACTCTAATTTGTTTCCTCGACAAAATCTTCCACTCAACTGTATCAAAATATCCTAGACCCGAGGTGTAGCCATTTGTCAGAATCTTTTAATCATACAAGCCTAGTCATCTCTATACTTTAATCAATGCTCCATATCACACGTCGAATCACGTCTCATAAAGCAACGTGACACGATGTTAGCGTAGCGTAACAAAGCCTAGCAAAGTGTGTTTCATGTGATTGTCATCTCAACTAATCTAAGAACATGTCCTACTCAAGCTCATGGCCAACAGAGAGAACATTGTGCATTCACTGTGACGTGTGTTAACACGTTGTTTGTGCTTAGTAAATAATGGATAACCCTTGAATGGCGACTGAATAATCTCAAATGATGTTGCAATTTACAAGTCAAAGGAGTGTGGTTGTTGGATTTAGAAATATTTCTCAGTTCTATCCTATTCTCATTTATTTATTACAATTAATTATTTTTAACTCTTAATTATCGGTAATACGGGACCATGAGATAATGACGTTTATGTATTTTTTTTTTCTTTTTAACTAAAACGTTGCCCCACACTAGGAATTTCTCTTGTGTCGGGTGCGTTGACAAACATTTAAAGTCACATACACGAACAGCCAGACCCGGAACAAGTATCTGTAGGCCATACAAATATTTGTTCCGTGCGGGAATCGAACCCACGACACGCGGCGCAGCAGTCGATCGCTCAGCCACTGCGACGACCGCGCCGTCAAATATTTTACTATTCTATCAATGAACAATTTTCGACATTATGGTGTGTATTACTTATAAACTTTTTATCATGGTATGTAGATTTCAAGAACAATCCATAGTTCTTTCTTTTTTTCTTTAATTCTCAGCACTAAGTCCCTCCTGAAAAGGTTAGAGGAGTTACGAATTGCGCAACGGATTTAATTGGACCTCTGACCTCTATAAGCATACAAGCTTACATATTGCGGGCAGCCATTTTTTTCCAAAGCTTGGTCCCTCGAACTTTTTTAATTAACTGCTCTTACACTTTCATGTCAGAGAGGTTATAACGTTATCATAGAACCTACGACGGGTAATTAAGACCGGCTTAGTTTGACGTCTTATCTGTGTCAAACTCACAGGGGATTAGATAATTACACTGTCAATCTGGTTATGATAACTTGAAAGCTTAGGGAAATACTTTGGTTGTTTGTTTGCGAGGAATGTGTTTGTTATTCTTATTCTAAACAACAGAGCAAAAACCTACCGCCGGTAGTTTTACGTACTTATAACATTCGACGAAAATGCGTTCAGCGCAAAACTTATGTCTTCTTTCTGGGATACTCTTCATAGCTGTCAGTTTCTATACGTCATTTTTGTTGTAAATGCGAAAGAACTATGGCACGCTTGTTTTGTATGGAAACTGTTGACAATGCCACCCCTGTCAATGCCCCGTCTGTCTGTATGTATAAGAATCAACATCAACCATACTGCCCTGTGATTGTTTATTTTATTTTATTTTTTAAAGAAAATGTCATGTCATGTAAACAAACAACTTAATATACTAAATTTTGTAACATGTAGGTACCTACTTACTCTCAGTGCAAATAAACAACTGTTCTATTATATGCTGGCCCCGGCCACCTAAGCGTCTTCATGCTCTGTTCGTGATACTAATTATGTTTGTTAATTTTTTTGTTGGATGAACCTTGAAACTGAAATATATCTAGCACGCCTTGCTCAGGATCTAGCCTCACCACCACCATGCTGACCAGCTTATATTTATCCCGATATAAGATGAATAAGAAATAATATATACAAAACGGTCAAAAGGGGAAATAAAACCTTTGTAAAAAAGCAAGAAATCGCCCATTCAGAAAACTACGGAACCACGCACCATATTCTATATTAGACTTTTTCTTATTTTCCAACCTCACTGGGACATCATCTGCTTTATCACTTTCACTGCAACACTTTTATTTTCATTTTGACGACCGATGTGGCGCGGCGGGCGAAGGTCCGCCTGCGACGCAAGAGGTTGCGGGTTCGATTCCCGCCTTGGGACAAATGTTTGTACGATCTACAAATATTTGTTCCGGGTGTTCTGGGTATTTGCTATATATAATAAAAATATCTATCTATGTAATGTATTGTATTAAGTATATCAGTCATCTAGTACCCATAACACAAGCTCTGCTTAGCTTGGGGCTAGATGATGCTGTGTGGATTGTCCAGCAAAATATTTATATTATATTTATTTATTTAAGACCTTCAATTATGATGATGATTTGGAGCGGAAGATAATTTAAATTATAACTTGACAGCTGGTATGTTAAAAGCAATTGATTGATTGTTTGTTTTTTGTTAAATTCTTTTAATCGAATGTATCTCGGTCATTTTGCCGGTCACAGAGATTGTAGTCAATATTATGTTGCTGCTGTGCCTCTCGCTTTCAGCCGCCCTTAAAACATAGTAGAAGCCTGATTTTAAACAAACTATAACCTATATAATCTCAAGAATTGGACTATCAAATACAAAAATATTTTTCCATGTAGATAGTTCCAGAGATCGATTTTTTCAGATTTACTTTATTAGTATAGTACATTATAATGTCTTAATCAGACTACTTTTTTTTGTAAACCTTATGCTTTTTTGTAATGGCCTTTGTGTTAGTAACGAGAAAAACTTATGTGTACAAGTTATGAGAACAAGCGAAGTAAGAAGTTATTATTTCGACGAGATTGCTGAATGACCTTAGAGATTTTCTATCACATCACATATTTCATATTTCTGCTACCAAACCTACCCCAACCAACAAAGTTATACCCCAAACCTATATCTCCATAATAAAAACAGATCAGCATCAAAGCCCACAGGCCGTAGACGATAGCGTACGGTACGATGACCACAGCATAACATAAAAATAAATTTGAATTTAAACCGAGTCCCTTCTCTTCAAAGTGAGGGATTCCATTACGAAGCTCATCGTAAATGTATTGCATATTGAATGCTGTTGATGTGATGGATCCTTCAAGTTAGTGCGAAAATTTGAGGAAAATGGTTCAATGTTTTTGAAGTTTGAGAAAAGATATTCAAGTTGTTGAAGACAGGTTTAACTTTATAGAGAGCAAAAAGATTTGTTGTGCTAAAGGGTGGGCGTATTTTTTAAATTTATAGCTAACCTTAGAATTTCCTTTTTGTTTTTGTCCCTGTGTTTTGTATATACACACATGTAACTAATTAACTAAAAATTGGGCCTAGTTACCATAAATAAATAAAATAAATTATTATTAACATAATAATTAATAAGCTTAACGTTGACGTTAAAATGAATACTTGATAAGATATAACTGGAAAAATCTAAAAAGAGAGATATTAAATTTAGAGATATTAATTTGTCTGGTCTAGTAAGTATGAAAGGGTTCGATTCTCGGGTCAGGAAGTGTTATTGGGTTTTTCTATCAGTCACTTCTTCAGTAGCATAGCCCGGAGTCTGTATCTGAGCTCGCTTCTTATTTCATGGGAGTAAAACATGACTGAGAAAATGTGGGTGTACTATAGGGATACCTCTGTGCCACCTCTTCTCCTCTTAACCCTTCGTGGAATATAGTCGTGATGTAATGTTAATCATGGGCTTGTTTATATAAATAAATGAAATTGAAGTATCTATTTGTAATATTCAAATGACAGCTTTTTATTCTACCTGTGTGTCTGTTTGTTTCTTTAAGGTAATCTCCGAAATAACTGGACCGATAATGTGTTAAGGAGTAACTAAAGCTTTTGTTTAAAAAAAAAAAGTGGTTCCGCACAAAAAAAAAATCATACTTTAAATTTTGTTACATTCCACGTATGATAACGGGCAACAGCTGGTTCAACTTTAAGTTTAGAATGATTGATCTTAGTTGAGATCATAACCGAAGCAGCAGATAGCTTACTTACTTCTCTATTCAAGCAAACCCCTTCCCTTCCCTGCCAGTCAAGTCAAAAGGAGAGATCCCATATAAACACAGCATACCTACTTCTGAAGGAACCCTTAACCCAAAATTACCATACTTTTGAACGAAAAACAATCAAGCTAAAATCTCTCGGTGGTCGTATTCTGTTATTTTAACTTTGGCTACGAGACATTAAGCTTTATGTAATCGCGTCGGTACCTAATGTGGCTCGACGATTTAGTATTCCGCGGTCCGTGGGGTACGAAACACTTATAGTTATTGGGGGAAGAAGCAGGAGCTCGTGGGTGATTCAAAACATGCCGATATTTGGGTATATTGATGATACGGGCAAGGTAAGTAACTAATCACACACTTTACTAGAAATATAAGTGATTGGATATCTGAGGATCCGTGACAATGAGCATGATTATGATCTGTTACAGCTGCAGTCAGGAACTACTAAGTGTATCGATTTCAAGTATTTGAGTTGGCATGGTTTCATTAGCACGTTACTAATCATATTTTTGGTACCCCATTTCGTTCAAAGTTTGCAAAGCCGAAAATCAGATATAAATCTACTTCATAGAGGGTTATGTATTTACTACAGGAAAAATAAAACTAAATCTCTGACTAGCAGTATTTTAAGAACAAAATAAGTAAACCGTTTAGAAACAAAAAAACCGGGGATTTACCATAAAAATAACTTTTAAAATAGAGTAATATTTTCTTTACCAAGGTACGGGCCACTTTGTGGTCGAGACCGATTCGCTATTTAATGGTTCTTTAAAAAACATTCGGCAATATTTCTATTATTTTTAAGACCTTGCACATATTGTTTGATGTATACTCATGTTTTACAATAAATATATTATATTCTATTCTATTCCTGTAGTTGCCAACTACATAAATCTGCATCACCTCAAAACGATATAATAACAAAGACTAGCTCTTCATTTATGGAAATGAACCCTACACTTTACTCGGTGTTTTGATTGCATTAAAACTTCATCCACCATAACGTGTAACGGAGAGTTAATAAAACAAACATAGTTCCACATTGAAATAATAACATATAACAGTGAATTATAATAACATATATTCTTCGGGAGTACGAGCATACGTTTCTAATAAAACGTGGCGTGTGTAATGACCTGAAAACGAAGATATGTGGCGCCAATGTGTCATGTTCGGTAAAAAGGAAATGGATTTTTACAGGTAGAATCTGGATGGACGTGTGTTGTTATAGCTTTTGAAAGTAATCTTAATATGATGTTGTCTTTTGGGCTCGTTTCCAGATGACAGCGATGTGGACGAGTACTTTGACGTATCAGTGTCTTGGTCGGTTTTTTTATTTATGTATATAGCTAGTTTTATATTAATTGAGTATTTTTTATCTGATGTTTAATATACCACTAAAAGCGTCCTATACCTAGGATATTTTTATTTACATAACAGTATACCTACACACATACAAGTTGTAACTAAAAACACTCAGACACCTTTTTAAGGGGTAAAAGGGGTCATTGCACTCATCACCCACCCACTCACACACAGCCAAATCCACACATGTATTTGCTTTATGGATTGCATGAACTAGAATAGTTTATACTTTACTAAATAAAGTTGGTATAACTGATATGTAAATTTTATGTAACACAATTTATCATCATTATGAAGAAATTTGATCACCCTGAAATTGCAAAAGAAATCAACTGCTGCCTACAATATAGTCAAATCATGGGAACATAAATGTATGGAATAGCTGATTTTTCAAGATTATAATGTTGGTCCCATAATAAAAGATTGTTATGTATCAAAAACTTCTTTTATGTTTAAAAAAACTTCTTTAGAAACAAGATGCTTATTACTTATGAAATCTCTTTCAGCATACCTGCGACATAAGTAGAGTATTATAATATGCAGTTACCAATTACGTACTGTTTGCTAGTACATAGTATATATGCTATGAATGTTTGCTAGTTGCCAGAGATACAAGATAATACTAGTACTTACCTAATGTTATGCATATTCGAATAAATAATGGGTTATTAATTACATACATACCCAATTTAAATACAAGTTCCATGTACTGTTTACACCATATTAATGTGAGTAGCACGATTACCTACTGAACGATTTTTGATGAAAACATACAGTAGGTACCTAGCTTATTTTTCAGAATAGCACGACATCCATCCATACTTATCTAATACCTTTAAACGAGCAATTCTTGTATATATGTATGTATATTATTATGTATATTGATCTATCATCTCGGTCATCCAGGTACTTAATATTTTTAATGCGATAGTTACTCTGTCTGTTTGTTACTTTTTCACGACTAAACGGCCGATGGGATCGTAGGTAATGTATGCAGATAGATTATATCCTGGGGAAGGTCATAAGATAGTTTTTTATCCGCGACGTGTGCATCCGCTATAACCTACATTCACGCGGACGAAGTCCCGGGCAAAAGCTAGCAGGCTATCTACACTAATATTATAAATTGGAAAGATTTATATTTTTGTATGTTTGTGACGAACGAACTCAAAAACTGCTGGTGCGATTTCAAAAATTTTTCACATTTTCCTTGAGTAACATATATTATTTATTTATATGTTATTTACAATACTCCGCCTTAAAGGGGGTAGAGGGGTTGTTAAAGTTCGAAGGGAAAGTATGAAATCCACGGAGATGAAATCGGGTGTGAAGTGATATTTTTTGTTTTTTTTTTTAATGGCACAATCCCACTACGATATTACCAAACCACTGCAACTCATGAAAACCAGAATCAACAGTGGCGACCACCATAAAAGCGTCGAGACAATGAAGCCTGACGAGTCCCAGGGAAACGATTCAATTCACATACCGATGTGGCGCGGCGGGCGAAGGTCCGCCTGCGACGCAAGAGGTTGCGGGTTCGATTCCCGCCTTGGGACAAATGTTTGTACGATCTGCAAATATTTGTGCCGAGTGTTCTGGGTATTTCCTATGTATAATAAAAATATCTATCTGTGTAATGTATAGTATTAAGTATATCAGTCATCTAGTACCCATAACACAAGCTCTGCTTAGCTTGGGGCTAGATGATGCTGTGTGGATTGTCCAGCAATATTTATTTATTTATTTATATTTATAACTGTCTTGGATCCAGCAACGAAGGGTGAAGTGATAATAATTCATAAAAATACATAAGCAGATCAAGTCGGTAGTTTCTCCTAGTATCAAAAAAGCACTTAGGTATTATCCTTTCCACTTGCCGACTGGTATGCGCTGAGCTACTGCATAATTCGAGTGCTCAAAGTGTATAGCAGAGTTTCGCCCCGGGACATTAATTCAACGGTAATACCTGACGTACGACTCCACGGCCATGTATTATTACTTGAAAACTGCAGCATGAGCTGACGACAGGTTGGGACATCGCCGGAGGTGAACATTGAACTTGATTCAATAATTAAATACAATTTGTAATGGTTGTTTATTATTCTGGAGATGATGAAGATGAAAGGTAATCACTACTGTGTGCAGGTTATTTGAATTAAAACTAAAGTATATAAAAGGATTAAAAGGGTTCTTAAAAAGAACTGAGGGACTGCCTCGTTAGTAGAATAGAATAGGATAGAATAGAATAGATCGTTTATTTGCACAGAAAGTAGGTACAATAGTTTTTTGTACTCTTTATTGTACACTATATATCTTACAAAAGCGACTTTGAAGGTCTGAAGGTCTAATCTGTAGGGTGCAAGCACTATTTCTTAGTCCGGGGTCCTGAGTCGTGGGCCGGCTAGGTTTTATGGGGTTTTCCATCAGGAATTTCTTAGTAGCAACCCTGGATTGGTGCCCGGTTGATGGTACAAGCCCCTATTACGCGCGACTCAAACATAACTGGCGAAACGTGGGTGTACTATAAAAGTACACCTCTATCTAACCGTTTGGGATATAGGGACGTGATGTTACGAAAAGCATCTTCTTGGGATACGGCATAATTAACATTTAGGTACGTAATGATAGCGGCAATCACTATAAAGAAAGTGATCATTGTAGTATAAAGCCTAGTGAGGTAAGCTTACCTCACTAGGCTTTATACTACAATGATCACTTATGAACACGACATCCTGGACAGCTGTCCAGGATGTCGTGCAGGTACCAAGCATTCGTACTAGCGAAGTATATTTCTTGAAACACACAAAACTTATGTAAACAAAACAGCATCGAAGGAAAAAGAAAGACGATTCAATTTCGCCCGCACTCGCAAGCGTCCGCAGTGCCATTGCGGCATGTGGAGCTACCTATTTTGTTGTACTCGTGTGTTTGCAGCCTTATAAAGTGCCGCAAGCTTGATTATGTTCACTTATATCAATAGAAATAGTTATTTCATTACGCTTTGTAAACTACTGTGTGAAAGACCCACCTTTCTTACCTTATTGCATAGCATTGTCAATAAATAGAAGGAAAAATAAGATGTTTTTGAGTTACCTACCTATAGAGGTGGAGTTAAGATTAAACTACCTATGCTGTTTTGCTAATAATTCCTTTGTAAATTCCGTGGTATATTAAACACATAATGTCTTAACGAAATGTTAGGACATTTTTTTTAAATGTCGAAAAAACATATTTTTCCCCTCCCGGCCACCAAAAAATGCGTCCTCTAAGAAAGGTGATTACAGGATTATCTCCCAAGATCATTAGTTATAGCGGATTTTAGCCGGGTCTTTCTTTAGCCGCAGACATCTAGCTATGTACCTACTTTTATATCCCAACACATCCTTATTATCATTATCATTTTACATCCTTACTTAATATAAAAAAATATATAGGTCGCTCATACAGTTCCTTAGGAGAAAGTCGTGACTAAATAAAGACAGCCGCACGGGTTGTTCAAAGGTTAAGCTACGCTTGCCGAGGTCAGTCTGTGGATGGGTGACCGTTCGTAACATATCGAGACTCCTTTCTTCGGAAAGCACGTTGACAGTCGTTACGGGTAGTCAGAAGCCCGAAAGTCTGACAACCAGTGTTACTAAGAGGTATCGTGTTGCCTTGTTACTAGATTGTGGAGGACAGATAGGCAGTCGTTTTATGTAAAATACCTTTACTCTGCTGCATCCAGTTAGACTGGAAGTCGACCCCAATATAGTTGGGAAAAGGCTGACAGAGACATACAGCTCCATAATACATAGATCGCTACCAACACTCGCTCTTGGTCGCTATTTATACAATTACACGATCCCTAAGGCAATTACTGACTTAAAAGCTATTGCGGTAATACCAAGTGGAGACCACAGAGTAAGTTTCAAAGATACCACTAATCCGATTAAAATATTCGGAGTAGAATTAACAAGAACGTAAGAACGGATCACTGTAATTATGTCTCTGGGAAATTTCGATGCTCCAAATCACTTTGGATTTAATTAATAGGTGTATTTAAGTCTTGCGTTGTACAGTTGTTGTGTTGATCTGCATTTTAATCTAGCTTCCAAAAATGTAAACAGATGTGTTTTTTGGAATAAATACTGTAGCAGCCAAACATAAAGTTCTATTTGCGCTACAATTTATTTTTTTCTGACTATGTACAGAGGTACACAGTCAGAAAAAAATATATTGTAGCTTGATGTACTTGATGTACTCGTCGATGTGTATAATTTCTGACTTTATTACCAAACTATAAGGTTCATGTTCAATTGGGAAAAGCTGACATTTTGGGGTAGCTTGATGTGCTGGCGTCTGTACTAAGAATTGTGAATCAACTTAATTTGCAATCTGCATTTGGAAATGTGGATTTGAAAATGTACTACTGCTGTACCCATTGGCTATCGGCCAAGTGTTTGCTACTCATCATATTTCAATGCCTTTATCCTTTTATTTGGAGTCAACAAATCAGTATTCATATTCATCGTCGTTGTTCGCGATTAAGCTAAATAAGTTTAATTTTGCAAATATCCTGATGTTTGAATATGCTCGTATACTTAGGAAAACCTTTAATAGTTCCTAAGAAACCGGTCTTTTGAAATACTCCCAAGATTTTCACAAATAAAACGATTTTACCATTTTGTCTGAAACAAAATAATATGCACCTCCTTACTCGTGCTTATCTCGGTTAAAAATTAAATAAAAAGTCGCTGCCGATCAATCGGATCGCAAGATATAAAAGATAAGTATTACAAAGTTATAGAATATCTGAGTAGAGCCACAAGAATGTCTCGCAGGAATCGATTCGATGGAACATTGTTAATAACTGATAGACTTTGGATAGGAAACCTCTGATGAATATAGGCACTGTTTATTGAACGCTGAAGTTCTATCAATTTATTTGAAGTTTTTGAATACATGGACTTCGAAAATACCGTGAATATAGAGCGACTGGCAACATTTTATTTCTTTGTGCAGTCCAGCTTCACTGGCCTAGTTTACTGATTGGTTTATTTTTACTCGACTACCCTGGAAGGTGGGTAATGTTTAACAGCGGCGTATATTTGTACTAAACGAAGGATTTTTCAGCAAATGAGTCATGAGATTTCTTGGCACCCTGTGTATTTTTATAAAATGAAATAAAAAATCGGCGGCTACATTAGGTAAGAAGGCGATTCCTAAATATGTAGAGCATTAAATTGTTAGAATTCTCAAAATACGAGTACATATGACATACGACTGCAAAGATCACTAAAAATATTGTGATAAAATCAGTTTTCAAACAGTCTATTGCATTTGGTGGCTTCTAATTTGAGATTGAACTAAAATGCACTAAGTGCAACACTGCTTTTATAGTGATATTCTTTTTAGTTTTCTTCTAATATTATTTTACTCCTCGTATCCATATATTCGCACTCAAAGCTCGAGTAGTTCGTGTCCTTGCGAGAAAAGAACAGTAATGAATCTGATTTATAAGAGTCCCTAGGAAGTTTCACTTTACCTATTTCTACCGCCTAGAAGTATTGTTGTGTTTCCGTTTGAAGGGTATAAATAGGTCCCACCCCGGTAAAACTATACATGGGGCCTTTTTCACTATATCTTTGGGTAAAGGGCTCATTGTAATGGCACGTTGGGTACGTTCTGGTTGGACGTGTCTTACGTGGTGTCCTGCAAAATAGCGTGTTGCTTGAAACATTACGAGAAATAACCGCTACAGTAGACGAATGAAGGTATTATTACTGAGCACACATGTTCCTGAGATTTTCCTTATGTGGTGTGGAAATACCCACGTAAGTTATATTTAGAAATCATGAGGTAGCTTGGTAAAGTAAGGTATTGTTTATTCGCCCCTAACTACTACTTAGTAGTAAAA
Organism: Phlogophora meticulosa; assembly: GCA_905147745.2. NCBI lineage: Eukaryota > Metazoa > Arthropoda > Insecta > Lepidoptera > Noctuidae > Phlogophora > Phlogophora meticulosa. Next base: position 1,191,536 of record LR990535.1, on the reverse strand, counting down.
CGCGAATTTTCTTTTTCTTGGAAAAGAAAATATATGATATCGAAAGTCAAAATGATTTCAAAACAGTAAAGTACAGTTTCTATCACTCATAGAGGCGTTATACCAGGTGTATTTTAAGTGCCAATGCAATTTCACTAGCAGTGGTTTGCGGTTTCAATCGTGTGAAACCGCGGAGCATAGCTAGTGTAACTGCGAGTCGTAGCGTGATGTAAAATAGCCAATATCCTTCCTCAAGACTTGGGCTATCAAATTCAACTCTTCACCTTTATTAAATTAATTACAAATAGTTTGATAGACAGTACATAATCTAACACGTTAGTTGCCAGTAAACGAGACACAATAGAAAATGTATTGCTTGCCAGGTAAGCTGGCGTTTAAGGTGTTAAGTTTACATTAAACTAGTCAATTTTTGATTCCCTGCCTAATCACAGACTCACCAAGAACCATTGCTAGAAAATGTGATCTATTATAAATAAATAAATAAATAATGCTGGACAATCCACACAGCATCTTCTAGCCCCAAGCTAAGCAGAGCTTGTGTTATGGGTACTAGATGACTGATATACTTAATACAATGCCATTACATAGATAGATATTTTTTATTATACATAGCAAATACCCAGAACACCCGGAACAAATATTTGTAGATCGTACAGACATTTGTCCCAAGGCGGGAATCGAACCCGCAACCTCCTGCGTCGCAGGCGGACCTCCGCCCGCCGCGCCACATCGGTCGTCATAAAGCATCTATTGCATCATAATGCTAAAAATCTAAGCTGGTTCCCCAAAAGATTAGCAAATCGACAGCTCATAAATAGAAAGTCCACTCTACCGGCCGGTCGCGTTACTTATCCAAACTGACGTTCATGAGGAAAAGTTGTATATAAAATAATGTACTTAAAGTTTCGCCTTCCTGCTTCTATCTTGTGGTTAGAAAGTTTAAGTAGGGATGTCCCTGTCAATCATAGTTGATGGTACATTTAACTTGTTATAGATTAGGTTTTTATTTGTTCTCGATGACTGATGATGATGGATAGTGATCTGACCTCACCAGTCAATAGTCGTTCAGTCTCCCGATGAGGGTAAACCTGGTGTGGTCAGTGAACCATGAGATTAAGGCAGAAAAGCATAATTATTATTACTAATGGTCGGCCAGTGTTCGAATTTTGACCATTATAGCTTTCTGTACTTTTTCATAACTTTAACGATGTCAATTCTCAAAATGCTTATAGGGGGTACGAATTGGTCTCTTAATGTATTAATAACCAACGCGTGCTGCTCAGGGTCGTAGCGTGATATTAAGGAACCTATAACGTTCCTCAAGAATGGGGCTAACAAATGCAAGAATTTGTCAAATCTGACTCGAAGTTCCAGAGATTCGCGCGTTCAAACAAAACGTAGAAATTTAGGAAAACTGACGAAATATTACAACGCAGGGGAATCGAACGCATGGTATCAGTTTGGATCGATGCTCCTTCCACAGTGTATTAGTAGGAACCAATTGTTAGAAAAATAGATAGTTCTATGTATTTTTTCAACTTTAGAGCATTGTACAGCCGTCAGCACATCAAGCTACCCCAAACTGTCAGATTTTCCCAATTGAACATTAACCTTATTCATTTGTAATAAAGTTGAAAACCTATAAAAAAAAATTGACACATTAGGGTAGCTTGATGTACAGGCTTCTTTTTAAAGCACTTTACCTGTAACGATATTACCTTAGCCAAGACCACTTACCAGATTAGTTAGAACTAACCTACAAAGACACGCTCTAAGCTCAGTAATATACCTAGATACGACTAATATTATGCACGAGACATGGCTGGCAATTGATGCGTGAAATCATGTATAATGTACTAGTAATGCCATGTTAGATTTAATGGCGTCTAATTGTTCAAGTTGCTGGAACATCGCCCGGAGACACGGCGGTAATTATCACACATTGAGCTTCAAACTCAATTATGTACAATGATTACATGTAGCTTAGCTTATATTAGTTACCAATACCTTGACGCATGACGTTGACGACACGGTTGGCGCAGTGGTTGAGCCATCGGCTGCTGCGCCGCGTGTTGTGGGTTTGATCCCCGCACGGAACAAACATTTGTATGACCTACAGGTCATACAAATGTGTGTGAGTTTAAATGTTTGTAAACGCACCCACGATACAGGAGAAATTTTGTGTGGAGAAACGTTTAAAAAAAAAAATACCTCGTTGTAGACAGCAGTCGCTCCATTTAAAATCTATTCATTTTCATCCAGTTAGACAGGAAGCCAACCCCAACAGAGTTGGGAAAATGCTAGGCAGATAATGATTACCTGGTTATAGATAGTCACCATCGAGTTATAATAATAATACCAGCCTGTAGGTGTCCCACTGCAAGAAAAATGCATCTTCTCATTCAGAGAAGCCACAAGCATTAATCACCACGCTTGCTCAAGACAGATTGAAGATTTCGGACTTATTCCTATTATAATTCCGGTTTTCCCCACGATGTTTTCCATCACCGATCTCAGTGAGGTCTTAGATAAACTTAACAAGTAGGTACATATGAATTGAATCAGTCATATTAGTATTTACCACGATATGAACCTACACCCTCGTACATGAAAGGCGAGGTTGTAACCACTGCGCCACCACGACACGAGTTGTATTATTTCTTTATTAAGTGGTTACTGTGGACCATCATCAGTTTATTAAAGTAAATTAAACCACGAAGCAAGGGTAAAACATTTTTTTTTGTTATCATTACGTTCACATCACAAAATACACAAAAAATTATATCTAATCTAATCACAGATTTACTAGATTATACTCGTAATCTTATTAATAAACCAGCATTGTTCTCAATGTGTGGGGGGCTACTTGCGTGACTAAAGGCGGCACGTGGCGGCTCCAAATATATATTTTTTCAATATTTTTGTTATTAATGTTGTAAGTATAAATAAAAATTAAAAAAATAACATTAATTTAATCATCATCTCGGAGGTAGCGATGGCTTGTGTCATTACGCACATTTGGCATAGACGTCATCAGCTTCTTGTAATTGAGCTGGAAGTTGAGGGTCGCGTATGATAAAAGGTTGAGAATTACTGCACTACCGCAAACTGTACACTATAACAGTTTTAGATTAGGCCTTAAGCCACCATATGATTCACAAGATGTAGATAGATAAGGTATACCTTTTCTATGTATTATAAGCATAAATTGCCTATTAAAGTACTAACTTTATGGCATATAATGAACCGAGTGACTCTTGATCCTATCTAAAGAAATAAATGTCTATCTTCTGCAATTTATCTAGGATTTTTATCTTTATTTTATGCTAAAACCTAATAGAATCTAATAGGTACACTGCTCATTAAGGATGGAAATGATGAACTATGAGACATCCTCACCCTTAGGTAGAGAGCATGCTGTATAAGCGCAAGCGATTTGTCAAGTCTTCGTTGTTGGATTTAATTTTAACGTTATTTGCTTTATGTTACTACTGGTAGACGCATATTCCTTTTTATTCAACATGAGCTTGAGTTAAACTACGCTTGCCGAGGTCAGTCTGTGGATGGGTGATTCCTCCGTGTCTCGGAAAGCACGTTAAACCGTAGGTACCGTCATTTGTAGATCTTTGACAGTCATTTTACAAGAAGTCGGAAGTCCGAAAATCTGATAACCAGTCTTACCAAGGTATCGTGTTGCCCAGTACTTAACTGGGTAGTAGAGGTCAGATAGGCAGTCGCTCCATGTAGAATACTGGTATTCAGCGGCATCCGGTAAGTCTGGCAAAAGCTAGGCAGATGATGATGAGCTTTAGTGCTATATTCTAATAACATACCTACATATGAAAGTATTCTATGGTTTGTCATAGCTAGTATGTAAGGGAAATTTACGTTATTCTACGTGCACGTCCACCATAAGAAGTCCTGCGGTCAAACTTTTTGCTTTTAATTTTATCTATCCATTAGATTCTAATCTAATTATGGATACCTTGTTCTGTAGGTACAGCAGCATTCTCTCTTGCACATATCTGTCACATTTTAATAGGCTATAATTTCCGCGTCCTCCACGCACAGTACCCACCACGTGTGGTCTACCTTATCGGGACCCTGTCCTGTTTGTGGCTAAGGCCGTGACAGCATTCCTACATTATTATACCACAGACAGGTTCCACCATCTCACCTGGTACACTTATGAGATGAGTCCGTGTGCCGTTTGCTTTACCGGTTTGTCTGTTGATCATTTTTATGGGCACTTGAAGATTTTATTATCGTTTTCCCTTGAAGTGTTAAAGCACTGTTAACACCTGTTTACGTTGAAAAAGTGAAAAGCTTGTTGAAATCCAAGTGACAATATTCTTCGCATTTGCGGTTACAAGCAAAACTGAATCTGGACCAGTTGCAATAGTAACTTTATTTTGCCGAGCAATGGTAACAACGAAACCCCTTACAATGTCTGTCTTACTGAGTGTCCACTGTTTACTCGAAGACTATTGGCACTATATCGACGTTAGGAAGTAAGGTGACTTCTTAAGAAAATATATATATATATATACTAGCGGCTCGCTACGGCTTCGCACGGGTATAAAATATATTTCATATACATATTAAATTTCCTCTTCAATCAATCTATCTATTAAAAAAAACCGCATCAAAATCCGTTTCGTAGTTTTAAAGATTTAAGCATACATAGGGATATAGGGACAGAGAAAGCGACTTTGTTTTATACTATGTAGTGATATCAAAATTGGGAGGTACTCACCCCCATACATGTAACAGAGTGACAAAAAAAATCAGAGCACACTAGCGAGTACAGTATCCTTGTATCCCATGATTAAAAAAAATATGATGTTAAATACGTTTTTAAGTACGTCGCGGTCGGTAGCTTGTATTGTCAACATTTCCAATTCTGAGTATAAATGTTTGCTTGGCTTATTGCCAGGGAGGAGTTGAGAATGTTACTCATTAAGAAACACTTAACCAGTGTCATTAAAGGAACACCTGTACTGGTCACACGTGTAAAGTTAAACTGATAATTATGTTAAAATGATTGTGGTTTTGTTAATCACGTCGCTTTATGCCAAAGCGACATTTACTATGGTGTATGTTGTTCTATCTCCTGCCTGATATGGTGGGAAGTGGAAATAATGTATTTTGGAACTTCTCCGCTGTTCTTTTTTTGGTTGCGGGATTTAAAAAAGTTTCATCGTTTCCCCAGGATTCGTAGAATTTCATAGCCTCGGCGCTTTTCTGTTTTTCCCCACTGTTGATTTTGGCTATCAGGAGTAGCAGTGGTTGGGGATATTGTAACACACCTGATTGATTGTTATTTATATGAGTCGATTTACCTATACCATAATTTTCCATTTAATATTTTCAGACAGAATTATATGAGGATAAGGTAACCTACTCATAATGCAGTTCAATAATACAACATCTATGTGTTATCCAGCTTCTATTATTAACTCTCCAGTTTATCAAGCAACAAATATACCTACAGTAAGTAAATAGAGTGATTTCAGTGCACAAACTAGAGCGTCCCCCGTGACCTCTCGCTCCTTCCACTTTCACTTCATAATAATGCGCTGTGGAAACTGGCACAGGAACAAAAACATAGAATTACATGACAATGCAAAAAATATGCAACAGTTTGTACTTAGAAATATTAAAAACATGCGAATGAGTAAAAAGTTTGCAATAAGATTTTTTACGAGTGAAAACTTCTCTATTACTTTCTCTCTCCGTCTGAGGAGAAAAGCCTTAGTCAATTTATTGCACTTTTAATCGGGTTATCATCTCCCTAGTCTTTACGCAACTGCAACTGGTTGTCTGTTGACTGTTTGTCAAACTTTCTGGTTTCTGGCTGCCCGTAACGACTGTCGAAGATCTACGAATGACGGCTCACTCATTCATGGAAAGAACTCGGCAAGCGTAGCTTAACCTTCGATGCACCCGTGAAACTGTTATTATTTAGCCACAAGCCCCTTTAATCAGGCACAATCTTCAGTAAAAGTTCCATCCATTTATTAACAACACGACGTAGCCTCAAGGCATGAAATTGCGGTTTCAATGAAACTGTAGAGAGTAGATACACCTGAGTCATCTCTCAATGTAGGTCTATTGCCAATGCACGTTGCAGATTTTTATCGGCCAATAGTTCAGCTGTACCCAAGTCCAGCAAGTTCTTGGCTGATTTGAAACCGGTACACCGACCTAGGTATTGGAATTAGCAATGCAACTTAAAGAAATGGCTCTAGCAGGCCGAGGAGTTTTCTACTAACTTCACGAGAAAAAGTTTCTATGAAGAGTAACTAAGTACGTAATAGGGATGAAGTTTGAGTAAAAAAAGGAATTATATTTAGTCCGTCAGTTAGATAATAAAAAAATATTGGACACGTGTTTTTTGCTTTATCATATTAATAAAAAATGAATTAGATAAAAAGCATTAAAGATGGGGGTTGGCTACGTCACATGTGGGTATAAAATCTATTTACGTGTGACGTCACGCTACAATCAACTCAATGTATTGACGTAATCCTTTGATTACGTAAACAAATAAAAAACATGCGTCCAATGTTTTTAAATAATCTACCGGATGGACAAAAACAATTTTTTTGGTCCGCATCCCTATTATACTAACCAAAACTAGTTATCGATTTCTCTATGGACTCTAACCACAAAGTTTATCAACCTTGATTGTGCTCACAGAACAGATAAATTATATTATTATGTTATGTGCTTGTGATGTTTTCTTTTAATTACCTTAATAGTTAAACTCTGTAAAGAATCTGCCGTTGACTTTGGTGATCGATTCCATATATAGTCATGAGATAGAATGTTACATGACTTGCGAAAAATCAAAGTCCAATTCATGAGGGCCATTTGACGACCTATGTGGCGCAGCGGGCGAAAGTCCGCGTGCAACGCAGGAGGTTGCGGGTTCGATTCCCGCCTTGGGATAAATGTTTGTACGATCTACAAAGATTTGTTCCGGGTGTTCTGGGTATTTACTAAGTCTAATAAAAAATATCTATCTATGTAATGTATTGTATTAAGTATATCAGTTATCTAGTACCCATAACACAAGCTCTGCTTAGCTTGGGGCTAGGTGATGCTGTGTGGATTGTCCAGCATTATTTATTTTATTATTATTTATTCATGGTTCACATATCAATAATTATAATCTCATTTTCATCCTTCGAATAATTAATAGTAACAGCATAATAGGCTAATTCGCAAACTTTTCACTCTCCGCGTGGTATTTAGGTTGTCCTTTCTCTAAGTGTGGGTCAGGGTCGGTAAAGATATTGTATTTCTGTGAGACTTGCTTATGTAACGTAAGTAACAGTCGATTATGTTAATAAGTTAGCGACTAGTTTACGTCGATGATCGTATTATTACAACAAGGCATGATTCGTGTTAATGCTATATTATATGTATATTATATGAAATGTTTGTACGATCTACAAAAAATTGTTCCGGGTGTTCTGGGTATTTGCTATGTAGGTATAATAAAAAAATATATCTATGTAACGTATTATATTAAGTATATCAGTCATCTAGTACCCATAACACGAGCTCTGCTTAGCTTAGGGCTAGATGATGCTGTGTGGATTGTCCAGCATTATTTATTTATTTATTTTATTATATACAAAAATAGACTTGGTTTACAAAATATATTACATAATATTCATAAAATTGGTGATGATGTCTCCACAGTCTGTACCTAATAGTGCTGATCCAAAAACGATGGGACATTCCTGATACCTGCATGCTGCAGGATATGATAGACACTACTGAAACCGCCAAACTTATTTAATTTTTGGCCCAATTTGATATAGACTGCCAACGACACACTAAGAAGATATTTTCGTAAGCCTTAAATGTCGTTAAGATAATCGAAATTTAGAGTATAATCAAAAAAGGATTGGCTTATTTTTGCGCAAACACGTAATACAAGGTGTAATTCAAATAACAAAAATTACGAGTAATTTTTCTCATCATTATGAACAACTATTACTATAGGAACAACCCTGAAAACAGATTTTGCCGAGTTATGCGAACTTTGCCTAACTCGACAACATGTAGGGAACAGTTGACTTTGTTCAGTTGGTCCCATTGTTAAAATTGTTATAGATGCAGTCTAGATTGGGACCAACATATTGTATAGTACGTATATTCTCAGCTACGCCAGAACACACGTCAAACTAATACGTTAAACATAATTGGCTTAACTTTCGTCTTCTAACATAGTACACAATTATAATGTTACACATTTTTACGGCAGTGAAACCGTAGCGGCGATGCATGTCAAGAATAACAACCTCAAGATGAAAAGATTCGCTGATTGTATAATTGTTTTACTCATGTTCTTGCACCAATTCAAAAGAAAAACCGTTGCAAAGAAATTATAATAATGACATTACCACGGACTTCTTGCACAGATATCTTTTCTACTTCTCTATCCAGTCTATCCAAAGGAGAGATGGCTTTTGCGATAATATCCATTGTTACTCCCTATGTAACTCTTAAAGTTATTACTTATTAAGTAGGAAGTTTTTATGGTGTACTAAAAGATTATTCTTATCTATTCTTTGCTACTTGTTTCTTTCCGCCATACTTATTGGGCTTAATGACAATAAATTAGGCCTCATGAATATTTAATACTTATGTTACTCTATTTGTGAACATACAGATGGTATCTACGAAGCATTCAAATTTCTGTGAATGCGTGTCATTGAATTACGGTTTTGGTAATAAAGTATGAACGTATTACGTTTTAAATTCAACCGTAAGATAAAGGGCATCTTTGAAATCCAGCAACATTAAAGCCTGTTCTACACTACTACAGGCTTCCACAAAAATACTGCTAATTTTTTGTGGAGTGTTTATACGCCATACTATTTTCATAAATTTTGACCATATGCTACAACATGAGATATCCTGCCAGAGCTTACCGTCGTAGATTTACAAAAGGTTGTAAATGGTAAAGTATCAGCAGAGGGGTAAACGTATCTGAAGCCCAACCCTGACTTACATGAGGCGCACCACCCTTAACTCGATAGGCATTTTTATAGGCTTGCTGTCCCAAAAATCTAATCAATTCTTGCAAAAAAACATCAGTTTAAAGTAAATTTGGATGTTCCAGATACTTTTACACTAAAAATACTAGCTTGTTACTGGCCACTGGGCTTATAGTGAGACACTCATTATTATCATACAGAGAAGGCGACTTTTATTACCGGCTTATTAGAGGCGAGTTGGCGATTTATTAACATAAAGTCCAGTTTTCTCACCATTTTTACCTTTAGTTACTGCTGTCAATAATTAGTCCTGATGCCCCGGTGGTACAGTCCTCATGCTCGAAGTTATACGTACAATGTAACTTAACAATTCATACGTACTTTCAAAGTTTATCTTGTACTTAATACATTTATAATCAGGTTAAAAATAAACCACACCAGTTTCCTCAACAAATATAAAAGAAATAAAATTGTAATTGGCAACGAAACTGCGAGTACCTAGATCGTCGGCAATGCGATTAAGTCTGCGACAGACAACCAAGTTCAGCTGCAAAGGTAAATCTAATTCCGAGTTGATTGCAAAAATGAAGCCAGCACAGTTTACAGCTCCGCGGAGTTTGTTAATGAACTATTGATCGGTTTAAAATGAGTTTACTTACCTACTCCGTTCCTTTAAAATTGTGAAGCAGTAGATAATCCTTCCGTTGTTTTGAAACTAATGACATAAGATGCTATTTTACAGTCTCCTTGTTTATCTCCCTAATTCAGCGAAACATGCTTGAATTAACTTATCGTCAAGTTTGAACTGACTCTTGCTAGACAGTATAATTCATATTCTGTTAGAATTTGTATGTTCTTGACTCATTAGTCACACACTGTTCTTATTTAGGATAAACTATTCAGACAGTCTTGTCTGAATAGTTTTTCCTAAATAAGAACAGTGAGTGAACAATTTACTCTTAGACATTCATTCATTCATTCGTTTGGCCTTCAATATTAATTCACAGTTTACCAATTTTTTGGGCTGGCGAACTGAAGGTCCAGATCTAGTACAACACAATGTTGCAATGCACGATCGTTAGGTGATGTGAGGTTTAACTTAAACTTACTCCTATTCCTAATTTGTTTTCTTGTTCTACATATAATAAATTGTTTAGCTTATCTTAAATATCTTGTTTCAATTTGTTCAATGTTAAGTTTTACTCAAATCTAACCACTATAATTATGTTCGCACAACAGTGTCAAATATTTGAAAATATTTTGAATGTCGTACCTAACTACTCAGGTGAATCCCGTGTGATTGTTATTATTTAACTTTGCCTCTCCGAATAGTCTCTCCATCTCGTACAAAAACATCAAACTATCATTTCCCTAGATACAATTCTAACTTTCAGACCGACCTACGGAGGCAGCTTACCAACTTGGACTACCATATCAGTTCAATCAGTCGATCTGCTCTGTAAAGTCCCTGGAGGCGATGTTATACAGTTCCCGCAAGTTTGGCTACTCCCCATGTAAATATGTAGGAAGCGGTCGACTAGCGGGGGTCATAGAAGGAAGGGATCACGTTTTAGAAATATTAACTACTAACAGCCGCCAGCTACTTCGTTTTGCGTATGTATCTTTGTAAATTATAGCCTATGTGTAACTTTGAAGTATAAGCTATAATACTGTGAAGTTTCATAAAAAATCGATGCGCTGTCTTTGCGTGAAAGAGTAGATAGAACTCCATCTTCACAATTTTACACATCCATAATCTTAATAGGACTTAGTTCTTACCTAATGTGAAACTAGAGCAAGTACCTAATGTAAAGATGTACCTTGGGGTTTTTAATAAGACTGTATTTCATGTCATCTTAGTTCGATAAGTACCCTAATTAGGTTGATATGCATATTTATATGCTGTTGTGTTGTTCAACTGTTAGCTGTTACATGACTATTCATGATCTTGTATAAAAACAAAAACCGGCCAAATGCGAGTCGGACTCGCACAGGATGGGTTCCGCAAAAAACCACGACCAGCAGAATATTCCAAAAAATTCAAGAATCGTTTATTTTTTTTTAATTTCGTTTTATTTTTATTATTTTGTTGTTATAGCTATAATATAAATACACCCGCTGGCAGACAGACGGACAGACAGTGGAGGCTTAGTAATAGGGTCACGTTTGGATACGGAAGCCTAATAAGTGTTCTTTTTTTTCCACTCCTGTGATAACACTTCATCACAATTTCTCCTAGAGTACAGTAAAGATAAGACACACAAGGGACACGACTATATACTATAGAGCTTCAGACAATCGTACCTATGATACAAAAATATTGTGGGTGGTCAGTTCCGACGCGCGAAAGGATTTTATTCTCTTCTGTTGGCGCCAACATTGGCTTTCCAATATTGGCGCAAAACATAATGCTTTTGATTTAACACTGTATTCATTTAACGCCTCATAAAATTTTCGTACCGGGGGCCTTATATGGAAATCAATTCTTAAGGAGTTCGCATTACCCAACAAAATACCTAAGCCAACAGCAGATTTTTTTTTATATGCCATCGTTTGTCCGATAGTGAAAGTCGTTTATATTCATGAGTACTTTCACCCCCTGAAATATTGACAGTGAATTAAAAGTTAACCTGTTTAAGCAGGTACATTGTAATGTTCATTCATGATTTACTTCACCTCACTAACTTGTTTTGTCAGAAACTGGTATCCCTCCAACTGCCAATTTACTGATTATGGTTAAAATATAAATTACTTATCCTACATCTTTCAAAATTTTTGGTTCTAGCACAACTATTTACGAATATCTTTGCGATCTCACCATACAACTACATTCTCCTCTAATGTATCTGTAGTGTGTAAGTTTAGAAGTGCAGCTCCTTCAGCTTCGATTCAAGACTCGTCTCGAGTCAAAGTGATAATTAATTTAGCTGATGCGATCTTGGACAAATAAACAGAGTAAGCTAAGTTCTAGAACAGTTTCTGGTACGTTGCATTAACAGTTAAGCATGTTACTTAAGTCTTAAAGTAGTCACATAATAATTTAAGGGAAACACATAACATCACGCATGTATTCCCCGATGAGTTAGGCAGAGGTGTGCCTATAGTAGGTACACCCACATTTAGCCGGTATGTTTAAGTACCATAGGTGGTGAGTCAATTGAGAAAGACAACTGGATAACCTTTTTCTTATTTTAACGTCTGCATTTAATGCAGTTCCATATGCATCCTGATCACCTCCATTAAAAATCTTTTGATATACCCTCTTAAATTAACTCATAAAGAAAGCTATAGACCCAAATGTTACCATATGGCCTAAAAAACCCCACTCACGATATATTAAAAATCGATTTAACATCATAAAATTGCATCCGAACATTCCATTGCAACGCGATTCACCAACAATATTAATATCTGCAAGACCTTCCTTAATATTTAAAGGCGCAGCCACATTCATTCTGAGTCGCATTATTATAAAAATGTACGCAACATTTTATAATCTGAACAGTTTATTCTTCCAACATGCGATAATTTATTAAATATACATACATATATTGAGCATGTCCAGTTATGGCCGCTGGGTTTTTATCTTTATATTTTGTGGAGGATATATTATTGTTTTACACTGTCAGGAATATATTACACTTTCGTCATGAAATAGAAAGGTAGAATATCTACAGCTACACAAAATATGGGGTATTTGTGTAACCTTTTGAAAGAAAGAAAAGAAAGAAAGAAAAAACATTTATTCAGCACAGGCTCAGGCACACAACGACACTATACTAAACATAGAAAACAAAAAACGAGTATCAAGAAAAACATTAAAAATATATATACGAGTAAGTATACCTACATATATTATTTATTTATTTATTTATTTATTTAATTATGTAATTTACATAGGTACAGTGTTATGTGGGTGAAAACGTGAAGTGTATGTGTGTGATGATCAGAGAAAAAAAAATTGTAACGGGCACAATTTCTTTGAACAATTTCTCTGTGTATAGTCACTGTAGTTGGCCTCTGATTTCACAAACCTAAGACACTTACAACAGCTTCTGGTTATCAGTTCAAAAATATTTACACTTAAGTCCAGAATAAGATGTCAAACCGAGCGAAAAAAAGATTAAAAGAAATTCTACTGTTACATATTACAATTACGAGCCTGGACTGCCTCCCTACTTTCTTTCCACTAATTTCTATCTAGGGTTATTTGTGACGATTCTTTTTCGAAGGAGTCCAGCTCATCCCCCCTTTGCCGCCTGCAGCGTCGTCGCTTGCCATGTTAAGGGGGATCCTTTACATGGCAAGCGACGTCTTTGAGTCGAGAAATAATAACTTTTAAATTGACATGTGAAGATACGACTAATCGTAGGTACTTATCGCATCGCGATTCCAATAATACGACCTTACCTTAACATTTACAGCATTATTTATTTGACGTTTTCAATACTTTTTCGGTAAAATGCGTATTTATGAGCAGGTATGTCCTTGTTGGACAACCCCAAAACCTCAATTCGCGCCAGTTTCGGTTTTTTATTTCTGTTTGTGTCACTTTGAAGACGAGTTGGGAATACTAATGTTGGGTGGGAAACGGGTCGCGTCCGTATCAGTTGCGCCGGTGAATTATGGCGATAGGATTTGTTAACTTCGTGAATCGTGATTTATTGGCAACACCGCTCTGCCCTTCTGATAGTGATCAGGGGAAAAATAGGATATAGATTCAGTAAACATATTATTATGGAACCGGAAAGCCGAGAAGTTCTAAGTTTCAAACTAGCGGGTACATATCTGAAGGCACAGCCTGGGTACAAGGTAAACGACCTGGTGAAAGTTACAGGAATCCGCTGGAAACGGGAAGCCGGTTTAGGAAAGGCCTATGTCTAGCAGTGGACGTCTTTCGGCTAAATCATTATGATAAAGGAACTACAGATTTTTGTTGGCATATCAGACCTAAGTCTATGCCAACAAAAATCTGTAGTTCAGACATCACTAATGAATTTGACCAAAATAGAAAAACAGGAATAAAGACAGTTGAACATCACATTTTGGAAATATAGGTTGAAATTGGAGCAGATTGTATAAAAACTAAAGCACAATAGTCAATTGACATTTCTAACTGACATACAGCTCCATAAAAGGATGGAGGCTGCCGATGACAGATGAGAACTAGAATTAACTAAGTTGAAAATGTTAAATTAGTGTGGATAATGGACCTTGAATTTGGCCATGTTTTTGTCGATGCGTTTGAAATATTACTATGTGTTTGTATGGAAGCTTTAGTTAAGCTAAATATTACAGCTTTTATAAATGTCCGTCATTTGTTCTTTAAGATAGAAAAACATGGAAAATGCCTATATTTTGTTCAGCTTGTCACCAAGGAAATAAGCACAACGGAGCCGATTTTGGTGCCATCTGGTGTATGCATTTAGGAACGTGAACATAATAACAGAGTTGTGGTATTTAACCAATTACCGCCTGATTGCACGTCGCTTTGCGTTGTGCAGTAGCGCTTAACGTAATAAACCAGTCACGGTTAGGTACTACGGGAAAACATGCATCTAAGTAAACAAACAGAATTCTTCTGAGTTATTTTGTATCAATGGAAAATTTACATTATTTTATGAAAGAGATGGAGTGTTGTTGATTTACCTAAGGATCGTAACATGCCCCCATATACCACTGTTTTTAATTTCTGCTTATTCCAATGGGAAACATAGGAGCCTATGTTATGTTATCTACTTGTAAGTACAGGATCGTCCACCTAAATAAAATATGTTTGGATGGTGCCAGCTGCGACTAGCTAAGCGTAAAACTGGCTAGATCGAATTATACTCCATGGAATAGAACAAATTACTATGGACACTGAGTATTGTAGGGCATTAAGAGACAATAAGAAGTAAGGACGAAGTATAAAACATAGGTAAAACATATTATACGAGTACGTTGCTTTTATTAGTGAGATGTCGGCAGAACTGGTAATAATATAAAAAATAATTTGGTACCCACCCCCTCAATATTAAAAACAATAACTGTATCCTGGGTTGATCGAAAGTGAGTAAAGCTCGCGGATGGGTCATCATCCTATATACAATGTATCGAGAACCCTCAGTGCTTCAGTAAGCACGTTAAGCAGCCAGGATCGGCTATCATTCGTGGTACTTTGACAGTCTTTACGAGTAGTCAGAAGCCTGAAAGTCTGACTACTAGTCTTACCAAAGTGTTACCCAGTAACTGGGTTGTGGAGTTTAGATACTAAGTCACTCCATATAAAATACTGATATTCAGCTGCAGTGGCTAGACTGGAAGCCGCTCTTACACACACACATAAGTTGTTATTATCTTATTAGCATATAAAATCAAGCACTAAATCCACTTTCCTAACAAAATAATATGTTATTACTCGACGTCTGGAGCGAGTACCTACAACAAACGCAACTCATTGAAATTGATTTGAAAACTTTTGAAAGTGCCTCAGTGTGAAATTATCTGGCGAAACTATCTGACCGATCGGATTCTGTCTATTTTTATTGGAATGTTACTTTCATGTGCATTTTGATCTCGATATAAATAAAAGAAAACTTAATTTAGAATGTAATGAATCAGCTGCTTTTCGTTAAAGCACCGAAGCTGATCATCAGGTGCGTAGCCTTTAGGGTTGGCTTCCAGTTTAACCGTATGCAGCAGATAACAGAACCTCACAACCCAGTTTCTGGGTAAAACGATAAGTACCCTTTGTTAAGACTGTTGCTTCTGACGACCCGTAACGACTTCCAGAGATCTCTATATGGCAACCCAGACCAACGCCTTGACGTATTATCCGAGGCACGGAGGGATATGATTATGATAGATCAGATCAGGTCACCCATCCAACCTCGACCTCGGCAGGTGTATCTTAACCTTCGTTCGACCCGTGCCGCTGTTATTAAATAGCCCCGATTACTTTAGCAGTGCACTTCATCTACCTACGTATTCTGATTTCACTGAGAAACTATGGATTAAAGAGACCCTATAGATTTTGGATATGTGGCGAAATAACTAGGTACTTATGTTAGCAAACTACCGCATTTCCACTACCGCATGCGGCTAAGTTACTCATACATTCAAATCATTCAAGTTTCTCACTTAATTTTGCACCTGTTCCAAGCAATGCACATTTCTGCGGTTCTGCATTAGCAATTGGCAGGTTTAACTGAAATTTGCATATCCCCGCACATCGCTTACATATGCAAGGCCTCGTTTAAGAACATTGTTAACCTGTTAAGTCCGTTAAGGGATTCTGTAAACAAGTTTACGATTCGCAAGGCGTCATAACAAATTTATTGACAGACTGGCAACTTAACGTTACTTGTTTTCGACGCATCTCATTGGTTCTAAGTAGCTTTAAATTTCCATATATTTCGATATAATTATGTTGTGAAAAATATGAACAATTTCCTTAGTTCTTCAGTTAGATCATAAAGTATACAATAAAATGTTTTGGTATTTGAAGCAACGGTATATTTTAATTTAGATAGCTTTCTTTTAGATGACGTAAGGGATTTAGTTGTTGTACTGAAGCGATGGGGCTGTAAAAATGAGACATGTTGAGCGCACGGTTGGCGCAGTGTCTGAGCGATTGACTGCTGAGCTGCGCTGCGTGTCGTGGGTTCGATTCCCACACGGAACAAATATTTATATGACCTAGAGATATGTAGTTGTTCCGGGTCTGGCTGTTTGTGTATGTAAGCTTATGAAACGCACCTACGATACAAAATAAATTCCTAGTGTGGGGCACATTTATTAAAAAGAAAAGAAAGAAAAAAATCTGCTTTTCAGGCCATTTTCACTATAAGAATTTAGATTGTGTCGACTAAAACTTAAATTGTAACTAGGTATTATGAAAATCATCACAGAAATTCTTACAATATGAAAAATCATGCAGATAAAAACCAGCCGAAACTCACACAACAGTCCGCTTTCTCCACCAAAAGGAAGATGAGCACTTTATATTTTTCCATTAACCTTGTCCTACGGAGTGGGCGGCCATCACACTGACCCTTTGGCACAGTAACAACGACATGGACACTTTGCCGGTAAATTATAGCCTTTTAAAGTTCCTCGCGAATTCGGGACAAAAGAAAAAACGTCTGGTGTCGCCTTCAGTTGGAAAGTTAAATGGGATGGGCCGTTCTGTTGCGAGTAGGTAATTAGGTGACTAATGTGTGTAGATCGGGCACCAGGGCTATTTCTTTTTTTAAATTTGACTAAAGGGTTTTATGACCACTTCGCCCAGTAGGTACAGGAAAATACAAAAATGTTATTAGATACGATATTTTCTTTGATATTTCATCTAAATATTCCCAAAGATCCATAGCGCACCGATTAAGCCCTAAGAAAATACTAAGTAGGTGGTTACAGTTTTTTCTACTCTTAACAGAAATAAGTAGGTACCTGTTTATCTATTCACTATGAACAGTTGAATGGTCTCACAGCAAAACCGCAACATATATCACATCTTCAACAGTTTATTTTTTTCCGCTGAAGAAAATTTGAAAAGCCTGCAGGTTTTCATCGGAAAATAATATAAGCGTCAAGTCTACTTACGTCATAATGAATCCTAGCTGCTCTACGTGAACGATTATTTTAGTTCAGGGGTAGTTTCGTTTACACTGTTATCTTAATTATATTTCGGTGAGATTCTAATATGTACGACAGATGCTGATTAAGTATCATTTTTGCGTTACGCTACAATGTACTCTAATTTAATTAGGTAAGAATTACATTTTAGCTTACCGAAAAATCCTCTGCCCTGTTCCTTACTAGTCGAGTTTTTTTCCGCACTTTGCAAGTGATTCCACGCATTTTGCACTTCACTGTTCCTTCTGAACTTATTAGTAGTACTTCTACAGTCAGCATTCCGAACCAATATTAATATCACTACAAATATCACTTTGTAACAATCCGATTGCGAGCACATTTTAATCGTTTCATAATTGTAAACGAACAAATCTTTGGTAAAAATAACAATAATTATAAATAAGAAGGTAGGTAGGTACTTATTTCCTTAAATAATTTTCACTTTTACTTTTAATAAATATTTTTTCCGTTTCGCGCGTAAAATTCGCACCGTCCATTTTCGCGGTACGCGCGGCGCATGCGCTGTGTTGTCGGCGGTCGCACTGCGATTGGATACGGGCACGTTCAAAATTACAGAAAAGCGTCTCGGAGAGATAGTCATCTTTTTGTTTCTTTTTTTACGGCCTTGGACTTAGGAAAGGTTATGGTCGTAACATGCACAGGAATGTGCTCGAATTACATTACGGAAGTATTAATTTCTTATCTTATGGTTTATATTTCCGTTTGTTTTCCTTACCTACCAACCTAAACGAAAGTTTCCGTGATGATACTTTAACAAGTTATTGAATGAGGCCCTCAATTGTATTTTACGCATTTTAAACCCGCTCATCGTTTCATACCGGCAACGATTAATATAAATTGAGGATGTCCCGCAACTTTGCCAGCGCAAAACCTGCTTGTCCCGTTTCCGAAAGCGAATAAATCTTATCAAGTACCCAGATGTAGGCGCCTTATAAGGTGTGGACACTGAAAATGCTACAAATTACATGTTTTTCATTTTGACCAACAATTAGGGCGGGGTGTGTTGACAAATTAGTTAAGTACTTAACTTTTTTGTTTCAATCTTTCTTCATTCTTGATTATTTACACTAAAATAAGTGAGACAGTTTCCAGTGTAAGCCTGGCCAATACCTGGGCCAACCTGTATCTGACCCGAAGTAACATCTTCCTACTTAAGTATTGACACACTGATTACCATCTGGCTTTGCTTATCTTGTTTGTTCTGACTTTCAAGCATTAAAATATTTGCAGACTTGTTGTCATCACTTGGTTGGCGATTCTATGCTCATAAAACTGGTACCTTCGATACAAGATATAAATCTGTACCGGCGGCACGGGGGCACCAGTCGACAGCTTTACTTAGGTCTGAGATAGTGAGCGGGTTAGCTGTCAGGTATCTTAACAGCTGACTACAATGCAAACGGGGTACAAATTAGCTGCAGGCAATATAATTTACGCTTTAAATCATTTACTTACCTAATAAAAAATACTGAAATTAGGTCATTGTGACTTGCGTAATTAGGTTAGATAAAAGTCAATAGGTACGTAGTTTTAAAAGAAGGTCACAGCAGACAGGCGGTGCAGCAAAATGTTGATTTCAAACATTACGCCAATGATGTAAGTACACAACAAAATTATTAACATTGGCAAGAGAGTGACATCAAAAACAAATTTAAAAAAATGCAAACTGAATGTGAATGTGGGGGTGCGTGTAAAGTGTAAATGTGCGGGTTAGGACCTGTAGGTAGGTACCTACTTATAGGACATCTTTAATAAACTGAGGCTAACTCTTCTGGTAGGTTACCTAATAAGCTTTTCTAGAGTATAGTTGGCAAGCAAACCAACCGCTACGGTCCATCTGATGATTATCTTGGTTACCGCCGTCGCCTCCTAAATACATCTTCATCAACTATAAAAGAAAAACTATCCTAGAGACATGCTATGTCAGCCCCTAGTGCTGGTAAGAAAATATATTCCGTGGTAGTAAACCCGCGAAACACTTCTCAGGGCACATCACTATTGCAGCGGTGTCTACCTACCTAAGTAAGGCCCTTGAAGATATTATAAAAAGCGAAACAGCGCACTTTCATTCACAGAAGCATGATTCACCTTTGCTTCCACAAAAACCAACAAAAAAAGTAAAATGTCAGCCATTTTGTATCGGCGACGCGGGGGTCCGGAGAGCATATCAGTTTTATTTTTCCTATTGCGTTGCGTGCAGTACGGCCGCACGCTTTCTCTAATTACTTTGGCAACTCGCGTCCACAGGATGCGGACGTTTACATTTGTGGAGCGAAACTATTAGATAGATAGGTACGCCATTACATGCGTAGGTATAATATATTACTTGGCACTTAAATACTTAGTAGGTAAGTAATGTGTACGACAGGGATTGGCATTTCGCGTAACGTTGATGATTGAGATAATTTAATCTACATCTTAGCTCTGTTGCAGGTAAGTAGTTGGGAAGTAAAACGTTGTACCAACAGAGCTTGTAAAGTCATGTCTATTTGCATGTAACACATGCGACTTAACGTAGGATGGTACTTCAGAACTGAGAATTTTTCCCATTCATCTTGTCATGTGATCTTTAAGAAGGTCCATCCAAAGGTTGTCTGTAAGAGATCACTTTTAGCGATAACGCCGCCCATCATGACACCCTATGTACCTAGGTCTTAAAGTCATGATTGTCAGTTTTCATGGTGTACAGATGCCAGCACATTAAGCTACCCCAATCTGCCAAATTTCTTTGATTTGATTTTTATTACAAAAAAAAATAAGGTTCTTGTTGAATTGGGGAAATTGGATAGTTTGGGATAGCTATATAGTCTGTGCTGGCGTCTGTACAAAAAATTGTATGCTATTCTCGCTTCGATTTTTTTATCAGATCTAATAAATGTATGTGTGTCATAAAAAAAAACATGTAGGTATGTAGAAAACCCTCTTCTCATGAGGTTTCATTCTATTCAATTCAATTCAATTTATTCACGAACAAACATTGCGTTTAAAATAACAAAAACAATAATAATAAAAAATAAATAAACATTAATAATTAATCAAGTAACACAATCAAAATCCATCAGCATACTTATAAACTCACATCAAAACCAAAATATGTAATACTTACCATGATCGAAAAAAAAAATATCTTAAAAATGTAATACAATTATTAAATGTCAAATTAATTATATCAAACAGTCCAATATCAGCTTAGTAAAAAAAATGTAGTACATTCGTCATATTCAAATTAAAGCCGAAACATTGTATTACATATCGTCAACGGAGTAGAGACACTTATCCAGTAGAAAAGCATGAAGCTTTGTTTTAAATGAAGAAGTATAAATTAAGCTTTTCAATTCTAATGGTAACTTATTGTATAATTGCACTGCTTGATATTGTGAACTATGCTTCACTATGTTGAAATGAGGACTTATTTTATTTCTCAAATCATTCCTACGTGTAGGTACTTTCTCTGACCAGTCATTCCTCATCCGTCTCATATTCATGCATGTACTTTTTAAGATTAGTCAGTAGAACTAGAACGTAAAGACTGGGTACTGCAAAGATGTTTTTTTTTTTAAACTTTGCCCCACACTAGGAATTTCTCCTGTATCGTGGGTGCGTTTACAAACATTTAAACTCACATACACAAACAGCCAGACCCGGAACAACTACCTGTAGGCCATACAAATATTTGTTCCGTGCGGGGATCGAACCCGCGACACGCAGCGCAACAGCCAATCGCTAGGCCACTGCGCCAACCGTGTCGTCAAAATCGTGTCGTTTAAATCTATCATTTCCAAATTTACTCTATTATCTCCAAATTAATATGCGGATATTTTATAACTCAAATCAATTTCACTACGTTCGAAACAATATCTATCAATAGACATGCACCTCTACCCTCAATATAAGCCCAAGTCCCCAGACTTGTTAAAACACTGCGAGCGCTTACTTGTTCGCTTCGTAAGCCGGATTATAGCAACATGCCCCTCCCGATAATTTATTCATTCCAACTTGTAACGGCTTCGACACGAGTAGGTACACGACAGACACAATTCTGGCGATCTCGTACACAACCCTACTCACGTCAGGGTGCTCGGAAATTAGTTACATCTACATTATTTTCCATTCTTAAAAGATTCTAAGCAGTAGGTAATTACTTTAATCAAACAGACATTTTATGTGTTTTTTGTAACTCGTTTTTTTTTGTTTTCTATGTTTAGTATTGTGTCGTTGTGTGCCTGAGCCTGTGCTGAATAAATGTTTTTTCTTTCTTTTCTTTCAGCGTATTTAATTAGACAACTATTTTTCATCGCAAACATCGGACTTATTACATAGCAGGGATTTATCTTTAGACCCAAATGTTAACCATCGTGCCATTTATGAATTTTGAAGTATTAAACTGACGTCAAACCCCGAGTCTCAAGCAGTCAATTTTGTATTAAGAACTTTACATTCGAAATTTAAACACAGTATCCGGCTCGAAGGGCAAACGTTTGATAGAAGTTAGATTGGTATGTTACAAGACAGGTGTATATATAAAAACGAGTTGCTTTTGTAGTACATAATTGGTGAACATTAATTGTACACCGATAGAGGACCTCTACGTTTATTAAAAAAAAACGAAATCTTATGAGTTTTAACTCGTAAGTCTCATTAATATTTAAAAAAATAACAAATAGTTTATACATACGTTAGCGTTAGCTGACAGGCTATTTGTATTAATACTCGTAATATAATTTAAAAAATCAACTTCGTAAGGTAAGAAGTGGTTCTAATTCATCTTGAAAGATTTGACCCTCACAAACTATCATACACTGCAAACTAAATAAAAGCTTTTAATTAAATACAGGACTATATTAATATATAAACACGTCTTTCATTACAAGCTAGGCTCCTCAGAATCGTTAGGTTTTTACAATTCAGGGATGCTAGTTTGGGAAATGGCCGAATTGGGCATTCTAACAATTGGTTATACCGAGAAAGCGTCGTTCTGGGAAATAACCGTTCTGTTAATTGGACGTTTTGAAACCTTTGGACGTTTTCGTAACACATTCTGAAACTAAAATTGTCGACACACATTCAGATTGTAGGTTCGGGAAAAGATGTTTGTTACACTAATGAGGTTCTTCTTAATCAGGGCTGGGCAAAACACATGCTTTGTTTTAATTTAAATATAAAATACTATCTCGCAAGTATTTAAAATAGGAAATACAAAATGTTTTTAAATAATGTAGGTATTTGAAATATAAAATAGGTACACAATTTAGCGTTTTTTTGGGATACAAAATACAAATTACTCTTAAGAATAAAAACGAATCTAGCACAGCATGGACTAAACAGCAGAGTAAAAGAATTATCAGTAAAAACCAGTTTCCTTTCATGAACACTAGTCTGTCTAATACTGTCAGACAAACAGCCTCTGGTTGGGGAATGAATACTTAAAACCTGCTAAATTATTAATTTAATAAGATCACTACATGAAGGTTAAATGTATTTATGTTAATTTTGAAGCCATAGGTACGTATTTGAAATACTAACTACAAAATACCTCGGCGTCGGGTATTAGAAATACGAATTACAAATCACATTATGAGCAAGTAATTGAAATACAAATACGTATTTGTATTTTAATTACCAGTAATTTAAATACTGCCCAACCCTGAAGATAATAATATCATCTGCCTAGCCTTTTCCCAACTATTTTGATATCGGCTTCCAGTCTAACTGGTTACAACTAAATACTAGTATTTTACGTGCAGCGACTGCCTATCTCACCTCCACAACCCAGTTGCTGGGTATCATGATATGTACCCGTGTGGCCAGAATCTCGGGCTCCTGACTACTCATAACGTCTATCAAAGATCTATAAATGACAGTCGGGACCAACGGTTTAACGCGCTTTCCAAGGCACGGAGGAGTCACAGACGACTAAATCAAGCGTAGCTTAACCTTTAATGGACCTGTGCGGCTGATATAATTTAGTCACGAGCCTCTCATTTAGATAATGATATCTGGGTTCGATTTAAAACCATCTTAGTACATTCATAAGAAGCGTTGCATGCGTCAGTTTCAAGCTTTACTTTCCCACGCGCCACGTGTTTTTGGCCTGAATTTTAAATTTAGTATGTCATTGGTACTGTAAAACCACGGAAACCTAGTTATATTCCCAGCAAAAGTGGATTAATTAATGATTCATCACCTTCCTGCCCGTGTTACGTTACTTTGGGTCTGTTCTGTCTACCATGGCGCTATCATTCACTCCCTTTTCGTTCATATCATTCCTCACGCAAGCCATCAATCTTTTCTTTGGCATTTCCCTCCTATCCATCCGTCCGCATTTGAATCCCTCCATTTTTGCATTTCACTACTGAAACTACTACAAACAAATTATGCAACACGAGTCGGGTTAATAGGCAATTTAATAAATATCTTACATCTTAAAATAGTATTGCAGTAAAATAGTAGAAAGTTCCATAAAATTGTTAATAAAACCACAGTGTCTAGTTTCATTATTTATTGCTTCGTTTTATATTGTAAACAATTCGTTGAATTATCTCTTAATCACCTACTTGGCCGTAGAAATATACATAGGCTTAAAAATTAAACAAAAAAAATAATACCAATGCAAATACAGAATAGTCAAACATCAACAGATAATATAAATATATCTCCAAAACAAGAAAATTGAATTACAGATGTGAGGTGTTCGCAAAACTTCTATATTACACGAAATAACACTTTAAAATGATAATACAATCTTTGCGAAAACCTCACAGCACTAAAATTTACATTCAAGTTCAATAATTTAAATACTGCTTTTATTTTATTGTCAAATTTTTAAAATACATCAATTAACATCACTACTAAGTATATAATTTATTTAAATTTACAAATATTGTATAATATAATAATATGTATAGTTTTAAAAATAATAATGTTAGCAACATAGCAACCAACTAATGTTTAACTTAATCAGATCAAAATTATAGTAAACTATAAAACTTAATAAATTGAACTGTTACTTTTGTGCAGTGGGTTTTTGTAAACAAATTATAATATGGTAACTATTTCTCCAAATCCAACTCAAATCCGTTCAAAGTTAACAAAATCAAAAGAAAGGAGTCTGCTTACAGCGACTTGTTTATGGATTTTTTTTTGTTGCCAAAGAAAAAAAAATTGAGTTAACTTGTAAGAACAAAATTTAATAGTCACAAGAGAAAAATCATCAAGAGATAAAGTTTGAAATCCACACAATATCATCTATAATGATTTTAAATTAAACACTTAATTGCATGTCACCCAGAATACTTGTCACATTATTGACCGAGGTATTTACAAACACTTCTGTGCCACTTGAATCAACAATCACTTCTACTTTTTGTCTAGATTTTATAAAAAAGGAACTACGTGTTCTACCGAGAACTGTAAGCAAACTTCTAACGCCTACAACTGAGTTAACTTTAACTGCAGTTAAAATTAACCCACCAGTCCAAAAACCAGTAACTGCGACCTTATTTCGATCAGTGTTAATTAAACATATTTTCTAAAAAATGCCGTTAGGCTTAACTAAAAGCTGGAAGCCGGAATAAAAAAAACTGCAAAAAAGCATACCACGAATGTACTAAGGTTGATGGTAATGATTACTCGAACCATGATCTTCAATTGATATGAACTCGACGAAGAAAAGCACCCTCGAGGGCCATTGTGCGAATTTTTATTTTGTTTTCGGCAAAAAGAATCTACTTTCGTCAGTAGATACGTCCATAAAGTAAACGAGCACTTCCCTGCTTAGCATATTTTTGTATCTACCGCCACCCGTAGTACATTCGTAATCTTACAGCACTGAAACAATGTAATATCAAAAATGTCTGTACAAAAACTTAAAAGTACAAAATATGTGCTGAAGTTATAAAGAAATCTGTGTCAATAAGCCTCATCACACGTTAATATCAATGAGATCGCTTTACATCGCGTTACAAACACTGGAGTAATCAGCTCAGTTTTAATTAAAAAAAAAACGCAATAAAAAGTTTCAACTTCGGAACTTTCGCTTGAAAGCTGCGCTTCTTCCATTGCGGTATTTCTACAGCACAGTAATCCTCATAAGACATTGTTGCAGATTAACCGCAATGGATTGTGGTTGAACTTGATTCGTTTTAGATACTTGTGGTAGACACCCGGACACAGGACCCGATCGACGTACAGTCGAGTACAAAATAAAGTTGACGGCCGATATAACTTAGTCGATTGACTTAAAAATTTCAAAAATCATTTGGCACCTGAAATAGGTCTTTGATTTTAGAAAGTTTATTTAAATAATACTATAGTATGCTAACGCCAGATTTCACCTCGCTTTGTAAGTAATATTAATAATAATTAAAACCGTCCCTTTCGCGCGACAGCTATCACGTTACGATTACGTATCCTACCGAATGCGACAATAGAAGTCTTTGTATGATCGTAAAAACTGACAACATACAACTGATAACATTTCAAATTGTAAACTTCATAGAATAAACTCCCGTAGTAACAAAACTTCGTCTTATTAGAAAAAGGCAATACATAAAGAGACAAAAAACAGTAGAAAAAAGTGTAAATATTGAAAAACCTGTAGAAAAAGAAGGAAAATACTGAAATCGGGTTTTAGCATACAGTACAAAAGAGGTTATCTCATACAACTCTATGAGTAAATTCTCTATAGGAAATATGTACATTAGTGAAACTATAAAGAAATAACATGTGTTGAGAAGACGGCGTCGTTACAATACAAACTACGTTACATGTAGCACTACAGTCTTAGAAAGTCGTATAATTATGATTTTCTTACTTGAAATTAAATCAACTTAATGGATTATTTTACTAATATTCGTTAATATTGTCGTTGAGCACTTTACCCACGGTACTGAAAACTATGCACTCACTGCCTCTTTGGTCTAGTGATCGTAAGTGCTACTGCTAAGCTTGAGGTCTTAGGTTTGGTTCTGAGGTCGGGCAATGTTCTTTCATCAATAATTTCTCAGTAGCAGCCTAGAATAAGGTTTTGTGCCCGGTTGATGACAATATGCTTGCCCCCTAACACAAGGGACTTCAACATAACTGACAAAATGTGGATGTACTATAGGTACACTTCTGTCTAACCTTCGTGGAATAATATTAATACTCAATCAATCGAAAAAGCTTTCCCCAGTTCACAAGTTCTTCACTTATGATTTTCTCAGTAAATTTAAAAAGTACAATAATCACATAAGTTGATTGTATTTCAGCATGTAAAAACACGCAAGTAAAGGAAAATATTAGAACTAGAATTGGGGCGAAAACTAGTACACAACACAATTAATTGGCATAGTTAATAAGGCGTGTCGTTCAGACACGTCGTCAGGCGTACAACTCATCATTAGCAATTAGTCGAGACAGTTGATTTAAACTAATACAACTTTGTAAAAAACATTTTTTTCTTACGACCACATTGCACCATTTAAAGGTGGCAACCCCAGAAAATAAGAATATTTCTATACAGATAATTAGGATTTTGAAATCACTTCACCATTTAGGTACTAATTAATGCATATAGTGACTATATAAAAGTCTATATATTTAGCTAAAATACTAGTATGTATAAACATTTATAAACAACAAAATGTAACTATTCCGTCACTAGGTGATCCCTACGGTACTACTTTATATCTGTTATAATCAAGTCAATTCATGTCATATTGTACAAAACCACAGTTGTATGCTTTCAACAAAACTTGCAACGGCTAATTAATTAGGCTCCATTTTACTATTCATTTCATTTCCATTCATATTTTTGTTCCTTTCCTTTTAACATCACAGCAACATATTTTTCATGCTTTTTATATTTATCTTTCTTTTTCTTTCTTATATAAACCATTCTAATGGCATATGACAATATGACCTTCTCAACTGACTGGTAATAATGATATTATAAGGACGCATCACTTACTAGTGGCCCACTAAGTTACAATCATCTATCAAGATCCCCTACGATATACCAAACAGTAGCTAAGTATGGAACAGTCCACTTGTCTCTAATTTTTACCAAACAATTAAAAGACTCACTAGTTTTTTTTATTCTCTAAAATGTTTACAAAACTTTTTTTAACATTCTCCTTTCATCTTGATAGGCCAAGGTCCGTTTCTCGAAATATCTAATTATTGTGACACTGGTGCGTTAGATTTTAGCCCAAGATTATTCATATTATGTGCATTAATTCCATATTAGTTATAAAAAAGTGATGATATTTCAATAGGTATCTTATATATTTATTTAGAAGTATAAGAAAAACTGTGTTATAAAAGGATCGATTTATATCGCATAGAGAAACATAAAGAAATAAAAAACACCACCAAACATTTTATAATCTGATTTATATTGTTACACAGCTTCTGTTTGGTAGTTTTACGGTCTGAAATAAATACTGATTTTTGAAAGAGGATAAGCAAAATTGTACCTCGATAGTCACTCGATATTTCATTCTTTATTCGTTAACCCCCATGTCATATAAACCGATCCGACATACAATAATTATTGCACACATATGTATATTTGTCTATGAATATATATTAATCGGAGTAAAATGTGAAGTATAATACATGTGTAAAGTTGTATATTGCTTTCTCCACTAGCACCGAAACCTTGGATTTCAGTTTCCTTTAGACCACTTATGAACACTTACGTTTTTATAAGAAATATAATATGTCCATAGAACCTATTTTTAAAGAAATGTCAACTGAAATTATATAAACGCTTGAATATATTGACAGCCAAAAATGTGCGCAGGATTCAAGACTTGGCACTTATTTAAAAACTGGTCCTATGTAGTTATAAGAGCACCAAAAAGAAAAATAAATAAACTTAGTAAGAAAATCGACATCGACAGTTTGATTACACACTACAGTATCGATAACTGAACTATCGATAATGTTTCCCTCTGATACCAGCCACAACTATGTGACGGAAATTGATCATGAAAATATTCCTTTTAGTCCTCTGTTAAGAATATTTTATCGAAGCCATTATTTATCGATAGAAGAGCGAAATCGATATTATTATCCACATTTGAAAAATCTAAGAAATGTTAGCACACGTATTAGAATGTAAATGTTCTCGCATCGATTACTTTCAATGCTCAAAAACCGTATTTCAGTAAGACTTCCAGAGACCTTTTATAGCTTTCAGTTTGGGCGACTTTTTCGTAGCCTCGAATTCCTGTTTGAAACTCGTGATGAATTTATCCCGTAAACTTTGTCGCGGGGCAGACGGTTTCAGCAAAAACTTCTTCAGATCATTCGTGAAGCTCTTAGCCGTGTAGTTCGGTTCCTCCCTAATCGATTCATCGCCGTCGTTACTCGATTCGAGGAACGATACCGATTTGTTTGATTGTATCGAGTTTTTGCGCTCGCGTGAGTTTCTGGGTGTAGATTTCGAGCGCGATGTGACCTGAGGTTGGCTGTAGCTTTTCGATACCATCGAGTATTGGTCGTCGTCGATGGAATTGAGGGTGTCGGTCGATCGGTTGCAGACCCTACAGCAAAGTCGGCAGTGTTCCTTTTCACTGTGGTACCTACCGTTGCAGAGTACGTAGTTTTCTTTAAGCCGAGAGCTCCTCGGTGCCCTAGACTTGTCTTTCGAGGTCTTTTCCTTGTACTCCCCGCGATCGTTCCGTCTCGATCGTTTCCTGCGGCACTTGGGGCAGTTGTTGCGGGCGATGCGGCGGAGCTCTTTGAGGAACTCGTAATCAATTTCAAAGTACTTAACGTCAGGTTCGGAGTAGTACCTGATGTCCGAGTCGGTGGAGTCGCTGCGAGGCTGCTCCTTCTTGCGCGCGGGCTGGTCCTCGCGTCCGGGGTCCGAGTAGTAGGAGGCGGGGCGCGGGGGGGCGCGGGGGAGGGCGCGCGGGGCGGGGTGGTGCGCGCAGAACGTGACGGCCTTGTGGCTGTGGCGGGGGGCGCGCTGGGCGCGGGGGGCGCGCGGGGGGCGGGCGGGGCGCGGCGCGGGCGGCAGGGGTCAGGCCTGCACGGACGGCACCCACAGCGTCTTGTTCTGTTCCTCCTCGACGGCGGCTTTGATCTGCGTGCACGTGTACGCGATGTTCACGCCCGCTGGGATCTCCGCTGTAGGATTTGTATGGTGTTAGTTACTACTGATCAGGAGCTCTGTTAGCGAGCTAATGTGATAGCCCATGTAAGATAGCAATATGGCCAAAACCGTTAGATTAGATCCCGAACCCGACTAAGTGGACAGTTATGGTAAAAAAATCACAACTCGAAGAAAATCAGTCCTTAAAACCTATGATTATTTACATATCTATAACAAAAACACAACAAGAAATGATTTAATTCAGCTCATGAGAAATCCACGTACCTGAAATATAACTCCTATACTCATTCTCGACCTTCAGTCCATGCTCATACATCTCCTTGGCAGCTTTAGCGGACACTTTATCCGCGTGTCTCGTGTCCTTCACCTCTTTGATCTGTTTGAAGGACTTGAACTTGATGAACAGGACTATCGGGTAGATCTGCTGCTTGTGTAGCTTCTCTATTGTCGCTACGCTTATGTCTAGGATGCAGTGGATGCCCTGGGGAAAACATGGTAAAATTATTAAGGGTGAATTGACTACTGGAACTGCAGTGCTAACAGAAAAAAAACTGAAAATCGTGTTTTAAATTCTCGCGACTTTTGCTCAGAGAAAGTAATGTAGAAGACAGAAGAATGTAATGTAGGCTTTTGAAACCGCGGTGTGTATGTATCGGGGATTCTTATGTGGTATTTGGAAAAAAACACCGTTTTTTGTGTATACCGGACGGCTTTATGGGATTGAGCTAATGTAATGAACAATTATATTTACGTTTTGCGTCTGCATTTTAACTGTGGAACATGCTCAAACATGCCTCCAAATCACTACAAGAAAAAAAATGTTAAAGAAGATCATCGTCGGCGCAGCATGTTTTCTTCTTCCATACATCTCTATTTGCCGTCATCTTAAGGGTCACCTCTTTTCGTGCCATATCATCTTTCACACAATCCATCCATCTTTTCTTTGGTCTTCCTCTACTCATGTAACCCTGCACATTCATACTCAAAACTGTCCTCACAACATGGTCCTCATTCCTTCGCATCACATGCCCATACCATGAAAACCGATTTCCACACAACTTCTCGGTCACAGGCGCCACTTTAAGACTTCCTCTTACATACTCATTTCTTATTCTATCCATTCGCGTAACACCACACATCCCCCTCAGCATTCTCATCTCAGCTGCATGTACTGCCTTTCATTCATGCCTTTTGCGGCCCAACATTCTGATCCATACAAGACAGCAGGTCTTACCATTGTTTTGTAAATCTTCCCCTTAAGTTTAAGGGGAATATGGGGGTCCCAAGTTGTTCCCGTTACCTGCCGCCATTTCATCCACCCTATGTTAATTCGGTGCTTGACAGCCCGATCTTTTTCTCCATCACTTTGCACGAGTGAACCGAGATACCGAAAGTCGGAACAGACCGGGAGAAGCACGCTGTTAAGCGAAATTGCTTCAGGACTGGAGAGACCGCCGAAAACGCAGAACATATTTTCAGTTTTGGTTCTGCTGATTTTCAAGCCTACACTCTCCAGCCTCTGTTGCCATTTCTCCAGTCTGCTCTAGATCTCAGGTCCATCTTCACCGACAAGAACAATGTCGTCGGCAAATAGCATGCACCAGGGTGCCTCTTGCTGTATGTCCGACGTCAGAGCGTCCATTATCAACAGGAAGAGGTAAGGGCTTAATGCCGACCATTGGTGCAGACCTACAGCCACACTGAACTTGTCGGTGTTGCCAGCAGACGACCGGACATACGTCCTAGACCGGCTGTACATTGCACGAATTAACTTCACATACTTCCCAGGCACACTTTTCTCTTTCACGGCCCACCACAACACCTCCTGGGGCACCCTATCATACGCTTTCTCCAGATCAATGAACACCATATGCAAGTTCTTATGTGCACGTCTGTATTTCTCACACAGCTGACGGAGTGCAAAGGTGGCGTCCATTGTTCCTCGACCTGGCATAAACCCAAATTGACTTGGGGTAATTTCACTTTCCTCTCGCAATCTTTTCTCTATCACCTTCTCCCATACTTTCATACTATGTGACAGGAGTTTTATCCCTCGATAGTTGTTGCAGTTCTGTACGTCCATTTTATCCTTGAAGATGGGCACTAGTGAACTATTGCACCAACCTTGTGGGATCACTTCTTCGTGCAACAACTTATTGAGGAATAATGTCAGCCACGTACATCCATCTTCTTTTAATACCTTCTATACTTCTACTGGTAAATATATATTAAAATGTTAAAGAAGATACACTAAAGTAATATTGATACATCCAATATAATGAAAATTAAGACTTTACATCTAATAACTGCTGGCAGGCGAAGTATATCTGTTGATCTTGATCGTGCAGCTGGAACCTTGAGTGGTCTGCGGTAAGCTTAAAGTGGGCTCGGGAGATAGAGCTTTAACAAGACTGAAAAAGTGAATCTTTTTTAGTGAGGGAGTAATCGAGAGGAAGGGCGTAGTTACCTTCTCGGCCAGGTCCTGCACGGCCCGCAGCGGGATGCAGTCGATGTGCGTGCAGTCGGCGCGCAGGCGCGGCTCCAGGTGCGTGCCGCGCTGCAGCGCGGGCGCGGCGCCGGCCACGGGCAGCGCGGCGGCGCGCGCCCCGCCGAAGGCGTGCGGCCAGTCCGACGCCAGGCGCGCCGCCACCGCGCCGCGCAGCGGGCCCAGCACCACCACGGGCCGCGCCGTGCCGGCTGCGGGGGCACCACACACTTATTAACTGCTCTTCTCAGCTCGTGTTGCTCGACCGTACACTTTTTGGTTGAACTTAATACACATCAGATATGAGCGCCGCCATCGACGACGATTTTCAAGGCACGCCGCCGCCTCAGTTAAGACCCGGCACACCGCCGTGCTGCTACATTCACAGACACTTTACTATGCACGGGTTTTATACAAATATGAACCTTATTCTCATAAGTCTAATATTTATGAGTAGATATCAGCAAGAGTTTCAAAGCAATAAAAATTAAATTTTATAGATTTTGTTTATTCGTCTGCGACGCTTACTTTACTTCGTAAAGTTACGCCAAAAACGTCTCTGTGAATCTTGTCTTGAGATTGTGACCATTTTTTTAACTGAATACTTGATTATATTGAAGGACTGATGGTACGACATTATCTGTCATCGTCTTAATTCAAGCACTACTGACGCTATCGACTTTATATTAAAAAAAAATAACGAATGCTTGCTTACCTATATCTAATGCTCGATACGTTCAAAATCATTTAACAAGCTATAAAAGGGAATATCCTTGGAATCTCTTTAAGTTCTGTAATCCGAAATGTCGCCGCAGCCGTCATAAGTGATCACGGCGCTCATATCTAACATCCATTTTATTTTGGCGAAACTTCACAGTAGCGTTTAATAGCAAATCTACACATATAATAATGCTGAAGATTGTGAACGTTTAAAAACGCCAATCTCTAGAACTACCAGTCGGAATGACCCAATATTTGAGGAAGGTTAAAGGCTTGGAGCGGGTGAATCCGAGAAGCCAAAAGCAAAATTACTAATAACTAAGAACACATCTAGTGTCTATCGACGTTATAGTTATTGTTATCGGCAGTGCTTATACATCTAAACACCAACTATTTAGCTCTATAGAAGCAATTACAACTCACAGAAAAACAGTAAATATGAAATGTTATTTTGCTTATTTTAGCAACAACAAGTTAAAAAATACCAAATAAATAATTAATGAGGCTTCTCAATTTACCGTCAACGTCAATCTATGAATTAAGTGGGGGTTAGCGAAGTACCCTTAAAAATAAATACAAAAGAAAGAAAAAAACGACATACTTAAATACAACTCACAGTGCAGCCTTTCGACTCTCTGGTAGGACAGGACGGGCACATCGTCGGCCAAGGTGCCGCTGTCGCTCCAGCAGCCCAGCTCGGTGTTGGAGAAGGAGGCCAGCTCCTTGCTGTCGCGGTGCTTCTTGCGGCGGAAGAAGGAGCGGCGCGCCGTGCTGGACGCGCGGCGCTGGGCCTCCCCCTCCAGCGTGCCCATCGAGCGGCGGAGGATCTCTTCTACCCTGGGTGGGGAATTATACTATATTACTTGGAGAAAACTCATAAACTAGGTCTGCTTGTCTGGACGATTGTTTGTGGCTGAAAACAAATGTGCAATTGTTCCTTTAAATTTATTTTTGAAGACCCAAAAAATCTGCAATCATAATTATTCTTAGTTCAAATAAATTTGATTTTAAAGATTGATGATTGAACCTCTTTACGTTGGTCGAGATCTGAACATAACTTGTATCCTAAAGTGAATACCAATAGAAGCATAAGCAAACATTGGAACCGTTTCTTTAGATCAACAAAATTATATGATTTCGAACAAACCAAAATCTATTACTGCGCAAGTTAATAATATTCTGTACTTGACAAAATATTCTAAGAGTCGCTAGAAAAATAAAGTAAAATTAAGTAATATTTAAACTTGTACCCAAAACTCACTTGAATTTACTAGGAATCGTACCCCAATGTCGTTTCGACCCCTTACAATCGAGTTGCCAAGCCCTCCAGAGGCCCGGCGAGCCGTTGAATAGCGTATTGTCCACAAACAAGACCTCATCCTTGCGGAACCATAGAGAGTACTCGTCTATGGTGTCCATGCCAATCGACGTAATCTTGGCGCAACGGTCGAAACCCGCGCGGATGTAGAACGCGTCGCCCGGCTTGTCTTTTATGTCGTGGTATTGTTGGAGGTCGTGGCGGACGAGGACGCTAACCTAGAAAAGCAGGTTTGATTTGATGTTAAATATGTAGATAGAAATCTCAACGAAAAGAGATTGCCGAAGCGCCAGCGCTAAGACAAGATGCATTAAAAAACAGGCAACTAAAAATGAATATTTTGTTAATTTTAAGATTTACATGAATTTTATAAAAACAAATCTATAGTTAGTATACAGAAGTTTTCTTTTACTATATATGTTCATGAAGTTAAAACTAAATTCATTTTAATAGGAAAACTAGGATATGCGACAGACGAAGACATATTAACTCACCTTATCCGCTGGCTTAGCTAGTTCCAGCGCAGCTTGTTCAGCAGTAGCTCTCCTCAGGTCAACATTGTTGTACTCCAGGATCTGATCCCCTGTCCTCAACCCCGCATTATACGCCGGAGACTCAATCTGCACGCTATGCACGTAAATACCCACGGCGTTACCTCCGACCAAGCTTATTCCCAAGTCCGAACAGTTCCTCATCTCTATGAGCAGGAATCTTGGCAAGTCTTTGTTTGTCTGCGACTGCCGTAACGTTGCCGCTTCAGTCGACGGCTGTTCCAACCGAATAGACTGCTGCGGTCCAGGAGAATTTCTAGGTGTGGGTGATCCAGATAAAGAAACTTCTTCATCATGGGAACTTTCTCCAGACGACGAACTCCCAGGGACTTCAACTTCGTCTTTATATTTCTCAGGACTGTATTGTACAAGCATAGTGATCGAGTTACCGATCTGTCGGAGAACTCGAGCGGCGAGTGTGTAGGTAGCGGAACGCATGTTAATACCACACACTTCTAAAAGTTGGTCTCCGATTTGCAAACCAACTTGACTGGCAAGAGAATTGTCGTTTACAGTGGATACAAACACACCTCCGCTGCTAGGTGGACAGTAGATCTGTATGCCGAGCGGCTGCTGGCTCTTGTCTATGTGCACCCTCCTTAACTCCCCCGGGAGAGGTTTGTTCCACCCTAAGCCACAGTATTCAGGCATGGAGTTCCTAGTTTTGTGCGTCAGTTGCTTCGCCCCTCGCCCTGGTGACAATACCTCGACGTGAAAAGTCGGCATGGGAGAGTTTCGTTCAGAACTTCTCTCGATGGAGCCTGTGCTTAGTTTTCCCGCTGAGTTTTTTGACGTGACGCTCGGGTTCGAGGGGATACGAAATCGCTGGTTTTCTTTCTTACGAGGAAACGTTCCACCTTCGTATGTGTGGTGGTAGTCGCCACCTCTGGTGGTCCGTGGCACCGGCTGAAGGTCGGACATGTTGTGCGTGTGCGACGTGAACGAGTGCATGTCGTAACTTGTGCCGATGCTCTCGCCTGACTGACTCTGTGGGATATTCGTCGGACTCGCTAAGTGCGGGTACCTGTTTGATGTATGAGGGTTTGAATTCACAAAAGGGCCTCTGTAATACTGAGAAGCTTGAAGTCGCGATTGAGACGGCAATGTTCCCGTCATGGGAAAATTTGCGTTGCTATTCAAGCTGTCAGGTCCAAAACTATCGCTGTCTGAAGGGTACTTGTTCACAGTTTTTGGTGACGACGATTTCTTATTCGAATAATATTGCTCTAACAAGTCTTTTCCCGGGTGATTCTTTATAGAGTGGTCCAGCGAACTGGGTGATTTCCTTGTGACGAAATCCAGAGAGCTCGGGCCTTTGTTGTTGTTGACCATGTAGTCTAAAGAGTGCGGGCTTTTGGTGCGGCTGCGGGTCACCGGCTGGTAGTCCAGCGAGTCGTCGGAGGGGTTTAGAACTAAGCTCAGTCTGTTCGGAGTGACGTCATGTTCGGAGTAGTCGCTGATGGACATCTTGTCCTTCTCTAAAGTGCGAATCTTCTCGAAGTTCATGCTGTTGGGGGAGGCGAACGGGTTGTGTATGGCTAAAGGGGCGGGTTTAGGGAAGTGTTCTATGGCCGGGGAAGACTCTATGGATTTGTACACTGAGTGGCGAGCAGGGGTGGTCACTTGCGTGAGAGGTGCGTGTCCCAGAGGTATGGGGTTCGAGTTACGGTTGATGTTCGACCTCTGAGGTTCTGGCGGCAGTTTTGTAGGCGGACTGAGAAGGATGGAGAGAGGCGGTCTTTCTTTTCGCGAACGTGGCTGTACAATGGTTCCAGTTGAGTTCTCGTCTAGGATGAAGTTCGCTCTCGCTTTGGGCCACGTGCCGCCATTCTTAGAGTCACTCTGTGACTCTTTATTCTTCCTCCGCGAACGTTTTAATACACTGCTTGTTTCTTTTACTGAAAATAAAAACAGATAATACTTTCTACCATTAAAACTTTCAGATAAAGCAATAATTTCTTAGTCATATTTCAATACGACTTACTTTTTAAACTTACGTAGGTAATTAATACACTATTACTCACTTGTTTTTCCATGATAACTGTCGATAACGGAGTCCAGCTCCGCGATCGCATCAGATTCCGGCACCTGTACAAATAACACACGCTCAATAATATAACACCACTTTCTAGACAGACATTATGAAAATGTGTATTATGACGTCACACATGTATGAAGATGACATTGGTAACTAGCGGAGAAGACCCCTAGCACGCAGTAAGTAAAGAAATAAATAAATAATGATGGACAATCCACACACCATCATCTAGCCCCAAGCTAAGCAGAGCTTGTGTTATGTTACTAGATGACTGATATACTTAATACAATGTGAATATTAACTGAGTCCATTTGGCTGAACCCTATCTTTTAAGATACAGGCTAGTCCTAGTTTAAAAGATAGTGTCTACTATTGCATTATAATGTAAATATTATTTTCAAACAATGTATACAGTGCAAAGTGCTATGTTTTTCGTGAAATAAATACTTTTTATTATTATTATTATTCTCTTTATTTTTTGTATATACATATAAATTACATTTTTAAATATTTAAATATAAAAAATACAAAAACATTTAAAAATATAAAAAATAGTAGTCCACCGATGGCAGGAGCAGGGTCCAAGCTACCGGCGGTTAGGGTTGCAGAGACAGGAACCTCCTCACAATGCGAGCCGTATCGAGGAGTACTGCCTTCTGTATCAGGCCTTTGATCCAACCGTGTAACGAAAGCCTCGACAGATGGTCGTCGAGGCTTTTAGCCAGTAGGCCATTGGCCGTAACGACGATCGGCACAATGACAGCCGAGTCCACATTCCACATGTCGACAACCTCGTGTGCTAAGTCAAGATATTTAATCTGTTTTTCTTTCTCGGCTTTCACGAGGTTCTCGTCATGTGGGATGGTGACATCCACTATCATTGCGCGGCGCGCTAATCGGTCTATCACTACTATGTCAGGCTTATTGGCAACAATAGTCCTGTCAGTAATGATAGATCGATCCCAGTACAATGTGACATGGTCATCTTCGAGAACTGGGTCGGGCACATACTTGTAGTACGGTACCTCAGATTCCACAAGCTTGTACGTCAAAGCAAGTTGCTGATGGATAATCCTGGCCACTTGGTTATGTCTGTGCAAGTATTCGCCGTTA
The DNA here is from genome assembly GCA_905147745.2 of Phlogophora meticulosa. Taxonomy (NCBI): domain Eukaryota; kingdom Metazoa; phylum Arthropoda; class Insecta; order Lepidoptera; family Noctuidae; genus Phlogophora; species Phlogophora meticulosa. The sequence goes on along the minus strand of LR990535.1, from coordinate 1,153,551 downwards.
GCCAGACGAGAACAACCAGAAATAATATGTCTGATGGACTCACCCGGACGGTGGCATGCCCGACACATGTCAACCGTCCCGTCCTTCATTATATGTTTCCGGTAGTTGTTCGTCAGAATAACTTCGTCCATAATCGCACAGACAAAACCTTCAGTTTCCCCAAATAGGTCACCGAATCGTAGCCAGGATACGGACGCTAAGAAATCCACATCGGGCCCATGAAGAGCCTGATAGAAGCGCCCGTGAAGCTCCTTGCTTTGCCATACCTGCTTGCGGTCATCGGTAGTAAGCACTACAGGTTTGCGCCAGTTCTCTTTAGCCATGGACAGCGGGGTGAGTCCCTTGTCCACTGCGACCACATCCCGATGCATACCCACTTCGGTTTTTAAAAAATAATCCCTGAGGTTGCACACCTCGCGGTTGTGGAGTGTCTTAGCATTTAAGAAGCCTCGACCTCCGCATTTCCGCGGGATGTACAACCTCATTACTGATGATCGTGGGTGATGCATCCGGTTTGCGGTTAGCAGTGTACGGACCCTTCTATCCAGGGCGTCGAGTTCGGTCTGAGTCCATTTGAGTATGCCGAAAGAGTACATTAAAACCGGCATGACCCAACCGTTGAAGGCGCGCACTTTATTTCCGCCCGATAAAAGGCAATTTAATACCTTTTTCAGGCGGCCAAAGAAGCGCTCCTTCAGCGATTGCTTCATGTCAGTAGCATTAATGCCTAACGCTTCCGACATACCCAAATACTTATAGTTTTCGGATGACGAGAGGGATCTAAGGTGTATGGAATCCGAGAGTTGAATCCCTTCGGATTCCACAATTTCCCCTCGCTTTACATGCATGACCGCACATTATTGTTATTATTATTATTACAATACATAACATAGATAGATATTTTTTATTATACATAGCAAATACCCAGAACACCCGGAACAAATCTTTGTAGATCGTACAAATATTTGTCCCAAGGCGGGCATCGAACCCGCAACCTCCGGCGTCGCAGGCGGACCTTCGCCCGCCGCGCCACTTCGGTCGTCAAAGTAAGCGCGGCAATAAGATTTTAGCTCACTTGGAATTATTGGTGCGTACACTACGCCCACAGTCCACGTAAAACCAGCGTTTCTCCAGGCCGGCCGGTTGTTATCAAATACACCATCCTCGCGTCACGTAAGGTACGTGCTGCTTATATAACGTGATTTCTAGTGGACTAACGTAGTTCAAAGTAATAAGCATTAAATATTTGCTTATAGAACGGTGATTTTTGGCGATAGTTATTTTAATGTTTTTAGATGTCCAAATTCTGATAATGTTAAGGATATATTTAATTGTTAAATAAGTACCAAACAATTAATAAATGCTTTTGACTTTATTTTACTGGAATAATTTCCTTTTATATAATTTTGGTCGAATACCGAAGTTCGGTTCGGTACCGCCGATATTTTGAATGAGAAACGGATTTTGGCTCATCCCTAGTATTTATGTGATAACCCGAGCATCGGCTAGTCCTGTAAGGCCGGCGAACACACAAACATGGGCTTCCTTGTAAAAACTAAGTATGCACGTGTCTAGCTAAAGTAATACACTCTAAAATGCCACTTATAACAGTTTAGTCAACAAATACTACCACATATTAGTCACGACAAATAGTACCATATTTAACTAATGGCATAAAACTTGACAATCTATACTAATATTTTTTTAATGGGCAAGTGTGTGTGTGTCTGTTTGTCTGTCTTTCACGGCAGAACAGAGCGACGAATTGACGTGATTTTTTTAAGTAGAGATAGTTAAGGGGACGGAGAGTGACATAGGCTACTTTTTGTCTCTTTCTAACCCCCCACGTCCAATGGGGGGACCCCGTTTTTAACGGGAGCGAAGCCACGGGCAAAAGCTAGTAACATATAAATTGATCTACGTTTTATATTATCACGAATGATTAAGCGCACGCTTGATTTACATTCTCTTATCAGATTAAAAAATAACTTTTAAAGATACCGATATGCTAACTACGTGTGGCAAACTTGAAGATTCGCCAGTTTAGATAAGCGTATTGTTTTAGAAAATGAGTTCATAAATTATGAAAAACAATCTGATGGTAGGAATTTCCAATATGTTGCATTTTTCATGTAGATCTTTACCAAGCTACTCCGGTACAAAAATACGTAAATTACATTTTTATTATTTTGGATGTTAAATAAAACTTGCGACCGGACAGGCATCGTGAACTCCGCGGTGCCTAGCCAACCGTTTTTTAAATTTCTTTTTTGTTTCAGTATGAAAAGTATTTAAAGCTCTCAAAGTTTAATCTCACTATATAATCTGACTGCCGATGAATACTGGTTCGATAATTGGGAGACAATTTGCCCAAGAACCAGTCACTTTTGCACTGTAATGTACACTAACATTGACTGTGGTCAAGACCGATTTAGCTTTCTGCACTTCCTCCCCATATCAACTTTAACTATGCCAAAACTCAGTCCTCCATGCGAGCGATGTGCTCATAAGGATTAAAAAGTCTTTTCTTCATGTATTAACATATTCATAAACGGATAAAAAGACTGAAAGCAAAGAAGAACATAACACGATAAATTTCTACATTAAAAATGTTGACGTGTAATTGACTAGGCTAATAATTGACTGACAAAGCACTGGCTAGGTTGACTGGTTGAAAATGCCTATGGCATTAAGTACCGTCTCTATACGTTAAAGAATTAAATAAATAAAATATAACTATATAGCGTAAAATTTAAATGGTTTTTTCCAACGTAAGAACAGAAATACTCATGTTTATAAAACAACTTTTACTATGAGACCGAAAATGTAATAAAAAACAACTGTTTCTTACATTTCATATGATAAATATTACATTTTGAAAAGAAGCACTTGAATATTTTTTTCATGTTCTAAATCAAATCAAAATTTATTAATTCAAATTAACATTTTTTGAACGTCAAAATTACATAAGACAGTCCCCCAAAACGCCCACCGTTCACAACTTCTATTTGCTGGGAAGAAGAAGTGGAGCAACAAACTCGCCAGCAACACTTCGGCCTGCTAAGTTTGAAGAACTTGAATTTATACAACATAAAAAAAACATTAAGTTAAATAATTTCCCAATAAGCCAAAAAAAACATAGTAAAACTGGTTTATAATCATGAGTACTTTCATTCTGTCGCGGGGAAAGAACCATTTAAATTTCACACTGTATACATAAATAGTATCTTACCTTATTCTGTTTATCTTTCGACTTGCTGCGACCGGTGACCGCCTCGATTTTCCCGCGGATCATGTCCCACGTCCCTGCGGACATCAATGGATCGATATCTTATCGGTTCTTATCGCATCGGTACACACGTCAAGTGGTGGTAGTTTGTTTTCTTGTGTCGGTACTATATCTACGGATTATTTTTATTGCGTGTACGATTTGTTTTCCTTGTGGGAATAGTGGAGTTGTTTGTATTTCAGGTTACATACTGGTTGTCACTTTACACCGCATTCGTTAATAAGGGGGTATTTTATCATAAAAAGTAGCATGGGAGTAACTCACAGCAGCTTATCAATGAACTAAGGTTTGAAGTGAATTATTTTTTAATGTAAACTGCTTTTTAACCCCCGACGCAAACAGAGGAGTGCTATAAGTTAAACGTGTGTATCAGTGTCTATCTGTGGCATCGTAGCTCCCTAAGGAATGGACCGATTTTGATGCGGTTTTTTCTGTTTGCAAGCTGACGTGATCGAGATGGTTCTTATTAAAAACCTATCGATATTTTTTCAACAAACGACATGAAGAGCCATTAATTAAACCCATGATGGAATTCATTTAACTAAAATGAATTTAAATAAATCGAGAATAATTGAGTAATTCTCTATTTTATGGTACAGAATCAGCTAGTAATCTTACCTCTCTCTTGTGGTATTTTCCCTTGACTCCCCGCAGCAACATGGTACACGTATCTTCTGTCGAAGTCTGGCATACCGTGATCTATGTGGACCTAGAAGTCAATATTACATATTGCTATTACATATCCACGGACTGTCAACCAATTGAGGAGTTAGAGGTTATTTTGAGTACAAGTAATATCTTTAATTCATGCTAACAAAATACTAGTATAAACAATCCGTTGCTCAAGAATAGCATTATTGTCCCCTAAAACCATCTATGTGTCTACAATACTGAGTCAGTATCAGTCGAAATGTGCCGAAAAATAAATAAGAAACGAATAGCTTACCTTGGTATCGGAGGGAGGCTGCACGAACTGGCACCAGGACTCGTCAGTCTGGGAGCAGATGTTCACCATCTTGCTGTCAGAGTACGATCGTGAGTGGTCGTACATTGACACCCTGTTGATAGAAAACAAAAGGTTTGGATTACTTTTTATATGCAATACTTTGAAGAAAATACAGGCTGGCTCTTTCTTTATGAAACCTATATCCGATTCGAGAAAAAAAAAACAAACTTGCATGTCATGTTCTCTAGGAGGAAAGAAGGTGATAATTTTTGACGAATCGAACATGGGCAATCTACAAAAAGTAAAACTTACCTGACATGAATGAATGTGGCTCAACCATTTTGTTATTTACCCAGCTAAAATGATATCTATCTAGGATGTATGAAGAAAGATAACCTATAATACATGCAGGTGTTGCAACACGTCAACTCCAAATACGTCTTCAATCACTACAATCACCGATAAGCCCTATCAAGCAAGTCAAGGGCAGAGAAATAAGGACAAAATCAAAACAAAATAAATATCCGTATAAGATGTTCGGGAGTACCTTCCCTACTGACTATTGCAAACCAAGTGATACTATGATGGATGTATCTGTGAATTTTATCTTTATCTCAAATATTTGTGTAACGGATATCGTCCGCCATTGTGCGCGTGCATAAATGATTACAAAGTTCAGGTATTGGTAAACAAGGGTAAACTGAAACGGATATTGAGTAACACGCTCTCTCACAGATAAATCTGAAGAGATAAATATGATGACTGGGCCTGCTCTGTATTTGTATGAAAATCTTTTGTATGCACATGATACGAAACTCCAACTTCATCTAATTTTCACATTTACTTTTTTGAGCTGTAAGTCTTTAATTAAAAATAAGTTTTCGTATATTATGCTACAAAAGTAAGCATAATTTACGTAATAAACGCGGCGAAAAAGGTAAAAACAGAAACAGAAAGTGGGTGTACTGCAGAGCAAACTTTAACGAAGCCAGTTCTGGCCTTTGAAAAAGAAGAGCAAATCACTGAAACTATTCTATTGGCGACAACTGGACGACAGCAGTCATAGACTCATAGTAACGTTGGCGGTTTCAGAGCGGTTTCTGAACGTACGAAATCAGCAATTATTAACTAGAAGAACGACTATGAAATGGCAAGATTACGGAAAATTTGTATGTTAGCCTCAAAGCCCACAGAGAGGGTGTCTGTGTGGTCCTGTGGGAAGATTCTCGGCTGTTTTTTTATGTTCATTTACCTGTCTCTAGTGTTATTACAGCAGGTGTACAGCGGCCTCAGCAGCGTGAGAGCCACAGACTCATACTGGCACTCGTTCAGTAACGCCATCGCTTCCGATACGCTCTTAACGCCTTCCAGTGATACGTTGTTTATCTGTAAGGTTTAGTAAGGTTCAACATCGTGTTGCTATGTCACTTTTAAGCTTGGTTTGAGGTAGGATTTTGTATTTTTACTAACACTGACAACGCGATCGCCAACGTACAAGTTTCCTTCTTTGGCGGCAGCGCTGCCGTTCGCTATTTTGCTTATGAAAATACCTGGAACAATAATTTTAAATATATATTTTGGAGAGTAAAATTAAACAATGCTTTTTTAGCTGTTATAAACAATGAAGTGGAAATTTTATCATTTTATTGTTGTTTTGTGCGAGAATTAGGTGAAGTCTTATACGATTGAAAGTGTCATTTCTTGACACTGGACACTGTTAATATACGTTTGCGTAAAGGCGCAATCTGACTACTGATGCTCACTAGTGGTACGGCACGTAAAGGAATTTTTTTAAGCGCAAATTATTCGAGATCTTATTTTATGATGCGTAGCGTTCACATGTCACGGCATGCCAGAACGTGCCGAAGAATGTCAAAGCAGCCTGTGACGTATCAATGCGTTAACAGTGTTAGTCAATATTTGAAATCATCTGTATTACAAAAATCCCTCGACATGCCGTGCCGCCAGTGGGCGTCGGCCTTTATAGACCGTTCAAGCTGCTTCAGTGCGGTGCATCGTAGCTGTAAAATGGATGGTGTCGAATTCACACAATCGATCGATACATTTTTGATAGGATCTATATGGAGTGGTTGACGTACGAAATGAACTGTTTGGGATAAAGTGCATGAAAATGAGCCCTCACCGTGCTGCAGCGCCACGCCCCCGGCGTCGGCCAGGCGCAGGCGCAGGCGGCGGGCGCGCGCGCGCTGCAGGCGCAGGCCGGCCGGCGCCCGCGCCAGCGCGCCGCGCACGGCGGCGGCGGCCGCCTGCCCGCTGCCCCACACGCACACGCCGCACGCCTCCGTCACGCGGTCGCACACTCTGAGGTGACAAATGTTACTGTTACGAGCGAATCAACTATCAATTCGTCGTTTATGAAAATAAATTGCCCACGGGACGCCGAGTACATGTGAATAAATTATAAATTGATGGTTATTCGATGTTTAACCACTAAATCATTACACTATTCACCCTGTTACTAAATCCTTATTAAAAGATAAAGTTGACATTTGTAATGATGAATTTCATTTCGATTATTAATGCTCGCGATATTACTGGTTTCACCCGCGCACAGTACTGTTTCAGTTCTCCTTAAAGTGACTGACGATATTAGGCGGGGAACGGAAGACACTAAGATTCCGTTTGAATCAACTTCTCTAATGCTTTTAATACCGTCAGGCACGAAGTCCTTTTATCCATTATTGCCTATCTTACAATTTCTCGCGAGGCATTGGAATGGTTTGCCTCTTATCTTTAGGGACATCAGCAGTCAGTTCACTGTAAAGACTAATCTTCCAGTTGGTGTGATCTCGTAACTGGCGTCCCTCAAGGCGATATATTATCTCCTCATTTGTTCTTCATTTTATAAATCTTATTATCACTGAGCTTCCATGTGCGTATCATTTTTATGCCGACCGATCTACAGCTCTACTGTGAACCAAGAGTTGACAACCTATCTATTGCATGTGTCGCCGGTGATCTTTCAGAACACTGTCATTCCGATTTTTTAGGTATTTCTAGTGACTTGTCTTAGGCATATGAGTGCGTTTCTTATAATACATTGGTCAAGAAATTGCATTACTATTGAGTTAGAAACACTTACTTGGATTTTCTTATATCTTATTTGGATAATAGGATCCAAAAAGTAGGCATTAACAAGGTAAGCGATCTCCGGAATCGATTATTACTATGGGGTATCCGCAGGGTTCAATTCTTGGCCCGTTTTTATTTCTTATTTTTATTAATGACCTACCTTGCCTTCTTAAGGACAATCATAAAATAGTGTTATTTGCAGATGACACATCGCTTTCATTTAAGCTTAAACGGCAACAGGCAGTTACTGACGATGTATATGACGCTCTTTCTAAAATTATACATTGGTTTAGTGTAAGTAATTTACTTTTGAATGAGAAAAAGACTAAATGTGTAAGATTTCTGATACCTAATGTTAGGCAGGTGAAAACCAGTGTACAAATAAATGGGACGGAATTGGATGTTGTGGACACCACTATGTTTTTGGGTATTACTTTGGACTCGAAGCTACAGTGGGGCCCACATTTAAATAAATTGTCGACGCGGCTAAGCTTATCTTTGTGCTGCAGAAGTGAGCAATGCGAGCAATTTATAACCTGAGTTGCCGGAATTCACTGAGACATAAATTTAAGGAAATAAAGATAATGACAGTCGCATTTCAATATGACATGTGTATGAGAACCTTATTTACGAAAAAAAGAAATTAACCTTTAATCGAAACACGACAATTTTCATAGCATAAATACTCGAAATAAAGATTTACTTGTTGTGCCCACAACTAGGGCTCAAATAATTTTAAAACGCTTATAATAACTTAGACGCGCACTATAAGTACTTGTTTCTACTTACTTAATCTTCCCATCAGCTATGGATCCCTTCTTCACAGCCGTCACGTATATGCTACAATCGTTGGGATAGTAAGGCTCTTCCCGACCGCCTGCCAGTTCAAAACCTAACTCGCCGTCCTTGTTCAGCCCTGCGAGCTCCACGTCGATTATCTCCCATTCGAAATCCTGTAAACAAAATTATATAATTATTATTATACAACAATCGCTATGCATAAAAAGGATTATCAGATTCACCTTCTTGAAATTAGAACTCCAAACAAAAGACGCGTCTACACTTCCAAAACTCACCATCATCATCTGCCTCACTTTTCCCCAACCTAGACTTTTTTTAGAGTTTGTCACTTTTCTTTTTCATATACTTTCAGAAATACCCTTAGTAACTTTCGAAATGTCAAAAAAAAAATTATCTGCGAGTTTATGGAACCGACAATGCGTTGCGGTGAAGCTGATCAAGCAAGTCTCTATACCAGTATCCAACAGTAGACTACATTGTCCGAGATAACTCTGCTCACCTGAACATCAGCATCGACAGCAGAATCCCTGGAATGCGCATGTCTCCTACAGTCCTTACGATCGTCATCCTCTACCATAGTGGAGCGTTTCTCTTTGCCTTCCTTCTTGTTGCCATGGCGACGGGCGTCTGCTAACTCACCAACCATTTGGTCTCGCTCCTGTATAAATAAAAAGCAATAGATATTATCATAATATGGCATATAACAGAACTTTCGGCCACAGTTATGATGATGATACGGAAAAGGAAAACTTACCTTTCTCAGTCGATTGCAGAGCGCTTTGACACTCTCTCGCTCTTGCAACAGCTTGTCTCTTTCTGAGAAAGCCCAGTCTCTTCGCCGTTTCGATACCTGAAACACAAACACCAAACGAAATTATTTCCTGTCTCTTTAGACGCATTCGATGCGTTTTAGCGTGTGTGCTTAGCTAAGATCTGTACAAGTCACACAAATACATTAATGTTAAGGTTGTACCTCGGCCTCTCTCTGCGCGTCGTTGAGCTCCGCCTGCAGCCTGTCGATCTGCTTGCGCAGTCGCTCGAGCTCCTGGTTGGCTTGCTCCAGGTTGTCCACGCGCTCCTTGTCCACGGCGTCTACCACCATGCCCACTAGACCTGGGGGAGAATATGTATCATGTAGACAAGACTGCAGAAATACGTCAAAAAGCACATGACTTCTTATGTTTTTGTAAAGTCTGCTTTCCAAAAATTGAAATCAGGACACACCTTTGTTGTACGGACTTCCTGATTTGAATTTTTAGTATAGTATGTTTGATACCAACTGGAAAAATATTAAGAGTGTTTTTTACTCATATTTTAGCAGGCAATATTTTGTAATTTAAGGTCCGACTTCTCAATGTTCAGATAAGTTTTAACTGACAACTAAAAATTGCGGATTGACAGCTTTTACCGCCATATTTATTCTTCAGATAAAATCTATGTCTATCTATATCTGACGATTTAAAATCGGCCCTAAATACGTATAGTATTATGTCATTGATTGTTTTGAAATCATATTGTATTGTTACCTTGCAACTTATCCAATGATGGGTCATTGGAGTGTTGTCCGTTGAGAAATCCATCATTGCCCACACCACTTGCTAGCCCCAAGTGGTGGTACGCCGAGGTGTCTTGTCTATGAAAAATAATAAATTAAGAAAAAAATATAGGGCTTGCGGAATTATTAGGTAAACTTTAAAGATTTATCAAATAGTAATCGATTCGATCGTTTGTAAAATCGAAATAAATAATATCGATTGAAATCGATTTCAAATCTAATCGAAACAGTCAAGATATAATGAACATATTTTGACAGGGGATTGCAGCTACCTCTCATATTATTTTGACTTCTGTAAAAGGAACTGATGGCGCCAAATCGTACCTAAATTCTGGGCTAACTCAATTTAGATTACCATCATCGCACCATGAAAAAGAATGTACCAAAATAATAAATATTAGAAGATTTCCATACCTGGACTTCCCTAGTGTGGATGTGTTCTGTGGCGTCTTGAGATCGGTGCATTCTTTGATCGCTCGATCGCGGTCCACCAGCGCAGACTCGATCTCGCGACGTAGACTCTCCGCCTGGACAAATTAACCCCATTAAAAACTTTCTAGTGTTTGAACTAACCTTTTAGTACATTACTGTCCTTTGCCATGGTAGGAGTTCAAATCATTGCAACATACAATAATGCCCCTAACTTAAACGACAGATGGAACTGACCGATAACCGCGTAAGTCATAGCTTGAGCTGCTATAAAGCAACTGGGGACCCCGACCCTTTCACCACAGACAAAACATTTGCATAAGGAACTATATTCCCGGCACAGAGGTAATGCGTTCCAGTTGAACATAATTAGAAACTAGTAAAGTCTAAAAGCGACCAAAACACATTGTTTTTTCATATAACTGTAAAGTGTCAGGAACACATTCTTTTGGCGGCCAGAATAGCTTTTTGCCCAATGATGTTGAGTTGAAGCACAATGCTCACCTGTAGTGCGGTGGCCCTTTGTTCCTCTCGAGAAGCTTGTAACGCGGACTCCAGCGCGGCAACACGTTTGAGAGCCGCCTGGAGATCGTCCGATAGCTTCTCCATCTCTTTGTGAACTGTGTCCCTGGTGATGCACAATACATCAGTCTATAATGTTCTCACTGTTGGGCATCAAGAGTCAGGCCAAAGAAAATTTGTGTGTGTCAAGGATGATATATGTTAGGAAGGAAAGGCTTGCTGGCCAATAACTTGAGTTGCAATTTTTTGTATTCGTTTTTGGCAAGGAAAAAGTTTTGATCAAGTAGTGATTTATGTGGGGTGTGAATCTGGAGGTGTGTGGGGTGTATTTGTGTGTGTGTACCTCTCGCTCATAATCAGCGTGTACTCCGCCATAGCGGCGTTCCGCTCGTCCGTGAGCCGCTTGATGTCAGCTCGCTCGCGCGCTCCGCCCTCCCACTGCCGCACCACGTGCGCCACCTGCTGCTTCAGAGCGTTGCGCTCGCGGATCTGTGTGAAATCAAAAGCAAACCATGTGATTACCAAATAATCAACAGACCGCTATGACGAGCAAACTGTAATATCACTGATAGTTAGGACAACAATACACTTTGAGTACACGATCGCCGAAGTCCTTGAATCCGGCTCGAAGGACCAAAATGAAGGTGAAGCAGCTTAGATACGTAACATACGTCTACTTCGCTCTATTTTGGCCATTCAACTAGACAGTTTACTATCCAATATTATTAAAACTGCCAGTCTGCGGATGGGTGACCGTTTATAACATATCGAGGCACGAGGACGTGCCTCGGAAAACACGTTAAGTCGTTGGTCCCGGCTATCATTTGTAGATCTTTGACGATCGTGACGGGTAGTCAGAAGCCCGAAAGTCTGATAACCAGTCTTACCAAGGGGTATCGTGTTGGCCAGTAAATAGGTTGTGGAGGTCCGTTAGACAGTCATTCCATGTAAAATACAGCTGCATCAGGTTAGACTGGAAGCCGACCCCAACATAATTGGAAAAAGGCTGACAGATGTATAATCGACTTCGTAATTCAATTGAAACTTCACTAAGGTTTAAATTGCTTTGAATTGTTAACATAGATTCAAAGTAAAGAAGGTATACTTACAACAGCATTTCTCTCTTGCGTCAAGTCGTGACATTGTGTTTTCAGTCTGCTGTTCTCTTCTTGAACGTTTCGTAGCTTTTCTAATGTTGTGTTGTGTGTTTCTATTAGGTCGTCATATCTGCAATAAAATATGATTACATGTCAATCTTCTCTCCAAATTAGTATGCAGGTACTTGAAGTGTGCAGTTATAGGAAGACCTAGGTGCAATACACATGTCGGATATTATGGCATAACATGGACGTCGTGTATTGACAATCCAACTAAGTTATTGCATCATGTCATTGTCTCGTGATCTTAAAGAAAATCAGAAACGTCAAAATGCACTTATTAAATTATTTGGAATCTGAGCTTTTCGCAAAATCCTTACTTAATCACTTTTTTGTTACAAACTACCTAAAACACGTACACACTACACCGGGTACCTGCGACAGAGAGGCTCTTCTCAAAAAGAAGGAAACAAAAAAAGTTTAAAGTTCACATGAGCTGACTTTTACCTTTTTTGAAAACGGTCAAGTTCTTCTTTAAGTGCTTCATATTTTCTCAGCGTATGCACGAGTGCGTCCGAGCTGCCCTCGGGGTTGCTGGTCTGTTGTAAGTGCTGCACTTCGCGCTCCAAGCTGAGGGAGAGAAGAGTATGTTGAGATATTTAAGGCACATGCGTAGAGAGCAGCCCGCGAAATTCAAATATTCTTAGGTTTTTGCAATTTGCAGCAATGTATAATAAGGCAGTATGCTTTCGAAAAAGTAACAATGTGTATTTCACGAACTATTACCTTATATGTTAAGGCCTGTCACTGAACATTAAAATGCAAGTATCACCTCCTGTTTGCAAAGTTGCCTTGTTATTTAACCAAGTTTTGTAACAAAGCTATACCACATATACTGTAAGTAAATGCTATTTGCGAACATCCGCGTTTGATGATATTGCTGTTAACAAGTATTTTAGCCTTTATTTCAACTGAAGCAATGATATTGATCGTTTGCAGAGAAAATCTCGGTCGTTCGCCAGGTGTTCCCTGCGCTGGAGCAAGGAAGGTGAGGAGTCTTACCGCTGGTTGTCACTAAGCAAGTCGCCGTACTTGCCGCGCAGACTGCTGGCCTCTTGTGCTGATACCTCCAACTGGTTCATAGCTGCTCTGTGCTGCCCGCGGAAGTACTCCAATTCCTGATACAAGAGGAATAATTGTTTTTATATGAAGTCATTGAAACACCACAACACAACCTTAAACAAAGGCTATTCATTTAATACTGTTGGCATTCCAAGTCAGACCCTCTATAAGGTACCCGTAAACAAAGCACATCCCGCCTTTTTACATAACGAGAAACCTTCGAGTTTTTATTCTGAACGTCTTTATGACGAGAGTCTTTATTTTGAACCTTATTCTAACTGCGGCAAAGTTCTGAGAACTTAGATTCGAGTTCAAAATCAGCTTTTGACTTTAGAACTTTAATGTTGTAGGATTATTACGACAATTGAACATCTTTATTCAAATATGGCTAGATAGATTTTACCTGGGTCTAGAAAAAATCTGAAGAATTAAATAGTCCTATTTCTGTACTAATAAAGCTTACTACCAAACGTACTAACAAAGATTGTACAATGTAAGGGTCGTACTCGTAATGCCAGCTTTTTACTGCCCCCCTCAAATAATAAGGCCTCTTCTCAAACAGAGAAAGTACGAGTATTTGCGAGAAAAAAAAATGCTGTTTGCGATTTAAGAGTTATATTAGGTCTTTACCTATGAAATTGCCGTTCTGCAGTACTGGCCATTTCAAATCAAAATATTTTTTGTTTGGCTAAGAATTCTAATTTCAAATTAATTTTATTTTAAAAACATGGATTTTTTTTTCCAAAAGTAGTCATTTGTTTATTGATTAGTGTTACATTTTCATCGCATTTAAATCTTTTTCGTCATCATGGATACGTTAAAAATTCGAGTAATTATGGAATATGAGTACCGTCGTGGCAGCAACGCGGCACAAGCGGCACGCAACATCAACGACGTTTACGGAGCTAACACTACAAACCAACGCACTACCTGTTATTGGTTTGCTCGCTTCCGTTCTGGAAATTTCGACCTGAAAAATGAACCTCGCGGTCGTCCGAAGACTTTGGTCGACAATGACGAATTAAAGGCGATTGTGGAAGCTGATGATACACAATCTACGGCTGAATTAGCAGCAGCTTTCGACGTTAGCGTCAAAACAATATTGGTCCATTTGCGTCAAATTGGCAAGGTAAAAAAGCTTGACAAATGGGTGCCCCACGAACTCAATGATCGCCAGCGCGAAGTACGCGTCGAGACGTGCCTTGCACTGCTCAACAGACACACAAATGAAGGAATTTTGAACCGCATTGTTACCTGCGATGAAAAATGGATTCTGTTTGATAACCGCAAGCGCTCAGCAAGTTGGTTGGATCCTGGTTCAGCACCTAAACAATGCCCTAAACGAAAACTTACCCCAAGAAAAGTGATGGTCACTGTTTGGTGGTCTAGCGCCGGTGTGATTCAACACAGCTTCTTACCAAACGGGGTGAGCATTACTGCAGATGTGTACTGTGAAGAATTGAACACAATGATGGAGAAGCTGGCACATCTCCAACCAGCATTGGTCAATCGCTCGTCTCCGCTGCTCCTGCACGACAACGCGCGACCTCATACTGCACAGCAGACGGTCTCCAAGTTGCAAGAACTGGGGTTGGAAGCTCTCCGTCATCCGCCCTACTCACCAGACCTTGCGCCTACAGACTACTACTTTTTCCAGAATTTGGATAACTTCTTGGCGGGAAAAAAATTCAATACCCGAGAGGCAGTACAAAATGCCTTTGAAGAATTTGTTGCCTCCCGTCCAGCTGATTTCTTTAAGAAGGGCATCAATAAACTGCCACTGCGTTGGCAAAGATGCATTGATTGCATGGGTGATTACTTCGATTAATACAAATAAAAAATACATGAAAAAAAATCATTTGAATTTTTTCATACAAAACGGCAATTTCATAGGTAAAGACCTATTATTTTTTATAAGACCAGGCTTTCTCACGATATTTTCCTTCACCAATGTAAATAATGAACTCACTTTCATAACATGCTCACACCTCCGCGACGTCTCTGTATGCTGTCGCCGCAACTGATTGAGATCATGCAGCGCCTTCTCGCACTGCTGCTTCAAGCTTTCGTTGGTCTGTTTACTGCTAGATAGATAGAATTAATATTATTGAACACTAAAGTTGCAACACAGATTAAGTGTACACTGATGGTGTTGATGTTTACCACCCTTAGATGAACAGGAAGACAATAATTAATTTTATTGCAAAATGCCATGAAACTCAAGCCTATTACCCATGGGGGTAAGCAGATACTACAGAACGTCACCTGCTAGGTTTGTGACCAAAACATCTAAGCATACTTTTTACTCATTTAATAACTAATAACACCAAAAAGGGTTGCACTCACCAATAAGGTTGAGTTAGAAAAGTGTTGTTTTTATTTGTGAACTTTCTTCTTTTGCCAACCAGTCCTACCAAAGCGGTAACATGTATTACCTAGTACATGATTGCGATCAGATAGATATATCATGTAAAATACTGGTATTCAATTGCATCTGGTTAGACAGGAAGCAGACCCCAATATAGTCATGGACAGAGTAGACAGATGATATCTATATAGATATATCATTCTGGTAAGTATTTGTATTTGTTGCCCTACTACCACCTACCTGATGACGTCATACTGTAGCGGCTCGTAAGGGCCGCTCATGACGTGCGCACCGTGCGACTTGACCGTATAATTCTGTTTCTCATAGCATTGGTTCGAGGTCAGCACGTCGTACTCGATCGGGATCGGGATGGTCGGCAGCTGAGCGGTGGTGTGGCGCTCTGCGCTCACGTAATTGTGGGATATTGATTCTGGAATAATAGAGTCAGATCTGTAAACAAATCTGCATTCGGGGTCGTACAGCAATCATCAGTTGGCCGGATTTATGACCGCTAACCTGACAATTACAGAGGCCTAGGATAAACCAAACATTGTTTAGTTTACTTTGCAGTTTGCTCCATTGCAGTTGCAAATAGTTGTAGTAAGAACCTTATTATTGTACAAAATCTAATATACAAGAGTAAGTGTGGAGTTTCTTGCCCATTCTTCTCCATCTGAAACTACCTTTTGAAAGAGGCTGCTAGAATAATATTAATATATTATTTTAATTTTAAATACAATGTTCACATGCCTTTATAATGGTCAAATTGAAAGAAATGAATAGACTTTGCCTTTGGTTATATGTCTGACAATTACAATAACAATTTTCGTACTTTATTTTATTTGTATATTTGAAATAATATATTTGACTTCAACTTTGGCTTTGCCTCTCATGGACAGTTGGACATTCCCAACCAATGACTCAATAAACCTTGAAGAAGAAACAATTAAACAATAGCAAATTCTTTATTCATAAGAAAGTTCACCTAAGTGTGGAAAATCACATGTAGTGTCAGTAAGGATACTTCTTATTTTTACATAGTTTTAGATAAGACAATTTAGTGTAATACAAGATTCTGATAGATATCTGTGACCTATCTTATCTCACAAGTTTGAGGGCCTGCCCTAATCACAAACCTTAAGATTGATAACTTGTGTATTACCTTAGTTTATTTATTTATAATACTCTAACACCTGTATCCACTGCATCATAGAAAAGGAAGTATTAATTGAAAGTTCTCTGTTCTGTTCCAAATTCCATGAATAAAAAACAAATAGATTGTTAAATAAATATTAAACTAATATCTTTAGCACAAACTATTAATCATTGTAAGTTAATAAATGTACTTCTCTCTAAAATATATTATTACTTACTATGGCTCAAGAGACCAGATTTTGTTGGCTATAGCTACAACATCCGGTCTTTAAAAACCAATAACCTAAATAATTCAGTATGGTATTATATAATGAGGTAATGAGTTAAAATAATACTCACCATTACTGCCATTACTCTCTAAAGATGATGTCCCAGATGCCATAATATGTCTGAAAATAAAACAACAAAACAGTATTAAAAACTAAAGGTTCATTTATAATGATGAGCCTTAACCTGAACCCCTAATGAAGAACATTAACCAGACAAATATCTCTATCTCTCTCTCTATATCTTTCACACTCTTACAATTTTATAATTTAGTCAGCTCAATGATGCAGCCATTCTAGAGGGAGCTCTCTATGTCTAAAAGAGAATATATTCTGGGTAGTCTCTTGATTACTGCAACCACACTGTACTATTGTTTGATGTCATAATAAAAGGTAAGAACAATATTGAGTAAGTGTGTTACACAATACAGTTGGTTGAACTCTCTGGCCGCGAGAGCTAGGTCAGGACAAAGCAGATGAACTTTAAAACTAGGGGTGATTTGTTCAGAAACATCAATCAGATTTACCATCTTGGTATGTTGAACAGAGGCCAGCACATCAAGCTACCTCAAACCTTCCCAATTGAACATGAACCTTATTGTTTTGCAATAAGTTTAAAACCTACCAAAGAGATCTGACATATTGGAGTAGTTTGATGTGCTGACCTCTGTACAAGGTATATGTAAATCTCACTCTGAAGGAATATAAGTCTTAAACTGGACTAGGGAACGGCAATTACATTGCATGATTGACTGATTGCCTTGTTGGTCCAGTAGTCACAAGCATTACCGCTGAGCATGAGGTTCTGGGTTTAATTCCCAGGTTGGTCAGTTATATTGTGAATTACTGAGTTGCAGCCCAGTCTGAATGTATGCTTGATTGATGGCAATAAGCTCGCCCCCTATTACATGGAACTTAACCAAAAGGAAATGTGGGTGAACAACAGATACACCAGTGCCTAACTCAGGGAATATAAATGTAATGTTCTGTAATTTCATGGTTGAAATTTTAATTAGTTGGCTGTAAAAAGCTTATGCTTGAAGCTGTAACAGATGAATAGAATAGAATACTATTTGTTGTACACCATGAAATTGACAAATAATGAGTTTAAGAGCTACATAGGGTGAAATTCAAGATGGTATTGTTTTATGCTAAGTATAAATGATTAACTTTTACCAGCAGTCTGTATGAATATGAAAAACTACTGTCTGCAATCAGGCTAGCTAATAATAAGAACTATTCCATGCATAGTTTAGATTTATTATTGATTGATAGTGACAAAAGCTCTCATTGAATGAAAATAAACTTAAAAGGTAATCAATAGACAACAGCTTAGACAATGGTATAATGGTTCAATTCATAATTTTAATTCATCATTACTCTTTCGTCTACTTCCTGTTATGTTGTGTACATAGTAAGCATAACAACTCAAGCATTTCTTATTTACTTTGTGACAGACAATCACTTTTTAAACATATTCCTTGTTATTGTTAGTGTCCCTGAGCATTTAATACAATAAGAAGCCAGTTAAAACAAGCCATTATTACCTTACCTTATTGATTAGAATTTTACATCCATTGTTCCACTTCACAGCTATACTTTGGGCCCTGTGTAAAATATAACAAGATATAAGGTATACTGCAATACCATGATTATAAACAGATAAGCAGCATTGCCTAGTAAACGAGATTACTGTAAAATTAGAATATTTACTGGGGTCAATCCACTTGACATATTTTCTACGCTCTAGTGACTATTACAAAACTGCACCGCAAAGCGGGGACTGTTGCGTTTGACACGACAAACGAACAACGAAACATGGAACACCTTCACACCACACAAGTATCGACTAACAGTACACAGAACCAAATCACTTATCAAACACAGCAAGCTCAACAAAAAACTCTCCTTTCGCTAAGAATATGGTTTTCACGGCGACAGAACTGTCTACGAACTTATTTCACAATGTAAACATATTGAGTATTACCAAAGCGGCTCATAATCAACAATGCGCGTCCCGATTCATGAGTATTTGTGTAAAACAAAAGCAATAATAACTTGAACAAGAAAGATAACACGTATATCGTCACTAATTTGCCAACATTTCTCGTTTCTATACCTTTTTTAGCAAGGCAAATGAATGAATGAATGACGGACGTCGTCGGACATATTGAACCAGTGTCACCAGCAATAATCGGATATCTAACCTAAGGTTAACAGAAAATATGATCGACAAGTTAAAAATACGACATAACGAGTAAATTTAAAAAATGAAACCGTATTAACACACAAAAAACGCAGTTAACCACCAAGTGTTTAGGTTTTTTCCTGCAATAGCGATTTAAATAATACTTTATCAAGTTTTCAAAACTTTTTGAAAAAACCTAATTCGTGTATCCAAACCTTTTAAGAACTGTCAATTGGTACTGTCAATCAAAACGTTCCAGGTTCCAAATTTGGAGTATTGAGAACAATAGCGTAACATTATTAAAAGGAGCAAAAGGAAAAGTTCACGGAAATAATAAATCAGTCAAATAAACACCTTTGGAACTCATGTGTAGCAATAGACATGTCAACAGTGCTTTCACATATTTTTTTTTACTTTTTAAGAAATTCTCGTAAGTATTTTATTAGCTGTAGTTGGTTGTATAGCTTGCGTGTTTTTTAAAAAACGCGGGAGACCGTTAACCAGGAAATGTTCAATGTACTACAATCGTCTATACTTTTGCAGTATACGATCTCATCACAATCGATGCTACGGCTCGGGAATCGTAGACTATGATTGGCTAATAATAAAATAGCACAGACTATCTATTAGACGATATACAACATGTTTTATTCCGTAGTGGAATAACGCGCTATGATTGGTTGACGGTTACGCGACAAATATATAAAGATAACACGCCGTATACATAGGTAAATGGAGTACTATTTCGTCGTACAAATAAATGACACGCAATAGTGAAGAACCAAATAAAAAACGAGGCGCTAATACGTGTTTTTTTCTTCATTAAGTGGTCAAACACAAAAACATTTCCTCGTATATCATTTGTAACGGTTTGCAATACAGTGGTGTGTCTCAGCAGTGAGTGATAACGTGAAAATCGAATGTTTTGATGTCGCAAGGCATGACCACGGCATGACTTCCATGCCCTGTGAGCTGCGTACCTACGGAAGGGCGTGCGGTGCGAATTACGTTTACTATGAATGATTTTATCTCTTTCTAAACTCGAGTGTCTGTGAATGACCGAGTGTAACAGCTAGCGTACCAAATTATGGATTGAAATAGTGTTTGTTGTTGATGTATTATGATTATTTCGCAGAGATAAGATTTTTAACTTTAGTGTTATCGTGTTAGTGAGGAATCGCCGCGGCTCTGCGCACGGAATAAATTCTTTTGGTACTACGTCGGATTCGTTATGCTGTTCGATTTATCATAACGAGGTATTATTTACGCACTATATGGTGATTACTGTAAGTATTTTTAGTCGTGGCGCGTGTCCGTTGACGGTGTTTTACTATTCGTCGTTTATTAGGGTGACTTTCATCATTGGTGTAAACAACTTCAAGGTTATCGGTTGGCATGTGCCAGAGTCGTTAGCTGCGGGACTGGGATGCAGGAGTGATGTCGGCGGCGGGAGGCGGGGGCGCGGGCGCCGTGGTGCGCCAAGGGCAATTGCGGAAGCTGAAGACGATGAAGAAGAAGTTCTTCGTGCTGCGCGCGGAGACCCCTGAGTGCTCGGCACGGCTGGAGTACTATGAGTCGGAGAAGAAGTTCCGCGCAGGAGTGGCTCCGCGCCGCGTGCTGCCGCTCAAGAGCTGCTACAACATCATGCGCCGGCTGGACCTCAAGCAGAAGCACGTCATCGCGCTCTTCACCAGAGAGGAGCAGTTCTGCGTGGTGGCCGAGAACGAACAGGACCTGCACGCTTGGCTGGCTGCCATATTGAAGCAGCACCGCACTGATGACGCCAGTGATGAGCTCCTACACCCAATACGTAAGTCTGAGCACTTTCCCTTTGAACTTTCCCACAATGTTTACTAAAACATGAGTAGGTACATGCTGGAATGTTTAAGGTTATGTAGGCAACAATGCCTTAATCAGGTGTAAACATCTGAGCATTCACTTTTTACTCACTATATTTCAATTAGTTGGATACTGAAGTAAATTAAATTAGTTTCCAAATATAATTTCGTGTACCAATAAGACATTGTTGTTTATCTGTTCTTGCAAATATTTGCTTCTAGATGCAAAATCCTGCAATCATTATTTATTATTTCGATTTACTTAATTTGTTAGAATCAGTAAGTATGAAGTTGAATGTCTGTAGATTGAATTTAGTTAAATATACAAAAACATCATAATATATTGGCTCAAAGTCATTCCCATCATTAAAGTACTTTAGAATGTTATTATTCTGTTTGAATAAGAATCTACAGATATTTCCTTTTTTGTTAGCACTTATTATTACAGCTAAAAGCTTGAATAAATACTATTGTAACAAATAAATAACATCACTCTGTTTTCTCATGATGGGCATTGGTTAACTAAATAATCAACCATAAAATAATCGTACAGAAGTTAATGTAATGAAACAGCTAAATTATCATTGTATTTAACAACTTCTTGAAGACTTTGTTACATGTTAATACGGCATCCTCATTACTATTTTTAAATGAGCTAAGAACAACGCTGAAGACGGAGTTCTTCATACAACAGTAATGCCTATAGATCATTATATTGCGTTTGTGAATGTAATTCCCAATTTCTGTTACCTATGACACAATTCTATTAAGTATTTAGTAAACATAAAGTTTTCCTGATATTAACCTTATTTAACAGTTTTAGGTACTAGAATAAATATTAATGAGCTATTGGTCACAAAACTTTGATCTGAAAAAACAACAATAAATTGTTTGTAAATGATCTGTCTTATGTAGTAATTTCTGGTTTTCTTTTGTATTGTACTTGAGAATAGCCAGGAAACAATCCGCTTTTGTAGGTAGCTACAGTTTAAATGTTTTATTTTTTGTATCATGAACAATGCATTACGATTATCTGAATTAATATTTTGTAGTGTAGAACAGATGACTGAATTACTAAATACAAGTATATTAACAGGTGAATTTTATTAAAAGTTAACAGTTGCATTCGAGAAGTAGGATATTTGGGATAAATATTATTTTTATCTAAGTATTCAATACAATAACTCCTTACACATAGAAGTAAAGCCATATTGTTTAAATTTTAACTGACTTAAAGCCTCAATTATTATAATCTCACCAACTCCAACTAAATTAAATTTTAAACCACAAATTCAAACAGTAAATGGCACCTGGTACACATGTGTACCCATACTGACTTACTGAGTTCATTATCACTGATACCTTTTCTAATGCATCAATACTTATTGTAAGAAACCTCGACTTTTCTTTCTAGACTAGTCATAAATGTTCTTTTAATTAATAGTTTGTCTGTTATTATATTTTTTACTAACCAATGGTACAGTAATAATCATCAAACATTGATCGTCGCTTCCTAAAAGCGAAACAGAATCTTTTAACTCGAATATGAACGACTGAACTGCGTAGGAAATTTAATTCGTTGGCTATTGCGTCTTAGCGGAGTCGCGAGCGCCGCGCCGCTAGCTAGTCAATAAACAAACACTAAAACAAAAGCCTAATAACTTACTTTGCGTACCTTTACAGACAATAATAAGCGATTACGTAGGTGTTCATGCCATAAAAAAGGCCAAAGCACGATCATGTACTATGGAAATTTAGGCGCGTACGTAAGAGCCGGTGTCGTTGACCCCCGGTAATATTGTGATGCTGTGGGTAAACATACGAACACAATCATTAATCTTAACACGAGTTCGTCGGAAGCGAGTGACGGCCCTTTTCACACGTTACAATTGTAGGGTTGCTTGGGTCAGCGGTTGTTTTGATTTTTAGATCGAGTTGCTGGTGGTTAGTTTCATTTTCGCTGTTCGAGGTTACTGAAAAATGCTGATATATCATTCTATCATGATGATTAGTCATTAGCTGCGTTGATGTTACGGGGATTTTTTCATTTGTATTTCAGCAGACTTTATTGACGCCATTCGTTCGATGTGTTGTGGTATTTTTACTGTTTTTGCACTTGTGACGTAGCAGGCGGTCTAGCCTTGGGGCCTCACGGTTATTCGATCGTATAAAGTGATCAATCAACTCAGCCTACCGCAGTCCACAGGTCTCTCGGATCTCGCCTAAATACTCGTCACTACATTGGTAGGGGCGAAGCTCTCGGTTCTTTCGCTGACGTCAAGATTTTTAGACCATACCAGAGGCTGAGCTAGTATAATTCCTATATATTTTCTATCTTTAGCCATAATCTATGCCCACGATTTCAGTTCTGATAAAAATTGTGGCCTCGGCCGTTAGTTCACCTCATGGTCTTAGAACCGTTAGTCCTCACAACAAATTTTGACCGCGCTTTTCCACTTGGCTCCTGCAATGGTATCATTAGAAAAACCCAGTCTTTTCGTACGTGGCGTCGGTTACGGTATTGATAAGTAAACACCATGAGATCATAGTCTGGCTCTGTCAAAAGATGACGTTTCTTAGACATACTATGAAAGTTGAACGTTGTTATGGTATTCGATACTAGTGGAATAGATAGGAAGAGTTGAAAAGTTTCTCATTCGAGGATGACACAGACGATTAGGTTTTACTTCAGGATTAGAACTATGTGACGTGGAACTATTTCTTTCTTCTCACAAGAACTCCTTGTGCGCTATAAAACGCTGCATTTACCAATATGTTTGACTTGCTGTCATCATCATCCACATTATCTTTCACTCAACTGGAGAGCATAGATACTTATTTACGCATTCCGTTCTTAAACAACAATGTTCCTGTTTTGCACCTTCCACACAGTCTTATAACCTTTCGATTATAGAAATAGTACCTAGTTTTTAAACCCGAAACCCACGTCCAAAATTGCCCTTTTACCAATCCAAGGACGATATTTAAGAGAACACGCACAAACTGTTGTCTGCCCATAGGTCAGCGCATGATCTCATATTTGTTTGCTTACTAATTTGAGTGTTTACTAGTGCAATGATTAATTTTATTGCATTGTTTATTGTGTTGTCCGTAAACGATTGTTTAGTGATCGTGGCACGTGTACTGCAAACATAGCAACGTAGGCAGCCTACCTATGTATATGTTATACGTTTTCCGTTTCAATTGAAGACGTCATGTTTTTCTTAAGAATGTCATTTAATAAATGAATGATGGGATAGGACTAGGGGTGACCTTTCGCCCTGTTGTGACGTTTTCGTAGTCGAACTTAGTTTAGCAAAACTTTTGTTTAGTTAGGGCTACCGCATACATAACATTTTAGGTGAAACTATTTTTTTGTATGTCATAAGTTTATAGAAATATATTCCGACCATAGAATTAGAACGCGCTCAAACTGTCAACTCGATAGCTGTTCGACAAAAATATCAAAAAATGTATCGATTTGCTTTTGACTAAAAACAACTATCGATCAAACGCTCATTTTGTATTGATGTGTGCATAACATCAACTAAACAGTCCGTCCGCAACTGTCAGTTTCTTGTTAATTGACATTGTTTGTAGCACCTTGACTTAAGCGTTGCCGATTGTGATGATGATTTGTTCAGGAGATAAAAATAAATCAACTGAATCCGCAATAAAACACCAATTATGGGTTTAAAATAACTTAAGTTTCGGAATTCGGTGACATTTTTTTGTTTCGTTAGCTTCATTTTATGCCACCAACGTCCGAAACTATAATTATTTTACTTAAATCTTTTTAGTGTTTGTTTTTTGGAGTCGGTTGATTAGTTTGTAAAAAGTGGGTCCCTTTGTAATATTTCACTAAAATAAAAAAAAGTAGATTCGAAATTTCGTTTCCTTGGAGGACAGATATTTCCAACTATTTTGATTTAAAAAGCCTGAACCAATTTCGATAAAATTTATTTAGGACCATCACTGAAGAATTACCTACCAAACAAAAAAGAATTATCAGAACCAAATTGGACCACAAGGAAAGCACCAACTTTCAAATAAAAAAAGAATCATCAAAAACGGTCCACCCAATTGAAAGTTCTGAGGTAACAAACATGTCGAATTGAGAACCTCCTCCTTTTTTGGAGTCGGTTAAAAAAGACGATTAACTAAACTATTGGGTCGATGGACCTCCATCGACTCCATAGTTGTGTGGAATTCACAAGAAGTACACAACTCGACTTAACAGTTTAGTCGATGCAAAAGTTGTATGTATGCGCTAGGCCTTAGTTTACGAATACGAACAGCGTCGCGACATGGATATGTGGTCCCCCGCCAAGGTGGTCCTGTGACCTAGTAAAGTTCGAGGAATCCACTTGATACGGGGTAAGGTCAGTGTGGCAACCTTTGAGGGGGAAGAGATGTCTAGCCGGGGACATCTTTGGCTTGTTCGTGGAAATTATGTCATATACACGATCTCGATCAAGGCAAGTAGGGTTGTACACTCTATCATTGAATGTTGTACTTTATTTCATTAAGCGTGTCTACGATAGTAATAGAGTACGTTCAGATACTTTTTTTCCTCATACCATTCTCATCACATTTTATTCTCATACTGCGTATCATTTGTCTACTATCCTTTCTTGACACTTATAATGCATTTACATGGATGATCCGATGACTGTAAGCCTGCAATGCAAGTTAGGCGTCTTTTGGGCACGCTTCTAAGATATTGAAGTCAAGAGCACCAGATTTATTTTAAGGATTCAAAAGAGGTGTTCATGTTTTTATTATTTTGCAAGAAAACGACATAAAAGTCGCATTTTTTTTATTCCTCGTACTCGTTTTTGTAAGGTATCCAAAAACACAAATGGATTTTGTTGTTTCAGAATACAGTAGTAACCCTAAAGGCCAGTGCAATACTGTGTTCAGTTCTATATAACAACACAATGTCTGCGAAACAACGACCCTGGTCTTGCCTTGTTCATTCACTCATGTAAACAAACTTCTTTGTATTTCTGCGCGGAGTTCCGTTGCCTACGCACTGCGCAGTACGCATCAGATGACCTTTGCTGCGAATTGATGCGCACTAGCGCGAATAGTTCCTATTCCACTTTGCTTCTTCTATCCTAGGTACTATAAGAAGCTGTTAATAGTATTTGGGAAGTTAACAAACCTTTCGTCGTTATTTTAGCCCAGAATTACATTCTGCGGACTTTACAGGGTCTTGTTTTCGTGCCAATCTTAAACAGAAAGTATTAAGGACCAACTGAGTTAAGGGTACTAGAATCGCCACACAACGCAAAAAAGAAATCCTACATTTCGTAGTGATAGCGATTCCGTACTAAACAAATTCCGTTGAAATGCAACGCCAGAAACATTGATATGTATTACTACTAACAGTTATGGCGAAAGCCCATAATAAACGCTTGTAACGTTCGTTTCATGCGTTGATATGATGATAATGGAGTACAATAACAAATATTTCCTTCAACAGTCGGTGCACAAGGACAATCAGCTGATACATTGATATCTTATCACACATAACTCAATGTTACGCTTTTAATTCTAAAGAGGGTGGGTAGATATCTCCGGTTATATTTTCATAACAGTACAGTCAACTTAGCGTTGTTGTATTTCTGCTTTCATTTCGACCTTTGTTTTTATTTGGAGATATCTGCCACCACATCAGTTAATAGTGTTCAAATCGCAATTAAACTCTTAGATAGGAATTTAGTCTAATCAGGCCTAGAACGTTAACCAAGGAAACCCTTGCACCGGCGTCAGTAGACGTGACCACGACTTAGGAATATCCTCGCGGAATCTCTGGACCCTCGTCAGATCTTAGACAAGCCCGCCCAGCCGGCCGAAACTCATTTTTTTCCGTCCTGAAGGCGAGGGTTCAACTTCATTTGTCCTTCACTGCATGTCATAGATCTTTGTTTGTTCTATTTATCACCTTTGTACAATAAAAAACCTCCCAATGTTCAACCATTCTAAGCCGCGTAAACAAAAGCGTAATAACAACAACAATTGCGTCATAAGAGCTGTTTATCTGCGAATCACCTTACATAGTAGCTAATTAAAGTGTACCGTTCTTTCTATTTCTAACATTGCTTTAATAACTAACGTCGAGACTACAAAGGTTCGTTAACATTGTAAAAAAAAAACCATTTCATTAACTGCGCCATCACTGTTAGTGGTCGTAGATGTTAAAACTTATCGCAATAGATAAACAATAGTAGAGTTGGACCAACGCTATGGCGCAGATGACTCAATCTGTCATAACTGCGACTGTATTGTACAATCCACGCGCTGATGTCTGTAGAATCACCTGATGCTACATGACCTCTGTTCAGTTACAATTTCGTGAGCTTGTCATCTCAACTCGAGTTTTGATATAAAAGACTGTAGCGACGCCCCTACTGTGTATCATCGACGCTTAGCTAGGGAAAAGTTATCAAACATTCTCATAACATGATCCATTCCATAATAATCAAGGCGTTTATCGCTACAAAGTCACAAATCGGCTCCAGACCTATGAAAGTACGATGATGAATAAATCTAAATCAACTTGTAGGTCATTAGGTCACAGCTGAACGCTAATGACCTAGGCATTGTGTAGTTATATCTAGATTGGCGCGCTTGGGAATATTCTGCGAGGTATCGGAGCTGTTTTTGTTCGGATAACTCAGATGTTTACATCTCTGTTTCCGTAAGTTTCCTGCTAATAAGCAATTACTTAACTATGTTGGTATGATGTTGTTAGCTCGACTATGTGAACTGTTTTCGTATATTTTATTTAGATCTCATTTTAGCATTGTTAAGTCTTTTATTTAATAGGTAATTAGCTGAATGTACTTTTTTATTAAAAAAAAAAACGTTGACCCACACTGAGAATGTCTCCTGTGTCGTGGCTGCGTTTACAAACATTTAAACTCACATACACCCGGACCCGGAACAATTACATGTAGACCAAATAAATATTTATTCCGTGCGGGAATCGAACCCGCGACACGCAGCGCTGTAGGCAATCGCTCAGCCACTGCGCCAACCGTACTGTCAAGCCTATACCTTTATTACTTTATATAGTCTTCAGGCAAAATACATAATGTTTATAAGGGCCTGCATTATTATAAATTACTTCGATAACGAACAAAAACATTATTTGTGTATGCCTAAAAATAAACAATAGGCTCTAGTGAAGGAAATTAATATTAGACGAAAAAAATACATTCATTTTGCCGTGTTTTCCAAGTCGGTTATTTTTCGCTAATTGATAGGTATGCACTTTTTATAGGTAAATAAGAAATACTGTTTGCATGTGGTCACTACATGCTACCTATACCTACCTACTAATAATACAAATATTTAGGTACCAATTAGTGGGAAGTGCACTCAACGACCCTGCAAAAGTAGGAAAAGCTATTGGTAAACTAGAAAGGAAACGAAGATGGAGATTTGAGCATAATTGAATCTATACTCAATACTAATATTTATGAAGGGGTATAATTTTTTGTAAGATTGTATGTAGGGGGTAATCGCCGGAGCCAATGTAGGGGGTAATCGCCGGAGCCAATGTAGGGGGTAATCGCCGGAGCCAATGTAGGGGGTAATCGCCGGAGACAATGTAGGGGGTAATCGCCGGAGCCAATGATCCAATTCTAAACATTTTTTCACTATTAGAATTTACCCCAACACAAGTATTATTAATTACTTACTGGGGCTGTCTCAATCACATCTGCAAATGTAACTGTTTGAGACCCAATAAACAATTTATTATTATTATTATTTGTTTTTCACTGTTACATTGTTCCTAAGACTGTTATTATTTAAAAAACTAGGCTATAAAGGGGATGAAGGGAATGCCAAATTTCGAAGGGGAAAGTACGAAATCCACGGGGATGAAGTCGCGGGAGAATTGCAAAATAAAAGTGCAACAGAGAATGGCGGGACAAATCATTATTAAGAACAAAAAAAAATGACTTTGGCTTTGAAATAGTTAATTAAAAGGAAAAGATTATTCAGTAAACTAAGCTACAGGGCTGACTGCCTTGGAAGCGCCAGCTATTATACTCGAGTATCATCGATTCGATTTTTTAAGTCTGAAAATTAGATACGAGATGACCTTAATAGTACATTAATTTCCGACTCAAACCAACGGCATCCATTACTTTCCAGAACACGTATGGCAAGTGAACGTCCAAAAGAAAGGTTTGGGTGCCACGAAGAACATCCAGGGGCTGTACAACCTGTGCCTCACGGACAAGACGCTGACTCTCGTCAAGATCAAGAGTCACAACAACGTCATCAGCGATCTGGGGCTGCTGGAGCGCGTCGAGTACTCCTTGAAGAACATTCGGAGGTTTGTGGACCTAACTTCTTTGTGAGACTGCACCAATAAAGCCCAACTTTTTCTTAAGCTCAATGCGCTATATTATCTGCCTGTTACTGTACTGTACAGTGGAACAAGCTATTTTGAACTATGTACTAACCTTTTTCAACTATGTTGGGGTTGGCTCCACCGGGCGCAGCTGAATACCAGATTTTTTAGTGCAGCGACTGCCTATTTGACCCCCACAACTCAGTTACTGGATAAAACAATACACCTTGCTAAGACTTGTCAGACTTTCGGGCTTCTGACCGCCCGCACCGACTGTCAAAAAACTACGACTGACAGGCTAACGGTCTAATATGCTTTCTGAAGCATGTAGGGGTCTCATAAGTAACGGTGACCAATCCACAGACCGACCTTGGCAAGCGTTGCTTAGCCTGAAAGTTTAACCCATGCGTCCATTATTATTTAGCCACGAGCCCTCCAGTGAAATACTTATTTCCGCCGCCAAGCAGGCTAGTGTAATTACGGACACATGATAAATTTCCGATGTTTCCTCTACTGGCCCCTACAGGATTGGGGATCGGTAAAGACGACGTCTGTCCTTGTACCATTGATCTTGACCTACTAAGCATCTCCGCTTCAGTTCGAGCATTCAACCAGGGCCATTCATATTTTAATCTCTTGAAGTTTCGATGCTTCTAGTATATACTGGATCCTGTTTAACATATTTTTTTACTTCTGTTGGCACAAACATGCAAGAAGTATATTGGTCAAATATTTCCTGCCTGTTATATAATATCACCTAATAATGCATGCATATAAGGATATTGTAATGCAATATTAGGTAGTATTATATAAATGTACAATATTCGTTATCTCACTTTTCAGTGATTAACACTTTGTTCTGAGAATGGTAGATATTTTTAATATTCTGTGGCATTGCGGTTTTATCCTTAATCGAGTGGCGAATACCCAAGCCGCTATCGAAGCGGGATAATACACGATATTAAAAAGTTAAAGAATTTGTACTGAGTTGGTATTTGAGAGTTTGTCCGTAAACCCGGGGAGTTCTTTTGTGTGCGTTTTCGGGGACTGTTTTTAGTAATTTTGATGCTGATGCTCAACCTAATTTGAGTAAAATATTTTTTTGATTTTATTTTTACATAACGTAACATCACGGCTGTATTTCCCATTCCCATTTTCGGTTAGGCAGAGGTGATGTGCACTTAAACCCACATAACGCCAGTTATGTCCCAGATATTCGGGGCAAGCCTATTGCCATCTACCGGACACAAATCCAGACACCGACCTGCTACTGAGAAATTTCAGATGAAAAATCCCAATAATAGGTACCTACTCGGTCCAACCTGGCAATCGAACTCAGTACCTCATGCAGAGCAGTAGAGTTTGCAAAAACTAGACCAACGCAGCAGTCGGTCATTTTGTTTTTATTTTGAAATATTTTGTGTGATCAAAACAAAAGTAATAACGACAATAAATTCCAGTTTCTCGGTGGTCAAAATTATTTCCTCAACGATTGGGACGGCTTTCCGATATGGGTATCGGAAAGCCGCCGACATGGCGCGCTGCTGCTTACGTATAGATATTGATAATAGGCAGCCTTCTCTTCCTTCTTCAAACAGTAAACTTACTTGACACAATCGCTCAGCGACTCAGCTCGCGTTAGGCCCACAGGGGCCTAACGCGAGCTGATCATACTTACTCGAGTTAACGTTGACTTTCTTCAAATTGTATGTAATATTTGTTTCTCATTAATGTCACAGGACAGTGCTTATTAAATTATTATTATTTAAATATGTTTCAATTCAAAATTAGGACATAGTACGTATTGGTGTAATAACGCGCTGAGGCTTTCTGGATGGCTAAACTCTTCACTAGACATGAACGTATATTCCAGGAAAACACGAGATAAGATGAACCGATTCATAAGTTACTTTAAAACACAAAATTAGTCCAATTCCTACTATCCATGATATTTTCTACGATAACATTATTATAATGGCTTTTCCCTACAGTTTTGTTAAAGTACAATATTTATCGGAGCACAAAATCTTATTGAGGAAAAAATAATAGTTTTACTCTTTTGTCCTTATTTGCTTATTAAGGTTTACCGCGTAAACCCCCAACGTTGATGTGATAAACAACTTACTGATAATTGTTTACTCATTATTATTGACATAGTTAGCAACGATAGTTCAGCAGTTAGTCGCGGGTGATTGCGTCTGTAAACGATCGGTGAAATCAATGTAAGCTCTGATATACCTAACTGCAATTTGTATGCAATTTTATGAGCAATTGATATGGCAATTACAACCGAGGGCCGGCCTTTGGTCTCCAATGAAGGCTTTATGCCTCAAGGACTGGACAGTGCTTGCCTAGTAATGTTTATTAAGTATTCTTTGACTGACAAAAATAGAACCACCAGTGTCAAAGGATCGCTAAAAAGGGCTTTGCCGCTTGAACCAATTCTTACGGCATAACAGCCTCCACGCTCCCTGCTCGTGTCTCTGCTTTGTCTACGCCTACCGTACGCCAAAGCCGTTATTCTACTACGTACTTAGGGTACTTACTACGTACCTCAAAATAAAATAATACTTGAAAAATCCCAGTCCTTAATCCCCTTCCTAGTTTTCCTTAAACTATATCAAAGTTTATCAACGGATCTAACATTCAAACAAACCACTCAAATCGTTTTATAATAATATGCATTTTTCTCAGAATGATGATTAATTGTTTTCAAAACCTTGTTTTATTTGTGTAACAGATGACGTGCGATTTCTTGGAATTGCACCATCGTGCGTTCTGTTATGAATGTATTCAGTTTCTAACAAGGCTTTGCCTGCGTAAATAGAATGATAATTGCTGGTGGTTACGTTTTATCGTTAAAAATATGAAGCATGGGAGTCCAGAGTCGAGAATTTCACGTGTATAACTAAGTTTGTTTTCCATTTTGGCTCGGAGGGGCTCATAGCTAAGTGATAACAGCCGCACCGTTCGATCGAAGGTTAAATGCGATTTCCGGGGTCCTTCCGTGGATGGGTAACCATCCATTACATAGCGAGACCCCTCCATACCATGGAGAGAACGTCATGCCGTTGATTCCGGTTGTCAGTTTTAGATCTTTGACAGTCGTTACATGTTAAGAAGCCAAAAATCTTACAAACAGTCTTATTAAGAGGTTGTGGAGGTCGGATAGGCAGTCGCTCTGTGAAAATTACTAGTTAGTTGGGGAAAGTCTAGGCAGAAGATCATGTGCTCAATATTGAATTTGTATCTGATATTGGATGGCGTTCCCGTAAATTACAAGAGACGTTCATACAACATAGACTATGTTTACCACAATCGGTAAACTTTCGATTCTCTGCACTCCTCTGCCTTCTTTGTACCAAGCTGCCAGCTTTATCATACTAAACCAAGAATGCAGAAACTCTTCAATCGAAATGTTATCTTAATTAATAAAATTTAAGGTCCAATATTGCCTGACTCTGTCACCGGGACAATGAAATTATGTCAAACGTAATAGCATTATTAAACATTATCCTTGTGTTCCAGATGTGGCGATTCCGAGCGGTTCTTCTACATGGAAGTGGGGCGACAGACGACGACCGGCGCGGGAGAGCTCTGGATGCACACTGATGACTCCAACATCGCGCAGAGCATGCACTCCACTATTTACCAGTATGTCACTGTTGATCAGCCTTTGTCTGTTTACTGTTGAGTATCGGCCTCTACGTCCATTTCCCGCGTTGAGCGGTTGGTATGATATTGTGAGTGTCGTTGAAAACAACCGAGGGGTTTAAACAAGATGCGTAGTAGCATCATCGTGTCTGCCTTATGTAGCAAGTCAGCTATAAAACACTGAATCAACCTAAAAAAACGAAATTCAATGACAGGCATCAAAATATGATTGAGAGCTAAACTCATCGACACAAAAAGCTAAGAAGTTCCAAATAACAGGATAATTGTCGTGTTAACAATCTGGATACAAAAAGCCGGGGTTGTTTGAGATATGTCCCCAAATGGACTGCGGTAGAATTAATTGTTTATATTCCATCTCTTGTCATCTTCCCAACCTTACAGTGCGATGCGCGACTGTGCGAAAGAGTCAGAGAACGAACGCGACCACATCGTCCTCCCGAAGTCGGGCGACAACGCGCTGCCGGCCCGGCGGCAGTCCTGCTCCGAGGGGGGGCGCTCCGGGCTCAGCAACGGTAAGCTGCCGCACTTCTACTGGGGGGTTTGTGTACGGAGGGCATTAGACCAGTTTTCAATTTTTGGGAGATTGGAAAGAATATGTTTGAATATTTTGGGGTTTCTAAATGCTTAGGTTTATCATCATTTTAAGAACTAAGGGCCTAAATGCAAAACTGCGACGGTACATGGGAACGCAAATAAAACTTACAGTCGTGACGCGTCAAGCTCGAAGATTTTGACGAAACATCTGCATCGCGTTTTATATTTATAGCCCTTAGATCTTCGAATATCGATCCTTATAGATTTTTTTCATGCATCAAGGAATATAAAAACGTTCAAACGTTCTCATCATAAATCTCACTCCGTACACAAACTACAGAAACATTTATTTCGTAACTCATGTAGTTTGTCCACATTAGTTCGTAAAATAATCGTAATAAGGGCTACTTTCCTTTAAAAAAACATTAGTACATGTAGTTTAGTATCTTTTTGCTTGCATTCATGTCACCTGTAGAAGTTAGATGCTTGTTTTAGTTTAGATATCTCGTAGTGAGCAGTGACTAACATTTTGTTCTACGTCAATAATTGTGTCAATAAAAAAATGTGTAAAATGAAAATGTGAAGATAACATGATGAAGAAATGAGCCCTTACATCTAAAAAAAATACTTCAAATTAATAAAATCAGTATCTTTGTTTTCATAACTTTAGATAACAGTACAAGAGATGTGTGTACTTGTGATATAAAACCTCTTTATATGTTTAGTTATTAGACAGCTCAGTCAATATACAAGGTAAAATAAATCAACCTTATTTGTATTCCGCCACAAGTAACAATGATGAGTTATAGGAAAACGAACTCTATTGGTAAGGGTGTAAGGGCTAACCTGGTAGCGATGGTCTCTTGCAGAGAAGGGCCTGTGCGTTGGCTCGTGCATTAAGCAGTGCGTGTGCAGCGCAACCTACTCCATCGACGAGCCGCTGCCGCCGCTGCTCAACGGTACACACCCTGTATATAACTGTACCACTGTATTGGGACTGGGGCACTCTGTATACAGATACTACTGGTTGATAGAAAGTGTTGCTTTTTGTAATTGTTGACCCAATTGAAATGTAATAAAAGAGAATAAATTACTGTGAAAGACTTCATTGAAAGCCAGTTTATATCCATGAGCTTTAAGTACGGATAAAGTCTGCCATATTGATTTTTTGGTCAATTGATGTAGATTTTTTTTTCAATCACCGCGTAAATGGGTTTTGTTTAACTTATAAAGTTATATGTAACATTGGATTTTCAATCTTACTATCTCTTTAATAGAAACGGTTAACGTTTCTTCGTCCTTCGCCGTGTTTATAGGATAATTCAAGAAAATTAGGGCGGCGAAAGATTTGAATCAAAAACGCGTATCTGAAACTTGATTCATTGAAAATTATGTGCAATAGTTTTTTTGGAAAATGAAAATCTATGAAACTAGTCTATATAAAACTTAGTAAGTTAGAAAGTAAAGGTATTCAAATAAGTACAACGAGTAGTTTCTGAATATGAGGTCCTTCAGTCACATAAATGAGTATGCTCTCCCTGACAAAGTCAGTTTGGCGTTAGGACCCGACGAGACTGGACGTGTGTGGCTTTTGATTTATTGATAGTTGAATGATAGTTACACTTTTCATTGTGATTGTCGACTTTTCAAGACTTTACACTACTTCTCTTGTAATAAGATTCTGGATTTCTTAACATTTCTGCACATTATGTGAGTTCTGTGACTGTCCTGTGTTCCGTGCGAGTTTTTATACTTCAGATTATTCTGCAAATAAAATTATAGAGATGTTAATATGTACTTCGCCAGCAGTACAAAAACACTTCTTATAAATATTCATAGTTAAATCTCTTAGTATCGTTCACTGATGATTTAATTACCCATCTGTTTTGTGATACACCATAGATCGACACATTCTTTGTTTTGTCTCTAACATTCGACTATCATTGTGTCAGAACAGCACATAACCAGCCGCTTGCCCCGCTTTCGAGATTACAGTATGATTAATTAACTAAGCGCTCAACTAATTCTGTAATATAAGCTTTTAGGGTCAATAATTAATTGTACAAGAAAGGGTAGTCACGTTATTTAGGAGATTTATCGTTTATTTTATGAACATTTTAAAAACCCGGTGTTGAATATTTTTCTGTGCAAGTAAATGCAGAAGAAAAGTTTAAGTCTTTTTTTACACATATTGTGAATTTTAACATAGGAATTATTGACCCAATTTAAATTAACAATCTGCCTGACGTAATTAACATTATTTCATATACGACAATGATTTGGGGTCGTATATCAATGGTTTATTATTTCGATCGCCCGAAAGATGTGCTTACCAAATGTTTAATAACATAGTTATATAAAGATGTACTAATATGAACCTTCAAACAGTTGTGTTAGGTTCAAAATGCTGTAAAACTTATAAGCTTTTGCTAATAAGGTACTGTCCACTTGAGCGAATTGATACGAGTCGTTGAAATGCGTGTTTATTGATATCGATTAGACTGTTTGAACACATCAAAGGTTGATGCTAACCGGTCATCCGTTCATTTTTTCCAAGAAGTAATTTAGTAGTAAGATCTTTAGAGTGTCAAATCCATATAAAGTTAAAATAAATATAGATATAAATATAAACGGCTTACAAGTCTCATGTAGATTAGATCGGTAAAAATAGTAAAAAAATAATTTCATACATACTCGCTATAGTGGACAGAAAATCTCCATCAAACACGAAGTGGAACTCTATGTTGATTGGAGTTAAGTTTAATTTTGCTTGCATGACATTCTCGGAGCATCATGTACGGTTGTTGTCGCATGACGTGGGGTGATTGGACCGATGTTGTCTTGTATATTGTCATACATGTGGGGAGCGGGGAAGGGGGTCAATCATACACATATTCATACAAACATAATCATTAATATTAGTTAACATTAGGTCTGGCAAAATTTGAGATGAAACTCTAGCGTAGGTAATTTAAAGTATATTCATTATGTTTTAAAATAATGACGTAAATAAAAATGTTTTGTGCAATAATCTGCTTTAAATGTTTTCAGTTTATCTGTCCTGTATTCTATCTTGGGTATAGTGATTTATTTGTAATAATTAAAACATAAATTACTGTTAGTATATAAATGTATAAGTAATAGGTTTTGCAATTTTGCCGGACTCGGAATATTCATGATGACATTTGTAAATATGTGGCTTATTCTGACAGTATTAAGTGCCCAGGAATAACCGTACGAAAAAACTTGATGTTCAAGATACGCCACATCTTTGTGAAAACATTGTAATCAGATGTGGGCAATGGCGCTGAGTAGTTAGTCTTCTTTAACGCTTCACATCATCCATCATTGCTAAAGAACCAAATAAAACATAGAAAAACCATTTACCCTCCTTCTGGGGCAGTCGAGTGAGAACGCTTAGCAGCCATCGTTCACAGCCGCACATACATCATATCCGCACCGGGTGAGCTGGGTGCCATATGTTTTACTTGTCGCTTATCATTGTCTTTCACAGCCGACAACCAGAATAACACACTAACTGATAAAACAGACATCCCGAACCCAGTACGTGTGATCAAACACCACCGGACAGAGTCGTTACCCACGGGGTACCCCCTCTTCCATGAGCCGTTGAAGATCTGTCATGGAAGGACGCGGTCTGAGCCTTTGACTGGTGAAGAGGTAGACCGCGTGCTCGTTGAGAAAGGGGTGACCCATTCGTCGTGTAAAGCCATCAATGGAACGGACACGGCGGCGAAGAAGACGCAATGGTCGCGTCGAGCGAGCACTGGGACGCGGTTACATAAACTGTCGCCGGCTCATACTAAGAGTATGTATTTTTTGGGGGCGTTCATACGGCTTTATGGTCTATATTTTATCTTTAATCATGTTCAGATGTCATTTTTATAATGTATATTTAATTTTGAAATGAAATGTTTTACATCTCAAATCTCAACAGAATGTACAAGTAGTTTTTATTATTTGTAAATTTTTGTTCATGTCTCCTGAAAGATGTTAGTGTAATATGGACGCTCCCTAGTCTCATGCAAATCCATATTAACCGTACATTGCACTCCACATTACTAACCTCGTTTTGTTTCGTCTTGGGCTGCCAGTTAACAAAAATATTTTGTCAACTGGCAACTCTCGTGTTGGAATGTTTTGGTTACGTTGTGTGAGCACGCTTACAGTCCGACTGATGGACAAATTGTGTGTGTGTGTGGGTGTGCATGGCTTTCTGTCTGCTTTCTTGTGTCGTTGTAATGATAATGCTAAATACTTTATTGTACAGAATTATTATAGTTAAATCGGTAATGTGGTAAGTATATTATGAAACTCTTTTGAGGTGCCTATACTGTTTCTGAAGAATAACAATATTTTTATTTCTATTTTACCTTACAAACTTGTATTTATAAATAACACTGCTAAACGGATAAGTGGCTTTTTGGCGATATTACTTGGTATTTTTCAGTACATAATAATCCTCTTTATTATGATAGACCTTATTATATTCCTATTTTGTTTACTTTTTTGTATTTTTTTCCTTATCCTCTATTTCTCTTTATGTTTCCATATTCTAATGCTTTACTCTTATTGAACTACTTAACAAATTTTCGGCATGTACAATATTTTCTCCTGTATAAACCCTTTTTGAACTAAAAACCTGACACTGAACAAGTTTAGGTGAATGTGGTAAGACAAAACTTACAAACAAATGCTAGAGTACAATTCATCGTACTTCACAGTCATGTTTTGTATATTATTATAACCTTCTTAGTAAAATGATCTAACACAAAAACAAATAATTGAAATAATGTCAAAAATTACTGAAGTATAAATAAAGAAAATATATTTTAGACATAAAATATTATATGACTGCACTATCATTTTCATAGCCCAAAACAATTTCTTGAAAGTAAATATTATACCTTTACCTAAACGCTACTTTACAATCCCTAAATTATACTCTTGCCTAAATGTAGACTTTATCACGTGCCTATTAAGTTGCAATTTGCTTACTACACTCTATTCGGTGAAGCTTTTCGGAATACACTTTCACGCTCCAATAGTATGACAGGCTTACAAACTAGTATAACGAAAGAATTTAAGCTGAATTACGTTGAAATAAAGTTGCAAATGGAATGTTTCACAATCCCTCAGGAAGTTGCATCAGCTTGTCACACACCTATGAAACTATAACAACCACAACACACAAATATATCTTAACTATACAGAATTACCAATCAGAATTTAATCAAATCAAACCTTGTGACAACCGCGTAAATCACATTTTTTATCATAAAAATCTTCCCTTCTACGAAACAAAACACAGTGCAAACTAAACCCTACACCGAAGACATAAAGTACACATTACATCAACACTATTTCTAAGTATAAATGACGTTTGCCTACAGACGCGGAAACGCTACGCAACCGCTGCGTTAGTATGCCTTCCCGGGCCTGCTCGTCGTTCGAGGTGGATAGGGCTCCGCCCCGGTACCCTGAAATGGACGGTAAGGATCTAGGTTCAATGTTTGGTTTTGGAGTAATCAAATGAGACACTCGGGCATCAAACATGTTTATCCAATAAAATAAGGGACAGCCAGAATTTAAAAAAAGTTTTTGGTATTTTTAAACTCACACAGAACACCCATGTGAGTATGTCGTTTTCTATGAGAATCCAGTATTTTTCCATTCTGCCGGCTCATCACTACTATAGGAGAGTGGAACGAAATTCAGTTTTTAAGGCTACAAAATTAAGATATCATTTGTTATTATTGATGATAAATGATGTTTATTTTTGTAAATTGGTTGCTACATACACTTTTTCACGTCAAAAATAAAAAAAAATAACTATGTCGGTGTCACCCTATTATCAGAGAGGGAAACAACGACATAGTTAACTCTGAGAAGAAACACCAAACTCAGAGGTCACAATTACTACGTGAATAAAAGCCGCTATACTATGTATACATACAAATAAAGTGTACGAAAAACAGTCCCCTAGCGCAACCCTCTTTTAAATAATTTGTTGAAAAGGGATGTGGCCTAAGTAAAAATATATTAAGTCTATTTAGTCCGTCAGTTAGATTAGCAAAAAGTATTGGACACGTATTTTTTTCTTACTCAAATCAATAAAAAGTGATAAAGATATAGCACATCGAAGTTCAGGAGAGGGGGCTTGTGACGTCACTTTACGTGAAAAGTGTAGCACGGCGTGACGTCACGCGTAATTTCAACGCACTCATTCGTCATTTTTGGTTTACGTGACAAAAGAAAAAAATGCGTGTCCAGTATTTTTGAGCAATCCAACTTTCGGACCAAACAAAATGTTTAAGGACACTACACTAATATGTAGGTATGCTTCTGGATAGATCGTCTATCGTCTTAAATTATTTGAAATGTGCAGGTTTGGAGGTGTCACGTGATGAGCCTGATGCGGTAACCGAGTGGTACCGAACGCCGCGCATCCCCGAGGAACCTGACTGCTGTGATATATCCAGAGATTTCATGAGGTAAGTAACGTAGTAGAAGAAGGGTTCGATCCTATTTACATATTTTGAAGCATCTTTGCCTTTGCCTAATATCCGAAACAAGTGGACAGCAGGGGTTTTGTGTAAACTGTAAGCCAATTCAGCGAAGGTCGACGCTACAAGTGTGCACGACTGAATTAATTTATAGCGAAAAATGCTACTAAAGGTAAATGCGTAGGACCGGCCCACGATATTCAAATTTTCATATGTTTTTTGCAATTTGCAGCTCAGTATTAGGTTGAATGTTATTAAAAAAGTTATACGCGACCGTATAAATTAACATAGCAAAATAACACACATTTCTCGAAATATAGTCATTAATATCACCATTTTTTTTAAACGTTGCCCCACACTAGGAATTTATTCTGTGTCGTGGGTGCATTTACAAACATATAATTTCACATACACAAACAGCCAGACCCGGAACAACTACCTGTAGGCCATACAAATATTTTTTCCGTGTGGGAATCGAACCCACGACACGCAGCGCAGCAGCCGATCGCTCAGCTACTGCACCAACCGTGCCGTCAACCATTACAACTCTCTAAATTAGAATTGTCCTCAGGTGTCATGATTTCATGAAATAGTCATTGAAGCGCACAATTTGAACTTGAAAAGTCGAATAATTATATAGATATTAATACTTCGCGAATTACTTTTTAATATGTAACATGCAATCTCATACTGAGATGCAAATTGCAAAAAAACCTGAGAAAATTTTAATTTTGGGGATCTGCTGAAATAATTTCATCGTCATTCCGTCTTTGGAAGATGATGTTGTCAAGGTTTCCAATAATGATTGTCATCCTTGAATGTTATCGCCAGCTCGTCACTAGTGGGTGCGGGCTCGGTGGCGCACTCCCGCACGTCGTCCGTGGGCGAGGCCAGCGGCTACCTGCCCATGGCGCCGGGACACGAGCACGGGACCGGCCTCATATCCGCCTCCAGCGGCTCGCTGTGCAGCGGGACCCCTTCCACTGACCCTAGGTTTAGGTGAGTCTAATGCATCCATCTTTTCATCACAATCTAGGAAGCAATGTTGTTTTTGAAGAAATCGTTTTTCATATTAATTTAATAAT
Source organism: Phlogophora meticulosa (assembly GCA_905147745.2). NCBI lineage: Eukaryota > Metazoa > Arthropoda > Insecta > Lepidoptera > Noctuidae > Phlogophora > Phlogophora meticulosa. Next base: position 1,112,687 of record LR990535.1, on the reverse strand, counting down.
AATAATAATAAATTATGCTGGACAATCCACACAGCATCATCTAGCCCCAAGCTAAGCAGAGCTTGTGTTATGGGTACTAGATGACTGATATACTTAATACAATACATTACATAGATAGATATTTTTTATTATACATAGCAAATACCCAGAACACCCGGAACAAATGGTTGTAGATCGTACAAACATTTGTCCCAAGGCGGGAATCGAACCCGCAACCTCCTGCGTCGCAGGCGGACCTTCGCCCGCCGCGCCACATCGGTCGTCGAATTTGTAATAACTATATAATTTACGATGCCAAAAAACAGCTTTTTAATAATCGCACATGTAAGTTTATGCGGTAGTAATACCAAAAAGAAGATTTCAACATTTTTGTCCGTATGTGTTTGGTTAGAAAAATAGTAAATATTTATGGTTTATAAAATTAAAGCCTTTATATATAAAAATTAAAGCATTTAATTAAAAATTAAATTTTATCAAATTTCATGAGATCGAAGTCGCGGGTACAGCTTAATAAATGTGTTACCAAATGCCTTTAGCAAGTGCAGTCAGATATACGGACGGAAAACGCCTATCAATTTTTAAATCAGCCGTTTACAGCTACAAGAAAAACTAATTTAACAAAAACATGCTAGATATCTATTTGCCAGCTAAATCGCCTTTTTTAGTTCACCAAAATGGGTCTCAGTATTGGGCTTCCTGTTCTATTCATAACTAAACCATAATGGAGCATTACTGTATTTGAAGACTACTTGTTAACGTGATCGTACCCTTCCAGTGAGTACCAGCTGGAGCCAGCGACGTCCCACATCGGCATGGAGTGCCGGCCGCCGCGCGCCTACAGCGTGGGCTCGCGGCCGGCCGGCACCGCGCCCCCGGAGGCGCGCCACCGCGCCTACAGCGTGGGGGCGCGGGCGCGCCCGCCCCGCCACCCGCACGCGCGCCCTCCCACCGAGGACCACATGGAGATCGACTTCTCCAATAATTCGCCAGCTAATAGGGTGAATGCTATTTTATGGATCATGTTGTTATTTTATTTCGATTTGTTGTATACCTATGGATAAAACTTATTCACTATCTTCCATCTGATGGTGTTTTTAAAAGTCCGGAGTGAATGTTCGGCTGATGGCCATAGGCTCACCCTCTAATGGTATTTGGAACTGACGATATATATCATACATCTGCCTAATCGTTCGCGGAATTCAGCCATGGTGTATGTTATGTTTAAAAATAGAGGTCTACCACATAAGAGCCAATAATTGTACAGAATGTGCAAAAAATCACTTCGCATTGTCACCTTCTGTGTCCGATTACTTAAACGTGAGTGTGTTTCCAGATGATCTCCCGCACGCCCCCGACGTGCTTCGTGGAGCCGCGGCCCAGGGCGCACGTGGACGAGTACGTGGACATGTCGCCGCGCAACGCCGGCTACGTGGAGATGCGGCCCGGCGAGCCGCGCCCCCGCACGCCGCCGCCCGCGCCCCCCGCGCCCCCCGCGCCCGCCACGCCCGACGGCTACGTGGAGATGAACTACGGCCGAGCGCCCACGCGGCCCATCGCCATCGGCGGCACGCGCGCGCCCCCTGGCGGCGCGCCCCCTGGCGGCGCGCCCCCGGCCGGCGCGTCGCCGGACGAGCGGCGCCGGGCCCGCGAGGCGCGCACGCCGCACGGCTCGCAGACGCTGTTCGACATGTCGCTGGACTCGCCCGCGTCGCCGCAGGAGGAGGCCGAGCCGCTGGAGGAGGAGGAGGAGGACCCCCCGCACCACCCGCTCAGCACGGTGCGCGAGATCTCGGAGGACGGCCGCCGCAGCCCGGACGTGTCGGTGTCGCCGCAGTACGTCACGCTGGCGCTGGCGCCGCCCAGGACCCCCGAGCCCTGCGGGGACGAGCTGTCCTGTAACCCCACCGCCAACAAGACTATTGCGAGGATACCTGACCCTGTCGAGACTCGAGGTAAGAGATGGGACCAATTGTTTGTTGGTTTTATTCAGCTTGGCATCATTCGAGCTTTTCGTCAGAGTTTGCAAAGTCTAGGTTGTGTTTAAATTTATTGTGATTAATACAATAAAATCATCTACTATCGCAGCTGAAACGACAGCGACAGCCACGCTAGTCCTGGCGGGTGGCGGTGCGCCGGCGCGGTTCAGCCTGGACGACAAGCGCTCCCCGCCCCCCGCGCCCGCGCCCCCGGCGCCCGCGCCCCCCGCGCCCCCGGCGGCCGCGCCCCTGAACTACGCGGCGCTGGACCTGGAGCCGCGCCGCGCAGCCGCCGCGCCCCCGCAGCGCGCCTACACGCAGATAGACTTCATCCGCAGCGAGAAGCTGCACGCTGCCGACGCCACGTAGGCGCGCTGGCCTGAGCTGCCAAGCCGAGGTATAGGTGGTCTCATTCAAAATTTCACACACCCTACATTTGCGCACACATGCTACGTACTAAAATAAACATGGATTTTTAAGAGGGAACGGACTATTGAAATCTATGAAATACACGGAATAACGCGAGGCTAATGACATTATTTTCAATAAATCCCGGTCTGTTTGAATGCAATACACTCAATTGCGTTAAACGCGTTCATTACTGACAGCCTTTGTCAATGACGATTCAACCGTTACGTGTACAAAGGCAAACTTCGCATGTGTGCATGAATGCAGTGGAGAGGCGCGTAATTTTAAACGAGGCGATCTATACTCAAGTTTCAATACTAGACATTAAAGTTTTGAAACCGTCTTCAAAGTTCAAGTGAATAGCAAAACAGTTGAATGAAATTTGACTGTTTTCAGTGCCGAGTGCGCCGCGCTAGCGATACGGACGCTCCTACTTATGTAGCCGACTGCCATTTAATTTAAGCCTAGTGACATTAGGCCCGGAATGGCCCCTAGCGATAGTGAAATTCGGTTGCCGTATCCTTAAGCTGTGAATGTGTCAAATTATTGCGTCAGACTGAATCTTTTGTCGCGGTTTGGACGTTCTATGTTGATAAGTCGAGTCTGGCAACCCAATTACTTTTGTTTGGAATAAACACTTTACGCACAAACTCCCGCGCACTTTATTTAGTAACTGTAACTTATAATGGTTTAGTCGCGGATTGAAGGAGTCAAAAATACGATCCGCATCTGTTGCACTGTTGAGTAATATTTTATGATATGTATAGTGTACCAAAAATGTACGACTCACATAGATCACTTTTTGTTTTATTAGTAAGCTAAGTTTTAGTTTTATCTTAGACCCGGTTGATAGCCTAGTTCGACTTATCGACATACAAGTAGGCACGCTGTGCGTTATAGATGCAGTGTTGGATGGATAGCACTTACGACCGGCGTGCACGCCGCATTATGAACTGTAGCCGTTGTGGTGGGCTATACATGTATAAAAAGAAAGTAACAAATAATAGAAAGTTTTAAAGTGAGCAAGCAGAAATTAGGAAATGTATTTGAAAAAATAACTACTCACTCTTTTGCCAGTTCGTCAGAAAATATCTGTAAACTTTGTAATAAATTTGGATTCTTAGTTCATTTGTGGTTTACGAAAATGTGTAGCAATCTGGTTTGGGAAACATAAGTATTAAGTTTTTATTTTTTTATAGTTTGATTTTGTTTAGTGATATTTTTCTTCGTGTAATGATTACTTTAAAACCTACTATCCTATTAAAATAACTCTAGCTAGATATGGTCCACTACATGGTTACAAGTAATAAGATCACCGCTGCTTTATCATTCATTGTCACCCTGAACGGTAGAGACAGTTTGATAGAATATTATACAGAGCGATATCCTTCACTTATTTTCTAGGCTAGTCTAGAAGATGTATATCTAAACATACACTGTTATTAAGATAATGTAATATATATACATAGTGAAATAATGTACAGTTTCGTATACAATCTTCTAGGCTTGCCTGTAACTTGTATTAGACTCGATGTCGCTTGCTTCTGTTACTATATAATAGTACACTTTTGTTATTAATTTTATTCTTATTACATTTTTTTATTATTATTGTTATGAGACTTCAGTGATACGTTTGTATAGCAAACATATAAATATGATATGACACTTTAAGAAATTATACTAAGTCTAACTCCAAAAGTTTTCACTAAATTAATTAATACATTATCATGTTATTTTATTCATTTGTAATTAAATATTTATTTCTTTAGATCTTAGTATATCTCTCTAGTACAATCGCGGAAAAAATCATTAAGTAATAAAAATAAAACTATAATATTCGTGCACGGGAATGTTCAGAGAAGTGTTGACGCGTTGGTTCCGTCGTGAACTTTTTAAAAAGTAAATTTTATTAATAATTAAAACGCCACGGTTGTGAGAGAGGCCTAACAGTAGTAGGTACACTACACGATTATGTTCCGGCGACATACTGCCTACTGTGTTCTTAGAATACTCTGTGCAATTTTAAACACGATATAAAATGTTATTTCTACATTGTTATTGTTTGTTATCTGCAGTTTAGTGTTCCGTTCGCGGTTATAGCGATGCAAAAATATATGTAACTGAGGTATAGTCAATGTTTAACTGGCTGCCATCAGCTGACAACTAAACGCGCGTTTTGAACTACACGGACTGTTTATAAAGCGAGCTATCAAAACGAACGTTACAAATGGTTGCATCTGATGTTAGCCTATATTTAAAATAAATATTCCAAATCAACAAATACTGAAGTGTTATTTAATAAATATAAAGTAATTTTGTCCATATTTTAATAGGTATCCGTTGTCATGTAATGTTTGAAAGTTAATAGATAATCCCGAACGGAACATGGTAAGGTTTGAAAAGGAATCGTATTTTTAATATGACGATTGCTTGTCGAGCTGACAGTCGACTTAGATAATCATTGGAATCAGTTACTTGAGCTTGCTAATTCGGAAATTACGTTTTACAGGACGCTATTTTTTGCTATGAAATCTGATATTGTAACCCGTCTTTCGGATGCAGAGAAAATATATACAAAAGTTTACGTTCGTGCAAAAAATAGTTTTAGATCAGAAAAAATACAAATTTATGTATACAAAAACATAATACGGTATTCTTATACTGCAATATAATAAAAATAAAAAGCAATATATATAAGTATAAAATTAAGTGATGTTATATTAACTTTTTACTGAATGGTAAGCTCAGATAACATGATTACGGAAATTATGTGTTCAATACAAATCTGTTTTTATATTATGACTGCTGTTTATATCCGAAACATTATTATAGGAATATTTTTAAATAAACAAAATCGTTGACATTTTAAACACATAGCTCGATATTAAATATTATTATTTTTACTATTAATTATTATCTTGTTACGGGGCTTCGCAAAGATGTTATATTTTAAATGGACGTTAATACTTAGATAAGTCAAATGTTGTATTTTGTTTACAAAAGAGTATTTACGTTCATGTTATTATTTTAATGTTTTGTTTCATTTAACCATGTTGTAAAAGCTGTTACATGATGTTGTTTATATCATTTTTATTTTTGATTTTCATTATACAGTTATCGCACTAGAGATTTTTGAACTAAAATATTGACACCTGTTTTAATTTTAAAATTGTTTTACAAAAACCACAACTATATAGTTACTAGATATTTTTCAGGCATTACGGCTGATATTGTCTGCATTTTTGCTCATATCTGTGCATTGTATGAATTATTTTATTATTTTTAATACTCCCACGTTATTTTTTATAAAGACATGTATGTTAAACAACCTCGCGAAGCTTCAGTAACAAGAGAAGGCAACCCCGTTGTCGAGTAGATGAAATTGTATCGTTAACTGACTACTTACGGACATAGCTGTAGACGATCGTTTGATTAAATAGTTCAAGTTTCGACGATTTCTGTTAAATAAGTGCAATTATAAGAGCAGTGTGTTGAGAACAGTTTATAAATATCTATATAACAAAATAGTAAAAACAGCCCCTCGCTTAGTAAAAATATTAGAATTCACCTTTGAAAAATCAGAGATCCTAGTTCAGCAAGAAAATCTAACATACTACGTGAGTTCTTATTATGCAAAATGGCGGCTTACAAGGTAAAGTGTATAGTAAAATGTAACTTTTCTCAGCACACCGTCAAAACCGAAACAAACGCGCCACACGAAAATTCAATTGAGATAAAAAAGAACAGAATGTTGTACATTCCGACTTAAACAATTGACTAGCCTCCTGTGTTCAAACTACTTGCTACTACCAATGTAACGTAGTAATAGAAATCAAGCTTCCTTCGCCCGCGCTCGATTGATTAAAAAAGAAGTAATGGGACCTGTATAATAATGCGTGACTGAGTCAACACCAAATTTTTTATATTAAAAAAAAATGTTATTTATTCCCGCGTAAGTAAGAGCGAGAAGTCTCGTGTGAAACGTGAACGACTTTTCTCTCTGATTGTACTGTAACAAGTAAGCTTTAAGTATGCCAGATGAAAATCAGCACAAGTTTTTTTTTTATAGTATAATATTTTATTTCGCATAGGAATGCGTTCTTTTGTGTAATGTTGGAGTTAAAAAAAAGCAAAAGCAAATAAAACCAAAATATTTACTCTAAAGAGAGTAAATATTTTGCTTTAAAAGTTCAGGCATCGGGTAAATTTACTTTACTATAGTCTCAATTCATTAGAACAAGAATGTTGATATTTGAAGTTCCAGTATATGTGTAAAGTCAAAAACAAAATTACGTTTTGATTATGAAAACTCCAACAAAAATACGTTATTCCTACGAGCCCGAACGATATTAGTCCCGATTCATCGCTGTTATCAACGTTGTGTAAAACGTATCGTATAGTAGTATAGTACAATTTGGCAAGGCCACTGTTTTACATTTTTGTATTTTAATATTTTTAGGACTAAATACTCGCCCTTTGTTTGAGCGGTAGTCTGTAACGCGCTGGTTGAGAGTCGACACTTATAAACCTCCTATTGGGCTTCACCGTTGTTCCGTCATAACAAACAAAACATACCTACCTAATATCTACGGTATCAATATCTTTGGGGTAAATTCAATCTTATTAATGAAACAAATTCAATAGAAAACTCTCAAATACGGAAATATAATATTAACATGACAAAACAATTTTATGAAACCCTGTCTTTTATTTTCACAGATATAATTTAAACTGTTAAAATTTTGGTTCTCAGTTTATTATTCGTATAACTACGTTTTTTAATCTTTCCTCCTTAATTAATCTATTTTTATTTTATGATTTAGACCAGTTTTATTAAACATATTTTTTTTTTAATTCAAAAGTCCCCCACGACGTCTCAACCCGCTAATCTAGATAAGCCAATTCGCAGATTGCTAATGCCACCTCGCAGTTACGTAGTACCATATTTAGATACATATTGTAACACTAATATATATTATATTGTATTGTATATTACATTATACATTTACTTTATTCCACATAGCGTAAGAAGTGTTGAGTTTAACATAGGTGTAAGGATAGACGGGTACAGCAGACGATAGCGTTGTGTAAAACATTGATAGAATCTCCTTTTAAAATATGCCAACAAGACTTCGGTAATTAAAACTAATTGGAGCACGGCTTTGGGCATGTTTGCGGACTAATGTTGGCGTATGTAGTATATTTTAAACTGGATTTTTATCAAATGTGATCCAATCACATTTTGACCTATTATTTGATTTTGATTAATATTGCATTTTGTGATTAGTAACACTTTTGTCACTGTTTGTAAACTAGATAAATTATACAAGTTGATGTTTTGTTCATATTGTGGGTGTTGTAGTCTGCCGTAGCGTGGTCCGTTTCAACATGCCCTTTGTAAGCCAACACAGCAAGGTCACAAAGCAGGTTTACAAGAGATATTCACGCGAAGCATATTTCAAAAGGAGCTTTTGGCTACATTTACATTGGTGAGACTTGTATTATGTGACATCGAAAGCTAGTGTGAATGCGGCCTTATTTTAATATATTTATAATTAAAAAAATATACAAAATAATTTACCAAACTCCGCGTGTTACGACATGACAAGATGGAGTTGTTTTATTTAAGAAATCTATACTAGTCCCATTGCAAGTTAAACAGAATTTTTGCATACAAATGTTCCTGTAAACGGCGTAAAGGTTTTTTATAAGGATTAAATATAAGTTTAACTATTGTAACGTGTAGAACAGTTTGTATGATAGTGGTTTAGTACCTGGGATGAGTCGCCACGCTACGCTGCGAGCGCTTGCTGAGTCACGGGCGTCACACGGCGCGGTCACCACACGATGACGCAAATTCTGTTGTTTTCAAATGGAAAAAAAATATTATATTTTTTTACAATGGTGCTACCGTTTTGTGTTTTAGTGGATGATAGCTTAGCCGCTCCTACTGCCATGTAGATAATGTGAAGTATCGTTGCGTGGCGCGTGAGACGCGCGCGCATATCACAATCTGTTATACATAGAGTGAACATAACCACACTGAGCGTACGTTAAAACTAGCTGTAGTCATAGCTTTTGTAACTTGCAACGTTGTTCGCGACCCCTGAACTTGTAACTCGCGAACTGGGCTGCCAACATTTTATTGAAACATTGATGAATTGTTTCACATTGTTCAGTACGAACGCCACGCGCATTTAGCGTCGATACAGCTCGGCATGTCAGAACCCAGTTGGCACTTACAATTGCACTATAAAGTATCACAATGTCAATCGTGTTTATAGACTCGTTGATCGATGCGTGCCACTCGGTCGGCGTGTCCGCCGTTAAATTAATATAAAATATCTAAATCTAATTTCTTTGGTAAATTAAATTTTGTTTACTTTCATATTATTGTAAATAAAAAGAAAAATAAAAGCTTTGGATTTGCGCATTTGTTTATTTATTGTACCCGTAGTGACAAGAACCTTGTTTTTGTTTTGTTCCAAAGTGGAAAATCCTCATGGATGTCCTCCGCCCTGAGGGGTCTGTCACTCTTACTGACTAAACACCAACCCGGTGTTCCCATCCTACACCTGCACCGGTGATCATGGGAACTAATGCTCCTTCCACGATCCCCGGCTAGTGCCGCAACCCTCACATCCGCAGGGGGAGTGAGATGTGTCCCTCCACGACGTTAAAAAGAAGCGCGAGTGGAACACTACGCGCTGCCGCCCGGGGCCTGATGTATGGGGGGTGACGGACTCGGGGACATCCGTGACAAGAACCTGACCGAAAGTAAATTTCAGGATAGACCGATAACGCACCTCGAGAGTTAAAATCTGCTGGTAATGACCGATGTATGGTGCAATGTCCAGTCTAAGCTGTTTTGCCCGATTCGTGGACTGCTGGAAAGGGCGTATAACTATCCTAACTGGATGCAGCTGAATACTAGTATTTTACATGGAGCGACTACCTCTCTGACCTCTACAGCCCAGTTAGCACACGGCAACACGATACCCCTTAGACTGATTATCAGACATACGGGCTTCGGACTACCGTAACCGAGTAACGACTGTCAAAGATTTACAAATGACCGCTGGGACCAACGGCTTAACATGCTTTCCAAGGCACAGTCTCCATATGTAAGGACCGTTACTTACATTTACCGTTTTTGTAAGCTAGAACTGCACTATGAACCCAGAAAAGTAGTTAAAAAAAAATTGATCAATTTTCCTGAAATGTATTTCTCAATTAAATATAGTTCAGCTTTCAAAACAAAAACTAGTATTTTCAGTTGTTATTATTTTTCTTATTTTAACTACATCAGCAGCCTTTCTTTATTAAAGAGAGAAAAACGAGAGGTTGGACCCTTGGAGTTCCGAGGGTGCTTTGTTTTACTTTTGAGTTTCCAGTGCCTTCTTCAGACTCCATCATCAGACCCTAGGCACCACACCACAACAGCTGATAGTTTCTGTTAAGACAAATCAAACGAACCTAAACACGACCAGTCAAGTAAAGTTTTGGAGTTCTTATGGTCACCTTCGAGGTTGATCATCGTACTGCCCAGAGTACCAACCACAATTTATGATTTTTGTCAAGGCAAGTCCAGCCCAAACACCGTGTTTATCACGTTAAATTTAAAAGTTCTTAATTTAGTAAGTCTCCACAAGAATGTCCGGTGGAGCAGTAGACAACCGCAAGGTTGAAATGAGTCCTGCTCGATGGTACAATAACATTGAATTGTCATCGAAATAACATAAGTATGCCAAGTTTCGGCTCAATCGGACGACAGCATGTGGTTGCAAAATCATATCAAATTACAAAATGTATGAAGTCTCAAACACTGCAAGTAGAAACGTGAACTGAATAAAACACGAGAAACTAAAGAAATACTGTTTATTTTACATAATAATTACATATTGATCACATATAAATAAAACAAATGCATATCAACACCAAACCCGCTCACTAAAACTGTGTGCTTCTGATAAAACACGACTACACTATCAAACATAACGATTGCAAATATAAGGAGCATACCTAATTATGCGATTTATCTTGTGTATCACTTGTGACCGCCACTGCATCAATTATCTTAGGGTCAGGGCAGACCACCCAAGTGACGGTAAAACTTTACTGATATTTCGCATAAGGTTGAAATTGGCGTAACAAAATAAAATCACTCAGCATTTTGAATTTCCAAGCATTGTCTGCAATAATCCTAAGAAACTATCTTGGTTCACTACAAGTTTTACAAAAAGACACATCAGTGATCAATAATTAACTTTCCAATCAAAACACTAATAAATGTATCATTTATCAATGAATTCTAACAATCCTACACACAAACTGTCGCCAACTGTTTTATAAATATTTGGAGTTTGATTCGTATTCAGTAACTTCATAGTTCTAAGCAAAATAATGTCACCATTTTACAACTGTTGGGATAGTGATTGAATTGTCAAGATTTGAATGATAAATATAGTTGAATATCAATATATCAATTAAACCTTATTATTGTGTTGGATTGGTTAATAGCAAAGTTATATTTTTAATTATATTGTCTTCCAATTGTGCATGGTATAAATATTTTTAGTTAATTGACTTCTCAAAAAAGAAAAATAAGGTATTTTGTCAGTTGAAAACAAATATAAATTATGTGTTTTCAAGTTGAAGTTATTAGTTGAATCAAAAACATGCATCTAAGTACATACGCCAGCACATAAAGCTATCTCAAAATGCCAATTTTTCCCAACTGAACATGAACCTATATTTTTGTAATAAAGTTGATAAACTATTAAAGAAATTTGACAGATTGGGGTAGCTGGATGTGCTGCCCTCTGTACGTTGTTAAACTCATCATTTCATCTTTACCAAATATGAATAAAAAAAACAAAATATTAATAACTAATTAGGCTCAAATAATAAAACATCTTCTATTTATAGTTGGGCATTTTCATTTTAAATGGCGCAGGTTGTTTTTCGGTTGTCGCATGACAACAAAATGATGAAAATAATATTTGGAAACACTTTTTATAAGAAAAAGCGTATGTAAACTGAAGGTATTTTTATAAACCTGTGGATTTGATTTATTGGTTCCCGATAGAACACATTTTCAATTTTATTTAAATTAATAATGTTTCGGAAATCTGTAAAATCATGAAGTCCCAATGACAGTATGCATCATTGCATTTAATTTTTTAGAGGTTTTTTGTACGACAGCTAACGTAGCAATAATTTAATTTCATTGTTAGATAGTTAATTTATCATTTAAACTAAGCATTTCATCTCAGTTAGGAAAAAGAATATTTAATAAATTAATAAAAATCTTGTCTCACGAATTCCCGACTACCGGACATGTCTGGATAGTGACACGCTTTTTACTATTAAAATACATATTTAACGTGCAAATTCGGTTTTCATGGCATTCCCGGGTACAAATGTCAAAGTATGAAATGCCATTTTGAAGTGAGTCACGCAAGGTGTCCAGCCAGTGCGGTACGTTTCGCGGCACAAAAAGATTGGTCAAGAAAAATCTTATGAGGTTAGTAACGTTTTTTATCGTGAATATTAAGTTTGTCGTTATTTATTTTTTAGCTGTACATAACTTAAACACTGCTGGAGGCATAAAAGTAAAATTTGATTGGTTTCTGATAACATTGTTTGAGTATTTTAATTTAGTTTTAAAACTATTTACATTCGTCACGTCCTGTTAGCAACCGTTACTATAGGATTTTTTTATTTAGGAGTTACTATAGGAGGCTGTTTATTATAGCGTGCGCCATTTAAAATGAAAATGCCCAGTTATACTATTTTTTTTGTCACCTCAATATCTTACTATCGTCGTCGCTCCAACTGTAGTCACTGATTACGAATAAAAGTCCAAGTATAGTGATTTCTAACTGTCAACTACATATTATAGTAAAATAGTAATGTTGTATTCAATAATTGTACTATTATAACAGAGTAAGTATCAATTAGGGTGGGAAATCCAATGGCACAACTACAATTACACGCATTTTTTATTCAACGCCCACGTATCTTCTCTTGATTATTACTAAAAAACGCGCGAAATTCAGCGACATTGGATCTTGACTCTTAAAACTACTGAAGGTAAAAATTGTATTTAAATCCAAATCTATTATAAATAATAATTAGGTATTACGGTGGAAATGTGTGCTCTTTATAACCCTTTTGTTCATCCATTGATTACAAAACAAACTACATTATGAAGAAATCTAGTAGATATTTCTTGGAAGCTAAACTAACATATTTGAGATATAGTTTTTCTATTTAGTAAGGTTCTAGTATTAGAAATGTTTATAAAAATGGTATTACGATGTTTATAAAAATGGTATTACGATATTTACATAAATAGGTATTATCCTACAACTTATACATAATTATATTAATATGATCTAGATATTTCTATTATAATAATGATGAATATTATGTTTTTTTAATATAGTAAATGGCGAACTAAAGAGGGTTAATGGAGAAGTAATTAAAATAATATCGTAATGCTAGATTAAAACGAATACAACTCACAATTAAAGACTATTACTCGTAGGAACTAAAAATCATAATTTATTGATAAAAAGTATTGATTCCTAGTCCTAGTTAATATGCAGTAACATTCTACAGCATGTTTATTAATTTAAAATTCCATTTTATAAATTCATTAGGATAAAATAGAGAAATGCGTTTTTTTTCACCTAATCCTGATTAAAATATTTTTCTGAGTTGTCTTGGTTTTGATCTATGTGCACGTGCAATAAAAGAACCTGCATCAACAAAACAGATATTGTTGACCTGATTAGATTAGAATAAAATATTAAAATACTTAATATAAAATTGGTAATGGACATAACTAGACAAGATTTTGTATTTGTCTTGTAAATCGAAATTCCTTACCAATCAAATAAAATTAAGGTATTGGTGGAATATTTTGAGTTGTCTTGGTTTTGATCTATGTGCACGTGCAATTAAAGAACCTGCATCAACAAAACAGATATTGTTGACCTGATTAGATTTGAATAAAATATTAAAATACTTAATATAAAATTGGTAATGGACATAACTAAACAAGATTTTGTATTTGTCTTGTAAATCGAAATTCCTTACCAATCAAATAAAATTAAGGTATTGGTGGAATATTTTAAAGCTAGCTATGTGGGATTACATTGTTTAATGGCACTGACTATTATCTATTTGTTTTCAAATGTTTCAGTTTGTGTTTATTGGGCATGCAAGAGTATACCAATGATAGATTATTCTTCATTGCGTAAGTTGAACCTGATGATATGTACTTTTTCAAAGTTACATAATTTTAAACTTGTTATAAGTAAATGTTTTTTTTAAGTCCTTAATACTTGCTACGCATTTGCTTTCCTTCTCAATTATTGAGATAACCTAAACATCATAATTTCTCAATTACACGCTTGCACAGCCAATTGTGGGTTTAAAAAGTAAGTATTATGTGACCATAAATTATCATATAATTAATTACCACCGATTAAAAGTTACTTTGGTGGCGACCGACCACGAAAACGACCTAAGGTGAACCTTTCCAGGACCTGCCTGGTTTTTTGACAGCTGTCACTTTTTTTCTGACTACCCTCTTCACAATGACTTCTTCATCTGATAACAATTTTCTACTAGGTTTTTTAACTTTTACCTCTTTAATAGTGAAGGAATCCTCGAAGATGTCTCCGCTTGAATTGATAGATCGACTGTCTTTATGATTTTCTCCGACAATTTCACTAATCGGACTGTCGAACGATACATGTCTGGAAGGGTTTAGTCTAGGGCTGCATCTTACTTTTTCGGTAGAAGTTTGTGTGGCGATATTGTTGTGATTGTCCTTAGCAGGTGGCGTGGCCACTGGTTTCAACTTTGTCTTCTTAACTTTGACCAGCTCAGCTGGTTCCGCCGATTTTCTTTTCACATTCCTTTTTGTTACCTTCTCCTTCTCTGGGACCTCATTTTCAGTGTCCACTTCCGCAACTTTGGGTTTCCTTCCCCGTTTCTTTGTTGCGTCACCATTCTGTTTGGTAACCTGGACTGGTTCTTCAGTTTCTCCATCAGAGGCGTCACTGTCTTCAGCAATAACTTTATTAGCTTTGGCATTGCTGGGTGGCTTTGCTGTCTTTTTAGAGAAGTCTAGCACACTATTTCTAGTTTTGCCTTCAGTCTTTAGGTAGTCCTCAAACAGTTTCTGACACTTCTGGTAATCTGGGAATTCTTTTGGTTTCATTGTGTTTATGTATTCGAAGAATTTGATGAGAGCTTCTGTGGAATTACAAAATTAGGATTTGAAACTTTCCATACATTTTTTTTAATGTACTAATCTTGGGGGATACACAAGTAAAAACACACAGGTATAAAAAAAAATACATTTGTTAAACTTGTGATTGTGACACCCTTCTGTATGCATCAGAGGTTAAAAATCATCCAAAGATAAAATGGCGCGTATATGCATGGCTTTTAGTAAGTTATCAGGACAGTAATCCTGGACAGAGTTCAAGTATTTTTATTTTTACTAAAGTAACTATAGTCAGCTAATGCTTACCAGGTACATTGCTTGACTCGATGTTGGTCTTCACATTCTTCATAAAAGTCTCCTTCATGGACTGCACAGTCTTGGGCTGCTTGAGCGACTTCTCCCACGGCAGCTCACCCGTCAGCCAATGTAGCATGTTGTAGCCTAGGATCTCTAGGTCACCGCGCATTGTGGGTTCTGGAACCACCACATTTAATTTAAAAACAATGTTTTTGAGGGCTATTAATAAGCGGGTGTAGGGGTAGCACCTTTTCGACCAGGCCTCTGCTTTCGATTCCAAAACAGCCTATAATTGAAATATTGCTAATGGATGTTTAAACATTATTTTGGTCTTCATCATAGGCGTAACCAAAATATCTGTTTATAAAAAAAAACAGTGTTGTCGTGCGCTAGTCTCGCAAAAGGCTCAACCAATTTTTTTTTGTTTGATTGAGTTGGTCTCTGGATGGATTATATTCACAGTTCCATCTAGTAGTTGGGGCTGTTCCGTAAGGACAACGTCTATCGGGTACGCTAGTTCATAATAAATTACGCCTAAAAAGATCAGAAGTATCAAATCGAATTTATTGCAATACTAATAAGGAACTCTTGTCTATAAATAATAATAATAAATAAATATTGCTGGACAATCCACACAGCATCATCTAGCCCCAAGCTAAGCAGGGCTTGTGTTATGGGTACTAGATGACTGATATACTTAATACAATACATTACATAGATAGATATTTTTTATTATACCTAGCAAATACCCAGAACACCCGGAACAAATCTTTGCAGATCGTACAAACATTTGTCCCAAGGCGGGAATCGAACCCGCAACCTCTTGCGTCGCAGGCGGACCTTTGCCCGCCGCGCCACATCGGTCGGCTATGTATGTTTGTTACCTTTTCACGTTTAATCCGCTGAACCGATTTATATGAAATTCGATATGGAGATAGCCCTGGCCCTATTTGAGATACAGACGAAGTAGTTCTTCGTCTGTATCCGCGATAACCGACATTCACGCAGACGAAGGCGGGGGCAAAAGGTAGTAAATAATATTTACCTCCCAAATGCGCATCCCTGCTAGTATACTCGATGGTACCATTATGAGCACTCTTTGGATCAGGAGCAAATGGCTGTTCCTCCTTCAGCCGTGTGGCCAGCCCGAAGTCCACCAGATACACCTGGTTCTTGGCCTTCTTCAGACCCAGCAGCATGTTGGCACCCTTGATGTCGGCGTGGACATAGCCACGGCTATGGATGTACTCTAACACGTCTAACTGAAAATATTAAATAAGGTGCTAAGTGTACTTCATACAGTGCAATATTAAAATATAAATATATGATGCTCATCTAATATATAAAATTCTCGTGGCACGGTGCTTGTTATTAAACTCCTCCGAAACGGCTCGACCGATTTTCGTGAAATTTTGAGTGCATATCGGTTAGGTCTGCGAATCAGACAACATCTATTTTTCATCCTCCTAAATGTTAAGGGTGGTCCACCCCAAACATTTTATATGGCAAAACAATGTTTGCCGGGTCAGCTAGTATTATTATACAAAGACAATGTTTTCAAAACAGCATACAAATAGCACATTTACAAAGATACTAATTAGCAAGTCTGCATGCCTTATCTATAATAATGAAAATAGTGAGTGTTTCCATAAAAATTGCAATGTAACACAATGGTAAGAGAAAATGCTTGAACCATTAGTAAATTTGTTATAACAAATTTACTAATGGTTCAAGCATTTCCTCCACATATTTATAACAAATCAAATTTTGATTTTTCAAGAAATTGGTCAGTCAGAAAATTGACATAATTACACTATTCAATACAATGAAGTCAAATGAATAAAAATATAATGTTTATTCTTTACCATTTGTAAACCTAATTGGAAGACAGTGGCTGGCTGGAAAGACTTTCCGGCTTCCAAGAAGAGTCTCCACACATCTTTACCAAATCGCTCCATGACTAAGTATCTGTAGGTAACATTGTTGGTCCCATGGTGAGTACCCTTGCTAAAGAATGTTGGCATTCCCAGGCTTGATAGCTTTTTGCCTCGCATAAATTTTGCAACTGAAATAGTTAAAGAAAATACATTGAAATAATTGAACATAAACTGATAGTGATTTGTCCAACACTAAAATGATGACCTATTGTAATAGCTTGCGCCATGCTATGGAAACAGTTTAAGTGTAGCTTCATTCATTCAATTGAATCACAAAAGGACCCCTTATAACCAATAACTATTTGTTTTTTGTAAATTCCATATATTGTGAGGAAATTTTATAAATATATATTAATTAAAATAAAAATGGTTGTAGGGATAAGGGTTTCTAATTTCTCGCCTCAAGGGCGGACTGCATAGTATAACACTGGGGGGCCCCTGGCCCATGTACCTCTCCCAGAAATGAATCCTGGGTCTGCCCTTGTCTCGACTTATTGTTTTTTTGGGTAGGTTTTATGGTACATTATATGAACATACATACATTATCAAGGTTTGCCAACATGGTCTTTTTTCTTTTTCAATATACTTCTGTTTATTTGAGCTTCGGCTTCTCAACAGCCCTTTTTATTTAGAACTCAAAATTTGTGGTATAAGGACTGTATTTATCTCCAGATTTCTAGAAGCCGGAATTGCTAGGATCAATAAATCCTAGCAATTCCGGCTTCTAGAAATCTTTAAAAAGTTTCAACCAAAAAGTCTTATTTACAAAAAGATGCAACAAGGGGCTTGGTTTTGTTAAAAGATATCTAGTTATAGTTTACAAAGTAACAAAATTAATGGAATGAAAACCAAATTCAGTTTGTGTAAGCAAGAAAATCCTCCAATATTGTTGTAACAAGTGTTTCAGGCAATTATTTAAGCACTATGATAACAGAATATTTACTTTATCAGTTTACAAATACACATAACTGGGTCATCAGATTACTTACTGCTAGCAGTTGTAAGTTTACAATGATTATATGCATATAAACATGTTATTTTATGCTTATATTTTATTTGTTTGGACCTCTAAATATTTCACCATTTAATATTCATTATGCTCATATCACAATACTTCGGAAAACTATATGATCTTTTATTTTGTTCCTGAACAGATGATAATCAGGTGGCAGGTTATATTTAATCATGTTATAATTTTGTAATTACATAACATAAATATAACATCAATATATGACAATAAATATAATATTACAATAATAATACTGGTGAAATGAGGGTGAACTATTGGTGCACAGAGGTGTACCAGTCCCATGTGCTAAGAGTGTGCTAGCGTGGGATGAGACTATTGCCATCAACTAGGCACAAATCTAGACATTGATTACTTTTTTGTATTTCAGCTTTCTCATCAATATTCTGATAAAAATAGCCATTATCTTAGTGCTTGAAAAATACAACACTTTAATTGCAATCTCAACAAAAAATTTGATCACTAGTTATTGTTCCGGAGAATATCCCAGTCACAAGCTTTTTTCTTGTCATGCTTTAGAAGTATTTATTTTAAATAGCCAAGTGCCAACAGTCACAGGCAGTAATTAAGGATCACCTTACCATGATAATAAATATGTTTTAATCAAATGATACAATAATATTGGTAAGGTAAAACTAGATACTCTAAGAGACATGATACTGATTTTTTACAAGTACCTTTTCAATATTAATGACTTGAGCAAATATATAAATTATTGGATACAAAAATAGAAACATTTTGATGAGTACTTACTATCATCTTTGTTGGCATGCCTGAGATAGAAATTACATTCCACAAAAAGCGGCCCATTCTCATGTGGCTCCTGTTGGATAACACATTCATTTAATTAGTCATTATCTGCTTGGTAAACCATATCTTCATTTATTTAAGCTTACTTACGATTTTGATAGCGTAGGGATAATCAGATCCTTTAGTCTTCAAGGTGTGGTCACAGGCTGAATATATTTCTCCGAATCCTCCGACACCAATAGATGGGCCTATCCGCCATTCCTTTTTAAAGATATTGTCTTTTATAATTTCTCCAGCTGGGATTGGAGCTGGCATTTTGTAACCAGCGGCTTTTCTTTTAGGCGCTGCCTTTTTAACTCGCCCAGCCATATTTATTAAATTTTATTTGGCGCAATTAACAAAACGACATCTAATGCCACTAAAATATTATTAAATTGCAATTGAAATTCGTTCGAAATAACTAAACAAATAATATTCAACAATTGAATTGAAAGCGACGCTACCGTTGTGAATGACTTTGACAGAGGATGGCATATTCTGCGCCCGCCATTTTTTACGGACTTTAGTTTATGGTGCAATGTTCCAAAACAGATTATGTGAGGATTAAAAGCAATACGCGCAAATATGCGAAAGCGCATTATAAAAGTGTGATTGTGATGTATTTATTTCTTAAATGTTAAGTTATTTTTTAATACTAACTCGATAAGGGCCTTCGATACCGATGATTTTTCACAGTGGTAAGGTTAAAAATCTCTCATAATTAAAATTTGAAAATGAAAGGACTGATGTTAATTGGCTAAAAAAAACCTAAGGCGAACTGTTATGCCGCTTTGAAGCACCGCGCACAAACTTACACAAAATATGAATATTATTCATAAAAAATTCCACCCTCTGTAATTCTAACAAATTCAAAGTCAGACGTTAATATGTAGGTAATTAATTGACTATGAGTTGTATTGTCCTTCTAGTTTTTAGGATTCCGTTCCCGAAAGGTCCAAACGGATCCCTATTGCTGTCACTCACGTGTCCGTGTGTCCGTCGTCTGTCACACAGGTTTTACAGCCAAACGGTTGAACTTAGTCTTCAAATTTTCACAGTAGGTAGGGTAGGTTACACAATTTGTATTGCTTTGAGTCAACAAAATGCTTACATTTTGTTGACTCAAAGCCGACCGCGACACAGTTTTATACTACTGCGGTTATCATCGTTTCAATCTGTTTATATCTGTACGTGTTTCTTGTTCCAAATAAATAAATTTGATTTCATTTGATTTGATTTGATTTTGTTGACTCAAAGCCATACAAATTGTGTTACAAAATGTTTTTAAAGAGGGCTCCCATGCCATACAGCTAAATGTGAACGCGAAAATAAAATTTTATACTACCCCATCGAGTATGGTTATGGTTACGGGTATTGTTGTTTATAATCCGTTGAGTAGATAAATATTGTATTTTTTGGTTTATGAAATATTAGGGAATAACTGGAAACTTGGTGATAATTTTATTATTACGTACGAGTATATTTTACTAACAAATGCCACTATATTGATAAATCAGTTTTTTTTTTAATTCCTTATATTTTCCTACTATGCACTTGTCTTTCATCCTTCTCTAACAAGTCAATGAAAAGGTTGCCCATTTGCGCACCCTATGTAGCTCTTAAATTCATTATTTGTGAATTTTCATAGTCTACAGTAAAAAGTATTCCATTCTAATCTATGCTGTTCTACAACCAACTTGATATTGCGGTCAATACATTTGGTACGGAGCCCAAATGTGCGAAGTACCACATTCGTTTTTTTGTTAGTCTACCTAGAGTTTATCTGTAAAAGCTCATCAATGATTATTTTGATAGGGAAAAGGGAAAAATTATGAAGCAAATATTATAAAAATATAACTTTATTGATAATAATACCAGCCTACTGCAGGGCAAAGGCTTCTTCTCATACAGAGAAGGCACGGGCATTATTGATAATCTTTATAAAATCAACGCGTTTTATTAGGTTAACAATTCTTTACAACATTTTCACTAGCCTTACAAAATAAATGTTATATTTTATAAAACTATTTCTTATATTTTATATTATTTTTATTTACACTTAATAAACTATCAAGAGACATAACAACTAAAATAATTTAACAGGGCTCTTAAGAATCACAAATAAATAATAAATTAAAGTGATAAACGTAATATGGGCACAACAAAATAAAAAAAAACTGTTATAAATGTTTCTAAAATAAATCCTGGTGGGTTGTATAAAATTATCTGCTGTTTTCCGTTAGTCTGATTGAAATAAAACCTGAAAGGAGAAAACAAACTTTGACTAAGGGAAATATTATTATTTTTTATTATAAACGTAACATGCCTGGAAAATAAAACTCAGAAGATAAAAAGTAATTTATTTGTTTCTCCCAGTGCCTATGACCAAACTTGCATTTGGACATTGATGACGTGATAGCGGCCATAGTTACTTATACCTTTTCTGTGAAGAATTCAAGTGGAAGTGGAAGAATTCAAACTAACAGTTAACCAGAGTCTCTTGGTCTCGTTAACACCGTTTGGGTAAGGTACGCTAAAGCAACAAGTTCAAAACTCACATTAAAACAAATCATCATCATCATCGCCGTACACCGACATGGAGTACCAGTCTCTTGCCACGTCCTCGTAGATCACCCTCTTGACTTCTTCATCATACTGGGGATGCAGTATCCTGGGGGAGCGAGCCCTGAACTCCAGCGGCACGTCGTAGCACTTGCAGACACAGCACGAGGGGAACTTGAACCACTCCGCGAAGATGCCGCGGCACTCGTTGCGAGGATCGTAGGCAAGTAGGCGGTGGAGACGGAACTGCTGCTCACATCTGGAATTAGAGACAGAGTAAGATAAAGCCGTTAGCCGTTTTTTAACATGGTAAATTTACTATTTTCTCAGGGAGACTTGACAAGAATCAGGTAGTGAATAGCAGATGAGCATGATTATCATTTGACAATAATATGGTCAGAGTTAGTAGATATTCGATTACTGATAGTTAAACACACTGCTATCATTGATGATTCTAATTTGTTTGAGCTAATTTCTATACCTCTAAGCATCCGGCTACGAGCATGGAAATTGGCTCAAACATTTACACACTGTTTCCACCAGCAATTGCAACAAAGTCATCGCTCATCTCGCCTAGGCTTTTCTCCTTTGGCATTCATGATAACACCAGCCTGTTACTGACGTTACTCTCCCACTGAAGGGCAAAGGCCCACCTCTTCTCATTCAGAAAAGGCACTTGTTGAAGGTATTGGTAATTTCAGCCTTATATTAAAAGTCCAGGTTTGGTCACGATGCCAAAGATGCAGTGGCGGACCGCCCCGGGCCTCCGGTTTTTAGGGGCCCCCAAATGCCTACGCGTTCCCCGTAAACAAGACTTTAAAAATGTGCTTAGTACCTAACCTACATAATTTTATCAAGATCAAAACACTACAGCCAGTCGGCTGTAGTGTTTTCATCTAAAAGAATATTAGTACCGCGTAATAAGTCTATCTAGACTTATTACGCGGTATATAATATTGTTGCTGAACGCGTCCAATACGCTGGGGGAATTGCATCGTTGTAAAGGGTAGTTTGAATTAAATTTCACTTTCCAGATTTTAACGAAATAAACATAAACATATAAATAAAAAGATTGTAAAACTAGTTTTTTTTTTAAATGGGGGGCCTCATTCAGCTTTGCCGCTCCAAGCCTCTGACGGGCTTAGTCCACCACTGCAAAGATGTCTAAGATTTTGTTGAAAACTAGTTTTGGCATTATTTTATAAAGTACCTGCAACCCTCCCGGCAGTACATCTGCTTGCGCTCATGCACGCAGGTCTCCAGGTGTATATACTGCTCGTAAGGGTACATGTTGAGCAGCGCCAGTTGTTCTCCTCGCGTACTGTTTGCCCAGAACGGCGCTGCTATCTGTTCTTTGGACTCGCATGCGTTACTGGAAAATTAAGGAGTCTGTTTAGTATTGAAGTTATTTATTTTTCATTACAAACATAGGTACCTAACAGAAGAAGTCCTACCATAAAACTTAACATTGAAGTGGTCTAAAATTTAAAAACTTCTCTCCTTTCCTCTTAGGGTACTAAATAATATTAGAAAAATTTTCAGCAAAACTTACGCTCCTCGTAATTTTATAACGGACGGCCTCATCGTGTCTTGATGCTGCACCGGCTTCGGGTGGAACTCCTCCTTCTTATCGGACACCTTCGTATCTATCCGGTCGGTTATCTTGACCTTCTCGTGGTCCGAGAACAGGAGTGTGGGTGGAAGGGTCGAGGTATCAACGTTCATCGGTCGCCAGGCTTCTTTCCCCGCTTCAGTTGTGGAGTCATACCCGTCAGTTGTAGTCTCTGTGTTATTAATACTTTCTGTAGTAGTCGTATTTTTTTCTGTACTATTCTTTGACTCACTAACCGCCTCAACTTTAGTGTTACCGGAAAACTTTGGGTATATGCTATTAGTTTCAATACTTTGTTTTATAACAGCCTCTAAAGTAATAACGTCTGGGTCTAAGTTATTTATTTCTATATTCGCTATACTTTCAAGTTTTGTTTTATATGATATACCTTTTTCATTTACCGTTTCGTTGCTCATCTCAGTTTTGGTGCCGTTGTCCGTGTTGGTCACTTTTGTTTGGTTTGTTTCTAGAGGTTTCACTTTGAGCGTGTCATTGTCTAGTTTCTTGTTCTTCTCACTATTGATTGGTCTGAAGTGTGGTTTGTCTCTCATGGCACGTCCTTGACTCATTTTGGTATACATCATCTTAGTTTTCATGATGTCCTCTGCAAAGTCTGACTTTCCGTCAAAGTCTTCCTCATCTTCATCCTCTATGAAGTTCTCCAATTCCGCTTTTATTATTGATATTTGACGTTCTTCTCCGTACATTCTCCTCATCAGACCCTGAAATTATTGGCACTCTGATTAGTTGATCGTACCTAATTGTAGAAAAGTCGATAACATTCCAACTCCAAACATGTAGATATAATGAATATTAGTGTTCTTTATCTAACCTGGTTTTCCCGAACAAATCTCCTGATCGCATGCCAGGGATAGTTTTTCCCGGGCGTAGTGCAGTACTTGTGCTTCGCGAGGTCACAGGGCGCATCAGGTAACGCCCGGCCCCGACTGGATCTGTTGGGCCGCGCACACGCCGACGCGTAGTCGAACCCGGCGCACTGCCCTACTGTCCATGTCACCTGGAATTGTGAGAACGGCAAGGGTAAATAGAAAATAATTAAGAGGCAAAAAGAGAGAAAGCCATCGCTTACTGAGGTCGCAAATGTTGGAAGTCATTGTTCAAATGGGCTGTGAAGTAATTAATTCTCTGGATGCAGATTAAGCTTCTGAGTATTGTAAAATTATAATAAAAGATACTACACTACATTGGTTATTAGTTTTAACCGTAAGAATATGAGATGATGGTAACTAAGATGAAAGCTTCCTGATTTAGGTAACAGGATAAAACATGAGTCATAATACATGGTATTTTGTTTATTCAATATTGTCAAATGAAGCCAACCAATAAGTTCGTATGTTTCGAGGTGTGTATTTCGTATGTAGGTGACGCACCTGTTCCGAGCCGTGAATGAAAGTTACGCCCACAGACACTATTAGCAATGTAAATGGTATTGTTTCAATTTATTTCTTTTCCTGGTTATATTACTATATTGATTTGTTAAAACTTCTATCTTTGAAGATACCAAACATTGGCTCAAAGGTACTGTTCTAGTCCTTGGTGGTGAAGTGTTTAATTTTAACATGTTGATGTTGTTATACTATAGTATCAGATTTATGTTACATATTCTAAGGTACTCTAATTGAATACAGCTTTTTTTATGTCTAAAACAAAGTTCTAAATCACTTTAATAGGCATTCTTTTCATTGCTGACGTCTGTACACATTATGTTAGCTATTACATAAGATAAAGCGTATCGGGCCTAGTATGCAACCCTGTGGGACTCCCATTAGGATTGCAAAGTTATTTCATTGTAAGCGTATGCAAAAGGAAACATGCTGAATAAACTCTTAACTGGGTTATCACAACCGCCGCTACTTGTTGATTAATGTTTTAATGATCAACACAATCTTTTATCCAATATATTAAATTATAAGAAAAGAGTCAGGATAAGCCTGTGAGACAGCCAGCATGTTTATTGGTGCTACTAGGCAACGGGTTAATAACCTCCCACTATTTTACTATTACGATCCCTCACTCCGTACGCTAAAACCTATCAAACACTTTATGACGTAGTTAATAAATATGTAGCAAAGTTTTATTGGTACTGTGGAGTGTAGTGAGTACTGTACTGTTCATTGTCGGCACTAGTGTGTAATTTTTTGTGTCAGGAGAGAGAGAGAGAGAGAACTGAGAAAAGAGTAACGTTTAGGTAACGCGAGGACAATAAATCATGTACCTCATATCTGTATGGATGGAACAGGTAGCGTAGAATTTGCTATCTAGTCTGAGTTCTAGTTTAGTGTTACCATATATACTTGGCACTGGCAAGACCAAAGCCTATCAATCTTGTTTAGTAAAACATAATCTAAAGAATCAGATACGTTACAAGAGAAACAAAACAACGAGCACATAAGACATCGACGCACAAGCACCTTGACGTCCGAGAAAAAATCGGAGAGAGCGACAAACATTCGTGACCTGCCGCACTTTAGCGCGAATTGAGCCGTTCTTTTTTGTTTGCATCAAGCAATACCATTTAATAAGTGCACCTTTTTGTGATCCGTCAACTAAAACCACTACTTATACTGACAAACGGATGTAGAGCGGAGCCGCGGGCGATCGCACGTCGTTTAATGAGATCCTAGCCGTTTTCACTTTTGCACGGCGGACTTTCTACTCTCTTCGACAAACACACGTACACACTCTTTTAGGGGTGCAGTTGCGCAAGAAGGATTATCAACAGCTTCGGATATGGGTGAGTGAGTAACACTCGAGGTGCTAAAAGAGAAAGTCCATGAGGCCATTGATAGAGTTACCAAATGGTTAAGGATTTGCAAGTGAAGGAATGCGACGCAATACTTTAAACGCACGCGCAGGGTAAGAAAAGGATAAAACCTTCTGTCTTAACTAATGCTCAATTCTGGCCCGGTGACCAATTTGCTTTCAAGCGGTCAGACTTTTTCATTAATGAAGCTAATATAATGATTTCATAACTGGATTATGAAAATGGTACAGTGAAAAGTTGAGGAAGTAAGTTTTAAAGTACCACAGAAGTTATCATTTTGTTTAGTTTTACAATCTCAATCTTCAACTGCTTTTTTTAACATACCGAATTGCGAATCATCCTTATTCCGTGGTCCCCATCAATCTCAACATCCCTTTTCCGTATGTATGAACCATTAAGATTCTGACACAGCCTAATGTAACTTGTTAACCTCGTTTGTGCCCGAAATGAAGATGTTTATGACAATGATCTTGCCCAAAAATCGCTACGTGTAGGCATGACGGTACCGTTAGCAAAACAAAGTGCGGTAGAGCAACCGGCGTGGATATATGCATATATATATAAATATATCAAATGGACCTTTTATTTATTGGTTACAGGTGAGTCATATTTTCTTTAGTTCTTTTATAAAAAGTAAACAATGGTCTTGCTTAAGCTTACATTGTATCTCACAAATTCTAAATTAATGTAAATATGTGATACAAATATACACCGGGTAAAACGAACATCCTGCAAACCTTCAAGATGCCGATAGCAAAACATATTAATATGACATGGAATGAGTCATGCACTAGCTTACTAAAGCAAACGCCATTATGAGCAGGCCATATCATTTGAACTTCAAAGTGAAGTGGAAATAAAAAAAAATGAGCTTATAGAAAAAGGTAGATATTATTCGTTCCCTCATGGCCCAATTAATTTCCTAAAGGTTACTGGATTATTACAGTAGCCACAACATTTGGAGTGGATACCGTAATAGCGAACACGTTGAGACTGGTTGCCAGCCTATCGTCTATACCACCGAACCAGTTTTATTTATGTCTTGTTTATTTTACGACCTGCCTCGTGGTTTTGCGATCATAAATCTGCCAGCACTGTGAATGTGGTAGTAATCCATCAGAATATTTCCCTTTGGGGGTCGTTGCTGCAAATTTTATGTTGATGCTGATGTCGTATTGTTCCTGGTGTAATTAATGACACCATTAACCATTAATATTGTGGTCATTTGGAGTTTTTGTACTTGTATTTTGGCATCCGATAAATTGAGTTAATATTTTCGAGTACTTCGATAGACCTTTTTCATTTATTTTTATGAGAAATTTGATGTTTGGGATATCAATAACATTTAACCATTCGTTTTTTTATCATTGATGCCCCACCTGGGTGTTTGCCGTAGAAAATGCTGCAACGAATAACTGTCCATTAAAACCCTACCCGTTGTAGTCAACAGAAGTTATTTACCGATTCTCTTCGTTACCATAGTTTGTGATCTTGTTTCTAACACACTTTTACCGCATAATACTAATATTCCCACTGAAACAGCTTACCTCGCTTTCCCAAGCTAACGACTTCTAACAACAACTAGTGCGTCTGTTGTCGATTTATAAGCTATTGGCTTTCAGCCAGCACGTAAACCATACGTGACCCATCCTGAGAAAGATACATCGCGTGAAACTGTTCCATTTACATTAACATAAACGTGACCATTTATTTCCTCACAACACTTGGGACAAAGGAAACTAGATCTGCAAGTGTAAGGCTGACTCTGATTATGAACCGGCTTGTCTACTGTCTTTCGTGCTTTGACTACGGATATTGCCTCATTTTCGGGACCTCATGCAGCGAATCGTATGTAAGTAAAGTTTCCGACACGGATTTTGAGCGCTGGGTCAAGATGCATGCTGGCAACGATCCGACCAGTAACTTTGTGTTGCGCAGTGGTCGATTTAAAAATAAAGTGCCTATGCGCGAACTTAAGCCCCACTATTACATACAGTGCTCAAAATCCATGCCCGTGTTTTATGTGTAATATACTTATACATGTTTATAATATAGATAATTTTGGGGAGACTGTGTTACCACTAGGCTTCGTAGATGGGTGACCGTTATATTTCGAGACCCCCCGTGCCTTGGAAAGTACGTTACGCCGTTGGTATCGGCTAATATTTTGTAGATCTTTGACAATCATTACTAGTCAGAAGCCCGAAAGTCTGACAACCAGTCTAACAAGGAGGTGTCATGTTACCTTGTAACTGCGTTGTGGAGGTAAGATAGACAGTCGCTAATAAACTACTGGTAATTAGCTGCGTCCGGTTACACTGGAAGCCACCAACATAGGGAAAAGGCTAAGCAGATTATGACCAGGTTGAAATTTAACTTAATTTTCTCATTACAACATTACACTCAATATGGTCAACTGGCTCCTAAATCAATCAAATCTGTCTATAAATGGGGTTAAACAAACATACACCTTGTCAGTACAGCCAACAGAAAAGTCATAACAAATTAATATGATTTTGAACCATAACTAAGTATGTGAGGTGTTAGATATTATCAGTCCGTCGCACTGGCGGACAGACAGGCATGCAAGTGAAAGTGACTGATTGTATTTGGGAGCAGGTTATATGACGTCATCAGTCCGTGGCCATTTGCTATCTGATTGAGTGAATTGTGACGTCAAGTATTTAATAGAATAGATAACCATTTCATGACTAAGTACTATAGAAGATCACGCAGAATTGCTAAAATAGGATTTCTATGAATTGTGTGAAAGTTGATATGGCTAGGAAGGAGGTGACAGCAAATAGAGATGTATGGATAAAGAAGACACGCCGCGCCAGCCCCAATATATTGGAATTACGGTAGGCGGAGTATGATATAAGGTTATGATGAATATGATGATGAAAGGTTGTGTGTTTTAGTTTCCGTAAAACAGAAAACGTCTGGTGAGATTTGCTCAGTCAGCCAGTTATAATAATCCTGTTGATATCTGGCAGGTAGAGCACAGATTATAATCTGCCTTGCCTTCCTCCCATTGTGTTGGTATCGGCTTCCAGTCTAACCGGATGAAGCGAACAACCTCCATGTACAACCCAGTAACTGGGTAAAACGATACCCCGCTTCAAGACTAGTTGTCACTCTTTTGTAACAACTGTCAAAGATCTACTGATGACAACTGGGCCCAACGGCGTACGTGCTTTCTTACACATGAAGGGTTCTCGATATATAATGGATGGTCCCATCTACAGACTATTATAAGCATGCGTAGTTTAAGGTGAATAACTTTTACAATTACATGCAAGCTAAGCTGCATATTGCAAAAACCTAAGAAGAACTTGTGCTTCTCATAACATCACCAATAAAACATATAGTTTGCGTGGAGAAATGCTATATGAGGACTGTGTTAAGATTTTCTTACGGGACGCGCTTAATGTGATGGATGTGCAACAACAACAATCACGTATTTAAATGTTCAAGAAAACCTTGAAAACAATGCAAAACAACAAATCTTCGCAGTATGTAAAACTATTCAAAGACAGAACGAGGTTATTACCCAACATACGTCGGTGAAATCAACCTAGTCAAACTTTCCCCATACATGTGACCCAGCTGACGTAAATCACGATTTTCTCGACCGGCGCAGGCGCAGGTTATGCCAGTTATGTCATCGTAAACAATGTTTAGAGCTGTGCTAATGTAAACTTGACATTGGACGGTATTTTGGCAATTTTCGGAATGTCGCCGCTATGCCGTTATGCTGTGATTATGTGGATGCGGGTTAGATTGTGGCTGTGTGGCAGTTTAAACAAATGGTTATTAATTTTATTTTTTATTCCCAGGTGTAGTTGGGTTTTTCCATCTGGAGTATCTCAGCCCGGAGCCTGGATTTGTGGCCGGCTATTGGCAATAGGCTCGCTGCCTAGGACTACATAGGACTTAAACATGGCTGACGAAATGTGGGTGTAAGTTGTACGTACGCATGCTTAACCCTTCGGAGAATACAGGCTGTTGTTTATGTTAATTTTTGGTATTATGTCTGTATCTATAGATATACTCAGTATACTCACAAATAACTATGGGAAAGATCACGTTGAATAAGCATAGGAGGAAACCTTTATTGTTACCTTCCAAAATGAATCTAGTTTAACTGTCTATAGTTGAGCAGCACTGCGAGGGCTGGTTCAAAGTGGCGCGGGAAAAGGGGGTTAGGGGAGGCCTGAACCCAGCAGTGGGACTGTATAGGGTTCAAAGGATATCGATGCACTAACTGATATCATGAGTTCAATACATGATTCTGGAGCCTCTAGCCTGGAAAATTTTGCTTGGGTATTTTCTAAATTAGAATTTTCGTATTGTTCTGATGTTTTTTTTTTAATTTAGACTAAAAAAATATGATTTCTACATAACCCAATGAAATCTTTAATACCCAAATAATATCTTTTATCCAAAATCTCATTGGGTTAGATGGATGCGACGATTTTCGACTTTTTACTGTACTGTTTGAAAATGAGGGATAAGACGACAAAAATGTTAAAGTTTGTATGTATAGAAACATGTACTGAACTCATGGCATCAATTTGCGAGTCAAATTCCTTTCCACCCTGTATTGGTTATTAAAAAATACAATTAATTCTTATGACGCAAGATACCGATATGCCCGTAAAGCTCTTATCAAAGTGTAAGTTACAAGTCCACATATTCTGTTATGTTTCCTACCAAACCAATAACCTAATTTAATAAACTGTGTCCTACGTCCTACATGAATGATATTACTGAGAAACAATCAAAGTTATTTGCATTGCAATCGCGCCGCTGTTTTTATAGGCACAGTAGGCACCTCTTGAATTTTTAGAGGTACAAAATGGTCGGACCTCGTTTTCGACTACAAGATTTATTAATTTGACGTGTTGAATTTGTTTACGAACCACGATGCAATAAGTAGTTGCAGAAAAAGGTCTTAGATAGAAAAATAAAATGTTTGATCAGTACTTAGTCAATAGTAATTTACTGCTGTTCTTTTTGTTTCTAATTTTATTTAAAGTACCTGGATGACGACGTTTTCTGAAAATGAAACCCACGCAAACTCAATTTCATGAAAATCGTTGGAGCCGTTTCCGAGATTCAGATAATATATATATGTATGTAAACCTACATATACTCTTGTATAAGTACGTAGTAAGTAGTAGTAGTGTTATTCTTGCATATGTATACAAGAATTGCTCGTTTAAAGGTATAAGATTTAAATTTACTGCTGCATGTAATATGAATAATTGGATTTATACGAAATGCCCGGCGACATTACGATATGATCATTTTGATCATTGTTCATCACTCACCTGTTATTACAAACTTTATATTAACTTGTTATGTTTCTATGTTAGTTTTCGCCAAAATGATTCTTGAGAGTTCACGTATTAAATAGAATAATATTAACATGCACTTGTTTTGTCATGGACACCGTAATAGACGCGTTGGCTGTCATACGAACATGGTCATAAAAAATAATAAGAGATGCGCTCACGCGGATTAGAATGTGTTTTTTAAGGTTTTTTACACTTCAAAGATATTACAGGCAAGAACTGCAGCATCCCCTGAGTACTATTGCTTAAGTTTCTGATCCTATCTACAGGTTCCAGCGATTAACAGGAAAGCTGGTGGAGAAATGGAAAGACCGCACTTTGCACTGTTATTTCATCGACATTTTAATCTTGGTATTGCATTTAGGGTCTTCTGAAGAATTTAAAGAAGATAAACAAATACTGTTGGGATTTAGGTGTAACGAAAAATGGTTTTAAAGTACTTATGTACTTATATATTTTTGGTTTATCTCAAACGCGGCCCTAAAGCTATAATGATGTCAAGATGCACGGAGCAATGTATTGCAACCAGATATCTAGAGACACTTCAACGTCTTATCTTATATATACGTCTTATATTTTAAAATAAGTTCTTACACCAATCAACCTCTTTGCACATACATAGCTGAAGAGACACTTACAAAAGGCTATAAGTAGAAAAGCTATGTACGTGTATATAAAATATCTAAAGATTCAAGTTCAGCACGGAGAGCGTCGTGCAAACTAGGAAAGTGGAATAGATCCATCAAATGTATAAGCTTGCCAGTCTTACAAAGAAGAAACATTTGCACAAATGTATTTTATCATGATTACGACGTCGAAGAATTTATATTAGATCTTCAATATATGTATCACAAAAATTCCTCGCGGCATTTAACTCTATGCTCTACATAATAAGTAATTGCTATTTAACTTTTAATATTTTCACACAAAAATGTAATCTGCTTCCAATTATCAGTTAACATGATCGTTGTAGAGATACCGGAGGCTGTTTCAAGGCAACTAATTATGATATTTTGCTGTTTGGAGCAAATTGAGCGCGGTCTATGGTTGTCGCAAAAATTTACAAATTTGGAAGCATAGAACAGAAATCTCTTAATTACACACCCTAAAAACTTTCAAATAATCACTTTAGGATCTACAAAAAGGCAGCCTTTTAGCTTAGACCAATCTTTACAGACAATGTTTGGATGGATTTGATAGAGAAATGTCAATGATAATAAAAGAACATTTCTGCTGACACTCCCTCTCGTAAAAACCAAACATGAATCTCGCGATCACTCATCGATATTTATACAGCGTGGTTCATAAAGTACGGTTAGCAGCCCTAAACGGTACGGTTTGTGTGAAAAGCAATTAAAGTGGGTGAGGCACCCGGCCCGCTTCCCACGCGGCGCTGCTCTTGTTGACGGTACCGCTCGTCCTGGTTCTGTTGCCTTTACACTAGTTTTTACAACCTTATGCCATTTAAGAATAGGTATACGTAGGTAGGTACTTGGGAAGCTTTCGTTTGTTCAGAGGAACAGGCCTTCTTGTGTTTTTTCCTGGTAGAGCTAGAAATTTTGTATTTATTACGATTTTAATTGGAGAGGACTATAATTTATTACCATACATTATGGGTTTTCTAGAAAGATTATATTATTCAAAGCACCGCAGGTTTTGTTTAGCATAATTTTGCATTATATAACATTTATTAGGAGATCAGTGTTTCAGATTCGACATGGCCCGTTCTTTAAAAGGCAAAACAGAGAATTAGAAAGGTATAGCTGCAAAAAGGTTAATAATATACCTAGTTAAATAATCATAACAACACCATGACTTCACGTTACTTATATTTCGCTAGATAATAATATGTTAAAGTTTCAAGTAAATGTGGCAAATCCCAACACAAGTATCATTTACTGGGGCAGCCTCAATCGTATATATTACTGGAATATTTCATACAATAAATATTTTTTAGGGCAAGCCTATTGCCATTAACTGGGCACGAATCCAGAGACGTAAAATACTTAACAAAAAACTCGCCAAAGTAATAAACGATGAATCGAAAGAGAAAGATAAAGTAGTGATCAAGAAATCACCTGATTTGAAGACACAGTTTGGAAGGCAATGATGTATGGCTTTGAAGGATCTCCTTATGATAGGCTCCACAATGTTTTGTAAGACACCGGTCATACATATTCAGCTCATTTGACAATGTACCAATAGTTAATTGTTTAACTCATTACCAACCTACTTACGTGTGGGTTACCGGTGGTTTGACAACAATTGTTCGTCTAAGCGGTAGGTTCACTAACCTTAGGTCTTTAAATATTACAACTGTTATCTACAATTATTGTTACGACTATGTTTACCTTATTCTATTTGTTACCTACCACCACAAAGGTTCAAAGTCAAAGACGAATTATTAATCTCATATAGACCAATAAAAAGATTGTCTTTTGAATGTCAAATTCTTTCTTTCTAATTGTTTATATCTACTTTGTAGCTACTTTAGCATAGTGTTCACATATAATTGTCACAAAAATCTGATTTTGAAAATTATTAAGAGTAAGTATGGAGTTTCTTGCCCATTCTTCTGCATTTGAAAATATCTTTTGCAAGGTGCAACTATAATATATTTTCTATTTTTAATATTTCTTGTAAATTTGACGTTTTAAATGCCTTTTTAATAGTCTATTTGAAGTAATCATTTCACTTTAAGTTTGCTGACTGTACTGTTTTGATTTGCAGAAAAAAGTATCTAGCTTTGTGTCTATAAATAAATAAATAAATAAATATATATAATAAATAGGTGACAATTGGTGACATTTGTATCGTCTTCAATAATCAAAAGTTCATCCTTTGCCTCTGTAGTTATAGACGGACCAATTCTTTTAAGTTTTTTTTAAAGACACCTCACAATACCTTTTTATTAAATTCACTTGGATGAGATACTGTTTCATAATGACTTTTCCATGATAACATCAAATACGATGGTTTACTTTTTTATTTGTATTTAGTAACAGTTGTGTCTAGCCAATTCTGTAGATGCCCCCGTTTTGAGGAGACGCACAATTTTTGCGCGCTAAAACACGTTCTATCAACACTATCGATCGGCATCACCACTTCCCAGATAGGTACAAAAGCCAACTGTATTTTGTAATACTTCTGGATCATTTAATTCTTTAGTATCATGATTAGATCTTCACTGAGACCTAAATGAACCACTCCAGTTCCGAGCCGTCAGACATACCACCTTAATCTTCTTGAAACTGTAACCCTACATTAATCACACGTAGCATCCATTTGCAAAGAGAGAGCACCCTCCATTAACACTTTTAACGTAATTAGCACTCACCACAAACAGAAAGGCGATAGCAAACCGCATTTCGCAGCCTAACGAACTTTCACTGCGTACGCGCACACAAGCATCGTGGAGACGAGCGGCCGCCACCACGGTTGCTCACCGACTAACTTTCCCATCGCCAATCTCAAGGACTGCATCTGTTGCACTTTTCGATGTCAAACGTGGTCCTTGAAAGGTTGCTGGTGCACTTTTATGGGCTTTATCTTTATGAGCGATTTCCGAGGAAGCGCCGCCGCCGCCGGAGTAGCGCCTCGAGCGTGCTCTGAATTATTGACAGTTTAAGAACGACCAGATAATGAGGGTGTGGGCTTTCGGGCTTTTATATTGGGAACTGCATTATATTATAAGGTCGGTGTAAGGTTTTAATGGAGCTTAAGTTTGTATAATAGTATTGAAGATGTGGTGATATGTCATGATGGTTTACTTCATTCAGTCTTTATATTATGCAAATTCTAGAATTTGTATATCTTGTTAATTTGTCTGCTGTTTGATTTACTCGGAAATGTATGAGTTAATACGACATTAAAATCTATACAGCCCTAGATTTGTCTGATCTGTACTAGTTATTCGTGTGGTATTAGTGCGGTTTAAACAAATTACTTAATAAGTAGGTGGTTTATTTCTTATAATCCTCTAACTCTAGCATCACCTGCGTCTCTCCTTTAACCTGTAACAGATTTTTTTATTGAACTAGACATGGCGATAATTAACGATGCTAAAATAGCTCTGCTCTTGTATTTTATCAATACATCTCCAATAAAATCAATCAATATCCTAACGAATATCTTACTCAACTATCAATCAATTTGTAAACTCTTATAAAACTGTGTTGCATTAAAGAATTCTCAACGACCAATCATCAATCATTATAATTTCTGTTATTTCACGGTATTAGATACACAAGAGCATCGCGTTACATCGCAAATTCACACGATATAAAAATTAGGTTTCGTTTGCTGCCGAGAAAGAGTGTGTGCTATTGAGTGGGTCAGTCGAGTAATCATTTGCCAGCCACTGTCTGTTGCCTCTCTCTTTCTTGTAACAAAAATGTGTATATGAGTGACAGGGACGGGGCGTGAGCGCGTGCGCCGCACCGTTATCCCGCGACGATATCTTGAATGAAGATGGTGTTTTCTCCCGCGCCAAAACAAAGGCGCCCAAGACTTGCCTTTAAAAACGAAAGGTGCACTAATTGAGTTAATTGAAGGCGTTTAATTTATGTCGAGCTCGCTCATTATGCTCCGGGTGGCCATT
This sequence comes from Phlogophora meticulosa, assembly GCA_905147745.2. Lineage (NCBI taxonomy): Eukaryota > Metazoa > Arthropoda > Insecta > Lepidoptera > Noctuidae > Phlogophora > Phlogophora meticulosa. Next base: position 1,077,087 of record LR990535.1, on the reverse strand, counting down.
TTAATTGTGTGGTACTTAATTGTTGCTCATACTTTTTTGTTGGCTGTACTGTTTGTTGTAATTGGGCGTTCGATTTTTTTGTAAAACGTGTCTAAAACGGTATTCACACACGTTGTGGTGCCGCCTGAATTTTGTACGGCTAATGAATAAAACGCTCGTGTTCACACATTTATATGGTAATTCATTTAAACAATACTTTCCTGGGGATACGTTGGGGTTGGAAGTTTCCACTAGTGTAATAATTAAAACATGATTGAGAAGATTATCGTAAAGAGCTCTTACTAAAGGATTATTTTGTTGTGGTGTACACATATGGGGGAAATACGATAAATATTGATGAAACGTACGAATCAATCAGGACCACTGAAGGGTGCATGAATGCATTTTGGCATTCCATCAATACGCCACTCTACGGTCTCAATAAATTCTCTGGTTGTGAATGTGAAGAATATTTATTTTATGGTATTACCTGATATGCCAATAAATTTTAATAGCAACCTGCCGATATCTGCAATATGTTGTTTAATACAATGGTTGAAACACTATGGCCAAGGGGTCCGATGACCCATCTTGTTTTAAGAGACGTCTTGAAGCGTTTGGCCGACTCTTCATTCCTTTTTGGCCAAAGAATTAGCATTGCAATTCAACGGTCGATATTTTTGGTGCCTTACGATTCCTTCCTTCTCTTTATACTTAGGTACATAATATTACCATATTTGGGCAGAGTGTGGATTTGCCTAACAGCTGATGCTAAACTTAAGCCTTTCGACCACGACAGAGGACGGTCATATTTTAGTTTTCATTCATACCATTCGGCCTGTCACAGTTTGGTGACATCTTTTGCAGCCTGATCATGCCTTCATTCATTAAAGTCTTGTGGTTTGTACAGTCTATACAGTGGTTCATAGTTCTCGGGTACTTTATGATCTCCGTTCGAAAGACGACTTTTTGTAGACAAAAAGCTCTTGGTAAACTTTCTAATACTTTAGATATTTAGCTTTTTCTCGTACGTATGTAAATATATATTAATATTTCTTACGCAAACTTACCTACTTATGTAGGCGATGGGCGTGCCATAATTCACACTAGCTTTTGAAAAGCCTCTATTTCATACATTTTGGCGATCATTCATTAATTCATCAAACACAAATAAGTGTCTAGCGAACGTCTGAATCCTAACGTAAACAGACCTACTTTCCTATTGAGAGAATTTTACTATCTCAGATCTAGGCTTAAGCTAGCATAGGTATAGGTGAATACTGTGGCATGGTCTGCTTGCTTGCCTGAGGCCCAAGGCTTGTGATTATCGAATGCACTTCAGATCATGTAGACTTTTGTTTCTGAGCCTTTAACAAGGTTCAGCCAAAAGCCGTCCGCAGCTGGACATAGACCTACCCCAAGCTATGATGATATATATGTGTGATGCTAATAATCTGATAGACCCGTTCACTTTGTGAGGGGCCTACCGTCATTCCTCCTCTCGGTCAACACTCCTGATCATTTAACAAGGTCCATCTTTGAAAGTAAATGAGGAAAAATAGTCATTATCTCAGAAATTGTTTAGCATTTAATTATGTATGGAGCTGTTTAAGAGGCTCCAATGGCTGTACATACATTTGCAGAATCTGCTAATATTATCTACACACTTGCAGATTTGAGTCCGACAATTCTTACTAATCGATGTAGGCAGAAAATAATGAGTAAAGAAAACATTCAGCCAAGTGTATGTCTGGACTCTTTAGATACTTCATGTACTTTCATGTTTGACCAACTGTACAGTGGCGATCTTTCTCATACCATTTAACCTATTTATGATTGAGTGTGAGCTGAGCAAACGTTGAGAGTAAAGGATAGAATTAAGACGTTAACAGCCATGGAGATCTTACTCAGACTGTGTTTAGTGTTGGATTGTTTGGTGAAGTGATTTGCCGTAACGAGGAGGCTTTAAGTGGTGTTGATGCTGATATAATTGCCGTTTCCCAGCCTGTGTACTGTGCCACTGCAGGGTAAAGCCTCTTTTTACACAGCGAAGTTGCGGGTCGGGTAAGCGATTTCAGAATTATAATTATTTTAAGACCTGGTTTCCTCACCATGTGTTCCTTCACCGAGGCCAGTAATTACTACGATAAACTTGGAAGGTACCTTAATATGAACTAGAAAACTTACGTTGGTACTTGACCAGATTTGAACACATAACTTCATGCATGAGAGGCTCAATCTTAACCACTGCCAACACGATTTTCACATCTTTCCTTAATAATTTATTGGAGTAAATACGAACCGCCTGCCCACTGCCTCGCAGGTCTAGTGGTCGCAAGCATTACTACTAAGCATGAGTTCGATTCCAGGTGGTTTCATCTGGAATTTTTAGTAGCAGCCCGGAGTCTGTTTGTGCCCGATTGATGGCAATAGGCTCACCCCTACTCCATGGAAATCAAACATAACTGGAGAACTGTATTTATAGTTGTAATTATAGTTGCACCTTTTCCGATTTTCGCCGTGATAATGGGACCCGCAGTCGGCAGAACGTCGAGAGTTTTCCAAGTCTGTATGGAAAGTAAATTGACTTTCTTTAATAATTCCATCACATTCACCTATCAGCGATAATTTAAAACCTTCATCTCCTGTAGAAAGCCGAAGTGAAATGGTTCTGTAATGTACATATACGTCGTCGATAAATATTAACTTTTATGCACCGCCATTACTGATATTTGACTTTCTCAAGGATATTGCGATGCCTACACAACTTTCGCGGCGTCTGACAAGAAAGTGCGCAAGTTGAGGAAAACTCCAATGAATACTGATTGATGGCGGAAGGCTTTTTATCACAATAAATGAGCAACATTACATAATCTGGTAAATCATGTTCATTTCCTAAAGTATAAATAATATTCTCTCTGGTGTCTGGATCTGTGCCCTGTTGATGACAATAAGCTCGCCCCCTATTACATGGGACTTAATTATACATAACTGGCGAAATATGGGTGTTAATATAGGTGCACCTATGTCCAGCCCTTTGGGAAATACAGGCTTGAAATTATATTTATATATGTAAATCTGTATTTCGTCATACATCAACACCCACCATGCAGTTATGTTAAAGTCCCATGTAATAACCTACCGCCATTTACTGGGCACGAACCCAGACTCCGGGCTGCAACTGACAAATACCAGATGGAAAAACCCAATAACTCCAGGACCTCGTACTCAGAAGTACCTCCCGACCACTAGACCAACGAGGCGATCAATAGTAATAATAAATATAAATTATGTTGTGCAAGGACCTATGGAATTAGAAACTTTTTCGATAACCAGTCGATACAATGCGCTGGCAACACCTGTATTGAGCGATTGTTAAACATATTACAACACGCATCTACTTTTACTTTTCATTTTGAACATCTTTCTCAGTATCCATATTATTAGTATCGTTTATTTTTAGCATCCTTTTCGGCTTACGAAACAATATTATGCAGTTTATGTAACAAATAGAAACGTTTTTGTATCTTCTTGGAATTGTTTACCTGCTCTATGCCAGTTATTTTCCTCCTTCATTACCATAAATGTTAAGAAAGCATAGAATTTAGATTATTCATGCACATATTTATTTAGTTATTGAAATGAAATTGAAAAGCGTAACGAAAACTGTCTCATATTAAAAAGTCTGCAAACTTTGAAGTAACCGAAAAAGGAAATGTGTGTATGTTAAGATCTCTTCTATGATCATTCGAAGTCCGAATAATAAATATAATAACTTGTACTCCATTATGTCGCCGTGGTTATGAAAAAAATATTATTACTACCTTTTCCACCTTTGGGTAAAGGTCTTCCTACTCTCTTACTTCTTCTCTGTTTATACGAGTATCTATTTGCATCCAATTTTAATCTAAGCAGTCCAGCTTATCCCGCCATCTCTGCCAGTGGCCTACCCCGTCAGATCAATAATTATGATTTACCTACGGTTTGTTTAGTAACAAAGTTCCACCTAACTTACTTAACTTTTCAAACTTATCAGACGAATTTGTGTTTATCACCTTCTTGTTGTTGTTGGCTTATGGTTCCCTGAGCGACTGAAATGAACAGGATTTTATGGCAGACAAAACAATTATATTTTAAGAACAAATGTATTTAAAAGTATTTAATCACTTACGAAATATTTATATCACATCACTTCTTAACTATAACGTCCCTTAGTTTCTTCCAGAACTCCTCTTCGTTCCTCTGCTCCCACGAGTGGTATATCTTCGTCTTCAACAAGTACTTCAACGTCGTCGTCAGGTACTTGCTCTGTATCTCTCCTATTCTGATCAACACCAGAGGATCGTATGACGTCCCGTCTTCTAAGAATATCCTGTGGTACTCAGCCAGCTGGGTCTCCCAGCGACACCATTGCGACTTTGCAAAACTATTGCTTATTATCAAAATAACATACTTGCTCTCGTTAATACTGGTTAATACTGCTTCGGATATAAACGAACCTATTTCAAAGTCCCTCTCGTAAACACACAGTTTAAGAAAAGGTGGTTTCGACTCCAGTTGTCCTATCATTTCATGAACAAAGTCTCTGTCTTCGTTACAATAAGAAACAAAGGCATCATATTTATACGTTTTCCCTCCATCAGGTTTTGTTTGTTTCTTCTTTAAGTTTCTTCCTAATGCTACCTTGGCTATAAACATCCAATAGCGTATGTACATTCTAAACTTGTAAACAATAGCTATTATCAATAAGACTAGAGATATGGTGACCAGCGACGGTGCAGTCCATACCAGCAACATTATGTTTGATATCTTCTCATACATCAAACAGTGTAAACTTTTGACAGAAGTTAGATATTCTGACACTCTCCTGTCTTCCCACAAGTCTGGACTACTGCACTGGAACTTAGAACTGAAAATATATTGTTTTAAGGCCTTTGTCGCGTTAGCTTGAAGCCAGCGGTAAGTAGTAAACATAGAATTGCAATCACACACGAAAATATTGTCCATAAGATCTATGACTATATCACCTTTGCTCGCTTCCAGTAAGTACCCGATGTCTTGAATCATGCTCAGTGAGAAATGCGATATTTTGTTGTTTGTCAAGTATAGTCTATTCGGCTTCACACCAGAAGCCAAGAATATTGGTTTCCACCAAGACATAAGCAAATTTTCACTTAAATCCAAAAACTGTAGCATTTTCAATGGTTTCAGTATTTCAGGCGTTATGGAATAAAGTTGGTTATTTTTAAGCACTAGATGAGTTAAATTAGGCATCATCTCATAAAAGTTGTCATCTTCATAGAAGCCCTTAATTCCGCAATTTTCTAAAATTAGAATTTTTAGTTCGTTCAAACCGTCAAACTGTGAACATGTTAAGTTTTGGTTGGCTGTTAGAGGATTATTAGCTAAATTGAGTATTTCTAAATGTTTGGTAGGTTTAAAACTTCCAGGTCCTATGTGATAAATAGTTCCATTTTCCATACTTAATATTTTTAGATTTTCTAATCCTGTAAATGTATAATTAAATATTGCTCTTATTCCATTGAAAGCTACATTCAGTACTTGCAGATTTTTACTTTCTGTGAATGTGTCTCTGTCTATTTCATAATAAACGGGATTGTTTGCATGACCTCTATTACCAGATAGATCTAAAAGCATCAGTTGATTGGACAAATGAGTCCCGTGAATCCCTGGCAAGTTGTTACTACTCAGCAATAGAAATCTTAGGCTAGGAAACTTTTCAGGTGTAAATGCCAGAGGACCTACTAAGATAGCGGAAACTTTCCTTAAATCCATCAATTGTATATTTTCCATTTTGGGGAAAACATCGTCGCTGATGACTTCAAATTGATTCCTTGCTAGTATTAAACTTTGTATCGTAGAATTTGCTATAATATCCATAAGTTTCCTTGGTGGCTGTTTCCTGAACCCCATTCCTGATAAATCTAGGTGTAGTAAATTGATCTCATTTTCAATCATTGTTGTTAAAAAGTTTTCTATTAGCGACGAGTTTAGATCGTTGTCCCCAATGTGAAGGTTTTTCAGATGCTTCAATGGAAGGAAACTATTTGGGTGTATGTGTTCTATTCTACATAAGTTCAGATCGAGTTTTCTTAAAGTAGTTCCCTCCATTGGCTTGAAGGCGTCTTCTGGGATTGTTTCTAAAGTATTTTCTGATAAATCCAGTCTTCGTAATGATGGTAGTATACTAGGTTTAAAAGATGGTGTTAATTGTAGAATAGATCCAAGTCCGTTGTTGACCAAAGTCAAGTTGTGGAGGTTTGTGAGTCCCATAAATGTCGTTTCATGGATTGATAGAAGCAATGTATTGTAGGATATTGATAATTGTTCTAAGTTAGTCAAGTTAGAGAACAGTCCCGGTTCTATGAACCGCAGCTGGTGATTAGCCTCTATCTCAAGCACTTTCAAGTAGTATAGATAATCCAGTTCCCCTTTAAGGATTTCAGTGATGACTGTTGTCCTTACTCTTAAAACTTCACTTCGTACTTTTACCTGCAAAAAATAGAAAGTTCTTATAGAAATCATGATACAGTTTGCCTGATTAGAATTATATAAATAGGAATTCCAATGTCATTCGTGCTTGCACTGCTTGACCCTGACCGAAAGCTTCAACGATGCTATCACAATCGTTTGGCAATAGCCTTTCTTTTGTTTGTTTTTGCAACGTCATTACGATATAAATATACTGTCAACCGTAGGACATTCACTGTTTTTTAGACCCTCTAAAGAACAGTGAGTGTCCTACGGTACGCTTTTTGATCTTTTATGTATCTTCTTCTAACATCCCATACAGTAGACGTAACTTTTTTTAAATGACATATATCTATTAAGAAAGGACTATCTCCGAAACTGCTTATCATATCACAAACGACGCACAGCAATAAAAACAAAATCTCATCGCGCATTTCACACCTAATTTTGAGTTTATCTTACTACGCCTTAAAATCCTGCCAATTTTCACTGTTTATACACAGTATTTTCATATCAGTTATTATGACGATGGATACGTCTAGGTTCTGTTATGAAACACATGCACGGCGTGACACTGTGTTTGGTTGAGAGTTGTGTGTGTATAGTGAGATAACTGTGTGTTCATTGTTCTACGTCTTACAGGATATTGCGAGTAAGATAAACTGTTACGTCCCACGTGAGATTAAAGATGAATGGTAAGGATGATCTTAAAGAGTTTCGGACACTTCTTGTATGCTTCTGCAAGGTATTCTTCTGCTATTGAAGTATTTAAAGCTCATACTGGTGGGAAAGAAGAAATGCGACAAACGATCATACACGCATTACATGTGAACATATTTATGGCTTTCTCAACTTGGGAAAACCGAAAACTATTAGGATTTGGAATTACCAAACGTTGTCTTTGATTTACAAATTAGTATCATCATCACGTAAGCTCTAATAGACATTAATGTAGAACATAAGACCGAAGCAACTAACCTTTGGAAACCTCATGCACTCGTAGTTTCCGAAGCAGACTATGACTTTTTGATGGTAGGTGGCTCTGCAGGTGCAGCCAGAAGCCCAGTCCTTCCCGAGCTGGATCGGCAGCTCCTCAGTCTTATCGTCCTTCTGATATAAGAAGTTGTTGGTGAATTCCTTATACTCGTCCATCAGATTGGTCCTCGCATATTGAGCGTAGCATAGGAGTAGCCAGATGTATCGGGCTATTGACATGACTTTCTTTCTGCAATAAAAGACAGAGAAAAATAATTGTTAACCCTGCTTTGCAAAAACGCGTTTTGGATTTTGAACTCTCGGCGTTGAGCCAAGGGTTTCAAATCCAACAGATTGCGTGCGTATATCTAGCACAACAAAAAACGTACTGTTGGATCTTCAACTGTGCGCTTATTCAAATGTTGGCTGTTTAGATTAGGATTTAATGGCAAGAGATATACATACATTACACCTAATTTTGAATGAAAGGGTTATTTAAAAAATGATAAACTGCCTACACCTACATATGTTGGCAATTTCTATCCTAATTATAATACTAGATCATAAAAAAAATCTGTCACCAGTATTTTTAAATATTAAATAAATAATGCTGGACAATCCACACAGCATCATCTAGCCCCAAGCTAAGCAGAGCTTGTGTTATGGGTACTAGATTACTGATATACTTAATACATTACATTAAATAGATAGATATTTTTATTATACATAGGAAATACCCAGATCACCCGGAACAAAACTTTGTAGATTGTACAAACATTTGTCCCAAGGCGGGAATCGAACCCGCAACCTCTTGCGTCGCAGGCGGACCTTCGCCCGCCGCGCCACATTGGTCGTCGTATTGGTAAGTATATTTGCATAATTTGGATTTCCGGGTTTGTCCCATGGTAAAAGTTTTAAATATTAATAGGTAGAATGCCAAACCCCATAACGGTAAACAAAAAAGAAGATCGTGATATTTATTTATGTAATATGTAGAACCTGGAATACTTACAGCTAAAAAACAAAATAAAAAGATAAACATAGTCGACAGAAAGCCAATTATAAGTCCTCACGTGTAGAAACAGACTGGATATTCAAAAATAAGCATATAAAGTAAAATTAAAATGTACAAAACAAACTATAAAAAACTATTAAGTTATGAAACATACTATCTTCTTGTCAATCCTCTAAGTCCAATGCACAATGTTGATCACTATTGCAGACAAAACACTATCATACGTCTGTTACGATTGGGTTAAACCCTATTAATAATAAGGTGCAAACATGCATCAAATCCTATTAGGTACATCAGTACTTTATCTTCTTTTCAAAAGGAATTCCATGGCTGCTATTACAGATATTTTTGGGGTAATCTTTATTAACTTTTGACGACACGGTTGGCGCAGTGGCTAAGCGATTGGCTGCGTGTCGCGGGTTAGATCCCCGCACGGAACAAATATTTGTATGGCCTACAGGTAGTTTTTCCGGGTCTGGCTGTTGGTGTATGTGAGTTTAAATGTTTGTAAACGCACCCACGATACAGAAGAAATTCCTAGGGTAGGGCAACGTTTAAAAAAAAAAATCGTGTTAAGTACCGTAAAACGAGGTTAGATTAATTAATTTTGAAATGAATTCCCATGTATCTTTTAAAGTTTTTAAATAAAAAGTCGGAAAAAATAAAACGGTTGAGGACTCTTTAAATGATAACTAAATAACGATATTTTAATAAAACAATATTAATAGTTCCATGGAAAAAGAAATTAAAATTATTAATTAAATCGAAATTGAAAATGGGGCTGCTTTGATAACACATAATTATTTAATTGCCGTTCAAAGTCACCCCTATCTAGAATGCGTTTTCGACCAAAATTCAGAGTTTCAAATTTTACTGTTTTTCATCTACTTAGAACTAACTCTAATAACTAACGCATTGGAAATATACAGGGTGTTTGGCAGAACGTTGAACATACGAAAATGGTGGATAGGTGGGGTCATCTGCTACTTACTCAGCCCTAATTTATTTGGCCCTGGCCCACGGGATATTTTTTTTAATTTTTTTTTGTCTTTCTTCTTGTTTCACCACTTTCTTAACTTTAAAGTGTAATTTTTATTAAAAATGGGTAAAACAGGCAATATTTAGTATTTTTTTTTAATCTTTTATGTTGACAGATTCTTATAAAATTATTGCTTTATTCAGATGTTAGCTAGAAAAAAAGTTATGAGTCCTCAAACTTACAGAAAGATGTAAAAAATACTTAAATCTTAATTTCAACTTGCATTTAAAAAAAAACAAAAAATGATTGAGGAGTTCCAATTCTAGCAAAACATCCCTAGTGTGTGAGCTTTCTAATGGTATGTAATTTGCTTTTATAAAAAAAAAACTTTAAGAGTTATGTCATAATTTTTTCAAGTAGGACATTTTTGACGAAACTCTACCTTTACGGAAAGTGAAATGTTTTACGAAATTTAATACTGCAAAGTTGGTGAAAATTAAATGATCGATTGAAATTATGCTGTACCAGTTAGGTGAAACAATTAAATAATTTTAAATAATTTATTTAAATAATAAATCACAGATGTTCGAATTGACGCCCTTCATTTACAATACAGGCGCGCCATCTACGTCTGATTTCTACAGTTGTTGTGCGCAGCAGCATCTCCTGTCGCATAACTTCGAAAGCAGCATTAATTCGATTTATTAAATCTTCTCGACTTTCTACTTCTGTAGTGTAAACTAGTTCTTTTGCCCTTCCCCACACGTGAAAATCGAGCGGAGTGAGGTCGGGCGATCGCGGAGGCCAGGATATATCGAATTAATGCTGCTTTCGAAGTTATGCGACAGGAGATGCTGCTGCGCACAACAACTGTAGAAATCAGACGTAGATGCCGCGCCTGTATTGTAAATGAAGGGCGTCAATTCGAACATCTGTGATTTATTATTTAAATAAATTATTTAAAATTATTTAATTGTTTCACCTAACTGGTACAGCATAATTTCAATCGATCATTTAATTTTCACCAACTTTGCAGTATTAAATTTCGTAAAACATTTCACTTTCCGTAAAGGTAGAGTTTCGTCAAAAATGTCCTACTTGAAAAAATTATGACATAACTCTTAAAGTTTTTTTTTTATAAAAGCAAATTACATACCATTAGAAAGCTCACACACTAGGGATGTTTTGCTAGAATTGGAACTCCTCAATCATTTTTTGTTTTTTTTAAAATGCAAGTTGAAATTAAGATTTAAGTATTTTCTACATCTTTCTGTAAGTTTGAGGACTCATAACTTTTTTTCTAGCTAACATCTGAATAAAGCAATAATTTTATAAGAATCTGTCAACATAAAAGATTTAAAAAAAATACTAAATATTGCCTGTTTTACCCATTTTTAATAAAAATTACACTTTAAAGTTAAGAAAGTGGTGAAACAAGAAGAAAGACAAAAAAAAATTAAAAAAAATATCCCGTGGGCCAGGGCCAAATAAATTAGGGCTGAGTAAGTAGCAGATGACCCCACCTATCCACCATTTTCGTATGTTCAACGTTCTGCCAAACACCCTGTATAGCCTTACGACTAGAATTTCGAATAGACGAATGAATGATCGTGTGCGTTCCCTTTAACGGGTGAATTAGAGACAATAATTCATTTCTGAACAATTATCAAAGTCGCCCCAGTTCGCAAAGTAACCCCGTTTTACCGGTATATAATATATTGGTTGGCAATTTTCGATCAAGTCGATGCACTTGTTTGCAATGAATCATGCATAATATTATGTGAGAAAGAGAGACAAATGTGTACAGATATCGTTAGTGATATCTGAATACTTCTTCTAGTAACCGAGAATTGGTGTGAAAATCGATTGTTATAATATGGGCATGTGATGCGGAGGAATGAGGATCATATTGTGAGGAAAGTTTTGAGTCTGAATTTGAAGGGGGTTATAAGACTGTAAAAAAACAAAAGAAACGATGAATGGCTTATGTCAAATGGCTAGAAAGGAGGTATATTGAGATCGCGGAAAACAGAAGTGTATGGAAGAAGAAGATTTATGCTGCGCCAGCCAATTACATTGGGGTATGGGCAAGAGGATGATTCTGATGATATTGTTACATATTTAAATAAAACTAGACAATCAAAATGAACTGAAACTAGATTCCGAACTTGCAAATGTATCCAATGTATTACAGTTCTGTTAGTTTCCATTGCAGCAAATCTTCCACCATACATGTTTTGATCTGTTAAGCACAGTGCATGTAATCTCACACAAACTGATAACATTGTTGTGACGTCGTCCGAAGCTGAACAAACATCGACTTCTAATTAACGGCAATGTGGGTTAATTGTGATTACTTTTGAATTCATTGTTTTTGTTAGGGGTGTAGTTGTGATATCAGGTGATAAGGTACTGTTGCTATACGGTATATTGTGCGTTTAAATATTTACTGTGGAACTGATATGCATCCTAATACTTCCATTATTTATTATTAGAATATGATATTCAATGTCATCAATGAAGTTCAACTTGCCAATCAAGAGAAAAAATTATAGTTCAAAAAATAAAAAAACACGCTTTTATAGAAAATCCAACTAAAAAATAGAAAATAAAATTTAATAAATTTGGATTAAGAAAAGTGTAAATTAGAAAAAAATACATTTTCACGCCACAAAGCGTGGGGTGCATAGTGTCAATAGTTATAAACATTTTCTATTTTTCCATGGTTACTGTCATTCACAGTGGGCTCCATGTATCGGCGTGTATTCTTCAATATTAACACTTTGCACCCCACGCTTTTTTCCATTAATATACATTTTTTTCTAATTTACACTTTTCTTAATCCAAATTTGTTAAATTTTATTTTCTATTTTTTAGTTGGATTTTCTATAAAAGCGTGTTTTTTTAGTTTTTTTAAACTATAATTTATTTTTAATTTTTTAGATGATTTTTTTATAAAAGCGTGTTTTTTAGTTTTTTCTAAACTATTTTTTTTTTCAATTATTGCATTGTCATCGGTCTTTGACAGGTGTGCAAAACTTGAATGAAATCTGACCGTTTAAAGTGGGTCAAAATAGCGTCCAAAGGAGTCGGTTACAAACATACATACAAGTGAAGCTAATATGAAGCGTGTAAAAAGAATTTAGTTCGGTTTGATATCAGGACTTTTGATACATCAGTTATCATGCTAACCAGGCAAGCCTCACTACGCGCGAGAATTTGCGAGAGGTATGTTTGCACCAAGTGGGGTAACTACAAATATTTTCACACAACAAACACATATGTTATGGCAAAATTGATAACTTCACTGCTGACGCAAATCTGTAAGTTATTCCTCGCATTGTTGTTTGTTTATAAATTTAGCATCTTCGTGTTAATTTTCATATACATCTGGGAATCAAGGATTAATAGATTTTTGCCGCTACTGTGAAATTTCCGCTAAACAGGTGCCTGAAGGCTGAATTTGGTATAACGTCAGGAACTGCTACTTGGCTATAAGTAATGGATAATTTGACGACACGGTTGGCGCAGTGGTTGAGCCATCGGGTGTTGCGCCGCGTGTTGTGGGTTCGATCCCCGCACGGAACAAATATTTGTATGACCTACAGGTAATTGTTCCGGGTCTGGCTGTTTGTGTATGTGACTTTAAATGTTTGTAAACGCACCCACGATACAGGAGAAATTCCTAGTGTGGGGCAACGTTTTTTTTTAATAAAATAAAAAAAAAAAAAAAATGGACCAATCCAGATGCCAAGCAATATGAAAGGTGCAACCAAACTATCAACGATCTCTTTCTAATTATCACTGTTGAAGTTGCCATTACATATTGTTATAAAAGTGATTTAGAGAGGCTATCACAAGATAATCAAAGACCATAATAATAAGGATATGAAGACAAACAAACAACTTAGCATCGTGTGTGTCTATTGTTGTATGTAGTTTATTTACTTTATAATATATACTTTTACAATTCATATTATTTGTAATGATAGCTAATAATATTTCCAACATAGCTAGTGTATGTAGCTTAGTGGCCAAGTTTTGTCAAACTGCAGTTTTAATATTTTTAATTGAAATTAAACAAATTTTGGCATTATTTTGTGTCATTTTGATTGAATACATTTAGCAGAGCATTTTAGCATTTTCGCCGTTCATTCGCCCTTGGTAGACATATGTACCGTAGAGTCGTGTAAAATACACTAACAGTTAAACTAAATATCATTATGATAACATTATATATCGGTTGTCATGGTATGGGCATGTGATGCAGAGAAATGAGGATCATGCTGTGAGGAACGTGTTGAGTATGAATGTGGAGGATTACAAGAGTAGACTACCACTAAAGAAACGATGTATGGATTTTGTGAAAGATTGTTATGTTAGATTGGAATAAGATGATGTGGTGCGCCAACCCCGAAGGAAATCGGACAATATCAGGAGGATGGTGAATGATACATTATGTTTATATCCGTAATTGGATTAAAACACTTTTACCCGTCATGATCGATGTTTCCTAAATGATTCAGAGGCCACAGTCTCTTTTAAAGTCAAGAAGTTATCTTGTTTAGATCAATCCTTTTAAGATCATGCAGATTATAGTGTCTGAGATGTTATTTTGAGGCAAGAACCACACAGATTTGAGTGGACCTGTCCAGTCAGTGCCATCCCTTTCCATACCAAATATAGTTCGCTGAACTTCGTTTTCCTAATCATTATGCTCAGGATAGAAAATCTGGAGACCATTTGGACACTCCATTAGAAATATGTGGAACAACAGTTGTAAACACCAGTATTGATTGATTTTGTTAAAATATATTGTACTGTTATTGTACTGTTGTATATAAATACAGGAAAGAGGTGTGAGGAAATTCCAAGAAATGCACCTGCGATAATATTATCAAACAAACCCAAACAAACATTAAAGTAGTGAGGGAAGTATCCACTGTCAAACTGTGGCTGTCAAAAATGTATCCCTATATAGCGAAGTATTATTTACCCAAATATACCTGAAGTCAGGCCTAAACCCCGCTAGTCACAGGGTATGGTAAGATATGCAAGTAGAGCAAAGAATGCAATGCAAGTTCACTGAATCAAATATTGAATAAATTTGCTTGTAAAGAGGAAAAGGCATTAGACATCAATAGAGAGGGTGATCCGTACCTATGTACATAGCCACGAAATGGTGCAAAGTCCAGTTGCCAAACTACAAGTGTTTAATATAGCTGTTAAATACGGGAATATGCCAACGAGTTCAACCGTAAAGCTCGCATATGTTCTGCACTCTACTTACCATTGCTTTTTCATCTTGCTAGGTCGTAGAATTTTGTTCATAAGTTACGTAAAAGCACTATGACAATAAGACATCGACAATATATTCTTCATTGTCTTGAGTTTGAATCAAGGTTTCAGTTCGTTGCTTGCTTAGAAAATTAACTCACAACTTGAAATCTATTCCTAAACTTGATCCATTACTATTATAAGAATCCTCAAGAATTGATTTAATCTATAAGAAGTCACAAGTAAAATCTTCACAAACCTTCAACACGATGTGACGTGCACACAGTATATCTGTTAATGTGAACAGCAAACACGATGCTGTCTGACGCCATTCGATTACATTTGCACAACTGCCTGACTCTTAACTAAAATACTACCACAGGGAACCACACTCAGCCCTCAAGGCATATTGCGAAGGAAAACGGAAGAATTAACGAACACTTTTGAGGTTTCTCTACACTTTTGGCGGCGGCGTTCGTTTTGCTCGGATGTTGGTGAAGCACTCGCAATGTTTGCCCGAAGATTTTCGCATGTCTCCGTCATTGGCTGCGATATTTACATGTGATAACTACTAAAGATAACGAACCTAATGGAACAACGCTAGATGTTTGGAGATTTTAAGATTTTCATGAGTATTTAATTTTATTACCTGGGATGACGCTGGAGTTCCTTCACGTGGAAAATACAGATAACAATGTGTTAATTCAATAAACATGATAATGGATCCTCTTTTCTTTGACCAAATTTTCGACACCTTATGCGAGAATAATGATTGACAATTCGGCATTGAACATGTGCAAATCATCACACAGACACACAGATTGATTTTTCATCAGCAGAAACTAGCGGGGGGTTTAAAATACTGTTAACAACCACTCAGTGAATCTCAATATCGACAGATTTCGGTAAACTTGTCATTGCCCTTTATGGATCTCGTAGTAAACGATTCAGAGGATATAATATTTAAATCATACTCTTTGTATCTATAATTAACAACCTATTGCGAATGTCAGTCGTTTTTATAATAGTTTATTTAAATAACTTAAATTCCTACTACTCCACGTAGATTAGATAAAGTCTCTCACTCAGAGAAGTGCTTATTAGCTAAAACGTTGATAGTATTTTAGCAGTAATTATTAGTAGGTAGGTACTTAATATATTCTTAAATCACAAGAAGCCAGAAATCCTACCGCATACTTCATAAGGGGTTCATACTTCATTTTTTCGTGTGTGCGTCGGTGTAGGCACCCGCGCCAGCTACGTATATTTTATGAATGTATTATCTGGGTGTATTTAAGATAAAGTGCGCATTGGAGATTTTATGGTAATCAGGAAATAGGTACTGTTATGCATTGGAGCTGGACTTCTACATCTTTCACTACTACCAATGATAGGGCTTGTAAATGCTTGTTAGGTTTGATAAATTGGGATAGTGGCAGTAGAGTTAATGTTTGTCAAAAGATGATGTAAGGACAAAATGGGGTAGGTTAAGCTAAAGGCTAACGCGTAGTGGTTGCCCGATTTATTCAAATATTATATTTAGCAATTTGCAGCTCAGTATTAAGTAGTAGTTATGAAGGAGCTCGTGGCTAAATAAAAACAGCCGCACGGGTAGATCGAAGGTTAAGCTATGCTTGCCCAGGTCAGTCGGTGGATCAGTGACCATTCGTAACATATAGAGACTCCTCCATGCCTCGGAAAGCACGTTAAGCTGTTGGTCTCGGTTGCCATTTGTAGATCTTTGACAGTTGTTACGGGTAGCCAGAAACTGAGTTGTGGAGGTCAGATAGGCAGTCGCTCCATGTAAAACACTCGTATTCAGCTGCATCCGGTTAGACTGGAAGCCAACCCCAATATAGTTGGGAAAAGGCTGGGCAGATGATATTAAGTAGTAATTATGTTATTAAATTAGAACTGTGCTCAAAAGTCATGATTTAACAAAATAGTCATTCAATCACACAATTTGAACTTCAAAAGTCGCATAATAACTTTAAATATGAATAGTTCGTGAAATACACATTTTTTGCGGTTATAAATGACTATTTTAGTATCACAAAGTGTTCAGGTTAATCTAGGGCGTACCTAATAATTAATTAATTGCGCTTGTCTGCTACAGAATTAATGTACGTATTCTGTAAATTGGTAATTTGGCGACTATTTTAGTTTGTTATTTTTTCAAGAAACACATTTTATCTTATAGTCGTGTAATCGTGTAGCGTTCACCTCAACTTATTCAATTCATTCTAATCTGTCGTCTATCGCAGCCTCAAACTTGACACTAATTTTTGTTAGCTTTAAGATCAACTCTATTCTTAGGTAATATTATTATTTTATTTTTTTAGCAAAATGGAGAGAGAGATTTCCTTAATATCCTGTTGAGTTGTTCCTGAGAAAATGTTAATACCAGTTATTATTTTGATATTAGTAGGTGGAAAACATTAAAAAAAATATCAGTCTGTTACTGCCCCACTGCAAGCAAAGGTCTTATCTACTAATGACCACGCTCGCGATTGGCAATTTTAGACTTATGTCCATGAAGGAAAACTTAGTGAAGAACGCGGCCCCCAAGATGTTTCCTTCATCAAAATCAGAAATCTTTAAGATAAACTCAAAAAAGTACATATGAATTGAAATAGTCACATTGGTACTTGCCCAGATTTAAACACACTACCTCATGCGTGAGAGGCGTTGCCCTAACCACGGGGCCATAACATCAACATAAGAAAATAAAAAATATACTTTCGGTTTCCAAAATTGCGTCGATTAGATATTGGTCAGTTTTAGCTAACATAATCAACACACACTGTAGTGACATCTATCTAGCCACATACAAACTAAATCTGACGTTTCATACATTTCGGTATGAAAGTTAACCGTGGGATTGAACATCATCATCAGTATACAAGATCCCGACAACAACCGTCGGGTAGTAGCCCACCAGACACACCACCCGTCTGGTCGGAGAATTCTCTCTTTTTAATGGTGGATGAGGAACTTTACTGCGTTCCTCGTGTGAGCTGAGCTGTTGAACTGTTCCTCTTATCCCCAAAAACATTCCAAAAACTAACAGATGTTAAAGGCATACATACGGCATTACAAAAAATAAAAGAATTCGACACCCTTCACTTTGATAATGGATATCCTTTAAAAGATCAAGGTGAAGCTGTAAGCTAACAAAATATATCAATAACTGATATTGGTCTCATGGCAACAGGTCTGATTCCGCGAAGTGTCAATATCGCTCCAATTAACGCGCGTCGTTCGAGGAGCTCCCTTTATGTCACTCCAGCAGGCTCGCGGCGCGGCGCAAGCGCAAGGTAGCGGCGCACCGGCGCTTTCTTTTGCAAATTCGATCAGTAACTACCTACTTAAAATGTATGCAGAAATAAGTTCATATTTTTATTTACAGTAAGAAATATAAATAATTTTTGAGCTTAAAATAAACGTATAAATATAAACATAATATCATACCTGTATTCCCGGACGGGTTGGGCAGAGGTGTACCTACAGTACAGTCACAATTCACCGGTGATGTTTGTAAGTTCCATGAAAGACGAGCTTATTGCCAGTGACCGGGCACACATCCAGACTCCAGGCTGCTACTGAGAAATTCCCAATAAAAAAATCCCAGTAACAAATTGCTCGTCCCGGTAATCGACCTCTGGTAACGTGAATAACCGACTCCGTGCCTTTAGTGCTCCAAACCTATACAGCTCGAACATATTAGTTCAAATAAGATTGTTATATTTTTTTCTCATCCCGCAGCAGCCGCTACAGCTCGCCTAATTAGGTACAAAATCGAGTACAAAAGCACTGCATACCTTTTTCGAGCAAGCAAATATCTACCTTAAGGTTCACATGATTACATTTTCCCCACGTTTGTCAAATATCATCATTTGATTGGATAATCGACCAAACAACTTCATCGAAAGTCAAGACAGCAGGACAAATATCTTCTGACCAATGAAAACTTAATTTTTCGCTGCTTCCTTCTTTGACACTTACCATTTTTTCTCTGTGCCTTCTTCCCTTGCAATTCTTATTCACTATAGTTTAGATGTACGTAAGACAAACTAGCAAAAATAAGCTAAGCCTCGAAGCTCCACAAAGCTCCCGCGGTGCGCTTGCGCAAATACGGTTATTTTTTCCCCCTGCGTGTGCGCCGACCCGCTTTCTCCGCACTGGGATCGTTATATTTTATATAACGCATTCAATTACAAGCGATAAACATGATGCCGATCGAAAGTGCACACTTTAATTGGATGTAGGGAATCACTCATTTTAAATACATAGTTATTAGTACTTAAACAAATTTATTGACCCTTTGCAGTTCAGTTTCAGTAAAAGAAAACATTCTTTGAAAAAACTCATCCCCGAAATAGTCTGCACCCCAAGACAACCCACTATAGGTGAAGGGCTTTTGCAAGCAACGAAAACAAAGATATTAGGTAGACATTGGCTTTGGGTGGCTAAGTTGAACTGGTTAACTAGAACTGTGAAAGGAATTTGACGCCTGCCTCACGAATGTTACAAAATGACAGAGAAGAAAAATTGCACACTCAATAATGGGTCCTCGAAAACGGTCGCTAGCACTTAGTGACGCAGCGACAAGGGGGCCAAATATCCTAAGTGGAGAGGTATTCCACGGCTATCAGGATAATTTCCTAAGCATGCTCAAGATCCCTACCAGGATCTTACCAGACCCCAGGCTTTTTTGCGTGTCCTGATAAAATTCAATTTTTTAGTTAGAATTTCCCCAAAAACATTTTAAAAACATGAAACGCACATCAAAAGATTAATTAAATAATAAATAAGATCCTACACGGGTCCAATGAAGAGATTATGGTAACAAGATATTGAATCGGACAAGACGTGCCGAATTCCAAGATTGAAAGCGGAAAGTAGCACAAACGGGAGTATATTAAAACTCCAATAATAATATTGCAAACAGTATAAATATTTATTCCAGTTTACAAAGGTGATGGGAGTGCAGCCGACAAGTTCCTGATGAGTTCGTCCATCTGAATCAGATTGATCCTCGCTTGTCGGTTCAGACGACCTTCTGGTAGCTCTGGTGGCTCGTGGCGGAGAAGCTGAGCTGACTCGGACAGGATCTTGCGGGATTCCTGGGACAAAAAGAGAGAGTAAGTAAGAGTAGGTAAAAGTTACGCAGGTAAAGGTACTCAAAATACGCTTGTAGACCTACGTCCTTTTGCTTCATACACACACACATACATACATACATAAACTCTTGTCTTTTTCCCATGGGGGTAGGCAAAAACTACAGAATGCCACCTGCTACGATCTTAACATACTTCTTTTGCTTTGTTTACGTTCATACATCCAGATGTATATGTCATACACGTACGCCTAACCTTGGTTGGTTGCTGTATTACGCTACTGACCTTTTTGAAGAACATCACCAAGGTAAGTGTATGTCCTTCTAGTGCGTCCCCTTCCGTCTTAAGGTAGAAAGTAAAAGGTAGATATTTATAAGATGTAAGTAGAAACAATTACATCTTGCGACGATGGTAAGAGACCAGATGGAATGACCATAATACTTTGAAAGATGGGTAGGCCTTTGGTGTGGGATGCAACATGTGCCGACACCCTTGCGCCATCCCATCTTCCTAGTACGGTGGATTGTGCAGGTGCGGCTGCTGCAGGTGCAGAAAACCTCAAACGGCGAAAATACAACAACCTAACTGGAAGTTATAAATTTTATGTTTGAGCCGTTTGGGGTTGAAACACTAGGGCCATGGGGTCCGTGTGCCCATTTAGTTTTTAGAGAAATCGCGAAGCGTTTGGTCGACTCTTCACGTGACCAGAGGGCTGGCCTTTTTTTGCCAAAGAATCAGCATTGCTACATTGCAAAGTGGCAATGCTGCCAGCCTTCTGGGCACTTTTCCCGTTGACAGCGATGCGGATGAATTTTTCGATGCCCTGTGATTATTTATTTTATTGTATTTCTTCATATATAATAGGTCTTTACCTATGAAATTGCCGTTTTGTATGAAAAAATTTAAATGAATTTTTTTCATGTATTTTTTATTTGTATTAATCGAAGTAATCACCCATGCAATCAATGCATCTTTGCCAACGCAGTGGCAGTTTATTGATGCCCTTCTTAAAGAAATCAGCTGGACGGGAGGCAACAAATTCTTCAAAGGCATTTTGTACTGCCTCTCGGGTATTGAATTTTTTTCCCGCCAAGAAGTTATCCAAATTCTGGAAAAAGTAGTAGTCTGTAGGCGCAAGGTCTGGTGAGTAGGGCGGATGACGGAGAGCTTCCAACCCCAGTTCTTGCAACTTGGAGACCGTCTGCTGTGCAGTATGAGGTCGCGCGTTGTCGTGCAGGAGCAGCGGAGACGAGCGATTGACCAATGCTGGTTGGAGATGTGCCAGCTTCTCCATCATTGTGTTCAATTCTTCACAGTACACATCTGCAGTAATGCTCACCCCGTTTGGTAAGAAGCTGTGTTGAATCACACCGGCGCTAGACCACCAAACAGTGACCATCACTTTTCTTGGGGTAAGTTTTCGTTTAGAGCATTGTTTAGGTGCTGAACCAGGATCCAACCAACTTGCTGAGCGCTTGCGGTTATCAAACAGAATCCATTTTTCATCGCAGGTAACAATGCGGTTCAAAATTCCTTCATTTGTGTGTCTGTTGAGCAGTGCAAGGCACGTCTCGACGCGTACTTCGCGCTGGCGATGATTGAGTTCGTGGGGCACCCATTTGTCAAGCTTTTTTACCTTGCCAATTTGACGCAAATGGACCAATATTGTTTTGACGCTAACGTCGAAAGCTGCTGCTAATTCAGCCGTAGATTGTGTATCATCAGCTTCCACAATCGCCTTTAATTCGTCATTGTCGACCAAAGTCTTCGGACGACCGCGAGGTTCATTTTTCAGGTCGAAATTTCCAGAACGGAAGCGAGCAAACCAATAACAGGTAGTGCGTTGGTTTGTAGTGTTAGCTCCGTAAACGTCGTTGATGTTGCGTGCCGCTTGTGCCGCGTTGCTGCCACGACGGTACTCATATTCCATAATTACTCGAATTTTTAACGTATCCATGATGACGAAAAAGATTTAAATGCGATGAAAATGTAACACTAATCAATAAACAAATGACTACTTTTGGAAAAAAAATCCATGTTTTTAAAATAAAATTAATTTGAAATTAGAATTCTTAGCCAAACAAAAAATATTTTGATTTGAAATGGCCAGTACTGCAGAACGGCAATTTCATAGGTAAAGACCTAATATTAATAGATGCATCGTTTTAAAGAAATAAAAAACAAAATTGCATCTTCCTCACAAATATCTAATTTTTTATGGTCGCCTTTCAATCATCCTCTGGACGTGACCAAACCATCTAAGCATAGGTACTCTTCTTTGGGAGTTATTTTAATATTTCGTTCGTACCACACAGGTTCATGAGACATTCACGCCGCGTGTTACGTACGATATTTCATTTTATATTCTGTAATAAAAATTAATTAATCCAGCAAAGACACGCGTCATTCATATTTTACGACACGAGCGGCACTTATTTTTAATCTCTTTAAGAGTTTTGAGATAGTTCTCAAGCTTTACATTTTTACATTGTTATTATTTTGATATCACTTTGTATTATCTCCCACAATACACTTCACAAAAAAGTTGGAAACAAGCAGAATTAGTGTCAGTATTTCGGGCGAGTAACTGGAGCGAGCGATGGTCCAGTTGCTGGCGCGAGCAGACACGTACAAGACTGTTTTTGTTGTCTAAGATGTGATGTCAATGGATTCACCGGTTGAATTATTATGGCACTATGTTCTTCGCCTGGTTTTGGTTAAGTTTTACATGATTGGTCAAATTGTAATACGGAACACATTCTATGGTGACAGCACAATGGTTTTTCAGATTTCATGTGGGCATTAAATATAATATAATATCACGCTTGTATTCCCTAGTGGATATATGGTGTATTTCATAGGTACCCTCTATGAAACACCAACATTTAATTAGTTACAGTGGGTGGCCAAATTATTAGGAACACTGCCCGTATTTGTGCAATATTTAGTATTAATGTTTTATGAGCATTCAGTTTCATTGGTTTTCCTTCGGGTTCTTTTATGTGGTATTACTGGTGGTATCATTATTATTGTTTTTAATAAGTGGCAGCACTGAAAGCCCGCGCCATTTATGAAACATGTGATGCTTCGTCTTATTTGATCGTGGCGGTAAATGTGGCCGGAAAAGCACTACCACTCCTCGTACTTATCGTAAGATCAAGGATATCTACCTGTAAATCGTAATAAGTGTATTGCCGGGTTGCTTACGATCATAAACGACGTGGAAATTAAGGTTTCCCAAAAGACAGTTCAGAGACGGCCAGTTGAGGAGAACTTGATCGATCGTCGGCCCATCAAAACACCACGCCTCGCCCAGGCCGTGAAGAAGAAGTGACTGCAATGGGCCGGAAAACGGTGCAGTTTTTGAATAAATACAACATTTTTGAACAGTGCCACCATTTCATAATTTTGGCTGACATATTTTATCTTATTTTATTCTATTTTGTGATTTGTAATCAATACTATCATAACTTACTTTTCATTATTTGAATGAAAAGTAGATGGAGAACGTTATTACTTTTATGAAATAAATCAATGTATATTTTTACCCATGTTTTGCAGATAAATAAATGATTTCTGATTTCTGCCGTTTTTGAATATTTATCATTTATATTTACTGTTTTTTATTTTTAAAAAGCATGCTGGACTGACGACTTGAAATTTCAAATTTTAGTAAAAAAAAGTTAATCCTTCCGGCGCTGCCCTGTATAACAGTTTTAACTGGACTGCCTTGTTGAGAGGTTTAAAAATCCGGTTAGTATCATGGTGTGGTCGATGATATCAATAAAGGTGTAGGGCGCCTTGGCATTGTAGCCGGTACCATGAAGCAAGACCAGTACAAGCGAGTACTAGAAACCCGGCTACTGCCACAGGTCGAAGAATGGTTCCCTGTGATGAAGCGTACATTTTTACACATGATACATATACGTATGTACATTGAAAGTAACTACATTAATGGCGGACTAAAACGTTACTGTTTGGCCCTGGCCGGGGATCCCACCAGACATGAACCCCATAAAGAACAAGCTTACCAAACGAGCGCTAGCAAACCAAGTCATCCCCACCAAGCACCAGTTAATACAAATCTAATTAAAGAAAGGCATAGTAATACTGAACTCCAACAAAATGCAAAATATTTAATAGAGAGCATGTCGCGACGCATAGAAGCTATAATTACAGCAAGAGTTGGAATCACTAAAAATGAAGATTAATTTAATTAGCTTTACATTAACATATACATTTTGTTCACGATAAAAAAGTAGATTTAATTTAAAATTTGGTGTTTTAATAATACACGCTTATAAATAAAAACTACCTATGATAATTTAAACCAATTGTTTGGTTAAAAATGTAGTCCGTAATAATTTCGCCACCAAGGTTTCCGACCACAAGACCGACGAGGCAGTTAAGTTTCCAATTTTCTGGAACTTAAATTTTAAGGACGTCACTAAGCCCCAAAGTATGGACTTGAGACCACAATCGTAGATGTACAGACAAACAATTTCTTGACAAACAATAGTACCCATTTAGTAATTGAGAGCGAGTGTTTGCTCAATAATGGTTGTTAGTTTATTCAGGTTTACGTGAAGTGAATCTCGATTGCTTTAGTAAGTAAACGGCAACATTATTCAAGATTAGTAACAAGAAGGTCCGGTTAAAAGGCGAGAGAATGATCTGCCAGAGGGTTGAAAAAAAACAGCTTTTGACAAGAAGTGGAGGAAGCCTATATGTTGCAAGGCTGTCTGACCTGCTGGCTAATAATTGTAAATTAAGAATAAAGTAACTAGAACACATATTATATTAGTAACATAATTTTCTAAATTAATTGTTCGCTCACTAGTCGAAATTCGACTATTTATTAATTCTTCATATAAACTTTAACGATGCCAAAGGGGATAGAACCGATCTAGCATATCGACCCGCCGCGCACGGTGGATCGAAAATCGGCTGTAGAAGACATAGGATCTCGATTTCTTAAATGTGATTTTTTTGCTGGAAATGACTTCTGCTGATCATTACTGTTCTATAAAATGTCATATGAAGTAAATGTGTGCACAAATGGAAGAGTTATAATTTTTATAAGAAAAAAATGTATGGAGCTACTATGAAAAATCGAATTATCTCCTAAACGGCATGTTTAACCGTAATATCCTTGGAGGTGGTCATAGTGCTTATTATTTATAATTTTTTGGTTGCGGATTTGACGAAAAATTTCATGCCGTTTTTTTTTTAAAAATCGTCAAAATATTTTTATTTGTTTTTTCATATGAAACGATTCCTTTTAGTGTTTATGTTGAAGAACACGGACTTTTAACTACACGTAACATAAAATAGCATCACTCCTATAGTTCCGAAGGAGTTGGCAGAGGTTTATAGTACACCCACACGTAGACAACTATGTTTGAGCTAGATATTTATCAACACATCATGAGTTTTAAAACTTTTCATACAACCAAATTACCAATTGTTTACTCTTCTAATGAGTTCGAAAAGAAGTGATTAAGTAACTACACTGATTAGGTCTTCTAATGAGTCTTTATAGGTGATTTAATGATTTTCAATATCTCACGACAATGCCAACTATGGATTACATTCAACTTTTCCTGATAAGTAAGCTAATTTGTTAATTAGCAGTGCTATGAGTTCTAAGAATAGTTAGTGACAATTATACATTTTCATTAGCTAATGAGAAGATAACTAATGAGGGTAGTTACCTAATTATTGGCGTTTTGCAATAAAAGGGCTAAAGTTTTGTTTTATAATTTAGTTTGTTCACAACTGTGTAACTGCTAACACTAAATCTGCGACTATAAAATCTTAGAATGGAAAGTTTAATCACGAATTTAGACTTGTTTGTTCTTCTACGAAGTGAGACTACTTCATTTGATCATGAAGTATTGTTCAGTGCAGTTGTATCCCGCATAGGCGATTGCCTGTCTGACGAAGATCGTGTTGTTCTCAAAGAATTTTGTCGGAGATTTACGCGAGCCGCTTTACAAAGGTGGCAGAAATCCAACCGATTCCTTGATAATTTCAGGAGAAAGTACGAGAATTGGTTGGGAGCAAATATTGATTGGCCGAGTTTTGTGCAAACTTTAGTTAATCAAGAACCAAGTGTTGATGAGATACCAAGAGCGCCCTCAGTCTCTTCAGAACCGTTGACATCAACGTCCATTGGAACAATGACGAAAAAATCCCGTAAACCATTCGAAGATCTGGGAAGTAAACAAAAAAAGAGAAGATCTGATGAACACACAGGCGAAGATTCCAGTGAATTGGCATATGCAGCTGCAGCACGTTTAAAAGAAGAAGGGCATGGAGATATCGCCTCTGTCATCGAATACATGATGAAATATCCTGAAGCAGCCGCTAAATTAAATGAAACGCTTAAGAAACCAGCGAAAACAATCATATTTACGTCAGAAAAGGCGCTTGGATTGCTTCTTTCGCTAAAACTCTCAAAGTGGCAATATATTACGTTGCGAGAGGCTGCCATTCGGGAAGGTGCTAAGGATATTTATCCATCTTACTATAAAGTGCAACAAACTAAGCTTGATTGCTACCCTCCGAAGCAATCAGTGACAGTTACTGATTCATCGGCTAGGATTACACTTCAAGCTTTACTTGATATCACAGTTACAAGAATCCTTCAAAGCCTTTCTAAGGAAGAGCATAACAAGCAGTTGAAGCTGATATCCAAGTGGGGATTTGATGGTGCTTCTAACCAAAGCCGATACAAGCAGAAAATGGAGGGTGAGGAAGATGACTCGAGCATTTTCATGACCTCCTTGGTGCCACTTAAACTGACAGATGGAGACAACATCTTATGGACGAACCCAAAACCATGCTCAGTTTTATATTGTCGTCCAGTTCAGTTTACTTTTGTAAAGGAGAGTGAAGCAGTTGTCCTTGAGCTGAAAAAACAAATGGATGAAGAAATTAAGGCCCTTATCCCCACAGAGTGCAATAATAATAATAGGGTGACTCATGAACTAATGATGACGATGATCGACGCTAAAGTTTGCACTTACCTTTCTGAAGCTAGATCAAATGCATCGTGCTACCTGTGCTTAGCAAAGCCTACTGAAATGAACCGCTTAGATGCTGTAACATCAAAAATTGTGTGTTCTGACCTGTATGAATTTGGCTTGTCATCCCTACACGCCCGTATAAATTGTATGGAATGTCTGTTGCACATTGCATACAGGCTCGACTTCAAACGGTGGGCAGCGAGAAGTGATGAGCACAAAGAAATGCTACAGACAAGGAAGAAAATAATTCAAAATAAATTCAAAGATGAGCTCAATCTGTTGATTGATATAGTAAAACAAGGCTCGGGAACCACCAATGACGGGAATACTGCAAGAAAATTCTTTGAGTTTCCTAATAAAACCGCAGCTATAACCGGTCTGGATGAAGACCTCATCAAAAGATTTGCTGTAATTTTACAAGCCATTACATCTGGAGAGCAGGTCGATATAATGAAATTTAGAGATTATGCCCGCAAAACAGCAGAAAAGTACGTATTATTATACGACTGGTACTACATGTCGTCAACCGTTCATAAATTATTAATCCATGGGGCTGACATAATTGAGAAAAATAATATTGTGCCGATTGGGACTCTCTCGGAAGAAGCCTCAGAGTCTCGAAACAAAGATTTTAGGAGGTTTCGAGAACATCATTCGCGGAAAAGAAGCAGGCAGGATTCCAATCAAGACATTTTAAATATGCTTGTTGTTTCTTCGGATCCTTTGCTAAGTGCACAAAGGCCTAAGTTAGATGCCAAGAAAAAGCAGAGCTTTTTTGCTGAAACTCTCGACTTAATTCAATTTCAGGAAACTGAGTTCGAGTTTTTGGATATATCCAATCTGGATGCTGACTCAGAATTGGAGTCTGACAACGAGAGTGATAAGGAAAATTTGTAAAAAAATATATATGTACTTATTTGTAAATTTGTATTTGAGTCTGTTTGGGTTTTTTTTTTGTAATTTAATGATATTTTGTCTTTTTTTTTATTTATTTTACTTTATTTTACAAATGCTTAGTATTAATTCCTTAAATTAAATTATTTTGTATATAATATAACTTTATATGTTACTTAAATAAGAGTTTGATAATCTTTTTTTATTTAAATTAGTAAAAATGGGTCAAAAAACAGCAATTTTTTAATTTATTTTTTCTTGTTTTGTGTCTTCTTAATATTTGGGTTAATAACATATCGAACTTTTTAACTTGGACACTAAAAGGGATCGTTTTACATGTAAAAATAAATAAAAATATTTTGACGATTTTTTTTTAAAAAAACGGCATTAAATTTTTCGTCAAATCGGCAACCAAAAAATCATAAATAATTAGCACTATGACCACCTCCAAGGATATTACGGTTAAACATGCCGTTTAGGAGATAATTCGATTTTTCATACTAGCTTCATACAAATTTTTCGTAAAAAAAATATATTTCCTTCGTTTATGGGCAGAATTAACTCGGGTGTCATTTTTGTACATAGTAATGATCAGCAGAAGTCATTTCCAGCAAAAAAAAAAACATTTAAGAAATCGAGATCCTATGTCTTCTACAGCCGATTTTCGATCCACCGTGCGCCGCCATTTTGATATTTTTTCGAAATCGTAGCGCACGATGAATTTGGTAGGTATATTCTATTTTTAATTATTGTCGTTGTACTCATATGTCGATATTTACCTTCAAA
Source organism: Phlogophora meticulosa (assembly GCA_905147745.2). Classification (NCBI taxonomy): domain Eukaryota; kingdom Metazoa; phylum Arthropoda; class Insecta; order Lepidoptera; family Noctuidae; genus Phlogophora; species Phlogophora meticulosa. Next base: position 1,048,539 of record LR990535.1, on the reverse strand, counting down.
TATCTCGGTAACGTAACACTTTGGGGTACAAATTACAGATAGTAAGTTTTAGCATATTACAACTTATTAGTTTTTTGTTTTGTTATTTAACTTTACGTTTATTTTATTTCACTTCCTCATTGAAAAATGTCCTTTTATTATGTTGAAAAATGTTCTTATCTTCCTATTATTGAATCTATCACTAACATCTGACCTGTGTTCCCCGAATGGTTAGCCAGAGCCCAGAGGTATATCTATGGCATACCCACATTTCACCAGTTTGGTTACACTGGAGACTGGACCCATGTAAAAGGGGGCGGGTCTATTAAATCTATAGATATAATGGTAATAATTTGGATTTACGAGTAGATTTGTTATTTTGCCAACAATTATAAAAAAAATATTGGGCCATGCAGGTCCAGTCTCCACTGTATTTTTATGTGAATGTTAAGAACCCATGTTATTTGTGTTGACGCTAAAAGTAATATCTAATTATTGTGTACATGCTAATGTATGCTGTTGGTGTACCTATTAAATAAATGAATAAATTCTGTTTGTTAAATAATTCTTTAAATGTTAATCCTCGTCAAGCGTCATAATTATATGGCAGTAATAAAGACACGGTCATTAGGGAAAACACGATGATGATTGTTTTGATAAATTCCGATTTTAACACCTGTTTAGGTTGTAAAAATGAATGGTTGAAAGCTTCTCTTGGCTTGCGACTGGCTGGTATCATCATCATTGAGTAAATAAGTAGGCACTGGGGAAACGAGTGACGTGTGGCAACTTGGGAGAGGCTCATGAACTGCGCTAAGCTGAGATGATCGAAGCAAATACTTTGATATAAATATAATAAATCTAAAGAGGATCTGTGTTTTTCTGTTTGCACGTGCTAACATCAGAAACTACCAAACACTTTTGTTTTTTTTTTATATTTGATAGCCCAATTCCTGAGGAAGGTTTATAGTATATTTAATATCACGCAACGACCCTTTAGGGTGGGGTACAGCTGGTACTTTGATAGGCGTACCTATTTCTTGGCGTAGCTTTTATTTGGTGGCTTGGAATATCAGTGGACTTACGAACTTTGGCTCTGATTTTGTATGTTCCGTAAGCCTATAAATAGTACAAATAATTTGGATGTTACATAACACATCAGGCCTGCGTTCCTTGAAGGGTTGGGTAGAGGTGTCTAGAGCATGCTAGCATATAACAGGCTGCAAGTAAGATATTCCAGATGAAACCTCAAAAACACTTTGCCCGACCCGGAATCGAACCCATAACTTCATGCTTGGCAGTAGCACATGTGACCACAAGACTTACGAGGCAGTCAAGCCTTCCGCATAGTCACAAAAATATAATTGGTAGACTTACTAGATGTAACCGCTTTGCCATCTCAGATAAGAAAAAGCCATCATTCTGATACGTCATACGGACCATAAACTTAGGTACGTGTTTTATAATTGTTTTCTCTATTTGTGCTGAGTATTACAACACGAACGTGTCGCGGTCGCGTGCTCAATATTTTGTTTATTAATTTAGATATATATATATTTATATATATTTTTTAAATAATAAACGTTGCCCCACACTAGGAATTTCTCCTGTATCGTGGGTGCGTTTACAAACATTTAAACTCACATACACAAACAGCCAGACCCAGAACAACTACCTGTAGGTCATACAAATATTTGTTCCGTGCGGGGATCGAACCCACAACACGCGGCGCAGCAACCGATGGCTCAGCCACTGCGCCAACCGTGTCGTCAAATAATATATATAGGTATATAGGAATATATGTAGGTAAATTATATAGAGTGACAGGGAAATTCAACCTATTCCTTAACCTTTTAAGGAATAGGTTGAATTTCCTTGTCACTAACAACCCCTTGGTTGTATTAGAGCAACAAATTATGTCCAGTCAATTAGGGCTCAAAACGGGTTGGTTACCGAACTATGTCGGTTCTTCGACTTTATTGAAATATTCCGACTGGTGTCCTTAAACAATTAATTATTACAAATCTACACCACTCTGAACCTCTTATTGATATTTTTCTAAAAGCTGTTAAAAGAGTGATCATTTGAAAAATATTACTAGCAGCAATCTTTTTTATTTAATGTTTTTTTTTTCGATGTAAAATATTGGCGACGTAAATAACTGTATTGTATTTCATAAGCTTTCCAAAAAGGTGCAAATGTTAATAACTTTCCCAGCGGTTTATCAAAAAATTGCAAAAGCGCGCTGCAGGTCAAAATTTTAATTTTGATTTCTACTACTACTACTGCAACTCTGAAGTGAATAAAAACCAGACAAGTGCGAGTCTGACTCAGGCACCGAGGGATCCGTGCAGTCGTTGGGTAATTTAGTTAACGAAAGGAGTACGTAATGATGTATGATAGGATGTATGACGTAGGAAAGTTTGTTCCGCCACTTCTTCTTCCCAGCAAAACACTAGGAAGTGGAGAAGGGTGGGCGTTTCGGGGGACTGTCTTTTGTAAACGTTTAGACGTTCAAAAAGTGCTGATTATATATCAGCCTAATTTGAATAAATTAATTTTCATTTTGTATCAGGTGGCGTTCTCTGGTCTCTGCCTATCCACATGGGAAAAAGGCGTGAGCTTATGTATGTAGGTATGTATTTATGGGATCGGCTTTGAGGCATATATTTTATCCAGTAAAAAAATACCAATACAAATAGGAGTACACTGTTTTCCATTGGTTAAACACTGGCCCTATGCACCGTTTCACCCACTCGCTAAGTCTAAGCTAAGTCGCTCACACGCTAAGGATCGTAGCGTGTTTTCAAATAGCATATAACCTTAAAGCCTCTACTAGAAAGGTAAATTAAATTGATTTTGATTATGACCTCATGGTCTCTTTTCATCACTGGTGTTCAAGTTTTATTACTTTTCGGCAAAGAAGCCTAAATTAGAAATATACCTAGGGTATGCGTAAAATGGTCAAAATTCACTTTTGTCTCTGATATTTAGACCGCGGACATTCTAGACGTGACGTAGTATTTGCTTACTTTACAAGAATTGTATTAGTTTGTTTGAAAAACGATAACAATGGCTACACCGTAGCGTTGACGTTGCATCAAACCATTCATTTTTACAACCACAACATGTGTTACAATCAGAATTTATCAAAACAATCATCACGGTGTTTTCCCGTAATGACGTATCTAAATTAAGTCAGTGCTCATCTTAAAGTGATCTGAAGAGCTTTTGGTAACGCGTTCTCTGACGACATTAATAGTGTGTAGTTTGAGATTATAAAGGTCTTAAATGTAAATTTTTGTTTTTTTTACGGAATAGTTAGTCGAGAATTAACTCTTGTAACTTAGCACTATAGTATGTGTGTAACAGTTATTGAACAAAATAAAGAAATAATAATACCTAATGGTTTCACAAAAACCACAACCTTCACGCGCGAACATCCTGATGTCCGCTCTAGACTTTGCTAAGGTAAAACAAAGCATTTTGCGCAACGGTAAGGCTTGTAATAAATATATTTTTGTTTTCGATGTTTAGTATTGTGTCATTGTGCCTGAGAATGTGATATATGTACCTATACATGATTTTTCTTTCTTTCTTGCTTTTCTTTAATACGTATCGCCAATGCAAGCAAAAGCAAAGTGAATTTCCAAACACAAAATTCAACGGTTATACACTTTTAAACTGCATGCTCAATTTGTCTCATCTAACACCGGTAGGTATATTTAGCTGGTAAAGTCAAAGTCAGACAACTTACGGAGACATAGCCAAGCAGGGTCATGGGTCCATCGATGAGAGCCTGCCTCCTGCCAGTTTCGGCGACAGCAGCATGCAGCTCGAAAAGCAAGGTCCCTCGGAGACGAGTTTCCGCTGGAAAAAGTTAAGTTACTGTATAACGCACAGTGGTGATCAGCATGACAAATATTCAGGCAAGATTCATCAACCACACAAGTATCACGCCTGAAATACCCGAAGGGCTGCAGGTCACCCACATCTCCTCATTATGTTTAACTCCAATGAAACAGGGACGAGTTTTCATTAACCGGGCACAAACCCAAACTCGAGTCTGTTACGAGAAATTTCAGATAGAAAACCTCAATAGCACTTTTAGGTTCATCAATCTCGCTAATAAGGGTCAAATTAAAAATAGTAAAGTCAAGATGAAGTGCAGCACTGCTACAGTAGACGTTTACCATAGTAATTTCACGATTGAGAAAAACTTATTAATAATAATTTATTTAATAATAATAATTTATTTATTTCTGAGTGTATGGTACATTAAGGTCTTAACATAAAATAGTTTCACGTACACTACGGTGTAGAAATATAAAAAAAAAGTAATTTAAACTAACTTACAGAGTAAAAGGTCTAGCCAAATTTCACTAATAACATAATATCAAATGTTTAAAATAATAATAATAACAATAAATAAAAATTGAAAATAAAAATAAAAAAGGTATACCTACACACACAAAATATTGATATATAGTAATGTCAAAATTTAAAATTAATACAATCATTAATTGAATAGAAACAATTATCTAACAGCCAGGCAAATATTGTTTTCCTGAATTTATTAGTGGGCAACACTCTGATCGGTGGGGGTAAACTGTTAAAGATTTTGATTGCCATACAATTGGAATTCCTGCTATACAAGTGTAGTCTCTGGTTAGGTGCAAGTAATTTATTTGGGCTTCTGTTTCTTACTCTTGTAGAAATGTGTTCATACAATGGGAAAATGTGCGAATACCTTTTTACAAACATACAAATTTCAAAATTATATAGGCAAGGAAGTGGAAGAATTTTTAGTGCTTTAAATAATGGCTTGCAATGCTCTAGGTATTCTGCTCTATACACAGCTCTGACACATTTCTTTTGTGCAATGAATGCTCTGTTTAGATCTACTGAATTTCCCCATATCACGAGGCCATAACGCTTACCGCTTGAATAGCACCGATCGTTCTAGAATCTATGGTGATCGTATTTGGTTTAGATGGTTTACCATAAAAGTAAACTATTACATGTATATTATAAATCTAACCGTTCAAAAGAAGCCATCATTAAATAACATAAACTGATAAGCTACATACCCGGCGCCAAAGTATCGAGCAGCTCAGCAAGCTTCTTGCACAGCTGTGTCTTGAGCAGTAGCCTGTCATCCGTGACCATCGCCAGGCCTTGCTCCACCTCCTGCCCAATCATCTGCGCGAGGGCCAGGCTCACGTCCGTCATGTAGAAGTGACAGGGATGGAGGTAGCTGCTGCAGTGGCCGACGAACCTGGAAGGTGAATGGAGGAGCATCTACAATTAATACTTAAGTCGGAGTTGTTCAACATGATCATTCGCAAAACCGATGCAAAAGCTGTTTTTTGATAACAAATTCAGTCTCTTATTTGAACTCAGACTTATTAGCTGTAACACACATTGATTCTAAAACCAAGGTACTGTACAGAACTCGGCCATTAAAGAGCAAATGTTGCAACAGTTTGGTTTCGTAACGTCTTCACACTCATACCTGTCTGACCAGTGGTAGTCGCTTGCTTATAAATACCTTTCGCAAGCCTCAGGATCTTCTTTAGGCATGATGCTGAGTTCCCTGCCGATGTCCTGTACAAGCTGCTGTATGATGGCGTCGGAGACAGCATCCTGACAGGAGTCGCACTTCCAGAACTTGTTGTCCAAGTTACGGGTTTCAGGGTTGGGGTTCTTCGTCTTGTGCAAGATGGGGAGGATAAAGGTCTCAGGGAGCAGGTAGCCTTTGCAGTTTCTGAAAATGTCAAACAGATATTTTAGAAAATTTGCAGGAAATAGTATAATGACGTTGTATTATTTTCTTGTATTGTAGATAGTTTATGCAATGTGTGCTTCTAACGCACTGGCAGTGCGTCGTTTCAATAAAATATTTGCAAGGGCATAAGAAGGACGCTCGTATTGATTAAACGGATATCCATGTCATTATGGACGACATATATTGACGACCTATGTGGCGCGGCGGGCGAAGGTCCGCCTGCGACGCAGGAGGTTGCGGGTTCGATTCCCGCCTTGGGACAAATGTTTGTACGATCTATAAATATTTGTTCCGGGTGTTCTGGGTATTTATGTATAATAAAAAATATATATCTATGTAATGTATTGTATTAAGTATATCAGTCATCTAGTACCCATAACACAAGCTCTGCTTAGCTTGGGGCTAGATGATGCTGTGTGGATTGTCCAGCATTATTTATTTATTATTTATTTTATTATTATATTTCACATTGATTTTTAAAATGAATTTTGATTTTGATTAGCTCCAATCATAGGAATTTCAATGGTCATTACAATTGTATGGTTTATTTTTTATTCCTAATGGGATTTTTCAATTCTGTGCAGTTTAGAACAAATGGCTCACTTTTTCTTGCATTTTACAGCACTGTACATAGTCCCCAGCTCGGTGACGTCCGTGCACCTCTCGCAGGTGCACTCGAAGAACTTGGAGTCGGCGAGGTGGTGGCGCCGCGCCTCCGTGCCCCACATGGGGTCTGTGTAGCACACCGTGATGTGCGATTCTGTCGAGATGTTCACGCCAGCGCAGAGGATCTGAAATATCAATACGTAAATTAAATTTCAGTTTCGATTATGTAAGTACATGGTAAGTCATCAGTAAATAGGCTTTTATCCTTCTTTGAATTTAATGCTTTTATTAGCAGTCATCACCCTGTGCCTAGTCTTTTCCCACCTATGTTGGGGCCCGGCTTCCAGTCTAACCGGATGCAGCTGAATATCAGTATTTTACATGGAACGACTGTCAACAATACATTAATTTTCATCTCATCTCAGTGAATTATACATATTTCTTTAGCTGTCTCGACCATCAATAGCAATGTTGTCGACTATAAAATAATTAAGCCAAAATTATTACCTCATACATATTTACTATGTGCAAGTCTCAATGTCCTAGATCGCGGTTTAGTTGCGTTATCAGCAGCCTTCAAACAATATTGTTATGTCTGAGGTGATAAGTGGAGGACTCTCACCGGTAATGTTATAAACATTTAACGTGATTCTATTCTATTCTTTTTTCTTCTTTCTGTTAGACCCATGGTGTCATGGAAGTAGTAAAGGGCTTACGATATCGCCCAGCGAAGTGAAGCTTTTGTTGCAGTTAGCGCGACAGTTGTGTTCCACCATGGAGATGCGGTCGAACAGCGCCACGTACTCCGGCTCCATGAGAGGCACCTCGTGACCATTGATCTGGAAAAGAAACGTGGACAAAGTAGTTAGTTTCAATTGGAATATTTTCAAAGTTAACAGAGGATGCGAGGGTCTTAATAATCAAAAATGGAGTCACGCCACTGATACACCAACTGGTACTCTTTCCACTGACTCCTTCAGCACAAGGTTAACCAAGTTGTTTTGTTGTGACGTGGCAAAGCATAGTGTGGTAGAAATACTCTCAAGGTTTACTGACGCACCAGCTTTGGTCCGAAGTAAAAAAAATTGATCCACAATAAATCTTGCGAGAATGAACTCACCTGCAAAATCCCGCAGCACTTCATAATCTCCTCCTCACTGAAAGTCCCCTGTAATTTGAAGAAGTTCCAGATGAACTCTGCGATCATCTTCTTGTCATTATTCCATTTGTCAGTGTCCTTTCTGTCTTCACAATGTGATTGTAGACCCTGGATCTTGGCCCAGAGCTTTTCGTCATGGTCGCGCTGGTACAAGCAGCGCAGGACTGTGATGCACTGGTAGTTCGGGTGCGGTATACCGTATGTGGTGATGACGACCTGAAAAGTAGTGAAATGAAGGTGTCAATAAAAATTGAAATAAGAATGGACGGGGAAAAGAATTGTTCAAGAATTAACTAAGACTAGAAAATTCTCGCCTCCAAAGGCCACAACTATTGAATTCTGGCTTGCAAGAAGATTTTCCCTTTAATCCGATAAATATTCATGATGTATTTTTCACCTTTTCTCCTTTCTGCTGAGTGTAGTGGCACTCAGGGTCGTGCTCCTGTTTGACGATACATTCTGCGGAACAGAAAGGCCAGCCGCACTTCTCACATGTCACAGTCTTCCCTTCTTCTAGCAGCTTGTAGCAGCCGAGGCAGACTGGTGGCGTAACCTATTTTAATCATATGGAATTGTTATGAGAAGCCTATTACCAGTTATAAGAATTGTTAAAATTGATGTTTCAGCTTAATCTTATATACAGGGGCCAAAGGGTCTTTTACCAACCTTGATGAGTTAGTCTATCTCTGAGAAGAAAAGGGTGTAGGTACTGTCTGTTACTATTGAATATTGACTTTTTGCCATCACCATCATGTGCTTAGCCTTTTCCCAACTATATTGGGTTCGGCTTGCAGTCTAACTGGAATAACTGTCAAAGATCTAAGCATGACAGCCGGGACCAACTTGACTCTTGTGTGCTTCGAAAAGCACGAAAGAGTTGAGTTATTTAATGGACGGTCACCATCCAAAGACAGACCTTAGCAAGATTGTATTTTTGTATGAAACCAATACAAAATATAAGTAATAATAGTTAAATAATGATTATTTTATCAAATACGTATTTAAAACAGAATCCAGATATCTCCTTGAGATTCAAAAACAAAGTACGAAAAATGTCTTTACTTGCGCAGGTCCAGTGATGAGAGGCTTCTCCTTCAACACAATATCTCCAGCTTTGATATCCCTGGACGCCTCCAGGTATCTGCCATACTTCTCGTTTTGCTTAACCCTGGCTGGGCTGCACTGGAACTTGTGTTGCTTCCAGTCCTGCTTCTGATGGTCTTTGGAGCAGTAGTAGACGTTCTGACATCCAGAGCACTTCTGGATCGCCGCGGAAAGGCATACTATGCAGGAGCCTTGTTCTACCATTCTGTAAAATGGATATTTATTCTGGTAATATTTTAAGTGTTTGAAATGGTTTACATACTTGAAAAAATCCTTTCAGGGGCATGGAAGGGTTCCGATGCCCATCAAAGCTTTCCTAGCTATTTGGAAACACACATTCATAAACTCATGCCTTTTGACATGCCTTTTACAGCTGGTCATGTACGCACGCCGTTTCGAGTACTACGCACCTGACCTTTCTGAAGAACTTTACCAATAAAATCAGTGTTTGTCTTTCTATGGCGTCTCCTTCCTGCGTTTCCCTCAAATCGGCTTCTTTTATCTGTATTTTAATAAGTCTATTTTATGAAGATTTATCCAATTCTAATATCGAAATATACATTCGATGTCTAGCTTTATTGACTGGCACAGTATTGCTATGCAACAAAAACTAGGCGCTGTTTTTTTACGAATCTTAACGCGTCGTTGTTTATCACTTTTCACTTTCTTATACTTACTGTACTTACATAATATTCCAGAAACTATCAATTTCCTTCTCTCAAAATACAATTACAATGATGAAAATTTTGGCTACGAGTACAAATATCGATCAATAAACACAAGGTATTTATCACAATCTACACTGAAACGAATCTAAAGTACTTACTTGAAACTGTTGATGTTTCCATACAGGGTAAACACTTTGGGTCACGACACAAATGTCTATAGAAATAATGTAGAAACACAATCAAATTCCCGAATATTTCCCATGTGCGAGCTGCCGGGCTGACTGACCGGCGCACACCCCGCTGCGCATGCGCGTTACAAAAATAAACCGTACAATTTGACACTTGTAACTATAGACGTGCGCCTGTTATATTGCGTCCGACGCAGTGCATTATAGGTAGTGTCTGACCGAAGATTCGTTTTCGTTTTCGGCCGCAAAATCACGATTCGGGCATGTTTTCGTGCTATAAATCTGCAGAGGTTGACGGCAATTAGTGAATTGTCGCGCTTTATTCGGCCTACTTCATAAAAAGCTCGGTGTTACAGTGTACACAGTTAAATACAATACACGTACAAATGTTTCCTATAAGGGAATTATCGTGTTTTATTTCTTTTTAAGCCTATATTTGCTTTTCGGTCCCTTGGTGTTAAAAAACAAATAAGATTCTAGTTTACAACGGAAATATTAATATTTTGTAATGTCTAAATCATTTTCACCGTTCTTTTATGTTTTCGTCTCAACGTCTATTTTCAGACGGACACTCATTAAAAAGTGCATTGTTTAACTCAATTAAAGTTTCCTATAGACGATCCATGTAATATTTCTTAGCTACTAGTATTTCTGTTTATCTTTATAAAAAAAAAACAACAAAAAAAAATAAGTAGGTATCTACTTAATAATATACTTACATAATCATCATCATCATCCATTCGCGATTCCCAAACTCCCCTTAAATTTAAGGAAAAGATTTATAAAACAATGACAAGAGCTGCTGTCGCCTGCTTTCTGGTATGGATCAGAATGTTGAGCCTCACAGGGGCTGAATTAAAAGCAGTTGCATTCGGCTGGGTTCAGTATCCTAAAAGAGCTGTGTAGTAAAATTGCGAAAGGATATTACTTATAACAATTGAGTATGAAACCTCTTTCATACTCAATTGTTCAAAAAGTCAGAAAGGTAGATTATCAATATAAATATAACTTAGTAATTATATTTATGTAAGTTTATAGTTGAATATGTGACACAGAGAAACCAATATGAATACTTCTTCTGGTGACCGAGAAGCTACGAGTATGTGGAAATCGCTTTTCAGGGTATGGGCATGTGATGCGCAGGAATGAGAATCATGTCGTGGGAAAAGTTTTGAGTATGAATGTGAAGGGTTACCAGACTAAAGGAAGACCAAAGAAACGATATAACTCTTATGTATTTAAAACATTATATTAGATTAAACAGTTTCAGATTTGGTGATTCACACACTTGAATCCACCAATAATGATAATATCATGAATGAATGATATCATAACAATTAGGAGGAGGGAAGGTGTAAAAAAAAATCGTTTATACGTATATGTAGTTCAAATAATTTATTATAAATGCTAAATTAGTTTGGAGAAGGTAAAACAATTCATTACAAAAATATTTCACACAATAATAATGTCTTTTAGTGGAAGGAATTATTAAATAAATCTTTAACAAAAATAAGTAATTTATATTTCCATACGTTATTAAGAATTTTCATATTCATCATAAATAAATTATGAGTTAGTTGTAAATAAGTTAAGTATAAATTATACATGATGCCTTAGTTATAAGAACGAAAGTGATGGATTTTTTTATGAAAATTATTTTATTAATTATTAAAAATAAGAGAAATTAATAATACTAGAAATAACTAAATAAATAAGGTTAGATTGAGATTCTTTTACAATAACGTTCTAAAATCATACTCAAAATAATAAATTAGCCGAATCGTATACTTCTTACTGGAGAGCCTAATTAAAAATGTTTGTTTACAAGAGGAAGAAAAACAATTTATTGCCAAAATAAACATAAATAAAATTTAAATTCAAATTGATTTATTTGTGACACATAGGTACAAGTGTTTAATATAAAAAGTATAACTAGGATTTTTTCTGATAAAAGTTTAATAATTATAATAAAACTGAGATAAATAATTTTCGATGACTATTGAATGCTCATTTTTATCAGTCGTTTGGAGAGTGAACTAAATTCAGCTTCCAAAAACCCACAAATTCCAGTTCAATCTCAAGCAACTCATTCAGCTGACAATCTCCACATCTGAACATATTATGATGCCCACGAGCCATCATGATATCTTCCCAATAATCTGTTCCCAAGTTTTGATTTTCTTGAGCGCGTCTCTTGCTGCTGATGCCATCAGACCTTCGGACGACTGGGATGGCTCGAAGCCCAGGATTAATGCTGACTCTGTGAGATATCTGACGATCTGGAACATGAAAATCAAAACCTATGAAACTTCCACCAACTTCCTAACACTATGCTAGTAAACGATAATCAACAGAGAGGTAAGGTACATGTCAGGAGTGGATATAAAATGATGAGTTTCAAGATTGTTATGGCGGACTTTACCTCTTTGAGTCGAGTCCGCAAATTGTCTTTCGTGATTGCTTTCTTCTCGAAGTCTCTGGTCGTGAGGATCATTAGCGGAGCGTGCAGTTCATATAACGTTACACCTGAAATCAACCGCATTACACAGTTTATTCAGTTGGATAAAATTGCAACTATTGTACTTAGACTTTGACTAAATTCGTTACAAATATTTTACCAACGAAGACCACCATCTTACCTCTCAACCTGGAATACCCCGGCTCAATAACATCAAACGCCTTCATAAGATCCCTGCAGATCTCGATCTTCCTGTTCAGCTCAGCCTCGGGCATCTCATGGATCATGTACTCTGCGACCTTGCCGTACAGCTGGCTCAGCGAGTGCTTGGCGGACAGGCACAGGTAGTGCGTGCTGTGGATCACGTTCCTGTACTTGTGCAGGAAGCCTTCGTACCCTCGGACGTCGTTCACGTCTATCTGCTCGAACTCATCTGTGAGTCTACAAGATTGAAAAAAATATATTATTTAGCAAGGTGTTGTTGCATTTTTGTTTGCGTACGTTCAGAAACTGGCCACATATCCTAAGAACGACGCACATTCGACGTCATCAGAATTGGTCTAATCAGAATTAAAAAAATATTTAGCACATATGTGTATGTATATGAAATTTTGAAAACATTGATGAAGATGAACATTGGCTAAGATCATAGCCTAGCCTTTTCCTAATTTCGTTAAGGATGCAGCTGAATACCAGAATATGGCATGCAGTAACTGCCCGACTCTCCACAACAAACTAACACTAATTCTAAGACTTTTGAGTTTTTTGACTAACTGTAATGACTGTCACAAATGGCTGAGGGGACCGAATGGTTAACGTGCTTTCCTGCTGAAATATGAAGACCAATCACCCATTTACGGACCGGGATGACAACATTGAAAAGACAAAGAATAAGAGAATGATAAACAAATATTCACCTCACCTCTTCAGCAGCAGCTGCACCGAGGGTGCGGTCATAGCATAGTCGCAGCCGTCGCCGCCACAGCGCCACCCGGCGGCGGGCTGCAGCGGCGCGGCGGGCAGCACGTGCGCGGCGCAGCGCGGGCAGCGGAAGGCGGCGGCCAGCGTGCCGCGCTCCGTGGGGTCGCTGCAGCGCGCGCAGCGGCACTCGAAGAACTTGCTGTGCTTTATGTGCTCACGGCGTTTGAGGGTACCCTGGGAATAGTGAACAAACTTGAATGAGAACTGGTAAAAAATACATGAAATGCGTTTTTTAATAATGAAAGTAACATAATTATCATCATCCTTAATTGAGCGTCGATTGTCATTGTATGGGCATTAATGCGTAGGAATGAGGATCATCATTTGTAAGAACGGTTCTAAGTATGGACGTGGAGATTTGCAAAAGTGCTATGGTTAGTAAGGAGGTGAATCTATTGAGGTAACGACTAATAGATATTTGGAAGTAGAAGACATGTAATGCCCACCCCAAATAAATGAAATGTAATTAAATTTATAAGTTAAGCAATCAATTTAAATCTACGTATATAATTAAGGAATGTCATAATAATGCAGAATATGAACTGTTACAGGCCTATTTCACTTATTCCTATAATTTCGAAAGTTTTTGAAAAGTACATATTATACAATCAAATTTATAACTTTTTAGAAAAATTCAACATTCTTACAGAAGACCAAAAAGGTTTCCGCGAGAATAAAACAATAAACATGGCAATTTACGATTTTATAAATAACGTCATGGGTAACGTAGATAAAACGACGCCGCTATTTTCTGTAACATGACCCAGGCCTTCGATTATGTTAATCATAATATTCTCCTGCGTAAATTGGAAGCGTATGGCATTAGAGGCAATATACTCAATCTCATAGAATCTTATCTTAAAAACCATAAGCAATATATTTCCAAAATAAATATTAATACCAAGAAAGAAGAAACATATTCATCAAAAAAACGTATAGTTAAATATGGAGTCCCGCAAGGTAGCGTATTGGGACCATTGTTATTCATAATCTACATAAATGACTTGCCATTGGTAACTAATTATCCAGTATCGCTGTTTGCCGATGACAGTGCAGTCACTATTAATTCCATAAATAAAGATAGATATGAACATGAAATTAATAATACAATCAATTCAATAGTAAACTGGTTAGATAACAATAATCTAAAAATCAATCTAGAAAAAACAAAAACTATGTTCTTTAGTCAACGTTTAGAAGCACCAAGTATTAATGTTCAACACAAATTAACTGTTATAAAAAAGGTAGACACAGATTTTTTTTTAGGTGTAACCATAGATAAACGTCTGTACTGGAAAGCACACACGGAAGAATTAAATAAAAAAGTATGTTCTTGTGCTTATGCCCTCTATACACTTAAACCTATTTTGAGTACGAATGCGATTATAACTGGCTACCATGGAATTGTCGGCTCCTTATTAAGATTTGGAGTTATATTTTGGGAAAACTCCACCAATAAGGATATTATTTTTAAGTCACAAAAAAGATGTATTAGGGCAATGTATGGTCTGAAAAGAACTGATAGTTGCAAACAGTATTTTAATCTTAAGTCTGCCTTCATTATTTATTTATGAAATAGCTAATTTTGTAAGGACCAATCCACACTTATTTAAGAAACTATCAGACGTCTCCATTCGTAATAGACGAGATAATAATAGATTATGCGTACCAAGATCAACCACTGCTTTAATGCAAAAAAGTACTTTTTGGTTAGCACCAACCATTTATAATAAAATCCCAAAACCTATAAAAGAAATGCCTACTGCTCTGTTTAAAAAACATTTAAAAAAATATCTCATTGCTTAATGCTATTATTCCATAACGGAATTTTTAAATAAGCGTAATTAATTAAATGGATTTCTTAATTTCTAGGACTTTTTATCAGTTTTCACAATTACGACATTTTTCGCAGTTATGCATGAAATTTTGGCATAATAATATGTAATGTATTCTCCCTAAATTTTATTTTTATTTAGGATTTTTTTTTTTTTTTTTTTTATTGTGTAGAGTCAAATACAATTTTTTTGGTTTTTTTTCTAGACCAAAAAAACATGTTATTATTGTACGCCATTAATGGCAAAACATGCAGATCTGCCTATTATTTTTAAGACCTTGCACATATTGTTTGATTTTTGAAGTTGAAAACATGAGTATACTCATGTTTTACAATAAATATATTCTATTCTATTCCATTCTATTCTAATGCATTTGCTAGGTAATTATTGTTTTTCACTATAATAGATCACACCTGTTAAGGTAGGATATATGGAAAAAACTTCTGTAGTGTATCATCTCATGTACCTACCCATATTGACACAAATAAATAATTAGTTTTTTTTTTTTGGATAAGTACAGGCGGGAGAATGATGATGATCCTGAAGTGGACACTGAGTCTAGTCAAGTTCTTAATGGTCTGACTGTGACTCCTAAGTTAAGCCAGTACGAATTACGAAGCCTTCAAACATTACCTGCAGCGTGTATGCGTAGCACAATGATATCAGGTCCCCAGTCTTATGAGGAATAGAGGCTCTGATTGTGAGAGGTCTGCCAGGGACTCGTTCAGCATCGGTGTGTGTAGTGGAAGGTGTGCAATCGTGGGCCAGGAGGTATGCTCTGTCGTATAGTGCTCGTGCGTTGGCACCACTACCGCCGACTTCGAAAGCATTCACCTGTTAAAACGATATTTATTTTAATGCTCCTGCTTCGACACCTTCCTTCCCGTCCCATTCAGGAACGCGAACTCAATGGCGGGCGGGTCTAATGCTGCCCAGTAGATGGCACGTCTTACATAGTGGATGGCTATGGAGGGGACCTTGCCAACTTGTTCGATGAGCACTGTGGGAGAGGAGCCGTCCATGCCGGCGCGTTTGATGCTCTTGGAACCCAGTTCTGACCGATTTTATATTTTTGCGTTCCTTTTGGATTCGTCGAAGTCGGGTAAAAATACTAAATTGTAATACTAAGTTGAAAGAAACAATGTGGGTTATGGATAATATCGCACAGCAGCAACAACAGTTACTCATGTAGTACCTATGTTAAGAAAAAAAAAAAAAATTTGCACATTATTACAAATTTCTTTGAAACTAAAAACGGCCATAATGTACCTTTTGTCGTGGTATTACCACATACTATCATCGATTTACAGAAGAAAACCCGCTGTTTGTATATGACATTGATTTTAATGAACTGTAGTTGAGATTCCTAGAGATAGTCTCACCTCCAAAATCCCACACACAGTATGAATCTCCTCATCATCATACTGCAGCCGCCACTTCTTCATTCGCTGCACGATGTTCCTCTCGTTCATTGGCCAGATGTCCCCTCTGGCGCGCCGCAACTCGTTGTGGGACTCCATCGCTGACAGCGCCGCCCACTTCACTGGGTCGGCTTTCTTTAGGAGTAAACACCTAGAAATGTATTCAATGTTCAAACATATTTTCAATTTTGACGACCCATTTGGCGCATCGGGCGAAGGTCCGCCTGCGACGCAGGAGGTTGCGGATTCGATTCCCGCCTTGCGACAAATGTTTGAACGATCTACAAATATTTATTCCGGGTGTTCTGGGTATGTATAATAAAAATATCTATCTATGCAATGTATTGTATTAAGTATATTAGTCATCTAGTACCCATATCACAAGCTCTGCTTAGCTTGGGGCTACA
This sequence comes from Phlogophora meticulosa, assembly GCA_905147745.2. Lineage (NCBI taxonomy): Eukaryota > Metazoa > Arthropoda > Insecta > Lepidoptera > Noctuidae > Phlogophora > Phlogophora meticulosa. The sequence continues at coordinate 1,031,945 of LR990535.1, read as the reverse complement.
TGATGCTGTGTGGATTGTCCAGCATTATTGATTTATTATTGATGCTATTTCCGCTTAAACCAATATCAACTTTTAAATATAACTCAAAAATAATATGACTCATATGTGATTTTGCATATTTAAAGAACATTTATTATTAATTTTGACGTTATTAATCAACTCGAATTCTAAAAGGTTTTATTAACTGATTTATTAATAAAATGTATAGTTACAACTTGTTATATTAATCTGTAATAGTTGACAAGTCAGAACTTATAGTTGCCGGCAAGAATGTATTAAGGTTGAAGCGGTAAAAAGCATTTATTTTTAAGTTTTGAAAACTTAGCAGACAATGTTTATAAAGTCGCGATAAATAATTGTTCAATGTCATCTTTATAACTATGACTAGCCTTTTCCCAACTATGTTAGGGTCGGCTTCCAGTCGCACCGGATGCCACCAGCATTTTTAAATGGAGCGACTGCCCATCTGAGCTATCGTGTTTAGAATAAGTAAAAGTGTCGATTTTCATACTTTTGTACCAATATCTAGATGTTTTACAAATAATTTATTTTACACTAAGGTAGGTACTTAGCCAACTACTCAGCCATACTATTATTACGTCGCCAAAATAAAGAAGTTCTAAGTTTATTTTACGTTCGATTTACATGATATAAAAAACAATTCTATGATAATTAATTCATATCTTTAAAAAAAATGGCGATAAAAGTCGTGGTTCTAAATTTTAAGTTTCATTTTTTTTTGAAGACGGTGTTATAGCCCCGTAATGCTCGCGTGAACTTAATTTTGAAAAAGTCAAAATGTCGTTGATCTCGTGTTCTGTCTGTGGGTTTGCTGTGTAGGCGCGAGAAGAGGGTGCGATTGTGTGGTCGTTACGTGATAGAACCTCGCTTTGTGAAACGCAAAGTGGGGTATGCGACGTCGGAGATGCTATAAAGTGGCGCCACGCGTTTCGAATCAAGTTGTAAATATTGTTGGAGTTGCCGCGCAAACTGCACTTTATGCGTTGTTGAGACACAACTTCAATGATTTATGAAATACCTCAAAGGCATCAGAGCTTGGTAAGAGTCCTTCAGGTCCTCGAGTTTGGAGTAGTCTGGTGGTATTCCTTTCAAGGTTGCGCACTCGTACGTGGAGTGTCCCGTATACTTCCCGAAGCCAGGACACGAGCTGCTGCACATCGGCCATTTGCAACCTTGACATCTAGAATAGGGTACATTTTACAGTAAACTTGACGCATCTAATGATTCAGAGGAGGCTTTTATCGTTTTGAAAAAATAGTCTTATAAGCAAATCGATACTAAGGAGCACACGATTAGTACATACTTAGCCAGGCTTGTTTCGTCCAGTTCCCGATAGCATCCGAGACAGATTAGGCCACACCCTGTGCAGGGTCCAACAGCAATGGCCGGCTCTTCGATGATTACCTCGCCAGCTCGAATGTCACGGTTTGCCACCAGATATCTGAAATATAGGCACAAGATTATGGTCTCAAGCACAACTGGAACATTGTAGACTTTTACAAACTGTGATCTCCAAATAACACTTATATAATTACTTGATTTTATCATTCATGGCTAAGTGCAGTAACATGTTTTATACAGAAATCAGAATAGTGCATAAATAGAGATGGGCTACTCGCCAAATTGTCTACTAACACCATAATACATCCCTGAGCTCTAACAATCGCGCGGGAAAATCCAACCAACGTCATCAGAGCTTTACCAAAGTATTTTGGGGTCGGCTTACATAAATCTAATTGGCCTTAGAAGCAGGCGAGAACACAAGCTTCAGTTAATTATGCTACTAAGGTCATCACAGTTCAATTCTGGGTGAGCCCTAAAAGTAAGATGTATTTCGAATAGCTTAGCTTACCTGCCCATGATATCCGACTCTTTGATCTCATAGCAAACATTCTTCTTTTCCACCGGAGGCTCTGGAGTCTGCTCATCATCCTTACCATCATAGACGTCTTCTATAAAATTCTCTTTATTCTTCCCATCGCCTTTCCCTCGTTTCTTCTGCTGCAAAACACAAAACAGGTCCAAATCACATATTTAAAATTAATTCAGATGTGGCTTTGTAATAAATGGGTTCTTACGCAGAATATACACCGCAGCATTGGTCAGGTAAACAAATCACCTCAGAGACTGTGTTGAGACAATTTTTTATGAACACAGACGTTCTAGTATCAACAGGAGATATACAGATGACGTTGGAGTTATGAATGAATGTGGCTGGAAGCTGGTAGGCGTTGTCTAGGTGTATTTTTGTTCACCACTTGACTGACCGTGCCAATGGCTCGATGTAAAAATCTGTTTCATAAGCATATAACCCTGTCAATGATATATATGACCGTGAAATAGAGGTTGGCGGCCGCTGGCCCGGTAACACGGAGGTGTGTTTATTTATTTCAATCAAGTTCGATCGTTTTCCGTTTCTGGATAACTAATGATAAATACTTCGATGCCCCATTTGTAAAGTAGCACCGACTGTTATTGACTAAAACTAATGTTCTCACATCTTAACCGATTTGGAAGAGTTGCACAAAGTTTTATGAGCGGGGTAACATTGCTTATTTAATCTATATCAAATACTAAGTCGGGCTGTCGCACTGTATAGTTCGGGTTATAAAATACAAGGTTTTTTGTCCTTCATCTTAAATAAATAAATAAATAGTGCTGGACAATCCACACAGCATCATCTAGCCCCAAGCTAAGCAGAGCTTGTATTATGGGTACTAGATGACTGAATGATATACTTAATACAATACATTACATAGATAGAATTTTTTATTACACACAGCCAATACCCAGAACACCCGGAAAAAATCTTTGTAGATCGTACAAACATTTGTCCCAAGGCGGAAATCGAATCCGCAACCTCCTGCGTCGCAGGCGGACCTTCGCCCACCGCGCCTCATCGGTCGTCAACTCTTGGAAATTATCATCATCATAGTCACAATGAGGTTCCATCAAGAGTTTCTTTACTATATTATATCATTCAGCAGGTATAATAAAATGTATCTAATACTGTTCACATTCATAATTCTAATGTGAATACATAATGGGGACAAAAGTTAAAAAATGGCTGTTATTTATTTGAACCTACTGAACAGATTTCTTTCCTATAATTTATTAAATTATTCTGACTAACTAACTGTTTGGAACCGAATCCTAGCTCACCTGACATGAATGTGGTATCATATAACTCTGGGAGCTTCTTCTGCAAATATTCCATTACGAACAAACATATAAACCACTTGTAATACCAGAGATTTATGAAAGTAAGTAGATCAATCGAGTGATTGACTGGTGCCTTGGCATTGACTTAAAATATTATGGAAACAATGACGACTAATTTTTAAGTCCAAGCTATTCTTTGTTCAGTAACTTACATGACTTAAATCTAGGAACCCAATTCTTTTCGCACGATAAACATGTCCAACTGTATTGCCATCTCAATACAAAAATAACAAACGTCTTCACAGTCCAACAGGCGACTGACAGACCACTAAAAGCTGTTACATACCGGAAACATTCTTCACGAGATAATAGAGAACGTCTTCAAACTGATGTGGAGGAAGCCTTAACGATTTACGTTGTAATTATGGCGTAAAATATTATTGTAATATACATGTTCTGCGAGATATATAGCTAGTTGTTGGATGGAGTTATGATTACTGTTACAACGTTATTAAGAATATCACTGCGCGTACATTTGGCTGTGGCTCAAACTAAAGGGTGGGCTCCTTGCAGTACACCTACAGTACAGTCCAACATGGAACAAAGGTGAAAAGTCGATTTCTGATCCTCACCAATCAAAAAGGTGTGTGAGCGGCGGTGCAGCATCCACCTTTACAATCTCCACAAAGTGCAATTTCCTCCATCTTTATTTTGACAACTATTCGATTTGATGAAGAAATAAAATAAAACAAATCACAGGGCTTCGAAAAATTCATCGGCATCACTGTCATCTGGAAAAGTGCCCAGAAGGCTGGCTTTGGTTGGATTTTAAACATTTTAGTTTCCTACTATTCCTCTAGTTCAACATTTGTACGATTTGATTTAAGGGTGTTTTTTTTGGAGTGCTCTGAATAAAAGCAAACCAACTTCATGGGTTCTCTTTTAACGACAGTGATTCTTTAATTCCTACTTCAATGAACTCCTTCCAATGTATATGTATCACAGATTGCTTCACCCTCCTCAGTTTATATCATATCCCGCCATCTCCGCTAGTTTTAACGTTTCTCAATGGACTCTAATTCTGTCCTAGTGACAATGTATTAATGTTTAGTTTTATTTCGCGAGGAATTTATAATACGCAGAACACGTAATTTTCTATATCAATAAACATAATAAAGTGTGAAGAAATGGTGCAAATGTGTTCTGAGATACATTTTATGGCTGTGACAATTGAAATGAGAGCAATTCTAAGGATTAGGTATATTCTGTTAGTTTTCGGGAGTATTCCTGTATCATCACTCGTCGTCCGATTTCTTTTAACATTGGAATGTTTACAAGTACTAAATGTATATATCTGATGCACTCATTTGAATCTATGTTCCAAATGATCACTTTTGAAAGTCTATACGTTATGACTCTCATCATAGACATCCATCATTGAATGAATGTGATCAATTTTGTCATAACTCTCATTTTAGAGTTAACTTTGGCAGCGGTAATTTGCAAATAAATTGTAGTTGTCATATGAGATTGCTCAAAAGATTAAAAATATGAAAAACACGGAGTAGCTCATAAATCAAGTCACATGCGAGATATTTATATTTTGAACAAAAAAACAAGTACGTTTCTATATTTTATTTTATTTTATTTCATCGCAGGCTTGGGTACATGATCGCTTGTAAGTTGAACTCACTGTCCGTAGGTACTTATTCATTCCGCTATTCACAAGTTTTTGGGAACCCTACGAATGGCACTGTGTCAGTAAAGTCAGTATGTCAAGATGTCTTGTGTGTTTATCACTAAATGTCTGTGCTTTTCTTTGCCTCTCTTTCCTACCTTCAGCACTTCCTCATTGAAGGCTCTTTTGAGTTTAAAATCTTCATCTACTCTATAAAATTTAAACATTACATGCGAGCAGTTTATTTGTGATATTGGTACTATTATTCTTGGCAGAAGTTAACTCGTGTAGAAATAACTGAGCCTGGTCCACTATTGTTCCCAACGGGCGTTGGATACAGTTCAAATCGTAACTACATTGTAGTCAAGAGTAGTAGTGCAGAATGTCTGTGGTTCCGTTTATCAAGAGTTGTTTTTTTTTCTGTTATTAATTATATTAAGTTATTATTATATCCTCTCGTCCAAATTACGGTAACGGCAGCCAAAAGTCTGAAAGTACACAGGAATTATTATATAGCGCAAGTGTGTGCGCAAACGCTGGTGCATTCTCTGTTCCTTTAGTCTTGCAGTCCGATGGAACGACAATCCGACACAACCGGGGAGATATCAGGCGCAGGACCAACGGTTTTACGCAGAAAAATCAGTAAAAAACACTTTGTCCGATCAAGGATTCGAATCCAAGAATCCATGCCTGTGACCTCACGTTGGAATTTGGCTTAGTTTTAGTTGAAAAACAAAACTTCTTGTTACCTTCCTTTTGAAATGCGACACAACAGATTTATTTGTCTCACAACTTAAGATTCCTTTCCTTCCCTCATGAAAAACGGAAAAACAGTTCACAAAGCTGTTTTCTCAATTCCCGATGAATGTAAAAGCTTTATTAGCACTAGCGAAACCCAAACAGTATTTAGGAGGGCGTCAAATGGAAACGTTGACAAAACGTGAAACAAAACGTACGATAATCCCGTGCCAAAAAACGCCAAATATAATTTTAATTGGCAAACGTTGGCACTCTGCCAACGACACAATCATTCTCATTACTACTCTTGTATATCGTGAGCATTCTTTTATAATTTTCCACGGTTGGCTTAGCACAGAAGAAAATAAACATTAGGTAGGGAAATAAACGGGAACATGTTTGTCGCATGGCGGTAAATTGTAGGACAGAATTGTATTCCTTGCAAAACAATGACTGCTTTTTTGAACTGTCATTTGATATCGCGCCTGTATAGCCCAAAGAGTTAGGCAGGGATGTAACTGTAATACACCCATATTTCGCCCGTTATGTTTCAGTCCCATGAAGGCGATCCGGGTACAAATCCAAAGGCTGCTTGGTACTTAGAACTTCCAGACGTAAAGACCCAATATCACTTTGTGCGACCTGAGAATCGAATCCAGGACTGGTTCTGGGTCTTAGGCCTGAGGCCTGAGGCCCTGAGTGGTTGTGGTTGACCAGAAGACAGTGATAAAGATCGGTCACTAGAAAGGTAAGGTGAAACTACAATAATTGTGACCTTGACTTTGCACAATTCATGATATTACTATTTTGCACACAACGTGTATTGTAGGTAATTTTAGCACGTGTCATGCAAAGCGTCCTTTCGAGTGTGTGTAAGCAAGCGACTTGCTTCTCCTATCAGATGATCGTCATTTGTTTCACCAATGATAAAAGATTTCAAAAAATTCAACAGGGAGTCTTTGTAAGACTCAATATAAAGCACAAGCGTTAAGCTGCTTTTGACCTCAACATAGCCAACGTAGACCAATATTTAACCATCTTGCCCTACTTACCCCAATACAAATAACAGCTACCTATACATTTATCTCATCATAAACTTGGAATCAAAAAGCTCATGATGTTCTAATTGCAGCGTGATTTATGATATCTTTCTAAAGATAGAAAGTGGTCTTGAATTTGATCTTTCTGTACGTCACTTACATCATAAAGGGATAATTCAAAAGGTCTATTTCAAACAATGGCTGAAGATGGAGACATGAATAAACATCATCATCACGTGTCTAGTCTTTTCCCAACTATGTTGGGATTAGCTTCCAGACTTATCGGATGCAGCTGAATACTAGTATTTTACCTGGAACCACTTCCCATCTGACCCCACAAATTTAGTCACTGGGGAACACGATAGCCCTTGGCGTGACTGGTTCACAGACTTAAGGGCTTCTAACTATTCGAAACGACTGTCAAATATCTACTAATGACAACAAGGAGAGTTCGTGAGGAAGGAATATAAAATTCTGAAATGGCCAACCCTCCTTGGGGAAGCATGGTGATCAAAATCCGTACCTTCTTTGAAGGAGCCTTTGCTTTGCAGTGGGACAGTAACAGGCTGGTATTCATTATTAATATTAGTGGACTTTGTATTCGCAGCCACGAAATGGTAACTTACTCTTTTAGATCCCCTGGGTAGCTGACTATTAGCTAGAGTGAACCTTCTGGGCGATTTTATTTAGTTTGAAGATCTAAGAGTTTTGATTTATCTGCACGTAACAGTATTCGGGTGTATATGACGTCATATTACAGTAGGTACTAGATCGACTGAAGCCGTTCGTTGCTTGAACTAGTTCATCAACTCATAAAAAGGAAGTAGATAAACTAATACCAGCGCCTCATTAAAATTAGTTTTCATCAAAGGCAAGGTAAGGCTATGTTCAACTTCTAAAAACAATAATTACCTTTATCTATGTACAGAAGCTACCCAAATCTGTGAAATTACTTCGATAGTTTTTCTACTTTATTACGAAAGAATAAGGTTCATGTTCAATTAGGATATTTTTACAGTTTGGGATAGCTTGACGTGTTGCACGTGCTTGACGTACCTAAAAGTTTTCCAACGACTTTTAAATGTTGTACTTCCTTCGTTTATCGGACACCATTTTCCACTCAGCTGATGGGCTGTCATCGGCGGCCGGCGCCTATTGACAGACGCGCCTCGGACAGACGAATGCGCTAATTATACTAGTCACACACGATATTGATACTAACTACCCTGATTTATAAATACATTAGTAAAAGATATTTTTTCTAGAAGTATCGAGAAGAAAATGTTGCTGCCAATTCAATAGTTTTCTGTATTTTAGCGTCGGAACTTGATCGGTTTCTGGCACCTACCAGTCTATGGAAATTTCAGACGGCATCACTATGTGACACCTAAATAATTGTTTGCGAGCGCAGTCCAAAACAGATGCTAAGACTTAAACAGTTGAGTATCGCATAGAGTTAATGCAAAATTCCCAGACCTAAGTAAAGTAAGCTTCGCAAACAAATATGAATATTATTTGTAAAATTGTATGTTCTTATTCATTTGGAATGGTTACTCAGCGAAACACTTTAAGATATAAAGCTCTTCGCGAATAAAAATCTATCCATGAATTTTTATTTGTGACCACGGGTATTACAATAAATGTCTTATCAAATGCTCCTTAAATAAATCGCTAAGTTTCGCAATAAGTTAATGAATTGAAACAAGTGACAGAAATAACCAGTTAATCTTGTTCACAATTTCAGTGATGGTCCCAAAGTTCATAACGTAAATGTGACCTTTGAGTTTAAAGAATATGTTAAAAGGTTCGATTAAAAGTTATTTTTATATTGACACTGTCTATTTTTATTGGTCCGTATAGTCATCCTATGTAACAACAAAGAAATTAAAGTGGTTGATGGTCAAAAAAAGGGTTGGGAACCAGTGGTCTAGCAGATCTTAGCAAGACCAGTTCAACCATAAACGTCTTATACTTAAGAGACTTTTGGCAGTGTCTACATTCCACAACAATACCTACATAATATTAGGTCTTTACCTATGAAATTGCCGTTCTGCAGTACTGGCCATTTCAAATCAAAATATTTTTTGTTTGGCTAAGAATTCTAATTTCAAATTAATTTTATTTTAAAAACATGGTTTTTTTTTCCAAAAGTAGTCATTTGTTTATTGATTAGTGTTACATTTTCATCGCATTTAAATCTTTTTCGTCATCATGGATACGTTAAAAATTCGAGTAATTATGGAATATGAGTACCGTCGTGGCAGCAACGCGGCACAAGCGGCACGCAACATCAACGACGTTTACGGAGCTAACACTACAAACCAACGCACTACCTGTTATTGGTTTGCTCGCTTCCGTTCTGGAAATTTCGACCTGAAAAATGAACCTCGCGGTCGTCCGAAGACTTTGGTTGACAATGACGAATTAAAGGCGATTGTGGAAGCTGATGATACACAATCTACGGCTGAATTAGCAGCAGCTTTCGACGTTAGCGTCAAAACAATATTGGTCCATTTGCGTCAAATTGGCAAGGTAAAAAAGCTTGACAAATGGGTGCCCCACGAACTCAATGATCGCCAGCGCGAAGTACGCGTCGAGACGTGCCTTGCACTGCTCAACAGACACACAAATGAAGGAATTTTGAACCGCATTGTTACCTGCGATGAAAAATGGATTCTGTTTGATAACCGCAAGCGCTCAGCAAGTTGGTTGGATCCTGGTTCAGCACCTAAACAATGCCCTAAACGAAAACTTACCCCAAGAAAAGTGATGGTCACTGTTTGGTGGTCTAGCGCCGGTGTGATTCAACACAGCTTCTTACCAAACGGGGTGAGCATTACTGCAGATGTGTACTGTGAAGAATTGAACACAATGATGGAGAAGCTGGCACATCTCCAACCAGCATTGGTCAATCGCTCGTCTCCGCTGCTCCTGCACGACAACGCGCGACCTCATACTGCACAGCAGACGGTCTCCAAGTTGCAAGAACTGGGGTTGGAAGCTCTCCGTCATCCGCCCTACTCACCAGACCTTGCGCCTACAGACTACTACTTTTTCCAGAATTTGGATAACTTCTTGGCGGGAAAAAAATTCAATACCCGAGAGGCAGTACAAAATGCCTTTGAATAATTTGTTGCCTCCCGTCCAGCTGATTTCTTTAAGAAGGGCATCAATAAACTGCCACTGCGTTGGCAAAGATGCATTGATTGCATGGGTGATTACTTCGATTAATACAAATAAAAAATACATGAAAAAAATTCATTTAAATTTTTTCATACAAAACGGCAATTTCATAGGTAAAGACCTATTATATACTGATAGCTCTTGAACTCGGTGTATATGTACAGTGCGTTCAGTTTCATTGCTTAAATTCGCTTTTAATTGCACGTCAATCATAAAAATGAATGTTTGACATTCAATCAATTAACGTTACAAAGCCAATCTAGATCTATATGAAGAATGACGTCATGGTTCTATGCTATTTCAATTTCATCATAATCGTAAAAATTTCTTCATCATTTTACTGTTTGTCTTCTAGGTCTCTCTTCGATTGGCAGCCAAAGGCCGTCCGTGAGTTTGTCTGAAGACAAGATAATAGAGAGATAGTTCTTACTTAATGTTCTTCGTCGTTACGTATTGGCAAAACATGGCCGTGGCCTAATTAGTGTCGTCACGAAACTATTTCTGATACTTATAACATCTCTTCAAGACACAAGCCAAACAATCCTGAAATGCTTCCTTCGCAAACATTCTTCACGGTTTCTTTTAAGTCGTCAACACATTTGTACATTGCACCACCAATTATTTTATCCAGACATTTATGAATGCTCCCTAAACAAAAACAGTCGCACAGGTCGATCAGAGGTTAAGCTACGCTTGCCAAGGTCAGTCTGTTGATGGGTGACTGTTCATTACATATCAAGTGCCTCGAAAATCACGATAAGCTGTTGGTCCCTGTTGGTCGCCCAGCTCATATACAGATCTTTGTATACAAATGACAAACAGGACAGCATTTACGGGTAGTTAGAAGCCCGAAAGTCTGACAACCAGTAACCGGGTACACCCCTTGGTAATTGAAGTGGTATCTATTATATATTATAGGGGTATGTTGCCCGGCTACTGGTCAGATCGGCGGTCACTACTCGTAAGATACTAGTATTTAGCTGCTTCCGCTTAGACTGGAAGCCGACCCCAACACAGTTGGGAAAAGGCTAGGCAGATGATAATTTACATGAAATTAATTGTGTTGATTCATCGTTACGACAATTTGGTTTTACCATAAATATATCGATCCCACTCACTTTCTAGCAGTAAAATCATTTTCGTAATCGGATCAGCACTTCCAGAGATTACCTCTTTACAAACATATATAAACAAACATTTATGTCGAAATATTTACTTAACATGAAGTAATATGTATGTATATAATAATAGGTCTTTACCTATGAAATTGCCGTTTTGTATGAAAAAAATTAAATGATTTTTTTTCATGTATTTTTTATTTGTATTAATCGAAGTAATCACCCATGCAATCAATGCATCTTTGCCAACGCAGTGGCAGTTTATTGATGCCCTTTTTAAAGAAATCAGCTGGACGGGAGGCAACAAATTCTTCAAAGGCATTTTGTACTGCCTCTCGGGTATTGAATTTTTTTCCCGCCAAGAAGTTATCCAAATTCTGGAAAAAGTAGTAGTCTGTAGGCGCAAGGTCTGGTGAGTAGTGCGGATGACGGAGAGCTTCCAACCCCAGTTCTTGCAACTTGGAGACCGTCTGCTGTGCAGTATGAGGTCGCGCGTTGTCGTGCAGGAGCAGCGGAGACGAGCGATTGACCAATGCTGGTTGGAGATGTGCCAGCTTCTTCATCATTGTGTTCAATTCTTCACAGTACACATCTGCAGTAATGCTCACCCCGTTTGGTAAGAAGCTGTGTTGAATCACACCGGCGCTAGACCACCAAACAGTGACCATCACTTTTCTTGGGGTAAGTTTTCGTTTAGGGCATTGTTTAGGTGCTGAACCAGGATCCAACTAACTTGCTGAGCGCTTGCGGTTATCAAACAGAATCCATTTTTCATCGCAGGTAACAATGCGGTTCAAAATTCCTTCATTTGTGTGTCTGTTGAGCAGTGCAAGGCACGTCTCGACGCGTACTTCGCGCTGGCGATCATTGAGTTCGTGGGGCACCCTTTGTCATGCTTTTTTACCTTGCCAATTTGACGCAAATGGACCAATATTGTTTTGACGCTAACGTCGAAAGCTGCTGCTAATTCAGCCGTAGATTGTGTATCATCAGCTTCCACAATCGCCTTTAATTCGTCATTGTCGACCAAAGTCTTCGGACGACCGCGAGGTTCATTTTTCAGGTCGAAATTTCCAGAACGGAAGCGAGCAAACCAATAACAGGTAGTGCGTTGGTTTGTAGTGTTAGCTCCGTAAACGTCGTTGATGTTGCGTGCCGCTTGTGCCGCGTTGCTCCCACGACGGTACTCATATTCCATAATTACTCGAATTTTTAACGTATCCATGATGACGAAAAAGATTTAAATGCGATGAAAATGTAACACTAATCAATAAACAAATGACTACTTTTGGAAAAAAAAATCCATGTTTTTAAAATAAAATTAATTTGAAATTAGAATTCTTAGCCAAACAAAAAATATTTTGATTTGAAATGGCCAGTACTGCAGAACGGCAATTTCATAGGTAAAGACCTAATATGTATGTGTATGCATATAAGAAGGCCAGAAAAAATGATTTTCAAACGCAACAGAAAAAATACATAGGTGACATCAAAATTGTCGAGCAATCCTTAAAATGCATTCCATGCTATGAGTGATTATTTCCCAAATAATAATTGAATAGATTCCATTTAATGTTTCTGATTTACATGATAACTTTGTTTGAATGTCAATGCACGATAATTAAAAGTTAACCGCATAAAATGCCAAAAAAATCATTTTTATTCAGGCAGTGTAATAATGAGTATCATTTATAAGGCCTACATTACGTTCTATTTGAAATATTTGCTCCATAAAACACAAATAATTATTCTATATCAATATTTGTCTACCAAACCAAACAGTGTAACAAAGTTGTAACATTGGGTGCGTTGCCATGGTTACCGGGTTCTATTTACCAAGAATTTTGACCCCTGTCTCGTCTGGAGCTATTCGACTAGTACTCGAGTTCTAACAAAAACTTCTCGCTTTCCCATTGTCTGTAAAAATAATTTAAATTTAAATTTCACGTCCGCCCAAACACTTGCTTTCTCCCTCATCGTCAAGGCTATCATTTTAATCAAGTTCTATTTCCACTAGGACGATATCGGCCATTGTTTCGACTCGACAGCGGACCGACGCGGCGTGTCATGTAGGACGCACAACCGGGCCCTGTGCCAACTGTCCCGCCGACGTGAATTATGATAGTGTGCACGATGCATTATGTTTTAATGGACTAGTAAATACTGTTTGTTTTCGTAAATGGATTATTGCCACTGTCTTGGCTGTCATACGAGTATGTGTTTGTGTTTGTATTCGGGCGTCTCCGGTTAGCTGCATTCCATGTACTTCTTATATAGCGGACAGGTGGTTCTAGCGGGTAGTAGAACATGGAACTGTCACTGTTTATATCAGGCTGTACTTCTTTATCTTGTCGATAATTCCATACTCATGTATCTGTACTAATATAATAAAGCTGAAGAATTTGTTTATTTGAATGCTCTAATCTCTGCAAACACTCAGGTTTGAAATGTCGATTTTTTTATAAATCACAGCCCAATTTTTGAAGAAGGCACTTTTTAACATCTTTAACATTACCTTACATTTCGACCAGAACTCAGCCTCAATGTAGTAAAAAGAAACTAATAAGGAATATCTAAAATCAAGCTAGCAACATTGCAGTACTGTGGTGAGCATCTCACACTTGGGTTATGTTTTCATAAGTTCCGCTATACTTATGACCTGTGATATGTGTCATGATGGCCCAGTGGTTTAGGCCTCGCCTCTTGTGCACGAGGTTGTGGGCTCAAACCTGGGCAAGTACCAATGTGAGTTTTTCAATTCATATGTACTTTCTAAGTTTATCTTGGACATCATTGACATCGGTGAAAAAAAATATCGTGAAGAAACCTGGACTTATATAATTAATATAAGTCTGAAATCGCCAACCCGTCTTGAGCAAGCGTGGTGATTAATGCTCGTGCCTTCTGTATGAGAAGAGGCCTTTGCCCTGCAGTGGGACAGTAATAGGCTAGTACTGGTACTTATGACCGGTTTATTCATGGCCTTTACTATACTTAAAACACTCTAAACATTTTGAGACTGAAGTTACAAAGCGATAATGAGCTAAAATAAATTTAGCTGCTTCTTCGGATATGATGTCATGACAAGTTGGCGAGTTGGTGCCAAATAATGACATGACACCACGTCACGGCACACCGCATTAAACATTATAGTAAAAGCACAGTACAGCTATAAAACGTCTAATTTAATCTCGAGTTTAATAACTGGCTGCGAGACATGTTGTTATAGAATATTGACGAAGTGCAACTTATTTTATTTTGCACTACGTCCGCTACGTCGGAGCTTTTCCAAACATATGATGTGACTACACGCATTATTAATCCAGAGCAGTCCATAGCTAGAACACACCTATCTCCTCAGCTTATCGCAGTCCACAGCTAGACATAGGTATCTCCGAACACACAGTCCTCCGTCTTCCGCCTCCAGTCTGTCCCAGCCACCTTCACCAGTCGTCGGTCCTACTCGCGTCACGCATTATGCTTTCTCATACGCGGTGTCCACTCTAAAACTCTGTGATCTATCGGTTATCGGTTCTTGGTCCAGCCCACTACCACTTCACCTTGCTAACCCTGCAAGCTATCTCGGTAGCTGTTATTTTCCGGATGATCTCACTTCCGATCTTATCCTATAAAGATACTCCGAAAAATTTGTGGACCAAACTGACTGTCTATATCCACGTTTTAGACGCAGTGGTGAGACAAGAACCATTGGTCTTCAAATATTGCAGTAGGCGACGAGATGAATTTACGTAGCTTTCTAAATGCTGCCCAAAACTTCGTTCTGTCGGCCTCTTTCCCAAAGTTGTAAATATAGAGTTGGATGACTGGTCCTAGATAGACATACCCCTTTTCTACAACTTCCAGGACCGACACCCTTGCGGCGGACTCGGTGCGGCACGGAAAGTGTTCTAGTGACTCTGGTACAGGTCTCTCTATCTTCAACACCAGCCACTGAGCTTAATCATTGACTGCTCGCGTCCATCAGTTACCTGTCTACTGCACATTATTGCTAAACGTATTCAGAAGCCCGTAACTAAGCGCTTACTAAAACATTTCGCTTTAATGGAGGAGCAGTTGATTTACGTGTGTCTTGGATTTATTGACAGATTTTCAGGCGATTAAACTCTCATGTTTGTTTTCACTACAAACAAATACGAATAAGTATTAGAATTTGGATCATTAATGTTTTTGTTTTATCGACAGCTGTCATTGCGAAATCATTGTCATCAATGTTTATGAAGTTAATAATAACATTGAAGTCGCTCGTGGTCGTTCCTAAACAAAATCAACACGGAAACCTGTAGGTGCGATAATTTATGATGAATAAACAGTAAAGAAATCTGGGCAGTCGAAGGTTTAAGTATTTGTAAATACAATTAATTACATTACATTTCAGCAAAAAAATCAGATCGCTTTTTAAGAATATTGCGCACAGAGAAGTGTGAGATTTGACATAGTTGAATAAAGAAGAAGTGCAAAAAGCTAAAATGGTCGAATTCCGACCACTGAGCGGCTTTAGTTTAAGTTAAGTATGATAATTACGTGAAATAATAGGGATGTGTCCTAGGTAAAAATATATTAAGTCTATTTAGTCCGTCAGTAAGATTACCAAAAAATATTGGACACGTATTTTTTGCTTACTTAATTCAATAAAAAGTGACAATGATATAGCACATCAAAGTTCAGGAGAAGGGGGGGACGCGTGACGTCACGCCGTGCTACACTTTTAACGAAAAGTGTAGCACGGCGTGACGTCACGCGCAATTTCAACGCACTATACCGTCGTCATTTTTGGTTTACGTGACAAAAAAAAAATACGTGTCCAGTATTTTTGAGTAATCCAACTTTCGGACCAATCAGATTTTTTAAGGACACTACCCTATTGTTGATGCATTTACTACAAATGGAGAACTAGTTATTCAGATGATATAATAGGTCTTTACCTATGAAATTGCCGTTTTGTATGAAAAAATTTAAATGAATTTTTTTCGTGTATTTTTTATTTGTATTAATCGAAGTAATCACCCATGCAATCAATGCATCTTTGCCAACGCAGTGGCAGTTTATTGATGCCCTTCTTAAAGAAATCAGCTGGACGGGAGGCAACAAATTCTTCAAAGGCATTTTGCACTGCCTCTCGGGTATTGAATTTTTTTCCCGCCAAGAAGTTATCCAAATTCTGGAAAAAGTAGTAGTCTGTAAGCGCAAGGTCTGGTGAGTAGGGCGGATGACGGAGAGCTTCCAACCCCAGTTCTTGCAACTTGGAGACCGTCTGCTGTGCAGTATGAGGTCGCGCGTTGTCGTGCAGGAGCAGCGGAGACGAGCGATTGACCAATGCTGGTTGGAGATGTGCCAGCTTCTCCATCATTGTGTTCAATTCTTTACAGTACACATCTGCAGTAATGCTCACCCCGTTTGGTAAGAAGCTGTGTTGAATCACACCGGCGCTAGACCACCAAACAGTGACCATCACTTTTCTTGGGGTAAGTTTTCGTTTAGGGCATTGTTTAGGTGCTGAACCAGGATCCAACCAACTTGCTGAGCGCTTGCGGTTATCAAACAGAATCCATTTTTCATCGCAGGTAACAATGCGGTTCAAAATTCCTTCATTTGTGTGTCTGTTGAGCAGTGCAAGGCACGTCTCGACGCGTACTTCGCGCTGGCGATCATTGAGTTCATGGGGCACCCATTTGTCAAGCTTTTTTACCTCGCCAATTTGACGCAAATGGACCAATATTGTTTTGACGCTAACGTCGAAAGCTGCTGCTAATTCAGCCGTAGATTGTGTATCATCAGCTTCTACAATCGCCTTTAATTCGTCATTGTCGACCAAAGTCTTCGGACGACCGCGAGGTTCATTTTTCAGGTCGAAATTTCCAGAACGGAAGCGAGCAAACCAATAACAGGTAGTGCGTTGGTTTGTAGTGTTAGCTCCGTAAACGTCGTTGATGTTGCGTGCCGCTTGTGCCGCGTTGCTGCCACGACGGTACTCATATTCCATAATTACTCGAATTTTTAACGTATCCATGATGACGAAAAAGATTTAAATGCGATGAAAATGTAACACTAATCAATAAACAAATGACTACTTTTGGAAAAAAAAATCCATGTTTTTAAAATAAAATTAATTTGAAATTAGAATTCTTAGCCAAACAAAAAATATTTTGATTTGAAATGGCCAGTACTGCAGAACGGCAATTTCATAGGTAAAGACCTAATATCATATTGTTTCTCATGGCTGTAGTGTCTAGCGTGCAGAAATTATTACGCGAAAATCTTAAAATTGAATTGATCCGCTCCTCGCATGCATTTTTGATGTACCTACCTAAATATTCATATTGGATTGCATTGCAGTGGCTGCCAACTGAAATAGCCTACCTTGTTATCTTAAAACCTCAAGGGCTGATTGGACGATGCCAAAATGCAGTTATATTTAGACAATTTTACGTAGGTAATTACCGAGGTTAGCGCGTTTGTGAAAATGTGACTACTTAATTAAAATTAGATGTATAGGTAAAATCATCCATGAGATATTAAAAAAAATCAGTCTGTTACTGTCCTACTGCAAGGCCAAGGCCTCTTCTCATACTGGGACACGATAACAAAAAAGAAACTAATTTGTTTTTTGATGGCAGGATAATATAACCAACCAATAAATATTTTTTCTTTCTCTGAATAAAAGTAAAAGTGTATATTTACCACAGAGGACATATCGTACGTACATTTTGTAAGAAAAAAAACCTAATAGGTACAAGGAATTTCATTCTTTCTTTCGTTCTCTTCTAAGGAATAAAACCGCGAAAGCTTGTACTATCATGAAATCGAATCGAAAATGATTTGCATTACGATTCTCAACTCATCTCGATTAATTGACGGCTTGATTCCCAGCATTCTGGTCCAGATAGATGGACGACGGGACTGAATGAAGGTGACAGCTGACAGATTACACGAGATAGATTGACGAGCCCAGCATTTATTATTGGTGCAGCTTGTCTAGTGTGATGCAATATATTCAAACTTTAGAATTCAAATCAACAGGCCGTAAACGATTATTTGGATCTTAAAAGATAATGTTTTGTAAGTGCAATGTATGAATGTCATTATTTAGACGACACCAATAACTTGAGAAATTAAATTTTACTTCAACATAAATGAAGTGGATTCAAAACATAATATTGAAGCTAACACCAAAACTACTTAAGCGTAGTTAGTAAAACTTATATGGGACCGAATTCTTCTACTAATTGACAGAACGATCACGTAAATCCCGGAAAAATTCAATAAAATAAATTCGACATTTTAAACGTATCGATAAGAAACATGGAGATATTCAAAGCATAAACTAATTGGTTGAATTCATTTTTGTTAACTTACATTTCTAACTTAAATCTCATCTATCACCGTCATGCGTCGGGCTCCTTCATTTTCTAAAACTGTGTGTCAATAAGTGATGTCGATTCTTTCATTTTAGTTTAGTTTTTAACGAGGGAATCGGCGCCAATAACCCTACAACCGAACTAAGTCGAACTCTCAATATCAGCAGATTATCAATCAGTGATGCTGGCGCGGCTGCCAGCGCCTGCGGCGGTGCCAAGTGCCGACATGCCGATAGCGCACGGCATACATGGCTGGCATGCCGCCGCCGCGCGAGGGGCAAATTGCGAGCTGCTCGTGTGTGGTACTGGCACTCTGTGAAGCTGATTTGAAAATGGAATTGTTTGTTGGGAGAACCCTTCGGTTTTTTTTTCCAAGTTCCATTATTGTGCCTACAGTCTGCCTTTAGTATTTATTAACCAACACGACTGAATTGCGTGGCGTAGGTAAATTATAGAAAGAAAATACATAATAATATATTTGTTTGCCACGGATAAGAAAAAATGAGTAACAAACAAAAACTTAGTACTAGATATACTTAATGCAGGAAAGTCAGGGATCCTCTGTGAATTGTTGATTTGTTTAGAACTAATAAACGATAATTTAGGTATTCACTTAGTCTTAATTGAATGTCTACTTAGGCTGAGAATCGGAATTCGTTCTAGTGGCTAGATACGGTACCTAGGACTTAGTAGTGATTTGTGAAAAAATACTGCTATGGTACAATAATGGTGTCCCATATTACAGCAGCAGTTACCCACAATCATCGTAACTTAATATTCGTGTATAAAAAAATGAAAACCAACCTTTTTCTTATGAGACTTCTTGTTCATGGCGGCTGTCTCCTGCAACAAAATACATCGTGTGAATGTTTTGATACACAAATCTCGTGTATTATAATGGGTCACAGCTGTTTCACTCGAGTCCCGAATTGACTCGGAAATATTCGATGTCGCAAACTTTGACAATAATGCAGCTCCGCTGGTGGAAATGGATCACGTTAAAATATAACGAAATTCGGAAAAATAATTAATATTGGTGAAGATATTAGTCAAACAGATTTACTTAGAACACATTTCGCACTAAGGTAAGGTATTTGTGTGTTATTTAGTTTGAATAGGTATGAAAATAATAAAATTAAAATAAAAAATTAAAATAAAATAAAAATTGTAATAACAGCCGCAAGCGTCGATCTCTAAGGTTCAGTAACGCTTGTTAAGGTATGTACTTGGATGGGTAAGCATCCACTACATACCGAGACCTCTACGTGCATGGGAAAGCACGTCAAACTATTTATTCGGCTGTCGTTTCGGGTCGTCAGAAGCCCGAAAGTCTGACAACTAGTTTTACCACCTACATTGTCTAGGTCTATAGTTAGACAATGACATGACTAGGAACTGCGTGTCTAGGTTTTACGTAAGTAGGCGTACTTGGCAGGCGGATTGACGATCGCTATTAAATGATATTATCAATGCGGGCAGATGGATGCAGCTGCTCAGCCGAATAATATAGTTCCTTTATCACCCTCTAATACTTTAAGCTGACAATAAACTCTTAACAAGTCGTGGCGGATCATCATTAAATTGAAATAAAAATCATAAAACACAAACATTTATAAAAGAAGTAAATTTCAACACTTTTGAATCTATTAATCAAACATAGTTTTAATTGGGAGCTGCCCCAAAGACAACTTAATCACGAAAATACATCCACGTTCTATATGAAAATACAACTTCTACTCAAGCGCGACGAAATTCTAATTCGTCGAGCTCGTCGAACTAAACATAAAATCGTGTTAAAATTAACTAACTGCTTCAAGCTTTTGTTACAGGGCACGCTTCTAAATTCCTGTAGTCTCAATTTAATTTATAATGGTATAAACCAAAACCGCCAATCGTAAATTTGTTTATATGCAACGCCAATTAAAGCAAAAACATAGAATAATAAAGTTTCCTCGGTCAAAAATCATCACGAAGTTACCTCGATATTATATAAAAATTTCAAAATGACAGTATTCAAATATAATATAATTAATTGTATTAATGAAATCACGAGAGAAGGCTTTCATTGTGCAGTTTGTAATTTTGGATTTCATGCGATAAAACACTTTTTCCGAGGTAGACGACACCTTCCCTTACATGTTGTGGGAACTAAGAACATGTATTACTACGAGTATCTTACAAATCATGTCAGGGTGCACGGCTGAGGTGATTTTTCTGTCCTAATACGCACTTTGGTGCAAGAGGGCGGAGGGTCTCTCTTGCACCAGAAATGACAAAATGAGTTAGCGCTAACTACATCTAAAAGATAATTCTGTCTCTGTCATGGAACAGAACGATGAATTCAATTCGTTTAAAGTTAAACGTATTCAGTGAATTGTGGTAGACGTTGGCCTTAATGTGTCACGCGTTTGACGCGAACAAATCTGCCTGTTATGTTTACCAACCGTTACTAATTAAATATGGGAACCGAGAATGGACGGGAAGGATGGCGTTGTTTGCTTTTCTTTCTTTCAGTTAAGAGCTTTTCGCTTATCCTAATGAGTTGAATGAGTGTTTACTAGAAATGCACTCAGCTGAGAATCTAGGTTGCAATAATAACCACTGAGCAGAGAACTTCAAACATTGTCATTGTTTATAGATTTCTGGTAACATCAGCTATGTTTAGAAACCACATGTGGATCTTCAGAATGCATCTTTCATCCACAAATTGAATGAGATCTCTCCGAAAAAGGATCCTTAACGTTACTCGGTTGTCTACTCGACATTTTAGACTAAAAAATAGCATAGAGCTATCCTTCAGCACGGGATATTACCACATAACGTAGTGTACTAATTAACGGAACCCTTACGACAACCCACGACTGAATATGCTATTTTAGTCACAACACAATGTGCCAAATTGCCAAAAGCGAACGTTGGTATTAAAACTAAAAGCTCCGCTGTATTTAACATGTCACGAACATTGTGTTTGTTTTTCCTTTTATCTTGAACAGTCTAACATCAATAGGTTCTGTTTACGGCCGTTAAGTCAGCAACAAAGAGGCAGAATGGTCGTGCATCATTGTTCTGTTTAAATTGTTGACTTTCGGTGCCTTGTAAATATTCTGAAACGCGTTTTCCGGTTTACATTTTTACGACTTGTTCGTTAAATCTTTTGGTGAGATAGGCTATCTATGCTGAGAGAGTCTAATCCAACGATTTTCATTTATTTATTTACGCTTTTATGAAAACTGTGTTTAAGTGCAAGTAAAAATTACATAAAATGCCGTTTGTGAATGTGAATTTGAATTTTTGTAAACGCACCCACGATACAGGAGAAATTCCTAGTGCGGGGCAACGGTTTTATAATAACAATAAAAATAAAGAAAGAAAAGAAAATAGTACAGGGGCGGACTTGATGCCTGATTGCTTAATGCTTGTATTTTCAAGTGAATCTTCCTGTGCCTTTTTGCATATTTCAGACTGATTTGAGCTTCTCTGAGCACCCTATCAACAATATATACAAGCAACTTTTATATTTTTGCTGAAAATCACACATAACTTTCGACTTTTATTACGAAAACCATTTTATACTGCACGATCTCAATACAGAAATTGAAACAACAATCAAATAAAAACAAATGTACCATTTTATTACCGTCCAACGTGCGCACATTGAAGAAATCCAATCTGCCATATTATCATAACCTTAGCCGTAATGTAAATCAAATTTTGGCGTTGAATGTTTGCCAATACGTTTAACCCATTAACCGCTCAAGTCAGATTTATCCGACAAATATTCTCGTGTCCATTCTGCCTGACTCGTATTTACTTATATGACAAAAAACCGTTGTTTTTCTAATTTGATTTATCGGTTCCACTTAAGTTTCTACCCAAAAATAGGTAACTGCAGGCAAGAAAGTAAATATAACTATAAATAATATGCGAATAATAAGCTAGCAGTGATATTCTGTAGAAAATCTCCCAACTTAGGTGAATGATTGAGCGGTTAAGTGGGCTGTCAGTGACTTACTTAAACTGACACTGCCAGCTCACTTAATTGCTCATTTCACCAGGTTACTTATATAAAATAAGCTGGCCATTGGTTAATATTGTCCGGGGCCATTTAACCGGCATCAAAACGCGCGCATAGCTCCCGTTTAATCGGTGTTTCTCTTCCGAAAGTATAAACAAATGAGTGGTGTTTTGGGAAACGTTGTGAAGTGTCAAACAAACAGAATTAATCATGGTATTAACGTATGGAGTGCAGTTACTGGGCTGTTGTGTTTACAGCTGTGTGGTTTTAGAAGTTACCACGGAACCTAGCCGAATGAATGTGTTATCTGATGCGAAATGGGTTACACTGGCTCGATTTGTGATATTAGTTCAGTGACCAGCTCCCTATAGAAGACTAGATCAGATGGTAAGGTATAAGGTGGTATAGGTCAGACCTGAGTATGAACTTATATACACCATTAGTGGCACATAATATGTAAATCTTAATACAGCCACCGCTGAGCATGAGGTCCTTCATGGGTACAATTCCCGGGTCGGCGAAAGTGCTATTGGGTTTTTCCAACTGGAATTTCTCAGTAGCCCCGTGTCTGGATTTGTGGCATTGCCCGGTTGGTGGCATTGGGTTGGTCCCCTATTACATGGAACTTAAACATAACGAAATGTGGGTTTATACTGACGGCACACGTCTGCCAGACCCTTGGGTAGATAGTATTAAGGTACATAACGTAGTCCGTTATGTACATCTCTAAATCGCTCGGAGAACCATGGCACCATAGACCGCCCACAAATGTAAAGAATCGGAAGTTAAAAGATCTCCAATGATAGTAAACATACCGCAGATAGTATTTTATTTATAAACATATTATGTACGCGTCTAATAATTTACTGTGATGGCTACGTGTGAAGAGAAATGATTTATTTATATCTTCCTCTGTCAAATTATGTCACAAATATTTTACGTTAAAGCTTTTATAATGAAATGAAATGATATAATATATAATGCCAAGACACAAACATATGAAAAGAGGTCCGCTTACATACCTATAGAAGTATGTAATATAATTATAAAGTTTAGACCCAAGGGCAAGAACTATTTTGCTGATTGTACAAAATATGAATATTGCGATCGTCCTATCTACATCATGCTGAACAGTAGTCGCTGTTGGATACGTCGAGGTTTTATTGCTAACTAGCGACCCGCCCCGAAAAACTACCGCTGCCGTGAAAATATTTACACTAAAAATAAAACCTTTTTGAAGGTTACCTTTTTAGGTAGTACCTTGGCCTGAGGATATTATAAACATAATAATAAAACTCAGCCATATCGGTAGAGCCCTTCTCAAGCGATGATCAGTCATAATTATATTATTTGCGACAACTTATTTTTATTTATAAAAAATAAAAAGGAATGGGTCTGTGAATCTTGAAAATTGTATCATCTGCTGGGGAGCTTGTTGCGCCACTTTTTCTTCCCAGCAAAAATACTAGGAAGTGGTGAAGGGTGGGCGTTTTGGGGGACTGTCATATGTTATTTCTGGCGCTAAAAAGCTCTAATCTCTATCTCTCTAGCTAATTTGAATAAATGGATTTTGATTTCATTTTACTTGAATGTCTCAAATAAAAAAAAATCACACAGTCAAGCATGAGGTTCAATGCTTATTTATTTAGTAACAGACTATTAGATGTTGAATTTCATGTAGATTCACTTGATTTAGAAATGGACTGTCCTATGAATAACGCACAAACGAGAACTGAAACCATATTCCCTTTAAGTAGTTTTTTCTAGTTTATGTTATTATTAGTAAAATATCATATTTAAATCTCCTGCTGTTAACCTTACTAATGTTCCTGAAGCCGATGGCAAATTATGATGAAGAGCTGTTGGTTCAAACGCGGCGGGCAATCTGTCATCCGCGACCGCCTGACGTTTCGAGATGTCCCCGACACGGAGTGAGATGATAGAAACATGTTATAAGCGTCTGTATTTATGATGTAGTCGCTTCTATCTTGTGTTGAGGATCAAAGGAAGATTGTATCGGTGGTTCAGGGGCGTAAGAGAGATTTTTTGTGTACATGGGGTACTAAATTGAGGTCTGGACCGAATGTTGTGTTTCTGAACACATTAAACACAATGTAAAATGATTGATTACCTACATTCGACCCGTTCCTTCAATTTCAAAAATGATCTACTTAAAGACTTAATATTTTTATAAATTGCCTACCAATTTTCGTAAGATCTACTTTGACTGCTACCGTTAAATACCCTCCTTCAATTCATTCTCGCTTAACGTCAAGTACCTACTGGAGTAACGTCATAATAAATCATACAGCGCTGCACTTGGCTCTAGCATCAATAGATAGGCGCGCGCGCAGCCGCAGCCGCTTTGGATACGGACTGCAGATCAAGTGATTAGTTTTCATGGAGATGTTATCTAACGTTTATGGATATATACGTTGCAAGGTAGATAAGAGACCACGTGTGGCCATTAATGCTGAGGTCTTGAAATATGTATATCACAACATGCTGCATGCATGCAAGTCCAGCAAAATTGAGCAAATAGACCTATAATGCATAAAATGGGCACGCTTTCAGGGCCCGGGTACACTAAGTGATATAAAATGAAAGTATCATGCGGGAAGACTGCGCGGCGCGAATTTGGGATTTCACTTGTTTTTAGGTACAGAATTTTTGATATTCTTCATTCCATAAATTATATATTCCACAAGAAAATACAAAAAAAAAAGAAAGTGCTACGCGCTACGAAGTTGTCCTTGCGCGTAGCTCGTAGCACCTCTAGGTCCTAATGAATTGTAGCTGTCGTAGCGGTAGCACTTTTCTTATCCTTGGACCATTTTCAAAGTTTTTAAGCATGACATTTTAGTTACCTGTCTAATAAGTCATCATCATCATTTCAGACGAAAGCCGTGGAAGACTGCTGATAACCATTCCTGGTAAGTATCTTTTATACAATATTTTGTGCAGTAATTTAAAGAACGCATAGAATTACGTTTACGTTATTTGTATATGAATCCAGCTCACGTGCTAATTATAATAACAATTTACAGAAAGTTTGCTTTTTAAAATCGCGATCTAAGAATGAGAGCAATATTTCAAGCAGTATATCGAGTGAAAATAAACAAAACGTCCCGCTTAATATACGGTTCCGCATTGTTGCTGTAATTAATTTTATTCAATACAAACTCGTACCACGTCAATATGGAAATATCTAATATCTGCGTTTGATCTGATTTTATTTTTATTTTCGTTTTGTTTATTTCTTTTTCATACCATACGTAACTTTTCCTCGTTATTGGGTGTTTGTGTATGTTTCTGCTGACGTTACTCCAAGTGTAACGCAAATCTCACTAGCATTGGATTAGCGTTTCCTTTTACAGTAATATTTGGACAATAAATTCAGATTAGTTTTAGACATCGGAATCTTTAGTACCGAAGGATTATCTTAGTAGGTAAGTACTGTAAGATCATCGGATATTTATTTATTATCTTAGTAGCGTCCGAATTTCGTAAATAGATGCTATTTTATCGGTAATAAAGTATTATTCCCGGATTGTATAATACATTTTGCAAAATTAATCTCGAATTTCTTCTCTTTCGCCTTAAGTTTACACTTCTATTTTTTACCGATATTTTAAAAACTACCAATCTTTTGATTAAAAGTGTACAGATATAAAGTTTCGTTTTAATTTACAAATATTTAAGTCTCGTTGCATTTAGATTTTAAACATTTAATTTTGCAAAACCCAGCAGTTCAAGCTGTGTGTATTCTGCCAGCGAGTTTAGATTTTAAATTAAACTCTCATAACTTAATGGTTATAATTAAAGTGTAGGTAGCTTAACAAACCTTGTTTATCCAATCCGCAAAATAACACTGGCCACTTAAAGAACAAGAAAAACTTTTTCCTTATAATCTGTTGCTCACATCACAAATAAAAAGGCGCCAAAAATATGGCGGGAAAAAGTTTAGGGTTAGAGCGCGCGACCGTTTACCCTGGCACAACGAACTGTTATGCCGGGACCCGACTGAGGACTGACACAATAAAATTAAGCATTTACACTGTGAACCGGCCCACGAGACGTTTTCGTAATAACCATAGCAGATTGCTATGTGCGGCCATTTATTGAGAGTGAATTTGGCAACAGTAGCATGCCAAATGATTTTAATTGCGCGCGCCTTGCTGACGCTAATAATGATAAAGAAGTACATAGCCAGCCCTGGAGAACGAGCCGGTACCTATACTAAATAAAAAGAACAAGAAGAAATGTATTTTTTCCATAGATGACCATGCACGATAAAAATAAATTTCGTACCCACCAAATATGTCTAATGGTAGGTTAGCCCTACTTAATATCAGTAGATAATTTACTTAATATATCTTGCTGAAGTCGGAAGAAATAGTCGGCAGTTGCACGTCGTTCAGAGATAGGTACCTACCACTCACCACGGTGCTGCGCCATCATGGGGACTCACATCATAGTGCTGACTTTCAGTGTTCACCTAAGGATAATGATTTTCTTTGATGTTAGAATTGATAGTTAAGATCGTAACCCATTAAACGTAAGATCGTTTCACGTCGCTTTAATTATATTTTGCGAGAGTCTTCTATGTTATTAATGTGTCACTTTTAGGGTTTGATATATGAATGCCTCTATCAAAATTGCGGTCGCTATTACAAAATAGTGTTAAAGGACCGTCAAAGAATTAGATGATAATCAAATCTAATCCAATCAAATCAGCCTGTTGTGTCCTAGTGCTGGGCAAATTTCAATTACTCGTGAAGTGTCAATAGTCTCCGGCACATACCAAGAATTTATCTGTGATTTTAGCCATACTCGTATAGTTTATTAGCAGCATCAGAGAGTAGGCGGTTCCCAGAATGTTTCGCCATTCTCTTTCAAACTACTTTTATAATTTTAGTAATGATAACTCATCATTTTGGTTTAAAATTTTCTTTAAACCTTCCAATGTTCTTTGGTGATTTGTGAATCATTACATACAGTGGATGGTGATGGAATTTCCGGAACAAACGGGATCGCTTTTAAAATATGACTAACTCTGACATTTTCTTTGAAATGTTTGAAATAAATAAACTACAACATCCTTCCGGTGCCCCCTGAACAGTCATGCTTGTTGCTACCAATGCTACATTGTAGCTAGCAGGTTTTCCATGTCAAATTAACCATTAAGTTAGCATGCATGAACTCATTAATTCAGGAAGTTGTGAATGTACCATATCCTATCTGTGAAACTGCAACCAGTTAACCTGGTGCTTCTGTCTGGAGACCTTACAACCTCAAACTTCTTAGAAAAATAATAGGTACCTACGTTACATTACCCACCCACTACAGGGATACCTACTCACTACATCTAGTAAGTGCGATAAACTTTGAAAGCACGTGTGGCAATAATTTATAGGGCTTCCATCGTAATTCGTGGTAATAATATTTACGTTACGGGTAGATACTGTCTAGAAACTTTACTTTTTCGAGGAAGAAGCGTGTAGCGCGTAGGGATTGTTTTTCGCTTTTAGTTTCCTCTTACCTATAGGTAGGTCACCTGTAGTTAATACGTAGAATAATAGATAATTTTTGTAAACGCCTTTCCCCCGAAAGGATAACCACAGCCGAAAGTGTATGTAAACGGTGTGTACACGTAAAGTACTTTTTATAATATGTCGGGTATGAGAGATTTAAGTCTCATAATGTCACCTGTCACTGGTTAGAACTTTATAATTATTAATTTCATTCAATGTTCCAGACTGTTGTTTGTGACCACACGACCAACAGCTACGAGTTCTACTAAAACACTCCTACTACATTAGTACTACTAGTTAACTCGGTGGGAATTACTATATACCCTCCGCTGCCTGCAAATCAGGCGATATGGATATACCATTACCTATACTGTCCCCAAAAATAATGGACATCTAAAAATAAACAATAATTTCATACCCGTTGTCAGAACATTTTATAAAATCGTCAAATTAGGACGACCGCCGTGGCGTCGGTCGCGCTGATCAGCGTCGCGCATTCCGCCATCATATTTATTATAGTCCAATCTGGCCGCTCTCATAATAGACCTGTCTCTACGAGGGTACGAGGGTACAGGAAGAATAATAAACAAAGGAGGGTCATTAAAACGGCTATTTCGGAGCGTCTACACGTCTGGTGCGCGACCAACTAGGCAGAGGCAACTGGTGTACAGCGGGCTTGGCGCAATGCACGGGAGATGAGCGATATTGACGACATATACCTAATACTTACTTATCTAGTTCTTCACAGTTGATTCAGTTCAGTTGAGGATGTTGATTAAATTCTTAAAGATTTATTTATTTGCTAAAACATAATATATGTGTGTGTTTGTCTTACACCTAAAGACTAAACAAAAATGATTGGCAGTGCTGAATTTTATTAAACTTCAAACCGAGCGACACACGTGCATTGCTACTTTTGCTATTGCTATTGACCTACTCTGTATCGTACCCTATAAAGGTTGACAATTTACGAATATTAAATTTAACTTCTACGAATGTATGGTTTAATGTAGTACCATTATGCCAAACATCAACTGGATCCGTGGCCCAGTAAACTAGTATACCATGTTTCTATAGACGTGTGACGACTAACTGCCAATCTCAATAACGTATCTGAATCCTAATCACAATCCGAGATCTTAAACTTCTGCTTCTGATGCGCTCTCTCAAGGTAACAGATTGCAAACTCAGCTATTGATTGGTAACAAACAAAGATCATTCCCTAGATTCTGATTGAGATACGTTATTGAAATCGGCAGGAAGTCAGCCTAATAGTCGGTAGTCGTAGGCAGGCTGTTCGACACTTCGACCAGCCGACCAGCCAGTAGCATTACAAGCTCGCTAATGTAGGTTAGAGGCGCAATTCCCCTATTTTTAAGAACGTTCACATTCTAATCTGTGTCAATTTGTCAAAAATACGTCTAACTTCCCTACATTTTTGACATTGAGATGGCTGATGTATCATGTGAGTCGCTGAGATGGGATCGCGACTAGATTTTGAACGTTTTGCTGTTCGGGAACTGTTCCTTACAATAAGTATCAAAGAACTATTAGAATCCAATAGATCGATCTTCTCTGCGTCGGATCTCAGATTTGCAGCAAAAAATCGATAATCCTAACATGGCTTTACTTAAAGAACAAAGACTTTGCGTCTAAAAGTTCCCAATAAAACCTCTCTCACCACCCACCACTCATCACTCACTCATTAACCTTCACTCACACACTGCAATTTTTGTTATACATATTGTTGTGTGGAAGGGGCCAGGTGACCTATACTGTAACACAGGTTCATCACAAAAACCTACATCAGGCACCAATCTCTCAAAGAGGTGGAATACAGCTGAGATATTTTTTATTTCACATTAAGTTTAACTCAACTTTGCGAAGAGAGAATAAATTATAAATTATTATGATTATCTCCTTTATTCAGTATATTACTTATAAAATATATTTTTAAATATTTCAATATTAAAAGAATTAAAAACATTTCAAAATATAAAAATAGTGGCCCACCGGTATCGGGAACAGGGTCAATGCTACCGGCAGCGGTCAGGGCTCCAGAGAGAGGAATCGCCTAACGATACGCGCCGTGTCCAGAAGTACTGCTTTCTGAGTCAAGCCCTTGATCCTGCCGCCTAACGCGAGCCTCCTCAGTTGTTGGTCGAGGCTCTTGTCTATCAAGCCGTTGGCCGACACGATTATCGGTACAATGATTGCTGAGTCCACATCCCACATGTCGACCTCGCGAGCCAAGTCAAGATACTTGATTTGTTTTCGGCTTTCACGAGGTTCCCGTCATGCGGGACCGTGTGTCCTCTTGGTTCGATCCATATCTATATCAGATTTATTGGCTACAATAGTCCTGTCAGTGATGATGGATCAGCCCGAGTACATTGTGATATTTTCAAGGACTGGGTCGGGCACATACTTGTAGTATGGCATTTGCGATTTCACTAGACTGTATCTTAGAGCAAGTTGCTATTGGATAATCCTGGCTACAAGGTTGTGCCTGTGCAAGTACTCTTCTTTAGCAAGACGAGAACAGCCGGAGTTGATGTGACGGATTGATTCCCCCGGACGGTGGCATGCCCGACAGATTTCAACCGTACCATCCTTCACAATAAATCTCCGATGGTTATTCGTCATGATAACTTCATCACCGAAACGCAGCTAGGTAACGGACGCTGGTCAGTCTACGTCGAGCCCGGAAAAAACGTCCATTATTAATAAAAGCTTTCATCTAGTAACTTGCACCAAACAATTTCTGGCACGACAATGAGATCAATGCATTCGATGTATTTATATTTGAGAATACTTAAGCGTTATGTAAGTGTAGGTACCACTACCCCATACGGGCACTGGGTCGACGACTTCATAATTGCTGGGAATTTTGTAGGTGGAAATGTTCATATCCAGGATAGCATTTTTGTTTGTTTGGTCAATAAAACGAAGCTTGAAGCTGTACCTACGATATGGGAAAGAAGAGGTGTCCTTTAAAAGAAATTTATATTAGAAATTACGCGTTGCTTTGGATTCCTATGTCAGGAATTCAACCCAGGACCTCACGTTCAGCGTTCCTTTGCGACCACTCGACCGAGTCAGGGCGACATGTTCTCACGGCCTTCAGCGTTTTATAGGTCCATTCGGATTCATTCTTTTTTTTTTTAAACGTTGCCCCACACTAGGAATTTCTCCTGTATCGTGGGTGCGTTTACAAACATTTAAACTCACATACACAAACAGCCAGACCCGGAACAACTACCTGTAGGCCATACAAATACATATTTGTTCCGTGTGGGGATCGAACCCACAACACGCGGCGCAGCAGCCGATGGCTCAACCACCGCGCCAACCGTGTCGTCGAATTAGATGCATCATATGGTGAATAATGGTGATGTTGCATTTCCTTCCCTGAACGATTGATCTTATGATTTGGACGTGGGTTAAACTGACATCGGTCGAACAAAAGGTCGAGTTAATCCACAGTTCAGTTCATTAGAAGTACTTTTAACCCGACCGAGCGGTTCGCGGGTCAAATAAGAGGGGAAGGGGGGTGAAGATTTATCTCCCAAACTAAAAGGTGTTAAAATAAAGCAAAGATTAGGAAACTATAAAACTGTTTTATTTTCAATTTACAATTTATGTTACATATTTACTTGACTACTTATAAACCGTGTTCATTGTACCAATTAATCATATTGTATTGTATACTATTATTTAGCACTTTTATGCTTAAGCCTCGAAGTAGCAGCAATGGAATTATTTTAAGTATTTTCACCTACCAAAATACATTTCTATTTGGAAATTAAGTGATGATTTTTTTTATAAAAGATTAATTTTTGAAATAACGTCATGAGAGTTGATTTTAATAAAACATAATATAGTTACCTCATTGATAATATCAGAAATGGCTGAATACATTATATGCACTATCAATTCATTCAGTAGTTCCAAATTGAAACAATTTTGATGACTAAACACCATGGCAACACCACAATCTCACCAGCATAATTATTTAGATAGTTTTACTATGCTGCTGTTACTGCACCTTCCCATATGTTTGTCATAATAGGTACATTAAAAAGGACAAGGATTTTATTGAGCCACTTATCATCTATACTAGCGACGGATGTACAAGGCATTGTAGAGTTTGACTCGTGCAATTTCTAAGTAGCCATGATAGTTAATAATTATAGCCTCAATGCACACTATGCCGGAGCGGCCTGGTCACCGGAATTTTGAGTTTCAAAAGAAATTATGCTACGCGGTTTCCGTGTTGGAGGTCCGCCCGGTGCAGGGACGGTGACCATGCCGCCAACAAAGTGTGTGTGACCCTATTTACACAATGATAAAATTTCAACAGTAAATTTATTTTACAAGATACCACTAAATTCGTTCTCACGTGTTCTTTATAACAAGTGTTTGTAGCTATTTATGAAATAAACTTCTGGAAATCATCAATATTTAGATGAGCAACTGATCAATAAAATCTACTAATATAGTAGGAATTCCCTAAATAGCAACATTTGAATCATCTATTAATATTCTTACCAACTCTTATTATAATAAGTAAGGCACGGTAGAGGTGAGCTACTGCACTGCGTTTATTGTATATATTTCCGTTAATACAGTATTTTTTTAATAATGGGTAACGGTCTTTCCAGGCTATTCCATCACTATCACAAGAATCTTTTTGTCACAAATCATAGTGGAAATAGTTGTGTCTCCTCTCCAAGTCTCTGATTTCGACGATATCAGCCTTCAATCTTAACTTAAGTATCTCTCTCCAAATTGCCTCACGATGTTCTTTATTTGTTATGCCCATGCGTAGGAGTGTATTATCATTGATTCGGACCAAAGCTCTGCCTGTAATGTCATGCTGCAATAAAGAATATTTTATAAGTATTCATTAGTATAAGAATTTTATTTATTTCTTTTTTTTTATTATTTCTTATAAGTATACATATTTAAGTATGAAAGACTTAAAAGAGGAGCTCGTAGCTAAATAAATATGCCGCACAGTTTGATCCAAGGTTAGGCTACGCTTGTCGATGTCATTCTGTGGATTGGTGATCGTTCATGACATATCGAGACTCCTCCGTGCCTCGGAAAGCATGTTAAGCCGTTGGTCCCGGCTGTCATTTGTAGATCTTTGACAGTCGTTACGTTAAAATACTGGTTTACAGCTGCATCTGTTTAAACTGGAAGCCGACCCCAACATAGTTGGGAAAAGGCTAGGCAGATAATGATGAAAGACTTAAATGTAGGATCAGCACTAGGTCATTGATGATCTTATATTTGTTAATTTATAATGAAATAATATGATCTTTATCACGTTGAATGCGTAGGGGCAAAGACAGCTATTTGTAACGAAATAACTTTATTTTTTAACAAATACAGTATTCTATTATTTTTGGCTATATTTGTTTTTTTTTTTAATTTTAGAAAAAAAATATAAATAATAGTACTAAAAATTTGTATGGAAAATATGAAATACCAATTACGATTCTTGCACAAAAAACAATTTCTTTGTTTAAGATTTAAAAAATCGAAATAGATTTAAAAACCATTTTACCAGCAAAAAATGTTTTTTGGTCATCTTTTTTTGTAAATATCGGTATTTTATATTTTTCTTTGTTGTTAGATGCAAAAATAGCAATAACATACCAAAACAATAACTTCATTTTTCGTATTTTATTTTTTTGTTAACTTCAAAATAGATAACTAAATAAAAAATTTGAAAACTTTTATCACATGATATTGTTAAATATAAAAAAAGGCTCCTTCTGTGTTACTATTTGTGAAAATGGAGATTGGAAAATAGTTACTTGGTTTACAGCAGTATAACTTTTTGAAAAATGAAAGTAATTATTTTCCTCCAATGGGCTCAAGTGTAAAGATGATATTTAGCATAATTTTTTAAATGATATCCAACATTTTAAAAAATGTGGCATATTGTCTTCAGCGGTGGTGGGGTCATGCAGCTTGTTCGTTTATTTGTTGGTGTATACTAAAAAAATCTAAGTAATGGGGATAGACTTCCTGCAGTCAGGACTTTTTTATTGGAAATTGTCTCTTCTTTAAGAATCTTCTTTCGAAATTTCTTAAACATATACAGTTTGAGTTATAAAAGAAAAACCAAATACCACTTTTTTTTCTTAATTTGTTAAAAACAATTGCAATTTAAACATATCCAACATATCCTCAAGATACTTTTCTAGGCATCATACCGCATCCAATGAGTGAATAGCTTATATTTTAGGAGTTTTATTAAGAATAGACATCTCATTGAACTTGACCAGACTATTAAATGATAAATCATATATTTTTTACAGTCTTGAATAACTGTTTCAATAAAATAGAACTTAATACTGAGCTGCAAATTGCAACAAACCTAAGAAAAAAAAATCATAGACTACTTCTACACATTCACCTTAAGGTTAAACTAGTCGCGGGCTCGAACTCAAACAGAGGCGCGGCCAAAAAGCGCGCTGTCTCATCCGACATCGTGTGCGAAGGAGATAGTACCAGTGATGAGCAGTTAGACGCTATTCTATTTGCACGATGCGTTGTT
Organism: Phlogophora meticulosa; assembly: GCA_905147745.2. Lineage (NCBI taxonomy): Eukaryota > Metazoa > Arthropoda > Insecta > Lepidoptera > Noctuidae > Phlogophora > Phlogophora meticulosa. Next base: position 997,506 of record LR990535.1, on the reverse strand, counting down.
CGCACGCACACAAACACCGTTCCGGACTATTGAGTGCGTAAAAAAGTATGATTAGGGCTTTAGAAAAAAGCGATTATTGAAAAGACCACTGCTTAGATCAATTTCATATAAATTTTAAAGAACTCTATGGGAATTGTGGTGTGTCGGAACGGACTTCGTTTTGGAGATTTTACACAATTTGTGGTACTTTTTAACACCCAAAGTTGTGTTAAAATTGTCAAGTAAAACGAAACTTTGTTGGCTCAAAACTTTTTAATGGTTTTTTTTTATTTTTTTTTGTTTCCGTACCGACAAATTTAATAACAAGATAAAACGTTATCATGTTTAGTTTTGGATGTACAAAGTCACACCGTGGAGTAATGCCGCCCCGAACTTTCTATGGGAAAAATATCGACTAGTGTAACCTTAACAAGAAGGGATAGGAACTTATTTGGATTAACAGTTTGTTTTAGTTCTTATGAGTCATGAATGAATTTTACACATCCAAGTATTGTTAATACAGTGATTTATTTATTTATATGAAAATGGATTCATGAGATTGTTAATTTACATTTTCCTAGTCTTGCTTATTGTTATAGTTTAAGCTCAACAAGTTTGATTCTGCAAAATATAAGTAAGTACTTAGTTTGGACTATAATTAAGTTATACTGTAATAAGGGTGAGTTTATAATTTTCTGACCTACTTTTAATGAAACTTAAAATAAAGGAAACTACCTCATGGAATCTCTCCCAGTACAGATTGTAGTAGTCACTGCAATGCCGTCGTAGCCATTTCTGAACGTCGGCCTCCGTCCACAAGTATACCGCCTTTGGGCGGGTTGTTTTTGTCTGGAAAAACAATGGTGGTAAAGTAACAATGATCCATCTACAAGTTTGCAATAAACTTAGATCTTGGTTTAAGTTAAATAATCAAGCACGTAACTACAATACACCCGCCCGTAAAATGACTATCTGACTAACACTTTCTATGTTATGTTTACCTTTGATTTGTTGGAATTCAAGCTCGAATCTTCCACCATTTTCGTCACTATTACTATCTATAACTGATTATATTTTATATCCACATCTATATTCTGTGATTTCCTTGGAGCTGTATTAATATTAGATATTCTATTGCAGAATTTTATTAACAATAAAATATTCTCTAAGTCCACTATCCCGTTTTAACTTTTGACAGTAACATGACATTTCCCCATCTCAATCACAGTTCAAACATCTTGTGAAATTGACACTAGGTTAGTTTGGATACAACGTCATGGTAAATTATGTTGCAAACAGTTTTTTGTCCAAATTGTATCTTATTTTTTTCATAATTAGTACACATTGACAATATATTGCAAACTATCATAATTACTTAAAGACGCTGACTTAAGTAATGAATACAAATTGTAATAATAATGCTTGGTAGTTTGTCTTTCCCAATATTGCAATACTAATGGCTGTCATCTGTCAGTTATAGTAGAATTTGTTCTCTTGTCAATGCAGAAAATATAAAAGATTCAGTTTAGAACTCCAAGCCTAGAATCATAAAATGTCAATGTAACATTAATACAATGGCACAAAATTTACAGAAGAAGCCCTCTAAGGGCATTTTGAAGACGTCGCGGAGTGTTGACGGGCAAGACACAGCGGCCTCAGGAACGCCATCCACAAGCAAGCGATCGAAAGAGCAAAGGTTCGACGAGATGAATATTATGGAAACTTTTCATCCACCGAATAAAGATTATGGACACATGAAGGTAGACGAGCCTAAGACGCCTTATTCGGAAAGCGTAGACGGTGATTTGGTACCGACCGACGAACTGGATGCAAACATACTGGCAGCAAAATTAGCAGCCAGTATGAACAAGCCGCCAAAGTGTTTGGAGACGGAAATAGATACGTGTGCTAGTGACGAAGACATGGAGGAGCCTGAGGAGGAGCGCCGGAAGCGCATCGATTTCGAGAAAAAACGGAAAATGCACTACAATGAGTTCCAGGTGAGTTGCCACAAACAAAGTGCATATTGTAGGTGGGAACTGACGATTAGGTCACCGTTTGCGATATTTCAATAATATCTAAATTTGTATGCATTCATAGGTGTGTCAGTTAGATCATCACCAACATCTTTATGGCAGTATTGATGTCTTTAGCCATTTATCTTATCTCATTTATTATTCAAAAATATTGATATAAAATGGTCACATTAATACTTGATAAATAGGGTCAGATAGTGTAAGGATACCTAAACTAAGAGCCAACTGTATGACTAGTAATGAGTTATTATGTGTTTCCATAAATAGGTGTATGTCATTGTAAATGAAGTAATTAATATGCTAGTCATGACCTGTTGTGTGCACAGTTATTACTGCTCTCAATATTGCATTCTTAAGTAATCTCATCTACAGGTATTGTACATATTCTAGTCTGTCACCTTTTCAGTGTGCTCTTCTTAGTATTTGCAGTACAAATAGTAAACCAGCTTGATGGTTATTGTATTACATTTTTGAAAAAATGATTCTAGAACACTAAATCAAAAAATCTGGTAAACAAAGACCTCCAAATGACTCCTTTCTTCAAAGCAGGGGTTGTCTCTTATAATTCACTCTGTAACATCTTTTTTCACATGTGAATACTTTTTTCCAGAAACTGCAGTTTCTGGAAAAAAGTATTCACATGTGAAAATAAATAACATATGTGTCTGTGAGTGAAATAAATAAGCAACTTGCCAAGTTGCTATCATCTTGAACATGTGTAACCCTTTCTCTGTGGCTCTGATAACAAACTTGCATGCATGCATGCATGCATTGCTAATCCCTGTTTATAAATTACTATTTATAATTATAACTATTGCCGGTTAACTATTGAAAAGGGTATTTTCGAGTTTTGTTTGCTAGCTAAACAAAAACATAGTTTATAATAAAAACATTTTTGAAAATAAAATTGCAAATTCAGGAAAGCAAGTTTATCTGCACTCTGAATATTACCCAACACGTAGATGTGTTTAATCTATCTGCCAGATGTATATTTGACAGAAGCAGATGAAATACCTTCATATTATGTATAAGTAGTTCCATATATCTATGAAAGTATTTTTTTCTAGCTGTTTATTACATTTTCACAGCTAAACCAGTTCTCTGGTAAAATTTTCTCTAAAAAAATGAATATCTTACATGATAAAATGTACAGTGGAAGCTAGTGTATAAAAAAAAAATCTACTCAGATAAAGTTGCAGGCAAAGTGTAGTAGTAGTTAATACAGTCTAGTATCTGTAAACAGAGCAGATTAATGCCTCATGATAAGTTTGCATGCAGAGGCGATAAGCAAGCCATTATAGAAGTTATTTAAATGAGGTTAAAGATTAACTGTCTTGCTGATTAGCTAAGTAATATTTCCAGATCTGATTGGTTTTCTATAAACAACTTTGTTGTTTACACTTTTATCTTAAAGCATTCACTTTATCACTGCTTTGTTTCCTTTTTTTTTAATAATCTGAAAGATACTCTGCCTACCTAATTACTTTCCAATGAAATATTTTTATCAGACAGTGTAAAACATTCACATTTAAAACTTAAGGAGATTTAATTAATTCTGTGTTGCACATGGCTTTTTAAACCCTATGTCCACATCGGGTAATATCAACTGTAATCTATGTTAGGTTAGGTTAAAAAGTCCACATAGCAAGTGTGCCGTGTGGAGACAACAATAACATTTACAGTGGAATAAATGTATCCTGTCTCCCTACTTGTATGTCGTGCCATTTCTGTCTAAAAATAGTATTTGTCCCCTTTACTTCCTGCTAGTGTTCTAAGAGGCTATTAATAGATTTCTTTGAGTACTTGTTGCCCTCTTATGTTTTGATAACATTGTAGTATTGTACTTTAAGGTACTTTACTGAAAACAAATAAACTCTTCATACCTCAATATGGTTAAAAAAACATTAATACATGAATTTATTTGTTGCAGTAAATATCTCACACAGTACAAATACCTGCGTTTTTAATCATGACAACCCAAAACATAAAAACACCATTCATTGGAAGGATTATTTATTTATTTATTTATATTATGTTTACTAGTGCTTGTAATAAATAGTTTCTCACAATGTCTGAAGACACAACTCAAATATAAATTGGATGATAAGCTGTAGTACACATCTCGTTAAGATCTTATTACATTTAGAGCTTGATCTTCTGACCCATCAAGATGGTGCTTACGCAAGATGTCATGTGATATATTAATTACTGTAATGTGACGGGACTTGAGGAGTCCTTATGTCTGGTTTTCAAGTTTTGTAACAAATAAAACCTCATGGAGCATGAGTTATATTATTACAGTAAATTTCAGACATTAATTTGTAACATAAGGAAAACTTGGCTTTATTACAGTGTTTATTTTAAATTACTAGTTCCTCATTATAAGTGCTTTGAGTGCTCTATTCTCTGTTACTTATTACTACTACTCTAATCATAATATCAAGCACTGCCACATCAGCTTCCTGATTCTGCAATCAAATCAAATGCACTAATATAGCCAAACCCTGCTTCCAGGCACTACAACTAGCGAGGCAGCTGATGGCTCAGGAAGAAGAGGAGGAGGAGGAAGAAAAAAAACATCAGCAGAAAACCTGACTGCAGCACACGCGAGCACTTGTACATAACATGCACCAAGGCTTCGAGCGAGCATCGATCACTGCGTAGACCAAGAAGTACCTACTCGAGTTAAATCAGGGACACATTAACGACACTTCACACGTCATCGTTGGACACTGATGCCCATCATCACATTTAATTACCAACTATCACGGGTGGCGTGGCGTCCTGTTAATGTGGCCTTGCCTTTATTTGCGTCGGTAACAAGTATTCGATATTCTTTATTCAGGGTTAATAACGGTTTTGATGAAGTGTTGTGTAGTGTCTTACAATATTTTGCCTTTAGATTGTGATTGGTTTGTGCGAACGATCCATTGAATGCATATTTGAATGTCGTAATTTGCACAGAGGTATGTAGAAGCTCAGTTGAAATGGTAATAATTTCAGAAGAGAAGGTGGCTTTAATAATTTTAATGCTAAATACAAGTAGGCATAATATCTGTTGTAATGTGTTCATAACACCATATTGTGGTATTGCAAGGTATTAAAAACTTTAAGGCACTCTTAAAAATACCATTTCTTACGTCTCTTAAAAATTGAGAGTATATTTAAATAATTAGTTGCCTAGAACTGCCAGAATTCAGTTGCCACATTTGATGTTTTACATGTTTGGGTTTCAGACAGACTAAAACTGATAGTATGCCACCAAAGTTTTCCATCTATACTGTTACTATCTCGATTGTGTAAGATCCATATCGATTGCAGATCTGTATCTGATTTCTTGATACTAGTATGATTGAGCCAAATACTTTATAGGTACTTAATCAGTCACATTCAGATAAAAATGTACGACGCTGTTGTGATGAGCTCAAAATACTACGTTCTTAAATAATTCTACTTCTTTGTCTATAAACAGTGCTAACAGTAAATGTTACCGTAAAGCACTCAGATTACCCCTAATACGCATGATAAAAGGCATGTAAATTTTATTCAGGGAAGTAAAATACCATATTAGTAAATACCACTACCCACTCTACAATTACGCTTATTGTGTTTCCTTTTATTGTCAAAATGGAGTGATTCAAATGTGGGTAGTATGCTTATATTTGGTATTTTGCTTTTAAAGGTATTAAATTCATTAGCAAAGATTATTGGGCCAAATTATCCCTGAATATCGCCAACTATATCGGAACAACTGTAAATCTAACCCTCACGTGATTCTGTCTACTGAACGTCCTATTAATTGCTCTGTTCTCTTCTATAGTTACGGCAGAAAACGCCCCATTACAGGGTCATGTAAGAGTTATGTTAACAATTGTTATGTTATGATAAAAATTTGGTTGCATATTTTCATAAAAAGTAAATATTAATACGTAATAAGTAAAAGAAGTTATTATAGTTTAGTAAAATATACCTAGCACGATGTGTTCCAAAAATACGTCATTGGCATCGCATGTTCCTTTCATTCGGTTCAAATGAATTTTGAATGTGCTAACTCAAATCAAGGTTGTTACCAAAGTGTATTATTACCTGTGAACTAAAAATGTTTCATGGGGCCCTGTCTGCTTAGTAATGGGGCCGTGTCGTTTTTATCACGCATTACGCAGACATGAACTGCCCAATTGAAAAATAAACGAGTCACTTTTTCGTGACAATCCTAAAAATGCCATATATAAAGGCCATGTTACGTGGGACAATACTGTTACAGAATTCAATAAATATGGATGATATTTTATTGCTTCGTGATTAGCTCTTTGTTCTTATTTTGTTGATAACTTGTAAAATTACCGTTACGAAATACCCGTTCAAGAATGTTAATAATGTTGCCAGATCACTACATTTTGTTACACATTTTCAAATAATAGTCGAAGTTTCGAAGGATCTTGTGAGCTTGAACCTTAGTATTAACCGATGCATGAATTTTGTCAATTTTTCGCTGCAATGTATTTTTTTTACATATATTTATGTTTTATAGGTTAGTGTAGTGTTTCTCATGTTTGGCATACATGGAAGCCATTTAACTCCTCGCATACACCCACAGTTTGTTCAACATGACATTAAATAAATAACATTTAACTTCCATTTAAAGTAAAGTTCCGACAGCTTGACTTGAAAATAAAAAATATAATCTTTTAATTATACTTAATGAATACCTAGGTAAATAAAATATATTGTGAAAATATTCCCAGGAAAATTATACTGTTGCATTTTGTTTTATATAATTATGATGTTTTAAAAACTGCATCAAAATTGTTTGTAGGTATAGAATTATTTTTATTTTCAAGTCTGGCTGTAGGATGTGACCACTTAGTTATAATAGAAATATTGTCTTCGTTCACTGCAAGAAGACTAATAAATAAGTGTTTGAAGTCATTTTACAGAGTATATGAGATAGAAAATATATATTTATATTGAAAATATATCTTTACATCATATTTTAGAAAACAAAGTAATACTTGTATAAGTTACTGTCGTTTTGTACAATTCGGCAGATTTGATCCGCAGTTATATTTTGATGTATTTTTTTTAAATATAATAATAAGTAATGTACTTATAATTATTATAAAGCTATGTGCCAAGAAATTATATTTTGCGCATGACATATGTGAATTTAAGAATCTGCTTCAGTCTCGAAAATGTCTGAAATAAACTTAGTTATTTTGCCATTTTCTGTTTTTCTTCAACATCATTAAAGTAATCTAGAATTGTCAAGTGTCTGATTTAATGAATACATAAACCATGGGGTTTTACGGCCGTGCTAAGTGCAACATTTTAAACATAGTAAAATTTATATGTACCTAGACTACCTAGTATGCATGCTGCAATATTGTGAACACTATCATAACAAGCAATAATGTCTAAATTATTTATTAAATAAATACGACTAGTCTATTAGACTGCTGTCTCTGTGACGTAATATTAGTTGTGAGTAAGTAACATAAGTCTGGACATAATTATTTTTAACACATAAATTATCGCTATAATTAGATTGTTATGGAAACGAAATAATAAGTATTAGTTGTGTGGTTTTTAATGTAAACAGCGTTACGCCGGTATAGACTTGTTGGCAGTAGATGAGGGTACAATTTGTTATGGCGTCATAGAAGTGTTGTTAGAAATAAAAACAAAATTAAACGTTCAAACGATTTACAAAAACACACAATTCACATAGTGTGTTAGTATTTCAGATTTAATTGTTTTGAAATATAGGCATTTTCTAAGGAGCGGCGTATTGCTCAAGTCTATACCTACGTGACTCCATTAGAGAATACAACGTAAAATGTAATATAATAGACGCTTTGTTGAATTAAATTACAGGGCTTGTAGAAAATTAAATACAGTTTAGAATATATTTTTGAACATATGTATTGAGTATTTTGGATAATTAGTAACGGTGAGGGGGAAATCTAGTGTTGCCTGTTTCATGATTATTTTATTCACACTGGTCATTACGAACTGTAAGAAAAGCAGAAGTATTTAATTCAAATAGAATTATTAGTGGCTCCCTCGACCCAGGCAGCATGTGTGGCATACAGCGTTTTGTTGTCCTTTTGCGTTGACAAGTGCTAATACTGCTGATGACAATTGCTACGATGCTCGTGACAAGAAAAATATCTTGTTTTTGGTGTATTGTAACAAATGTTTGTTACACTTTCAGTGTGAGTAAGTACCTACAAACTGGCGAGCAGTTGCTTTCAAATGATAAATGTTTTTTCTTTTTAAAATGTCTAGACTCTAGACGTAGGTAGTCGGTCTTTTGGTAATACTTTCAATCACTTTATTTTTTATGGCTGTCTTATGGCTTCATATTTTTTAACTTGCATTTAATATTTTACGTTGTCTCGTGTTTAACTTCGATTTAGCTTCTTTCTTGTTGTCTACCACGCAATATCGTGTGCGGGACAAGATTTATATTTCGCTTTGTGACTTGTGTTTCGTGTGTATGTCGAATAGTTTTGTATATGTACCTACTTTATTACTTGATTACAATAAATATACAAAGCAATATTAAATATTGTATTATTCGTTCATGCATAGGTACCATACATTGGCCTTATTCGGAATTAAATTGTTGCATTTTATAATTATAGGTAGAGATTGTACAGAAGCGGCTTTTCCTAAAATGTATGTGTAAATAGTAAATAAACATATGATACCTAGTTTATTGAGTTTATTTTTTTTAGAATCCCATAATTAAATACTTACATACCTACCTACTCTATTTAGTCTCTTTTAAGATAGGTAGGTACTTGCATAGTTGTGCCAAAATTATATTCAGGATATCAGTTTTGCTCCATAGCAGAACTGATATCCTGAATATAATTTAATATTAGGTCCATGTCCATAAATGGACCGAATATTCGTAGAGAATAAATAATGAAATCATAAACAAACTGACAAAATATGCTGTTCCGCAAACGATAGGGCCAGTAAACGTCATAACCTGCCTGCGTACCTTGGCACCGGCACACTATAAAAGAACGGTAGTTTTTTCTTATGATGTTCCAAGGTACTTTCATAATTATCAACTCTAAAATGTAGCCAAAGCTTTATGCTGTTCAGATTGTTGATCGTAATGTTAAGAAAAAGAAGAAACTTGATAGAAGTTCATTTGAATTATTATTTTCTGCTCATTTCTGGATAGGTATTACGCTGAAAACGTAGTGGTTACTTATATGGTCGAAAATGTTCAATTGCATGTAAGGGGCATATATCAAAGACACTTAGTATACGTAAGTGTAGGTACTCAAAGAAATTATTATCTTTCTATATATTATGCCATTCTCCTCCGAAACGGCTTGAACGATTTCTATGAAATTTAATATTCGGTAGGTCTGAGAATCAGTCGTTATCTATTTTTCATACCCGTAAGTTATAAGAATGGTCCCACCCCAAACATTTTTTGCCGTTTTTCTACCCTAGAAATAATAAATATGGCAAAACAACGTTTTCTGGGTCAGCTAGTTTTATATATAGTAATAGGATTTTACCAAGAAACGTAAAAATTAAAAAAAAAACGGACAATATTAGTAAGAAGAAGTAATTTATTGAAAAATAAACTAATGTAGTTGCGGGATATGTAACTTAGATATATATGAAATGAGTATAAAACTTAAATGCAAAATTGAAAACAATAATTATTACAAACTACTATTGCTGAGCAACTAACGAAATAACGAAACGCAACTTTTTAAATGGCGTTTGTATTTTGTTTGAATGTCTGAAACGTCGTCTTGACAACGAATTTGGTGGTTTTTTTTATGAATTACTCGATTGATTTTAATATGAATTTATTAAATTATGGATGATCCCCACCAGTCGCCTCCACATACGTCTGAAATTAAGGTACGTAATTGACAATAAATTGATTTAGTTAATCGAAATTAATCTCTCGCCAAGATATTTATAATACGTTAAAAATAGTCTTAAGAGATGCATAGCTGCAGCAGCACCTTACCTGTCTTCATTAAAATTACCTGCGATATAGCAATATGACTCCCAAAGTTTTCATTCATGAATAAACATAATACTTCCTACCTTCATAATTATGACCACAGTTTTCATCGTTTATTTATATTTTTTATTTATTTTTAGAACATTCTTCCGGATGTCGTGCATTCTCAACAGATACCCACTATAGGAAGTGTTATAAACGAGACGGAGACAGGTATAGAAACCAGTGAAAACACGGAAGAAAACCTAATATTACAAGATGTCGAAGACATTAAGACTGAGTCTATTTCGGAACATGTTCCCTCCAAAATCGAATATTCGGCAGATTCCGACCAAGCCAGCAAAACACAGGGCCTGCTCAAAGTGGAAACTGAGCAGGAAAAGACTTCTAAACACAGTTCCCTAAACATTCCATTCCTACACTCCCCCACCAGTGACAACCCAAGTACACAAGATCCAAGTAAAGTGAGCCTGTCCTTGCCCCTTGATGTTAATGCTGTGTCTGACATTCATCTTTTGAGTGATGAAAGCCCTGTTAATTTGGTGTTGTTGTCAGATTTATCAAAAGAAACTCATGAGAAACCACACACATTAGATGAAAAGGTACAGTCAAGAGAACATGACACACCAAACATATCACCTAGAAGTGACCAGTATCTGGACTCTTTAAGTGAAGAATCTAGCCATAAATTAGGTTTAACTCTACTGGATTCTGCTGAGAATTCAGATAAAATAGATTCCCCTGATAAATTGAGTTCTGGATCTGAGGAGATGATCAAACTTGATATAAGGGGTCAGGGTGCTCCAAAATTTCCGTTTCCATCTGCAAAAATTATATTTGGGCCTCCACCTGAGGGTGGGACTGTCATCGACTCCAATGTTGAACCTATTCCAGTTTTTCCCAACTTATTATCACCATTTCTTGTTGGGGCTGGAGACAATATTAAAGTTGAGGAGGTGTTTGATGAACGAGAAGAATCTAAAGAGCCGTCTCCAAATAAATCACTACAGCAGTCACCGGAGAAAGAAAGTTCATCGAATGATAAATCATTGGGAATGTCCGCTGAAAGTCTGTCCACTGACAAATCATTACAAATGTCGCCAGACAAACAAAGTCTATCAAGTGATAAGATTGAGGCGGATTTGTTGGTAGAAGAAATAATTGTTGAAGATGAGTTGAAGGAAAAGTTGTATGATAAACCAGAGGAGACCTCTATGCCAAAGTCCATGGCTCCAGAAGAGACAATGTCTTTTAGTACATTGACAGACTATAAGACAATATGTGAAGAGTATCATGTGAAGGTACTTGTCATAATACATGGGTTTTGCTTCTGTGTGTGCCTTTGTTTCATATTACTGTGCTTCCTCACCCTGCTTGTCACACCAATGGCATGCTATGTACTAGCATTTTACAATATACATTTCTTGTTTTATGAAAATATATCAAAATATTATGTTCTTACATAGTTTGAACTTGATTGCAAGCATGAATTAAGTTTTTTTACTTTGTGTTTGAATAAATGGTTCATTTTGCTAACTGCTTTTAAATATGTAGTGCTTTGATACGTGGAATTATTTCAGTTATCATAAAATTGAAAATCAAAAAAAAAGTAAAGCTATGCCGAAGTTAAAACTCAAATAATTAATTCATGGTAAATCTGAATGTTCACCCTGCTTTTTTAAAAATGCAGAGAAAAGTTACATCTATAACTCTACTTTGCATTTATGATAAAGCAGGGTGAAGTTTGTGCAATTTGTCTGCTAGCTATTTCATTCATGAATATAGAAAAATATCAAAAGCTTGTAAAAAGGATTTATGCTAGTTACTGATGCTTTCATAAACTTTGAAGTGTAGTTGTAAGCTGTTTTTATGCATGCAAGCAGTTTTTATTCATGCAATATCATTTTTATTTATTGTCTGTATAAATGGATTAAAATGTTCTCTGTGTTTGATAGAAAGACAACATTTCTGTCAGTTTGATTGGTTTTATTGAGCTTTTATTTACAAATATTGTTATTCTATTTTTTTAAGTATATTAGACATGTTTTCTGTAAGTACCTACCTATTTCATATAAGTTAAATTGATTGATTACTATTTTGATGTGTTAAATTTGGCACAATAGTTTTAATTCATTTACAAACATGAAATCCCTGTTAAAAACCGGCTACATGCTAATGTTCGTGTTTTTATGAATTCTGTTCATGCCGCTTACTATGTGCTTACATGTGGATGTGTTGTGTATTGAACGCTTTCTGTCCTTTCAGCTTGTGCACTTGGAAGACGCTATAACGCATCGTGACGAATTAATTGAAGAACTGACCATCTCATTACAGCGATCGGTCCGCGAACGAGATGACCTTAGACATGAGAATGACCATCTCATAAATGAAGTGCAGAACTTACAACACTCTGTTGGGGAAAGATCTCAGTCGGACCATGACACCGTTAAAGCTCAGCTTTCCGACTTTATGAAATACCAAAGCCTGATCAAAGATGATAGCACAAAGTTCTACTCAGCCATCATGAGTGGAGGATCCTCAATCCAAAGCTCTAACGGCGAAAAAGACATGGACAGAGAAGAAATTGTTGTCAACTACTCTAAATCTGACTTACGCTCTTCAGACGTGTCAGACGAATTCCAGACGGGTTTCGAAAATAAATTGACCACAATTATCAATAAGTTTGATAGTTATATTGAAGAGAATCTAAGAAACAAGCTCAGGGAAAGTGTAATACAAGTTTTGTGTGACGAAATAGGGAAGATGAGGATTGACAATGATACTGAGATCAAGGAGTTGGAATCGCAGCTAATGCAAGACAAGCAAGCTTATACCATAGAAACAAGGCGGTTGAGGGAACTCTTGGCCTCTGTGAAAGCTGGGAGTGCAGACATTGAGGTACTGAGGCAGGAGTTGGACATAAAGCATGAGAAAGAGATGGAGAATTTGAGGACCTATTTTGAGAAGAAGTGTTCAGACATGGAAAGGAGGTTGGTCTATATGTTATATTATTCATGAAGCTATTTGATTATGTAACCTAAATGCCAAGTAGGCACTTGAACTTGTCCTCGACATTCAAGACGCTATTAATTGCCTAGACCTTACTCAAGTATTTATAGCTAAGTTAACATCTACCTTAATACATCAAGGTTACTATAAAATACTAATTATATGCTATTTTTGTTGCTACCAAGGCCAAAGCCAAGGTGAGTACTCTTTACTAATTATGCATTAATTTGTTTTTATTTTGCTTTTACTTCTAAATAAGCATTAAAACTATGCTATAAATGTAGAAGCAAATTTTTATGGTTGAATGGCTAGAAAGCCAATACTGAAGTTATTTCTTTTTGTTAAACATTAACAGCAAATAAAACAGCTTGGAAGTATTTTTCTTTTAATTTAAAGGCAGCATAAAGAAACTAATACCCCAATTGCGTAATACACTTATGATGACAATCCAAAGCATTTTAAATTAAATTCATATCTATTGCTTGATATGTTTGAAAAATCGTATTGTAGGTATATCATCAAGCTATCACAAACTTTCAAATTTTCCCAATTGAACATGAACCTTATTCTTTTGTAATAAAGTTGAAAAACTATCTAAGAAATTTGGTAGATTGGGGTAGCTTGATGTGCTGGTAAACTTTTTTTTTTTAATTTTTTTACTTCGGTAAATATATTTTTTTCCGGTTGCGAAAATACAACCTCATACTGAGCTGTAAATTCTAAAAAACGTAAAGAAAATTAGAAGTTCGCGTACCATGGCGCACCCCCTTTAAATAGTCTCCAAACGTTGCAGCTACTCGGAAGAAGTATGGCGCGACAAGGCGTGCGCGTCGCCGTTCGGCTCGGCCGGCTCGGCCACGTCGCTGGAGGCGGACGCGGCCGGCGACTGCGGCCGGCGGCGCACGCGCAGCGCCATCCTGCCTTCTTTGAGTTTAGAGGTAAGACACTACATTGCAATTCATTTTGAGACTTTTTGTACGTTAACGGTAAAAATTGCGGGTTAGTTCAGTATCACCTAACAACCCATGTAACCGAGGTTTGAAAACAACAACTTTTCTTTTTTCTTTTTACACTACAATTAACTAATGTCAACATTATAGCCCGATCCAGGTGAAGCTTCATTTAGGCTCAATTTGGGTCAGTTATCATAATGTCAAAAAATGTTAAGTTCAGACAAGAGAGCAAGCTAGAGCAACCTGTCTGCGTTAGTATTAAAAGTAGTATGTCGTCAACAAGCAGGAAGGTAGAGATTATGTTTTTCCTTACTTCTCTGCTATTCTTTTTTGATTAGTTTCATTGCGGGATCCAAGTCCACGTCGAGCTTTATTGCCGCGGCGCTTTTATGGTGGTCGTCACTGTTGATTCTGACCTTCAGGGAGTAGCTGTGGTTTGGAGTAGTGTTGTGGGTTGTTAAGCAGGAATCAAAATTTTGGGTTTGACGACCGATAAGGCGGGCGGGCGGAGGTCCGCCTGCGACGCAGGAGGTTGCGGGTTCGATTCCCGCCTTGGAACAAATGTTTGTACGATCTACAAATATTTGTTCCGGGTGTTCTGGGTATTTGCTATGTATAATAAAAAATATCTATCTATGTAATGTATTGTATTAAGTATATCAGTCATCTAGTACCCATAACACAAGCTCTGCTTACCTTGGGGCCTACCTAGATGATGCTGTGTGGATTGTCCAGCATTATTTATTTATTTATTTAATTTAAAATCAACCAACATATCTTTCTCCATCAGGTCCATCTAACTTGTTTGTAAGAGATCATTTTAGCGATAAGGCCGCCCATTGTAACACCCTATGTAGCTCTTAAAAGTATTTTTTTCTAAATGTTCATGGTGTACAATAACGAGTATTCTATTCTGTTTTATTCTAAAATATATTCCTTATTTTCCAGTCTACACAACTAGAACAATCTCTGAGACAAGTGTGCAAGAAGTACGAACAGCAAATAGACGAGTTAAAAGCAGAACACGTTGCATATGTGAACGAGCTGCAAGCCAGACACAGGGAGGCGGTCGCTTCACTGGACGAACAGGTGAGCTGATACACCAGGCCATTACCAAGTATTAACATGACTACAGAATTAGCTAAGTTGGTATAGCGTGACATTAACATGGTACAAGAAGGTAAACATCTCAATTTCGCAGTTTATGATCCTCTACAAAAGGAATCGAAAGACATACTCGCACAACGAGGATAGGAAATCTTGATATTTATGCTATTTGCATAGGTTTGCGACCCCTCACTACTTATGTTAAGGTTTTGGCTGATTTAAAAATACTGTGCTAGTTAGAGATGTCTTTTTATTTCTCCTGTAATATTGACATAATCTGTTTCAACTAGTATCAGATTTTTCAAAGCAATTATAAAATTTTTGGTTCTTATTGCAATTAAAAAAACACTTACGAAAGGGACAAGCATTGTTTATAACTGTGCCAAATTTTAAGTCGATAAGAATGCTATTGACTTGAAATTGAATAAATAAATTACTGAAAAAAAAATAGTAACCTTGTTGGTTACTATTTTTTTTATTTTTTAAATTCAACCAATCCATTTGTCCCAACATTAGGATTTTCTCCTGTATTGTGGGTGCGTTTTCAAACATTCAAATTCACATACGCAAACAGCCAGACCCTCAACAACTACCTGTAGGCCATTCAATTACTTGTTCCGTGCGCGAATCGAACCCACGACGCGCAACCCAACCGTGCCGTCGAAACTATAACGCAAAACTATTACAACAAAAATATTACACTTTAACTATAACGGTTAAAAACCAAAAACAGGAATTAAAGATACAGTTTATACATAAGAATAGAATAACTTAAAGAGAAAATTTGGAATTGGAAATGGACCTTGAGGACCGTGTCGGTACCCTTCAGTTCCACATAACTTTACTGCTCTGAAACCAGGCTTTCCGATGCGTATGGTATATGATGCCTCTGTTTTAGTGCGAGATTTACTACTCGCACGTCATTTTTAACATTTTATATACATTTTGACTTACCGTCTGGCGTTTTAAGTTACAGAAAAGTCTTTAGTCCAGGCCTACAGAGCGGCATGCGTTCATAACTCGAACTGTATATATCCTAAAGTATCCCATGATTGACATACGTGCATGATCACCATGTTCAGCCTATAAAGTTTCCACTCCTGGGGCACAGGCCTTTTCTCTGAGAGAAGGTGGAGACTGTGTTCCACACGCTGTTTTAGACCGTGTTGTTGCATTCACTTATCTTCGTAGCCTAAAAGTTTGGTTCTAGGTATCCTCGTGTTGTTTTCGTTCACCGTTTTGAGAGCAGTGGTGATGAAAGAAATAACACGAAGTAGTAATAAATATATTAATGTCTGCTGGGTTCGAACCCAGAACCCACAACTTCGAAGTTGACCACTCGGCCAGCACTGCTCTGACATACCTAATGATCATTAAATTAGGCTGTCAGCCCTAGTGACTGCCAATTCGAAGCTGTGCCCGTGAAAGAGAAGACGATACTAATTGGTCCCCTTCTTCCAGATAACGCAACTGAAGGCGCACATACAAACCGCAGAGAACACCGAAACTAACGTGTCTCTCTACCAGCAGGACATCGACCTCGAACTTGAGAAGGTTAGACTTATCTGTTGTAAAATTGTCTTTATATTTTAGTTGCTGAATGTCGTGCAGTGTGGTCCCCTACTCGATGTTGTGGATTTAACTTTGTGTTGCTTTAATTAATAACTTAGCCTTTGGAGATAAGAACATATTTTGTATTGCTACGATATTTTTTAAATAGCCTGTAATTTAAGAAAAAAATAAAACGATCATGCCTACATGCTATAAATAGGTTTGATAAGAGTTGGCCACATAATTTTGTATGTACATATGTGACAAAAGACCGAGGGATTATCTCTTAAACCTTGAAAAACCTATAGTGACACTAAAAACTTTGTCATTATGGTTGTTTATGCCACATTTTCGTAGTGTATACGCTTTGTACAAAACTCGCAGATGGACAGCTTTTGGCGGCCACCATTATATTTACTAATAAATTGTTGTGTACATAACCGCATGCAGGGGAAAGACAATCAAGCTTACGGTAGCCTGAGGTTATCTGCTTTATGGCCGATGGCTATGAAAATCTTCCTTCAGGCTTTAAAGAGACTGGGACTATATTATAAACACTACACTGCAATCTTGTATCACAATGTAATATATTATCACCTCTACAGAATCTAATTGTCTATAGCACAAACTGTAATTTCTGGGGTTGAATAGCAAATGTAGGGTGTATGAATAGCGTAACATATTTCAAGATAGATGATTCCCGATCGCTAACTTTGTCACTAACTAGTAATGAAAGAGTGCAAAATTTGAATAAAAATTAAATGAAGTGAAAGATTTTTTTATTTTAAAATTAAAATACGAGTATTTTAGAATTTCTTTGAGGAGCTCGTGGCTAAATAAACACAGCCGCACGGGTAGATCGAAGGTTAAGCTACGCTTGCCGAGGTCAGTCTGAGGATGGGTGACCTTTCGTAACATAAAGAGACTCCTCCGTGCCTTGGAAAGCACGCTTAGCCGTTGGTCCCGGCTGTCATTTGTAGATCATTGACAGTCGTTACGGGTAGGCAGAAGCCAGAAAGTCTGACAACCAGTCTTACCAAAGGGTATCCTGTTGCCCAGTAACTGGGTTGTGGAGGTCAGATAGATAGTCGCTCCATTTAAAATACTGGTATTCAGCTGCATCCGGTTAGATTGGAAGCCGACCCCAACATAGTTGGGAAAAGGCTAGGCAGATGATGATATTCTAGAATTTCTTTAATTTCGAATAGACCATTCGTAAATCTAATATTAAAATATATCCATAAAACAACGTTAATCTTCATACTATTGTAAAAGTCAATTTCATCTATCACTACTCTGTTTTTCTTATAATTCTCTCACTTCTAGTATCTTAAATAAAACCCACAGTACGTCACCATTCAGTACCTACAATTCTACTTAAAAATCTCACCCTCCACCACCCTATTCACCTCAGTTGTTATTCAATCACTTATTAAAACTCATTCTGTCTCTCTCCTGCATGCATGGAATGCCACTAACACGCTCGTGTGTGACTAAACGGCGTGACGTCATCGCCACGTCATCACGTAGAAGATGGAGGTGCAGCTAGAAGAGAGGCTGGAGGAAGTGAGGGAAGAGGTCAGGCAGGAGGTCGTTCATCATCTACAGGATCAGTTGCAGGTATGTGGACAGTTTTGTCTATAGCTTTCTTTCCAAACCACTTCTTACGTATGATAATGAACTTTATTATTAGCGGGTTAAGGTGTAAATTCGTACAAACATCGGCGCAGATATCAAACGGCTCCTAGCAACATCCTAACGAAAGATAATCAATGTCAACGAAAAATCCTCGATCTGTGTTCTTATCGGTGAAAGCGGATGCTTAATAATGGTAGATCAGTATGAATTATTTTTCTATATGGAGTAGAAGGCCGCGCTTGAATGTTGCAATCTATATTATGTCAATGTTTATGCTGGCACTGTTAGCAGACAGTTGGACGCCGATGTTTTAATCCTAAGTAAGTATTTGAACAAAACGATAGAGAGATAACGTCACTGCAATGACCACTACGACTAAATACTTTATTAGTAAATGAGCTCCTTTATTTTCGCAAAACTCAAAAACGATTTTATCACTCAGATATTGATATAAATTTTCTGATGTTACGGCAAACCATTCTGTTATAAAATAGGTCTTTTGTTAACGTTGCAATCTGTAATTCCCGGGAATCTCGACTTTCCCGATTTCTGTGTATGTATTTATGCATATGTATGTATTTATCTTATAAGATTCGTTTTATACCACAAAATATGTCATTTGACGCGTCTACCTCAAGATAACTTAGGTGACTATAAATTGAAAATTGAAATAACTACATCATCAGCACTGCTTCAAAGGAAGAATATACATTTCTGTATTTTACTAGTGTATAAATCTAATAATATATATCATACTCCGGTTTTAACTAACACACACACATACCAACAACACCCGGACACAATTTCGCATAAAATGTCCGAACTCTCGCTTTTGTGGAAATAGACCACTGCTTCAAAGGAAGAATATACATTTCTGTATTTTACTAGTGTATAAATCTAATAATATATATCATACTCCGGTTTTAACTAACACACACACATACCAACAACACCCGGACACAATTTCGCATAAAATGTCCGAACTCTCGCTTTTGTGGAAATAGACCAACTAAAATACCCATAAAACATTTAATGGAGTCTTAACCACAGTCTCAGAACTAACTAAGTACATAGAATAAGTCGTTCGCGCTGATTCACTTAACCTATATGTTGTATTTAATGGATTTTTCTTCTTAAAAGTAATTTGGGTGATTATTTTTATGTTCTCTTCTCGGAGCTTTTTCGCACTGATTTATTTGGGTTACTATTATGAAGCTTTTGATTGGTGTTGGTGTCGTAATATTTTGGTGTATTATAAAGGGTTGGGTTTTGTTAAAATGCTCTAAAGTCAAATTATTTAGTAAATTATATATTTTCAGAGAAAGAAAAGAACATGACTTTAGTTGGTTTTTCTGTCGGAAATCTATGAAAGTTCTATACAGTATTAAACTTCTTCCATCTTCTACATTTAAAGCTAATAAATTGCCGTGGAATTAAGTAGGTGTTTTGACTTATATTTTGACAAATTTTTGTTTAGTTGCCCATCAATAAAGTTTATTCCAAATCTGCCGTTTATATAAAAGTCCCTAAATAAAATAAAGAATAAAAAAAAAAAAAAAAAAAATCTGCCGTAGTAATCCGTAGTACGTACTGAAGCTGTCCTCTGGCCAAGCATTGGCCTGGTGCCATCTCGGTACACCATTAATAAATACGCGGCCGACGCACCACAAGCGTGGTCTATGCTGGCTCATATAGAGCAAGGCTCTTCCCACAGTTGGCGGGAACACGCTTCATTCACTACGATACTCTATAAAAAAAAAGGTTATAACCAAGGGGTTTCCCCCCCTTTTCTTAGTGCCAAATATCCGGACAAGTTGTGGTGAAAATGTGACTTAAAAAAAGTATTGAAATGTTGTGTATACTTTTTTGAAAGAAAATGACGTCTATTAGTGATTTTGAAGGGACTGTGAGATAGTGACTTCGACATTGAAGTTATAAATATATGAAATAGAACTTTAGAATAGTTTTTTTGTGTATGTGTTGAACTGTTTATAATGTGAAATGCCTGATCGAAATCATTTGCCATTTTACAAGAGAAGTGTAAGTTGTTTTCATATTGTATTTGTACGTTTTATTAAATCCTAACACTTCTTAATAATGTTATCAGAGGAAGAAACAATTAGTAAGTATTATTGGGTTCCTAATACTTATAAAAGCCAGCAATTACAAAATATGGTTTGCCAACTCAAGGCTAAATAACATCCAATATTATTGCGATCCGTTTAGAAACCACGTGTTTTTCATTTACCTGTTGTATCTTTCCTTCCTGCTTAGTTACCTTTGTTTAATTCAAACTTAACCACCTGCCTTTGCTGCAAACTGTAGGTAACTGCAAGTATAGATTAAACGTCGATTGATAGATCTTCAAGCATCTTACAAATAAGTTCTGAAACTACAAAGGCGTGTCTTTTTTCCCACTGATTGCCGTTCTATATTTTTCTTTGCCAATTCTCGACTCCCGTTCCAGAATTATCTTGCTTGCCCGATGGGTATGGCGCCTAAGTGGTATTCCAGAGGTCGGAGTTCAAATCCGTTTCGTTGCTCTATTTCGTGATTTCACTCATGGACAAGATTGGCACAAAACAAAATACGAGAGGGAACGTAAAAGGGAATTTATAAATAATATTTGTTTTGTAAATCGATTTAAAATAATATTTTTACACTTCATTATTTTCTTAAACTAAATGAGGTTTGTGTTTTCAAACTAACTACTCTGAGAAGACTATCAGGTCAAAGGGAGAGATTGTTATACCATGCTCTGGGAAAGAAATCTTGTGATTCATGGAACGTGTCAGGCATATTGAGAATTGCTATGGAGTAAAGTAAAAAAAAAACATTCTCATGTCTAATATTATTACTTACAAATCCAGTATGATTATTAGATATCGTTTATGTGTAGCATAAAAGCTTACACGATACTGAAAGGTGTTTATGGGATGAGTGATGGCTTCTGAATACTTTACTGACATCTTGACCTAATTCATGTTGATTTATTTCACGTAGTTGTGGATAAATTTAAAGCTTGTGTGTTTCTTTAAAATGTTGAATGGAAAAAGTTGGAAGATTGTTGATTCTTTTTTGTTTTTGTTGACGTGATTGTTTATATCGCTAATCTTTTGTTCTGCTTAGCGGATAGCCCAGCCTCTGTTAGCTAGTTGTTGTGACTGAGGATTAAAATTATTTCGTAGTGGTAAACTGATTGTTTTTAAAGAAAACTAGTGGTCGCGCTTGAAAACTGGTAGTCGAAATTGAACTTCTTTAAATTTCTGCATTTCTCTGCGCTTACCTTATTAATATCATAATGCCGGATAACACGTGGCCAATGCAGTTTACATTGTAACTTATTTTTTATATAGACATTTTAGCAAGAGACAAAATATTCAGCTGTTGATTGAATAAACCGCATTTCCCAAATTGCATAGCAACACCAGTTTTAATCCTATCCAAAACTAAAATACAACAAAAAAACATACGGCTTCTAAATATATTCGTGCAAGTACAGTCATCGTCTGCAGTTCATCGCCATTTACAAATATTGTCAATCCGTCTCTGGCATGTTTCCAGACTATAGGCGACATTTTTCGCGCTTCTGACCTCATTTTTAGCCCCACGCTGTCTCGGGAACGAAGTTGTTTTTTCTTCCCCTATTTGGGTCAATGATCTGGCGGGAAAAGTTTGATTTTGGTTCTTCTAATAGGGAAAATGCCTATATACATTTCTCCCGCAGAATGTATATCTACTCACATAATTGTAGAATGTTGTTTTAATTAATGTAATACAATCATAAACAGTAGACGTTTCGCCAAACTATTGTCATCAACCGTACCATATACAAAAACCTACTAACGCTATGCCCGATCCGGGATTCGATCCCAGATCCTCATGCTCATTAGTAACACATGCGACCCCTAGACTAACGAGGCAGGCGTGATATTATGTTATGACGTTAATGATTACTTTTTATCCAGATAAGCGAGTTTAAATTTAGCATAAATGGGATAATAGTCTGATAAATATAAAATGTTAGCTCCATGTAAAATACTAGCATTCAGCTGCATCCGTTGAGATTGGAAGCTGACCCCAACATAGTTGGCAAAAGGCTCTTCTGATGATGATGAGTCTGATAAATATAATGATATTATTTTAGGTTCAAAATTATTGATAAAGCTTATTAAAAATCCTAAACCATATAATATCTCGCAAGTTGTCAAACAAAACCGAAATTCTATCATATTCGTAACACTTCACTGACATCGGTTAAGATAAAATGTCAGTGATGTCTAGAATAAAGTTAGAAAGGTGAATTGAAAAAGTGACATTGTAACTCCGCCCCTAAGCCATAACGACAACAACATTAAAGATTTAAGCTAAAAACAAATGCTGTAAACAAGAAAATGTGACTTACGAAACGTTTGGCTTTAATATATACGTAATTTACCCTCTGTATAGGACAATAAACACATTATGTTAATAACACTAAGAACCATAACGATTTATGATTATAACGTACTTAAACAAAAAAAGACGTTTGAAGAAAGGGACGCCTTTAGCATCCTTTGCTAGATAAAACAAGAATCATAAAGTATCTTAAATACGGCATTATATCATTAAGTAATCACTCACAAACATCATTTACTCCCTTTGTTTAGACGTGTACCGTTTGGGCTATCAATCTGAGTGATAAGAGGTCAAAAGTGGCACAACACCAGTCATATATTTTCCTTATGCGAGTGCAGTCACATCTCTAGTGATTGTTGGAATATTTCTATGTGATTTGTTGTGATTGTGTATTAGTATAAAAGTGATTTCTTTTCTTTAAACAATTGGATATAGAGACCATGGGTGATTTGTTTGTAAGTTCATTTGTCTGTAGCTTTGTCTCGTCATGTTGTGTCTGACTTTTATGCGTTTGATGCAAGTGCCTGTCTGTATTAGTGCTTAATTTAAAGCGTCAACTGTGGGAGATGCATTCGTTCTATTATTATTCTCTTAGGTTGTCTGCAACTTGCTAAAACTTTTACTCTGTGCAACATATAACTCGTACAACGTACAGGTATACTTATTAGCTGTCATGCTTTTCATGGTTTTGGGGCTTAAAACCCAGGCCAATGTTAAGAGAAGTTAAAATACAAATGTAAAGTAACCTATGTACCTCCGTCGCACCCTGAGTCATTCAGATCCCAACTGTACTGAGTGAATTTCACCACGGTATAATATACTCCCGCATACATCGAAATACCTTATCATTTATTTACCCTTAAAAAAAGCTATAAATAAATAGGCTAGTGAAAGAAGACACCATGTTAACCTCACCTGTCTATTGTCAGGTGCTTCTGTCGGACCCCGACGCGGAGGTGTCGAGCTGGCCGCTCGAGCTGGTCGCCTTGAGAGACAAGATACATGGAGACGCCGTCAAGTCGCAGGGAGAGAAGGAGGTAAGGCAATTTTGTTTTATTTAGACGGTGGGTTGAGACTTTAGCATTTCGAATTAATAAAGCTGCAATCACGATAATGGTAGGACTCAAGCGTTTCTTTACGGAAATCCATGACGGAATAAAATGTTATGCAATTTCAATCATTAGTTGTCTCGTTCTGATATAATTAACACCTTAAACGCCAAGTGACTTACAAACAATATATTTTCTATTGTGTCTCGTTTTCTAGCAGTAAAGGTAGCAGTTAAGTTTGCAACGTATTTTTCTCTTGTTACTTCTCGTTTGAGTTGTATTAGATATTATAGTTAAATAAACACAACTCTTCCATCTTATCTCATAAATATCCTCAGCTTTACACGTTTCACAAGAATGTTCTCCGTGTCAGAAACTGCACAATTATGCAGTCGGATTTACGAGAGTAAGACGGACGATGCATTTTGTATTGACAGCGCGCCGTACGCTTGTCCTGTCGCGTCTATAAACAGACGTAGGGCACTATCCTGTGACCCACTTAGACGGGCCTTTTGTTGAGAGCGGGTGTTGTTGACGTTATTGTTACACCTATGGACGAGAGGTTTGCGGAGATAAAGTAATAAGAAAAAAAATTGTGTGCTTTGCAAAGAAATTTATTCATCATTTCGATTACAGTAGTTATCTTTTTACAAAAAAAAACATAAATGTCACATTTGTCGAAAAAACCGCCTAAATTGCGAATCAGATAAATAAAGAATACAACAGACGTGTTCTTGAAATTAAGACTGACGGACTGATAAACGGCGCGGTGGAGGCTTAGTAAACCCGGTGCACGGTGGCTTTCTTTGGGTACTGAAACTTAAAAAGTGTAGTTTACTGTTGAAATAATGAATCTCGAATGAATAATGACTGAGTTTCTCGTTCCTTAAAGTACCAACTCGTTCCTTAAAAACCATACCTTAAATAAACTGGAACCAAAAATTCTAAATCGGCAAAGAAAGAAAAATGATTAATGTTAAAATCACGAGTGAATAGGTTACTTCAGAGAAACTATTATGAAGTGCTTAAAAACATCTGTATAAACAAATGATTTATAGTTCAACTACATAAGATTAAAAATCATCAAATATATTTATAATTCAACAATAATTATTATCTATTATTGACATAACTTAGATACATGATACCCAAATCATCTGCAATTTTTCATTATTTTTACCTATATTTCTTTGTCATATTATCATCAAAAGAGATGAGCACGACTAAACAACAACATATTGTAAGTATCAGTACTCTGATCTACAATAAAGCGTTCCGTCTTACTCATAATAATCTTTTTACCTTTAGCCGTCGTGGCTCCAAATCCCCTGCACGACCAATAAATACCCATGCACTTAGACAACTTGCTCTATAAATACGAGCCACCCTCGGATTCCCCTCCCATGACTGGTCACTCGTAAATCTGAGCCAACGTTTTGGTCTACAACACCACTTTTTGGTCGTGTTCCTGGTAACGGTTAATTAAAGTAACGTAAACGTGCGCGTTTGCGTTTGTTTGATTGTGAGAATACGAGTTTGTTATTAGAACGTCTGTTTGGCTTAGAATAGTCGCCCATCGTGTGGTGTTCGTTGAAGCTAGTAAGATTTTTTGGTGGATAGACCGTAAACTTCCCAATACATGGTGATAATTTTTATGACTAATGAGTTTATAGTAAACTTCCTAGTGTCCCAAAATGCGAACTTTCTATCTTTGGGAATAAGTTTCTCCATTAGTATTAATTGATGCTGTGTTACTTCAAGGTCTGAATAAGGTATTATAAGACCCTAAAGTGAAACTGTATAGGACGCTGCTTCTCCGAATGAATTAATTGTAAATATACCTACTTTTAGCCCTGACTGGGGGCCTTCATTGTAAGGTCATCACAGAATCGTTCAGTTAAGCAGTAAACAGCCGTCTACTGCTGAACTGCGAGTGAAAACAGTTTGTTGCAAATATTTTTCTAGCCCAGTAGTGGGACAATACCATGCTGATATTATTCATTTTAATTGATTCTGAGTAGTCTAATTCAGAGTTTAAAATTAAGTGATATATGGGTTGCAGGACTAAATCTTCGAGGGTGCATCAGTTCCGCACTTAGTTTCAATGGTCTTTATATCTATCTAAACTTAGGCCAATATTCTGGTAGTGCATAGTCTAGAAATAGTGAGAGATTACTAGCCCCGTGTGCAGCGGCACAGTAACCCATTTCGCTGAACTGTTCGGGCTCATTAGCATTCCCTGTATGTGTTCTGTTATAATTGTAATAATTTGCACCTCCCTCTCTCTCCTTGAAACAACTGGGATGTTTTAAAAAGAAACGCCAGCTGTAACAATCTAATTTGCTGTAAAGCTAACAGCAAGACGTAACAACGCAAGCCATCAAAGCCCTTTTAGTTATTTTGCCCTGTAGTTTTTTCGATTAATGGCTTTTTAGTACTCATATCTCAATTAGTCTTTCACAGTATTTTTTAATTACAATAGGAAATTATTTTTTCTCAATTTTTCTTTCTGTAAGAATCTTCTACAAAGTGATGAAGACTTCAAAAAAAAGATAGATGAAATAAAAGATAGATGAAATCGGTAGAGTTGTTATCAAGTTATGGCGTGACCAAGGGAAACAGGGATATTATTTATAAATATATATATTTAGATAGATATTATTATTTTATTAGTTACTTACACTTATTATGAGTTGATGAATTACTTGTAGGCATTAGCTTTTTTTAAGTCTAACACGCCCTGCCGTTCGACCCAGAACGGGAGAAATCGTTGAATGTTTTCAAGGTATTAAGTTTTGCACGTATGTCGTCAGTGGCAAATAGATATTTTTTTCTTTCATTTTGCATTACCTAAAAGTAAACACAGATTCCTGCCCCGTCCCAATTATCCCTAATTACTTGTCAAAAACAAAGTCCTAGCCAGCATTATGCTAGCTGATGAATTGGGAGCGATGCGCCGAGTTGACTGAACCGCATTCTAATTTTACCGTTTAACATTTATTTTCTATGCGCCCGCGCAGCCCAATCAAATGTCACGTGAGATTATATTATATTGGCGTCAGCTTTTATGATGACTTCAAGAAGTGCGCTTCCTCTTGTCTGTGCCAATGTTCGTGTGAAGGTTGCCGTGATGCTAAACTTGAAATATTGAGATGGCGGTAGCGCTTTTCAGTATTGCATCCTGATTGCGTACATGCAATTTATTAATACAATATTTAGCAAACTTTTACTTCTCTCTTAAATGAACCTTATATTTTAACACCTTAAACGCCAAATTACCGGCAAACAATACATTTTGTATTGACTCATTATTTGGCAGTTAAGGTGTTAACACTCAAATCAAAAATCATTTATTCAAATTAGTCTCTTTCAACGTCAATAAACACATGAGACACCCTTCACCACTTTCTAGGGTTTATGCTGGAAAGATGTGGCGCAATAAACTCCCCAGCAACACGTCTGTCTGATAAGCTAAGGAAGCTTGAATGTAAACAATATAATGCATAGCAATTAACATTACAACACATAAAGAATCAAAAGATATACCTGTATAAAACTTCTAATTACCGCAATGGATACTTTTGTACTGCCAAAAAAAACTAAGCTTTTCATCTCATCAACGGAACAGCTTGATAAAACCTACTGGAGCATAAGTGCATGTCCTCAGTCTAAGAAGAATTTCCTATGTCAGTTCTTCTACCTAAAAGCAGGTGGCGTTACCCATAAGACGCATCGTTAAACCATTTTTCAGGCGCCTTCAGAGAAAAGCTCGGTTTCTTCTTTTTTTAGTAGAACAAAACCGTCAAGAATGCGGCATTACTCGTCTCACATAAACACTGCACTAAATACGCGTCATAACCCTTTTACGTCTCCCAACTAGTGCATCTAGGATACCGCACTATCAAGGAGAAATGTACCTTATTTCATGAAGGTTATGTTGCAAATTACGTTGCGTTTTTAAGTCTTGTTAGTGGTAGTTAAAATTCGTTACGTTTTATGCAAGATCGGATTGTTTCCGTTTGGCGTATTTGTCCGTCGTATTTATTGTTATTATGTAATTTTGTTTCTTAATGTTATTGTAAATTTGTTTCTTAATGTTATTGTAAATGATTACTTATGTCTTTTTACTTGGTGTATTTTGTATTTGTCGAAATCTACATACTATGTTTTGCTAGATGTGTCAGCGACACCAGTATATCTTCAGATTTATCATACATTTTGCGAAGTTTAAGTTAGCCAACACTCAACGGGGAGTGTTAACTTTAAGTCCGATGTATTAAGGATGATCCTATGGCAATATGGCTACAAATACCTGCGGACTGTTATGAAAAACTCCTGATTATTATGGTGTTAAAAACACATTGCCTATTAAGCCATAGTTGGTGTGAAATCGTCCGTTGACCTACATAATTACAGTTATTAATTACTTATCGGTGTTATATTACCGGATGCTACGGTCAAGCTACCAGTGCAAGCATAACATGCGCGTCCGGAGTCAGCTTCCCTTCACCATTAATTTGTGGTCCTTCGTATATGGAGCAGGAGGAACTATGGCGAATCTCAATAACTTAAAGTTTAGTAGTTAGAAATAATACATGTAGTGGAGAAGGCACATCGCATAACGTGTTTTTCTATCTAAAGAAAAATAAATGTGTAAGTTAGGAAATGCTAACGAAAATTTAATTCAAGAGTCATTATCATCATCTACTTTAAGGGCATTTTAGAGGAGGTATTATACTCTGTATGTCACTTAAATCCTCTAATTTTAGGTAAATATACTATACCTATTTCGATCACTGGTTATATAAGCCAGATAAAGTGGACTTAATTGAAATAAGTGAAAACCTGTGAAGAGATCATTGTACTCATCACTATAAACAACGTTGACTGTTAGACCAACTCTGAGATCGCGATAAAACTGATGTATATTTGTTTTCCTAACTGATTAAATTGTACTGGGCAGCTGATTTTCAGTTATCAGTCAGCTGATTTTCAGTTATTGCGATTTCACTTAGTATGAAATTCCATAAGTAGTTCAGGTATTACACAGCAAATCTCCAGAGAGTTCCCTAAAATATTATATTGCAAAAATAAATTCGCTTCTTATCTTATCTTTGGGTCATCGGTCGATAGCAAAAACTAATTTAACTAGGGAGCGATAGTAATGCTTTTATTTGCTTTTTACGTGTCTTATTGACAAGAATCAAAGAGAAGAATTAGAGCATCTAGTACAATACTATAATACGTAATAAGGCAATAAACAATGACCGAATTTTGACCAACTAACCATAATTTCAGTAACTAAACATAGTCAAATTATTCTACATAATACCTGCGTATGATCAAGTAGGATAATATGGCTATTGTTGACATAGAATCACGTGCTATTTTGTCATTTGATACGCTTCGAATGTATAATCAAAAACCTCATCTTTTACCCGTTGGTTTGATGCTCGACCGTGAACTACTCCAGCATACTAATGCAATGCAAAAAACCATGAAATAAAAAAATTGGGTTTCGTTCATTCAACTTTAAGACACCTGCTTAGCGTTGCCTAAAACTGAGCCGACATAAGTGACTCAACGACAAAGTACCTACCCACTGACGTGGTCTTAGGCCGAGATCCATAAACGTTACTTAGCATGTACTTTGGCTAAGAATTATTCCTGTCCCTGTCGCACAATAGCTGTCAAATAACGAGTGCGAGATAGACATGTCTAAGCCAATGCATTTGCTATAAGATACGGTCTTACTGCCTATTGCCTGGCTAAGGTTTACTACGCTTGGTTCTTACTACAGCGGACTTACGCACTATGCAGACACGGTTGGCGCAGTGGTTGAGCCATCGGTTGCTGCGCCGCGTGTTGGGGTTCGATCCCCGCACGGAACAAATATTTGTATGACCTAAAGGTAGTTGTTCCGAGTCTGGCTGTTTGTGTATGTGAGTTTAAATGTTTGTAAACGCACCCAGGGTACAGGAGAAATTCCTAGTGTGGGGCAACGTTTTTTTATAAAGAAAGAAAGTAAAAGAAGACAAGCTAAACGGCACGTAGGCAATATGGGCTTAATTAACCTATGATGTAGGAAAGACTAAGCGTGAGTTCAGAGGGACTAGCGCGACATTTTATACTCAATCCCGTCAACGTTAGCGTTTACTTACATAAATTTGTATGGAGTGTTTGTGTTTAAGTATCAGCCCTAGCACGAATTTTTTGTACTAAGATTGAAACAGCGCCGCTACATTACGTACGTGAAACTAATTTAGTTTGACCAATAATTAGGTAATTTAACGTTTTCGTTAGCTATACTTCTCGCAAGAAATTCCTACTGTTACCAGACGGCGCTTATTCAGTTACAGTACATATGAAAGTTAAAGTTAATGCGATCGAATACGTATAAAACTGGCGCTAAGACCACGATTTTACTTTTAAACCTAATCTAACCGAATGGAATCCGCACAGTTTGAAATTACGGAATACGCGTCAAGTACCACTTAGATTTGCTATCAAGAATATTCTAATGGAACTTCAATTACATAACACTTGCTGTTTAAACCATTTCCCCATACCAATCCTTTTGCAACACCCTAATACCACTAGTATGGAGCCCTTCAGCATTTCAGATGTCCATAATGTACGCGCCACATTCGCTAATGTTCCCTGCACTCGAGATAAAGATGCAAATATAAACGCTCTCGCAATCTCGAGTGCTCTCGAAGTCACGACTAACTGACCTATTAATCTCAGTGAATCTCTTTCGCGTTATCACTGTCCCAGTAAAACTAGGAATGTTTTGCGTTACGTGAGCTAATTTCTAAATGGATTTTATCAAAATCCATTTGGTACAGATCACTGGGGATGCGGAAATTGAGTCTGTTCTTTTAAGTACGAAAGTGTCTACTTACGAGGATGTAGGTCGTTAATATCGGTATCTGTGGGATTCGTCGGTAGGATTTTATGTGATCTTACTATCACGTCCATTAGTTTATATGAAGCTGTGTCTTAACCGTGCAACTGTATTGGGAGAGCCGTGAGATGTCAAAGGTGAAACGTGGGATAGATAAGATTTCCTATTTATAAAGAAGTCATTCCTCAGGGTCTAGAACAGAAACGGAAACCTTATAATAAATAAATAATAATTTTATTTATTTTCTTACCACAAATTACAGAGATAGTAATACATAGTCTTCAGACACAATTTCTTAATTAATTTGTGGAAGACTGGTGCCTAAACTAAGTTTTTTACAAAACCTGTATGTCAGGTCACCAGGCCCCCTAATCAAAGTTGTACATTATTTTTGTTGCACTGGGTTTGAAACATTGAGTTTGTTGTATAGAAAAGGGCCAAGAAAAGAAAAGAAGTTTCGGGCAAATTTGGATTTTACAGATATAGGTTGGCATATATTTCTTCTTCTTCTTCTCATGTCAGAATTTTGATCGGTATTTATAAAAGGAATAAGAGATCGTTGTTTCAAAGCAACATGGAGAATAAAAAGCTGCCGAATTGAGAGGACTTTAGCAGACCTATAAACTTCTACAGTGGGATGACGGAAAGGAAGGAATAGTGCAACTTTAAGGACTGCCCTTTGAGCCCTCTCAAGTGCTAAGAGGTTAGTTTTAAAAGTTCCACCCCATGAAGTAATGCAGTATGTCAGGAGGGATTGGCACAAAGCACAATAAACAGATTGTAGTTGCTTGGAGTTAAGGATTGACCGAAGATTTTTAACCATAAAGATAAATTTCCGTATTCTGCTAGTCAGACAATTTATATGTTCGGCAAAGTTTAATTTAGAATCCAAAGTGACCCCCAAGTACTTAATATGGTCCACTTTCTGCAATTTGGAACAAGAACAATCACCGTTATGAGGGAATGAACAGGTGTGAGCAAGAATGGAGAATGTTTGGAGAGATGACTGCGGACTGGTCCTTAATGAAAATGCAATATACTTGGTTTTAGTGGAATTTAAGGTGAGTATGTTAGTTCTTAGCCAATCATTTACAGTATTAAACCCAACTTGTGCGTACTTATACACTTCTTCCCATGAGTCAGCACTGAAAAAAAGCACAGTGTCATCCGCAAAGGTAATAATACGACCATTTTGAAGACAGATTGCAGAGGTCGTTAATATACACCAGAAATAATGTGGGCCCCAGGATGCTACCCTGAGGAACTCCAAAAGCTACGGGAAGAGTGTCACTAAAGTGGTTATCAATTTTAACAATTTGCGTGCGGTTATTTAAGTAATCTTTGAAGAGTGACAATTGATTTTCACGTATACCGAGGTTTTCAAGCTTACGAAGCAAGATCGGGACCGACACTGTATCAAAGGCTTTAGCTAGGTCTAAAAAGATGGCTAACGACTTTTTTCGATCATCCATGTTAGAAACAATAGAGTTTGTTAATTCGTGCACTGCCATGGCTGTCGATTTCCCTGCACGAAAACCGAACTGAAACTGGGACAGCAGGTTGTTTGATTCTAGATATTTCACTAACCTGTTGTTCAGTAGCCGGTCCAGAATTTTTGATAAGGCAGGCAGAATTGCTATTGGTCTATAATTATTAACACAGTGTCGGTCCCCACTCTTGTGAATCGGATGGATAAGTGCCTTTTTAAACGCAAGAGGAAAGGTACCAGTTTCTATCGCCAAGTTGCAGATATGTGTAATCGAGGGTACCAAAAGATTCTTATGAGCAATGAGAAGGTTTGAAGAAATATTGTCGCAGCCCACGGCGCAGTCAAGCTTGAGAGAGGTAATAATGGCAGCTACCTCATGCTCATCAGTGGGCAGGATAACCATGGAATGTGAAAAAGTTGGTGGGTGGGTACTAGCAGGGGGGTCATCATAACCCTGCTGTTGGGCGGTTATTTTACCAGCCAGGGTAAAATTTCGGTCTGTCCGGATTGTTTCAGATTTTTCGATGAATCGTTTCAAGTGTAGAACTAATCTTTAAACCACAAAGTGAACTCGTACATTTATGAACACAGTGAATAGGGATGGCAGAATTAGATGTTTCGTTGGTACTAGACGGTGATAGTCCACAACGGAAGGGCAATTCCTGTATATATAAGACCGTTGACATTCAATCTCAGTCTAAATCTGTCAAAAATACGTCTAATTTACATACATATTTGACAAGTTTTTGATGTTGATTGTCGCTAAAATGAGATTGCGACTAGATTGTGAAAGAGTTTAATTACGGCAATTGTCCTTCAGTTTTCAAAATATACACACAAGGGATACCTCCCTTGTGTGTATATTTTGAAATTGTCTTGGCCCATCCATGATTAATTGTCTATTAATCATGGATGGGCCAAGTCACTTCGATGAGTATCATCAGTTCAATGTACGTTCATTTCCTATATCCACCATTAAGTAATCAAGTCTTTTCCCATAGTCTCTTGGGCGGGAATTTTAAATTTACGATCAGATACAATTAACCATTTGAAAATGTTTGTCTTTCCAATACACAAGTAGATTACTCGTTAACTGATGTCAGTTAAACAATAAACGAGTAATCAATATAAAACACTTATGGGTATCACGTAAGCGTTAAATATTGTAGACACCGCAGTCCTCATAATATTATGTCTGGCGGGTCGGACTATTGTGGTTTTCCACACTTAATAAAAAGTCTTATAATCACCGGCAAATAAGATGGCAAAAGTCGTTAGATGCGCACAAGTCGTTTTTTAGGTCTCTTTGGTGGTCAAGCGGGACGCGGGGTATGAGGTAGCGTCGATCCGAGCGCGCGATTGGTGCATCAGTCGACCCTTGCCTCCCGCACCGCGCCTTCGTCCCGTTCGCTCCCGATTACATTTCAGTGCACGAAAATTGAACCCTTTGTTTTTGTTGTGTTAAACTTAAGTGTTGTTATTGTTTTTAAATTTAGGATAGAGTTCCTGAAAAGGCATAGCATACGAGGAAAGTATGCTCAAACCAGAGTTATACAAATTAATAAAATTGGAAAAAGAACAATTTAAAACATACAGCATTGACCAAACACTTGCAGAACACAACCATAGTGTTCTGCGATTGCGACTTTCAATATGATGCCAAGGGTAGTTTTATTAACGGATAGTGACGACGACTAGTTAATTTTTTTTTTTTTTATATAAACTTTTTTGAATTTTAAATGCACGTTATTTATAACTCCTAATAAACTTGAATTCCTCTCCCTTCTTTAACTTTGTTCTATACAGACATGATTAAATATAAATGATGGCAATAACAATAGAATAATGACGATCAATAAAAGTTACCACTTTTTTGTGCCACTAAGTGTACGATGCGCGAACTTACCCCCACTACGCCAAAATCTTGCCATCTTATTTGCCGGTGACTATAGTAATAACGTGAGTCAGTGCAGAAGTCATGTAAAAAAATGTATATTCTACCTTATGAGTCACCGCAGAACACATGTTGCCATATCACAATTAATGGGAAAGGCCTGCCGATCGGGAAAAAAGGAACAAGCATTTATTAAGCACAGGTCAGGTACATAATATGAAAATATACGAAAAATTATAGTTTAAAAAAACTAAAAAAACACGCTTTTATAGAAAATCCAACTAAAAAATAGAAAATAAAATTTAATAAATTTGGATTAAGCTAAGTGTAAATTATAAACTAATGTATTTTAATGTAAAAAAGCGTGGGGTGCATAGTGTCAATAGTTATAAACATTTTCTATTTTTCCATGGTTACTGTCATTCACAGTGGGCTCCATGTATCGGCGTGTATTCTTCAATATTAATACTATGCACCCCACGCTTTTTTCCCTGTCCTGGATTCGATTCCCATGTCGGGCAGTCTTATTGAGTCTCTTCAAAAATATTTTTATCTTGAGCAGCCCAGATTTTCAATCTGTGCCCGGTTTTTGGCAATAGGCTCGCGGCCTATTACATGGGGACTTAAACATAACAGGCTTAATGTGGGTGTTTCTATAGGTACACCTCAATACTCAATTATTTATTGCATTCCACAATGTGCAGGATTAGGTGGTAGGTGAAACCATTGGACACAATCGTGGACTATCATCAATCCTCTACCAAACCCTTCGGGTTAATACAGGCATGATGTTATGTTTATAAAATTAATATATTATGTTCAAAATAAGAACAACATGTGCCTTACGGCTGTGCCATGTTGGTAGGTTAGGTTCAGCAAAAATGCCAGACAGTGCGTGCAGTGCCTGACGTTGGTTTTCAACTAGACCTGTTGTTGTGAGGTGACTCAACAGGGACTCAGAGACAGAATAGTGTTTTGGACTAGCCCTTACATCATACAAGCTTTTATACATTTATTAAATAATTTAAGCACACAAATGTACAGAAGACTTAATGCTATTGGCATTTTCTACCAGTCAACCTTTGGGTGATGCAGAATGAAATACAAACAGTGGTAGGTACAATTAATTCCTTAAGAGAAGGGAATAATTAAGAAAAATAGATACATATAATGTACATATACACGGTAAGGATTTAGAACTTTTCTTACTACAGAGTGTACGCATATTAACTTTAATGATAAAGGAAACTCCTCGTAAAAACTTCACACGTCTCCTACTTTGACAGCAAACATCACATAAACACGATGTAAAGCTAACGGTGGAACCGTCAAACGTGCCGTACCACCCGGCATCACGGAAGAAACTGTGCCTTTGATAAAGTTCTACATTTCATATTTGTCTACCATTAAATTTTGTATCGTTCATGGAAACTGCTGTTTACTTGACGTGTCCCGATGTAGTTTTACGCCATAGATATGTAATGCCGTAACTTGCCTACTGGCAGACAACTTTTTAGTAGTCCTTAAAATTGGATTCACTGCCAGTTTTTGAGGGAAATATACTCCAATCCGAACATTACGTTTGACAAGCTGCAGGACAATAAACATAAAACACGCTATCAATTCTCAATACGGAGGAATCCAAATGTTGTCTAAAAGTCTGATGTACACACCAACACAGCCAATGAAATCACCCCTTTCTTTCCAAGATTAACAAAAAACAAAAGATTAAGACCACACCGCAAGCTTGTTACACGGCGAACTCCCTCCCTTATCCTGTCGCTATAAAACGGCAGAGGATCTAAAAATAAATTGGTGACATCCGGCCTCTTCATATGGACTTTTTTCTTAATTTTAGACATAATTGGTACTAATAAAGTTGGTGATGCGCAGCGCGTAGGTTCACTTCTTAAAGATTCGTTGGCGGCCGTTGAGATTTGAATTAAGAACCGGCTGACCGTTGGAGCAGATGAATTTGAATTGGAACATAGGACAATGTCCTACAATTGTTGTGTTAATCATATTAACAGGGATAGACTGTGTAATGTCTGTTGAAAAGGGGCTTAGATTAATTCATTCTTACTGGTTGGGTTAATATTCCTTTCTAACACATGTTCAGCCAAATATCTATTAAGAATATGATTTCTACCTCATTAGTCTAGTGGTCGGAAGCGCTACTGCTGATCATGACGTCCTGGGATTCGGGTTTTTCCATCGGAAATTTCTCAGTAGCAGCCCGGAGTTTGGATGAGTGCCCGGTTGATTGAAATAGGATTGCCCCCTATTACAAGGTACTTAAACATAACTGGCAAAATGTGGGTATAATATAGGTACAACTCTGCTTAACCCTCCGGGGTCTACAAGCGTAATGTTATGTTATGTAGAATTGGTTTTTTCCGCCTACCCAAAACAGTCAACTTCGCCTAGCTCCCGTGATGATGAAACTTGCTCTGATTTCATCGTTTTATGAACTATTAATTCTCAATATTTTCCTCCTCATGTTTATAGTCAATTTAAAAACTAGTTTTATAGTGTTGATTTTCTTTCCATAGTATGATCAAAGTCTTGTTCTGTAGTACAACGTAAGACTTGGTAATCCTTATCAAATTAAATCAAGATTGGCAGCTGAATCCGTTTATGGTTTGAAAAGCCCCTTGATCTGACGCTTGATACGGATCTATCTCATGCATATCAAGTTCTAGTTCGTACGAGAGACTTCATAACATGTGGTAACATCGATTCGTTCTAGAAATCTATCGGCAAAGTAGGACTCCTAATAAAAATAAGCCTTGGGTTAAATCCGATGTGCCTCAAACACTAAAACGAAATACTACTCGACTCGTTTTGTGAAATGATTGAAGTCAATTTATTATTCATGGGATACATATGTAACTACTACTACGATACTTTATGATATGTTCAACAGGCTTTTAAGGAGTTAAAGTGGTAAAGGTATAAGAAAGCTAAGCTATAGAAAGGTGAACGTGTAATTGATTCTAACAATCCTGGGAACCAATGATGATTGCATGTCAGTTGCCCTCTTTATATCTCTCCACCCTATCTTTTCATTCTCAAGCAAGGGAATCTACTTGGGATTACTATAATACCTCACACATTGCCCTTATAGATAAATGTAGACAGTTTTACAGCTCAATCAACCGCAAATTCTAAATCACGACCCATTAACCAAACACAAGCATATAAACAAACAAGCGCTTTCAGTGTAGCGTCGGACGCTTTCCGCGACGGACGTGTGTTGCGCACCCGCCGTACTTGACGTCATTTACGCGGGAGAAATACGCGCATGCGAATACAAACCTAATTGTGACAAGATAAGGTTGACTTCAGCCTCAATTTAATTCTGTTTTAGACATGTGAGATGTAATTGTCCGTTAGACTCAGCGACCGTTTTTAATTTGTGCATCGAATGATTAGAGCAAATGTGATTTATTTGGGGTGCAGTCAGTTTTCTTAGAAACTGTTGGAGGAAACGTATGCAACTGCTGTAAATAGAATTATGTGTAATGGCTCTATCGCCTGCGGTTTACGTGTGGAATTGTTTCGTTTTACGTTTGTAAATAAGGAAATTAGGGTAAAACTTATCATACATACATTGAATGTTACTAGTATAAAATATGCTACTACTATAAAAACATAGATCAAAAGTTTTTAGTGTATATTTTCAGTTTCAAGCTGGGTGTTGTATGATTTTAGAATGATCGATCGACATTGATCGTAATCTTTTTGAAGCCAAACACTTTATATCACATAAACAGATACCCACAGACCCAACTGAAACGGAGATAGCTTCTACAGTAAAAGCTTTCTCTTATGTTAAGAAATAGGCCACTGAAATGTAAAATGCTATATTCATGTATATTTTCTTTCAAACTATTCCAATCGTTCCGCATCCCTATTCAAGTATGCTAAACATTTGTCTATCCTACAATCTGTGTCCCATTTTCAGCTGTCTACACTTAGTTATTTTAATCATACACATATTCCCCTTATGTTTCGTCTATTTTCGTTTTGGTCTGAATATTTTATTCGTACCAAATGTGAATACTAAGCATCTGCTATATCGACACAATTTACGAAGTGTTTACAGCTATTTAGCTTGCAAATAAAGGTACAGCACACACAAGTCTTTTGTAGGATGAATATTATTTTGAGCAATACATTCACCATTGTGTTTTTGGGAATATTTATAGAAGTACGCAGTCGCCGAAATGAATGACTTGCAATTGTTGTTATCCTGCTAGTTGCGTTGAAATGATAAGTATATTCTTCTAATATATAAAATTCTCGTAACGCAATGTTTGTTACCAAACTCCTCCGAAACTGCTGGACCGATTTGTATGAAATATTGTATGCATATTGGGTAGTTCTGAGAATTGGCCAACATCTATTTTTCAGCTCAAACTTTTTATATGGCAAAACAACGTTTGCTGGGTCAGCTAGTATGTATATAAATCCATCTAATTTGGGAAAGACTCTCCATGTTTGTCAGCTGTCATCACGCGAAAGTCGTAAATGTCAGCGCAGAGTATTAAATCTTAATCCAGAAAACTATAAATGTGTCACTCATCTATGTAAATAAAATTAGCTTAAGCACTCTGTGAATTCCTTTTTTTATGTACTTAGGCGTAAACATATTGGGTTAGGCATAAGTTTTATGTAGATACTTCATCAAGTTTCAATCAACCTACCTAATAGCTTGAATACGTCTTGAAAAAATCTATACTAATGAAAGCTTATCTCCAGCTTCTGACACGGGCTTTGTTTATCCCCTATATTATTTAACATCCGCAGTAACGCTTCCCATACTACGCAAACAAAAACTTCAAGTGCACTTAAAATCGATTTCGACGTCACAGCCAACCAAAATTCAATCTCCCCTAAATTTAACACAATAGAATCTCTCCCGCGCCATTAAACACGTCATAAACATATTAATACAATCGATCCCTCGATTCGCTGGACCATTGACTGCCACTGCCTAGTGCCACTTGAAGCTCGGTTTACACCGCGGCGTAGTAAAGCTTGAGCGGAGAAAATTATTAATGAGGAGCATTGAACTTGACATTTAAATGTACCCCTTGTGACGCCAGATGGTGGAGTTTTAATGTTCCGTACTTCAATTAGATGTAATGGTTAGGGTACCAGATGTCCGTAGATAAAAGACCTAATGTATGTTATTAATCATTATTTATAATACGCACGTAGTTGTTCCGTGTGGGAATCGATCCCACAACACACAGCGCAGCAGTCAATCGCTCAGCCACTGCGCTAACCATGCCGCCTCAACGTACATACATCCATACATACATAGGTATGTTTGTATGTATGTTAGGGCTATGGCAAACCGTTACCTTCATATTTTGTTGCAGTTTAAGTAATTTTAACCAAGCAAAACATCGGTGTTATTGTGAATATAAACTTTTCATAAGGCTGACTTAAGTATTACAGGCGATCACTCAATACTCAAGCAGTACTAAAAACTTTAAAGCCATTTAAATGATTTAAAGAGGCACATGTGAATCTCATGCGTTTAATTTAGTTTTTTGCCTCGCATTATCATAGCCAGCTATTAATAAAGTAATTGTGGTTAGTATTGTGTTGAATTTGCCATGAAAATTATAGGTAGAAACATTCATAAACATAATCCATAGCCATGCCTTACGAAGTTAGCATTATTAGCATTGCCCACAGAGCAAGGAGACGCTAGGGCAGCCGCTGCTGGAGACGGCACTATCAACATTTTTCATACAAACCAAGGTGTCATCGATTACCCATAGAAAATGACGGCCCTTGACAATTCTATGCCTGCCTGTGACAGTTGAAACTCGTGCGGACACAATGATTTAAGTAGCACTTCTAGTCGCTACAGGCGCGCCAACTCAATGCTCTGTAGCATTCCCGATTAGAATAAAAAAAAACATGTGTTTTAATTAGTAATTAGCTTCTCAACTGACACACATATTCTTAATGTTGCAAGCTGTTAGCACCTCACACGATTAAATTGCCGTATATTTAAACATTTAATGACCACGTTCTAACAGCACGTTAAACAAATTCCCTCTTTTCATGACCAATCGGTAACAATAAGCAAACACTGCAACTTAGCATCATCACTTGTTCTGCTTTATAACAATAACACACCGAAATAAACCTTATTGTCCACACAATAGAGGTGTTGACGTGTTGTATTGAACACGTGCATCCGTTTGGCCCACACATGGCTATCTTTTTTCTGGGCGTTATTTTTGTACGCAGCTGGATTCGTTTTAGGAGGGTAGTATTATATTTTTGTGTGATTATTTAATCTACTTGTGTCGATGTAAGTGGTTCTATTTTTTCTTAGTTTTAAATGGTTGTATGACGTAAAGATGTAATAAATTTTATTTCTATTGAGGTCGACACCCAATTTCAGCCTTGGTGATCTGTCGTTTTAAGTGATTTTAAACAAAGTCTGTACTGTACCGATATTCGAGAGAAAATAATGTTGAGTTTATTTTGTTATTTACTTAACTCAGAGGTAGGTATTGACGTAAAGATTCACAGTTTATGTTTGATATTGACGCATGCAATTTTGAATATTGAATCTGTTTGAAGATTTATCTCGTCGGATATTTACTGAGTATAAATTGATACCTGCCTTGCTTTACCCGTTTCTACAAAACTGAAACGTTTTGTAAAAAAGAAAGATATAAAGAAAATACGTTTATTTGACACAGAAGACAAACGTTAAAATGTAAAAAAAGTATTCATCATCGTCATCTATATGATGGACAGAATAACACTTAACCCGTAGACAATCTACCCGCACCTTATCATACATTGAATAGGTATAACACAGACGGTGGTATACAACATAATTTACATATGCTGACATTCGAGACATTAATGAAAGGATGTTATTCAATGAAGCCTGCTACAATTAAAATTAACTCTTATCAGTTATTTCCATAGTAATGAAGTTACTCCGGAAACTATTTTTTTCGAATTGCACTGATAATAATTCCGCGTTCGATATTCTACCAATTATTTTATTGTGCTCCACAGTTTTGAGACGTAACCTGAACAGTTTACAGTTTAATTTAGATTGACTTTAAAGCAATAAGACGAACAAAGTGCATAATGTGTGAATTCACGAGTTTTACTATACAAGTGTTGCAAAAAACGTTGCTATTCAATGAACTAAAGACATAGTGTTTGTGCAGTTGACAATGTGACGTCATCATGGTGATTTTGAGAAAGTTTATGGTATGTTTTATATGAATATTTAAATTTGATTACATGAATTACAAGGTACTCTTGGTTGAAAATCAAATATCTATCGTTATTGATACTTCAGGTGTAGCCGCTGACATCCAGACGAACTTCTGCACTGAAACCAAGTATTTCCTATATTTGATTTCAGTACAGATGACACAACAGTGTGTTTATCGCAGATAACGATCGCACAGGCATAAAGCAAAGATTGGACTGATTTCAGCCGGGATTAAGCTTTTACTTTATAATATAGACTTCTGATCTTACATAAAAAACCGACCCAGGGATTAAGTACACTTATTCAGCTCAATTCAGCTTTTGTTCAAAGAAAACACTAGTTTAGTATGATATGCGTACGCGCCTATTCACCTGAAAGGACGCGTTCGCATATCAAACAAAACTGGTGTTGTCTAAGTATAGTTAGTCCCTAAGAGCGAGTTGGACTCACCCATCCAAGGTAGCCTTGATAATCTAATCATAAGTCAAAAACTATGCGGCATACATGGAAATAAATATATGTTCAATAATGTGCAGAAGAAAATATGTGCTTTCGTTAATGGTACTCAACTTGATGACTTGACCTAGTTACCCCACCTAGTTTAAAATGTCAACCCCCCCAGTGGAATGAAAATAATAATTTGATCTTTCATTTGCTATGCAGGTCAGATGCGGATACATAATCCCCAAAATTGTAAATTGCGTTCACTTATGCTTCATAACTTTTCCACAACCACATTCATTATACATGCTAATGAATGGTTTTGTCAACAGTGTTCAAGTCTTCGCGACGAGCTATCCGTCGGCGAGGACAAGTGGAAGGCTAGAAGAAACATCAGCTTCGACCAGAACAGACAGCTGGAGGAGGTCACCAGGGAAAGGTGAGGATTTCACTGTTCTATTTACAAACTTCTGGAAGATTGATTTGTTTAATCTGTTATAGAATGACTTGGCTGAATATTATCATAGATTGTAATTATCATCGGCTCGGTTGCATCGGGATTTAGCTGCTGCGCTGCATGTCGTGGACTCGATTCCCACACGGAATAAATATTTGTACGGCCTTTAGGTAGCTGTTCCGGGTCTGTTTTTTTTTCACCTTATAGGGAACTGGGCAAAATATGCCATTACAGAAGGACTGATCGCCCGTCTGGCATGCACCCGCGTCCTCGAAGCTAGATAGGAATGCTGGTCAAGTCTAGTTACACTAGAGAGCCACAGTAATATAAGCGGGCCAAGGCTAGGTGGCTTATAAGTTGCTAAGGGACACAAACATGATTATGTATGTGGGAATAAAATGGCCATTTATTAGATTGAATAATTCGGTAATAGGTCAGGGGGCAGTAGGGACCCACTTCCTCCATCCGGTACGGATTTGAATGTTATCCACAGTTTTTTAAGTAATTTATCTATTTCTGCACTAATGTAATACAGAGGTGAATTTTGTAAGTTTGGATGTTGGAGACATTCTCCACTCCAAACACTTATTCAATTTCAGAAACTCTTTCACCAATGAAAAGCTACACAATACGATATGTTTTCTGGTATAGGTCGCGGACAGAAGCTAGTAAGGCATAAAGGGATAGATATTTACTCATTGGTCTAATCTTTAGACTCTAAAGGCTGCAGAGCCTTTAGTCTAAATTTTCGTTTGTCTGCGGAGACGGGCGCGACGCTCTATGAGCCTTTAAAATGCAGAAGCTGTTGTATCTCAGATTTTATTCGATTTGTCTGAATTTTGAATATAAACAACAACCTGCTATTACCTGGTAAATGAAAGAGCAAAATTGTGCCTGTAAGAATTTGCAAGACTATTGCCAGGATTGTTCAAG
This sequence comes from Phlogophora meticulosa, assembly GCA_905147745.2. Taxonomy (NCBI): domain Eukaryota; kingdom Metazoa; phylum Arthropoda; class Insecta; order Lepidoptera; family Noctuidae; genus Phlogophora; species Phlogophora meticulosa. The sequence continues at coordinate 954,381 of LR990535.1, read as the reverse complement.
ACTTGCCCAGGAGGAGTTTATATACCATAAGTGTAGACCCTTATATAGTAAGTAAAAACAATTGAAAGGAACCACAAATAAATTAAGCCATCAGGTCGGGTTCCACAAAAGGTACAACTCTTCCCAACTCTTAAAATGCATTTTTGTTTGAAGATATTAAAGAGAACTTATCATCGCCTGGGAACTGGATTCAATTCTGGGTTAAAGTGTAACATGTGTTGTTCCGGGTTGCGTCACGTTCGCGCGCTCGTCAGAACGTTGCAGCTGTTTGGTACAAACAAACAGTTGAACTGACTTCTGATTAATTTATTACCCAAAATGTTTGTAAAGAACGCCTTTAAAGTGGGGCTGTACACATACTTTAGAACACCTTGTAAGGACGTTTATAACCTATGTTTTTTTCTATCTACCCGTTGGCCTAATGATCGAAAGTGCTACTACTGAGCGTGAGGCACCGGTTTTGATTCCAAGGCTGGGCAAAGTGATATTGGGTTATTTCGTCGGGGTTTTCTCAGTAGCAGCCCGTAGTCTGGATTGTGTCCGGTTGATGGCAATAGGCTCGCCCCCTATTACATGGGACTAACACATAACTGGCGAAGTGTAGGTCTACTACATGTACTCCTCTGCTTAATCCTTCGCGGTTAACAGGCCTGATGTTATGTTTAAGTAATTGGTGAATTAGTGTGTTAAACACTTCTGTCTAGCCATTCGAGAACTACAGATACAGGCGTTATGGGGTGCCTTACGTGGTAATGTATTGATTATACTAATTTATATTAATTTTTTTCAGGGATGATCTAAAACGTGTGGCGGTGAGCCTTCATCGCGTGGTGGGTCAGCTGGTGGCGTACTGCGCCAGCGCAGAGGATGAGCTGAACCGCACTGTGCTGGCGCAACTACTGGCCAGGCTCATGCCAGGGGAGCAGGAGTGAGTACCTACCTACTTAAGTTTCGTGGTAATGTGTGGTGCTTCATACAAATAATAATTAAACGCATTATAAAACTAAATAGATGCATGTCGACTGCTTCTATTTTGCGGAGATTAATAGTTACTACATCTTTGAACCTCTGAACCAACGTTACGTTATAAATTAAAATCTTTGAAAAGTAAATTAAATGATAAACTAACAGGAGTGTAAAACAGCTTGGTGAGTATGGGGACTCATGTTTACCCATGGTACTTGAGAGAGTCCACCTTTCTTCTCAAGATCCACTATTCTGCAAAGATCTATTTAAGAATAAACAAGACGAACGCAAGTAAGTCGCCGTCCCAACTCGAGGTGCGCCATTGACACAACAAAACTGATGTCGGCCTGCGCGTGCGCTTCGTTTTGTCGCTCTTGAACCGCTTTGATCTATCAGCATTGTATGTGATGAATTTAGTTCAGCTGCTCGGGTTACTAGGAATATTAGTCATACGTTGGGAAAAAATAAAAGAATTTCTATCCGATCGATATAGGAACGGATTTATGTGGAAATACCGGCTTTGGAATTGACGTCAGTTTTCTGAAAAGTTTTGACGAAAATGATTTATTTGATTTACTATCTAACATAAATACTTCCAAAGTAATGCGATGCAGTATAGTAAAAATATGCCATATTATTAATAAATTATGATCATGTCGTAAGGCAAAGGAGTTACAGATACACTTTTCAGCGGTAAAAACAAATAAAGGAAGTCTTTAAACGCTTTTTAATTCATAATCGTTTGACATAAGCGATAATATACCTAGATATAACATAAGCGATAATATATATCATCAGGGTATCATATTGCAAATACTTATAACCTTGGACAGACTTCTAAACCTAATCGTATAACCGAAGACAAATTGGTAATTCCTCAACTCTTTTATAAGAAAACCCGGTTTTTTTTTCGTACTCCTTATTTCCTTTAGTTAAAGTTTATAATACATTAACTTTTGCAACATCACATTTAATTGCAAACAACAAAGCGTAATGCGGTGATTAAGAGAAATCTGTACAGTACTGTAAGTGTACTGGCGGAAGCTGCGATTTAATGGTCAGGTCGGTTCTAAAGTGAGAGATTGTGACGCTCTCCCACGGTATATGAGTAGGGTTGGCTCATTAGTTTTTTCTGCTAAATCTCTTTTTTGCCGCTCAGTGGTGAGCTATGCTTATTTAATTTCTTAATACTATCTACTGATCAAATATTACAGATAAAATCTGTATAAATTATAGTAAATTTGTACCGCCACTTCACCTTCAGAAAATGGTCAAAAGCAGGCGTTTCAGGGACTGTCTTATGTAATTTTTGTCGTTATGGAAATGCTGATCCCGCCGTAATTTAACCTTTTGACCGCCAGAGCATAAACGCACTCGCGTGTCCTCAACGCCAAGCCTTTTTAATAAAATCGTATAATTTCTTCTTTGTGAATGAATCAATTTTCGCGGTGTATATTTCATGCAATTAAATACGCACGGGAGTTTCAACTTTTAAAAGATATAAACAAACACACACAAAAATAATGATTTAACTGTTTATTTCGTGTTATAGTACTAAGAGCGTACCAATTTTTTTGTTACGTGTATGTGACGTTGGCGTATATGCGTTTGCTTGTCGAGTATATGTGACAATGGCGGTCAAAAGAATAAGTAAACGAATTTTGATTTTAATGTCCTTCATCAAACCAAATTGATATATGAAGCGAGGATGTAAGGCTTAAGTTCAATCATCAATTCCCTTTGAACCTTTAATTCAAGCAAGGACCCTTTCTCATTGAATTATAATACTGGACGTTAAACACAAATGTTTCCATTACGTACAACCCTAAAAAACCATTCGTGTTTATAATCACTAGGTGTTAAGATTCGCGCAAAATTAATATCCTCAGGAGGCGCTGTCCCGCTGGCGACGCGCCAAACGTTATGCTGCACTAATAGTAATGGATTACTTCGACGTGTAAGCGGGTGGGATTTTGTCTAAATCGCACCCGCAATCGGTGACGCATTTCTTGGACGAAATCATTGCATTTATCATGTGTTGCTGTCGATTTTTCATATACAATCCTCTGTTCTAAATGGGTGTCACGACCAAAAATAGATTATTGCCCGTATTCACTAATGCTAATCGACACATAAAATATTGATGACACGGTTGGCGCAGTGGCTGAGCGATTGGCTGTTACGCTGCGTATTGCGGGTTCGATCCCTGCGCGGAATAAATATTTGTATGCCCTACAGGTATTTCCTCCGGGTCTGTCTGTTTGTGTTTAAATAAAACCTTTTATTGTATCCCAGTCGGATGGTTAAGTTACCAAATACGATTAAAAGTCAAATTATAGAAAAGCTCTGATGAATCTAATTACTAACTTTTTTCAGTGATACGAACACTTATCAGTGTGTATCAGTACGATGTCGTGCACAATTTCCGGCCCTGGTGGAGCCGTCTGTCCAAAATATTGTAAAATCCAAACAAAACTAAATGGTTGTGATGATAATACTAGCACCCCCTCGTATTATCATCCGGATTTAGGTACATATATGCGATAAGCTGGCCTAATAAAGTAGTTTAATATCGGTTCCAAGTGTATTCACGATTTCCCCATTTGTTGCAAATTCCGTGTTCACCTGTTGACCATACAGTTACACACAGAATTAGTGCTAGACACGTTGGCTACAGGCCAAGTATCCTTTATGTCCGTAATTACGCTTGTCTCGATGCAAACAAGATTTGTACGACACTAATTATATCATTGCATTAGGCAGTTAATTCCTATCACATACTTATGTTAATATTGTGTGTGAACAGAGAAGTGGAGTCGTCAGTAATGTTCAAACATTAAATGTTATATTTGTATGTCGTCGAAGAATGTTTCCGCGTGTAATAAATAGAATTGCAAGCTTTATGGTTCCATTCGACGGGACGCGCGTGGTTTTGACGTAGTCCTGCGATTACCGGAAAGTTTATAGCAGACATATTTTTGTTAATAACGATCGATAAAAATCAAATTAAAGACTACAGATTACCTAATTTCTTTTTATCATATTTTATTTTTCTCTTACTACACTTTATCTTTTTCTTTAAGTGTATGTCCAAAAGCACGGAGACACCTCAGCGTCTGCTGTTTAGAGACAGGGTTGTCAACACCATCTATGACCAAGCGTATCATTGAGTGTCACTGAATACCCATAGAAACTGACACACTACGCCTATGATAGCGTAAACCTGTGAAAACTCGAATATTGAAAGAAACAGCGTCTCTTTAGTCGCTGTCGGCGCGGCAATCCCTGTTTCTCACAGTATTACAGCTGAATCCATATCAGGATAACACAAAAATGCCATTTCTCCTCGCAACTTTCTCTCATTATCAAAAGGCTCGGAGGAACATAATCCGGCAATGTACCTGCTGATGGCGATGCGCCAACTAAGATGCCCTTTCCATGTTCCCGCTGCACTGTCACGTGGGTGGCGCAGTAAAGGTGACGGGACTACACGCAAGAGATATTGCAGCGTGTCATGTACACTCCGTTTAGAAAAGGATTAAACAAAAATGTGGTTCATGTGCTTTCTGTTTTCCGGGAAAGCGACATTAAAACGTTCTATCACAGGCATGTATGGTTCAAAGGACGCATCAAATACAAGAATGGAATATATTTACCTACTGTTTATTCTACACCAAAACAACTTACAAATATTACCTTTAGGATCTAGATAGGGTGTTACAATGGGCGGCCTTATGGCTAAAAGCGAGCACAGATATCCTTTGTATGGACTTGATAGAGAAGGAGAAACATATGTTGGTAGTTGTTTTTGTACTCTAGGTATCTAAGTAGTACAATACGGTGAAACAAAAGTTCGCTGAGTCAGTAGTATAAAAAATACCCCGATTTAATAATAACGAGACCCAGCCTTTGTTTTTGTTATCCCGTCAACGACGAAAAAAAAAATTAAGCAAAAGTATTTATTTGTTATGACTCGTCCAGCCGGTGATGTGCTCTATTCATATGTGGCAGGATAGTAAAAAAAATATGTTGTTTTTGTTGTTTTGCAACAAACCGGATCTTTTGACAATCATTTCATAATAATAAGACCCAATTTTAGGATTTTTGCAAAAGTCCTTGTCTGTTTTAGACGATAAGAAAATTAAATGCTGATTCACCAATCAGAGTATTTTTCTGGTTGGTCAAAACATGTTAACCAAAAACATAATACATCTAAATGTATAACGTTCATATTAGCCAATCCATGTTCAAACTTGTCGCGAGTGTTGGCGATTAACATAAAGTAATCTTTTTTTTTTTGCTTCGTTTCAGTACGACCATAGGAGAAGAGTCCCGACCGTCCACACCCAACTTATCAGACGAGCTGAACCAGAGCCTGGTGTCGCGCAGCGGGAAGCACGTGCACTTCGCACCTGATCTTAATGCTTTACTTACCGATTTGGATGAGGTGAGGCTTATTAGTATTGGTAGCCTTGTACTAGTAATCATAATCGTCATCAGATATGTGGATGGGAAAGTGGCATTAGACAAACTGATAACACGGTTCGGCGAGTTCAAGCTCCACCTGCTGCTCTGTTAGCCTGAAACCACTGATTAAAAGCAATATTGTGTAGCAAGGAATTTAGTATTTATTAGGGTCCCAATAAATATTAAATTCAGATATTTTTCTTCAATTCATCATACATAAATAATCATAAAAAAAAACAAAAATAATATAATTCTACAGAAATTAATTCCATGTACTGTAATTTCTTTGATAGGTTTTCAACTTTATTACAAAAGAATAAGGTTCCTGTTCAATTGGGAAAATCTGACAGTTATAGGGGTAGCTTGATGTGCTGGTGTCTGTACTAACGTTATTTTAAGTTATTTATTTATATTAGTTTATTATTTAAAGAGTTAAATATTTTCACAGGAGGGTCTAGTCAACTTCTTGCAACAACAACGTGACCTCAGTGCAGATATCAAGAAGGAGCTGGAGAATTCTCTGCGGCGACTGAGATATGAAGCTCATTCACTGCTCGATTTATCAGCGAAGCTCGTTCCCAGTAAGTATATTAGAAAGTTATGGAAGTTAATATAAATAATCCTGTGAATAGGTCCTGCATTTGATTCCCGAGTGTGGCAAATAGTTATTGGGTTTTTGCATCTGGAATTCGTTAGTAGCAGCCCAGAGTCTGACTTTGTTCCTGGTTGGTGGTAATAAGCCCGCCCCTTATTATATTAGACTTCAACATTACTGGTTGGAAAGGTGGGCGAACAATGAGCACACCATCAGGTAATATAGGCGTGATGTTGTTGACTGCTTTATAACACCTATATTTTAGATAGCTAGTGGTCAGTGGTAACCTCTGTCATACACGGTGGTTACTACCAAACATGTGATGGGTTGACCATCAATCACATGCTAAACCAAAGGCATCGGCATCGCTAGTGCATTCCCAATTTAGTTGGTCTCCTGTAACTTTTTTAAGATCTACAGCTAGATAGCTTTTTTATTGTTCTATTTTATTTTTACAGGAATCCGTCCAGACACAAGTAATATGCTGGAGTCCAGTATACAGATCACCGAGCTAGTGCATGACCTGGATGCCAAACAGAACTGTGACAACTGTGAACTGCACCGGAAGGTAAACATTATCAGTTTATAAATCGGTCGCCATCTGGTGGCTAGTAGCTAAATAATAACAGCTGCACTGGATGATCGTAGATTAACGAGGCTTGCCGAGGTCAGTCTTTGGATGGGTAACCATTCATTACATGTCATGCGCCCTCTTTATCTCGGAAAGCACGTCAAGTCGAGAGATTTGAGTAGACTGGAAGCCGAGGTCAACACAGTTGGGACAAGTCTGACAAGAAGACTTACCAAGGGGTATCGCATTGCCCAGTTACTGGGTTTTGGAGGTCAGATAGGCAGTCGCTTCATGTAAAATACTGGTATTCAGTTGCGTCCGGTTGAGCTGGAAGCCGACCCTAACATAGTTGACAAAAGGCTCGGTTGGCGATAACCTGCTTTGCCCCCCATCATTGCAAACTAAATCGTTTGTTCTAACTTGCTTCTCGGTCCTTTGTAGTGCGCATTGTTATATCAAAATATAAAACTACGTTTGATTATTATTTTAGAACATGGAAGAAGCGATGGCGGAGTGTCTACAGCGGGAGAACTTACTTCGGTCAGATCTGGAGGCCGCCATGATCAAGATCGCACAGCTTATGACCAGCGGGGAAGTTATAGCTGAGGGGTCAGTCATGTTCTGTTATTTTTTATTGATCAGGCTTTACGTGACTTCTAGCTGCTCCAACAATAAGAAGTTTTAACATTAAAAATAATTTATCTTTTTGATGTACCTTCCACTGCCGAATTTGATCTTGACCATACTTTGACTAGGAGATGCTTTGGCATAAGTTGTTTAAATAATAATGGTGTACAATTTATCTTTACGATTCATGAATGGCTGCGATTAGGGACCGCTTCTTTGGTCGCCTGAATAAAGTATTAAATAGTATTTTATCAGGCTGCCATTCCATTCCCAAGCAAAGTGCATTTGTTCTGATCTTTGTTTAGCCTTTGCCCAGTCGGTATCGCAAATTAATAATGCCGTGTCATCAGCATCGATTAATATGTCACAGTTCGGAACCTGAGCCTGGCATAAATCATTCCTATAAAGAAGGAAAAGTGTAGGCCCAAGGATACTTCCCTGTGAGACTCCAAAATTAATAATTCTATGACACTCGTTAAATAATCAATCTTCACACATTGCGTACGATTGGATAAATAGTCCCTGTCGATGTTTAACGACGAACCGCGCACTCCAATGTGCTCAAGTATCGAGAGAAAGTGAGAATAGATATCGTGTCGAATGCTTTAGATAGATCAAGGAAGATACCGTAAAACTTCGTATTGTTTCTTGTTGTCATTACTCATGGTCGACATCATAACAAAGCTTCCCCCTGTTGCCAGCTACGGCACCGGGCCGCAGCCGGCGCCGGCGGGGCGCGCGCGGCCGGGCGCGCACTCGCTGGACGGCAGCAGCTCGCCGCGCGCGCAGCGGCTCGCGCACGACATCGACTCGCTGCAGAAGGAGAGGGATGATCTGCACCAACAGGTGGGTGATCGACAGGTCTAGCGTACCACTGCTAATAAATAGCCGCCGGTCCACATCAACCAGAGGATTTACTCTGAATACATATTAATGGTCGATGGATAAACGCGGATACTACGCAAGTCCGAGGTCCATGACTTGATTGACTACAAATCGACCGCGAGCTAGTTGCACCTTAAAACTGAATTATGATTAACAATTTAATCTTGCTAGCGGGCAGTTCTCGTGTACACAAAAGAGAAAGATATATATTTTTTATTTCTTCCTATATTTATATACTTGACAATACTCGAATGAGAATAAAATTCGAATCTGACGTCATGTAGGTAGACTAACGTTAACAATAAACTCCCAGGTTCCAAACACAATGCACAAAATGCACTGAATATATTTTATTTATTATAACATTATCTAACCATTATGTAAATATGTAGTAAAAAATAACATGAAATTATTTTGCACCGACGCACGCGCAGGTCAAAAGGATGACAGACTCCCCCGTACATAAGATATGTTGTGAGAAGGTAAAGGCGCACGAAACAACGCTTGTGTATATGTTCTTATTTATGTATTTGTTGTAATTGTAGCTTATAAGCTTTATGTCCGATAGCCTCTTTTTTGTATGGTTCTTTATGTAGTCAATGGGGTCCAACATGATGACCTAATAGTGAATGAGTAGCTTTTATTGTGATGCTGTTCTTTTCTGTCTGCAGCTATAACATATATTATATTATGTTTAAGTTTCGAAAAAGTATTATTTCTATCCATAATTCAACGTCCCGCATGTCTTCATGAGCTTTTTTAAAACCACATACATACAACTTTCCCAAGTTCAAATTACCTGATTGAATGACTATTTCATGCAATCATGAGGCCATTTCTAACTTAGAGAGTAGTATTGATTTTAATTTTAAGACTCCGGTAAAAAAGTACTTTTTACTTTCGCGAATAACTTCTTTAATATCATACAACCTAATAATGAGCTGCAACTGCTGCAAGTTGCAAAAAACTTATGAAATTTTGAATATTACGGGTTGTCCTGGTGCTTTTGTCTTAAAAGAAATCTGTTGTCCCATTTATTGGTTAGCCGTGGCAGTTAGACGTTGCTCGACGCATGTTTTTTACGTAATTCCCGGTTTCCGAAAGACAAAACATTATTTAGAAATTGACTTAGCTAGCACAGTTGTCGTACACGTAACAATGTGGGTGACACTACAGTTGGAAGCCGCGAACCGCCAGCTGCGCTCCACGCGCCAGTTCGTGGAGGAGCAAGCCAGCGAGCGCGAGGCCGAGCGCGACGAGTTCGCGCGGCGCCTGGCCGAGCTGCGCGCCGACAACGCGCGCCTGGCCGCGCGCCTGCACAGCAACGCGCGGATACTGAACGAGGTGCGCGGGCCCACTTGCGGACTGAACGACTCATTGCACTTCTTGTGAAAGCGAAACTAACTATATGAGGAGCCCGAGGCGGCCAGATTGTGCCGCGTATAATATCTCTCTGAATGTTGTAAACACTTTAAACGCGTTTAAAATCATTCGACCGCTAGCTGGAAAGTGCGCCCCGAAATTGTAGGCGTAGCGTTATTATCAACCCTTAGGTACAATTTCGGGGCGAACATTTTCATTGCAAGATTTTGATTGGTTAGCCTACCTTAGGCTCCACATATACAGCTTAAATTCAATTAATTAAGTCAGCTTGTGCAAACGGAAAGTATGAAGTATATGATTTGCTCAGTTTCGCTTGCTCAGGAAGTATTATTTCTTGTCTATGCTGTAACAAAGGTGGTTGTGCAGTAACATTGTGATTGTTGGTTAGAAAGCTATGTATTCACTTACTAGGTTTTTATGCACTTTTTACTTTCATCCCTGATTTCGAAAAGCTTAACACTTTCCATTGTAATTCTAAAATATAATTAAATTGCTTTAATACCGCTTTACGAGTGCTGTAAAAGATCCTGTAGATACATGGCTTTGTTTAGCTTTATAATGTTTAAAGATGATAATTTGTTTTGTGTTTTAGTTTCTAACTTCGTTCAAATGTGGGAATGGTTCTTTTACTTTCCGTAGACTTTTTTTATTTATATACTATTTTTTAAGTTTCTGCAGGTTCTAGTACTAATTTTATTGATCTACCAATGCGACACACAATGTATTAATATATAACCCTCTATGTCAACAAATGAAGGGATGTGCTTCGCCCAGTATTTCATTATTATCCGGATGGTGGGGTAAAGTGTTATTGGGTTATTCCATCTGAAATTTCTCAATAGCAACCCTGTCTGGCCTTGCCTAACCCTTCTGGGAATACAGTTATTTAAATGGGATCGCAAGACACCGGTTCCATTAATAGTAATTCAAAACAATATGACCAGAGAGAATGGGATCGCAAGACACCGGTTCCATTAATAGTAATTCAGAACAATATGACCAGAGAGATGGTCGACAGTTTGTTAACTACAAAAACTCTCTGCTTCCTCCAATTCTAACGAAGAAGTGAAGCACAGTGTCGTCGCATTGGTCGGTCCACACTAACCCCCTCCCGCACCCTGTCTCTCCGCAGATGCACTGCCTCCGACTCACATATTGCAACTGTCGTGAACACGACGCGCACGTAAGTTTGTCCCTGTGTTGTTCAGCTTTCCATTCGTGACAGAATAAGTGTCGCTACTAGGGATTTTGTAAGAGGTCTGAATAGGCCATTTGAACATAGTTAAAATAACAGAACAATGAGAATCGTGTCTTCTTCAAAATAATATTAGGTACCTACCTTAAAATGTGCTGAATAGAAACAAAAAGATAAATTCCCTTCAAAGTTCTGTGGTTTTTGAATTTATGAATTCATATTTAGACAATTCATAAAAAAAAAGAATTGTACAGAATAATTTTGACACCTTGTCAATAGTAACAAATAATATTAAATTAAAGTGAAAAACACCTTCAAAATGTGGTTTTTACTCACGCCTGAGTTTCTATTTACCCCGTTTCACTGGTATTGGTCCATATTCGGGAAGAGACACGAAAGACATCAGCGCGATAATAATAACGAACTTCAAGCAAACCGTGCTTTTTGCTTATTCGGGCGCGAATGATGTTATATGTTGTAAATTATGTTGTAGCCTTATTGTGTACTCGTTAGTCGGATTTATGTGTAGGTAGTTGTTGTTTAGATTTACTTTGCACCTAACAGCATGTCCAGCACCTTAATTTTAAAATATAAACTCGAATATATTTCATCCTTATTCTAAATCTAATGATTATGACTTTCTATCCATTTACGATTATAAAAAGTAATATCAATTCTCATACAGATGATACTGGGAGATCTATAGTATCTCGTCTTAATTCTTCACGTTTTCTAGCCTAACTTTTCGCACTAATCGATTCCTGTAAATTTAATAGCCCATATCAAAACTACCATCACCTTCTCATGTTCACACTTTAAATCACAAAACAGGTAGAACAACTAGAAGCCCAAACCCGCGAGATGAATCAAATCATAACCGAACTCGAAACACGTAAGGCTTCCACGGACGAAGAACTGAAAGCCACAGAAGAAAAAGTCACCCTCCTTCGAGACATCATAGCCAACTTAGAAATACAACTTGAACAAAAGACGACACACGAAACAGAAACTCTACAACAACTGGAACAAATGAAGAACACGATAGAAGAGAGAGATAGCAAGATGAGGACGTTGTTGGGTGAATTGGAGTCGTTAAGGAGTGAGAGAGTCGAACAGAGTGATGTCGTTTGCGTTAAATGTGGACAGGAGGAGGAGAAGAGTACGGAGTTACTAGAAAGGGTTAAAGAGCAGGTTTGTTTTTATGAAATTATGTTATTTAGCCAGACTACCCAGCATAAGCTGGCCTCATTTTCTATTGAAACTTCATACCACACTTATGCCAGTTAAAGGTCAAAGAGTTAGTATTGACGTGTGACCTACTGTATTTCGTGTACGTATATATTATTATAATTTACAATTTAGTTAATACCATTATATAATTCATTTACTTTATTTTAATGATGTTGATAAAGTGGTTACATCGCATTTTTTTGTAAAACTCAATTTCTATCTGCATCACATCTTAGAATGGTTTACTTTGCCAATTACTATCCGCTCTTAAAAACCTGAAATACAACACTTGCGTATCGTAAATTAATGTCTAACTAATATCATATTGTTGTACAGTGCCACTATCTAGAAGAAATGATCCATCGGCGCACGCGCAGGATGGAGCGCATCCACGAAGTGTGCTCCACCAGTTGCAGCGAACCCAGCGAAGATGTTTCGCTAAGAGATCAGCGGCATAGGCACCTAGAGGTAAGCTAAGCGGTGCTTGTACTGAGTAAAAGTGGTTTTACTTGACTATCTGACGGAATAGAAACATCGAACTACGTTGAGACTGAAAATCGTGTCCTTATGCCCCGAAGCGTTAGGCAGATTTAGGTGGTTAAGTTTCAAGATATTATTATTAGATAAGCGGCAAGCCACAGAGTCACGAATGTGCCAGTGAGACGATACAGTCGTCTCACTGGCATATTCGTGACCGCACAAGTTGCACTGTAACAGGTGCCTATAGTAGAAATTGTCACAGACCTTCACTTTCTGCGGGTTATCGGTGACACTAACTGAAACGCTTAGTTAGGGAAGCAATACGAGGGCTGCTTGAACTGTTATCGATATCATCAGGTTTCTTTGATTACATAAATCATGCGAACAATGCTAGAAGTAGTTCACATTCATGAGCTCGAAGTTATGTTCCTCGGGCTAAATCTTAGACCTCGAGTGGGGGAGTGGCGGAGTTCCTAATTAAGACAAGTAGGCCGTACGACAGTGGTAACCAAACCACTATAAGCTGGTATTGTTGACAACACCGTCTGCTGATGGTATTCTATAGCCACCGATTCTACCGATAATAATCCTGATAGTGATCACTTTTGGACCAACGAAACAGTTTTCTAGTGTTAAAACGTTATACTCAACAAAAAGTCTTCTACAGGTGAAATCCCCCGATACGGACACTAGTCCTCGCAACGATCGCATGTCAGAGCTAGTGGGAGTGTGGGACTGCTTCGAGACACACGCCAGGGCTGAAGACGCCGTGCTCAAGAGAGTGGCAGACCTGGAGATGCAGAGGGCACAACTCAAAGATATTGCGCAGGTTAGTGACTATCTACAGGTGATGATGCAAAAAAGAATAATAATTAACTGTGTCGATGCAGGTGTGATTTGACATGTAGCCTTTGGAATAATGAAAGAGAACAAGCCGCATCGTTGACCTAAAACTGCCAGCTTGCATCATCATTTCAGCCAAACGATCGACATATGCCTCCCCAAAGATTTCCACAACAATTGGTCCTGCGCTGCTTATCGATTCTTATTTCCATCCAGCTTGCATACTTACGTCAAACTTGGTATATACTATGGCAATGGGTATTTTTGAGAAAGTGGTGGAGCTTCTGTACCAGTTGTGAAGCAACCACATAATTATTTCGCTTTTTTTTTAATCGTTGCCCCTCATTATTCATTTCTCCTATATCGTGGGTGCGTTTAAAGGCATACACAAACAGCCAGATCCGGAATAACTACATATAGGCCATACATTGTTTGTTCCGTGCGGGAATCGAACCTGCAACACGCAGCGCAGCAGCCAATCGCTCAGCCGCTGCGCCAAATGGAAAGGAAATCAGTCGTAACGTCCCACTTAAATTGCAATGGTATGCAAGATGGAGCGTTCAGGATATATGCAAACCACTTACAGATGCGCTAAATTGAGTGAACTCTTACATTCCAAAGGATTTTAAAGTGTATTTTTTTTAATACGTGATGAAGTTTATATTCGTGCACATAAAATATACCAAAAGTATTCCGTCCATGCGCCGGAGTGAGTCAACTCGTAAATTTACTGTATAGCTTCTACATCTTAACGTGGGTAGGTGATTATTATCAATAGACTACTCAGAAACACCACAAAATGTCAATGTGAAATATAATGCGAATAGAGATATTTCACGCGTCGTAAAGTTTTATTACGAGCACATTCCATAGCTAATATTGTGAGAGTTATAATTGATTATGGCATTACATCCGTGCGGATTTTGTGAAACAAAGCTTAGCGTAATTCACAAAGGAGGCAGGTCGAAACTGCTATTCCACAGTTAAACATTTTAATTGATTTTTGTTACTCAAACCTTATAAAGATGAATATAATGGAATGTAACTATGTGTATGTAACGTTTTTGCTATGAATTCTTCAATTGATTTTTTAGTTTCTGAAAACCGTACAGATTCGCGTGAAAAACCCATTTAGAGGCCCTAACACGAACAAGTAAGTAAGCGTATCGTAAATTTCAACGATTTTTGAGTCAAAAATACAATACTTAGTTGTATTTTCGATCCTATAGCATTTTCGTATTTAATAAAGTTATAGAGATATGAATAAAGTCTTAAAACGAAAAATTGGTACATGCGAGACGAGTATTTTAAATCTGAAATCTTTCGATTGTACGTTACGTCTAGTTCGCCCGTTCATGCTTAGGCCCATACACGTACGTTACGCAACATTATCACCACAGTCAACATTGTCCACTAATATTTCCTGGATAGCGCACCTCGTACAACAGAGACCTTGGTACCGCTCCATTGATGGCTGGCGGCGCGCCAACGATTTATTTTGATAACGCACTCTTTCACAACGATGGGCCAGCGCTATACGCTAGCGAAATGTCAACTTCGCGGTTCAAAGTCGCTTTTGGATTGGGGATTATTTCAATGGTCTTTTTCCTTTATGTTGTGAATGAAGCTTTTGAATTTTGATGGCAGAGGAAGCGTTAAGACAGATACCACACTTGCTGTGGCTAGGGGCAAAACATATTAATTAGTAATGTAATGAGTTTTTGTCGTTTTAACGTTATGGTGTATAATGCCAAAAATACTAATAAAAAACTTCAAATTAACTTTATCTAGACAGACAAACATTTTAAAAATTGATTTTTTTGTTATAACTACCGTGTAATTATCATATGCATTTACTAAAAAGCTGTTATTTTAATATTACAAACAGACAATTCAATTTTATTTATTTATTTAATTTATAATAGGTCTTTACCTATGAAATTGCCGTTTTGTATGAAAAAATTTAAATGAATTTTTTTCATGTATTTTTTATTTGTATTAATCGAAGTAATCACCCATGCAATCAATGCATCTTTGCCAACGCAGTGGCAGTTTATTGATGCCCTTCTTAAAGAAATCAGCTGGACGGGAGGCAACAAATTCTTCAAAGGCATTTTGTACTGCCTCTCGGGTATTGAATTTTTTTCCCGCCAAGAAGTTATCCAAATTCTGGAAAAAGTAGTAGTCTGTAGGCGCAAGGTCTGGTGAGTAGGGCGGATGACGGAGAGCTTCCAACCCCAGTTCTTGCAACTTGGAGACCGTCTGCTGTGCAGTATGAGGTCGCGCGTTGTCGTGCAGGAGCAGCGGAGACGAGCGATTGACCAATGCTGGTTGGAGATGTGCCAGCTTCTCCATCATTGTGTTCAATTCTTCACAGTACACATCTGCAGTAATGCTCACCCCGTTTGGTAAGAAGCTGTGTTGAATCACACCGGCGCTAGACCACCAAACAGTGACCATCACTTTTCTTGGGGTAAGTTTTCGTTTAGGGCATTGTTTAGGTGCTGAACCAGGATCCAACCAACTTGCTGAGCGCTTGCGGTTATCAAACAGAATCCATTTTTCATCGCAGGTAACAATGCGGTTCAAAATTCCTTCATTTGTGTGTCTGTTGAGCAGTGCAAGGCACGTCTCGACGCGTACTTCGCGCTGGCGATCATTGAGTTCGTGGGGCACCCATTTGTCAAGCTTTTTTACCTTGCCAATTTGACGCAAATGGACCAATATTGTTTTGACGCTAACGTCGAAAGCTGCTGCTAATTCAGCCGTAGATTGTGTATCATCAGCTTCCACAATCGCCTTTAATTCGTCATTGTCGACCAAAGTCTTCGGACGACCGCGAGGTTCATTTTTCAGGTCGAAATTTCCAGAACGGAAGCGAGCAAACCAATAACAGGTAGTGCGTTGGTTTGTAGTGTTAGCTCCGTAAACGTCGTTGATGTTGCGTGCCGCTTGTGCCGCGTTGCTGCCACGACGGTACTCATATTCCATAATTACTCGAATTTTTAACGTATCCATGATGACGAAAAAGATTTAAATGCGATGAAAATGTAACACTAATCAATAAACAAATGACTACTTTTGGAAAAAAAAATCCATGTTTTTAAAATAAAATTAATTTGAAATTAGAATTCTTAGCCAAACAAAAAATATTTTGATTTGAAATGGCCATTACTGCAGAACGGCAATTTCATAGGTAAAGACCTAATATTTTTGATTAGTACACTCTACTGACTGTGGTATTTTTTAATAGCGGCAGTTACTTTTCCTTCCACAAAGGAAGCCGGTAGGTTTGACGTACAGAAGTGCCTTTTTAATGGTCTAATCGAAATAAATGATTAGACTTTGACTTTGAATCGAATTGTATGGACCCTTTGCCTCTGCTCAGTTGGGTGTAAGCATTTGTTTGTAATCGTATAGCACAACAGCTCAGAACTTAACGAGCTCTATGACTCGACAAAAAATACAAAAGAAGTATTAATTGGGTAGCCTCCACATTTAAATAAAGATCCGCACGCACCTGACGTCTGTGTTAGAGTCAATATTCACAGAAGAGCTGGCGGACTATTAAACCGATTAACGCACTTAACGTGGTTCCAAGTAGTCCTTTGGCGATGCCAGCTCTGATTTAACTGTCAGGCATTATAATTGTATCGATATTCTACAAGGATAAATACGTCATTATTACTGTGCCTCACTGTATCATGTGATTTTAGGACTCGTTGTCTTGAGGGCCTACAGAATTTACGGTATTCTAGTTGCTTTAGAAAATCGTACCGCGCTCATGTCTCTTGGGAGACGTACAGAATATAGAGAAGCGTATTAAAACTCTTTGTGACGTATTTCGTCCGGGAAGTTCGGTTTGAAGAAAAAACGCACCTTAAGTCCATTTCTGTACCCCTGAAAACGTTTTTCAAAATTGAATGATGTCCGGTTGAGAAGTTAGGCGTGGAAGCGAAACAAACAAACTAACACTCGCATTTATAATATTAGTGATTTAGATATTTCGTTAAAATTTTGTCACGTCGTCGATTTTAGTTCTAAAACCGGGTGTAAGTGTAATATTTTTACTTAATACCTGGCTTAAGCTCGCGACAGTCCGCTTGGAAGTCAACTATACCAGATTAACATCAAGTGTAGCTTTCTATCAGTGAATAATGTTTTCTAATCTGATCTTCCACTGATTACCTCTAACAAACAAACCTTTTGTTACCAGTGAAGTGATGATATAAAGTTATGCGTGTACACTGCAGTTTTATCAAATGTGCAGTACACAGTTGGCGATGAGAGCTTGAGCTGCGCTGGCCGGTGCCTGCACAATTTATTAGTAGCTTCCATCTGGTAAGGAATACATGAAGCTAGCGTAACTTAATGAATCCGAAAATACCTCCGGGCCATAACGTCTGAGGGACGAGCCATTTGGTTATTTTAACAGGGGTAACAGTAGCCTAGCTAGTCAGCGACCAAACGTACTTAGAGAAATTTTCCCATTTCGGAGGAATATAACCAAAAATACTGGCTCAAGTACTTCATTTTTTTTTTACATTTCGTTGTTTATCGTCATCGTTATTTCCATATCAGCGTTTGAGAAGCTCCGTGATTTTATGATTAATACAAAAGCAATGTATTCTGTTTACTATTTGCATCTACATTTGAGTACAGAAATGCAGTCATTTTAGCAATATAAAGATAGAAAGACAAATCAATTACTAAGCACAGGCTCAGGCACACAACAACACAATAATAATAAAAAAAACACAAAACTACAGACATTTCGTTATTTTTCAAATATTATTATTAACGGAATATAGTTACAATCAGCATTATCAATATAATGATATCTCGTTGAAAATGCAATCAGCGTCTATTTTCATATCTCAAAACTTTCGCTCCACGACAAGCCGCCACCACGCCACAAATAAACAATGAATAAGCCGAGAATTGGAGCCAATAGTTGAATGATGTTCCGCAGAGATTCTTTAAAAATAACGCTCAAGTTCAATGATAAGTGTTTTCTTTATATTTATATTAGGTTTTACCCGTGACTTCGCTCCCGTGAAGTCCCGTGGCCTATCTCACAGGAGCCGAAGTATATTTCCGGAATAAAAAGTAGCCTATGTCACTCAGCGATAGTGTGTGTTTGTTTATTATGACAGAATTTTCAAAATTGGATTAGTATTTTCAGATTTTGTTTCCTACAAACTGATAGTTTTACCTTTTTATAATATTAGTTTACATTACAGTCTGATGTACTTATGATGTTTGAGAGCGGATGTTTGAGATAAGTAAATAATTGTAGAGAATTGGGTTGTTCGACTGTTAGTTTAGAATTTCTCGAGCATTTGCTACTGGTTCATTTAGCAAGTATTCGTTGAAATTTGGTATACATTTTGAGTTGCTTAAAAACATTGCCGGCTTCTCGATCTCCATTATAATTATGGCTGAGTTATATGTGACAATAGAAAGTAAGCAAGGAAGAACATATTTCATATATCCTGACTTTTTCACGAATATCCATCGACTCAAAATAACTAATCTAACCTATCACATTTCGTTTATTCTCGTTACCAAAATATTTAATCAATACCAATAGGCTTAGACAGTAGGAATTCGCATATTTCCCTTAGGTATAGACAATTATTAATCCCAAGCATACGTCTACTGTTTACACGGCCCGCGTTTGTTTTGACTCCTGCGCAGATTTGCGGCCGATACATCAAAGTTTACTATTGCAACAGTTAGCCTAGTTCCTAGCAGTTTGCGGTACTACGTATTTAATGGATTAACCACGTATTTTCACAATAACTTCCAACTGCTAATGGGTTGACCCCGTTTAGACGGAAGTGCACTGGAACATCGGAAAGATGTGCTGTTACCGTTTCTTTGAGGTTTTTCTGCTATTATTTTAGTGAATTTGAAATTAGTCGCTCAGGCATCACGAATGAATCGTGTTAAAGGTTTTGTGAATGAGATCGAATTCCTTATTGTTGATCTCTTCAGAAAGGTCAGGTGTTAGCGTAGTACTTGTAACCGGCGTGCGTTTATGACCAGTTATATGAACGTAAACTATGCAAAAGGAGTATACAAGTAGAGTAACAGTTGGTGTTATGTAGTCTCTAACTGCCCCCATGGGAACAAGGCCTGGTTGTGTGTGAGTATGTATGTATGTATCGAATTTATTTTGGTTGTTTATGAAAACCAAAAAAAAATCTTTCACCTTTTACTTCCGAACACATAATATCTTTGACCGTGTATTTTCGCTGTGTAAGAGTCAATTCTGTTCCTCTCCCCATCTATTGACCTTACTCAACCCACGGTATTCCCGTAGCCCATACCTATAGCTCTATTAGTCATGGTCCTAACACTCATGGACATAGGCGCGCGTCATTCGCAGTAATTTGCCCGACCCTAATATGCGGGATGCACTCTCTCCGCTCTCTCAATTTATATTATGAGGTTTTATTGACTATTAGCACAGGGTTGCCAGTGTAATAAACATTGGTTGGTGTAGGTAAATAAAAAAGGAAATGATTTGCACCGGTAGTGAGCCAATTACATGCATATTCAATGGAATATTAGGCATCGTTGCTTACTTGCCGCCAATTATCGAACTTTATTTGAAATTTAATACCTGCAGAATCAAAGAAAGTTGTTGGCATAACTGCAGTTTCTTCTTAACACCGCGTTTACCCTAGCTTAAGAGCTACAGCCGTTTGTAATCCAACACTAAACCAACTTAGCCGCAAAGTCCGAAATAAACTTGCTGCAGAAACCCAACCTTCCATTTTCACACTAATGATAAAACAAGCTTGCTTAACAATACACACTCGTAGCCGTTGTAACCCATTTACTGGTTCGCGATTAACCCTTGGTTACACAAGCAGGAAGGTAAACAGTGGACGGGAATAGATGGCAACCCTACGCGTTCGACGTACGCGCACACATACGCGTCACCCGCTTGTGTGGGTTAAATATAGTGCTGTAGGGAATGAGGAAAATTATCTGGATGTGGTATTGTGGGGTATGGACGTTGATAAGTAACTTAACGATTATCTTAATGCGCAGGTTAAAACTGAACAGTGAAGAACTAAATACCATAGGCATTTCCTTTCCATATACCCTCAATGAAACAAATACAAAGCATGTTACGTGCCATAAAACATATTGTTCAGTTGTTTCAAGAATAATATGAACTAAATTTCGTTGCGTGATTTCAATGTCGTAAATGGTGTTTACTTTTTGTATCTGTTCATTTGACATTATAATAGTAACGTATGATATCTATCAAGTTATTATTTGTAATTTTGTATGGTGTAAAATGAAGAGTACTCTGTTCTGTTAAGTCTTCAATATAAAATCCGCGTTGCCGTATCCAAAAATTGGCGCATCCGTGTCTCCCTCCGCGCGAACACAAACGTCTGACGTTCAGTCTCTCCCGATGCTTCAGAGCGTGTTCTGCTGCCGTAAGGTCTCTCCCTCACCCACCAGCCATCCACGCCACGCACGCCATCCATTGCACCTTGTCATCAACATGTGATGCATAACCATGCAGTTTGACCAGCAACGTATGACAGTGATAGTTTAGTGTCACGCCGATGTAGTGTTGTGTGATGTTTGTGTGGAGTTATTTCTCCAAATACGTTAGGATGGGGTTGCCGGATCTTACGGTGAGTGAATTTTGTCGACGTCTCATTTATTGAAGACTATTTTCGGGTTTGAGAAAGCTTTTGTTGATGAACGTTTTTGTTCGGCATTCAATCATTTCCTTTCGAATGTACCTGAACCATAGGCCGGTGGTTTTCAGCAGCATGATTTTAGTAGGACTTAATTTGTATTTCGTTGTTATTTTTGGATCACACATATAACAATACTTAATATTTTTATTAACATCACGTTTGCTGTGTATATAGTAATTGAAGATTACGTTTGGCGGTCTTGGTTTAGGTTGTAGAGATAACGAGGACTGCCTTTTTGATTTCAAATATGGCCTGAGCGACAGACACTTATAATCAGCAACAAGTTGCAAACTCGAAGGCACAGGTCTCAAGTATGCCTGAAAATGACTTATATCTGTTCAGTAGTCGGTTATGTTCGTAAAGCCATTATTATTTAATACAAACAAAATCAACAAGCGTACTTAATCCGAAAATCATGTAAATACACAGATAGTGCGTCAGACGCTGCCAACTGCGCATCACGGACGTTTTTATATTATTATTACTTACGTCGCAATGTCGTCGGGAAAGCTGCGACGGAAATATGAGAATTGTATGAGTGTGTTAGTAATCCATGGTCGGTCGTTTGCACGAGAAATTGAGCTTCTGCAACTCATTTCTCACATCTCTGCATCGTGCCAGGCTGAGATATTCACTAAGTCACAGATTACTAGAACAAGATAAGAAAAGAAAGATTGAATAGGGATCGGTGTATTGTTTGATTGTATGAGGATCTTTATTCCAAACAACATCTGTATCATATCTACATACTCTTAGTGCGAATAAAGAACTATAGTATTCTGAATAGAACAGTTCACTGTAACCTGTTTCGTTAGATCGCTGATAAAAGTTCTGTTTAAAATTTTACAAACATGTTCTTTCTTCTTTCTGTGCTTGTATGTGGTAAATCCTTTGTTAAGACTGGTTGGCACACATTCGGGATTCTGACTACCTGTAACAACTGTCAAAGATCTTCGAATGATAGCCAGGGCCAACTGCTTTACGTGCTTTCCGCGGGACATTGGCGTCTCAGTCAACAGTCCGTCAAACAAATCCTAGCTTATCCTTCGATCGACCCGTATAACATATAAAAATGTAAACAATATAATAAAATTACTGTCTCTCCTCATAGTCAGATAATATATTTAAATAGAAAAGGAATCCTTATTTTCTTTAATTTTGGGGGCATTTCAGGGGGATTAATATTACAGTGTAAAGGCTCTGTTAGTTTTAACAGGTTGAGGTGTTTGCGCTGTTGGAAAACTTCGAATTGATTATTGGTTCAGCTTAGTGATAGCATAAGCGCTCGAAACAACAAGAAGTCCATTCTCGTTGTGTTCGTGAAGTTATATTGAAACATAATGGGCGACATGTATTGAATAGGTACGCTAAATTGTTAACATTTGTCAGTTTTATTACATCAATTGACATTGGCAACGTATTATCATACGCCCACGATCATGTAGGATGTCTGTACATAGAGTTTTATTGGCGTCCCTAACATTTTATACGCTGTTCGCACAACATAACGTCTGTATTCCCCAAGAGGTCAGGTAGAGGTGTGACTATAGTACTACTCTGTCAAGAAAGTACCGGGAAAAGATCAATAATACACAAAATGTCTGTTATTCATCCAAATTTATTTTATCACCTTCAAAGTATGCTCCTTTAGAAACGATACACTTGCGCCAACGAATAATCCATCCATCAAAACATTTTTTAAACGCTGCTTCCGGAATTGAGTTCAGTTCTCGCCGCGAATTCTCCTTTATGTCTTCTATCGATTGAAAACGGGTGCCACGAAGTGATAATTTGAGTTTAGGAAAAAGAAAAAAGTCAGCAGGAGCCATATCTGGTGAATATGGTGGTTGCTGGATGGTATTTGTTGAGTGTTTGGTCAAAAATTCGTTCGCAATGATAGCCTTGTGCGAAGGCGCATTGTCGTGGTGCAAAATCCAAGAATTTTCTTTCCACAAATCTGGCCTTTTTCGTCGAATTTGCTCTCTTAAACGCCGCATAACGCTCAAATAATATTCTTTACTTACCGTTAGACCTTCCGGTAAGAATTCAGAGTGCACAACACCGCGATAGTCAAAGAAAACAGTCAACATGACTTTGACTTTTGATCGACTTTGGCGTGGTTTTTTCGGTTTCGGTTCAGTTGGAAGGCGCCACTCCGAAGCTTGTTGACTAGTTTGCATGTCAAACTCGTAAACCTACGTCTCGTCACCAGTAACAATGCGTTTCATGAATATTGGGTCCGAACTGACTCGTTCTAGCATGTTCTCAGCGACTTTCATGCGATTGAGTTAATGGAGAAAATTCAGATCTTTTGGGACTAGCCGAGCAGCAACATGTTTCATACCCAAATGATTAGTTAAAATGGTACGGATCGACTCGTGAGATACAGAAAGTTCGGCGGCTATCTCTCTCAGAGTTGAATGGGGATTTTCAGTCACTATTTTCTTCACTTTTGCGATGTTAACTTCAGTTGCAGACGTTGACGGCCTACCAGAGCGAGGCAAATCTTCCATCACATCTCGACCGCTTTTGAACGCTTTGAACCACTCATAAGTACGAGTTTTTGATAAAGTCGATTCACCGTAAGCCTTCTGTAACATTTTCAGTGACTCCGAACACGAAATTCCATTGGCGATGAAAAATTTAAGACAAACTCTTTGTTCGATATTTTTGTCCATTATGAAATTCGCAATACACACTATATATGATATTACTAAAACTAGCACTGTATTTAATATAAATAACACATGCAACTGAAACTCCGCGCCAAAATGGAAAACAGTTGTGCCAATCTAACAACTACAAAAAATCAAAAATTTGAATTTGGAACCATAAGCAAATCATCCATTTCCGATACTTTTTTGACTGAATGTATATGCACATTTCGCCAGTCATGTTTTAACCCCATGTAATAGGTGGTGAACCTATTGTCAACGATCCAGCACAAGTCCAAGCTTCAGCTGCTGGAGACATAAATATCACGTCTGTATTAGGGAACTAGGCCTTCAGGGGGTTAGCAAGGAGTCCACCTGTGGTACACCCGTATTTCACCAGTTTTGTTTAACACTTTAAACTCCAAGTGATACACAAACAATACATTTTCTATTGTGTTTCGATTTCTGGCCGTTAAGGTGCTAAGTCCCATGTAATAGGAGGCTAGCCCATTGCTATCAACCGGCTACATATCCAGGCATCACTTAACTCCAGGAGATTTTATATGAACCCAACTGTCACAATATGTTTCGATGGCACGATTGGCGCAGTGGCTGAGTGATCGACTGCTGCGCCGCGTATCGTGGGTTCGATTCCCGCACGGTCCATATATTTGTATTGGGTATTGTATGTATACAGGTAGTCGTTCCGGGTCTGGTTGTTCGTGCATGTATCTTTAAATTTTGTAAACACACCCACGAGACAGACCAACAGCAAATGCAGTGCCAAAACAAACGTTGTTGTATTTATGGAGAAATATTTTTACTCGATAAAAGTCACATATTTTAACAAAAATCTCGAAAGTGGGAAGTGAACGCAGCTAACTTTTTAAAACAAAACTGCGGGTCAACGTACTGAAAGCGGTGGATTTAAAGAGTTTGAACTCGATAACAAAACTCCACCAACGCTTTGTGTGAAGCCGCCTGAAAGCTCTTATTAATTCCTTAACTGTTAATGGGTTATTCACATTAGTAACTCGTTCGATACAGACGGCACTTCCGGCATTCTGTATACTTATAAGGGGAACTATTGTTAGTTAGTAAACAATATGTGTTATGTCTGAATGCGTGTTGATGATACCACTCAATAAGGTAACTGTTGATAACACTTTTTGTAGGGCTCAATTATTGTGAATCCTGAATAATGTAGATCGATAATTATAGGGGAAGCATTAAGCAGTTGGGTCACGGCTGTCATTAGTAGATCTTTGACAACGTTACCGGTTATCATAAGCCCGAAAGTCTGAAGGCCAGTCTTACAAAGGGGTATCGTGTTACCTAGCCTTTACCGTGGCTTTAGAGATCAGATACGCGATAAACGCGAAAATATACAGCAGTGACTTCGTAGTCACTGCTGTATATTTTCGCGTTTCGTGTTACATATAACACCCCGCCACAGAGCTAAAGTATTATTTAACGTAATCTGGGCCATCCATTGATTAAACGACAGAATCCGACCTAATGATCTTTGCAGCCTGTTTTCATAGTGTCGGAACTGTGCCGCGGTGTAAAAATAGCGCTGTATGAGTAATGGCGCTGAACTTTGTGTTTCGTTCGTGACAGACGTTAATTTAGCTGCTGAGTTTAAGGGACGGATCGGGTCTACCAGGTGGTGAGACCAGCTGGCTTCTAGTGCGAAATGTCAATTGTAATATGACGCGTTGAGTTGTTACACTAAAGTAACAAGTCGGTTGAGGTAGAGATGCTGCATCTGGAGTTTAGTGTATTCATGCGTTTGAATTTGTCGGGACCCGAATGCGTCTACATAATGTTGGTTCAGTCTTATTTGTTCACCAGAAATCATAATTGGTGGTAGTTTGGCGCTTGTATTTATACTAGCTGCGGCCCACAGTTTCACATGATCTTAAGGGTCGTAACGTGATGTTAAATAGCCGATGACCTTCCTCAAAAGTTCAGGTAGATCAGTGTTGGTATAGGTTTATTAAAGTTCCATGAGGATTTTCCACCCCGGCAAAAAAAAAGGTTTATTTGGTTGACGAATGAGTCGACCGCTATGACCAACGAATGCGTTTTAGGGGTATAAACAAATATCATAAAACGTAATTACTCAAAATCGCTGCCCATAATCATGAGTACCTAAGTATATAAAATACATCTGAGCATTCATATTAATGAAACATGTTGTAGTTAGTCACCTTCCGCACTAACCACTAACGTTCGTAACGCAGGAGGTGCGCGCCGAGCGCGATGTGCTGCAGGGGCGCATGTCGGAGCAAGCGCTGAAGATCTCGTCGCTGTCGGCGCGCCTGCAGCAGCAGCGGAACGACGCCGAGGCGCTGAGCCACCAGGCCACCAGCCAGCTCAGTGTGCAGCTACACGATGCGCTCGCCGAGGTAGGGCTGGGACATCATCACGCTCAAGAGAACTCGGCTCCCTCTCTTGTACGAGTGGAGCCGAATTTCATCTAAATTCTCGCTATTGTTACGGACAATAGCGAGATTTAAGATGAATTTCGTCTCCGAGCATCGTAAATGGAATGATAATATCAAGGACAATTTAAATCTGGCCAGACAAATCAGAATCTTCATTTGCCATAGTACGATGATTTAGTGTAGCTGTTTCTTCCACAAGTTTCTCATCATAATATGAGATTGATTAATTGCTCGTGCTCATGCACGAAGCGAGGGCTAGATATCGCACCCTAACAGTGTATTCGTAGTATGAGATTAGTTGACTTTGGATTTCTAACGTGGTGAAGAACGTAGCCAATTAACTAGGAAACTTGCTGAGCCCAGGGTGCGCCCGATGTATAATAACTCAGTAAATACGTCGCTAAGGCAGGCTCCTTGTTTAATTCTTATTGTAATGTTGGTATGATTAACTTGTATTCATCTACAGGTGCAACGGTTGAAAGAAGAGTTGGAGTCAAAGGACAAGCAGTTAACAAGAGTTAAGCAGAACCTCGAGGAGAGAGAAAAACTACACGATGAGCACCACTCCTTGTACGGGAACTCATGTAAGTTATGTTGTTATCATCCTTAACGGTCAGTCCTGTATGGAAGTGAAAAAATGATTCATAACTCTTTTATTTCGTTGTAAATGCCAAAGCAAATCCTTCTTTCGATTCATATGAAGAACTATAACTACATTGTTTAACTTTGTGACCGCCAGAGCATAAAAGCATGTGCGTGCCCTCCACGCCAAGACTTTTGGCAAAAATGTTTAATTTCTTCTTTGTCATCATGAATTTATGAATTACCGTGGTGTATTTTAATTTGTTTCATGCAATTATACGCACGGGAGTTTAAAATTTTAAGATATATAAATAACACACACACTAAAGTTATGATTTAATTGTTCATTTCGAGTTTATAGTACCTACTTAGAGTGCACCGCATTTTTTGTCACGTATTTGTGACTTCGGCGTACCGGGCATGCGTTGGCTGGTCATGTACGAGGGGTGATCCAAAAGTAATGATAATCAATATAAAATAAGGGTATTTTAACAAAAAAAAAAAATATGTCGGTATAAAACGGTTATGTCGTCGTCTGGCTCGACTAGGGTATGCCTTGGGCGGCGAATCTTACCAATTTTGGTAGGGAAGTATTGGGAGGCCGAGACGACAAGTGGGTTTGGGTGTCGCTCGGCTGATTCGACAAAGCGCCCAGTGAGACGCTTCATGAATTGTTTGATGGTGGGGATCTTTAAATCTACATGGAGTCTTTCGTTCCTAACGAACCACGGGGCTTCCGTAGCTCGACGGAGAAAACAGTTCTGCAAAATCTGCATCCTACAAAATGTAGTTGTAGTTTAATTTTTAAAATTTATTTTTAAAAATTAAGTTGTTAGTGTAATGTGTTCTGCAAAATCTGGATATATGTAGGCCTTGCGTGTGCGAATATGGCACACGCGTAGGTCATAATAGGCCTGATGCACGTGGTGTAGAGTCGCATCTTGCACCGAAGTGACAATTTGCTGCGTGCATTAATCATGGGATGTAACCTCCCTATAGCGAATGCGGCGCGCGAGCGCACCGTCATTATGTGTGTCCGGAAGGTAAGGTGTCGGTCAAGGATGACCCCCAGGTACTTAGCTTGCTCCCCCCAGGGGATCGGCTTGTCGTACATGGTGATCGGGGGAGGAGGGGATGGGTTTATACCCTTCCTGGAGTATAAAACCGCCTGGCTCTTGTCGGGGTTCACTTCAATTCTCCATTTCCTGAACCAGATGCTTAGGGCGTTGGCAGAGGATTGGAGGGCCTTGGCAATAGCTGGACACTTGAAGCCAGAGTAGTAGATGGCCGTGTCGTCAGCGAATAGGGCAATGTTTGCCTTAACTACTGAAGGGAGGTCGCTGGTGTACAGCGTAAATAATAATGGGGAGAGAACTGAGCCTTGCGGGACTCCTGCGCGGATGGGACGAGGCGTAGAGTACGCCCCTTCTATGCGATAACGGAAGGTTCGGTTCGACAAATAGTCCCGTAGTATGAGTACGAGACGTTCTGGCACACCGAGCTGGTACAGCTTGTATACCAACCCGTTGTGCCAGACCTTGTCAAACGCTTTCGCGATGTCAAAGTATAAGACTCCTGTCATCGAATGTACCTCCCGGTAATCGTGTCCTATTTATATGATTTTTTTATGCTGAACTAGTGGATATATGAGGCAGCAAAAAGTTTTTTTTTCATATTTTTATGTGCTCTACAAATATCTGATTATCATTACTTTTGGATCATCCCTCGTATATATGACGATGGCGGTAAAAAGGTTAAAAGCGTTTTTCACTAAACGTCAGCTTTACCCTGTTTCGATACGCAATTCCACAATTTCGTTGGGTTAGCACATACATAAAAAATAAGTATATCCAATTGAATGTGTGATTCACATAGATAAATGTATACTTTTATTGATGACTCAACTAGTATGCGTATGATACTACATGTAGACTAGTTTATTATTAGACGATAGTACCTACTCAGTTATCTAGACCACACGAATTGTATGAAATTAAATGTGTCAAAAAACGCCAATAATACCTATATTGTAATTTTCCCGGCATGATGTTTCTGTGCCTTACATACTACATTAATTTCTGGAATTACCAGTCCTATTGGAGAAAATCGTTTTGCATTTTATAGCCCAATTTTTAAGAAAGCTTTTATGCTGCGACTTATGAATTAATTCGTCAATCAAAAAATAAACCCTTAATGTCTGACCCTCCAGGTAATCCCAAAGACAAAGTGATAATATTAGAGCGCGAGCTGTCCACCGCGCAGTCCCGCGTCGCCCAGCTGGAGAGCCTGGCGCGCACGCTGGAGGGGGACAAGGGGGAGCTGCAGGCTGCGCACCGGGACCTGCAGAGGGCGCTGGCGGAGAAGGAGGACCAGCTGCAAGAGTTACTTGGTAAGCTATATCAAAGGTTTTATGGGTAGTGTCTTGAAATTCCTTTAGGAGTTATGTAGGTTCCCGTTTGATGTATGAACGTAATCTAAGCAAAAGTAGTATACAGGGTAGAAAGGACATTAACGCAGATCCTGAAAACATGAGTTCAGTACATGATTCTGGACATATTTGAGACAGAGTGGAAATATTTCGTCGGCTTTTTCCTATTTTTATATTTTTTTCTGTTCTTTTTTATTCATATTGTACATTATAACGACAAAATCATGAATTCTATAATTTTTCACCGTGTAACACCTTAACTGCCAAACAACGAGACACAATAGAAAATGTAGTGTTTGTCGGTCATTTGGCGTTCAACGTGTTAGTTATAAATCTGACTAGATTTTATAACTAAACAGTAATAAATTTACATGTTTCATTAAACATATCATTGGGTTACATAAAAATACTGATTTTTACAGTTTAAAGCAAAAAAAGATAAGAAAACATCGTATAAATTAGGAAAAGCCGACGCAAAATTTAAATAATGCTGAGGGGTCCGGAATAATGTTGTTTTCGGATGTGCGTCGATCTTCCACCCTGTATATAGATCGTAGGAGGTGGCGTTCTATAGAGTCTGCCTACCCCATGGGAAAAAGGCTTGAGATGTATGTATGTTGCTGGTTATTATCACACACAGTTTGTCGGTATGCATGTGTGTATATTTGTTAATCTTTGAACTGAACTGATTCGGGAGAAATTCCTTGGTAGCCGAATAAATATAATAGCTGAAATTCCTTGGAAGCCCCGTATTAACACAGGCTATATTCCCGGGGGAATTTCGCATATCCTCATGTTGACTTTGTAACCGCTGTAATACCGCGGGGTGGGGCTCCATGAAACCCATTTCTGGGTTAAACTGATGAAATGAATTCGTATACTGGATTATCTTCTAACTGCCCACTGAAAGTAATTGGTGTAGTATTCGAAAATTCAACAGCTCTCTCGTTAGCAGATACCAATCTATTAATAGATTAATGGAACCAAGTCCTTAGATTACAGCAAAGAATGACGAAATAGATTCTTTAGTCCAATCAAACTTGGCCAATTTACTATGATATGTATCTTATTTCGGCGTAGTTGCATTCAAAAGAGTTGCAGTATCATATTACTATGTGTCGCCGTTGATGTCATGTTCTAATAGTTATTGCCTTCCCGAAGATTTAGGCAACTGTTTCACTAACACTAGGCGACACTTAAAGCCTAAATTGCAACTAACAGCGCTGAGCCGAGTGTTAAAAGTTCAACAGCGTGCTTTAATTTATTCATTCAATTTTAGGTGTTGCCTGGTGTTACTGAAAACGGGCATTAGTTTCATACAAGACGGCTGCGCCTAAATGTTTCTGACGATTGTTTGAAATTGAGGCTAACACGGAGCAAATCCATTAGTAAAGGAAACAATATGTCAATCTATTTTATCAGCCTGTCTAGATAAAAGGAAAGCTAAACTGTACCGTAGCGTTTGTCTCCTCGCGACAAATTGACACGACACAACATATAAACAATATGTTTCATTTATTTGTTTTATCATTTGAAGCTTGCCAAAAACTTGAATTCGTAAAATATAAGCGTAGGTGGCTTTTAGCTCGCGAAGCAGCTCCATTTCGCTCCAGTGATTCATGTCGTCTGTTTCCCAGTTTTGTTTTAGGACTTTACATCAGTCTAGACTAATTATACGCAGATTTGGATTAAATCCAACTTCCTCGCAATTATTTAGGTTGACGGTGAAAGATCCGTCTAGCTAACTTGCGCAGTTAAATATGATTCATTGCTCGGTTCACAGCGCTAAAACTGGACGAAGAAAACCAAAAGGAGGAGAATGGCGACGTTTTGGAAGGCAAAGCTTCCGCGAGGACTCTGAGCGACATCGTCTCTATATCGGAGTTCGACGAACAAGACCTGCAGATGCGTAGAGCTGAACTGAAAGGACAAAACGCCAGTCTTACTGGCGCGCCCTACGCCGACACGAACAAAGAAAAATCTTTAAACAGAACATTACCTCCCGAACTTGATAAAGCAAACATGAGTTCCTTACACATTGAATATATTGATCATTTCGACTTACCTTGCTATACCCCGCGAGCAGACTCGTTACCAGCTCATTTAACGTCAACACAAAACAAAGAACTGCTTAGACAATACAAGAGAAACGTCAATGAAACTACAATGTTCGGAACTGAAAAACAAGCTCAAGTCATTCAAGACAATTGCTCAATGTACCCTAACAGAGACATGAATGACACCAAAGACGTGACCGTCGAACCGAAGATAATTAACTTCTCTCTGGAAGCTTCAGACAATAAAACACACAACGACTTTACCTCATTAGGAGAACTAGGAATAACTTTAGACTTAAAACAAGAAAACTTCCCGGATATACTGACACAGTTGAAACATGAGATTAAAAAATCTAGATCAGAATTAGAGAATTGTAAGTCTCAACTGAAAAATGCAGAAGAACAGCTCTGTGAATTTCCGGCTTTAAAGGAAGAAGTTGAAGAATTGAAAAGTCTTCTAGAAAACACAATGGCGACAATGGAGCATGACAAGAAATTCTACGAGAATCAACTAGATAATTTCTCGTCAAACAAGAATTTGCTTGAACAAAGACTCGGAGAATTGACGCAAGAAGTCAACGACAAATCCAAAGACCTACATTTGCTCAAAGAAGACATTCTGAGGCGAGAAAACATGATTCTAGAACTCGCTAAAGAGAAACGTAACTTGACAAACAAAATGACTGAACTAGAAGTTAAGATAGACGAACTACAAAGCAGGAACAATGCTTTGGAAAAATATGAAGATGAAAACCATCAAATGAGAGAGAAAGTAAACGAACTGCAGAAGTTACAGCAACTTGTGTCGGAGAAGAACCAACAAATTGATAGTTTGAACCAACATTTGGACAGACTGGATGACTTGCAGAGATGTCTCAATGATAAAACAGAAGAACTAGACAACCTCAAAGAGGCATTCGAAGAGAAATCCAACGAACTGTTCCATCTTCAAGATGCAGTAGAAGCACTAAACCGTGACGTATCAAAACTAAACGAAGAAAACGACAAGTTGAACACTCATAACAAAGACTTAGGGTTGAAATTGACGAAACTAGAAAAAGAACAAGAGAACGCTTCGCTAAAATTACAAAGCAACGAAAGTGAACTCGTAAGGGTGAATTCACTGAACAACGACTTGACAGCGAAGATTGATGACCTTAAATTATTGACTGATAAGTTAAAAGACAAGGAAACAGAGATAGAGATTCTACACGAAGATATAAACGCCTTCCATGAAGAGATTGCTAGTCTTAAAGAACAGTTGAAAATGGTATCAAGAAGTCCCTCTCCTCGAAGTAAGAATGGAGATGAGAGGAGATCGCAAGACCGACAGGTAAACAACGATAAGAAGCAACTAGTGAAGATTCGGAAGCAGATCTCGTTGCTGCAGCATGAACTAGACTTTAACAGGAAGGATTTGAATGATAAGGTAACATCTTGAATAATTTATAGCCAACAAAAGCAATTTAGGTAGTTGGAAAGTAGGGTAATCTGATTTATAAACATGAGTATTGTCAGTATAGAGTGGCGTGTTAATGAATGAATTAAGGCCATTTGAAGTCATCAACAGGAGTGGCCTAAAAATAAAGTAATAATTATGTCATGCATAATCCTTGTATTTTAAGGTGAAAGCGAAAACCTTTGAAAGT
Source organism: Phlogophora meticulosa (assembly GCA_905147745.2). Classification (NCBI taxonomy): domain Eukaryota; kingdom Metazoa; phylum Arthropoda; class Insecta; order Lepidoptera; family Noctuidae; genus Phlogophora; species Phlogophora meticulosa. The sequence continues at coordinate 921,583 of LR990535.1, read as the reverse complement.
TGTTAAAAGCAACCATACATCTTTTTTATTTTTTTATTTTCGTATTTTAAAACTGTACAAAATTCCAGGCTTTCGAGCTAGCAAAGGCGAAGCTAGACGTGACAGAACTGCGCAATAACATCAGCCAGGCGAACAAGCAGAGTGCTGACAAAGACGTCGACAACGCTGAGCTGAAGCAGCACGTAAACAACTTGCAGCAAGAGATACAGCATCTTACAAGAGAAAAGGACCAGTTGGCGCAACAGCTCGATAGTGTTGTTGCCAGGTAATAATCTGATGCATCACAGTGGCCTCAGTGCGAGTTTTTAAACTTATTCGGACGTGTTAACGTCTATTTTTATTTGTACGGAAACTAAACAAGCACCGTCTGGTGGTAATGATGAGAAACACAATTATGCCATACAAACTGACGTATGTGAACGCTGACGTAATTGCGATCGAATTAGTATAGAATTCGCACTAAGCCCTCTGATGACAGTCCAATGCAGTACATAAAAGGAAATTTATAAAGTTTCCCGCAGTTTTCTGCACGATGTTACAGTTCGGATGTAGTTAAATAATAGCCATAAATGTATGACATTTTTTCTAGCCTAAATCGCCTTATTCATGGATAACTGGCTACTTTCAAAGGCTTGTGGTGGAGATCGGGGTTTCATTACCAGAATTAGTTTTGTTTTTTTTAAGTAACCACTTTAGTTGCGTAATATTGCATTATATTCGGATTTTTGCCACAAACTATAGACTAAGTACGGTTCATATATCATTTATAGATTGCGAGAAGAGTCGAACGTGGGTGAGCTGAAGAATAAACTCCGGCAGAGAGTTGAGAGGTGTGAAGAATTGGAACTGGAACTAGAAAACTTAAGGGAACTTGTGGACAGGTGATTATGTTATTTGAATATATAGTATCAAGTATAGACCTTATGTAACAGACATCAATGTTATTTTTCTAAAGTTTGAGAATGCAACTAATGGTGCATTTGGTTTAAATTTGACAATCTTGACTTTAGCTTAATTCTAAGTAAAAAAAATAATAATATTAGACTAAGACTATTAAAAAAACACTTAATAACGTGAAAGCAAAAATAAAAATATTCTAGTTGCCCCTTTCTAAAGGTAGATTCGTATGTTAAAATAGCTAAATTATTCTGAACTGTTATTTGAGATAAGACACAGCTGGGCCCCTTTTTAAGAATTGTTAAATGCGGCTTACTTTGACTGAATCGTCCTACAGCATGTTTACTTATCTAAACTCGCCATGTCCCCAGAGTCCGCCTGTCCCCGGGCCGGGAGGTGGCGGTGCGCTCGCCCACGGCGGAGCTGGAGCGGGCGCTGCGGGACCAGCTGGACTACTCGCACACCCTAGACGAGGACATTATGGAACAGGTGGGCTCAAATAACTATGCATTTAGTCATTAAATGCTATTCATTTCTTTGAAAGCCTGGTTTTCTATACTGCATCATAGACTCTACATCAATTGTGCACTCCTGCAACAATATTGTGGATAACCGACATCGCGATACTTTTAACGTCTCTTTAGAACGAGCCTACGACCACCAGGCGATCTTTTGTTTATTATAATAGTCGGTCTGTTTCTGACCTACTGCAGGGTAAAGGTTTTTTATCATACTAAGAAGGCACAAGCATTTATCACCACTCTTGGTGCTTAGGCGTAATGCCCATTTCAAACTTAAATTAATTACAAGTCCAGGTGATCTCACGTTGTAAAACAAAGTAACATTAGTATTTGCAATTCAACCCACAACCTCGTGCATGAGAGGCGAGGCCTTAACCTCAATCACGACCAGACAATCTTGTGATAGATGTTGAGATATTAATAACATGTGTTCTTTTTTCAGATTCTGTCAGCAAGCAGTGACGAAAGAGAAGATATACCAAGACTAGCTTTAAACACATCTAAGTAAGTAAAACATTTTGATTTCAACATTTTTTTGTAAATGAACTCTAAAATTGCGCAAGAAGCTGACAATACCACAAACGTTATCTTTATCGGAATGCTTAGAAAATAATGAGATGAAAGTATGAAACTAACAATATGTCAGATACAAACATAACATATTTTTTTATTTACAGGTCGTCAAGTTCAATCCACTCATCATCATCAGACCGTATCAACAGACTTCGATCAGAAAACGACAAACTACTCATGCAGGTCAATAACCTCGAGTCCAGGCTGAAAGACAAGGACGCACTTATTACTGAACTTAACAGGTGATTATTAGAGTCCACTTTCATGTAGAAATTATTAGGACAAGCTTTATTCACGTCTAGACAAGTTTTTCTTTTCAAAAGATCTCTTTCTTGCGGATTTGTACAAGCTTTTATTTAACTTGCCGTGTTAGTTAGTATGCGTGGGAGTATTCTTGCAACTGAATCTAAACCAGTTATCCCCAACTCATGTTCAAGACAATGCATGTTTATTTATTCGCACATCAACATCATAAACACAAACATTAATAAGAGACACGAAACAGAGACATATAGCTATATGTTAAAGATCAAAACAATCAGCAGTCATGGGGACTACCGACAGAAGTGTTAACTTCTACTTTGGAATAACTGTCAGCTTGCCGCAACACGTCACATCAGGATGTCGGTGATAAGTTTTGCCCCAACCAAAAATCGCTCAACACGGCTAAGAAGATTTCACTTCAAAAATTGGCATATCTGTCCTACATACTTTTATTGTGATTGGCTGGTTGGTAGTACCACTCCCGATTTAAAAAAATTTTTTTGCAAAGATACTGTTAGTCTAAAAGGGTATATAGGAGGGAAATTACATTGTTGGCAAAGAAATAAGAGTTTAGTTCGCAATTGTACATCGATCATTTGATGACAAGTGAGCTTTAGACACGCGAAATAAAACAACTTGAACGAAATGAAAGACTTGTTTGTATTAGTTACGAAGTTCTGATATTTGTCGTAGCATGACAATATTTATTCGTGAAAAATCTCGGTGCGGAATATTACGAAACAAGGAACAATCGTTCGACCATGTGGAACAAACGTACCGGACGAAGCGAACGTCGAGCTGTTCTAACAGTAACACACATATTTATGCGACGACAGCGCAATAGCTCCAATACTAAAGTGTTTCAACATGTTGTACATTACATCAGGGTCCGAGACAAGTTGGTACAAGACTGGCAGACAAACAAACTGCGCTATGAAGCCGAGCGCGACAACTGTGGGCGGCTGTCGCTGCTGCTCGACACGCACAAGCAGACCGCGGAGAGCTTGCAGGTAAACATGACATCACGCTTTACTAAAGGTTCATCATCAGCCTGTTGCCTTCACTGCAAGACATAGGCCTCTTCCAATACATTTATCTCGATCCCCCGTGAGGACGTCATTGCCTCATCTAGCCTGAATAGATTGAGTATTGTAACCTGGGTGCAGACGGAACAAAAAGTTCTTAATAATCCATTATTCAAAATTTGTATTATACGTGATCTCGAAACAGTGAGCAAAAATAAATATACGCAACAGAAAAAGAAGTAGTGTAATATGATGAAAAATGGCTTAATTATAACCAATTTAAAATCATTTGGTAGACATAGACAGCGCTACAGACAACTGACGTCTTGTGTTGTGACGTCAGTTGTTTGTTCCGCTATAGTTATGTATAACCGGAGGTCTGATTTTTGACTGGTCAGTCTCTGGATTGATTGCTAAGGGTAGTTTCCGCCTCCCCAGTAAGTCCATATTTGGCAGACATTACAACTTATGATCATGAAACCAACGGTCTATACTAACAGCAACTCTTTTCCACTAGAACCAAGACTCGAACATGATCCAAATATTAAAGAAGCGACTGGAAGCCGCCATGCAGTCGGAACTGGAGCTACAACAACGTGAACAACAAGCGCGGGCACGCCTCGCACAGCTGGAGAGGCAGCTGCTGGACTCGGCGCAACATAATGATCCCGTGAAGTCCCAGCTACGGCACGAGGTAAGGGAGGCTGGCACATAACGAGTAGCTAGAACTGCTGATCACGGGTTGGCCATGTTAAACGATATCCACGTTACCCGCACAGCTAAGGACCATCTCTACGGTGACAGTCGTCATACAATCTATAGTCTAGGCTCATCCATTCATTATCCATCGCCATCAAATTCAATACTAAACTGTGAACCGATCTCCACACGGCGCTATAATCGCAGCGATGATTTAATGGCACTGTGTGACTATGGCTGCGGTTCTCTCGTTTCCCGTGGAGATGATGTCTAAGATTGTAATGCCCCATACTCATAGGAAACATGAATACGAGATCCATACGAGGCTTGAAAGTGTTGCCAGCAACATGATTCCCGCAGCATGAAAACATTTAATTTCCATAATGTGTTCTTGAGTGGAGACCGTGACTTGGCAAACGTAGTGTAGGACGCCCTCTGACCAGGTGGGATGACGATCTGCGAAAGACTGCAGGCAGATGTTGGATGCGGCAAGCTGAAGACAGGGCGCTATGGCGCTCATTAGGAGAGGGCTATGTCCAGCAGTGGACTAGTATAGCCTGATGATGATGATGAAGACATAATGTACAACTTGCAACGCACTGTATGACGTTACGTATTGATAATACACCTGCTGGTAGCTATAGCGTTAAGGTAGTAAGAACCAGGTCTTACTTTTGTATGTCACGCGATATTTAGCTGACATTTCAATGTTTTTTTAATCCAGTGGCTGTCAGGCTTATTTCTGCTGATAAACAACATAAACCCCAGATATAATCCCCAGTTCTAAAAAAATAACTGAATCATTTCTGCCATCAGATGGAAAACAGCGAGCGTCTCAAAGGCGAGGTGTCCCTCCTGAAGTCGAAGCTAGATGTGGAACGTACGAGGTACCAGGACTTACAGGCCATGTTGGACCACAGCCGGCTGCAGGCCGACAGAGAGACCAACGCTAAGAACGAGCAGTGTACGGCGCTGAAGAATGAACTCGCCGAGATGAAGAGGTAAGGAGGATATTGGTCTAAGCTGTTTGATACTTACGAACTTAGACTCCTATTTTCTGCTAATCATATTATTAACAGAACATGAAGGGTCACCACTTCATGTTCTGTTGATAATATGATTAAAGTAAATTAATATTTAAGACAAACTCCAGCAACTTTAGCCATGTTTATTGAGTTCGTGTTTTATGTCATGTAGAATATTTAGAAAAAGTATAATTAAACTATTAAAAAAATACATCTATTCTTTTTATACATTTTAAATTTAACGTCATTTGTATTCTTTTTTTAATTGATATAATGGTTCCTTTCAGTGTTTTGATCTATAACCTGTATTTTATAACTTAACTGTTACTTAAATTATTATATGACTTAAATTATTTGCTTAAAAGGAGGCTCCAAACACAAATGACCCTTTTTGTAAATCTGAAGCATAAATAAATATTTTTGTATTTGTATTTTTGTATTTTTTGTATTGTAACTGTCTAGCAAAAATAAAACATCTTGGAAATGTGGTTTTTGTTGTAGATTGAAACACGACGCAGGCGTCCAGTTACTTCGTGCAAAGGAGCTGACTAGGACACAGAGTCACACCATATCTGAACTTGAGAAGAAATTAACTTCTAGCGTCAACCACAAGCCTGTTACTGATGCACTGGTATGTTTCCTATAATCTTAAGATATTTTGTGTTGCTTAAGGTTTCTACTAGATATGAGCGCCGCGCCGTCGGCTACTCGCACTTGACCGGGTGCTGACGTCACGCCGCCGCGGGACATTCCAAACGACGCCGCTGGCGTTCAAGGTGCTCACGGCGCTCATATCTAGTTTCTACTTGGCTGGACACTTGTGAAAATATATTTTTGATACTATTTCACGGGACTTATATACTAGTATAACTGACGAAATGTGGGTGTACCACGTACAACCTGCTTGCTAGTTTTCCCCAAAAACACAATGGTAGTAAGTAATATCGTCGATTCTTGTTCACAGACTGAAATCGAAAGCACAAAGACTGAACTATCCCGAGAGCTCGCTACCTTGAGGAAATGCCTGATCGACACAGCCAGCCCCGAGCTGCTCACGCTGCGCAGCGAGAAGCTGCAGCTGGCCGCGCGCCTCGAGCGGCTCGAGCGGGACGCGCAGCTCGCGCAACACGCGCAACACGCGCAACACGCGCAACACGCGCAGCACGCGCAGCCCGACGAGCGCGACCAGGCTGTGAGTGATGTTCTTATTAAATGGTTCACTTGTTCTGTGGCGTTTCTTTGTTTTTATATTATGTCGACAATCGCTTTGAGTTGCTGCGCGCTATTTGTGTTTTCAGGTAGTTTTTAAGATTGAAGAAGACTGGTAGGTAGGGTAGGGCTTTTTCTTTGACAGATTTTAGATACAATTATGTTTTTACAAAAATATCTTAGAGCATAGAAGATGTCGGTGGCCATGGTTATTTTGATTTGATTACTTTAATATTATATGGGACTTAATAAAATGAAGGCTTCCAGCCAGGGCGTACTATTTGTTCGATCACCGCTCTGCTAATAAAGTGGTTTCGCTTTACATGTGTAATGGATAAGGACATGTAGTCATCGGTACACGTACTGCAGGTAACTCCTGTAGTGGCGCCTGGTTCAGATTATTTCACATGATGGTTGTAGATGGCGTCGCTTGTCTATAAGATTGCTTTCTTATATTTATATATTATTGATTCGCTCACCATAGTGCTTTGCATAAGTAGCACGAGATGGCGCTGTATGTTTATTACAAAGAATAATACTGTAATTTCAACTGCTCGTCACCTTTTTACAAAATATTGCTTTACCCGAGGAACATTCATTGATGTTCTCCTGGTATTTTACCATCAGCTCCGCTTCACCATATGCATATAAACATAAATTGCTTAGTAACTTAATTAAAGTAATCGAATCGCGACCCGTGAAATACTTATTTTTAAGTATGTGAACTACATACTTAAAAATAAGTATTTCACGGGTGAACATCATGATCATGATGAACTAAAAATAAATATAATATATAATACCTTTGAAATAGAAACAAAATTTTCAAAATCGGTTCTCAATTGTCGGAGAAATAGTAGATTTCGAATCGTCTCATGTTGACTTTAACCGAGGTTAACACCGCGGAGCATAGCTAGTTTATGAATGTGTTATAAATAATGCATGGATCCTAGGGGCGGAAACTGACTTGTATCGTTTAATTGTAATGTACCAAGTTTTTGCAACACGTAACAGTAATCATACAGTACAGTACATAACAGTGCAGCAAGCCGCTCGATGCGAGCATTGCGAGAGCATGTTAACAAAAGTCAATGTAATTAGGTTCAATATCGTTTTGTTTTTATGTCTTCCAAAATTATTAACTAAACGAAATTAATGAAGCACACACATCCTCTAACGTTTTGCCATTCTAAGTAAAAAGAGCTTTCGCTACGTTAGTGAATCGCCGTTTTGTAACTAGAATTTGAGCGCGCTTGAGCTATGTGCATGGATGGAGTGTTCGCTGCGACTTCTTTATCACCGTTTGCAACCAAGCTCGCCTCGAATGAAACATTACAAACAAACGTAAGTCAGTGTCCAGTTTCCGCCTTAATGGTAATTTAGTGCAATCTTATCTTTCGTGTCAGCTACAGACTTCATCTATGTACAGTTAGTACAGTTCGCACTATTAGATCATCATCATCATCTTCATCATCAGGCTATACTAGTCCACTGCTGGACATAGCCCTGATGATGATGATGTATTACATCATACACACATAAAACTAACCACAATATTGGTTTTGATGTTAAATTCGTTTAATTTTGAAGTACAACCACGAACATTGAACATTTACTGAAAACAGATAGATTCCGCGTGTCAACCTCGCATCATGGATTGTATTTTGATGTCGTCGTCGTAGTTGGTCACTTGCGGCTCCATAGCCAGCGCGGGCCGCTTGTTGTCGTCGGCGTCGCTGCACAGCGGCTCGATGGCCCACAGCACCACGGCGTAGGCCGCGTACAGCGCGTAGTACAGCACGTACAGCAGCGCCGTCACCAGCGCCAGCGCCACCGGGTACAGGCGCTGGTTCATCTCCAGCTCGCCGCGCCACGCCGCCTCCGTCCATGTGCGGAAGAATTGGGTGCATTTTCTGCAATCATAACGTCATGTCTATATTCCGTGTGAGGATAGGCAGAGATGAACTTAGGCCTATTTATGTTTTTCCTACACCTACCTATTTTTAAAACATCGGTGCGTAATGATCTTGTTCGTTTATACTGAATAGAACTGATTCTTCAATAGGCTGCGAAAGCTATGTTTTTGTTTTGGGAGTTTAAAATGGGTAGTAATGCAACTTGCTATAACACTGTTGTCCAATAACCTGCTTCCATTTGGGAGAGGACTATGTCCTAAGTGTATGATTGCACTTGGACAACGATCCCTAGCGTAGTAAACCACGTTCTGCGACTAATTAAGAACTGCTGTGAATCGTGTGAAAATCATATAAAAACATGGTCGTTATTAATAAGCACGGTGAGCTGTTACGCAAATAAATAAAATTAAATGATATTATTTTTTATAAATAGGTTTCAAAAACCATTTAGCAACGCTTTAAAATAAAATAATTAAATTATAATTAGATTAGCTCGGTGTTTATCTGACTACTCTAGAAGACACACCGAAACAAACTTTAAAGACTAGACAATATCTTGGTCAGATCATGTGAAAGCCTTACAGATTAGACAAACTTCAGAATCACCATAGTATACATTTGTCTGGGTGTAAGTATGGCATAACTTTAAATCCGCTTTAATTACTCGATAAAGGGGGGTAAGGAAATAACGCTGAATTTGATACGTCTGATAATATTATGGCTTAACTAAGCATTGCAAAGATCCGCTGTAAAAAAACTTTACCTACGTGGCTCATTTCACACCCATGCGTTGTGGTAAATTAGTATTGCGCAATATGTCAACACCGCGCGCTCGTGATTAGCAATGAGTGTGACTGACCTGAGGACGGGTAGCGCTCGCTCCAGCAGGCTGACGAGGCAGTGCAGCACGTGCGTGAGCACCAGCACCAGCACCCACACGCACAGCAGGTACGGCGGCCAGCGGAAACTGCCAAGCGCCGCTGCCGGGAACACGGGCATTTAGTAAAGTCCACATGAACAGTCTAACTCACTTGTAGGGAAATATCAACTACAACACTGGACCATAATCGTGCTCAGAAAGTAGCATCAAAAAGAAGAATGATTTTACGGGATCGTAAATGATATGGCTAGATCCTGAATCACCTCTTTTTTCGACAAGTGCTCTCAGACTGGGCCCTGAGTTCTAGAGATAGATCGGTCGGCTTATCAAGAAATTTCATCCCGTGATGAAATCAGGGATAACGATGGAAGAATGGAAACTTGGCAACTGAGGACACCTGGATGACTTATTTGGTTTTAAATAAAGTGCACGGGCACAACATTAAACCTAAAGGTTTATTGAATGTAATTTTAATAAAAGAGTTGATATTTTGCACCGAAGCAAAACAAATGCACCGAACAGTGACGGAATTAAGCTGTGTTCCTATTTTGCACAAAAAGTCGTTCTATGTATATGGGTATCAAAGGCGCCGTATAGCAACCTTGCATGAGCGCGCGGTTGCCGCTGACGGCCTGCACGTCGGTGTCGGGGCGCGGCACCACCTCCAGCGAGCGCACGCGGCGCCGCGCCTCGCTCAGGCGCAGCACGTGCTCTGACGTCACGGCCGCATTCGCTACGATCCGCTCGGTGCGCTCTGGACGCTCCGTGCGGGATCCCTGACAATATTAGGGCGGTTTAATGTCATGCGGATTGATCTCGCTCACAGGACCATATATCGTCGCCTTAGAGTGAAAAGCTCGTGAATTCAATTTTAATCATTTTTGTTTTATTCTAATTTTGAAAATAAAACCTCGGGACGCACGCCCTAGTTTCACAGCAAAAAAAAGTTTTGTAATGCTATCTTGGATGGTGAATGAAAACCTCGTTTAAACATGCAAGTTAAAACCTCGTATAAACACGCAAACAGCAATTTTACAGGACGCAATTGTTTCTTCCTCCTGAAGAATTCATACGAGATTGGTGATATATACCTTCTATGGTGCCTGCTATATCTATGAAAGTGGAAGAGCAAGGAACCTTCGAAATCACGTAATATGTTACTGTTAGCCTGAAGTAGATGAAAATTTGAATACTATACCGATGGCGTAATCTTGACGTTGGACAAGACTTTTTCTTTGATCTTGTCCTTGTCTTTTTCATCCACTTTTTCTGTTTTGACGTTTAGCTCCGTCTTTGTGAAAGACGGGTGGTCGCCACACATGCTGCAATGAAACATACTTTTAAATTCTGACTAAATCTGGCTATGTAAATAGCCATCCAGATAACCAGCTTCTAACGTTCCCACTGATGGGAAACAGGCCCTGTCTGTGAGAGGGAGTGGGCTTAATTTCACCACGCAAGCCCAGTGCAGATTGGTGGATGTCACGACTTCGATTTTTTTTTCTAGGGCATACCGGTTTCATCACAACACTGTTTTGTGAGCTGTGATGTTGAAATGAATTGCATGTCAAGTGCAAACAGAACCTTGCTTTCGTTTTATTATTATATTTTTTATTCATATCCGTATAGTAAAATAAAGCTAAAGAGTTTGTATCCTTATATCACTTTGTTGTCCGTCATTCTGTCAAAGACCCTTTTTCCCAAGAACGCGTGGAGATAATTATCGAATAGGTCTACGGTCTCTAAAGCTCTAAACAAAACAAGCCTCTGAGTCAACGCAATATTTAAAAATATACCCATTTGAGGAAGAACCATTTTTGATTGGACTCGCTGTTCTCTGGAACTAACAGTCGAATTTGAAAAAAAATAACTCTCTTTGGTAGACCAATTCTTGTGGAAGGCTATTAAGCATCACGCTACGACTTTAAGGAGCGGGTGAAACTGCGGGGTACAGTTAATGAAATAAACACAGGACCATACTTACACCATATCCGGCAATTTCGGCGCATCGCTCTTTGGTGCCTCCATTTCGACACGGGCTTTTTACCTCACAGAATTTTCATTTTAAAAACCACAGATTTTCTTATAAATGAATATAAAATAAAATGTTAGGCGCGGAATATATATATTATGTCACATTACAGCGACATATAATAATGTCATTGTGTTGTTCTATTTTTAATTACGTGGCATCTACGGTATTATTTTTCAATCGGTAAAAAGTTTGTTGTAACGGACTAAATACTTATTTAGTTTTCATATTCCAAAGTTCACCATTGGTTACTCTAGAATAGTCGTTATTCATGAAATCATGGAATGCATATTACCAAGTGAAGGCGATACGGAATCGAATAAAAAGTCCAAATCCTGCCTAATCTTCTGGGCACAGCGATGCAGAGGAGTACTTTTAAGCCAAGTGTCTTTGATTTGATTTCGTGTTTGATAATTATATCTGCCTTACTCTTAACTGATATAGCCTTGAGATGTTGTCATGACAATATTTGTTACTGTTCTGTTGCCAAAGTTGTAGCTCCAACTTTAGAACCTTTTATTTAGTTAAATTCAATTATAACATTACATAAATGAAACTATTATGTAGGTACATGAAAAGAAAATAAGAATCATAGCGCATCAAAAAATACATCCGAATCTCTAGGCATTCATTATGTGGGTAATAATGAATGAACGATTTAAATCGTACGGTTAGGAAAAATAAGTAGTTTTTTTTCCTTAGCCTATATTGTACCACTGCTGGGCAAAGGCCTTTCTCATAGCCTTCCAGACTTCTATCCGTACGGTTTTCTCCGGCCAATCTCTTGCAAACGCGTCTACGTCGTCGTCGTTTTCTAGGCCTCCCTTGGCGACGACGCCCGTCTTCTGGCACCCACTGCGTGACGTATCTGTCGCTATATTATAAGAAATCAATCTTTACACAAGCGCGAGACGTCATAATGATCTTATTCCTCTATTCCCAGATACGTTACCTGCATGGTCGCTGCCTCCGACTCGAGAGCTGTCGCAAGGCCCTGGTCTGGCAGAAGAGGTACCTGCAGCGGGTCCTGGCAGGGTACACCGAGCTGGAGAAGAACTTGAGGCTGCCCTCGTCCAGGGTGCCTGAGGTTAGCAGGGGGAAGAAGCGGTTCAAGTGAGTCCTACACTATATTATGTTTTAACCCCTAAATATTACATTTACACTTTAAATTACTGATAAGAGGTTCAACTGCTGAAAATTTAAAGGTGATAGTAATACCAGATAATTTAGAGCCTCCGATGTATTGCTTTGATGATAGTTAGGTCTTTCGTAGTTACGGAAATATTAATAAAAAAACATTATTTCAGACAATTTTAATTCATATTAAGTGAAGTAACATAAAACACTAAGTTGTCATTAAATTAAACATAGAGGACTACAAGTTATGTACTTGTAGCTTTATTAACGAGCAAACATTGCATATCTTCGAGATTTAAAACGTCCATTATACGCCATGAATGCGTTCCCGTAAATAAGTCGCACGTGTTGTCCGGCAGGTGCGTGGCCACGCTGGTGGTGACCGTGCTGCGCATGGGCTTCCTGGTGCGGCGCCGGCAGCACGCGCGCGCGCTGGCCGCGCACTGCATCCTGCGCAGCGCGCGCGCGGAGCCGCAGCCGGCCGGCACGCTCACGCCGTACGTATGCTGTGCTGTGTGGACTCTTCTACACATTATTATATCTTAAATCATACTTCAAGAAGGCATCACACATCAGGACATTTACTGAAACGTTTTCGATACAGAGTAGCCAATGTGTCCTGGCCTGAGATGTTAATGTTGCTTCCCGTTGTATGCAGTTGTCCACTCCGGCCTTGTGCCAGTCCACTGTAACAACCACGTAATGTCAGCAGGCAGCAGGTGCGCGGCCCGCCCCCCCCCTCGCGCCGGCTGCTGCAGCACGACATGCGGCTGAACCTGCCGGCCTCGCCTGCTTGTAAGCACTTTAGTAGTACTGTAATACTTTCTTTTTACTTATACATTAGCAGATAGATTGTCAAACTAAAGTCAGGTGGTTTAATTGGTTATTGTTACTTCAATCAGCCAATCACAGCAATTCATTAGAGTTTCGATAGTTTCTTTCGTTGTTTTCTTTCAAAAACTAAGCCCTTCATATTATTTTATATCTCATTGAATAATCTGTATTCCTGTTATTTCTTACAGTGGGCGAGTTTGTCAGAAGATCACCATACACTGCAAACTCACCGCATGACGACCCGTTTATCCTAAGGTAAGTTATTTCACCTTCAACCGCAAACAGGTTCTAAAACAGAGATTACAAAGTCTATAATACCCTGACAGTTCACCACGCGGCGAAGTAGCAGCCGCGTACCTAAACAAGTTGGAGCTAGTGAGTCGCTGCCTTAACCACGCGATGGAATCCTCGCGAGACGTGCCTTGACGTGACGTGCTGTGACGTCACCGCGGCTTCACATGCTGCAGGCTGACATTATGTCTTAGGCCATGTCCGCACCGGGTTGCGCGTCTCATTGCGTCACAAAACAATGCTGGCGTATGAAACACAGGCGCTGTAGACTTTTGCACTTACACCTCATGCTACGCATCCAGCGCAATGTAACGTGCCGCCCATATAGGACGATGGGTTTTATACTGACATGTTAAGTTTGAATAATGCGGGTTTTCGATGATTTTTGAGCAAGAAAGTTGAATGTCTTTAGGTTTTCTTAAAATGATTTTGCTAAAAGCTTTAAAAGATTATGTATTTGACTGTGTGGTGATTTTTAATATAATTTTAATATAAAGTCAGTCAATAAATAAACAGATTGAGACTAACCCCATTAAATATTGTTCAGTCTTCGCTTAAGACTTGTAAAAGAATGAAATACATTCTTAATAATAACTTATGACAAATAAATTCTGCGTAAAAGTAAAATAATGACATAAATTTCTTATTTAAATTTGTTAAGCATTTCAATGTTTCACAATGCATTTCATGGCCAGGTTAGCGATAAGTATTAGATTAGTGCCAAATTTATTAGTTTATTTGTGTTACTTAATTTATTGTTTAGATTTTAAATGTATTAGACTTCGTTCATTAGGATGTGGTTATAACCCAAACCAATAGTTATAAATTAATAATGTACAGATTCTTACTAGATTATAGAATAAAACAGATACTAAACTATATTTATGAAACACAGGCCACATTATAATGAACGAAGTTATATTTTGTAGGACCTTATTCCATGTGTTTCGGTTGATGCCACTCCGCCTATTTGTTTTCCTCACGTTTGGAATGTGTGAGCGAGAGGGAGGAGTGTATGCCTCGAGTCAAATCCTTGCCTTGCCTTACAAACAGTAATAACCGTAGTACCCCTCAAACTTTGTAAATAAACCTTTAGATGTATGTATTTTTGACACGATTAAATTATTAGGTAAATTGACGTATTACTAGGGTTATTTTTATATAAATAGATAGAATTAAAAGGATGATTATATTGTGCAATTACCAGCCTTTTAGTTACAGAAAGGGCCCTTGTTATATAAATAAATATTAAGTATTTTTGGACTTCCACTAATATTCTGTATGATACTTTTGTGAATGTAAGTAATGTTGTAGATTCTGATACCTATTAAATATTAAAGTTGGACTCAATTTTATCACATGGCAAGTTACTTACATGATCTGAATTATGTTAAAAAAATCTTATAAATTAGTTGTGTGATAAATGTGATGCTAGCTTAAAACCGTTGCTATTGTCGTGACTGCCTTGATTTGAGCATCTTTCTAAAATTATATGCATAACATTTCTAGTGCCTTACTCATTCGATTCACTTAGCTTCGAGGCACCGTTGCTACGAGGCAGCCTCGAAAATAGCAACTTATTCCTACCATAGGCTATGCCAGCCAGCACAAATTCATGCCATCTATAAATAATGTTTAGCATAATATTTTAGTTTAACGTTTGACGTAAATAATGTATATAATTACGAACGCACAGTACAAGCTAGTTTAAGTTAGTATAACGCGACACGAAGTCACGACCGATACGAACGTTCCGTCTAACCGTTACGATAGCTCACTTGTTCGCACGAGAATTTAAATGCCTAGAGGAAAGTAATTCGATGTATCCGTGAAAGTAAATCGATGCTTTGATGAAAATAATTTGTGCGTCGGTGAAAGTATTTCGATGCCTCAACGGAAGTAATTAGACTGTTCGTTTAGAATTGAAAAAAAATGTTTAGTTTTGGGGGAAAAAATCTCTTAATATCTTTTTACGTAAATTGAACAAACTATACTATGTTTGTGTTATAAACATTCCTGTTATTTTGTAAAGTGTTTGAGAAGTCTCGTGCAAGCAAGAAGAGTACACGAAAGGTGCTGTCTAGAATATGTTTTGATTGTACAACAAGTGCTATTGTTGATGAGTCCCTTCCCCGTCCCCCATTTAAATATTCAATAATAAAAACCACATCATTTTTAAACCCAATTGTGCTCTGGTAGATTCTCCATGATAATTGATTAAATTCGATGGCAGTTTCTCCACCCATTTTATACCGATATATTTCAAAAATTCTTGGCACAATTTGGCATAAAACAATAGCATTTGTGATAACGCCAGACAATACTTTGAAAGCCAAAGCAAACGAGAGTATTACGAAAGCTGTGTTTATATGCGATTCCAATGTATGAGAGAGCCAAGTACATAATATTGTTAGTTCGAGTTGTTTATATGCACTGTTAGAGTATACCACTGTTACATTTAGCCGCTAATATCATTAATTTTATAAATCGTCAAAGACTAAGCAAATTTTTTAGTTACCTTTAATGTGCCTTAGACGTGAGGTTATTTTGTTATCTGATGCATGGTAAATATGCGCTAAGTGTTCAGTTGAAAGAGATAACGTTATCCCTTTGGATAACTCCGTCTCTCTCTACTGTGACCTAAGTTTAAGGTGTTTCATAGTTAGCCGCCAAATGTAACAGTCCAATCACAAATGCTGCACCACATTGGTCACCTCAATAATTATTAATTAAACGAATATTTTCGAAAATTATAGAAATACGTGTCTACACTCATTGCGACCAAAGATTTAAATTAAGCTCTAGTATTAGTTTCAAAATTGTTTATATTTTAAGTAAGAACCACTGTTATGACCGAGAAAAGCTTTACTACATTTCACTTACAATTTGAGACCACCAATTATCTAGTCACACTCGAATAAATAACGTCACACACGTGCCATACGAGCTCTCTACGCAGACCTCGCACACACACACCACAGACGCGCGATACCACTAGTGCGTCGCAGGGTACCCAACGAGGGAGAAGTATTTTGAACATTTTAATATTGGAACTATTTTAATATTATTTTACTTTAAAACTGATCCTTAAATCGTGCGTCTAAACTGCAAATGTGCGAGAGGTCTAAAAATAGACAAAACACATTCTAAAGTAATTGATAATTAATTATGATAATAAAGGTAAATATTTTCTAAAAGGCGTTGTTTCATTTGGCTCCCGGCTTCAGTTCGCATCGACATGTCGCAGTCGTGCAAGGTTTCACGGTGATCGGTGGCAGCGTAAACGTTTGCTGGAAACAATAACAACTGTTTATTTCCTCCGACACAGGTAAGTCCCGCATGGTTTCTTAGAAAAAATATAAAATCCCTTTTTTTGAAGTTATACTTCTTTTGGCGCGATGGAGAAAAATGATGAGAGTGAATTTTTACGATGCGCGCGCACACCGACACCTAAATTTAACAGCATGAAGTTAGTTCTAGGTGGTATGAAAATTGATAACTATGTTCAAGTTGTATATTCTAGTATTTTTTGACACTACCGGTAATGTCAAACTATATGTCATGCAAACCTGACCGAAAGAAAGTCATTCCAGCCTTATGGTCTAGCCGGCAATAAAATTACATAATGCCCGCTGGTCCGTGGTCGACCATGTTTTTTGAATTTGGAACCTGCACACAAAGTTTGCATAAATCTTTTTAGGTAGGTACCGAAGAGAACACATTTGAAAATCGAATTGCTTTTTATTATCTTACTACAGAAGGTGTGTACTGCGTAAAGAGTATTCTTGGGAATAAAGGTGTCTTGGGGTATTTTGAATCTTTTGCTGCATTCAGGATTCTAGTCTTAACTCCATCGATGCGCTCGGTAGTTAACTCTAGAATTCTTCGTTACGCCCGGTATTCATTATGGCGCCCGTGACATAATACACTGATCTGTCCCCTTGGTGCGTAATCTACTATTTATTCGCATACTGTGATTCATTAAACCGTACAACATTTCAAAATATAAATAATTTGCACAAAATTATACTTTTACATTATATTTTTTTTTCAATAATTGATTTAACGCGTTGAACGCCAAATGACCGACAAACAATACGTTTTCTATTGTGTCTCCTTGTTTGGCAGTTAAGGTGTTAATGTAACCACGAGCAAGAATTGCTTGTTGTATTATTTGTTAAGAAGTATAACTTCTAACGCGTGTACATAAGTACACACACTCTTTTTTTTTTAACCAGGAAATCGAAACTATCAGCTCGTGGAAGCAAATCTTTAGGTATACGAGAATTCATCAGGCCCCGAATATAAACTGTTTCTTAGGGCATAAATCGTTTTTTCTGATAGTTAAAATTACCTCTACGTTCTTCCTTTGCAATCCATTAGCTGGTGCAGCTCTCTTGTAGTCTGCGTTCTCTTGTTTTTTCTCCACCGGAGGTTTCGATGGGCCCGGCTGCAAGGAAATCATCCAAATTTATGTGGTGATTAAAATTTAATATTTACTGCACTCAATTTTCTAATGACGAAATTTTTTATCAAATCGTATACACGTCGAGATTCATTGAGCAAATTAAAACGGCATATAAGAAGAAATTTGAGGCAGGGTGAAGAAATGACTGCTTAATTGTCCGAGGGACTTCATTTGAATGCCATAGATTGGCTAGGATTGTTAATGTGAGTGCAGAGTGCATAGACGCGAAGCTCGCAGTAACCTTGATGGACTGCAGGCCGTCCAGGTGTGCGGCGCGCGAGGGCGGCGGCGGCGGCGCGCGGTAGGCGGCGTCGGGCCGCGAGCCGTCGCGCGGCGCGTAGCGCGGGAAGTGCGCCTGCACCGCGCGCGGCAGCTCCGGCATGGGGTACAGCCGGTACAGCTTGCAGTACGCCTGCGGGGACAGTGCCACGTGTATGCTGACATCTCATGTTACAAACCACGACATACCTACACTTTCCAAAATAGCTCGACTTTTATCTAGCAACCAAAGACGCACTTGGTTTTGACCATGCCTTTACTTTACGATTATCCAAAGAAAACTTACCAGTACATCGACGTTTCTTTCTCTAAGTTTTTTTTTTCTCTCTTTATTTATTATTAGGGACTTTTACACGGACGTGAATGTCAGTCCTTTGTCTAAGTTAATTATTAGTATTTTATAAATGTTACGCAATCATACCCGTGCTCTAAATGTTATAATCCTCCCGGTAAAACATTCATTTTATTCTAATTATTTACCTTCCTGTGACATTAACTAGCAATAGAAATAGAAAGTGTAAGTTCCCAGTCGTGACCCGAATTAAATACAACACATAAGCGAACAAGGAGTCAAGAAAGCATTAATAGGTATTCTACTTCAATACTTACATCGATAGCTCTGTGCAGCGGGTAGTCTGGGCGGCCATGTTCCTTGGCTTCCTGCAGCAGCCCGGCTGCGTGTGTCAGCAGCTTGTTATCAGCATCCCGCAGCTTCTTCTCTGCTAGCTCTCCGTAGAAGTAGCGTGAGTCTGCGCGCTCCTTAGCATCGCGATCATCGCGCTCTTTCTGGAAACGTTATATTATTTAGTGAAGAACAGTGACGTGAATTTGTCTTGGCACAATTAATTTTTTTTTATTAGTTATTAAGTAATCAAGACGTGTTTGCGCACGTCTTGATTTCTTAATACCAACATTAGGATGAGGTATTTATAGAAGTTCATGTCCTAAACTATTAACCAACTATTAACTATTAGCCATTGAGCGACATCGAACAGATTTAGTCTTACGTGGGTTAAGGTTGATAAATCATTTTCTAAAGCTGACGATTGTTTGGAGTAGCGAAACTCACCCACAGTCTGAGAATCTCTGCTCTGTATTCAGCAATTTTGCGTGCCTTCTCTTTGCTGAGATGCTCCTGGAAGTCTTCGTACATTTCAATGTTCTTGAATCTGATTGAAAAAATAATTTTGGTAATCATTATACTAATGCTTGCATGTGATGTAAAATACTAGTAATTAGGTTCATCCCTTTAGGCTGCAAATCGACTACGACATATAAAAGGCTACGTTAATGATGTTGCTGTAGGTAGGAATTATAATTACAAAAACTGATGTAATGGAAATGCTAAACGATCATGTAATCATCGTGATAGTTGACATTAATTATCCATCGCACATACGGGTATTTGATACAAAAAACTGGCCAAAAGTCATTTTTACAATAGTAACCGCGCAGCTATCCTTTGTTATGTTTTAACAATGGGACACTCTATTCATTAACCCTTTCCCTGCCGTCACCGTAATATTCCGTGTTTCGATTCTGATGCCCGTGGCGCTAATCCCGTAATATTACGTTCTATTTTTTCGATATCCAATTCTTAACTACATTAAAAAAAACGGAAGAAATTTGATATTATTTATAATACTTCAGGGTGTGTACTTTACAACAATAAAACTTTTAAAACTCAGACTCATCATTTTGATACTTAGCAATGAAATCTAAATGCAGTAATCAAATGAGGTGCTTTTACAACCCTGACACACTGCGCCGAACCCGTAATTTTACGTGGGCTAGTGATGCGCTAGTAAAATCTAAATAATAAAAAAGCAATGGTTTTAAATTATTAATTATCTTGTTAATCCATGTCTAAACTATAAATTAAAACTTTAATGGCTTTTTTTTTTAATTGTCATTTGAATAATGGACAACAATTGAAGAGAATCTGTAGAAAATTACGAAATCAAAAAAAAAATATTCTTGGTGTCGATATTATTTTGGGGCGTCACTAATGCAGTTACAGCCTGACGGACACTGGCCGCCATCACCGTGATTTTCCGTGCGGCGCAAGCGACACGGACGCCATATTTGTTGGTAAACATCAGTAGCCGCAGCGCCGTCCCCGTGATAACACGTACGCTTCGGATGCCTAGTGTTGAGAAACATTATGTTGGAAGACGACTACTTAAAACTGATAAATCTACGCAGACAGAGCCAAACTTCGTGCACTATATAAAACCAGGAGAAAGTGAATATGATCTTACGGCTGTTATTAACTTGCCTGATGCCAATTTTTTTAACCAAAGACCGAAAGACCCTCGTAATGAATATTTTGCTTCCCTAATAGCATTCGAAATGGAGACCGTTCGACCAGATATGCGATCGGTATTATATATGAAAATTATTAATCTAATATACCACGCCCGTGGAGATTCAACAGAAGAAGTTCAAGAAGAAATCCGACCGTGTTCATCTCCGGAATATTGAATTAATAAATTATGGCTGATTAGATTATGAGTGAGAAATTGATTTGTGTGTTAATTATAACTACCTATTATTAAAGATTGCTTGTCAATAACATATTAGTGTTTTATTTTGCATTAATCTATATACCTACGGCTCTACCTTAAGGTTTTAAACACGATGTCGGAAGCAAGAGCTAGTACTTACATAATATCGATAACAATTATTCAGATTTCCCAACACTGTTCGAAATTATACCTAAACATGTCTGGCCCTGGGGGCACGATTACTGTAGCAAAATCTGGCAGGGAAAGGGTTAAGAAACCGGTACCCAGAAGGGGCTAGAGCGCTCCATGCGCCCTCAACGTCAGTCGGAACTCATCTGTTGTGCTAGTGACACGTTTGTTTTCTCGGCGCTCGCAAATTTCAATTGCTGTTTAAGACTAATCATACTGTTGTGTTTAGTGCAAACCCCAAAAACCATCATGGAATCTTCAGGCACAGGTATGAACTTTATTTTGAATCTATTGTGCTACTGTTAGGATCACTTTTTCATTCTTTAATTGTACCATAAAGTCATGAGTATTTTTATGCAAAAAAAAACACGTAAAATAGGTTTCCTTCGTCAAATTAAGTATCAGATAAACATAGTTAAGCTAAAGTTTATACATAATCGTGTTCTTTGAACCTTCTAGATTTCATATCAAGAGAAAAACCTTCCGCCTCTTTCCGCCCCTATGAATTATAGCCTCTGAACAAAAATAGGTTTTTTTCGAAAAAAAAGCAACACTTTGTGTTTCTTTGATTTTAACATAGATTTTTTCTTGTTGGCAGGTCCTTATGATGAGTCATCGATGACAATAACAAGAGAGGATATGTTTAACGTAATAAAACAGTGCGACTACAAAAATTTAGATAAAAAACTGGACTTTCTTGAGCATAAACTAATTGAAATGACCAAATGCCCCGAGGACAAAACTAAAGTACTCCGCCATTGCTTAAAATCATTTAAACATCATTACAAGCTAAAATGGACCTCAGCAAGCTACAAAGAATGTCGTTTTGCCGATTGGACAATTATCAGAGGAGGCAGCTGAGTCGCGGAATAAACATTTCCGCCTATACAGGCAAAACTTTGCAAGAAAGTTTTCGCGAAAGAATTGCCTCCAAGATGTCATGAACCGCCTTCTTCTGACCTCTGATGTCTTTCTTAGTAGCAGCAGCAGAATGCAATTCAAAAGGAACAGGAAACCACTATCGCAAGAAATTCTACAATTTCTTAAAGTTGAATACGAGTGTCCCGCGGACACTGACACTGATAATGCTGACCCGGGCACTAGTACTGATCAAGCAGATAGCGATAGCGAGTCTGACGAATATTAGCTGTATAAGTTTCTCTGTAAATATTACAAGAAAATGTATATTTAACTTTTATTTCGATGTAAATTACAGTTTGTACATAGCTTTTCATTTATGTATTTTGTAAGGTTATGTAAAAAGTAAGCGTTATTTTTAAATCATTGTGTATTTTTAAATGCTTTTTTTATTAG
This sequence comes from Phlogophora meticulosa, assembly GCA_905147745.2. Lineage (NCBI taxonomy): Eukaryota > Metazoa > Arthropoda > Insecta > Lepidoptera > Noctuidae > Phlogophora > Phlogophora meticulosa. The sequence continues at coordinate 899,523 of LR990535.1, read as the reverse complement.
TTATTGTACAAATAAATCACCATAATGCTTGAAATAGAAAATAATGTTTTATTTTATTTCGATTTTATTTCACACGTAAGTCCCTTTGGAGAAAAGGGTATAGAAATGATTGGGTTATACTAAAATTAATATGAAAAATAATTAGGAGGCACAATTGACCCAAAATTACCAAAAAAAGGTTTTGGCCAGTTTTTTGTATCAAATACCCGTATGTGCATCGGTCAGATCGATCCCGTGAGGTAGATATGGCAGCCGGATTACTTTCATGGATCGACCACTGATAGGGAATACCTGTTCATGATGTCCCACTGCCTCGTGGTGTTGAACTCGTGCAGGCGCTGCTGCTCGTCTCGGAGGAACTTCTCGCGACTGTCTCTCTTGTCCTGCCGGTACTGCTCCTCTTTCTTCAGCTTGGCCTGGTGAAGGGCTTCGCTTCTGCGAAGTTGCCATAATATGGTAAGATTTCAATCAGGTGGAACATAATCTACCTATATAGATAGCAAAATGGCTAGTTTTTATGTTGTTAATCATTTTACTTAGAGAAATACTTATTTACAGTAATATCATGGAGCAGCACTTGTAAGGTGGCCCCAATATGACCGATTCGCTTATCCAAGAACCAACCGCAGTATTAACTTACCATAGCGCAGCGTCGAGATTAATAATCAAAAGAGGTTTTAATCTAGCAAATATAGTCATAATAACATAATGTAACGTCCTATCTATTAAACTCACAAGTCATTCTTTTCTTTGACGGCCTTGTCCAACATAGCCTGTTCCTTCAAGTTGCGCGCCGTGTCGCCACTTTCCAGTCTCTGGCTGATAGTTTCCAGCACGCGGAGTTTCTCATTCTTCACCTGAACCGAACATACTAAAAAATTCAATACAAAGCTAGGAGAAATAGGCTACGATCTCACGGCACGGTCCGTCCGTCCGATTCAATGTTTCACACTATCATTTTTTTCAAAGACTACTGCATTATTTTTACTCGAGGGATATAAGAACGGAAGAACAGAAAATCTCAAAATTAAAAGTTTCTAATTATTGGAGCTTGTGATGTGTTACAATCGTAAGAGGAATTTCTGTTTTCAGTTTCTTTGAGTAATACTATGGTATGGGTACAAACGTAATTTTACAGTTGCCTAACTCAGTATTATCTATGCATGTGAAAATGTGAATTCAGACTACGGATTCCTTCACTGTGCATGGTCTGATTCGCACTTGCCTGGTTTTTTTTTATCAACTTGCCCTGTACTATCCACCATACTTACATCAGCCTCAGTCTTCTTCCTTCTCTGCTCGATCCTGCAGCGTGATTTCTGCAGCACTTCTATCAGCTTGTCGTCCATCTTGTTACGTGCTTCCTGCTCGCTTTTCCTTTCATTCGTCTCTTTTCGAGACTGGACTAGGTCTCTAAAGATGCGAGCTCTCTCCTGTGCTTTCTGAACAGGAGGTTAAATAATTTGATTTAGTATTTTATTGTTTCACTAAATGTCGAATGCATAACCTTTCTTTTTGTTGTATAATATTAACGGGGGGGGGGGGGGTAATTGGAAATTATCTGTTCTGATAGATACAGACAGCAGGTACAGCTTAGTGCGTACCTACTTGAAGCTAGTGCTTACGATGTTTCAGACAAAAATAACAATTTCACACTTTAAAATCCAGAACCTGTAATAATCTACAATGTATGAGTTTTGACTCTACGGAGATAGCAGTTGACGTCAAAGAAACTTACGAACTCTTCATCAAACTCTCTAAGAGCATCCATCTGTTCCGTAGCCAAAATGTTATCGATCTTTTGCAGGTTCAGCTCTGTCTCGTACTCCATGCGGTTACGTTCTGCCACCTCATGGGCCCTGGAAAAGCGCTGAGCTATTACACACACACACAGCATAACACAATTTAATGTTTGTATTCCCCTTCGCTTGCATTCTTGTATTGTATGTACACATCTAGATTTCGATAAAAATGTTCAACTGAGAATTTTATAATAGCCTGCATGACTACCTCGTTGGTCTAGTGTTATTGAGTCTTTCCACTAAGAATGTTCTTATTAGCATTCTGGTGTCTGGATTTGTGCCCGGTTGATAGCAATAAGCTCGCCCCCTATTACATGGGACTTAAACATAACTGGCGAAATATGGGTTTCCCCAACCCCCTAGCAGTACCTCTACCCTACCCCCCTTCGGGAATTACAGGCGTCTTGTTATGTAATGTTCATAATAGAAAAACCCTATAACACAATGCACAAACTAGGGATTTTACATGGCCATAAGTCGTGCTTGCACCCACCACTACAGTAAACAGGCAGTCAACTTAGGGTATTTGTAGAAGGATCAAATCTAGTCCTACTAAATCAGGTTTTTTTTTGGTCTAAAGGTTAAAGATCTAGGTTGGAAAATGTAGAGATGAAGCAGCTTTCTCTCTTAGCGTGTCGATGGCAATCTACAAAAAGTCGGCCCAAAAATCACCTATCGTTTGGCGTCATAAGATGGGTCCATATATTCTGCAGCGTGCCACGGTACGGCACCTAATAAACGATACCAGGTGTCCTATAATTTGTGGAAAAGGACCACACTTGCACTGGAATCGTTTGTTAATATCTTAACAGACTTCCAGGTTAGCCAAGGGGGGAGATCTCTCATGATGAGATTTGAGAACAAATAAATCACTCACTGATCAAGAATTTCCTTCTGATGTTGCTTATTGGCGTCCCACCTCCTCTTTTTGCGTAGGTCCAGGAGCTGGTACCATTCCTTGGCCTTCCTTATGATATCATCATCTTCTTGCCTTTTTCTTTCGGCATCTTCCCTACGCCGTTCGTTCAAGAACTTGACTTGTTCTTCGCGTTCCTTCTGAACGGCAGTTTCAATTACTGCGCTGTAGATGTAATGGAAATTAGGATGGTTATTTATCACATAATTCGGTGAGGACACAAAAAGGCTCGTGGTTAAATAAAACGGTAGCTCGAAGGTTAAGGTTCGTTTGCGGTTTGAGGTTTGAGGGTGGTCTCTCTGTGGATCATCTAATGCACACCGAGACCCCTTGTCTTTTTTCTAAATTATTTAATCACCGCATCTCTCAACACGGTGAAGGACTCCGACACATCTTACAATCAGTCATTCAAAGATAGATGTGACATCCACCAGCCCGTCTTGGGCCTGCGAGGTGGACTACAGCCCACTCTACTCACACACTCTACTCACACAGTCCACTTCACAGAGGGGCCTCTCTGTGTCCCAGCAGCGGGGCTGAGTGGAAATTTTAATTAACATGTTATGTTGAGTTTTTGAGATGAGCAAGGGCTAAAACTCTCACCTGAGCAATAGCTTCGGTGCATCTTTATTTTTAAACACCATATCTCTAGCGGAGTACATGAGTCGCTCCTGTTCCTCTTTCTTCCTCTTGAGGTAGCGGGCGTAGAATCTGGAGTTGGTTTGCTCGGCCTGCTGGTTACGCGCTTGGCGGAGCTCTTCGTTGCGCTTATTAACGTTCTAGACATGAACAGACGTAATGGGCAATTTTACTTAAGCACCATAATGGACAATTGATGTTAAGAAAATATGTACTATGTTTTTGGACACCAGATTTTCGTTTGTGGAGAATAGATATCGCTGATCATAATGACAGACTTGACGAAACCCGAAGCGCTATTGAAAAAGAAGGCTACTTCGAGATTTCACAATCTTGCCTGTATGTCTTAAAGGGATATGCAGAGAAGTAGGTACACTCTCATAACTCCCATATTATTCAGGTGAGCCAGCTGCCATCAACCGTGATTGAACACAGGGGACCTCATGCTAAATAAACTAATCTAACCAAAAGGGAACCCAAGTACGTAATAATACAATTTTATAATAGCTAGACTCTTATTAAATAGTTACCTCTAAAGAGTTGGGCCAAGATTTGGTCATCACTCGGCTGGTGGCGTCCAAGAACTTGACGTACTCACGCCGTCGTACCACCTCCGGGTCTTCTGCATCGAAGTTTGTCCACTTGTGGATCCGGTCCCATTCATCTTTTCTCATTGCAATTGGCATTGTTGCTATATTACTTGCTTCATAAAAAAGGTACTGTAATGATAAATAGGTCGTGATTAATAGGTAAAGGGCCCATACACACTGCACGACTACGACCATGATTACAACCAGTCGTGATCGTGGCCGGGTAGTGTTTGGAATCCCTAATCGACGCGACGTTTTTGTAATGTAAGTAGTGAGTTGTTTATTATTATAATTGGATATTACGAAATGTTCAGTTGTATGTTTTCTTACGTTCTATAAATACAGTCAATTAAAATAGAGTTTAGTACGTACCTAAAATGACATTGGCTTCTACTAGTTCCAGAAAAAGTAACTATAAAACATATTAAGACGAGCGTATTTTTACTCTTATCATTTTCGTTCTTTGACAAATTATTTTGAATGAAGTATACTTATTCTTCTAGATTTGCTAGAATTCGTCATAGCCAGGATTTATTTGAATAGAAAGAGGTTGTACTGAGAAAAGTTTTACCTAAAGGTCTGCTTCAATTATTTTCTTAAACATTTAATTTTTCCAAAAATAATCAAATTAAATGAGAAAATCGAAATAATAATTTGGTTTCTATGGAAACATTGTGACTATTTTAAACCGCGTTGAGGAGAAAAAGAATGATGTCTTTGGTATTCTTCATTTAATTTAATAGTTTATATCACACAACATAATTAATGGACATTCACACAGCAACAATTTATTTCACACATTTGGAAGTTTCGAACAAGCAACGTTGAGATTTTTATTCTGTATAATACAAATGACGTGTCGCCTCCTTTGGTTTCCGAACGCACTGCAATTCTGATACTTTCCTGTCATTTGATCATTTCTGTCAAATCAAATTGAGAATATTTACGTCAGCCACGTTGGAAGTGCCAAGTTGGTGTTTTTATGGTAATTATAGTATTTTTTAATTGAAACCCTTTTAAATCGGCTAGAAAAATAAATTTTAATTCTTATTTGACCTTATGCTTTAGTATTGATACAGATTCCGATTGTCAACCGGCAGTGGGAAGCGTTCCAATAATGTGACATAATTTAGTAAATAAAACAGTTTTTCGGTGATTTTTAGTCGTGGTCCGTGTTTGTTGTAGTGAGCCAGTGTTGTGAAGATGAAAGTGAAGGAGCTGAAGAGGACGGTGAACGTGTGCTGGTCGCCTGCCGATCACTACCCGGTGACGATCGCGGCCGGCTCGGCGGCTCAGCAGGTTGACTCTTCGTTCAGCTCTAGTTCCCACCTAGAGCTCTATGCCTTGAATTTAGAAGACCCTGGACTCGATTTAGAGCTTAAATCCAGTTTGCAGACAGAGCATAAGTAAGTATAGTCAAATTACTCACTTATAGGCTTATGGGATTAGTAAAATTCATACCACTTCTACCCATGAAATGTAATTAGGAAAACAGTGAAAATGTAAAAATAAAATTATACATGATGCAACAGCTGTGAACCCATATCATAATGTTGAAAACAAATATAATTGTGTAAGATTGAAGAAGAGCCCTACATTGAACCTCAGGTGTTAAGAAAATGTTCATACAAAACCGAAAAGCAAATTGCAGAAGCATTTTTTTCATTACTTCTAAAATAACAATGTTATACATGCAGCTGACTTTTATAAATACTGACACATATTGAAGAAAAGGTGCAGTTAAAGTAACAACTGTTCACTAAGCATAAATATAGTATTAGCATTTTGAATAAATGTGCTGTTTATATTTATTTATGATGTAAGTCTATTGTGTCATAAATCACACTTGTTTTCATGTTACACAAAATTTACACAGGTTATTTTAGATAGGTCAGTAATAAAAAACAGTCATAGACTTGAGAGATACGGGCAAAAAAAAAAATGAATGATAGTTGAAGACTAACAAGATAAATTTCACACTACCTTTCATCAAACTCCTGCCCTTATCCCAATTTATTTGTGGCTGGGGCAGCATGTCTTCTTCACAACCTTTATAAGATGATAAATGATGCAGTCACAGGATGGCTTGTGTGCTAGCCATTCATTGAAATCCTTACACATTTTGCCGAGTATCTGCAAGATTGATAGATTGCAATAATTTAACAGAAATAAAAACATAAATTATGACTTTGCACAGAAATAAAAGACATTCAAATAGAAAGGTATAAAATATTTCTACAACCATGTAAGGAGTATTAAAAATCTAAATTAAGAAATTCTGACAGTGAGCCAGCATCATACAATTTTTCAGCTGACAGTTTTTATGTTAAACTTAATTACAGTTGCTCAAGATTACTCACAGTCAGGATCTCAAACAAGAAGCTCATTGCTTAACTAGCCATAAATAATACAGTACAGTTAAATTCTTAATAAAACAAAAATAATTAAGTAACTAGCTTTTGTGTGGCTTCATCCTTGTGGATGTCGGCAATTGTTCCATGGGGATATGCTATCAAGATAAAAAGTATCCTTTGTACTAACACATGGTCTTCCTGTGTGCCTTACAAAAAATATGTGCAGAGTCATGGAATTGCGTATACAGGCCCTTCTAACAGTGCGCCAAATTTTAATTGAAATCCATTCAGCTGTGAATGGGTCGGGTCACAAACAAGAAAGAATAAGATAAGGGATTTTAAATATCATGAACGTTTGATAATTATCAATCTTAAGAATAGAAAAATAAAGTTCAGTTCTAAGGTTTAGACTGCCTTTGTAGAAAATGTAATATCCATGTTCTTGATCAAAAAGCCAGCTGCACGATAGTTCTGTACATACACTTATTTAAACAGACAAGAAGTTTAATACTCAAATACTTTGCAGTTAAAATTCTCAACGTTATGTCCAATAGAGATTGATCAACCATAATACACAGAGTATTTCAGCAATGTTTTATTTTGTTCCAGATTTCAAAAGATAGCATGGTCTGGCGCTGGTATAATAGTCGGAGGCTGTGATGGAGGGCTCCTTGAGTTCTATAGTGCGGAAAAACTGCTCAACAACTCCACTGATGCACTACTAGGAAGTAGCACTAAACATAGTGGTAAGTGCATCACAAATGCAAACTGCACTTTTTTTCATAAGACATCATTGATCATCATGACTTCTGTGAAAATTGCATAGGGTTTAAATTCGAATATGACCCATACGCAAAATACGCGCTGAGTCGTGGAATTGCGAATATCGGCCTGTCAAACAACAATTAGAAAACACCATGGAATTCGTTTTTGTAGCACTATTCCTGGCCAGTATAATCACCGGCAAATAAGATGGCAAAAGTCGTTAGATGCGCACAAGTCGTTTTTTAGGTCTCTTTGGTGGTCAAGCGGGACGCGGGGTATGAGGTAGCGTCGATCCGAGCGCGCGATTGGTGCATCAGTCGACCCTTGCCTCCCGCACCGCGCCTTCGTCCCGTTCGCTCCCGATTACATTTCAGTGCACGAAAATTGAACCCTTTGTTTTTGTTGTGTTAAACTTAAGTGTTGTTATTGTTTTTAAATTTAGGATAGAGTTCCTGAAAAGGCATAGCATACGAGGAAAGTATGCTCAAACCAGAGTTATACAAATTAATAAAATTTGGAAAAGAACAATTTAAAACATACAGCATTGACCAAACACTTGCAGAACACAACCATAGTGTTCTACGATTGCGACTTTCAATATGATGCCAAGGGTAGTTTTATTAACGGATAGTGACGACGACTAGTTATTTTTTTTTTTTTATATAAACTTTTTTTGAATTTTAAATGCACGTTATTTATAACCCCTAATAAACTTGAATTCCTCTCCCTTCTTTAACTTTATTCTATACAGACATGATTAAATATAAATGATGGCAATAACAATAGAATAATGACGATCAATAAAAGTTACCACTTTTTTGTGCCACTAAGTGTACGATGCGCGAACTTACCCCCACTACGCCAAAATCTTGCCATCTTATTTGCCGGTGACTATACCCATTTTCTACTTTCTAACTAAATATTTTTACCTTAGCTATTCAGGTTATTTATGACTTCATAAAGCCTCAGCCTGGGTACATATGCTAGCATGACCTTTACTTAACACATTGACTGCCACAATAGAAAAAATATAGTTATCATGAGTTAACTCATAATCTAGCAATAAACATGTTAAAAAAAAATTTGGTTATCATACATTATTTTTACACAAAAACGTCACAAAGAACAACAAAACTTCTTTAATTTAACATTTAACATCTTTCTCTTCTCAAAAATATAATCAGGGCATGAGATGCGTAATCTGGTTTGAGTTTGTTATCTTTAAATTGGTCACGAGAGAAATGGGTCATCATGGCAGCAATGTTGTATACACATCACTGACCACTTTATCATCTGTTGTTTTATTTATTATAAATGGTAATAAAGGAGTCAATAAAATACACAAGACATTTATTAAGAAACTCAATAGTTATGACTTGGAAATAAAACGATTTATTGTTTAGAAAAGTGTAACTGCACTTTTACCCATAAAGAACTTGTATCAAAGTATTTTAAATGCATATAGTTGATAAAACAGTTTTAGGTCAAACATAACAGCCAATTAAAGAACTTGTAGTCAATCAGTCGGAGTCTCCGTTAGTGACGACCAATGTGGCGCGGCGGGCGAAGGTGCGCCTGGGACGCACGAGGTTGCGGGTTCGATTCCCGCCTTGGGGCAAATGTTTGTACGATCTACAAACATTTGTTCCGGGTGTTCTGGGTATTCGATATGTATGGTAAAAATATCTATCTATATTGTATTAAGCGAGATAACTGATATCAGTTATCTAGTACCTATAACACAAGCTCTATGTAGCTTAGGGCTAGATGATGCTGTGTGGACATTGTCCAGCATTATTTATTCATTTATTGTAAAAAAAATAAAAACTGCCATCCCATAATCTGGTATAAAGGATAGAAGGAGTAACCCAGCAGTGGGACAATAAGGGCTCATCATAATTATTATATTAATCTGTGAAGCGAAAAATTCAGTTCCTTTTTTAAGAATATTGCACCCACGGAGTATTGTGAGATATGTCGTTGTTAAAATTAATATGGAGAAAGTGCAGAAAGCTAAAACGTTCTTCGTTTTGACCACTGAGCGACTAGTATTTATTGAATAGCCGATATCCGTTACAGTCAATAGTTTAATAGCCAAGAGCGTCGACCAACACCTGACGATGTTCTCGTACGGCAGCTGGATCAAGGGTTTAGTCAGAAAGCGGTATTTCTGGACAAAGCTCGTACTGTTACATTACATGCCTTGAAAAATGTTGCCGATAACGTATACCGGTGGCGTACTATTTTTGATATTCGTATATTATATGTATGTATAATGAATAAAGGAAATATTACTAATGAAAAACTCAAAACATGACGAATTGAAACTTATTCAATGCCACAAGGTCTTTGCTCTTACGTAGATGTTATCTGTGAGCTTCTGGCTGTAATGAATAACGTTAAAAACTTTGTGATAACGTACTATCTGGGCTCTTTATTCAGCTTATGACATGACATTACAATAGATGACTTCATAGTGCACTTTTACACATACCTTTCTATAAGTATAGGGTATTTTCGTTTTGTAAAAAAAGTCATAGTGGATTATTATCGATATCATCTACACACAGCTATAGTATTATTGTGTAAATAAGATCAGCATTGCGATAGCGGTTCAATTCGCATGTTGATTGAGCAATTAACTTTCTGCGCTTTCGATTGACGCGCTAAACAAATATTTTAAGATGATTTTATGTCATGTAAAATAATCTTGAATTCTATCCTTTATATCATATTTATTTAATAATCATATATATATATTCTGAACGGCGCGGCGGCTTTCTTTTTAACCGTTTTTTAAAAAAGCAGAAGTTTCTCAGTGTATCTATATTCAGTGATAATACTTGTCAACTGATTTTAATGATTCGTTTGTATTGGATAGGGAGTCCCATGTAAACTTGGTCCAGTTTTGACGATTGGTTTTTGAGTTAGTCAATTATACGGACGTATGTAGTCTACTTCGTCGAAGTCGATGGTGGTCATCAACATACATATTTGTAACACCTTAACTGCCAGACAACAAGACACAATAGAAAATGTATTGTTTGTCGGTCACCTGGCGTTTATGGTGTTAAATAAAAATAAATTTATTCATTAATCCTACTTGCTATGTAAAATAAATACATAGTAAGTATTTGTGTTTGGTCGGCTACGCTATCGTTGAAGAAAAATCTTTTATAAGTACAAAAAATAACTAACTTCCAGGAAAAACACCACGATAACCAAAATAACTGCAGTTTTCGAAGTCTGTGGCAAAATGAAATGAATCTTGAACAACCAAAGCCGTTGACTTCGAACACTATAGTTTCTTTGGTCATCGTACCATATTGAAAGTATTTTTTTGTGTTCAACGACAGCGACGCCGTTACCTGATCAGATATCCTTGCAGCATTACATTGATATCACGCCCAGGTTTCCGATGAGTACAACAATCAATTCGTCTGTTTCACTAGGTCATGTATCAGCGTTGGACATCAACCCTTACCAGAAGAACTTGCTCGCCTCCGGAGCGTCAGACAGCGAGATCTTCATATGGGACCTGAACAACACCAGTCAGCCTATGGCTCCCGGTAACAGGAACCAGCCTTACGACCATGTGCAAGGGTTGGCTTGGAACCAGCAAGTAAGAAAACAGACAATTTTTAATACCGATAGTCTATGTTGATCGTCCTTTAATTCATTGTATGACAAACAAAATACAAAAACATAAACTAACATTACATAATTACACAATAACATACCAAAGCACAGACATGAAACATATGTACACTACATAAATATAAAATTGTATCTCCGTATATATGCGTGTATATATGCCCCGTGCCTTGTATAGGGGCATGTAGTGCCTGCCAATACTGCAGGAATGTCCCAACAAAATTGGCAGTTACGACGGCTAAGAGATGGTTTCCGATGCCCCTCATTCTGCCCTACCCTCTAGATTTGCATACTTATTTGTTTTCATATCTAATGTCAATTCATTAAATTGGGTATGTTTTCCCGGTCAGCCAATGAGAACCGTTAATATAATTGTCAACGGTAAACTGGATTAGGTTCTTAAATGCAATTTTAAGCGATGTGGCGACTTGAAAGAAGTTTAAAACATTCTGTTTACTATAAACTAGAACACAAGAAAATATGGTACTTATCGTCAAAATTAGGTGTTTCAGGGTAAAAAACAGATTAAACCGAGATAACTAATATACGTTTAGGCCGCGTTCACACCAAACATAGAGTCAGCCGCCGATAGTAGCCAGGCTCACCGTGAGCCATACTGGTGCATGCGATTATTGCCGGTTTGTTGTGAACGCTAACTTCTATATGTGTGGAAAACTAGTAAACTGCGCAACGCTCGCTCATGGTCTGCGACAAGAAATTTTTGGTGTGAACGCTGCTTTATTACAAAACCTCGCTCGAAATTAGCTTCGACAATGTCATTGAATATATCGCATATTGAACTGCAAGTTCTGGAACTCAATTGATTCTTAATTGATTTGAATTGCATCGTATGGTCAGTAGGATATTGGTCACACGTGATGGCAAACAAGATTACATTGTTTTATGTCAGTTTACTACGACATATATGTCTTTATGTATATGGCCTGGAATGCTTTCTTTTATAGATTTTTATACATGATAAAACATCACGCCTGCATACCCACCTGGGGTTAGGCAAAGGTGTACCCATAGTAAACGAACATTACGACAGTTTTCTTTGGGTCCCGTGTACTGGGGTGGCTATATGCTCTCCCTCTAGAGAGCATATAGCCACCAACCGGGCACAAATCCAGACTACGTGTTGCTGCTGAGAAAATCCAAACGGAAAATCTCAATAACATTTTGCCCGATCCAGAAACCGAACTTCACGGGACCAACGAGTCTTTTACTCTTTTTATAGTTATTGCATTAAAATTGCAATTTATCAGATTGTCATATTAGAGACACCATACCATCTTAAACGACTAAATTGCACTTTACTAGCAGTATTGCTTACATATTAACAGTGCTAAGTTTATCAATCAATTTTAATTACTTTGTTATCCCCATGCTCCATGTATTTCATGCGCATTGTTTTGACAGGTTCAACACATCCTCGGCTCCACATTTGCGACAAGATGCGTCGTTTGGGACTTGAGGAAGAATGAGCCAATCATGAAACTTAGGTAAGATTGTCTTGCAACAACATACAGTGTATTTTCTAGTGAAATCCACGACGAAATTATTGAAAATATATAATTTTCCAGTGACTCCCAGTCCCGTACAAGATGGCGGTCGCTGGCGTGGCACCCGAACGTCGCCACGCAGGTTTGCATCGCGTCTGAAGACGACCAGGTGCCCGTGGTGCAGCTGTGGGATTTGAGGTAAGGAGCAAATGGTGACGTAGATTTACGGTCAGTGTCAGTAGAGTGCCGGTGGATCACTCCAAGAAGACTTAAGAAGCTTTCAAATGCATTTTTACAAATTTTGCAGTGAATGACTGCATAATTAATGAAGTTCATTTATGTTCATACTATTTTAGGGTTCTGTACCTCAAAAGGAAAAACGGAACCCTTATAGGATTATCTTCTACTATTACTTCGTTGTCCGTCTGTCTGTCTTTGAAGACCATAAGAAGACTCACAGCACACGTAAAGAAGAAAGTCCTAGTTATATAAATTTGTGGAATTATCGAAGATTTTAATGTTTATTAATTTGGTTAAAGTAGCTTGAACAATTGTTTGTATAGAACCTTCGGTGCGAGGCATTTGATAATTATGTATTGGAAACAGAAACCCCGAAACAGATGACCAAGACCGCCTTATCTCATAAGTAACAATCCGCAATACCTTACAGACTGGCAGCTTCCCCGCTAGTTACACTGGAAGCTCACAACAAGGGCGTGATGTCCGTGTCCTGGAGCCGACAGGACCCCGACCTGCTGCTGTCTGCCGGCAAGGACGGCAGGGTGCTGTGCTGGAACCCGAACAACACCCAGCCTGTGAGTCATCATCACTTTATGTCCTTACTGAATTCAACACGTGGGTCTAAACTTTTTGGCACTAGAGGTGTTTGAGGAAGCGGAGCAGTCAAAAAACATCAATATACCAATATCCTTAATTGCAAATTTGAACAAATTTATTTTTGTGCGCTACCCTGGCGTTTTTGCCTTTTTTGGGTAAAAGGACGTCGCATCGTTGATCCAAAAATCTCAGAAAATAAAAACAACACACGAGTTTAAAACAATTAAAAATGACGATTACTTTTCTCAAAATATTTGTGACCAGATATTGATATTGAAATCATCACGAATGTTGTCCTCAGGGAGGCGAGCTCCTGTCCGAGATAAGTCACCAGCAGCAGTGGGTGTTCGACGTGTCGTGGTGCCCGCGGGACCCCAGCCTCATGGTGACCGCGTCCTTCGACCAGCAGGTGGCGCTGCACTCGCTGCTGGGCGGCTCGCGGCCCGAGATCGTGAGTAGCGCTCAAGGCGATAGGATATTTGAAAACCTTGAATCACTGTTGTGTATTTTATTCATAATATATGTATTTCTTTAAGGAATTGGTAAAAAAACCGTCCCATCATCATTTTATAGGATTTAGTACGTCCAAATAATAAAAAAAAAAAAACTAAAATAGACTAACCGAGCTGTGTCCACGACAGTGTATTGTCTCACTTTCCTGACAGCGTAGGCGGCAGAGCTGAGTCTCCATGCTAGGGTTGATATGGTCTATTTTAGTTAGGTTTCACAGCGTCATGTCTTACGTTATGCTGTTATGGGGCAAAGCTGCAGATATTCAAAATATATTTGTGCTACAAAAACGAGCTGTTCGTGCAATATACCAATTAGGGCCCAGAGTCTCCTTCATCATCAGGCTATACTAGTCCACTGCTGGACATAGCCCTCTCCTAATGAGCGCCATAGCGCCCTGTTTTCAGCTTGCCGCATCCAGCATCTGCCTGCAGTCTTTCGCAGATCGTCATCCCACCTGGTCAGAGGGCGTCCTACACTACGTTTGCCGAGTCGCGGTCTCCACTCAAGAACACGTTTACCCCAGCGGTTGTCGGTTCTTCGCGAGATATGGCCAGCCCACTGCCACTTCAACTTGCTAATTCTTTGAGCTATGTCGGTGACTTTGGTTCTATGTCGGATGTATTGGTTTCGAATCCTATCCTTCAGAGAAACTCCGAGCATAGCTCTCTCCATAGCTCGCTGAGCGACTTTAAATTGGTGGACCAACCTTACCGTAAGTGTCCATGTCTCGGCGCCGTAGGTCATGACGGGTATGACGCACTGATTAAAAACTTTCGTTTTCAAGCATTGCGGTATGGATGACGAGAAGACTCGGCGCAGTTTCCCAAACGCTGCCCAGCCCAGCTGGATCCTCCTCTTGGCCTCCTTCTCGAAATTGTTTTTACCTAACTGCAGAATCTGCCCGAGGTAAGTGTATTCGGAAACGATTTCGAGAAGGTGGCCATGTACGACGACCGGTATTGGATCAATGTGGCCATTGATCATGACTTTGGTTTTATCCAAATTCATGCCAAGACCGATACGTCGCGAGGCTGAAGCTAGGCCGTCCAGCATCTGGTTCAGCTCCTCTAGCGACTCCGCCATTAAGACTATGTCATCTGCGAATCGTAGGTGTGAGATGTAGTCGCCGTTTATGTTTATGCCCTTTCCTTTCCAGTCCAGCATCTTAAACATATCTTCCAACGCGCTTGTGAACAGTTTCGGGGATATAACATCCCCCTGTCTCACTCCTCTGCGCAATTGGATCGGTTTAGACTGCTGGCCCTGTACTTGGACACTCATGGTCGCGGCTTCGTACAGACATTTCAACACCTCGATATAACGATAGTCTACTTGGCATCGCTGTAAGGATTCCAGAACAGCCCAGGTTTCGACAGAGTCAAAGGCCTTCTCATAGTCCACAAAGGCCAGACACAGGGGCTGATTATACTCTTCGGACTTCTGTATAATCTGCCTCACCGTGTGAATGTGGTCTATGGTGCCATATCCTCCTCGAAACCCGGCCTGTTCCGGCGGCTGAAACTCGTCGAGTCTCCTGGCGAGACCCATTAGGGCCCAGAGTCTCCTTAAGAGATCTATTTAAAGAGATTGGTATTCTCACAGTGGCTTCTCAATTTATTTTTGCCAACATAATATACATTAGGCAAAATATACATATGTACACTAAAAACAGTGACATCCACAATTTTAATACCAGAAATAAGCACAAACTGTACGCTCCTTTCCACCGGCTTCATAAGGTCCAGAGCTCATTTGTGGGGCTCGGTATCCGCTTTTATAACATGCTACCTCATTCTTTGCTGGATTTACCTTTTAACGCGTTTAAAACTAAAGTTAAATCAAACCTTTGTTCTAAAGCATATTATTCGATCAACGACTATTTAGAAGACAAGAATAGTTGGTCGCTTTGTTGAACGCAGGACAATGTTACTATGTTCTTTTACTGTTTAATAGTTCTTTATTTTTGTGTATGTTTCTTCTACTATGCTTATTTTTATGTTATTGACATGATCCTCTCATTACATTGTATGAATGAGTTGTATTGATATAATTCAGCATTGCACATGTCAGCGGGCACGCCCTTGGACTGCCTTGGAGGCTTTTTATGTATTCAGTTTAGCAGGCTTTGCTTGAGTTAATTGTCGATTTTGGTATATATAACTTTTTATTTATTTATTTTGGCATATTGGTGTGTGCTAGCTAACATGTAGCAAATTATTTAATTGAATGATGTATAAAGATGATTGACATAATAATTATTTTTTTGACATAATATGTTGTATAGCTTCAAGTTCTTCAAACCTATCAGACAGACGTGTTGCTGGGGAGTTTGTTCCTCCACTTCTTCTTCCCAGCAAAAACACTAGGAAGTGGTGAAGGGTGGGCGTTTTGGGGGACTGTCTTATGTAAACGTTTTTGACGTTCAAAAAGTGCTGATACTCAGCCTAATTTGAATAAATGAATTTTGATTTTTGATTTTCATTTTGATATATGAGGGCACCACTGTAGTTTGGCATCTACTGTTATGCCCAAAAAGACTGCAGATTCTACCGTATCAAGCACCTCATTACTAATGATTATATTCGGTCCAAGATTTCTAACATTAGGTAAGGCGAATTTTATACATTTCGTTTTCTTGGCATTAAGAACTAAACTAAACGAAATCAAATCAAAATTCATTTATTCAAATTAGGCTGAGAATCAGCACTTTTTGAACGTCAAAAATTGCATTAGACAGTCCCCTAAAACGTCCATTTCCTAGTGTTTCTGCATGCACGTGGCGTAGTTGCAAGAAGTGGCGTAACAAACTCCCCAGCGACACATTTGTGTGTTAAGTTTGAAGAACTTGTATTTATAAAATATAAGAAAAAGAAAAAACATTAAATTAAATTATACTATTTAGGTAATGATACAGTGCACTTTATACCTATTTGCAAAATCTTTTTTCTACCTGTATTATGCAAATAAATAATTTGATTTGATTTATAAATTATATTTCATTATAAATCAATAAATTAAATAATTTGCTACATGTTTGCTAGCACACACCAATTAACAAAGCTTAAAAGGCAAATCCAGTAGAGAAAGTAGTAGCTTGTTATAAAAGCGGATACGAATTGTCTAACTTTCCTGACACTGAACTTTCGTTTTCGAAATTCATTCATTTAGAAATTCAATTATATACTTATATACACTTGGTTTCCTGTGACCCAAAGACGGTCTTGAAGAAAATTTTAATCCACTGTCCATGCGAGTTCAATACTTTCTAATAAATTGATGGCAAATTAAAGTAGCAAAGTAAAGTACTTAGTTTTTTTAAGATAAGAGCTAGTGTGTATTGGTCCGTGTTCATGGAGCCGCTCCGCTTGCAGTCGGGCCACAACCAGAGCAACATCATGGAGTCGTTCGGCGGCGCGGACTCGTTCAGCGCGCTGCCGGCCGTGGCGCGCGCCCCCGCGCCCGCGCCCCCGCGCGCCCCCCGCCTGCCGCGCGCGCCCGCCTGGCTGCGCCGCCCCGTGGCCGCCAAGTTCTGCGTGAGTATCTAAATATCCACAAATTTCAAGATTTTATGAAATAACCATACAATCGGGTGAAATTACAAAGTCGTCATCATCATCCTCTTGCCCTTATCCCAATTTTTAATTTGGGGTCGGCGCAGCATGTCTTCTTCTTCCATACATCTCTATTTCCCGTCATCTCAGAAGTCACCTCCTTCTTAGCCATATAAACTTTCACACAATCCATCCATCGTTTCCTGGGTCTCCCTCTACTCTTGTAACCCTCTACATTCATACTCAAAACTTTCCTCACAACATGATCTTCATTTCTTCGCATCACGTGTCCATACCATGACAGCCGATTTCCACACAACTTCTCTGTCACAGGCGCCACTTTCAGACTTCCTCTTACATACTCATTTCTTATTCTATCCATTCGCGTAACACCACACATCCCCCTTAGCATTCTCATCTCAGCTGCATGCAACTGCCTTTCATTCAGTCCTTTTGTGGCCCAACATTCTGATCCATACAAGACGGCAGGTCTTATCATTGACTTATAGATCTTCCCTTTAAGTTTAAGGGGAACGTGGGAATCGCAAGTTGTTCCCGTTACCTGCCGCCATTTCATCCACCCTGTGTTTATTCTGTGCTTGACAGTCCGATCTATTCCTCCGTCACTTTGCACGAGTGAACCGAGATACCAAAATTCGGAGCAGATCGGAAGGAGCACGCAATCAAGCGCAATGGCTTCAGGGCTGGAGAGACCGCCGAAATCGCAGAACATATATTCTGTCTTGGTTCTGCTGATTTTCAAGCCTACACTCTCCAGCTTCTGTTGCCATTTCTCCAATTTACCCTGGATCTCAGGTCCATCTTCACTGACAAGGACAATGTCGTCGGCAAATAGCATGCACCAGGGTGCCTCTTCCTGTATTTCCGACGTCAGTGCGTCCATTATTAACAGGAAGAGGTAAGGGCTTAATGCCGACCCTTGGTGCAATCCTACAGCCACACTGAACTTGTCAGTGTTACCTGCAGACGACCGGACATAGGTACTAGATCGGCTGTACATCGCACGAATCAACTCAACATACTTCCCAGGCACACCTTTCTCCTTCAAGGCCCACCACAACACTTCCCGAGGCACCCTATCATACGCTTTTTCTAGGTCAATGAACACCATGTGCAAGTTTTTATGTGCACATCTATACTTCTCGCACAACTGGCGGAGTGCAAAGGTGGCGTCCATTGTTCCTCTACCTGGCATAAACCCGAACTGATTTTGGGAAATCTCACTCTCTTCTCGTAATCTTTTCTCTATCACCTTCTCCCATACTTTCATACTATGCGACAGGAGCTTTATCCCTCGATAGTTGTTGCAGTCCTGTACATCCCCTTTATTTTTAAAGATGGGCACTAGTGAACTATTGCACCACTCTTGTGGGATCACTTCCTCATGCAACAACTTATTGAAGAATAAAGTCAGCCACGTACATCCATCTTCTTTTAGTTCCTTCCATACTTCTACTGGTATATCATCTGGGCCCATGGCCTTTCCATTTTTCATACTTCTTACTGCTTGCCTTACTTCATCCATATCTTATCTTATCTTAATATTCCTTATCTTAGCTTAGCTTATCAAAATAAACCTTCCATCGCTCTTTTATTTCATCATCATTGCACAGAACCTTACCTACATCATCTTTCATACATTTTATTTGAGTAATATCTCTTGTCCTTTTTTCCCTTGCTTTCGTAATCCGATAGAGCTCCTTCTGGCCTCTAGGGCTCTAGGGCTGAAATTACAAAGTCGTATTAATGTTAAATACACATTTATTCTGATCGCGAATATTGTTTTCATAACATTCAACCTAATAATAAGCTGCAAATGATAAAAAAGCTGAGATAAATTGCTTTTGCGGGCTGACCTGGTACATTCTCCTTAGCTCTTTTTGCAATATAACAGTGTTCGTCCAACGATATAAAAGTTCCAGAATAGTATAATTTAATATATTCTCTAGTACGTTTTATTTTATTCTATGTTTTAGTTTGGCGGCAAATTGGTCACGTTCGAAAAATGTCCGCAAGAAGCTGGCCCACAAAAACTTGTACACATAAGCCAGGTAAGGAAAGCAATAACCAGTATTCTCTTTAATAAGTTTCTAACTATGTAAGGTTGAAAATGAAAACGTAATGAAATTGAATAGGAAAACCTCCTTATGAGAAACAAAAAATAACTGATAATTTCAAGGAACTTCGGCTGATTGACCTGATTGGTTGATTTCTACAGTCAATAAAGTACGATTTTTATAAGCAGCAGTAACTTGAGTAATAACTTGATTTTATGTCACCTAAGATGAGAGGACTCAGGATCAGAAGACACTAGAACATGATGAGAAACTTGCTGGTTATTTAATTTACGCACCACCATAGTGCATTTTCAGTGTTTTATGTGGCATTAGTTCCATGAACTAACTGCATCGTATTAGAAGTCATACTTAAGTAGTGTTTTAATTGAATTTACACCTTGTATATTCTAAAAAGGTTTATTGTGTTTGTCATATTGTGAAAACAGGTCATAAGTGAACCAGAGATAGTAGAAAGAGCGTCGGAGTTGGATTCTGTGTTAGAGACTAGTCTCAGCTATGATCCCGCGGCCACTGAACGACTTGCTGAGTAAGTGCATGACTACTGACGTATACTAGATAGATAACTACATAGTTTTCAATGGTGTTTGAATTCCCACTTTAACCCTTTGAATTTTGAGTTCAAAATTGATCACAATACATAATTTTATTTCGTTGAGAATTTAAAACAGAAGTATAATTTTACCTAGAGTGCGTACAAAAGTGGTAAAAAATATAAGGTATGAAATCGCCTGTCCGGCCCATCTGCCTATATCTTGAACTAGTAATGTGACTTTAAATTTAGAACATGTTCTAAATTCGTTTGTTTTGTTCGTTTTTTATTGCTATAGCTAAACTGGGTATATACAATTTCAAGCCTTAATTTGGCAGCACTAAAACATACATTTTTATGCACAGATACTGTCGTCAAAAAGGCGATGCCACGACTGACCAGAATGAACGTTACACTTGGTTCTTCCTCCGCGCTAACTTTTTGCCAACGTTCCGAAGTGAAGTGCTTAATTTATTGGGTAAGTAAATATGATCTTCAAATGATTGAAAATCTTAATCTTAAAGAAATAGAAAAAAAAATGAAGCACATATTTTGCTTGTTTTACGTGTAAATTGTTTGTAAAAACCATTTTAACCATTTTGAAAATCAAAGAAAACGATAAGGTAATTGCCGGAGTAAACTAGGTGCCACTCTACAAGTGGTACCCAAAACTGTGTGGGGATGAAAAATGTGGAAGTGGGGATAGAGGCAAGAACAATAGTTCTTGCCTCTATCCCCACTGACTGACGTACACATTCATATACCATGTTGACAAGCTGTACAATAATTATGATGTAATGGGGTCTAGAGTTCTAAAATGCAAGCCTCGGCTTAGTTGATCTCCCACTAATTCCGAACCTCTGTGTAACTTCTTGTGAATCGCCCTTCTGTGTCATACAATGTAATTTGTGGAGATGAAATTAAACCTTTTTTTATTTATTCATCGAATTGTTTAGGTTTCAAACAAGACGATTTGTCTTCCAAGTTCAAGAGCCCCAACATACCAACCGGTGACGGGGCTCAACCAGACGCAGTCGGCTTGAGTAGAGTGAGTTACCACCTTTATATTTTAACAATAATCGTGTGTTTTTTTATACTATGGCTTCTGACCTGCCAGTGCTGTCTTCTGTGCTTGTAGCATTAATTTATTTAATATTTAATTGTGCTCAATTCTCATCTTTATTGAATTAACTTAAATTTTTCTTCCGTAGCACGATTCATTTCGTAGCTAACAGCTCTATATTTGTTGACTTCGACCTTTTCTCTGCCACGGATGTGACTTACTTAGACGATCTAAATAGTTAAATAATGTCTTATATACAAGCTGCAATAAAAAAGTGTCGCCCATGAACAGTCGATCAATTGATACAAGTTAATTGTCTACCAAATTGACACTAAGTAAAGTATAGCCATTTCAAAAAATGACAATTTAAATGGACTGATACTTTCATGAGCAGCCGTTTCGCCTGGCTTAACGTTTCCGCCACAGACCGGCCTCTGTCTAACTGGGCCTTAGGGGAACGTAGTCGGTCTTTTTAAACCGACAGTCAAAAAGGGTGGTGGGATCAAAACTGAAATTAAATTAAAGTAACTGCAACAGACTGCTTGAAGTTATTTTGTATTAAATTTTCAGTTGCTTTTGTTGCAAATAGACATCTAACTTTCAGTCGAGTTTTAGTATTTCAAAGTTTTTTTCGGCTAGTGTCTCGTATCGTATTTAATACAATAAGAACTGGCCTCAGTTTTGAGAAATGAGACTGTTCAGTTTTGATTTCCGTAACGTGGCGGTGAAAAGTTTAACAAGACTAATATGTAAATAACATCTATTATAATCCGTGCTCACATAACTCAGTATGTATAATATGCTACTGTCTGTCTGCCTACCGCGGCTAGGGCGAGTCCACGGAGACTGAAGCTGAGTTGTCTACTGATACCAGCACTGATCTATCGGTAAGTACGGCTATGAATGTCAATGGTCTTACTACAAGAAGTGACGTAATACTTTCTAAAGCTAAGTAGCCATTGTCGCTAATAACAGCCTGCGCTGACTATAAGCACTATGAGGTACAAAAAAGTATACTGCAGACTGTCTTTTGTTTGAATCTAATACTTATTCCATATTCAAATCCTTCTTTCCAATTGATGTTAATACCACAAAAACAAATATCAATTTTATAGTAGTGTGTATTGTTGATTTTAAAATTCGTTAAAACAATAATTGATGTCGTTGTCAAACTAAACTTTATGTGCTGGGTAGTAACGTTGATTGTACAAAAACACATATTTGTTTAATGTTTTGGAAACTAAATTGCGAACACAGGATACAAGTTTGCATGTTTGGTGGAGGAGAATAAACTACGAGTATGTTTCCTTTCGAGAATACTGTTTTAATTTGTTCAGTACCGAAGTGCCGATAAATGTGCTTAGCCCGAAGCAGGCTTGCTGACTTTATTTACAGACGACAGTGTTTTTTAATGTCCATAAATACGTTTTAAATATTGTGGAATAACTGGAATAGCTAAACTATTATTTTCGAATGAATTGCAATGCAAATGGATACAAATTAGTATGCTTCATTTAATGTTCTCTTGTACAATGATTAAGGACGTTAGTAACATTGACAGTGATGATAGGAAAATGAAACTAAATGTTGTGTTGCCAAGAAATATGAAACATTTTTAGTACAAAGGCCTTAAAGGTATTTTTTTTAATTCAGACAAAATTATTGGTGAGTATAAATATTTTTCTACACTATATTTATCACTTCAACAATGATAGAACTATTACATGATAAGAAAATAATATAATAAAGAATCACAGGGCATCGAAAAATTCATCCGCATCACTGTCAACGGGAAAAGTGCTCAGAAGGCTGGCAGCATTGCCACGTTGAATGGCAATGCTGTTTCTTTGGCCAAAAAAAAGGCCATAAAAATTGGTCATATGTTTGCAACCACTATTCCTGAGCATGAGGTCTTGGGTTCGACTCCCGAGTCGAGCAAAGTGTTCTGTTTTTCTATCTACAACTGAGAAATTCCAGATAACCCTTTTTACTTGGGACTCAAACATAACTGGCGAAGCGTGGTACAAGTCACCAAGGACACCGTGATGCGCGATGTTATGCTATGTTTGTTAATACAGGTAATATTTTATTACAGGACGCTCACACACAGATCGAAAGAAAGCTGGCCAACCTTGACTTGACTCCTACTGTATCCAACGTGGTCATCCCTAATGGAGAAGGTACTTATTGGTCTACAGTCGTTTTGTTACTTTACTTAGTATATACAGGTGAAACAGGAAGTATCATACGTCCAGAAACGGCAGGGCTATAACGTGATTTTAACGTGAACATGATGATGACGATGATGTTGATAATGATGATCATGACGATGATCGTGATAATGATCGTGTTAATTATCGTGATGATGAGTGATGGCTGTCGATGACGCTAACTACACACAAAAACTTTTCTTTTTTTAAGGAGTCAAAAAATCATGATAATTGAGTGTTCTATATGTTATCATTCCATGAAGACGTAGCTCACGCGATAGACACACACACATATTTTGCCTTAAGAGTGAAGTATTACCTATTTGTTTTGAATGCTGTGAAATTAATTATAAGTTCATGTTCTGTTGTATGGCAGACTCTACAAGCTTGATCTGCCGCGCACTGGTGTGCGGACACCTTGAGGAGGCGGTAGAGCTATGTCTGGACGCCAAGAGAGTCGCCGACGCACTCATCATCGCCTCACTTGGTGAGTTGATAGTTTGTGCACTTTGACCACTTTACACACTTAACTTTTTATTTATGAAAATGTATATTTATCACTTTGTTATGCTGCTCTGTCCATAAAATAAGCTTGAGTTACCTAGTTTTAACAAACATTTCCCAACTTCTTTTCGGGGAAGATAGCAAACTTTCATACTTCTGTAAGTATACTACTCTGCCTTCATCCTAGTTTTCAAGGTTTTTGGCCTCGATTTATCGGCATAGACATCGTTTTTCAAATTTCTTTGTTGCTTGTAGGACTTTTTTCGAAACCTCAGCGAGTTCTATTGAATAAATAAGTTTATTTTGCGTTTTGAAGAAATATCACGTCTTTTACTGAAATATCGCTAAATCCCAATAAGTGGAGCTGTTAAGATTGCTTACTAACCCCGTACACAGGCAGTCCAGAGCTCCTGTACAAGGTACAAAAGTACCACATCAACACGACGGCCGGCGAGCCAGTTTCGCTGGTGTGTGGCAGCCTGCTGCTGGCGCGCTGGGACACTCTCGTGACGTCAGCGGCGCCGAGCAGCTGGCGAGACACACTGGCTGCCGTACTCACGCACTGTGACGGGGACTCTGCTAGTCATTACTGTGGTAAGTGTGGAAGGAGACATAAGTAGTTACCTCAATCTTCATCATTATCATTAATTTGTAACAAAAAGTACCTTAGAATTATTATTACTGTGGCGACTGCTATATTGCCACATACAAACTGATGTGACGTATGCCATCGCGATTTCAGAGTAATCAGGTTTATCATTACGCACCTATAAACAGAAACCCGTGAGCAACCGTCCGTAAGTAATGCCCAAGCATTAACCGTAGCTCACTTAGACACAACATGAACTTATAGTTTCGCAATGTCCGTCCATCCGTCTGTCCACGCCTTAGAACAAAGACATTAAGTACTAGAAATAATTTACGGTAGCAAAATAGTAAAATAAAACCTGTAAAATAAGGTTCTTAAAGGTGTTGGTGTGGATGTTCTTCGGTGTCGTACAAAAATACTGCGGGCGTAGGAAAATAATTTCCGATTCAGTAATCCGTTTTGCAAAATATAAACTGCCCATTTTTGATATATTTGAGTACAAAAAAATGTACTTACAGAAATATCACCATAGAGCTAGCGCAAAATAATTTTACGCCCGACTGGTGTCGTGATTAACACTGTTGACACCTAACATAAACGACAAAACATCGGCAAATGATTAGTTCCGATTTAAACCGCGTGCAGACTTATCTTCTTATCTTAGCAATGATAGTTTCTATTCCTGTATTTCTTCCACAGAAATGCTAGGCGACAAACTGTCCAAAGAATCCGACCCAGCTCTGTCAGAAGCTGCGACGATCTGCTACCTGTGCGCCATGAGCCCCGAGGAGCTGGTGGCGCGCTGGAGCGGGGCGAGGCGGGGCGGGGTGGCGGCGCTGGCCGCGCTGACGGAGCTGGCGCTGCTGGCGCGGCGGGCTGCGCTAACTAGAGGGAGACAAGTGCCGGTGGGTTCAGTGTACTGTAATTATATTTGTATTTAGAACTTACTTGCTTCCAAATAAAACCCTCAACTCCATGGCGAACTGAACTAATATCTAGAAAAAAAAAATGTGCAATGAACAAAAGGGCTTTTGACAAAATAAAACCACGAATATGGCTATTTATGAATTCATTCAAAATGTTATCAGCCACGTTGACAAAAAAGTACCTGTTTGTGCGATTTATTGCGGTATGTCACAGGCTTTTGATTATGTAGATCATAATATACTGATTGTAAACTTGAAGCATACGGCCTAAAAAGGCAATATTTTTTATTTAATTAGATCCTATTTAACAAATCGATAACAGATAACAGTAATAACTTAAGTGAATCCCAAAACAAAAACAGAGAAAACGTTTAGCTCCTTGAGGAAAAAAAATATTTTACGGTGTTGCTCAAGGCAGTGCCTTAGGGCCGCAGTTGTTTATTATCTATATTAAAGACTTGCCAAAGGCAACGACTCAACCTATGACATTGTTTGCTGATATGACATACAACAACCTATGACATATCTGCCAAGGGTAATGCAGACATTTTTAGCAGTTGGTTAACTGCAAGTGAACGAACGTATTTCTATTATCAAATGTGGCATGTACTCCATGTCGATATTTACCGTTTTGGTTTATTTTATGTGTTTCTGTAACAGGCCGGTGGTAAACTGGAAACAGTCCTGAACGAGTACGCGTCCCGCCTGGCCTCCCAGGGCTGCCTGCAGAGCGCGCTCAACACGCTGGAGGGCATCCAGCACACCGAGCTGCGCGACCGCCTCATGCATGCGCTGGGCATGGTGCAGCCCAGGAGGGCTAGCAATGTAAGAGAATATACATACACATATACATAAACTCTCGCATTTACCCGTGGTCATCATCAATACCATAGGGCGTTAATTTTTTTTGGCGACTTTTCTTAATTTTTACCTATTTTTCCGATGATTTCTATCTAACCCCATGAGATTTTTAATATAAGATACAAATCATGTTAAATGTGAGATTCAGTCAAGCTGTGTGTTATTCCAATCCGTTGTAACGTGATTGTGTGTATGTGCAGCAGCCGCAGCCGGCTCGCCAGCCGGCGGGCCACCCGCAGCCGCACCGCCGCACGCACGTGTCGCACACAGAGCCCAGCTATGCGCCGTCTGGTGAGCATTTTTTTTTGGACATGTCCACCACATTATTCTTGAAAAAAAAAACTTATTTTATATATAGACATGGTGAATATGAATTTTAAAATGTCATAATTTGTCAATCATGGCACGGTTTTGCATTTTTTACGCGACATCAAACCCATGACTATAGCTATAACAGTTTCTAATTGCCAATTCAAAAGCTTTTAATTATGGATATCGATTCTGTCTCATAGAAGTTAGGAGGTAATGTTATAGTTAGCTTGTTAGGTGCAGTTAGTAGGTATTTCTACATTTTGATTTATGCTATTGCAATATTTGCAATGCTTGAAATAAAGACAATATTTCGAAGTTCAAAGATTTGACTATAACACAAAAATTTGACCTGTGAATTCAAAGTGTACTCAAAATTTACAGATAAAAGGTACGAGTATCTATCAATGGCACGTTTCCATCGTTATAACGATCAATTTATGTTTCCAATTATAACTTGTTTTATACGCGTTATAATAATTGGTGGCCGTATTGTATAATTAAAACCACCTTTCGCTTGTCCAGGCCCCGCCTTCAACCAGCAGTGGCCGCAGACCCCAGCCCCGGTGGCCACACTACACGTGCACCAGCGCCCAGACTACCCGCCGGGCGGGCAAGGCGGGCAAGGCGGGCAAGGCGCGCAGGGCGGGCAGGCGGGGCAGGCCGGCCAGCTGCTGCCTGCGCAGGCGCCGCTAGCCGCGCAGCCGCCCCGGCCAGGCAGCGTGGGGCCTGCCGGTTGGTAGTTAATCTATACAAATAGACAACATTGAAGTGTCTGTTTGTAATGCCTAAATAACAGCTTTTTACTAAATGTATAGTATGGAAGAATATTTATATTTTTTCTTTGATATGTCTGTTTGTCTGTCTGTTTGTTCCAGCTATGAGTTGAAAGGGCTGGTCCGATTTCAAAAGCTGTTATTTGGATATGAAAAATACACATTTCAATTTTACTAACTTATATATATATATATATAGATAAGTAAGACACATTCGGTAAAACAAGTGCATCGAACGATGAACGTCAGTAAGCGGACTCGGCGTATTCTACTTTTTAAACTATTACCACACATTGCCGTGTTGGAAAGTTCCTGAAAAGAGTTGCTTGCAGAAATATCATTCTATTTAATTCCCTTTTTTGTTGCAGGCATAGGATCCCGCTCTAAATACAAAGTGGATCCTTCTGTCCAATCCGCCCCTCTCTACAACCAGTACAGTTTCAACAACCCTGTTACGTCACAACCTTACGGGGGATTCAATAGCCCCCTGCCCGATCAATACGGAGCCACCAGCGTGCCGGCTTACAACCAGGGTCCAATGAACCAGGGTCCCATGAACCCAGGGCCCATGAACCCGGGTCCCATGAGCCATATCCACGGGCCTCCGGGCCAGATGAGCCAGGCAAGTCTGAATCCGGTGGTGAACGGTTCGTACTACAACCCGGCGCAGGCGCCCGAGCCGGCCGCCGCCGCGCTGCCGACCAAGCCGGTGGCGCCGGGATGGAACGATCCACCTATGATGTCCTCTAAGCCCAAGGTATGTAATGCGAAATATTATTAGTATTTTGGGATACAATTTTTAAACTCAGACGAGGTCATCTCGTGATTTGTTGAGTTGTGTTAATCCGCGCTTGATTAAAATGGGATGCAACCATTTCTGTGTCGCTAACGGTACTTCACTGGAGGTTTGACATTTTTTATTTACTTTGACAAGGTTCCCTCCCATTCTGATAACGCGTGGATAATAATTTTGAAATTATTATATTGGCTTAATGTTTTTAAAATACATTTCTGAGAGCCAGATCAAATCGTTGATAAGGAAATATTTCGTCAAAGGTCAGCATGCTGCTGTTCATAAAGTTGAGTCTTCATTTAGTATGAACAACAAATAAGCTTTTCGTCAAAATTGAATGTGTTGTTCATACCAAATGAAGGCTTATTACAATTGAAGAAAGTGGTTATTATTTTACATATATTTCAGCAGTATTGTAATACGTGCTAGATAGCTGTGTGGGCACTTCCGCCTGCTTTTTCTGTTCCGTGATTGAGACCATTTGGTACAATATTTGACTGCGAATACGCTGTATCAAAATTTAAAATAAACAAGTAAGGTGGATGTGATACACATATACAATCAAATTTCGTTCATTCAAGCCGAGAATCAGCACTTTTTGAACGTAATAAAATTTGCAAGTCAGTCGCTCAAAAGCCCTTCACTACTTTATAGTGTTTTTGTTTGGAACAAGTGGTGCAAACACAACTGTCTGAAAAGTTGGAAGAACTTGAATCTATACAATATAGTGTAATAAACGTATAAAAAGACTATCGAGTATAAACACGTGTTATAATGTTCTTTCATCCGGCCCCAAAGCAGTTCTTGCAGACAGTGATAATTAACCGTAGTATTAGTTTAGTATACATAGAATTTGATGGAGTAACGTTATCAGCATTTAGACACGGGTGACATGTCGGCCTTGCACGCCGGCACGCGCCGCTGGAACACCATTATCGAACATAGGCGGCATTTAGACGAGGTACCCAAAGTGTGAACCGAGCCACATCTGATTACCAGCCTGCCAGAGAGTGTTGCCGTTGTCGTGTGTTGAACCCGATTTGAACATCCTATGTACACGGTGTCACGGACATCGACGCGCAACCTGATAGCATGAGTTCAGTATCTGATTGTGGACCCTGAATAATTTTGTCAGCTTTTTTCTTTCTTTAAACTAAAAAAGAGTATGATATCTATCTAGCCTCATGATATTTGTAAATGAAAAGCAAATAAATCAGTTCTTTCATCAAAATTTTCATTGGGTTAGATACAAACCAAGAGTTAGGAACTTCAAAAATAAACGTAGAAATTAGAAGAAGCCGACGAAAATTTTCAGTGTGGGGGTCCATAATCATCTACTGAACTCATGGTATCAGGTTGATCGTCGATGTCCCTTCCACCCTGTAGGTATACCTTCTAACGTGTGTTTTTAAGTTGTTTGATAATAATTTGCATCCCCTCCTGTTGACTCGATACTGATATTTTTCGTAGTTGTGATTAATTCGGATGCTGAACCGTCGTTTTATGTAGACCAAGCTCCACAAGCTAAATATATCCTGAGAAGCATCATTGTGTTGTCTCCTGGTGTATTTTATGTATAAAAATATTGCCTTTTGTTTTGTGAACTCCGAAATGTTGAGCTGGACTTGTTTGTGAATGATTTGTTCGATCCAGAGTTTTGTAATCTAAATTTGTTTTTGAAATATCTAATATTAATAAAAAACATCCCACATCATTTCCAGAAAACAAAGTAAAACTCCATGTAATCTCTCAAGCTCCACTTCATTCAATTAAATTAAACCGTAAACTAATAGGAATAGAGTTTAAAACGGTTCTTGAGAGGTTTAGTAATGTAGTGCACTTCCCATCATCACATGATCAAACAAGATCAAGTTTTGATATAACCCTCTCTTGTAGCCAAAGCAAGAAGTGACGGCGCAGGCCCCCATCACCCACCCGCTGTTCGGCGTGGAGCCCCCGCAGCACGTGCCGCTGGCGCCGCAGTACGGCCAGCAGTACGGCCAGCAGTTCGGCCAGCAGTACGGCCAGCAGCAGGCGCCGCAGTACGGCCAGCAGTTCCCTGACCAGTTCCCCGACTACCAGGCCGCGGCTATGACGCCTGCTTACCCGCAGAAGGTGCGAATTATTTTAATAACTATAACTCCAGCGAACTAAGTATTTTTTTCTTTATTTTATTGCTCTATCCCCTAATAACATTAGGTTTTTTACATCAATACGTTATTAAAGAATGTTATAACCTAAAATTGTACAATATAATAAAATATTACTTTCTTATAATTATAGCATACCAGACCATTTGAGATAGTTTTTTAAAACAGTCAAATACCCTATTAGTCCATACCATGGCTGCTTGGATTTTTCCATCTGGAATCTCTTAGTAGCAGCCCGGAGTCTTGATTTGTGCCCGGTTGATGGCAATAGGCTCGCTCATTACATGGAACTTAAACATAACTGGTGAAATGTGTACCCACATACCCTAAAAATGCCTAATTCTTCGGGAATTACTGGCGAGACTTTATTATGATGTTATGTTTGGCTGCTGGCTTGAAACATCACTTTTAACAAAATTCTGAATCGTGAAATCGTGTCCCCACAGCCGGCCAGTCCCCCCGGGCCGCCGGCCCCGCAGCCCAAGCCCGCGCTGCCGGAGCAGCACGCGCTGCTGCAGACCGTGTTCGACGGCCTGAGGGCCGAGTGCTCCAACAGGGCTCCTAATCCGGTAACTTACAACATCCTACTCTACTTGATTACTTTTTGTTTAATTCCAGCTGTTTATTTTTTATTTTAGCGTATTTTTTTCTTTACTGCAATTTTGCAGGCATCATATATTTTCATGAACACATCAGTATTCCATGACATCATGCTATTGATAATGATTTGATGACATTTTATTAAATTGCAGCAAATGAAGAGGAAGTTAGAAGATGTCCAGAGAAGACTAGAGACCATGTATGATTTGCTTCGCGAATACAAGGTTAGTCAATACATCATGCGTTAATTTAACATTAATTATTAATTAAATTAATTAACATCAACATTACTTCTTCTTACTGTACTGATGCTAGTCGATTTTTCCAATGCCTTTAATACCGTCAGTCACGATATCCTGTTAGCCATTCTGTCCTATATTATGGTCTCTCCCAAAGTACTGGAATGATTCACTACTTATCTTCAGGAACGTTAGCAGTCGGTTCGTTCTGGGGATTTTTCTTCTAGTTGGTGTAGATTGGAAACTGGCGTTCCTCAAGGCGGCATTCTTTCTCTTCTGTTTTCAATTTTTATTAATCTTATTACATCAGAATTTCAGTGTGTGTATCATCTGCATGCAGATGACCTGCAGTTATATTGTCAGAGGAGGGTTGATGAAGTACCTGATGCTATCGGCAAATTAAATAGGGACTTAATTGCCATAAAAGCCTGGTCCGATAGATTTGGCGTAGCGGTTAAGTGCCAGGCAATCATTATTGGGAGCCCTCGAAGTATGAGTTGAGTGGATGTTGCAACCTTGACACCAGTTCGGTTCGATAGTACGATCGTCCCATTTAGCAACGACGCGCGTTAAGAACTTAGGCTTGCACATCGACAGTACCCAAATTGCTAGTGTCAGCCGGAAGGTTACTGGGACGCTCCGGGCTCTGCATCGTCTGAAGAACGTCCTACGATCCAGTACAAAGAAAAAGACCTTAATTTTTCCTATTATCGATTATGGTGATGTGTGCTATTACGACCTGAATGCAGATCTCAACAAACTTGACCGACTTCTTAATAACTGCATTCGATTTGTTATCAATCTGCGCAAATATGATCATGTCTCCGCACATCGGTCAGCGTCGAGAGCAAAGGGCGCTTACCACCTTGTATTCATTTCTTGTCTCTTCCAATTCAATATCAATTTTCAGTATATTTGCACCAACCACGACAGAAATCTTCGTTCCTCCCATAACCGTCTTCTTCAATGCCCGACTCACCGTACTGACTTCATCCACAGTTCTTTCTTCGTCCAAGCTATTTCTCTGTGGAATGCGCTCCCGTAGGAAATCAGGATGGCAACCAACCGATTGCCCTTCAAAGTTAAAGTGCGTGAGCATGTTCGTAAGAAGTTGGCAGTGGTTTCATCACAGCGCTAATGTTTTCTCATTAACAGTTCTTATTGTTTATGTATGTGTTTGTGTATATATTCTATGTAGGTATTATATTTATAGTTTATAATATATATATATATATAAGATTACGTTTTCTTTTAAGAAATTGCACCTTGTTTGTCTCTGCATCACCCAAAGCTTGACTGGTAGAATATGCCTATGGCATTAAGTCCGCCTCTGTACGTTTGTGTGCTTAAAGTATTAAATAAATAAACATTAGTCATTGATTTGACATGAAAGTGGTTATTAGGCGATCCTAAGCCTGCGCTAGGGGCGAGCAAACTTACATCAGGGGCCAGAAAAACAAATATTTTTTTGGAGGCCAGTATTAAAAACAAATGAATTTATGCATGCTATTTAAGGTAAAACTAGTCAAAATTGTTTCCATACAAATGTTGGGGGAGTACTACTCTACAGTTTCACATTTATATCCAAAATTAAACATGATATCTTTTTGCCTCATCATTAATTTTGTTTGTATGGAACTAGCATCGTAAAGTAAAAAGCCATTCAAAACTTATGAGCCAACAAGGATTCGTTTTCTTGCTACTTCTATTTAATGGTATCACAATATAATCGGGTCGGTCCAAGAGCAGTCCGGATTTTATGGCTTTCCAAATTTAGCCAATTACTTTATGATATTTTAAATTAAATGAACACAAGCGTTCGGGTTCTTGTTGGCATAGATATAATTTTTCATTAATATAATGATGAATCACAACTAAACTCGAGCTTTAAATAGAAACCTACATGAAAATATTAGCTCTAACGTAATTTGTTACGGGTAATTTATCAAATGTTTAGCCATTTATGTCGACGAGAAAGCATTATATTTGCAAATCGAGGGCCATCCACTCCAACTGTCAAAATGACATTGGAGGGCCGGATTACAACTCTCATCTGGAGTTGATCCGCGTCCCCTCAATGCTCCTCAGGTTGAACATGTTAAGATTGTGTAAGCGTGATACGTGGGAGGAAGTTAATGTACCCGTGCGTGCCGCAGCTATCGGACACGGCGTGCGCGGCGCTGCACGCGTGCGGCGCGCACGCGGCGCGCGGCGAGCACGCGGCGGCGCTGGCCGTGTGCCTGGCGCTGGCCTCGGGCGCCGACTTCGCGGCCGTGGCGGCCTTCCTGCCCGGCCTGAAGCTGCTGTGCCAGCTGGCCGCGCAGCTGCAGGTCTACGTGCGGTGAGCGAGCTCCACACCCCACATACTTATGAATGAACTATGCTGATTGAGGGGTTTTGTATCACTTAGGACTTCTAAGAAGCGAAATATATCCTTCCCAGGTAAACTAAAAGAGATGGGAAACATTGTGGTGTTTAAAAAAACACTATGCATCGTCACCTTCTGCACTATACCTTATTTATTTAGCATCGACGTAGCATATTGTGTTTTCACCCCTGTACATATCCCAAAAGACACCTTGTAGTGTTACATAATAATCATATAATTTTTTTATTTACCGACACAGGATAGACGATTGTTACCTACTTTCCTTGCAATATAATTCAAAGAGGTGCAAAACTTATTGATCAGTGTATTGAGCTACAATCGCTCAACGTCTGTTGACGTGTTATTTATATCGTTTAGACGTTAACATTGGTGATACTCCCGATGCACAACACTAAAGGTTACATGTCACGTGGCTAAACTGTTCGTGCGATGATCTGATCGCCACATGTGGGTATGATGTCACATTACGACTGTACAACTCGGTCACATTATATCTGCACCCCGCCCGATCTCGCCACATCGCGTCAGTATGATTGGGTGAGCCGCGATGACGTCATGGACGCTGGGTGCAGACATTACGTGACCGTGTTATAGTTTTGGTAAAAGATCGACGTTTATAATAATATTCGTATCATAATATGACTGTAATCGATTGTAAGAACTCCGTGGCCTCATCGTTAACATAAATAATAAAATAATTTTAATATATTCATTAGAAAAGTTGTCAAATAATATACACAAGTGATGGATGTTTTGTAAAGAGTTTGTTCAGACTTGTATTTAACTTTTGATTACAAAAGCATAGTAATTTATTTACACAGTATGAAATACTTGTTGGTTTGTGTGCACTTTTGATTAATAAGAAAATCCGCATAGTATTGTTTAATTCACTAAATCATAAGGCCTTGATAATGATGCTAACCTGAGCTGGCGAAGTGATTTACCTTCTCAGCACTGTGCTTGCCAATATAATAATTAATAACTGCACTATGTTGTCATCACCACTGGTTATCGAGCACAATTTCGATATCAAATAATAATTTAAAATAAATAATAAATAAGGTAGCTTTACAAAGTGGTACATATACGAACGAAGCTGCAGGGAAACTTTCTTAGTAGACCTTATGTAATGTGCATTTATTTAATAGTGCAGTTTGGGAGGCACCTTAGAGCACAGAAGCGACTCGGCGGCTGCTGCTAGACGCGGCACTGTCAGCACTTTCCATACAAACCAAGCGTGTCGCAGGTTGCTATGATACAAATGACGTTTACCTACGACCTTGGCTTTTGTCAACCATAAACCTTTTTAGGTGTCATTGTGTTCACTCAACTTTTAATATGAGACCAAAGATGAAATTGCGATAAAAAAATCAGCTGCTCCATATATTTTCTCGATGTAAGTAAACAAGAAATGTACAGAGGCCAGCATCAAACTACCACAATCTGACAATTTTTTTCGATAGTTTTTCAACTTTATGACAAAAGAATAAGGTTAATAAAAGCAGTTCATTGTACGCGTGCAGCCTATGGGTTTCCTACACACAAGCGGTTTACAGTGCCCTCCGTATCCAATACAACAACGCGTTCAGGGCGGTGTTGGGGCTGCCCCGCTTCTGCAGCGCCGCGGGCATTTGCGGAAGCGCGCACCGACTGTTGGCACGCATGCGCAAGCGGTGCGCGTGCGCAGTGCGCGTGCGCAGGGGGCGGGGCAGCTCCGATACAGTTCTGGCGATGATTGCTGGCAGAATTGATTGCCCTTATATCGGACATTGCTGTAGCACACATGTTACTATGTCCGATAGTGTAAATGTATTTGTCTATGTGTGTATGTTCTGTTTTGTGATTGTTGTATGGGTTCTATTAGTTGCCTGAAATAAATGCTTTTTATTTTATTGTCATTTAATGTTCAATTGGGAAAATTTCACAGTTTGAACACTTCTTTTTTTCGAAGGTCATCGTTAGTCCCTTAGTAAAAGTTTTTCATAATGATGAATAAAATGACCCCTTAAGAGGTTTATGGGTAAAGAATAAATTGAAATGAGATGAAAATTAAATAAAACTATGCAAAAAGTCTCGACTCCATTGATAACAAACTCAAACATGTATCCTGCCCTAACATCGTCCTTCTCATGAGTATGTCCAAAGACACACAAACCTGAATAATTGTTGTACTGTAATGTGTGAGTAATTTACAAGCTCTGTTACTAATATATAACATAATATTAAAATAATATTGTACTATAGAATTATATTATTGATGAAAATTATATTTTTTAGAAAATAGTTTGTGTTTTATTCTTTTCATGAAATAAATACGTTCGTTCTACCTACCCCGTAACGCATTCCCGCGTAAATGCGGAGTATAGTGACAACTAGTTTAATGTCCAGATTTACCATACTTACATTTTTCCAGGTTTAAGTTAAGCTGACACTATCTCTTAATCGTTTTGGACGCCATCGTCACATACACATGACAAGCTAACGCATTTCCTGAACGCCAACGTCACAAATACGTGACAAAAATCCATATATATACACGAAATAAACAATGAAATCGTTGCTTTTGTGTGTTTTTATATATCTTAAAAATTGAAGCTCACGTACGTATTTATTTGCACTAAACCAATTAAACTACACCGTGGATATTGATAAATTCATGATAACAAAGAAGAAATAAAACGTTTTTATTAATAAAGCTTGGCGTGCAGGGCATGCGCGTGCTTTTATGCTCTGGCGTTCAAAAGGTTACATTATTTCTCCATACCAATAAGTAAACTCTGAAATTCCTCAAACGGTGTTGCTATTATAGCAACTCCGTTTGACGAATTTTGTATGTATCTGTGGAGGCTTGTAATTAGCAAAATAGTTGTAGGTATCTTTGTTACTATTATGTTAATAGTCTGGAAGCCACCTTAAAATGTTTAAAATAAAATAATATATAAAATAACTCAAACGTTTTTGAACCATTTTCTAGGAGAAGCGTTTTGTGTATATTATTTGCTAGAGATCGTAAATAAATAAATTAGTAAAGTAGACAATAATTTGCTATTCATATGAACACGCACGCCTGTTGCGATTACCACGCATCCTTTCTGAAGAACATACCAATAAGGTCAGTGCATGTCTTTCAAGGGCGTCCCCACCCGACGTTTCCACTTACATCTACGTCAGAAATACCTTTTTTCCTAGTGGCCTTTCACTCATCCTCTCAACGTGACCGAAGCATCTTAGCATGCCTACTCTTTTCAATGATTCATAGTTACACCACACATAAATATTTTAGTATAATGTTCCTCTTTGAAAATATTTTTTTATTTCATATGCTCTATCAACTTACAACGCCATGTCCCTCTCCTATATTCATGCAGCCATTACTACAATAAATAAATATTTCCAGTCCCCAAACCCTCCCTAGACAAATAATTTCGCGACTCAAGGACGATATTACGCATTTAAATACTTTTAAGCACTTCCTGTGCACTTACTGCGTACAGCGGGGAAACCCGGGAACGGTTTGAGTGCATTCTGGGACTGCGAGCGTTCCTAGCAATCACGGCTCTATTTCGATAATTACTATTGCTACGTTTAAAATAGAGTTGCCATGAATTTTTGTGACGAGGTTTTACTGGTCCTGACTTTTACCTCTACTTACATATTATCGTCGCCTTCGATAGTAAAAGATATGCGTTCGCGTCCTTTCAGCTACGGTCGCGTACCTACGCATATCATTGTTATTTTCTACGGACAAAAGCTGGATAAGTGTAGTTAGTCCTTTAGAGTGAAAACCACGTATATGCGAAAGAACTTTCAATTGCACAGCACTTTACTGTGCTACTTTTCAGAGAAAGAAAAAACCACCCTGTAAAATTTTATTACTGCAGCTAGTAGCAGTATGTATCCATACTAGCAAGTTTTACCTGTTACGCCATCTATGATGGTTAATGAGATCTCTCATTAACCATCATAGATGGCGTAACAGGTTACGCCATTATACGTTTTTTGTGTGAAGCTAGGGCGTCCGACCCAAGCTTTTCTTTCCAAAAAAGTAATGTTTTATTAATGACCACAGTGGCATTGCCGAGCATTTCACTCTAGGTCGACAATATTTATTCCAAAATACAGGCATTCCTTGCCTAGTTTGGGGTTCTAAGGTCTCAAATAAATAAAATTAGCCATAAATTATAATACGCAACAATGTTGTACACAAGCTACTATGATTTACTATGTACCTATAATTCTAGTTTGTTTAGATCTTGTGTGTAATTTAAATTTATTGGATCAATAAACATTTTTATTATTTTAAATATATATATATATGGGATAGAAAATAATAACTGGCCGACCAGCAGTTACCAGTTTATATTTTACGTAGTTTTACTTTAACTTACACCCCTATCGGATTTGTAATATTGAGGTAAGACTATTTTTTTTTTAATTTAGACCACGTTATTCTTTTTAGCAAATAATTTTTAGCAACATACAACGTAAAAGAGTTAAAATTTGGAGACTTTCAAATTAAATTTTTAAATTTCTATTTGATTTATGAACTCTTATTCGTAAAATGGCTCAAATTGCATCGCTATAAGTTCATTCATAATACAGTGTATTAAAACCACGTGTTTTTACATTCAAACGTTGTTACTAAATGTTTACCCATTATAATGTGAATCTTCGTACCTACCCAGTGGGTAAACTTTTACAAATACATAGGTATACTTTAAATAAAAAAACACGCTACTTGCGTTGTGGTACAAATCACTTCTGTTCATAATTTTTTAAATATTCTTATGCCTACCTGTAATAATATTACCTATACGTAAAAAGTTAATGTGGAATATTTCGTATATTGGTTTTTGTTTTATGCCATAGGCACGCCCTCTTTTGCCTTTTGCCTGATTGTAATAGGTTACATGGGACTAATAAAATAACTGTCGAAATGTGGGTGCTACCATAGGTGCACGTCTACCTAACCCATCGGGGAATACAGGCGTAATGTTGTGTTATCAATGTACCAATATATTTATGTTCTTATATGTTAACATGGTTTATTAAGTGCACTTGTGGGTAATAAGCAGAACATTGCAAGTAGGTAGGTATCGCATGTTGTAAGAAGATTAGTACCGTCATATCATGAATGGATTTAGTGTGTTAATCACATTCTAACAACACTATATCATACAAATATAATGAGTTGGATATGCATTCAATGCGGTACATATTCATGCAACTTGGTGATTCAGCGGACTTACACATAGGTACCTATCATACACGGTAACACAACCAGAATAAACTGGTTTCGCATTCTACTGGAACACCGTGCTACGCTAGGCCAGCTTATAATAATATTTATTATTTCCTTTATTCTTTGTAGACAATCACGGCATGGTTGGCGCAGTGATTGAGCGATCGAATGCTGGGCCATGTGTCATGGGTTCGATTCCCACAGAGAACTTGTGTAGCCTTCAGTTAGTTCTTCCGGATATGGCTGTTCGTGTATATAACTTTAAATGTTTGTTAACACAGAAACGACACAGCAGAAATTCCTAGTGGACATTAAATAAAAAATTAAAGGCATAAATCAAATCAATCACTTTTTTAAATAAAATCTTTAAGATTAAATATTAGCCCACCAGTATTTGCAACAGGCTCATGAGAGAGGAACCACCTCACAAAGCGAGACGTTTCCAGAAGTAAGACTTTCATAAGCAAGCTCCTGATCCAGCTGCCTCATGATAGCCTTCTCAGGAGTCGGTCGAGACTTCTGACTATTAAGCCTTTTAGTGACACAACTATCAACACAGTGATTGCTGAGCCCACATCTCACAATAACTTCGCGAACCAAATCAATTTACTTGATTTGCTTATGTCTTTCCTAACTTTCACGAGGTTCAAGTGGGCCTATTATGTCATTATGGTGGAAAGAATCTAGAGGCAAGCAATGATTGTCATTGTTTATCGTAATGCAACTACTACTCGTATACAAACCACTACTATATGAGGATTATTGGCTACAATAGGTAGCTAGTTCAGCCAATGCTGATAGATCGATCACAATATAATGTTATATTATTCCAGGAGGCTGTATTTAAGACTAAGTTTCTGATAGATAATCCTGGCTACAAGCTTGCGTCTCTACAAGTACTCTTCGTTAGCAAGACGAGAACACTCGGGGATAAAATGGTGCGGCTTACAGTCCCCTTATACCGAAGATTTAAAATATTGACAGAGGGACAGGTTGTACTGAACGCGCTTGTATTCGTCTTAAGACCTAGACCCTGAAGAACTATCTGGTGCATATACCAATCAAATACTTTGTTTTATGTGGTAATCGAATCCGCAACTCGTGGCACGGCAATCAATCATCTAGGCGTTGAAGGTAACTACCTCCTACCCCCTGTGTCATCTTTGCAGAAATCTCGTAAACCAACATTAGCTTAAGTTCTTTACAGAACCAAATGTGACATCATTATGAAAGTATTTTTTAACAACTGCAGTTCTGCAGGTAACTTATTTCAACATCGTATTCATCCATCTAACAATGAGGGCACGCTTGCTCACAGATACAGATGTGCAGGTAGCTGCAGACAACAGAGTAAGTAGGCAGCGATAAGTTATAGACATGCAGTGAATAAGATGGGACGTTGTTATCTGCGCCATCGTGCACCGCTGAGGTGAGCGCCAGAGCAAGCTGAGCGCGTGTCCAATGTATCATGTGTTGTAAAACGTTAGATTGGAACATGAGTTACAGCGGGTTATAGAATTGAATAGAATACTCTAATAATAGTAAGTTCTTATGGTGTACAATAAATGTACACCATAAGAACTTACAAATAATAACTTTAAGACCTACATAGGTACCTAGGGTCTTACATTGGGCGGCCTTATCGTTATAAGCCAACCAATCATGGAATACACAAATAACTATTTATTGTATATTCTATCGGTGTAAAACTTTGACCTTGAACTGGCTCTAGGATTCTGATTTTGTGTAGACTAAAAGGCCAGTTTATAATGGTTTTGTTATCGCCCTGGCTTAACTTTTATTAAATACCTACCCACAGGAAAGTCTGCTGAGCAGTTACTCCCCTCCATATAATGCAATAGAGCTATATAAATATATAATAGCAAATAGGCATAAAGACACGTTATAGAATTGCATTTTTTTTTTTTATATTTTTGTTTCGTACAAAATATGACCGAAAATAAATGTTAAAATAAAGCAATAGCTACTTGAGAAAACTCCTGTCGCAATTTTTTTTCTATTAGTAAGCAAAACTTTTAAGAAGTTCTAAAATCACACATTAAACCTTCAGTTCTTCTCTAAAAAAACTAAATTGATTTGATGAAAATACAACATCTTCATTACCTACGTAAATCTAAAGGCGAAATTAACTATATTTTCAAGAGTGTAAAGGTGATGAAACTATTAATAAGTGCTCAGACTAGCATGAATGGTTTCTACGCCACAGAAAAAGAGACAAGAAATATAAGGTTTTCCATTATTTTTAGCTTTCTACCAATTATGCAATAAAGTAGTAGAAAATGAGTTTTTATCGAGCAAGGACCCTTTAAGATAGAATACAGTTTTTAAGCATATTTAAGTAAAAGCAGCGCACTGGAATCAAATAGAGCCCATAAATCCCAACTGTCCCCATAACTCGGAATCGTGAAACAATGGGAATAGCACCGCGACGCGGATTAGCCGGGTGCGGCGAGGTCGCGGCGCTGCATTGTGTGCCGGATTAAAAATAATACATGACACGGAGATACGGCGAGATGAGACGGCATCGCGACACACATACGTCCATGTCTTGAGATTTGTGTCATTCAGGCACTGTCGGCTTATACAAGTATAGTGGAGAATTGGGAGATTGAGGGCGATTCCCTCTTTTGTTTTAAAGATTTTAGGAATGTTCTTAACAATATAGGCAAAAGGAGTCACCTAAGTCGTGCCTAGTCACAACCAACTTCGGAGTAGTCGCGACAGGCTTCGGAATAGTACCTACCTAATGACCAACTTCGGGTAGGAACGTCCCGAAGATATTGACCAGCTTCGGATAGTAGCGACCAGTAAGTATTCGATAGTAACCACCAGCTTAGAATATAAACCAGCTTCGGATAGCAACGATCAGTTTCGGATAGTAACGACACTTGAGAGTACTGCCTACCCTGCTACGTAAGTAGCTGGTAGTACCTACCCTATTCAAAACAAAGCGATGATAACAAGTCGCGACGTAGCAACACAAGTAATTGCTTATCATTTTATTTATTTTTTATTAAAAATAACCACTCATATAAAAAATATGCTCCAACAGATGAAGACACTCTTATGATAAGATAGGTAACAGGGATTATGGAACAGTAATTAATTTGTCTGATTGCTAGTAGGTTTCATTGTTGGCGCTACAGTACGTGTAATATTTCTAAAAATTCCATTGATGTTAATCATTCGTTTATTAGAAATCTTTCAGCACTTTGGAAAAGTCAAAAGTTTATACATTAGATAGTACGGGGGTTGTCCCTATTTGTTTATTACTTCTTGGCTCTGACGTCTGCATCAAGAACGATTTGATTGATTAGACGGAAATTACATTGTTTGTCGATAACAATCGCAAGTGAACGTTATTTGGGTAAGGCTAGTAGGTAACCTACTAATTATTACGTAATGGCTTAATTATACACAATATGACGCCGTGATTTTTTATCTTTCTATTTACCAAAACTCTACTAAAAACACAAAAGATAAGTGGACCATGGTGCTGTGGTAAAACTTGGCGAGGTAGGCGGTCTGTAGATTAGTGACCACTCATTCGACCAAGTCCCTCCGTGTATCGGAAAGCATGTTAAGCAGTTACTCCCGGCTGTCATTCAGATTTTTGACTGTCGTTACGGGTAGTCAGGAGCCTGACAGTGTGACAACCAGTGTCACTACACCCAGTAGGGTTTAGAGGTCAGGTAGGCAGTCGCTCCATGTAAAATACTGGTATTCCAGCTGCTTCCAGTTAAACTGGAAGCCAGAACATAGTTGGGAAAAGGCAAGCAGACGATGATGGTGATGTATAATGTGTATGTCGCCCGACTGCTTCGGCTCGATATTTTCATCGTCGTCAATATGCCCGGTTGATGGCAAAAGGCCCGCCCCCTATTACATAAACATAACGGGCGAAAAGTGGCTGTACTAAAGATAAACCTCTGCCTTACCCTTCGAGGACAGGAGTGCTGTTATATTTTTTTGATAATCTAGCAATGTACGTGATTCTCAACCGCATCCAGTATGAAATATAACTTATCACAAATACAAATATGAAATGAAAGACGGCGTGCATGCAGAAGGCCTTTTGTTGAGTATATCGCGGGAGGGCAGAGGGGGCATCTGGCAAAAAGAGGGGGGTGGGGGTAGATAGGCATTGTAGTGAACTCTCCGTTGTAAAGTTTTAGCTTATTTGTTGTCGGCCGCGATCTGGATGAAATGTGGACGTTTAGTGAGCTCGATAGTTCCGCGCGGATGACTGCTTTTTAATATTTGGTCTCGTTTTTGAAAGCCACTGCTGAAAAGCCTCGTTTTATACGAATATTATAATGAACTCGCATGTAGGGAGGTGGGTAATGCTCTGAATGTAACGCTGAGATACTGCGCACTGCACGTTCTGTTTACATAAGTACAACCCCCGAGTAGAGATTTAGAAAACTATGTTTTGACGAAAGTCACAATTACCTTTGGTTTCTGAAAGCCTTAACAAAAATAAAAACAGTTTTTTTTCTAGTTATGTACCAATTTACCATTACACAGAATATAAAATATATATTATTTACACATACATAAACTCCCGTTTCTCGGAAAGCACGTTAAGCCGCTGATCTCGGCTGTCATTTGTAGATCTTTGACAGTCGTTACGGGCAGTCAGAAGCCCGAACGCCTGACAACCAGTATTACCGAGGGCTATCGTGTCGCCCAGTAACTGGGTTGTGGAGGTCAGGTAGGCAATCGGTCCATGTCTTTATTTAGCCACAAGCTATCCTCTTTACCAAATACGATCCTCTACATCAAAATAGGAACAAACTATTAATAAGGTAAGGTAATAACGTTAGTGACTGTACTGTAATTAAACAATAGGTAGGTGTGTTGTTACCTACATACCACACCACATCAACTTAAAACAGTTTCCACAGAATATTCATGACGTA
Source organism: Phlogophora meticulosa (assembly GCA_905147745.2). Classification (NCBI taxonomy): domain Eukaryota; kingdom Metazoa; phylum Arthropoda; class Insecta; order Lepidoptera; family Noctuidae; genus Phlogophora; species Phlogophora meticulosa. The sequence continues at coordinate 856,175 of LR990535.1, read as the reverse complement.
GGTACACTAGGTACAGACAGAGTACTGTTTACTCGTCTGTCCCCGGAGTGACGTCAATCACGTCGATACCGCCCGCATGTCGCACTTTTGAGCAGCCTCCACTGCACACTGCGGCACAAACAAGGCTATACGGTAGTTAACGATACGTATCGGCAGGCTTTGTGGAGCAGCGGCCGGCAGTCTCGAGCATGACTATCGAGTATCGGTTTTACCTCTAACCGATATCACATTATAAGCCAGTCAAAAAGAAAAGAAAAGTATTTTTTGGCTACATATGAAATACGCAGGGTAATTAAAGTCTCTGCGCTGCGACAAAAAGGTCCATTTCAACCCTAAAAAGTCAGTAAATATTATTATCAATGGTTAGTTAATAAGCACGTCTACTCTATTGTATACATTTTAAATTAGACAAACATTTAATTCCATATGCAGGTATTTTAGTTACTAGAACAGTCTCGTTGGTCTAGTGGTTGCAGGTACTACTGCTAAGCATGAGGTCCTGGGGTCGACACCAGGTTCGGGCAGTGTTAGTGGGCAGCACTTAAAATATCTCAGAAGCTGTCCGGAGTCTAGATTTGTGGGCGTTTAATGGTAATAGGCTCACCACCACATGGGACTTAAACATAACTGGTAATATAAAATGTGGGTGTACCTACTATATGTAGTACACTGCCACTGCCTCACTCTTCGTAGAATATAGGTGTGATTTCTATGTTTATGATGGTAAATAAATGCCCTTGTTATGTCTTTATTTGTCATTGAACTAAGAGGTGCGTTTATAGAGCCTTCACGAGCCCTGGGCGGTTCAGCCCTGTAACTAGGGCTGCCAACCGGTACTATGTTTCACGTAGACGTAACTACGTCTTCACTTTGAATTGACTTGAATGAATCTTGCCACTTTAGCATTCAACGTTAAAGTTTTTTACCATGAGAAACATACCATGGAATTGAAATAGATAACAAAATTATCCCTATCTATTTGAACTTACAATTATTTGAGTATTAATGTAATTAAATGAAATTATATTTATTTCTGTAAAAAGGTGTAAAAAAACTACTAACACGTCATAAAACGGAATTAATAAATGAGAAATTGACTAGGTTGCTGTTTCTCTACCTGACTACTCTTTGAAGAAACACCGGAATAAACTCAGAGGTCACATTTTTACAGTATAATATGTGTGTGTATCAGCCGCAAGAATGACAAAAATACTGTTTAAGAAACCTTTATTTTCCCTCTCTGAAATCAGATAAACTCTATTTCTTGTTAAAAAAAGTTGCTAACCCTATCCTGTTGCTAATCCCAAGGTGTAAGCAATTTCACCAAAATATAATATTATTATGTACGTACTAAATACTTCAATTTAAGAAAAGAAAAGATTTTATCTTATTGTAAATTTAGCAAATATAACACCTCATATGCACACGATATCAAAATCGCGATACTTCCTTATCAACCGACCGATAACACAGTCAAGGTCTATCACCAATATTCGCAATCAGATAACGTAAACGTTACATTAATCACTTAACTTACACGTTTATGTTTTAGCTGTAAATAATTTATAACTGCGCTAAGTGCGTAAACGTTTCGAGCCATTAACTTGTATTAATGCGTTACGTTTGCGTTAACTTCGTAACGCGTTTCAAATGTAGTTGAAATAATGTTAAACATAGATTTTTTGGGGGTGAAAATATTGTTCGAATTTAGACCTTAAAGCTTAGCGCACATTACAGCCGTGGCGGATACAGTCAGGCACACACTTAGGGTTCCGTACTATCGTTCAATATTAGAGAAACAGCGATTGTCAAGGACGAGTAAAAACACCGGAAATATCACGTTACTTTTATGGCCGCTTTCGATTTTTATTATTTGTTGTTATAGCGGCAATAGAAATACATACTTTATAAATTAAAAAAAGAACTGTCTGTCGATTACGGCTCTTGTGTTAAAACGCGCTGACAGACAGACGGACGGACAGCGAAGGGTTAGTAATAGGGTCCCCTTGGCACCCTTTTGGTGCGAAACCCTAAAACGTGAGCTGCGGCCATTCTGTAGGATGCGTTCAATCATACAACATGTATGAACATGATGTAGGGAAATGCCAACGTTGCAAGGAAAATTCTCTTTCGACATAGGGCTCCACTAACTAGAGCTAATTCTCCAGCACCAACATTTGACATGCAAAGGTATTGATAAACTCATACCTTTTTTCCGTGGGGGTAGGGAGATACTACAGAACGCCACCTGCTCCAATCCCTATCATGCTATATTCCTTTTGCTACATTTACGGTCATACACGTACGCCGGTTGCGAGTACTATGCACCTGAATTTTCTGAGGAACATCACCAATAAGGATAAACACGGACAAACCCGGAAAGATATAGGTACACGGATTTATATATTTCTGGGGCATCCCCTCCATCAATGGCTTCGGACCCGTACATTTGCCGAAAAGCTCTTAGATACTGTTATATTAAATTTTGGTTAGCCTAGTCAAGCCTGGTGGCTGGAAAAGCATTTGCCGATCTGCAGCTGCACTTGAGATCCTGGGTTCCTTGGACGGGTCAGCAAAAGTCGGTTTGTCAATATGCTCTCCCCTTTTTACATGGGACCTGAACATAGCTTTCAAAATAAGGATGTTCATAACCTAATACGCTGCCTTCACCTTTACGCAAACGGGGCATTATGTTATATGAACACGGGGATCCATATTTTTATATCCACATAACAGTGATCGCAAATTCGATAGCATGATTGCAGCAAACATATATGATTCGCGTCGTAAATAACGCTAGCTTTGCTATCTACGAGGCATCGGCAGACACCATTAGCCGATCTAATATTTATTATTGCAGACAAATTACGTTCATGTTTCACGTTGCGCGTTGGTTTTAAACGATTCTCAAGTGGGAATAAGAAATATGGGAACAAATATTTTATGAATAGGTACAAATATTTTTCCAGTTAGTCCACCAATCCACACTTATACTGGCTTAGGTTGTGAATGATGGCCTGCAGTAGGAAACAATAGGATACTATTGCGTTCCTACTGACAGGACGTAGAACTGCTCTCTTTAAGACTGACTGGGACATCATTCATTCCACGAAGGCCCAGTGTGACTGCGGGTTGGTGGACTCACCAGAAAATATATGTAGCTCGGTAGCTTTCACTTCTACAGGTTTGTATTTGTGTCATACACCTACGTCTATCCTTACGGAGAATACTTACACACATTATGTTATGTTATATAAAAATATTTCCTGTAATATTTTTAAACAAAACCACCATCCGCATAGCCGCACACACCCTTTATAAGAGGGAAAACAAACACAGTAATCCCTACACAGTCACTTTCCTCCACAAAACAATTTCTTGCTCGCCCCGAGCGCTTAACAAACAAAAGACGTGTGTGTCTTTGTTTTTGCGCTCGCGCTGGTCCGTAAGCTGATGTATTGCGCGGGGAAGATCGCCGACGTTCGCGGCTTTGATAGCGTCAGCATAGAATATGAAAGATGCGTAGAAACTTTTTTTTGTGTTATGATTTTTGTCATATTCCATCAAGAACGTTCGGACATATGATGAAAAAGTACGATTCAACTAATTTTGTAAAATGGGGAATTACAGACAATGTCTTACATTGTTTGATGTACGAGTAGTGTGAGCAGAATCGGAGAAAGAGGGAAGACCTACTTTTAATTATAAAATCAGCAGGCAAGATAGACACACGTATCTGCACACATACATATACCCACTCATAATAGAAACAACTCCGTTACTAAATTCCTTTACGTTTAATCTTTTTAACATAATTTAACTGTACATACTTTCAAACCTATTTTTGACATGATTTTGTATACCGAAATAACACGCTTTTTAGTTTTAGGTTCTGGTATGATAGTGACGGCAGAACACTTACTCCTAAGTCACTGGATCTTCTAGTTTGGGAGTCGGGGTTTATTCTATTTGCATGACCTTTAATTCACTGAAATTAATGTAACCTAGTCTTCGCCTTTAAGCAATGTCGAAGGTTTTTGTATTAATAAACATTTTTATTTTTATAGGTGTTTTTAAAAGTATACTAAGTAACCCTAACTCAGATTAGGTCAATACAGTGTATAATTTAATATGTGTAGTAAGTAAGTAAGTAGGTTAAGTTATGCCACAATAGGACTGGCATCTTGTTAAAAGTCTTGTACATAAATAAAGATTTTTTTCCCTTGAACTTGAAGTGCTTAATTGAAAAAAAACAATATAATAGCATTTCCTCTGCACCTCTTACTCTGTCTCTCATTTATTTACACCATACAATTTTACAAATAATAACTTGAAGAACTACATAAGCAAATTGTCTCAGAAAGTATACCATTCGATATTTTCAGCAAATTCTGAAATTGTAAAACGTTAAAATTAAAGCTTAGTCTATTTTGGGAAAGAAATGGCATTGACTTCAGTATTTTTATTTCCAACGCAGACGAAATAATTTCGTTATATCGGCACTACGTATCTACATTATACATAGTAACGAAAATCGCCCAATCTTAATCATGTTTCTTTAGATAACGCACTGACGTAACGAATCGCTATAAAAGATTAACGACAACGTGATGAAAGTAACGACTAATCGTTAATAACGAGATCATTCGTGTGATAACATCCAGATAACTTCTCGCCGTTTCTAATTCCCAGTCGATATCGTCAAGATAGCCTTTATAACATGTTATATACAGATTTACTTACCGATTAATATTTGCATATCGGTCAATTTAATCTCTGGAAAGAATATATAAAGCCTTCTCCCTAAGCATTAGATTAGTCCGTAACAATAGCTGCCAAAATGGTGTCCGACTTTAGAAAGAAGAAGTTACTTCATGTCTTCAATGCTTTCTTTGATACAAATAGAAGTGGTGGAATAGACAAGAAAGACTTTGAACTAGCTGCACAGAAGATTTCCGAGCTCCGAGGATATAAGTCTGGTGACGCTAAATACAAGAAAGTAGAAGACACTCTTCTGAAGATTTGGAATGGTCTGCAAAGCCGGGCTGATTCAAACAATGATGGAGAAGTTTCGAAGGACGAATGGATTGAGATGTGGGACCAGTACGCCAAGAACCCGTCTGCAGCTGCTGATTGGCAGAACCTGTACTGTAAGTTTATCTTCGAGCTAGAAGACGCCAGTAACGACGGAGCCATCGACGTTGAGGAGTTCTCTTCTGTCTACGCATCTTTTGGTCTCGATAAGCAAGAGTCTGTTGAGGCTTTCCACAAGATGGCAAAGGGTAAGGAAGCGGTCACTTTTGAAGAGTTCCAGCAGCTGTGGAAAGAGTACTTCGTGACTGAAAATCAAGATGCTCCAGGGAACTTCATCTTCGGATGCTATATCTGCAGTCTTTCCAAGCATTCACATTCTCACTCACATTAATTTAAGAATTTTATAATTATATTAAGTAGTGTTAATTTATTAAGAAATGCAGAGTCACTCACATTCCATTACGATTACATTTTATAATTTTTATTTTATTTTTCTTATGACCTTGTGTAGGAACGTAAACGTGGACATTTAATACTGTTTATATCCATATGTAGATAAGGGTTTAAAATAAAGATTTGAAATGTTTTGTTTTAGTGCAATTATTGTGGACACGCAAGTAGCTTTCTGAGTATTGTAGGAAATAGCAACATTAATAACATTTGTGTGTAGTACACATCATAAATATGGTGTCATTAACGGTCATAAAAAACTTTATAAGCCCAATTGTGAACAAATGTAACACCTCATAAGACTTCGCATTATAGAATACATGTTATCGATAAATACAACAAAATTATGATTTACATTATCTCGAAAACCTATGTAATCTATTACCACTCAAGTCGAAACACTATAAACTCAAGAACATAACGATCAACATCTGGAAGTTTCCATAAAAACTCCCATTAGAGCTGCAACAATGTAATGATGGTCATTACTCTAGGCTTCTAGATACAAGTGGCTATAAAAAATTCTATGAGTTTGGACAATTTGGCAAATGAGTGGCGTACCCCAAGAGCCAGGACGGGCCCTGCCCCATTACAACTCTCTTTTATCGCATTAGCTGGTAGGATGTGGGAAGATGGGGCTGGATACGGAAAAGTCGAAATATGAGTCTTGGACTAAAATTTGTTCTCTCGTATAGATATATTGAAAATAAAAATAAGTTATTCTTCAAAGCTCAAATTCAATGATAAATAAGGTATAAAGAACTGAAGGCCAGTTCCCGTAATTAAAAACATTCAAAACCTAGTCGAAATGTAAACATCATCATATTCTGCAATGCCTACCTTATGTTAGCTTATGACCTGGTTACCTTATCTGGCAGATAATTTTAGATCAATTATCAAGTATCGATGTCCGAGTGTAATTTTTAACCGACTTCATCATATATACATATATTCAAATAGTAGATACACTACGAACTATCGACATCTTTTCTACTTTTCTATCAAGTCGGTCCGAAGTTTGTCTGTAAGACATCGCTTTAAGCAATTATACAGCTCATTGTAACACCCTATGTAGTTCTTAAAGTTACTATTTGTAAGTTTTTATGGTGTACAATAAAGAGTATTAAATTCTATTCTATTGTATCAATTCTTTGAACTTACTCTGTTCTCATTTAGATGCCACATCCACGATTCTCTTCATCGTCTGCGCGGCGATGTACAGATGTCAGAGGGGCGTGTTTTGAGCGATGCATCCTATCTGTCACGCGGCACATCAGCTACCCTTAGCCACACTGTACTCATATGTTATGTTATGTTAAAGGATACTTATGAACAGAACAGCAGGTGTGATTGGGGATCTCTGTATTGAAATCACGAGTTTATTTAGACATAATATCGCGCTTGTATTCCGTAAATGGTTAGGCAGAGGTGTACCATGATTTTTTACTTTTAAGTACAAGACTAATCCGAAAATGAGGAAAAAACCAATGAAAAGTTTGAACACTGACCAGAACCATGTAATAATAATAATAATAATAACATTTATTTCAGACCATAAGTCCATAGAAAAACACACATTACAATATTATACACAAAACATCAATACATATATGAAAACACAATACACTAAATCTTATTTTAAATATTTAAATGAAGCACGATGACTGGTCATCCATTGCCACATCATTGGACTATCCATCCTGTCGGCTACTATAGCCACCAAGCTGTTAGAGCTGTCACGCACTCGCCGCATCAGGGATGCTATCCGTGTCCGCATCAGTGCGTAAAAATCTGGTACGCCATTCTCCGCAAACATCCCCGATGCACTGCAAAAGCGTGGCAGCCCCAACATCACTCTGAAGGCGTTATTGTATTGGACTCGCAGAGCATTGTACGAGCTTTTTGTATAGCTGACCCATAGGGCACACGTGTACAAAGATTGGCAATACTATAATACATATATATACCTATACTATATAACTCATAGTATAGGTTTGTGCGTCGATGTCTCTTCCATACTTTATAACAGATTAGCTTCCTATATCTGAGTCTTTGTTCAGTTTACCAAAATGTACTGTCAAATATCATGTTTATAAATACATACATACACATAAATTCACGCCGTTTTCCTATGGGGGTAGGCAGAAACTACAGAACGCCACCAACTACGGTCCTTACATACTCAATTTGCTTCGTATACATTCATACATCATACGGTCATACACGCACGCCAGTTCCAAGTACTACGCACTTGACCTTATTGAAGAACATCACCAAACCGATAAGAAAAAAAAATAGAAAAAAAATCAGTAATCAGTAACTGTCCGTCTATATTATCTCACTGCGGGATAATAGCTTCTCCCCATGACTTCTAGCCATTTCAATACCGGGGTAGTGTGAACCATTGGTAGGTATATCTAGCTTGTCCCGCTATCTTCTGCGTGGTCTGCCGCGACGCCTTCTGGTGGTCAGAGCTCCAAATACTGTCATTACTTTTGGCATCCCTCATAGTATAAGTAATAGATACATGTACCTCGACCTCGGCCTAAAAACAGTTCGACAGGAAATAGCTCAAAACAGCCTGAAATACCAGGAGAAGCTGACCGCCCATGTAAACAAACTGGCACACGCTCTGAGCGGACAAGGCGCTCAACAGCATACCCGGCTAAAAAGAAGTGACGTACCGAGCCTAAAAAAAAGATTTACTAATTGACATCAAGAGAGTCGTGTGAAAAGTATCTATGGCTCTGGAGGAAAACATAAATCTGAGTAATCAAACAAACAAGTGGCTTATTGCTGGAAAGCAGATCGCTATGAAGCAGAAACATAAATAAAAAACTGTCATTATTTAAATTAACATTTACGAGCTCTTTTATTTGAAGAAATGGATGAGATCTTTGAAGTTTTTCCAAAAACAGGTCCTTCGTAAGTCAATCTAGTTTTCAGATCAATCAATCTTTCTTTTAATCGGCAGTATATCACCATAATCACAAAGAAGCAATATCTTAAGCTATGTTGTGATGGCACAGTAGTTGAGGCTCGCCTCCCGTGCACGAGATTATAGGTTCAATCCGGATAAGTATCAATATGTCTTTTTCAATTGATATGTGCTATCTACGTTCAATTTAGACATCACTGACATCAGTTAAGGAAACCTGGACTTATAATCAATAAAAGTCTTTTCCTCGTGCCTTTTCTGTATAAGAAGAGACCTTTGCCTTGCAGTGGACAGTAGCAATGTTGGACGATAATTTTGCTTTCTATCTTTAATATGTGTTTAGTTATCAAAAGGCATAATCTAAAACGGATGACTAAACCTATTGCTGCATTTGTATTACCTGCAGTATGTACTTTGCAAATTATCAACATTACTGATTCAAATTGAAATGTCGCAATGGCTATCGAATGACGGGCCCAAATACCTAGTTCTGTGGTCGGTTCGAGTTACATCCGTGTTGATCTAATATTTAACATTTACTGTTGATCTACTCATTTACTGTGTGATCTGACATTTACTGTTGTTGGTTAGGACGATTGCTGTCACACATACAAACAAATATGCATACATAAACTTAGTCTATAAAGTCTTTTTCTCATGGGGGTAGATATAACACTTCGACCAACACCGGGAATCAAACCTAGAACTTCATATTCAAAAGTAGATTGCGAATATTAGGTACACCAACGAGGCAGTGAATTTTAAATTAAAACTAGTTTTGCCCGAGACTACATCTGCGTGAACGTCGGTTATCGCGCACGTACATAAAGTCGCGAATCAAAAAGCTTAAGTCCTTTCCAGGGTCTCAAACAATCTCCATACCAAATTTTATATAAATCAATTCAGCGTGAAAAGGTAACAAACAAACAAACAGATTTACTTTTGCATTTATATTATGAGTATGGATGTATGGAATATGGATACTTATATGATAAATCTGAAGAGATTGTTTGTTTGTTTGTATGACGAGTCCCGGAGAAACGATTCAACTCTCTTGGACACCGCAACGTAATTAATCAGAAAAGAACAATAGTCAGATTACATACACATATAAAAACACGCCTTTTTCCCATTGGGGTAGGAAGAAACTACAGAACCTGCTACGATTCTTACATACTCTGGTTATACACGCACGCCAGTCGCGAGTACCATGCCTATTTGAAGAACATCACCAATCAAAAAATCAAAATTCATTTATTCAAATTAGTCTGACAATCAGCACTTTTTGAACGTCAAAACGTTTACAAAAGACAGTCCCCCAAAACGCCCACCCTTCACCACTTCCTAGTGTTTTTGCTGGGAAGAAAAAGTGGCGGAACAAACTCCCCAAAATATTAATAAGGTGAGTGTTACCTTCCTTGGCGTTCTACAAACTGGAACTACCAGTCAGATTTGAAAAACTCTCTTTGCATTTTATAGCTCAGTACCTTATACCACGCTGCGACTCTTAGGACCGGGCGAAAGCACTAGCACGTCTAGTGAAGTTTATAAATTCATAAAAATAAAACCCAGTGTCGATCATTCCCCCATCAACAATTTTGCCCCCTTCCAAACTCTGAGTACTCATAATATGACGTAATGTGTCAGAACTAGCGCGGAGTGATGTTGTGTGTGTGATACATATCTGTCACAAGATACATCGACTCCTTTCCTAACAACATTTGTTCAGAGAGCGATCATACCATACTTAAAGGGCTGATTATTATCCGGAGATTTTACAAAAGAAAAATTTTACTCTTCAAAAACTAGACGACCTCATCTAGATCTAATTTAATTATGGTGTTTTATGTGTTTTTTTTTTAAACCCATCATTGCAGAAATAAATTTCAAATATAAATAAATAAAACGATATTGATGATGATGATGACGGCATATGCCTTATCGTTTTATTATTTTATTTATTTAAGATCTCCGAAAAAACCGACAAATGGGTAACACCTACTAGATGTACTTCTTCAGGTACAGGATCTGATTATTATTAATTTATGTTATATGTAATACAAAATATCACGCTGGTATTCCCAGAAGGGTAAGACAGAGTTGTACTTATACTACACACACATTTCAACAGTTACGTTTAAGTTCCATGTAACGGGGGGCGAGCCTATTGCCATCCGGGCACAATTCCAGGCTCCGTGTTGCTATTGAGAAGTTCAAGATGTAAATACCCACGAATACTTCTTTCAACCTGAAAATTGAACTTAGGACCTAATGCTCAGCAGTAGCACTGGCAACCACTAGACCGACGAGGGAGTATAATTTTAATATATTTTTACCTAAGTTTTGTTTATTTGCACAAAAAATTACACTGTTAACATGTGACACCGAATCCCACACTAGGATACCCTGTGTTGCAAAATGTAATCCTATCAAGACATCACCTAGAACCACTATGTCTTGGCTCCACATACTACGGACCTATGTACCTGCCAACCGAAAATTAAACCAACTGGCGCCTGAAAATTATTAATCAGCACAATCTGCACGACTTAATTTTTTCCTGCTTCGCGTAGGTACCTAATATATATAATTTTGATGTTTATATAAGCAATGATAACAGAACAAACACTGAGTGTGCGGTTCCCTGCATTGCAGTTGATGAGATAATGGTGGACGTCAGTGTTATCTAAAGAATCAGTATTAATTAGTTTGATTATGTTACTAGGCTCGACGCGCGAGTTTGTCCTGTAATTATTTTTTTCTTAGTGACAGCTTTTGTACTTAGTCAAGCTACTAGGTACCTTTTTTACTGGGGAAACCTTCAAAAGGCGCCTGGATTTTTGGGGAAAAGACTAGGTAGGGTGGGATTCTTACCTCACTAAAACCACCCCGGTGATCACCATTTTATTTATTTTATTTTATTTTATTTGGGAAAAACAAACAATTGTACAATGTGTGATCCAATAAAACATAGTTATACAAATGCTTAAATGTACAATCCACAACGTTTCAGATTACTTGTGTACAATATTAATTAGGTAGGTGTTAAAGCTTCAGTTCAAGTCAACTCTGAGCAATTTAAGTTAGTCAGTTTCAATTAGTAACTTTAGCTATAAGTATTTTATCAGGCGTTAACCTTGGTGTCCTTGGTTTTCGTTTGAATGTGACCAGTCATTATTAAAAGGGTTCTCTGCGTGCTACATCCTGAGTTTATTTTTAATTCCCAATTTCCTAAGAGGTTCCTTCAGTTTTGTACATGGTCCATACGAACCGGATATTATTAGCTTCATACTAGCAAAGTGGAATGAGCTGGAATTGGATATTCTGGAAATTGGATTAAATGAGTACCGGAGTGACGAGGTTACGAACACGTTTTGGAAGAAAAGTGGATCGGACATTAAGTGAAATAAAACAGGAAGTGTTTAAGTATTGTAATATTAATTAAAGTCACCCAACACTCATTAATGTTAAATCAGGTAAAATAAAATACAGGAATTAAAGTAAGTAGGTATTGATAATGAGAACTTAATTAAGGTTAGTAAAATATTTTTATATCACATTTACAAAGTTATTCACTTGTGTTTTCTCTTGTTTATTTACAAGGAATTATTTACAGAGCATTAGGTTAAATCACAGTTGTAAATTAATATAGTTAACGTGTGCTTAAAATACAGTACAGTAGTGTTAGTGTTAACCTACATTAGTTAGCTATTTATATTTCAATATACAAATGTTATTTACTTATTAAAACCTTTAATATTAATTGTTGCTTTGTAAACCATTTAACCGGTAGATAATTAATTTGTTTATTACGTTATCTCTTTGGAGTAGTAAACATTACATACTTTCCTTCGGTTCAGTGATAGAACTTAAATTCAAACTTGTATAATTATCGTTATTAACCTAGGCAAAGTTTATTGCAGTCTCATTAGACCATACGATAGGTATATACGTTAGTTTGTAACGTATAAACGTTATTAGTTATATAGTTAAAGTTTCATTGTTTAACATTATAATTGTATAATTTACAGGTCTACGACACTATCCTTTCAAAATGACTGAGATTAAAGACCTTAAAAGGAAGCGAAGCAGTTATAAAGGAAGGTTAACAGTATTTGGAACCTATTTAAGCAATCTAAAAGACGCTGAGATAACCCCCTTTCAGGTAATGGAGTTGCAATTGCGAGTCACCAAATTGGATGATCTTTTTAATGAATTTAACGAGGTTCAATTGACATTAGAATGCATGTGTGATAATATTGATACTGAGGCACTCGAAAGAACTACAATTGAATCTCAATATTATGGGTTGGTAGCTCAAGCTAAAATTATGTTAGGTAAGTTTTCGAAACTTGAGCAAGATGTAGTAAAATCGAATTGCAGTAGTGGTAAGCGTCAGTTCGTCAAATTACCTACAATCCAATTACCCAAATTCACAGGATCATATGATAACTGGCTTGAATTTCGCGATACCTTCACAAGTCTCATTCATGGCAGTGACGATATAGACGAGATTAATAAGTTCCATTACCTAAGGTCATCATTAGCCGAATCTGCTGCTATCGTGATCCAGTCAATCGAGTTTTCTGCTAAAAACTACAACGTGGCATGGGAGCTTCTATGTGAGCGATTCGATAATGAAAGATTATTGATTGAGAACCACGTTACTGCGTTGTTCAATGTCGAAACAATCACAAAGGAGTCCTCAACTGCATTAAAAAGTATTGTAGACAATGTAAACAAAAATATCAGAGCGTTAAAAACATTAGGCGAACCTGTTCATAGTTGGGACACATTACTTATCCATATAATTCGACAAAAACTAGATACTACAACATTCCGAGAATGGGAGGAATACAAAGGGCGTATTGATAAGTCTAAACGAATCACTTTTGATCAGTTCATTGAATTTATGCGTAATCGCGCTGATTTAATAGAAACACTGGAAAAATCACGTCATTCTATAACTAACATTAAACAGAACACTAAAATAAAAGCCTTTGTTACAACGAAAAACACCAGTAGTTCTTCTTCATCAAATTGTCCAAAATGTAAAAGCAATCATAACCTCAATTCATGTCCACAGTTTCTATCATTAAGTGTCAACGATAGAATGTCTTTACTACCTAGCTATAAGGTATGTTATAATTGTTTGCGTCACGGTCACTATCCCAATAATTGCAAGAAACCAGGCTGTAAAATATGTAAACGCAAGCACCACACGCTTATTCATAACACAGATTTTAAATCACCACCTGTTTCAAGCAAATCAGCTGACGGTACGACCGATAAGGCTAAGGTTGAGTCATCCTCCACTGCCGACACAAACAATAGTCACGTTGCACTCTCAGCTAATATCTCTGCGCATTCGCATACGAGCAGCACAGGCGACATCCTGTTGTCGACTGCCTTAATTAGGTGCTACGATGTCAATAATAAAGAACACATCGCTCGAGCTCTTCTCGATTCTGGTAGTTCGTCGTGTTTAATGACAGAGAATTTATTTAATAAGCTGAATCTGCCTCATTTAAACACAAACAAATCTATACAAGGTATAAATAATTCTCTATCTCATGTGGAGAAAATGTGTCGTGTGCACATTAAATCGTTGCATGAATCGTACGCTAATGATTTAATATGTTTTGTCCTGCCCACGATCACCGATAACGTTCCCACTAGACAGGTACATGTGAATATACCGTCAAATATTCACTTAGCTGATCCGTATTTCCACACACCGGCTTCTATTGATATTATTATAGGAGCAGACGTATTTTGGAGTTTATTAGGATCAGATAAGATTTTACTAGGTGATGGGAAACCAACACTTTATCAAACTAGACTTGGTTGGCTAGTTTGCGGCCCAATTAACAGCGGCTGTAGTAATAATAATTCATCTCAATTCTCATCAATTAAATGTAACTTTACTAATGTTAATGAAAGTACTTCCAGTTCGACTGAGTTAGATGACATCCGAAACCAATTATCGCGTTTCTGGCAGGTCGAGGAAGTTTGTCATGAGTCATCAACTTATTCAGCTGAGGAGAAGATGTGTGAAGAACACTTTATAAAACACACAACGCGTTTGGCTGATGGCCGCTTTAGCGTTAAAATACCGTTGAAGGAATCTTCGAATAGTTTAGGCGATTCATATCATCGTGCAAAACGATGTTTTCTGTCTTTGGAGCGCAGAAATCTCAGCCAACCTTCACTCGATAAAATGTACAAAGATTTCATGACTGAGTACATTTCTTTAGGTCATATGTTCGAGTGTACTATTCATGAAGATCAGCGGTCATATTTTATTCCTCATCACGGAGTACTGCGCGAGAGTAGTAGTACTACTAAATTACGAGTAGTTTTTAATGCTAGTGCACCCACAACCTCTGGTCTTTCATTAAATGCAATACAGATGGTCGGGCCGACCGTCCAGGACGATCTGACTGCAATCCTTCTTAGATTTAGAATGCACAAATACGTCCTCTCTGCTGACGTAGAGAAAATGTACAGGCAGGTGTCTGTACATCCATCAGATAGGCACCTGCAGCAAATTATTTGGCGTGATGATGCTTCTAGTCCTCTTAAAGCTTACCAGTTGCATACAGTAACTTACGGTACGGCTAGTGCACCGTTTCTCGCTACTAGGTGCCTCAAACAGATCGGTCTTGAATGTCACGATCAAAAGGTCGCGGAAGTTATCCTTCATGATTTTTACGTAGATGACCTTTTGACCGGTGCGGACGTGTTTGAGGAGGCTCTAATGTTGCGTCATCAGGTGACTGATGCTCTTGCTTCTGCTTGCATGCCTTTAAGGAAGTGGAAATCTAACGAACCCAATTTAATTTCAGAACCATGTGGCGGTAGTCATTTTGATTTCCACAAGGAAAGTGATGTTGTCAATAAAACACTTGGTCTTAGTTGGCAAACTGACACAGATGATTTGTGTTTTCCTATTAGTGTTCCTGAATGCATTGAAACTACTAAGCGTGGCATGTTAGCAGTAATCGCGCGAATATTTGATCCACTAGGGTTGTTAGCACCTTGTGTCGTGAGTATGAAGATGTTACTTCAGAGACTTTGGCTAGACGGGTTGAAGTGGGATGACCAGTTATCACCTGAGGTTAAAACAATATGGACAAACATAATTAAAGCCTTGCCTTGCCTTAATAACTTACGTGTTTCACGTCGTGTGGTCTGTGACGCATACTCGTACAAACATGTAGAATTTCATATTTTTTGTGACGCTTCAGAGCGAGCTTACGGCGCTTGTTTGTATATTCGCAGTATCAATGAGCAGGGTGACGTCGACGTGCGATTGTTAATGGCTAAAAGTCGCGTAACTCCTATTAAACCATTAACAATACCGCGACTTGAGCTCTGTGCTGCTGTGCTTGGTGCACGTTTATATCAAAAGGTTGCTGGTTCCCTTCGCATTAAACCATTTAGTGTAGTCTTTTGGACTGACTCCATGATAGTGCTGGGTTGGTTAAAGATGTTACCTATTAAATTAAATACTTTTGTTCGCAACCGTGTTGCCGAAGTATTAGAGTTGTCCGGTGCAGGCACCTGGAGACATGTGTCGACACACGACAATCCAGCTGATTTATTAACCCGTGGAGCGGAACCTACCGCTATGCAATCACTGGATTTGTGGTGGTTCGGTCCGACTTTCTTAAAGTCTGACAGTACTACATGGCCATCTCCAGGTATGAACCCAGGAATCTTACCAGACATTAAATCTAGTATTTTAATTAATTTAGCCCAAGATCATGTTACTGAAGATTTATTTAAATCATTCATCGAGTTTAATCGTTTTTCCAATTCTATTAGATTACAGCGTTCTATTTGCTACGTTTTCCGTTTTATTAATGCATGTAAAAGGCGTTCAGCAAACACGTCCTATTTGAATGATGAAGAATTACAAAATTCATTAAAATTAATTATTATTCAGTCTCAAAAGGAGTCATTTTCTGAATACATTTTACTGTTAAATAATAAAAAATTACCACATAAAAACCAATTATTAAGCCTAAATGTGTTTCTAGATAATAATAAAATTATTCGTATAGGTGGTAGATTACATAATTCCGAATATTCATTTGAAAAGAAACATCCAATTTTATTACAGTCCACTCATCACTTTGTTAAACTTTTATTTAGATTTGAGCATATCAAATTAATGCACGCAGGTCCTCAGTTATTATTAAGTACAATTAGAGAGACTTACTGGCCACTTGGTGGTCGTAATTTAGCCAGAGCTTGTTATCGTCAGTGTGTTCGATGTCAGCGTCTAAAGCCGCGGACAGTTGTCCCTCAGATGGGTAATCTCCCATTGAGCAGACTCTCACCAGCAGACTTTCCCTTTCAAAGCGTAGGAGTTGACTACGCTGGTCCTATAATCTCGGCTAGTCGTCAAGGTCGTGGATGTAGATTGGTTAAGGTTTACATTGTTATTTTCGTGTGCTTCACTACTAAAGCCATTCATTTAGAGTTGGTGGGTGACATGACGAGCAGTAACTATTTACAGGCTTTACGTCGGTTTATGTCTCGAAGAGGAAAACCTCTGAACATATACTCCGATAACGGAACTACGTTTGTAGGAGCCTACAATGAGATAGCTGATTTCTTGAAACGCAATTGTGACTCCATAACTGATAGTGTGGCTCGAGATGGTATCAAATTCCATTTTATTCCTGCTTACGCTCCACATTTTGGTGGTCTTTGGGAGGCGAATGTCAAATCGACCAAGTTTTCATTTGTATCGAGTGTTGGGCAATTGTAACCTAACTTACGAGGAGCTTAACTCCGTTTTAGTTCAAATTGAAGGCATTTTAAATTCTCGACCACTCACACCATTATCGTCAAATCCAGAAGACCTGTTGCCTCTCACTCCGGGTCATTTCTTAATTGGACGACCTCTCACGTCTCTTCCTGTAAAGGATATCCGGGACTACTCCACTCATCACTTGACGCGCCATCAACGTATCGAGCAGTTGCGTCAGCATTTCTGGTCAAGATGGAGCAAGGAATATGTCTCCGAGCTTCAGCAGAGAGTTAAGTGGCATACCGGCAACGACAGCCTGAAATTGGACTCCCTCGTGGTCGTAAAGGAGGATAACCAACCACCGCTGAAATGGAAGTTGGGCCGCGTTGTTGGTCTTCACCCTGGCACAGATGGCATAAGCAGAGTTGCCGATATCAGGACTTCAACTGGAACTGTGAGACGGGCATTCTCCAAGATTTGCCCATTATTAAAAGACAACTGTTGAAAGGCGAGCTTCCAACGGCCGGGGGCATGTTAAAGCTTCAGTTCAAGTCAACTCTGAGCAATTTAAGTTAGTCAGTTTCAATTAGTAACTTTAGCTATAAGTATTTTATCAGGCGTTAACCTTGGTGTCCTTGGTTTTCGTTTGAATGTGACCAGTCATTATTAAAAGGGTTCTCTGCGTGCTACATCCTGAGTTTATTTTTAATTCCCAATTTCCTAAGAGGTTCCTTCAGTTTTGTACAGTAGGTTAGTACAAATTCTACTTAAATATTATCTTAGACATTTAGCTTAAGTGTTAATCATTTTTTTATTTTTTTGTTCATCGCACAAACTATCAACCACCATCAGACCACAGAAACAAAATATTGCCATTCTTAAAATCATAATGGTTTTTTTATTTATTTAAATTTATATTTTAATACGATTATCTATTTGGGGCACTTTTATATGCTGCACCTGTCAACGTCATGAAGTCAATACCAGGCTATCGTTTAAAACCAGTGTTACAGCTGTGAGGAGCAGCATTGTGCTGAGCGAAGGTCATTTTGTACAGATATGACACATATTTTTCCTGTCTGTTGATTTTCTTGACATTTTTTTTTGTATTACTTATAATTTTATCCCTCACATTGAGTGCAAAATTTTCTTTTTTTTCTTTCTTTCTTTAGCAATTGGATATTTCTTAACTTGTAAATATCTCTATGACTGTCTGACCTGTCAGTTTCTTAAGTGCTTAAATCATAAAGGCCCTTTTCCTGTTTTTGTTGAGAAGATGGAAATCGTTGTGGTTAAAATAATGTTCCGAAGTAAACAAAAAATGTTCAGCTCCAACCGAAAACCAGACGCCTTGTAATTTGGTTTCCCTCAGATATATTGCACCCGCGCAGCCCATTAGAGGGTGGCTCGTGATCCATATGGCTGTCCGAGGCATGGGGTAATGTATAATAGATATTTCACCATTAATATGCCATCCATCTCCGTCTTGTGTCCACTAGTTAGCTTCGATGGTATTGCATATTTGGACTTAAGATGACTCTGAAGAATAACTGCAAAATGCCTAGACGGGAAATAATTCTCACTCAAAAATGAAAACTCGACTACTGAAAATTCACGCTCAAAAAGTATGAATTAAAAAAAAACTGCCGTCGTTGTAATATGCTGTCATTTACCAAATTATGAGAAGATGTTTAGAAGTTATGAGGGAACAGATGAACACATACACACACCAATCAAAATCTTTACCTCGCCCTAGTCGGGTAAATAACTTAGTAGCCGGCAGCTCTTCGGGTGAAAACTTGACTATTCATTGGTAGAAAATAGTTACAAACATATAATGTACAGGCAGTTAAGAATTTTGGTATGTTGCGCGCAGTTGAAACGAAATTGTTTTAATGTACGAGTATGTATACAGGAATGTGTTCATAGCCTTCATCTTCGAAACAAGTGAACCTCTAACTGTAGTACCTAATAATCTTTAAACAAGTAATACTAATAATAATGCACTGGAATGGTTCTCTACTTATCTTCAGGAACGCCAGCAGTCGGTTCGTTCTGGGGATTTTTCTTCTAGTTGGTGTGGATTGGTAACTGGCGTTCCTCAAGGCGGCATTCTTTCTCCTCTTCTGTTTTCAATTTTTATAAATCTTATTACATCAGAACTGCAGTGTGCGTATCATCTGTATGCAGATGACCTGCAGTTATATTGTCAGGGGAGGGTTGATGAGTTACCTGATGCTATCGGCAAATTAAATAGAGACTTAATTGCCATAAAAGCCTGGTCCGATAGATTTGGCGTAGCGGTTAACCCGAGTAAGTGCCAAGCTATCATTATTGGGAGCCCTCGAAGCATGAGTAGAGTAGATGTTGCAACCTTGACACCAGTTCGGTTCGATAGTACGATCGTCCCAATTAGCAACGACGTTAAGAACTTAGGTTTGCACATCGACAGTACCCTGAACTGGCGCACTCATATTGCTAGTGTCAGCTGGAAGGTTACAGGGACGCTGCGGGCTCTGTATCGTCTGAAGAACGTCCTACCATCCAGTACAAAGAAAATGCTTGTGCAGACCTTAATCTTTCCTATTATCGATTATGGTGATGTGTGCTATTACGACCTGAATGCAGATCTCCTCAACAAACTTGACCGACTTCTTAATAACTGCATTCGATTTGTTTTCAATCTGCGCAAATATGATCATGTGTCCGCACATCGGTTGCTTCTAAAGTGGTTACCCATACGTCAGCGCCGAGAGCAAAGGGCGCTTACCACCTTGTTTTCATTTCTTGTCTCTTCCAATTCCCCTAGTTATCTAGCTCCTTATTTTCAGTACATTTGCACCAACCACGACAGAAATCTGCGTTCCTCCCATAACCGTCTTCTTCAATGCCCGACTCACCGTACTGACTTCATCCACAATTCTTTCTTCGTCCAAGCTATTTCTCTGTGGAATGCGCTCCCGCAGGAAATCAGGATTGCAACCAGCCGATTGGCCTTCAAAGTTAAAGTGCGTGAGCATGTTCGTAAGAAGTTGGCAGTGGTTTCATCACAGCGCTAATGTTTTCTCATTAACTGTTCTTATTGTTCATGTATGTGTTTGTGTATATGTTTATTTGTGTATATGTTCTATGTAGGTATTATATTTATAGTTCATAATAATATATATATTTCTTTTCACTTTTCTTTTAAGAAATTGCACCTGCCACTGTTTGTCTCTGCATCACCCAAAGGTTGACTGGTAGAAAATGCCTATGGCATTAAGTCCGCCTCTGTACATTTGTGTGCTTAAAGTATTAAATAAATAATAATGCTGAACAATCTACACAGCATCATCTTGCCCCAAGCTAAGCAGAGCTTGTGATATTGGTACTAGATGACTGGCATAATTAATACAATACATTACATAGATAGATATTTTCTATTATACATAGCAAATACCCAGAACACCCGGAACAAATCTTTGTAGATCGTACAAACAATTGTCCCAAGGCGGGGATCAAACCCTCAACCTCCTGCATCGCAGGTCTCGCGAGGACTTTCGCCCGGCGCGCCATATCGTTCCTCATTTCTTTAAAGTCTCATATAATTTCTGTCTTAGCTTAAAACTAACCTGTAACTATTCTGAAGAGAAACGGGTAAAAAAAATAAGCAATGGTCCATTTTAGACGTAAAAATAAAATCCGGACGGATTCCGGCTCGTACAACGGCACTTTAATGACCCCAAACTATATTACGATGGCACCAGCGTTGCAGTGGGGAGCTCATTGCAATAACTGCTCCGCTTGAACATTGTAGCGGCGCGGCGTGTGTGCGGCCGCGACAATTACCCTCACTAACCATTTTATAATTCCCTCCTGACTATTGTAACGATTGTCGCTCTTATTGGGGTATATTGCTATCAATTGGGGCTTGGTATAGTTGTGTGTTTATTTCTGTTAAAGCTTATAGGAGAGGTAATGTTGTTTTCGTTTTTGGTTTATATGTATTATGGTATTTTGCGTACATTCATCACTAATTAATGTATGTTATGGATGTTTATAAAACTAATTTGTGAATCGATCCTTATGGTGAGTGGGGTTCCTTGAAGCAATTTGTGTCATACTTTCAAGAATTAACGAAGAACATAATGTGCTGCAAATACCATAATTAACTCAATATTTACCCGTCTTTTTTAAGTTAGGTGGTTCTCCATTTGATAGTATTTTTTTTGTGTTTGTTCTGCCATTTATAAACTGATTTGAAAAGTTCTTCATTTTGTTTTCTTTTCATGTGAAATGATATACTTTCCGATTGGTCTCGTTGAAATTTCATCAAAATCGGTTGACTTTGAGTTTGGTTTTGAAATCTAAATAGCTGAAAAAAATACATGTCCACCTTGTATTTAATAAATTTTTATTTTTTTCATTTTTGTGACTTTTACCTTAGATAAATTACAAAGCAAACCATTTTAGTTTTGGAAGCCGGTCGTCATAATTTTTGTGAAGCAAATTGTCACATGTGTGTACACACATGTGACAATTTGTCTTCGTTCGTTTTATTCGTCTATTTAAAAGATTGAATTACACACAAATAAATAAGATCGTGAACTAAAGTAGTCCACTGTACTCTTAAAGTGACAAAATAAACTTTATTTTTAGTAAAATAACTCATCAACAGACAGACAGAAACGTCACAGAGTTTTACACAGCAATTCTTTCACTTTAACTTCACTAATCACTATTATCTAATGGTTCACACAAACAGACACGTATCACCCGCATTGTGTACACTTTGTCACTATATAAGCAACACACAAGATACCGAAAGTATTTACCAGTGAACCACTCAACAGTCAGCAACATGGTGTCCGACTTCAGAAAGAAGAAGCTCCTCCACGTCTTCAAGTCCTTCTTCGACACCGATGGAAGTGGCAACATCGAACAGGCTGACTTCGCTTCAGCCATTGAGAGGATCACCAGCACCAGGGGCTGGAAAGCAGGCGACGAGAAATACAAGTACGTTGAAGAGACTCTACTGAAGATCTGGAGCGGTATCCAAGAGGTTGCTGACGCCAACAAGGACGGACAAGTCAGCCAGGACGAGTGGATCTCCATGTGGGATAGCTTCTCCCAGAACAAGCCCTTCGAATGGCAGACCCTGTACTGCAAGTTCGCGTTCACAATTGAAGATGCCAGCAACGATGGATCTATTAACGCCGAGGAGTTTTCCTCAGTGTTCGTTTCGTTCGGCCTGGACAAGGACGAGGCTGTCAGTGCCTTCCAGAAGATGGCTAAGGGCAAGGCTGAGGTCACGTGGGCCGAGTTCCAGGTGCTGTGGAAGGAATACTTCTCATCTGAGGATGTCAACGCTGCAGGAAACTTCATCTTCGGCAAGACTAGCTTTTAAGTACTAATTGATAGGTTTTGATAAAAAATATATTTTTGGACAGTTCTTTTGATAAGTGATCTATTGATAAATTATGCATTTATTATGTAAGTAGATAATAAACTAAATTATTAAAATTGTTTGTTTCTTTTATTTGGTGACCAGAGTAAATAATTGTAACCATTCGCCGATGGCCATCAGACATGAAACAGGCACTGGCTAGCATCATGATGAAGACGGCAGTGGCCATGATCATGACTGCCCCATTGGTCTAGTGGTCGCACATTTTGACGACCTATGTGGCGCGGCGGGCGAAGGTCCGCTTGCGACGCAGGAGGTTGCGGGTTCGATTCCCGCCATGGGACAAATGTTTGTACGATCTACAAAGATTTGTTCCGGGTGTTCTGGGTATTTTCTATGTATAATAAAAAAAAATCTATCTATGTAATGTATTGTATTAAGTATATCAGTCATCTAGCACCCATAACACAAGCTCTGCTTAACTTGGGGCTAGATGATGCTGTGTGGATTGTCCAGCATTATTTATTATTTATTTATTTATTACAGCTGAGCATGAAGTCCTGGGTGCGATTCCCGGGTCTACAATGTTATTAGACTTTTGGAACATCTCAGTAACAGCCCGGAGTTTGGATTTGTATCCAGCTGATGGTTATTACCATCCACTATTGGCTAGGTCCCTATTTCATAAGGCTTAAATATAACTTGGGGTTAATGTGAGTGTACTATAAGTACACAGAGGTGTAGCTGTTAAGAGCACTTCGGGGAATAAAGGCGTTATGTTAAGTGGTTTTTCATCATCATCATCACCATTATTTCAACCTATAATATTTCATTACCCATGATACTCTCTTACTTATCATACTGTAAGATTACATCTTTTGTTGGTCAAGGTGTTTCCTGCGACTTTGACAATTGACGACATCGTCAATTCTGCAGGATGCATCTGACCTGACTTGACCAATCCCAATGCTTGCTGACCTGGACCTGAAATGCAGTATTGTTTATTATTTCCTATTCTGGCGCTCCATCAGTGATATCATCATTAACTATTTTTAACCATAATCACCTATTTCTGCAAACTGATAGAAATCTACATGCAATGTGCGTCAATATGTAATACTTAATCTACAGTTATCAATTATTAATCACAGTTGGATAAGGAGATTAATAAAACATACATAATATCACGCCTCTATTACCCAATAGGTTGGCAGAATAGGTGAAAAGTACGGCATATTGAAAGTTCTACGCAATAAAGGGCGATACTATTCCTTTTAACCCGCCACAAAGTCCAGTCCGGGGAATCGGAGTGCTAGCAAGTAACTACTGCTGATTCACCTAATACGATACCCCAATAACATTTGGGCCTACCCGGGGATGGAGCCCAGATCGGTGTGCTTATCAGTAGGGATTACTACTTTAACGAATGACTGGAACGATTTAGTAATAAATAAACCCGCGTGAGCATATTTGAAAAGATCTTCCAACACGACATAATTTATTAGTCTACACGTAAGCAAGATGTTTAACCATAATACCTTCTCATTTATTTATTTATTAAAACATTATGAACGACTAAAAATAACCGTATAAAAGTGGACTTAATGTCTTATCTTCATATTTGAATATGTTGTAGTTATTTCAGAAGGTTGTTATTTCAACGAGTTTAAAGTAATTAAGATAAAATTATGGTACATTGAAAATGTGTGTTTTTGTCTACCGCTGACGTTGTTACAGTTCTACGTTTTATTTTGATTTTGGATAGGTAGACATCCAGGTGCTTACTGCCTTTAGTTTTCGTACTAGACATTGATAATATCTGACCACGAATGTGGCCATAGCACAGTAGAAACAGACTAGTTAGTAGCAATCTCTCACTCCTTCTTCTTACTTCTTAACTTAAATCATAAAACTTGGGTGTAGTTTATTTTAAAAAATAAAATAATTTTCTAGCTAGTTTTCCACAAGGACTGCGGTCAAGTAAGATCCTTGTTAAGATAAAAACGTGGGGTGAACATAAATAAAAAATAATTTCACAAAACAGTCGGAGTATAGCGGACATTTTTGTTGGAATACGACGAGTGCTAATTACCGAGTGAATTATCGTGTTGAGCGGACGGCACCGGGCTCTGATAGCGAGTGGGGTGAGGCATGAGCGGTAGCGGGGATCAAGAAAACTAAGGTCTTGAGAATTAGTGTTGGGATCTCAGAATGTCAGGCAGGTAATTTTTCAAAGAACGTTTAGCTGAGATATTGACCTTGTGGTGTTGACTTGAAAATGTAAGTTAGCTGCGGTAAAAAAATCATACGAAAGCGATTTGTTTTAATTTACCTGTAGAGAGGAAGCATACACTAATGTTGGGATTTGTAACGGCAATAAATTGGATGTAGGTGATATAGTATTATTTAGAATGCAACCGACGAGACTGTATGACATGATATACGAACGAACGAAAAAGGCGTCACCGTATATCTGTAAAACACCTAGATTAAAGTGACATTAATGAGTGCAGAAATGAATGTTTAATCCAGTGGCATTCAGTCCCTCTAACAACTTGAAACTGGCTAATATATTTACCACGGAATGTCTAGGTTACATTCAAAGTAAAAAAAAAAAATGTGCTTAGTTCGACCATTCAAAAATGCAATTATGAACGTCAATATGTTTGTGACTTCCGCCTATCCCTTGCACCCCCCGCTGCCGTCCCACTCGAGGGTTACCTGAAGTGGCTTCGCGATATTTATTGCGGTGTTATTACGTGTAATCGCCGCAGAATCTACTGCTTTATAATGTGATCTCTCGGTTATTAACCCGCCAAATGAAATGTTGCGATGTTGACCTATTTATAAGAGAGTCTATTTTCATTTTAATTTGTGCTGGCTGCTCTTGAGAGGGCTTAAGATGTTTCTTGGGGGTTGTTTTGTTTTTAATAGACTTGTTTGTTGCTTGCGGTCTGCTCAAATTCGTATGATAGACACCAGAGGGGCCATTCCCGTATCTTTAGGAACGATCGTATTCTTATCTGTCTCAAACTGTCAAAAGTGCGTCACTTATTTTTTTTTTATGTTTTTGACATAAATTGTCGCTGAGATGAGATAACGACCAGATTATCAACTAGTAGTCTAGTGTTCGCAAATTTCACTGCTGAGCATGAGTTTCTGGCTTATGACTCCTGAGTCTGGAGTTATTAGGTTTCTCATCTGGAATTTCTCAGGATTGAGAGGATTGTGCCCGGTTGACGGCTATAGACGCGCCCTCTATCACATCATTATTTGCCTAGCCTTTTCCCAATTATGTTGGGGTCAGCTTCTAGTTTAATTGGATGTAGCTGACCAGTATTTTACATGAAGCGACTGCCTATCTGACCTCTACCACCCAGTTACTGGGCAACACGATACCCCTTGTTATGACTGGTTGTCAGACTTTCAGGCTTCTGACTACCCGTAACGACTGTCAAAGATCTACAAATGACAGCTGGAAAGTGCTCTTTGAGGCGCAGAGAAGCCTTGATATGTTACGAACGGTCACCCATCTACAGACTGACCTCGGCAAGCGTAGCTTAACCTTTAATCAACCCGTGCGGCTGTTTTAATTTATGCTGCGAGCTCCTCGCCCCTATTATATGAGACTTATACGTAACTGGCGAAATGTTGGCTACCGTAGGTACGAGTACATATTATGACTGCTTAACACTTCGGCGTTTACAGGCGTGATGTTATGTGTCTTACATTAATTGGTTATTCCAATCCGCAATATATTAGGATTTATGAAGGTTTCACTATTAATGCAGGCCATATGTATGTGTTGCTCTAAGACACCCCTGGCTTATGTTAGAGGGAGACAATGCGAGAAAATTACCCTGCAGTGGCACACATACGCAATGTTATTTAATGCAATGCAGTATAACTTTAAACCAAACAAAGCCTTATTAGTTACGAACTAAAAGATCTGAATTGCACCACGTTTTACGTGAGCGAATATAATCCATATGTATGTAGAAATAGAGAAAATAAATTGGTATACGTAGCTGGGTAGGTATAAGCATAGTACGGATATGTACGTTCAAATCGTAGACGCGACCAATCCATCACAGATTGATGCCCATAACGTCATGTGGTTTTGACAGTCAACAGTTTTTTTTTTCTGGGGTTCCTTATGAATGCATCAAATATACAACTTAAAATATCACTTTTCCCGTCAGCCCGTTTTTGAATTGCGGATTTGAAGTTGTGAACTTGTCGAACTCAACGTTAGCATTCTTTAGGATTTTCGCGAAATTCAGCGAAATTCAAAATGGCGGCGCTATTTTTGAGTGCTATCGCTAAACGTGAGTGAGGTCTTGGATTTGATTCTCGGGTCAGGCAAAGTGTTATTGCGGTTATCTATCTGGAATTACTCAGTGAAACCCTGAATCTGGATACCCTGTCCCAGGCCTGTTTGATGGCATGATGCTAAGCCCGATTAAATGGAACTCAAACATAGCTGACAAAATGTGGCTGTATTATAGATATACCTATTGCCAAGCCTTCCTCTTCTAACATCAGTATACCTCTCCAAATTATATTCCATAAAAATTTGATTCTTTTGTGCACAAATATTAATAAGACGTTTTTCGTCAATAGTTTTAAAAAGTGCCGCTGTAACGTGAAAACTGCAAGTTTGATATTTCAGCGGTGACTAGTCGAGGTTGTTGGTTCGACGTGCGGAGCCGTCCGTGATGCGCGGCGCTCCACGTCACAGCTCACTGCAGTGGAGGCGAGCGGGGACTTGCTGGATGCGGCATTTTAGACTAAAACTTTCTCTTGTAGTAGGACTATATCTCACTAGGACACCACTGGCGGCGTAACCAGTGGCGCCACCAACAACATGTTTTTTTTTTTTTTTTTTTTTTTTTTTTTTTTAATAAAAACGTTGCCCCACACTAGGAATTTCTCCTGTATCGTGGGTGCGTTTACAAACATTTAAACTCACATACACAAACAGCCAGACCCGGAACAACTACCTGTAGGTCATACAAATATTTGTTCCGTGCGGGGATCGAACCCACAACACGCGGCGCAGCAGCCGATGGCTCAACCACTGCGCCAACCGTGTCGTCATAACACGTATGCAGCTCTATGGAGGGTACCTCACCTAGAATCCGATTGGTTGCGCAACCAACCTTACAATTTATGACAGCTTGACTATGGTTGCGCCACCACGGTCTCCTAGTGAGATTCAGGCCGTAGAGAAGTTACTTACTTAAAATCCTGCCATATCTATTTTTGCCTTCAATTACCTACCATTGAATTAAAAACATGGATCAGTTGGCATTAGGCTCTTCTGTTTCTTCAGATATAGTCAGATGATCGAACTTTACTTACAACTGTTTTGACGGACGACTAAGGAGCCCGTAGCTAAATAAAAACAGCCGCACGGGTCGATTGAAGGTCAGTCTGTGGATGGGTGACCGTTCGTGACATATCAAGACTCCTCCGCGCCTCGGAGAGTACATTAAGCCCTTGGGCCTGGCAGTTATTTGTAGTCAGAGGCCTGAAAGTCTGACAAGCAGACTTACCAATTGGCATTCTGTCCCCATGAGAAAAAGGCGTGAGTTTATGTATTTGTATGCACCCATATCAGAAAACAAACTGTGCTCGATACATTCTGAGCTCTGCGTCGCTGCAGGCAATAGCAGTATCACACACGAGCGCCCGCGACGACGACGGCGAGCCAGCACGAGCGTGTGCTACCGGCTTTATTTACATAGCTTGACACCATTCTATGCCTGACATGGTTCGGTTTCTAGAGGAATCTGTAAAATTTTCCTAATAACACACGCTGTTTTTAGCGGTGGTTATGTAATTTAAAAAAATATTCTTTTGTTGAGTAGAGACCACTTCAAATTAAAAAAGATGCAAAGCGTATTTCAGACTTTTTGATGTTGGGAATGGAGAATATGCATGTATTTTTATTTCACTTTAAATCAATAAAAGATTGCAACACAAAAAAGAAAATCTTAAAAGTTTAAAAGTTAAATAGACCTACATATGTGGCTTGAAAAATAAGCCAGTTTTATGTATTTTCTATTATTTGCGTTCCACAAGGCAGCAATAGCAGATCTAAATAAAAAGCTTAAAACTAAGAAGAATTTTGGTCCCTGTTAGGGCAAAGCAACATAAAGAGACTGAAAAAGAAATGTAATAAATAAAAAAAAGCAAACAATTCTCATTGGCAGGTAAGTCATTAAGTATGGTATAGATTAAGTATTACCTTTGATTAAGATTATTGAGAGCATCCAATCCCGCTGGTCTACAGGATCCCGCTTTGCTGGATTACAATTCCTATACGAGTATATTATATTTTAGCATTCAAATGTTTATGAATGAGATCAATGTGATTTCAATGTCAGCACGGCTCAGCCACTGCAAGAACGCAGTGTCGTGAGTTCGATTCCCGCACGGAATAAATATTTGTATGACCTACAGGTAGTTGTTCCCGGTCTGGCTGTTTGTGCATTTGAGTTTGAATGTTTGTAAATGCACCCCTGATACAGGAGATATAACTAGTGTGGGACAAAGGTTTAAAAAAAAATTCTACCGTTTTCTACTACAGCATTAATGTTCTTAAAATTAATATATAATTCCTACCCAATACATTTACTTAGTACTTAATTATACTTAAGAGTTATAAATAAATAAATAATGCTGGACAATCCACACAGCATCATCTAGCCCCAAGCTAAGCAGAGCTTGTGATATGGGTACTAGATGACTGATATACTTAATACAATACATTACATAGATAGATATTTTTTATTATACATAGCAAATACCCAGAACACCCGGAACAAATATTTGTAGATCGTACAAACATTTGTCCCAAGGCGGGAATCGAACCCGCAACCTCCTGCTTCGCAAGCGGACCTTCGCCCGCCGCGCCACATCGGTCGTCAGAGTCTTTGGTTTCATTCAAAATTATTTTTGCTTTCAAAGTAAAAGTAACCTTCATACGATTCCGACGTACCTACACATTCTGTACGAAAAATACGCCGTAGAACAAAAACAAACATGCATGTGTAGAAAAACATTGTTTTATGTTATTAAGTAGCTCATTTGTAGAAAGTACAGTCGAAGCACTCTCGATACAAAGGGATTATTAAATATAACTCAATATTTTATTCTGCTCCCCCGAGCTCTAAAGATGTGTGACAGTTCGTGTGGCCTCGAAAATGGCGGCGTTTCTAAATTATTACGGCGTTAATAATACTTACTGCAGGTAGAAAAGTTTGGAAAATGAGTGTCAGCTAAAAGAGTTAAATATGCCCGTTGGGTGTCGATATTTTGATGTTTTGTAAATATTTTCCTCATTGGTACTCGTAACCGATGCCCATGCATGTTCGGAGCGCAATTCCCGTATTATTAAGAAAATTCACATTCTAATCTCAGTCTCGATCTGTCAAAAACACGTATTATATCTGACTATTTTTGACTATTTTTCAACATTTATTGTCGCTGAAATGGGATGAATTTGAACGTTTTTAATTGGATTACAAATGTATGAACGTAAACAAAGAAAAATAAGTATGTGAGGATCGTAGCAGGCGTTGTTTAGTTTCTGCCTACCCTAAGGGAATAGGTCTGACTTTATGTATGTATGTAAATATTTTCGTTTCGTAGAGTTCTCCCCATAGATTTTCCTAAGATCGATTGGTACAGTCGCTACCTACAAGCAATACCTTATTTATCTATACAACAGTATAAAAAGCGAAATCAAAAGTGGTGAATCCGTTTACAGATGCGCATGTTAAACTTATGACGCCCCTCAACATTGAAGGTTAAAATAATAATTAGCAACATCACTTGTTCTTTAATTTGCTGCGGAGTTCTTTTATTTAAATTTAGTTGAGAATCAGTACTTTTTGAACGTCAAAATTTACATAAAGCTTCCTCTCTACACGTTAGGCCAATGTAAGCAAATTTACGGGACAGAACACTTAAACTATTATGGAAACATCGACCTACTGTCATTTGCGTGAACTTATATGTAATAATAAAATACTGAGGCCAATATTGGCGCATATTGGGCCAACATGTAAGGGAGCATAAGATTTTGCATGTTTTCTATGGACGAGAACCCTTATTGCACAATACATAACCGCGTATTTCATGGCGTTACGTCATAAAATTCAATGAATATTTGAGCATACGCGTCCCGGCCCACCTGACGTCACGCCGTCGTTTTGACGTCGGCTCGTTATAAACATCGCGCGGCTCTACGCGGCTGCGAAGCTGCTAGTTTTTTTACGTTATTTTTTGTTTAAAAAAGTGGTATTGGAAATTGGTTGACCATAGCCTGGATAATGATTTACCTAGTCTTATTTTGACATTATTTATACCCGTAATCTCAAAGGGAACAACGTAATTGTATGCCTTTATTCTGGGCAAACAAGTGGTAAATGAAGCCTTGAGTTTTCTCCGTGCCTCGGACAGCACGTTGAACCGTCGGTCGAGAAGCCCGATTATCTGACAACCAGTCATACCAAGCGGTATTGTGTTGTCTACTAGTCAGTTGTGGAAGTCAGATAGCCAGTCGCTCCTAATAAACTAATCCTGTTAGACTAGAAGCAAACCTTGGTGTCTGGGTAGATTCGATCGTATCATATTTATTTATATGTCACATTATTTTGAAACTAATCCTTAGTTTGAGGATTTTCCTAAAGAACCCTGAAATCGCGTTAGTAAAAAGAGCGGTTCCCTACAATTTATAAAGTTAAGTGAACATAAATAGGTATATGGAGTAGCTGACTTTTTTTTCGCGATTTTGTTTCTGGCCCATAGTAAAAGTTGTTTATTCTCACGACTAATTAAGTCACTCCCTCAAAGTATGTCCTTCGTACCACCCACCACCCTGTACAAGTATCTTCCTTCTACCAATCACTTCTTACGTCACTGAAAACAAAAGAAATCCTAAATCCCGTTCCTGCGACACATATCACCCAGCACATTCCTTCCGCACGGGGACGCTCAACCTAAAATCAAAGATATTTTTAATCAGCACATACCTAGCTACTAGTGGAGGGCCGCTGATTGGAGCTATTCCTTTGATGGCGGATCAAAGCGGCCTGATTACTCGCTAGTTAGATCGACGAGCATTTTCACTTGCCGCTCAGTACTTGGCTATACGAGGAAGTACGTTGGGATATTTTTAGAGCAGTTTGTGTTTCTGTGTTTAGACGATTTTTGGTTTTTAATATACCATATTCACTTACTAGAAAAGTTTTTTTTTCTAAAGATTGAAAGGAAAGAAACAAAATTAATTTTGTTTTGAAAGAAACAAAATTAATTTTGTTTCTTACAAAATTAAAATAGGCAAAGAGATATTAAAATAAAAATATAAAACATTCAGTGAATTGTCTGTTGGTTTTGGTTTTTAATACGGAAGCTTTTAAATGTGCACGTCTTTTGCATCGTTGTTACATTGAAAATTTGAACATAAATGATGTAACCTGTAACAAAATCATGACTTAAAAAGAGTGGCCATGGAGTTTCTTGCCCGTTCTTCTCCATAGGGACCTACACTTTGGAATGGGCGACTAGCTTCATTTTACCGATTCTTTGACAACTCAAAAGTACCTGTAATTGGTTTATTTGAAATAAATGCTTTTGACTTTTTTTAAAGAGTTCGTAGAAATTGACCTATACGGTACAGGTGTGTGTGTGTAAAGATAAAGGTATGTCTAAACCTAGAATTTCCTATATGCGTATATTGTTGCCTATTTCTTGTTACTATGCGGCAAATATATATTGTTCTCCGGACGAATTCCTCTATAAGGATCTCCAATACTATTAAACTAGAAATTGGTTTATTATGTAGATCCTTATACACGCTTAACATTACTTATTGGAGCACATCGTATTAATATACGAGTCAGTCCTAAAAAAAGTTAATAACGGTACTAAGGCAGCCTTGGGCCCATCCTGTTTATCCCGTTAATTGCCTTTTCACGAATAAAAATAAGCAAAATAAACAGTTTCATTGTACAAAATTAAACATTAAAACAAGGTCAGAAAAATAAAAAGGTTGTATTTGCTTATAACTCTGAACTTAGACCCTAAACGGATTATGGATGGAAATTATTACACATACGAGTATTTGACATAAAATTTTTTTTTTTTTTTTCTTTCTTTTTTACAAAACGTTGCCTCACACTACACAGGTACAGGAGAAATTCCCTCCTGTATCGTGGGTGCGTTTACAAATATTACAGAAAGTCACATACACTAATAACCAGACCCGAAACAACTACCTGTAGGCCATACGAATATTTGTTCCGTGTGGGAATCGAACCCACCACACGCGGCCCAGCAGTCGATCGCTCAGCCACTGCGCCAACCGTGCCGTGTATTTGTGTATTTGTATACACAGAAGGGTACATTCATGTTTTGCACGCATACATACATAAACTCACGCCTTATTCCCATGGGGTAAGCATATACTACAGAATGCCACCTGCTACGATCCTAACACTACTTTTGCTTCGTTTACGTTCATACATCTGGTCATACACACACGCCGGTTGCGAGTACTACGCACTTCACCTTTTTGAAGAACATCACCAATAAGGTCAGTGTATGTCCTTCTAGGGCGTCCCCTACGGGCGTTTCCTTACATCTACCTTATAATTACCTTTTGTTAGTCGTTTTTTATTCATCCTCGTAAACATGACCAAACCATCTGAGCAAACTGCATCTGGCGTCATGGTTGGCGCAGTGGCTGAGCGATCGACTGCTGCGCCGCGTGTCGGAGGTTCGATTCCCGCACGGAACAAAAATTTGTATGGCTTACAGGTAGTTGTTCCGGGTCTGGCTGTTTGTGTATGTGAGTTTGATGTTTGTAAACGCACCCACGACACAGGAGAAATTCCTAGTGTGGGGCAACGTTGTTAAAAAAAAGAAAATTTTTTGTCATTAATGTTTTATTTTATTTGAATTTACCGTACCGTGTCTAAACATGATATAGTTGCCGGCATTTAACTTGAGTTCTCGGCGGAGTGGTGGGGGTCGGTGTGCGGTGTCGTATTGCCTCAGAAGTAAGGTCCAAAATTAAGGATCAGCCCTCAAGATAAATTGTACGGTAGTCATCATCTGCCTGGCCTTTTCGCTCGTATGTTGTTGTCGGCTTCCAGTCTAACGGGAAGCAGCTGAATACCAGTACTTTACATACAAGTAGTTCACAACCCAGTTACTACATAACATCACGCCTGTGCAGTCCGAAGGGTTGGGCAGAGGTACAACTAACGAGTACACCCAGATTTGACCAGTTATAAGCCTATTTCCATTAACGGGACACACATCCATAACCACTTTCTGGAAACACCCACATTTCTCCTGCTATGTTTAAGTCCCATTCAATAGGGAACGAACCTATTGCCATCAACCGGGGACAAATCCAGATTCCGGGCTCCCAATGAGAAAATTCCTATTTGAAGGAGTCAACAACACTTTACTCGACTTGGGAATCCGACCCAGGACTTCACGCTAAGCAGACGCGCTTGGGATCACTAGACTACTACGAGATACTAAGAAACACGATTCCTCTTCAAACATGATACGGTAATATGAGATCTAATATTATTACATTCTGTTAGAATAATCTGCCATATTAACAAAATTATTTTAATTAACTCAACATAGGCCTGTACAGAGGTTTCCTTACATTTTTAATATTAATTTCTTGCAATATCTTGGTAACTGCCTCTTTGATCTAGTGATCTCTAGCTCTACTGATGAGCCTGGTGGTCTTGGGTTCGATACCTATGACGGGTAGTGTTGTTATTGGGTTTTTCCTTCTGAAATTTCTCAGAAGCAGCCTGAAATTTGGATTTATGCACGGTTGGTGGTAATAGAGAGCCTATAAAGTGGCAAAAGGTGGGTGCGCCTACTATAAAGTGGTAAAAGGTGGGTGCGCCTACTATAAAGTGGTAAAAGGTGGGTGCGCCTACTATAAAGTGGTAAAAGGTGGGTGCGCCTACTATAAAGTGGTAAAAGGTGGGTGCGCCTACTATAAAGTGGTAAAAGGTGGGTGCGCCTACTATAAAGTGGTAAAAGGTGGGTGCGCCTACTATAAAGTGGTAAAAGGTGGGTGCGCCTACTATAAAGTGGTAAAAGGTGGGTGCGCCTACTATAAAGTGGTAAAAGGTGGGTGCGCCTACTATAAAGTGGTAAAAGGTGGGTGCGCCTACTATAAAGTGGTAAAAGGTGGGTGCGCCTACTATAAAGTGGTAAAAGGTGGGTGCGCCTACTATAAAGTGGTAAAAGGTGGGTGCGCCTACTATAGGTACACATCTGCTAACCCTTCGGGGATACAGGCGTGATGTTAAGTTAAGTCGATACGTTGTCAATTTAATTTACATCGAGATCACAATGTTTCCGACTTCTAGCGCTCGATTGATAGACGTCGGGCCGTGAAAACAGGCCGCTTTTCTAGATTGACGTCAGCCGATAGATCACGCGGCAGATTCCTGGTAGAGATCCGCCTGATAGACGTCGCTCGTCAACATGGCGGCGCGGCGGGTGAAACTGTTATACTGTCACGTTGAATTAAGGAATCGACGAGGAAGTAGGGTAACCTATTATAAGTATTGGTAAAATAGCATGTTACTACTGTTATTTAACGTACCATGTTAGTATATGTGTTGGGGATATCTTGCAACTAAACTTTATACTCATGAGATTGAGCTGAACGTTTCCATACAGGTTTGAATGGAAATACAATATGGTATCGAATCGAAATCGATTCGCTCAGCCACTGCGCCAATCATGTCGTCAAAAACCGAAATAAAATATACCGTTAATTTAAGTTCACACATAGTTTTTTTTTTTAATTTACCAAATTTTGCCCTTTACCCATTAAATACGAGAAAGGTCTGTTAAGTACACCACAGCACAGGCGAACGCTATTATTTTTAATAAGTCTCACATCTTTTGAGATTTAAGGCATTGAGTTAAGATAGCTTGTAGATCTTAAATGCTTGTCACAAGCAAAACCACGAGAACAACTTGTCAAATTATGCTAACATACTGTCACTTATATTTTCTAAAAATAACTAAATTACGGTCTAACCCAGCTGCCTGCGGTTTATCCTTTTTAGGTTAAAAAGCCCATAGGTGAATATATTAGTAGGACGATGTGTTTTATGTCAAAGACCCAAATAGATGAGGTTGGGGCAACCGGCAGGGTTGCCACTCGAGTGCACTGTTCAAATATGCAAAATAATAGGTCTTTACCTATGAAATTGCCGTTTTGTATGAAAAAATTTAAATGATTTTTTTTCATGTATTTTTTATTTGTATTAATCGAAGTAATCACCCATGCAATCAATGTATCTTTGCCAACGCAGTGGCAGTTTATTGATGCCCTTCTTAAAGAAATCAGCTGGACGGGAGGCAACAAATTCTTCAAAGGCATTTTGTACTGCCTCTCGGGTATTGAATTTTTTTCCCGCCAAGAAGTTATCCAAATTCTGGAAAAAGTAGTAGTCTGTAGGCGCAAGGTCTGGTGAGTAGGGCGGATGACGGAGAGCTTCCAACCCCAGTTCTTGCAACTTGGAGACCGTCTGCTGTGCAGTATGAGGTCGCGCGTTGTCGTGCAGGAGCAGCGGAGACGAGCGATTGACCAATGCTGGTTGGAGATGTGCCAGCTTCTCCATCATTGTGTTCAATTCTTCACAGTACACATCTGCAGTAATGATCACCCCGTTTGGTAAGAAGCTGTGTTGAATCACACCGGCGCTAGACCACCAAACAGTGACCATCACTTTTCTTGGGGTAAGTTTTCGTTTAGGGCATTGTTTAGGTGCTGAACCAGGATCCAACCAACTTGCTGAGCGCTTGCGGTCATCAAACAGAATCCATTTTTCATCGCAGGTAACAATGCGGTTCAAAATTCCTTCATTTGTGTGTCTGTTGAGCAGTGCAAGGCACGTCTCGACGCGTACTTCGCGCTGGCGATCATTGAGTTCGTGGGGCACCCATTTGTCAAGCTTTTTTACCTTGCCAATTTGACGCAAATGGACCAATATTGTTTTGACGCTAACGTCGAAAGCTGCTGCTAATTCAGCCGTAGATTGTGTATCATCAGCTTCCACAATCGCCTTTAATTCGTCATTGTCGACCAAAGTCTTCGGACGACCGCGAGGTTCATTTTTCAGGTCGAAATTTCCAGAACGGAAGCGAGCAAACCAATAACAGGTAGTGCGTTGGTTTGTAGTGTTAGCTCCGTAAACGTCGTTGATGTTGCGTGCCGCTTGTGCCGCGTTGCTGCCACGACGGTACTCATATTCCATAATTACTCGAATTTTTAACGTATCCATGATGACGAAAAAGATTTAAATGCGATGAAAATGTAACACTAATCAATAAACAAATGACTACTTTTGGAAAAAAAAATCCATGTTTTTAAAATAAAATTAATTTGAAATTAGAATTCTTAGCCAAACAAAAAATATTTTGATTTGAAATGGCCAGTACTGCAGAACGGCAATTTCATAGGTAAAGACCTAATATTATGGTGAAATTATTCAGAAAACTTCCCTCTTGATAAAGGTGTGCTGCTCAGGAATTCCACTTTCATTAAATATTGCCAAGTTTTTTATTAATATATTTTAAGTTTAAAAGTGGTCGAAGTTGCCAGGAGCACTAGAATTAACTATGCTCTTCGTTTAAAGCTCAAGAGTTCAGTATTAATTACGCTGTTCTGCAATTTTTTTATCTGTTCCGAACGGCATTTTCATAATATCACGCTTCTATTACCCGAAGGGTGAGGCAGAGTTGTACATTTTTACACGCACATTTCGTCAGTTATGTTTAAGTTCCATGTAATAGGGGACGACCCTATTGCCATTAACCGGGCACAAATCTAGACTCCAGGCTGTCCTGGTAAAGTCCTGCTGGAAGAGCCCAGTAACACTGCTCCTGTCGGGAATTGAACCCAGGACTTCATGGTTGCAACCATTAGACCTACGAGGCAGTTACTGTATTTCCACTATGATAAAATAATAATAATACCAACCCATAGTCGTCCTAGAATTACTAGTCAGAACAGTCGGGTTTGAAAAAATCTAGCAGACGGTTCTAAACTATTTTACATCGAGCTATGGCCATTAGGAGGTAAATCCGCGGAGCAAAGCTGCTTCAGAACACTAGACCTGTCATTTGGTTTTAACCACGTCAAATTTTCTACGAAATACTTTATCATACCTCTATAGCACCTCCTTGCAGAGCAGCATCACTCCGCGGTTACTCCAAGTTAATCATTATTTAAAATAATCATAAAATAAAGTCCTACTCGATTGTCCTGCTTACACTCCAAAACAGAAACGTGATAGCACTCCCTCCTCAAACGTAGGCGGGTACAAAATAGTGGCGGCCGTCACCCGCACTCGCTCCTAAACTAGGACGGACACACGGATATTGGATGCAGGTCCGACATACACACGGATTTTTATATAAAAATGTGTGTGCAAGGCTAGGGATGTAGCGTTTCCAAGACATGAATTTTAATAGGTAACATCTACAGGCCTGCCTCGTGCCGTCATGCCGCGTCTACGTCACCGCTCTGGACACCCTTGTGTGAGTGCGCTCGCATACTAACTTATATACTCAATACTCAATATCTTTATTGCGTTCCAAATTTTACATTTTGTAAGTTTACATTAGCTGGTGGTTTTTAATAACGACACAATTTTGGACCCTGTCGGGCACAGCATACAATAGTTATGGGAGAGGAGCTAAATAATAATAAGCTTCGCTGCTTCTTGATATGAGCTGCTTACTAAATGCCCCCTCTCTACCGAACAATGGAACGTTTGATTGACTACTACTGTGACGTTATAATTTTACTACAAATTTACATCTTTATTTAAAAATTATTACAATAACCATTAATTTCGATATTCCACATCGGCCGAGCATCCCGTGACGGCCAAATTTTTTAATGTGTATAAGTGGTTGCTTAGAGCTCGAAACGTATAAAATTATTAAAACTTTATACAGGAATTTTACTAAATGCAGCGGCTGAAATTCATTGAGTTGATTTCGGTGTCTCTTCTTAGGTCCGATAGAAAATACCAACCTCATTTAGTTTTGTCATTTGTTTTTTCTTGTTTGACGTGTTTAAAAAAAGAAAAAAACGTTTAGTAAAAGTAACGTTTATACGAGTATAAACTCAACAAAATACAAATGACTAAGAACTAACATTATTTAAATGTTAGTTGTAGTGAGTAGGCTGCTAAATCTTTACTAACTGTATCTTGGAAGAAGAGAAACTTATAATCACATAAATTACGCTTCTAAAATGACGTTGTCTATTTCTACTGCTTTAGACTCGGCTTAGACATAATAAATTAAAGCGTATGATTACAAATAAGGGTTTCTCAATTTTCCTCCATCAAAACTTGTACCCCTTGCACCACACATCTCACATGGCCGATTATTTATCGAATTGTGTGAAATGTGCCGCCAACGAATATTCGCTTTGATGTGACGGAAAAGGATTGTCTTATTTCGCCGCCAGCTTGCCGAGACCCCCTCTATCGCAGTATAGTAGCTACTGGCATGCTAGTACTGGCATGAAGTGCGGTGTTTTACCCAATATCTTTCCCACAGAGAGGATTTAACTAGATTATGACATGGTGAGACTTTTAGGTGTACCTAGGTTTCGGCTTTCATTTTGGGTTTGAGAGGACAGCGGTAATGATAGCTGACATTGAAGCGAATGGCATCAAGGTGCTTTTTCCGCTTTTTCGGGGACCAACACGTGTTGGTTTATTAAGTTTAATGGAAGTGGAGTGAGTAAAGGCCTTTGAACCGAGTTTTTACGTGGAGGTATAGTAAAATCGACGTCACGATTCTTTTTTTACAGTACCTTATGTGTTTGGCGTGAGATAAAGCTGATATTAGAAAGCATGGAAATCCAGGAACGTACCCAAATATAATATACTCATAAGGAGTCTTATAATATGCAAGAGCAACTATCCAAAAACAATGTGGGGGCAACTGATTAAATATCTCCATCTAGAAATGAAATGAAATGATGATAAAATTAATTATTTTTATCTCTATAAGAAGATGTTATCTAGATACGTCAACACGTAAATGTATGGTGAATGTTTTGAAAAATTGATGGCGCTGGCATTTCCAAACTGTCTAATCCCTAGAGAAGATAGAATAGAATACAATATTTAATACTTTATTGCTTACCATAAAAACTTACAAATAATAACTAAGATGTACTCGAACATACTCAGAGGTCGTGGATCCAAAGTCCAGTCAGTTCGTGCGAAAGGGTTACAAGTAAATTATTATTTAAGCATGAAAAATGTATGAATCAGTCCCCGTTTATGATAATTTGCGCGGTTGACTCATTTATTCGTAAAGCCGAAGTTAAAGCACCCCTAAACTGACACTTAATAAGTCTTCACAATTTTAACGAGGTGAAAAGGGGTTTACTTAATTTAAGAGGGCGAAATCATACCTAAATAATTAAGATTCACCCGAGATTATTGTTTCTGATTTTTTACCTGTTCTTGGTGGTTGGTCAAGAGTATGGCTGCCGAGTGTGCGGGCTTGGGTTTGATTCTAAGGAAGACTTCCGATAATATTGTTTCGGACTTGTAGATAGAACCTTCTGAAAAAGAAAAGATAGTCACTTCTCCCCAAAAGTTCATTTGAAAACCAGCGTCAGACAGCACCTGGCGTTACTGCTGAAATGGACCTTTTGGCGTAGCCGTGAAGACTTGACATTTTTAAACATTTATTTTTATTGTTATTTTAACATATTTGCACCGAGCGTGTTTTCAACCTATTGCCGAAATATATATTTCTTCCATTCTTTCTACATTAAAAAAAATGCCACAGAATTCATACGTGCATAAAAGTAGACTAAGTAAATAAGAGATATTCGTAGACATTTTACTTAAATTATGTTAGTAAATACGAAACCAAAAGTAGAGGTAACGAAGTAC
The DNA here is from genome assembly GCA_905147745.2 of Phlogophora meticulosa. Lineage (NCBI taxonomy): Eukaryota > Metazoa > Arthropoda > Insecta > Lepidoptera > Noctuidae > Phlogophora > Phlogophora meticulosa. The sequence continues at coordinate 815,598 of LR990535.1, read as the reverse complement.
AGAAAATTATCGGTTGTTGAATGTCGTGAGTTAAGACAAGAAGGATACCAGTCGGTATGATGCTGTACCATATGGAGGACAGAGCTGGCTTTCAGTGGTCACCTAAATGTTATAACGTATGGAAATCAGATAAGAAGGCATTTATGAGTAGATAGATTTCAACAAAAAATCAAATAAACATGTCTTAAAAAATATTTTTCTTAAATTCATGTCTTCGTATAAAACAATTTTTATGAAAAACAAGTATAGTAGTATAAGAAAAAAGTACCGGTGTACAGCAAGCATCACAGTGCATCTACACAAAAGAAAAAAGATACTGTGTTTTCTCTCGTACCCACACTCAACTTATATTGGTGTAGCTGCATCCTGCCAGTGTTGTTTTATCCACATGAGAGGATTACAGCAATATAAGTTCTCAGTCGCGCGCGAGACGCCGTACCGAGTGCACGTTCGATAAGTGAGCGTTGTTTCGCCCGGCTACTTTTTATATTAATACCCTACATTTTGTATTTTTATAATGTTTAATTTTAACAATGGATGAGAGAAGAGACTCTTTTAGTAATACGAGTAAAGATGATATAATTGAAGAAGTAATGTGTGAGCAACAAGTTGACAAAAGTTTTGAGAGAAGCAAGGAGAAACAAATGGAGAAGGAGCAGGAGGAACATTTGCCTGTTCCCGAGAAACGACCCAGACAGGATAGTGAGGAAATAATAGAGGATGATGTTGGTTTCATAACCGTGAGGAGAGATCATAAAAGAATGGCGAGAAATAGAACAAGAGAAGTGGAAACTAATTCAAATAAAAGGAGTATTATTGCAAGGAATGACGTCACATATATAGTATGCATAACAGGGAAGGACATATTGCCAAAACAATTTGGTATGGCTAAGTTGCTAAGGTCAGAGAATATTAAAAACATTTCAAAAATTCAATACAAAAACCCATATAAAAGTTATGTTTACTTTGAGAACAGAGAGGAATCAGAGAAATTAATTAATTCAGAAAAAATTAAAAGTAACAATTACAGCTGTAGATTGTTAGACGAAATCACAGTTTCTTATGGTATCGTGAGATATGTGGACTTAGACATGACCGAAGAAGAGATTCAGGACAATTTGAAATGTGACTGTGAAATTGTTTCAATTAGAAGATTAAAGAAACAGATGACGGGAGGAGAGTGGGTAGATAGTGAGACCATACGCCTAGGTTTCAAGGGTACAACTTTGCCTCCGTATATTTGTGGATACGGATACGAGTTTAAAGTTGAACCGTATGTCTTTCCAGTCTCCCAGTGCTCCAGTTGTTGGAAATATGGCCACCTTAGTCGATCGTGTCCAACAAAGAAAGTAATTTGTCCTAAATGTGCGGGAAACCACGATAATTGCGAAACACAAAAATACGTATGTGTGAACTGCAAAGGAAACCATATGGCATTGGAAAAGAGTAAATGTCCAGTATTTTTAAAAGAGAAACAGATTAGGAACACAATGTCTGAATTAAACTGTACGTATAGAAAGGCACTTGAAATATATATGACAAATTACGTGTCAATATCTAGTAAGCTTACAGAAAACAAGGAGGAATCAGGGGTCTTCGTGGAGTCACAAAAAAGTGAAAAGCCGCAAACTGCGAATAAATCTTTTAGAGATGTTCTTGTGAGTAGTAATGTGGCACATTCGAGTACTTCAAATTCTGAGGACAAGGATGATGAAGATAATAACATGGAAATATCTAGGGCCTCCCCAATTTTAACAAGTATTACAAAGAAGAGACATCTCTTAAAGAAGAAACGACAGGGAAAAGCGCGACAAGATGAGAATGATATAATATTCCCGCCTGCCAACACTACACCTGAACAATGTGTTGAGTCCAAAACAAAAGAAGAGTCTAAACATAAACTTATAGACTACGAGCGGGTATTCCAGAAATTAAAGAGTATTTGTATGTCCGGTACCAGTTTTAATGACAAAATTGAATTTGTGATTAGATTTATTTTTGAAGAATTTACACGAGTTATTGTTAGAGTATTTAAAGATGTAGATATTTTGGGAAATCTGTTGAAACTATTTAAAAATGGCTAGCGGTGGAAGGGATTTTATAATAAATTTAATGCAATGGAATGCGCAGAGCCTGAGACCTAAATTAGAAGAGTTTAAACTTCTATTATCTCAAGAAAAAGTACATGTTGCTCTAGTATCCGAAACCTGGTTAAAGCCTGATTCAGTACTTAACATAAGTGGATATAACATATTTAGACACGACAGAGATGACTCTTACGGAGGTGTTTCCATTATCACACATAATTCAATTAAAGTACAGGAGATTCCGGTAAGTGTGAATAACCCTGGTATTGAAATTATAGGTATTAGATTAACAAATTGTGGCAGTATTGAATACATTATTCTGGTTTATTGTCCAAGTTCGGTACATACATCACAGAGTGACTGGGATAATTTATTCTCTAAGTTTCATAAAAAATGTCTGATGGTTGGAGATTTTAATGCGCATCATACTAACTGGTCGTATAAAACTGATTGCAGAGGTAAACAAGTTTACGAATCAGCTTTAGAATTTGGATTTATGTCTCTAAATAATGGTCAGTCTACTCGATCTAAACTCGTTAATAATTATCTACAGGAGTCGTCTCCTGACGTCTCATTTTCATCGGCAGATATTGCAATAGGCTTTGAATGGTCAGTCATTAGTGAAAGCCTAGGGAGTGACCATCTATTTATTAAAATAAAATTTCAATACTTTGATGAAATATGTATTGCTAAAACACGAAATTTTAAATTAGCTGACTGGAACTCTTATAAAAGAATTATAAGTGAATATTTATCATGTCCTGCGGAAATATTGAATGTTCAAGTCATATATAATTCCTTTATCTATCATATTAATAAAGCCGCCGATGAAAGTATACCAACTAAAAAGTATTGCCATAATCCTAACAGTAATTTTAAACCGAAGAGTTATTGGTCTCAGTCCATTTCAAAATTAGTTGGTGAACGAAGATTAGCTTTGGCAAATTTTCGGAAAAACCCCACTCCGAGTAATTTAAATATACTTGAAGAGAAGACGTCAAATGCCAAAAGTGCTATTTGTAAAGCAAAATTTCAAGACTGGCAAACATTTTGTAATAGTGTAGATCATACACTGTCGGCCTCTAATATGTGGAGTAAAATGCGTTGGATTAAGGGCTACAAAAGGCGAAAGGTTTACATAGGTCAAAATGCTAAAACAGAATTATTGCATTCTCTTACTCCCGATTTTGTTTCGTCGCTGCCGCCATCATTTTCTTCATTTAACGAGTTATTAGAGTCAGAGTTCAATATAAATGAAATGCGTGGTTGTTATAAAAAGAAAGACACAGCTCCAGGTGAAGACATGATCACATACTCAATGATTTCACACTTACCCGTCGTTGGAGAGGTACAATTACTACAGTTATTTAACCTCATACTCAAATCTGGTGATCTTCCATACCAATGGCGTGACGTTAAAGTCTTGGCCATTCCCAAGCCAGGTGGTTCTTCAAATTCCAGCTCTAAACTTAGACCTATATCCTTGATATCTTGCATCTGTAAGATTTTTCATGCGATGATTGCAAAGAGAATCGAATGGTTTGTTGAAAAGTATAAGATCTTATCACCATTTACTACTGGCTTTCGGAGAGGTCAAACTTGTTTAGACTGTCTTGCACGTTTGATAACTCAAATTCAAATTGGTTTTTCCAAGAACCTTCCCACTCTTGCCTGTTTTTTAGACATAGAAAGTGCATATAATAGTGTTTTGATTAATAAATTGGTATCTATTCTTGACGATTTGAATGTAGGTAAAAGTATATGTCAGTACATATGGAATTTCTTGAGTGAAAGGCATCTTAGAATCGCGAGTGATACAGTGGAAGATACTGATGAAGTGGTCAGATATGCAAGGAACGGTTTAGCGCAGGGTGATCCTTTATCTCCTCTTCTTTTTAATATCGCCACGTATAAGATTTGTAAAGACATTGCTGTTAATATATGTATATGCCAATATGCTGACGATTTCGTGGTGTACACAACGGGTAAAAACATATTTGAGAGTGTGGAGAAAATTCAAAATTCTTTAGGTTTATTTACTAAAATATTGGAAGAGTTGGGATTGGTTTTATCTGTAAATAAATCAAAGTATTGTATCTTCAGCAGAGGTCGTAGACAACCACAAATAAACCTGCAAGTAAACAATATCCCTCTTACTGGTGTAGACACTTATAAGTATTTGGGAATTTGGCTTGACAAATCTTTACGCTGGAGCAAGCATATTAATGAGATTGTAGAAAAGAGTCTTAAATACATTAATATACTCAAAGTGCTAGCAAGTTCATCATGGGGGGTACATCAAAGCCATTTACGAAGAATATACATAGCTGTTGTTAGGAGTAGATTAGATTACGGATCTTTTCTTTACAGCAATAGTGCTAAAACCCACCGTTACAAAATAGATAAAGTACAGAACCAGGCTCTTCGAGTAGTCGGTGGATTTATTAGGAGTACTCCGATCCAGGTTATGGAAAGCGAGCTCTGTATCCCTCCCTTATATTTAAGAAGAAAATGGTTAGCATATAAATTTGTTCTAAAATCCCTCTCCACAACCAATAAGGTAACAAACAGACTATTAGCTGAACTAGGAAGTTTTGAACAAATCGGATATTGGGCAAATAAGGACATGCCATTATTAAGTATGACATATAAAGAAGTCTCAGGTGAAACCATAGATCAATCACCTCTGGACATGTTTAGTTTAAGTACTTGGGTTACTAAACTTAATATTAAAAATTTAATTAGTCTAAACCTAGACGTAATCAAAATGCCAAAGAAGTCATATGACCCGAACTATTTGTATTTTTCTACGGTTTCGGAGCTACAAGATAAGTACTGTGAATATTATGTTATCTACACTGACGGTTCCAAAACTGCTGAGGGTAGAGGCGCGGCTTATTATGATCCTATTAGACCGGAAAGTAGTAAATTATTTAAAATAACCAACGCTTTGAGTATTATGTCGTTGGAGCTCATTGCAATCTCAGAAGCCTTAACATACGTTGATACCATTGAACATAGAAAAATAGTAATATGCGTAGATAGCAAAAGTGCTCTTCAGCATGTGGCTCGTTGTGCCTCTGGCCACAGAGGTACTTCGATAGCCTATAATATTATTTCTAAGATAGACATTTTATTAAATAGCGGAATTGATCTGAGATTGCAATGGGTTCCCTCACACGTGGGCTTAAGGGGCAACGAGGAGGCTGATGAATTGGCTAAGAAAGCCGCGTCTGAAGGAATAGATTTAGATATAAAACCGGCCTTTTCAGAAGTATTACCCAAATATAGAGATCTGTGTTACCAACTTTGGGTGGAATATTTTAATTTGAGGTCCAGGACAAAAGGCATCTGGTATAAAACAATAGTCGCCGAACCTCCTCGTATTCCCTGGTTCAATAATGCTAAGATGAGTAGACAATTATTGGTAATGGCTCTCAGGTTGAGATCTGGTCACATGCCACTCAACAATTTTGGTTTTCTTATGAAAAAGTGTAGTTCCCAAAACTGCGAGGTATGTGGTACAGTGGAAGATGTTGTGCATTTGTTGACTGAATGCGACCGATTTCGAGCTGAGAGAGAAGTATTAATGAATAGCTTACAGTTAAATAAACATAATATTGGATTGTTTCATGAAATTTTGTCTACACCAATATCCGACGGCGCTAAAAGTTTGTTTAGATTTGTTTGCCTTCGATTTATGAGTACTTAGTTTAAGTTTGTTTCGTTTTTTTTTTTTTTTTTGTGTGTTTAAGAATGTTTGTGAAAAGGTACGATGGGACTGACATGTATTTTATATAAAAGTCCCTAAATAAAATAAAGAATAAAAAAAAAAAAAAAAAAAAAAAAAAAAATATAAGTTCTACCTGTGGGTAGACTTTGAAATGTATACAGGACAGAAGGGACAGTGACTCATGACCTGATACCATGAGCTTAGTACATGATTCCAAAGTTCCCAGCGTTGACATTTTTCGTCGGCTTATCCGAATTTTTACTTTTTTTTCAGATATTTTTATTATTATTTAAAATTGTTAAAGTCATCTTTGCTATCTGAACCAATTACATTTTTAATTAAAAAATAATCAATTCATTACTTTCATTAACATTTTTGTTGGTTAGATAGAAACTCTGATTTTTTCCATAAAAATGTACTGAGCTCATGATATCAGGTTGTGCGCTGATGTCCCTTTCTCAAAAATAAGTAGGTATGCACAATATAGATTGATTCAATAAAATATTCAATTCCTTTCCGTGAGTATTCAGGAAAAGAAAGAAAGAAATAATACAAGAACAAGCTTGTCGTGAAAGTTAACGAGAGTGAGTTGGGAAGCACGAGTTTTTCATTATCAATCATTCATGGAGTCATTCTTTGCGGAGTTTTATGAACTTCCGTGAAAAAAAGTTAAAGATGTGGACTTTTTAAATGTAAAAAATTGTTAGAGTCGCAACTGGGTCAGACCCATTAAGGAGTGGAATAAAAATTAAAAAATTTGCGTAATATTTTTGAAGTTTATAATTAGGAAGGATTTTTGTTAATTTTTTTTCTTACGTTTCTCTCTTAATTATAATATTTGGAAGCATGTTGCCGGGGTCCGATTTTGCTGGGTTAGTTTCCTCATTGTTCTCGCAGTCACTTATTTATTGGTATTTCTGACATACCAATACGAAAAATCTCATATTAAATTTTATCAAAACGATTTTTGTATGATTTTTATCTTGAGCACTGATAACATATGACGGCGATATATTTTTACATGGAGGAGGTGCGATACGATTCAAGCCACATGTTATGAGCGACACACATACGGTGATAGAGGAGCCACAAAATACGCGATAGCTGACTCATACAATTATGTATTTATGAATGTACGTACACGTACTCCAATCAATCAATCATTTTATTTGCATAATATGGGTTTACAAAGGTGTTACACAGGTAGGGTTTCACCATATTCAGCTTATGGTTGGCATGCAAATTTATATTACAGTTTCACATATAAATAATAATAAAATAAAATCTTCCTTTTCTTTAAAAAAAAAAAAAAACGTTGCCCCACACTAGGAATTTCTCCTGTATCGTGGGTGCGTTTACAAACATTGAAACTCACATACACAAACAGCCAGACCCGGAACAATTACCTGTAGGTCATACAAATAAACAACCAATAACCTTACAGGCTTTAGAAATGCCAGGTTTGCACTAAAAGGCATATTGTGAATATTCATCTAGATTTGAAAACTCACGTAACTTACCGTGAACTATCTTCAACAACAACATTTTCGATAGTATTACTAAGGGGTCAGGTCAGTTATTTGGTTTCTACATCTGAAATCCTTTAGTACCAGCCCGGAGAATGGATTTGTGGACTTAAACATAACTGATGAAATAGGGTGTACTATAGATAAACCTCTGCCTAACCTGTTATGTTTTGTGTTACTGAAGGCCAATTGTTCTGCCGCAGACAAATATTAAGTTTGACGCTTTATATTAGTACAAAGTCCAGTCAAAAATGTTTTCATTTTCATCTTTCATTATGGGACTACCGTCAGACCCTGGTCGTGAAGGCGCGGGCTTCGTGGCCACATACTAAATAGGGCACGCGGTGCGACGCGGGCGCCTGTGATAAATTGCAATAATCGCTCATCTGTCACTGATCCCCGCTGATAGTAAATACTTAGCCCGTATAGAAGAGTACAGCTTCTGCTTAGTATCGATGGAAAAACAGCTCAAGATATGGATCTTTGAAATGATGTTTGAATGTCGTAGGTTAGAAATAGTCAACAGGCCCTTTTGATTGAATGTGGTTATCGAATACCGCCCATGGACTAACAATCGCTAAAGGGTTTAACGATAAACCCTAAATCGTAAAAGGTATTAAGGGTTTGGATTCTTAGGCAGAATCAGTGCTTGGCAAGCTTCTTTCTGATTAGCTAAATCTGTATAATGAACATGGAAACTTGTCTTAGTTGTCTTTAATAACTTTAACCTTGGCAAGTTACCAGAAAAAAGGCTTATGAACAAAAATATAAAATAAACTACTCTCTACAGATTCTTGAAAATATTTATTTCCGAACAATAAGAGGAAAGGAACCGCTTCTTATCCCGCTTAACAGCTTAAAATAATTCCACGAAGAAAATCAAAGAGAAATTCAAAACTAAAATTCTCTTTTCAGAGTTAAAGTATTTTATAAATGGCGACAAGAAATAACGTTTTGTTAGATTTTCAATTAGCAAATGGTTCGGAGAGGCTCAATTCAAAGCCTTTTTGTTCCACTGTGCCAATTGATTTGCTGATAGCAGACTTTCATTATTTGCTAAAGGTATTTATGTAGAAGGGAAGTAGATGTAACATTGAAATAATGAGAAAAATATGAACAATAAGATTGACTGGACTAAACTGTTAGTTTGTAAATAAGTAATAATAATACTTGACAAACTATTCACTCAGGTACGGTACCAAATTAACGACCGACAACTGTAATCCCAGCTACTCAGATTTACAAAGCAAACATATCAAATTCGTTCCATCGCATGTAACTGCACCCCAGTGAAATTAAACGCAATCTGAGCGCAATATCTTTGACGTGTGTACCGTATGCGTGACGAATGATGAGTGACGTATGACAGCACGCGGGTTACGAGGTAACCTCGGTCCCCCCCCCCCGCCCCGCACCGCGCCTGTCACACGGTCCGCTATATTAAATTCTTTGAAGTGCGGCATGGAAATGTTAGTGGATGTTTCAAATTAATTTAATTTGGGGATGGGATCGGGAGGATTGAATTATAGTGGTGTTAATTGGTTTATTTAAAGAAATGTAGAGCTAATGTGTTTGTCCAGCCGAGTGTAGCAGATAAATAATAACAACGCAACTAAATAAAAACTATATGTATGGTTTGGTCGAAGGTTAAGCTACGACTATTCGTTATATACCGATAGGCGATAGCCCTTCGTGTCCCGAAAAGGACGTTAAGCCGTTGGTCACGGCTGTCGTTCTTAATTCTTTGACAGTCCTTATGAGTAGTCAGAATCCCGAAAGTCTATCAACCAGTATTATCAAGGTCATATTAGCAGTCACTTCATGTAAAGTACTGGTATGCAGTCAATTTAATTTCCAGTGCAATGAGAAGTGATAGCAATTCCCCTTAAAAGAGACAACAATAAAAACAGTTGATTGCGAATTGGAAATCATAAACTTGAACAAACGAATAAAAACTGCATTGTAACTGCCCACAATATATAATCCATTCATTTCATTAACTCTATCTGATTCTACGAGCTAACTTTGTGTTATTGTACCAATTTGGACTTTGTGTCGCAATGCTATAGGTTGAAAATGTATTGCTTGTTTCAAGAATTGCTCTCTATTGGCCGTCCGCGGTGTTGTAAGGATTTCAACGTTGGTTGAGCGCTAACTTGAGTTTAGGCTTAGATTTCGAAGTTTAGGAAGAGTTGGATTAAGACAATCGAAATAACGAGCATTTGGCTAGTATAATGATAAAGTTATTAAGAAGACACAATCTTTGAAGTGATAAAAAGAGTTGTCCAATGTCCAAGGGCTATGCAAAATGAATTCTATTAATAAAGAGTTCTTACATGTTTTTGGGCTCTCGAACTTTATAAAAAATAAAAACGTTTAAATCAAATAATATCATAGTTGAATACAAATAGAGTATAAAACAGTTTGGGCACCCATGTACTTGAGAGAAATTCAGCTTGAAAACCGTAGTCGCTTCAAGTAAAAACCCAGCGACTCAACATTTCAAGAAGAAACTCCTTTTGAACTTGCTAATGAGCACACAATTACCCAGCTCCAGAACCTGGCAAGAAGCCCTAAAATTCCCGAATGTAGTAATCAAGGATAAACCTCCGCAATTCTCAGATAAAAAACGCCTTAATTCTTCGTCTAAGCCTATTATTACCGTATCCAGCATTAACATAATCCAAGCGTTGGCGTCCTGCCAGAAGTCTAAACGCGTTTGGCTGTATTGAGATTTACTATCTGAACGATTCTGGCTCTGTAGCGAAGAGTTCCCGAATCGAACCAAATTGCTTGCCTTTTTTTTCCTTTTTTTTGTTGAGCGTTAATTAGTTCCGGTCTCTTCTGAGTCTATTCTAGGTCTGCTGGATATAGTTCTTCGGGTCAATTGACTTGGTAACGTAGGGGAAAGTAGTGCCAGGGGAATAAGTTAATCTTCGTATGCTGTGACGGCAAACGGGATGGCGCTCTGGTATTTCGTCATGCTCGCTCCCCGCCACCACTTACATTTGTATGTGTGTGGCGCGTAAACTCAATTTATTTGTTTTACCCCATATTTATTTCTTGGATTTCTTTAATTATAAGTTCTTTCAATAACCAACAATTTGGATGTCTCACATCTGCAGGGCGTTCCGTGAACGCTAGCTTTTATTTTGTTTGTTTTCAATAAAAATAAACGTTGCCCCAAACTAGGAATTTCTTCTAAATCGTTGGAGCGTTTACCAAATTTAAACTCATATACACAAACAGCCAGACCCGGTACCTGTAGGCCATACAAATATTACGCAATATGTGTGAGTGACCACCTCGTCTAGTGGTTCCAAGCACGACTGATGGGTGTAAGGTCGATTCCCAGGACGGGTAAAGTGTTATTGAGTTTTACCAATAGTAAAAAATCCAGACTCAGGAGTCTGGATTTATGCCCGGTTGATGGAAATAGGCTCGCCCCCTATTACACGGGACTTAAACTTTACCGGCGAAATGTGGGACGTGGGTGTATAGTAAAACCCACATTTCGCCGGTGCAACTCTGCCCAATTTAGAAATAAAAGCTTCATGTTATGTTTTGTTGTACCACAAACAAACAATAAACGTTCCAAAGTCATAACTTGATTTTAATAGCACGTTCCCGAACAAAATTCTACAGAACCTGTCTAACTTTATCATTTACAACTTCATCGCTCATCAAAAAACTATAAAACAGAAAAAAAATATCACTCAGTCCAATATCGTCAATGAATACCGACGTGAACAGCCAACACAAAGCCCTTTCAGATTTATTTCCACCGCGGTAACTAACGACTAACGCAAACCAATTACGAAGGTAATTAAAAATGACTTAGCTGATAGTTAGGCCAGATAACCACACTTTAACTTTATTTGTTTAAGTCCGAGGTAACTGGAAAAAATGTGTTTTCATCTGGATTACATTGCAGGCCGGGAGCTAGGGTAAGGACTTTTGAATCCAAATATTGTTTTAAAGTTAAATTATTTAAATTATTTTTATAAAAACGACGGGGTGATATAAGTTTGACGTGTCTGTGTGTGTGTATGTGTCTGTCTGTGGCATCCTAGCTCCCGAACGGATGAACCAATTTTGATTTTATCTTGACTATTGATTGATTTGATCTATTTATTGTTTGAAAGGTGAGTTAGTCGGGAGTGTTCTTAGCTATGTTTGATGAAAATCGGTTCAGCCGTTCAAAAGTTATCCGCATTTTACTTTTTTTCTTTGAATCTGGGTTTTCTCGGAAGGTGTCATAATTACGGGCTTTTTTATCAACATTCTACATAAAAAAAATCTCACATACTGAAAGCCAAATCAACTATTTGATCATTTAAGCCAATAAAATATTTATTACGTTAAGTTTTAACACTTACTTTCGGACATTCTACCCTGAAAACCTTAAAACATTTTTACATCCATATTTTTTCATTTATTCTTTTATTTGCAAAAGAAGTATATAAGGATCGTAGTACCTAGATGGCTTTCTGTAGTTTCTGCCTACCCCCATATGAAAAAGGCGTGAGTTTATGTTTGTTTGTTTATTTTTTATTTGTCTCGTGTGTATTTATTTTTTAGTAGTTTCCCCTTCCTAGAGGGCTTTAGAGTATGTCCATAGGTGGGTCCCTGGCAACACAGTTCCTATCATATTATTATGGGTAGTTAAATTGGATGAGATAATTATTCTACGTAAATGCTTTCAGTTTCTATCTAGCCTTATAGTACGAAAATAATATAATAGCACGAGTATTATTTTATATAAAACTACGGTACCTAATTACAAAATACGACTGATTAATTTAATCAATCAATCAAAAACGAATCAAAATTAATGCTATAACGCGCGCATATCATTCACAGGTCTATTATTCACCAATCATCAATCGTGCCACAATTAATGATTGCGTCAGATCCGCTCTTTGTTTCACTATTCTGTAAATTAATAGTTCCCTGTCTCTTGGTCTGTGCGGTGCTGCGGCCCGCAGGCAAGTGATGGGACACATCGGGGAGAAGTAATCGAATGTTTTGTACTCGAGTAAGTGTGAGGGGCCTTCATTTGTCGGTGCGGTATCGGGAAGTTACCTGGACACCATGTTATTTTAGAACGTTATGCTGAACAGTGATTGAAAGTATGTGCTAGAGTACTTTTTAAGAAATCGATATTAGTTAAATCTTCTATGTAAATAAAAATTAATTGCTGTGTGTTTGAACGATCATCACTTGAGAAAGGCTCCACCGATTCGGATAATTTTTTCGAGTTCGAATTATTATCAGGTCAAGGTTTGTATGAAAGAAAATTTAGATGGTATTTTGTATGAAAATGTCAATTAAACAAATGTTTGCACCCGACTCGCTAGAGTTAAAAAAACGTGTTTCCTACGATTTCCATTTCATAGCTATAAAGACCATTAAAATCTGTGTCCTAGGGACACAGATTTTGATATTGTTTTCAAACTAAAACTAAAAATTCATGAATCGATTTTTATCCAGTAACTCGATAAGACTCGATTGCTATTCTCGGTCACGTCACTGGCTCTCATGACAAATGGCCGGCTACAGGGTGCTCCGTTATAATTCGTTTTTAACCGTCGCACGTCAGCGGCTCGCGTACCTGCCGCAATTTATATACAGGCTGTTCTGTAATTTTACATACGTATGTGTACCGCATAAATGTACCTACTTTTTCGTAGTGCAGTCAAAATTTAAGATTCTTTAGTAGATTTGTGAAAATTACTTACAATTTGTTTTTTCGTACTTACAATTTTGACGACCGATGTGGCGCGGCGGGCGAAAGGTCCGCCTGCGACGCAGGAGGTTGCGGGTCCAATTCCCGCCTTGGGACAAATGTTTGTACGATCTACAAAGTTTTGTTTCGGGTGTTCTGCAGTCATCTAGTACCCATAACACATGCTCTGCTTAGCTTGGGGCTAGATGATGGTGTGTGGATTGTCCAGCATTATTTATTTATTTATGCTTCGACATAAAATATCTTCAGTTCAAAAACGTGTTATTAACTTCCTTATTAACTTTATTATATATTATGTAGTAATAGCAATAGCTTTTACGTGCATTGACCTGACAATACTCCACTGTCCCTCCAGTGATCACTATCACGTAAAATAACCCAAAAGAAAGCTTGCAAGATGCAGCCCGGACCACTACCTTCAGCCCGGATATCCGCACGCACCCTGTATACAAAGGGCGAGTACACGGTGATATTGAGGAATGATGGCGGGACACGCGATTTCTTCATTTGGCCGCCCGTATCCCACGACAGAACGAGACAAAAAATGTTAAAAGAGAAAGTGAACGCTTTTGCGTATTTTAATTATTAGTTTAGAAACTGCGTGTTATGATGTAAATTGGTAGAAAAATAGTGTTTGGATGCGAAATTAGTTGGGGATTTTAATTTGTTTTGTTTCGGACCAAGTTTTTGTACGATAAGAAGTCTTGCGTATTTTGTTACCAATTATTTCTATTTTCTTTAAAATAATGGCAAAAGTTATTTGTGTATTACAAGTGGCTGATTCTAAGGATAATATTTACTTACTTCCAAAATAACAGAAGTAGCAGTTGTATTTATAAACAATTAGATAGTACTACAGAGGCAGAAGCCCAGTCGTAGACAAAATGGATGCAATTTACAATGCATGGATGGAGTTCAATTTGAAATTTAAAGCGGCAGTGGCCTAGGGGTAACGGACGGGGTTGAGACGGATGCTAGTTCGATTCCGGTGCTATAGTATAGTATGTGTGGATATCACAAAGCGCTTAGAGGAAATTCATTGAATTTAGATTCGGGATTCGTTGACCAACATGTACATACTCGTAGCTTACATACCGCACCGGTTTTTTTTACACATCGCTCCTTTGCGTAAATATAGGTAAATTTGACGTCTAATTAGGAAAGCTCATGTCTAAATAAAAACAGCCGCACGGGTTGATCTAAGGTTAAGCTACGCTTACAGAGATCAGTCTGTGGATGGGTGACCAATCGTAACATATCGAGACTCGTCCGTGCCTCGGAAAACACTTTAAGCCATTGATCCCGGTTGTCATGTGTAGATCTTTGGCAGTCGTAACGGGTAGTTAGAAAACCAAAAGTCGGACAACCAGTCTTACCAAGGCTATCATGTTGCCCAGTAACTGGTTTATGGAGGTCAGATAGACAGTCGCTCCATATAAAACCCTGGTATTCAGCTGCAACTAGTTAGACTGGAAGCCAACCCAACATACTTGGGAAAAGGCTAGGCATATGATAATGACGTTTAATTAGGAAACGTGTCTGCACAAGTTCAAGCTAAATGAAAGGAACTAACTGGCTTTTAAAAAGAAAATAATAAAACATACGCTTGTGATCCGCTATTTTGACAGAGTTGTACCTGTAGTACACCTACATTTATAAAATATTGCGTACAAAAAGACCAGACAGATATACAGCATGAGGTAATGCGTCACAAGGGCACGACTTGGCAAATTATAATTTATTTAAATAAACCTATTAAATATTCTGGCGTTGTCCGCGCGTCCTTAACAAAAGTTGTGTAAAAACAAGATGGTGGAGCAAGATTTATTGCTCATATTCTTGCCAAGAACGCGGTGTGTCTTACAACTTGACGTCACTTATGGCAAAAGAAACTGTAAGTTATGTGAAAAATATGATTTCATTTTCGCTTACTTTTATGATGGTATGGAGAAGTAAAATAATACTTAAGGTATGTTTAAAATCACTGCGTTTCCGAATTTCAATCCATGTTTTATAACTTTTTAACAATTTATCTGATAAGATACTCGTATATAAAGTTAAGTTCATATTAGGTCCCACTGAGATTGATGAAGGGATTTATCTTGAGGGAACCCGGAATTATAATGAATTTAAGTCTGTCATCGCCAGCCCACCTTGAGCAAGGGTGTTAGTTAATGCACTTGCCTTTGAAGAAGAAGTAATGGACTTTGCCCTGCAGTGGGACAGTAACAGGCTGGTATTATTACCATAATTACATAATGCTAACTAAAAATACTGTAGAATTTCAGAATTCGAATTCATTCATCTGTCAATATTATACTTAGTAGCTGCTCAATACTTCCCGAGAAAATTTGACATACCACGACACAGTATTATGTAATGAAAATCTTGTAAAGGGGCTCTGGTCCTTTGAGCCGCGGGAGTCGAGTGTGCCCGACGCTGGTATAATAGTGGGAATCGCTCTCTAATAGGGTCACGGCTTCTATAGCCGAACCGAGTTGAAAGCGTTTCATGGTGTATCTACAGTAGACTGCGCGTCAGTGGTGAGACAGCTAGTATTTAAAATACTCGCGTCTTATTTTATTGACCGATGGAAAAAAAGGAGGTTCCCAATTCAACATGGATATATATATTTCTATATGTATGACCAAGCATAACTTTTAACGGTGTAATCCGATATCGATATTTTTACTGGATAGCTATAACCTGCAAGTTGAAATTTGAAAAAAGTAAATTTAGGTACCCCTAAATTCAGAAAATAGGCGATGATTGATTTTCACGCACCGTTTTATTTAAAGGTGATGAATGAGTAGAAAGTAGACATTAGGCTGTTGTAACTTGAATAAATTATCTGACTCATTAAAAAGGAGAATAAGAATAAGAATAAGAAATTTTATTTGCGCAAACATGTGTACACATACAAAATTAAAATAATAGATGCATGCAAGGTCGTAAATAAGATTAGCTCACGACATGTTTGCCATTTAATACCAGAAATAAGCACAAACTGTACGCTCCTTTCCACCGGCTTCATAAGGTCCAGAGCTCATTTGTGGGGCTCGGTATCCGCTTTTATAACATGCTACCTCATTCTTTCCTGGATTTACCTTTTAACGCGTTTAAAGCTAAAGTTAAATCAAACCTTTGTTCTAAAGCATATTATTCGATCAACGACTATTTAGAAGACAAGAATAGTTGGTCGCTTTGTTGAACGCAGGACAATGTTGCTATGTTCTTTTACTGTTTAATAGTTCTTTATTTTTGTGTATGTTTCTTCTACTATCCATATTTTTATGTTATTGACATGATCCTCTCATTACATTGTGTGAATGAGTTGTATTGATATAATTCAGCATTGCACATGTCAGCGGGCACGCCCTTGGACTGCCTTGGAGGCTTTTTATGTATTCAGTTTAGCAGGCTTTGCTTGAGTTAATTGTCGATTTTGGTATATATAACTTTTTATTTATTTATTTTGGCATATTGGTGTGTGCTAGCTAACATGTAGCAAATTATTTAATTGAATGACGTATAAAGATGATTGACATAATTATTATTTTTGACATAATGTGTTGTATAGCTTCAGGTTCTTCAAACCTATCAGACAGACGTGTTGCTGGGGAGTTTGTTCCTCCACTTCTTCTTCCCAGCAAAAACACTAGGAAGTGGTGAAGGGTGGGCGTTTTGGGGGACTGTCTTATGTAAACGTCTTTGACGTTCAAAAAGTGCTGATTCTCAGCCTAATTTGAATAAATGAATTTTGATTTTGATTTTTGATTTTGATTTTGATTTCTCATGGCGTGCAAATATCTTGGAAAAAATAAAATAAAAATAGTATTAATACATTGATTTTAAAATATTACAATTATACATTAATAAATAATTAATGTCAGTTAAACAAATATATTCAATCATTTACATTATCCAATTATTCATTTTATATTTGACTAGTCCAATAATACAAATTACATATAATAAAATTATATAAAAGAAGGACAAAAATAAAAAATTACGTGAAATGTAACGTAAACGTAAAAACATCTTTGAAATAAGAATCTGCGTAAATCTCAGTAATCCGCAGTCGAACAAGCAAATAAATATAATATAAAGAAATGTCACGTAATAACTAACCACGTACTAAAACATGTTAATTATGTCCATTCTCTTAATCCCTTCCAGTCAGCCGCCAAACCACCTACACTACAACACCCACCTAAACTTAACAGCAACACTTTATAATTACCATAACACTAACAAAGCCCACAAACACAACATAAGTACCATTACTACCTTTAAACATGACGTCACTTACACACACGGCTCTCTATCTCAAAAACCGCCAACTCACTCTCTTCAGAAGGGCCCATAGGACCACACGAGTTGAACGCTTCACCGATCAAAAGAATCTTCTCATCGAGTTATCTGGTCCTTTTAAATCCTTCGGTCAACTTTATCGTCCAATGATTTGTGGTATTATTGTGTGGGGTTAATATTTCAAAGGAGGTTGTATTTTGGGGTTTTGGAAATGTATGGGGTTTGGTGGAAGAATATAATGATGGTGGTTTTGTTGGGACATGTCTTGTGTACTGTGCTCGTAGTGTGTTTGAGATACCTCTTAGAGGTCTCGTGAACATGTTAAGTAATCCAACAGCAAAACATTCAAGTTGACTTTACATATGAAAGTATACAAACGAATGAAATGTACTCTACAATATTTATACCTAATATTAATACTCTTATGGCCCTTGAAACTAATAAGAAACAAATCAAAGACAACTGACGACCAATGTGGCGCAGCGGGCGAAGGTCTGCCTGCGACGCAGGAGGTTGCGAGTTCGATTCCCGCCTTGGGACAAATGTTTGTACGATGTACAAAGATTTGTTCCGGGTGTTCTGGGTATTTGCTATGTATAATAAAAAATATGTATCTATGTAATGTATTGTATTAAGTATATCAGTCATCTAGTACCCATAACAAAAGCAGTTTTCTAAGAAAGGGTTTCCACTCACTCTCCAGTAGGCAACAAAGTCCATGTTTTTTTTTTTACTTTCAGTTTGACTTCTGACAATATTGTTAGAAATCTGTTACAATGAACCTTCTAAGATTTGTCTAAGTAGTTCATAACTTAAGTCACTACATTGTGTGAGGTGCCGAACAGTGTTAGTTTAAACGGATACTGGTTTCCACGCGTCAAACAATGTTGTATTGTTTTGCATAGCCAGTGTTACTATATAAATCAATTAATATCAAACCACAAGTCAACGGCGACGTCACGTATCCCATGCAAAACTTGATTGTCTTCCTATAATTGAAACTCCTATCTTTCGAAGATATAACAACCTCACAACCTCACTTCCAGTTAAAAACCAGCGGCACTGGACATATTTGCTGCCACCACAACCACAAGGCACATAAATATTATTGATATTTTTAAAAATATTTCTTTATTTAGGATTGTTTGTCTAGGACTAAATAAATAATTTGTCATTATTTCTGACTTTATGTAAAGGGTGACTATTATAATTATTCCCGCGTCACATGATCTGATCCTTCATTGTGCCCAGCAGCCTTAGGAAAATAGCCCACAACAGCTTGGCACCTTACAATCATTGTATACAAACGCACGCACGCTGGTTCTAAGTGAAATTAAACCGGTTGCCGTAGCACCGTAGCGGCGTAGCTCGTAGCCAGCGGCTACGGTGTGCTACGAGGTCTCATGTATGGTATAGGGCTATATAGGCTGTGGTGTATAACGCACCAGTAGTTTGAGTTTGAATAATTTGATGCATGGATTGGTCCTTGTGATCAACTAATATTTGTGTCTATTTCTGGAGCAGGTACAATTAAACCTACAAATACTATAATTTTACCTAAGATTAATAAGTAAATAAACATGGTTTTACAGCCAAAACCGATCACGAGTTTTTAAAGCACTAATTTTAATTAAATAAATATAAACTATCATTATTGTAATTAGTCAAATAATAAACATAGACACAACGCCGTATACTTACGCCATTCAATAATACACCACAAAGTGATTTGGAACTTATCGTCACGTCTTTGTTGAGCCTATCCGAACTGGTCCTAACATACAGCACCGACATTACCCAAGCCCGAAGGACCAAACAAAACCCATCGATACGTACCAACGCCACCGAAGGACAAACTAGTTCGTATTACAAAACTTTTTACGATTTCACTTCAACTTTCTGGCCCATATGGTACCCCCATAAAAGTAACGGGTGTTTTACATAATTTACTGTTAGCCCTTGTACACTGACCGGCGGGTAGATTACTAGGTTACCGGCACTTTGGTTTCATAAAACTATTATTTACTATAGTTTATTGGTGCTGTTTGCAATGTAAAGTTTGGTGGTTGAGTGCTATCAGCATGCTTTGGAATTGTTGGGACAATGTTGTGTGTAACTAGTTAAGGTCAAAGCGCAGGGCAACCCGCCAATTTCATTGTTTTTGTTCTTATTTGCAGCTCAGTATTAGGTATTATGTTATTGAAAAACGTTATTCGCCACTGTAACAGACATACAGTTTTCGAAATATAGTCATTAAAATCTCTATTTCAACTCTCTAATTTAGAATTGTGTGCCTAAACGTCATGATTTCCTGAAACAGTCATTCAATCGCATATTTTAAAATTAAAAAGACGGAAAGTATAATTATTTCAATTATTAAAACTTGATGCATATCATATGTATTTGTTACGTTGTAGAATGATTATTTTAATAACATATAGTGACCTATAAATTGCAAAAAAATCTACGATCGTTTTAATTTCACGCGTTGCCACTATGCATTCGCATTAAGTGGTCATAACCATGATTTTTGAATTTGGCCCTAACTTCAGTTACGAGAAGAATGAGAATTTTTAAAAGTTTTATGATTGGTACTTACCCGTAGCTTGTACCATATAATAACACAGGATTTGAGTTTACAAGCTTAAATAACTTCACCAATAGTAATTTTCAGTAACTTTTTGAATTTACTTTAGGACCTGTAATTGGCAGTCAGTCTAATTTACTGTAGTTATTTCTATTCAGACTTACTTAGTCGTCCTTAGAAATGAATTAAATACATAAATTATTATTGATAGTAACCTTACCATATAGTTCCCAGATATAACTTGATGGTCATATTTCTTACTATTGCTTCTCCAAAACTACATAGATGTGTAGGAACTACAGGTAATTATAATGCTAACAAGGCAAAATACAACGTTACCCGCATGCAGTTTAAAGGCCAGTCGTCTTCCTCACGCCGTACCAGTAACTTGTGTTCTACATACATTATGTTCGCAGCGTCATTGTGCTATCTATTAGTATCAATTTTAATAGACTTTATCCTGGACACCTGGAATTTCATTTACAACCTTCTCCAGCCACGACAATCACAGGTTCACAGGATAGTTTGATGAAATTTAACATACATACAGGAATTTCAAATTACTATTAATAAAAGCAGGGCCACCAAAGAGTATTAATGCGTAAGCTCGACAATTCCTGCCCAAAAAGGCGGTGGAAAAATAGTTGCATTAGGGAAGTAAACGGGAACTTGTGTAATTAATCAAAAATAGTAAGATCATCATCTGTCATCTCGAGCACGAACTATTGACGAGTCATTAACACGACAACCACTAACGACATACGATTAACCATCTAAATCCACCACAAAAAATTCAAGACGGAAGATATATCCTCTTCTTCCCTATCTTACAATGAATGGGTTCATTATTACCCATCCGGGAGTGCAGGAAAAAATAGAGTACATGAACCGGTTATCATCCCGCGCGAATTGTAAAAGTCAACACAGGAAAATGGGTAACTGTCGTGTTTTACCCCTGTTTTTCTTTCCTTAAAAGGCTCACCCGAGTAATATAAGGAAAAAAAAGCTCATAAATACAGGGTTACTGTTAAAAGATTAAAAATGATCACACTATGGCAATGACCGTAGCATTGCAATTGACCGCATCGCACCACATGCGAAACGGAACTTCCTATCCCTATCTCTGCCCTACATACACAATTTCCCGCTTCCTTGTTATCCGCGTCCCTGTCTGTCGCGGCGAACTGTAAGGGCTGATTCCGATGCTTCAGTTTACGTCGCGTTGCTGCGGCGAGTAGACGCGTGTGGGGTGGCGATCTCGTCCCTTTGTATTTCTCTCGCGAAGTATTTGCATAGTGAAGTGCGTAAGTTTGTAAACTGTGGAGATATTTGAAACTTGATATTTTTGTTTGGTTGAAAAAATGATTTAGTTGCTATGACTGTGTAGTGGTGTTGTTTATGGATGTAGAATAATTTATTATTATTGTGTTTTTGCATTAAGTGATGTGAAGTGACACAGTTTAGTTACAAGGCTATTGTTTTAGTAAGTATATTTGTATTTAATTAACAATTAACAACGAAAGTATTTTTTGACTTGACTTTAACTTTGAGTTTGGATTATAAAAAAAAAAACATGATGATGATGAAAATGAGGGAATGATATTATGATAAGATAACAATGAACAAAGATATTAGTTGAATTAAATCTAATAACATTTGACTCCCAACATTTACACGTATTTTTCATGTTATTTTATTTCAATTCCAATTTATTCCAAATCATTGAATAGAATATCGGTTTACAAATCGGTAATGGCATCGAGGTTTTTCTGCCTTACAAGGAAAAACATTTTAAAAATTTCATTGTTCGAGACCGTATAAGTTTGGTGATTTGTAAAAAAGTGTACTAGTTAGAGACATTATTTTGTTTTTTTTTTTGCAATATTTACATATACCAACAACCCCACAGTTTTTACTTTTTTGGTTTGCAAACCTAGGAGATCAGTGAAAGTCAAATATCACATTAAATGGAGAATTGAGAAAAAGTAAGATGGATAGATATGTTACTACCCACGTTCATCAATTATGTATTCGTATATAGCCTAATCTTCATACTGCCTTTTACTTACTCATATTACTCACTTATCATATTTATTTCATTACTAATACTTATCATATTTATTTCATCACCTAAAATAGGGGCATTTAGTAGTCCCGCTCATGGGTAAAGTCAGGATGTCCCGCGCCATCAGGACATCTGGCTACGCTAGTTAGGAGCTCATATTCAAACAAATTTTTGGACTTTGTAGTCGTATTTCCCTCGTTATAATACTTTTTGGTTCTCGGATACTTTCTTTGAACTGCTGTTGAAAACTGACTCTTTGGTCATTATAAAAAATGGAACAAGTCCTTCCATCAATATTATTGTTACGACATTATTTACTGGTTTAATTAACTGCCATAATTTAGGGGAAAATGAGATTTCTTGAGATGATGGGTAACATCTATTTGTCTGCTTATACTTTGAACAAATGGCGATCGCTATTCTATCTTTCGGGCGTAGTTATGGAAAGTTCCATATTTAGGTGGTCCAGATTCAGTAGCACAAATTGTCGATTATACTCACATCATTTACTGTATTTAAATTTCTCTGAGTATTTTTTTTGTCAGGATTTTTTTTTCTACAAACTTATTGTGTACAATGTATGCATTTTTACTGGAAAAGTCAAGAATTGTTAGAAGTGTGAACAATCAAGAATCTAGAAGGAATCTTATGTAGCAACGTTAGGTTTTACACAAATTTTCTTTCTTGATTGACCTTTTTTAATAGCTGTTAACCTAATACCCAGTAAAAACCAACAGAGAGGTCTTATTTAGGTATTGCTGCGAGAATGGGCTCTTTAACTGATAGTAATGGGCTTGCTGACCAACCTAAGATTGAAAGAAGCGATTGGGGACGACTTTACTTGAAATACCAACTGTGACAAGACACGTGTGTTACTGCTTCGCAGAACCTCTCACGCAATTCTTCACAATGTTAGGTAATACGTGTTAGGAATGTTGATCGTGCCCTTGACATTGGATTACTTTTTCCTTTGTCGACATGTGGAATGATTGCGATTATATTTTGCGAAGAGATGGGCAGGGAATGTCTAGTTTGCTTATCTCTTATGTTAATGAGATATAGTGTTTTAGGATATATATAGCCTGCGTCTTCCCACTGCTGGGCAAAGGCCTCTCCCCATGACTTCCAGTTGTTTCGATCCAGGGCTAATGTAGACTGGTCGTCCAGTTTGTCCCGCCATCTTATACGGGGTCTACCGCGACGCTTCCAGGCTGTGTCAGAGCTCCAGAAAGTGGTTATTTTGGCGCATAGCTATAGCATTACAGGATAATTTAATTAAATTCAAACTGCTTCGTTAGTCTAGTAGAGTCCTGGGTTCGATTCCCGGGTCGAACAATGTGTTATTGGGGATTTTTCATAAGGAATTTCTCACTGGCAGCCTGGAGTCTGAATGTGTACCCCGTTAATGGGAATAGGCTCACCCCTATTACATAGGAGTATAAAACATAACTGATGTAATAAAGGTATACTATGCAGTAGACCTCTGCCTTACCCTTAGGAGAATATAGGCGTAATGTTATGTTTATGTAAGTATATTTTTTACTGAATTTTTTATTTAGAGTTCAGTTTTGAACCTAAAAACTTACGTCCGAGTAATTAAGATGCCCACAAACCAACTCAGTGTATCGCACTCCATTGCTGGAGATATGCCTCTCCCGAGTTGCACCACTGACCACGGTGATCACTGATCGGAGAATTAGGCATGATGACATAAAAAGTATTTTTTTTCCAAATTGTTGATTGTTAAAAATATTGGACACGTATTTTTACTTTTTTTACGTATTCAATAGATCACGTTGATACATTGATTCTAAATCTTACATGACGACATTTGTATGTGGACTCTATACATACTTGTGAGCCACCCCCACTCTCGAACTTTAATACGTTTTATCTCAACATCATTTTACAATAATATGATAAAGCAAAAAATACGTTTCTAATATTTTTTTATTATCTGACTTCAGATATTTTTTTCCAGGGATCTTCCCTATTGTAAAAACAAATAAATTATATTAATAAATAGTACCTATGGGCCAAATGTACTGCCTTGTGGTATGAACGAGAGAGCAGTTATTAACTATCTGAAGAGATATTGTCATGACAACCATAAAGTAAAAAAAAAAGTACCTACCAGCCTATTACTGTCCCCACTGCTGGGCAAACGCCTCTTCTCATACAGAGAAGGCACGAGTATTAATCACCACGCTTGCTCAAGACGGGTCGGCGATTTCAGACATTAATTATATAAGTCCAGGTTTCCTCACGATGTTTTCCTTCACCGATTTCAGTGATGTCCAAGATAAACTTAGAAAGTACATATGAATTGAGAAACTCACATTGGTACTTGGCCAGGTTTGAACCCACAACCTCGTGCTCAAGAGGCGAGGCCTAAACCACTGGGCCATCAAAACTTTTGACAACCATATTTGGCAGAATAAACGGTGATGTATTTTAATAAGCACCACTGCTCTTTTGATCCAGTGGGCGGAAGCTCCACTGCTGAGCATCAGGTCCTAGGTTCAATTTCCGGGCCGGTTAAAGTGTTGTTGAATTTACCATTTGAAATTTCTTATTAGACGCTCGGAGTCTGGATTAGGCCCGGTGGATAAAAATAGGCTTTCCCCATAGTACATGCAACCTAAACATAACTGGCGATACGTAGGTGTACTTTAAAGGTCATATGCAATAGAGGAACTTATTGCATACAGGCTGGATTCAATCACTCGAGATGTATAAGAATTGTTTAGAGGATAGAAAGTGTCACGGTTCTTGTAGTGTATAAACCCCAAACTGGCGCAGTAGAAGTCTAGTTTCTACAGTAGGTAATATAGCTAATACAGTACTGTATAGTAATACAGCTCTGTCTAACTCTTCAAAAAACAAAGGCGGTGATGTTATGCTATTTAGGAAGACGATGATTCACAGTATACGAGCCACGTTTTATACCTACTCACTTCAAAAGATGTTGTAGTATTTTGTTCCTAGATTACCACACAACAATTTAGTTTTTATAGCCACGATTCTCAGGGGCACCAGTGTACGTTACAAGCCTAGATAGTTACTATCTAATACATAAATAAACATTAGTTATCGTAGAAGCGTATACTTTTAACAATTTATTATTAATGTCTAAGTTCCGCAGACATTTTCCTTCGCGCGAGGCACTGGTGATAAATTTCGTTCAGAAATTTATGAATAGTGCACATAGTTCCAGCTGAAACTAAGGTTTTACTTGCAAGGTTGTTATACTCATTTAGTTATTTTTTTTATTTTTTTTTTAATAAAAACCTTACCCACACTAGACATTTATCCTGTGTCGTGGGTGCGTTTACTAACATTTAAACTCACATACACAAACAACCAGACCCGAAACAACTACCTGCAGGCCATACAAATATTTGACCTGTGCGGGGATAGAACCCTCGACACGCAGCGCAACAGTCAATCGCTTAACTACTGCGCCAACCGTGTTGTAAATTATATAGATGAATTACGTTACAACACGCCTGTATACCCCGGAGAGTAAGGCAGGGGTGTACTCACAGTACCCCCCCTTTTCTCAACTCATGTTTAAATTACAAGTATGTAGAGGCCAGCCGGGCACAATTCCGGACTCCGGGTTGCTACTGAGAAATTCCAGATGAAACCACCCAATAACACTTTGCCTGACTCGGTAATCGAACCCGATGGAATCGGTTTATCATGAGACTTTATCATTTCCTGCAAATTTTGAGTACACTCTAAGTGCACTTATGTCTTATACTTCGGGGAATATAATTTATGTAATAAATCAATCTCTGTACCTCTCTAAGGTATTCTAGGAAAGATGAATACTCATGATGGTTATTATTTCTCTCTTTTACAAAAATGCGGATGATAAGTTACCAAATAATTTGAACGTGTGTTTATTTTCAAGTCCTACCGTTTGGAACCGCCCCTCTCCAGACTCCCAATGGGTTTGTCAAGTTATAGTGTGCTTGAGTTCGTAGTGCACGGCCTCGTTTTAACGAATGACATTGACATTGTCACAAATCCCCATGGTCGTGTGTCTCCGTCATTTATCGCTCAGAACTTCTTTTAAAGAAACGAACATTTCGAACGGCGTTGGTAGTATTTGTGTAGTTTTCTACAAAGGATATACTGGCAAGCCTTAAATATATATGGTTTATGCATCTGCTTCATTTTAGGTCTCCAAAAGTACGACTATATATTAAGAATAATATAATTTCTCCACTGTTATTATTTATTTATTTATAGTTAATCAAAACGGTACAAACACCAATTACAATAATTAACATAGAAACATAATATAAAACAAAACAAAAGCAAAACATACAGTCGACCGCGTTCAATGGTTAATTGAACTAACAGCTAACACGGAACAGTGGACACTCTTGCATACTTTCTCTCACAGAACACCAGACATATACACATTAATTTAATCCATTCATCCGCAAATAATAGTAAAAAATATGATCTTATCTTCCCACTTTAACAAAATTATCTATATCTATAGTTTTGGATAACTATGCTTGTTCGGACGGTAAGTCGGAATTTTGGAAGCCGCTAAAGTGGGTGACATTTATGCAGCGCAGCGGTGGGTTCCTCACACTCATTATTTTCCCTTTTCTGTTCTTCACAATCCCATATCACCTATGTACCTTCGGTAGCGCTTTGAATTTCCTGTTCTTACATAATAGACTTATCATCTATCTTCTTCACCTCCCCCCCCCCCCCCCCTTATCATATTTTCGAGTTGATTTACTTTTCGCGCTGTAGGCCTTTGAATTCTCTTCCTCACTCCTTACGTGATAGCCTATTTTTAGACGTTTTTAAGATTAAACTACGCTTGCTGAGGTCGTGAGTCCACCTTTGGTCAGAACTAGTCTGTAACGAGCGGATTTAATAGCTGGTAAATGATATGCATTTCTGTAAATGGGTCAACAGGTAAAATATTTTTTTAAACTAAAAGAAAGAAGCTGAGAGGTCACAGTCGCTTTAAAAGTCAGAAATTACCTTAGTCAGATCATGTAAGGATCATGCAGATTAGTGTCTGAGATGGTCTTTTGAAGAAAGAACCACACAGTTACACAGGTTGGCGTAATGGCTGAGCGATCGACTGCTGCGACGCGTGTCGTGGGTTCAGTTCCGAAACGGAGGAAATATTTGTATGGTCTACACGTAGTTGTTCCGGGTCTGGCTGTTTGTGTTTGTGAGTTTAAATGTTTCTAAACACACCCACTATATAGGAGAAATTCCTAGTGTGGGGAAAAGATAAAAAAAAAATAGTGGACCTTCTGTTCAGTCAGCGCTGTCTAGTCAATGATGATGACCAACTACTCCATATCAGTAACAGGAATGATTTAATTCGAATTCTGCACCAACCCTCAGAGAAACAGCAGGAGGATAGTAACATAAGCTCGATGAATACAAAATAGCTTGCCGAGGAGTCGTCGGTACTCCGGTAGCACCCGTTATTTGATACAGAAGCCGTACCGAGCAGACTGTACGTATTATTTCCCGGCAACTGCCAACTCTGCTCCCTCTCTTGTAATTATAATAATTTGTATGCACTTATCTGCATGTCACCTTTTTAAAGTATGTATTGGTATTTTTGGCAGAGGGGCGTGTTGGTGTGTCTGTGTGGTTGCGTTGGCATTGCCGTATCGTATTATGACGTCATTATTTGGCGCCAATACGCGTGTTATTGGCAGCTTGTAATGATGTCTTACTTAGGCTGTGTGCACACTGAGTCAAGACTGTCTATTAAGCAAAGTATTACAGCTCGAAACGAAACCACTTCAACATAACAAATTATCAAAATTGTCTGAAATCTGAAAAACTATTTAGACACAAGAAAATACTGTAACTTTCTATGATATACAACACGTTTTAGTTCCTAGTGTGTGTACCTATGTATGTAAGAATTAAAGCAAGCTCGGTCTTTCATTACAATTGTTTCGTTTTTTATTTGCTTATACCGTCCCACTGCGGGGCAAAGGCCTCCCCCAAATCCTTCCAAGTAATCTTTTCCCGCGCTTCCTCAAACCAGCCCTCAGAGTACTTGTCCAGGTTACCTCGCCACCCCCTTCTGTGCCGGCCTCAACGATGACGTCCATCTACATGCTGTTTCATTAATATTAGAAAAAAAATATGACTGCTGGATAAATTCGTAAACTATCCTGCAACAAAACTTGATCAATCTCTTTTTGCCTTTCTTCGGTATATCAGGAATGTTGCTTTTCATAACGAAACAGTTAAAGTCGGTCAACGAAGTTGCTTGATTCCTCCAAACTAATACACCCGAGTACCACAAAAGTTCCCCAAACCTAAGTAACTTATCAAACTACCTTATCTAACTGATCTGACAAGATTATTTAATACTTAACTTCGGTCAGCAACTTGTCCACAATTTATGTAATGAAAGAATTTTTGTATTAAATTACCTCAAAGGACCAATTTATTGTGGTCTAGTACTGTCTTGCCACTTTTATTTTCTGCGCACATTCTTTAATGATAAAAATAAATTCTGTTGCTAGCTGTACTAATAAGTAACCAATCAGCATCTGTTTAAACTTTTAAAAGCCTAGTTATATATTTCATAAATAACATCACGCCTGTATTTCTCGAAGGGTTGGACAGAGGTCCACTTATACTACCACCCACAATTCGCCAGTTATGTTCAAATCCCATATAACAGAGCGTGAGCCTACTGCCACTGACTGGGAAAAAATCCAGACTCCGGGCTGTTACTGAAGAATTCCAGATGGAAAATCTCAATAACGCTTTGCCCGACCGTCTCGTTGGTTGGCAAGTGCTTCTGCTGAGCATGAGATCCTTGGTTCGATTCCCGGGTTACCGAGTGTTATAGTACATCCACATTCTACAGTTTTATGTTAAGTCCAATGTAATAGGGAGTGACCCTGTTGCTATCAACCTAACATAAATCCGGGCACCACAAATATTATAAATTACACACATGTGTTCTTAAAAATTCTCTTTTTATTTACATTTATTATTTATTTATTACTTTTACTTCTTACAATTTACATTCAAAGTGACCAGCGCTGCCAATCCAAAAGTAGTAAACAAATCACGAGACATAATAATACATTCTAAACTTTTACAAACCACTAAACACTACGTCAAAAGAAGCCCCACAAGCCATTGTAAAGTCATGTTTACACCGAACTTATTGACTTGTATTAATAAAACAATAAAGCTTATTAGCTACAACGCTACGACTAGAGGGGTGCATCACACGCACGTCTTCCACTCGATTACTTTGTATCGATTAACTGCACGCATCATAATATCGATTATTTTTGGGATAGCGTGACGTGTGGTTTCAAGAGACGTCCCTAGTAATTTTCATGCCTGATGTGTGGAGGGTGATTTAGGGGTAGTCCATTAGCACTTTAACTTGCCATATCATAAATTAAGGTGAACAAAACATATCAAATAGTATGTACATACATTTTTAATGGACAAGCCCTACTACTACCAAACCACTGTAACTCCTGGGAACCAGAATCAATGGTGGCGACCACCAGTAAAGCGTCGAGATTATGAAGCCCGACGAGTCCCGGAAAAACAACACTCAGCATAATGTAGAGATATGGGAGGTCCACGGTTTTGGCTATCACCCATTTTGCGACATTAAAAAAGTCTGACAGAACGAACTATTAACATTAATACTCTGCCATCAGGACCGGTCCTTTTACTCACGCAGGAATATAAATAAGATAAAGAAGATACCACCCTCAGAATTAGTAAAGCAGGGGTGCAACCACACGTACGTCGACGCTGCGTTCGTCTTCCACTCGATTGCTTCGTATCGATTATCTGCACGCGTTCTAAATATCGATTATATTTAGAACCCCGTGAGCGATGGCGTGAAATGTGGTCACGGGAACTGTGTGTCGGTGGTGTTCGGTATTTTGGTAGTTGGAAATATACACATTACATACAACACCTCTAAAGGTAATCTAAACTAACGTTATAACGTGGATAAATTTGTTTGTTTGTGTGTATGTTTGTAATGGATAAACTCAAAAACTTCTTAACCGATTTTATAATTTTATTCACCTTTAAGTAACTATATTTACAGCAAGTAACATAAGTTATGTTTTATTTTGAAAACTATGCTGAAAAGGGAATGGAGGGATTGTTAAAGTTCGAAGGGAAATGTACGAAATCCACGAGGACGAAGTTGCGGCTAAAGTGCTATTTCTAAAATAAGTAATAAGGATTTTCTTAAACATAAATAAATGTCTACACCTTGGATTTGAGCTCAAGCAAGATATAAACTCATCTTCTGACGGAGATAACTGACCCTTGAAATTAGAATAAAACTAAGTAGAATACAGTAAAAGAAAATGAAATTCGAAAAACAATTTGGTTGATAGACGACAAAATAATGTCTTTCAATATGTAATACTCGTAATAACAATATCTTTGTCCAAATTGCTTGCCCACTGCTCCCTATTTAAATACCCTAAGGTTAAACATCTATCAATAATGCTCAGTATACAGTGATGGATAGTTTTCCGTTTTACATTGTCTTGTATTTAGGGTAAGTACTAATAATTAATCGCGTGTCAGTCACTGTGGGCATCGCTCTTAATAATTGAGTGAACAATCTAAGAGCTATGGTACGCGGGCGTATTTTGAATATGGAACAGTTTGTCTTTCGCGGACAATAGGACCACGCTTTTATTGCGTTGCACACGTTTGGTCCTTTGGTATTTTTTTATTATCGAAATAATTACAAAATTATAGGATAGTAATCGCTTGCGCGTGTACTAGCTTATAAACTTGGACTATAATTATGCCTAACTCAACCCTCTACATATTATTAGTAATTCTGAAGGTGATAATGATGATAAGGAGGTATGTGTCTATTAATTCCGTGTAAACTAGAACTTGTTGTCATGCTCTGTCGAACCAACATAATTTCATCACCTGTATTGATTTTAGTAGTCAGGGAGCTAAACCACATTTAGGAAACCATAATCATACATAACCAGTTTAATCTCACAACACACATATGTACGTGGGTCTACTGAGTACATCAATAAGATAGGGGTAGGAATGTGCACCCATCATTCCTTAGAAACCTCTCAGAATATTTCGCCCTGTGATATTAATAATATCGATTAGGATAACTCCATCGGTAGGATTAAGTTTTTGTCTCTCTCCCACACCCAGGAATACTTATAAACGCATTTTGTGAATGGATAGATTGACTTACTGGAGATTGTATGTTATTTGAGGATGTGGGGCTCCTGTACTATTAAAGACGGGGGTGTTTTATTACTGGCCCAAATAAAAGGAATCGTTTTTCTTTTTCTGACCAATGGGTGTTACGAGTACATTGTCACAACGTATAAAATAATTGTAATAAAATATTTGTATGTGAAAAGTTTGTGAGGATGTGAGTATGTTTGCTACTGTTTCACACAAAAACTACAGAACGGATTTTGATGAAATTTTACATTACTATAGTCTATACTTCGAAATAACATGTGCTATCACTACATAGTATAAAACAAAGTCGCTTCCTCTGTCCCTTTATCCCTATGTATGCTTAAATCTTTAAAACTACGAAACGGATTTTGATGCGGTTTTTTTTAATAGATAGAGTGATTGAATAGGGTCTATATATATATTTTATAACCGTAAACGTCTTGGGTGGCTGCTAGTATCTATATAAGAAAAGGTATTGCAACTATGTAATATGAAACTGCTCGTATTCCGTCTTATACATCTACACTAACACACAAAAAAGAACACTTTTTGCTTTAATTCCTCTTTACATAAAAAGTCTTCTAAATCTGCCTAGCCTCTTCCCAACTACATTTTGGACGGTTTCCAGTCTAACCACGTGCAGCTGAATACCAGTATGCAGCAGCAACTGCCTATTTGACCTCCATAACCTAGTTACTAGGTAACACAATAATACTTTGATAAAACTGAGGGTTAGATTTTTGCGCTTCAGACTATCCATGTAACTGTAACGACAGCTGGGACCAACGACTTCACGTCTTTACCGAGGCTTCGAGAGTTCTCCGTGTGTAAGGCATGATTACCTAGCAACGAACCTAACTCGATAAGCGTGGCTCGTGGTTAAGTGAAAGTTAAGGACCTTGACTTAGCCACAAGCTCCTCTCACACAACTTCACTTTCAGCTCTCATTCACTTTACATAAAATTAGAAGTAAAAGCAATAAAAATTCGCAGACAAAAAGTGTATTCCAGCATCATATCTCAGTTGTTCGCAATGCATATAATTGTAAGCGAGCCATAAATAAAACATAAATGAAACACCTAATTAAGCGGCGCATAAATTGGCCGGTTCAACATGAAAAATGACGGTCTTCCAAAGGGTTGCCAGCGCCGTCGGTAGTGTTGCCAAGAATTATTTGAAACTTTTTTGGGACTGGCGTTTTATAACTAATCTTCTGTATTTTATTCATTTTTTTCCTAAGGGATTTGGGCATGAATGTACGTATGTTAAAATGTATAGGCTGTGCACACATCAGGCGGCGAGTGGATCAAACGTTTATAAAAATGTTGCAGTTTTTAAAGGCTCATGTTTTTTTCTTCCTTTTTTCGTACAATCTGTGGAAATTGAGCAACAAGTACCCACGTGGGTATCTAGCTTAACTATTTCTTTATCCATAAATTGATTTCGACAGCTAATATGTATTGGAAGTAAAATTACTGTGTGAACACAGAAATCAGAAATATACTTTTTGGTATGTGATTCTTTTCGACAGCTAATATGTATTGAAAGTAAAATTACTGTGTGAACACAGAAATCAGAAATATACTTTTTGGTATGTGATTCTTTTCGACAGCTAATATGTATTGGAAGTAAAATTACTGTGTGAACACAGAAATCAGAAATATACTTTTTGGTATGTGATTCTTTATGTACTTATATGATTTCTTTTTTTACTATACACACGTGTATAGGAGATTTTTTTTAAGTTCATAGTTCTTACATAAGTTAAAGAGCCTTGATTGAAAAAGTAAAGTTAAATGGTACAATACTGATGACAAAAGAGAAAGTACTCTACTAAGTGTAAGAGTAAAATACGAAAAATTTAACCCAGTATTCAGCATCTCAATACTCGGGGAAAATCCAAACAATCATAAACATATGGTATCACTACATACAGGGTTGCCATCACAAAAAACAAAACATCCATGTCACACGCTCATTGTAATTTGCTGAAATTAGCGCTTTAGCATTTGTCTCTGGTTTGTTTGTTTTTCAAGAAATTGCGCCTTGTTAGTGGCATGCTCTTTTACGGTGTAACTTTCATACGAACTGAACAATTATTTTTGCTGTATAACTTATTTTTATAATTTTTTATTCATTTTTTTTATGAAGTGTTGGGATAAGTATCTGTTTCGAGAATTGTTTTTATGTTGAATGTATACAGAAATATTATTACGCCTAAGTAACCTTGGTTAAATTTTGCAATCTTCCCTTTTTGATAAATTAATTATTTAAAGCTTTTATTGAACCAGCAGTGTTAGTTATTATGTATTTGCCAACATCTTGCATTTGTATTCTAAAACAGCTATCTCTAACCAATTAATCTAAAATTTTGCATACACGGCTAGTTAGGATGACAAAGCTTGTTTCAAAATATATTTTGTTAATATGTATGTGAGAGGTTTGTTTTAGTATGTATAGTATATATACTTTAACATAAAGTGTTGTGAAATATTTTGCGGTAATCCATAACCAACTTTCTCGTTGCATTAGCTAAATGGTCGAACATCAAAGCTAACCAAAAATGTTAGGGTCAAATATCAACTTTCACATAAAAATCCCTTTTGGCGTACGACAAACATATTCAATAAAACCTAAATAAAATGAATAATAGAGTAGGAATGCCGCCATATCCAGAAATATCTCTCCGGTAAAATGATAGAGGTGGCATCCGGCACGCGCCCATCTCCGGTTTTCCCGACGTGGCGGAGAGAGGGTTGTGTGAATTCATTGTGCCGTGATAGCAGGGAAGGGGTTAAGGCTGGTGTGAAGGTAACGGTTGTAGTTGGTGAGAGTGTATTTTGACTTTTCTAGTCGTTCTTTGCATGCAGGCCTCGTGGTAAAGAATAAAAGACACACAGGTTTTTTATTTATATATTTTTATTTTTCTGGGGCAAGCCCGCCACACTATTCCCAAACCACTGCAACTTCTGAAAACCAGAATCAACAGTGGCGACCACCAGAAAGGCACAGACTCACATGTTGATAAAAGGTTAAGCTATACTCGCCACAGTCGTTCCGTGGATGGGATACATACATACTGAGACCTTGAAATAAATGTTAAGCCATTGGTCCCGGCTGCCATTCGTAAATCGTAACAGGTAGTCACGGTCAAGTGTGACAACGAGTCTTACCAAGACTTATCCACTTGCCCATGAACTGGGTTGTGGATGTCAGATAGACAGTTCATTCCATGTAAAATACTGGCATTCAGCTGAATCTGGGTAGAGTGACAGTAGACCTTGATATAGTTGGGAATAGGCTAGGCAGATTCTCGATGTTTCTTTTTCAGGTTCTCTTAAACAATAATATGTGAGATTTTGCTAAACAATAATACAATATAGTGCCACGGTAATATTATGGATACAGTATTGTAACTCTGCCGCATTTCAGAAATAAATGCCTACAGCCGCGCGGTACGTAAACATGCGTTAGGGCTGCCCTTCTCCAGTATTTTAATTACATTTGCCTACTTTCTTTTTCTATTTAGTTTTGTGATTGTAAATATCCTTTTTAATTTCGAAAACTATCTAATGACACACAGATGGATTGACGACCGTTGTGGCGCGGCGGGCGAAGGTCCGCCTGCGACGCAAGAGGTTGCGGGTTCGATTCCCGCCTTGGGACAAATGTTTGTACGATCTACAAATATTTGTTCCGGGTGTTCTGGGTATTCCTATGTATAATAAAAATATCTATCTACGTAATGTATTGTATTAAGTATATCAGTCATCTAGTACCCATAACACAAGCTCTGCTTAGCTTGGGGCTAGATGATGCTGTGTGGATTGTCCAGCATTATTTATTTATTATTTATTTAGATGGTATTTTTTTTTTAGTATTATTTTCTATATTATAAAACACAACAGATAATAAACAAATATTATTAAGAATAAAATATTTCTATAATAGTCTTTACTTTGAATTATGCAAACTAACAAAACACACATGCACCGAAGTTTTAACACAAGCGTAAGTAGGTAGGTACCTACCGTATCATGATTCATTCAGAACCGCATATGACTACCTATTTCACTCAATAACTTTCCGTTACTCTATTTGCTTTATTTGTTAATTCAAACACCTTTTTTTTCGTGAGATAAAAGGAAATACTTATCCATTAAAAAGACACACATTATGTACCTACCTTGTAAGTAAAATTATTTTATAGTCAGAGTTTCCAGGTAATTTAAAAAAAACTTATGTCTGGATGCGTTATTAACGAATTCATACAACCAAAAACAGCACAATATTTCCTACGCGTCATATTAACTGATTTTTAGAGAAAAAATCGCGCGGTTATTGTTAAAAAAACAACACACCGTCAGTTCGACACTGCGGTACAGCCGTGACTGTCTTCACCCCGTGCACAACCCAGGATCGAGGCGCGTAGGTATAGCTCGCGTTTCGTCCGTTTGTATGAAGTTGCAATACTGTATGATAATATTACCGTGACGGTGCATTGGTGTCGCTATCAATTGACAGGAGTTTAATTACTTGGGTTCCGTAGCCAAAAAGCTAAAACAAAAACCTTTTTACATCTGTCCACCCTATTGTTTCTCAGTCACTTCACTCGGAGACTGTGGGTAGGTACTAAGAATTTAGGTGTTTTCGATGGACCGATAAGCAACTCACCAAAAACAAATATTAGGGGTTACACTCCCCAAACAGTAACAGAGGGATGAAAAAATATATCTGAGTACATGCATACAGACGGCATAAACGGAAACCTTATGACGAAATCATATGGTTTCCGTTTTTGCCTACGGAACCCAAAAAAAAGCCATCACCAATTTTATGTAACATTTACTTATCTCTGTATCCTTTTTAAATTCGGAGCCATACCATATGGGCCTTTACCGTGGATAGCCTATATTGTGAGAACAAAAACCCTACTTCCTCGCTACGCATCGCGAGGGTCACTTGTAATAGTTTCCGGTCCGGCGCACGACCCCATTGCGTCACTTCCGGCTGGACAACGACCTCCCAGATGACGGTAATCCATTGCCTAACAGTTAATTGAAAGTATTTCCCAATCAATTGGTTCGTTAATTGAATCAAAGATCGGTGTGAGATCAATTAATTGATAACATAATTCTTTTGGTTTTATGGTACGTGGACGTGAAATATGGTTATGGGTCTCCATCTTCATGGGCTGAGTCCAGGAGTTATGGTCAAGTTAATGGTGCCAGCAGTGATTGTTTTTCTTGTGTTCACCTCCTAGCAACGCTATAAAATATTTTTATTTACCACACTGTATGAATATCTCCTAAATCGAATGTTCAAGCTTAGGCACTATTATCTATTTAACATAACACCACGCCTTAAATCCCTTAAGGGTTAGGCAGAGTCGTACCTATTGTACAGATACCTCCATATTTTTCTAGCTTTTTCTTTTTATAGAATTTTGCCCCACACTAAGAATTTCTCCTGTTTCGTGTGTGCGTTTACAAACATTCAAACGGTCATACACAAACAGCCAGATCCGGAACAATTACTTGGAGGCCATACAAATATTTGTTAAATGCGGGAATCGAACCCACGATATGCAGCGCAGCAGTCAATCGCTCAGCCACTACGCCAACCGTGCCGTCCGTATTTATGTTATATATGTTAAGTCCCATGTAATAGGGTGCAAGCCTATTGCCATCAACCGGGCACAAATCCAGACTCCGTACTGATACTGAGAAATCCAGATTGAAAAACCCAATAACACTTTTCCAGGCCCGGAAATTAATCCCAGGACCTCGTGCTCCTCAGCAGTAACGCTTCTGACCACTAGGTCAACGAAGCAGTCAAATCAATTAATAGGCAAATACTTTGATGTGATTTGAAATCAAAACCATGACCAGTTGTTGCTGTGCCGACACGTACCATCAAACAGAAATACTAGGAAAGAAGTAAGTATGGATACTTCTTCACTCTCTGCCTGCCCCGCGGGAAATACCGCCTTGGAGTGAAGTATCTAAAACACTAAAACAAC
Source organism: Phlogophora meticulosa (assembly GCA_905147745.2). Lineage (NCBI taxonomy): Eukaryota > Metazoa > Arthropoda > Insecta > Lepidoptera > Noctuidae > Phlogophora > Phlogophora meticulosa. Next base: position 778,263 of record LR990535.1, on the reverse strand, counting down.
ATTGAACTATCGAATATGGGTGAAAAGTATATTTTTCCGTTTATTTAGTCCAGTCCCTGTATTCGGGAAGCGCTGAAACATTTCAGCGGTTAACTGAAAACCAACAGACAGACAATTAAACAAACAGGACAACGCTTCGTTAGAATATACAATAGTTTTGTGAACGCTCACTAAACTGTGGGGAACAGTATGTTTTCGATTTGACGACACGGTTGGTGCAGTGGTTGAACTGGCTGCTGCGGGTTCAATTCTCACACGGAACAAATAATAGGTCTTTACCTATGAAATTGCCGTTTTGTATGAAAAAATTTAAATGAATTTTTTTCATGTATTTTTTATTTGTATTAATCGAAGTAATCACCCATGCAATCAATGCATCTTTGCCAACGCAGTGGCAGTTTATTGATGCCCTTCTTAAAGAAATCAGCTGGACGGGAGGCAACAAATTCTTCAAAGGCATTTTGTACTGCCTCTCGGGTATTGAATTTTTTTCCCGCCAAGAAGTTATCCAAATTCTGGAAAAAGTAGTAGTCTGTAGGCGCAAGGTCTGGTGAGTAGGGCGGATGACGGAGAGCTTCCAACCCCAGTTCTTGCAACTTGGAGACCGTCTGCTGTGCAGTATGAGGTCGCGCGTTGTCGTGCAGGAGCAGCGGAGACGAGCGATTGACCAATGCTGGTTGGAGATGTGCCAGCTTCTCCATCATTGTGTTCAATTCTTCACAGTACACATCTGCAGTAATGCTCACCCCGTTTGGTAAGAAGCTGTGTTGAATCACACCGGCGCTAGACCACCAAACAGTGACCATCACTTTTCTTGGGGTAAGTTTTCGTTTAGGGCATTGTTTAGGTGCTGAACCAGGATCCAACCAACTTGCTGAGCGCTTGCGGTTATCAAACAGAATCCATTTTTCATCGCAGGTAACAATGCGGTTCAAAATTCCTTCATTTGTGTGTCTGTTGAGCAGTGCAAGGCACGTCTCGACGCGTACTTCGCGCTGGCGATCATTGAGTTCGTGGGGCACCCATTTGTCAAGCTTTTTTACCTTGCCAATTTGACGCAAATGGACCAATATTGTTTTGACGCTAACGTCGAAAGCTGCTGCTAATTCAGCCGTAGATTGTGTATCATCAGCTTCCACAATCGCCTTTAATTCGTCATTGTCGACCAAAGTCTTCGGACGACCGCGAGGTTCATTTTTCAGGTCGAAATTTCCAGAACCGAAGCGAGCAAACCAATAACAGGTAGTGCGTTGGTTTGTAGTGTTAGCTCCGTAAACGTCGTTGATGTTGCGTGCCGCTTGTGCCGCGTTGCTGCCACGACGGTACTCATATTCCATAATTACTCGATTTTTTAACGTATCCATGATGACGAAAAAGATTTAAATGCGATGAAAATGTAACACTAATCAATAAACAAATGACTACTTTTGGAAAAAAAAATCCATGTTTTTAAAATAAAATTAATTTGAAATTAGAATTCTTAGCCAAACAAAAAATATTTTGATTTGAAATGGCCAGTACTGCAGAACGGCAATTTCATAGGTAAAGACCTAATATTTGTATGGCATACAGGTAGTTGTTCCGGGTCTGGCTGTTTGTGTATGTGAGTTATTTTTTTATGAACGCACCCGCGATACAACCGAAATTCCTAGGAATTTCTCCTGTACCTTCCTGTAAAATATTTTTTTTGCCAAGGTCAGTCTGTGGATGGGTGACCGTTCGTAACATATCGAGACTCCTCCGTGCCTCGGAAAGCACGCTAAGCCGTTGGTCTCAGCTGTCATTTCTAGATCTTTGATAGTGGTTACGCGTAGTCAGAAGCCCGAAAGTCTGACAACCAGTCTTACCAAGGGGTATCGGGTTGCCCAGTTACTGGGTTGTGGAGGCCAGATAGGCAGTTGCTCCCTGTAAAATACTGGCATTCAGCTGCATCCGGTTAGACTGGAAGCCGACCCCAACGTAGTTGGGAAAAATGCGAAGATGATGAGTTATGTTTAACACGCATGTAATAGGGAGCGAGCCTATTGCCAGTACCCGGTCGCACGTAAGGACTCCGAACCGCCAGAAAAACTCAAAAAGACGATGCCTGACTTGAGAATCAAACACAAGACATCATACTCAGCAGTAAACATACTTTTTGGCAAATAAATGCAAACGACTTAAAAAAAAAAACAATGTACTTAATGCGGCTATTGTAACTTACAAAAATAATAAACCCACTATAAAAGCCACAAATATATCAAACAAAACAACCAAAGCCACAGACATCCAAAATTAAAGTTATTTTACAACTTTCAGAGTTTTTTGGAGACGGTTGATTTTTTTTGTCAAATAGTTCCTACGTAGATGCTTGAGTATAATTACCAACTGTAAACTCCATCTAACGCTGATACAGCTATTGCCATCTCAGCTCCTACATAAGCAACATATTTACCGATACACGATTACTTAGTGATTGCGTATTCACGACGACGCCGGCGCCCTTTGACATGTGAGTTAACTACGTTATATTAACTGCACAGTTTTGCTTCTATAGTTAGTGTGGAGTAAGATAGACGAGGAAGAGGTTTAGTTAACTTTGACGGTGTGCTTGGTGTTTGTTAAGGTAAACTGCAGTCTTTGGGTCTTGAATATTGTTCATTAAAAGAACAATATGTTCAGCACATCAAGCTATCCCAAACTGTTAGATTTTCCCAATAGGGATGTGTCCTATGTAAAAATATAATAAGTGCATTTGGTCCATCAGTTAGATTACCAAAAAATATTGGACACCTATTTTTTCCTTACTCAAATCAATAAAAGGTGACAAAGATATAGCACATCAAAGTTCAGGAGAAGTGGCTTGTGACATCACTTTTATATAAAAAGTGTAGCACGGCGTGACGTCACGCGAAATTTCAACGCACTGTATCGTCGTCATTTTTGGTTTGCGTGACAAAAGAAAAAATACTTGTCCAGTATTTTTGAGTAATACAACTTTTGGACCTAACAGAATTTTTAAGGACTCCACCCTATTGAGCAGGAACCTTATTCTTATGTAATAAAGTTGAAAACCTATCATAGAAATTCGACAGATTGGGATAGCTTTATGTGCTGGCCTCTGTACGTTTGGAGATACATAGTTTCTGCAGTTTTTCAGATAGCTAAGGGTTTGAGAATTAGATACTTACTAATTTTGTTCCTGTCCACTATCAGAATCGAAAATCAAGTGGATATTCATAACTGGCTGTGCCCCGCGGTCTCACCCGATCCTAAGGGTCGGAGCGAGATGCTAAATAGCCCATAACCTTCCTCAATAATTGGGCTATGAAACGCAAAAAGGTTTTTTCGAATCGGAGATAGTTCCAGGGATATGCGCATTCAATCAAAAACAAACCCTTTAGCTTTATTATATAAGTATTAATTATATTTGAGTCAGTAGTATATGATCAACATAAAATTGTTTTCCCACAGCTGGGAAAAGGCATTTTCCGTACACGCCTGTGCTCTATCATTACGGTCTCTTTTTGTTAGGAATTAAGTTCGTCCCTCAGTCTGCAGCGATGTCGACTAGAATGTATTGGGAGTTTATCAGTGTTTAATTTAGATAAGTGCCAACTTAGTCCTCTAAGCCTTCATTCAGTTCCTAACGTTACTTGATCTTCAGTCCTAGTTAACATAAAAATGGCGATGGATGGGGCATATGCTTGGAGAGAGGTTTGAGAAATTGACTGAGTTAGTTACATAATGGTATTCAAGAGGCAGTTAAAGAAATAGAGGTAGGTAAATAAAAAAGACTGGAAGATGAGTTCAAGAAAATGACTGGTCTGGTATGGAGTCATGTAGAGAGAGAGAGAGAGAGAGAGAGAAGAGACAGGATTACGTGGAAATCTTTAGAGAATCTTTGTCGTCAGACAAGCCTTTACAGACAAACAATCGTTTGACGATAGATAATTTAAATTTTGAAAAGGTAATAAAATAGATACATTTATTTAGTTTCTAGAAATTAGGCATAAATGTCACTTAGTCATTGTTAGAGGAGCTCGTGGCTAAATAGAAAAATCCACGGATTGATGGAAGGTTACGCTGGCCAAGGTCATTCCGTAGATGGGTGACCGTTCATTTCATATCGAGACTCTTCCGTGTCTCGGGAAGCACGTTAAGCTGTTGGTACAGGCTTGACAATCGTTACAGATAGTCAGAAACATGTAAATCTGACAGCCAGTCTTACCAAGGGATATCGTGTTGCCTAGTGCCTGGGTTGTGGAGGTCAGATAGGCAGTCACTCCATGTAAAATACTGTTATTCAGCTGCATCCGGTGAGATTGGAAGCCAACCCCTAACATAGTTGGGAAAAAGCCTAGGCAGATGATGATGACTTAGTCATTGTAAACATCTAAACAAATAAATTAAATTGAAGTGTTTGTTTGTAATGTTAAAATAACAGGATTTTTACTAAATGAATATTATGATAATATACACGGTAGTATTAACAAAACAATCATATAAAAAAAAACTGTCTTTCTATGTGTCTATCTGTCTGTTTGTTTGGGCAAATCTCCGAAACCACTGAACTGATTTTGACGTGGCTTTTATTTTAGCAAAATAATTAGGGTTCGAAGCAAAAAATAAAAACATATGTTTTGTTAAATCACGAGAACGAAATCGCGGGAAAAACTAGTTTAACAAAACAACGCTCAAAATCCCTCAGATACCCCATAACTTAATACCACACAGATCATATCAGAGACAAGTATACCAGCTATGAATACTGATCACGTTAGATATTGAGATGATAATGTGACAAGTATTTGATGTCGGCTTTCGATTATGACGGTTTGTGCGAGGCTCACCGGGCCGTGTCGCTCACGTGGTTTGACGGAATTAAGTAGAACCACATCTATGTTAACCTAACCATAGTTAGAGCAGTCAGTTTAATTTCTTGGGTATTACGGTATGTTAAATATGACTATATTTAGCATATCCGTATCGTACCTACATAATACTAATATATGTACAAAAAGTTCTTAATACAAACTGGCCACATATACATTAATATTTAGTTTGGAAAAGAATTACTTCAATAGTATTTTGTTTCTGGCTTTCATTTGTTTTTTTCGTTTATTTGTTATTTTCACTAGTCTATTGGAATAATTTTGCTGACGTAGGCGTATTGATTTCATAAAATCGTCTTTTTTCAAGTGTTTTTTTTACAAAAACGTATTTAACATACCGAAATATACATGGAATTACAGATAAATAGTATCGGCTGTGTAGCTAATTCAGACTAGTTCAGAGGTTCTTGCTAACTAGAATATTTTATTTTAATTTTACTTGTTAATATGTATGACTCTCAGAAGTGCCCTCTCTGAATTGAAATAAATTATTTGACTTTGAAACTCTATAGTACTGTATTTCACCACTCCGTCGTTCGAGCTGCATAATATTCTTCTTAAGTTAAAGAAGAAACTCGTTATATTATGCGTATTAACAAATAGTAAATCAAAGTATTTTTCAACATTAAAGTATGTTCAAATAAAATCAATATTAAGGTATTTGCAACAAATAAAATTAACGTTAAGATTATAATTTTACTTATTTTAATTATAACCATATTAGAAGCAGGGTTAACTCACTCGTCTTTTTAAAGAAATTTAACATTTGACAGTTCCCTGTAAGTTTAACGATAACAACGGCATTCCTGCAACAACAATATTCCATAAACTAACTCTATTGATACTATTAAAAATGATTAACCCTAATTCGCTGGACCTCCCAGGCCGTGCAGCTATATTTACCGCACTCTTGTCCGCAGGAGTGCTATAAATGTGTAACATGCTGCATACGGGATGGGCACCCACACCCGATCGATAATCGCTGATTGAAACATTGTGAAGGCGGGCAGCGGTCGTTAATTTGGTAACCTGAAGCATCGAATAGAAGATTTGGACTTCATTGCTATGTGTGGAAATATTGTTTTTTTTCATTTATATATTTATTAGTACTTCGCCCGCGAATTCGTCTTCTCTCCCCCTTTAAAGCATAGTTTTGAAATATAGCCTTTGTTTACTCGATGATAAAGTAGCTTCCTATAGGTGAAAGAGTTTTTGTGTTTAAAATAGGTTAAGTAGTTCTTGAGTTTTTCCATTACAACCAAACATTTTGGACAGTTTAGATTTAATACTGGGAACACACGAATGTACCAGAGGTGGACGTGATGCTATAGGCACTGTCTTCCTTGGAACCTAAGGCAAAGATGAAAAGTGGTGTTTTCTTTGCTCTTGTGAATTATTTGGCTTAAAGTTACTTAATCACTAAGTACTATGACGTCAATATTTTCCTTGGGTTTAATGAATGAACAGTACAGAACAGTGGCGTGATTGCGTTGGCGCAAATTTCTTCAATTGTTCTGTTTACTCTTTTGAAGATTGTCTAGCTTACAGACGTTGTTCAAGCCTCCTCGACACGTTGGGCCAACGTAAGCCAATGTACGCCACAGTATACTTAAGCTATTATCAGAACATTGACCTACCTGTCATTTGAGTGATATTTTCGTTTTAATATTATAGACATTCTGTGGCCAATATTGGCGCTTGTCAGGCCAACGTGTATGGGGAGCATAACAGAAGGAGGCAGTGGTATGCGCCCCATACACCGGGTTCAGTTGTAAATCTATATCACCCATCGACCCACTCAAAAAGTTACATTACAAATAAATAAAAATAATACAGTCAATATTGCCACTGTACACTCTGATAACTTGGAAACATGTTCTAACAAACATACCAAAACATCTCCTCTGTATTTCCCAAGGAATTAGGCCAAGATGTGAAAACATTTCGCAAGTTATGGAATATGGCGCAAGCCTAGTCATAGTAAGAAATTATAGATGGAAAATCCCAATAATATTTTTCTTGTCCCGGGAATCGAACTTAGGACCTCATGCTCAGCAGTGGCTCTTGCAACCATTAGACCATCGATGTAGTGCGATTTTTTTTGTTGCAGCAACTGGTCCCAGGAAAGTCACTTCTAGTAGTTACTTTAAATGTAAGAACTTACACATCGTTTAAAAATTTCGACTTCAGCTTCCTCATACGAAGTTGGTACAATAAGATTGAACCGGTCTACTATACGAGAAAGTTAATTCAAACTGTTCTCTGCCTATACACAGCCATTTAACTAGTTTAAGCAGCTAACTGGAATCTCAACTGTATTATATCCTTTCCTATCGTATATTGCTTTTCATTCTGAATGTAGAAACTATTAAGGAAATGAAAAATGGGTCATTTAAGTTGAATAAAACGGTGTGGAAGCAACGAGTTATGGCTGTGTACGATACGAGGACTCTATATGGAGATCGTTGTTGGTTTAGGTTGGTTCCCTGCGCTTTACTGTTCACTATAATGAAAACGATACTTTGAGATTTAAAAACGTATACACGGAGGAGTGAGGAGCATTTTGCTGGGAAAGTTTTAAGTTTGAATGTGGAGAGAAATAGGAGTAGAGGAAGACCAAAGAAACAATGCATGGATTGTGATGACTGACATGGAGGTCACTTTTGAGATAAAGCAAATAGAGATGTATGGAAAAAGAAGATATGTTGCTCCAATCCTAAAATTAGGACACGGGCAGGAGGAAGATGATAAACGTATAGTCTTTTGCTCAAAAGGCTGCACAACTTAAATAGGACCGGACAGGATACATCTGCAGCGAAAAAGCTGGTAAAACACTAGATTGGTGTCCTGAAACAGTGACACGGTTCCGCAGTTGACGACAAAGGAGATGGTGAGACAACCTGGATATCTTCCTCGAGAATTGGGAAGAGATAGCGCAGAATCGCGACCGATGGCTGGAATGGAGGGCATTTGCCCAGCAGTGAGAAATTTCTGGGTAAGGCATTAGCTTTCCATACAGTAACAGGAATTCCGTTATTAATAGTAACACAATGGTGGAGGTAACATATCTAAGGGTATTGTGTTACCCAGTTACTGGGTTGTAGATGTCAGGTCGATAGTCACTCTATTTAAAATACTTGTATTCAGTTGCATCCCGTCGGACTGGAATCTGACATCAGAATAATTGGGAAAAGGTTAAGCAGATCGCTGTAGGAGTTAAAATTTTAAATAGTAATTATAACATAAATGTTGCCGGTAATTTGGAATAAATTATGACTCTAAAATTCAATATCCTCAACAAAAGAAACAATAACAGAACTAACAAAACATTAAACACAAATTCAATAAATCTCCTAAAACAACAGTAGAACGCTACCATACACATCACAATCAGACAATAACCCGGCTAAATGGCAAGTCGTCGGTAAGCACGCTCTATTGAGCAAGAAACTTATCTTCTACTCGGCCGGGTTGTGCCCGCACGCTCGTCCTAAACCAATACGTGATTGCGTTCGCTTCATTTGACGACGCCAAACAGTTGTAAGATTATCGCTGTTGTGTGCCGAGCTGAGTTTTGTGTGAAGGAAATATGTTCGTGGATGATGGTTTTATTAGAATTATATGTGGTTCAATGGGCATTTTTATAAAGTAGATGATGATTGTTTTTTGGAGAGGTATGTACATAAAAGAGGACATAGTTATGAGTTACGCGAATGGATACAATAATGAGGAAGTCTGAAAGTATTGTCAGTGATTGAGAAGTTGTGAGGAAACCGGTTGTCATTGTATGGTGATGCGGAAGAATGAGGATCATGATGTTAGGGAAGCTTTTAGTATCTATGAGACGAAGACTAAAAAAACAATAATTGGTTGATTGTGTGGCTAGAAAGGAGGTAGCTATTGAGATGACGGCAAATAGAGATGTATGGAAGAAGAAGACATGCTGCGCTGACCCTAAATATATTGGGGTAAGGGCAGGAGGATAATGATATTACAGGACATATAAGGTGGTACAAAATCTTTCACTATAAACTTATGTGAACTTAAATGGGATTAAAAATGGGGATAATATTTAATTTCAAGCTCAACAAAGATTGAGTATAAATATGAATTTTCGTGACTTTTCAATGAATGGCCATTAGTAAAGTTATATGATTAAAGAACAGGAATCGTGTTACATTTTACAAAAAAAAATGCTAATGAGAGCTGTAACTTCATCTTAAAGGTGGAAATAAAGTGTGTGAATAAAATATTTACTACCAGCAGGCACACAGCATGTTTATGCAAATATAACTCCCTTACATTTTAAATTCCACATTTTTACGAGGTCAACTTGCAAGAAAAATTGTGGGCAAAGATCTTTCATAAGGTTTTGCCCGCAAACGAAACACGATCTCTTTATTGCACTCAAAAGAACGTTTTATGGACTTGCTGCCGCCGCCAGCGCCGCGAATGAATATTTCAAATTAAAATTATTCCATTGGAGCTTTCCAATTAAAAGGGGTTCCAAGCATTTGGAACAAGTCTGAAGAAAGAATTTCCTAAACGAATTGGTATAAAAATTGAATACAGACGAAGCGACCCGTAACGATTATTTTGATGACAGTTCAAAGGGTCCGTATTAGAGAAAAACGATGCGTCTCATTCTTTCGGCTGTGTATGGAGTTCGTTGATGGACCCTGCCTGGGTTCGCTTTGTTTGCGAAAATGCCAAGATAAAATGTCATCAGCATTTTTATGTGGGTCAGTAAAATAATTTATATTGCTTTGGATATGCGGAACTAAAAATACTCTACGTATTTCCACTTCCTTTTTTTATACTTACTTATTTTACCATTCAAACGACTCGTGTGTTGTACGTGTGTACCTTTACGTATATGAATGACAGTCAAAGAAGGACTATCAAAGAGACAATTAGTTGACGTTAAAAACTGCCTTTTTAATGGACTAATCGAAATAAATTATTTGAATTTGACTTTATAGTTTTATAATTCTTTATGGTATTTCAATTCACCCTAGTTTTTTGTCTCTTTTCCCAACTATGTTTGTACCTGATATTAATTTATGAGTAAGATTTAAAATCTATTGTTTTATTATCATAAAGAATATTTGTTATATTGCTATGTCTGATTATGTTGTACACTGACAGCCCAAAGTGTATCTCCATCTTTTTCCATTTTTTTTTCAATTTTTCCAAATGAACCACCATTGGATGGATTGGAAAATAACTGGAGATAGTTTTTGGTTCGCTCAAGAGATCGTTCTGTGCGATAACACCGCCAATTGTAGTATAAATGCTTGTCCAGTGTGTGTTTATTTTAACCAACAAACTAATTTCACTCTTTATTTGAAGATTTTTTGATTGAGATTGTACCACGATCAATATTTATCTTGAACCTACAAATAGAGATAGACATTTTCTTCAGAATTCCTGCTTCCTTTATAAGACAATCTCGGCTGAAACCAATTCCTAGATTTTCCAATAGAATTCCTCACAAGACTATTAGCTCCCACAAAGCTGACCGATACCCAATAAATTCGGCCAATCAAACGAAAGGAGATAATTGAAAAGATAAGTAAAGAATTATCTTTCTTTTATCTTTTTCGACCGTACGAGATCCGCGAAGATTGCCGATATTACACTGGCGAGCAAATAAATGGCGGTACTTAGTACCAGCTTAATAGTCACGTGATGTAGCTCTGTCCACATTATTTACCCGACCGCGAGCAAAGTTGGGTAATGTGTTTGGAAGTAGCGGTTCCTTTGTCGTAGGTATCTGTTGAACTATGGCGGTATATACTATCTGTGGCGGTTATTGGTCGCAAAGGTTTTTTCTTTTTCTATTGGGAAGTTTTAGTGTCACTTTGAGAAAGGTCACTTCTCCGTGGATTGAACCTGTCACCTAAAAATACTTGATATTCGACCTCGATATCGACAAGGTCAAGGCTAAGATTTAGGGTATTGCCATTTTGTTATTTTGGGTCCTAGCAATACATTTATATTCAAGAGATCGCCTCAGGGAGTTTTAACAGTATGCTTGATTTGATAAATTCATCGTCCATTTTACGCGTGTATTTTGCAAAATTGTATTACATAAAGTAATATCGCACTTATATTTAACTAAGGGTTAGACCGAGGCGCAGAACACCCTCATTTCACATGTTAGTTTTAAGTCTCATGTAAAAGGGAGATAGCCTATTGTCATCAACTGGTCACAAAGTCCAGACTTCGGGGTGCTACTGAGAATTTCTAGGCGGACAAACTTAATCACACTCTACTCGACATGGGAATCGAATTCAGGACCTTACGCTTACCAGTAACTCTTGGAAACACTACACAAACGAGGCCGTCCTATTTGAATGTAGTGGAAAGTACCTACATCAGTTTTCCAATTGTGTATTTCCAAGAGATATTTAAACAACCTTAAACACTGTCTTTCGAAGCACTGATATTTCGCTTAACGAAGTTACATTATCAAAATCAAAATTAATTTATCAAATTAGGCTCAGAGTCAGCACTTTTTGAACATCAAAACGTTACAAAAGACAGTCCCTCAAAACGCCCACCCTTCACCACTTCCTAATGTTTTTGCTGGGAAGAAAAAGTGTCGGAACAAACTCCCCAGCAAACACGTCTGTCTGATAGGTTTGAAGTACTTGAATCTATACAAAATATATTTAAAAAAAAAACAATCATCTTTATACATCAATAAATTAAATAATTTGCCACATGTTATGCCAAAGTAAATAAATAAAAACTAATCTATACCAAAATCGACAACTAAATCAAGCAAAACCTGCTCAACTGAATACACACAAAGCCTCCGAGGCAGTCCAAGGGCGTGCCCGCTGACATGTGCAATGCTGGATTATATCTATAGGGCTGTGACTAAAGTCACTAATCATAATCTAGTGATAAACTACGAACATCGAAGCTAAGACTGTAAACATGTAATTGATTGATTTAATGAATGTGGAATACAATGAAAAAACAGCCAGCAACAGTCAGCATATATGCGGAATCGTTGCACCTACCATTGTTAGTCACTGCATCAACCAAAGGTTGATTGCTGAATGCCGATGGCATTAAGACCGCCTCTGTACATTTGGGTGCTTAAAGTATTAAATAATTAAACTGTACACCTAAACCACATTACCGATTCCAATATAGCGCGTGTCAAAACAGACGATTAAACGTGCAGATGTACAGTGCATTGCAAATAAACTGCACAAGTGTGAATTAAAGCGGAATTCTCGCCATTGGGAAGTGGATTGCTGTGTAATCCGATCGGAGCCGATTCAGTATTTTGTATTTATTTATTTACGTTAATGAAATAATGTAAGAATGGGATGTTGTGGGTGTTGCAGTAACAGATGTTGGTATGTTCTTATTGGTTTATGTGGATGTGGGAGTTAAGGGGAAGTTGATTAACAGCTGCGTATTTATGTTAATGAGCAACTGTTAATGAAGGTAAAAGGATTGCTTGCTGCTCATTATTGACTGTAGGTTCATTTAATGTTAAATGTACAGGAGTGCTATTCTGTAATACGTTTCCCCGTGAAAATGTGGATGATGTGAGCGGTGGTATGAGCTGTCAGTGTCGGCCAACTAGCCATTGATAAAGAATTAGGTGACGATATTAACCATTAACATTTTTCTTGCTAATACGATCGATCATATTTAACCCCCGACGCAAAAACGACGAGGTGTTATAAGTTTGACGTGTCTGTGTGTGTGTCTGTCTGTGGCATCGTAGCTCCCGAATGGATGAAACTATTTTGATTTTATTTGAAATGTTAATTAGTCGGGAGTGTTCTTGGCTATGTTTGATGAAAATAGGTTTACCCGTTCAAAAGATATCCGAATTTTACTCTTTGTATCTGGGTTTTTTCGAAAGATAATGTGTCATAATTACATGTTTCGATAGATTGTCGATTGAAGCGTGCCTACTACTAGGTACATTATGTGTAGTTTAAAAAGCATGAAATTAATAATAAATTATAAATTTCAAAATACTTACGGCACCTTAACCTCTAAAAAGCAAAAATAAACCTAGTACTTGCGTCGGGAATCGCTTGATAAATAAAATAAACTGCTATAAACTTTTTATAACTATTTTATATTACTTCAAAACTAAGAACTATGATCTACTTAAGCTGTGTGTAACTCACAGCTCACTTTACAGCATTTCACCCAAGACATGTTATATTATTTATAAATAATCAAATACTATAATACAACGAAAACAAACCTTCCGGGGTGTGTTTTCGTTGTATTCCATAATTATTGATAAGATTAATGCGATAATGAACTTCAAATGCTTGAATATGTTCCGCCACTTCTTCTTGCTAGCAAAAATACTAGGAAATGGTGAAGGGTGGGCGTTTTGAGGGACTGTCTTATGTCGTTTAATGGATTTTGATTGATTGAGCGAAATATCAGTGCTTCTAAAGACAGTGTTTCGGGTTTCTTAAATCTCTTGGAAATACAGAATTTGAAAACTGATATATTTTTCACTAGACTAGAACAGAATTGCCCCGTTGGTCTACAAGTGGTTACAAGCGGCACTGCTGAGCATGGTCCTGGGTACGATTCCCAGGTTGAGCAAACTTTTCGACCTGAAATTACTCAATAGCTGCCTGGAGTCTGGACGTTTGGTCGGTTGGTGGCAATAGGCTTGCCCTCTTTTACACGGGACTTAAACATAGCTGACGAAATTTGTGCGTACACATCTGCCTAATCCTTCAGAACACAGGCGTGATGTAACTTAAACATGAGATTTTTGGTTGTAAGAAAACAAAAAGTGACAGCTGTCACTTTGACATTGACATTTCGTTGTACAGAAATAAAAATTCCTGTTCATCAAATACATAAAAAAGGAAACAAACATCCCCCGCATCATGATTGCTGCTACTTTTCCATACAATGACATCATTTACTTAAGTAATTTGTTAACAACGAAGCCATGACTTGAAAACCCCTCATTACACTCTCTTCCAGCTGTCAAGTCCCGTCACGTCACTCACAAATACAATAGCCGCACATTGTACAGTAATGTAGTGACAAACAGACGTACACAGCGTGCACTACATTATGCCATACATAATTCATGGCTCTAATCGGCTGAGGGTGGGTACTGTATTGTGGTCGGCAGTGTAATATAGCTATGTGAAGGACTCATGGCTAAATAAGCGGGTGGATCGATACATTTGTCAGGTTAAGCTACGCTTGGTGCGGTCTGTCTGTGGATGGGTGACCGATTTTATTAATTTTCTTTCTCATTATTTTTGCTGGCAATTAAAGCTTTGGTATATATCAAATCCTGGTTAAATTTAAGCCCCCCTTAGAATAAACGCGGTGTAAAATGACAACCATTATACATAATAATCTCCGGATTTATATTAAGTACGAGTATACCTATTCATTTAAGAATATTTAAGTTTCGCGTAACATTTATTAATAGGGTAGAGAAGTTTTTTAATGAAAACACATACATACATACATGAACTCACGCCTTTTTGTCATGGAAGAACTCGGGACTCGCCGGCAGCGAGTGCTACGCTCCTAACCTTACTGAAGAACATCACCAACAAGGTCAGTCTGTCCTTCTAGCGCGTCCCCTTCCAGCTTCCAACTTACATCTGCCTTATACGCTACCAAACTTTAATTCCGTAAAATGGTTATAACAAACACTTTTACACCTCAAACAGGCAAATTGTTTTTGGTACTACTAATAATAGCACGATTTTATCGCCAAACTAAATTTGCCAACGGCAAACGTCAACAATTTATACTAAGATTGAAACAGCGCCTCAACATTACCTACGTAAAAACGTGAAACTAATTTCGTTTGACTTTAAGTAGGTAATTTGAGTTAGTAAATTTCTCGTGCTAGAGCTACAGACAAGGACGATCACTTACATTAAAAAATAAACAATTTATGAATCCCTACCAATTTTACATTTCCATGTCTTCTGCTCCATAGCTCAGAAACACGTAAAACCAACGCAATCAACAAAATGCCTGCAAACCCTTCCATTATTCATTGACAGTAAGCATATCATTACCGTCCGGTAAGTAACCGTAATGATGGTAATGACCACCGTTTACCGTCCGCCGGTAACCGGCTTTTAAACGGCTTTTCATACATTATTTATAGTACCATACCTTCTAACTGTTTATACTGCTGAAGTTCTGAAGAATTTCTAAAGAAATGTTTGTTCGAGTTCCAAGAAGGAAAGATGAAAGGTACTGGTATTTGTTTAAGGCGGCTACAATGTGCTGGGAATTACGCTGTACGTGGTTTTGAACACATTTTGTATGTCCATTATTGAGTATGGATTAAGCAGTCATTTTGTACCTGTGTAATTATACACTCATATTTTCAAAATAAAATATCTTGTATCTTGTATCCTTCACTGGAGATTTTTCGAAAAACTATTGAGATGCAGGAGAATGGTTGTGCTTGGGAAACAAAACATCACGGCTGAACTTCCCGAAGGACTGGGCAGGGTGCATCTATTGTAGCACCTTCTTTGCGCCAGTTATGTTTAACTCCTATGTCCCTTTTTACCATCAACCGGGCATACATTTAGTTTCCGAGTTGCTATCGAGAAAATGGAAAAATTTAATAACACTTTTTTTTTTTTTATAAAATGGTTGCCCCACACTAGGAATTTCTGAGAAATGTATCGTGGGTGCGTTAAGCTTACTGTAGGCCATACAAATAACAGTTCCGTGCGGGAATCGAACCCACGGCACGCGGCGCAGCAGTCAATCGCTCAGCCACTGCGCCAACCGTGCCGTCAACTTTGCCCGGCCTGAGAATCGAATCTAGGATCTTGCACTTAGTACGCTTGCGACCTCTAGACTAGTGAGGCACTCTCGAGTCAACGAAGTGTATTTTGTAATACAAGATTTTTTCTCCAAGATGAATTTATCGAGCTAGCAACTTATTGGTAGGTAGGCAGGTAAGTAGGTATTGGCCAAATTCATTGGTCATGCCCGAGCAGTGAAAATCACATTCTCAAAATGCCTTAAGTATTTGACAGTGAGATATTGATTCAGTAACACAAATAGACGTTTTTAATATGTAAGCTAATGCGCCATCGTGAAAGCCATTTAATATGCACCAATTTTAATACCTCTCTACCAAGAAAAATAATGACCCATCGCCGAACATATTAACGGGAGCTTTGCATTCTCTAATCCTATTAAAAACAAGTAATAAATGTTCATGACATCCAAATTCAACCCCTCGAAGAATTATAAAGACTCCTTTAACTTCATTAAAGAGAGTTTTGGAGAAACCCATTCAAATGTACCATAGATTAAAGCCCCCTACAAATGGGTCGAGATCTATGACCTCTCAAATTATTACAATAAAAGCCGGTTTGATAACTAAGAACGGCATTTTGAAGACGTTTTGGTGGAAAGGCAGACGTTTTGAAATGTCTGGTTTATTAAAAAGTAATGAAGGCAGTGTCACATTTTATACGCTTGGATCTGTTTTGAAATAAATACGGAGTTTTGTGAACAAAAATGTACATTTTTGGTGTAAAATCCGTCTTTGCACAGAAAACCGTAAACTTCTCGCAAAAATTGTACCAGGGTACTGGTACAATTTTTGCGAGAAGTTTACTGACGGGAAACGTCAACAATTTGTACAAAAATTGAAGCAGAGCCTCTATATTACGTACGTGAAACTAATTTCATTTGAATAATTACCTAGTGGTCATTTGACGTTTTCGCAAGAAATTCGTGCTAGGGCTTTGGAAGTTGGCTTTGGCAGTTGGCATTCGCCAACTATACTATACGCCTGTCAACGCGGAAAAAAGGCAGGATTTTATATATCTTTGTACTACTAATTCTTTGAACTCCTCCTAAACGGGTGGACCGATTTAATGGAATGAAATTAATGGTTTTTTTTTGTGTGGGTCTCTGGATGGTTCTAATTACCTTACAATTGCACCCTGTTGGTGGCGCTGTTCAGGTAGGACAACATCACTCGGGTCCGCTAGTGTATTTGTCATTCTCATTGTATATTAAAAAATAAAATAATTAAAAAGTAAATTATGTTAATTTGTAATAAAACAAATTAAAACTAAAAAATATTGTTAGACGCGTTTATTGTGTAACATATACACTATGTAACATGTATATCGCAAAAATAAAGTCAGGGAGAGTCATAAAAAACTGAATTATGTAATAAAAGTTCGATTACAATAATTTTTAAAGTGATAAAATAACTGTCGGATCAAGAGTTCAAAGTTCCGAAATATCAGGAGTATTTCGGAACTTTACGTTTAATTACTTTCAATTGAACCTTCTAAGTGTTCTTAATTGTACAATTAAAATGTCAATTTTGTTTAATGTAATTATTCGTCTTGGCCCACTTAAGTTTGTAGTAGCCCAATTCGTTCACAAAACTGAAGTTTCTGTCATTTCCCTTTTTAATATTAAGGACTGAATTAATGTAAGAGAATGATAAAGAAGACTTTATTATTTGTGACGCTAATTAACGCTTGAAAAAATATCTCTGTAATCGCGATGCGATTTATTTAATGCGGGATAAACTTATTATTTTGTTGATGGATAAACGTACTAATTTATCAACATTTTTGTAGAGAATCTTGAAGTCAACATCACAGTTGGTCACGAAACTG
Organism: Phlogophora meticulosa; assembly: GCA_905147745.2. NCBI lineage: Eukaryota > Metazoa > Arthropoda > Insecta > Lepidoptera > Noctuidae > Phlogophora > Phlogophora meticulosa. Next base: position 760,724 of record LR990535.1, on the reverse strand, counting down.
CTTACGTGGTTATCGAAGAATGATGATTATCCTAACATGCAATTAACTATAACGCTTACAAACTTTCTTTTAAAAGCAAAGAAACAAGAGAGAAAAGCTATTTTTCTAGCGCAAGATCAGGCATACAATACTAAAGAAAGAACTAATAGTTAGGCTGTGATTGGGACTGCAGACAGAAGGCTTTACTTAAAACTTTGGACTAACTGTCAGACTGGCACAATACGTTGTAATAGCATGTCGGTGACGCGACCCATAAGTGTTGCCCCTACCAAGAACGGCTCAACGCGGCAAAAAATTTAACTTACATAAAATAATCACACAAAAATAATGATATCGAATAATTGTGTGCCTCGCGGCTGCGCCAAGTAGAGATATACGGTCTCATCTATCAAAAGTTTGACATACATTGAATCTAAAAGATTGGTATTTACTCGTTACAGTAACAGTTTAAGTCGCATGTAATAGGGGGCGAGCCTATTGCCATCAACCGGGCACAAATCCAGATTCCGGGCTGCTACTGAGAAATTCCATATTGAAAAACCCAATAACATTTTGCCCAACAAGTGAATTGAACTCAGGCTTTCTTCAGTAGGAACTCGTGCTCAGTAGTAGCGCTTCTGACCAGTCAGACTGAGTCAGTTCAGAAATAATATTTCAAAATACAATGTAGCTTTACATCTAAGTGTTTAATAAAGAACATTGTTTTTAAAGACAGCTTAGCATTAGACAGACGATATGTTGGCAACCCAGTCAACAAGCCGTGGCGAGAGCGTGCAATTTCATTGGCGTTTATATGTTAACGTATAATATTTAACTTGGTGATTGGTGTAAATATTGTGGATTAAAACCAGCCCTAGGCCACATATTATTATAATTGATGAAAATGTTATTGGTTACTTTCAAAACTCGGAAAATGAGTTTAAAACTTTGTTGTTATAAAACTGTTACTTTCATATTGTACATAACATAACATCACGCCTGTATACCCCGAAGGGTTAGGCAGAGTACAATAGTACACCCACATTTTGTGTGTTATGTTTAAGTTCCATGTAAAAGGGGTCGAGCCTATAGTCACCGACCGAGTATAAATTCAGACTCTGATACGGGATACTGAGGTATACCAGATGGAAAACTTTATTATCACTTTGCTCGACCCGGGAGTCGAACCCCGGACCTCATTCTCAGAAGTAGCGCTTACGGCTCCTAGACCAACGAGCATATCAGTTTTATACAGGGTGGAATTTCCACCCTTTTTGACTTTTAACTTTTTAAGGTTTTAAATAAAAAATGGGGATAAAGCCGACGAAAAATTTCAACGCTATCCAGAATCATGCTTCGCTCGTGGTATCAGTTTTATACGTACATACTCGTAACTAAATAATGGAATAAAAAAATACTAAATTGTTGTACCGGAAAAGGGTTGGAATCGAAAACTCGTTACTATTATTAAAATAAAATAGGTTGTATTAAGCCAGGAATATCGTTGTGGTTCTCATATTTAGGGCAATTTGAACCGTATCCCGCTACTATGGTCCAGTTTCGATTTTTGTCCAGTAGAGGACCATATAGGTTAATCGGAAGAAAACCAACATTTTAATAACATACACTTTCTCTTTTTCCAGATGAGACAAAACACCACCTAATGGATTTCATCCAAAGAGAACCTACCCTGATGCTCTAATACCTCCCCAAAATGGAGAGACGTGAAGAAGTCCACCGCCACGGCTGCAGCATCGCCAAGCAGACGATCCTGACCACACACCCAAGCGGTCTGCAGACCAGGGTATCAGTGGAACTGGCAAATTTCGATGCTCTATGTCTCCATTCAGAATGCAAGACCACATCTAAAAGACAGTGGGAAGGCAGTCCATTCACGGCTCGAAGGGGTCTGCTAGGAGGAGTCTCAGCTCATGCTACCCCAGTGCTGGGCAGAAGGAGTGATTTAGTCAATGAAGGCAGATTGTCCCAACAATGTACTCCTGTGATGAGGCGGCGGGAGGTCCTGGACAGTCCTGGGGGCTCTCCTCTGCTGTCCAGGAGGTCAGATGTTGAGGAAGAAGACTGTTCCCATGTGGATAACAGTGTCATCAGTGGCTGGTTGAAGTTTCGAGACAACAAGAGGGTAAGTGGACTGATATATTCCATTTCTAATTTATATTAAAAAATAAATTGTTGTGTTACTGTATGCAGCTTTATTGGGGCCTATAATCACACAATGATATCGCAAATAGGTTGAGGAATTTTGAAAAGCATTTAATTCCCTCATCACGGCAGAATATTATTATTGTATTTTAAAACAATTACGTAAAAAAGAAATTTTTTATTCAGACCAATATCCAAAATTCGCACACCTTAAAAATTGTGACGTGTGATGCGACCATTGTCACTGGCATGAATTTGCCATTAAACCTTTTCATGTGTACGTGCTTTTCACGATTTTCTATTACTGCTAAATAAATAAGTTTTTCATTCCGCATGAAGACCATATATGTATGTATACCATTCTTATTTCTACATCTTTCAAAACCAATTGTTCCATACAAAATGTTGACAAAGCATAGTTTGCAATAAATGCCAACAATAACTGGACTTAAGGTGCTCAACCTTATTTGTCTTTCATTGTACAGAAGTTCTGTGTCCTTATTCCAGATGATTTTATCATATTAATAAATTTAAATTAAGAAACTTGTGTAACTGTTGGTTTTCCCGAAGAGAGTAAATAAATAAATAACATAATCAGAGTTAATGATACTGAGATTTAGTTATTATAAACACCGAGATCAACTGCCCAATTCTCATACACGAGTAAACCACAGAAGTTACAAAGTAAATCATAAGTCAAGGTCATCCTCCACAAACGAGTATCCTTTGACATAAAAATGCCTAATCCGGCTTTTCATATTTATTACGGAAACAAATTAAGTTTCTCATTACGGGGGTCGCGTTTTATGAAACATTTAAAAATTACGGTCACCGTAGTATCAGGATTTTTAGAAAGGTCGTTCTTGTGGGTGGTTTTACTTTTTTAAGTAATTTTCGTCCTTTTTCTGGTATATGAGGGGAGGAAATTAAGAAATAATATTTATACCTAATAATTCCTGCGTGTAATGTGGCCCTCATTAAAAAGTACACCACAAAAACACGGGTTTAATTTTCGTGGCTACGCTCGTAGCGTTTACGTAGACCTCTACGAGCGTGCTACGAGCCCGTTGTTTGCTACGACTACGCTGCACCGTAGCTTCGTATTCGAACTAGCTCGAACACTCATTTATTGTGAAACACATCGAGTACTTAGTAAGTTATTAGGGTGCCCACAACTTCAGGTTTTATAGTTTGTTTTCCGGAAATATAATATTTTTGAGGAAACAATAATATAGCCTAGGTTTTGTAGCATGACCAAGACGAGGAAGAGAGAAGAATCACAAGTCATTTCATATTGTTTTCCGGCGATGGTACTCCAAAGCCGTTAAATAATGATCTTTTATTGCGACAAGCTACATTCCGCAATGTTAATTTACATAGAAACAGACATAAGTGTTTATTACACATATTTCCTGAAGTTTTATTTCAGTATTTGTAGGAAAACCTATTACGTATTATTTGTTCGTGCCAGGTACAGTTAGCTAGGTATATTATGAGGCGAGAGGGTAATTTAGTGGCGTAGCACTGGCGCGAGTTGCTTCGAGCACAAAATGCTTGTACCTATTACTTTGATGTGTTCTAGTGATGGGAGCACACGGGTGGAAGTATCGATAAAATTTTCTCTTAATAAATCTTTTCATCACTATTTTTAAAATTATGTAAATTACGACAGTAGCTAAGATAAGTGACAAGTATAAAATCTAGACGTGTAGTCCACCCAACGATAGAATCAATCAATCTGAACAGGGAAATCCAGGTCAAACTATCTGAAAACAAGATCTTGATAATATCTAGATTATAATGGTTTTTTTAAAGGTCAAAGAGCACACAAAAGTTTCTTAACAACTTTATTACGAAAATGTTTGGTAAATCTTTCATACAGCCTTTATTTATTTCTTGTTGATGATTCAGAATGCCTACAAACTCTAAGACTAGGTATCCATCGACTAGGCCCATCACTACTGGCGTAAGGTGGAAAGCCCTTACCCCAGTTGCGAAGGGGCTCTCGTGGAGTCCTTGCGTTGATACCTATGCTCCATAGCCCACTATAGCTCGACACAGCTCACCATAGCTCACCACAGCTCGTTTAGCACGAGCCGCGGAAGGTGTATTTTTATACTTACCGGCATTATGTGCAACGCCTTTTTAAATAGTAAGTTGGAGTGAAGGTGTTGGAGGTAGGAGCTCCTATGTAGGTACTCTTGCGGTACTCTCGAAGCTTTCTGTAGCAGGTCTTATAGCTCCAAATGTTTTTTTATTTCTTCATTCCGTGTGTTTAACCTTGCTCAATATTAATTTAGAGTGGACCACGCACCTGTCAGGTTGTTCCCTCTGACATTTAGGTATTATGAAGAAATATAGTCCCGACGTTTACAGACAAAATAATATCGTCCTTACTTATCCACTACACGAATTTGTCCCGTTTTGTCCCGGACTTTTCCCGACATTAACACACTGAGTGGTCCGTTTGAATTATCACCACACATTTACTAAGGCCGGGACAAATGCCGGGACAATTTGCGCCATCGTTGGCAAGGACATGTCCTGCGGAAGACCATAAATCATGGGGACCCCAATAAACAATGCTATTGGAGCGGTGATCATCGAGCTCGATGTTTTGTTGTTAACTTGATTGAATTTCTGTAATGAAAGGATGTCTGTTGTTTGGAGGAAAAAAGGGGGATAAATAAATGTCTTAGATTAGTGGAGTAACGTCCGGCTGTATCTGGTCTAAGAGAGTATGCTGATTAACTGTACGTGTGGATTGATTGGCTTTACACACTGAGATGAATTTTTAAAATAAAATATTCATAAAAGCGCTTGCTTACTGAGTCTTGGCTATTACAGTAAGTTAAATGATGGTTCACAAGGTTTGATTGTGTTTTTTATTTAACTATTCAAACACACGTGATATATGCGGAATTAATGCCACCGGCGTTTTCTACCTTTGAGTGATGCAGAGATGATGCGTTTAAGAAAATAAGATTCAAACACATATTTTGTAACATAATGATACACATGTGTATATTATGTCCTATAAAACAATAAATGTAACACACAATACATAAATAAATAAACTTTAATAAATAAAATAAATAAATAAATAATGCTGGACAATCCACACAGCATCATCTACTAGTAGCCCCAAGCTAAGCAGACTTAGTGTTATGGGTACTAGATAACTGATACACTTAATACACTACATTACATAGATATATATTTTTTTATTGTACATAGCAAATACCCAGAACACCCGGAACAAATCTTTGTAGATCGTACAAACATTTGTCCCAAGGTGGGAATCGATCCCGCAACCTCCTCCTCCCGCATCGCAGGCGGACCTCCACCCGCTGCGCTACAAAGGTTGTCAATATACTACACAACTAAAAAAAATAAGAATCAAAGTGTGTTGTGTACGTTAATCTTTTAGTTCGTATTATGTCATTGCATCTTAACAAACTTTATTACACATGTGGACGAAGTCGTGATCCCAGCTCAATCAAATAACACACTTCCACCAATTCCTACTTAGTAAATCATGAAAAAAACCTTCAACACACAAATCTTACTGTTTCTAGCAATATTCTTGTTTAACAATCGGCTCAGTAGGTACAAATCAGCGGCCAATCACTCACGAAAGGGCTTAACAACCACTAGCAAACGAATTGTTGGTAGTAATAGTCTTACGTGAAGATCTTTGAGTTCGTTGAGATGTTGTGGTTGGCACTTCTTTACTGGCTATAAACTGGTGGTTTAATACATTGAATATAATATGGAACAGTGTCTTACATATGAAAGAACGAACATAGAAATACCACTTTTTAATGGACTGCTATAAAGCGTAACACGACACCGGCTCTTCGTGTGCAGTAGTTTTAGTATGGTTATAAATATGTATACTTAGGTTGAGGTATTTATCTATGGGTCTTTTGTTACCTGATAATAAATGATTTGATTTGATTTGATTTTGATAAAGGAGTTGGTTCTCATTTTTTTTTTTTAACTTATTTTATTAAAAATTTACAGTTTGCCCGCGACTTTATCCACGCGGATTTCGTAATTTTCCTTTCAAACTTCATCATCCTCTCCGCCCTCATTAAAGTATAGATAAAAAAAAAAAAACATCTTTTTTTTTGTAACTCCTTATGGCTGACAAGATGTGATTAATTTGCCATCTCTGTCCACTGGCTCGCCCTATAACAAAGAACATACAAGAGTTACTTATCTGGCAGAACACAGTGATTATAATTCTTTATTTATTAAAAAGACGTAGCGGACCCGACAGACGTTGTGCTGTCCGATCGCAGCGTCACCGGATCCAATTGTGTTTTTAAACCATCCAGGAACCCATTAAAATATACAGACAAAATAGCATCCAGATTTGTCCAGCTTTTAAGAGGAGTTAGGTGACCACAAGCACAAAAGAATTATATCTGCATATTATGATTGCTTCACCCTATTCTTACACTATGCCCCACAAATCTGTTTCCACGGTTAGACTGTGGAAACAGATCAAACACGTGTCTTAGTTACAGGTAACGCAGTGTTGTTACATATATTACTTATTATGTTTGCTTAAGGGAATCTAATAGGATCTTGTGTTTTTAAAATTTGGTCAGTTTTCCTTCTTGAGTCTCATATCTTATACCTATCTGCAGGAATAAAGAATATGGTCACCAAGCGAGGAGCTGATAGATTCATTTATTTGCCTCACATATGGTATTACAGATTTTATAACACATACACAATAGTTCTTTATATTCCGCCTACTATATTCGACATGCTAATTTTATGACAAAAATAATAATTCTAATTCAATAAATATAAACTAAATTATTAAACTAAATGTCAAAAAAGTACTAAATTAAAAATTGTCTGCGTATCGAATAACAAATATTAACGAAAAATAATTAAATTTCATAATTAATCTGCCTCCACCTCCTCGGAGAATACAAGCCATGGTTTTTTTTAACGATTAATTGATATAACATTATAATCTAGAAAGAACAAATTCCGAAAGTCAATTTTTGCCGCTAAAAACGTAGTCTTGATCCAAATATTTCAAAACAAAACGACAACCAGTTAAGATTGATTTCTGTGTGGAAACTTGTAAGGAAATGGTTTGATAGAGATTCTATTAAAACTTCCTCCGCAGTTAACCGCTTCGACCATAGTTTTAAAATCGAATCGCTCTTTGAACGCTTGGCTCCTCTCGTAAAATACTTTAGAGAGGTATACCCAGTATATGTGATTTAAAGTTAACACACACACAGACCATGTACAAAAATTTACTCTTAAATGTTTTTTTTAAGGTTACTCTCTGGTATCACCCAAAATCTTCCGGTCATGGTGATTGTCTTACTATCGCGGGGTCAAAAAAATTGTACATACATCGTGTTTTTCTTATAAACTTTCCTTAGTTAAAACTTTAAAAACCTCTTAAGTTTAAACAAAGGTACCTATAGTACAACAACATTTCGCCAGTTATGTTTGCAGTCCCTTGCACTATTGCCACCAGCCAGGCACAAAACCTGACTCCAAGCTGGTACTAAAAAATCCCAGATGGAGGAACCCAATAAAACGTTGCTCGACCTAATAATTGAACCCCGGACCCCAAGTTCAGTTCAGAGTTTGCGCCGTACCAACGAGGCAGGCAAAACATGGAAATTATCTTGAGAAAAATGAGTACTTCGTCATCTCCATAGCCTTTTTCTAATTATGTTGGGGTCGCGCGGTTGGCTTCCAGTCTTACCGGATGCAGCTGAATACCAGTTCTACATGGAGCGACCACCTATCTGACCTCCACGAACTAGTGACTAGGCAACACGATACCTGTTTTGATTTTCTGGCTTCTGAGATTGGTTGTTGATTTTCTGGCTTCTGACTACCCTTAACAACCGATGACAACCATGATTGTACTTCCTCGGTGATCTAAATTGATCCAAATGCAATGTGCTAACATGATGATATGATTTTTTTGTTTCTTTTGAATAGAAATTCGTTCCACAGCAGAACAAGCGCTGTTTAAATGAATTGTGGCAATCGGCTGACATATAAAACGATAATACATTCTGCGGCACCCCAAAATCGCACTGAAACAAAAGCGTATTAAATAAAATGAAATTGTTCGGTTACCAGTACAAAATGTTCCTTATTAGCGATATTTATGAGCCGTCATTACGCGGCTTCATACAGACGGATTATTTCAATAATTCAACGGCAAAAACCAGATAATTTAACTAGCGGGGCGCGAGTCATAGGAGGTAGCGATGGCGATATTTCCTAACATTGACGGTGACAGACATTTCGCGGTAAAAGTTTAATTAATAAGGTTTCTTTTTGTGTCTTTCTTATTTTTGATTCGTCACTGGTACTTTTTGTAAAACGTGTTTTTATTTAAGTTGTGACCGAGTCTTCAACTTGTGTCTGAAGAAATAATTTAATTTAATTATTATCTTTATTCATTGCACACATAAATAAATTAAAAAGTAAAAAATAAATTTGCACATATTATTCCGCCGGTATCGGGAACAGCTATCCCAGCTACTGGTGGTCGGGGATCTAGAGACAGTAACCACCTAACAACATGAGCCGTGTCCAGAAGTACCGGTGCCGAATCAAACCCTTGATTCGAAGGCTTTCGTTCTAGATTAATGGCTATAAAGCCATTAGCAACTAATTATTACTATAGTAAGCTTCCAGAGGTTCTACCAGCTAAGATATACTATTATGCCAAATAACGTATCCTGTACATAACCTATACGAATTTCAATGAACATTTAAAAACTTTAAAAACCAAACTTGATCTCAATCTTTTTATTTCAGACCCAGTCTAGCTTATTGCATGCAGCCCCAATCTCTCAAAAACCTTTTAACATGAAACTGTCCGCTTCAATCTCATCGCTTGCACCGGTAATCTCCCGCGACGTATTTTTACGTCACCTCCGCAAAATGTTGAGCGCGAGGTATCGCAGGAATGTCTCATTGGACGGGACAAGGATGCCACCTAAACGCTGTTTGAGCCTGTCCCATATTACGGCTCTTTAATGCTTCGACGGCTTTTTTATAGTTGTGGAAGTATTTCTTGTGCGTTCATCCGATAATTCAAAAAAAAATGAAGATAGATATGTCGCAGCGTCAACACGGATGCGTCTCGTCTATAATCTCAATGAATAATAACATTGTCTGGTATATTTAAGATAATGTCAAGTAGTGTACTTGGGTGAAGTTGATATAGGAAGTGGCAACACTGAATTGGTAGCAAAACTAAATTGACGGTTGCCATTGAGTTCAAGGCTGTTTGAGTTTTGAAGTGGTTGAACATTTTGGAACGTTAGATTGGACTTTTAGATCGAGACACGGGTGCAAGAGATTATTCTGCCATCCTGTATCGAATTCACCGCGTTTCCATATTGTAGTCCGATTCCATCTGCCTAATTAAGTGATGTTGCAAAATTAAGTTAACCTTATTGGATTAACAGACGTCTGTAGGTACTAAGCGGTTTACTATTTGACGACCGATGTGGCGCGGCGGGCGAAGGTCCGCCTGCGAAGCAAGAGGTTGCGGGTTCGATTCCCGCCTTGGGACAAATGTTTGTACGATCTACAAATTTTTGTTCCGGGTGTTCTGGGTATTTGCCATATATAATAAAAATATCTATGTAGGTAATGTATTAAGTATATCAGTCACCTAGTACCCATAACACAAGCTCTGCTTAGCTTGGGGCTAGATGATGCTGTGTGGATTGTCCAGCATTATTTATTTATTTATTTTATCATTTCGGTTACCTACCATGTCTGATCATTCTGATGAGGAGGTGTTCCAAGTGCTTCCATAAGGTATAAAATAGGGGTATAGTCATCATCGTTCCATATCTTCGAATTTTTGGTTCTAGGTCTTGCCGGTTTAGATTTAGTTGGTAAGTGCTGGGTACTACATTATAATATGACCGATAGTGAATCGTGCTTTAGTCCAATGAAGTGAATTTATACACTTCTGGTTATTGTTGATTTGTGAGTTTTTAAGTTACTCGTAGTGGCGGGTTAGACTTGCAAATTGACAGCGTGATTAGTTTTTTTTATGTCAAATCAGGCTTTTCAATTCTAAGATACGCCTTAGAAGAATGGGTAGCTGGTTCAATGTTTGTTAGGTATCGACAACGTTGAGTAAGAAGTGAAATGAAATTTTGTGTGTGTTTACGGTTCAGCATCTACATGGTTATTTTAGGCTATGTTACAGCAAACGAAGAGATTCTGGTCGGATACAATTTAACTTAAAACAGCATCCTATTGTCGAACTGTAAAGAATGGTACAACTAAATACATGAAAAAATAAATAACCATAGGGCATCGAAAAATTCATCCGCATCACTGTCCACGGGAAAAGTGCCAAGAAGGCTGGCAGCATTGCCACGTTGAATGGCAATACTGATTCTTTGGCCAACAAAAAAGCGAGCCCTCTGGTCACGTGAAGAGTCGACAAAACGTTTCGCTATGTCTTGAAAAACTAAATGAGCACACGGACCCCATGGCCCTAGTGTTTCAACCGTAAACTGAATTAAATCTTAAACGTTTAGAAGTCACCGTTATAACATAACAAAACCCAAATGCCGCCAAAAATGGTGCGTTACCATCACTTTTTGAACAAAATCGTCAGAGTCCATTCAACGGAGTGACATGAATAGATGCCTCCTTTGAAACGCAAAACCTCAACCCACATCAAAACATAGAATTAATATAACACAACAATAGCACGAATCTTTCAGAATGCATCAAACGGTCCGAATCGCTTCATTTTCATTCGAGTTTTCTGACCGAGAATCTTTTCCCACTCAAAATTCACCTCTCCGCCATTGTTATACGAGTCATAACGCCTGCAAAAGCAGCGTTGTCAGCTGAACAATGACTGAACGTGGTATGACAAAGGCGCTGGAGGTCCGAGCGACAAACGTAACAATAGGAACTAGTGCTGGGAAACGTAAAGCGATTGCATGCTAGAGTTTTGAACGATGTGAATGCTCGATTCTTGATCTATTTTTAAAAGTCTTGATTTGAATTCGGATGCTGGAGATTGTTTTGTGCAGGTTGCTTTACGAGATTGGATGCAATATTTTACGTTTTAGTTCTTTAAAGTAGATGATGATTGCACTTAGCTTTTAGCTTACTTAGTCAGAGCTGTTAAGAGTCGAAATGTAAATCCTTTTGCTATTGAGCTTTGGGATTAGAATTAAGAGTTTACAGTTGCATGTCTGACACCGGTGAAGGAGAACATATTGAGGAAACCAGTAGGTTTCCTCAGGACTCGCTCAGACTTATGTATACCATGGTCAACCTAACTTGAGCAGATATGGTGATCAGTTTGTACCTTCTCAATATGAGAATAGCTTGGCTTGAAAAAATAGGGTGGCTTGAAAAGTTTTGTGTTTTTGTATCTTGTTAATGTTATTTGCGTACGAAATGAAATGAAATGTTATCATCAATTTAGTGATTTGTATGAATACCTGCTTAGTTTGTGTGTCAAAGTTCATATAATACTATATTTTTAAGTTCCAAAATGTTCTCAAGTAAGTGAAATCCTTGTAATTTCTTATTGAGAAATAAAAATTTCTTTAACCATGAATAGGCTTTATAACTACAGCAGGCTGGCAGTACTATATTATGATAAAATAATCGAGGTGATTATCTGTATAGCTGGTTAAAATATTTCTAAAAGAGTATACGATATGTAAAACACACAAGATATGCATTGCCCATCGAATGCGTAGTCCAAAAATCGATTCCCTGCTAATTCTAATCGTGGGATCCCCTCACTACGTGTGACCTGTGGACTCTGTGGTTCCCGACTCACGGCCCGATGACAGTTTTGTTTGCAAAAATTATGAGTCTGAACATCTGCGTGTTATTTTAATATCTGTTTTTGTTCAGCGTCAGATTGGACCAAGCCGGGCGTTAGGTGCCTCGTAATGGGCTCATTGTTTGAAAACCTGTGAGTTCAGCGAGCAGGTTTTTCGACTAGAAATTGGTTGGATGGCGGAGTTTAATGTTGGTCAACAGGCTATGTTTGTGTCGTGGGTGATTTGATTGTGATAGGAGATTTAGAACGAATACGAGTATCTTACTTTTCTTTTCTTTAAGGAAATATTTACCTGTAAAAACCTACACTGTCGCTGAGGGACAAAACTATAGATACGACTTGTTACTGGAATAGGTGACGGAAGTGAAGCCGCGGAAAAAGCTAGTGAGGCAAAGATACAAATCATTGAGGTTTTAAGTTAAACACGTATCAAGTTATTGACTCGCATAACTAGAACGGAAACTGGCTGATTAATTGTCAAAACTAGATGGAATGTAAACTTGCTGATTCATAGTCACACAACTTGTAACCAACCACAAACACCACTGTCCTCCCATCTAAAAACATCCAATAATATGTATTCGAAAGCTAATTACGCGGTGACGTCACAGATCCGTAAATAATGACGTCGACATCGTGGCAACATGGCGGCAATATTTCGGATATTACGCTAAGGGCTGTCTTTCATCCCTAAGAAACGTCACATTTATCACCGGAGTCTGAGGAAGTGCTGTGTTTGGGCGCGAGCGAGGAGTCAGCAGATGTGTTAATGGTATTTACATTATTAATGTGGTTTTGAAAATATTTATAGGCAGTCAAAAACAATGAAATGAAAAAGATCTGTAGATGGCAATAAGCTCCCTATAACATGGGACATAAAAATAACTGGCGAAATGTGAGTACTATTATAAGTACAGCCCTGGCCAACCCTTTTTTTATTCGCAACATGGTGGGTACAAATATGTACATCTATCCTTATCAAAAACACAATATTGACATACAAAACATTTTTTTTTAAGATATATTAAACGTCGGTGTCTGTGCTAGTATTAACTGTGTGACGGACACCGGCGCCTTCCTCCTACAGATTTGGTAAATAATTGAGCCCTAAGCATAAGGTATTAGGAGGGGAGCCTAAATTGTTATCAACTGGGCACAAATCCAGACTACGGACTCGTTACGGAAAACACCAACTGCCCCACCTGGGAGTCAAACCCGGGTCACACGGCCAGAACGCGGTTTCAACTACTAGTCTAGTGTTTAGGCAATCATAAAAAGTATCTTGCTCAGAGCTCAGTTATTATTAAAATAGCCGAGGCATTGCGCAATATAGCTGAGAGAAAAATGGTAAACAATCATAAACTTATCTTGCTCAGCTCAGCTAAGTTTATTCTAGAAAGAAAGAAAAAACTAATCTTGTCTGCAGTGACGAAAAGAGAATAGTAAATCATAGTAGTTTATCAAAAACAGAGCTCTTTACTAAGATAAGATTCGAGGTAATTCAAGAAATAAATAAAAATAAATAAATAAATAATGCTGGACAATCCACACAGCATCATCTAGCCCCAAGCTATGGTGTTATGGGTACTAGATGACTGATATACTTAATACAATACATTACATAGATAGATATTTTTATTATACATAGGAAATACCCAGAACACCCGGAACAAATATTTGTAGGTCGTACAAACATTTGTCCCAAGGCGGGAATCGAACCCGCAATCTCTTGCGTCGCAGGCGGACCTTCGCCCGCCGCGCCACAACGTAAATGATGAGGAATGATCACATCACGCCATGAATTCACCAAAGGGTAAGGCAGAGGTGTACCAATAGTGCATCCACATTTCGCCAGTCATGTTTAAGTCCCATGTAAGATAGCAATAGGCTCACCTATTGCTATCAACCGGGCACAAATACAGACTACGGGCTACTGAAAATTAAGTAACACTTTGTCAAATGGACACAGCACGGATCCTAATTATTATAACATATATTGTATATATGTGTGCACGAAATAAATGAATTTGAAACCTGAGAATCGATCCCAGAACCTCATGCTCAGTAGTAGCGCTAGCGACCACTAGACCAACAAAGCAGCCAACGTTTCTAACGTGTGTAGGAAACTTTTCCATTTTTTTTTTAAACTTTGCCCCACACTAGGAATTTCTCCTGTGTCGTGGGTGCGTTGACAAACATTTAAAGTCACATACACGAACAGCCAGACCCGGAACAACTATCTGTAGGCCATACAAATATTTGTTGCGTGCGGGAATCGAACCCGCGACACGCGGCGCAGCAGTCGATCGCTCAGCCACTGGGCCAATCGTGCCGTCGCTCAGCCACTGGACATTTTAAAAATAATATGGTCAGTAAATGTTGAGAAAGTTAACTTCTTGACCAGCCGGCATCCAAACAAAATCGGAATAATTCGTGTCGCCCATCATTAAAATCAAACTCCATACATTATGTAATAAAAAACGTATAATCCAGCAAAATTATAATGTTGGCCCCAACTGTGGGTAATTTGAATAAATTAAATGAAAGACGGCCGTTTCGGAAATTCGCCGAAAATTGTACGTATTACATTATTTATGCAAAAGCGTTGGATTGGTTGCGTTATACTTTGTGACACGCGACGATTACGACAATCTCGTGGTGTTTGCTTCGGGCTTAATCGTTATGGTGACTGTTCTGTAAAACGTCACACTCTACACCAATCAGATTAAGATCATGTCTTAATCTGATTGGTGTAGAGTGTGACGTTTTACAGAACAGTCACCATAACGAATCGCTTTATTACTCCATCCCGACACATTATTCCATAACTACTGCAACTTCTGAAAGCCCTGATCAATAGTGTCTACCAGAAAACCGTCTAGTTAATGACGCACAACGGGTACCAGACAAACAATTCAACTGTCTTGGGGATCCAAGACAGTTGCGGGATCGCAATGAAATTAATCAAAAAAGAACAGCGGAGGAGTTAGTAAAATGCGTTATTATTTCCACTGCCTATTTGTAACTCTTCCGCTGTTCTTTTCTTGTTACTAATGGTCACTGTTGATAGTTTAAGAATGGCACTTTTAAAGTCTATGGACTTCATACAGGCCATAGTCAATACGGGTAGTCTAAGCCCAAAAGTTAGACAACCAGTCCTACCAAAGGGTACCTTACCGTTCATTACATATCGAGATTCCACCCTGCCTCGGAAAGCACGTTAAGCTGTTGGTCCCAGCTCTTATTTGTAGATCTTTGAAAGTCATTACGGGTAGTCAGAAGCCGGAAAGTCAGACAACTAGTCCTACCAGGGGGTATCGTGTCACTCAGAAACTGGGTTGTGGAGACAAGGTAGGGTTTGGTTTTATATAAAATACTTCATCTATTCATCAGCATCCAATTAGACTGGAAGACAACCCTACTATAGTGAGAAAAATATTGACGTAGACATCATAATTATAACTGCTTTAAAATAATTCCAAAATCGCGCCACCATTCGTCACCAAATGTCAACCACACCAAAAAACGCAGAAGAGGAAATTCTAAAAACAATTTGAAACTGCTTTCAAAGCGTCTTCATATAAATGTAAATGTATGGGGGTGTAAAATTTCTCACCGTATCACAATGGGGTTTGATTCCCAGCCAAGCCGCGGCCATCGCCTTTTTATACGACTTTTTTGGAACCCAAGTCAATTGGGTTTACGTCATTTGTTTTTTGTCGCTTTCTATCTTCTTCCAGAATGCATTGTTGTCTCGCTCATGTGACTACCGGTGTGCTGGACTCAGTTGGGATAAGTGGCTTGGTTTTAGGAGAATTTTCGCTTCCCGGTATCATCACGGTCGCTACGGGGTGGCCGAAAGTCTATTACTGGTCATGATTGTATTGGTCTGGTTTCTTGTTTGATTTACTTATAATCCAGGGCATAAAAAAGCGACAAGCCAATTTATGTGTCTGCTATGGATGTATATGGATAAGGGAACTAAACCAAACAAAATATTATTACTAATTTTGCCTGTAATAATAACTCCAAAAAATATATGAATGTTTGACTTTATTGAAAATATTTGTTTTTGTTCTTTAACACAAAAACTCCTAAACGGATAGCGATTTAACTTTACATTATTATAGGTCATACTCCAGAATATCACATATAGGCTATAATTAAAAATACATACGTAGACAAAGTCGCGAGTGCCTGCAAGTGCAAGAGTAAAATGCCAGTAAAGTTAGGTGTAGTACAAAGACAATTTAACCCTTCCCTTTATAAATCACAGTGAAACGTGCCTTGTTACAAACAATACGATCCCACGAAGTGCTTCTGTAAGTACCCAGTAATGTAATTCAAAGTACTCATACAATTTGGAAACCACCTCACGTCCAGATTTAACTTTTAATTTTGCGATGCACACCCGCCAGCTTCTTGATACTTTGTCAATTTTCACCCCTAATGCAATTCAAATAAGATTTCACAAAAGGGTGAGGTTCCAACATTGATTGTGCCTTATCGTAAAGCAATACGTGTTTGAATGAAGTTAGGGGTGAATGTGTTAACTATGAAAAATGGTGGGCTTAATGGAAATAGTTTTAAATGGAGATTTGGATCAGGCATTGGGACCGAAAATGTCGTAAGGAGTCATTCATCTTATGGATACTGCATAGAACACATTGATTTCACTGACGACAATTAATTACATGACATCACGCCTGTATTCCCCAAAAGGTTAGACAGAGGTGTGCTTATGGTACATCAAAATGTCGCCAGTTATGTTTAAGCTCCATGCAATAGGGGGCGAGCCTATTGCTCCTTGCCGGGCACAAATCCTCAAGTCTACATAGAAAAACCCAATAACACTTTGCCCAACCCGGGAACCGAACCCTTGACCTCATGAACCGCAGTAGCACTTGCGGCCACTACACCAACGAGGCAGACATTAGTCAAGTATCAACTAATATGATTTTAATAATATGCCTACAACAAACTTGTCTGATGTATCTTAATTTAACAGTTAAATAGTTGTGGTGAGTGATGTGTTGGTACTAGTATCGGTGAAGGAAAACAATGTGAGAAATCCCAGATTATAATTCATAAAAGTGTAAAGTATTATATTTATAGTTTATAATATTATATATATTTCTTTTCACTTTTCTTTTGAGAAATTGCACCTGCCACTGTTTGTCTCTGCATCACCCAAAGGTTGACTGGTAGAAAATGCCTATGGCATTAAGTCCGCCTCTGTACATTTGTGTGCTTAAAGTATTAAATAAATAAATAAATAAAGTCGCCAACCTTCTTCTGGTTTCTCTGAATGAGAATTGGCCTTCTGCCCTTCAGTGGGACAGCACACCCAAATAGCAGGCTGGTATTATTATATTAGGTCTTTACCTATGAAATTGCCGTTCTGCAGTACTGGCCATTTAGAATCAAAATATTTTTTGTTTGGCTAAGAATTCTAATTTCAAATTAATTTTATTTTAAAAACATGGATTTTTTTTTCCAAAAGTAGTCATTTGTTTATTGATTAGTGTTACATTTTCATCGCATTTAAATCTTTTTCGTCATCATGGATACGTTAAAAATTCGAGTAATTATGGAATATGAGTACCGTCGTGGCAGCAACGCGGCACAAGCGGCACGCAACATCAACGACGTTTACGGAGCTAACACTACAAACCAACGCACTACCTGTTATTGGTTTGCTCGCTTCCGTTCTGGAAATTTCGACCTGAAAAATGAACCTCGCGGTCGTCCGAAGACTTTGGTCGACAATGACGAATTAAAGGCGATTGTGGAAGCTGATGATACACAGTCTACGGCTGAATTAGCAGCAGCTTTCGACGTTAGCGTCAAAACAATATTGGTCCATTTGCGTCAAATTGGCAAGGTAAAAAAGCTTGACAAATGGGTGCCCCACGAACTCAATGATCGCCAGCGCGAAGTACGCGTCGATACGTGCCTTGCACTGCTCAACAGACACACAAATGAAGGAATTTTGAACCGCATTGTTACCTGCGATGAAAAATGGATTCTGTTTGATAACCGCAAGCGCTCAGCAAGTTGGTTGGATCCTGGTTCAGCACCTAAACAATGCCCTAAACGAAAACTTACCCCAAGAAAAGTGATGGTCACTGTTTGGTGGTCTAGCGCCGGTGTGATTCAACACAGCTTCTTACCAAACGGGGTGAGCATTACTGCAGATGTGTACTGTGAAGAATTGAACACAATGATGGAGAAGCTGGCACATCTCCAACCAGCATTGGTCAATCGCTCGTCTCCGCTGCTCCTGCACGACAACGCGCGACCTCATACTGCACAGCAGACGGTCTCCAAGTTGCAAGAACTGGGGTTGGAAGCTCTCCGTCATCCGCCCTACTCACCAGACCTTGCGCCTACAGACTACTACTTTTTCCAGAATTTGGATAACTTCTTGGCGGGAAAAAAAATTCAATATCCGAGAGGCAGTACAAAATGCCTTTGAAGAATTTGTTGCCTCCCGTCCAGCTGATTTCTTTAAGAAGGGCATCAATAAACTGCCACTGCGTTGGCAAAGATGCATTGATTGCATGGGTGATTACTTCGATTAATACAAATAAAAAATACATGAAAAAAATTCATTTAAATTTTTTCATACAAAACGGCAATTTCATAGGTAATGACCTATTATTAGCATAAAACACACACAAGCAATGCTCATGATATGATTAATACCTAAAATATTTGTTTCAATTACCTACACGCTGAGATCAATCAGGATACAAATATCATATTGTACTAGCACCAGCACCCCGATAGAAAATAAAAAAAATCTGGACAATCCACACAGCATCATCTAGCCCCAAGCTAAGCAGAGCTTGTGTTATGGGTACTAGATGACTGATATACTTAATATAATACATAACATAGATAGATATTTTTTTATTATACATAGCAAATACCCAGAATACCCACAACAAATCTTTGTAGATCGTACAAACATTTATCCCAGGGCGGGAATCGAACCCGCAACCTCCTGCTTCGCAGGCGGACCATCGACCGCCGCGCCACATCGGTCGGCGGAATATAGACTTGGTTTGATAAAATTAAACATATATTTATATTAAATTTCTCTCACAACAAAACAAATCAAATCCCCGTCAAAATTTCTCGAAGAAAATCAACACATCCAGCAATGATTTACACAAAAACTAATAATATAGGACCCCACACTATTCCGAGTCATTATGGACCCCATAGTAGAATGGGAATAATTCCCCGTCCCCTATTCCACCCCTAGTGACGGATAGTGGAAGTAATCGGTCTCTTGATTGAAAATTACTACTTTTTAATACATAATCATTGATTTTGTCATATATTTTCGGCCCAAATCCCTTCGAGGGTGGGGGGAGGAAAAATGCCTTTGTTATAATTACTTTTGATGACAGTCGATTAAACTTTTGTGACGCGATCATGTAGAACTTGGAGCATTCTCTTCTTGCGTCTCGTTAGGGTATAGTGTGTGATGTGTAATTGTATGGAAGTCTGTAGAGATAATGATTGGGTGATGTCAATGTGATAATGTTAGGTTGGAAGCGAAGGGAGCTAGAGGTTTTTATATTAAGCTTGCACAGGTCACTGGGTTTAAGGGCTATTTACCTGAAAAACGCCTAAAAATGGTACATCATTTTAATTTTCTTAGAAGTTTAACGATTTATTTTTGTAACTGCGTATTTGGCCTCTAATTTTGGAAACGTATTGGAAGTTTACTTTTTTGTCCTTGAGGAAAAGGGGGCATCAATATACTAATTTATCAATGATAGCTATGTCTCTTAATATTACTGTGAATGTCATCATTAGTCACATAACATTACGCCTGTATATACCGATGAGTAAATCATAGGAGTACTTCAAGTTCAACATCATTTCACCAGATACGTTTAAGTCCCATGTAATTTGGGGAGAGCCTATTGCCACCAACCACTCACAAATACAAACTCCTGACAGCTACTGCATCATTATTAAATTAAATTAAAACAAAAGTTAATTTAAAAAGTCATATATTATAGACACATCACATATCATAGTCATGATTGCCCAGCCTTCGTCTCTTATGCACGAGATTATGGGTTGAAACCTGGAAAACTATCAATGAGACTTTTTCAATTCATATGTACTTTCTAAGTTTATTTTGGACATCACTGACATCGGAGAAGGAAAACATCGTTAGGAAACCTGGACTTATAATTAATATAAGTCTGAAATCGCCAACCCGTCTTGAGCAAATGTGGTGATTAATCCTCGGGCCTTCTCTACATGAGAAGAAGCCTTTGCCCAGCAGTGGTACAGTAACAGGCTGGTATTATTATTTATTCGTTATAAAAGAAACGAAACCTTATTGTACTACCCTATTTACTTAAATAAATTCGAAGGCAAAGCCCATATACAAACACAAGACCATATACTTGAAGAAATACACGTAAGACAGTACATACATATTCTCATGAAGTAACGTTAACAAACAAAGCAATGAAACAAACCGGAAGATATAAATACTAAACGGTACGAGTGTACTGACAACAGCAAATTTCAATTTAGTAAAACCGCGCCTCAGAATGGTGGCAGCGGGATTAGCAACGCCCATGTCTGGGACAACGAGTGGGAAGCGTGGATGTGGTGTGAGCCAACAGACACGTTCATTTTGTTTAATGTTTTCTAACCAGTTCATCTATAGTACAGAGGCCAGCACGTCAAGCTACCCCAATGTGTCAAATTTCTTTGATAGGTTTTCAACTTTATAACAAAAGAAAGAGGTTCATGTTCAATTGGGAAAATCTGACAGTTTGGGGTAGCTTGATGCGCTGGTGTCTGTACATAAGGACTAGAGACGATCCAACCGTTTCAAAAATACCGACTACCCAGCCAAGTTGTAATAAATATGTCTTTTTTTTTAGCTGTAATTCCTCACACAGATTCGTTGAATAGTGGAACATTAATCTGTGTGAGTTTTTTTTTCTACATCTATGAGAAGCTATAAAATCACTAAAATATTATTACAAGTGACATAAAACCTATACCTTGCTAAAAACCTACTCAAGCGAGATTCATAAAATGCACATAAGGTCAGGGGCCTATTTAATAAATCCGACAGGCAACAAGTGACTACATCACAGGGCCGTGGTTTTTTCTACCATAGAAAAATAAAAATGCGCCGAATGCATAACCTCCTCCTTTTTTTAATTCGGTAAATAAATTGAGGCAGCAACAGGTTATACCCATCTGTTTCTTATAATAGCAAAGATCTGTGATCTCCCTTTAACTAAGCGTCGGATGTTGACGTTTTTCCAGAAAAAGCTCAAGGGCCACAGCCGACCATAGTACTCCATAAAATGACCTCACGTGAATTATGATGCTCCAGTAGCTTCTTCCATATTTATGCATCTCTTCACACGAGAAAGGTCAGGTCCGTAGTATGACGTAGTATTGTATACTTGACCTTTGTGGAGGTCAGCACTTATAAGGTCAGTAAATTCCTTTTAGAACTTCTATTCCTGTTAAGTGTGGGGATAAGTGTTATAAATATCAAGTGTTGAAGATAGTTAAACCATAAGGAATGTATTCAGATATAACTTCGCGAAAACGAGGCAATTAGCACTATTCTTGAGGAAGGTTATAGTTTACTTGACATCTCGCTACGACTCTTAGGACCGGGTGGAACCGTGGAGCACAGCTATATTTACAAAATTCATTTTATTTATACATTTTTGACATCACGTCGTAGAAATAAAAAATCGTAGCAATATAAAAATCTGAGAGTTAGGCACCCGTTTTTCCGTTTCTGCATGTATAATGCTCAGTCAGGAAATGTGGTAATGACCTTGAAAGTTTTGTAAAAATGAAGATAAATGACATAATCATATAGACGACACGGTTGGCGCAGTAGCCGAGTGATCGACTGCTGCGTCGCGTGTCGTGGATTCGATTCCCGCACGGAACAAATATTTGTATGGCCTACAGGTAATTGTTCTGGGTCTGGCTGAAAAAAAAAATATTATCTTGGCATTAATTGTATTTCCACTACTTGAAGCATTCTTCGTACGTTAATGTTCGTTCCCATTCTCTTGATATGTTAATTTCTTCACTGAATAAATAATTCATTTGTTAAGGCGTATCACTCAGCATTGTTGCGAATTGTACCGCGCGTTATAACGACATTAACACTTATTGCACACAATTTAGAGCTCAATTTGCTCCGTGCCACCAAATGAGTTTGTAACTAAGATTTATATTTTGCTTGCCGCTGATTCGACGCAAGGTATCAACGGGGATTTTGAATTTTCATATTTATGGTGACGTAATTAATGAATCTACAAATGGATTCTATTCTGGATTCATGAAAAACTATATTTCTGTATAAGACCAGAAATGGAGCTAGTTAGTAGTTGTTGTTACGTAGTTAGTAGTAGTTGTATATAATGTTTTTTTTTTAATCGTGATGGCCCAGGGTGTGAGGTCTTCGCATCTCATTTTTTTTGGCAAACACGTTGCACTATTTCCAAAACTACTGCAACCTAAATTTACCTTACCCAAAATTACCTTATTACTTATTTATGGTATCGTTATTAGGTGGCTTATAGCTAACAGTATGATAACGAATAGCAAAGTAAATTACAACAAGCCATTTACAAGCGACCACAGTCAGTAAAAGAGTATTATTGCAGAAGTTATAAAGTGGATTACACAAAGTTTTAAATAAGATTAAACTTATTAGACATGTATTAAATGCATACGCAGAAATACATTTTACTAATAATTATATATTTTATGCTAGTCATAAGCTATTCTGGATTAGTAGGTACTAGCTTATAGCTTGTCGGTAGCATAGCACAATATTAATGGATGTTAAGGGTAAATGGGATCAGTGGTGGTGTTCGTTCATAACAAAGCAGGTAAATTTTTTATAAATAAATAATCCTCCTTTTACATGGGTCGTAAAAATAACTGGGGAACCATCATTTATATGTTTTAATAGTGTAACTGCCTAACTTCGTCAGAATATAGCTGCCAGCGTGTATTGTAAATGTTTGTTATGTTTACTTATATAGATCAGCGTTCTTGCATCCTGTATTTAGCCTACCTAGAATGCACTTTTCTGCAAGGAGAATGGCAGAAAAACAGGACAAAATTACAAGGGTTTTTACCATTCGGTTACTGGAACCTTAAAACCGCTTGCTGTTCTATCTTTTAAGTCTCTCATAAAAAGGGTCCATCCGCTCCATCAACTCCAAAAGGAAGATTTCAAAGATACCAAAAAGGTGTCAATTAGACCGTTACAAACACAATTAATACACAACCATCAACCCTTGCGTCGGTCAATGGGAGCGACGCAGTGAAAAGTGAAATACGCGCCAAATCGG
This sequence comes from Phlogophora meticulosa, assembly GCA_905147745.2. Classification (NCBI taxonomy): domain Eukaryota; kingdom Metazoa; phylum Arthropoda; class Insecta; order Lepidoptera; family Noctuidae; genus Phlogophora; species Phlogophora meticulosa. The sequence goes on along the minus strand of LR990535.1, from coordinate 737,339 downwards.
CCGGAAGCCCCACCTAGCCAAGATGGCGACGGCAGACATATTGACGAACGTCCGGAAACGACAGTGACAGAACGCGATGGGACGCGACGAGCTTTCCGTTCGGATACGCGCTAAAGAGGCCGATCGCTCCTGTTAAAAAATGAGCCAAGTAATTTTTGTGGAAGTCAAGCTTTATTGGTGACGGATTTTCAGGCTGTTGCAGAAATATGTGAGAAGAAGAGGCTCTGCCTATTTATGAAGTAGTTTTATTTTAAGTTTCGCTTTCCAAATGGGTTTCTTTACAAAACTGTATAACGCAAATAATAAAATAAAATAAATAATGCTGGGCAATCCACACAGCATCATCTAGCCTCAAGCTAAGCAGAGCTTGTGTTATGGGTACTAGATGACTAATATACTTAATACAATACATTGCACAGATATATATTTTTTATTATACATATCAAATACCCAGAACACCCGGAACAAATCTATGTACTTCGTAATCTATGTAATGAACTCTTGTAATGAACTGAGAATTTAGTAATTATGAAGGGCAGATAGGCAGTCTTTTCATGTAAAAAAATGGTATCCAACTGCTCAGTGGCACTGGAAGCCGACCCAAACGTAGTTGGTAATAGGCAAGGTGGTGATTAAGCAAACGGTGATAATTACGATAACGCACTACGCATCTAACCTTTCTAAAGGACATCGGTTACATTCAAGATAGATATTCCGTAAAATAAACATAATACGAGTACCTATATTACCGTTGCAACATCGGTATTATTGGTACCGTTGCAGTCTTCAGTGGTTCAATGTCTCGGCCGTTGATTGATTCTCCAGCGTCTCAGTCGGCGCTACGTCATTGAATGTGGTGAAAGCAAATACCCATTGATCCATTGTGTACATGCGTACTCACTTTGTTGGTTACATAGGAAATTATCAACTATGTACAGATGCCAGTCCCAATTGAACGTGTACCTTATTGTTTTGTAATAACGTTAAAAACTATCAAAGAAATTTGACAGATTTGACAATTTGGTAGCTTTATGTGCTGGCCTCTGCACCTGTCGTAAAAGTTTCCCTACATTAGCAAAAATATCGATATTTTGCAATGAGCATAAGTAATATTTTCTGTTAAGATTTTCAAACAGTTTGAATTTCGTATTATTTTTTTCACACTACTAAACACTAGGTCATCGCCCGCACTTCGTCCGCATTGATTTCGTACTTTTCCTTTCAAACTATAACCTCCCCTTCTTTAAAGCGTAGTTTTGAAAATAAAATAAAGCTTGTGTTACTAGCTGATAAAGTACCATTCCAAGACGTGAAATATTTTTATTAAATCGGTCAAGTCGTTTTTAGGTTATCCATTACAAACAATAAAATCTTTCCTCTTTATATTTGTATGTGTTTATATAGCTCATTTTTTTTAAAGAAAGTTATTCCAAAACCAAACTGGGCTTCAGGTGCTTGATGTTTTGAGTAACAGAAAGTGATGTATGATAGACTGGCCGTCATTTCAAAGTTGATAAGAAATAATTAAATAGTCAGGTACACTAGACTGCACGTCGCAGGGGACAGAACCTGTGTAAGTAGGTCCCACATTCCATTGAGACCCCGTACAGCGCTAGTCCAACTCATCGTCAACACTCTTGAACGAAAACATTATAACTCCAACAAGAGATCACACGGTCTTCATAGGAAATAAGAAATATTCCATAAAAAATATATTTTTTGCATTTTTAAGAAACAGTTCAGTCAGTCCATTCAGCTGGGAGCTGAGAACTGGGAACTGGGGAGCTACTCAGTAGCTCCTTTCAAACTATTTTAACCGTTATACATTCTGACCTAAAAAGTGTGCAATAAAAGCGTGTCAGAGACTCAGAGACGAAGAATATTAAAGTTCACAACATTATTGTGAGAGAAACTGTTTTTTGTATTCATAAGATTTTATTGCAGGAAAATGTGAAGGAAAGTATTGAAATAAAAGATTTTTCTTGGATTTGAAGTGAGATGCTTTAGTCCTCACGCCAAGTTTGATGTATGATCTAGGCATGACTTAAAGAGTTTAAATTAAACTGGTTATTGGGAGATCCATTCAGATATAATCAATAATAGAAATAAATGTTTGATGTCTCCAGTATTTAATTACAGATAAAACTATAAATACTGGATGCTCAATGTTCAAACGTCAGTATTGTGCTCTGTTCCCCTCAAGGGTCGCCAAGCGCTGGTTTTCAGCTTAAACCCTTGACTCCTGTTTACAAATGAGTAAAAAGTTATACAAAAAGATCATATTATATTATACCTAGAATTCTGTGAACACGCCTGGCTACTTCTCCCTTCTCTATCGGTAAAAAAAAAAACAAACTGAATTGCTCTGAGCAAACTGTACGTTCAAGGGCCTGTGATATAATTTCAATAGCACGAGTCGATCAAAAGTTACCTAAGGCTATGCAACCTACCTTGGTAGGTAGGTTGCATAGCCTTAGGTAACTTTTTTAGCTAAGCTTTTCGAGGTCAGTCCGTGGATAGAAAACCATCCATTAGGTAGTTTTGAGGACCGATGTGGCGCGGCGGGCGAAGGTCCGCCTGCGACGCAAGAGGTTGCAGGTTCGATTCCCGCCTTGGGACAAATGTTTGTACGATCTATAAATATTTGTTCCGGGTGTTCTGGGTATTTGCTATGTATAATAAAAATATCTATCGATGTAATGTATTGTATTAAGTATATTAGTCATCTAGTACCCATAGCACAAGCTCTGCTTAGCTTGGGGCTAGATGATGCTGTGTGGATTGTCCAGCAATATATTTTTTTTTAATTTATTTTTAGTTCCAAATTCCTTGGGTAAGACTATTTTTCAGACTTTCGGGCTTCTGACAAAGCGTTACGACTGCCAAATATCTAAAAATAACACGCGGGACAGTTTAAAGTGCTTTCTGAAACGGGGAGGGGGGGGGGGGGGGAGAAAAACCACACGTTGAATTACTCAGCTTCCCAATCGTTCAATGATCAGACGTGCTTGAAAACAATAAATAATAATACATATTTCATTACTATAAACAGTGGGACTATTTTAATAAAATAAAACCATGCGAAATCCTTTGACGCATTATTCGCCATAGGTTATCTCCAATACAATAAGTGCAATCAAAAATGAGCTTTGTCACGTCGATAATAAGATTGGATGAGGCAGCAAAAAGGTGGATGTGGACAAAACGTCCCCAGGAGACGATGCTCGGCTGTGATGAAACATTTATGAGGCGGCAGTGACAAATAGAGGAATTGCTTGAAGTATTACCCTCGTTTCGTATTGCGATGTAATTTTTGTTCTTTATAAAGATTATTCTGTACCTATATAACATCACGCCTGTATTCCACGAAGGGTTAGGCAAAGTAACAGGTGGTAATACCCACATTTCGCCAGTCATGTTTAAGTACCTATATCTGGTTTGGTAGTATCTCTTTATCTTTTGTAGGACTGACTCCTTGGTCTAGTGATCGTAAGTGCTAGTCCTGAGCATGAGGTCCTGGGTTCGATTACCGGGCGTGCAAAATGTATTCATTTATTATGTATTAGCTGTGCCCAAATTTCTAAGTAGGTAATCCATAAACAGAGGCAAATTTTTCAATTACACGCAAAATAACTTACATGCACACACACACACACATACAAACCACTCACTTCACTCCTCTTTCACTAGACTTACTCACGCAATACATACACACATACATACATACACTAGGCGTTATTATTATTGTTATTTTTACTATTGTTGTTATTTATTCCACAAGTATCCTAAATTATAATATAGATTCTACTAAATAATAAAATGCATCGATAATTTACATAATTATGTAACTGTAACTGATACCGCGGGTTGAGGTCCTGGTGATCTGTACTACAGGTGCTTTGCGCCTACTTCAGACACCAGCTCTTCACATAATTTTAGAACTTGTTGTGACCAATATATAAATTGTAAATGATTACTATGTTTTTTCTAATCTTGTGAGGAGGAACAAATAAAAATTATTATTATTATTATTCAGTTTATCCATCTGGAATTCCTTAGTAGCAGCCTGAAAACTGTATTTGCACCCTGTTGGTGGCAAAAAGCCCGCGCTCTTTTACATAGGACTTAACTATAGGTACACCTCTGTCCAGCTCTTCAGAAAATACAGGCGTGATTATATTCTGTATTTCTTCCTCTTGTAAGCCAAGTTGCTTATTGATAGTGGTATTTATAGAGTCAAGTCAAAGAGATTCTGCCCTTTCAGTATATTTCAGTTCAATTTTCCAACGCTTTTCAAGTACTTACGTTAATTATAGACTTTTCTTCAGTTACGAGACCTTTTGAAATAGCTTAGGTCATGTTTTATAGAGCGTGATAGAAGACTGGGTGACCTAATTAAAACACGACCTTTTTATTAATACTGTAACTTAAGTCGGGGGTTCAAAAGTAGGCGTAAACATAAAACTTGAAGACCGGGTTAGAAACACAATGATTCGTTCTACCACAAGAAATACTGACGTAAGCTGACACGCTAAAGTGGAATTTGGCTGGACACATCTGCTAGATGTCAGACGGTTCATTTATATGGCAAGCGATATTGCGGCCCAGATGGAGATGGCTGAATGAGCTGGACTCCTTCAATAAAGACTGGTCCGAAATATCCCTAGGTAGATAGAAGTGGAAAAAAGTAGGGTGGAAAATTCAGTACTATACATTAGTGGTCATTAGGAAGAATTAGTTTATAAAAAAACATTTATTTTGACATTGTGACAAAATATAACATCGAACCTGTATTTCTTGGAGGGTTATGCAGACGTGTATAACATCAATATTTCGCCAGTTACGTTTACGTACCGTATAACAGGGTGCGAGCCTTTTCCTAGCCGGACATAAATCCAGACTCAGGGCTGCTGGAAATTCCAGCTGGATAAGTCCTACCCGGGAATCAACACCATGACCTCATGCTCAGCAGTAGACCGTCCACAAGACCAACGAGGCAGTAACCATCATGAACACATCAGTAATCAAATCACATAATTAAAATTTAATGGACGCCATCTTAACCTCATAAATTTCACATCCGACTTCGCTTAAACGTCTGTTAAAACGTACAACAAGATATCTTACGACAATGACACTCCAGTTCCACAATATGGTTGACGTAAAAGGATGTTTTAAATTTTTAATACCGCCTCCATATTTTACGTGATACTTCGAGCGCTCGCTAATATAACATTGTATAGGTACGCATAGGTATATATTATTAATACCTACTGGTAGCGGCGGCATGTATCATTTGATTCCGTAACTAAGGAAATACGTGACGTAAGGATGGAGAAGTCTGGCTGTATATGAGTTAGTAGAAGGGTTGGATTTGACTTTTACACGAGTATTTGTTATGTTTAGGTTAGGTATTATAAATCTAGTACCTAGAATATAGTAACACCTTAAATTTGCATCGAAACAAAGAGTGTGTTCTTACTTATTTTAAAATAATCTGATAAGAAATCTTGTATTTCCTAATACGGCCTGTTCTCTAGGCCTGTATCGAAGGATTAGGTAGAGGTACTTTTGGTGTTTGGTGTGTGGTACATCGTCAAATATGGTTATGTCCCATGTTATAGGATATATGTCTATTGTCGCCACCACATATTTAGCATCCAGGCTTCTACGGAGAATTTCCAGATAGAAAAACATAAGAGTCACTGACCTAGATACCTAAATCATCTAAATTCTAAGCCTAACGTTGAGTAAGACCTCATCCCCCTACCCCACTTCAATTCTATAAACAACAGCATTCTAAAACAAGAATGTTCTAAAGTTCCGTCTAAACGTAACAGATTAAATTCGCTGCGGTGTGCGGGACCCGGAGAGATTTCCCGCGAGACGGTTAAGGGTTATTTGTCTGATGGTTCGCCTAGCTTTGGTGCGGAATCCTAATCCTAGTGCTAGGATACTGGTGAAGTCGGTTAGTGTATGCTTTGTGGTGGTGACCGCTGTGTTCCTTTGATCTGAGTGTAATGTGTAATGCACGGAGTTAGAGCGTTTTGTTGGAATGGTATTGACACTAGTTGCATTTGGCTGAAGTTTTAGCGACATACCTACGAGTATGTGGATGAGTTTCATTTCTATGGTTGATTTATTTCATCTACTTCTACTGCTGCTTCCATATATCTGTCTCAATAGTCAGCTCTTTTCTACCTATATCAGTTTTCAAACAATTCATCGTTTCTTCATTGATACTCAAAACTTTCTTCATTTCTTCGCATCACTTGTCCATACCATGACAGCCAATTTCCACACAACTTCTCGGTCACAAGCGCCTCTTTCAGATTTACTCTTACATACTCATTTCTTATTCTATCCATTCGCGTAAAAACACACATTCCCCTCAGCTTTCTCATCTTATAGATTAATTTGTTGATGATAATACGATGTTAGGAGATTTGATTGGTGATACAATTCAATCTAGTCAGTTGTAAGCCACTTATCTATAAGACTTTTGGTATTACATACATATATCGATCACTGTACTTTTAATTTTTGATAGCACACAAATTGTTTGAATGTTAAATAATAAAAATATCACGATCGAACGAAGGTTAAGCTATAATCGTCGTGGTCGATTACTGGATACCTTCATTACATACCGAGACCTTTCCGTGCCTCGTAAATCACGGCAAGACGTTGGTCTTGGCTGTTATTTTGGCAGTCATAACTGTTAGTAAGACGCCCGAAAGTCTGACAACCAGTCTTACCAATGGGTATCGGGTTACCATGTAACAGCTTAGGGTTGAGCAGATCAGATAGGCAGTCACTCCATGAGACATACATCTGCGTCTGGTGATAGCATACATATTTGGTGCGAAACATTATTTGTGTTTACATTCAGATATTGCCATGGCTTTGTTTAAGTTGGTACTTAATTACACACGAACACACCCACATAGCAATTTGTCGCCTATTCATTAACTACCACGGCCTACTATAACAAAACAGAAGCACAGTCAAATAAAGTTCTTCACTCCTCCCCCTCAAAGCATCATACACCTAATGCGGAACGAAAAAGTACTTTTTGTGGTGAAAAAACCCTTTTTTTCCGTGGAGTTTCCCGAGAGGCGACAATCCACGTCACTCAGTCGGTTTAATTGCGAGTAGTAAAACAAACGAGGGATGCCGCGAGTGTCGCTGAATCGCGCGTGTGGAGTGTCGGGCCGAACAGACGCGCGGCCGAAACTCTTCTCAACTCAAAGAGTAAACATGGGGTTTCTTACCTCTGTTCTCCTCTATAAGAAATACTACATTAGACTACAGTTTCGAGACGGTTTTGAACAAATCTACAGAAAGCCACAGAAAAAATACTAAAGTCTTATTAATTTTATAAGTTTTGACTAATCCATTTTTTTTTAAACTTTCCCCGCACTATGGATTTCTCCTGAGTCGTGGGTGCGTTTAAAAACAAAATTTAAACTCACATATACAAACAGCCAGACCCGGAACAACCTGTAGGCCATAGCAATATTTGTTTCGTGCGGGAATCGCATCTACGACACGCGGCGCAGCAGCCAATGGCTCAACCTATGGTATATTATATACCTATGGTATAGCTACGTGTGATATTATTTGTCAATATTTGATAATATTGAATATGCAATATATCGAAATATAAAATATCAGTTGCGGTAGAGTGGCTCTGCCGAACATCCGAAGGGAAACTTTTAGGAATCGAGTTTCATGGACACTTCGCCAATGCTACCACTACATACAGCTCGAATCGGACTAGCTACAACTATCTTCCTAACTAACCGACTGTTTGACAATTTAATAGTGTAGTATAGAATTGTACACCTTACAAGAAACAAGCGTAGAGGAAGACCAAAGTAACGATGGCTGGATTGTGTGAAAGATGATATAGCTAAGATGGAGGTGACTTTTAAGATGACGGCAAATAGAGATGTATGGAAGAAGAAGACATGCTGCGCCGCCCACAAATAAATTGGGATAAGGGCACAGTTTATAATGTTACAAAAGTCGAGCCTGGTTACAGCAGTGGGACCCTAAACCTAACATAATTATTTACTTACTTGAGAGTATTCAAAATAAAAACAGACTTTTCTTTTTTTGTACTCGTTTTTATTACGAGAAGTAAAGAAACTTCGACCGTTCGTGCGTTTTGTGCTAGATCACGCATGCTGCCAAAAAAAATCCGCGTTTTTGTGTATTATCATATAAATTGTTAAAGTTAGCCAAGTTGTTTGAGAATGAGTTACTGTCTGTTGCGCTAAGTTTCAGGAAGTTCCTAAAGAACATAAATTTAATTGCAAGTAGTAAAACAAGCAAAGGATGCCGCGAGTGTGTCGGTAAATAGCGTGAGTTTGGCGAGCCGGGGTGAGCAGACGCGCGGGTGGAATGCTTGCTTGTCTATTTGACATAATCATAGAGTTGAGAATACACTTTAATGTTACATATTTTTGAGAATGTTTCTAATTATGTATTTGTTTGTTTCAGGTAAGCATTTGGTTCATGTAATAAAATTATAAATCAATAAACAGGTATGTATGTTTGTACATGCACGTATTTTCGAAACACCGTTTAATGTTTCAATAAGCTTATACCTATTACCTTATCAATTTTTTTCTGCAATTGAAATTTTCCCAACCGTTCGGAAATAACCGCTGCAAAACCGCCAGTCTACCCGCTCTCCACTTCACATTGCAACAAGATACACATTCACACATACAAAAATACTTAATCCCTTCTGTATGCGTAACGTGTCACGCGTTTTGCCTGCGTGGTGTCCGCGTGTTGTCCGCGTTTCGGACAATAGCCGGACAATTAAAATTTAACGATTCTCGTCAACTGTAGGTCCCCAACTAATTGTTTACCAATTGCTTTATTGAGTTTCTCTTTGTGTTCGTTATTTTGATTTCCGTTATAATTGTTGTCGTGATAAGCGGATTGTGTTGGTTTAATTTTTATTGTTTTATCGGTTCTCGTGTGGAGTCATGGTATTGTATTTAGGGACTGTTGCTTTTCAGGTTTTCAGAACAATAAATAATGATACCTCTCCGATACTGTCCCACTGGAGGACACAATTAAATGCCTTTTCTAATACACAGAAGGCACGAGCGTTAATCACCACGCTTGATTAGGTGGGTTGCTGACTGCTCCGTTCAGACTCATGGTGATTGTAAAAACAGTTTTCTTCACGAGGTTTTCGTTTAAATATAAACAATAGCACTAAAATTTGTACGGATTGGACCCGACACTCTCCTGCATGAGAGGTGAGGCCGCACCACACTGTGGCATCACGGCGTTTCATAGGTTAAATAGTGCTGTCTTTTGTTTACATTTTCAAACGCATAATCTTTTTGCGATAGATTAGAACCTCAAGTGTCTGATATCGAGATTAAACAATCAAACTTAATTAAATTTTTCAACGTTAAGTGATCTAAACTCTGTCCTACAATTGACACCTTCAGAGTGAATAGTACAACCTGCTCTGTTACCTCCCAAATGTATTGAACTTAGTTCAAAACCGAACTATTGCATAGACAGCGTATTATCATACGGTTTGACATACGACGCAAGTTATGACTTAACACTATAATTTGTGTGCCAAGTTAGATCACTGACCAGAGGTAAGTTAGAGCTCAAGTTAACGGCACCCTATAACTAACTTAACGGAGCCGTGACTTAAGCTCAACTTCAAGTTAGGTTGGCTTCGGTAGTGTAATTTAATAGCTGCGGATTGGTCCAAGTTTAGAACAGGAGCGGCTAATATATCAGACATACTCATAAATGTATGGTAAATGAAAACAGCCACAAGTGTCGATCGGAGGTTAAGCTACGCTAGCTGAGGTCAGTCTGTGAATAGGTGACCGTTCATAACATATTGAGACTTCTCCGTGCCTAAGAAATGTAATTTGTAGCTGTCTGGATCGTTCGTTCGCCTTAAGGGAACTGGTCTTCGCCCTTTATCTTGAATTTTACAGTTCCATAATAAATAACTATAAAATAACGAGATGGGTTTATACGGGTCTACACAATTATTTGAGTTGTGCTTTGAATATGGCAGGCCTAAATTCATTATCTACCTAAGTTTGCAACTAAGTTGGGGTCGGCTTCAAGTCTTACCGGAAGCAGCGATGGCCCAAATTAATGTTTGTTAAAACAAAGAAAGATATTTTTGATTCAATTATCTACCAATAAGAATTGATCGTATATCTAAATCCGACTTTCATTTTTTGACAGATGTATGAAATGAGTGTTACACGACAAATTTACGTTGTGTCAATTCGGTAAACAATGCGATTCCCTGATTGTATAAGCGGCTAGTAAAAATCCATGATATATAAACCATATATAACACAGCAGTAAAAATCGAAGCATCAATGAACTATTCCTGACACACAAGTTTTTACAACCCGCTTCTACTTGTGTCCTCTAGCCGCGATATCAACCTCCATACTCTTTTATCTTAGACCCCAAAATACCCACTAAATGTAGTGAAGCGAGAGCTATCGAAAACTGTCTGTTATAACAATACAAAGTACGTCCAGCATGCAGATTAAACAATTATGTAGTTAGCCTGGCTGGCTGCTGTACCTCTATTGGATTAATTGAGTGGGATGATAGCTGGGTGCGAGTGAGGGTTACACATTGAGGAGTATGAGGGGTTGTTTTAGGTAACTATCTCAAAATTGACGTTCGCGGTAGTAGGTACCGCTATGGTTGTTGATATAGCTGTACTACTAGTGAATATGGTTCTCCTTCCCTGACTGTATACACAATACCATTTCGCTTGTCATATGGTGTATCACACCTAAAATGTTACGATCAACAAGGAAACATTGAGCAGTAGAACTAATCTCCAATACTTGTATGATTCAATGGTAATGTAAATGGCCTTTAATTTTTACAATTCGTTAAATATTCATTGCGTCGCTTACGTTGGCGAGCAGACGAATTATTCCAACGATAAAGCAATGCATTCGGAATTACCTTCAAAATCCTTCAGATTGTGATTGTAAGTGTATGACGCAGTTGTAGTACAAAGACCCTTACACGAACGAAACGTTACGTAAATTTGTATGAGTTTTGGATCAATCACACGATTATTCTAAAATACTCGTATTTTAGTTTAAATTAATGAGGCAAACACAATTAGTATCTCACGTAGATATGTAAAATGTCTGAAAATTAAATAAATAACTGCTATATGCGAAACGAGTTTTTCCAAAATAAGTAATAAAGAAATATTGCTGGACAATCCACACAGCATCATCTAGCCCCAAGCTAAGCAGAGCTTGTGTTATGGGTACTAGACGACTGATATACTTAATACAATACATTACATAGATAGTTTTTTTTTTATTTATTTTTTTATTTAAATAATTATACATAGCAAATAGCCAGAACTCCCGGAACAAATCTTTGTATATCGTACAAACATTCGTCCCAAGGCGGGAATCGATCCTCCTGCGTCGCAGGCAGACCTTCGCCCGAGGTGCAACATAGGTCGTCAAAACTAATTTTAAAAACTTTCTAATTTACGTTACGTTTACGTGAAGCATTTGTGCTGAGTACCCTGGTTTCCTGAAGCCATTACCTCCACCAGAAGCCAGTCGATCCTTAAATTTAGAATTTACTCTCGTATAACAAATTGTATTGTTAAAACAAGGCATTTGACGGAAGCCCGTCGATGGCCTTCCATTATTTGTTCCAAGTTATAATTTACTGAATATTAATTGTTGATTCAGTGTTTTGGCCCGTCCTAAGCAAACAACTTTTTGAAGAGATTCTGCCGGTACCTGTTTGGCCTTTTTAGATTCGGCGAGCATTGTTTATGGTAAATAGAAAAAAAAGAAAATATTATTACCGAGTTAGATTACTGGAATTAAGTGTTCCGTTGATTTTCAGCATGGAGTATTGATGTCGGATGCATGTCGAAAATGCTACTTTTTGCGTTTATAATAGTTTACTGCGAGCAATAACACAATTGAGTTTCCATTAGGTACTTAGGCAGCGGCCATTTTAATCTCGCCTTCAACATTGTTAGCTGGTTTTGAATTTTAAGCCATTATCTTCACTGCCTCGTTGGTCTAGTGGTTGTAAGCGCTACTGCTGAGCGTAAGGTCCTGGATTGGTTTTCCGGGTTGGGCAGGGTGCTGTTAGGTTCATCCAGCTTGGACTCTTTACAAAAAAATGTAAAGGTATATGTGCCCGGATGGCGGCAGTAGACTCGTTCCCTATTCCGTGGGACTTAAAACATAACTGGTGAAATCTGAGCGGTGCTATAGAGTATTAGTAGATGCACCTCTGCCCATACCTTCAGGGATTATAGGCGTGAAGTTATATTCTTGTTCCTATCTCCAATGCTACGCAGTTCATTCCAAAGTTTATTTTAGGAACGTCATACTCAAATCTTTGACTTCGCTCCATATGTTAGTTCCTGGTAACTTCACCGCATCGCTTTGCTCGATAATAGTTGTGCTGAGTTATTTGTCTTCTAACTTATGGCCATTAGCTTCGATTGTATTGTCTTAGTTGTTGCATCGTGTAGAAACCAAATTTTAGTAAATCTATGTTATGAACGATCTTGTGCACGCATCTTGACTCCTGGTGTCTAGTTGCGTCAAATCAAATCAAATATGTTTATTTGCAAGAATATGGTACAATAGGCGTTACAATATGGGTTCCAGCATATCCTGCCATTATATAGCGTACAAATATTTCTCTAATATCAAAAAATTGAGAATTATAATATTAATAACACTAATATTTTATTTATATTATGAATGATTTACATAATTAAGTATAATGGTCATGGTGATAATCATTTTTCATCTGATAATCTGACGGATCTTTGGATATTTAAGTGAGATTTTGTGCAAAGGCGCACAAAATATAGGGTGAGAGGGATATCAACGCTCAACCTCAGTTCAGTACCTACTACCATGATTCTGGAATTCTGGTCTGCGAGGAAAGGTTGTATCACCTTTTCCTAAGTGTTACGTTTTCATCTGATGTTATTTTTTTACTTTAAACTGTATGTAATCATGATTTCTATCTAACCCAATAAGATTTTTCATGAAAAATCTGATGGATAGCTGGATAGATGGTTAAAACCAGCAACTCGTGGTTATAGGTTATGTCGAGGTCCCTTCCACCACCACATCAAATAAATTAGAGAAAGGTGAGTTCCATCTTCTCGCAACTTGCGTAAGTCAACAACGAGAAGTGGGAAGTGGGTTAATATGTTCCCGCAGCCGACGTGCCCATCGCCCGCGGGTGAGTCGAGTCCCTCCGTTGACTTAATGGGAACGTGTGTTCCTGTCATTTGCGGGATATTTACATTTGTCTATAAGTACTTATAACGGGGTAAACACGTTTCGAGACAGTTCAAAGTATACACGAATGTTGGCTGTGTAGTTTACTACAACTCGAATAAAATGGTTTTGGTATACCTACAAACTGTGATTTATATTTTTTTTAAATAATTGGATAAGTATTTTTTTCATAGCTATTATAATATTTTAATTTCTTGAATTAATTGCCATTCTGCGTTACTGTGGGTACTCATGTGGGTACTCAATCCAAACGCATGTGTTGAGTGTGCGGTAAGACGCGGGGGTGTAGCGGGACGAGGAGGGTAGATGCCGTGTAAGTTGTGTCACAGATGTACAGTTGTTTAGACCGAGTTATATTAAAACAAAAAACAACGTATTTAGATTTGGATGGTGATTATAAAACCAGGTTGTATAGGGTCCCACTACTGGGAAAAGCGCGAAAGCCTCCTTATCTTTCTTTATTTGTCTCTGCCTGCTGTTAGAGGCCAGTCTTTTCTATTCTAGTTCATTTATCGATACCAACAGTTTTGCTATCACAATTTTCATATTTACACTACGCTACATCTAACCATCACATGCATACATCATCAGGCTATATTAATCCACTGCTGGACATAGCCCTCTCCTAATGAGCGCCATAGCGCCCTGTTTTCAGCTTGTCGCATCCAGCATCTGCCTGCAGTCTTTCGCTACATCTAATAACGCGGTCAACATGTGATTGTTGCGTAATTAAGGCTATGTTGCCACGTAATCACGCGAGGTCCTGAGTGGTGTGCAGACAATCAAGCGTTATTGTTGCTCAAAATTGACAAATAATAGGAGGTAGTGGTGGTCCGGGAGCTAGTACGGGCGAAGATGACAATGATTTGCTAATATTTGTTGTGATTGCCCAGTAGCTAAGGCGTTGCCTCTCATGCCCGGGGTTAGGGGTTCAAACTGTTTCTACTCATTCTAATTTTTCAACTTCTAGGTCCGTCTCAGTTTATCTCAGAAATTACTGACAATGACGAAGGAAAAAGTCGTAAGGATTTGTGATTTATATAAGTCAGATAAAGTAAATTCGCCTTGAACATAGGTACTTGTCAACCCACAATATCGTGCATGAGGGGCGCAGCCTCATTCGTTGGACCATAGCGGCGGACACGTTTGGTTTGTAGAGAAAAACATGACGATGCATCTCTAACAGCGGCCGCAGAGGCGTCTGTAGATCATACAAATAGTTGTTCCGTGCGGGGATCGAACCCACAACACCCGGTGCAGCAGCCGATGGCTCAACCACTGCGCCAACCGTGTCATCACAGTCTTCATCATAATCCTTAGATTTATTTCTACTTTCACGCCTTCCCGTACTAAATCAGAACACATCTAAAGTATGAACAAATAAAAGATTGAGCAGACGAGAACACTTGAAATAATAACTGAGAGGTACTTTGTCCAAAATAGCAAGACCCTTTCATCCTTTTACACAATTACGTCACGACGGACCAAGCAATATGGTCACTCGTAATAGGTGTCCAATATAATAAGACATGCGTGATATATACGTGTATTAAAGAGTAATATTCCAATATATATTGGCTATTATTTATACAGGGGTATTCACGCCATGTGTGGTTTATTTCTTAAGTGCCGAACTTTCCTAAGTGGGCTTTTTGTTAATGAGATATTTTCCTTCAGATTGTGATCGAAATGGTTTTACTTAGCGTTTTATAAGCTCGGTTGCTGATTATGTATTGTTATGGTTTTTGTATAAATGGATGTTAATATGTGTTTCCATTTACGGAAATGAAAGACCCTATTATCCCTGGTAGTTTTTTTAAATTTCACAGTGATTTTATTTGCGACGCGGAGATTGAAAACTTAATGAAACGACATGTATTAAGTACGAAATTTTCCTTTTATATGTTTCTGTTCAAAAATACTATTTTTATTCCTTTCTTTTCATGTATTTAAGGCTTATTGCCATCGTATACCTCTGCCTAACCTTTCTGGGAACAGGCGAGATATTTTGTCCTAACTCAAAAAACGGCTTTACGCAAAGTTTCACAACTTTTCCTATTTTTACCCGACTGCGAAAAATGACACCTTAATTGTAGAAATCCTTCCAGCCGTTTCGATGATACGAGGATAGGATAAAGAATATTCCAAACTAATATAGAAATACGCGAAAAACAAGGGCTGTGTTTTAATGTATGTATGTAGTATTTTTCTTAGCGTCCTGTGATAGTCTTAGGTATTTTCGTTCAATCTCACATTAGATGCCACCAACAAGTCTGTTGCTGTTGGTTGCTTAAAAAACTATTTTGTTGTGAGTCTGTTAATAATTTATTGAAGTTACAATAGCCTCATAAATGTCAACTGTTCACCACCTTTTACAAAAAATCAGTAGTTGAAATTAAAACATCCCCTATTTTCTACACTTAGGGATGGTTTACATTTTCAATGTGACCAAGTTTGAAGTATACCCTATCCAACGAAAGAAGAATTATCAAAACCGGACTGTACTGTTAAAAGTTAGATATTCTTGGTCATATATGAAAAAAAAAAAAACATACGAGCCGATTTTTTTTGTTTAAGTTGCCCCACTGTGAGAATTTCTCCTGTATCATGGGTGCGTTAACAAACATTTAAACTCACATACACAAACAGCCAGACCCGGAAACACTACCTGTAGGTCATACAAATATTTGTTCCGTGCGGGGATCGAACTCACAACACGCGGCCCAGCAGCCGATGGCTCAACCACTGCGCCAACCGTGTCGTCAAATTGAGAACCTCCTCCTTATTTTTTTGTCGGTTAAAAAAGACATCTTACTTTTAAATTTTCAGTTGTTTTTGCAGTCGGGTTTTTTGACACCTTCAATTTTCCCCCAACAACTTTTCTTTATTTGATGTCCCTTTCGTAATCTCACTCACTTAAAAGACCTTACGTGCACGAGGAGTTGTAGGATGAACCTCAGTATCAAGCTATGTAGCTTGGGATATCCGGTTCAGTCACTCATTAATTAGTAACACCATTCCATAACAAACTCACTAATACAAGTACACAACGTTGCACAAACCGGGTCAGTTTCGACCGGTTTGTTAGATAGCAAATAGGATCAGAACTAGACAAAAGCTGGTCCTATTTGTAGCCGGCCACACGACATGCCGTTGGCGTAGCCTGAATAAATTAGGCCGGATAGTTTGACCGGATATCCGGTCTAAACTTGCGCCGGAAGTCCGATGTAAACACGTCGCTATGACATTCATGTTAGTTGTTAGAATCTTTGATTTGCGATGTTTGCACCTGTCTGGATGGATTTCATAAGGAATGTATGCAGAGAGGTCTGGATTCCACATTTTGTGGAATATCTATAAAAATACACTACACATAACATCACACTTGTATTCCCCAAAAGACAGATGACCACCTAAAGTACACCTACCTATATTTTGCCAGTTATGTTTAAGTCACATGTAATACAGGGCGAGCACAAATCCAAGCTCCGGGCTGGTACTGTGAAATACCTGATGGAATATCAATATCACTTGGCCAACCCGGGAATCAAAACCAGGACCTCATGCTCAGTAGTAGCGGTTGCGACCACTAGACTTTACATATAGTGTCAGACGATGAAATGAATCAATTGCCTGAAACTCATTTCAATTTTAATAAAGTACCTTCAATTGCATAAAAACTTGAATAAAAAGAAAGAAAGAAAAATATTTATTTAGCACAGACTCGGTCACATAATGACAATACTAAATATCGAACACAAAGAAAGCAATAATAGTAATGATGACAGAAGTTATATTTTTTTTTCATTACTTTTGTGCCTTGAGATTGCAAGTACTAATGTTACCTTTTAAATTCATAACTACTTTCTAAGTTAATCTTAGACATTACTGACATCGGTGAAGCTAAACAACGTGAGGTAACCTGAACTTATAAATGATGGTCTGAAATGGACCACCCGCTTTGAGCAAGAGTGGTAATAAATACTTATGCTCCCCATGTATTAAGGTGCGTCCAGACTATATAACATAACATAAAACATGTTACATGAGATAGTTATATAACATGATTTGTATGTGTGCTAATTGCAAAACGTTATATAACTATGTTTTATAATATGTTATGTTATATAGTCTGGACGCACCTTTAGAAGTAGCGATTACGCTGCCGTGGGACAGTAACAAGCTGGTACGATTACTACTCAAATGCTAAGTTAATCAAAACACCCGCATAAAGTAAACACTCACTGAATGCCTATATTCCACGGAGTATCACACTAACCTACTCCCCCCAATTGAGTTTCCGAACTCGATATACCTCATCCCAGGAAACAGGCCCGGAAGCTGGTAACCTCACGAACGAAACATCACGAACTCGTAAGAGCGGGAACTTCCAAAAACTAATTTGTTATAAAAAAAAACTTTCCTCTTTTCCCGGCATTCTAATCAACCGTCAAATATTTTCGAACAAAAAAACTTTTTTTAATAACATCTCCGTTTTTTCGCAACAAGAATTCAAATTGAAATGTCATCGCTTCCCGTCAGCCATGGCTGCGTGGCATATTGCAGGGGCTTGACATGAAGCTAAATTATAACTGCATCTCGTTCAAACGAATATGACTCTTATAGTCAGGTCGTAAAGTTGCGGTCAACTGCAAAAAATAGTTGAGGGTTTCTTCACTCCTATTAGTGCAGCGGGCCATGCAGCGAATAATCGGTTTTTAATGAAAAGATTAGTGCTCTGAACTGCTATTGTCGTAGTTGAATCAATGGGATCCCGGACACTTCGGGAATTTTCCAATTTGCCGCTCTCACTGCGACACGGTTTTATTTCCTAATGTTTGGTGATTTATATCGCGATTGTCTGTTTGCGTATTGTTTGAGTAACTTTGTGATTAAACGTGGCTTTTGAGTAAGGGGGACGTGAATGGAAATGGCGCTGATTTATTGTTGATTTTAGTAAGGAGTTAGCGGATTGCTATGCTTTCTAGCTGAGTTTAAAATGCAAAAACGTACACCTTTTCGTATTGAAATTAGGCATGTTAATACCAACCTGTTGCTGTTTTATACAGAGAAGGAACGAAACACGCTTAATCTAGATCTTCTACTCTGTCTTGATTTCTGACCTATGTTAATCTCTAGTCTAGGCTTTCACACGATGTGGTTTCCTTCACCGATTAGATGAGTATTAACTTAGAAAGTACATATTAATTGAGAAGTCTCATTGGTACTGGCACAGATTTGAAGCTACATCCTAGTTAGAGAGTTATTAAATAAATAAATAAATAATAAAATAAATAAATAATGCTGGATAATCCACACAGCATCATCTAGCCCCAAGATAAGCAGAGCTTGTCAAGTGTTATGGGTACTAGATCACTGATACCCTTAATACAATATATTACATAGATAGATGTTTTTCTATTATACATAGAAAATACCCAGAATACCCGGAACAAATATTTATAGATCGCACAAACATTTTGTCCCAAGGCGGGAATCGAACCAAATATAAATTTGCCAGGAATCAAGCTGTTAATGCTAACAACAGACAATTTTTTCACTAGTACTCCGCATCATAGACATCAGAAGCCAATTCCCATAGTTAAAATAGTTCAAAATCTAGTCGCAATCCCATCTCAGCGACAATCAATGTCAAAAACTGCAGGTAACTTAGATGTATTTTTGACAAATTAAGACTGAGATAACACAGCGAACGTTCTTGAAAATACTTAGGAATAGCCCCTCAGATTTGAAATCTGACATAGCTATACCTAGAATTACTTGAATCTAATTTACTTATTTATTCTTTGTTTAATTTTCTAAATGTATTTTCTTACAACACTTTGTTTCTCCTTTTAAATCTCATCATTCAAATCACTTTACGCACATTTATAAATACGTATTCATTTGCTACATTATCAACCAAAAAAACATCAAACAATACACTCCACCATTACAAAAACCGTCTTTCACAGCAAAAACGTCCGTTCAATCTTTGTCTGTTTGTCTTTGAGCAGTCTCATCTCCTAATGCTTTCAAACAAAACTGTCGTCAATCGCGACTGAAGGACTGAAACAATGGCGTATCAACCAAATCGTTGACGACAACGAATAGCTGCCGATTTTCTTAATTAAAAACGTCTCACTATTGCGACAATGGATGGGGGAAAGTGATGAGTAGGGGCCCTTAGGAGCCACGATTGGGGGATTTCGTAATGACGATTTTTCTATTCTTTTGCAGAAAGTAGTGCTCGGTGCTATGGTAACCCAACGAACCTCTTTACATTTGGTATAAGTTAAAACTCTTAAATAAAATAAATAGGTGTATTGAATAGGTAACTATACACTTCCCGTTGACCTGGCACTATAAAATTTGCAAGAAGCAAAATAAAGGATAAAAGCGTAATTTTGTGGTTTTATCACAAAACGAAAATGTTGTTATGTTAATTATATTGCTGAAAGCAGCTGATTAATTTTCTAACGTTTGCATAGTGCGATGATGGTGGTGCGCGAGTCAGACTCACACTTATCCAGTTTTTTATGTGTCTAAGCTGTTTGGATTTTAGTAAACGAAATCGTGAAAATATATATTAGTACCTATCTTATTTACTGTTACATGTTACGCGCAGTAGAATTTAGGTTTTCCAATTTCTGGGTGAACGTTTAACTTCACTTAAAAGAGCTTGTTAGCAATATTTATATGCTATTAAAGTCACAACGCAGGAACTACTAAAGCTATTTACGGAGTGTGATTCTAGATTTTTAGCCAGGCTACCGATAAACCTTTTGCAATCTTGAGAAATGCGTTGATTTATATTTTTTTAAATCTAAACTGCTAATAGTTATTTTTGAAAACGTGGCCACCACATATACCTGTATACATAGACAGTGAAGTGGGTGGGTAATTTCATGGCATGCCACCCCATGGGCCGATGGGATTATGTCAAAATTCTTCAAATAAAATCATTTTTGTTTATTTGTAAACATATATTTTAGTGTTATACAAACAGCCGCACGGGTCGATTGAAGGTTAAGACATGCTTGCCAAGGTCAGTCTGTGGATGGGTGATTTATTTCGGGACATATCATAACATATCGAGACTCCTCCGTATCTCGGAAAGTGCGTTTAGCCGTTGGTCCCGTCTGTCATTTGTGTCTCTTTGACAGTCGTTACGGGTTGTCAGAAGCCTGAAAGTCTGACAACCAGTCTTACCAAGGAGTATCGTGTTGCTTAGTTACTGGATTGTGGAGGTCAGATAAGCAGTCAGTCAATGTGAAATATTGGTATTCAGATGTACCCGGTTAGACTGGAAGCCGACCTCAACATAGTTGGAAAAAGGCTAGGCTGATTTAGTGTTACAATCCAATACATTATCTCTATGTTGTACCACTTGATGGTGTACACTAATATAATAGTATAAGCTAATCATGATTACAGGACCCTGAATTCTCTGGATTCTTATACCCTTTATTTTGGCAGCTATTTGAAGCCCATGTTCTATCAGCAGTAAACATTTGAGAGCTGATATTATGAATGAAGCCCTATAGCGTCGTCATAAAAAAACCATTTTCAAAGGTGCATAAAACATCCAATCGTATCGCAGTCGTATCGTGGCCACAAAGAGACCCTTTGTGTTTTTTTAATTAAAAAAATGTTGGGATTTTATTGTTATCCAGTGTTGGATCTGTCTCAATCCTCGGAGGGTACATTAACAATAATGCTCTTATTGATATATAAACAAAACTAAGTTTTTAGAAGACTGGGTTAATCAAAGTTTCGCATGGTTTTAGCAAAGTTAGTTTTAGAAAATTTATAATTTGCACTTTGTTTCTATTGTGCTTGTTATTTAAGTCTTGTTGTCGATTCTGTTTGACGATACGGTGGCGCAGTGGCTGAGCGATCGACTGCTGCAGTGCGCGTCGTGGGTTCGATACCTACAGGTAATTGTTCTGAGCCTGACTGTTCGTGTATATGAGTTAAAATGTTTGGAAGCATACCTACGATACAGAACAGAAAAAAAATGTTTCATAGTTTGTTATTGTGTGTACAATAATTTGTATGTCACATTTGGAAGTAGGTACTGTAGAGCCATTAACTCATTTTAATCCATGGAGGTTCGAACTCCATGGATTAAAATGAGTTAAGGACATGTTATGAAATAAACACTAATTCATATTTGGAATAAGAAAATATTTGAAAAACAGCTGTTAGATGACAAGCGACTTGCTTTATTATGCAAATATTTAAGCAATAGGAATAAATTCTAATATAAATTTCAAATATCCCAAACTCGCTACCTACTACTACCTACTCAGGATCAGTAGCTCTCTACAGTACTAACTTCATTGTACTTTTAGTTCCAAAGTTTCTCGTGTATGCAAGGAGACATCGACAGCGAAATATGTACATACTTTCAGGACTATCTTTAAGTCTATAAAACAAGTGAATAAAGTTATTCATCACACCCGAAGCGAGATTGTTACGAAGCGGAAATGAAATAAAATATTTCTTTATATTTTGTTGTAGAGCTTCGTTCTTCTTTACTATTTCATGAAACGGGCAGTGAATAGTAAATAAGCGTGGAATCTTGTCTCTAATTAGTACTGTAGTGATAGTATAATATAGTTAGTTGCTGTGCTCATATCGTTCGAGTACGATACATAAAAATACAACACAATGCACTTTGAACCTAAAAGTAGGTGCCAATAAGTGCCAAGTTTCGAGGAAATATGTGGAAACATAACTAACACCATCATAGCCTTTAGTTCAGGAGTAGCATTGTTTGTGTGTCTCTACAAATGAACAAAAATTACAGCCAGACTTATAATAGATATTTATCAATTTTATCTTTTGTTACTTTGAAATAAGATTTAGAATCATTTGACAATCAAGCCCCTCTGATTTTGTTTCCACCAATTACACTTAAAATTTTAAAATGACAGCCACGCATAAAAGCAAAAGTTTGCTTTCAATATCCCATTAGCCCCTTTCATAAAACTTTTGTGGAAACTTGACAAAAATGTGACAAAAACAAAACTCCGTGGGCACATCCTTTAATCACATTGTACGACAAACAAACAAACTTTCATATTATACTGTTACACAATAAATCCTTCTCGGACAAGTGGCGAAATTCTAAAGTCGAGATCAGCAGAGGCGTTGGGCTGGTCGGGCGTGAGGGAGGAGCGGCAGCGGGTGCCATCCGCTCTAGCAAAACCTTACCTAGGTTTTGCTAGAGCGGCCTCTCTCTCTCTCACTCTGCCGTTACTTTACTACGGTATAGTAGGTTTTGAGTTTGTAGCTAAATGTTGTATCAGACCATGGTGAATTCCAGTGAATAGGATCATTAAAAATATGGCGGAGAAAGCAATGTAACGAGAGACATAACACATTGTCCATCTCATTGAAGACCGAATGTTCTTATAGAAGATTAACCTACTTAACCGCACATAAGGGTCGAATTTACTAAAAATTGACGAAAATACCCAGTTTAAGAAACTTACCAATTTTACCCTTTCTTTCTTAAATAACTGAAAATATTAAAATGTAGTCAATTATCAACATCAATGCCATAATTCATTCTTCTTACCTGAATTTGTACCACTCTATAGTTCACTTAAGATCAAAAGGACCACTAAGCGCCAAAGGACTAAATAACTCGGCCCCTCCATGACTCCGCGGTCCTCTCATCACCTGTCCACCGACGTTAAACTTTTAATCCGGCGTCGACAGGCCATTGTTCGGCGGGTGCGCCTGATTACCGCCAGACGGCCTCCGCCCACTTCGCGCGATGCTGCCTATCTTTTTTTGGATACTGATTCTGATGCTGGTTTTGGGCTGAATACGTGTTCCCAACAATGGATGTCAGACAACAGTTAAGATGTGCAGAAGTAATTAGTTGTGATAGGTTTTATGTAGCCCTGGCAGAGTTGGCATGATCTTTTTGAGTGGTCGAAGATGTAGGAACAGCTGATTTATGGCAAATGAAAACGTGGTGAGTAAACCGAGAAACGCACTATGCGGGGTTAAATTAGAAAATAGACGGTTCAGACGTAATATTTATTTCCTTCATTCATATCTACGGCCTTTAAAAAATGTAAATATAAAAAAAAAGAATCTATGGATGATACTGATTGCGCGTGCCGCATAATTTTCAATTAAACTATAGATGAAAAAATGCTATTCTTTCCACCAAGCTAAGCTCATAATAATTGGATAAATATCCGTTACTTTATAGTACTTACGTTAGCACTATGTTAATGAACAATATAAGTTAAACAAGCTGTCTGAGTGATGTTATATCGTTCAGTTTGAAGCGTTTCATAGGCAAAGTTGGCTAGATACAACTTGTCTGATAGAATCTAGTGTTTATATAACAATGTAGTATTAAACGTGCAAGTATTGAGTTAAGAGTTTCATTATACATAGCATATATTATCACGCCTTTATTCTCCGAAGGGCTGTGCAGAGATGTACCTATAGTACACCCAAATTACGCCAGTTTAGTTTAAATACTATTTAATCGGGGGCAAGACTTTTGCAATCAGGCATACGACCAGATTTCGGCCTGCTACTGAGAATCTCCTGTTGAGATGTTCCGCAGAAGCGCTTGCAACCACTGGAACAAAGAGGCTGTCAAATATTTTTATTTTTATTTGATATAAAAGAATTTCTGAATATTTCAAAAACCAGTGTGTTACCCAAAACGTAAGTCACACATTCGAAATCTATTATGTCTATATATAAATATATCTGTTCTATTACATAACTACATAGTCACGAAAGAACAGACAAAAAACATGTAAAACATTTATTTTGGACGAAGTAGACAGTAAAAAGTAAGGTCAAAAGGCTCTTATCTCAACATAATGCTGCGATTGAAATCCCGTTAGAAAGACTGGGAACTAGCTTCAATCAATTTTTGTTCCTTACAGTAAAAGGCAGTTATAAATTACAGGTATTTTTAAACTAATTTAGCTGATATGTTGGGGGGCCAATACCAGATATTAATGTGAAAACAGTCTTCTCCATGCCAAAAAGCCAGCAACAACCAAAACACAACAACTCTTATTAATATTTCCTCCATGAAATAATTATATTAAAAAGATACCACATTAATCTACATTAGCAAAGATGGCGGAGCCGGAAGTATCGCTGTATACACACACACATACAGAACACACGTCTCAGGTAAAATATACCAAGTACATTTAATCACGGCGCAACTTTGCCTATAAGACGGAACTCGACGAAGTTTGATGAAAAACTTCTGATACGCGATAGTGTTGGGTATGCGTCTGTTTCGTGTGCGACCAGCTTTATAATATCGATGGGGAATGGAGTTGATGTGATTGGGATTTTTTCTTTTTTAATTTGAGTGGAAGTTTGAAATACTAGGCATGATTATTTATTTGGCTGTTTTAATTGTTATAATATTTTGGAAGTGAAATAGTTTATTTATTTGTCAATATTGTGAGCATTCGAACCTTTCATTCGAATTTTTAGATATTTATAATTTAAATTTTATAATACATTAATGAGATTAAGAATATTTTTTAAGTAGCACTATTTAGCAGTATTTTTTAAATATATTAAAAACTATGTACAAATAATGAATACGAAAAGAATCAACATATAGAAGAGAATATAGAGCCGTTGGTTGACTGACTTTTGGCATGACAGGAATAAATCCTATTAATAATAAAAATACGCCTTTTAGTGCTAATCCGGTCCCTCTGGAACTAATATGTGACAATTAAAATGGCTAATGAGTGCTTTGATAAATGTTCGACATTATTTTACGGTGGTTTTAATGGCTTGGCCATTTAAGATTTATTCACGTAAATGGCTACTTGTATTACAATGTTATTGTAACTCCTTACTTCAACGTCCGTGATTCAAAACAATGCTTCACTTTGACACAAGCAAAGCTGGAACGAAGATTGTACAAACATTTTCGCAACAAACAAGTCATGAACGTCAAGCGTTGCTCAATTAGCTCCTGTGGAGTACTATGAACTCCAAATGGCTTGCTGTTTAAGCTTATGAATTTCTTTAATTAAGCGCCGGGATTCATTCAAACCGTTAAATCTGTGAGACGGGAAACAAAACGTGATTGCTTGCCGACTTATAATTTAATGCAATTTCCTCTTTTATTGTGTGGTGTGAAAGAGAGGAGGTAGCGGGGGCGGGGTGGGTACGATGTGTGCTACATTATTTAAACAGGCAAAGGTACAGACGTGCACTTGACATCACTTCAGCAACTGCAAGATATATCCGACTCGCTTGACCATAAAAACGGGTTGCAATCCAGCTTAAATAGCCTCAAATTTGAATCATACTAAATATGCATACGTGCATGCATAGTGCTTAAATTAAACTTACAATACACAAAATCAAATGATGATTATATACCAAGCCTTTAAAAATTACTAGTACGAAAATCCCCTTCACTCACTTTCACTTTCATCAGTCCGCTCCCGCTACCTCCTCTACGTGACACCACACCCAAAGAAGGGTGCAGAATCCTCTTATTGCAGCTCGGTGGGCCGGCGCGGGTCCCGCCGCGCGCTCGGTTCGTTAACGCTAATGCCCAAAGCTGACGGATGCAGTTTCGGCCCTATACGCCGATCATTTCATGCTGAATTATTCGATGTTTTTTTCTTGCAATAATTTTCCTTTTTTAGGTTTGAATGGACTGGTTTGTGTGTGATTGTGATGTATTTGATCTTTTTGTTGAATAATAGGATGACTCATTAATTCCCGGTTCCTGAAAGTGAGTTAAATAATGAACATTAGCCTGAGTTTGCTAAATCTCGTGTCTCGTTTTATTACAATAATGATTTTTGACAACTAACTTACGCCTCATCTGCCTAGTCTTTTTCCAACTGTGTTAGGGTTGGCTTCCAGTCTAACCGGATGCAGTTGAGTACCAGTATTTAACATGAAGCGACTACCTATCTGAACTCCACAGCCTACTTATTGGGTAACACCGGTAAGACTGGTTAGAATCACAACTGAGTAACTGATTCTACTTACTCGTATATCGTAGTTCCAAACAGATTTTGGTTTTCCTAAAAAAATCAATACAGGTTTCGGCTGTTTTTTTCCGAAAACGAAATAAGTAAAGCTCGGGATTGTAATGAAATTGTATCCGATTAATGGCAATAGGGTCGCTCCCTATCACTTGGGCGTATAAGCTCGTCGCAGTGAGGGTGTGTGAGAGTATACCTTTATTATCTACCGTCTGACTTTTTGGAAATAAGCTTTTGTTTACGATACACCTCAATTTAAGGCAGGTAGGAAGGGGTATTGCTTGTTAACTAATAAAATATGCAATGGTAAAAAAACACATTCTGTTGGAAAAAGTCGCTTAAGGTGAATGGATCAATGAACTACAGCGCGAATAACTGTTTAATTAATAGGTATAATACCTAAAAATGACCTGTGAATTGCAAAAACCCAAGAAAATTAACTTTCTGTGGGCTGACGCTACGCCCTTAACAAAATGACATTAGAAACACAGCCAAATGCCACTTACGACTCTTTACTTCTCTGCTAATCCTAACAAATAGAATTCAGAAGCTGTACTCATAAATAAACTGTAATCCCTCACACTTCTCCCCAGCTATGAATATTAAACGCTTATAATGGCGTTGATTATTGTCTCAAACATTTAAAACCAAGGAAATTGGTCGACGTGACCTCACTGCTGATGCCCCGACTCTTATTAGGGAAGTTGAATGGGATTTTTCACCCTGTGTCCGTGGTGAATGTTAATTGACGAGCTTCTTGTTGGTACGCAGCCGCGGTGTTCTGAATTATACTCGTTTGATTCTACTGTATTATTAATTCATTTAATTGTTTATTATACATGCTTTATTGTAAACTAAATGATCAAATACAGCCCAATCAGTTATAGGACAAGTGGGTCTTGTTGCACAGGGCATCTCTTTCAACCTTTGGATGAACATCTTTTCATCTTACACTTAGGGACCAAAACCTATCTCTTTTCTATCTAGAAAGGAGATAGGTTTTGACCTCTCAGTGGACAAAGGTATCATAACATTAATAACATAGCAATACAACAAATTATTCATATAATAATCGTATACAAAGTTGGTAAAGTAGAGCAAATATTTTCATGCTCCTTTAAAATATTCTTAAAGGTAGTGCTTGAGCATTATTACTTCTGTGGATAATGTTTTCAACATACGAGCTGATTGAAAGGTAGAAGACTTAACAAAGTAGGAGGTGGAATGTATGTAAACCATATACTTCTAGGTACTTGATTTTAGATCTAGAACTAGGACTCAAGGATCGTTCTTTTTAAAAATGTGGTAAAAGGATTAAAAAGCAAATAAAGTATGTGCAAATACCGGCGAGGGCGAATCGGAAGCCATCTGAGTCTAGTACGAAATTTAGAAACGTGATCATTATTTGCGCAAGTTGAGTGAGCGACTACATAATCTTTGTATTAGGTTTATTTAAATAGATAGTACTATAAGTCAGTCAGGTTGGTTGCTTGCTTATTACTGTGATGTCTCGGTCTTGTCTTGAACAGAATTTAAGTTCTATCAAAGAACATATGTGGCTTATTTGGAAATTAGTTAATTGTAAGTTCCTTAAAGTTAAGACATTTCATCATAGTAGGTATTAAGTATGAAATATCTGCTTGGTTACTAATTTCCACCGTCGTCGTATGATCCCCACACAATTTAACGTCATTTACTTGTCATTTACTATATATCTTAAAGTGGTTTATTGACATTCCAAGTTAATTATAATAATAGAAATGAAATAGTGTTTTTATCTGCATTTTAATGCTATCCATACGTGATCCATACGTAACTTTCCATTCACAAAATAAAAACAAAAGTCCCGCACTTTTGTAGGGAACTAACTCAATAACGTATTAAATCACAAACACAGTTATTCAATTCCAGCTTCTCATCCAAAAAAATCACTGCCAAACTCCATTTTATTTTTCACGCTCCGAAATAGTTAAACAAATCGTTAGTCTTGCCAACAGCGAGCACAAACATTAAACATCTTTAGCAGGGTCTTAGTGAAATTATCTTAAGTTAAAGATACTTAGGCATGACTTGTCTGTCAGTTGAGAGCACAGATTTGTGTGGCCCTCGAGGGGGACATTGTTTTATGAAGGGGTCGCGACAATCTGCTCGCGTTATGACTAAAATCAAAATGCCAATGGCTTGGATCCGTTTAGGGTAGGCAAATAAGTGTTGTTTGTTTCTTTTTAAATTTGTGTATTTTTACTCGACTGCTTCGGAAGGAGGGTTATGTATTTCTTTGTCATGTCCTGTAGCCAAAACAGTTTGATTTGTATTATCAAATGAGATTTTATCAGATTTGTGTTGACACCCTGAGTGGCATACCTATGTATTATTGATTGAAAGATAAACAAAATGGTGGCCGCCTTTAGGTAAGTATTGTTGTATTTGTTGTGACTTGGTCGTGTGGGATATTAAAACAAAAAGCTGAAGGAGACAGTTTTAATAGTGTAACTCTTTAAGATATAAAATAAGTTATATTAAAAAACCAAACTGAAAAGACAAGTAACCACCAACTGCATCAGATAGAACAGTGTTTTTATTTTTAATTAAATTTGTAGTTGTCTTTGCCGGGATATAGTTTGGATATTTTCATTACTTTTCCATTTTGTTATTTGTATTTTAAAATTTCAACTTACATACACTGTTTTCTGTAAAGTACATTTTACTAAAAGTACCTACTTTACAGAAAATAGGGTGTATGTGTAAGGTTTTTTGTTAATAAACGTATTCGCGAAGTTACGATACAGAGTAGACATTGACTCGTTATTTAAATCAAAATACCAAAATCAGAGTGCCAACCCTTAGGAACAAAACAAATGTGGAATGCTGATTGAATTGAATGTTTACCTGTCTAAAAACTAGCAAAATGACACAATACACTGTCTACCATTTACCTTCCAAACATTTTCACCTTTGTTTCGTGCGACCAACTAAAAAAATCTATTCAGAGAACATCACTCACTGTGTATCGGTGTTTACGCGCGACTGCGTCTCATGTGTAAATGCTTTAATAATAGGCCCACTCAGGTCGAAAGATAATGTGCCAGCCAAATACTTTGTTGGTTTCGGCATTAAGAGGCTGCCTTAATGTATTTTGGGTATAAGGTAGAACTTTGGCTGGGTTTTTGTAAGCAATTTTCGAACGACTTGATCGGAAAAGCGTAACAGTGATACTATCGTGATATGCATGCATATCATATCCACGTTGTGTCTGTTTTCTCGCGATAAAGTGTGATGTAATGAATTCCGTGAGTTTGTATGTTAAGGACCAATCTTTTTTTCGTCATTTTTTTTTAAATTATGTTTAATAGACCATGTATTAGTTATTGGTTAATGGTTTGTTTCTATTGATGTCAAATATCTCTCTCTCCGCCTAGGCTGATTCCACTATTTGGGGTTGGTCCTCCTTATCATAATTCACCAGACGTGCCTGTACTACGTTGCCGGGACACCTGTGTGCTGCCTTCAGGTTGGTGCTAACGATGTTCTTGCGAGCTTTTTCAGTAACTCGCATTTCTGTCCACCTGGGTGAGAAAAATCAAATAACAGCAACATCAAATAACATCAGGCCTGTATCCCCCGAAGGGTTAGCTAGAGGTGTCCCTATAGATCAGTACCTACATTTCGTCAGTTATGTTTAAGTCTCATTCAATAGGGGTGAGCCTACTGCCCCCACCTGGGCACAAATCCAGACTCCGGGCTAGTATTGAAAAATACCTGGTGATCTTTGTAAATGTACTTTGAAATCATAATCATCAGGCATTTGTTTCTACACCCATCATCATCCTCCTCCCCTTATCCCAATTTACTTGGGGTCGGCGCAGCATGTTTTCTTCTTCCATACATCTCTATTTGTCGTCATCTCAAGGGTCACCCCTTTTCTTGCCATATCATCTTTCACACAATCCATCCATCTTTTCTTTGGTCTTCCTCTACTCATGTAACCCTGTACATTCATACTCAAAACTTTAATCACAACATGGGCCTCCTTCGCACCACATGCCCATACCATGACAACCGATTTCCACACAACTTCTCGGTCACAGGCGCCACTTTCAGACTTCCTCTTACATACTCATTTCTTATTCTATCCATTCGCGTAACACCACACATCCCCCTCAGCTGCATGTTGTGCCTTTCATTCATGCCTTTTGCTGCCCAACATTCTGATCCATACAACACAGCAGGTCTTACCATTGTTTTGTTTTTACACCCATGTTCACATTAAGGTGCCCGGTCAAAAACTGCTTGTCACTTTCTTGCCCGCATCGCAACATTGCCCATGCAAGTATACCTTAGGGCTAGTTCTTTCTTACGTAATGCTCGTGAGCACGCGATCGTGCTCACAATTTGCTCGTAATGCTCACTGAGTTAATATAAGATTATTATGGGGATTGTAGACGGAATATTAATCGTTTTATTGGTATAGTGGCAGGTTGTAGTTATTTTCGTGCGTGGGCTTGATTTGCGTGGCAACAAGAAATTGGTATTTCGATCCTTTATAAAACACAAAGTGTTTGCCCATGAAATTGTAGGTACTAACACTATTAAAGTTTACCTCTGATTTCAGAAATGCAATAAAAAAAACTATTGCTATTAATTACACATCACACCTACATTCCCCGACCGGGTTTTATTTAGCAACATTTCACCAGTTAAGTTTAAGTCCCATGTAATGTCCTATTGCCATCAACCGGGCACACATCCAGACTCCAAACTGCTATTGAGATATTCCATACGAAAAATTCCAATAACACATTGTTCGACCTGGGAATCGAACCCAGGAACTCATGCTTTGCAGTCGCTCTTACAACCACTAGACCAACGAGGCAGTCCTATTACTATTGCTGTGCTATTAATTATCTTGTGAGACCTGATGGATGAGCAAGGAAACAGTCTAGGTAGGTAGATCATTGTCATAAGAAGATACACGTATATCTTAAAGTGTAAATTCAAGGGTCTGTCGATCATGTCATCATCGGAGCAACAGTTCACGAGATTCAGTTCAACGATGACTAAATATAATCTAGTAACATGGAAAGCTGCTTAAACTTTGTAATAACTCCTACAAATTCTTAGTAAAGGCAACATTTTAGCTTTGACACTTCTACTTTACGTTTTTAAATAAGTTTAAGATTTAAGAATGTTCGTAACATATTATTAAACTTGCAAGTTTTTAAATATACACGTAAAGTTAGACGGTTGGTATTTACGACAGTTAAATTTACCTAAGTTATAATTATGAGGGAAAGATTTGGCTTTTTTTTATTTTTTAGACGTACTTTCCTATTACGTACTGCTGTAATATAGACAGTAGAAGACAAATTAGTCGTATCCTTTAAATTGTCTTTACACAAGAACCGTTTAAAAAACAGCGAAATAGCAGAGTACTGAGATTTATCAACAATGCATATTTTTTAAATCAATGTTTCATTTAAAAATACTTATCGGATGTTACTAACACACTCCTAACTAACTAACATATTTTTAAAGTTAGTCTATCATACAGTTTATACTAATAATAACAAACTGGCGAAATCTGCCTAACCCTTCGGAGGACACAGGCGTGATGTTATGTTATGTTTTGTTTAATAAAGGGATAGGGCAATATATAACAAACTTAGCTGTAAAAGACAGTATATTAAAACATAATGTTAGCACTAGCTTACCTAGATTAATACTAGATACTATTGGTATAGTAAAGAAGGTCTTAACCTCGATCCAATTACTGGTCCTTTGATACGAAACAAAAAACTTTTTCCTTCATTTATTACCTGAACACGACCTCCTTCGTCCTATTACCTCCAACTAATAACTATATAAGTTCTTCACCCTTCCCGAGACACACTACTGGCCGGAAATAATCAAACTATTCTTTTTCAAACCTCCGTCAACTTGATGGAGGCTGATTACGTCAGGTGTTCTGAACATCGATGCAGTGACGTCACTATTACAGGGGAAAATAAATCGTCAGAGGGTCACCCCAGTTGAAAAAGGGTTGTTTAGTTTTCTTGAGACTCTTAATAGTCTGGCATTTTGTACTGAAAATAGCCCCAACTGTTACCGCACCGCGGTTACGGATTCTGTCCCTTGACTATAAAATTGCCTAATTTAGTTTGATATAGATATGTTTAAGTATGTGTGGTTGTTTTGTTTTGTAGTATACAGAAACTTAATTGGGTACTTTGACCTTATTTATACGAACAAGTTTTTTTTTGTCCAATTAAATGATAATTATCTGACGGCACGGTTGGCGCAGTGGCTGAGCAATTGACTGCTGCGCCTAGTGTCGTGGGTTCGATTCCCGCACGGAACAAATATTTGTATGGCCTACAGGTAGTTGTTCCGGGTCTGGCTGTTTGTTTATGTATGTGAGTTTGAATGTTTGTAACCGCACCCACGATACAGGAGAAATTCCTAGTGTGGGGCAATGTTTTTTTTTGTTTTTTAAAGAGAAAAGAAAATACTGTATTTTCATACATAAACTCATGTGTTTTTCCCATAGGGATAGGCAGAAACTATAGAGCGCTGCTAGGTATGATCCTTTCATACTCCTGTTTCCTCGTTTACGTTCATACATTTGATCATACATGCACGCCGGCTGCGAGTACATACTAACTAAGCACCTCATTCTGAAGAACATCACCAATAAGGTCATTGTATGTCCTTCAAAGGCGTCCTCAGTCGGCGCTTCCACTTACATCTAACTACCTTAGAGTAAGTAATATTATGCATTATCGTATTTCACCATACACTTAGGCTTACATTGTAATCTACATTTCTCGAACAAATCTCTATTCCTTATATAACCACGAATCGTAATAAAAAACTGTTCCAATACACTATCTACCAAACTTTAACTAAGTTTGTTCTCCGCACAGTGCACTTTTATAACCGTCTCCTCTGTCGATACATCGTTAAAGACATCGACTTTTTCCCGTATTTCACTTGGCAACACCAAATTGTTTATGTTGCAGCACTTCGCAGTTCTCGTTTCAGACAGTGTTGCCACTTCCAGCAGTTTTAGACTTTCATACGGCATAAAAAGTAGCCAGCAGTGGGAACTTTAACGAAGACACTGCAGAATTCCAATTGAAGTTGTTAGTTTGTAACAAGAGATGGGCTTGAGCGGAGTTGGACTTCTGAGACGGTTTTTCGTATTGTGAGTTTATCGGCTTTTTTCGGTTGCAGTTGTAAATTGTAAGCGGAGAGACGTTTTATTAATCTATTTTTTTTAGATTGGTTTACTATTGAGGTTTTTTAAAATCATTTTGTATTACTATCTCGTATAAGACAGTGAATCTTACCTAAGTACTACAAATATTAGTATAAATAGTTCTATATTTTTTTTTATGGTTTACCATTCCTTCCACGTTTCTCCATAGTTTACTTCTAGCCAATTTGGAAGCCATCCAAGGCGTCCTATAAATTACTTAATTACTATAAATTACCAAAATAATTTCATCTATGTTTAACTATTAATTGTTTGTAAAAGCATCAGCTTCGTGGGATAGTTTTAATATCCTCGCATTTTGATAATAATCGCTAGTTTTAGTTATAATGTAATATATATTTATATGGGCCTTGATGCCTGAAATAAATGGATAAATAAATAAAATAAATAATGCACAAGGCATCTTACCTAAACATTATTATACTAAGAAAAGTGGCCTTATTGTTGATGTTCTTCCAAAAGATCAGGTCCGCAGTAATCGCACCCAGCGTGCGCTTATGACCAGATGTATGAACAATACAAAAACACCTGTAATCACCTATGTTCACAAAATGAATAAATGAATTGAATTGAATTGAACGAATCGTAGCAGATGGCGTTCTATAGTCTCTGCCTACTCCCATCGGGAAAAGGATTAAGTTTATGTATGTTATAAACAACAAAAGTTCAACGTTTCCGAAACGCTTACATCTTAACCCTTCCACCGCGGCGTGAAAGAAGGGCAAACTCCAATATTGACAATGCTCTCTGCGACATCGACGGAGCGCCAATTGGCGAAGCATCAGCCTCAGCGATGTTTCCTCTATAAACACTAAGACATTTGGTAGGGAAATTGTAGTTCCTTGAGTGAATCGTGTTTAGACAGGTTCTCCTAGTGAAGTACTAAGGGCACTTTGGATGGGGGTGAATTAGCTTGACATTTGAAAGTTTAGTGCTAAAGGGTGAGGTGGGTGGCCTGAAAGCTTTTACAAAAAAAAAACCGATTCCAAAGAACACACTAAAAGGTGTAAAATGTCTATTTCGGAATAGTTTCGCAAGTTAGTGGCTTATTCCCTGAAGGATCAAGCAGAGGTTCACCTATAGTTCACCTAATTTCGCCAGTTTTCTGGGAGTCTTTTACCGTCAACCGGGCACAAATCTACTTCTTAGAAAATCTAGATGTATCAGCTTAATAACACTTAACCCTACCCGGGAATTGGACCCAGGACCTCATGCTGAGCAGCAACGCGTTTTATAAAATAATTAAAACGAGAAGGACACAGAAAAAACATCCGACAAATTTTAATTTGATCACATCGCCCGCCTCTTTTTATTTTAGTGCTTGCAATTTCCAACCAAATCAACAAGCCTGGGACTGCATCATGGACTCTTTCAGTTTAGCAACGTAATGAGAAAATAATACCCGATGAACAAATACAGACGACCACGCAGCAGCCAAATCAATCGCACACACCACCCATAATATTAATGAGCTAACTTGCGCTGCCCTGTGTACAGCATAGGCACTATTTGTCTTTGTTACCAACTGAATTAATTCGCGCAACCGTTAACTAATTGAGTTATAGGCATGTGTTAATGCCGCCCGGCGATCTATTAAGGTCGAAGTATTGATGTTTGCCCACGATAATTATTGTGGGCCCCTGATGGAGTGGTGTTTCGGGATGATTTGACAGTTCGTGTGCCCGTGACAAATATGGTGGCAGCGGTGTGGTCGGGAAGTCAGGTCATCGGTGTTTGTCAATGGCCTGATGTGGAAAACGATTTGTTTCATATCGCTAGTTTTGATTAGTTGGATAATGAGCAGAATTTCTGAGTTTTGATGAGCTGCTTAGAGTTGACATAAGACCAATTCTCGTAATTAAAAACGTTCAAAATCTAGTCGTAATCACATCTCAGCGATAATCAATGTCAAAAACTTGTCATTTTTGACAAGTTTCGGTAAACTAGACTTATTTTTGAATTTGAATTGAATACGAACGTCCTTAAAAATACGGAAATCGCGCCTCTTTATGCGTTGTCTGGACAGGTTCATTTAAATCTTTGTGGTTATTTGTTCCGCCCCCAAAAGACTATCTTAGAGACTGGTCCACATAGTCCCCATAATATGATCGATCTTACCAATATAATGTCCGATTTTAAAATAGACTGTGACCTGTGTGTTTGTTTTGGTTTTGCTGCTCAAAGTAGGAAAACCGACCTTATCTAGTTTTAAATATATTTTTACTGTTTATGTGTCTTTTTTGAACAACTGTACCTGTACCAGATGAAAATATCATCAATCTATAATTTATCTGTTTGCCGAAAAAATTGTCTCTCATCTGCGCGTCGTATCGGAAAAGTTGACCATTTTTCCGTTGGCTATTCATTTTGCCGTAACAGAGTTCTTACCTTATACTGTACAGGCATCGCTAAAGTTTCCAAGTCAACTGAAAATACAAAGTCCTGGCTGTTTTAAACAAAATAAATAAACTCTCCTACAAGCTATTTCAAACCTAGATTCAACTCTAGCAAAACTTAACAGTAATTTGACCTGAATACAGTCGCCTTCATAGAATCTTGTCTCTGGCCGACTTCAAGCCTAAAATGAGTTAAGCTACTTTTAATCAAAGCAAATCTTTTCTCAATTAATGAAAAGGGTCTTCTTTATTTCTTTAATCTATTTCTGGAAGCTTAAGAAATTCTTCATTCGGAAGATAATGAATTTCTTTAAAGGAAAAGGATTTAAGGGAATGGTATTTTAAGGAAATGTTGGCAATGGGGCGACAATTAGGCCGTGTGGTTCTACTGAGGCGCTTCACATTGTCATTTTAAATCTTATTGAGGTCCCAATAAGAACCATATTTGTATTTATTCTAAAAGCATATAAAAGTCAGCAAAATTTTTGAATGATATTAAGTAAAGGCTGTCATAACGCTTACAGTCAAATGTCAATTAAAATGTATTTTGTTAACTCATTCTAAATCACTACTACCATTATTTGATATTACAGTTTGTGTTTGTTGTGTTGTGCCATGCAAGGCGATATACCTAGATTATATTATCATCGTTCAAGATAAAAAATACAGCTTTTTCGAACTTCCATGTTATGTTAATTTTCCGTAAACAAAATAAACAAACTATCTTGATCTCCTAACGTGGGACACCGCATACATCTTATTGATTCAATAGATAAAGGTATTTATTTACTGGATGAGGTCATCTATCTTAATCTAAGGGTCGGTCCGAGTAGCGGGGCTTACTCACTTGTCACGGACGAGGCAAGGCGAATGGAAATGCCTTTTAGATGTCGAGTCTACACGGAATGGAACTGGCGACGCGATTCAATGTTTGTTGCTGTGATTTTTAAATCTAGACTGTCTGTGTTTTGGAATGTGGGAATATTTTGTTTTGGCTGATCTTGATAGACATATTCATTTGAATTTGGTATTGCAATCGAGAGCCGTATTAAGGGACGTCGCTGCATGGATATAAGTTGCTAGTTGAAGGACGTTTCAGATCTAGGTAGCTTTAGGTAAGACCATGATATGAAAGTGCCTAAGTGACGCGACATTTACAAGTACATAAGTATGGTATTAGTAATTAGTGGCAATGTAGTATGTTCGGTTGTCATGGTATGGGCATGTGATGCGAAGAAATGAGGAGCATGGGGAAACTTTGAGTATGTTGCAAGAGTAGA
The DNA here is from genome assembly GCA_905147745.2 of Phlogophora meticulosa. NCBI lineage: Eukaryota > Metazoa > Arthropoda > Insecta > Lepidoptera > Noctuidae > Phlogophora > Phlogophora meticulosa. The sequence continues at coordinate 700,001 of LR990535.1, read as the reverse complement.
GAAAGGATGGATTGTGTGAAAGATGATATATTTAGGATGAAGGTGACTTTTGATATGACGGCAAATAGCGATGTGTGGAAGAAGAAGACATGCTTGCAGACCGCAAATTAATTAGCATAAACAGCAGGAGGATGATGAGGTGAAGTAATATTACTTTTTTCTTAATTGATTCGATACTGGTGTAAATTACTTTTGTGACAAAAAAAACTAATTCATAATAAATCTGGCCTCAGGTCGAGGCACGCACTCAGTGTGCAATCCCCTTAACGTAAAAATAAATAGGCGTGCATTAGTGACGGTAACTTGATCTTAAGACGTATTAATTTGGAGAGCATCCGTGTGCACTCAGCTGTCTCGTGTGCTCAGTGTCTTAGCTCGTACGACTATGTACTGGTGCGGTTGTGTTTCGGCCCGATAAATGTTTGGTTTGATATTCTTGGGTATAATTTGTAGGATTGTTTTGTGTGGGGACATAGTCTGTTAATCTCTTTAAGGGATGATTAGTCTACTGTTGGGTATGGGACCGCAATAATGAACTTTCACAGCTTCTTTTTACAGACAGAGACACAGTTGGCATTATGTTGTGTTGATTGAACTTGATCAGCATCCACAGGTTTTTACTACGCTATCACGTGTTACATTGGTACAAAATCATTTACTTTTTTCGGTTTTTTACCATTTTATTACGATTTTTTTTTTCGAGCACTAACTAAAAAGCACTCTGGCTTTGCAATTATCTAATTCAAAATTTCCCAAAATTAAAAAGTCAACCCTACATTAGCAGAACCATAAATCACAACCCGTCACTGCTCACAAAGGCGAAATTTGGCACCAGCCCAACACCCTGTATTATAAAATAAACTTACTTATAAGTGAATACCGCAAAAGCGAGTTCGCAATATATTAATTTTAATTAGCCGTTCCCACCAAATAACTAAGTTGGGGATTAAGACTCGTGTATGTTTAACTGAACTCGGAAACTTCGAGTCTGTAACTCGGAGTTTCGATTTTGTTGAGATTATTTTCTGTTTGTTGTTAAAGGTTAACCTATCCCGTTTGTGTACAACTGTTTACAGATTGAAATTCAAACTCAAAAACAACTTTGTGTCTGTACTTAGTTATACTTTTATAGATCTTTGGGAGGTAAATATTTTTTGATGTTTATTATGTTTATCGACAGTCTCTTTCGTGTGATGCGAAGATATTTTTATCTCGAGGAGGTTCTTTAAAAATCTCGCCGTAAGAACGTGATGTGAACTGTCAATCCCTAGTATTAGTATGGGACGACAGCTCACATCACCTTCGCTTCACGTACATTTTCACAGGGAGATTTTTACAGAATAACACTGCTGGTGATTGGGTGAATACGCTGTCTCTGGTTTGTGCCCCGTTGATGGCCATAGGCTCGCCCCTTATTACACTTGGACTTAAACATAACTGGCGAAATGTGGGTGTTACTATGAGTGCACCTCTGCCTAACTCATCGGGGAATACAGGCGTGGTGTTATGTGTAATATTCTTTGCATTGGATTGTGTAGAATAAAAGCCAAGAATTTATCAGACACATGTGTTGCAGGAGAGTTCGTTGCGCCACTTTTTCCGTGCAAAAGCACTAGAAACTGTTGAAGATTTGGATAGATTTATAGATCCAGGATGTGGTTACTGGTTAGGTTATGTATTGCTGTCATACAGATTACGTAAATCATATGACTTGCTTTTGCACATCGAGTTACTGAATGATTTATCTCATGGCTGGATTTTGAAAGTGACCTTTGAGTTTAATTCCGATGTTTTGTTAGACAAAACTACGTTGTTTTTCTTAAATAATTAGGTAATATGTAAATATTTCTCTGGAAAAGGTACTAAATGAGGAACTCTCGGAGGATTCCATAGCTAATATTGGGTATATGTGGTGATCTAAATTACGACTCATAAATAGGCGCAGTAAGTTGACAGAACTAATGTCCCAAAAAACACTGAAAATTGTCCAATGGTGGTGCATAAATAAAATAATCAGTAAGTTACGTATTAGAATCTACTTGTTTTTATGTGTTTTAGTGTCTTAGGTGACATAAGACCCAGTCAAGTTACTGCATCTCGTACTGTAGTTTGGAGTCGGTAAATCTTGAATATGATAATCACCCTAAAGCCTGCAACTTCCAGTTGAAGCTGCTAACATACACATCTGAGCCGACCACATCTCTATCCTCACAATAAGCCGCATGGCAATTCGTCCATGTATCATGATAAGCCTCGACTAAGTGACGTCACTCCTCATGAATATGCACGCAGCACAGATTGGCCGTCTATAGCCAATCATGTGCAAGTAAACCCGCGGTTTACACATTGTTATGGCGATTGTATTTTGTGGTAAGCACGGAATTGTTAATGTTTAAATTAGGTTAGGTTATTCATCATCTGTTTAGCCTTTTCCCAACTGTGTTGGGGTTGACTTCCTGTATAACCTAACTGGGTAACACGATACCCCTTGATATGACTGGTTATCAGACTTTCAAGCTCCTGACTAACCGTAACGACTGTCAAATATCTACCAACGGCTTATCGTGCTTTCTGAGCCACGATGGGGTGTCGATGTTTTATGGATGATCACCTTTACGTACATATAACAGACACACAATACATATATAGACTATGTAATGGTAAACGCTATGGTTGCCTTAATGAAAAAGCTCGGTCATTCATGACAGTCATGGTGTAGTTTTATTCAAATGAAGTGATGACAACCCGGATATACAGAGAATACAATCCAATTTTACTCTCATAGTTAATTCGGTAATACAGCAAAATCCATTGCTTCATGTTAAACAAGTCGATCTAGTCAATATTCTTTTAAACAAAAATCTTAAACTCCTCTCGTTCTAGAAGTATACAATTTTGAAGAGAACCTTTTATTTAACGATTTTCAAAAAAATAACCCTACAAAGTAATAAAAAATTAAGAATGTAAGTTTGTATGAGAGTTTCTCTATTTTGGTTGGAACTTAAACTTCTGTTTGTCAATGAACTATTTGATGTCATTACGATACTGATTGCACATAAATTAGCCTGCAAATTAGAGAAAACAGATCTTCAACCCTTCTCTCACCTTCCATCTTTCAACCTCTATGATCGAGCACCGTCCAGATTCCTGCATCTATTTTAAAATAAACTCCAGACCGTACTGTCAAGTGCGAACCGCACTCGTGGGTGCCATCCGTCTTGCGGACGATCCATCATTGGCTCAGCGCCACCTAGCGGTAATGCTTGACTTGCAGTCGTTGGCAGAGTGGAGGTAACTCGGGGCTGGGCCACTTAGGAATGTGTGGCTTTTATGCGCAGTGTGGGGTCTAGTTCTGTGTATGGAGTATGTTTAGTGTGTGGAGTTGTTGGTATTATTAAACTCGAAATAGGTTGTATGTATCGGTTTATTGGCACGGTATCACTGAAACTAGGAGAGGTCTTACTCTAGACTATACCGTAGTCTCTCTAGTGGTCTAGTTTAGACCGTAGTTAGGGCTAATATCGGCCAACTGCAACAGACTGCCTTAACACCTTTACTGCCAAAAAACGAGACACAATAGAAAATGTATTGTTTGTCGGTCATTCTGCGTTCAACGTGTTAAAGTAATGTCGTTTTTATAGTTTCTTCTAGATTCTTTCTTGCTCTTCAAATCTAGCTACCTGTGTGTCTCATCTTTCTCCTCGACTCCAGGAGTGTTCCTTGAAATAAAACAAAACTGTTTTGCCCCAGAGGTGGCTCTGGGGCAAAGTACAGTTTTCTTTTGTTTTTGAAAACTTAACATACAATCCTGACCAAAAGAATAAGCAGAGGTCTTACTACATCCGATCTTTTTTGTATGTTAATAAGTATTAAAATATAAAAAATCCCAGTCATTATTAATTTTGGATACCAAATACAAACAGAGTTATTCGTTTGAACCAGGAAGTCGCTTTTGCAATGCTTTAGGCCCACGTGACCGCCCGTTCGACCATCGAAATGTTTCATTGTCAATTGCCGTTACATTCACCAAATAATAGAAACTGCATTGTCCAATTTCATCAATAAAAGCCGTAACGTATTTAGGGGTAAGCACAAGACTCTTGTACGTACCTCGTTAGTCCAATCTGGGGAACACTTGCGCCCCTTCCAAGGTTTGTAAGAAAAACTCCTAGTGATTGTCTCCAAATTTAATAACAGATTTGAATGACCCCTTCCCCTCACTTCCCTCCACCCGCACCCCTTGTGTCTCGCAACGACGCTGAATACCCTTCGTAAGGAGATTTCGATAGAAAGGCTGTGATACATTTGGATATTCTCTAAGATGTATTTGGTACATGTCTTTAGGTATTTAAAAAATGGTAGCAGTAGAATATTTACATGCTTGAATTAGATATCTTGCATTTGATGCTCTGAAACAGGCCACGTAGTAAAATTAATTAATTAGTGCATGGAGTTTTTTCCTATTTTAACCATATCTACATCTTAAAATCTTTAATGAACATTGAAAGCCGAATTGCTTACAGATATAAATCAACTAATAGGCTTAACATTGATTGCTCTTAAAATAATATCATAATTTTGGATGGATACTAAAGAAAGCATCTACGCCATTTCATTTTCAAAATTGTTTGAGTACATAGGTTAGTACATGAAAGTCTGTCTCGTACAAACACAAAAAGGTTATTATAAAACTCAGTGTACCCCGGACTCACGAAGAATTGTTTCATCAAATTATTCGGCCATCGGTTTACGAATCGAGAGGCCTGAAATACAATGAATAAATTATTTTCCATAGAAAATCCTCTGGAAATTCTCAAATGCCATTCGTAAAATTGCTGAGCAATACTTATTGCCTGGCCGGCCTCTTCAAATAACAAGCGCAATGGTAGGGCAAAGCTGAAGAGAGAATTTTTTTAAATATTAATTTAATTATACGTAATGGTGAAGGGCTTACGGTACGTTCTGAAAAAAATGAAGGAGAATTAACGTTCGGGTGTGGGACAAGTGGTGAGAGGAAATTATGATCCTTAGCGCTGGTGCTTTTAATTTGAACACCTTTTTGGGTCAAGTCGGGACAATTTTGGGATTCGAACGACTCTATTAATTATCACTGAAAAAGAAATCGTCTTAAAGTGAGTTGCAGACTCCACCACTGCGACTTTTGCCTTAATTCGATTGTGTTATCCACTTCTTATCAATATGATTTTAATAAAGCTGAACACAAACCTATTTTAAAAGTTTACCTTTTGCAGTGCAAATTAAGTTTCAGTACCCATTTAATTGAAACCTAAACAGGCATTTATAAATCCCGTTGGAAACTGATAGATCTCAATGTGTCTCCCGCTCAACCGTACCGGTATTATCAAAATTATGGGTAATAAGTTTAAAAAAATACAATATAGTTTAAAGCCACAATTAGCAAAACATTTACATTGAGACGTGTTTGGAGCTTGTAAGCAAAACTATGCCTGTATTAGAAGACTCCGTCTTCCATATTATTGACGTCAACTTATCGACAGATAGACTGAAATAAACACTATTTATATATTACATTCATCTTTTTTAGGTTTCCGTACCCAAAGCGTAAAACCAGACACTTTTACTAAGACTCCGTTCTCCGTCCGTGTGTCTGTCTGTCCGTCTATCACCAGCCTGTATCTCATGAACCGTGATAGTTAGACAGTTGAAATTTTCATAGATGATGTATTTCGGTTGCCGCTATAACGATATATACCAGAATAAAATAAATATTTAAAGGGGCTCCCATACAACAGACATGATTTTTTTGCCGTTTTTAAATATGTGGTATGGCACTGAGTGTATGTGCGCGAGTCCAACTCGCACTTGGCTGGTTTTTTTATTTACGATCAGGCGTATTTTATCCTTTTAGCATTTTAACCTTTCTTCTAAGTATTTTCATCGTTAGTAAAGGATTGAAGAGTTGAGGAACAAATGCCTTGCTACTTAATTATCCAATAAAAAAGGTTTCTCTACGTAAAAACTAAAAAATCCCGGTCAAGTCGGACTCACGAATATCTGCGTAGCATGTAGCAATGTACAAGATTAAAAAAGAAACACGTTCCTTGTATGATATATTTCTTTTTTGTTGTTAAAGTAGTAATGTAAACACACACTCCGTGTACATTACAACTATAACCTATTACGGTCCATGAGATGCGGTCCGCTGCCAGATGGACGGACTGACAGCGGAAGCTTAGCAATAGGCTTAGCTTAGGGTCCCGTTCGCACCCTTCGGGTACGGAACTCTTAAAAAATTGTTTTAATTAAAACCTATTAACCGGCTTACTGTACGTACTGTACTATTGTATCATTGTAGATTAGGCAGTAGTCAGTAATTCATCAAGTATTGAGATTCTGTTTGCATTGCGTATGAGGAAGGAATTAGGACATGAATGAGAGATTAGATCTGACAGGCAGCTATTCATGTATTCAGCAATCTGACAAATAGTGAAGGATTGAGTAAATTAGTGAGGCTTTGCAGTACTCATAAAATTAATAATAAGATCATCAATGATCCACTGGTTCAAGGCTTGCCTCATGCATGAGGCAAGAGGGTTCATATCTATGCAAGTTTTTCAATAAATATGCTTTCTAAGTTTCTCTTAAACATCACTGATATCGGTAAAGGAAAACATGGTGAAGAAACCTAGCCTCATTGGTGTTCTTTCCTGCCCTGTATGAGAAAAGACCTTTACCCTGCAGTGGGACAGTAGCAGACTGGTACAGTTGCCGGCACGATTTATAATAATAATAATATTCTTTATTTGCATAAAACATGGTATACATGATGTTACAATTTGAATAATAAAGTGCTTACATGTTTTGCCAGAATTATACTTGGCATGCAAATCTTTCACTTAACACTTAAATGCAAATTTCTTTTCCAGAAATTCTTTTAAACTATAGAAATTATTCGTAATCAACCAATTGAACAATTTGATTTTAAATAATCTAGAATTTAAGTTTTTTATGTTACTCGGTATCTTATTATATATATGAACACAATTATATAAGCAGCTTTTATTATATTTAGCAAGCTTGGGCAGGTCATGTAGAACGAGTCTCTGTGGATCACGCCGGCTCCGAGAAATAACATCATTGGCTGATTTAAACAAAGCCTTATGTTTATTAACGAACATGCATATTTCATAAATATAAAGGCACGGCAACGGTAACAACCCTAGTTTTTTAAATATCGGTTGACAGGATTCCTGAGGAGGTATCCCGTACAATGCCCGAAGTTAGAAGAATTTAAGAGAAGTATGAGCACAAACTACTCTTAAACCTAACGAATCTTAATTCCTATCACGGCAGGTTGCTCACGGTAGGGAGCAGTGAAATCAATATAAAATATGATCAAACATACATATGTATGTACATATAAACAAGAGCATGCTGACGAGGGCACTTAAATTTAAGATGGAAATTATGCTCAGGACTCGTGTTGGCGACTATGCCACCGACAAAAAACGGAGGAAGTTCTCAGTTCAAGACGTAGTCCGATTATTTACTTAATAGAGTACATATACCTAAAAGTTGGTCCCATTAAAATTTGAAAAATAAATACACCCTCAAGGGTAGAAAATAGGGAATGATTGATTTCCCCTACTGAATTTTACGAAAAGGCGATGAGCAGTTGACATTAGGCGTTTGTAACTTAAATACATTCTAAACTGACCCAGCAGAAAAGTGAAAACGAAAAACATTTTCATATAAAAAATCAACAGACTTAAAAAATCACTAAAAATCATATCACTAAATATCAAAAACTCAATCAAAAACAACCAAAGCCTACTTCCGAAATCTTAGTGTATTTTTCAGTGTCGCCACTCCCCTGTACATTGCGACACATCGCAAAGCAGCCCTTTACAGATTTTTTCAAAGAGCTAAAACTTGGGCCGCACTTCCAGCTGGTCCGCTGTTTCATACTTTTCAGACTGAAAAAAGGCTCGCCTGTTAATTGGACATGCTTGTTTGTGCGAAAAAAGTGCTGATTCTTGATATACACGTTTATTGAACGCAACGAAATTCCTTTTATTTTTCGTTTCGAGAGGGACCTTTAGCCTGATATTCGCAATGATCTTTCTTTGCTTAGTATATTGTTGGGTCGGCTTTATTTCTGAATGGGCAGCTGTTCTAGTTAATTTGGGACGATGATGATTTTGCTATTATTTTAAAACTCGACGTTTTTGGACGAATTTCGATGCTTGTTATTTATTGATTTAACAGGTATTTGCTTTTCGTATTTGGGAGTGGTTTTGCTATGAGAATTTATATTTATTTCCGTATTTTTTTACATATACGTAGCACGAATTTGAAACAAAACTTGAAACAAAAATTGAAACTAAGTTAGGTCGGTGTTTTCTGTTCTGACTACTCCGAAACAAACTCAGAGGTCTCTTATAGTCCAGAGTCAGAGTCTTTTATAGTATTATTTCGGTCAGATTTTGTGGAGATTAGAATGACCATTATTATCAAGTTTGTTTCATCTAATTACGTACAAAATGCACGTTTTCTGAAGCAAATAAACATTTTTCTTTCTTTCTTGCCCACGTCTCTACATTGTCTAAAACAAATCTGCGACACACTCAACAAATCATATTTAATCATATTCTATATTCAAACGATTCTAAAAGAGCTTGAGTGTTTGAATACGGCCAGAACTAATATGCTGCCAGTATGTTTGCTATAAGATGCCTTTCAGCATACAAACCTCATATTGGTCAAAGTCAAAGTCAAAGTCAAAGATTTATTTGCAGATAAATATGGTTACAAAAGTTCTTACAATGGTAGTATTAGTAGCTTAACATATTCAATCATAACATAATGACATGCAAATTTTTGGTATAGGTAGAATTCGAACATTAATTTAATTTATAATCAAGAAATTCTTTTATATTATAGAAGGGATGCTCAATTAACCACCTGCGTAAAGCCCTTTTGAAGCGGACCATTGGAAGTTCTTTAATTTGGTTAGGAATCTTGTTATAGATCTGAATACACATAGGATAACAACTTCGCCTATATAGTTCCGTTTTTATTCTTGTAGGATTTATTAATCTATTAGGATATCTGGTTTTAAAGTTACATTTATCTCCCAATTTTTCAAACATTTCAGGGTGAGATTTGGTAAATTTACATACTTCCTCAATATAAATACCAGTTAATGTAAGTAGTCTAAGTTTTCTAAACAGCGGTTTACAGGATGTGAGTGGGTCTACATTACAAATCGCACGTATACACCGCTTTTGTGCGATGAAAGCTCTTCCGAGATGCACCGAGTTCCCCCATACCAGTATACCATAGCGCAGTATTGAACCAACATATGCATGATAAGCCTGCAATGTGGCTTGTCTACTTGTAAGATTAGATAAACGCCATAGAGCATAAGCAAACTTACTGAGTTTTCCACATATCATATCAATATGGTTAATCCAAGAACACCTCTCATCTAGAACTATCCCAAGAAAAGTAATACTATCTGATTGTTGTATTTGTTTACCTTTATAAGTTATGTTTAAATCCATTTTAGTCCAGTTTTTGTTTTGAAATTGTACATATTTGGTTTTATCTATGTTAGGTTTAAGGTTATTCTTTTCCATCCAAGTTATTATTTTGTCTACGGTACTATTTATTTCTTCATTATAGTTTTCTTTAGTTTTAGGGATAATTACGGAGACATCATCTGCAAAGAGTATGCAGGTGGTGCCGATTCTCCTGATGATAAGCTAAGCTAAGACTACTTCCATATCTTTCTCTCTTTTAAAACCATAAAGGGATGGACCTTGATAAGAGCTGTCAAGTTTCTTTGAGTTGAAACATCCAAACAAGCTTGATTGACATTTAAGAGGCATCGACCAAAAACATGATCAAGTTCACGACATAAACTAATTTAACATTTCTAATTCCGAACATAACTGTCGCCGTTCTTTTGTTGAGCTGTCTGTCAGAAAGAGAACAGGAGCCTGTGTCTACTTACTATAAAAATCCAACAATGTTCCGGAGTATAACTGTGGTTACCACACTTCTACTCTAACAGGACTTAGACTGGTGTTAACCAGTCTACTAGTTCTCTACATCCTGGGTATAATGTAATAGCCACATTATCGACTAGGCTACATAATACCTTGTCAGGAGTACGCTACTTAACCCACATATGTACGGTATTAGCACACCTGCTTAGCATGTCTTAACTTGTAACGCAATATTTTAACTCAACTATTGCGTGTACAACAGAATGTATTGGAAATTTGATTTAAAGATACTAAAGATATTTTCCTGTCGAAAGAGCTGACTCGTCGGTATAGTGGTCGCAAGTTGCTACTGCTAATCATAAGGTCTTGGTTTCGATTCCCGAATTGAGCAAAGTTTTATTGAAATTTTCCGTCTATAATTTCTAAGTGGCGGCCGGTTTCTGGATTTGTGTCCGGTTAGTGAGACTTAAATGTAACTGGTGAAAACCTTTCGGGGACAACAGACGTGTTATGTTGCTGATGTTATTTGAATAAATCGTTATTAAGGTAATTTGGAGTAATAGTACGAGATTACTGGCAAAGTGTTACACTGTGTTTTGCACAGCCATTATCACCTGCCTAGCTTCCAGTCTAACCGAATACGGCGTGATTCGAATATTTTTATGGAGCTGATGCCCATCTGACCTCCAGAACCCAGTTACTGAGTAAGTATCTACCCTGCGGTAAGGCGACAGTCAATGATCTAGAACGTCAACACGGAGGGGTCTTGTATGATAACATGCAAGACCCCTAAGTGTCACCCTTCCACGGACCGATCTTGGCAAGTATAGCTTAACCTGCAATCAACTAGTGCGGCTGTTATTTATATATATGTAGCCATAAGCCCCTCACACGCATACATATTTTTTGCACAGCGTTTGCCACTTTGTAGTATTAAGGTACCACTTTGTACTCCAAACTTTTTAACACTGCAGCGCTGCAGCGCTATATTCCTAATCTCATTGTTGTTGGAATTCAATCAACGCACAATACAGCGGCTTTATTGATGGAAGGTTGCTCTCCCCACAGTACTGGCAGTCCAGCCTTGTGACGCAGATGTCATACATTTGCATTGTATTGTAAATGATGTTAGGAGGTCTTTTGTTTTATTTTTTTTTTGTTTGTTCAGTTTTTAGTTTTTTTTTGGTGTTTTTATTACCTGTGCGTGTCCCAAATATTTTTTTCTTCCTTTTTTTTTCTATTTTTTTTTCAGGAGGGTTATAAGTTAGTGTTAAACGCAATATTGATAGGTAAGTATTTGAAGTGCAACTGATGCAGCAAACGAAAAATTTTATTAGCCTTTCTTACATTTTTGCTATGGTACGAATAAGGCACTTCTGTGTAGGATAAAATTAGGGGAGTAGTCTACTTTTCAACATTGTAAAAATCACACAAAAATTGAAAAAAAAAATCTCAATAAAACACACGTGACTATAAGTCTTAACTTTTCACAAATAACACGGAATTCAGGACATCCCGGGACATGACAATGAGGAAGAATGTTCCAATACAAAACGGATCGCGCTTCAAGCCACTTGTAACAGCGCTTAACAACAGCAGTTCAAAGCCTTGAGCAATTTGTTACAACCTTTATCCTCTATTCAATGCAAAAAATTGCTTCAAAAAATCCAATCTAGACAGAATAAAGTTAACCCTCCGATACGCGGGGGTTATTTTTAACCATTTTTTTTTAACACTTCATGTAAAATAAACTCTGGCGAAAAACGCTGCATTTATGGACCCACTCGAATGTACGATGGAGCACGTTGCAGGGTGGCACGGGGTAAAATGCACCACCAATTGAATAATCTATTTTGTGCCAGTAGGTACATACCGCTACGCTTCTAAAATCGTGTTTAGTTCCACCATACGCGGTACTGTTGAATTTTTTTGAAATATATTGAAGTAAATTGGACTTTTAGCGGCGATATCAAAGGTTGGGCAATATAGAGGGTATACCGCCATATTGGTTTAGTTTGCATACAACTGTTAGTTAATAACCGGAGCATCGTTATGTTTTATGATGTAAACGGGAACTATTAACAGCCAATGAAAATACACGTGTTTTAATTGGAAAGCTGCGTAATAGTATAAATATTAATGACAATGTTGTTGCAGGAAGGTTGTTTAACAATTTATAATGTTTTTAGGCTTTTAAAATGGTATTACATACGAAAATTGCAAGTTAATATAAAGCTTGTAAATAATACAAAACAGTGTAAAAATGCCAAAATTGTTTAAGTTATTTATCTCATGTACATAAGTGGGTACTTTTTAGGTTCAGACCTTAAAATGAAAATGGATGTTTAGCGCGCACAGATCGCCAGCAATTTTTTTGTTTAATTTGTTGGAATTTGGATAACTACAATAAATAGTTTTAATAAATGTAAGGTATCCTTCGAAAACACTGTTTCGAAGTACAAAATTTAGTTTTCAATACATTTTCCGGTTAATAGTCTTGAAAATATAGGTCAAAATAGAAAAAAAAGAAAACAAATATTTCCCTCCTTATTTCCTAGGTCTTTCAATCACAAGTTTAGATATAGTTATTAGATCAACAGCATCAACTGCCTACCCATTTACAAACTACTGTGTAGCAGGCTTCCAGCCTAACCGGATGTGGTTGAAGTAGAAGAAGACTATTTTACAAGTAGTGATAACATCCATTGGTTGACTGGTAATTAGGTCATGATATATTGAGCTATATTTTACAGGAAAATTGTAGTTTACAAAGATTTATGACGACCGATGTGGCGCAGCGGGCGAAGGTCCGCCTGCGACGCAGGAGGTTGCGGGTTCGATTCCCGCCTTGGGACAAATGTTTGTACGATCTACAAAGATTTGTTCCAGGTGTTCTGGGTGTTTGCTATGTATAATAAAAATATCTATCTATGTAATGTATTGTATTAAGTATATCAGTCATCTAGTACCCATAACACAAGCTCTGCTTAGCTTGGGGCTAGATGATGCTGTGTAGTATGTCCGGCATTATTTATTTATTTATTTTTCACAATATATGTAGTATTAATTATTCACCAAATAAAAAAAATTGTTACCTGAAACATATACCGTAGATATTTACTTTCTTTACCACATGTCATTTAGATGTACAATTTAGGAGCTAGCAGATGTTTATTATTGGCAATATAGTTATTTCGGGATAGAGATTTAAAAAGATTCTCAGTATTGTATTTGCATATCCTATTATTGCGGCCCGTCTCGCACCTGGTCGGTTCTTTCATTATTCACCCACAAAAAAAAAAACAATCATTCTGAAATCTCGACAGTAAACCAACCCGGAAATAATAAAAAAGCCTTTACCGTGATATCTCTAATTGGGCAACAAATTATTTCCTATCAGAGTCTGTCAAGTCAAAACAATGCAACTTTCCGAGTTCTCCGAGATCTTCCGGGATCTTTTGGCCTCATTTAGACGTTCTCAAAGAGTGTACGTCAAAGAAATAACGAGAGCCGGACGTTACAGCCGATCAGTCTCGAGGGATGTCTGAAAAGTTCCCTTTTTGCTGAAAATACGTATCTTTGAAGCATCGCCGGGTCTTTCAGACCTTTCGGAGCAGTTGAATGGTTCGTTTTCTTAACTCCTCTAATGGCGGTTGCAGGAAATAAATAAGTATTGAAGCTAATCAATGTTCTTGAATTAAGGTCTGTAAGTGTGGTGCTAATTGAGTTATGAGGCTGTAAATATGAATCAAAATAACCACAATACGCACATATTAACAATTTCTTGAAAATCCATTATTTTATTGATTAGGTCTATGCGTGGGATGGGAAGCCAATGAAATGTAAACCAATGTAATAGAGCTAATTATACCCAGACTTAGGTTTTCTCCTAAAGTTACTTTTGCCTTTTTATTTATTCCATCAATAGTATATCTATATATATATCCTTACTTTTATTTATTGTTTAGTCTTTACCCCACACTAGGAATTTTTCCTGTGTCATGGGTGGGTTTACAAACATTCACATTCATCTGTGTTAGCATCTCCAGCATTTGTATGCAATGACAGCTCAATTCGTCTTCACATCACTTAGATTTTCACGGAGAGAGTTTTACAGAATAACACAACCTTTCTTTTGATACCATGTATTTAAAACATACAAACATGCCTTTTTCTCACGGTAGTAGGCAGAAACCACAGAATTATTATAATAATTATTATTATTTATTTAATTCGAACACAAATGATTCATATTATTGTTGGTAACACTTATAAAACTATGTTAGTAAAATTTCTTAATACATTAAAATACAAAATTAAATAAAAAACGAATTCATAAACCTATAACTATGTCCGCTTCCCGCTGCACCGGACCTGCAGCTGTGCATACGGGTCCAGTCCGCAGGAACGGGCAATCAGGCTTATCCACTAACACCCTTAAAATAATTCCACCCGCTACGATCCTTACATACTCCTTTCACGCCACCGCCGGTCGCAAGTGGCACCTTTTTAAAGAACATCACCGATAAGTTCAGTGTAAGTCTTTTTTTGCTTTCACCGTTTTCTAAAAATAAAAGAAAGTTTTTACATACAGCAAAATTACCTCGTTTACCCGGAATAAAACACAGTCCAACCCTTTCACATTCGCTTGCTCCCACAATTTCGCAGCACAAAACTAATACTTCAAAACGGAGCGGGCTCATTGGCCGTAGCTCACTAAATTACTCCGTACAATCTATTCTGCGGTATCATTTGTTCTGGAACTATCTAGAATACACATTTCTATTGTTTTTCCGTTGAAAAGGTCTTTGCTCTGTTGTTTTCCGTGTTGATCCACGGAATTGGAAATAAATAGTCTTGTAAAGTGTATGAGAATGGCTAGGAAATGGTGTGTAATGGTTTTTCCTGCTTTCTGTTCAGTGAATGAAAGTGAATTTGGTAATGGAGAAGTATTAAACCCAACTTGCATTGTATTTTAGTCGGTTGGGGCTAGTAGCTAGCATCATCTTGCTGCCCTTATCCCAATCTATTTGGGGTCAGCGCAGCATGTTTTCTTCTTCCATACATCTCCATTTGCCGTCATCTCAAGAGTCACCTCCTAGCGATCCTTCATTTATGCGTATATAGCTATTAGTTTCTTATCCATTTCTTTTAGTTATTTATGCACAGTCATAATAATTGAGCTGCTATGTTCATGTTTAACATTTAGCGACGGTAATATGAATGGCTGTAATAGGGTACTCGGCGCTGAAGGGTTAAATATAATTGCATTTACATTTTTATTAACTGATTTAATGGATGACTGATATTCACTTGACGTGTGGATAACATCCAATTGACGTCACGAGTCTGTGATCCAATGTATTGTTGTGGCTTAGGCTATTTTTGTATGATAAGAATGATTTTTTTGCATTGATGAAATGTGTGTGTCCTTACACCTCTGCCGATCCTTTCGGGAATACAGGCGTGATGATATCCGTTAGCTCATGCTAAATATAATGATTCTTTCCAACTGCTTATCTGACCTCCACTACCCAGTTACTGAGTAACATGACACCTTTTGGTAAGACTGGATGCCAGTCTTTCGGGCTTCAAATTACCCATAACGACTGTCAAAGGTCCACAAATGACAACCGGGACCACCAGCTTAAACTCATCAAATTATCTGTCAGCCTTCTGTTCTTGTCTTAAGGAAACATTCCTCACAAGCCTTCATTACGATCAAGTGCAGGACATAGACCTCTCCAATTACTGAGTTTATTTCCAACCCCCTCCCCGACACGCATTATTTCGTCATATTATCCACAAAAACACATTATGATAATGATTACAATACAAGTTAACAAGTCGTAACCTCAATTTTCCCGGTATTTTTCTACCAAAGGAATATTGTGTTCGGCGATGGGCACGCCCCTATAATAAATCTTTTCTCACCTAAAAACCGAAATTATCCCCCCTCCCCGCTCACCTACAGCTCGCCTCACCCCCGATTGGATTCATGTCACGTAATTTATCTTTCTTGTAACATTTAGAATTGTAAGAGAGTATAATTTTATTATTTTCAGCTTAGTTAGTATTGGAAATACTGGTAATTGCGGCTTTGTCGTTTTATGACTTCGTAATTTTAATAGGACAGTAAATTACTGGTACGGCCAGTACGTAATGGTGGATATTTTTTTACACGCAAAGGTGAAATATGACAGTTACCTCGCTTCTTTTAAAATTGAGTCATAATCACTAACGTCAGTAGCAGTAGCATTCTTATTAGATTTGGTTTAGGTTTCAAACCGACGACAAAATAGGATAAGGTTCTCAATTCGACAAGTACATATAAAAAAAGTAAAGTACCAGCCTATTACTGTCCCACTGCAGGGCAAAGGCCTCTTCTCATACAGAGAAGGCACGCGCATTAATCACCACGTGTGCTCAAGACGGGTTGGCGATTTCAGACTTATTTAAATTATATAAGTCCAGGTTTCCTCACGATGATTTCCTTCACCGGTGTCAGTGATGTCCAAGATAAACTTAGAAAGTACATATGAATTGAAAAAGTCACATTGGTACTTGCCCAGATTTGAACCTCAAGCAACCTCGTGCACAAGAGGCGAGGCCTAAACCACTGGGCCATTTTTTAAGCCCGTTAGTCGGTGGCAGAAAATGAATCAAACAAACCAACCAAAACCACAGACTTCCGAAATTAAATTTATTTCACATCTTTTAGTGTTTTTTCATGTCAATTGAATTGTTTTGTGTATGAAACCGCAGCCAGATATTATATATTTTGTTGCTTCTCTTATTTATCTCTGCGTTGTAAAACTACTTTTATAATTTATAAGTGAAGATTTGTAATAGGCACAAGACTATTAATTCTTTAAGCTACTGATTTTATAAATCGATAAATCTTATAAACCATGAAAATCTAGGCGGAAGAACTCTTGGTCCGACACGGGAGCCGAACCCAGGACTTTATGCTCAGCAGTAGTGCAACTACTAACCCACGAGATATTCCCCTATTTTGCTCAAAGATACTTCCTTGTTGAGATGTCTGCTGTCTGCTTAGGCCATCTTCTCCTAAATAGTACACAAACATACCACTATCAAAAAACACATTTCTATTCTGAAACTCCAGAAATGCTACCCCATTTACTAGAAGCAAGAGAATTAAATTATTTACCTTTATCGATACGTATCGAAGCCTCCCTAGGGGGCTCTAGAGAGTGGGTTTTTCTGTAATCTTAAAGGCTTAATAAAATATTCAGGGAACAGTAGAACGCTCTCGCAATGCTACCAACATTTAAATGTTATAGTTGTTCGACGTGTGTTATGTTGGCTATTCATTCCACTTGTTCACCTTCTTCGTAAATAAAATGGAGCTGGTTTGATTGTTTTTAATACATTTTCATAGTATGAGTCTTTGTGACTTCAGCCCTGATATAGAAAATGTGTAATTAATCTAGACTGATAGATATTACAGCGTCGTTGTTCAGGTGGTGGTAAGCGCTACTGCTGAGCGTCAGGTCCGGGGTTTGATTTCCGGGTTGGGAAAATTGTAACTGGGTTTTTCCTGTAATTTATCTCTTTAAGGAATCTCTCAGTAGCAATTTGGATAACTGCCAGGTCGATGGCAATAGGCTCGCTTCCTATTACCTGAGACAAACATAACGCATATAGTATGTATATCACTACCTAACTTTTTAGGGAACACAGGCGTGATGTTATGCGATTGATATTAATATCGGAGTAAAAGTATTTAATTTTAATTATAATAACGTTGACGGTATTCTTTTGAACTTGACCGTAGTCAGTTGGCAAGTAAGTTAGTTTTCAGTGTTGATGAAAAGAAAGTTCAGTATACGAGAATACTAGCTTGAATGACCTTGAGTAGCGCAGTAGTCGATTTTAGTACAAAATGCATATGCCTGAATGTATCCTCACTACTGCGTATAGCGCTTAGGATCCGTGACGGTTATGAAAAAAACCCAAAGGTGCACGATTGCAAATGTTTGGTCATTCGAGTTGCAGAAAGACGAATGATTTTGCCTCTCCCAGGACCAGGACAAACATTACCAATACAATTTTGACACTCATAAAATCAATTTGAATAAAAAAGTAACTCAGGAAAATAATGCTGCTAAAAACTTTTTAGTTGTCACTTCTTCCGGACTTACAAATCTTGAAATTCCTCTTTTAAAACCAACCTGTTAAAATAAAAACCTTGTCTTTTACCGCAGTCTTGCAATGACTGACAGACTGACATCCCATCTCGTAAACTTCAGAATACTTCGAAAGAATTTGCTCAATAGCAAAGAACCCAATTTCTGTTCACTCTTTAATGAATCCATATAAAGTAGAAAACAACACCAACTCGAACTTGCATCTATAGAAATCTCTATTACTCAGGTTCAAAGTTGAGAATTGCTTGTGTGGTTGAAAATGATATTTGCATGCTTTTTCGCCTTCACGGGTAGGCATTTAAAAACGATTAAAACCCTCTTTTAGGGGGTTGGAATTCAAAAGAGATTTCGTTTGTCCGTTGGTTTGTTTCTTTTCTATATTTCTTTGCTCTGGTTCCGTAGAATTTTGTGTGTTTTTCGAGTAAACGAGTGTTGGTTAATAGGAATGAGGAGTTTTAAAATGTTTTCGTCGGAAGATTTTTCTGAAAATCACCTTGTGATATGTCTACAGTACATAGAGTTAGTTTTTCGAGAGAAATGGATAAAGTTAAGTATTACATGACATAACATCACGCCTGTGTTCTCCGAAGAGTTGTGCAGAGGTGCATGTATGGTAACACCCACATTTCGCTAGTTATGAATAAGTCCCATGTAATAGGGGGCGAGCCTAATTGCCATCAACCGGGCACAAATCCAAACTCCAGGCTGCTAATGATTTAAGTATTGTATAGAAGTTTTAATTGATAATTATTTTTTATTTTTTAAAAGGTGAATCGGAATTAAGCAGGGTTTTTCAGTGAATTTACATTTAGATACCAGCCGATGCATTTAACTACTATAATACAGCAATATATCAACCTAGTCCCATTTAAAAGTACTTAACAGACCACTTGCCACATCACACACATACACAGACACACACACACATCACAACTATAACACAATAATATAATTTCAGCAAACATCTCACTTGAATAAGATCCTCAGATATGAAAGGACCCCTAAATAGAATCGGAGGTAATGTCTGAAGGATTACTAGATCTTAATCCGGCCCCAGTTTATAGCCGATTGATAGCCGGTGGACTGTGAGTCGATAGCCTTTTCGTCTTAAGTATGCTTAGCAAGCGTTTGACTTAATTTTGTTAAATGTCGGAAGGTTCGAGTTAAAGAATTGTAGAAATGCAGTATTTCTTTGAGGGGAATGAGGAACAGGGTGTAGACTTCCTCATTCTCAGACGGGTGTTGTGTCTGGTGGGCTACTGCCCGATGGTTAGTATAAACTTTATATGAATATTACCTGTTATATGACGCGGATAACCTTGATATCGCGGTCTAAGATGCGTCTAGTTTAGTTCGTACGTGGTGATAAGATGACGCTATATTTTTTATTGTTCGCTGTTATTTGATCAGTTGTAGTTAATTTACATTGAGGTGCTAGTGGTTCAGTAGTAACGGCAGTGCAGGGCAATCTTCAAGGTTAAGCAGAGTTTGCAAAGGTGGCTCCGTAGATGAGTCCATTAAATGGAACTGCCATTACTTACCGAGACCCCTCCATACTTCACGTACTACTTCCTTCCTACTTCCGTTGGTCCTGGTTGTCATTTGAGGATCTTTAAAGCTTTGAAGTTCGTTAGTCAGAAGTCCGAAAGCCTGACAAATAGCCTCACCAAAGAGTATCGTGATACGCAGTTATTACTAGTTAGATACTGGGTTGTGGAGGTTGTATGGTCGCTCCATGTAAAATGCTGGTATCCAGCTGCATAAGGTTAGACTGGAAGTCGATTCCGACATAGTTGAGAGGCAAGTAGATTTTGCTAATTTACGTTTTCAAAAGAGTGATGGACCTTTGGAAGGGCCAATGTTATTATCTCGTAGGTCTGTTGCGTCTGTTTCACCAGAAATTCCGGATAAGTCTAGCAATTGCTTTTACCCGACCTGGGAATCCAACTCAGGACCATCAAGAGTTTATTTATGTTTATACTATTATCAAAATCTATCGTTGTTTATAATGTTCTTGCTACTAATAGCATAATAAAACTTGACGTTGTAATAGATCTTCAGAGACATTAAAAATGGCGATCTAATTTCAGACGACTGTAATAAATTGTACTGAAGCAATAAAACTGTGATGAACAGTGTAAACGAAGTATACTTCGTGGTTCTATAGAATGAACAATAAAATACGTGGTCGGTTTAAGATATTAGCCCAGAATAGTTCTTTGTGTTATCTATTTAGTGCAGAAGGCATTAATGAAAATTCAGCCACACAAGAGGAAGGCTTAGGAAATTGTTTTTGGAGTTTCCTCCTTAACAATCGAAATTTCATATTATGACGGTATGGAAATTTCATGAGGAGTGAAATCAATACAAGCGTTGACTTAAAAGTGTTATGTTCTGTGCCAATATTGGCCAAGCTACTGTTGGTCGCCAATGTTGGCGGTAATAGACGATCGCACTTAGAGAGTTAACTCCAGTCTCGCGTCGGAGCTGACACGTACAATTTCATGAAGATAAAAAATCCCACTAGTTACACTTTCTGACCTTTGCAAATATACTAGCCTAATTACTTTTGTTACCCTCCACATTCTACTCAAAAGAACACAATATCATCACCGGCGCCACTTTCAGACTTCCTCTTAAATACTCATTTCTTATTCTATCTATTCGCACTTCTCCTTGAGCATCCTCATTTCAGCTGCATGCAATATATATTTAATATATATATTCATTTTTGTCCCTTTTATGGCCCAAAATTTAGCCACGGACCATCACTACAATATCATTATCTTAGTTTTTTACTTAGGAATATACTTTTCGTTGTAACCGTAAAAGTTGTAACAAATAAAAATTGCACAAAACGTCTCAAGCCGCCGACAAGAAGATAAACGCTAGTATTTTAATTATCTCCGCAAACGATGAAGATTCTTTTGTTTTTCAACAAGAAACCGTAGTCGTTTGCGAACAGAATTATACTGTGGAGTAAATACTGACAGATGACTGGCTCAGGTTCTCTGTCTCTTTTAAGAAGATCTTCCCTATCTGTAGGATGGGACAGACTTTTAAGTACTACCTACTTGATGCATCATTATTGGGCTGGAAGCATCTGATGCATGTCAGACGATCAGTGGACCAAACGCATGACCCAATGGGTTCGTACAGTTACAGTCGTTTTGGGTAGTCAGGAGACCGAAAGTCTGACAAACATGCCAAGGGGTACTATATTGTTTTAACTAGGTTGTTGAAGTCAGATAGACAGTAGCTCCATGTAAAATACTGATATTCAGTTGCATCCTGATAAACTGTATAACACAGTTGGGAAAAGGCTGGACAGATGAGCCAGATGACCTTTTTTTTTTCTGGACTAAACTGACATTTTTATTTAATTTGTAGGTATGAGAGGCTCTTCATAAGGGCCCGTACAATCATCATCCTGTCTACTTCCTGTCGGTTGAAAGGAACCGCAAAATTCTAAGGAAGAGGCTCGCATGATAACATGTGTACAGCTAGAGTTTTAATCTAATATGATTACCACAGGAAGTTGGCGAGTGAAGTCGATGGCAATAAATAAATAAACTTTGCAAACTTCAAAGTTCGCACAAAGCTATTGAAGTTTGATGCTCAAGTAGATTCTTGTTAAGTTTATATCCTTGAGTGCAACTCGTTACAATATTACCCTTTAGTTACCCTTAGTTTGTGGTTTAACGCAACCATGCTAGGGGTACATAGTTTGAAATATAATTAAATGCTTTTCCAAAATCATTTTTTCTCGTTGGTCCTGTGATCGCAATTAGTGCGGAGTACGAGATCTTGGGTTCGATTCCCGGGTCAGGCCTAGCCAGGATTTGTGCACGGTTAGTGGCTCATAATTTGCTTTTGTATTTAGACACTTTTGAACAAAACTGAAATCCCGACATCATGATGTCTGTTTATTTTTTACCTATTTTATATACCCTGATAGCCCAGTGGCTAAGCCCGTCATTCACGAGATTGCGCAAATCCAAGCAAGTACCGTTGTGAGTTTTTTAATTCTTATTTATCTCTGAAGCAAGAATGAAACATCGAGAGGAAACCAGGAATTTTAATGAATATATATCTGAAATTGCCGCTGTCAGTAAACGTGGTCATTAGAGTTCGTGCCTTTTCTGTTTGAGAAGACGCTTTTGCCCTGCAGTGGGACAGTAACAAGCTTGTATTATTCTTTGACATCGGTTTTGAACCAAACTTACGACCGAGTTCACCAATCCGGTGATACTTTCATTATAATTTATATTTTCATTATAAATGCACATAAATAACGATTGAGAACTGGCCCTTGTCCTGCAGTGGGTAAGTGTTGCTGCCCCACTGCACAGCAAAGGACTCTGCTGGTATCATTATTTACCTATTTCAGTATTGAAGAACATATTTTCCCCTTCCTAATTCTAAATCTAAATGAGTTACCGTTACACAGAAGCGAAACTCGCCCGCAATCCAAGTTTTTAACTTGATTGTTAAAATTACACAAAACAGCGTACCAGGGATAGCTCGCGATATTTATTACAGCAAGTTTTAATTCGTATCCTCCATCTGTCCGCGATATTAACAGAGTACGGGATAGGGATTTATTAACGAAATTGACGGAATGATCCGAGGGTTGAAATTGTGGAGTATTGTAATTCTAGTAAAAGATAGCCGTGTTCTATGTGAAAATGTTTTATTTATTGAAGTATTAAAGCATTTTTTATCCGTATCATTAGAATATAATACGTTTTTGTTTTACACCGTAAAAACTAATAAAAAATAAACCAACCAAATAAAAATTAAAAAATAAAGTTAAGCTTATGTGTGCCCAATAAGACGCCAAAAATAAAAAAAAAGACAGTCGTGGGGACTGCTGACAGAAGTAAAAACTTAAAACTTCGAAATATGTATATATATACGAGTATATCTTTATAAAAAAAATGTTACAATAAGTATCTATATTTTTGATTACAAGCCAAGAAACTTTCGTTACCTAGTTTCAGGTAACCCGAATGTAATTGATATAATATATTCGTCTTACCTAAAAATAGGTAAAAAAAGCTTATTAGATGACATAATTATCATTTGTCATGTCATCATTATCATCATGTGCCAAGCCTTTCTCACGACTATCTTTTCTTTGTCTTTTAAAAAAAAAATGTTGCCCCACATTAGGAATTTCTCCTGTATCGTGGGTGCGTTTACAAACATTTAAACTCACATACACAAACAGCCAGACCCGGAACAACTACCTGTAGGTCATACAAATATTTGTTCCGTGCGGGGATCGAACCCACAACACGCGGCACAGCAGCCGATGGCTCAACCACTGCGCCAACAATGTTAGCTAAACTATGTTAGCGTTTGGCATGTACCAGTAGGTATTTCATATGGAATGATAGTAATAATGTGTAATGCAAGTAAAGGCAAAAGAAAGGTACAGAATAAAGGAAAAAGAAAAGGAAAGAAAAAAATAAAAATCACGGAATAGAAACGTAAAGAAAGGAAGAAGAGGGGAGGAGGGTGAGTTGTTGCTTTTAAAACTATTTTAGACTATAATAGGCTTACCTTATGTATCCTGTATCTCACAAGGCTGGTGACACATTTCCTACTGTTACTCAGTGTTCGACGGTTTTAATGTTATCGCAATTTTCTCAACGACAAGGTATACCACCAGTCCGAACAGCAATCAGCATTCCTGCTTACCCACAAGGGAAAAACCGAGCAGCTTATTATAATAACAAAAGACGGATTTCTTGGCATATTTATAATACAAAGTTTTACTCAAGTTCGTTCTTATAAACGCTGCCTGGGATTTATTGCCAAAATTGTACCATTACTGGAATTGCTTCCAATTAAGTCATTGTCCATACAAAGTTTTTAAATGTAATGAGCTGAGGCAGTTGTTCGCACACCTAGGGAGACAAGTGGGTCTAAGGTGGACGAAAATTGAGTTAGTACGAGTATGTTTTCAGGGAGAGTTCTAGAAAAATATAATATGTGAGATATTATCTATTACTTGTTGGTTGTATGTGTTACGAATTTAATTAAATTGACTTGGATCTACATAAGTGTTAAGTCAATCCAATATTCTTACTTAAGTGAACATTTAAGTCAAAGTTAATATTGAATATGAAACCGCACTTTTTCAACTTAAATTCTAACCGAAGCTTGGCAGCCAGCTAATAAAACCACAACTTTAAAATCTCATTTAATGTTCCCAGCACTTCAAACTTTTGAACTACAGAACACGACACACTGTGCGTCCAATAGAAAATTTTAAAGCAATTACAGTAATTCTTCGCCACAATAAATTGAATCACGGGTGCACAGTGCGCACGCCACAGCTCCGTGGACATAATGTCGAGGAAGTTCTAACTCGATTCGCCACACAGGCCGGATAAAACTTTAATACGTTTGCAACGAGAGGCACGCCATCCACGAAATAATTTAACGTTACTACTTTAATCTATTTTATGGCTTGTTAAATGCAAATTTTTAACAGTGTGCAGCGCCATTACTGCGTGCTATTAGTCAAATGAACTCAGATTTGCATTTGGAGCTTGAAGTCGCTGAGCACGTGCTTCTATTTTTACGAGTTTTTGGTGAAAAGAGTTAAACTTTGTGCGACATTGTCTATGGCTTACTGTAGGAAATAGCAGTTTATAAAAAAAAAACAATCTAAATTGAACAAAACAATGTTCATACAGACTGAGAGTGACATCAGCGCACTACAAGCAGTAGACGTTCAGTTCATGTTTCTGGACCTTCTAGATTTGAATATTTCGCTGGCTTTTCCTAATTCCTACGTTTAGGAAATTACACATTTCATTAAGACTTCAAATGGACCTCCGTTAGTTGGCTTCGGCCCCTCGTACCCCTTCCAAGTGACCGTGATCCCGCGATCGCGAGAAATTTCGAAAATAATAAAAATAATAATATAGCTAGTTTTTGTTTGTTTATTGTAACCAATAATAATTAAATGTATGATATACTCGTAAAAACTACAATATCAGCTGTAACTAATACTTAGTTGTATATATTGAAGTTGGAAGATCATATTTTGTTATCATAAAAAGTAGGTTTATTTCGACGGTGGTGCCCAAACTATGCACTGTACCTGTATTTGTATATTCGAGAGTACACTACAATTATTTTCCAAGCAATACCTACGCAAAATGGAGTGTGTTCTTAAACAAACATACCTTTAATTCATTTTTATACACATAACCATACAAACCTCTTTAGAAAAAGCAATTAGCCAGTTTGTTGTGTGTCATCTGTCTAAGTGAGAGCAGCATTAGTCTACCACGGGAGAGGTGCGACACAGAGGCTGGGGCCGCCTGACAAATACGCCAGCTGGATGGGGTAGCTGCATCTTGTTTGCAATATGTCAATGAAAATTAAGATCGGGTCAGAAACGGATAGTAGAATGTAAAATGGGAACACTCGCTTTGGAGGCAGGGTGTGATCTTGTTAAGCAAGCAGCACTGTAGGACTTTGAAGTTTTTCTCTAGAAAAAAAAATGTATTTAGGCTAAGAATCACCACTTATTGAACGTTAAAAATTACACGAGACAGTCGGTGCAAAAGTAGAAGATGAAATATTGCAACAAGTTCCTCGGCAACAAACACATCCGTTAAAAGACCTTAAATCTATACATAGTAAATAACAATAACAAATAACATTACAAAAGTTAGATTTGTAAGCACGCGATTAACTTTCAACTAATCTGAATGTAAGTGATAAAATTATACTTAGCAACTTCTTTTGGAGGCCGCAAATATAACTATTTAGCTGATTTAGATTAACCTTTGAACAATTACATAAGTTAAAGTTTTTAGCAAAACGAATTTAGTTTCAGTCTCAAAAGCGTACTTTGAATTTTTTTTTTTGAATCCCAAATTTCATAGAATTCATATATTATTATGACTTCTATGATAAACAACAAAATGGTTCTCTATTTCCTAAAATGATTTATGATGCAAAAGCATTTCCCTATTACCGTTATTCACGTTGGAAAGCAGCGCTAGTTTTATTCAAAACTAGTTCAACAAAACAATAAATTCACAAAATTTAAAATGGAACAATAAAATGAGTATAGTTTAGAGAGAGGTCGCACGTGGCTGCGGTGAGGCGCCTGCCTCTGTCGGTGACACTGCGCCAAATTAATGGCGGCTTCTGTTTAGCTGAAAAATTACCGTAATATTATAATAATTGTATTTTAATATTTTATTATAATTAAATTATAATCTACATTACGCGATCGTGTTATAGTTATTAATTGATCGAACCAAAAATACCCAATTTACATAATAAACATCACGCGTGTGTCTCTGAAGGGTTGGCCACATGTGCACGTATAAACACCCACATTTATGTTTATGTCTCATGCAGCTAATGCGTGGCGATATCTACTGCCATTTACCGGGCACAATCCAGACTCCAGGCTGCTATCGAAAAATCCCTGATGGAAAAACTCAATAACCCTTTGCCTGATCTGGGGATCGAACCCTGTACTCATGATCAGCAGTCACGTCGCGCGACCACTTTTTTGATAAATGTACCAAACATTTAGGCGTTATATTGGTGCAGAACCATCCAGCCATATCTATTAATAAGGGAACATTAAAATGAATTGCTTTCGAAAACTTTGAAAATAGAACATGTCAGTGAAACTGAGGAGGTACTGTGACATTTGAATGCTGCATGAAACCTAGTGGCATACAGGCTGGAAGAATATAACGTTTAAGGTAAACGATAAGTTCTGGCTGGATTCCAGGAACACTCGAATTTAGAATAATTTTAAATATAGAACGCGCCGATGTTTAAGGCGTAGAAGATTTGTTTTGCGCGCTTTGTAAAGACGCCTGCTTAATACATTTACATAAAAATTGAACCCTATCAATAATAAAAGTTGTAAGCATTCGACTCGGTGCTGTAAAGTGTACTTACACTTCTATTAACATTGACTGAACGGAGAGGCTCTGGATAAAAATTCTCCGTATCAGGAGTGCTCGCTACTCACTATCCATCATAAAAAGGTTATTGCAGAACTGCAGTAGCTTTTGACAAAGGCAAAAGAGTCCTCTTCTTTTATGCTATCCAGTTTTTAGTAGTCTTTCTGACGAACGTAACTAAGTCATCGGTCCATCGTTATCTACTTTAACACAGTGGGACATACCATGGGTAATATAAAAACGTAAAACGTATGGTACGTTTAAAATAAAACAAAAGAAGGAAAAAAAACGCAATGAATTCAGAAAGAGTACAACTTGCCTGGGCGAATGCATCTGTCTGGTACAACAGTGAGAATGGTGTTAGTTCCAATCTCATATCATCAGCCTAGCCTTTTCCAACATGGGGTCGGCTTCCAGCCAATGTAGTTGCAGCTTTTACACGGAGCCGGACCAGTTTTTACATGGTGGGAATGCCCATTTAACTTCTACAACCCCAGTTAGGTACTGAAAAATGCGACACCACTTGGCAAGACTGGTCGTCAGACTTTAAGCTTTCTGACTAGTCCCAAAACCTGTGAAATATCAGACACTGTGAATGACAGCCGAGAACTGGGCCTGCTGTTTCACAACCTGCCTTCCGAGGCACGAAAAGGTCTCAATATGTAATGATAGTGCCCCATACAAGGACTGACCTCGGCAGGCTAAGCTTAACACTGGATAGTGCGCATGTTGTTATTCAGTCACAAGCGCAAACTAGTCATCTTTTTTTTTAAGTATGGGAAATCATCCAATGACTTGGAAGAGCGTGTCAGCCTTTTACTGAATACAACCTAGGGTCACGGGTAACTCTTTCTAACATCCCGCAACTAACTAGTCTGACTACTAATTCAATAATTCCATGTTTCAATTAGCCCATTCACGATTAATTTAAACTAAAGTACCTACGGTTTTTAATTCGCTTTTAACTTATAGCTAGGTATAAGTAGTTAGGTAGAGAATAATGTGGTAAGCACTAACATGAATTCACGACATTGCTCCGGCTCGCGATCAATTTCACGAAACCACGCCCTTACAAAGCACACCTCGTTAACTTAATTTAGTATTTTTAAACAGTATTTTAACATAATTTAACCATGTGTTTAGAATTTACATAAGTAATTGTTTTATGCTCGTGAACAGTTAAAAGAATTCATTGGACTATATTTTCTCATGCAAGTTATGTCAATTATGAACGAAATTAATGGTGGAATGGTGATATTATTTAGTAGCTTGGTTTTGTAATTTTAATGTTTGTTTGACAAGTTATAGCATTGAAAATGAAAGTGGATGTATGAATGTGTAATGTATGCAAAAGTAAATGTAGATTGTTTCAATTTAGTAAATGGTAAATACAAAATGACCTCATAAAACCAGCGTAATTTCAAAACAGCGTTGTAAATGTAATTCCTGACATACTTGTATAACAAATTGTCGAAGACTATTTTAAATTTAAGTTCATTTTACATTAAAATAAATAAATAATGCAGGACAATCCACACAGCATCATCTAGCCCCAAGCTAAGCAAAGCTTGTGTTATGGGTACTAGATGACTGATATACTTAATACAATACATAAGATAGATAGATATTTTTTATTATACATAGCAAATACCCAGAACACCCGAAACAAATATTTGTAGATCGTACAAACATTTGTCCCAAGGCGGGAATCGAACCCGCAACCTCTTGCGTCGCAGGCGGACCTTCACCCGCTGCGCCACATAGGTCGTTAAAAAACAAATAAAAATACATTATTTAATTTGTTACTTAATTTCATAGATGCACAACATTTTCTGTATTTTTTAAACTTATAACCTACTTTACTTATTAGGTACTTACATATTGTTATAATTAAATAAATAACGCAATAAACGAGCAACATAACAAACACTCTCGCAGCTCTAGAATATGGTGTACATTTTAATTACTGCCGGATGATTAAGTTATTGTGTTAACACGGAGCTTAGCATTTTATGATCGTGTTTAATCTGTGGTATAAAGTTACGTGAACATGTTGAGCACGAATACTAAATGTTGTTTTGATTTGTTCCAGGTAAGTTCCAGCACCAATATACTCCACGCGCCATATATTAAAACTGATAAAATAAAACTGGTAAGATAAATAACGTAACGGCAACAGCTTTTCACAACAAATATCAGAGAACACATTTAACTCCGCATGTTTTTTTAAATACAATGAAATTCCAGAAAAAATGGAATAACAACGTTATTTAAAGTAATCATCCATACGAAAACACATACATTTTAATTTTCAACACGAGTGCAGAATATTTTATGACAAAAATGAATTTTAATTGAAAAATTATTACGGATGCGGTCGGAAAGGTTGAAATATTGCACAGTGGGGACAAAAAAACTAATTACGGTGTGACCTTTTGTTACGTTTAACGGCCCGGTGTGAT
Source organism: Phlogophora meticulosa (assembly GCA_905147745.2). Classification (NCBI taxonomy): domain Eukaryota; kingdom Metazoa; phylum Arthropoda; class Insecta; order Lepidoptera; family Noctuidae; genus Phlogophora; species Phlogophora meticulosa. Next base: position 670,410 of record LR990535.1, on the reverse strand, counting down.
TTAGTGCGATATTTTGTCTACAAAAACTGTTGGACCACAGGGCTTTTGTATTAATGTGGACGGGAGAATCTGTTTAATGATATTATGATCTTTTTGGGGAAAGGGTTACCGTGCGCGGGGAACACTCGTTGATTTATAGCTTTGATATGAAATAGAAATATTTTGTCTACGCAATTAGAGTTGCCTACCCACAGTGCTGCTCGTTTATAATATTAAAATTGAATAAAATTCTTGATACTGTAAGCCCTTTACTGTCGATATTATACCAGGTAGCTCAGACACCCACGATCCCCAGTCGTGGGTGGTAGAGACACATAAAGCAAACAATACTAGATGAAGCCTGGACTAATACCCTAAACATTTTGAAATAGAATTACCTTCAAGTTTCTACCCACGCTTCTCGGAGCCTATTGCGAGAAATCTCCTCTATTTCTTGGCCATTTTGCCCAACAATATAAAAACTTCAATTCGCAGTCAAATTCTTGAATTAAATTGTAATGTACCGGTCCCAATTAAAGTGGAAGAAAGGCGGGACGGACAGACAAAGCACCATTGTGAGTATTCAGTGCCAAGTTTTAACTCAGTTAGAGACATTCAGTCTCGCTTACTACGGCGGTACAAACGGCTTTGTATACAAGTATAAAGAGTATTTTGAATTTTCGTCGGGATTTTTGTGAAGATTTGTGACTTTTTAAGTAGACCTTTTTAGTGTCTTTTATTTTTAAATTTACGCACTGTTTGCTACTCGACATCATGAATTGCGAAGAAGAGAAGAGTTTGCAGACGCTACCGCTACAGGGCGGACAGTGCGTGTCTTTGATCCAAAAGGTCACATCATTCTGGTAGCGCGGGTTATATTTGCTTTGTGCAAGCATATTACTCCTGTCCATTGATACATTTATGTATGAAAAACGTGCAGTCACGTTTGTAGTTTTCTGATTTCACAGCATACACTTTAAAAAATTAAAATACCAGCCTGTCACTGTCCAACTGCAGGGCAAATGCCTCTTAATTTACCTTCAGAGAAGACATTGGTCTTCAACAAATACATACGTAAGTGAAAACGGACAAACGACTTCTTAAAAGTCATCAATACTAAAACTGTTATAGATCGATCCACACAGAACCCCGAGACACGCAAGCACACTAGTACTAGTGTACAATAGCTCTATTCTAATACGTAGATACATCTACCTCCACTGCCCTCCGTGGTTTCAATTCAAGGCCCATCTCAAACCGTTACGGAGTCCTTTATCACAACAAACAAACATAGCAATTACAAGCGGGCCCAGGATCGGCCCGCTGAGCAATTCTGGCCACAAATTGGCCTCCGTGTCCAACCCCTGATTGCTGTATTGTATCGGGGTGGCTTTCAGCACATGTCGTAGTGTTTGTCTCCGCACGTGTCTTTTGGAGAGACTTGTGTCGAGTACGGTCGCTTAGATCGTTCTAGAATGGTTTGCGTGGCGAAAGTGATGGAAGTGGTTTGGCGCTTAGCGCTATTAAGGAATTGGGAGACACCATTGTTGTTACTGAGAGGACATTAGGAACGTAAATGTGATATTATTTCCGTTTGAGACAAAACCCCTTGTGGTTTGTGTTATTGTGTCGGTCTGTTTGCTTACTTACTGCCAATTTCAATAACGTATATCAATCCAATCCAAATCTAGGGATCTATCTTTGTTTGTAACCAATCAATGGCCGAGTTTACAATCTGTAACCTTGAGATGGCGAATCAGAAGCAGCAGTTATAGATCGCGGATTGAGATTTGGATAAAGATACGTAAATGAAACTGTCAGTTAATAATAACCATTTTTTTTCAATCAATCTAAAACATGCATTGTCATCCGCACGTCCAACTTCAGCTAAATCGGTTAAAACTAATAATTGGTTTATAATTCAACTGCAAGATTTGAGCCACACATGCTAACCTAACTAATATGGCAAGTTAAATAAAAGCTTGTAAACTGTGGATTCTTTGACGTTAATCAAATCATAATAATTCAATTTATTGAAGTACGAAGACTAAAAAAAGTAAAGTAAAAAAACATCAAAATAGTTTTAATTAATATTTTCGTAACCATTGCTGTGTCCTTACTCCGTTCATATAGTACATAAAGGTGTTATGTAACACCTTATAAATACTATAAAACGCAATAATCGAATATGAATATGAATTATATTATGTAATTATGTATTTAAAAAAAATAATGAAATAACTTTAATTGTTAATTCATGTCAATATCTACCCACTGCACACTGTTGATACAAACCACAGTTTCTTTGAAACTATACAACGTGGAATCTTATCTTTCTGGAACTTGGTGGAAACCACGTAACCACTCCTACGAGTAACTTGATAACTATAATCTTAATTGAGCCCTATTGTAATATGTAAACCATTTGCATTGCCATGCAACCCACGACTTCAAACCCTTCTAAAAAGAATTGTCACATGTAAAATAACAAAACACACCGCACGTCAACATAAGGGTGGAACCCCATGAATGCAGACCACGGACCACGACTACAAAGGAAAATAATTCAATAAAAACCACAAAAAAAATATTATAATTCGATAATCGCGTGATTCGATTCCTTTGTGACGTCAAAAGTACAATTAGTGTTTGATTCCTGCACCAGGGGACGGTGTAACTGGATTATGTATGAGGTTTGTAAATTAATTCTCAGGGATGTTTTAAGCGAATGTATGGTCTCAATCTGGTTATTTTGTGGGGTCCATAGTAGATGAAATAATTTAATTAAAAATAGGGGTCGGCCGCGCTGAATTGGAATCAAAGCTATATTGTCACTACATTTTTATGTTTACTTTGGCAAAGTTTTTTTTATTCACAGTAGGCGTATGTTTATTTATGTAATTATTGAATGCTTCCGTGCAGATATCATCATCATCCTCCTGCCCTTATCCTAATTTATTTGGGGTCGGCGCAGCATGTCTTTTTCTTCCATACATTTCTATTTGATTCGTTATTTCAGAAGTCACCTCCTTTCTAGCCATATCATCTTTCACACAATCCATCCATCGTTTCTTGGGTCCTCTACTCTTGTAAGACCACCTAACTAAAATATGACTAACACCTGTGAGTGATTACAAGTTATACGTAAGATATGAAAAATCTGTGAACTTAAAAGGATGTGATTTTCAGACATTCACTGCTCACCTGAGTTTCTTTTAGTTCTTGAAATCGTTTTAATGAGTTAACAACCCACACAAATAGACATCGTATCTTGCCAGGTACGATGTCTATTTACATTATACCTTTCTTTCGACCCTGGAAGCTTCTGATCAGAGTCAGACGCAATGCATACGTATACTGTACGCATAATGTATACATTGCGTCTGACACTCTCACTCTCTCACAAGACCAGCTGATGTATTTGAATGGAAATTTTGTGATCGTGATGTCGTGAGGTAATAGGAAGAATACACGTTCCTTTTGTGGCTTTTGTCTAACTTGTATTTATTAGTTAAGGTAAGATAGAAAACATTTATTTTTAAACGATATAAACTAAACAGGATCCTATATCAGCATAATGCCGAGATATTTATTTTAAAACAATTAAAAACTGCAGCGCTGGTATTTTGATAGAGCTCGCTGTGATGAAATGAAAAAAAAAGAAAAACTGTCTCTGGTCGATGGTGAGGTTCCACAAACAATAAAATTGACTAGGTATAGATACTTTTTACCTCAACTTTTTAAACCCAATGTTAGAGCCACACATTTTTATGACTTACACATTCTAAAATTGATTGAAGAAAGCTTGAGGACTACATTGTCCAATTTTATAACTCTCAAGTCTCAACTCATTTTAAATCTAGATTTTTATGATAGACGGACGCACAGGTACTAACTTTTGTAACATTGTATGTAGAAATGTTTATGCAGATCCCACCTTAATGTGTGTTATCTAACTTTTGAACCTGAAACACGCGCAGTCCGCACGGTTGTGGTAGAGTTGGCAAACTCATATGGATGCTCGCAAAACGCAGTGTTATACTTGTTTGTTTGTGTGCGTTCGCTCGTGATTCAATACCAGCCTGTTACTGTCCCATTGCAGGACAAAGTGCCTTCTCATATAGAGAAGGCACAAGCATTACCTATCACCACGCTTGCTCAAGGTGGGTTGGCGATTTCAAACTTATAATATTTCTCCACGATGTTTTCCTCCACCGATGTCAGCGTTGTCTTAAATAAACTTAGAAAGTGCATATGACTTGAAAAATCATATTGGTATGCCCGGATTTAAACCCACAACCTCATGCATGATAGGCGATGCTTTAACTACTAGGCTACCACGACTTTTAAAGGCGTGATCTGTAACTGCATTATTTTAGAGTATATTGTATATTTATAAGACATTTCTTGGTTAGGAGCCATACTGATCGCGCGCGGATCTTACCGTTTTTTTTTCCGAGAAACATTTATTAAGACTATAGGAATGTCATAAAAAACAGTGAATCCTATTTTCGTATCCCAAGCAATATAAATTTAGCTGCTGATATTTTTATAGTATAAACCCAACCCAACCTTTAATTGTAACTTTGTGAATTCGGGTGATTACCATAAACAAGAAGAATTTTCAGTAATTCTAGGTACTTATATTTGACTCATAGACAATATTGAACGAGCACGTAATAAGGCAGTTCGTGGTCACCCATTTGTGACCACAATTCAATTGTTTGTGGTATTCGCGCGCTCGTGTGTCAATAGGTTATCGATTTAGTGGTAAGATGAAATTACACTATAATATTTGCAAATGTGAAATGTTGTGCATAAGAATTAAAAGAATTTATTAAAATAGTTGCACGAGTCGATCGAAGGATGACCTACGCTTGCCGAGGTCAGTCTATGGATGGGTGACCGTTCATTGTATATTTGTGCTTCCCTGCCTCGGAAAGCACATTAAGCCGCTAATTCCGGCTGTCATTAGTAGATCTTTGACAGCCGTTACGGGTAGTCAGAAGTCCGATTATCTGATAACCAGTTTTACTAAGGGGTATCGTGTTCCCCGGTTACTGAGCTCTGGTGAACAAATCAGCGATTGTTCTATGAAAAAAACCGGTATATAGCTCAATCCAGTTAGATTGGAAGCCGCCCCTAACATGGTTGGGAAAAGGCAAGGCATCTTGTAATACAAGTTAATCACTTAGCACAATAGACAGTTTTCATTTCGTTGCGGGATCCAAGACAGTTGAATCGTTTCTCTGGGATTCGTCGAGCCTCAATTTCGCGCTTTTCTGGAGGTCGCCACTGTTGATTCTGGTTTTCAGGAGTGGCAGTGGTTTGGGAGTAGTGTGGCGGGCTTGTCCCAAATATAAATCTTGTAACCCTTTCTTTAAGTAAATATTTTTATTATTTAGTGCAAATGTTGCTTTAAGAGAGTGAGCTGCATTGTAATGTGTTAAATAGGATTTAAACAGTAGGTACCAAAGTCGCTTGTAAAATCCTCGCGTGATTATTCTCACTAACAAACAAGTTGAACAACACGTCATATTCTCTCACGAGCATCGACGCAAGTTAGCCGACGTAACCATTATCGGGCGGACCGCACATCCCATTTTGATCGCGCGTTCTAATTATAACATCAGTCGAAAATGTATGGTCTAGATTTGTTTTTTTTTTTTTAATTTAAATAACAAATGAATTATATTCAAATTCAAATTGTTTTTCATACAACATCTCGTTGTGGTAAATCAAAATGTTACCACAATGACGTCATCACTCACGAAGCCCACCCAAAATTACATTTAAAACTTTTAACTAATTAATCATCGTACAGTCACTGAATTAAGTTGAAAAAACTCCTGACACTTTGTCCTCGCATTTACGTCACGGTCCAAATAAAAAGGTCTCGTATCCTGACCGAAGGACCAAAGAAAAAAGTAGGCGGAACCCACCCGAGTGTCGCGCTTTCCATACGGGTCCATTTTTTGTTAAAATTATACTTTATACTGTACGTATTGTATTTTTTGGGCCAAAGGAGTGAATAACGAGATTTTTTTGGTCCTAGGACTTATGTTATTTTTTTGAGAAAAGGCTTGCATTTTATTCTAGTCTTTTGTGTTCAGATAAAGATAAAGGATCCTATTTTTTTAATAAACTGCCATAACATAATTGAACTAAAGATGTATTCCCGGGTTAGGCAGAGGCGTAGGCGTAGTAAACCTACATTTCGCCAGTCCCATATAATAGGGTGCGAACCTATTGCCATCAACCGAACACGAATCTAGACACCGGACCGCTACTGAACAAAAAAATGCCCGAACCGGGAATCCAACTCAAGACCTCATACACAGCCGTAGCGCTTGCGACCACTAACGAGCCAGTTTAATGCCATTGTGCTAACTAAAAGCTAGAGATGAAAGGAAATTAAACACAAACCTAAAAATCCTCTCTAAGCTCATTAGTCGTACAAAAACTCAGTTGAGCTAATTACAAGGGGAATGCTCTTCATGCTCACCAGTACAAAAGTCGATCCGATTATGACAGCAACAGGATTATCGATTGTCACGCCGCTCATCGCTTCGCATCGCTTTACAAAGCATCTCAACAGCCGATAGTATAGCTTCCACACAATATTGTCGCTCATTGTGCACACGCCTCATTGTCTTACAGATCTGGTTCAATAATGAATCAACTCACCCTCTAAACTCATCAAGCCAAATCCCACCCTAATCACTACAAATTAGAATTCCATTTCGTTTGCATACTAAAAGCCGTAAAATGCAGACACAATAGAATTCGATTTTGTAATTCAAACATATCTGGTGGGTTGATCAATTAATATTCGACTGTATTATCTTTGTTGAGGGTTGATAATTGAGTGATGGGTTTTGGGAGTTGTTATGTTACTGTCGGGGTGTGAAGGGAGCATGGTAGACTTTGTGACGGGTATTCACAATCGCGCCAAACGTTCGAGCCACTTATAATGACGAGATTATGTTCCACAGAATGTCTGCGCGTGATATGTTAGTTATTATTATGTCAACATTAGAAATGCCATTGTTTCGGCATGTTAAAATTATGGTCTCTGGGTCAATGGTTTATTGTTATTTGTAGGAACGGTAGATTAGAAATGGACACCCTGCTTTTGTTGTTAAAGGTCTGCAATTCAACTAATGACCTCTGGTTTTTCTTATACGCAGACTAAATAACGTTGCCCATTTTGGCCCCTATTGACCACTGAGGAGTATAAAAATAATGAAACCGCTATTATGTAGGTGTGCCTATAATATTTGAAGAGTTCCCTCTATTTCTCCACGATCTGATTAACAGATCCTGACTTAGTGACAATGGAACCAGTTCGAGAGTACATATACCCTTTCAATCAAAAAATATGTTTTCAATTGACAGATAAATCGGTGAGCATACAACAGTCCAACATAGAAACTCCTCATTTTATGAAGTCTGTTAAAAACAACATGCATTGCTCTGGACAGTTCAAAATACTAGGTAACCTATTAAATCCTCTGCAAGACAAACAAAGCAAACATTTGCGACTCAAAGCTCCAAAATCACTAAACAAACTTATCAGTGAGGAACACTTAATCGTCTTCAACTTGAGACTACTTTCGGCAACTTAGCGCGACGAGACCAACTTGGAATATTCGACAAATATGACGAGGTTATGTACACTCATTCAAGTCTTTTGGTACACAGGCACCTAAAATTATTATCTTTATTCTTTACTAAAAATACATAGGTACATTATTACTCCCAATAAAATATATATAAAAAGTGCATCCCTACCCCTACTTAAAATTAATACATTATATACAATTAACGAAATCATCCCAACTTCGTTACTTTTATAATCTATAAATTTCTTACACGTATTTATTTACACATTTAATTGAATATCTATTTAAATGTTGATAAGAGCTCCGTATTTTCTTTTATTCGTCCACATCCCTAAAAAACGTACAGAAATAGGTCTATTAAATAAACTACTACTTACTGCTCTCACAACACAAATGTATGTTGGCAATGCAATGGAAAGACGAATATATTCACCAGTTAGTATACCAAATATCTCGTTCCAGTGTACTTATCACGAGTTTGTGTATTTATTCGTCAACTATCAGGATTCGAGTTTATGTACTTAGTGAATTGACACGAGCATGCTTCTAATTACTGCAGGCTGTGTAACGGCTACTGTGTTGCGGTGGGAACAGGGATTCAGAAAGATGGATGCGGCAGTTTATTGTGGGAGAGTGCGAATATGTGATATTTTTGGTGCTGATTGAGAAGTTAGAATGGTTTGTAGTACGGTACGCTACTTGTCAGTGGTAAAATAGACAAATATAAACTGGACTCTTCCATATCATCCAAAATACTGGATATAGATTTCTCTAGCGGATCTCTTTTTTTCTGATTCGATCCCGCAAAGAAACTCCAAACATACCCTATTGCATTGCCCTTTGGGTGGTCTTGAGCCTTCTTAAGAGGCCTAAAATATTCTCTTATTCAAATTGAAACTATTTACTATGCTAATCCAGCTGAAGGTCAGTGTTATAACCGAAATGCGGCCTACTTTACCTACGTAATTTTTTTCTAATCACTCCAAAGAAAAGGGTTTTGATTATGATACTTAGACAAAACTATTTTTAGAATTAAACATACCAGCACGCCTGTAGTTTCCGAGGAGATAGGCAGAAGTGTATCGTATATATATAGTGTGTGTTATTGTCTTTGGATTGATTGTAACTAATGAATTTTCATTGAGCCAAAATGAAGAATTGTCTCTGAATTGAATTAGTGTAAATGTAAGATATTATTTAAATCTAATAAGACCTCTTCTTATATCTTCAATTCTGGTTCTTTCATAGAGGCAAAAATAAAATTTTCGAAAATCGAATGGATCAACAAATTGAAAAAAAATTCACACATAACATAACATCACGCCTTTAATCCCCGAAGGACTGGGCAGACGTGCACCTATTTTAAAGCCCGAATTTAATCAGTTATGTTTAAGTCCTATGTAATAGGAAGCGAGGCTATTGACAACAACCAAACACAAATCCAGAATCCTGGCTGTTAATGAGAAAATTCGTATTGGTAAAACTCAATAACCTTTTGCCCGACCTGGAAATCGAACCCAGCAACTCACACTCAGCAGTCGCGCTTGGGACCACTCGACCAACGAGGCAGTTCAAAAATTGGTTTTGGTACAATAATAATGTTCCTTATTATTCTGAGATATGGACTATGAAATAATTGATGGGCTAATAATGGACACCATGTGTACAATATCAAAAACAACAAGAAACAAAAGCACAGAACCTCTACAGAATTAAAAAAATGGCCATTATCCAATGTCCTCGTTCACCGTCAGTTTTCTGTCTTACAACAAAACTTAAGAAAAAAACAAAAAAAAACTCAGTTCTTCTCCAATGCAATAAAGCTCGGTGTACAAAAACGATTAATCTGCCTCTGTTCGTCCAGATTGCGATGTATTGGTCGCGCGACAGTGTTGCGTCGCGTCGCGTCGCAAATTGCCGACTATCGTGTGCGTGTGTGTGTGTGTGTGTATTATTGAGGGAAGCCTAAAGGTTCCACTGAACTGAGTTTATATTTTGTGTCAAATGTTGGTTTGGCTGAGGAAAGAAGATGGATAAATAATTTTTTTCCGTGGTTCTAAAAGCCCTTGCGTCTAATGCACGAGGTTGTGTTTTCAAATCCGGCTATTACCAATGTCACAGTTTTAATTAAAATGTGCTTTTTAAGTTTATCTTAAATGCCACTGACTTCGTTAAAGGAAAACCTGGACTTACAATTCATAATATAAGTCTAAAGTTGCCAACCTGCCTTCAGCAAGCGTGGTGATTAATGCTCATGTCTTCTTTGTATAGGAAGAGGCCTTTGCTCTACAGTGGGACTTGAGCAAGCGTGGTGATTAATGCTCGTGTCTTCTTTGTATAATAAGAGACTTTTACCCTGCAGTGTGACAGTAACAGGTATTATAATTCTTGTAATAAGCATAATTGGGTCCACCAATGGTTGACTCCCATATAAGAAACGTGATGTTTAATTTTTATATTCATATTATTTATTGTTATAGCAGCAATAGTCTACCTATTACGGTTCATGAGATACTACCCGTTTACAGATGGACGAAAGGACAGCGAAGGTTTAGTAATAGGGTCTTGTTGGCACCCTTTACTTACGGAACCCTAAAAAATCCCTGCACTACGCATCCTCGTTACTTCGCAGATATAGTACAATCAAAAGGCCAGAATATCAGAACGGAGCACATTCAATACTGGCGAGCACACATTGGAGTGTGGGCATCAGTTACCCGCAAATTGTGGGCAGCTGCCCTGATTGGATTACTGCAATCTGCCCGTGGCCTGACTCCGCTAGATATTGCTCGGTTTAGAATGTGTGATAGTCTTTCAATTTACGATGTAGACTGTGGCGTCCGTGGAAACTGGGCTGTTGTAAAACAGGGGCCTTTGCCCATTTAGAACAGCAACACAGTTCAAAATTGTATGATCAAGAGAGTGAAGGGAATATTTACATCAGTTAGTAAGCTTTCAATATTTCACTTTATCTTTCCGTTTGAGATAATGGTCAAGATAAATGGAAACTGCTTACTTTGAATTAATATAGGTACTGTGAGCATTCAAACCTTCATAGATATTTATAAGTTTATGGAATATCAATGAGATAAGCACCTATTCATATTTAGAAGAGATTAGACAACCGTGGGTGGACAGGCGTTCGGCATGTAATGTAAAAGTAGCTATATTTAGAAATAAATCTTATAATTTATTAACTCTAGGATTTATTTTTCAATATCCTAGCTATTATTATTAACTTATTAGTGCTAATACGAAATAGTACCCACAGCTTAACATAATCATTCATTTGTTTGCCAAAGATGGTGATTAGGAGAATATACTACCGTTCAATAAAGCAGGTCCATATTCAGCAATTGACAACAAAATCTAACTCTGCAAATCCATCTTCTCAACCCAACATAAAATCATCTGCACTACCTACCACAGAATAACAAAGTAGCAGTCCACCAATTCTCCAATATACGCATTATGTACGAGGGGTCCGTCGGCCTACCCTCTGATTGCATTACTGCAAGTCTCACTCTGTGGCCGCAGGGACGGCGGCGTTATTTGATACGCAGCCAGTCATTTGGACAGGTTTATGCAATAATGACGCTTTATTGAATTATGAACTAGATTTATGTATAGCACATCATTTGCGTAATGATTAAATGGTCTACTGTTTTGGTTATACTGTGGTCCGTTATTAGTGTATATGTTAAAATTAGACGTATTAAGACTGGGAAGCCGATTATTTCCTGAAACCTGTGACCTATCTGCCTACATGGTCTCAAGTTCTACTGCTAAGCATGAAGTTTTGGGCTCGATTCCCGTGTTGGAAAAAGTTAAAGTAGTGATTTTCTCAGTTACAGCCCCTAGCCCGTAGGATGTGCCCGGTTGATGGCAATAGGTTCACCTGGGATTTAAAGATAACTCGCAAAATATAGGTTTACAATAGGTACACCTCTGCCAGACTCTGCTTAACTCTTCAGGGAATACAGGCGTGGAATTATAGGGGCAAAAAAATAATCTCAGTCTACAAACTGGCATATTTAAGAACACTTGTTATTTTGTAAAGTTTGTACATATGTTCTCATTTAGTTAAACACAATCTACTAGTGGAAAAACAACAATCTCTCCCTTTATCTCATACAGAGTAAAACAACACCGTTTCATGCCATCTAAGCTAGTTTGCAACATAACGTAAAAACAAGCTCGTCCACGGGCTGGGATTGTGAGCTAACGAAGCGTGTGGTTATCATAACTTTGACGCTGTAAACGCTGTTAACTTTTACTGAAAGAATTTCTGTGTACAGCGGAACTGTTATGGTCACTAAAGGGAAACTTTACAGCTATTTATAATTGGCACAGTGACGAGTAAATCAATTAACTTGGGGTTACTCCAATTACATTACTTTGTACTTTAAACAAGGTTCTTAACTTAAACCTCGAAAATGTTTAGTAAATGTGGAGCTTTGTCAATTTACTCTGTATATACTTATTAATAAAGGGGTGGCTGCAACGCCGCAACAGCTTTTTGAAGTGGGTTCTCCCACTCGGTGATGAAGAGAGGAGCTGAAGCTATGGGGAAATAGTGCTTCCTTACCCATCGCATTCGGCCCAACTGCTGGACATTCACCCCTGGTCACGAGTTACCTTGGTTAACCTGGAAGTATCTTAACAGACTCTGGACACTCAGTTTGGTTGAAGCAGGGAAAACCTGCTCAGTTGGAAATATTAACTTAGCATTGTCTATTAAGACGACTCCACCCTGATGTGCAAGTGATGGGACACCTGATAACGTGTCCTGCGTGCACTGACACCAGCACGCTGCAGGATTTGATGGATGTTACTAGAGGTGCCACCAAGCTGGCCTTTTTTGTGGTGTTTGTGTGTATAAATGCTTCTTGTTATGTTTGCATCCGTGATACAAGAGACATTTTGCGTGTGAGGCAATCATTCAAATAATTCATTATATTTCCCACAAATTACGTAGATATCTGCACTATTTCCTGCGTGTGAACAGATATATAGAAGCTATGAAATACATGAGCTTTTTCTGTAGACACCGCGCTAATCGAACCAATCCACCATTTTATTTACTCTGTGGTTTATTAAGATCTATTAACATATTGTGCCTGTGCTATTGTCATCTCTAGAAACAAGACATTAACAATAAATTCCTCTGCCTTACGTACCAGAAATAAACCGTAGATACACAAGTACAGGCCAAGGTAAACGCACGCAAGAATTAGCGAATGCTCGCAGTCTACGTAACGTGATTGTGGGGTAACGAAGCATGCGGTGTACTACAGCTTTATATCACTAGGGAAGGGGTCTGTGATCTACATAGATATCGATGTTTTTTTGAGAGTCGAAGATTTCTTATTATGATTGTGTTGATTTTTACGAATAACTTTAATTTTTGCATTTTATTTGCATTGCCATTCAACGTGGCGTTGCCGCTAGTTTTTTGGGAATTTTAATTTCAGTAGTAGATTACTACTACTGAAATTTATTTATTTATTTATTTCCATTAGGATGAATTACTAATATAAATCCACTGTTAGGTTTAGTTAGTTGGGATATCATTCATTGTATTTTCTTGTATAAAGTTAATATAGAGTATTAAACTTAATACCTGTGTAAAATATTAAAGCGACAAAATAGTATTTGGGGCAACTACGAATTAGCGAAGCGGTATGTAAGTACTCGTAATTTGTTAGTGGTCGAGTGAACGATGCGTTGGTGAACACAACGCCTTATAACAAAGTAGGGCTACACTGGTTCCTCGTTTGCATCAATATCGATCAAATATTTCAGTAAATGTATATTGCAGTATTAGTTTCGTACAATAATTATCATGCATTTTGTTCTTATTAAAATGTTTATTAATTATTATATTACTTAATACGAGAAGCGAAAACTTCGGATCGCTTTTAAAGAATATTGCGTGCACTTAGAATTGTGAGTTTTGACATAGACGGGTAAAAATGATATGCAGAAAACTAAAGCGGTCAACATTTCGACCATTGAGCGAAAAAAAGACACTTTTTGTTTTTTTTTTAAATACCAGTAATTATAAAAGATCAAGTACTTTCGCATCTAAACATATTAAATGAACCATGTAAATCTCGTCCAACGTTTATTTCAATGGGAGAGTCCGTCAAAAACCGCATTACCGGACGGCCACGGCAGCCTGCACCCTTTACACACGCTTCACGGTTATTTAGACACCCCTATTTTGGATGGGGAGAGAGTTTTCACCGCCATTTATATTCTGGAGTGAAGGAACAATATTGTATATTGGCTTCGACGTCAATCTGACAAATGAAGGAGTATTCGCCGGCTGTAGTGTTCGCGAGCTGGGACAGCGTCTGTCAGCTTTGATTGACAGTTTGGTATCGGGCTGCCTTGCTACGAAATTGTTTTTGCTGTGTGGTAACCAAAATAGTTTGCGCGTCGTTTTTTGTGACAAGACTCCTTGATTACAGTTACTGTGGTTATAGCCTGTTCGAACTTGTCACTGTCAGTGTCGTACCAGGACTAATTCCAATCAAATTTGAACAGATCTTTATAATATTGGAAGTCAATGTTACATTGATGCCTTTACCTTAGAAAGTGTCGTCAATACTTAACTTACTTATAAGGTGAGGTTAAATCGCATATATGATATAAACTAATCTTATAAAGAGGCTGTTTTTACCGGACATGAAGACAAAGGAGTAAAGAATGCGCAGCGGTTGGCGATCTGCAGTTTCTTCCAAATCCATGGTAAAAGGCGTGAATTTAAATCGAATTTATATCTGGAAATACTGGTCAGATTCCAAGGGGAAAAAAAAGATAGCTACACCACAGCTGAGTGTCATACTTCAGATATATTTCTTTCACATGAACATGTTAGTTCTCGATATACTAGCACAGTCCCATCACTGAAACCTCCAGTTTATTTTAGTAGGACTTTCATGCCAGAGGAATTAATTTCCTTACGGATAATGGAAGAAAAACATTGCCTGTTATTTGCTTGTCATCTCGCGAAGTTCCGAGAGGAAGCTGGCGTAATAGGTGTTAAAATAACATTTCCACAATTTCTTATTGAAAGGCAAAGTTTAATCTATTTTAGGAAAATAATTTTGTCACATTGTATAATCTATTAATAGTCTTCACTACCGAAGGCCGAGTGCCACTAAAATATTTTGATATATCTGTTCCATTTTTGGAAAAACAAACCCAGTAATTTCAAGTGATGTGATTCGAAAGATCGATTATGACCCAGTGGTTATGGCCTCGCCTTTCAAACACGAGGTTGTGGATTCAAATCTGGGCAAGTACCAAGGTAACTTCTTAAATTAAAAATTATATAGGTGCTTTCTAAGTTTATCTTAGTCATCACTGTTTGATGACATCGGTGAAGGAAACCTAGACTTATGAGTAATATAAATCTAATGTTCGTTCTATATCAGAAAAGAACCCTTTGCCCTAAAGTGGGACAGCAACATACTGGTACTATTATTGTTTATAAAAAAAAACAAAATGGATGAGTATTTTTGCGGAGAATTTTTACCTATAAATAGATACACAATAGATTGCTACCTGAAATAACCGTTTATTTATATCGTAGCTTCTCTAAATGTTTTGTTCGAAAGAAAATAGGAATGAAGAATTGTCTTTCATCCACACAAGAAACAAAAACAGGAACCAAAATAAGGAACATGTGTGGAAAATTCTATGGTTATAAGAGTAGAGGAAGACCAAGGAAACTATGGATGGGTTGTGGGAGAGATGATAGGGCTAGAAAAGAGGTGACCATAAAGATGACTGCAAATAGAATATGTATGGAACAAGAAAGACATGCTGTGCCGACCCCATATACATTGGAATAAGGACAGGAAGATGATGATGACAATAAACAAAGACAGCACCCAACATGTTCTAAGTAAATGCCGCATGTTCTAAGTAAACCACAAAGCTCTTCCACGTGTCCGTGATATAACACATTTCATTAATAAAGGTAATATTTCAATACATAGTAATACAGCCAATGTGGGGTGGTTAATGATAGCAATAACACTAGCAATCGGGAATGAATAAAAGGTGTAATTTATGTGTTCCTACCCCCGAAATGTGGCCGCGCAATTACAGGCTGTATGGAGTAACGTAGGGAGGCGAATCTATGTCGATAGATAGGCTTATTAAAATTTAAGAAGGGAAATTAATTGGTTTATGACTTGAATTGTAATTTTGAAATGTAGTAGCGGTTCGTGTTAACAATGAAGATAATAAACTGAGAAGGGTAAGAGCCACTGTTGAATTTGTAAGTACTATCTAGGAATGTCGAAAAATAATCTCACTGATTTATTTTTGCTGCAAACTTAATTCAGTGTAATTTTACTTTATTCACCATAAAACTACATTATTTTATAACAGATTTTTTACTACAGGTTACTCAGTCCTTTTATATGATTCAAAGAACAAAACAATATATTTTTTAAATGACAACAACAGTGTACTATCGAGCATGTCCCATCCCTACAGACTTTAGGAGAGGCCCATCCTACTGTAGGGAAATGCTAATGATTTCCCTTCAGACACCATTTTAAAGGTACAGTCGTAATGAATATTCTATTTTAGTTGTATACCGTCTTGCTATAGACTCGCGCCATTGTTCCTCGATTTACTTTCACTGTTATTGTTCAACAAGAATTGTTTCACTTTGTGTGAGGTTATTAGATCACTGTGGAGTGTTTCGCCAATTTTAAGTCATTGTGAAATAAAGGAGTTTTAGGTGAAATATTTACGGGTATTACAAATCTGTGCCCACTTCATTGTCTTTGTTTTGTCGCCTACTACGGTGTTTAGAGGCTAAATACCATAAGTAACTTGCTTTGGAAGGGAAAAATTATCATTACAAAGCAGAAATGTATCTTTTACATTCAAATATAAACTCGTGCCTTTACCATGGAGGCAGGCAGGAACTACGGTACGCTAACTGCTACGATCCTTAGATCTATTACGGTCCATTTGCTTCATTTACGTCCATACATCCTAGTCCGAGTTTACCAACCGAAACCGTCACATAATTTGTACTAGGATTGAAGCAGCCTCTTCATTACGTACGTGAAATTAATTTCATTTATAGGTACTAGATAATTTGACGTTTTCGTTGGTAAGCTTACTGGTCATACACGCACGCCTGTTGCGAGTACTACGAACCTGACCTTTCTGATGACCACCATAAATAAGGTCAGTGTATGTCCTTCTAGGGCGTCCCCTCCAGGCATTTCCACTTACATCTGCCGTATAAATACATTAACGTAGTCGGCTTTCATTTGACGACCTATGTGGGGCGGCGGGCGAAGGTCCGCCTGCGACGCAGGAGGTTGCAGGTTCGATTCCCGCCTTGAGACAAATGTTTGTACGATCTACAAATATTTGTTCCGGGTGTTCTGGGTATTTGCTATGTATAATAAAAAATATATCTATCTATGTAATGTATTGTATTAAGTATATCAGTCATCTAGTACCCATAACACAAGCTCTGCTTAGCTTGGGACTAGGTGATGCTGTGTGGATTGTTCAGCATTATTATTATTATTATTATTTGTCCCACTTCGTCATTTCTTAAACAACAATGTTCGGTAGTCATTAAGATCATCGAACTAAAGAGTTGTGTAGTATATCAGCTATTTCATAGATTTATGTAAACACTGTCTCACACACAGAAGTCAGGTGGGTGTCACTGTCACTGTCAATGTGATCTGTTTGTCACTTCGAATGTCGGGACATCGATGGTGAATCATATCTGGGACTTGGGACTCGGATGTGACGGTGAGCCTGTGAGAAAAAAGGCAATAATCAGCCTTTCTACGACATATAACAGATACAACTACACTTTATTGGTAACCGTCGTGTCGTCCAATTAACTCACATAGTAAACACAATACTTATACATCGCACAGTTACACCATTTTCTATCCCTTGGTACATAAGCCTGTTTCCCAACTGACACAGAGAAACAAGACTTTCTTTCACAATATATTCGTATCTGCTTCTCTATCATGCATCTACAGCTTCCAAGTACATAGCAACATCAAAGAGAAAAGGATAAAATCGCAGGTGAAGCCACATTTTAAACATAAATTCTAAACTGGAATGCCTGGGTAGATCTGAATAGATATACATATGTGGTGTGTATGCTTGTGTACTACGAAAGACGGCTACAGTGGGATAAGCACAGATACTTCTGCAAATATTGAGATGAAGAATTGTTATTGATTGATTGTATTTTATTGTAGATTCTGCCTTGTTGGTCTAGTGATCGCAAACACGACTGGAAAGCATGAAGTCCAGGGTACAATTTCCGGGTCGAGCAATGTGTTATTAGGATTTTTCATTAGGATTTTTTTTCAGTAGCAGCCCGGAATCTGGATGTGTGCCCGTTTGATGGCAATAGGCTCACCCCATGGCATGGGTCTTAGAAACATAATGGGTGAAATGTGGGTACTGTAGGGTCACCTCTGCCTAACCTTTCGGGGAATACAGGGGTATTGTTATGTTGCATAGACAGATCTTTTGAAACCATTCAAAATAAATTATACTTACATAGTGACGGTCTCGTTGGTATAGTGGTTGCAAGCGCTACTACCAATTCAGATAAGTCCTTAGTTCAATTCCCAGTTCGGACAGTATTATTAGGATTTAAATGTGAGTGTACCTTTGATAACGATGTCATTAAAAATGTCCGGGATATTTATGTTGTCTCTGGATGTAAAGTCTTAGGTAATGATGAGTAGGTACTTTAAAATATCCTTCTTTCATGGACAAAGATAAGAAACTAGGTGTTGCACTTTAAAATAAATAATATTTTCAATGGATCGATTACCTAGATTCTGACTGTTTCCTGTATCACTTTGGGAAAAAATATGTAAAAACTTAACGCTCCATTAAATATAACCACACAACTTTTGCTTACAAAACGTTCACCTAAAACCATTATACATACTTTACTCCACCATAAATATATTAATTCTACCTCACATACCATTTACATACAACAGATGTTCTAAGCGTACAGTTAGCAATCGAAATTATAACTTCACACTGAACACACACGCGATAGCAAACCTTAAAACACATACACATAAAGTTACATTTTCCTTGATAGATTTCTAAATTGCCTAACAGTCATGGCTGACAAATGTACGCGGGTACGTCCTTTAGTATGTCGCGTCAGATTAAATGCAGCGATCGTTGCGAGGTGAATTGATCTAAGATGGTTACGAGAGGGGGATGAGGGGATGGCAGTCATATGTGAAGGACAGGGTGAGAGATCGGTGGTTAGACAGTTTGTTGGCAGAGATTAGAATCTAGGCTGATTGTCAACTGTTTTAGAGGGAACACAGACAGGTTTTGTGGAACTGAAGTCACCTGGTACATCATGCTATCAGAGAGTAACGCCTCCTGGTGCCTCCTCTAGTTGGTCTAGCGCTACTACTGAGCGTGAGGTCTTAGCTTCGGTTCCCGGGTCGAGCAGAGAGTTACTGTATTTTTTCATCTGTAATTTTTCAGTAGCAGCCCGGAGTTTGGATTTGTGCCCGGTAGATTACAATTGGCTCAATAACTGACTAAAAGTGGGTGGACCTACAAATAGGACTAGGTAGGGCTCTGCCAAACCCTTCCAGGAATACAGTCGTGATATAAATAAATAAATAAATAATGCTGGAAAATCCACACAGCATCATCTATATACATAGCAAATACCCAGAACACCCGGAACAAATCTGAAACATTTTTCCCAGGGCGGGAATCGAACCCGCAACCACCTGCGTCGCAGGCGGACCTTCGCCCGCCGCGCCACATTGGTCGTCAAATATAGTTATGAGATGTATATCTCAAAATATCTCAATTTATTCTTTATCTTTTCAAGAATGTAAATCAGCAGTCCGCTCCTACCTACTAGACAAAACGTATGAGGAAACCGAATCCTTGTTTACTACACTATCATAAGTACGTCTACTCGCAACATATATATTCTCAAAACATGCACACACACACACGTCTCACACACATACAGACACTCGCAAACACACACTCCCCACCACACCCCCACTCACATACCACACATATAAAATATATACTTATACTATCAATCATTTTCATTAATTATTATCTTTTTATTTTCTTTTGTTTTGCGTTACTATACTTAATTAAAATATTGAATTGTACAAAAACACTAAGCAACTGATTTTCCACTCTTAGAGGGATACGGCACTGTTTCTCTTTACTACAGGCTATTGTATAGCCTATCTAAGAGGACAGTTACTACCCCCACCATTGTTGTAGCATACAAGTGTTCATTTGTAAAGTGTAACTTTTTTACTGTATTCACTACAAAACCTATTGTGCAATAAAGTATTTTCATATTTCAGTTATAGATGAGATATATTATGTTGTTGTGTGAATATACGAGTATATAAGGACAAAGGTGGTGAAGGAGCAACATTGCAACTACTGATACAATAAGGTACCTATGTCTCTTTATACCGGTCTAACATCACCATTGTATAATATATATCTCTACTGTTAGTTTCAAAACGCCATACATTGAGATATACAGTGTGCGCAACTAAGCTCATGTGTACTATGCTTTGAAGCTCACGTGGCGTCATGTGCTATCCAAACACGAATATCTTATAACCTAACAGGAATCTGAACGTAACATTGTAAGAATAGAATGGAGTAGAATATTATTCATAATATCAGCCTGTTACTGTCCCACTGTAGGGCAAAAACCTCTTCTCGTGCAGAGGAGTTACCAGCATCAATCACCACTCTTGGTCAAGACGGGTTGGCGATTTCAGACTTACATAAATTATAAGTCCAGGTATCCTCACGATGTTTTTCTTCACCGATATCAGTGATGTCGAAGATAAACTTAGAAAGTACTAGAACATTGTTACTTGCCTGGATTTAGTCACTGCGGGCTTGGGGTTGGAGAGAGATGTGAAAAGAGAGAGAGAGAGAGTACTCTATCCAGGGTTACAAGGGACTAGTTTTTATTGAAGGAATCTCGGTCACTCCAGCTCACCTAAGATAAGAAGACACATATATTTGTATAACAACTTGGTAGAATAGCAGTCATATTTAGTATAATGATTAAGAAGTCTCGCTATGGCAGGCCATAGCGAGACTTCTTAATCATTTTGATTTTCCTGTTTAAAATTTGTATGTCAGTACATATAAATTTTAAACAGGAAAAACAAAACAAGTTTAATTATAATTTACAGTTATAGAAGTTATAAAAATGCCAAAGATATAAAGATTAGATTTAGACCGAAAGCTTTGTGAAGATGTTTCGCTAAAATATCTCGCTCCAACGTAATGATGCGGGTTTGCTAAACCATCATCCTCATTTAGTTTTTTAAAGACTACCCAAAAACAACCATGAAAAGGCTAAGACTTTACAAACTTAAATACTTCTTTTAAATTCAAAGAAAACATTTCTCGAGTAAACATGAATTCCCCGACCTCGGTTTAACCGCATTTCAATTCAAACTGAAACACAAACCGAGACCCCCAACAAAATAACTCAAAAGAAGAATCCAGACACATAGATTCTGTTTCCTTTGGAACCCGGCAAACGGGATAAACTGGAAAATCCTACAAAATAAACATGGCCTTTTAATTTTAAATAACATATCGATTTATCATAAACTATCGGCTTGTCTGAGCACAGAAATAAATGTTTTGCTGTTTCGGAATTTATTCACGTCCCGCTACCCATAAACCTAGGAAACTCAAAGTTTTAGTTCAGCATCCACGTTTGCTTTTGTTACCATTTCATTTTCAACGATGGAGGATAACTCGCAATGTATATCGTACAGTAGTTTGCTTCAACCAATCGGTTGATATTGGTGAGTGAAATCCCGCATCCATGGTAGAACGAACGCTGGATCCTTTGTAAATCATGATGTCCATTGCTTTTTAAAAGATAACTTTTAGTAATTAAAGTGTTTTAGGTATGATAAACATACATAAGTACATATTTTTATGAAGTTGAAATTTACAATCTATCAGATTTCTAAATAGATACCTTTGTAAAACCAATTAATTGAAATTACTACTTATAGTGTATTTTAACGTAACTGAATATTCGTTGTAGATAGCGTGGGTAATCTTAATCCACCTCAGACAATTTGGATACATTTATTTCCTTTGAGTATAACTAATATTAGTCGATAAAATAATCATCTAATCTCAAGAGTCCAGTCTATAAGCCCCACACCAACCAATCACCTATAGACTTCCAATCTTACATCCATCGGGTGACTAGTCTTTTTTAAAATTCTCAGATCAAGATTAAAAATTCTTTTTCTTCATTTTTCTTAAAGTCCGCCTCACAAAAATCTTAACAAAAAAGTAGAAACGCCATAATTAAATTGTTTCCACGGATAAGTCTCAATAAGAAATTTTCACCGTTGGCTGGGTCGCGATGTTTTGCTTCGGCTAACAGTTGAAGGGAGGGTATGCGGAAGGGGGGGGGGGGGGGGGGGGGGTGAGGGGAGGAGGGAGATTGATTATGTGCTCACGCACCGTCAGACGTGTGAGGTAATTAAATGTAATAATTGCGGGAAAACTGTGATTTTTTTGTTTTAT
Source organism: Phlogophora meticulosa (assembly GCA_905147745.2). Taxonomy (NCBI): domain Eukaryota; kingdom Metazoa; phylum Arthropoda; class Insecta; order Lepidoptera; family Noctuidae; genus Phlogophora; species Phlogophora meticulosa. The sequence goes on along the minus strand of LR990535.1, from coordinate 648,169 downwards.
ATTTTTTTCTTTCTTCGTTGTTTCGTAATTATACTTTTTGTTTGGTTTTGTGTGAAAAAGTGTATTGTAGGTCAATTTTATACAGAGGAAAAGGTATGTAATTGGTACCTTTGGTTATATCAGCTGTTTGTAAAAAAACATTTAGACAAAGACTCCATTTGTATTTATTTTTCTTTTTGCTTCCGGTGGCGTATTTTATATCCATAATCGCTTGTAATAACGTTAGTATTTAAATAATTTAGTATAAACCAACAAGGATGAACAATACAGGCCATCAATGATATCGTTCAACAGCACACCCAAGACCACACTTGACGTCAATCCCAACATAGTAAGGGTCATTGAACAAAACAACTTACTAAAAAACCCTCTCAAAACCAAGAAAAAACAAACAGAAATTTCCTTGCTTTTTCCACATGCGCGCCTTTTAACTCGCGTCCTAAGATCCGATATTATCCCCTTCATCCGCAACCCTTGTTTTGCCCACTACTTAAGTGGCAAATAAAAATGTTATCAATCGAGAACACCCGACTGCCGGGTCTGTCCGGATTACGTTGGCACTCTGCGGTTACCCTAGCGTTTGTTTTTAGATAAATACAGAGCAAGGGCAACAGTTATTGAATGTGTTGATCAAAATTACTCCGAGTGCACACTAAATATTTCAAATTAAAACAGACTAGCTTCTGCTCGCAACTTTGTCCGCGTGCTCTGGCACTAGTCAAAGAATTTTTGATATGGGATGAGTAGTTTCAGAGATCAACATTTCATCAGATCAGATCAGTTCCTACATACAAACTAACCTCTTTATATTATAATTTGATTTTATTAGTGTAGGTAGGATATTAAAAGCCACGTAGTATCTTTTTAGACTAGTTACTGTTAGCTACTTTTTAAATCGAAAATAAATCTTTCAAGCCAGCCCATCCGACTGCAAGGGTTTGTAAGTTTTATGTCTGAACAGTGGTGACCCGCAAGCTGCATTTATTTATTTGTTATGACCAAAATAAAACTTTAAGGGCTTCTTGGAAGACTCTTAAGTCAATCTTCAAGTAACTTGAGTATGCGTGAAAGAATTGGAGGAACTGATTTTAATCAACTTCATTTTTTGTCTAGACAAAAACATAACCTACACCTATTAACTAAACAAACCCTAATAATTAGTTCACTTCCTTAACAAATCGATTCAATGAATGAGAAAAAAAGAGGTTTATGTAGTTAATTTCTTTCGTTAAGTACCTTCGCTAAGTTGAGTTCAAAATCAAACACATAAGTTAGCCCATAAGCCTTGCTCCCCTATGTTTATCAATCGGGACCAAGTGCTGGTGTGTCCGGATTACGCCCGCAGCGTGGACACCCTACCGTTTGCCTTTCTTATTTGTTTTTGTCTGAATGACGCAAAAAGAAGAGTAATGATTAGCTGTGTGTGCCGGGCTTAGGATAGCTAATTATTTAGATGTCTGCTTTTTATGTGTAGTTGGAAAGTCTGAACTATTTCGGGATTTTACTTTTAATAAAATACAAATAGTAGTAAGTATGTAACTGGTGGGTGTTTTTGATAGTAATAGACTGTCGCGTACATTTACGAGTTAAATAAATCTGTCACAGAATTTCAGATTATATTGAAAGTCCTTCTATTTGAGCCTTACATTTGTGTCGTGGGATTGACTGTATTCTACTGATATCCTCATGTATGTATACCTACATGAAAAGTTTTAATAATGAAGATGAGAATATGTGGTATGACCTTTCAGTGTTAAGGCATCGTTCACACCAAACGTATTGTCCGCCGCTGACTATGAGCACGCGTTACGCAGTTTATTGCTTTTCAATATATATTGAACTTCTTGTTCACACCGAACCGACTATACGCTATTACGTTGTGCGTTGTCGCTGACTCTCAGTAGCCGATTATTGTACTACGCGTCTATGCACGGCGACGCGGATTGGCTACGTTGCCAAACGTAACTGCGTATTAGATTGAAGCGCTTTAGCGTATTGTCGGCTTGGTTAAAACGCGTACTGCAGACTGAGTTCACACTGGGCAGACAGTGAGCATACTCACAGTCGGCGGCGGACAATACGTTTGGTGTGAACGATGTCTAAAATGTCGTCTTTTAGTAGAACAAAAGGCTGTTTTTTCCTTACACCTATTACTTTACAGAATTTAATAATTGTAAGTTTCTAGTTTATTCCTCTCATGATCAACATTCAAAACAGACATATCGCCAGAACAACATGATCACATAATAAAATTTATTAACTTCTTTTTCGACACAATATTTTATTTATAAGTGTAAGAATTTTTTTTTTTTTTTTTAAAAACGTTGCCCCACACTAGGAATTTCTCCTGTATCGTGGGTGCGTTTACAAACATTTAAACTCACATACACAAACAGCCAGACCCGGAACAACTACCTGTAGGCCATACAAATATTTGTTCCGTGTGGGGATCGAACCCACAACACGCGGCGCAGCAGCCGATGGCTCAACCACCGCGCCAACAGTGTCGTCAAATTTTATTCGTGTTGTGTATCATTCGTCCCTATAGGAAATTTAAAAACCTATCTGGCATTACTGATGAAATGGACCGTTTGGCACAGTCATTTTTTTAAAATATACAATAAAAAATAAGAAAAAATTGTCTGCGCAAAAAATAATTTACAAACTGGTACTAATAAATATTTTCTTTTCTTTACAAGGATATGACATCAAAAGTGGTAGACCTCGTGTCTAGACCTATTAAAGGAGAACAATTGAACAGGAAATTGAAACAGTCATTGGCTCTCAGCGCGGAGAGGCAATAGTCTAGTATCGATGAGTCTGTGTTTAAGACTCTCGTAGTCTGTGCCTGATTGTTCAAAGTAACTTGATTTATAGTGAGCAATCCTTTATGCTCCATGAGTGGTAGGAAATGCAACTGTGATAGGTGTCTGTTGCCACTAGTTCGGTGTTGTATTATTATGGTTATATTTTATGATTTAAAATTAATTATAATAAAAGACCTCACCTGTGTCATCACGACTGTATTCCCCAAAGAGTTGGTTACAGGTATGCCTAGAGTACACCCACATTTCACCAATGATGTTTAAAAAACATTCCGTTTAATTCATCAATGGTATTTTAATGAAATTAAAAATCTAACTAACAGCCTTAAACTTAACCGACAACAATTGTTTATGCACTTACAAAAAAAAACAATAGAACATCTTACATTCTTCAGGAAGGTCCAACTAGATGACTGCATGAACGTAACTGAAACAATTGGAGTATGTGGCAATAGGATCGTAGCAGTTGGCGTGCTATAGTTTCTATCTTCATGGGATAAGCAATGAGTTTATACAATTCAGGTATGTATTTTAAATATCCTAAGTAACTAAACCTAACAACAATCTAAAGTATGGAGTCGAAAATTCCTCCGCTTTCGTGAAAAATATATAAAAAAAACTCGTCAACAGATTCCACCACACAATGCCCCAATAAGTATAAGAAACAGCAAATATCACCTCCAGCGTACATAAAGCGTATTATTCTGTACACAAAGAAGGCACGCAATTTTCTCACCACTCGCCGTGTCAGAACCACTGTCACTCCATTCTTAGAGATAATTTTCTCTCCTAATAGCTATTGTGGTTGCCAATTATTTTGTTTGCGGTGAATCTGTGAGGTTTATAGTCGATATTTAGGTTATTATTACATAGAAATAAATAAGAAGAAAAGTTAGCGTAGATGACGAGTCAATAACCCGGTAAACACTACATACTTACTACCTGCCGCTAGGTTTTAACACAATATATTTTGATGAGACGTCAGATTTTAGAATCATAGCCGGGATTACCTGCTTAAAGTGCTTCCCGAGGCACGGTTATATCTTGGTATATCATGAATGGTCAACCATCCACGGACCAAGTTTGAAAATCATAGCTTAACCTTTGATCGATCCGTGCAGGTGTTATTATTTAACCAACGCAAAACTAAACCCAACGTTGCTATGTGAAATTAACTACGTAGCACCTGAGTAGAGGGCCCGTAGCAGTTCGTAGCAAAGCTGTAGCATTTTCGTAGCAAGTCTATAGTTACCCAGTTGCATAGTACAAAATTGTACGGGCCAAAGTTCTACGTTCCAAAAAAAGGCGTATTTTCTTAAATGACGCACACATACCGTCTCGCATCTCCGGGGGAGTGGCAGAGATGTCAGTGGATCTTGACTAATGTATGCTGCCTCCCTACTTCGCGGAGATAGCGTGAATATACGGCCGAGGTTAGGCTTAATGTAGATGTGTGGTGAATTTGCGGAGCCTGGCGGTTCTGGGTAGGTATAGCGGTTGAAGTGTGGCGTGCAGGTAGGTAGATAGGTGTATACGTAGGTATACATACCGTATCACGTTAGTAGGTGATGAGTACATGGGAGGGATCTATCTTAGGTGTGTTTGATAGATAGACTTTAGGTCCATAAGAAATAATATTTCGCTTAAACAGAAATAAAACATTAATACATATTTTTAGTTAGTGATGACATCCATGCCAAATTACACTGTTAAAAAAATACAATATAAACCTTTGTGGCTTCTAAACCAAAGCAAAGTGACAACAAAACCTTTTACGCGAAACGACATGAAAATTTATTTATATATTTATTCTCAGGTATGAATGTAAGTCTTGGGAATAATAATGATCAGGCACACAAATTAAATAAAAGTACAATTGAATCATTTAACATATAACCATTAGGCTCTTTTTCGGGACTAAGGCGGCAGAAGAAGTTTTGCTAGGGCTAGGTATGATTCTATTTTACCAGCTTTTACGACTCATTTCCACTTCCGAAGACCATCGAACGTCCAGAGAAAAAAACCTGCCGACAATAAAACTTTATCGCACGCATCTTCCGATTTCAGACTTTCCCGGATTTCTCCGGATCCCTGTAAATCTCGTAAAATTAGCTGTAAGATGGCGGAATTCCTGCGATCTCGGAGTTGGTCGATAATGGCGTCGTGTAGCAATAAACAGGGGCTGATAAGTGGAGGCTGAAGAAGTGCGGGCTTAATGCCGCGCGGTGATAGTGTGTGATTGAGGGCGAGTGGCCGACGGAAGTGTATAGAGTTGCTCGTGAAAATCTGCTTTGGTAAGAAGTTATCAAATGTGCGATAACTATATCGATCTATACAACTTTAATTTCTACTAGAAAGCAGTACTGGCTCAGAGGAAGCGGCCCTTACTAATAAGTTTTAAGTCGAAACTTAAATCGGCACCATACTTTGTGAAACTTATTTCATAGCCACTGTTGTCAAAACGATGAAATAAATTATAGTCTTGAGGACACTGGTATGTCCTACAACCAAACATTTGAAAAGAAGTGTCATCTACCAATTCACACTATGCCCGTGAAGTGGATTTAAGTCCAGATCCTTGCACTGAGGAAAGGAGACCTATGTCTTAGCTAACATGTTGGTTATACTCATTTCTACTGAAAGTTAATTTATAGCTTTCCCGACTGTCTAATTTCAAAAAGACATGAATAAATAAAATAACAAAAGAGATGTTCTGTATGCAGACAGATTCGAATTAAAATTTAGTGTTCAAAAACACTAAATTTGAATTCTGTCTATTTATGTTAATTAAAGTGTGCAAAACAGAACATCTTTCAACAATACGATCATATTATTTTATCTCTCACTCTCAACTCTCAAAGTATTTTTTCTTTGTCTTTCCCTCTTCCAAACCCAATAAGTCCTATTTTGACCAGCTCCTATAATCTTCCCCATTGTCTGTGAGCCGGTGAGCCGCCACGAAGTTTAAGACCCTTTCTTGAGACGGACAAGTTCAATAAATTGGAGGGCGACGGGGATGCAGCCGTTAAATTGCTATATATCGTGAATGGGGTGCATGAGGTATATGTGCGGAATATTTGTGGTTATATTGCTATGCGGTAAGGGGTTATAAAGCTTGGAGACTACTTATAACCTGCTGAGATGAGGAAGTAAATGTGTGTTTGATGAAACGTGTAATAAGAAGATCTTGGCTGGTTATGTGGGAAGATTTTCGTGGTGTGCCGTCGACACTGTACTCTGTGTCGTCAGTTAGTTGTGAGGGGTTTTTTGTTCCACTGTTTTGTTGAACTATGTATGTTGTATAATCTAACTAGTAATGATTTATTATTTAAAATTGTTTTGTCACACTAGATTTCACGAAATTTCTTCTCATACAGGGAAGGCATGAGTCGATCACCACGCTTGATCAAGGTAGGTTCGCGATTTCAGTCTTATAGTACCTAACTATATGTCAATGCTTTCCCTCTGTAATGTCATGTCAATGAGATAAATGAAGAAAGTGGGTACATTTGAAAAGAAAAAGTCACATTGGTACTTGCTCGGATTTTACACCAAACACAATGAATTCCAAGATAATATTTGTTTATCTAGTCACTTGATATTTAACCAAACGAATATTTTTTTCAAAATTCTGTTTCATTTTTGTCAGAAGATGTCAAAAGTCTAGCTCTCACTCTCGAACGCCGCATTTTATGCAAAATTCGAGAGGCTTCGTATATTTAGACACAAGTATCTCGTGAATACTGAGGTACAAGTAAACTCACATTGTGCAGCTCTCAGCGCTGCAACAAAGTGTGAACGGAGGCTGTTATCTGAGCACCTTCGACAGTTATTCCACTATGGAAAATGGGCGCAGAAGGTCGGTTTTACACATATATACATAAACTCACACCTTTTCTCAATGGAACTAGACAGACACTATAGAACGCAAACTGCTGCGATCCTTACATACTCTTCTTACTTCATTTACATTCATACATAGTATCATAGGTATTATATGTAATATAGTATATAGTATCATACATAGGTCATAGTCGCATGCGAGATATGAGTACTACGCACCTATCATTTTCTGAAGAACATCAACTATAATGTCACTGTGTGTGTCCGTCAAGGACGTTCCCGTCCGGTGTCCACTTACCTTTAAATACCTACCTTAACCCAACCGTTCATTCATCCTCTCATCGTGACAAAGCCATTTAAGCATACACTTTTCATCTTTTATCACTACATCTTCTTTTAAACCACAACGTTGTCTACATCATTCCTCAATCTATACAAACCCACGTCACCACGTATAGCGAGAGCAAGTGCACTCTCAACTGGTATTCGTTCAAGCCAACCTTCTGCACTTTCCTTTCTATTATCTTTTTCGTGACAGTGCCGTAGTACATTCAGGCAGGTCATAAACTAATGCTGACACTTTTTTGTATACTTCTGTACTGAAGTGGTTCACGAAAGGTAGTTGGATAAAAATGACCTTGCTATGTCATTGACTGTGCCGAATTTTCGGATATTATCTATAATCAGTAGCTTACCGTATAGTTGCTATTTAAAGACAATATGAGCTACACTTAATTTTCCTGCCCCGTTGTTTAAGTGGTTGGAAGCGTTATTGCTGAGCACGGGGTTCTGGGTTCGATTCCTGGGTCGGGCAAAGTGTTGTTGGGTTTTCCATCTGGAATTTCTCAGTAGCAGTCTGGATTTGTGCCCGGTTGATGGCAATAGGCTTGTCTCCTATTACATAGGACTTAAAAATATCAGGCAAAATGTGAGTGTAAAATAGGTACACGTCTGCCCAACCCTTCAAGAAATACATGCGTGATGTAATGTTACTAGTACGTTTTTTAATAGTTTTTCATGTTTTTTTAATGACAATGTTTTATTTAAAAGTGACATATACGAGTATCTAATCCCTTTAAACGAGCAATTATTGTATAAATGTATGTACATATATATATATATATATATATATATATATATATATATAATCTGAATCTCGGAAACGGCTCCAACAATTTTCATGGACTTTAGTATACAGCGGGTTTCGGGGGCGATAAATCGATCTAGCTAGGTAAAAATTTTAGAAAACGTCGTTTTATTCGAGAGAAGCTCTTTCATCCAGGTGCTTTGTTTAAACAATTATTATAGTCTTATGAAGTTAAATTGAAGGTCACAATATTGCAAAGTTGTTATCAACTCAAACATTGCACTTCTGCCCAACTAAACTGCACGCCAATAAATTAAGTCGACGATACTAAATCACTCTCCCCACTTGTAACTAACATCTAACAAGATAATCAAGGCACCGAGAATATCTCTTACTTCAGCACAGAACGTATACACTCCAAGATAATGAAAATATACATCAAAGTTGTATTATTTATGTATGGATGTTCTGTTTATCCTCATTGCTATCCTGATCGTACTTTTAGTAAGAACAGAAAAGTTTATTCGATAAAAATATTAGTTTCTAACAAGGTTTCTACGCCACAACAAGTGGATATCTAGCACTAATCTACTTTTCGAAATAAGATTAGTAATTAAGACCTCCATGGTATAAGAAAACATATGTACATAACATCACGCCTCTATAAACAAAGGGTACCTGTAGTATACCCACAGTATACCGAAAATTCCTCTTTTTTATAGTTATGTTAAATTCCAGTTGAGTTAAGTTTTTATTAAGGGATGCGGCTATTACCATCAACCGAGTACTAATCCAGACTCCGGGCTGCTACTGACAAATTCTACAAAGAAAAACCTAAAAACAATTTGCCCGAACTGGGAATCGAACCCAGGACCAATAAAGTAATCAATTATATATTATTAACTTTAAAGTAAAAAAAAATATTTCAATAAGTCCACTAAAAAGGCATTTTTAAACTTCAAAACTCTAATTAAAATAAAATATTTAAACGATTCTAGCTACCCTTTTCAAACCCCTCCCGGTAGCTTCGAGTAGAGAAGAATGAGCAAGAAACTCCACACGTACTCTTCTGAAATATATTTTTAACAAAGTTTTGAAATCATAAATCAGATAATCATACAATATTTATGTGAAGACGATATTTCTAGATGCGAGTAAATAATAATAATTATTATTACTATTCCGAACTGTCCCACTGCTGGGCAAAAGCCTCCCTCCATTCCTTCCTTCGATCGCGATTCAGCGCTTATAGATATAAAAATAAATACTACTGTATCAAAATAGGTACAAATTAATACAAATTAAAAAATTCTGCAGATAAGGATGTAAATTAGTTTACAGAAATACGGGCGGCATGTTACATACGCAGTGGTGAAGCATACAAGGCGGGAACCTGTCGGCTCACATTTAAAATGCAGACACATGAACACATCCAAGAAGCAAGAAGTTGGAACAGTCATCTCCTAAGTTTCTCTGTCATTTTGTTTCAAGTCTATTTTGTTGTAGATTTATGTTTCTGTCTTACGTTCTATATACAGGATGTGGCATAAGTAGTGGTTCACCGTTAAGGATTCGATATACCTGAAAATGTTCAAAATTCTAATATGTTATAGTCAGTTATCTAGTATATCGAATCCTTAAAGGTGGGCCAGTATTTACACCAATCCCTGTATGATATTGTACCGCGTTTTGTCTCTACATAGCCCTAAGGTAGACTGGTAGAAAATGTCCGCCTCTGTTCAGTCCTGCTTCTGACTGCTACGCTGTGGGCCTCGGGAATTAATTAAGCAATTAACAGCTGCGGTATGAGAGCTCTCGGGGACAAATTAAGCAATTGACTACTGCGTTATGGGTCTCAGGTTATATTTCCACTCGGAACAAAATATTTGCTTGACATCCAAAAAAATATTGCACAATTTTTCCATAGTTTATTTGTTTGAATTGAAAATGTATAAAGATGATTTAGGTATATTTCACTTTGCATTATACTATATACATATATTTAAGTTCCTCCAACTTATCAAACAGATGTGTTGTTGGGGAGTTTGTTGCACCTCTTCTTCTTTCTAGCCAAACAAACTTGGAAATGGTCAAGGGTGGGCGTCTTGGGGGACTGTCTTACGTAATTTTTGACGTTCAAAAACTGCTGATTTTTAGACTAATTTGAAACAATGAATTTTAATTCTTGTCAACCCACGATAAGCAGAGCCATTTCAAAGTGACAATCGAAGTTTAAAACGTAACATCAATTCGATCGAGATATATACTAAGTTTCAATCACTTCCGTCCCTATCTGTTCTACAGTGGGACCTGGTTCAGCCGCTCCACACATGGCTGTAGTCCCAGGGGATTTATGGCAGGTTGCAAGTGTTGAAGTTCCCTTTTATGAGCCCATGAGTCCATTGGTTGGAATCAATGGCGTTATAAAGTGGCGCTATGGTTTGCAGGAGACTTTGATTTGGAGAAATAAGGGACGGGGATTGATGGTAAAGGTTATGGGGGAGGGACATTGGTAACTATTCGGGTTTTGAGCGGTATTTTAGTCGAAATATCTGTCCTCACTTTACACTATTGAGATTTATTATAGATACGAAATGTAACACGCTTCTTTTGGCGTAGGTCAGCTTACACAAGCTGGACGTTTACTGTAATAAAACTCAAAGTCTTAACATACATATATTTCTGGCGGACTGTACGTACGCCAAAAAAAAATCGTTTATATGTTACGTTTCGTATCTGTCATAAATCTCAACAGTGTCAATATTTTTATTACCATTGACGTGCAGCCTATCGTACAACAAAAATATGCACTTTACAGGGACTTTTTCTGTTGACTGACGATTTTTTTTTTAAACCTTGCTTCACTCTAGGAGTTTCTCCTGTGTTGTAAGGTGCTATCACAAACATTTAAAGTCACATACACGAACTGCCAGACCTGGAATAACTATTTATAGCCCATACAAATATATGTTCTGTGCGGGAATCGAACCTACGACATGCAGCGCAGCAGTCGATCGCTCAGTCACTACGCCAACCGTGTCGTTGTTTTGTATTAGTATTTTTCGTTTTACGATGCCATATGATTCCTCCCAACCTTTTTGTACATGTACAATTTACATTATTACTATTAGTCGCTAATAAATGATGGATTTATTTGATTATAAATAAAAATAGACCGATTTTTGTTACAGTTACATCACAGTTATAAATTCAATATTCAGCATTTTTGTCATAAATGAGCAAAGTGTTGAGTACTTTATAGACAAAAATCTTTCATAATACACAAACACCCAGATCAGACCCATTTTTAAAAAGGTTTTCTCGACAGTGTAGCGAAACTCGTAGCGCTCGGAACCAATCACTAAGCCACTACGCAAAATAACCCGACAATCTGCCATTTTGCCCAATTTTATCATTTCAGTTATGAATATCTGGTTGGGAACTGATGAAATGACTTAATGAAAAGATGTTATATCTTATAGCACTTTATCTTTATCGAGAACTTTAACAAACTTGTCTTTACTCATCCGAGAAACTCTTGTTGATCTATCCTATTGACACAACTGTCGCCTCTGCTCGCCCCCTGCACCGAAAAGGCGCGTTACTCTCTGAAATAAGAGGTCCCCACAATTCGCACAGATGTACCCGGCCATTCTCTGCGAACCGTAATCTTCTTATAGGAAAGCCATACATACAATTAAACCTAACACTGCTTAAGCCAATGACAGTGGCTCTAAACTTTTTGTATTACTTAATTCTGTGAGTCACGATTTATTTATTAAATTGTAATGTTTTTTTTTGGCTTTTTGCAAATTAAAAAGCAAAAATACAGATAATACATAAAACTAAAGGTGGATTCGATGCTTCTTTTACTTGTTACTTATGTGGAAAAGTATTTTAGAACTATTTAAAGTTTCAAGTCGTTAACATTAGAAGTCCCTGAAATAAGCAGCCATCACAAATAGAAAGACGTAGACGCACCAAAAAGGTTACTCTTCTACAATTTTAGTACGGAACCCTAAAAAAGAATATAGTTATGTATAAAAAACGGATACTATATAAAAAGTTTTCGAAGCTGTAACATTTCTGTCATATAAACAAAAAAAAGCAGTTTCCAGATACTACATAAAAAACAATATATTTTTTACCATTTTATCTTTCTACATTATTTAAAAGTGTCAAATAAATATTGCTACGCGTATGTTCCGATACATGGACACGCTTGAAATTTGAACGCGTCACATATTGTACCAGGATTAAAATGTATGGGGATAACTCAAGGTACAAACTGCGGATGGAGCCCCAAAGGGTTGGGCAAAGGTGCACCTATAGAAACACCCACTTTAGGCCAGCCCCAGGAAGTAGGGGGCACAACTGAGCACAAATCCAGACTCCGGGCTGATATTAAGAAATATACTATCAGAAATACTCAATAATATTTTGGCCAACGTGGGAATCAAAAAACCTCACGCTCAGCGGTCGTGTTTACGACTACAAGACCAGCGAACGCAATCGAACGAATCCTATGGCAACGTTGTGAATGTGACTAGAATTGCTGGACAGTTCCAAATCCTCGATCATTTCACTACATAACACAATATAATCGCCACTGACACCGGGATTATACTAGCAACATGTAACTGTCCAAGTGCAAGTCGAATGCCATTTCTCAAACAGAGAAAGCAAATATTGATCTACACAATTTTGGATTGCGTTGTGGTCTTTGTTTTCTCTTAATCTTATGAAATCTTGGACCCAATAGAGTCACTTTAGCCACTTCAGATTCATTTAAATAGTTTTTTTTTGCTATGAATCTGTAAACTTCTTAACCAACGAGTCATGCAGCATCTGCCTAGCCTTTTCCCAACTTGCTGGGTATTGGCTTCAAACTAAGCGGATGCAGCTGATACCAGTACTTTACATGGAACGAATGTCTGTCTGACCTCCACAACTCAGTTACTGGATAGAACGATACCTGACCGATGTTTTATCTATCCGTAACCGTAACGACTGTCAAAAATCCACGAATGACAGCCGGGACCAACTGTTGAACATGCTTTCCGAGACACGCAAGGATCAAGGTATAAAATGAATGGTTACACATCTACCCCTGAGGTTGTTATTAAAAAGCCATGAGTGAGCTTCGGAGACAGTCACATGTCAAAATAAAAAGCAGATGACTCAGTTGCACGACGACATCATAAACTTTGAGAGCCGCAGCCCGCTATTGTCTCCGACATATCCGAACGGTTGCTAAGAAGGTTTTTCAATAAAATATTAACTTGCCCTCAGAGGGACAGAGAGGGCTCGGGAGGGATTAACCGACGTTTATCCCCGCATTCCGAGCCGAGGCGACGGCTTAACACGGAGACGAGACTTAATTTAAACAATTGCTTGTTTTCACTCTTCAAATACATTGAGATTTTCATGTCGTTCTGTTGTGTGGTTATATTTGTGAGTCGCCGCCATTTTGGGATAATATTCCTTGTTTGAATAGTCCTGTGTAAAGTGGCTGTCTTTGAAGCAGTCTATATACATCGCATCACATTTACGAGTTGAACTAGATGAGTAGACAGATAGGTTAACACGAGATATAAGATACAACGTAAAATGTATTATTTGTCGGTCACACTAATACTGATGAATGATTATCCGTAGTCGTTTGCAAAAGCGTTAATAAAATAAGAACATGAAGTTTATTTCAAACTAAAATACATGAATCTTGTTACTATGCTGTACGGTGTACAAGTGTTTATTATATATATTTATTGTTGGGTCAAAATTCCACTCAATGTCACGCCGTCCTTCCTGTCGTAGACTTGTTACAAGATCTTCCATACCTACCTAAAAATAAAACACCTATGTACGTATACATTCGTGAGGGGTTTCAATTTATTATCAGTTTAAAACCATCGGGGAAAGCACGGGATGTTTTCACCCTTCCTAATACCTAATAAATTGTAAACGTATGTAGCACCTTGAGAATGGGAGCCTGTGGAACCATCTGTCTTCACTCGGCCCATGGTTCAAACATAGATTTAAGAGGTTTGAGAGGAAGATTTTAAATTTCTATTTTTGGCATCGTTAGCTAAAATTATAACTACTAGCAGAAGCTATGGTCGTCGGGATAGTTGCCTAGGTAAAAATATAATAAACCTATTTGTTCTGTCCGTTACTTTACCAATAAATTTAGGACACGTGTTTTTGCTTACTCAAATTATTAAAAAGTGACGTCACTTCAACGTATCAAGTGTAACAAGGCGTGACGTCATGCGAAATATATCATCGTCATTACACGCTTTATATTAGCTTCACTTGTATGTTTGTATGTTTGTAACCGACTCCTTTGGATGCTATTTTGACCCACTTTAAACGGTCAGAATTCATTCAAATTTTGCACACCTGTCAAAGACCGACGACAATGCAATAATTCGAAAAAAAAAATTGTTTAAAAAACAAAAAACACGCTTTTATAAAAAATTCAACAAAAAAATGAAAAATAAATAATAGTTTAAAAAAACTATTAAAACACGCTTTTTTAGAAAATCCAACTAAAAAATTGAAAATAAAATTTAATAAATTTGGATTAAGAAAAGTGTAAATAAGAAACAAATGTATTTTAATGGAAAAAAGCGTGGGGTGCATAGTGTTAATTGAAGAATACACGCCGATACATGGAGCCCACTGTGAATGACAGTAACCATGGAAAAATAGAAAATGTTTATAACTAATTGATACACTTTCCTTAATCCAAATTTATTAAATTTTATTTTCTATTTTTTAGTTAGATTTTATATAAAAGCGTGTTTTTTTAAACTATTATTTATTTTTGGTTTACGTGACAAAAGGAAAAATACATGTCCAGTATTTTTGAGTAATCCAACTATCGGACCAAACAGTATAGTTAAGGACCCTCTATTGTGTGTTCCTACACACAATAGAGGGTCCTTAACTATCACTTTTTAAGTAGACTGCAGTTAGTGACAGTTATTTTAGTTCAATCTCAGATTTGGTGCCCACTGCGACAGAATGCTCAGAAAGTGACCATTTATTTTGTTGTTTTACCGTAGGCTTTTTGTATATTTTTTTTGCATTTTAGTGTTCAACACTCACATTCTTGAAATCGTCTCCTGGAGTCTTTTACGCAAAAAAATACTACTGTACTTACCTAATGGCGGCTGCCACCTTGTCACTGTCCAATATTTTTATGCTGAGACACTCAGGGTGTGAAGAAGAAACGCGTGATCATTAATTTGCTAAAATCCATCGGCCAATCCACGGCGTACCATGCATAATATAGAAACAAACATTCACTTGAAAACAGCAACATTACCCTTCTTCTAGGGCAGCTGGGTAAATAGATACCTAATTAAGAATTTTAAAGAAATGTATCATTAAACCTGTCACCAACAAGCACCCCTTCATTATTCCCAGTCCACTCCACCCCCAACTAAATCATTAGCCGCAATAAATGAAAAAAACATTCAGAAAAATAAAACAGACTCCAAAATCTTTTGTAACATCAAAAAAAAAAGGTTGAAAACTCTGTCGCTGACATCTTCAGAGATAGGCGTGCTTACCCCAGAGTGCGGAGTGCGGCGTGAATATACAATGAGACAATAGCGCCCGCACCCCGATAACACCATTGTTGGACGAACAACATTCCGGATTATTTTTGTTTGTGTGTGACCAGATTAGACGATAGGTTATGTGGGGGTAAGCTAATTAAAAATGTGAATTTGGGTAATGTGAATTCTTTACATAATTATTATCTTTTGACTTTGCTGGTTGCCTGGGACCTATCTGATATGGCTGATATTGCCGATGCATTGTTGACCTCAGTGCGATGACTCTTGAAATTAATTCAGATCGATCGACATTGGAATTTAGATGTTTCGTACTCCTGAGTTCGACGCTAGCGCCACATTCGGGATAGGGCGAATGTGGTGCGAATATGGCGAGCGCTAAACGCTAATCTTGAGTTTATTTTGACAGCTGTGTATTTCACCGAATAATATCATTACGTGACTGCAAAATTAACATTGGAATCGTTTTAGATCGGAATTAAAATTAGTTTGAAGAGTAGGGCTCCAGAGCTTGGTTGTAAAATTTCGAACTATCTCCCTTAACTTTATTTCCATATTTTATTTTTGTAGTATACATTGTATATGTGTATGTATACATTTTGGTTTAAAAAGTTAGATGTATGTTGTTATAAGAGTAATTATTTTCATACAGAGCGTAAAATTTATTAAAGAAAATAAAAACAACATTTCTGTATTTTAAGGTTAAATCAGTAATTGGACTTCTTTTTAAAAGAGCTTTTTAAAACAGGATAGCCAAACTTTTATGATTGCCAGAGATAGTTTTCATTGATAGTGCCAAATAAAGAGCGCGTCAGCCATCTAAAGTCGGGGCTATTATAAAATCTCAATAAATATCTCCGCTGTCTGTAATAATGTCATCTAAAACATATTGGTTTCGGAATTGAGCGTTTAGCTAAACGTTTTCTTATGGCCAATAACTTTCCAATACATTGCAACATCTTTAAAATATTACTTTAAAAATCACTTTCACGACTTCTCTTTACCGGGTCTGATGAAGCATGTCTGAATTTATTGCACCATCATGATGCAAAATACCGGGGACACGACACTGTATTACGCACCTTAAAATTTGGATACCAAGGTTCTTTTTTGCACGGTGTAGTATGCAAACGAACCCCTTCCAATTGAGTGTGAAGTAAGAATGAATCGGGAACTGACGCCAGTAGTAACTTTGTAGTGAATGATCAATCATGGTGGATAGAAACCGTGACGTCATTCTTTACAACTAGTTTTGAGTTTCAAATTTCAAAAGTCATTGAAGTTAGGCAGGTTTATGAATTCTTTAGCATTACCGGGATCAACAGGGATCAGGCCTCTAAAGATAGGGGGCAAACATCTTGCATGTAAGATTTACATAATTTTATGGAGATTTACCATTGCATCATTCGCCGCAGAGATCATAGAAAAGGGCGGAATTTAAGGGATATGGATCATTAGGTATGCTCAGGTATGGTGTAGGGAGGATGTATTGACGTTGAAGAAACTGCTTAGTCATCTGAATAGCTAACTTATGTGTTTCGCCAGAGAATAGATTCTTAAAGTAAACTCTGAGATTGACCGAACAACACTGTATACTTTGTACATGATTTAATTCACATTTCCTCGTTCGTCTAGCTGTACCAAGCGCAACGTGAGAACCTGGGTTTGATTCCCTTGTCGGGTAAATTGATTATGGTTTATCTCATCAGAAATTTCTAAGTAGCAGCTCGGAGTTTGGATTCGTGCCTGTTTGATGGCTATGTGCTCACTTTCTATTAAATGCGATTCAAACATTACTGGCAAAAAGTGTGTGTAATATACCTCTGTACCTCTGCTTAGTTCCCGGAATACAGGCGTGATGTTATGATATCATTCCAAAAATATGCAATGTAGTTAGTTAATACAAGTCTAAATCCTAGCCACACAATCAAACTAAGTTATACAAAGTGAAAACTATTAATTAGCGCAGTGAAAACACTGTCTAAATCCGCCAACAAACTGTTGGCAATGAAATGCAAACAGACGGACGACGCGACGGCGCTGTGGTTGTCATTTGTTTAGCTAGTTACGAATTGGTACCCTGCAGGTATGCGCAGGTACCGGAGCCTGCAGCTAGGGTACATGTCATCGGAGTGCTGTACTATGAATAAGACTTTGTAAATATCCAGGCATTCATTCCTTATCGGAGCTGTCCTGAAAATTAAAGATCTCTTAAAGAATAGCATTCTAATCGATTGCACTCAGACAAAGTTATTTATATTCTGAGTTAGTTTGCCTATATACTAATTTCATTTGCTATAAATACAAGTAATTTGCTTACCATCAATAATCTTTTCTAATATAATAAAGCGATTGTTTTTTTTTTGTTTTACGTAACTGGTCAGATTTGAAAATATCTAGAAGGTGGAACTGCGATGCACCGCTAGGAAAATACTGTAAGCTATTAATAATAATTGTTTGTAAGTAATAAGTTTCATTGTACGCTGGAATTCAAAGTTAAGAACCATTTTTGGAAACGTTTAGTAACAATAACAACTTAGCTACTTCATTCTCCTTTTGAATCAATAATACAAACACAACTCTGCTGTAAAACCGTACAAACTGCAAAAATACAATATCCTGTATTTCTGTAAGAATTATACGGGGGCGTAAAATATACGGGACTACGCCATTTTATTTTTCAGTCGTAAAACGTTTTACTACCTCCTTTAATAACCTGCTCAATAATTTCACATAATATATTATTTCAGCCGTAGAAATTATACCTTTAACTTTATGTTACACAGTTGAAGAAATTGTTAGCTGCAAAATGTATTTGGAGAAAATACTTGATTATTAAGTGTGGGAGTTAAGTGATACTTAATCTGTACCTGTTACCTGGTACCCGTTCCGTACGTACGTACTAGTATTTATAACTGAGTTTAATGAGTTTAAAACAGTATCTAGACGTAGCAACTGCTATTTTCCCACGAATTATATTTTCAATTTACCTATTCATTTATTAACTTTTTCCTGAAATTCTGACAATCAGTCTTACCAAAGGTTATCGTATTAGCCAGGGATACTTAGTAACTGGGTTGTGTAGGTCAGATGTAAATGATGATGTAAAACACTGGTATTCAGCTGCATCCGGTTAGACTGGAAGCCGACCCCATCATAGTTGGGAAAAGGCTGGGCAAATGATGATTTTACTTTTTCTTTCGTTCATTCGTGCAATCATGTTAACCAATCTCTATTTTGATCGTTTTGTTGGGATTCACAATAATATCGCATCTGTGCAGTAATGATGACGTCATATACCTACCAAATGAGTAGAATACGATATTATTAATTCCATCTTACAAGTGAAATAATAAATAATTCTTAGACAGTATCGAGGATCAGTGTGTAAAGTGTGATGTAACAGTTGAACTAGACAATATTTAAAGAGTTTAGCCACATGCTCATGTAGCTAATTTTCCCCAGACCATAATATTTCTTTGATCCTCGAATCCCCCAAGTCTTGGAATACCTAGTGCTAGTGCTAAAGTTTATCCAGTAAAAAGCGATAAAGAGGCGCGAGCGTGTTGGGGCGCGGTAAAATAGTGGATTTTATTGCCGGCCTGCTCGCTGACGGCTATTTGTCTATTGCATCGGTTCTCGCAGCCTGTGGGTCAAGGGACAGGCGCGAGATCTAACGAGCACAAACGATACTTACCGGAGTGAGTTTTACTTTATCTCTAATAACTGGCATTGTCCAGTGCTTCTCGCAACCTGTAGGGTAAAGGAGAAGCACAAGAATCAAAAAACTTTTTTTAATAAACAGCTGGTGTCTATGTATGCAGTGGTTTTTGCTAAATGTTGTGGGAAAGTAAAGTGGTTAATTAAATAATATTTGTTCTCGTAAATGACTATAATTAATATCAATATAGGCTGCATGATAAAGTGAGTGCATCCATAAATATGAAAGAACTGATGAGTTAAAAAGAAAGTGTGTCATGATGTGTTACGAGTGAAAAAGATAGGTAGGTACAGTGAAAGAAATGCGAATAAAATAATTTTATTTCAATCTTCCTTTCCCACATCTATTATTTTTCCTTGTTTTAGGAAAGATATAGAAACGCGGGGTCCCGTGTCATCATCATCATCATCATTTCAGCCGAAAGACATCCACTGCTGGACAAAGGCCTCCCCCAAGGATTTCCACAATGACCGGTCCTGCGCCTTCCGCATCCATGCCCTTCCCGCG
Source organism: Phlogophora meticulosa (assembly GCA_905147745.2). Lineage (NCBI taxonomy): Eukaryota > Metazoa > Arthropoda > Insecta > Lepidoptera > Noctuidae > Phlogophora > Phlogophora meticulosa. The sequence continues at coordinate 628,600 of LR990535.1, read as the reverse complement.
ACCTTCACCAGGTCGTCGGTCCACCGTGTGGGAGGCCTGCCTACACTGCGTTTTCCGGCGCGCAGTCGCCACTCGAGGACTTTCTTGCCCCAACGGCCATCTGTTCTACGAGCTATGTGCCCCGCCCACTGTCACTTAAGTTTGGCGATTCTGTGTGCTATCTCGGTTACTTTAGTTCTCCTGCGGATCTCCTCATTTACATTATCCCAGGATCCCGTTTACATTATGCAATATTTTATTTTATATGACACTGTCCATCATCACTGTAAACTGATACTGGGCAACATGATAACCCTGGGGGTTGTCAGACTAAAGACTGTTTATATTACGTTTAAATCAGTTTATATCACACTCATGAATAATTATAGCACACTAATTAAGAAGGTGCTAAGTACATTTCATTCGCTTCTAACTTGGACCACAATATGCTGTCCAGAGCTAAATGTACCCTGAATATTTACAGGGCTTGAACGTGAAAATGTTCGTATTTTTTTAAATCAGAGAGCATTCGATGACTGCATTTTGATTGATCTAAAAATATTTAGTTTAAACACTGAATGACCTATCAGTTAAGTACTGGTGCGATATTTAGAGTGTTACCTCGTTAAGTTAATTAAAATTTCAGTGGCTTTTATTTTTATTGGGACTGTATTTTCAAATGAGCTTGATTTTAAAGATTTGTCCCAAACTTACACAAATCATAAATAAACTCGTTTTTATCTTACTATTACTAAGCTACCACAAGTTATTAGTCCGAGCTAAAATTATAGACTTTAAAATTTCCTGTGAAACCCGTCAATACCAATAACTAACATATAATAATGTATCGTGAATTATGTAAAATGGCTACGAACTTTTTCATGCCAGTTTCACGTATTGTAAAAAAGTTGTTTTTTTTTTATTTATTTTATTTTTAATCACCAATATAATAAAATGTATAAAAACTGAACAATATTACTTACTAGCTAGACTGACAGACGTCGTCCTGTCCTTAAAAATGTAGTTAAGTTTTATTAAAAAAAAAAATCTTTCCGTAAGAACCTTCTCCTTACAATCATCATCATCATCATCAGGCTATACTAGTCCACTGCTGGACATAGCCCTCTCCTAATGAGTGCCATAGCACCCTGTCTTCAGCTTGCCGCATCCAGCATCTGCCTGCAGTCTTTCGCAGATCGTCATCCCACCTGGTCAGAGGGCGTCCTACACTACGTTTGCCAAGTCGGGGTCTCCACTCAAGAACACGTTTACCCCAGCGGTTGTCGGTTCTTCGCGAGATATGGCCCGTAATTCTTTGAGCTATGTCGGTGACTTTGGTTCTCTGTCGGATGTATTCGTTTCGAATCCTATCCTTCAGAGGAACTCCGAGCATAGCTCTCTCCTTACAATAATAAACACAAAAAAATAATTAGCGAAATTGGTGCTGGCCAGGCGCTCACGCGTGATGCTGTGCCCAAGGGAAATAGGTATTTATATTTATATATATAAATACTTTTTTATATGCGTTTCTAAAAACATACATTTTGCCTTATTAATAATTTCTTTTGTGTTGTTCCAGTGGAAATCGCGGTGGGGCGTGGTCACGAAACTGTCTCCTGCAGCAGGTAAGTCTTTAGAAATTATTCTTTACCAGGGTTTCAACATTGGCTAAATAAAACAAACTACTTCGTTCTTCAGCTGTTATTCTAGTTGTTGAAGGCTTTCATAGCCTTGAAAGTAACACAAACTAAATAAAAACCTTTCAGACTAATACATGGTTACCCACTACGCAGATGTTAGTTTTGTACGATATTTTTTAACCAACACTTCTGAACCCTACATTTTTTCCCAAAGTATAAACATACACGAATATAGTCTTACACATCTTTTTGCTGTGTTCTTCAAGGCGTCCTTGGGTTTGTCTAGAAATATATCTTTTCTAACTGTATTTTATATTTTTTCTGTAGGATTCTGTAATGTTTCAAAGAGTTTCTATTTCAAGCACTGTAATCCGCTTTGGTTTTGATGGAATTCTTTCTGCTATAAATAGCGGTATTCACTTCGTGTATTGAATACGAACCTGATACTTTTACCAGCAGGCTTGTTTCTGTTGTTTTAAGAATCTGGGTCAAAAGCTCTAAGTGATCCAGCATCTTGTTATCAGCTGTTTCTTGTTTCAACCTCTAATAAATAGACTACAGGCTAAAAGCAATAATAATAACTTCAACCTGTTACTGTCCCACAGCAGGGCAAAGGCCTCTTCTCACACTGAGAAGGCAAGAGCATTGATCATTACCCTTGCTCAAGGCGGATTGGTGGTTTCAGACTTGTATCACTATAAGTATAGACTATACTAAGCCAGCTAGTAAAGCCTATATGCTTCCACACGAGATTTTGCCTTTACCGATGTGTCAGTGATGTTCAAGGGAAACTTAAAAAGTACATAACTGAAAAGTCACATCCGACTTGAAATAAGTTTCTTACAAAAAGCCGAAAGTATGAAGAACGTTAATAGACAACTTTACAGCAAGTGAATTCACACCACTAAATGATATCAAAATAGCACTACGTGGAGTGAGTTGATCTCAAATACTCACAGAACAAAAACTACTCGTATCTTGAGTTTGCAATGTATATTCCAAAACTGAAAACAAACAATATGCATTTGTTTAAGGAAAAATAACGTTACACAAATAAAGTTCAGTTTGTGCTACAACACCAACAGTTTTATGACTTTTACAATAGTTTTACTCGTTGCAAAAGCGACTTAATTTACACCATTATAAAGCTTCTATTTGATTTAGAGAAGAAAACAAAATTTGGAAATAAATATTTGAATATGGAATACAAATCGTTCCACTCACCTTTGAAGAAATTAACGTCAAAAAAATAACTAATTACCCGAGAACAGTGCTTACTTGTCCCCTCAACTAAGATATTAATCATTAGCCTCTGACCGGCGCGGCTGTTACGGAACCCTAAAATCCCTACTTAATTTAAGTTCCGTATTTAAGTAACATTAAGACTTCGTGTTAAGCAGACGGCTAAGATTGAGGGTAGATAAAGAGTTTCGTTGCAAGTTATGAGATGAAGGCTTCTGGGGAAATATTAAAATAACAACCGCTTGTGGGTCCCTAAAGAGAATTATAGAGGTGTTTAGTACACAATTTCCAGTGGTTAATAACTTCCGTGTAATTAGGAGCAAGTTTATTGTCATCATTCTCGCACGTCCAGACACCGAGCTGCTTATATGATGGAAACAATATCACTTGACCCTTAGGCCCAGACATTATATTAGCGATGAAGACTGTCAACCAATAGTTTGTCGTTCGCCTTTAGTTCGATAAAAACAAGTGACATTTAGGTAGCTCTCTGATAGAATGGCCCCTTTGGGAATTGAGGACGCTCAGTAGTTGTGCAAAACAAAACAAAAAACTGAAATGAGATGAGGTTATTCTTGGCTCATTTTAAACCCAGCAACAGGAGATGTTTCATGAGTTTGAGTATGGCAGCCGGCCTATAAGAAGGATTTATTTATATATTCATTCAACTTACAAATCGTTACTAGGTAAATATTTTTTTAAACCTACTGCTAAAGTGTACGGTACTTATCTAAACTTAATTTTAATTCTTGCAACTTTTTTGCAAACATGGCATTCTTTGTGAATTCATTCAGTGAACTGTAGAATAAAATTATTTTTTTATTTTTGGTCGTCTATTACAAAAGATATAATGATCAAATTTATTGATCAAGCTGACTCTGGCGTCTTAGCTAGGTAACATAGTAACCTGTATTAAGGTTTTCCAGCACAGATGTTTAGAACAATATCATGCAACTAAGTTTGATATCTTATACTAAGTGTGAAGTTTAAGTATGTGTGTGTGTTGTGTGTGTTTAGAGATTTTGCGTGGTGTGTGTGAGAGTATTCTTAGGGGAATGAGGTTGAGTTAACATACATCCATACACACATGAACTCCCGCCTTATTCCCATGGGGGTAGGCAGAAACTACAGAAGGCTACCTGCTACGATCCTAACAAACTCCTTTTGCTTCGTTAATATTTAGTTAAGACACAGAAAGTAAAAAGACTGCTTGTACGAGTTTTTTAAACGTTGCCCCACACTAGGAATTTCTCCTGTGTCGTGGGTGCGTTTACAAACATTTGAAGTCACTTACACAAACAGCCAGACCCGGAACAACTACCTGTAGGCCATACAAATATTTGTTCCGTGTGAGAATCGAACCCACGACACGCGGCGCGGCAGCCGATCGCTCAGCCACTGCGCCAACCGTATCGTCAACATAATTAACTGGATATAAGAGAAATAAGGATATACTCAGTCGTCGCAGTTTAATAGCAAAATAGGTCCGTGTCACTAGTTATGAGGTTTAGAGTGCGGTACCCGCGTGTCATATACAAAGGATTATATCAATATGTTCTTGACCAAGCATTAAATTGATCACTGCTCACATTGATTAAGTCCATTCAAGTTCCTAAGCTGGCAGTTTCAATATCTATTGACTGAATATCAGCTTAGCCTTAATTGATCATTATGGGAGCCTAATGCTACTCGATTAGATGTATGGCACCTGAAAAGCTAGATATTATACCTATATTATTATTTTAGAACATAGAATTGTAATTCTGTTGTTTATATTTTTGAATCTAAATCAACCATCACAAGCCAATATTGGTATAACCTAAATTTGGCCTAAACATTAAATCATCTTGTTCTTGACTTGACTCTTTGGTCTTTACAAGCTAGGCTGTTTGACGGCCGAAGTGGTGCAGTGAGCACGTTGTACGATCTACAAAGATTTATTCCGGGTGTTCTGGATATTTGCTATGTGTAATAAAAAATATCTATCTGTAATCTATTGTATTAAGTATATCAATCCTCTAGTACCCATAACACAAGCTCTGCTTAGTTTGGAGCTAGATGATGCTATGTGGATTGTCCAGAATTATTTATTTATTTAATTTTGATTTCAATTTTTAGATCAGACAGAAGTCTAGAATCTGAATTATGTTCAGTTACCTAATGGCAGTTAGTTTCAACTTTTGATATGCGAGACTTTAATAATAACTGGCGAAATTTCGGTGTACTATGATCTAGTAAGACTATTGTCGTACAAACCGCTATAAGCTTATTCCATAAACTTACCATTTAGCCCTTATCGTTGAAGCACAATTTTTTTCATGAAACATTCCAGTTTTCAGTTTCAAGAAGGGTGAAAACATTCGTGCTAATTGTCATTTGTTAGGCAGCTGATAGATTAGATCAGTTAAAAACAGCTTTGTTTTATGTGTTCACTAACTATTGTGGTTGTTGTCGACGATGTTAGTGCAGGTATGGCGTTTGTCATGGGATCTGATTTTATGCTTTGTGGAATTTTATTTATGTTGGTAACATGGCTTGTTTGTACCTAGGTGTTTTAGTTACATTGGCTTTAACGGCAAGGTAAAAGTCTCTTGTTATTATACATATAAAATATGAGCATTAATCACCACGCTTGCTCATGGTGGGTTGACAATTTTAGACTTATTTTGATTACTCTAGAGTTATATTTAGTCGAGCAAAGCTTAATCAGGATATCACATCTGGAGTTTCTCTGAAATCTGGTGTCTAGTATGTGATAATAGTTTCACACCCTATAATATGAAAATAAATCTAATGAGTATTTTAAACTTGTGCTCATTTCTAATGAGTATTTTAAACTTGTGCTAATTTATTCAAGGTTGATGAATTTTACAGCTTCTCAATAAACTAGAGAATAAAACCAACACATCTCTGCCCTATAACATTCAGCCATGATAGAACTCCAGCTCAATAAAAACCCCCACTACAAAGCAACTGCATCTATTTTAATCCAAGACGTTCGTTCGACTGTACGCACATAAATAACGGGAACAAATTAAAAAGTCTGAGCGGGTGATAGTGCACGCCACATCACGGGGGTCTGCAGGGGTGTCGCTACATCGGGGGTTTCATTACGGCTGACAATACATACATTACGTATGTTGCTCATTCATCTTTGTAGTTTTAATCTTGGGGTCATAAGAGAGCTTTTTAATTAACCTTCTTATTTTACTTTGCCGTCGACTACGTCCGTGTGGATTTTGTATTTTCCCTTCGAACTTTAACATCCCGTCCGCCCATTTTGGGTAGTAAATATAGACTATGTTGCTTTCTGATAAGGTTGCTTACCCTAAGTGAAATAATTTTGATTTCCCAACAAAAAGTATTATCAACATAAGTCTTTGACTGCTTTGTTGGACTAGTGATCGTAAGTGCCACTGCTGCGCACAATGTTCTAGGTTCAAAGCCCGGGTTGGGCATTTGGTTTGGTCTGGATTTGTGGCCGGTTGATGGCAGTAGGGTCGCCCTCTATTACGTGGGACTTAAACATCACTGATGAAATATGAGTGTACTATGAGTATACCGAAGACTAACCCTTTGTTAGTACAGGTGTCAAAAATGTGGAAAATATTTTGAGTATGAATATGTTATTCGAAGTTGATGAATTTGAATTTGCCAACCCTACCTAAACTTCTTAGTACTTGTTGTACCAAAACAGTTGTGAACAGAAGAATGAGTTAGAGATGTTTAAGGTCTCATTCACACCAAGCGAATAGTCGGTTTTTTTTTGTAAAATCGGTTTTATAAACACGTCATAAAATAACTAAATTACTGTGAACGTTATGTTCGAAATTTATAAATAAATAACTTTGGCGGCCGACTGACGCAGTAAGCGGCAGACGTTGTTATTTTAGAACACAATACAAACACGATGAAATACTCATTAAAGTTAAGATATTTATTTCTGTAATTAGTTTTCACAAACACTTTTACACATCAAACAATAAAAAAAATAACCAGGTCTGTTCGGTGTCTCCTATCTGACAACTGTAAGAAGAAGCGTCAAAACAAAGTCACTCTCTCTCTTTTAGAGTCCAGACATTATTTTGTTCAGATCATGTGAGGACGATGGAGATTAGTTCCTTTTGGGGAAAGAACCTCACAGATATCCGCGGAACTATCATCAGCGCACGCAATTGTCAGTAATCGATATCGAGCATCCTATTATAAGATTGCTCTTACAATAATTATGTATAAATAACATTTTTAAGATGTCATCTATAGATAATCACTAGTTATTTAAATAATCACATTGTTAACGTAACCTTAATTCCCACATAATTATGAAAGCCTCGCCCACTAAATTCTCAACTAACTTACAATATTCATAGAATATTAGACCACTAAATATCGAAGTTATAAACCCTATTTCAGAAGTTGGGTTGCTTACCGAAGTTTCGAGTTTCGCTAATAATTATGCGACGGTAAAAGAAAACTTTCAGGCGTATATTACTTACGCTGCGTCGCCTTTGATGACGTCATAAATAAAAAGCCCCCTCCCTTCGTATTCTTACTATCGGTCCTTGCAGACTTTATACGTAGCATGCCTTCCGGCTGCGCCTGGGATATTTTGTTAGGTCCAATGGACTTAGTCTTAGATTGGATCAACATGATTTCTGGGATTTTTAAATTGTATGCTTTTGTTGTAGTTTGGAGCCAATGTCATGTTTTGTATTTGTTCTTTACATTTTCATATTTTAATGGATCAATTTATTTTTATATGATCGCTGTTGAAGACCGGGTTATTTTACTGCCGTTAATAATTGAGCTCCTGTAATTGAATACCGTTTATTAAAAATAGAACCTTACATTACTATTTTACATTGAAGAATCCTTCTGCCCTTGACCCGCTCTATTTCCTAAACAATTCCGATATATCTTGAGTGATTGAAACGAGAGAGAACTAATGTTCAACCAGCCGGTATACAATAAGGTCTGTTATTGTATACAAGGTCTACATCATCAAACTAATGACCTGGTATTACAATTTTCAATTCGAACAATCCTCTGTTACTAAATCTTTTTAAAGGACCGATGATCTTCATTATCATCTAAACAGGTTTCAATTATTATCAAATTAATTCTATTTCAAAATATATTACCAACAAACATAAGCACATACCTCCACCCAAGCCCTTCTTATTAGAAGGTCCGGGCGAACCCCTGCAAGGTCTTAAGGAATTCAAATTACGGATTTTATGAGCGCGAAATCTGTTTAATGTCCGCTCCTACGTAGGGGGTGAATTGAGACTACAAACTATTCTAATAATATGGATATTTTTATTCCAAGGGATAAAGTGGTATTGAGTTTTATTTTCATCGTAAGTTTTAATAAAAACGGAGGTTGTTATAATTTATGATTTTGATGTTTGGTTGTATAAAGTTCGATACTTTTTATGGGTGCTAAAAATGCGCTGATTGCTGGACCTTTATTATAGCGTATTATTAGATTAGGAGTAAGTACACCAGTTTGATATTATATTTATCTCTAGGCAACCACTGGGTTATATCGTCAGTTACTTAGTTCTTGTTTTTCTTATGATATCACACAGACAAAGACAGGATTTCTCTTATGGTAAATCATCATTTGCCTAGCCTTTTCCCAACTTTGTATTTTAGTCCCTTAACCACTTCCTACTATTTTTCTAGTAAGAAGAACTGGCGCAACAGACTCCCCAGCGACACAACTATCGGACAAGTTAGAAAAACTCTAAATAGGCCAATAAGACATACCTTCCTATGTCGACTGCGATAAAGTTCAGGTCCAGCTTCTGAGCCTAGAAGACTTTTTCCTGGTCTATATTTCTTTTATAACATTTCACTTAAAGCTAAAAATTTGATATTTCCATCGCCAAAATTAAACGATACTGCAGCATTTACTCAAATTCTCATATTCAATAAAAAAGCTTGTTCAACAAGAAAGTAGCAAGAAGATGCCACTTCGGGGCCCATTGCTGCAACAAATTCCCGCAGGTCGCCACGACGAATAAATTAACTAAATGAGATGTGCAAACTTCACCGTATGGCTAGTGTTGCCAGGAGTCTTGCGATTTTTAGACCAAAACTTTAAACACAGCATTTAAGGTGATGTATGAGAGTAATTTGTTAGTTTTATGTTATGGTGTGTTTGTAAAATATGCTTGGATGAAAGTTTATAAGGTATGTGATGCGTTTTAGGGTTCATAAACACTTTTTTTCAGCCATATACATGGATTAATCAACTACGCTTTTTTATAAAAATAACTAGCTGACCCAGCAAACGTTGTTTTGCCATATAAGATGTTGGGGTGGACCACCCTCATCACTTAAGGGTATGAAAAATAGATGTTGGCCGATTTTCAGACCTACCCAATATGCACACAAAATTTCATTAAAATCAGTCAAGCCGTTTCGGAGGAGTATGGTAACTAACATTGTGACACTGGAATTTTATATATAAGATATACCAATTCACTACACTAAGCATTGTAATGCTTGGAGTACTTTATGAATTTTCAGTGTTTAAATAGTTTCAAGATTGATCTACATAAATTCATAACAAAGCGTCTTCATGAGCTATCCAGACAGATTAACACACAGGAGAGTAGGCGCGGGGAAGTCGAAACTTATTCATTTATGCAACAATCTTCGAAACTACCAAACAGAAACCAAATGATTTTATCACGGGACCTATTTGCAAGTTTATTTTGTAATTTTAGATCATTTGTGAGTGCAGCTTTTCTTTAGGCATTTCTATTCAACACGGATTAGATACCAATCTAACCTGATGCAGCTTGATACCCATAGTAATTTATAGGCAGCATATAGATGGAAAAAAGGATGTTCTTTTTGTATGAGATACAAAGTAGGTAGGTATGATTATCGTAGTTCCTATTTTAAGCATATTTCGGTGACTCTGAATTATTTCCCTCATCTTTTTGCAATTCTGCACATGTTAAACTCAGATCTTTCAAATATACTTCAACGAATTCAATTGAATATTTCTTCTCTTATTCTATTACTTACAACGTTTCTAACAAAAACCTCCCGGGATGCACAGGGCATCCTACCGAGTGAAAGAGACGGCGCTATCATCTCGTTTTACGGGCAATAAATCAGCCAGTGTTGCAAGCTGCATAAAAACAGATGCTGAACTTGGAGATATGATAGGAAGGAATGACAGAAGTACCACTTCAAGACTGATTGACAAATACGTTTTGTTGGGTTGACGTGACTAAGTGCTGTTAAATTGAATGCACTCTGGTGACTATATTTTTTTTGACATGTCAGATTTTTAAGATTATTTAGTTATAATTGTAGATGAAGTTTTAGATCGAAGAAGCTCGGATAGAAATTATGACATTTTTTTTTGGGTTCATTATGAAAAGTGCTTTTACAAATTAGAATAATATCTTCATTAGAATTCATAATTCAAATAAATTCTTCTTACAGTATTATAACCAATTAACCGAACTAACCAAAGTACAGCTATATTAAAATTAGCACTGGTACGTTATTGATGTTTCACATATCGTGCAAAGTCATTTTGATATGTGCCAATCAAATCATCACAGTGCAAAGCGGCTGTAGTAGGCAACTCTGTCAGTCATGTGACAAGTAACGCATATTTGGATGATGATCCAAATATGCGTTTGAACTTCTTGCCTCGTGCACCGTCATCCTTCTGTACTCACCTTTGTCGTGACAGTTCTAACATCGCATAGCAGAAAACAGTGTGATTAAAAAAGTACGTGTGTTCTCTCTCTCATGAGGTTTGTGGAAACTGTTGCTGTTTGCAACGTTTAGACTTAGTTGAGTTTTCAGCGAGATTATAAATATACAGTGAATAAGGACCGCACTTGAATGTGAATAAGCTACTGTGGCTTGAGACTCTTTATCAAGATTTAATTGGTATATTTTAAGCTAAGCCAGTGCAATGTCTGTTTAACTAAACAGTTTTTCTTTCTGCAGAGTAAGACTAGTTGAATTTTATGTGTTTGTGGGCAAAAGCCAGCTGTGGTTTTTTTTAACTACACATGATACTTTTGCATTCTAACATACAATCTTAATCCTCCTAGACTTTTATAACCAGAGACCAGGTGCATCCCAGCTTAAGCTAAGCACAGCACAATAATAACTTCCATTTAGCTTTTCTATTAAAAACGCCAACAAAAAGGACTAAAACGTGAGGCTAATTAAAATTTTACCCAAACTACACTGTATGGACCTTCTTATGAATGCCACAGTGTAAAAAGATCCGTGCGCTAATAGAATATTCATGGTATGAGTAAATATTTTTCTGGTTTGTGCTTTGTTTGTTAGTAGTTTCAAGTCGTTAAATTAATTTCACAAGTACGTTTGCAAAAAAGTTAATACGTTGTGTGAAGTTGAAGTGTTATAATGTTAACATTTTCTTTTTTGTTTTATTTTTAATTTACAGTCATTATGTTAATACAATTTAGATCATAATTTTTGAGCTTTAATCTAAGTCTTAAAGAAAAACAGGTCAATAATCAGTATGTTACATACTGTTGAGCCATTGTAGCAGCATTATTGACTAAGATCAACACTTTTCTGTTCATCCACCATTCCCAACGCTCTTTTCAAACCAACAAAGTATCTAGCAAATAAAGTTACATATAACGTAAATCCTTAATACACTGCCTCACAATCACATATCTTAGTTCCACAGCATTATCGAAGCTCATCGACTATCCAGCGGAAAAAGCAGTTAGTTACAATCGCACTGGCATTTTACTTAACATTATCTCACTTACTCCGCTACACTGTGGCGTGAAATTGGAGTTTATGATTTTATTCTGTGCACCCAGCTTCTCGTTTACACAGATGACTTTATATCTGCTTCTCCCTGAATATTTAAAATGTTAACCTGTTATTTCTATACTGATTTTTGAACGAGGTGGAGTGGATGATTCACCCTTACCTACTCTCCCCTTTCATCCTTGTTAAATAAGTTGATAGCAATTTTGTTTTTCTTTGTATCTTACTCTGCAAATTTTACATTACATTCATACTTGCATTTACATTCATACTACATAATACTTGAAGAGATATGAAAAAATATTGAATGTTATTCGCGCCAATTCACACAAAAAATGATAATATTAGTGTTGACTTATAGGCTCACCCCCTATTACATGGAACTTAAACATAACTGGCAAAATGCGGGTGTGCCTACTATAAGAACTCCTCTGCATAGCTCTTCGGGAATTACAGGAGTGATGATGGTTCTTTTTGCTACAATTAAACTTTAACTTAAAATACTACATGAGATCGCATTTGCGACTTCTTATTCTTACAAGGGGCTACTGCATGCATATTTAATTTCCCCATACATAATAACGTTACCCCTCTTGCACCCCATAATCATAATAAGAGAAACATCCAACCCTAAAAACTATAATAACAGCTCATAACTTACAACGAATCTCAGCCATAAAATGCAGACGTTTAAATTTGCATAGAGCAAAGTTGGCGCCGATAGTTCGCGATACGGCCGCGCGAGGGCGCTACGGGTGGGGTGAAATGGGTGAAAGAGAACCGACGTATGTTAATATATTGATATCGTCCCTGTGAGAGTACGTCTGCGATCTGGACACGTACGAATAAGTTTAGAAATATGGTTTTTGTGTGAGAAGTTTCGAAAGTCTTTAATGTGTTCAAAAATTTTTGATTAAAGTTTTGGTCCTTTGGACTTGGAGATTTATTTGAATACATTTATTTAAAATAGCCGAGTTCTTAACTTTTGCGTTCAGTAAAAGTATTTTCATTTAGCGTTTATCTACAGTCACGAGCATAAGTACCTTAAACTTAAATGCATTTTACTAGTAAAACATAAACTTACACTATATTATACAATATGTACTACCTACATGGAACACAATTTAAAATATCTATTAAAGCTTCAAGAGAAAATATCAGTGCAATGAATTTATGTTGTTTGTAAAGAGGTAAAAGCATAATATTTGAATAGTCTGACACCTGTAGACTATCCAAAAATTACCTTCGTACTCTGGAGTAAAAGCTAAGAAAACGAATAAGAAAAAAAAGCAATCATATTTTTGCCACAGCCCACAAAAATAAAACAATAATTTCCCGAAACATCGTTACGGTAATCCATTTACATTTTACAATAACAAACAACGTCAACACAGTCGCATCTAAATCTTTGTTTTTACCGGTCCCGACCAGATAGATCGGCTTCTATCCGGCGCGAACCGGAAAAAAACTGGATTTTTCTGGAGTAAATTGGTTTCCCTCAATAAGTTCAAGTCCCCTGACAATGGGAATTATTGTCGTGCCTATCTTGTTATTCCAATTTTGGGGTAATTTATTTTTTTCCAGCGAATTATTGAGACGAATAATGCTGAGTATTTTATAATCAACTTTGTGTGTTGTATTGCATGGGAATTCGTAACGACTGCTGTGGACTTGTTCGATTGATGCGAAAATTATAACCCACGCCTTTGCCGAATAGGTTCTCCACTTTTGGTGGGCGTTCACGTTTGCGGGTTGCGGGTTGCGTGGAAATTGAGGTACAACTTAGTCTATTATTGTTTGAAAGGATGTTGTTCTTATACGATATGAGTGCCAAATACCTATATTGTAGAACACAGAACTGAAAATCCTCGCGTAGTTTCAAAACACTGCAGTTTGCTATTCTTTGCTAAAGGGAAATAATTACAAAGTGTATTCAAGCAAAGCGCTAACGGGAGCCGGGTAAAATGGAACACTAAAATTAAAACGAAAAGTATCAGGTAGCTTACTCCTTTTGTTTTAAAAACACCAGCAATTTCACACTACCAAATATTAGCATTCAAAACACAAACAGAGCCAAAAAGCGCGTTTATACTACGGATTATCCCGTAACTGCTTTTATGAAGTAGCGGCGCATACGAAACCGGATAAATCCAGTTCCAACCGGCCGAGTTATGGCGCAATATTCTCTAAGACTGCGGGCGAACCCGCGCGTACACTACTATGCTCTAGCTTGTTTATTGTGTGTGAAAGGGATTGTGGGACAATTTAAAACGGTCATATTTCAGTCTACTAGTCTAGTTCATAGCCGTCTTTCTAGTCTAGGTTATAGTGTGGTCATAGTTTGTGGTTTCCAGTCTTACTAGCCGTAGTACTATCACTATTTTAGACACAGACAACCTGCTCTGCTCAGAAAATCAGTACATGTATATTTTTTTCCGCATTTGAGTAATTATTTGACACCCACCAGTCTTAAAAGGTCCTAAGACATTTATTTCTCTCGTGGACTTAGATTATACATTATTTACCTTTTAATTAAATATAGGTCACCTCGGAAGTATTGTACGGTTAAAGCTCATTTCCCTGTAGTAGGGCAGTACGTTACAGGCTAGTATCAAGAGGAAAACTATCTCATAATTTGCAGATCTATGTAAATTATAACCCCATGGGTGTCAATAGCTCACACCATGATTTTCTCGGGAGTGTTGTACGGAGCAACAAAGGGATTATGAGGGATGGGCAGAACAAACATGCTTTGTGTTAGAAACTACGAGTATCTAATATACCTATTGGAATAGAACTAGGTAAAACGGCATACACAAAGGAACTTATTAGAAAGATGATTTTACCCATGAATGCTTATCAGCGCGCTAACTCTTCATTTAAATTTCGATCTTGAATTGAGATGTTTCGTACTCCTGAGTTCGACGCTAGCGCCACATTCGTGATAGGGCTTGGTGAGCGCTAAAAGCTAATCTTAACACGTTCACTGTCCACATTTGTACCAAACTCCAATTGACAAAAAAACCATGACTCTAATTGGAGTGATGATCGACAGAGAACCAAAGTCACCGACATAGCTCAAAGAATTAGCAAGTTGAAGTGGCAGTGGGCTGGCCATATTTCGCGAAGAACCGACAACCGCTGGGGTAAACGTGTTCTTGAGTGGAGACCGCGACTCGGCAAACGTAGTGTAGGACGCCCTCTGACCAGGTGGGATGACGATCTGCGAAAGACTGCAGGCAGATGCTGGATGCGGCAAGCTGAAGACAGGGCGCTATGGCGCTCATTAGGAGAGGGCTATGTCCAGCAGTGGACTAGTATAGCCTGATGATGATGATAATTGGAGTCATAATCCAAGAGTAAATTTGAGGTTTTTTATTTGATTAAACGTATGAATAAGAAGAAAAAGATATTCATGGACGTATGGTTAAATAAAAAGGCCACCGAAAATTTAAAAGAGCCGCCGTAAAATGTTGTCCAAGTTAGGGTGAGATTGTAGGTGGACGTACGAATACATTTTCTAACATTGTACTGGGATAGGGAACGTGTTAAGTTTATTTTGATAGCTGTGTATTTCACCAAATTATATGATCTCGTGTCTTTGAAATTAATATTGGTAAAGTCGTATTAGCTTTAGATCGGAATTAAAATAAGTTTGAAGAGGAAGGCCTCAGGTCGCTTAATCTCTATTAAATATAAAATTGCTGGTCGGTACTTATAATTTGGCTTAGCTTGGTTACAGTACCATCAAAGAGTAAGGTTCAAAGAGTCAAGTCTGCAACACTTCTTATGGTACTTCTCACCCCCTGCTGCTCAGGAACTCGCTGCCAACAGCTGTACCACATCATAAGTGATGAGCGATCCATTGAATGGTATTCGCGTCCAAGATGACAGTCAAAGAAATAGGCATGCTGAAGCTCCTGGTTTTTAGTACAAAAAACCAGCGCGAGGATAATAAAAATAAATCTTAGGTTTTTATAAATTCTCATGTGCTGTTATTCTCCATGTAATAACAACAGGTAGTTCTTTCACATTCTGTCTTGTTGGTCTTGTGATAGTAAGCACGACTCTGTCTGTGAGTCTGAGGTCCTTGGTTTGATTCTGAGGTTGGGCAAAGAATTATTGAGCTTTTCGATTGGAAACTTTCTCAGTACAGCCTAAAGTCTGGATTTGATGGCTGATTGATGTTGATTAAATACACTATATCAATAATGTACTCAAACAGAAAAAAAGTGATAAAATTACTTAATAATTATGTTTCATATTATTCAGCTTCCCTTTTAGGAAAATTGACGCCTCGTCACTGATATCTACTATCGTTTCATCTAATGCTAATCAACTATCTTTCACTTTTGCCTTGCATCACAAAGCAACACACTGGATCTTCACAAGTAACACTAGACCAAGATACCATAGTACACAAACTCCCATTCTCCCGTAACTTGCGTCAACTCCGCGACTGGCGTCAAGGATGCACGTACACAAATCCTTTAGCGCACACAGGCGGATATCTTAAACTAGCTACATCTTATCTTAGCCGCACTTGCATGGTATTGCTCTAATCCTGCTTTGCTTAGAATAGTTATGTGGACAAGTTGTGGAATTTCGATAAGAGGTGGCGCTGTTTTAAGTTATTGAAGCCTAGTTGGTTTGGTTTTGTTTAGTTTGGTGAATTTGGAGGAGGAACACAGTCAATTCGTTTTAAATAATTTCATTGTACTAGTATAATTTTAGTTACTCTAATATATTCCTGTTCTAGCTTAAACTTGTTTTAACCACAGTGAAATATTACGGACTCGAAGTGAGAAAAGTATTTAGCAAAGCACAAACCTCTAACAATGACTATAATGTTTTTCACTTCACTAACAAAAACTACCCTATAGCAAAATTGTTAGTGAAACTATAATTACGCAAGATAAAAGCAACAAAGGCAAAACTACTCACAAAAACAAAAGAGAGACAATAGTAAAAATATATTTCATCGCACCATGGCAGACATCTTTGAAAAACTACACAAGTATTCGAACAAATTCACCCCTAACTTTGGGTTATTGCTGTATAAAACATACATATGTCTTGCCCCGGCTGCACGTGGCTTTATAAAATATTTAAATCGGTGTGGAAACAAGAAATCTCATTAATATCTGAGTAGTGCAGGTAGAAGTGGAATTGTGGGCCGGTTTCATAAGGAAAGAATGAGATCTGTTCATTGTGTATAAGTGGGAGAATGTACTGCCAAATTGGTGGTAGAATATCTTTTTATTGGCTAAAAAATGGGTGTTAAGTTTTGGCCCCAAATGTGTTTGTCGGGACCAGCCAAAGGTGAAGTGGTTTCTTGGGATCTTAAGAAGAATAAGTAATACAACCTGGTAAGTTTTGTTTGGGGTCAAAAGTAAAGGTAAACCTTTATTAAATCTCAACTTGAGAGTTAATTATTAAGGTGAGCTGAGATACTTCTGAAAGCCTAAAGGCATAATAACGATAAAAATCTGTTGTGTCCTGGAGTGCGGTGTCTCTTTAAGTGTTATTGTCTTGTACGTCCTTTTAAGCTATCGTTTCGTGTTGTTACGGCCACGCGTAGTTAAGACTGTAATTCATGTTCTATGCATGGATATTCCAAAACACATGGATATTTTGACGACACGGTTGGCGCTGACTGCTGCGCCGCGTATCGTGGGTTCGATTCCCGCACGGAACAAATATTTGTATGGCCTACAGGAAATTGTTCCGGGTCTGGCTGTTCGTGTATGTGACTTTAAATGTTTGTTAACGCACCCATGACACAGGAGAAATTCCAAGTGTGGGGCAAAGTTTAAAAAAAAAAGAATTAAAAAGACTAACCATACAAGATTGTTGGTATGTAGTCGAACTGACCAGCGCATTCTGGGCAAACTTAAATAAACATGTTTTGGTTAATACGCTCTTTAAATGGACCCCATTCAATGCATGTCACTCCTATAACCATAAATTGAAGACAAAAATGGCTACCTTTTCGTATCACCAACCACATATTTCCCCCATTGAATTCTGAAATAAATTCATAGCAACGCTGCTCCAGAAATAATACCGAATGCAATTTTCTTATGTACATAAGGTTTATCTCCCCTTCACTTGTCCGTCGGTTTTGCTCGTAAATTCGTAATAGACGTGACCATACGTGAGATTAAATATTTGACATGCATTAAAATGGTACTAGGATCTGGGAAGTGGGATGTGGGAAGTGGCGGCTTCAGGAAATGGCTTCGCGAATTGCTTATGCATGACTTTAAACTTTAAGTCTAAGTCATTGTTTGAGGGTAAGTTTAACGATGACATGAACATGGTGGTTGAAGTTGATACATTTTACTTAACTTGCACGAGGTTTAAGAAAAGGGTGAAACTGGGTGTTTGTACACCTAGTTTGCCGGTGAGACATTAAGTATATTTTGATAAGACGGTAAACATTAAAACGCCTGAATTCCCCGAAGGGTTAAGTACTCGTAGATATGTAAAAACGCCAGCACATCAAGCTATCACAAACAGTTTTTTTTCGGTTTGAATAATCTTTTATTGTTAATTTGAAAAACTATCAAAGAAATTCGACATATTGGGGTTGCTTAATGTGCTGGCACTTGTACCTACAGGAGGTATTTACATGGTATTCTTGTATTTTCCCTTGTTTTAAATAATTAACTTACTTGTTGTGCATGTGATGTAACTACGGAGTTTTTAAACATAATTTTAAACCTAGGCCTTTTACTAACCCCTATTTTAGTATCGGTTCAGTCTATGTCTTATCTAACCTTGAAAACCCAGTTATCAGATAAAACAATACCCTTTGTAAGGAGTGGCTGTCAGACTTGCGGGCTTCTGCCTACCCATAAAGACTGCCATCTTTCCGAACCACGGAAAGGCATTGATATGAAGCAGATCCATCCAAAGACCGACCTTGCCAAGCGTAGCTTAACCTTGAATTAAACCGTGTGGCTGCTATCATTTAATGCCTGACGAAGCTTCAAACATTGGCTGACAGAACTCACTAAAACAAAATTCTATCGAGTTCCATGTTCAAACCGAAAAGAACAATAGAACATAATGCTAAATAGTTAAATGACAAAAAATCACGATCTGAAAAAAACATAATTTGACCCAAAAATAAAGTTAACAATACCGTGATAATTTGCACAAAGCTACGGTACGCCTACGAGAACGCGTAGCCGAGTATGCTACGAATCAGATGTCTACGACACTCCGTAGCCGGCAGCGTTTTTCTTAAACGCTCGCACTTAAAAAGATGTCAAAATTGTAGGAAACTTGAGTAATTCCGTCGGATTTTTATGTCCGGCAAGTTTTGGTCCCGTAAAGTCGGCCCGGACTTTTACGTGCCTAATTTCGTGTCATTTTTCCTGTAATATATTTTATAGTGGGTTGTTAAACTGCAATAAAGAATGGAGAATGTGTTCCGTGCTGGATAAAGTTAGATAGCACGTGGAATATATTCTGCATGTGTGCGGTGGGTATTCTTTTTAAGTTATATTATGTAGAAGAATTATTACGATCGTTAATGAATGACCTGGAGTTGAACGCAAGAACGAACGATGTACGATTTTTTTATTTCTACGTGAAATTACGATTCTAGAGTACCTAAAACAGACATGTTCATTACAGTACTAATGCTTTGTTGGTCTAGTGCGGGGGTGGGCAAACTTTTTTCTTCAGGGGCCAGAAAACTAAAATGAATTTTCTTTTTCTATTATGAGGCTAATATTACAGTTATACGACGCAAGAAATAGGTTTTGAATGACTGCAAAGAATATGCTTGAGGATTTTGTAGCTCTTCCAAGGGCCAATAATCTAAGCAGGCCAGAGCTGGCCCGATGGCTGTGCATTCCACATCCCTGGTCTAGTGGGTGCAAGTACCACTGCTGAGCATGAGGTTTAGGTTCGATTCCCGTGTCGGGCTAAGTGATATTGGGTTTTTCCATCCGGATTTATTTCAGTAGCAGCCTAGGGGTTTAGATTCGTACCCGGGTGATTGATGGTAATACGCTTTTTTTTTTATTACATGGGACTTAAAAACAACTGGCGAAATGTAGGTGTACTTAATGTACACTTCTAACTAACCCTCCGGAAAATACAGGTGTGATGTTATAAATGTTCATCTAAATCAAGATGACGTGCATGACGGTCCCACTTGCAACGTTTTTAGTAACACATAACACATTAAGAGCTCTCCAACTACTTCTCTCAATTCCCAACTTTAAATTGAAATAAAATATCCTAGCCACATTTAAATGATCATTTATTCAAACTTCTCCCAACTTCCTAGCCAAGCGTATTTTTCTTCAATCAGCTGTTAAATTATCAGCTGTGTGGAATGATAACAGTCGTTGGCTGCGTTTCGATCAGCAGGAGCTAAGCTAAACAAAATTTGTATTGGAGCCAGTAAGGCACCGCAGAGTGCCTGAGAAAACAGTGTTAAGACCTCCGGGAGGGCCAGGAGATCTGCGGGCTTAAGGAGGAAGCGATTAAATAGAGAACGTCTTATGGTTCTTAGTCTCAGAACATTACAGAAAGAAAGAAAAACATTTATTGGCAACAGGTTGAAACACGCACGGTAATCAAATGTTTAAAAGAAAGTTTTTTCGTAAGAATACGTCAAAAAGATCCGTTTTAATATGACAATAGCGAGATGACTATACCCAATTACATCTATTTTGAAACACACCAAGTTTGCTAAGCTATCTTAAATCTATATTAAATCATAGATAGATAGATGATAGATGGATAGATAGTTAAGATGACAAATTAAATGGTATTGTGAAACCTGAACAGATTTTTTACCTTGGATATATTTTCTAATTATGTTTTCAATGTGAAAATCATGAGGTACTTGGTTCGGGCAAAGTGTGATTAGTTCTTCCTTCTAGATTTTAATAGTAGCAGCCTGAAGTATGTAGTTATAGGCTTGCCTTCTATAACGTGGGACTTTAACAAAACTAGCAGCAAACGGGTTTACTTTAGGAACAGCTCTGTCTATCCCTTTGGAGATTACAGGCGCCATATTATGTATGTATATTATGTCAATATATCATCATTATCATCTCCAAAACTTGGTCGGTTTTCGTGGCTCTACCTCCTTCCCCCTCACCCCTCGATAAACCCACTGTTGGCTTTGAAAGAGTGTTAAGAATAACGTTTTGAAGCAGTATTGTTTTATATAAAACTAAATGTGCTCGCTCCTAAGAATCGTAGCGTGATGTTAAATAACCTTTCTCAAGAATTAGGCAATCAGATGCAAAAATACTTATTTAAATTCGACTGATAGTTGGTCAGATAGGCAGCCACTCGCGCTCGAGTAGAATACTGGTTCTCAGCTGTATCTGGTACATCTGGGCAACACTCAACTATATTTAGTTCAGCTTCCAGACTATGGAAGCTGAACCAAATATAGTTGGGTAAGGCTAGGCAGATATTGACTCTTAGTTAGTATTTTACAAGCAGTGGGCGCTGTCATACTATCGCAACCCTATTACTTTCAGAAAATGGTATCCTAAGGCAGCACCAAATTACTAAGCGTGTTTGGAATGCTATCACCAACCCTTAATAGGACATCCCACAGACCTACCTCCTTAGAAATAAAATCTTCAGTTTCCGTTCGATGTACATTATCAAAATTGCAATAACATTACACTTCGATAGCTTTGAAGATACAATCTCAATTCCGGTCAGGTGCGAACCGTATCACGAGCTGGGTTCTGTACATAACGCCATACTATAATGAGTTCGGGCCTCGATTTTATTACTAGCGTACCGACTTACATATTAAGTGGTATATGTTTATGAGAATCGGTTGTAATCTCGGGAATGACTTTTCAAAAAGTGATTTGAAATTCATAGAAGATGTGCTCAGATTTCTGGAAGAGATTGACTTTCGTTTATATTTTGATTTTGTAGCGTATGAAGCTACTGATAAGAGGGACCGGTAATTTTTTAAACATACTTAGCACAGGATACAACATTAAGTAAAGAGAAACCAAAAAACTAGGTATGTTTGAAAAATAATGTACCTACTAGTCGGAAAGAATATAATTTGTAACAACAACAATACATTCTATTATGTAACAACTCTTATTCACCACTTAAATAATTTAACAATCACGAGATTTTACCTCAAAAAATAAACTAAAACAATTTTTCATGACCACCCTCTGTGCTTACCCCGCTTGTGTAAGCCAATTACATAGTACAAATATTTACTCATTATTTGATTGAGTTGCCTTTCCCCTCCTCTCAGAGTACATAGGAGGGCCGATTTTTTTTAACTGTATTGTACAAACAGCGAAAGAAGGAGGCTCCAATCAATTTTTAATTTTAACAAAATTCTGGCAATATGTTACAAATGTTACAATACAAGAAAACACATTTCATTTTTATCTTCCTTTCGATTTTGAGATGAAAAGCAAATGTAATGTGTATTTTTATCAGATGCTCACAGAACGGAGTATATTTCAATCAAGGAAAAGGTAGAATGTCAGGTTTATTCTTATTAAAAATAATAAGGTTCTTGTTAGCATGTTGATCTGATTAACTTTGTTGCTTAGACGTCATAATTTGTACACTTTCGAAGACTAGCTTTTGTTTAACATACAAACGTATTAAGGATGCAAACGATATTATTCTAAGGAACCGAGTCGAATGCCTTAGATAAATAAGTAAAAAAAAGTTTTTCTTTAAACCGTGGGTATTCCTAATCGCGCCGCTAAATTTAAGAATAAACCAAAAATATACCTCTCTCCATTAGACCACTCATAAAAGCAATAAACATCTAAAACATGGAAAATATTCTCAGTAAGAAACGATATACAATCATTGGTAGCACTCAGGCATTCACCGGACAGCATCCCCACAGATCCACAAATGAAGATAGATGGGTGGTTGGTAATTCTACTAAACAATGTAATTAACGACTGCCGAGATAAATATGTATGTACAGAGCAATCTGTCTATACGCTTGTATTAGATAGATGTAAATATTTAAATAGTTTAATTTGTGTAATACAACTAGATTCTTGTCTCTAACAATTACAGTCTTGGTTTAATTACAGTGGGCAATCATGCATTTTCATAGTTTTTTTCCCCGATAAGTATAAGATATGGCTCTCTGTACTCTTCATATTTAATATTGAACGATTTTGTTTCAGTAATAATCAAATCCGAAAAAAAGATCTAACATCGGACCTAGTATACTTCCCTGCGGCACACCTCTCACTTCCTCCAACCTCTTCCATCAAAAGTAATTCTGAGTGACAGGCCCGTAATTAAGCAATCGCCTCAGAACTTTACTTAATGGCGATCAATTTAAACTGGAAAATTTCACGTTAAAACAGTGATTTATCCGACGGCCGACACATTAAAACTTTGGTAAAGTGTTTAATTTTTAGTCTTTAATGTTATTATTTAATTTCCCGACCACCTGTTGTTGTTGGGTAGCGTTTTGTTCTGGTTCCAGAGCCGCATGCTATATTTGGGTTTCGTTGTTGTGGTCTGGGGGCTCATGATCGCCTGTGGGGCTAGATGTTGTGTAATGAATGTGATTAGTAGGATAATTAGGAGCGTAATGATTGTAATAAATCTGTAAATCCAGCCACTAGCGGGTTGATACCAATAAAGTGCTTGGTTTCTGTCTTTCTCATTTGTTGCGTTAATAAACCTCTTTATTAATAAACGCGGAATAAAGTTGGAACCAGTACGACCTTCAGAATGATATACCTTACATCTTCAGAGGATAAACTTTACTCCGTATAAGGAGGATAGATATTGAAAACAGATCAGGGCCAAAAAATGCTTGATACTAGGTGATCGATATGCCAGGAAATGGACTTACAATAGCTTCTAACTTAAAAAGTTACTCCTTTCCATTGATATGAAAAATTTAATTGCTACATATAAACTGTGTGTGGGAAAGTAACCAGATGGCCCAACAAACCCCCTAATTCTCATTCTCATTTCTCAAAATGAAACGATACAAAATAACTTTCCATTTTCATTTCAAGAAAGTCCCAACGTGTAATGATGAATAACAAAATAGTTTACCTTACAGCAACAACCGCCCTGAGCTATATTTAAAGAAACATGAAATATTCCCTCGGAATACAAAAGTAAGTAATATACCACTTAAACTGTCATTCTTTGAAGTTGTAGATAAACAAGTGTATCTTGAGGCTTCGCAGAGGGACGCTTAAAGTCTAAGGCAAATATTTTAAACGCATCAAGACTTCTCCCTCTGGGGTTGGACACGACTATTTGTAATGCAATGCAAATGGTTTAGGGATGTTGTGCGCCAGAATAGGGTGCGCGCCCAGACATTATACTTTTTGGTACCGTTAAAAAAATACCTCAAATGAAAACAGCCGGTACTGTCTCACTACAGTGCAAAGACTTCTTCTTATACAGAGATCATCACCATGCTTTATTCAGGCATGTTGGCGAGGGTTCCTGACAATGTTTAAGTACATAATTATGAATTTAACAAAAGTCATGTTGTCAGTTGTATTTGAACGTCGTGTATGAGAGGCGAGATCTTGCTGAGCTGAACAGAAGTCAGTGCACTCTTCAGTGTTCTCAAAATTAAAATGTTAACGACTTCATGATTTGAACACTTAGTAAAAGCAGACGCATATTTTGAAATTATTTTTTAAAGTACTGCTCAATAAGTATAATATTGATTAAATCTTCAAACTCAAAATCAATCACAATAAAGTCTTGATTTCCTACTTTATCTTTTTTCGATAAAGTACGGAAATCACGACTTGACTATTGTGATTGATAAAGAGTTTTCGTCATGAACAGTTTCGAAATCTTAAGGTGTTTTTGATAGCGTGGCCAGGTCGTGATTCACATTTATTATAATCATGTGAATAATTAACTCCAAGAATACATTTTAGTACATTTTTTTTATATTATGAACTATTATAACCTACGGCTTTCACCATAATCAGTCGCATGTGCCGAGGGGCGAGTCGTCAAACTTTGGCTGGCTAAAGACATACCCTTACTCGTCAAACATAAGAAGCATTCACAGAAAATATTACGCCACGGTACAGAAGTAGAAGATTTTTAAATGTATTTTCTGCGAGTTATTAAACTGATGTATAACTACAACTAATAAAATTAAAATTGTGGGTTAATTTAATCAATTGTCGAACAATTTTTTATACGTACAAACACCAACACATCAAGCTACCCCAAACTGTCAGATTTTCCTAATTGAACTTATTCATTCGTAATATAGTTGAAAACCTATACTATAAATTTGACACATTGGGTTAGCTTGATGTGCTGGCTTATGTACAATTGGTCAGTCATAGGCAAATCTTTATTATTTCCATGGTCCATTAATAATAAGAAAAAAGCGGCCAAATATGACAAATATAAGTTGGTGCTAAAATTACTGCGTTTCGTGTAAAAAAATATAAGTAACTAGTAAACAGAATACATTGCTTTGTTTGTATTAATCGTGAAATCACGGAACTTTTCATAGTGTTATTATAAATGGTGTGTAGTTTTATTAACGTATTATGCCCGTCAAAACTAACATAGGCTTGCAAACTTTTGATTTGTACTAATTTGAATAAAATAATAAGTAACCACTATAAAAATGGCCCCAACTTGTGAGTCGTATCATATTTGCAACGTCGCGGTATGCAGCCAACAAGCCGGCAAGTCGCATATCGAGTTAGGGGCTGAATGAATACTTTATCATACATTTATGTTGTATGAATATTTTCCTACAGTTTCGATACTTGGAATAGCAGTCTTACTGACAGCTCGACAAGTGGCATTTTAAGTATGGGGATGAAAATGGTATTTTTCTTCGAATAAAATTTCTTTTTATTTGCATTCGCTTGTATATTGATAAAGCACTTAAGTACTTTGATGATTTAAAACCCTTAAACAAATACACACAGAGGGAGTGTCTCTTTCAGAAACTATTGGTTTGTGGTCCCTACTAGACAGATAGTTTAGTATAGTTCTAGACAGTGTCGATGGAGATTTTTTTTTGAGGATTCCGCGTTTAAATTTTAAGGTAAGTACCTACCTCTGATTCCCTCAAATCAGAACCCAAACACTATAGTATGTAATAGGAATCTTATCTGGCGAGGCGCAAAATAACGCAGACTATAAAATAAATGGACACACAAATGCACTACACATGTGGTTTAATATTTTGCATTGTATTTGGCTCTAAAATGGAAACTAAACTTAATAGAGTTTTCGTCTTCGTCGGTATTCATAGAATACTTAATAGTTTTGGTGCAATGCAAGTTGCTAGGAAAGCAGTGCTATGTTCAATGGGGTTAAAATATTATGTTTTTAACTAGATTTTCTTTTTTTTCTCTGAGGGATTGAAACACTCGGGATTTGTTGAATTTATTAACGAGAAAATTACTCAAAGACGGCGGTCTGTGTTAATTGGCACACAAGTAATGTTAATATTAGATTCTGATTTCCGCGATTCTGTTTAATTCATCTGCAATAATCCACCTAACCGCGGCGCATGTGAATATTATTCAATAACCTAAATATCTAATGCGAAACCGCGGCTTCACCCAAACCGCATTCAAATTAGATGATAATACCAAATATGAATACATTATTTGAAAATCTAAATATCAAAATTCAAAACAGTTTGACGCGTATTAATTAACGGGGCGTTCGCGTTATCGCAGCCCGTTGGGCCTGACGCCCGCGACCGCGACTGTTGTTCAGGAGCCTGCACTTATGTCATGTGACAAGCATGGTATCCGGGAGATATGGACGGTTAGATTAGGAAATCATTTGAGATGAAGAAGTACACATTTTCAAAAGATTTTATGTAACGTCCACCAGATTGTTTTGAACTATCTCATTGCCCTCCCCTCGGTTTCCGTATTTCACTCCACCCCAGTGGCTTCCATAGCGGAATCAAAATAGATTCTAAAATCTTCTAAAAATCTTTTACACAACAAAATTAAGCAAGTATCAATTTTGCTTAACATGACTACCAATTTTCCACTAAAGATTTAGTACTGCATATAATATTATAAGAGTGCCTATGAAGACAGAAAAAAAATCTCACCTGTGCGTCCTTACAGAACCCGATTTGTGAGATAAGTATTCTTGTAGTTCCCGCTGTATGCTACGGAATAGGACTTCTTCCTCGGAATAAGAATAAGTGCTGCTTCCATAAAATTGTTAAAATGCGTAATCAAATCCTTCCTGCGTGTTTTAATACAATTTACTATTAGTTTGAAACATAAATCATCAGCATAATTATTTAGTATTCATCGTAAATGCATTGAAATAAGAGTTAACTTCAATGTGATTTTACATTGACATTTCTTATTTTATATTATATTTTTGCCTTAATAGGACATTCGAAAAAGTCATGTGCACTTGTGCACTTGTGTGTTACTTGTGCACACAGAATGCGACGCATGGGTCTCGTCTATTCAATGTGAAATTACGCCTAGCAATTTTGGTTTATACCCCGCCTTAACAAACCAGAAAATTGCCAGCTCCCGATCTATGGATTGTTATCTCCAAACCGTATTGTCCGCGAGGCAGCAGCTCGGCTAATTTCCGATTAATCTGTCCATTATTTAACCTCTGGTTACCGAGAGTTGGATTAGGTGCAATCAACCGTTGTTGTTGCCCACCATTTAGTTGTCGTTATGTACCAAATGTCCGGTTCAGTGATTCTATTAATAATTTTGGTGGGAGTTTGGTCATTGAATTTAACTTCAATATTTAATATGCGTGACGTCACATGCGTTGTACGGGAATACTATATGCGCCACAGTGAACTATTATTTTACTGTTGTTTTTTTTACATTGACTTAGGACGCTGGGGTTTTGGAAGGCATACGAGGAGTCGAAGCCAAATCGCGAGGCCCATTTGAAGTTTTTAATGAATTGAAGCACCAACCGATGATTTGCCTTGTAAGCACTATGCAAATGCACAGTGAGATTATTATTGCTCGTTGCTCTATTGGCTGCAAGCGCCACTGCTGAGTATGAGGTCCTGGGTTCGATTCCCAGGTCGGTCAGAATTTTATTGGGTTTTTTCTATCTGGTAATTGGCAGTAGGACCGGGAGTTTGTATTTATGCCCGTTTGATGTCAGTAGACTTTTTATTATATTATTATATCATACTGTCGAAACGTGGGTTTACTTTATATTAGGTGGCAGGTGCACTTCTGACTTACTCTTTGAGGAATACAAGCGTGATGATATTTGCATGTTCATTTTCACATTCCACCGTTATACCAGTCTGGTAATACTAGTTTAGGATTATATGTCCAATACCTACTCTGTTGTTCAAACCACCTCACCAAAAAAAGACACTCATCAGAGCTTTATCACCCCAAAATAAAATTATACCACTGTACCACTCTCCTTAGGTCCCAAAATCATCTCATCTCGTTAGAGCCCCTCTTGATATGTTAAGACTATCAAGATTAGCATACATATTTGCGTGCACTGGGGTGCAGCTGTCATGTTCCCTCAGATTCCATTGCTCCTTTTATCGCTGCGAGGTGAGAAGGGGAACGTGTAGTGGATTGCAATATAAATTGATTGTAGTAAAAATGTACGCGTGTCTTGGTGTATTTCCCTATGTGATTTTGTTTATTAAATCTAAGGAATCTAGGAGATTCTTTGTGATGTTGACTGATACTGCTCTGACATTAGTTAGAAGACATTCATAAAACGTTGAATGTTTTTAAAAATATGGCACTTCAACGATGTATGCATACAAACAGAGACAAGAAAAGTTAAAGACTTTAGTATGTATATCGCTGTCGTATCTGTGTAGTAATAATAAGTTGCGGGTAGACCGCTAATAAATGATTGGTTTGTTGACTTGTTGTTTCATTGATTGCGTTCCGAAAAATATTCATTAAACTCTACTATCGTGTTTCATATTTTTGTGATGTGCGTTTTTTTCATGCAAGATAAACATTTTTTTTTAAATTGATTTTTTCAAGCAAAAATTATTATATATATATATAGATATTAAAACAAAAAGTCTGTATATTTTCGACTGCACCAAAGTTTAAAATTGTTCTTTATTTTGGTCCACATAAAATACAAACTCTATAAGAAGTGATAAGATAAGATAAGATCATTTATTTGTCCAAAACATGAGTTTACACACTCAAGGCATGCTCGATTCTACTATAAAAAGTGAACAAAAACAAAAACATGACAAATTGCAAACCATGCAATTTTCCTCTTTTCCCTCATACACAAAAACTCTATTAACACCATACAAACAATAACAGTAAAAACAGAAATATTACATCGTTTCTAAACATAACAGTACCGTACGCGCGTAAGGAGGGCCGTTAGCGTTTCCTTGGAAATTAAAAATTTAATACAAAATGGCTACCTCTATGGGTAAGTAGGTAGGTACACGTATGAACGTGATGAGGATACGAATGTGGAAGTCAAGAATGGACATTATAAATGGTTTTCTTATGTCTTTTTGGATACCTTACGTTAGAACTAGTGTCATGGTAGTGTTTCATGAAAATTAATGATCATCATCTGTGAAGACAAAACTTCAGATAACCTTTTTTTAATTATTGAGTGATTGATGAAATCTGATATAGTTAAAGTTTATATGGAGATGGAGTGCTAACAGCTAAAACGGTGGAATTTCCATGTCAGAGTAACCATGATTATAGTGAGTAATGTATCACTTATCTCGCATTATATTGTGCCAGCCCGTGAATGTCCCAAAGCATCGCAAAGGTCTCTTCTCAAATCTATTATTTATTCTTAGTAGTATTTCTTCACCGATGTCAGACATGTCTGGTATGCACTTATTTTCATAATTTAGTAAAAAAACATTTTTTAAGTTTGCATCGGCCTTTTGCAGAATCCAAAGAAAAGCTAACTCATATCCATTCATGGATACTTATACTACGAGTTGTCATGAAAGACGTTTAAATTTTTTAATAATATTTGAGTATAAGTATTCACATGCGTATGCGTATCTGTAAAATATATCATCGAGTCCAACTGGATTAATAAAATAAAATAAATATTTTTCAGTAAAATACACATATTTTAATAGAACTCAATTTAATTTATAAGCTGTTCCAGTAAAAAGAGCATTTTTCACTCAAGTCCATTGTTTTCTTACAACAATAACAATATATCAGCTGGAGCGAGCCACAGACGTACACTGGCGGACAGAATGGTGGATGCATTCGCATGATTCATTGCATTTATTGTTTTTAATGAAAACTATTTTAGTTTTGCTAGTCGTTGGATCTGGTACTCATTCGTAGATTTTTTAGTAGGGTAGTCAGAAGCTCAAGAGTCTAGTAACTAGACATACATAGGCATTACCCAGTAACTGGGTTGTAGAGGTCTGAAAGGCAGTCGCTCTCTACTAGGATTAGGCTGTTTTCAGTAAGACTGGATGTCCCAGCCCCAACATAGTTGGGAAAAGGCTTCACAGATGAATTTATCTCCAATCTAAAATTTTGAAAACAAAGAAGTAAAGTATCTTCAATTGAGGGTATTCTTACTATTTGTGCGAATTAAAATAAGTTACCGAAAGTAAATTAATGCAATGAGAACTTAAAGCTACTCTCGTAACTTTTCGTCAAAGTTTTGAAATAACTCGCAAAATCTAAAGAGTTTTCACAGTTCGGAATTAAAATGTCCCTGTCATTTAATAACGTTGCCTTTTTTTTATTCGCTTGATCTTTACTATGGCTGCCTTGTGCATAATATACAAGTAAAATTGCATTTTAAACGATTCGGACGCAGATGCCCCGTAAATGTTATTCAGCTCAGAATCCAAAACGATCGTTTTTGGACATTTCAAGGCTGTAAAATTTTATGTTTAACTTACCTTTATCGACGGTTTATCGTCCCATGGAAACTGTACCGGTAAAAGAAATGGGTAATCCAAAATTATAGCAGCCAGACGAACTTATTTTTCCAGTTTGACAAGCCAGAACTTAACTTGAATTTACAGCAGTCTGTCTGAGTATCTGGATTCTTTACTTTTTATTATTTCTGACAATATAGAATTTTTTGACAAATTCATCTTATCTAACCTCAAAAAAAGAACTATTGTACCGTCTATGATTCACAAATCTTTAATGAGTGTAACTGTTTCAACTTTTAACAGATATCTGGTCACCTTATGTTAAAACAATAAAAATGTCAAATAAAATACCTTAGCCCGATTCTTCTGCCCGGATGTGTACCAAAGTTCTCATCCAGTTTCACGCACCATGTACTGCGCGTTTCGCCGCTCGCATGCAAACTGCAGCATCAAGACATATTCATAGTACACAGGTACTGGAACGCGATAAATTTTATTTTATTAGCTGATAATGCCTTTTGTTTTCATACTTGAGACGTTACTTTGGTAATATGTTTTGTTTAAATTGCTGTGTACTTGTACCTTTGCTTTTTGAATTTTATTTCGAGATCTCTGAGGCTCACATTGTCTTTTGTATTTTGTGAATGTTTTTGGAATATCTTGAAGAGTTCTGTGGCCTGAGGTTTTGAAATGTTTTGTTTATTGAAAAGTAAATTCACGACTTGAATGACAATAAGCGTATAAAACTGTAACGCAATCCACTTACACAAATGTTTTTCTTTGTTACAGGTACGTATAACACTATTAGTTAGAATAATTGGATTATTGCAATGGATTAAGTAAGATTCTCCCAAATTAAGTAATTGATATTGTTTTAATTGAATGTAGACCATTACTTAATAACCAAGTTCTTCAGCATTTGTTCACATTCGAATTCAGTAGAAATTAATCTTATACTAATTGAAAAGGCAAGACATAGGATACAAAAACAGAAAATGTGTGAAGAAAAGACGACAGACCTACGCAGAACATATTGAACTTCTTCCTCCAAACAGCGACACGACAATAACATTTACAATCAGCTAATGTGCGTGCATGTATTAATACATTTCTAATTAGCTGACACATGTGTCATACACAGGGACACGAGTCACATATCGTTAAGTAAACAAGACGCATTCGCAGCTGCGATCATAATCGTAACAGGAATTACGACTCGCGAGTCATCTTGTGCGGCAGTGATTACTTTATGTCGCAGTATACGGAACAGAACAGATGCTACATAATAAAACCAGTCTATTACTGTCCCACCACAGAGCGCAGGTTTCTTCTTATCCAGTGAATTAATGAGCTTTCATCACCGTGGTTGATCAAAGCAGGTCGAGGATTTCAGACTTAGATCTTCCTAACCTTTTCCCAACCATCTTGAGGTTCCAGTCTGATCGGATGCAGCTGAATACCAGTATTTAACATGGAGCTACTGCCTGTCTGACCTCTACAAACCAACTGGGTTGTAAGACTGGATGTAATATTTTCGAGCTTCTGACTACTCTTAACGACTGTCAAAGATCTACAAATGATAGCAAAGATTTCAAACTTACATATTATATTGTATTTCTTATAAGTCCACGTTTCCTTGCGATGTTTTCCTTCACGGATGCCAATGGTAAGCTTTGAAAGTACCCGTGAAAGTCGTTTTGGTAGATACTTGCCCGGATTTTAACCCTTAACCACTGAGCCACTTCGACATTTTGCACATTTTGAATATTTTTTCATCATAAACATTATTAAACTGATTTTCATTACAAATTGTGCGTTCTGAATTCTTTCACGAGTTGATTATAATATATCAGCCGGCTTAGTATTTAATATATAACTTGAAAAGTTTTTACGAAAATCTACGTTTACATTATTTTCAGACAGCTTGTCTGAGACACAAACATACTTCCTAGAAACATAAACAAACTTTCCTTCGACGACAAATCAAAAAAAGCCAGAAAAATATGACCATTATCTGCAAACCTTACCTATACTATAGTACAGAGATGGCATAGGCGCATAATAAAATTCACGGTATGACACGAAATTCGTCTCGTTGCTACGTAACGTCTTCGTTCATTTTTTGTCACGACAGTGTACGCAGTAACATTTGTGCGGGGAATGGATGCCCCGGTACTGCGCACGATTTTATTAGTATGCTTGTGGTGGGTGTAAATGTGTGTTTTTACTACTTAGCTATGATTGTAGGTTTGTAGATCGCGGTGTGTAAAAAGAAATAGGTATATCAATAATAAAAAGTCACACTCTGCAGCTGAACGGTATTGTTTCACGGACTTTACTTAAGTTCTTGCGGGCCACAAGTTGCGAACCATTGTTCTAAATGAACCTAGAATAGTTAGCAAAACTAAAATAAAAACAAAAGTTAGTTAAGTATGTCTTTTGAGACACTATTTATTTAAAACACTGTTATTGGATGGATAGTTATGCGAGGTTGTGGGTTCAAATCTAGGCCAGTACCATTTCGATTTTCCAATTAATAATATTTAATATATTTTCTTTCTTAGTTAATTTTAGACAGCTTTGAACACTTTGGTGAAGGAAAACGTCAAGAGGAACCTTGGACTTATAATTATTAAAAAAGTCTGAAATCGCTAACCCGCCTTCAGCAAGTGTGGTAGTAAATGTTATTGCCTTCTCTGTATGAGAAGAGGCCTTTTGCCTGCAGACCAACAGACTGGTATAGTAATTATTTTTATTACTTATTTATTTTATATTCGAGATGTACGTTTCTATCAGTATTCTTTCTTCTTCTATTCTTTAGCAAAAAACATTGCCCCTCATAAGGAATTTCTCCTGTATCGTGTGTGTATTTACAAAAATTGAAACTCACATACACAAACAGTTAGATTAAGAACAATAACCTGTAGGCCATACACATAACAGGCACAAATATTATTTCTGTGCGGGAATCGAACCCGTGACAAGCAGCGGGTCCACTCTTGCGCCTACCGTGCCGTCGAAGAATGCACGGTTACGTGTGATGTATGAATAAAGAATCTCTAGTTTTCCTCTGCTAATGTAAGAACACAACTCAATAAGCCCCTGTATCTTCTCCAACTAGACCATAATACCACAGCATCCTCACCCAATCTCCCAGTACTACAACATCAACATAATTAAGATGCTCTCACTATTACTCCTCCGTCACTGAGAATCATATCACCCGGCCCATGCGCCATTAATCAGACTACGCGCCAGTAAGCTGTGCCAGTAGCACTGGCTGGTGCTACTGGCTGCCAGTTATGACGTCACTAATACCAGAACATATACGTTGCCAACCTGAGTTACGGGTTAGTTGAGCAGATTGATTGTATTTGTCCTTGGTCGAGGTGATTAAGCTGTTTAGACGTCATCATCGTTTAGGTACTCAAACAAATATCAACTTTGTGTAAGTGTACATTGAGTCCATTTCACTATGACTACTGAAAAAGTCATTTTTTCATTTGTAGTTTAAACTGAAGTTTATGTGTGGGTGTTAAAGTTCTTTATTCCAAAAACCCATTTTCAACAATCTGGTGTTCAGAGAATTTCTAGTTTCTTAGATCGAAAAATTGTATGCAACAGCTGATTTTACTTTCACAATTTTAGGGTTACAATCATTAAAACGACTCCAAGAGAAGATTACTAGATTAGAAGATTTCCTGACCCTTGACGAAAAACTGGATAAAAAGTTTCAGTTGATGTGAGACTTAGAAACTTCACACAAACATACGGGTCTACGACAATCACTTACTCGATCTAATACTAACTCTAATCCTAAGCTAATAACTTTCAAAATCAATACAGCCAAAACTTTATTAAACTCGAGACTCGGAAACTTCCATACAAGTACTCATACAGTTCGGAACACGTTCACAAGATGACATGGGAGGTTCAAACTTGGCTTAATCACTGTCATAATTCAACCAAAGCCGGGTCGGGTCTAGCTTATATTGGGTTACTTGTGATCGAAATACTTGGATTTTAGTTGTATTGCTGTATTCAATATGTTCATGCTCTATTTCGTTTTCAACAGTCTTGTTAGAGCGTTGAGGGAATAGGGTTTCTGTCTAAATCGTTGGCGTGTTGTTACAGCCATGTGGAACCGAGAAAATGTGTTTTTTCTCACGTGGAGAAGGTGGAAATACAGTCAACAACAAACGAGTCTATTACTTTCCCACTGTGGAGCAAAGGCCGCTTCTCATGCAGAGAAGGCACGAGTTTTAATCAACATTTAGCATTTCCAGACTTATATGAATTATACGTTCAGTTGTCATTGATGTCCAAGATAAACTTAGAAAGGACTTAGAAAGGAAAAATACTTAAATAAAGCACGTGATTAAGCTTTCACTTTAGCTCACCAATTGTTTTCTGTGAATATCTAAAAATTGCTTCAATAACTAGTTATGTGTGCTTGTGCCTTTAAATAGGTCTATAGCTCGTATATGTTGGCCAATATTAAATACATAAGATATAAACTCACGCCATTCTCTCATGGGTAGGCAATCGCGCCAGAACGACTGAACGACCCTTACATACTCCTTTTGCTTCGTTTACGTTCATTCTCGCACGCCGGTTGCGAGTACTATACACCTGTAATTAATAATGACAGAAAATATCTTTTTATGACGTTCCCTCCCAGCTTAAACGATAAGCTTCTTAATTACACTTTCATGTTCGAAATTGGTTATTATCCAAAGCAACTTCCACAGAACATCTCGCCACCATAATGAAGCATACAGAACCCTTCCCAAAACACAATCACAGCCGAGTCTACTCGCCAACAGATAAAGCAGATGCTGTGCCAACATTACTGCGGATATAATCTGTGGACGTATGCGTCTCGACGTTTGTGTGTTTGTGTGCGTGTCTGTGTGTCTGTTTGTTTGGTGAAGTTATGTGCACGTTATCTGCTTGTTTGAATGCCGTTAGTCACAGAATTATTTTATTGATGTGTTGGTGTTGAGTTTAGTTTGTACACTGTACAGGTGTGTGTGTTTTCCTCTAAAATTTTATATAGTCTCACGACCGATGTGGCGCGGCGGGCAAAGGTCCGTTTGCGACGCAGGAGGTTGCGGGTTCGATTCTCGCCCTGGGACAAGTGTTTGTAC
This sequence comes from Phlogophora meticulosa, assembly GCA_905147745.2. Taxonomy (NCBI): domain Eukaryota; kingdom Metazoa; phylum Arthropoda; class Insecta; order Lepidoptera; family Noctuidae; genus Phlogophora; species Phlogophora meticulosa. The sequence continues at coordinate 592,919 of LR990535.1, read as the reverse complement.
GATCTACAATGACTTGTTCCGGGTGTTCTGGGTATTTGCTATGTATAGTAAAAAATATCTATCTATGTAATGTATTATGGTAAGTATATCAGTCATCTAGTACCCATAACACAAGCTCTGCTTAGCTTAGGGCTAGATGATGCTGTGTGAATTGTCCAGCATTATTTATTTATTTATTTATTTATCTATTTATAGTGGGTTGAACTGCAATAGAGACTGGGGAGTGTGTTCCCTTCTGGATAAAATTAGATAGAACGTGGCACATGTTCCGCATACATATGCAGTATGGTGTGTTGTTATACAGTTAAATTATGTAGAAGTTTGAACGAGTTAATTTTTTATGTTAGATTTGAGGTTTAATTACAAATAGAGTATATAGAACAGACATGCTCATTTAGTACTACTGCTGTTGGTCTAGTGGTTGCAAGTGCCATTGTGTCTTGGTTTCAATTCCCGGGCAAAGTGATATTGAGATCAGGATTTGAGATTAGGAATTTTTCAGAAGCAGCCCTAAGTCTGGACGCCCTGTTGATGGCAATAAGCTCACCCCCTATAACATGGGACTTAAATACATAACTGGTTAAATGGGGGTAATTTAAGTACACTTCCACCTAATCATATGTTCCACTCATCAATGATGAAATAAAAGGATAGGGGTAAACTACACGGGTTACTAACCTACTGAACTCCAACTTTTAACTTCCCACAGAGGAAATAAAAATACTGACACGTGTTTAAAATAACTAACAACACAGTAAAGTGAAATCAACTGATGATATACTGAATAGGGTTCAAAATAACCGGTTTGAACCAAATCGATGGCAGGTCAAATAGTCCGGCCATTGCTTTCTACAGAATTATTAACGAATCAAGTACCGTACTAGAAATCAGGACCCCCTTGGCTGCCCCTACCGTATTATTACTATGTAATTACTAGGCATTTACAATCACTTGGGCTAGAATATTTGAGTTACTGTCAATAGTCGATGTTGTGTCTTGTATTGGTTTGGAGTTAGTTCAGTCTAGCGATATTATTACAGCCAGCAATTTTGTTAGTAATGAATACTACATACTTAACTATTTACTGTAGTTGTATTAAACTATTGACTGTAGTAGTGTAGAAATTCATTCTCATTTCAATACAAATAAGTGCGATGCGATTCGCCTGTAAAATATACGATCGTTTATCGAGAATGTGCAAAATGTATGAATGAGTATTTTTGGAGCTCTAACATCCGTCAAAATAAAGAAAGAAAGAATTTAATCGACAGAAACCACAAAAACATGAAAACTAGTATACAAAATAAAATAAAAACCTGTGCGATTCCAATAAGGCTCATATCCCAGCATAATGCAGTAGCTATTATTCCAGATTTAGTAGTAGAAACTCAATTCTAGTAGGTGGTAGATAGTAGGCTTTATTTAAACCTTATATACAGTAGTTGTAGGTACATAGGTCGACTTAATGCCACAAGGCATTATCTACCAGTCAAATTTGGGTTGAGGAGCTCGTGGTTAAATAAAAACAGCTGCACGGGTTGATCGAAGGTTAAGCTACGCTTGCCGAGGTCAGTCTGTGGATGGGCGACCTTTCTGAAGCCTAAGAAAGTACTTTAAGCCGTTGGTCCCGGCTGTCATTTGTAGATCTTTGACAGTCGTTACGGGTAGGTGCAACCCCAAAATAGTTGGGCTTGGCAGATTATTAACGTAATCTTACTACCTTACTTACGTACTTCCTTCCTTCCTTGATTGTTTATTATATAGGTGTAAAAATAACACTAAGACTTTAGAAAGAAAACTTATCTTATGCAGCTATATAGCAACATTTCAGTTGTCTAAATCAAGTAAAGACTGCTTATTTCTTCTGTTTATTCGTATACTTATGACTATTTATTCTATATTACTCATTTTCATTGCTATACTCTATTGTACTTGTTAACTTACTTAATACATAAAAAGCCACAAACAAAATATACCACCATAAAAAAATAGCGTCCACATTTTGTCTTTGATCTTTCCTTCCCTGTTGTCAACGCCTTAAATTATACCCAACGAAAAGGGAATTTCAACAAAAAGTAATTAAATGTGTCGTGAATCGAACACCTCGGTGCACCTTGTGTTTCTCACGGTACACAAATTATACACAATTATACAGTACACAACCCGGAAAGTTTCAATGTACACGAGCGCTCGGAGACGAGTTCTGTTTCGTTCCGTGTATATTTTATGTGAATGATGGTTCCGTTTCCGCTCGTTTAGGGCGTTAAATAATAATATTTAGAATTGTGTGCTAAATACCACAATTTGATTATGCAAGACAAACACCCGGTTTCTGAATTGAGGATTTGAAGTTAAGAACATGTTAAACTCTGCTTATACTTTTATTTTGAACTGACATAACACTAACATAACTAGCGACTTAATTCGCGTGGGTTTCTTACTTTTCCCTTCGAAATTTAACATCCCCTCCACCGCCTCTAAAGCATAGTTTTGAGTACAAGGTTACTCACGGATAATGTTGCTTGCTACAGGTGTTTTTGTAGATGTACTTTTAGTAAGATTTGTTTTCGAAAACCTAAAGGCTATCGTGTTAAACAGTAACTGGGTGGTCTTCTCAGAGGCAGTCTCTTCTTCTAAAATACTGGTTAGATTAAAAGCTGAACACCGACTAGTTCAGAATAGACTTAGTATACGATGAGTTAACCATAAAAGTTTGAACGAATGCTAATTGATAAGCAACGGACAAGAATATGCTTAGATGGTTTGGTAGTGTACAGAGGATGAAAAGAGTAACAAAAATTGACAGATGTGAGTGGAAACTCCGGGACGGGACGCCCTAGGCAGACATACGCTGACCTCATTGGTGATGATCTTCAGAAAGATCATAGTACTTGCAAATGGAATGCATGTATGGCCGTTAATGAACATAAGCTGAGCAAAAGGAGTATTTAAGTATCTCAGCAGGTGATATTCTGCAGCTTCTGCCTCTGTCGGAAAAAGGCATGATTATCACGCCTTGTATGTACTTCACGTATTGTATGTACGTAGAGCTATTCCTAATTGAATTAAATAAATAAATAATGCTGGACAATCCACACAGCATCATCTAGCCCCAAGCTAAGCAGAGCTTGTGTTATGGGTACTAGATGACTGATATACTTACTTAATATAATACATTACATAGATAGATATTTTTTATCATACATAGCAAATACCCAGAACACCCGAAACAAATATTTGTAGATCGTACAAACATTTGTCCCAAGGCGGGAATCGAACCCGCAACCTCCTGCGTCGCAGGCGGACCTTCGCCCGCTGCGCCATATAGGTCGTCAAAATAATACATACTAATATAATTACTTCTACAGTCTTTCACTAAAAAAGATGCGCATTTAATACTAGAAAAGGGTCAAGTAGGTACGCTAGTCAAGTAAACACTTAAAGTACTCAGTAAAGATAGTCTGTAAGATTCCAATCGAACAAAGACTTCCAATGGCATTTTCTTCTTTTGATTGGAATTAAATTAAACTTTCCTTCAAGTGGGGCGTTCTTGGGACGTCAGATATGTCTTGTGCAATGGTAGGATTCATAGTTACTGTTTAAAACAGTGCTTGTGCAATTATATATTTAGACAGCAGAATGAGATTTGACAGGTACATTTTTATGATTTTTATTGAGTGGTATACAAGCTCATTTTCCCATGGGGGTAGGCTGAAACTATGGAATGCCACCTGCCACGATCCTTACATACTCCGTTTGCTTCGTTTACATTCATACATCTGGTCATACACGCACGCCAGTTGCGAGTACGACGTACCTGACCTTTTTGAAGATCATAACCAAGGAGGGGTGAGTTTATGTATGTGTATACAAGCTCCTAGCCCACCTGTAAATTTATAGAAACTTATGGATATCAAAAAAAAATTACGTAACGCTCCAAGAGATGGGTATTACAAATGCGTGCCCATCCCAAAGACCTCAGGACACCTCTGTAGCCTTCAAACTAGAACACAAACACGTGTTTTAGTCCGCTATGTTACTTTCAGCGGCAACTTCGTGTTGTATCACTAAACTTAAATACACTGTTTCATGAAGGTGATAAATTCAGTATTCTTTCGATATATAGATTAGACATAGGTAAACAAACAGGAAAACAGGCTAGTTTTTTCAAACACTCAAGATGTATCATAATTGTTTATAGAACATGTCACTGGTCAAGGGAAGAGGGATACTTGAATGTGAAGATATTATGTAATGACCTCCTGATAAATAATAAACGTGATTAACGGCCAATTTCAATAACATACCTCGATCCCAATCTACAGATCCATCTTTGTTCATAACCAATCAATGGCCCAGTTTGCAATCTGTAACCTTGTGAGGGCGAATCAGAAGTTTTAGATCGCCGATTGAGATTTGGATTGAGATACGTTATTTTTATAGCAATAATGTCCTGATCCAGTACTGTAGAAGTCAAGCTTCTCCAATGTTATGATGTTGACCTGTTATGATGTTGACCTGTTTTGATACTTTCATTAATTTCATTTCTTGACGACCGTTGTAGCGCGGCGGGCGAAGGTCCGCCTGCGACGCAAGAGTTCGATTCCCGCCTTGGGACAAATGTTTGTACGATCTACAAATTTTTGTTCCGGGTGTTCTGGGTATTTCCTATGTATGATAAAAATATCTATATATGTAATGTATTGTATTAAGTATCAGTCATCTAGTACCCACAACACAAGCTCTGCTTAGCTTGGGGCTAGAAGATGCTGTGTGGATTGTCCAGCATTATTTATTATTATTATTTATTTATTTATTTCTATATAGATATGCATAACTCCATAACGCGCATAACATCTCTTTTACATGCATCGCTTCAGCAAAGGGGACAGTCCCTTATCCAACACAAAGCAGTCAAACCAGTATTCATAAAAAGGAGCTAAAGAATCCTCCTTATGATCACATAGTAATACCACAATAACACTACTGAAGAGGAAAAATATTATAACAGCAAGTCACCGAGTAGTTGGCCGGTCTAGGAATGTCACCACGTATCCCGGGAACGTTTAGTAACTTGTCGTGCGGATAACGGGACAAATAAAATATCCGACAATGTCAACTCCCTAACTATTGCGTTCTAAAGGACGTTTGTGTTCGATTGGAAGACTTCTTATACTGTTGGTGCAACTCGAGCGGTGTTAAATTTTGTCTCTAAATGTGGACAAATTATCCTCAAGATTTATAGATTGAAATTAAAATTATTGTTTTAAAGAAAATTTAGGCTCGGGACTCTGTGGTCCTGGACCTTTGGAGAGCGAATGAGAGGCCTAAGCCAACTCGTAGAGGTCCAATTGACGTTTTTATTTAATTGAGGGAGCCTTTTTTGTGTTTATTGAACTTTTGAATTGCTGTTATTTAGAATTAAATGAGTTCGTTTAAGGTTATTGCAATTATTCTGCTCACATTTTATTAAGCCAGGGAAGTAAGGAAGCTCGGACTCTTCGTTATTACTTTAACCCCTAACGCCCAGGTCACAAGAAGACAACATTTCAATTCGAAACTTATATTTTTCTTAACCCAATCTTAGTGTACAGATTTTTATGTTCATGTTTATAGTTGTGACAATGTCGTAGCTATAAAACCGCACCAGTATCGCGGTGTATATCAATGTTAGAGACACGTTTCACAATCTTAAGGCTATCACAAACACAATGTCACCGGCGTTATGTGCGCTTGCAGTTTTACAATCTAAGACTATGTCCACTGTAACCAGATATCTTTATTTTCTTCTGTGGAAAAAAAAAAACAAATTAAGTTAAGTGACAATTTTAATAAACTTTTGTTTTGATTACACTAAATGGTGTGGTTAAAGCACATCGCTCTGTCGCCATACATTGATATCCTCAGAAACGACACCCTCTTTTTGTGCTGTAATTAATGACCGAAGTTAAATTACAATTACGGACACGCCTGAGATTTGTTAAATTGACAATGTTAATAAGCTTTAGTTTTGATAAAACTAAATGGTGTGGTCAAAACACATTGCTTTGCCATTATACATTGGTATCCTAAGAAACAACATAACCTCTTTTTGTGCTGTAAATAATCACTGAAGTTAAATTACAATTACGCGCTTTAGATTTTTTAAATATTAAAAATACTTTATGATTGAATGTTATTGGCGAATTGAGCACTTTTGATCTAAAACAAACCCTAAGTGAAGTGCTGTCAATTCGGAGCATAATATTAGGTCTTTACCTATGAAATTGCCGTTCTGCAGTACTGGCCATTTCAAATCAAAATATTTTTTGTTTGGCTAAGAATTCTAATTTCAAATTAATTTTATTTTAAAAACATGGATTTTTTTTTCCAAAGGTAGTCATTTGTTTATTGATTAGTGTTACATTTTCATCGCATTTAAATCTTTTTCGTCATCATGGATACGTTAAAAATTCGAGTAATTATAGAATATGAGTACCGTCGTGGCAGCAACGCGGCACAACCGGCACGCAACATCAACGACGTTTACGGAGCTAACACTACAAACCAACGCACTACCTGTTATTGGTTTGCTCGCTTCCGTTCTGGAAATTTCGACCTGAAAAATGAACCTCGCGGTCGTCCGAAGACTTTGGTCGACAATGACGAATTAAAGGCGATTGTGGAAGCTGATGATACACAATCTACGGCTGAATTAGCAGCAGCTTTCGACGTTAGCGTCAAAACAACATTGGTCCATTTGCGTCAAATTGGCAAGGTAAAAAAGCTTGACAAATGGGTGCCCCACGAACTCAATGATCGCCAGCGCGAAGTACGCGTCGAGACGTGCCTTGCACTGCTCAACAGACACACAAATGAAGGAATTTTGAACCGCATTGTTACCTGCGATGAAAAATGGATTCTGTTTGATAACCGCAAGCGCTCAGCAAGTTGGTTGGATCCTGGTTCAGCACCTAAACAATGCCCTAAACGAAAACTTACCCCAAGAAAAGTGATGGTCACTGTTTGGTGGTCTAGCGCCGGTGTGATTCAACACAGCTTCTTACCAAACGGGGTGAGCATTACTGCAGATGTGTACTGTGAAGAATTGAACACAATGATGGAGAAGCTGGCACATCTCCAACCAGCATTGGTCAATCGCTCGTCTCCGCTGCTCCTGCACGACAACGCGCGACCTCATACTGCACAGCAGACGGTCTCCAAGTTGCAAGAACTGGGGTTGGAAGCTCTCCGTCATCCGCCCTACTCACCAGACCTTGCGCCTACAGACTACTACTTTTTCCAGAATTTGGATAACTTCTTGGCGGGAAAAAAATTCAATACCCGAGAGGCAGTACAAAATGCCTTTGAAGAATTTGTTGCCTCCCGTCCAGCTGATTTCTTTAAGAAGGGCATCAATAAACTGCCACTGCGTTGGCAAAGATGCATTCATTGCATGGGTGATTACTTCGATTAATACAAATAAAAAATACATGAAAAAAATTCATTTAATTTTTTTCATACAAAACGGCAATTTCATAGGTAAAGACCTATTATTATGAGATAGAATACTAATTTTGGCATTTGCGTTAAATATTTGCGAGATTAGGAGGACACTCCTAATCTCGCGCGATTACAATAATTTATATCAAAAGCATAAAATAAATAAATAATTAAAGTGCAGGTTGCATTCATTCAGAATAAAGTTCTTTTTGCACAAGTGAAGTAAATTTTTTCATAGCAAAACTTATGAAGAACTTCTAACACGAATAAAGTCAAGTTCTTCTTCTCTTTATCTAATCGAAATATAATAACCATAACTATTGAATAGGAAAACTCAATTATTGCATCAACTACTTGTCCGAATAGGGACGTAGAAATAACCGCGGACGTTTAGAGACTTGTCGTGAGGGGTCCCGGGACAAATAAAAATATCCGAGTATCCGAGAGAATATTTCTCGTTTTGTTGCTTTTTATGAATCAGTTGAAGTTTGTCCCGGAGCGGTTTAGAGAAATTTCCTTGTCTTTTGATTTAGTTTTGATTTAGAATTATGAAATGGTGACTGGGTTTACAATTACCTAGTACTGAAATAGAATAAACCTATACTAATAGAATACAGCTAAATAGTTTGTTTGTGTCTTTTTGGACCGCACTAATCTCAGGATCAACCAACAAATCAATCATGTTTTTCATATCAGTTGTATCAGTCATATCAACTCATATCAGTTGGATTTGAAAAATATATTTTTGCATTCCCATTTGCAGCCCAACTCCATATTATATCCCAAGGCTACTCAACTTCACGTCACGGAAGGGATAAAACACATCTAGTAAATTACATTATCAGTAAATAATATAATTGTTGTGAGAAAGTATCATCGCTGACACGTTTTTGAAATTTTATTGCTTGAAACGACGTTAACACAATTAATTCCAATCATTGAAATAAAAACTCTACTTGCGTCAGAGAATGGGCTGTGAAATTAAATAGCGTTTATTAAAAGCACTATCCGTCATAAAAACATTGCCTGCAGTTGGGAATATTGTGAAATAACTCTTTGATTAAATTTAAACAACACCAGGAAAATATTGTTTCGCAAAATATCCGAACAGTTGGAACAACTGACGATGACGGTATTTATACAGTATATCCGACGCGATGACGTATGAAATGACAATATCCGCTAACTGTCAGATTTTGTTTTGAATGCCATTTCGTCCTCAGATATAATAATACTCATTAATTTTATAACTTGACGTGTAAATCTGAAACAAGTGCTTCTGTACATCATGTCACATGTAATGTGAAGTTCAATTAAGTTTGATGGCCACGAATTTATTTATGTCTAAAAACTCCTCGTCCTTAGTAAATTGTACCTCTTTTTGAACCTGTATTTTTGTATAATATTTTTTTTTATGTTGTTTGTTTATATAGTTTTGGAAAAACTTGACAGTTTGGTCAAGTTTTTCCAATTGAACATGAACCTTATTTGTAATAAAGTTGAAAAACTATCAAATAATTTTTTGATAGATTGGGGTACCTTGAAATGCTGGCGTCTGTACATACCTAACTTAAAGCACAGCTCAGACTAAAAATCGCGCGTCCCCGCCACAAAAAGATTTAAATCCGGACCGTCGACACATCTTTGCATTTTTCCCAGCGTTCCTCCGCGGGTCGGTGTGGCGCAAAATCGCCAGGAATGTTGGCAATGCGTCGCCGCACTGCGTCTGCCGTATCCGCGTATCCGCTGCGTGCAGTTAGTGCGGATACTCTCGGATATTTATGAACGGACAACGCGACCACTGGGCCGTGGGTGATTTAAATTGTCCTTGTTGCGTTTCGCGGTCGCGGTACATAGGAAATTAACCGGGAATTTTGAAATATTTCGGCTTCGCAATGATAGGTGATGATTTTTCATTAAGTACAGTTTACAGATATGAGTTTTAACTTTATCGACGGTGGAATGACTTACGTAGCAAGTTTTTAAGCTGTCGGTACATTGTTTAATTTCAGTGATATTTCTACTGTTCCTGGTTCAAGTTATTTGCTTCGCTTCGACAAAACTATATTAATTATTTTTTAATGAAAACACCACGGCATTAGTTTACTACAATGCAACTAGTTTACAACAACCACAACAAAATCCCCTAAACGGCGATTTGTTTCACCAATCAGTATAAATCCCATTTGTTCCCTATGCGCTGAAATCAACATACAGCATCCAACTGCGAGTGAAAACAAACATACTGTGTTGTGACGTCATCGCGTCATCTCACAACGTCAACAACGAGTCAAGTCAATGGGGACGGATACTGATTGTTTTACATTACAACACTGTTCATAGGAAACATTCCTGCTTACGGTTTTCGTTGCGTATGTAGGTAAACAGGGTGACGGGGCAAAATGCCGTGAAGAGCAATACAATATCAAGAGTATTGCAAATGCGCTCCTGATCTTGTCGACTAAAATGAAAAACCTTTTACTTATTTAATTATTTTAAGTTAGGCTTGACTTTTTGGAGGTGAGCGCTAATGACTGCGACACAGTGTTACGAAGTCGTTAACACATTATGCGCATTTATGTGTATCGTGACCTTTTGTTGGAAATCTTATTTGTATTTGTATTTAGTGTACGTATAGATATACTTTAAAGGCATCCGAATTATTTCCAAGTTCCGTGAAATACTTAGTCTGTCCACTGGGAGTTTTGCTCTTCTTCACATAGGACACGCTGTAGGCACTTTTCAAATTTATTCCCAATATTTAAACAGTGAAAGCCAAATTTCATGCTACTGTTACTTAAGTGAAAGAACCTCGTGCAGCTACAAGTGAAAACTCCCAAAATTGCACACTTCACCGCTTCCTAGCATAAAAATGTCATTCAAGTTCACCCCGGTAACAAGTACAGTACAGTGACGTCACTACACATGTTGAACACACAACGCAATGAACTCACGAGTGGAGTCAGCGTGCGGGGAAACTGATTGTTTTAGATTATCATGTGCTTCACGCTCGTTTTGAGGGGTAAGCAGAGGTTCTAGTGGTGGCAAGTGGTGGCTTTAAGTGCGTTGTCCACAAATTCACTGTTCACTGGTTTTTGGTAAATCGGAATATTTTTCGTGACTCTTTGCTAGTCAGTGGCGGGTATTTGACTGTGTTTTATTGACCAGAACGTTCAGCTGCTTAAATGTCCATCCCTGTAAACAATAAGAAAACATACCAACTGAACATTATTTTCAATCAATAGATATAGTTTAGCATTAAAGTCCTTACTTCATTCGACCATTCAACTGTATTTATACTATTAAGTTGATTGCAGGAACTCCCACTGCGTTTTATTACAAACTTTTTTTTCTCAGGAAAATATTTCACCACTAACTTTCAAAACTCAACAACTCACGCAGCAGGACGCCATCCCACAAAATATCTTCTTTCTTACAACTTACAGTCTCCTAGAGCATGACTAGTGGTAAGACAAACACTATCCATAAGATAGACTGTACTGAGTCACTGGCAAGTGACTGGAGAGTCGTTGAGTGGCGCCTCGCCGGCCGGCGAGTGGTGTGGCCATGAGAACTGATGGTTTAGTGTTTAGGTACTTCACACATATATTGGAAAAAAAATATCAGAACTTGTTAGCAGAACTGTGCAGGTGGATTAAATAAGAAAAAGCTTTTTTCGTTAGTATTGATGATTGTTGTGAGGAGTAGCAATAATAGACAAAATAAAAATTCATAGACTTCTGAAATTAGATTATTGTACCCAAATGTGTGTGTGTGTTATTGTTGCTGTACAGATATCTTGGGTAACCAACTAAACTTTTAAAAGGTCATCATCATCTGAATGCCTTTAATATTGTTAATACGAAAAAGTTTGGTTGACGGTTGGCACAGTGGCTGAGCGATTGGCTGCTGCCAACAAATATTTGTATTGCGTGCAGGTAATTGTTCCGGGTCTGGCTGTTTGTGTATATGAGTTTAAATGTTTGTAAACGCACCCAGGATACAGGAGAAATTCCTAGCGTTTGGCGACATTTTTTAATATTAGGTCTTTACCTATGAAATTGCCGTTCTGCAGTACTGGCCATTTCAAATCAAAATATTTTTTGTTTGGCTAAGAATTCTAATTTCAAATTAATTTTATTTTAAAAACATGGATTTTTTTTTCCAAAAGTAGTCATTTGTTTATTGATTAGTGTTACATTTTCATCGCATTTAAATCTTTTTCGTCATCATGGATACGTTAAAAATTCGAGTAATTATGGAATATGAGTACCGTCGTGGCAGCAACGCGGCACAAGCGGCACGCAACATCAACGACGTTTACGGAGCTAACACTACAAACCAACGCACTACCTGTTATTGGTTTGCTCGCTTCCGTTCTGGAAATTTCGACCTGAAAAATGAACCTCGCGGTCGTCCGAAGACTTTGGTCGACAATGACGAATTAAAGGCGATTGTGGAAGCTGATGATACACAATCTACGGCTGAATTAGCAGCAGCTTTCGACGTTAGCGTCAAAACAATATTGGTCCATTTGCGTCAAATTGGCAAGGTAAAAAAGCTTGACAAATGGGTGCCCCACGAACTCAATGATCGCCAGCGCGAAGTACGCGTCGAGACGTGCCTTGCACTGCTCAACAGACACACAAATGAAGGAATTTTGAACCGCATTGTTACCTGCGATGAAAAATGGATTCTGTTTGATAACCGCAAGCGCTCAGCAAGTTGGTTGGATCCTGGTTCAGCACCTAAACAATGCCCTAAACGAAAACTTACCCCAAGAAAAGTGATGGTCACTGTTTGGTGGTCTAGCGCCGGTGTGATTCAACACAGCTTCTTACCAAACGGGGTGAGCATTACTGCAGATGTGTACTGTGAAGAATTGAACACAATGATGGAGAAGCTGGCACATCTCCAACCAGCATTGGTCAATCGCTCGTCTCCGCTGCTCCTGCACGACAACGCGCGACCTCATACTGCACAGCAGACGGTCTCCAAGTTGCAAGAACTGGGGTTGGAAGCTCTCCGTCATCCGCCCTACTCACCAGACCTTGCGCCTACAGACTACTATTTTTTCCAGAATTTGGATAACTTCTTGGCGGGAAAAAAATTCAATACCCGAGAGGCAGTACAAAATGCCTTTGAAGAATTTGTTGCCTCCCGTCCAGCTGATTTCTTTAAGAAGGGCATCAATAAACTGCCACTGCGTTGGCAAAGATGCATTGATTGCATGGGTGATTACTTCGATTAATACAAATAAAAAATACATGAAAAAAATTCATTTAAATTTTTTCATACAAAACGGCAATTTCATAGGTAAAGACCTATTATAAACAAAATAAAAAGGTATTCTATTTAATTTTAACATGGCCTGTACACTGTCACGACACTGCACTGTCACGACACTGCACTGACGACACTCATGGGATACTCAAGGTGTTTACATTTGCTCTTGAGACATCGTCACCACTCTCAGTCCAATGATTATCGATTTCTGTTGTTACGGTAGAATAGAATACAGTGTATCTCACTGTGTGAGATTGAGCAGATGTGTGAGATTATTATTGAGAATTTCTGAAAACGAAAATGGTCAAATTTCGACCACTAGTAGATACTCTATAATTTTCAACACAAAAACTTACAAATAATACATTTCAAGAGTAACAGGGTGTTATAATAGGCGGCATTGTCGCTAAAAGCGATCTCTTACAGACAATCTATGGATGGACTTGATAGAGAATGAGAAAAAAAATGTGCAGGTAGCCATCTTGATATTGATTATTATCTTATGAGCTAGATTTAGAAGCTTGAAACTAATTAGTTTCAAGCTTTTAAATCCAAAAATATTGAATTTAATATCCTAGCAAATAATGTTGGTGTATTCTGTTAAACCGGAAGACTAAAGAACTTCAATAAAATGATAACTTAAAGTGCTACTGGTTATCATTATAAAACAAGATGCAAAGTAAAAACAGAAAATGTTCCTTTATGTAAAATGTTCGCTACACAGGAAAATCTCTCATAATAATTCTTGAAGATTTTCAAATACACTCATAAAACCTGTCATCTCATGGCACCATGAGTCACACAGTCAGCCTCGCCATGGGAGGCTATACATTATGAATAAACATTATTATTATGGGGACCATGATCACGACTGCCATTATCACTCGACTCGTCTCGTAGAGTGTGTTTAGGTAGCCTTAGATGTGATGCTTACTCATACTGACTATATAAACGTTGACTTGCAAACAGAAGAAGTAGCATATTAACTGAAATAAATCGGGAGTATTTTTTTTCTAATCATCCATTTAAGTAAAATTTAAGCATCTGTGTAACAGTACTTTTACACCATAACTTAGTAATAACTTGTTTGGTAGTTCGAAGAGGTAATTTTAGGTTTTTGCGTTTGGGATTTCTTTGTCACAGGCCGGAGCTTGGATTTGTGCAGGGTCGATTGCAAAAGGCTTGCTAAGATTATTGGCGAAAACCCACGTTTTGCTAATAATGTTTAAGTCTGTAGGTACACCTCTGATTAATCCTTTGGGGACTATAGGCGTGATATTATGTTATTATATAACGATGTTGTAATAAGTATACTTAGCATAAGTATGTATATGATCTTGTATGATAATTGTTTGACATTTACCAGTTTTTGAGAAACAACAAAAACATTGACTCTTTAAATCTCAAATTAAACGATTTAATATTTTGTTGAGTACTAGTTCTTCTCTATAAACTTACAAACACCCAACATTTATTTTTATCAAAGCAAACTAATTTTAAACTTACAACATTAAACAACACACAGTCCCGCCATAATTCAAACTAACGCAAGACATTTAATTTTCATTTGTGAGCGAATACAAAATTAATCGTTGCGTAACATTAATTTATGCAGGCCGGGTAGCGGTCACCAGGAAACGTATCCTCGAGGGGAAATTAAATCGTAAATATTAGAAAAATAATTATCAAACTGCGGTACTTGTGTTGCTCAAGTGGTGTGGGATCCAGTGGGATTTATGTGTGTTTGAAAGTGGTAATGGGCGATGGCCCATTACTACTTTCAATTCAAAAGATTGCTTGCACTGCTGCCTTAGTGGTAATGGTATCCCATTACCACGGCTCTTTTGACAGCCGACATTTTATCGATGTTCTTTTACTTGTTGTTAAAATTCAATCTAAATACTGTGAAGGCTCAGTCCCCCCGACATTACTTTTATGAAATTCTCGTCTCTTGCGAGCGCCCTCAAAGAATAATTTCAATAATGATGCAAGTGACGATATCTTTTCGGCAAAAAATAAGAATTGTCAAAAATAAGATTCATTAAATTATCATCGACATAATGTATTTGACGACACGGTTGGCGTAGTGGTTGAGCCATCGGCTGCTGCGCCGCGTGTTGTGGGTTCGATCCCCGCACGGAACAAATATTTGTATGACCCACAGGTAGTTGTTCCGGGTCTGGCTGTTTGTGTATGTGAGCTTAAATGTTTGTAAACGCACCCACGATACAGGAGAAATTCCTAGTGTGGGGCAACGTTTTTTATATAAAAAAAAAATGTATATCAATTTAAAGGACTAATACATTTCAGCATCACGGCCGTATTTGCCAAAGGGTTAAAAAAAAAAAAACAAAATTCATTTATTCAAATTAGGCTGAGAATCAGCACTTTTTGAACGTCAAAACTTACTTATTATTCAAATTGTAACATCATGTATACCATGTTTTATGCAAATAAAGATATTATTATTATTTCCTTTATTTTTTATTTATACATACAAATTATATTTTTAAATATTTCAGTATAAAAAAATAAAAAACATTTAAAAATATAAAAAATAGTACCCCACCGGCATCGGGAACAGGGTCCAAGCTACCGGTGGTCAGGGCTCTTGAGAGAGGAACCTCCTTACAATGCGCGCCGTGTCCAAGAGTACTGCTTTCTGGATCAAACCCTTGATCCAACTGCCCAACGAGAGCCTCTTTAGGTGTTGATCGAGGCTCTTGGCTATTATGCCATTGGCTGTCACGACTATCGGCACAATGACTGCTGTATTCACATCCCACATGTCGACAACCTCGCGGGCCAGATCAAGATACTTCATCTGTTTTTCTTTCTCAGCCTTCACGAGGTTCTCGTCATGTGGAACCGTAATATCAATAATCATTGTGCGACGTTCTGATCTATCTATCACCACTATGTCAGGCTTATTGGCAACAATAGTCCTGTCAGTGATGATAGATCGATCCCAATATAATGTGATGCTGCCATTTTCAAGAACTGGGTCGGGCACATACTTATAGTACGGTACTTCTAAGTCCACAAGGTTATACTTCAGAGCAAGTTGCTGATGGATTATCCTGGCAACAAGGTTGTGTCTATGCAAATAGTCTCCGTTAGCTAGACGAGAACAACCAGAAATAATGTGACGGATTGATTCTCCGGGTCGGTGGCATGCCCGACAGATGTCAACCGTTCCGTCCTTCACAATGTATTTCCGGTAGTTATTCGTCATGATAACTTCATCCATAATCGCACAGACAAAACCTTCGGTTTCTCCGAAGAGGTCACCGAAGCGCAGCCAGGATATGGACGCTACCAAGTCTACATCAGGTCCATGTAGGACCCTATAAAAGCGCCCATGAAGCTCTTTACTCTTCCATATTTCCATGCGGTCAGCAGTATCTAATACTATAGGTTTGCGCCAGTTCTTGTTAGCTAAGGAGAGCGGAGTGAAGGTCTTATCCACTGCAACTACATCTCGATGCATCCCCACGTCGGCTTTCAGGAAGTATTCCCTGAGACTGCAAATCTCGCGGTTGTGCAGAGTCTTAGCGTTTAAGAAGCCTCGACCTCCGCACTTCCGCGGGATGTACAGTCTCATCACCGATGACCGTGGGTGATGCATACGATTTGCAGTTAACAATGTGCGGACCCTCCTATCCAGGGCATCAAGTTCCGTCTGAGTCCATTTGAGTATGCCGAAAGAGTACATCAATACTGGCATGACCCAACCGTTAAAGGCGCGCACCTTGTTACCGCCTGATAAAAGACTATTTAATACTTTATTCAGGCGGCCGAAGAAGCGCTCCTTCAAAGATTGTTTCATGTCTGTCGCATTGATGCCCAACGCTTCCGACATACCCAAATACTTGTAGGTTTCGGTTGAGGAGAGGGACCTAAGGTATATGGAATCCGAGAGTTGTGTTCCCACGGATTCCACAATCTCCCCCCGCTTTACATGCATGACTGCACATTTGTCCACACCAAAATCCATCCTGATGGCGCTACTAAAAGTTTCTGTTACCTTCAGTAGCTCCATCAGTTGTAAATTGTTGGGGGCAAAGAGTTTCAGATCATCCATGTAAAGAAGGTGAGATATGACCTGACCACCTGTTCTCAACCTGTAGCCTAGACCAGAACCCTCCAGCAGTGTGCTTAGAGGGTTCAGGGCTAAACAGAACCACAATGGACTGAGGCTATCACCCTGAAATATACCTCGCTCGATCCTTATCGGTTCACTGTTCTCTCGGGTCTGCTGACATCCTGGATAACGAAGGACCGTCCTCCATTGCCCCATACATGACATCAGGAAGGTGCGCAGAGTTGCATCTACTTTATACAACTCCAGCACCCTCATGAGCCACGTATGTGGCACGGAGTCATAGGCCTTCTTGTAGTCTACCCAGCACGTCGACAGATCCTTTCGGGAACGACGAACCTGTTGGCTAATGGCAGTATCAATGAGGAGTAGCTCCTTAGTACCGCGGGACCCATTCCTACATCCATTTTGAGAGAACGACATGATCAAATTACTGTCGATATGGTTATTTATTTTAGATCTCAAAATGGATGTAAGAACTTTATAGACCGTCGGCAAACAAGTGATTGGTCTATAATTTCTCGGTTCCGCAGTACTACCTGATTTATGGAGCAGGTGAGTTATCCCTGTTGTTAGAAACTGGGGCAGCGATCCCGACTCTAAGGCAGATTGGAATTGACATGCCAAACGAGCATGTGAGCTTTGTAACCATTTAATCCAGAAGTTGTGCAGCCCGTCCGGTCCTGGAGATTTCCAGTTAGGTAACGGACGAACTGCACTAGCTACATCCTGGGGGCTGATGTTGATTACCCCCATTTCTGGTAATGGTTCACATGCTCGCTCAATCTCCCGAGTCCAATTGCCCTCAGTGTGACTGACAGGTACCGACCAGATGCTGCGCCAAAACGAACACATGGCCTCATCATCTGGCAGGCACGTATCAGTCACACCTTGGTCTGATCGCTCCCAAGCCCTGTACACCCACCTTTCATCGCTCCGGAATGTGCGATTCTGAGTGTATCGCTCCACTCGCCGTTTGTACCGACGAATACGGTTTGCCCATGCACAGATCTTCTGTTTCAGGAAATCGATGCGCTCCGTGACGCGGGTTAAATAGTCTCGGGAACTAATATCAGTCCCCGAGAACGCCCGCCTCACAAAGCGCATTACTCTAGGCCGAGTGTTACCCTCCCTGAAACAGATAAGCTTGCCAATGAGTGCTCTAGCCTCATCGATACGTCGCTGAATCCTGCACTGCCAAGCTGGTACGGTTGGTCGTGTAGCTCTCTCAGTATTCGGAAATTTTACGTTAGCTACACGACATGCCGCTGCAGCCGCACAGTACAAGATCGAGTGAGTATCGGTGAGGTCTTTGCTGTTGTCAAAACTCTTTGTCAGCAATGAATCTAGAGCACTCATCAGTGCCTTGTTTTTCTTATGCATGGGCAGACGAGGTAAACGTGATCTAAGCTCAGGCGGTGTGGAGCGGTACTCTCGGAATGCATCCTCCAAAGCGCTCCTCAAGCGTACATTACATTGGGAACTCACGGATATAGCTGCGTCATCATCCTCTTCACCAACGTAGTCAGGTCGCGGTGAAACACTAGGTAAACTTTGTAGTTGTACCGCGACCGGTGGCAAAGCAGGTGTAACGTGGTAAATCCGTGAGTTCAGTCGTAGTCTATCAAGCACGACATCATCCAACATATGGTTACGTTGAATGACTCGTACCTGATCCGATAATCGTTGTGCCGATACGTTGACAGCTGGCTCAAGCATCTGAAACAGAGAGAGCATCCGACCACGGTACGCAGTCAGGTTAGTTCCCCCCTCTGTAGCCCCATAGTATGAGCGCATGACGTTCTCATTGATGGATTGAGTCCATCGCATGCGCTGCACACTTCCACCGGAAGCGGGGACCCTATCAGAGGCCGGTGGGCCTCGAGGTCCTATGCTATCCGGCGGCCGGCGTCCTCTCCGTCGACGTGCAGGTGGTGGTGACGTGGGCGGGGAGAAATACTCGTCGCTCGAACTCGACGCGATTGCCACGGCCGGTGTCACAGTACTCACGATGGGGCTGGATTCCGGCGGCGGCGAGGCGGAGCTGAGCGACGAGGCCAGAGGTGGTGGGCGTGCTCGGCGTGCTGCAGATCTTGTCAACATTGGTTCATTTCATTTTTCTTTTTTCCTTTATACAAATATTAGAAATTCATATGACAGCCGTCAATCTCAGGTGGTTTGTAGATTTCGTGTTTTTTCATTTTATTGCTTATTTTACAGTTGTTTGATTAAAAAGGTTTATGTGGATAATTTTGATGATGTAAGTAGTTTTATTTGATACGAAATGAGTTATATAAAATTTAATAAAGGAAAATATTATATCGAGAAAAATTTGAGGATGTTGACGTCTCTCAGTGTTGCCAGTTTTTTTATTTATTTATTTATTATTATTATTATTATTATTATAAAAAAAAAAAACGTTTACATAAGACAGCCCCCCAAAGCGCCCACCCTTCACCACTTCCTAGTGTTTTTGCTGGGAAGAAGAAGTGGGGGAACAAAATCCCCAGCAACACGTCTGTCTGATAGGTTTGAAGAACTTGAAGCAATACAACATATTATGTCAAAAAATAATAATTATGTCAATCATCTTTATACGTCATTCAATTAAATAATTTGCTACATGTTAGCTAGCACACACCAATATGCCAAAATAAATAAATAAAAAGTTATATATACCAAAATCGACAATTAACTCAAGCAAAGCCTGCTAAACTGAATACATAAAAAGCCTCCAAGGCAGTCCAAGGGCGTGCCCGCTGACATGTGCAATGCTGAATTATATCAATACAACTCATTCATACAATGTAATGAGAGGATCATGTCAATAACATAAAAATAAGGATAGTAGAAGAAACATACACAAAAATAAAGAACTATTAAACAGTAAAAGAACATAGTAACATTGTCCTGCGTTCAACAAAGCGACCAACTATTCTTGTCTTCTAAATAGTCGTTGGTCGAATAATATGCTTTAGAACAAAGGTTTGATTTAACTTTAGCTTTAAACGCGTTAAAAGGTAAATCCAGCAAAGGCTGAGAAGTAGCCGTAGTACCCACATTGCTTGGTATGTTTAGCCAAGTCTTGGGTACTAGGGTGCGTAGGTCTGCACACACCCTAAGATAGTGAATGATGTGTAATATTCGGAGTGTAAAGTATTCTGAGTGATTAACCATTGACCTAGTTTCCATTGAAAAGTTGTTCTAGTGAGAAATCAATACGTACATAAGAACTATTGGGTATTTCCAAGACCTGATTTAGATATTTCAATCTAAAATGTCGGACGTACAAAGTCCGGGGACTTTTGTTGACGCTTTTGTCAATATCGCCGTATTATTTATTTCGCCTTTATCAGTATTTCAGTATCGAGACTTTGTTAAAATCTGCTTTAAAAGAAAAATAAAATATAAAGTATTTTATTTGAGCCTTAAACAACAGTTAATTACGAGAGTGCCCGTAATGACGATCATACGATAAAAAATAACAAGTTTTTTATAAAGAGAAGGGAAGCGATTATTTTCATGGCTTTTCTTTAAATAACCATAACAATACACACTTTAATGGGGTTTTAACTGCTGCGGTTATAACTGACTGTTTATGGGACGGTTTACACCTTTTCTTATTACTACGGTAGAACAAAAACTTTACTGCCGAAGTAATATATTGCTTTCTTGATATTAGAGAGAATGAAGATTGTACGGACAGTTTTTGTAATAATAATTTTATTTCCTCAAAAAAAATACAATCTTGTTATAAGAAACACAAACATTTACATTTTGATTGTGGTTAATGTACAGAACCATTTGAAAAAGTGGCACACTGACTCGCTAACTGAGACATGCTTGGATATTGGGAGGAGAGAGAGAGAGAGATACAAGTTTTGGTTTCGCAAATTACTTCTATTTTTCAACGCAGTGCAGACCATCATACATCGACTAGTGATTTTCTGGAAAGATTCCAATTCAAGTACAAGGAGATTTTTTTTTGTTGAGAACGCGATAGTCATAACTATGTTGGGATCTACCAGTATTTTACAAGGAGCGACTGCCTATCTGACCTTCACAATTTAGTTAGTGGGCTACACGATACGCCCTTGGTAAGACTACTTTTTCGGGCTTCTGACTACCCGTAACGGGTGCCAATGATCTACAAATGACAGGAGGGACCATAACACATGGACACACACCAACAGCTTAACGTGTTTTCCGAGACAAGGACGAGTCTCGATATATAATGAACGGTCACCCATCCATAGACTGACCCATGCGGTTGTTTTTATTTAGCCACTAGCTCCTCGCTCCTGTTGAGAACGCGATATCTAGCAAAAAATGGAATCAAATTGTGGTTTTTGGCAGTCAGACAGGCACTCTAGCAGGTAAAATGAAAACTGTGAAAATATCAACGGAACAAAAATAAATAACACATTTAACATAACAATTATTTTAATTATCGTTCCCAGCATAACCGTTTATATAATAAATGGAACACAAATAACGAATCAGTGTAAATAACATGAAATTAAACGTATTTATTAATGAAAGTGGTCGATTTACGAGTGCCTGGTGTGTAGGCGTTGAGACAATAATAGGCAATTACAATACAATATGGCGGCGAAGAACCGCATAATATCATCGTGTGTTGGGATATTATCGTACCGTATGTGGGCTTGTGGTCATGATTTGTGGTGGTTTTAGGATGTCATAATAATAAGTATGTATCAACAACTTAAACAGTGTTTAGGTATTACTTTTACTCTATAGACAAGTTAGTAGCGTATATAACATTTATATAAAGAGACATATTACAGACTGAAGCAGCATACTACCTAAGGGTCGTCAATTAATCACGTGATGTTTTTGGAAACTTTTTGACCACCCTCCCGGGGCTATGCAAAGTAACGTGTTCTTTTTTAAGTATTTAAACAAAACATAATATTATCTTACATTACAGGTATCTTTTTAATTTTGAGGAAATTGCCAACGGCGAGTCTCTCTGCAATCCCCTTTCGACCTTACGTGATTAATGGACGATCCTCCTCTTGTAATGAACCTCAATAATAAATAAAAATAAAATATTAAATATTGCTGGACAATCCACACAGCATCATCTAGCCCCAAGCTAAGCAGAGCTTGTGTTATGGGTACTAGATGACTGATCTACTTAATACTATACATTACATAGATAGATATTTTTATTATACATAGGAAATACCCAGAACACTCGGAACAAATATTTGCAGATAGTACAAACATTTGTCCCAAGGCGGGAATTGAACCCGAAGGTGCGCCTGCGACGCAAGAGGTTGCCTCTTGCGTCGCAGGCGCACCTTCGCCCGCCGCGCCTCATCGGTCGTCGGAATCATAACTGAGTAATAGGAAAATAAAATAGTACAGATCAGTGAAGGGTATTTTGATTGCCATGGAGCAAAATAAATTACGTCTAGTTATAATAACCAAGTTCGATCTTCTGTCACTGTGTGGAACTCTCTTTGTCATACTCATTGTACGATAATGTAAACGCTAGAAAACCCTATAGATACGTCCTACTTATTTTAATATAGAAAACTCACCAGTATAGTTTATCTATGGCCCTCCCCACACAGTTTACTCTGCTTCTTAACACCTTAAACGCCAAGTAACCGACAAACAATACATTTCCTTTGTGTCTCGTTTTCTGGCGGTTAAGGTGTTAAATGAACTTAATTATTCAATAACATCCAACATTTATTTTTTATTTTGCGCACAGGGCATTAGCTCATATTACCAGCCTGTCTACTATCTTATTGCTTCCCATACAGAGAGAGCATGAGCATTATTCACCACTCCGGGCTTCGGGTTGCTATTGAAAAAATCCAGATGGGAGAACCTAAAACTTTGTCTGACCCGGGAATCGAACTTAAGACCTCACGACTTTTTACTTTGTACATTCCGATAAACAGATTTCTAAAACCTTACAGGCATTGTTTGGCCTCATGTCGTATGTACACATAGTACTTTTAGCCGCTGCATATATGCAACATACCAGGCGCGCAATAAGGCGCATCGATTGACTGCGGCACGCCGGCGATGCGGCCTGTTATCTGCACCAATATTGTATTGTTACGGCCTATTAATGTCCGCCATGTGACTTGATGGCAGTTGATACGTTTGTTTTGATAACACAAGAGTTGTGTGCGAATATTTTGGGTGGAAAATTCGGGGAATTAGGCGATTTGAAGCGATTCCTACTAAGCCGATGAGGGCAGCGCAGGACAGATTGTTGTTGAAATTCTAGAGGCGTGTGTCCAGCAGTGGGAGTTTTTTGACTGAAATAATGATATCATCATCTTCCTCTTACCCTTATCCTAATTTCATTTGGGGTCGGCGCAGCGTGTCTTCTTCTTCCATACATCTCTATTTCCCGTCATCTCAGAAGTCAACTCCTTCTTAGCCATATCAACTTTCCCACAATCCATCCATCGTTTCCTGGGTCTCCCTCTACTCTTGTAACCCTCTACATTGATACTCAAAACTTTCCTCACAACATGATCCTCATTCCTTTGCATGACGTGTCCATAATAAATAATGATAATGCTAATGAGAAAAAAAAACAGTAGGTTAAAAATCAATCATCTCCTATTTTATATACTCCTAGGGTGGATGTTTATTTTCTAATTTATAAAGGACACATTTTGAGGTATACCCTAACTAAGAACAAGAAATATCGAAATTGGAGTTCACGATAAAACGTTATGTGTAAAATTAAATATAAAAAGTATATTATATACCGACGCGTCCACTTGAGATCCTCCTCCTTTTTCCGTTGGTTAATCAAAGGAGCTAAATTCTTTTTCATTGGGATTTGGTTGTGAGTAACTCCAAGACGACTATTGCACCACCTGATTTTTAAAGGTTAATTTTTACCAATTGTAAAGGAAGTTTCAATCATTGTGGTTCCTACATATTTGCTTTTTTCTAATTCTGATAATAGGTCTTTACCTATGAAATTGCCGTTTTGTATGAAAAAATTTAAATGAATTTTTTTCATGTATTTTTTATTTGTATTAATCGAAGTAATCACCCATGCAATCAATGCATCTTTGCCAACGCAGTGGCAGTTTATTGATGCCCTTCTTAAAGAAATCAGCTGGACGGGAGGCAACAAATTCTTCAAAGGCATTTTGTACTGCCTCTCGGGTATTGAATTTTTTTCCCGCCAAGAAGTTATCCAAATTCTGGAAAAAGTAGTAGTCTGTAGGCGCAAGGTCTGGTGAGTAGGGCGGATGACGGAGAGCTTCCAACCCCAGTTCTTGCAACTTGGAGACCGTCTGCTGTGCAGTATGAGGTCGCGCGTTGTCGTGCAGGAGCAGCGGAGACGAGCGATTGACCAATGCTGGTTGGAGATGTGCCAGCTTCTCCATCATTGTGTTCAATTCTTCACAGTACACATCTGCAGTAATGCTCACCCCGTTTGGTAAGAAGCTGTGTTGAATCACACCGGCGCTAGACCACCAAACAGTGACCATCACTTTTCTTGGGGTAAGTTTTCGTGTAGGGCATTGTTTAGGTGCTGAACCAGGATCCAACCAACTTGCTGAGCGCTTGCGGTTATCAAACAGAATCCATTTTTCATCGCAGGTAACAATGCGGTTCAAAATTCCTTCATTTGTGTGTCTGTTGAGCAGTGCAAGGCACGTCTCGACGCGTACTTCGCGCTGGCGATCATTGAGTTCGTGGGGCACCCATTTGTCAAGCTTTTTTACCTTGCCAATTTGACGCAAATGGACCAATATTGTTTTGACGCTAACGTCGAAAGCTGCTGCTAATTCAGCCGTAGATTGTGTATCATCAGCTTCCACAATCGCCTTTAATTCGTCATTGTCGACCAAAGTCTTCGGACGACCGCGAGGTTCATTTTTCAGGTCGAAATTTCCAGAACGGAAGCGAGCAAACCAATAACAGGTAGTGCGTTGGTTTGTAGTGTTAGCTCCGTAAACGTCGTTGATGTTGCGTGCCGCTTGTGCCGCGTTGCTGCCACGACG
The DNA here is from genome assembly GCA_905147745.2 of Phlogophora meticulosa. Classification (NCBI taxonomy): domain Eukaryota; kingdom Metazoa; phylum Arthropoda; class Insecta; order Lepidoptera; family Noctuidae; genus Phlogophora; species Phlogophora meticulosa. The sequence continues at coordinate 568,028 of LR990535.1, read as the reverse complement.
GTACTCATATTCCATAATTACTCGAATTTTTAACGTATCCATGATGACGAAAAAGATTTAAATGCGATGAAAATGTAACACTAATCAATAAACAAATGACTACTTTTGGAAAAAAAAATCCATGTTTTTAAAATAAAATTAATTTGAAATTAGAATTCTTAGCCAAACAAAAAATATTTTGATTTGAAATGGCCAGTACTGCAGAACGGCAATTTCATAGGTAAAGACCTAATATATGTAATATGTCCTTCTGTTATAAATTCCAAGTAAGCATAGTGATACAATTGGCTGAAAATCACTACAATATTTGTACTTTTATTTATCAGAATTTAATTATAATCTGACTAAAATATTTTGTAAATTAGGTGCCCATTAAATCATAATCACAATAAACAGTAGTTGATGCCTACTACAACTGTCCATGACACTCACCCCTGGTACTTACGAGATGCAATATGCCTGCAACAGCCAATCATAAATCAAACAATAATGAAGCTAAACTCAATAAGCCAATGATGAAGCAACTAACATAACGTGGTCAGGGTTGTCAATTTCGACAACGAATCAATATATTTATCATTTAAAAAAAAAAAAAAAACACCTAGTAATTGTCAAACAATAGTTACCTACTGCCAAACTTTGTTCTTTTGTGAGAAGAATCTGAATAAGGTACATAAAATTGTTTTAAAAATAATAATACCGGACAAGTGCGAGTCAGACTCGCCCACTGAGGGCTCCGTACAAATTTGTTAATTATTCATATAAAAATATAAACTTTTTTTTAAAGTTTATATTTTTCGATTTTCGTCATAAATCCAAAAATGTACATCATAAAAGTAATTAAAAAAATATGTTTAAACTTGTGCTAATGAAGCCCTTTCATACTTTACATTAACCTTTTTTCAATATTTTCGTTTTTTAGAATCAGTTTTTAAGTTGCAATTGTACTCTTGGTCATGGCCTGAAAATAAAGAACTTTGCCCTACAGTAGGAAAACTGTAGGGCAAAGGTCTTTTGTCAAATAAGGCACGAGCAGTAATCACCAGGCTTGCTAAAGGCAGGTTTGTGATTTCAGACTTATACTTATTATAAGTCGAGGTTTCCTCATGATATCTTTCGAAACTAAGTTAAAAGTCTCATTCCCGAATTTGGACCTCCGACTTCACACTCATGAGAGACGACGGCTGAACCACTAGGCTATCACAAAATTGTTATCTAGTATAAAAATATATAAATATGTTTCGCACTGATAAAATATTTACGGACAGTGAGAACATAAATAAATACAACACAGCTCCACCCCTCTCTGTTAGGGATTTTATTTTCGAATTCAGTTTTTTTTACTGTGTAGGCAGGGCGGTCGACCATGTTTTATAATTGTTGCAGTATGAAAATATAGGTATATTTTTTATATGGTATTCTGTATCTAAAAGCTTTTTTTTTTAATGATGTTTTCGCGATTTTAAAAGGCTTGCTCTCTAGTGTGTAAAATACTGAATTTCATACAAATATATCGGCTTTATATTTTCCCTGAATTAACAATCACGTTGCAACAATGATCTCGTTCCTTGTATGCCACATTACCCTCTTTTCCTTATCCCAATTCATTAGTGGTCGGCGCAGCATGACTTCTTCTTTCATACATCTCCATTTCCGGTCATCTCAATATTCGGCTGATTTATTGGCATCATTTTTTGTATGTTTAAAACAACAATTAAGTATAAATACAGTAAGTTATTTCCTAGCTTCAGGTCAATTGCCTTTTTTTATATAGAGGAGAAATGCACATTTATCATCATGCATAGCCCATTGCCTGTTATTACTAATATAATTTTATTTTCACCTATCAAACAATTAAGGCTAAAAGCTTGTAATGTCATAATTTTTCGTATCGTTAAAATTAAATTAAACCGTATATTAATATAAAGAGTGTGTAAAACAGTTTGGGGCGCGTAGCTCACATGTACCCACGGTATTTGAAAGGTCGTTATCATAATTCTTTTCATTGTAATTCCCTTGTTTCCAGATAATTTAGCTTGTATATGAATTTATCGTTTCTAATAACCCTAACTCGCTGGCACTTGATTATCGAGTGACAATTAGCAGCAGGCGCCGTCAGATGGCGCTCGCGTTATTGCCGTGACATTAGCTCGTGTGATCCATATTGCCCCTATCTACTCAATATGTTCGGAGTGGTGTTCCTAACTGTCATTAGTGAGGTGGGCTGCTATGTTCGTGAATGATGGGAGTTACATATTATCAAACTTTAAGTATATTCGACCAACTTTTAAAAATAAGCAGTAAGTAAAGCAGTGTTTTGTTATATGAAGAACTCATAACTTTGTACTCAATCATTAGTTACTCTACTTAGGACTCAGAACTTATTCCATGTCAGATAGAATTCTGAGAACTTGCGCGAGTCAAGCATTTTCTCATATTTCCGTCCTCCAGCTTATTATAAAAACCAACACAATCTTTAGAAATATTTTCTTAGTTAAATAATAACAAAGAAACATTGCTCCCCTTACCAGCCAATACAAGCTACATTCTAGAATTTTAAAACCAGAAACCCACAACACGGGAAGAAACTTGAAAAAAATTCAAGCTGGACACTTGGAGCGTTATAAAACATTTTCCCGAAGAAAAGGCGGCGGTATCCGTGCGCCGCACTATCCGCGGATTATCCGCAAAATATTTTCAATATCCGCAACTTATGTAGATACGTATCCGCCTCGGAGCGCGCAAACTTCGCCAATATGCGGCGGAATCTGACAATACTTTTACGTGCGTTTTACATTTTAAAGCGTTTTCCATTTGTAATACAGATTATGTAGATGTCGGAACAATTTCACTGTCAGATTTTAATCTCGGAGCAATAAGCAATCAGACATTGAATGAAATCACCATTGCAAGTCAGGTACAAGTCTCAACCTTGCACATCCTTTACTTGTGAGATTAAAATATTCTTATAGTTACATGCGACAGAAGATGTCTTCTTCTTCAGAATATGAACGGAGTAAGTGCTGAAACCGTTTTAATGTACTACATAATAAATACATAACTAACTACTGCCACGTAAAAGTCCTGTGTCATAATTATGTTAAAATGATCAATTAATATTTTTTTATCCAAGAAGTTATTATATAGGTATAAATAGGCAATGCTTTGAAATTAGAGGTGATTTCGTGTTGATTTTCTATTAAGAACTTACGCGTTTTTTCCATGAGGGTAGGCAGACACTACAGAACGCCACCAGCTACGGTCCTTTGTTACACATAAAATTTACATTGAATACATTGGTATTGTCTGTTTCATGTTAACACCTTAACTGCCACACAACGAGACACAATAGAAAATGTATTCTTTGTCGGTCATTTGGCGTTCAATGTGTTAAAACCAATTTATTTACGATTCTCACTTTTGTTTCCTTCCCCGTCCGTTGTATGTCCGTTGTATACGAACTTACGAAATGGGCCACAGACAGATACAGACACTTTAGATAAATAAGTTGTAGAAACATTGTTCGATAAAATAACTACAATAATATTTTCAGACTTCCCTTTTGGATTCCAATCGGCGACTTTGAAACTAACGGAAATAATTAATTGTACCCATAAGGTAGAACAACCACAGGGCTGGGGTTGGGAACACAGACGGACAATTAAACAAGCGTCGCCACACGGGTTTGCTTATAAACAAAGTAAATGTATTGCCGAACCTTGTTCCCGTACTAATGGATCACCACAGTATTACAATGAATAGTTTTACGTTTCCCGCATAATTTTAAATCCTGGGATGTAACGAGGTAAAATGTGCTTCATTTTGTTGTGATTAAAGTTACTTTTGTTTGTCGTTGATGAGATAAATCAGTTTCAAATGCCGTTACGCGTTCTTTGTGAAGAAAAATATTGACATGATAGTGCACGAAATTGTTGTTTATTTAGATATTTATGTAAACTTTATGCACCATAAAATGTATAAAAGCAACCAATGGTGATGGAGAGGTAACGCGTATGATCGTTCTTGTGCTGCTCTCACCAATCGGTTTCTTGCGATCCTCACCAGATCGTCAGACCACCTTGGTAGGGGGGAACCCACGCTGCGTCTTCCCGTATTTTTATATTTATGTTCTTATTTTGTTTTCTAAACCTAGCTCAGTATTAGGTCTGACTACCATAAAAATGCATGATAATGTTCTCACTACGAAAAACATAGAGGAACTCGTGCAATCGAAGTTACGCTTGCCAAGGTCAGTCTGTGGATGGGTGACAGTTTATTACATTTTGTACAGTTTAGTAAATTATACTGTGGTTGGTCCCGTCTGTAATTTGTAGATTTTTGACAGTAGTTACGGTTAGTCTGAAAACCAGTCTTAGTAAGGGGTATCGTGTTGCTCAGTAACTGGGTTGTGGAAGTTCGATAGGCAGTTATTCTATGAAAAATACTGGTATTCAGCCAACCCCAACTTAGTTGGTAAAAGGCAGTTGCTGGGGAGTTTATTTCCGCCACTTCTTCTTCCCAGCAAAAGCAATAGGAAGTGGTGAAGGGTGGGCATTTTGGGGGACTGTCTTATGTAAACGTTTTGTCGTTCAAAAAGTGCTGATTCTCAGCCTAATTTGAATAAATGAATTTTGATTTGATTTGATTTGATTTGCAGGCAGATGATGCTGAAACCAACCCTAGACAATTGTAATAGTTTGACCCATTCCTTGAGCACTGTCAGTCAAACCCACTTAGCATTACTTGCACTAATTCGAAAGAGACTATGAGACTGCTCCAGCGAGTCCGTACACTCGGTACCGAGGTGTCGGCGGTGTCGGCGGTGTCGGCGGTGTCGGCGGTGTCGGGAGTGTCGGGAGTGTCGGGCCCTCACCGCAACTGATTGCAGCCGCCGCTACAACTTGTGTTAACATAGTAGGGACGACTGATCGCTTGCGGCGGTCGGAAGGCAGCAGGAAACTGGAAGGAAATTAAGTTTTATAATCGTGTTCGATAGTTAGTAATGAAAGATGTTTCAATTTTAAGATAAATTAAAAGTTAAGAAATTATAGACATACATTTTAATAGTAATATGTTGAAGGTTAAACTACACTGATAGTATCGTTGCCAATCAGGCATTAAAGTTTACGTAGAGACTGGGTACAAACAGCTAAATTGACCTTTGGCGACCTCTGTGCAACCACTAGTTATTTTATCGACCTAAACGTACTTTGTATTTAAACAGTAATCCTAGCATGAATATTGAAGGAAGCCGCTAGGTAAACTACATTAGGTATTAAACAACAAAATACCGAGTTATTAGTCAAACTAAATTAGTTATAGGTACGTCGAAGCGCTGTTTCAATCTTAGTACAAATTGTTGATGTATTCGGTTGGTAAACTTCGTGCGCGAAATTCGTGCTAGGGTTACAGAAAAGTATCTACTATTATAAAACTCTTCAAATATAACTTTGAGCACAACAAACAAAACATCCAGAATATCGCTGTTCTAAAAATAATATAAGTTGAAACTAACTCGTGTTGTCTCTTATCTCATGTATGTAAGACCTTTCAGTAACTTTTGTTCACATGAGTTACACTTTAAGCATCAAAATCAACAAATAATAGATTAAAAGTATTTTTTTTAATACAAGCTTTTATTTCTACAAAAATTTTGTGTCTATGCCGTTGACCGATGAGGATTCACCGCTTCGGGAGGTCCTGGGTGCATCAACCACGTCACGGTATTATAATATTGCATCTCCACCGGATATATGGCCTCAGGCTCAATCGGATACCAACAAGTGGTCTAAAAATGGCTTGAAAGTTATGACGATAACTTACATACGAACTAATTTATTAAGGTAGTAAAAAGCTTGTAAAAACGCGTGACTGTTCCAGTGTACCGTCTGGTATCACTCTAACGTCGCTAGACAACCACCGTCGCCGTCGCGTAAAGACCATACCGGACAGGCGTGATTGAGTGCGCGAGCTCCCCGGACCGACTTGTTAGCGGCAAACTTTGTACCGTTACGAGCAACTAGCTTCTGGTCAGTCTTCAGTAGGATTTAATAACATAACTTCACGCCTGCATTCTCCGAAAGGTGAGGCAGAGGTATACTTACCTAGAATACACCCACATTTCGTCAGTTATGTTTAAATCCCATATAATCGACATCCACGTATTTCGACTCGGGAATCGAACCCAGGACCTTATGCAAATCAATGAGGTAGTCTGAGAAGACAACTGCAGATATATATATTTACATCTATACATTTAAATAAAATTGAAGTATCTGTTTGTATAATGAAGAGACCAGATTTTTATTAAATGCATAGAAACTTTTTCCGTCAGTTATACCAAAACACTTATTTTTTTTGGCTGTATAATCTGTCTGTTTGAGGTAATCTCTGAAACGGTGGGATCGATTTTGACGGGACTTTAGCTAGCAGATAGCTGATATGATAAGAAGTAGCTCAGAAAACTTGGATTTTAGAAAAACAACTAGGGTTCCACGGAAAACAAAATTAACCAATGAAATTTTGTCAAATTCCACGTAGATGAAGTCGCGGGCACTACCTGGTTATTAATTAGATCAGAGGATTTGGTAAATAAATCCTAAAATATCTGACTTCTAGTTTACCAGTTTGATTTAGACTGTAATCACCTGCCGCGATCGACGATACATAGATATCCGCGAACGAACAAACACGTTGAACAAAAATTTATCAACCTTGTGCCTATCGATCAGTAAATCAAATGCGAATGTATTCATTGTCCAATTGAAACTATTGGGATTTGATCAGTGTTTGATCGATCTCAGTAAAAACTACCCGCCTCCGCTTCGCAAGGGTGAAATAAGATTTTCATACAAAATATCATCCAAATTTCCGACATTACCCAAAAAAAAATCTTATTAGACTAACCTTTTCTCGACAATTTATTATGAACACCATCAAGTGATGATCTTTCATATCAATTATTTTAATTTATAATAGACTAGCATTGCCCGCGATTTTGTCCGCATGGAATTAAACAAAACATTTCGGTTTTCATTTGTTTGAGAACATCACATTCTTCATCAATAATGAATGTAGCCAAGTTACTCCTTATACCATAAGTTGTACCTACCTCTAACAGTGAAAGTCTCGTCTAAATTGGTTCAACGGTTTTGGAGACTAGCCCAATCAACAAACATACAAAAATGCTTTTTTTATATAACTACCGTATAAACTTCCTTATGAATTAAGTAGAGGAAGGGGTGGTAATTTGGAACCCTACTTTGTTTCTTAAGTATTTTAGAAAAACTATTTAACTAATCATTTCGAAAAAATATTTTATATACTAAAAAACTTATTAACTTTTATATTAGGAACGAATTAACGAAATAAAACCACTCATTAAGGGAAATAATTTGCTTTATTGAAAAATTGAAAAAAATGTGTTCGGAGCTCTGGTGCTGGTATTATGGAACCCGGGTTCCAAATTACAAGTATGGAATAAATTTATTTACAAAAATCACAAATATAATATTCTGCGTCGCATCCTGAGCATTCAATATGTGCCCACAACCCACATGATTGGCACTGAATCCAAATTTCACCACGTCGATCATTGGAGTAATTTTCAGAGCAAAAAATGCAACAAGCGTCATCTTCGTTTGTGGGCTGGGCATGTGCAGTAGCATTTTCTGACACTACAGTGTCACCTGAAGAAACTGATGATTGAGAATCCGATGATGTAGATTCCTGTCTGCTCGGAGGAGTTCTAGAAGAGTTTGCTGTTCTCTGCCTACCACTACGTCCACGAGCTCTTCCCCGGCCTCTTCCTCTCTGCGCTATAGACTTGATTGACTCCTCGAGTTGCTGTTTATAGGGAGATCCGGTCAATAAAGTAGCAGCAGATGACTTGCGGCCTCTGTTAGATTTTTTATTCTTTGGTGTCGGTACCGGTAAGATATCTTCAGGGAAAACTACAGGGTTGCTGATCACTTGCTGGGAAGCTCGATTTGCCTGTCCACTAGTGCCTGGTCGAGGTTGTGCCTGTGGCATTTGAACAGCAACAGGTGTACTGGTAGACGGTAGATGAGGGTCATCATCAGTAGCTTGAGGAGTGGTCCCACTTGAGCTTGCTATGTAGTCGGCTTCAGTAAATACGTTTCTGTTCATCGGGTAAATACCAGTTACTCTGAACCCATTCACAGCAATAGCTCCAGTTTGGCATCTGAGATAAGCACGTCCCAGCAATTCAGCTATTTCGTATGGAGTCAACATCCGGTTAGAATTGAGTAACCACTGTCTAATTTCTTCGCTGTAATAAGTTTTCAAGGGACCCATAAAAGAACGGTCAAGAGGTTGCATCTTGTGTGTTGAATGTGGAGGTAAACTAATAATTGTGACATTATTAGCTCTAGCTGCCATCAAAATATCCAAATTGCGTGTGTGTGAATAATGCCCATCAAGAATTAACAGAACAGGTGATGCTTCTGTTGGGTGGGTCTTTTCAATAAAATCATGGAACCAGTCCGTAAACAGATTGGCCTGAATCCATCCTGATGGATGGCATCTTCCGATAGAACCTGGCGGAGCTCCTTTCATCAACGTTTGCGTCATGTTTTTGCGTGGGAATATCAGCAGCGGTGGAATAAATATGCCACTTGCGCTCATCGCTGATACCACTGTCACCAATGATCCACGTTCAGCCGCAGTAATGCTACCTACTTGTCTTTTCCCTCGCAGACCAATTACTTTAACCATTTTACTCTGCACGATAGATAGCCCGGTTTCGTCGACATTAAAGATTCTCTCTGGTGGATAATTATGTTTTTGGAATGCTTCTTCGAGGATGTCAAAGAACTTATCCACTGCTTCTTTATTGAAACCTTGAGCCCGAGCATTGGAAGTTCCTGTTGGTGATCGAAAAGAAAGCTTATCTTTGTGGCGTAATAAGAAATGATCAAGCCAAGCTCGACCGGCTATGTTATTTCTAAACGAATGTTCGACATTATTTTTCACAGCCAACTGATAGGCCATTTTACGAACATCCTGACGGGTCAAGCCATAGAATTTACTTTCCATAACGAGAAGGTATGACACAAGGCTTTCTTCAAGGTGAGATGGCAGGACAGGTCTTCTTCCTATAGTAGTATTTACAACCTCATCGGGAGGCTGGTCACTGTGCACAAACCTTTGCAGAGTAGTTTTTGGAACATTATAATGCTTGACCGCTTTTTTCAAACCCATTTTCTTTTCTCTTACTGCTTTTACAGCTTCAATCATATTATTCCTGGCCCAAGTTTTTCTTTTCGACTTCGGCTTTGGTGACAATTGAGTTCGAGGCATGACTGGAATCAGGAAAAAAGTGATGTTAATGCACTGCGGGTAATTTGGAACCCGGTTCCATATTACCCGCACCTATGGGGTTCCAAATTCAAAACCTTACTATGTTATCAAATAATTAAGAAAACTAAAACTCGTTAAAACAAACCTTAAAACTTACCTGTGACAATTTGAACTTATGCGTAAAGTACTTCCCTTAACACCCACTGTATTCGTTTTAGACTAAAATAAAAACTTTTGACAATATAAACGAATAAAAGAAAAAACATTTGCCGGTGACATAAAATTTCAACTTTGAATGACAGGTTCAAACTCGATGCAAAACTGGTGCTAGTGGCAGTGAATACATTCTATGATACCAGTTCAACGTAATTGCATAGTTTTTTAACAGATGTCGCTGTCTGTTTCTGAGATATTAAGGGGTTCCAAATTAACAGCGGGTTCCAAATTACCACCCCTTCCTCTACTAAGCTGTTCTTTTGACATTACAAATATACACTTCTATATTATTTATTTGAATAAATGAAGAGATAGATCATATATATGTATGTGAATCAGTTTGGTGTGGTGTGGAGTCAGCCCCCATGACAATGTCCTGGTGTCAGTCGCGTTAAAACTACTGATACCTATACTCGTGTCTACAGACTCTCAATGTTGCTCATTCGGCAACAGCTAATCTAGTTTATACGGATAAGAGACATAATAATAAAAGTTCAGTCAGTTAATCAGTTTTGATAGCGGTTGGCGGGCGCAGTACATTATTGTGTCGTTAAATGGTTATACCACAGCAATATACAGGGTAGGTTATGTACACACCGACGATTATTATTTTATGATGATATATTCATGTAAAACTGAATGCAAAATTAGTTGGGAACTGCAGATTACCACGCACGATGATTTGACGACACGGCACTGTCGCTGATCCAATGGAGTGCTGCCCAATTTTTTTTTTAATATTTAACTGGTCAGTTTCTTTCGGTTTTTTTTTCGCGTTAGTAGTCAGATAGGGAAATACCGACCTTTTTTAAAAAAAAACAATTAACTTTTCACGTTTAAAAGTGTTTGTAACAACAACAACAACAACATTTAGAAATAAATTCTAATTATTGATTGCCAACTAAGTGAACAGTGTTTTAGACGTTAACATAAGGTAGGTTCTTAGAACTTAGTTACCTGTTAAGGTATTTCAATTTAAATGGTTAAAAAAACATAGAAAAAGAAAAATATACACACTCAATATTATAGTCATACAGTTACATTACCTATATTAATTATAATTATTCATTTATTTTACATTTTATCATCGTATTCTTATCATTTATATCCCATTAAATTAAGTAAGTATCACAATCATTTTAATATAAAGCAATTATTTTTCTTTAATAAATTATTTGACTGATTAATATGCCTTTTTAATCAGAAAATAACAATTTGAAGTAGGCATAAATATCATTCATCCATCATAAACATAATTGGCTGTACTATAGTTACACATCAGACCAGCCCTTCGGGGAATACAGGCGTGGTGAGGCGTTTTGTGTATACCTAATACGTATTTTTTTAAATATTATTGATTTCCAGTCAACATTTGTTTATTGTGCAAGAGTTTCTTCAGACAAATAAATTCTAAATCATAATTTCGGTACGACTTTCAAGTTTTCGCGCAATCTAGTCTGACGTGGTTACGTCAGTGTTTTGTAGTTTACTAGCATATATGGTTATATATACTACTAAACTACAAAACGTTTTTTGCATAAAAAAACAACCGAAATTAAAGAAAACACTAAAAATAGTAAAATAACTATAATTTTGGCAAAAACAAATCACATTAAACAACGAAATCAACAAAGGTTGACTGGTAGAAAATGCCTATGGCATTAAGTCCACCTCTGTACTTTTGTGTGCTTAAAGTAAAAATAAATAAAGCCGCGCTTTGATGGTTTCATTTGACATAGTTTTTGCCATCGACTTCCAAAATAAGAGGTAATTAAAAAAGAAAGTATTTATTGCGAGTTATAAAAAAATGTCAATCTATCATAAATTTAAAAGACCAAGACTAGTTATGAGACACCCCACTCTCCAAGTGCTTTTAGACCATTCAAGAAGTTCCAAAGACTTTTACGGCCTTAACCGAACAAAAGTTTAGTGCTCACTAAACTTGCAGGGTCTGGACAGTAGTCATCGCTTCCTATTGTCAATAAACCCATCTAACGCGCTCGGCAGCCTATCACATGGGTCACAAGCGGTTTTATTGAGTTCCCGTCGCAATTTATTAGGAGGATACATTTATTTTTCATGATTTTATTTGGTTGTGGGATTTGGTAGAGCTGGATTTTATACTAGAGTTATGAGGATTAGAAATACTTTCCCATATTGTATGGTTCATTTACTTTAAATTCCTGTTTTTTGAGAAAAGGGACGTTAACATTTAACTAAGTAAAACTTTAGGTAAAGTAAGGACAGAAAAAAATGTCGTAATAGCCCAATGGTCCAATCCGAGCGAATTTCTGTGTTTATCTAGGATATTACTGTAAGAACTTCAACTAAAAAATTGACTTGTCTGTGTAAAAAGAGGCATTTGCCCCATAGTGAGACATGTCCTATAAATTTTATGTTTGTCTTTGAACTGAGTGGTTCCTAAGAAAATTGGACAGACAAATTACATAGGTATGGGTGTCCACAAATGACGTAGAATAATTTAATTTCCCACTAACTCGGGCGGCAATTATTCAAAACAATGTTAATGCCGGTCGCAAAATGGTGGAAACGCTGGAAATTTAATAACAACATCGCTATCTGCCGGCATTATCCATTTATCAATAGTATCTCCTAATAGGGGTTGTATTACAATGTGTGTATTGATAACGCTGCGGTTTTTTGGGGTGCGGTGCAAGTGGGGGTGTGTGTGGGAAGATAATTATAATTTACTACATCGCTCGTGACTTTGACCGCATGGATGTCGTACTTTTCTCTTTAAACTCTAATATCCCCTACATCCCTTTTCATAGTTTTAAATTAAAAAACAGCCTCAGATTGTCGATAATGTAGCTTTCTATAGGTGAAAAAATGTTTCAATGCGGTAGTTTTTCAGTTTATCCAGTACAAATATATATATAATATATATATATATAATATCTTTTCACAATATTTCTAAGTGTTTAGATTTTAGAGTCTAGAAGTTTAATGTAAGCCTATATTTTTAGTTTGTTTCACAAAATTAATGTTTTTTAATTTTACATATTATATTATTCATATCATATTATTTAACATATTTAAAAAAATGAATATCATTCAATTTCAGAAGGAAACAAAGGTAATTTCATTTAGACTGGAATAAAATATTATTTGTTATGTATACAAAGACAATATTCTACATAGAAATAGTAACGCTCAGTGAGGTAAAATGTTCTGTCCAAATTTTTCTTGCCACCCTAAAATAAGTTTGTTGAAACATCAGTTAGGTCGTCATAGAATCATCAATTCTACTTAGCACCCATTTTTATTACATTCTCATAATGGGATTCCATGTAAATTATGACCAATTAAAATAAACTAGTTCGACGCGATAGTAACTTGTTTTTCACTTCCCAAAACCTATTTATTATGTAAAACCGCTATAACTTCGACCACCCACCAACATAAGCCAGCGGTCACACTATCGCTCGGAAGGCGATTACAAGGGTCGTTTGACATTTATGTGGCTCGTGGCTAATTGTTTATTTAATCCCGACCACATCGACGCTGTTGCGAGTCAACACCGGCTTTACTTGCCAATGGATAAACTAGTTTCGAGATATTTACTACTTTATGCAGATTTGTGGAAGTGAAGAGCCGGGTGTTGTGCTGATAGTGGAGAATTAGATAGGAAACACATTTGAAAACCATTACTTGCCCTTATTAAAAACGTTAAATGTCTACGACATCGAGTGAATAAAATTTTCATAGTTAAAAAAGGTGGTAAGTCGATTTTGGGGAGGTCTACCTACAGTTTTTGACTTTTTGGACTTTTAAAGGCACGAAACAAATAATATGTATACAACTAAGCTACTCGTATTAAAGAATCACTTACTGATTGACATTTGATACTATCTTACTACTTAATAGTGATGTTTTAAATTTAATTCAAAAGATTTCATATAATATTGTATTTGAGCATGCTGGCATAACATACTCGTAGCGTCCTGTGCCATAATTCTAATAACTGCATTTAATTTGTACAAAAACTTATCACATCCTAATTGTATAAGATTTCATTCGACGGCTAAAAACACTTTTTACTCAGGCCTGTCAAAAATCGAACATATTATTATTACATCATATCCAAAACTCTTAATATAGAAATCCGATTAAAACTAACGAGTACTTCACACAGGGTCGGAAATATGAAAACTAGTCCCGACTGGGCCTGATTCCACGATTTTCGTTCAAACACGATTCGTCAATAATTCCTGTACCCAGCACTGTCTCAATATTGGTACAGCGTTAACGAGTTGCTTGTGCCACCACCTGAATTTAAACTTTGTAATGCAAGTAATAAAGTTGTTAATCCCTTGTATTGTTGACTAATTATTTTATTTAAATATTTGCCAATTACGTCCGCGCTGCGATTTGCTTGGCGGACAGATGTATAATGGCGGGGGTCCCTTATACAGGTAATAGATGTTTTGTCAATGAATAGGGGTCCTTATTTGTGTGTAAAGAACGGCGGTATTGTGTGGGATTGCTCAATCAGTACCAATTGTTAGTTTGTGTATTTTACCAATTTAGTAGTTAAACTGCCTTGTTGGTCTATGCACAGCTTAGCGCAAGGCAGTTTAGCACGAGGTTCTGGATTTGATCCCCAGGTAGGGCAAAGTGTGATTAGGTTTTTCATCTGGAATTTCTCAGTTGCATGATTGCTGGACTTATGCCCGGTTGATGGTAATAGGCTCGCCCCTTATTACATGGGACTTAAATATTACTGGACAAAATGTTGGTGTACCATATATGGGTGGGTGGATAGGTGGTTGTGCCTAAACCTTTGGGAAACGGAAGTGTGATGTAATGTTCATTTGGTGCGCACTATAAAAAATAACTTGTTAATTGTGTGTAATCTTCTTATAGGCTCTAGAATGACACATAACGGTGATAGTCATGTAGATAAAAAACAATATAATGTTTGATCTCGTGCCTCATGCGACCTTTTTAGCCCAATTTCTATGCCTGGTGCAATCTTAGTGTTCCAAATTTGAAAATCCGATTAGGGTGTTTAAAATTGCTAGTTGTATTTCTTTTATATTACGTAAGTAAGTACTATAAAAGAAATTGACAAAATGATTAATACTTGAAAAGCTTCAACATTTTTTACTTCCAAATAATTTTAAAATTAGCGGCCCGGCTTCCCTATATACCTACAAAAAATATCTCCGAACTTATTTTTTTAATAATTTCGCCTACATTTATAATGACAAGTGCTGTTACCGGTGAAGTATCTCATTACGGAACGTTATTAAACACAAAACACTTCAGCCTCCACTCAATGAGACTCTGTTATTAAATTGACAAAAATAACAAATCTCTTGCAAAAATATATACAGAGTGGCTTTTAATTTATTGCCAATATTTTAGGTACTCATTATTAAAATCGACTTTTGCTAAGAATAAAATTAACAATATTTAATACCGAATACTGAAAAAATACCTTTTTTATGAATTCTTAACTAAAAGGAGTTAATATAAAAACAGGATTTACATAACACTGTCACGTCTGTATTGCCTAAGGAGTTAGGTAGCTAGAGTGCACCCACATTTCGCCAGTTATGTTTAAGTCTTATGTAATTTGGAGCGAGCTTATTGCCATCATTTGGACCAGGATGCTTCATAGAAATGCGCTATGGAAAAACCCAATAACACTTTATCCAACCTGGTTATTGAACCCAAAACCTCAAGCTCAGTGATGGCGCTTGCAACCACTAGACTAACAAGTGGTGAATTTACAGACTAGCTTAATATTAATCCATAGAGTGACTGGAACCTTACTATGTTACTTTTATTGCCAAGTTTACTACAAACACAAACAGACGTTTTACTTCAATGCCCAGTTTAATAATATTTTGAGGAGAAACTCATACAGGGCTCGATAAAACATTTCTTGCGGAGAAACTTCGCGACAACTATGGAGTGTCGGCTGTCGAGACATTGGGGACGACGTGTGTGTGTGTGTGTGCGTGTGTGGTGTTGTGTGTGCGTGTTTTATAGGGTTCCCTAGTAAAACGGAAGTTTATAGAGTCGCAAGCAGTTTGACGATGGGTGGTGTTTATTTTTGCAGGATTGTGACTTCAAAATTCTTTGAATAGTAAGTAGTCTTGTCGCGATTTAGTGAAACGAAATTGCTACACCGCGGTGTAAATGTTGGTGTTTGTGTGATAGAGACAAGCCACACAACAATTTCGGAAAAAATATAGGTGCCTTGAATTTAAATATGCAACATACTTGGCGATATTTCAAATGTTAGAGGAATATAGATTTACCTAATAAACATTTGATTATTCGTTCATTCGTTCACTTACTGACCGACACACATTACGCATAGTTTAAACTACTGGGTCTAATAGCATACTTGGCGAGAGTTAAGACTTTTTAAATTTATACCGGAGGCTAGAACTAGTGAAATAAATTAAGAAATTAAATTAAAGATTAGATAAGAGATGAAGGTTTGTGTGGTGTTCGTAGTTTTTTTGGAGGAGAAATTCCAGCAGGCACAAGATTCGTAATTAAATAAGTGTCATAATGTTCCCAACTTTTTGTTCCAAACAGATTTGTACAATAGTTGCTGTGGTTATCGACTGAACTTCTATACTACATAATAGAAATGAATTGTATAACAAGGTTTTTTTTTAATAAATGATAAACACATTCGTATTTTTACATACTTCTAAACGAGCGAAATGGTGAAGTAATTAATTATATACTTGGTTCCAAAGCCTATTAAAATTAAGCTTACATACAGAACCACTAGATCAAATTGCAAACAAAGTAGGTACTTCTCCAAAGAAACTTCATTCAGTATTTTTAACTCCGCACACAACTTTTATAGGACCCGCGACATAGCGCTACGGAGCGCTACGCCGCCTACGCCGTTTGGGACTGCACCAAGGGATTTTGTTAGCAGTTTTTTTCATGCTACGAACCGCTACAGTTGCTACGCGCGTTGCAAACAAGCGTTGAAAATGAAAACTTTGCGCAATTTCTACATTATTTTCAACTACATGATACAATTTTGATATTTTTACGTTGTAGGTATCTTTTATGACGAGTAAAGAAGGTTAGTTAAGTTTACGTAATGCTTTTCTGAGTTCGCCTTGGCACTTTGTCATGATGGCCACTGGGTTAGGCTTTGCCTCTTGTGCACGAGGTTATGGGTTCAAACCTGGGCAAGTACCAAAATAACAATTTCAATTCATATGTACTTTCTAAGTTTATCTTGGACATCACTTATATTGGTGAATGAAAGCATCGTGAGGAAACCTGGACTTATTATTAACAGTCTTGAGCAAGCGTGATGATTAATGCTCATGCCTTCTCTGTATGAGAAGAGGCCTTTGCCCTGCAATGAGACAGTAGAGCAAAGGTCTCTTCTCTGTAGACTAGATCGACTGTGTAGGCTGGTATTATTATTTTTTGCATATTGACATAAAAAATTGGCTAACTCAAGTCAGATGAATACTTTCCCAATCCGCGGCCATCTGAGCGGCGATTTATTGGATAGCTGATATCTGATAAAAGGCGCGTCCTAACTTGGTCTCGATAGCAGGGTTCCACAAGATCGGGCCAGCTGATTGCTCGCTCACTCGAAAAGTCGCGCAACTGTATATCACTATAAAAGTTTTAGGATAAACAGGCTTTTATTTCTTGAAGGGTGAGTGCGGCCATATATAATGATATACTCACCCTGAGTATATCATTATATATGGCCGCACTCACACTGACAAAATATCTTTAATTAATTCAAATAATTTATTTGCAAAAATGGGTCGCATTCTTTTTCATTACGAATGTCCGAAACGGATTTTCGGACATTCGTAATGAAAAAGAACGAACTAAAACTACTCGAAATTCTCTGACCGTAATTTCGGCTACAATATGAAGACTAAAATGTCTAATCTCTAATTACTTATTTATTTGCCTATAAGTAGTAAGTTTACTGATCAAAATAAAACGTACCCATCATCCGCCTAATCATTCTCCTGCTCTTATCCTCATTTATTTTTTGAAAGGCGCAGCATATCTCCTTCTTCCATACATCTCTATGAGCCATCATCTCAAAAGTTAGTCTCTTCCATACCCATTCTTTCTTTCTTTCTTCGTTTCTTTGGTCTTCCTCTACTCTTGTAAGCTTCCACATTCATACTCAAAACTTTCATGGTCCTCATTCCTCCGCACCATTCGTGTTTCGTAATTGTAAAGATCAGCATAAATGTTGATTCGCTTAATCGTTTCGATTCGGCACATACAAGTATCTTCCCAAGATATCTGCCTGCACCATTACCAATGACAATACAACTAATACCCACGTACAGAACTAACAACAAACATATCCCATTCAATTTGGAAGGGATCATTAACATGTATTAAACTAACGAATGCCACTAATTTAATGACGCCTACAATTAATATAATTAAATTAATAAGTTACACCTTTGTTCTGTTTTGGTCATTTGGTTGGCAGTCATTAATTTTAGTCTGTTATGATTTGAAAGGTGTTTACTGTATGTTATTATGCTTTTGTTGTTATGTACTCTGTTTTATTTAGAATATTATGCAACATGGAACTCACAGATTGTGTTTCATTTGAAGAGTAGTCGGTGAGATTTTGTATAAAATATAATAGAATATTTTTTTTTTTTTTTTTTTTCTTTTTTTTTTGTTTTCTTTTAAAACAACGTTGCCCCACACTAGGAATTTCTCCTGTATCGTGGGTGCGTTTACAAACATTTAAACTCACATACACAAACAGCCAGACCCGGAACAACTACCTGTAGGTCATACAAATATTTGTTCCGTGCGGGGATCGAACCCACAACACGCAGCGCAGCAGCCGATGGCTCAACCACTGCGCCAACCGTGTCGTCAAACTACCTTCATAATTACCTTTAGCCCGCGATTTCGTCAGCGTGAATATTGGTTATCACAAATGCAGACGAAGTCAAAGATAAAAGTACCCTGTATCTTTTCTTGTGGTTCAGTCCGCACTAAACTTCATAAAATTCGGTTCTGTAGTTTGCCGTGAAAGCGTAACTGATAGACATAGACAGATTTACTTTCTCATTAATTTATAATATTAGTATGGACCAGCTTTTCCCCTCTAGTTTACCCGCGTGAATGTCGTTTATAGCATATGCAGAGAAAGTATCGGTATAAATGTCTCAAACTATCTCCATGCCAAATTTGACGACCGGCCGGCGAAGGTCGGCCTGCGAAGCAGGAGGTTGCGGGCTCGATTCCCGCTTTGGGACAAATGTTTATACGATCTACATAGATTTGTTCCGGGTGTTCTTTGTATTTGTTATGTATAATAAAAAATATCTATCTATATAAAGTATTTTAAGTATATCAGTTATTACCCATAACACAAGCTCTTTAGTGACTTTAGTCACTTTCCTATATATATATATATAATCCAGCATTGCACATGTCAGCGGGCACGCCAAAAACACTAGGAAGTGGTGAAGGGTGGGCGTCATGGGAGACTGTCTTTTGTAAACGTTTTGACGTTCAAAAAGTGCTGATTCTCAGCCTAATTTGAATAAATGAATTTTTATTTTGATTTTCTGCTTATCTTGGCGCTAGATGATGCTGTGTGGATTGTCCAGCATTATTCATTTATTTATTTAAATTTCATATAAATCAGTCCAGAAGATTAAGCGTGAAAAGATAAAAGACAAACAGACTGTCAGAAAGACAAAATTACTTTACATTTATAATATTACTGAGTATGATTTGATAGTATCTTTTTTCTTTTCATTTTATTCACTATCTCATGTAGTGGTAAATAATTATGTGGTCGACGATCCAGAACGATTGTCTAGTAGTAACCTATTCACTTGCGTTTTGTAATGTAAGGTTATAGCTATCGGGAAATATAGACTCCGGCAGGGAATTAAAATCCTGAAGCTTACAAAATTGGTTAAGTTGGCACAACTTTACATCATCTAACAAACATAAATCTCTCACAAGAATAATATAAAAACATGTTTTAGTCAATTCTGTAGACCCATTTCAAATAAACCATTCTCAAAACCCACACAGCTAGTACCACTCTAATATTACGTCTCTTTATCAAACCAAATATAATAAAGAAATACCCAGCTGTTCCTTTCCTTATATTTAATGAACCAAAAAATACATTCATCGTCTAAATTACAAAAGAAATTATATACTTCTGTGATATAAGAAAAAAAGATTCTTAAACATAAAAAGATCGGGTTGTCTCAGACGTGCCGATAAAACGCGATCGTATTACTCGCCTGACAGCCCTACCACGGAATTAGGACATTGGCAACTTTATCGACTCATTCCCGTTCCATTGATCGTTGAACAACGAATAACTGTTACTGTGATCCTAGATACCGCGCAATGGATTTCATTGTGATGTAAATTTCTGGAGGGATCCAAGGTCGCCGCCCAAAGCATCAGGTGATAGCTATTGGAGCTTTTTTCGATCATTTATTTTTATGGATATCGTCGGTTCGGCCCGGTTTTTCGACACATTCGATGGCCTTTAGAAGTTTTTTCATTATTTTATCGATAATAATATTTAGTGGAATACGAGCAAAGTTTAGGACTTAAGCTATTGTTTGAAGTGATAATAACTTTCAGAAGTCAATGAATTTTATTTGAAGAAAAAACTTAAGGCGGCCTGTCTTGAATTGTTCTAATGTACCTAATATCAGTATTTTTTACTTTAGGACTGTTATAAGCTGATATAATTATAACCAGGTAAATAATAAAAAAAACAACAGAGTTGTTTGAATAATTAGTAAGCTGTCAAGTTCTGGACCAAAAATCAAAGTTTGACTTGTACTGGAAGCATTAGATATGAATTGCGGTTCTCTGGGTATTTTCAGCAGATATTAAAATAACATTTTGGCTTAATTCTACAATATTATAAAAATGTAACAGCCTTTTAACGCTGGAAAAATCGATCGGTTTTGTGAATCATAGAAATGCAATGATTACTAATCACAAATCAAGCATTCATTAAAACTCGTACTATTTTTTTAATTGGTCAAGAATAATTTTAAGAATTACCAGAACCATGGGCATATTGTTACTAAGCAGAGAAAAATATTGCAAAGGACAAAAGACAGACGAGAGACGTGACCTGTTCGCCACAAGAGCGAAATTCCCGCAAATTCACTGTTCACTCAAAAAGGCGAAGTTACCGCACATTCACTGTTCACCCAATAAAAACTACGCGTGTTGTGCTGGCTGTGTTTATGCATACTCTAGTGGAGTTTTGATTGTAAGGGTGTAAGCATATTGATGGGACACCCGACAGAAAAAAGCCACTAGGAACTATTCCTGTATCCTGCACAAACAGCCAGACCCGGAGCAACTATCTGTAGGCCTTAAAAAAAATGTTCCCGTGCGGGAATCGAACCCGCGGCACGCAGCGCAATAGCCAATGACTCAGTCACTGCGTCAAAGTTTATCTCAATGTTGACATAGATGATTAAGTATCAAAATGTTTTCTCTTCATTCTCAACGTTTCATGGAAGTCAGTCAAATTTAGTAATTCAATAATTAAAATAAATAGTTTGAGAACACGTTTGGATTTTTCTTCTGTTGAAATTATTATTTAGTACTTGTAATAGAAAAAAAAGCAACAAGTTGATTTTACAACACAATCGTTAAAATAGAATCAGAATCAAAAAACGACTTGATACAATATCATAGACCAAATCATCCCCAACATAAATTATTCAACTTCACAATTATATACCAATGTGAACTAAACCTAACCAAACTTTAGTCCGTGCTCGAATAAAAAAAAAAAAAAAACCTGGTCGGTCTATTCATCAGACTCTTTTCATAATCGGCCGCTAGGGGGCAGCACTCCGGTGATTTCGCATAGTGGGCCGCACAACTTGTACTGAACGTTTATATTCAAAACCTATCGGTATTTGGTTTGAATTTAGAATTGGCGTTACGATTTGAAATGGCTCGTTGTTTTCTTATAAAACCAATGTTTCTTTTAGAAAGGTACAGGGCTATTTGAGAATAATCTTTCGTTATGACATTAAGAACTTTGGTCTTCATTTATTTACTTAGTAATAAGTACAACATCTTAGATACTCCTCTTAAATAAATAAATCATAAAATATACCTGGCATGACGTTCGAAAATAAAAATAATAATAATAATAGCCTGTCTTTGTATCCCTCTTTCAATACATTAGATTCTTAAACTTTTTAGTATTTTTTTTCTTTTCATACCAAACCTTGAGTTTGTTTAGTTATGTAGTTCTAATTAAAAATAACTTAATAGGTAGGTACACGATTTTCTGGAGTAACTAAAGTGTTAATTATTGTATTCATCATTTTCGTCTTTTTTAAGTCAACACAAGAAATGCACAATTCAATATGAATCCTTAACTCAAACCCTGAGTAATAAACGCAGATAAGACAAGGGCCCAAAGATTAAATTTTATTATAAGGGTAGTTCAATTAAAGACCCCTTCCCACGATCCCAGGGGTCTCATGAGCAGGGGTCGCAATTATACCGTGTCTACTCCACTATGATGAATGACTAATGTTCGTAAGAGGTATTTTAATTAATTAATTGATTATGAGTGGGTAGGTAAAAAGAAAATGCAAAAACATTGTGAACAATTTTGGTTTAATTAACCCCTTGTTTAGATACATCATAATCTTTTAAAATCCTGACATGTTTGTTGCGGATAATGAAGATACCCTCTTTATGCGGTCATTTAAAAAGAGAATATTGCAACATTGAGTCTTTCTTTATTTAATACTTTAAGCACACAAATGTACAGAGGCGGACTTAATGCCATAGGCATTTTCTACCAGTCAACCTGTGGGTGATGCAGAGACAAACAGCGGCAGGTGCAATTTCTGAGAGAGTATGTTTTGATTTTCCATACGGGACTGCTTTAAAACAGTCTGGTATTTGGATTAATGTTTTGTTAATAATAGTAGTTGCTGATCCCATGTAAAGGTGCCCCAATATTACATGGGACCAGCAACTTAAACACAATTGGTGAAATATGGGCGTGATATTTACTTGTGTAGGACAATCAATCTTACCAAAGGATATTGTGTTACCCGGTTACCGGGTAGATCAAATAGGCAGTTGCTCCGTGTATGTAACTTGTATTTAGTTACATCTGGAATCTGACCCCAACGTAGTTGGTAAAATGCTAAGCAGGTGATGATGTTTGCCTCTGTCTTCCATTTAAGGTTATGTTAAAATAGAATATTACCACAAAAAAAGATGGTTTTAGATCTAAAATATTGGCGTACATTTCAAATAAAGATGCTGATAAAACCCTATCTTCCATAAGTCAAGAAGTGCTATAATCATTGAAAGGTTTTTATTCATTCCCTCCCAGCTCAGTAGAAACGGATTTCTTTACATTTTAATACACGAACATTTCGTCTGCGGCTCATAATCCTCTCTGCATACAAAAATAACGCTCACTCTGTATTAATCTCCTTAAAAAGGGCGAAGTATTATATTCATCCCTAAGCTGTACATCCATGTTATATATGTGAAAGTGAACCTCTCTGTTTGATTCGTTCGTTTTCACGGTTTCACTGAAAATCTGCCTTTGATGAAAATTGGTGGAGAGGCAGTTTGATTTTTGCTTAATTGTATTTTTAGATTTCCCTACAAATACCATGCGGGTTTGCTCATTAAAAATGTCGCATGCCATCCCAATCTTTGCCAAAGTATGAAATTGTAATTACAATTGATTCCTACTTTATATATTTTGTACTTTAAAACTATTTTTTAACTAAACTTACTAAAACCAGCTACTGTTTTCCACTTAATAAATAAACTTTTATATATATTTTCCCTTGTCACTTATAACAAACCGGGGAACAACCCTGAGTTATAATAGCGCAGTGTCAATTTTATTCCAACAAATATATGTAACATTATTTAACTAATAAATACTTCATAGACTTGACAAAACAACTCTTTTGTGACCTCTCCCTCACCCACTGACCTCACATCACCGCCTCTTACCAGTTAATCACCCACAAACAGAACTTTTGCTAATAATAAACTTTTTCACCGTATTTTGGGACAAATCTCTTTAACTGAACCCGTTGTAACCGCATCTGGTCGTAATAAAAAGTTTGGCCGCCATTGTGGTAATGGCCGCATATCGATGTGTGTTTGATTATATTTTATGGCTTGTTTTATGTTTGTTTGATGGTGGCACACTAATGGAGGATGACGAATCTGGAAAGCGATTTTCGTATCTCAAAAATGGAACTAAACGCCATAAAAGGTAAAATAAACTGAATTTGAGGTAAAGGGATTACAAGATTACAAGTACTCATTTTTTTGAAAACTTTTGTTCTTACTAAAATCACAATCTTAATGTTACTCTTACATATTTTTATAGTAGTGTCATCAATTGGTTTTCAATTCCAAGCATTAAAGATGCGTCTTGAACATTGAAAAAAAAAAAAAAAATAAAAAAAAATACTAAGTATCTAAATAAAATTTTATAATAGCGTTTTAAAGTACATTTTCTAAAAATACTATAAAGGCAGATCATCCGATATAGATCATTTTGAATGCAGATATTTTTGTAACAATAAAACAATTATCTTGCCAGATACGACAAAATCTATTATTGATATTTTTATTTGACGTAGTAATGGATTTTCAAACGTTACAAAGCTGAACGTGTACGACATGAATCATAAACCAATGTTTTTAATAGTCAACTTTGTAAAAGAGATTGTCATTGGGACACAGAGCAAAACCAACCAGATGAATAAGTATTTATTTCTCAAACTAATACATTTGTGTCTTACTATCGTATTAGCGATAGCGTGTAAACTAACGGCCTAAGGTTACAAGAAACTAAGGCAGCAATATGCAGTTTGACTGAGAAGGCGGTGCATGTTTTTTATGTTGCATGAAACTAATCTGCGATGTTGCTGTTTTTCCTACCAACCTCATCAATTTTTTAAATTGTTTGTTTTGTATCGGATGATGCTGGCTTTGAAGCGATTTTTATATTCCGTTAAGAAAAACTGAGGGAACACTACAGTTTTTTTTTTAATGGGAAAGAAAAAATATGATGCAATTTATTTTTTCAAAATTAAAAAAAAAAATATTAATAATAATACAATGAACTAAAAATAATCTAATCATAAGTGTTTCTACAGACATACATACATAAATACATACATAAAGCCTTTTCCGCATGAGTGTAGGCAGAAACTATGTATGATGCCACCTGTTACAATCCTCAAAAATACCTATAGATTGGTTTGCGTTCATACATCTGGTCATACACGCACGCCGGTAGCGAGTACTATGCACCTGTCCTTTCTAATTGTAGACTAAGTGCTTCTAATTAAGTTACCAATTTGATACAATACTACATAATATTAATTTCATAGGTAATGTCTGTTCTGTAAAGCACTTAGCACAGCACATATAGTTATGATTATTTATCTTTAGATTAATTACTAAAACTTTACTTAGAAGATACAGTATATAAACACAACATGACGTTAAACATATCACATTTCTTTGCCACGAAGGGTAAGGCAGAAGTGTACAGAATAAATCATTAAACTCGTAATATATCTAGCCTTTCACCGCTTTTTAACCAGCTAAACTATAATATGGTAAAGCTTATTTTTAAGTCGTTCATTTTTTTTTCTTTTTTTTTTTTCGTAAAAAAAACGTTGCCCTACACTAGGAATTTCTCCTGTGTCATGGGTGCGTTTACAAACATTTAAAGTCACGTACACAAACAGCCAGACCCGGAACAACTACCTGTAGTATTTGGGGGCTTAGTACAACAATATACCTAGTTCTAGCGTGAAAGATTTGGGGGTCTAATATGTTTCTTCTCTGCAGATTCATTTCAAAATATTTCGGAGTAGAATTCCTGGATGTTGCTGATATGGTAAAACATAGAAAGACCAACGACATTTTGCAAGCCAAAACAAAAGAAGACTAAGTGAGAAGGGCCTCTATCACCATCGTAATAATTTTAGGTATCTTCGCATTGTTCATAAAACAGCGGTCCTAAAAAATAACATTTCATAAATAATAACATCATCTACCAGTTTTACGAGACAATAAAATGCTCGTATATTATGAAAAATATCTCTCTGTACACGGCAAATGCATCGGCGTTTTATAGGCAGACTACGTTGGCCAATGTTGGCGACGTTATCACACACAATTTTGGAAGGAAGTTAGAGAAGTAAATATTAGTTGTGTTATGGTGGACAATAATTATCAATAATTGGGTATTAACTTAGGAAGCCTTTCAGCATTATTCTAATGCATGTTTTAGGTTAAAAAAAGAAGCCCCTGAATACTATCTATAATTGAACCTGTGTACAAGGCACTTTTTACTTTTCTGTGACGTCAACCTGCATTGCGTAGCGTTGCCCGACTCTTTCTAAATTATTGACAAAAAAATGTGAAATATATTATTATCGTAAACCTAGACAATCTCCAATTTCTATCAATCGATAACTCTCACCCAACATTGGCCCAATGCACCAATATTGGTTCCACATCCATTTCAGAGCCATTAATGGATATTTGTCCCCCTGTATGTTCAAGCTTACTTTTTGTGGGGACCGCCAGGGGACATTTTTGTTCGTGTTGCCGATTTTTGGCACTAATAGAATCGGACTCAACCCGTCTGTGCCAGCTTTTGATGGAAACCGTATTGTGTACTCAGTGCCAGTGTGATTGGGTTTCATGTTTTAAATAAAAGCATTTTTATTGAGTTTTAGAGAGACTAGTTCTTTTTTGGGTTTTGTTGTAAACATGTAACATAGAATTCAGTTATTCATTGAAGACAGCGCTTATCTGTATGGTTTTCTCAATTATGTTGTGGTCTGCCTTCCAGCTTAAGTTTTTACTAACAATATATGAACATTCTTAGTCTGAATTGAATGTATTTATTTTTAAGAGATGCAGCTGAATACCATTATTTTACATGAAACGACTTGCCTGACCACTTACTGGACAAAACGACATCCCTTCGAAAGATTGGTTGTTACACTTTCAAAGATCTACGAATGATAGCCGGGACCAAAGGCTTAATGTGCTTTTCAAGACAAGGAGGGGTCCTGGTGTGTCACCCATTCACGGACTGACTTCTGCAAGCTTAGGTTAACTTTTCATCGACACAGAGGTAATTTTAGACGAGTATTTGATTTGTTCAATATCAGAAAATACGTGGTACGAAGAATAAAACTTCTGACTATCTCGATGTGTAGCGACGGAAATTATATACAAGCATTCAATTAGGTACCTACATAGCTACCCTATACGCAATGACATCACACAGGGGGTAAGCAATTTAGTGTAGGCGTCCATAATTTAGTTAGTGATCGAGAGTAAATGCTGATAATGTTAGTGCATCAATAATGTACACTATATCAAAATTGTGTATATAATTATGTTATCTATGAAATACATAACGGCAGTCTATGGTGATGAGTTAGCAAATTCTGATTTAATTTAATAAATGCGGTCTTTAGTAACTTCTACATACTAGTAAATGGTGTGGATCTTCTTCATATTTTAGGTGTAACTTTAATGATAAAAAAGGGGTCATTGTAATAATCATTTAAAATATATCAAAAGTTGAGTGTGTTTCGGCAGAAGTTAAAATTTGTGATTTGAGAGAGAGATAGAAAGAGAGATAAACATATATAGTTCGTTACACATTTTCGATTCAGTAATAAAATCCAATCCACACTGCCTCAAAAGAAGTTTCACATCAAAAATAAAAAGATGATCCATATATTTATGATCCCATAACTCTACCAAATGTAGGGAACAGCTGGTTTTCCCAATTGCAAGGTTGCTCCCATAGTCAAACTTGTACGTAATGATAAGTACAATGACCCCATGATGTTTGCAGTTATTTCAAAAACTCTTTGTACTACCAAAATAAATTTTAATTTTAGATTTAACCAACGTTATTGCATATTGTAAGTAAAGGAATGCCTGCATATTTTATGACCAAACTGTATAGGTATGTACTCTAAGCACCAGTGAAAAAAACACCCCTTTAATCTCAACGATACAATTGTATGAAATTAGCTCCCCTGCCTTATCAAAAATCCCCTGTAACTGCGGGAATATGTAAATGTTATGTTAGTACGAAGAATTAATCGTTCCCTTTTAATTTATACTGTCGCCCACAACGCGATCATCGTTATAGTTTCCTGTGAAAGACTTGTTTTAAAGGGGGTCTAATTAATTTGGTTTCTTCTTTTTTTTTGTTTTCATGCTAATAAGGATGGGAGAGATCGGATATCTATGCGGTTTGTGTTGGGGATTCCCCTTTAAGGGTTTGTTTCAGTTATGTATTGTTATATCTTTCCGGTTCATTTGAATGATAAAAGTATGACTAGTTCAAATTAAAAGATCGAGGAAACGTTTAAAAGATAAATTCATCAATCACATCACGTCTGTTTTCCCCGAAGGGTTAGGAATAGGTTTACCTATAAAACCTCTACATGTCGCCAGTTATATGATCCTAATAAAACGACCAAACCTTGGAATCGAACCCGGGACCACATACTCAGCAGTAGTGCTTGTTACCACTTGACCAGCAAGTCAGACGTCAAGAAACATTTTAAAACCTGTTTTGAATACGATACTGCTTTAAATGCTGCATTATAAAACCTTATAACCCGAACCGAAAAAGGGTTCCAACAGCAGAAAAACCATTTAGAATTATACATACAAACACAGAGATAAAAACAACCTCTAAACGGATTACCGAAAAAATTTAGGCAAGATTAATTCCCGAATCAATTCATAATTCTTCATTATCAAAACTCGGCGAAAAATTACCGGTTTAAACCCTATACTGCGCACAACAAACCATTATTTTCCATCGATAAAAAATAACGGTTGGAATTAAGGGTTAAGTTGCACAGAGGTGCCACCTAGTGTCCATTTCGTATGAAAATTTCATTAGCCGTGTGTACTGCGCTCATCGGTACGAAAGATATACGTCGTCCTGTTAACGACATTGTATTCGATGCTTTTTGTAGAGGAATAATTTATTTGGTGCTGGGACCATAAGAGGAGCTAAAATTGCAGTCGGTTTTTAAAGGTTTTTTATGGTTCGGCAGAGGAGAACGTCTATAGTAGGCATGCCAATGAGACGAGATGTATTAGGAGGCGAGCCTTCCGTCATCAATCTGGCATGAGTCCAGACTCCGGGCCACTTTGCCCGTCCCGGGAACTGAACCTAGAATCTCGTGCTCAGCGGTCGTACTTGTGAAACGAGGCAGTCATATTTTGTAAGATTTAATATTTTGTATGCAATTAGTAGCACATTAGTAGTAGTTCATTTAAAGATCTGGAAGGCACTGTTGTGTTTCATTTCAACTTAAGCTTACACTTATGTCAAAAGTATTAAGTTGTAGCGTATTAGTAGTAGTAGATACGGCTGGTCCGATTTTTATCTGATTTTTACTTGCAGATATCTGATGTGTTAAGGAGTAATTTAGGTTTTAGAAAAATTATTAGGTTTACACACAAAAAAAACACATTAAAACCCTTTTTTTTTCAAGTTCCACGGGAAACAGCCAGATATTTTATAAAATCTTAAAGAACCACCCATTAGTATCGAACCTGCCCTCACTACAACGACTACAAACAATCCTACATGTGCCTGAGTAGGGGAGCTGCATCCGGGACAGCGAAATTTACACGCAGTCGAATTACTGCGAACCCCTCGCAATTTGCATGGCACCCCTTATTACAGGTAGCAACGTCACGGTAATGACGTCATTCTGGCAGTGGACAAGCTCATCTTATGGTGTTGGCAGGTACTGGTCGGATGTAGTCCCGCAGTTATGAGGCCTTATGGAGACCCAAAGCTGTGCTTGATGGTAATTTTAATAATGTTGTGATGATCTTGTAAATATGAGATTTAGTTAGGTACATGTTCAAATAATATTAAAGGCACAGTAGAATGACCAGACCATAAGCTGACCTCTTATTGTATAGGAATGCCGTACTGTGCTAGACCAGCTCAAAGCCAAACGCCAAAGTCGTGCGTATGGTTGTACCTAATACAAATTCTGTTGTCAACATCACTATGAATGAAACTATTTTATGTTTAATAGATTCTTCATTATTATTCGGTACAATGGGCGATTTTTGAATAGAACGTTAGTGAAAAAAAAAAAAAAAAAGCTTACAGCTAAACAGCTTACATAACATAACTATCTCCATCCTCTATACCTCTGCCCAACTGCAAAGCCGTTTATTGGCAGACGTAGCTTCTTTTTTTGTACATATTAGTCTTAATTTTTATTTTTTATTGGCAGCTTTTCATATAAAGGTTTCACATAAACAGAACCAGTCAGTAAACAGAAGAAACTTCTTCTTAATTTGTTAAATAAAAAAAAAAAAGACGTACAATTTTTTTTTTTAGATAATCTCTATAGTGAGCATTTGACAAAAAATGTGGACATTAGTCTTTTCTTGTTGTAGCTCGGACATTTACGTTTCAGTGTCTAAGCTACCATCTCCAAAGCGCGTTCCCTATCTGTGAGTGTGCACATCCCTACGTTAGGGCTGCCGTTCGTCCGGCGCTTTACGAGCGGATAAATTAGTCGCGGCTCCGTCCGATTTGCATCCGATCTCGCATTGTACGGCACATAGCAAATTGTACGTCTAAGTCACATGGAAATTCGGGTACAATACGCTTTAGCTCTATTTACTACGTAAAACAAACTAGCTCCAGTAGTTGTTATCGAGAAATATTAATGGTCTTAAGAGATAAATGATAAGAATTATAATGCACACTCGAATTACCGGAGTCGGAAAGCCAGCTGCTGATGCTGGTGCGCCAGGAGCTGGCTGCCTTTAGGCAGCAGCAGCAGCAGCAGCGTGAGCAGTTCCAGCTACGGATGCAGCAGCAGCTATCCGTGCTGGAAGGGATTGTGCTGCGTGCCCCGCTCGCTGCCTCCGGTCAGCGAAAGACGTATGCCACAGCCGCCGCGGCCTCGGCTGCTGTGCCCAAAGCGGGCCCATCCGGACAAGTCAGGCGCGACGCCGTGACGTCGGAGCCTGCGAAGCCAGCCCCGGCGGCCAAGCAGCAGCAGCGGCTGGGGAAGCCTGCTCCTTCCACGAGGGTCAAGGCAACATCTGCCGCTAAAGCGACGAAGGCTCCTGCCGTGGCATCGGCTAGGCCCCTCCTGCCACCTCCCCCGTCTGTAGAGCCTTCAGCTGAGGCCGGATGGACGGTCGTCGGCGACAAGAAGATGGCAGGCAGGACGTCAAGGGCGGCCAAAAAGCGCGAGAGACAACTGCAGCGCAAAAAGCGGGCCATGGCGGCTAGACTTCGTGCCCCGAATTCCGAGGCTGTAGTTATCACACTACAGCCAGATGCGGTAAAAAAGGGCGTGACGTATGACGCCGTCATGGAAAAGGCAAAGCAGGCGGTGTTGCCCCACCTTGGCGAGCTCGGAGCCTCTAGGGGCTTCCGCATGAGGCGCACCGTAACTGGGGCCCGAATACTGGAGGTCCCTGGTGCGGCCAGTGGCCCTGCCGCGGATGCCCTGGCGGCAAGGATCAAGGCGTCCTTGGACGCGGAAGAGGCCCGAGTGTCCAGGCCCACCAAGTGCATTGATATGCGCATCATGGGCTTGGACGACTCCGTCAAGGTGGATGAGGTGGTGGCTGCCATCGTCGGAGCGGGATGTTGCACTGCCGAGCAGGTTCGGGCGGGCACCATCCGCGCTGACAGCACGGGCATGCGAGCCGTGACGGTTAGCTGCCCAGTGTCTGCGGCCAAGACCATCACCGGGGAAGGCCGACGGCTTCTGGTAGGCTGGGTCTCCGCGCAGGTGAAACTGCTGGAGCCCAGACCTCTGCGGTGCTACCGTTGCCACGTGGGGCACCACGTAGGGGCCTATTGCGCCGCGGAGGTGGACCGCAGCGACCGCTGCTTCCAGTGCGGTCAGCCCGGTCACAAGGCGGTTGAATGCCGTGCATCGCCGTACTGCTACGCATGTGCGGCTTCAGGCAAGCCGGCCCACCACCGGGCTGGGAGCAGGTCCTGTGACCCTCCCGCCAAAGCCAAGGGCAAAGTCCAGAGGCCCATTCACCCCAATGCCCTCACCGCCGCGGCCTCGTCTTTGACTGCCGCCGCTGTCGCCGCTGCGACCCCCGCAGGGGGTCTGCGGGCTCGGGAGGAGACTGTAATGGACTGTCAATAACGGCTCCATTGCGACTCCTCCAGGCGAACATCAACCACTGCGCCTCCGCTCAGGATTTGTTGCTCCAGAGCATGGCGCAGTGTTCGATCAACATCGCCGTGGTCTCCGAGCCGTACTATGTCCTGCCCAGGGGAGACTGGGTCCAGGACCTGAACGGCTCGGTGACCTTAATCTCGTCGGTCGCCGCTGGTACCCCGTCCCTCGAGGCTCTCACGAGGGGACGGGGTTGCGTGGCAGCACGGTTCGGGGATATTGCTGTGGTAGGCGTCTACCTGTCCCCGAACAGAACTCTCGCCGATCTCCACATCTCCCTTATGGAGCTGAATGCCGTCGTCGCTGGGTTTGGTTCCCTCCCCGTGGTCGTTTGCGGGGACTTCAATGCCAAGAACTTGGCTTGGGGTTCCCGGTACACAGACCAGCGGGGTCGGATGGTGGAGGACTGGGCTCTGGAGTCAGGCCTGGTCGTCCTAAACCGGGGCTCTGTCCCCACGTGTGTTCGGATGCAGGGCGAGTCAGTGGTGGACATATCGTTCGCCAGCCCTGCTCTGTCACGGCGTGTCGTCGACTGGCGCGTCATGGAGGGGGTGGAGACGTACTCAGACCACCAGTACATTCGGTTTGATATCTCCCCCCAGACCTCGATAGCGCCGGTCCAACAGACCCCGTGTGGTCCGCGTTGGGCGCTGAAGCAGCTGGACCGGGAGCTCCTCCTGGAAGCCGCGATGGTACAGGCCTGGGTGCAAGCACCGGACAGGCTTGTCGACATAGACGTCGAGGCAGAGTGGAGGCCATGTCGCAAATCTGCGACGCGGCAATGCCCCGAGTCCGGCCAGGACGTGCCCGGCGCCAGGTGTACTGGTGGTCGCCGGAGATCGCGGCACTGCGCAATCGCAATCCACCATCCGCATCCGCCCGCCAGATGCGGAAGCCAGGGAGGCGGAGCTGTACGAGGGATACAGAGTGGCGAAGCGCACCCTCCGAGCGGAAATAAAGCGGGCCAAGTTGGAGGCCCGCAACGTGTGGCTGGGGACTCTGAACGGAGACCCGTGGGGACGCCCCTACAAGGTGGTGCGGGACAAACTCCGACCCTGGGCTCCCCCACTCACGCAGAGTCTCCGGCCCCAGATTGTGGAGGGTGTGGTGAGCACTTTGTTCCCTGCACGATGGGAACACTCTCCCCCGCTCATGGCTCCGCCACCAGCGGTGTCTAACACGGATCACGATGACGACGACGATGACAATGCTCCAGAGATGACAGAGGTGGAGATGAGTGTTGCGGTACGAAGGCTGAGTGCCAAAAATGCCGCCCCAGGACCCGATGGCTTGCCTGGTAAAGCCTGGGTCCTGGCCATGGGGGCTCTCGGGTCTCGATTGAGAGAGCTCTTCAGCGCATGCATGGAGAGGGGCCAGTTCCCACTTCGCTGGAAGACAGGGAAACTGGTCCTTATCGCGAAGCCGGGGCGCCCAGCTGACTCTCCATCCGCGTACCGGCCCATTGTGCTGCTCGACGAGGCAAGCTCTTTGAAAGAGTAATTGCAGACCGCCTTGTCGCGCACCTAACACGGTTGGGGCCGGACCTGGCGGACGGCCAGTTCGGCTTTCGCAGGAGGCGCTCCACAGTGGACGCCATCATGCGCGTGCGAGCTCTCACGACGGGGGATGCGGTGTCCCAGGGCAGGTGCGTCGTGGCGGTGTCGTTGGACATCGCCAACGCCTTCAACTCCCTGCCCTGGAGTAGCATTAGGAGGGCACTCCGGTATCACCGGGTGCCTGACTACCTCTGTCGCGTGATCGAGGCCTACCTGTCGGACAGGTACATCATCTACCCTGGTCACCAGGGAGAGTGGAAACGGCGAGAGATGTCGTGCGGTGTTCCGCAGGGATCGGTACTAGGGCCGCCCTTGTGGAACATCGGCTACGACTACGTGTTGCGCGGCGACCTCCCTGACGGAGTTAGCGTGGTCTGCTACGCAGACGACACGCTGGTCCTAGCACAGGGGGAGTCGTACCAGGTGGCGGTCGAATTAGCGACACGTGGGGTTGCGATAGTAGTTGATAGGGTCCAGCAGTTGGGACTCGAGGTGGCGCTGCACAAGTCTGAGGCCATGTGTTTTCACGGCCCTCAGAGCGCACCGCCTCGGCGTTCCCAATTAACGGTAGGAGGAGTTCACATCGGTGTCGGGTCGACGATGAAGTACCTGGGACTCGTCCTCGATAGCCGGTGGAATTTCGAGGAGCACTTCCGACGCCTGGCTCCCAAACTAAATCGAACTGGGGCTGCCCTCAAGCGGCTCTTGCCCAACCTCGGGGGTCCAGGCGCCTCCTGCCGGAGGCTCTACGCAGGCATCGTCCGGTCCATGGCCCTTTA
The DNA here is from genome assembly GCA_905147745.2 of Phlogophora meticulosa. Classification (NCBI taxonomy): domain Eukaryota; kingdom Metazoa; phylum Arthropoda; class Insecta; order Lepidoptera; family Noctuidae; genus Phlogophora; species Phlogophora meticulosa. The sequence continues at coordinate 533,861 of LR990535.1, read as the reverse complement.
TGGGGCGCCGGTGTGGGCGCCGTCACTGCGAAAGCGACCGGCGGCCCAGCTGAACGCGTGCCAGAGGGTCATGGCCATACGGATGGTGCGGGGATACCGCACGGTTTCCCGCGAAGCGGCGAGCCTCCTTGCTGGCCAGCCACCATGGGATCTGGAAGCAACTTGCCTTGCACACATGCACGATCTGCGCGTGGAGATGCAACGGCGGGGCGAAACTCCGCTGCCGCGACAAGTCGCGGCATGGCGGGCGGAGTTCCGGCGGGGTCTCATGGTGGAATGGCGACAGCGACTGTCGCAACCCAGTGCTGGGCACGCCATAATTATGGCGGTAAGTCCCCTCTTTGAGGAGTGGCTGGAAAGGCAACACGGCGTCCTTACCTTCCGCATGACGCAGGTCCTCACCGGACATGGTAAGTTCGGGAAGTTCCTGCACCGGATTCGTGCGGAAGAAACGCCCGGGTGTCACCATTGCGTAGACCGCCCGGAGGACACGGTGGAGCATACAGTAGAAGTGTGCCCCGCTTGGGAAGAGCATCGCCGTGTCCTCGTGGGGGCAATCGGCGGCGGCAATCTCTCGCGCCGGGCCTTGGTACAGGCCATGGTCCGGAGCGAGGAGGAGTGGCAGGCGGTCGCCTCCTTCTGCGAAGCAGTAATGCTAGCAAAGGAGGCGGCCGATCGCGTCAGGCAACGGTCCTCACGCCCCAACCGCCGCCGAAATCCCGATCCCGATTACCGGCCACCGTAGGCGCGGGCTTGCGGACGGCGAGCAATGGGTGGCTCGTCGTCCGCCCGTCCGGTAACCATCCGGACCGAGCCCAAGTCGTCGACGGCGCGTATTGTTCCACGCGCGCCTCAAGGAGATGTCAGCAACTGTAGGGACCCAGCAGGGTCGAAGCCTACCAGGGCCAAGGGTCTGATTCTGAAAGGAAGACTCGGCCCTGGTACGAAAGGCAACGAAGGAACAGGAGTGGGTTTTTAGTCAGTAAAAGTCTGACACTATCTCCCGCCCCGCCCAAGAGCGGGGGATGTCATAAGATGATTTTCCCACCACAAAAAAAAAAAAAAAAAAAAAAAAAAAAAAAAACACTCGAATTACAAATTCCTAAAGTTGCGATGATTTTTTAGACATAAGGATATTTGTCAGCTTAGTTATTTAGCAAAAAAATAAGATATACCTAATAAAGCAGTGTTATTATTTTTGGAAAAAAAAAACATTAAAAGAAAAATATTTTTGATGGGATAAATGGGGTGTGTCTACACTATATAAATGGTCCGTGTCTACACTATTTCTTTTGCATAAAACATGCAATAAAAAATATACAAAGACTTCTCTCATTTATTTCTATAAAAGATCTAGATTAAAATGCCTATTACTATGAGTGATTTCTATGATAATTTAGTTTAGTAAAAATAATAATAATAGTCATACGTTTCGCGTAAGGGAGAACGCCGGGCGATGCGTCCGTCGCGTAGTCAGACGCGGATACATTGGCCGCGGCCGCGCGCGTTATGCATCCGATCCCGCATTACCGTCTAATGGCCGCCGCCTCACGTCACGTGTGACGTCACTTGTTACCGTTGAAACGGATTTGATGACGAATAAATGGCGGTTATTAATTCAAATTTGGAATAGTGCAAATTAGCTGATATATTTAATTTAGGTTTTCAACAACTTGAGCGTCCGCGGATATGTGGCTATTTTATATAATAAAACATTCCTATCATAATACTCGTTTTATTCACTCAACTTTGATCGTTTCTTCGATAGATAAACTGGTATTTTCCTTAACAATTTTTGGTAGAGCCATCTATTTCAATGATCCAAAATCTAATCTGACCCCTTCCACTCGATTAATTAATTCCCCAGCATTATCAGCACTTAATTCCACTGAATAACAAGCTCAAAGCAAATCGTGCGTCACCGGCCGACCGCAACCGCACACAATGGCACGTGTCACGAGCATAAATAAAATTAAGGGTCGTCATCAACCCCAGCGATAAAGAATCACCGCTGGCCACTCGACATTTGGGAACTAACAATAGTATACGATGGAATGAGTAGCTGCAAAAGGCCCACAAAAACTATAAAAAATAATTGCAAGAAGTGTTTTCTTAGTTACGTACATACATAATACTCGCATAAATCGAGTTTGCGCTGCTAAGAATGTCATTGCCACCACTGCTACCACATTGTGATAATAAGCTAATCCAAACAAATTTAAGTTTTTGTTTCAAGTATACTGTTCCCATATTTTTAACAAATCGTTTTCAAAATTGCCATTCAACGTGGTAATGCTGCCAGCCTTTTGGGCACTTTCCCAGTTGACAGCGATGCAGATGAATTTTTCGATGCCCTATGATTATTTATTTTATTTTATTTCTTCATTTATTAATAATTGTATCGTTTTAAAGAAATAAACAACCTAGTTAATTTCAGCAACGTTCAAACATAATATTAAAACAGACAAAAATTATATTAAGTGACATCGTGGATTTTAGTTGAGAGTTAACTTTAGGTGGATAATACCAACTAGTACAAAGGTATACTTAGCTGAAGTCCTTCTGACACAATCATGTTATTTTTTGTAAGTGTTTTAATTGAATGCTATGCCAATCGAAACAGTTTTCTCCTTTTTTTTCTACTAAAATCCGAGGCGCCTGCACATAATTGTTATTTTTTCTAATGTCCACATGCAAGCTTGTTATCGCAGTGTATGGTCCTTCTGGCGTATCCGTTCTGTAATAGTACTTTCAATTTGTACCAAATTTACGGCGACATCATACGGAGGGGGATCCCCCTGGCCAGACAACGGACGCATAAATTAGAAAACCGAAAGGGGATGGAGATGGAAATGATGGGACGTATAAGTGTTCGAAGAGCGCGTGCTTTTTGTTGTGGAAAAATACTGTTTAAAATAACGTTTCTGTGTTATAAATAACGTGGAAATAATTTAAAATAAACAAACATCTGAAAAAAAATTAGAAATTCAATTTATGTTGAAGTCCGTTCCACCTATAAAGATATAAGCAGTACCTTATTACTGAAATGTTATTCGTGCTGTGTTTTACCATAATATGTTTGTAAATAACAATATTTTTACCCGAATAAGTTGTCACACCATTATAAACAAAGAATTAGTAAGTTTTTTTGTGATTTTGCTCAATGTCAGCTTATTCCAAGTAACTCCACTTTCTGCGCTTCACAAAATCTCACAAGCATGACACAACACAGTTAATCTTTTACATGCAAATCCTTTATTTCATACCGAAGCTATCTCGGGACATGTACTAATTAAGTAAATATTTTTCTTTCATAATCTTCGCCATTTCCTACCCTTGTTCACACATACGCATTAGGCGGGGGTTGAAAAATCGTAAATTATCGCTTTATGCACACTGAACCGATATTTATTGTGATTTATAATGTTTAACCCTATTTTGATCCGTGCGATAACAGTGGGCGCCCACCCTAACGTTTGGTTTTTAGATTTTTCGGCGTAAAGTTGGATGATTGGAATAATGTTCGTGAATAGAGTTAAAATTGCAAACACCATCACGCCTGTGTTTTTCGAAAGAGTAGGTAGAGTTAATTGCGCACTTCTTGGAGTTGGATTACGTTTGCGTCCTTTGTAGATAAAAGATGCAATCTTTGTACTGCAGGCTCTTACTGTGGAATTTTTATTCAAAAACTCGATAACACCTTAGCTTTAGCGACAACTTACCAACGAGGTAAAGTACCTCAATATGATGTTTTAGATTATTATAATATTGATTATACATTCCTATAATCAATCACTGTGGTCTTGGAATTATGTGATGCGGTTGCCACCTGACCTTTACAAGAACAGAATTTTCCGCTTTTCCCAGGACCTATCGTGTGACCAATATTACATAGCGGTATAAAGCTGACGTCCATTTACTAAATTAATTTTTAGATGATTTTACTACAACTTTTTGAGAAAAATTAAATTGCGAACTTTAGCATTTCATAAATCTCGTTTGTGCCGTGTTTAAGTTGTCTCTAAAATGTGATGTAACAAGTAACAAACTGCTTCGCTTCTTTTACAATATAAATGTGGATTTTGAAATTGCTAAGAGGGTTACAAATAAAAGAGACTGTAATTTTTGTCAAGGTTTTATATGTTACGGGTAAAAAACAGAAATGGCGTAATGTTAACAACGATAAAATATGAATTGGTGTTATTAACATTTTCCTACGGGACTTTCTTCATTATTAGCCCGTAGTCTAGATATGCTTTACGGTTCACCCCTATAACAGGGACTTAAAAATAACTGTTGAAATGTAGGTGTTACTATAGGTGCATCTCTACCCAACACTTCAGAGATTAAAAGCATGATGTTAAGTCTGGTAAACTCAAAGAGAACCAAAAATATGTTGGGCGCCACTAACATTACATGAAGACGTTGTGAAAGAAGTGTAATTTGTCAGATTACATTTTGTAATCATTAAAAACGTTTTGAATACCCGTTAAGTGGTTCAATCATTTTGTGCTTCTTACTGAAACTGAAAGTTAAGACTGAAAACAATAATTTTCGAAACCATAATCAGATCATAATGATTATAATCGTACCTTTATAACAGTCTAGATAAACATCACCTAATGAAGTCATTACCTTACCATAACACCCCATAATTTAATCGCATAAAGGCGGTTCCCAAGAAAACGCCATAAAAACAGGCAGACTAATTAACTTAAAACAGTTCCCTGGCAGATATTTTTATGCGGGTAGTTCAAAGTGTTTCCTGAGGGAAACTGCAGGTGGTCTAAAATGAGTCGGCGCTAAAACCTACCGTCTTGAGACTAAAAGCTGGAGTTCTGTCAAACCGTTGCGTAACATGTAAAAATAAAAATCGGTGTGAAAAAACATATACATACAGAGCTAAAGTACGACTTATAATAAGCTGCAGTAACTTGAGGAGACATGAGGTTACCAATAATAGTAAAATATAAAAATATACTAGTGTGCCACAAACAAATTAACCTACAAAGTAGATTCTAGTACCTACAGCTTTGTTGGTTTTTATTTATGCATCACCATTGTGCATTTTACAGTGTTGTATGTGGCACTCGTTGTTATTAGATTTCTTTGTTAGTTTTTTTTCAGGAATCAATATGCCACATTTTATGCATACAAAGGTAATCCCGAAAACCACCAAAGCCTAGTTCGGGACTGATTATTAAGATCATTATAATTATTATAAGTTGAAGTCAAAAGACTGCATCGACGGTGGTTGCAAGCGCTACCGCTGAGCATGGGCCCTGGGTTCGATTCTAAGGTAGTACAAAGTGTTATTGGGTTTTTCGATATGGAATTCCTTTGTATCGGCTCCAAGTCTGAACTTGTGCCCAGTTTAACATTACCTACTGGTGAAATGTGTGTGCGGGAACTATACATCACCTCACACCTCTGTCTAACCCTTTGGGTAATATAGGCGTGATACAAGTTAAATACAACAAAACGAGCCCTATGATTGAAATTCCTCATTTATATTCTAACAGTGTTGATTGAACTGGACACTGAGTTAATTCACGTGTGTCGAAAAAATAGCAATATCCCAAAGCCTAAGCTGATAAAAACTGCGTCAAACGATATTACGTTACGTACCTAGCTAGTGTCCGCGTCGCGGATCGAGGTAACTAATATAATGGAGCACACAAACATGTATCCTACTCTCTCTTTGTTTGCCTGTCTGCATCGAAATATTGTTAAAATGTTCAATCGGATATTAACCTCCCTTTTAGCGTGCTCACCAATAAGCCGATAACTCAATTAAGTTACTAATGCAATATTAAGCTGATGCGATCTATATATAATATACTTCTGCATGTTCATTACTAAATATTTTGACGGCACGGTTGGCGCAGTGGCTGAGTGATCGACTGCTGCGTCGCGTGTCGTGGGTTCGATTCCCGCACGGAACAAATATTTGTATGGCCTACAGGTAATTGTTCCGGGTCTGGCTGTATGTGTATGTGACTTTGACGTTTGTAAACGCACCCACGACACAGGAGAAATTCCTATTGTGGGGCAACGTATAAAAAAAAAAATTGTGTGGATGGGTGATGGTAAAATAGCTACACCATTATGGGCCACTCTTTTTTTGTTTTATTTATAAGAATAAGAATCTACGTTGGCAATATTTATGAGTGTGTGTATGTGTTTATCTACAAATAAACCTTTTTTTTAAATAAATTCTTTCTAAATTCTAAAATAGGTAAATATAACATTTACATATCTGCTGCATTACTTAAGTTATAATACTTTATACCTATTTCAGTAAATTAATTTAAGTCTAAGTACAAAGGCCAGCACATCAAGCTACTTCAATTTGTCTAATCTCTTTGATAGTTGTTCAACTTTCATACATTTGAATAAGGTTAATTTTCTATTGGGAAAATTTGGAAGTTTGGGATAGTTTGATGTGCTGGCGTCTGTACATCGTCTTGACATAATATAGTTAGACATAATATTGTTTCTTGCAAAGAAAACTAAACATGATAAAAGACCGTTATTAGTATCGAAGATAGCTTCTGCACTAGATACGCCCTACCTACATTCACACTATCAGAGCCACGAACATTATAAGAATTAATAGAGACTCGTCTTTGTAACTCCACCTTTCTACTACGGTGTGACAGCCACCCTGAAGACATCGACATCGAGCTAAGTGCATTGCTATGTCATTAGCCTGAAAACTTCCAAAGGCGAAGAATTAGGTTCGGTGTCGTTCGCAAAGAAATTCATAAGTTTCTTTTATGAAACTCTGTCGTATTGCCTTAAGAGCGGCGACTTTTGCCGGCAGATTGTGTCTTTGAATACTTATTCTTGTTAAATGGAAGTTCTTTGTCGTGTTCGCGAGATAGTTCGCTAAGGTAATGACGGATAGAGCTTGGTTATGGTAATAATGGGTGTGCTTGGAGTTCTATGTAGTGGAAACAAATGAACATTAGTATGATATTCGTTTGTCCCTTTCCCTTGTTATTAGGTGTTTCAGGACTTTCAGGTAGGTGAAGGCGCTGTTCATAGAAAAGCTTTGTTTATTTATTCATTTCGGTAACCAACGGCGATACATAACATATTGCAGAATAACATATTACGGTATTGCGTGACTAATAATAGTTTCCCTGTTTAACTACTCTAGGAGGTGGTATATCATACTTCATAGTAGTTCCTAGTACGGAGAAGTCACTTCCGTGCCTCGGAAAGAACGTTAACCTGTTAGTCTCGGCGGTCTTTTCTTCGGCTTGTCATAGATCGTTGACGGGTAGTACGAAGCCTGAAAATCTGACGACTAGTTTTACCAAGGGGTATTGTTCTGCCCATTAACTGGTTTGTGGAGCTCAGATACGCATCCGGTTAAGTTGAAAGCCTATCCCAGCATAGTTAGGAAACGACTAGGCAGATGATGATAAAGTATAAAACATGTGAACGTACGATACATATATGAAGGTGCTAAGAAATATTAAATTTCAAAAGATGTTAAATTAAGTATGTAAAGTGAGCTTAAATGTTGGCAATCGACTGTAGACAAAGATGCAGATTAAAAAGTAGCCTATACCTTTTTTTTTCGTACAAGATTAGTCGGTCGGTACCAAATTTCATCAAAATTAGTTCACAAGTTTAGCCGTGAAAGCCTAACATACAGACATAGTTACTTTGACATTTTTAATTTTAAGTATGGATTAGGATGGATCTATAGTTAAGTTAAAAAAGTTGTAAGTACTAGTCTCTTTGGATATTCGTTTAGTAGAATCCACTTGTAAGAAATAATGATTGGTGAAACAACAAACTATTTTGAAGTTTGCTTGCTGGTGTGCACTTCAAACAGAGAATTGACGAAGTAACAATAACTAGACCTCAGGTCAAAGACTTCATCAGTCAAGACTGAGACTTGGGATCTTCCCGTCTTCATATAATCCGTTTAGGCAGGTAATACACTTACAGGCTGACCACGCTAGCTATTCTGTGCAACTTCAGATTGGCCGTCAGTGTATAAGTTGCCTTTGGGAATATGTTTCCTCAGATGCTGATACCCGGAGCCAGTATGCAGGTAGTATTATAGAAGCCGCTCTCCTATATGTTTTTATATGTACACCCACATTTCGCTAGTAACAATTAAGAGTGCATATTGAAGCAAAAACAAGATCTTCTCTTCCCTTGCAACCCCTGACTTTGTGAGTTAAAAATATGCTTGTAGTTCCCACATCACGTGCATAAAAATTAATATCATCTATGAATATAAGGAATTCAGAAAACGCTCAATAATTCTCTCCGACTCTTATTAAAAAAAATAACTATCTAATTTGGATCATTCAAGTCATTAGCATGTTAAGTATACGAGTAAATTGTAATATACAATGAAATTAAAAGTAAGTTCACGATGATTTTTATCGAGGATATTTTATTATTTTATTTGCTTACCATATTAAGACCTTAGAAAAGTACTTATAATTTTATTTTTATTAATTAGTGTTGCCTATGCCATGTAAAATTAAATTTACGATTGGCAATTTTGTCTATTTCCCCCTTTAACTCCTACGTAATAAGGGACAAAATAATGAATTCCACAGATAAAACCATAATTCTTAGTCCCGCATTAGGTAATGATCACTAATCACGTGGGCCGGCGTCGCCTGTGAAAACACTCGCTATGCTAAACAGGAATTTACATTAGCTACGCGTGGAATCCGGCTGCCCGTCTATTGGATGGCAGTTTGCATTAAATTAATTATATGTGCGCTTGTTTTTGGTACTGACACTTGTGATGTATGCGTCTACAACTATGTACAGAGGCCCGCACATCAAGCTACCCCAATATGTCAAATTTCTATGATAGTTTAACAATTTTGTTACAAATGTTTTGTTTGACGACACGGTTGGAGCAGTAATTGAGCCATCGGCTGCTGCGCCGCGTGTTGTGGGTTCGATCCCCGCACGGAACAAATATTTGTATGGCCTACAATTAGTTGTTCCGGGTTTGGATGTTTGTGTATGTGAGTTTAAATGTTTGTAAACGAACCCACGATACAGGAGAAATTCCTAGCGTGGGCAACGTTTTTTTTTAAAACAAAAAAAATATAATAATAAGGCAAGGCAAAATTTGACAGTCTAGGATAGCTTGATGTGTCTGATACTTCATAATTATCAACATTGTTATGTTGACGATTATTAAATATACTGAATATGTTTTTATTCCCTGACTGGTGACTTCAGAGATGACGGCAAATATGTAGAGATGTATGGAAGAAGAACACATGCTGCGCCGACCCCAAATAAATTGGGATAAGGGCAAGAGGATGATGATGTTTGTATTCCCTGAATGGTTATGTATTATTGTGCAAATATGTAGTTCATTCACCATTAATCAGTTATATTTGAGAATCATGTAACAGGAGGCGAGCCTATTCTCATCAAAATCGCACAAATCAAAATTCAGTGAAATTCAAGATGGATAAACCCAGTAACACTTTGCCTGACCCTGGAATAAAACCCAGACTCACAAGCTCAGCAGAAGCGCTTGCGACCACAATACTAAAAAGGCAATAACCGTGTTTCCTTTGCACGTGGAAAGTTCGACTCAGCACGACAAAGTTAATGCCGGGAAAGATACGTGTTTGACACAAAAACAAAACATACTATAAAGTTTTTCACTGTCTTCAAGGAACATCGATTCAAGTCAGCGACAAGACCAACCACATTATCTCGTCCTATTTAAATATGCCGTTTAGCAGATAACGGTGGAAGTGATCGTAGAAGCGCAGGTTTACGAGCTATAAAACTTGAATGAACGTCAACTGCATCAATCAGGGCAGCCTCGGGTCTGTGTTTCGGGGTTTATAGGCTATTATGGGTATAAATTTATGGTTATTTCAAGATTACACGTGATTTTGAAGTAGGTTATATTTATTGTTCGGAAGATTCTTATAGAAGGTGGAAGATACATCCATGGAAAACCTGATACCATCAGTTCAGTAGATAATTCTGGAACCAATCAGGTTGTGTCACTTTAGAGTCGGTCTTTGGGACTGCTTAGTTTTAAAACTATATGTGTGTGGTTTTCACCATAATTTGGACAGTTTAGTGTTTAAAAATTCATATAAACAAACGGTGGTCGCGAACGATACTGCTGTACATGAGGGGCTAGGTTCATTCCCAGGTCGAACAAAGTTTAATTGAGATTTTTCACTAGGTATTTCTCAGTGGCAGTTCGGAATCTGGATGTTTTCCTGGGTGATGGCAGTAATAACTAGCCCCCCTATTACATGGGACTTCAAAACACAACTGGTGAAATTTTGGTGTACTCTGTAGGTTTACCACTGTCCAAACATTCTGGAAACACAGGCATGATATTATTTTTATTGGCATACCATAGTTCGGAGAACGATAGGCAAATGATAATTTGATGCATTATTTTAGAAGTCCTGTCTACTGTAGCTAACTAAAGAAAAATCTATTTAATTCAACCACAAACTCACTTCTCCCACAATTTAATTGGCATCAGCACACATATCCAGTACCCACACGAGCTAGCAAGCACTAAGTAAGCTCTAAGTGACGTCAAGTTATTTCGTCTGGTGCTTCAACTTCAAGTCAACAGGCTCGATCACTTTGTAACTTCAACTGCTTGTAATTATGTGCGGTATGTTATTGTAGGGATCATTCTAATTTGGTGTAAACACTGACAGTCAGACGTTTGGTTAAGTTACTGATGAAGTTAATAGTTGATGATAGACTGACGTATTTATGTTGCTTCGTAGCTGGAAAGAGATTTGTATGGATTGCGTTCTAAGATCCACATACCTTAAAATTGAATTACTTTCAATAAACACCTCTTAAAATGGAGATTATTTCAGCAATTATCGCTACCGTATACAAACAGGGTGTAAAAAACATATCCCAAAGCTGTTTACGATGTGCGCTGTACTGTAACTAAGTGACATTCATTGTACAGCAAATAGTTGCTGGGAAAATTCTTTTACTTTAGGTGTTAAATCGTTGTTTACAGTAGCATGTAATTAACCGAAAACGAAGCACAAAAAAGCATTCACGAGCGTAAAAATAAAAAGACATAAACAACACATTATTAGTAGATATTTTACTAAAAAGATATAAAGATCGGAAAATAAAATATAATGATCGGAAAACAAGTATGTAGTCATCGGAAAACTATAATATTATGATCTCAAAAACAAATGGCTCTCAACTGCGTTGAGCATCTCATTGCACCCGCCTTAGGAACTAACTAACGACCCCATCACTGATCAAGGAACTACTAAGGACTGATGAAAAAAAAAACTAAATATCGTACCTATTTATCATATGCTTAGAGTTTAATTTATAAAAAAAACACCTTTCGCCTGGCAACCATAAAATTCACATCATTATCGTGCAATCTCCAGCAGCTTTATGGAAATCTAGAAAGAAGTTCGGCATATATTGGGTTTTATCGGAACAGACTAATGGTTCTTACAAAAGGCGCTAATGCGAAATAAATTGTCGGCTGGCGACCCGCCCCGCGCACCCAACGCACAGATACATAGCGGCTGGATGCGACAGCTCCGGCAGTAGTGTGCGTAGGCCTTTACTGTGTGGAGTCTAGCTCTTACAGTTTATGGTTGGTTATGACATAAAATAAAACTTGTGTCTGGTTATTATTCATATTATTACATAGACGAAATATTTGATTGCTTGTTATGGATATACTCAAAAACTGTTACACCAATTAAAAAAAAAAATCTCTCAACTGTATTAAACTACATTATCAGCTAGTAACATTTATGAGTTATTTTTTATTTTAAAAACAAAACTTTAAAGGGGGGTAGAGGGTACGTCAAAATTCACAAGGAAAAGGACGAAATCCATGCGGATGAATTCGCGGGCGAAGAGTTAAATTATATTGTGAAAAGTTTGTTTGTTTGTCTTTGAACGCGCTAATCTCTGTTACAACGCGACTGATATCAAAAAATATTTTTATATATGATAGTCCCTATTCTTGCTAAAGGTTAAGACGATTTAAGATGACGCTGCGACTCTTGCTTCTCTCTTAGCACAACTGTTGCTGGATAGATGTGTACTATTTTTATGTTCCCGCATATCCACTGCGATTAGGTTTGTTTAAGTTGGCGTTCTTGAAATTTTAGCTATTTTTTCATTCTTTGACGACTGATGTGGCGCGGCGGGCGAAGGTCCGCCTACGACGCAAGAGGTTGCGGGTTCGATTCCCGCCTTGGGACAAATGTTTGTACGATCTACAAATATTTGTTCCGGGTGTTCTGGGTATTTCCTATGTATAATAAAAATATATATCTATGTAATGTATTGTATTAAGTATATCAGTCATCCTAGAGCATCCATCTCAGAGCTTGTGTTATGGGTACTACCCATAACACAAGCTCTGCTTAGCTTGGGGCTAGATGATGCTGTGTGGATTGTCCAGCTTTACTTATTAATTAATTTTTATTAAAAATTTCGTTTTTGGAAAGAGAGTCTGTTAAACTAAGTAATAAATAGATTACTTACAAGAAAATCTTTGTTTTCAAACAAATATTACGCTATAAAATGCACACTCACTCCAATTACCCTCTTAACATTGAAGCACTTGATGCCACTTCCATGATCTCAACATCCTGCTCAGATCCTCACGGGCTCGCTTTTTACAACCGGAACCGGATACGACTTGAGCCTTCAGGAAACGCTCGCGTGTTTTGTATTTAGGTTAGTGGTACACTGGGAAGTGTCCGGGAAGTGTGTCCGAATGTCCGGATGTAAGTGTCGTCGTGACGGTTCACGGCTTCGTGACAATTTGTGGCCGTGAAAGGGAGGGGAACGTACTTTTGGTTTAATTATGGGGTACAAGGTAAACGGTAACATATACAGCCTTATTATTATGTGTAAAGATGGGTACTTAATATGTATTTGATTTGTGGGGATTTTGCTTCGACACTTTATTTGGGTACTTAATATGTATTTTATTTGAAATTCATGCTGATATCGCGCATACTTTAAACCACAGAATGTTCGAGCAAACAGCTAATAAAATCACGTTTGTCGTCCTGAACACGGAAACAAAAGATTCAATGGTAATTATTTGTTCTTTTCGTCACCAAATTGTCAGCCATTTAAGCGTGGTGTGCGAACACCTTAACCCACAATATCAGATCTTACATTTAAGCGGTCACAAAAAAAAAACTAACGATTGCGTTAGCGTTTTGTAAGCTCCGCTATCGCATCACCATCGCTCCCGCATCGCTGGCAGTGTGTTGTTGGCTGCTCTGATTTTTTGTTTTACTGTCTTTTTGGTACAAAATTATACGTTGAATTATTTAGTAGCTGAGATTTCAGTTTGATATTTTCTGTTACAGGTGCTCGTAAATGTAACACGTTTTTTACGTTCCTAATGTAACTATTGTTGTGTAGTGTATGACTATTTATTAACACAAATAGAAAGTAGGCAAAAAGGATCACAAATGTGATGCTTATTTTTATAAAATCGCTTCCAGCATACCTGCAACAAAAGCTGTGGAATAAGACATAATTATGTACGTCGACAAAAGTAGATTAAAATCGAAAACCATACCGAATTCTTGGACAAACTTCTTTGCTAACATAATGTGATGGTAAAATTTTTGCTGGTTGATAATTATTATTTTCCATGTAAGATCGTCTTGCAGTACCTATCGCGGTTTGCATTAACGTAAGTAACCCCACAAAGAATCTAGATTTGAATTTTAAAAAACCACTAAGAAATTTAATCAAATGTTATTCCAATATTCTGAACCTTCAAGACCCAGTTCCAATTCCAACCTAAAAGCATCTCATCAGTACGTACCTACGCTCCTACCTACCCCACATCACATACTACGTACACGGGTTCGCACTTAGGGCCCACGAGCGAGCTGTGTCACCTGTAACCTATTTACTGGTGATCGATTGTGAGCAAGTTTTGAGGTAACCCTAACTTCGTCTAGGTTCGCACCAAGCAGGGATGTCTGTATCTCAGACTAATTAAATTTGAGCAAATTTTTGTTTCTGTCATTATTGTGTATTTATATTTATGTATAAATGAAAAATTACATTTATCGACCAACTCTTAAGTGGTCGACAGGTCCTGGGTTCGATTTCCAGGTCGGGAAATGTGTTTTGGCTGTTTCTACCTAGAATTTTACAACAACAGCTCGGATTCTAGACTTATGCCCGGTTAATGGCAATAGGCTCATCCCCTGTTACATCGGACTTGAACATATCTGGCGAAATGTGGTTGTACGCACTATGTACACCTCTGACTAACCCTTGGAGAACTACATATGTTATGTTACTTGTAAATGATATTAATTTCTATAAAAGTGTTTTTCAAAACACGTTTAGATTATCACGTAAAAAGAAACAAATAAATTTGAACTGGATGAGGTCCATTTTTCCCAGGTGAGGACTGTGAGATGAAACACCGAAATAAATTCAGATCTCAGTCTCGTTTAAAGTCCAATATCACTTTTGATTAGGATAAGGCGAGCCAATCGCCATCAACCAGGCACAAATACAAAATCTAGTTTGATGCTGAGAAATTCCAGTTAGACAAACCGAATAACTCTTTTCCCGACTCGGGAATTGAATCCAGAATCTACTGCTCAGCAGTAGCTTTTGTGACCACTACACCAACGAGGCAGTTAGTGCAGTAAGGCAGGCAGGCAAATAAATAAATAATTACTAAATCATCATCTCTCTCACTCCCAACAGAACTTTCCCCCCATATCCTAATTATGCACAGATTAAGTAACAGATATGCAAATACCCTCGTTTCGCTAAAGGGTAGGCAGAGAGGCAGCTCATCAATCAATTAGAGCAAGTAGCGTTTTATTACAAGTCTGTCGCCGACGGGTGTGACGAATGGGACACGAAGTGACGGAATAGGAGAGATGAAGGGTTTGTGTGGGGTAGGCAGAGATTTAAAATTGGTATGACGGAGCCAAAGAGAATTTCATCATTGGTAATAATTTATTGTAGTTTTTATTTTAACATTTAAAACTGTAATGTACTGTATTACTTTTTATTATATTATGTTTGTCTTTGCAATGTTCTTCCTACATTATCGCAGAATGATGTACAATCATTTTCTAATTAATTATTATTTTGTTACAGGTATGTTCCAAGCAACTATTTTGATGCTTCTATATGTAAGTCACCTCCCTATAGCAAATAATAACCGTTACGTTATGTTATCACTATAGTTGTCCATGATTTAAACAGTTTTATCGTCTAATACCATGATTTAAGAACTAATATCCAATATCAAAGAAGCTCATTTTCCTTAAAAACACCTAATAATATCCAACAAAATTTAACACAACTAATTACCTCCCAACATCACAGACTCGATATCTAATGGGTCATAAATTCTGTTCATAATAAACTTAATTATGAGCGATAACGTCAGTGAGACGTCTCTACTGGCCCCCTCGTAATACAATATTAATTAATCTTCGATTTACGATAACCTGCGAGAGAAACGCTATATTGGATCTGTGTAGTATCTGTTTAGAATTGAAGAAAATTTTAATTTACATGTTATAATCTATTAATATGCAATCTTTTAAAATTAACATTCATCTTAATTATATCCCGTTTCGGGCAAAGTTTGATTCGGATTCATCATCATCATCAGGCTATACTAGTCCACTGCTGGATACAGCCCTCTCCTAATGAGCGCCATAGCGCCCTGTCTTCAGTTTGCCGCATCCAGCATCTGATTGGGATTATTCACCTAGAATGTTTTAGGAGCATATCGGACTCTGGAGTCGGTGGCAATAGGTTCACTCCCTTTAACCTCTGCCTAACACTTCGGGAAATACCGGCGTGATGTTATTCTGTGTTAAAATATGTTAGTTTATAGGTTCACATTTGTAACACACACTTTTATCAGTCAAACATACTTTCTTCAAAGCTAGATGAGGTTGGATTACCTATCTTACTGCTCTGAGAAGAAACACCGAATTCATAGTCCCTTTAAAGTCTAGACCTTACCTAGGGGTCAGAAAGCATCAGAACTATGTGGCTAACCCATCCGTCTTCGACACAGCACAAGCAGCTAAGTCAAGTACAAGGCATGCATCTCCGAGTATGTTAACGTACAACTGTAGTGACGCAAACGAGCTAAGTTCCACTGTTGGCTCACTACAACTTGCATACATGAAATTGCCCAGCTTACAATTAGGCTTTGGGGGAACATAGGGAGTCTTGTTGGGGATTGGTACAGCTTAATATATGCACGGAGGATGCCTTACCATCACGTTTACTGGCGTGGAAGTTATCATTATGCAGAATCTTGATGAAGAAATTTCAAAAGAGTACGCTTGTTTATTTATTTATTTATTATGCATACCAACAACTTAACTACATTTAAAATACGCAATGAAACATTTACAAGAAGATCCTGTGGAAATAATTCGCTAACATTAATACTAGTCGTTCACAGAATATGGACTAAAAGTAGTGTTTTTAATAGTTTAAAAATTATGATTAAATGAATGAACTGTTCTTTCGGGGTGTGTTGTCATGTATTGAGATGGTGTGGTTACGTTGAGAGTGTGAATGAAAGGTGAACAACAAAAAGTATTTATTAGGCAGGTGTAAGTGGGGACATGGAGACACAGAGAGACCCCTCGCTGTGGATGTGTGTCTCTGCCTTAGATGGATATGAACTGACCATATTGGTGATGTTCTTCAAAAGGGTCAGGTGCGTAGTACTCGCAACAGGCGTGGTGCGTGTATGATCAGTTGGATGTTTGAACGTAAAGGAGGAGCGGAGGGATAGGAGTATTTAATGATCGTAGCACAGGTGACGTTCTGTAGATGTTGCCATGGGAAAAAGGTGTGAGTTTCCGTATGTTTGTATGCATGTGACCTTGTTAGAGTTTTTAATTATTCCAACTCCACCTAAAAGATAAATGTAGGAAAAATGAAAAAAAAGTTATGTACTCTATTGTTGCAAAAATACACGATTAGAGTTTTTCTAATAAACATCTCGGTAAGACGCTCATCCAGTGCTCAGTCAAATTCTGTAACGCATCTCTTCTGTCATATAATCATAGAACCAACCCTGAATTTTTACGGTTCCGATTACCACAACAACGATCGGAACAACGAACGACCTGCGCTGCCTTCATCCATCAGCTACCTGCGACCTTACAAATACAAATATTTTATTGGAACAATAACATATTACAAGTCTTGTGTACGTTAATACTGCGTTAGTTTAATAACTGTGTCGCAGTTATTAGCGCCCACCCCAGGAGCGAAAGCAAACTGAGTTCCATTTTCACAAAAGTTATACTTTTTGGTAGAAACTAGACATAGACATTTAGTAATGGTAATAAAACTAGAATTAGACATTTATTAATAATATTAATGTGTGTGTGTGTGTGGGTGTGTGTGTGTGTGTGTGTGTGTGTGGGTGTGTGTGTGTGTGTGTGTGTGTGTGTGTGTGTGAGAGAGTGAATGAGAAGAAGAAGAGATATTAGTGTAATTTAAGTTTGTATGAGGCACTCTGTTTCCTCATAAGTCAGTTTTTGGAGCCATTTTTCAAGTTTTAGTTTACACTCCCGTAACGAGAGCGGATAGATATTTAATTTATCATTTATTTTGTTATAGATAACTGGACTCAAAAAGTTATAGTGTCTTCTCGCAATTACCAGTTTAACACTCTTTGTCTGACATATTCTGTTTACTCTACGTTTCAGAGTATTGACATTAGGGTCATAGTCAATATCAGTATGCTTACGTAATAATGTGCTTAACAAAAATGCCTGTCTTACAGTAGGGACTTTGCAAAGATTATACAAGTCGTGCGTGGGGAAACGAATAGGTTTATGTGCCATGACTTTTAGAACGGCTCTTTGTGATCTTTCCAGACGAAGTAGAAGGCATTTACCAGAGCATCCCCACGCAGTAATGCAGTAAGTTATCACGGAATGTGCTAGAGCAAAATAAACAGTTTTTAACGTGTCAAAATCTGCGGAGCTTCTAAGATTTTTAAACACAAATATTAATTTTCTAACACGTGACACCAATAACTCAATTTGCCCATTCCAGGACATAGTGATCTATAATGACCCCTAAATATTTTATTGCATTAGTACGCGTAATTGTAACACAGCTGCAGGGTGCGCCTGTATTCGAGAGGCATTTGTGAGCAGTTAGTGAGAAGGAGGAATCCGACCTTCACCAGATCGAGGTTCTACTTGTGGGGGTCCTTGACCTATATATATAATAATGAATAAATAGTTAATAATTTGCTTGTTAATCGTTTATAATAAATATGTGGACGATTATCCGCTCAATTCCTTATCCCATTTCTTAAAAAAAATACGTCTCGTGCCCGCTTGACATACTGACGTAGGTGAACTAGTAAATTCTCGTGTGTTTTCAAGAAAATTAACAAACTCCCGCCACTTCCGGTGTCGCTTCAACTTTTTTAAACATGTTAAAGTTCTTTTAAACTGTTTGACATGTGGCGTTCGAAGGTTGGAAGTAAATTAAAATCCGTAAACTTTGTAATGATGGCTCGATTGTTTCCATGACTACTTTATAAATATTTCTTTTTTTCCGTTGTGAGTAATAAATGCGTCTGTCTTTACGAATTGAGTGACGGTATTTTTACGATAGTATTATTTATAACTGATAGCTTCGTCTGTGTATTTATTTGTAACATAATTTTAAGAATGATGAAATATAGCACTGGTCGATCATGTAGCTTACCATTAAAAGACGCATTTTAGAAATCGGATGAGTATTGTCGGGATTGCTAAATCCAAACTTACAAACTTTTCCCTCTCAATAATTTTTATGTTTTTAGAAGTAGTAGTGCAGACATGAACGTGCCAAACACTGATAACATTATTTGGTGCAAAAAGTAGCTGTTTCTCATTGAATACAATATAAAATACTTCATCACGTACATTAGCTCACGCCTTTTTCATGGGTAAAAGGGGTATGCAGTAACTACAGAACGCCTCCTCTTACGATCTCGACATACTTCTGCTTCATTAACGTTCATACATTTTGCCATACACGCACGCCGGTTGTGAGTACTACGCAGCTGACCTCTTAGAATATTTAAACTACTTAAAAAAATCATATTAAACTCACCACCCATTTATTACACACAAAAAACTAAACCTCAAAACCAAAGATCAATAAATCCAATTACACCAATTCCACTATCAATGAACACGACGTCCTACAACCAATTAGAAGTAGAAGTGCATATCCGACACTTATCCGACACTTACGTCGGTAGTTCTGCAAGTGCCGAGTCAGATCGCGGTCAGACTAACGAGCGTCTAAAGTTCAGACAGCGAACTGCAACTGAGAATGTATGGATGACGTATCTATGTGTGTTTGTGTGCATGTTATTTCAGTGACTTGTTCTTGATGTTACCGAGTATGTAAGTTATTTCAGTGAAATTAATATTCAATACTCAATACTTTATTGCATTCCATATTATGTGTATATTTCATAGATGGTTTTACAAAGTAAAATAACAATTTGCACCCTGTCGGGCTCAGCAACATTAGGAGAGAGGAAGAGAGCTTAGTCATCATCATCTGCCTAGCCTTTTCTCAACTATGTTGGGGTCGGGTTCCAGTCTAACCGGATGCAACTGAAAACCAGTATTTTACATAGAGCGACTGCCTATCTGATTTCCTCAACCCAGTAACTGATTAACACGATACTAATTGTTAAGACAGGTTGTCCAACTTTCGGACTTCTGACGACTGTCAAAGATCTATAAATGACAGACGGGACCAACGGCTTAACCTGCTTTCCGAGGCACGAAGGATATATCACAACAGTCACCCATCCACAGACTGACCTCGGCAAGCGTAGCTTAACCTTCGATCAACCCGTGTGGCTAGTTTTACTAGACACGAGCTCCTCGAAGAGTAGTAGCAATTCAATAATATTATTATGGTTTATTCGATTTTTTTAATGTTGTGTCTTATTCTGTTTGTAAATATTATTAAGTTTGTCCATATAGATTTAGAGGCCTTTGCTCTGTAGTTGTGAAAATAATACGGTGGTATATAATTATTACTCTCGAAGAAGGCATAGTGTCCGCTTACGAATCAAAATATTAAAGATTCCTCCCATAACCTTTTAACAAACATTTCAACAAAATCGCATCAAACTGACATTATTTGTTGAGTCGCAAATCCTCCAAGTTTCCCTTCAAAGCGTCTGCCCACTAAATCTTAGTTCGGGTGCTCTCGTATACTTTCGGACATCCTCGGATACTCGGATACTCGGATAAAGAAGTTCTGTGATGTCAACTTTATAAGTCGACATTGGGCTTTTGATGCTTTGGAAACACATTTGCACTTAATACGTATTATCTGAGAGGTAATTCCCTTATTTTTAAGATCGTTTGAATAGTCCCGGGTAATCACGGAACCGAGAGTACCAAGAATTTCAAAAATTAGCGTCGTTTTATGAATCGGAATTTTCAAAACCATCTCCCGGTTCTTTTGCTACTTTCGGGAAGAGATAGATCGCGTTTAAACAATTTCAAATTTCTCAAATCAAATCAAAATCAAATCAAATCAATAGCGAGTCCAGCGAGTAAATTCCAAGGAGTCTCACTCAGCCCACCATGGTTCTGTCTTTTATTAAATACTCTTTCGAATGCTTTGAAGCCTGGATATCAACTCCAATATAGTGATAGAATGACCGATGCTACCTGACCAGCGAAAGTGCAAAATCAACCAAAATCTTTATATGGATGGTATCAAATTATACGGATCATTACCAGACGACTTATAAAAACTAGCTAATGCTACTGAACAATTCTCAAATGATATCGCCATTGTGTTTGAGATTGATAAATGTAAAATTAATTAAAAAAGAGCAGGTAAAACTTATCCACATTCATACCATAATCAGAAAAGTGATATCATCGATTCATTAGACCAAAACGGGACCTACAAATATTTAGGTTACATATAGGCAAAACAGATTCTTCATGAGGAAATTAAATCTGCCCTCACTACAGTTAAAACAAAGGTTAAAAATAGTATGTAATAAACAGATAAATGCTCGAAACAATATAAAAGTAATAAAAACTTATGCGATCTGCGAAAGACTGCAGGCAGATGCTGGATGCGGCAAGCTGAAGACAGTCCAGTAGTGGACTGGTATAGCCTGATGATGATGATGATGAAACACTGTTCTTACTTCTACTATTTTTTGGTATCATCAAATGAAACAAACTAAATATATTTTGCAGGAAAAATATATATTACAGGAACAAAAATTGCTAACGCAATATAAAATATGCGTTACCAGTAAAATTGTACTACTGATTTTTTGTCTATTTGTTAAATTAGTGTTTTTTTGTGTCTGATTTAGTGTTTGGGTGCCAGTCTGTGCAAAATATTTTTGTTTTCTCTTAATTTCTATAAAACAAGAAATAAAACTTTTCATTACATTTGATAGTAGAGTATGTGGAAAGTTCTGGAAATTCCGGGTTTTTAGCCAGCAGGTCCCTTAAATGCCGGTTCTTAAAAACAGACCGGTTCTGCATTCCCGACGTTCAACGTGTTAAAGAGCTTATATAGATGATAAATAAACTAAAATGTAGAACTTATACAATATTCGTAGTTAGTGAAACAGGCTATTCATGTTTAGTTTTGTTTATTTCTTTAAGTGTTTTCGAGTTTATTTGCTTGCGGTAACTGCTTATCTCACTAGCAAAACTATTAAGTGTTTTAGTACCGAAACTAGTGGCTGAAATTACGTGGATAATGTGTAATAAAATTATGTAGATTTTGAGACATAAACCTTGAACTGTGCTTGAAATGATACAACAAACGAATTAAATCGGTCGTAAGTTATTTAATCTAAAACAAGCTCCAGCTAATTCCTGTTATTTAAACAATTAAACAGAAAAACTACTGACACACTTCCCACCCCATCGATAGCGCAACACAACAAGAAAGAACGAATACTCCAGGCTCTTGAAAAATCCTTTTAGCCACTTTTTGAACTAAGAACGACTTTCCCATTCGTTACCAACTCAAATGCTTCTCCTAGCATCTCGACTGCTGGTCCCAATCGTTACCAACTCGACTTGTACCAATCGATTGGGACGAGACATATTTTAAAAGGCGCATTAAATCTAACTGGAGGAAGCGCCCGGCACTTGAGAGCTCAAAGTTTACTCTTGGATACGTCGAGTGGTTTTTTTGCATTAATTATGTTCGGAGGACGCTTGAGATATTGTTGTCGATGCTCAGGGACGTGTAAACGGCTGGAGACTCACTGAGTAGGGTTTTGGGACGAGATTATTTTTTCATTTTATTTGAACGTATTAATAAGGGCGTTATGAGATTGATGATGTCGGGAAACTGGGTGATGTGTCGCTGACTGAAGATTGTGTCGATTATTTTCAAGAGTCGAGTATGCATTGTTAATAATTGTCAACTGGCACCTTATAGGAATTAAATCACTAGGCTTGAAAGCTTGCTGAGGTGGTCTTGCAGAAACTTAAAAATTCGTACTTTTAATTGTTGACATCATATTAAGTAACATTTTAGACGAGGGCATGAAATAAAAAGTAGACTTTATCCTTTTTTTGTGGTTCGTGCTTAGTCTTTTCCAAATTTTACCAAAATTAGTCCAGTTGTTCAGCCGTGAAAGCGTAATCTACAGACAAACAGAACTAATTTCACCTCTAAACATCTATTCAAATATAAGAAATAAAGGTGTATGTTTGTAATGTAAAAATAAAAGGTTTTTATACATGTTTTTTGTCTGTTTGTTTGATTTTATTGGCAGATAGCTGATGTGATACGGAGTCACTTAGGCTAGACTTATATTTTAGAAAAAAAAAAAACCACCTTCTGTTTAATTCCTAGGTTCACAGTCGTGGGCATAGCTAATTTATAATATAAGTATGAATATAAATGGATGTAAGTTCCAAAATCCATACCAGTTTTTTCCAACTAAGAGCCTTAATTCGAGAACCACACATACCTCAGCAACATAATACATACCCACGCTATTAGGAATTGGCTGGAACTGAAACTCTGCTAACAAGCGTCTTTTTGCCGGCGACAGGCGCTGCGTCGCAAAGAACCTGCGGCTTTAACGTGAAGACAGGCATACCTGGACCACTACCATTGGAATTTGTTTTTAGCGAAAATTGTGAAATCTGGACACCCATTCATTAATTTAGGATAAAATCATTCTTACATAAGTTTGGTCTTTATTATTGACGCTATCTGATGTTGGCGCTTGTGGTTAAGTAGTGACAGCCATACAGGTCGGTCGAAGATTAAGCCACGCTTGCCGAGGTCAGTCGATGGATTAGAGATAATGGAGTTATTCCAATATGATTGATATGTCACATTCGTCACTGGCTCCTGTAGGTTTATTCGAAAACTGTGGCACTACCTACCGCTGAAATAAACCTTTTTGGAGTATCCATGAGACATAGCAATTTTTAAAAACGTTCAAAATCATATCTCAGCAACAATCAATGCCAAAACCTTGTCAAAGATGTAGGTAAATTAACGGTATTTCTGACAGAATGCAATCTTTCTTAAAAATACAAGAATTGCCCCTTTGATTCCAGTATCTAAATCTATCCACTTGCTAATACTGATCTTATTTTTCCTAAAAATATGCGCATAAGCCATTGTAAATAAGCATACCATTCAAGTGAGTGAAAAGGATTGTAATGCAAATAGTTTTACGGTTTATTTCCTTCGTAAACTTAACTTTTTGCCGCCGTTTTGAGCACTTGTGTTCACGTCGCGGGGGACTCACACTATTGTGTGAAAGGGTTATCGGCGCAAACTTTGAGGCTTACAAACAATTTAGGAACAATTGCGCTCTTTCAAAATATGTAAAGGCTTCTTGGGGATTCAAGATTTGTGTATAAATATAGAATATTCTATTTAAATAATGTTACATGTCAAAATGGTGAACAATAGTTTGTTTATTGAAGAGAAATAGTCAGCTTTGGTATCCAATTTAGGTACCTATAAATAAAGATAACTTAAGGATAGTAAATTATTACAGACGTATTTCACGTGCACGTCTTTATACATTTTCTGGCATATTTATTACATGCCATCGCTTGCTCAGAGGTAATCGACCGTTGTAGCTATCTGCTCTTAACTTCACAACATCAACTGAGCCAAATTTCACACTCCTCCGTGATAGCAGTATTCCTAAAAATATATGGTTTCAGCAGATAGGCTTAATATAAACACTAATTTACGTTTCTGCTAGCAACAGGATACCAAACATAAGATCTGAAGAAGTTGCGCTGTGCAAAATAGAACGCTTTAAAAAAAAAATGAAGAAATTAAAATCATTTATTTCAGTTTTCTTTTTTATTTAAACATTATGTTCAGGTGACACTTGTCTGGCATATAAAAAAAATGATAAATGTCTTTTAAAATCCTATTCCACAAACTACTTTAAGAAATAAACAAAAGCACAATAAACTTTAGAACACAGTCACAACCAATTTATTTAAACTGTAACACATGGACCAATGGTAGCGGTAATAAGGACATATAAAACTTAGCGATACCACAAACTGGCGGGAACTTGTGCATTGTGCGCACTACGTGTGCTTAACTGCATTGTTCTTTAATGCAGTTACTTGTTCTTACGTAACAAGCATGGTGGTTTTGGGAGATGCATAATTTAAGTTTGTATTTTATTTGTTTCTTACTTTACATTTTACCTTATTAAATTTCTTGTTAGCTCGTAGTTAAATAAAAACTGCCGCACAGGTCGACGGGAATGGGTGACAGTCTGTTACTTATCCAGACACTTATGTGCCTTGGAAAGCACGTTAAGCCGTTGTTGATGGCTGTTAATTGTGGATCTTTGACAGTCTTTACCATTGGGGTGGTCAGCAGTCCGAAAGTCCGAAAAGTAGTCTAACCATGGGTTTCGCATTACCCAGTAACTGGCTTGTGGCGGTCAGATAGACAGTCGTTCCATATGAAATACTGTTATTCAGCTGATTTTTGTTATACTGGAAGCCAGTTAACAAAGTTGCCAGCTTTGTGCTAGATATTTTAATGTGGCGTAAAATGTCTTAAGATTGTTATGCAACCTATTAATATATTAATTAAAACACGGTTAAAACCATCACCCGCTGTTTCACACGGCTTGGAAATAATTCTTAGCATACATAATAAAATCACGCCTTTATACCATGCAATTAGGCAGTAACTACAGAAAGCGTCAGGCTAAGGTGCTTACATACTCCTCTTGCTTCGTTTACATACTCGTACATCTGGTCATACGTGCACGCCGGTTGCGAGTACTACGCGCCTTTTACGAGACTTTAGTGAAGATCATCACCAGTAAGGTCAGTGTGTGTCCTTCTAGGACAAACACAACATACTAGGGAGTCTTCTCGACGTTTCCGCTTACATCTGCCTTATGAATGAGCGCAACTCTAAGCATAAAGTATTCATATAAATTAAAAATATGCTTCAAGCAAGCTTCACCCATACCTCATACATAAAATTAAATACAAAATATATTGTACCGAACTAAATTATCGTGACAACATTGAGCGGGAATGCATACAACATACTCACTAGAACTTCCCCTTAAGTGAAGCACCGTGAAATGGGAGCATACTCCCTTGCCGCTCGTAATATAAAATATATTTTTACCAAAATATCAGTTCTCAAACCGAATAAAGGATATGCAAATAAGCAGATGCGCTATGCTAATCTGACTAGCGGGGGATGAATGGGGGTGCAGTTCAAAAGGAGCACTTCAGGCCTTTTTAGAGATGTCTGTTTTGATGGGGATAGGTACGGTGGTACGTCTTTGAGAATGACTTCGGTGGGCTTGAGTGGGCTACAGCGGTGTGTTATATTATTAGCGGAAAAGAAGTAGTTAAGTTAAGTTAAGTTTGGTTTCGGTTATTTGAGCATAAAACTCTGAATTCCTAGCTGGCAACAATTTATGCCAGTTTTTCTATTTTAGTGTTCTACGTTTTTTTTATGTCTTTCACGTTTTTCTTCAAACTTTGATAACACAAGTACGACGAAGCGTTTTATTTAAATTACTAGATAGTAAATATAATAATAGATAGTATTTAAATTACTAGGTACGTAGAACTACACTCCTTTGCGGTTCTAGGTAGGTACTATCTAGTCATTATTAGGTATTGTAGACCGGGTTATTTAATTATTATAAATGATAGGGCTTCGCTGATTGTGTGGCCTTTAATATGGAACGAAGCTTACTTAACTCTCGAAAAATCAAGAATCTTTCCTGAGACGGGCGACATATCTCATCCTCTAAACTATTTTTGTGTTACTTAAGTGGTTGAAACCATAGAGAACCATTCTACTAGCCTGTATGCAATAAGGTCTGTTATAACATTAAATCTCTACAGTATCTCAACAACGGTCGTATTGAAACAAGTGCCTAAATAGTTTATATCCAACGTTTGAATTATAATACCTACACTTTTGGAAGCTTAGGTAAATCCTGTACTTGCTAAAATTATATATGTAAACAGAAAAATAATTCATATCTCACGCCGCCTTTATCTTCCTACTCAACATCAAATAATTACCAAATCACTTGTCGGAACCACCCACAATTTAAAAAGCACATCGTCAAATCCGAACAGAATGGCCCCCAATACGTTGAACATGCAAATGCATGCAGTACACATTTGCATGTGAATCCTGCACTTTTCGCTCACCGCCGCTCACCACGGCTCGCCTCATTGGACAGACAACCCGTTATGGGGATTGAGTTGGAATGGATGGTATGTGGGAGTCTAAGCTGTGATGGTTAGCAATTTTTCTCCAGAGACGCTTATAAATATTTGTGTTCCCCGCAATACAACGCATGTAGGTATTCCCAAAGAGTTAGGCAGTTTTTGCTACCGGCTTTCTTGTTATCCTCTTCTAAGCAGTCAAAATGATGCGTGATATTTCTACCCCGTAGCATCTCAATCATATTCAAAGCAACCATGCGAATCAAAAACGCGACTCATCCCGACGTCACAGTCACTCGTTCCATATTCAAATACAATTACTTTTCACCGCACTACAGTACCTACATAGTGCCAATCTGAATCGGCAAAGTTAACAATTTCTAGTAAAATCTATCTATCGGTCGCAAACTGCACTAACTGCATACAGAACCTGGAAAAACCAATTTGTCGCTCACAAAGACCCGGATTGTGTGTAGGGAGGGTTTTGCGAAATATTTGTGAAATACTGTGGACCACGTAACTATCGGGGACGTGGTACAACGAGCGGCTGTTCGGACTTGAGACCGCATTTTAAGATGTGTGTGCAAGCCTGGGAATTGTTCTTGGTGGTTTTTTTCTTCAGTGTTAGTTTTCAAAGGATAATAAATCTATGTATTAATACTTTACGCGAAAATTTAGATCTCTTTCTAAGAATATTGCATGCACCGAGGAGAAAGCTACAAAAGTTGAATTTAAACTACTCACCGACCACAAGTTGTTATAATTATGAGATCTGTAGCTGTAACCGGGTTTAAAAACACAGTTTCTTATCCTTATTCCGCATTCAATCATGAAATTTACTACCTTTTTCGGACTTCAATGTATATAATATCTAGCCTGAAAGGCCTACCATTACTACCACCTTAAAATGAAAACTGTGTTGGTAATTCTGTAAATTAACCAAAAATTACGGTTAGACAAAACATTTTATTAACCCTCCTGTTATACTAAACAACATTTAAAATTGTAATTAGCATGAAAATCACGTCCAGTGTGTCCAGTGCACGCAGAAATATACGCGAATTTGCGAGCGTTACATCCCTTATATCAGATTTGGTGATCTCTGATCTCTGACCGATGATTAGGTTTACAGTCGAATTCTGGTCGGCATACATTGTTTGTAGTTTTAACAAAATATTGTTCTGAAGTAAATTTGAACGTGATTATTGCGTGTTAATAATAATTGTTCTCGGCTAAACCGGGATGTTCACCGAGGCAAGGGTTGATGGTTTTCTTGCAATACAGAAATGGTGCGCTTCTATTCTTGGTAGAAAACGTGCCAGCTCCCACAGCATCCGTAGTTTATTGTGTGATAGGTTTGACAGCCCCATGCTGGTTCACTGGATACGGTTGCACACGTAGGTGTTGGTCATTTAATTTTGTATTAGAGTGTGGTTTTTAGTAACATTAGGTTAAGACTTTCACTAATAACATATAGATATTGTAATTTGATCTGAAATAAATATTATTATTATTATAAAACTCAATCCGTTCCATAAAGAGTTCAAAATTGCGACCACGCTACACGACCGCGTAGCATTGCTACGCCGTAGCCATTGCGTAGCCGCGTAGCTTAATCCAAAAAAGCATTAAAAGGCGTATGTGTTGTATGGTTTAAATATAAATAAAGACCGATACAATGCTTATTTAGAAAATTCTTCTAAACCGAATTATCCTTCCTCTCCTTTCATCTAAAACTCGACTCCTTTTATTAAACGCCATTATCATGTCACGTAGGAACTATACATTAAGCGCCCTCTGCCGGCCAGCTTTATAAATAAGGGTGACCAGAGGAAAATTATATGGTGGGCGTGCTGCCTCGCTCTTTGTTCCGTGAATATTAATATTAAAGTTATGTGGGTAGGAATAAAATTGTTTTATTGTCTCTGGGAGTGCAGCTGAAGGAAAATTGAAAATCTACTATGTTATTATCTTTGGTTAACAGAAAAGCATACCCACATCAAGTGATTCAAAAAATAAAAACTGAAGGGAAAAAAGCAAGATTAGTGTTGAGTGTGGAGCGATGTGTAGATGTCTGAAAAACTCTTTGGGAAGCTGAAAATGTCACCTTCAAGAGATCAAATTATAGAAACGATAATCACCTTTCAGCTGTAGAATGGAATGGGTTATTTTTATCTCGAATTAAGAGTCGTTTTGGGGTTAGTAACAATGTTCTCAAACCAACAAACAGTGCACGGTGATACAATTACTTATTGGATTGTTACAATAAACTGTCTTCACTTAGTTTAAACACGTGTATACAGACTTTCACTGTGGGATCACCTCTGACATTTGAAAGAAAATGGCAGTTCCCTACATTTTGTCGAATTACGCGAACATAAATGTACTGTACTTCATATTTCAGAGTTCATCCCAACGTAAAATCTATATAAAAGTACTCACTTTCGACCCCTGAAATATTGCCAGTATGTGGACCACTCTAAAACACTAGCTTTTTAAAGAAGCAAAAGATATTTTAATTTAAACCTTCTTACTGTTGGTCGAGTGGTTGCAAAAGCATTAATGCTTATTGTGCTAAGCATGAGGTTTTTTGTTTGATTCCCGGGTTGGGTGAAATGTAACTTGGTTTAAACGTCTATATTTTTTTAGTAACAGTCCGGGATCTTTACTTGTGCCCACGTGACCGGGCATCAGTGATAATAGGCTGGACTGATAAAATATGAGTATACTGCACTCACACCTCTGAATAAGCCTTCGGGGAATTCAATTCATTGCGTGATTATCTGTTTTGCTTATTTTATGGTTGCGAATACTATCTCCATTCGAAAAATAGCTTTTTGAATATTTTGTTGCGCTACTCCATCATACCTGCGCATTTGTATAGGTAAGTAAGTTTCGAAATAGATCCTAACCCACAATACTAACCAGTATCACAAAAACACCTCTTCAAGTTCACCACGCCAGCTTAACCTCGAGCTCTGAACTTACGTAATTATTATAATTTAAAGCCCGCGTATTAAATTAGGCATTTTAATGAATTCCGTGGGTGTTACGGTAAGCTGCACTTGTGTGTGTAGAGTGTGTGAAGCTAGGATTATGCTAATGGTTTGTATGTATTGTTTCTTGTTTTGGATAGGCTGGGAAGGAAAGTGATTGTTACAGCTTATGAGGGGATTAGATTTTTATTCGGGCCTTCGATTTCTAGGGTTCTGTACCTCCGAAGGAAAAACCGTAACTCTTCTGGGATCACTTCGTTGTCCGTCTATCTGTCTGTTCCTGAGAAAAAGGGTCCTCCTTTTTCTTAAAAAATAAATCTACATTACATTAAAATTCTAAAAAATCAAGCTTGTATGTCAACGCAATAAAAAAATACAGCCATATTTTAAGCGATATATTTTGATACCTACTCGATAAATATAAAAATATATAGGGCACCTCCCGTCGACCTAGATTAATGAAATTTGGCAAGAATCAAGGTCCAACAGCACAGTAAAAGGAAGATGTCCGAAAATCTTTAGAATAATATTCACTGCTGTCATCGAAGAAACGTAATTGATCTGCGTGGTACGGGACCTCCCTGTGCGAATTATACTCGCACTCGCATCAGAAAAGTACAGCGGAGGAGTTAAAAAAATACAACATGGCACCCACTTTGTGTCTGTCAGACTCTTCATGATTAAAACCACACGGTATTAGTCAAGTGCCTCTGGCTAGGGCGCTGAAAGACATTTGCAGTTCGTCTAGCTTCCCCGGTCAGTCCTATTTCATAGGTTATTATTCGCAATTTCCTGGAATTCGCTCCTGAAGTCCTGACATAAGTTGCGGCTTACATCACAACATTATTGCCCCACATAATCATATATTGTCCTAAGTTAAACTAAACGCGAACAACTATAATATTTCTTAAATAAATCTTCGTTATCTTGCAATAACACAATAAACTAGCGGAACTAACTTCCGACGCTGTGAACAAATTTCATCGTGCAAGTAGTCCTACTTGCAACCACAAGCCACATACGTTGTACCTGCGTGAGCGCTGCAGCATCTCACCTGGAACTAATATCATAAACAGGAAAGTTTGGATGTGTCTGAAAAACGGTAGTGGGAATAACGGCAATGAGTTTGTCCGGACGAAACATAATAGTAGATAGGTATTTCTGCAGCCCAGTTGTATTACGGCATTCCGTTTTGAATAGTGTAGGGCACCGGTAAAATTCAAGTTACAGGGTCTCAATTTTGGTTTATAAAGTCATGTTTTTTGTTAAAAATTTTTGCTTGTAATGTTTTCAAACTTCAGTGTGTCTGTGTGTCTCATTTATGGCAATTACAAATTTTAATAACATTAAATAATACAACATTTAAATGAGTCAACATCTGATTAAGTCCCATGCTAAAGGGAACGACCAGATAAATCCAAAAATCCAAAACGCCTTGCCCGACCGATTCGAGATTCGAATCCAAGACCTTCTGCTCAGCTGTAACGATTCCGACGACTAAACCAACGAGGTGGGCGGAAAGAAGCCAACCCCAACAGACTCAGAAAAATGCTAGCTAAGGAGATAATTACTCACACGAATAATAAGATTAAGATTTCCTTACTGACAAAAATTACTAAATTACTTTAGTCGCTTCTTCCTCCCAGTATAACATAGAGTGTAATTTTATTCAAATCATCATCATCATCACCCTCCTGCCCTCATCCCAATTTGTTTAGGATAGACGCAGCATTTCTTCTTCATTCATGTCTCTACTGGCCGTCATCTCAATGGTTTGGAGGCTTCCATGCTAGCCATATCATCTTTCACACAATGAACCCATCGCCGCATCAGTTGTTTGGTCTTCTTCTATGGTTGTAACCGTCCACATTCATACTCTTTCCTCACAACATGATCCTCATTCCTGCGAATTATATGCCCATGCGTATAAATATTTATACAGAGTGAAAGGGACGGCGACGTACATTATGATAGTTCTGTACATGATTCTGGAGCCATCAGCGTGAAATGTTTCGTCGGTTTTTCCTACTTTCTACGCTTTTTCTGTTGTTGTCTTTTATCTAAGATGTTAAAATCATCATTTAAACCTTACCCATAAAGTAACAGCCTATTACTGTCCCACTGCAGGGCAAAGGCCTCTTCTCATACAGAGAAGGCACGAGCATTAATCACCACGCTTGCTCAAGACGGGTTGGCGATTTCAGACTTATATTAATTATATTAGGTCTTTACCTATGAAATTGCCGTTCTGCAGTACTGGCCATTTCAAATCAAAATATTTTTTGTTTGGCTAAGAATTCTAATTTCAAATTAATTTTATTTTAAAAACATGGTTTTTTTTTCCAAAAGTAGTCATTTGTTTATGGATTAGTGTTACATTTTCATCGCATTTAAATCTTTTTCGTCATCATGGATACGTTAAAAATTCGAGTAATTATGGAATATGAGTACCGTCGTGGCAGCAACGCGGCACAAGCGGCACGCAACATCAACGACGTTTACGGAGCTAACACTACAAACCAACGCACTACCTGTTATTGGTTTGCTCGCTTCCGTTTTGGAAATTTCGACCTGAAAAATGAACCTCGCGGTCGTCCGAAGACTTTGGTCGACAATGACGAATTAAAGGCGATTGTGGAAGCTGATGATACACAATCTACGGCTGAATTAGCAGCAGCTTTCGACGTTAGCGTCAAAACAATATTGGTCCATTTGCGTCAAATTGGCAAGGTAAAAAAGCTTGACAAATGAGTGCCCCACGAACTCAATGATCGCCAGCGCGAAGTACGCGTCGAGACGTGCCTTGCACTGCTCAACAGACACACAAATGAAGGAATTTTGAACCGCATTGTTACCTGCGATGAAAAATGGATTCTGTTTGATAACCGCAAGCGCTCAGCAAGTTGGTTGGATCCTGGTTCAGCACCTAAACAATGCCCTAAACGAAAACTTACCCCAAGAAAAGTGATGGTCACTGTTTGGTGGTCTAGCGCCGGTGTGATTCAACACAGCTTCTTACCAAACGGGGTGAGCATTACTGCAGATGTGTACTGTGAAGAATTGAACACAATGATGGAGAAGCTGGCACATCTCCAACCAGCATTGGTCAATCGCTCGTCTCCGCTGCTCCTGCACGACAACGCGCGACCTCATACTGCACAGCAGACGGTCTCCAAGTTGCAAGAACTGGGGTTGGAAGCTCTCCGTCATCCGCCCTACTCACCAGACCTTGCGCCTACAGACTACTACTTTTTCCAGAATTTGGATAACTTCTTGGCGGGAAAAAAATTCAATACCCGAGAGGCAGTACAAAATGCCTTTGAAGAATTTGTTGCCTCCCGTCCAGCTGATTTCTTTAAGAAGGGCATCAATAAACTGCCACTGCGTTGGCAAAGATGCATTGATTGCATGGGTGATTACTTCGATTAATACAAATAAAAAATACATGAAAAAAATTCATTTAAATTTTTTCATACAAAACGGCAATTTCATAGGTAAAGACCTATTATAAGTCCAGGTTTCCTCACGATGTTTTCCTTCGCCGATGTCAGTGGTGTCCAAGATAAACTTAGAAAGTACATAATTGAATTGAAAACTCACATTGGTATTTGCCCAGGTTTGAACCAACCTCGACCTAAACAACCTCGTAAACCTTACTCATTGGGCTGTTTAATAAGAGACTTAAGTATTAACTTTTTGATTAAAACTCACATTGGGTTAACCATAAAAATGGTGAAATTGTAACGTGTTTAGTAAAGAAACACACCAAAAATATACGTAAAAACGGGGAAAAAAGCCGAAGAAAAATTGCAACGCATGTGGGTCCAGAATCATATACTGAACTCATGGTATCAGTTAGTACGTCGCTGTCCTCTCCACCCTGTATATGTTGTATCTATTCAAGACGGTACATTATACGGAACCGTTGATTCTGACGCTTGCAACTTTGACACTACACTACACTTACACTTATGGAATAAATCACCTCTCGTTCCGGGAAATTGCTGACTTGTGCTCGAACGATACGCCGCCGCCGTAGGGATGGGAACAGTCGATAGTTTGTCGATAGTTCAAGTTCTCTTTGTTATTTGAGGATTTTTCTTGTTTGTTGAGCAGTCTGGGGTTTCTTTTAATAAGTTGGATTATGTTTAGTTGTTATTGTTGTTTATTGTTTGGTTGTTGATTATTAAAATGGACGTGTGTGTTTCTTATACCAAAAGAATAAGATTTTGTACTAATCACTTCAATCAATTTTTTAAGCTCAATTTATGCAGCTTAGGGTAGAAGGATTTATAAGGTACGAGTAGTAGGGGTGAAGCAGGTAGATAGATATGTAACGTCAGGTAAGTGATTTTTATTGAGATAAAATTACCTGTCTTTACAAATCTATCGATACTGTCCCCTCACTGAGACACTCCCGCTGCGTCATGTAATTTCCGCGGCGCGTTGTATGAAGGCGGACGAATGCGTTGTCAAACTCGCTACGCTAACTGGAGATTAGGACAAAACTGCACTGTGCAACCGAACTGTGATGAATGTTATGAGTGACACACATAGCTTGTGGGTGACGTTGTGGCTTTCTGTTGTGACGTAAAATTTATTAAATAAATGTTTATGAAGACTTCTTATACTCAATTAAACATAAATATGTATAATTGTCATGTATTTTCTAAGTTTATGTTAGACTAACAATGACATTGGTGGAGGAAAATCTTTGTGAAAAAACCTAGATTCAATTTAAGTCTGAAATCGCCAACCCGCCTTGAGCAAGCATAGTAATTAATGCTCGTGCCTTCTCTGTGTGAGCAGAGGTTTGTGCCCTGCAATGAGCTAGTACCAGGCTGGTACCATTATTATATTTGTAATTGGTCCTTTATTATGTGCACAAAAAGGCCAGCCTTACGTATTTTAGACATAAAAACAAAAACACGTCTTGCGCACACAAGTTTAATATTTAAGTATCATATGAAAAGTCACTTTTCATTGTTTTATTCAGCATCCTGATGTTTAAGAATCGCATCTGTAGAACTTGGAGCATTTCCTACATTATTTTAAATCGAGTGAATAATAATAATGCTGGACAATCCACACAGCATCATCTAGCCCCAAGCTAAGCAGAGCTTGTGTTATGGGTACTAGATGACTGATATACTTAATACAATACATTACATAGATAGATATTTTTATTATACATAGGAAATACCCAGAACACTCGGAACAAATATTTGTAGATCATACAAACATTTGTCCCAAGGCGGGAATCGAACCCGCAACCTCTTGCGTCGCAGGCGGACCTTTGCCCGCCGCGCCACATCGGTCGTCAGTCTTCTGTTCTTCGTTATTCATACT
The DNA here is from genome assembly GCA_905147745.2 of Phlogophora meticulosa. Lineage (NCBI taxonomy): Eukaryota > Metazoa > Arthropoda > Insecta > Lepidoptera > Noctuidae > Phlogophora > Phlogophora meticulosa. The sequence goes on along the minus strand of LR990535.1, from coordinate 498,724 downwards.
CCTGCTGAATGTAAACATCTCACAGTTTCATCTAATTTCCGTGGTGCGGCGTATTTGTAGTTAAACTCGCGCTGACTGGAGATTAGAACACAAACTGTGCGGTGCAATCGGCTGTCAGAGTTGTGGTCTCGTCCAATGTGATCGCTGTCGTTATTATGATGAGTTGAGCCCACACAATGCACATAAAATGTTGTTGTTTGGCAAGATCTACATGAGTGTTCTGATCAAAAATGTCTTTTTCAAATTAAGTTCCAATCTTCTTCAGAAGTATTGTTTTGAGATATGGTTGTTATTGATCCTGCAGAAATAACATACTTAGGTAGAATAAGACACAAACAGCTACAATAATGTTGGTGTTATTTTGTATGGTAAACAATAAATAGCATTCAATCCTTCTATCTATCTACCTAATGCCATAGACTATGCTATAAATGCTGCTTTTTTATGAATTTTGTGTTTGATTCACATTGGTTCTAACCTTTGTCAATCTTTTTCATGCATTTATGTATAATCAATTCATATTGTGTTTCATATTACATATCAGATACTTTTAAAAAATATAAAAAAATCTTAAAATATGTTTGTATTTACCTAAGAATCTTAATTATAATTATAGTCAAATCATTTTAAGTGTCAAAAATATAACGTCAATTTAATATTAAATATACTATCAAATAACTTCAATTATTACGTCTTTGAGTTATCTGTAAACCAATGATAAGTTTGTTAGTTACATTTTATAAGTACCTTACCTTGTAGGTACATTATTTGATGATCACAAGTATTTGAAGTTCCAAAACCGATTCTAAACATTTTTCCAATAGACGCTTAGGTAAGCTTTATATTATTTAGGACCTAGAAATAATACAACCAAAATCATACATTTGCAAGTTAGCTTGTTTACCTTCTATTGTGCTGGTAATCCTTCCTGCTCACCACGAATTCCCTTACAAAGCGAGTATTGTGTGAGTGCGAACATTTCGCGGTGATCACACGCCAAGTTAAAGTTTAGGCAACTTTGCCATGAAATGTGCACCGAGCTTAGTTTGGTGTTGTACTCAGAAATGATAACAGGAGACTTTTGATGTTTATTGTGCTAATTGGAAACATGTTTGGGCTAAAATATTATGATTTTGTGACGCGTGTGATAAAATCTTATTGTAGACTTACACGCTGTCGGGTTTATTTAAGGTTTCTGAATAGAATAACGTGGATGAAAATATTATTCAAAATTAATAGTGAATAACCGTTTAAAAGCAAACTTTTTTATTTTCTATTATACCTTAATTTCGTAACATATCAAATTTGTACATAATTTAATATTCGTTCATCTATTCCGCTCCAATCAATCATTTATTTATCAGAATATTGTATATTACATAAGCTTCATTTTAAACATATGGTAGATATTATCAAAAGTTTTAAGTAGGTAACAAATTATAAAAACACCTATCTAGTTTAAAAAAAAATCTTGTTGATTGTTAAGTGCTTGTAAAAACCTTTTTTATAGAAATTAATTTTATTTATCATTTATGTAAAGACCAACCTATAACTGTTCAAAGGAAAGCTCAGTACAATACACCAGGAATCTATAAATTGTTCTGTTAAAGTTACAAGCTAAGATATACTTCGACATTTCAAGGATTTATCGCCTATTAGGCTAACTTGAAGTAAGAGTACACAGCTTTACTTAGCTAAAAGGCAGCCGGTTTTATTAGGATTAGAAAACTTTTCAAATATTTGTTTAGATTAGGATTTTACGAAAGTGTTCGGAAAATAATAAAAGGTTGCGCCACACCATTCTTTGTACATACTGTTTTATTAAAATATTGTGGTTTACATTTAAATTCTTCCTACAACTTTTCTATGAAGCGGTGTGGAATATAAGTGCGAAGGAAAATGTTTAGGAGTTCATGGAATTACGTTACAGTAAATCTCAATGTTATTTGTGTTAAATCTTCAACAGTACATCTGAAACGAGACTAAATTCAAGAGAATTGACTGTAAGCATACTGTAAGTAAGCCATAAAATCAGCTTAAGCGTTTTACGATACTCCATCTCGGGAGTCATCCCTAAACCCATTTGATAACGTTATTTAAACAAACATTACATGCCCGTAAAACTTTATGACGTACTCCAAAAATACTTAAAAGAACAATAAAACATATAAACTTGAGAACGCTGTCTATTGCTTGCTAGACAGGAAAGATTTTATAAGTATTGGGAACCAAGCGAGCCGTCGATGCTTCTGCAAGCGATAAGTTCTCTTTTAAATTCCCTTAAAATCGCGTCATTGGAGGGGCCCGTGGCTACCTGCTAAGGTGGCCATAACAATAAAACACCGGGGACTGTCCCGATAACTGGCGTGGAAGAGATATATGTCTATTGTGACCAAGCAATCACTTTTACCAGGATAATGCTTTTAAGCTTGATTTTAGGTTGAATAGGAGCTCTGATTAATATCAATGAGAATTATGCTATTGGTGAAATATCCAAACAGATTTTCAGCAGTAATTATTCATAACAACCTGTGAACTTCCTTTTAGAAAATAAATAAAATTGTATCATACTAATTATATTTTTCTTACAACATTTTCCATCTTTGCATCTTGTTGCATCTTTTGACAAGAAAATGAATAGAAGCTCAGACTGATGTAAATTTAAAACTCTACATCTCCATACATCACAATTTACAATACATACAAAGCAACTTCGAAGCATTTTTAAATCAAAATTGAAACGCACGTTACAAGCCAGCCAGCCTTACAAATGTCTGAAAGATTCGCGAACCACGGGCGAATGCCTTTTGTACACATTTACTTGCATTTAAAAGCACATCTGAATCGTATCCGAATTAACATAAAACCCAGAGGGCGATAAAAGTACACAGTACACTTCGCTACGTCCTGTATATTAAATAGGGCTGTCAAATATTTATTTACTTACATTCTTGTTTACTTCTTTTAGTCCAGGTAGTTGCTGAAAATCCGGACAAGTAAAATGTGACTTTTTCAATTCATACGCACTTTCTGTGCTTATTTTCGGCATCGCTTACTTTATTTACGGAAAAAATCAAGCTGGACTAGGACTTAGAATAAATATAAATATGTAATCGCCTTGAGTAACCGTGTCGAACAATGGTCGTTCCTTCTCTCAGACTGTGAGATAATTATATTTTTATTTATTTACGTTGCTTGTAAGGTAGAGGTAGTTCCCGGTGGTATATAATATTTAAAAAAGCATAGTGTTATTAATACAAAATATCCTTGAGTAGCCGATAGTAACACTAGATTGTGGCAATTGTAAAAGTCACGCAACAAAAAATGTTTTGTTCTGGCGATTTATCTTAGTAAAATGTTAATATTAAATATGTATGCATGGTGCAAATAAGTTTATAACTTGAGCCACTAAATAAAAATAATTAATTTAATACCAACAACTTGTTTGTAACTGTAGCAAAAAAAAACTCTACACTAAAACACGGCAAAAATAATAAGACTTATACTGATAGTATGATAAATGATTTCTGTATCAATATCAAAGATTTGGGTATGATAGCAATATACAAATAAAGTGTATTATTTTCGTGTCACCCCAGACTGCTTCACAAGCTATGAGAAGGGATAGGCCTCTGTGGAATATGCACAATATTGCAGAACGCTTAATCGAATGTCTGTCAGTCTGAAAGTTTGAAGCGTGATGTAGTACCCGACAGTTCAGACTTATCACGACAGGTAGCGCCGCTGTTCTCGTAGGATTTGATGTGACGTACCTGATTTAATCGTCTATTTTATTGTGCACGTTGATATAATAATTATAAATAGCGTTTTAGGTTAGTTTTCCACTAGTATGGCTGCTCTTTTTATCACATTTTGGATTGCAAATATTACTTAACAAACAATATTCTAAAGTATAACGATATTTTGGTAATAGAAAAATCTAGTATAAGTAGCTCCCTTTCCGTAACTGAATTCATTATTCAATTAAAAATGCACCTATGAAAATGCGCAGAACAAAATAAAAAATAAACATTGTACAAGTTTGTGAATGCCAGCCCTGTCCATTTTTACGGCTGCAATATCGTTTATACACAGGATGATGCGCGAGGCCTCGCAACTCAATTAGCTAATGAAAACGTGCTGTTTTGATCAACTTAAACGTAGTCTTGACTAGCGACGCTTTTTTGGCGTACATTTTATATTTTTACTTACTCCTTCATAACTTGGTTTTGAGCGTCTGAATATTTAAGAAATGTTCAGGATATGAACTCTCTCTAGGGGAGGTCGAGGCGTCTATTCTTGTTATTTGTAAGGAACGACTGAGGGATTAACTTATAAGATGAAGTAACATACGTTTTAACCTTATTTTGAAGAATGAATACGAGTATTAAGCTGTATTTTAGATGTATTAGAAACCTAAAAAAAATGTGTGTTTATATGTGGATCATGCTATAGTAGTAAAACCATTTTTTAATTAAAATATTCGAAATCAAAATATGGATAATATCACGAGCACAGAAATTCATGAATAACTTAAAATCACTTTATATGATTGATAGTTTAACATAATCTAAACACAGTCAATCGACTATGAAGCATAAAACAGTGAAATATTATTTGCTTAATCCTTGCACTGAAGGTACATCTAACACATTATTAGACATTTGTTTTACTCTCAGACTATTGTTTAGCAGATTTTTTTACATTAATTAACATTATTGACATTTTTATCAAAAATATTAGACATTCCTGTCGTATGTACCTGTGTGTCCGCTTAGTTCTTCCATAGTGCACTGTATGGGTTGTGATGTAAGTTTCAATATAGTTTATTCATATTTAATCTGAAAAGTCAATGTGAATTTTACTTAGCTATAGCACAGAAATTTCAATGTGTTAACATATCGTCATTTCAGTAGATTACACTCATGGGCGGGTCGGGTCGCTCGTTTATTAATTATAATGAGTAATTACATAACAAATATTAATTCCCATATAAATTCAATTTTCTCAGTCGAGCAGTATTAAGCCCGGTCACGAGCAAATAACCTGGCACATACACAAAATTCATAACATAGCTTCTGAAATACTATGTGCGTAACACTTAAAAATGTATCTCGTTTTGTAAATACTGCCTTGTTAGTCTAGTGGTCCCAAGCACGAATGCTGAGCGTGAGGTCCTGGGTTTGATTCCCGGGTCGGGCATGGTATTGAGTTTTCCAAATGTAATATTTTCATTAGCAGCCGGAGTACGAATTTGTGACCGGTTAAGGGCAATAGGCTCGCCCTCTATCACATGGGACTTCAACATAACTGGTGAAGTGTCAAAATGTCATGATGGCCCAGTGGTTTAGGTCTTGCCTCTTGTGCACGAGGTTATGGGTTCAAACCTGGGCAAGTCCCAATGTGCGTTTTTCAATTCATATGTATTTTCTAAGTTTATCTTGGACATCACTGACATCGGTGAAGGAAAAGATCGTGACCAAACCTGGATTTATATAATTAATATAAGCTGAAATCGCCAACCCGTCTTGAGCAAGCGTGGTGATTAATGCTCGTGCCTTCTCTGTATGAGAAGAGGCCTTTGCCCTGCAGTGGGACAGTAATAGGCTGGTACTGGTACTGGTACTGGTGAAGTGTGGGTGTCACTATAGGTGCACCTTTACCCAACCCTTTGGGGAATACAGGCGTGGTGTTATTTTATGTGAATCTCGCGTAACTGTACGGTGTTTATGCTTGTGACTGTACTCACAAGTAAAGCAATTTAGAGCACTAACACACATCCCGATCGTCTTACAGACTCCGTCGCTGATTGGATAGCCAATCAGACACCAGGCTTTACAGAACCTTTCCGAGAAATGTTCGCTTCTTTTTTTCTTCCTAATCCATTAGTTAAGGTTGTTTTTTTAGAAAATAAGCTCAAATGTAAGTGGTGTTGTAGGCCGAAAGCATAGCGTACATGCGAGGTTTTTTTGAAAGGATAAAAAGGTATGCCTGCAGTAAAAGCCTGTTTTAGGAGAACAAAAAGAGTTTTTTTTATCAGCTTTTTTTGGTTATTTAAGAAGTTACGTAAGCGCACTTAGCACCCAGTCATGTATAGATGTATGTCATGCTTACGTATGTTAGTAATTTCAACATGTATGAGAAACAAGTTATACCAAATAGAGCGACAAAGGCTTTGTATACTATCAATAATATAATATTTCAAATCATGGAACAAAATCGTCGAAGGAAAACAGTTTTCTCCAAAAGAACATGGTTAAGTTTAAATTACATTTGTACATAAACTTACCCCTCATTCCCAAAGGGGTAGGTAGAAAATACAGAATGCCATGTGCTACGATCCTATCATACTCCTTTTGCTTCGTTTACGATGATGTAACCAGTAATATGGGAATAAGGTGTAAGTTTATGTACGCATATAATTTAAACTTAACCATATTCTTTTAGAGAAAACTATTTACTCCGAGTATTTTGTTCGAGGATGTGTAACTCATCATGTTATGTATAGTCCACAAAGCGGCTGTCGCTATATTTGCAATATCCGTATGACGGTTGTAGTACTACGCACCTGTCCTTGTTGAAGAACATCAGCAAAAAGATGAAATATCGAATCACGTCTTACAAATCCTACTCATATTATAAATGTGAAACTGTGAGGATGCATGGATGTTTGCTACTCTTTCACACAAAAGCTATAGAGCGGATTTTGATGAAACTTTATAGTATTGTTGATTATACTCCAAAATAACAATAGGCTATAATTTATGAAGATACACACACACACGAAAACGCAAGTACTAATGCAGATATTTTTTTCTGAGAATCGGGTGTTGAAACTTAAATTGAAAACAACTGTTATTGTGTGAGTTAAACTGTGGAGTATCACTCATGATATTTCAGCAAATAATTTGGTTCATATGCAAGGTAAGGATAATCCTTCAAAATAGTTATTATTTCACACTCAATTCACACAGTGCAATGTTGTTTGATTAACGATGGAGCATTACACACTGGAGTTATGACATCAACCTACCACATCACATGTTAATAGCCGTCCCTCTGATAGTGATAAAATTACATCTGGATTGTTATTTTGAGTTTGAATTTTGTATTAAATTGTTTCATATTAATTAATTTGGTTCATAATTTTGTTGATGTTGCGAAAGTGTGAAATATGTCCATCATTGACCTAGCCTTTCCCAACTATGATCGGGCTTGCCTCCAATTTAACCGGATGCAGGTAAACACCAGTATCGTACATGGAGTAACTGCTTATCTGACCTCCACTACCCAGCTGTTGCTGCTGGTAAGACTGGCTGTCAGACTTCTGACTGACTACCTATAACGACTGTCATAGACCTACGAATTACTGGAATAAATTGAGATTTATAACATTATTCACCTTTCAGAGTCTAAATAGCTTGCCAACCTAGAGCTTGAAGTAAATAGTTACAGTGTCTATTAAAAATAATCTAAATTCATTTTTAATGGTCCCTGTTTTGATGAAGCTTTTATTACAATAGATTATAATAAAATCATCATTATCTATTCTATTCAATATTCAGGTAGGTACGTGTGATATGAAACAATTATAGCTGCCTAAATGTAACACCGCTGTATTCTGGTTTGAAAGATACATGTTACCGCAGAGTGACATGAACACATATGCGGTAGGTAACTCATTTTAGGTAATGGTTGATGTAGATAATTATGTCACAGCAATGAACATTACTTAATGAGCATATATTGTATAGATTCGAGTTCTTCCAACTTATAAGATAGATGTGTTGTTGGAGCGTTTGCTACGCCACTTCTTCTACACAGTAAAAAAATTGGTGAAAGGTGGACATTTTACTTTGTCTTGACGTTCATAGGGTGCCAATTCTAAGCCTTACTTTAAAAGCGAATTTTGATTTTAATTGTGAACACACTAATATTATAAATATAAACATTCACATGAATTTCTACGGCACAGAATCCATGACCAAAATCCGTTTGCACAAAATTTAATTCCCATAAATTACTTTTTTAATCGCATTCGCAACACACACTGTTCTTTCGATACCTGTTTTCTCCGCAAAAAAAAAACATATCGAATAAATTTTTCATCGGCTCACCAATATATAAGGACGCCCTTGTTACCCAGCGGAAGGTTGCCGGGTTGCCGGGTTGCCGGGTTGCCGGGTTGCCGGGATGCTGGTCCCCCGACGGATTTGCATATCCTTTCTTTTTGCGAAAGCACTGAAATCGCGAATACCTTTTGGGATTAGGGATTTTGTATCGATAAATGGAAGTTGAAAATGATATTCGATGAAATTGCGTATGATTATATTTTATGTATTGATTTATGTCGGAAAAGGCGAGGGTCGAGTGAGAACATTTTAAGTGGATGTGTATTTGCTTTCTGTGATCCCGGTCAGCGTTTGTTATTCATGTAGGCATGTATCTTTCGTTACAAAGTTGGAGAGTTGTTATTTATGGAATAATCAGTCAGGAAGAAGACATTTTCAAAATTAATGATAGTCTTAAGGTCTGAAAATTACGAAAATACTATTTTCTAAAGTCTAGGGGTTTTTACCAGGCTCCCTTGACTCTATCATAATCTATTACCTGATTATTACATTTGTGTACCCATATTAATATAAGAAAATGAAATCATTATGTCACAACTCGATACAAGATGACTTTCACATAATATACTCAAGTCACCATGATTCGTTGTCACCACACCACCGCTAAGGCTAATCTGGGCACAAAGGCTTTATCCACCAATAAGAATGACTGATCACATGCTTAAAGGGGTTGAGAGACTTTTAGATCGTACGAGTTTTGACAATAATTCGGAGATTTCACTTCGCACTTTGGAAATTAATCTGTCTAATCCAGACACAAGTTTTAGTTCATCATTTTACATCCCACCTCTATTCCTTCTGGGCTCAGATTTAGATGTATAGTACCTACACACATATCGCCAGTAACTTTCAACCCCCATGTAATAGGGGACGAGAATATTGTCAACAATCAGGCAGGCAAATCCAGACTCCGGGCTGCTACTAAAAAAATCTGTATGGAAAAACCAATACAACATTTTGCTTGAACGGGATTCCATCGTTGAATTTCACTCCTAGCAGTAGCCCTTACAACCACTACACCTACGAAGCTGTTAAAAATGAATTTCCTCTTAAAATAAAATATACTCGAAATAATACATATTCCTAATGATTTTTCTTTTGTTTTCAGGTAAGTCTTCACATTTGCTCAAATTCCTGGCGGAGACTACGTATCTGTCGGTTACCATTAGCCAGTAAGTTCCCTTTTCATAAGTATAACGTAATTTCAGTTACAAAACTTGTTACGCAGTGTAACAATAATGACGTATTTTTGTTATTGGGATAAATACACTCAATTTTAATTAAACATGTAATTCATTACTGCAGTTAACATTTGAGGTTAGTATTTAATCACATTGCATGCAATAACATAGAAGACAGGATACACGAATTTTCACTTTTCTAAATTTGCATAATCGTATCGTGATCGGATCGCAGGCACTAAAACCACTATCCACATTGTCACTAAGTCTTACGGCAGTAGTAAGTGAGTTTCTATGTAATGACCAGCCATAGGCTTTTTATAACCAGCTGGACAATAACGGAATTAAAGAAAGCAAGGGTTGCCAAGACCTTGAGTGTTAATGTTAGCGTTAGGGCGAAGTGCCCTTTGATTTTTATCAAGTACTTTTGTAACAATAGAAATATAAAAGCACAACAAGAGTAATAAGTCTAAGTTACGGCCTCAGGAGCAGGCCGGAGCCAGGATTTCAGCCCGGTTAATGGCAGTAGACTCGGATCTTCAAATTCCCGGCAAATGTGTGCTATGTGTTTAAATGGTATACGTATGGAGAAGCCTGGATATAAAAAATGAGTTTATTTAACAAATCTTAATTATTTTGGCTACAATTTACTTCTGTTAAACTACACGGCAGTTTGTTAGCAGACGTAACTCCCTATTATTGTTTATAAAATAAATAGATACAATACATAAAGTTCCTACAGCGGCCATGAGCCATCAGTAGAAAGATACCTATTGCTTAACCAAACTTTCCTGTGGGGACTTGCTTAGAAATTAAGGCCTCCAGCCAGGGCGTAAAAAACTTAATAGCTAAGCGACCAATCGCTAAGGGCACCCCATGCGGGGTACGAGCCTCGGCTTAGGACGTCGCAATATCCTCGGAGAGGACAGCAAGGGACGGGCTGGATCTAATAGGTACATTATTTAGGGACTTATTTAAACAACTACTAGGTACTACTGGCTGGCTCGAACAAAGGGTCGGGGGGAGGGCACCTCGCCATGGTAAATTCCTGTATAGCTTGTACCAAACAAATGAAGAGATAGGTCAATACAGCTATGACAATTTAGATATTAGATGAGGTGCATTGTCATGTTTAGGATTGTGTTCTAACATAACCTGTTGGTTGCAGTTAAAAGTAAATGTCCGTAAATACTATTCCGCGTTCGCAACTAAGCTTCCAAAAATGTAAACAAAGAAAGTTTACTTGCAAAAATAAATTGTACATTTTTGTTTAAATCGTTGCCCCATACTAGGAATTTCTCCTGTGTGTGCGTTTATAAACATTTAAAGTAAGAACAACTACCTGTAGGTCATACAAATATTTGTTCCGTGCGGGAATCGAACCCACGACACGCGGCGTGGCAGTCGATCGCTCGGCCACTGCGCCAACCGTGCCGTCAGTTTTACCCAAAATTTTTGATTTGTCTTTTTCAATAGTGCTAGATTTATATATTTTAAAATCGACTTCATATTTTTGGTTTAATGGAAAAGAACACCAATAAGAAATACAAATTTGAATTCATTACGTATTTCTATAGTTACGAGTATGTCCTAAAATACACTACCAGGCAATCAGTTTCTGTATATAAAATTGGCTATCGTGTAACTTGTACGCAAAAATAAGTAAACAGTTGCTTCTTTATTTTTCTTAACAAAGTCAAGATATTTTTATTTTTATATACTTTTATCGCATTGAGAACAGACTTCAATCTACTAGTAGCTTCGAAATGTCACCGAGCGGATCACATTCAAGAGTTATGACTTACGATGCGAAACATAACCCCGCCACACAATATTGTACTTTATTTCGTTACAATGTAGTTCAAATTCATTTGCCCTCAATCCACATTATTATCAGCCCGATATTTGACACAGTAACTCAATTTTATGGGGTTCTCGACCTTAAATCGTGGTAAATTGAGTGGAAAATCCACTGTCAGTTTTTGTCCAGTGATCTACTTCGATGCATGGACAATATAGGGCCGTTTTACAGTTCGAAGTTAATCTTGTATGTTTGTTTGTGTTACGAATGGGTGTTTAGCGGATTACAGGTGGATGGTTTATTAAGGGTTCAATCTATGTTCAATGTGTTTGTATTTGCATTGTTTTGTGTCGAAATATTATAAAAAATCTGGATATTATTCAGGACCCCTTTGACAATGTTAACAAGTCGAGTTGTGTAGGTAATCAATGAAATGGTTGACTTAATATTGAAGTTTATATATTAAAAAACCAGATGTAAAAACGTATACGAAGCAAAAGGAGTATGAATGGATCGTGGAAGGTAGCGTTTCTATAGTTTCTGCCTACCTCCATGGGAACAAGATGTGAGTTTAATGTAAGGATGAGCTATAAAACCAAATGAACCCAAAACTAGTATTTCTCTCTAGCATCGATGCTTCAAAGGTCAGGGGGAATTTTAAAATAAGTTCCTTAATGTAAATACTAGAAATAAACACATTTTTTTTCTTCCAAACCATGAGTGTTAGAATGTGAAGATTAGGGTCCCTATATTTCAAGATTGTCCGACAGTTTGAAAACATCATGATCGTCACTTTGCCGGGGAATCTGTGACTTGCAACTAGAACGTTGTTATTTGCCTCGTCGATTTTCAATCATCTACATGTTTTTAGATCATTAAACCCATCACCCATAACTGCCTTTCTTTTTCTAATCCGTCCAATATTCTCTTCTAATATATTCTGGTGTATGTAGCGTGTTGCGTCAAAATGAGTGCTATTGTGATTTTCCGGTCGAGAGCTGTTCTGAATGAAGGTCTTACGCACCGCTGACTCGATCCTCCTGGATCCTCGGGGGTACACCTCACGGGAAAGGGTTCAGGATATTTGGAATTTTAAAATTGATAAACAAATGACTCCCCTCCTTGGGTTAATGGGTCACCATAATTATTGTTTAATTTATTCAAATCTCTAACCTAGACCAGTCTCAGTATACGGAAAAGTTCATTATAAAATAACATCACTCCTGTATTCTTCAAACACAACGGCAGAAGTGTACATGTAGTACACCTACATTTCATCAGCCATGTTTAGTCCCATGTTAAAAGGAGCAAATCTTTTGCTGTGAATCGAGCACAAATCTACACACCGGGCTGCAAATAAAAATTTTTAGACATAATATCCTGATACCAATTTGCGCTAACCCGAAACTCGAACCCAGAACCTCACGCTCAATAACAGCACTTGCGAAAACTTGAGCAACGAGCCATTTTGATGTATTTAATATTTTATGTGATTTGAGCCGCTTTAAGACAAAAACAGCGACATGGTTCAATTGGTCAAACGACATAAGCGCAGATAAAAATTCTCCGCAATAAAGCACTTTCATAAAATACCCCAGACACACACTTAAAGCCTTACACACAATATCTATCACTGGCATCAGGAACCGATATCGTTCCCGAACAACTTGTAGAGCCGAAATAAAATCTAAAGACTCACTGTTCAGATATTCAGGAGCAGCGCCATCTGTCGAGATTTATGGTGATCTGCACCTTCACGCCAACTCGCGAACTATGTGCATAGCTGTGGATGGGGAACTTTTGATAACTATCAGTTGAGATTCTGTACAACAAACCTTACGTAGGTTAACTTTCTTGTCAGTCTAGGCGTCGCAAGTGCTACAGCTGAGGATGAGATCCTGGGTTCAAAAACTGGGTCGGGCGAAAATTGATTCTGATTTTTGACCTGGATTTTTGAGTAGCATATCGGAGTCTGAATTCGCCCCAATAACACGGGACTAAAACATAACTGGAGAAATGTGGGTGGTAGTACTGATACACCTCTGCCTTACCCTTCGTGGAAAACAGGCGTCATGTTATTTATGGACGTAGGTTAAACTTAATTAGCACTATTGAAAAAGACAAATCAAAAATTGTGGTGCAAAGTGAACGGCAAAGTGACAGCACGGTTGGCGCAGTGGCCGAGCGATTGACTGCTGCACTGCGTGTCCTGGGTTCGATTCCCGCACGGAACAAATAGTTGTATGGCCTACAGGTAATTGTTCCTTGTCTGGCTGTTTGTGTAAGTGACTTTGAATATTTGTTAACGCACCCACGATACAGGAGAAATTCCTAGTGTGGGGCCAGGTTTTATAAAAAAAAAAAACTTTTGGAGTTCCTAGTTCCATAATGCTGAAATAAAACATCAACATCAATATATAGTAGTAATTTTGTCAGGAAAATTTTAAATCGCGTACTTAAGTAATTAAGAATACTTTTTGTGCTGCTCTCCATAGTTTTGTTCTCACTACCGCTTCCCATTCCTTTTAAACAGGTTCCTTCTCGCACACAACTTCATACAATTTATCCCTTACTAACTATAAGCTTCAAGTATCCAGTTGGCTAAGCAGCTGATCGAAGCCGCCGTGCGTGATAACTCGCGTACCGCCCGATACACTTGATGCCACACTTTTATAACGGGGACTTTATATGTGCACCATAATATCTGTAGGTATGGCATATGTTCTAATCACAATAGTATTATTGAACTACAGTCTAAATTGAGTAAATGGTTGATTGGAGGTGGATGATATACATACAATGCAGGAAGCTCGTACCCTTTTTTTTTTCTTATATGTATGGGAAATCATCCAATCTACCGTTCTGGTTGGAACGCGAGGGCATGTCAAACTTTTAGTGACTAAAACCCATCCGTGTTCCGTCCTTGCCCTTTACGTTCCAGGGTCACGGTTAGCTCGTAACCATGATTATCACATAGGTTAACACCATACTTTTATATAAGTAATGTAAAGTATTCCATTTGGAATTTCGAATCGTCTCTTGTTGACTTTTTAACCGCGTGTAACACCGCGGACAGCAGTTAGTATCTCAATAAGCCCGCAACAAAACAAGATACTATAAATTGCTCTTGTAATCTTTTTCAACTACAAGTTTACCCTAAAATCAACATAACATAACATCACGCCTTAATTTATCGGAGAGTTCGGGAGAGTTGTAACTTTAGTAGCCACACATTTCATAAGCTATTTTATAGGAGACAAGCCTATTGTTATTGACCCAGCAGTTACTGAGACATTTCAGATAAGGGAAAACCCAATAATATTTTGCCTAACCTGGGAATCGAACCCAAGATCATCCTGAGCAGTAACGCTTGCAACACTATACCAACCAGGCAGGCACTATCGCCTAAAAATCAAATAGTACTCAACGAAATAAGTAGGCTTATGGAATGTAAATATATTGACTCATTTTAAATAGCCAACTATGGTCCTTTACTCAGATAATAATCACCATCTTAACAGCAGAATTATATTAAAAACTCATTGAGAAGTAGCTCCAACAAAGATTAAGTATATCTTAAATCCTCGTCAAGAGTTTACAAAACTTTAGTTTTACGCCAAAGCGGATACAACAAAAATTAAGCCTGGGAAAGCTCTTATCTCTGTGAAACTTTTAAACTCTAAAAAACTTCAGATAGCCTTCCTACAAAGGCTTCCTTCAATCATGACTAGCTCGTTCATCCAAGAGGTTGCCAGCGGGACTGCTGAGCGTGGTAGCCGGGATTCGACTCCCAGGTCGCACAAAATGTTTTTATTTGTCTGTAAATAATTTCTCAGTAGGGCTTCACATGTGCGCGACTTATATCGATGGGCTCGGCCCCAATTATATGGGACTTAAAACGTAATTGGTAGAATATTGGTAGGTATACTTCTGCCCTTCGGGAAATATACGCGATTTTTATGTACAGGGTAGGTAGGTACATACTTTAAGGGTCCCGAAAAAATAAAGATTGAGCGAACAGATTGAATCCCTTTGAAGGTCAGAGCGACTTAGATCGTTTGCTGACTAAGCATAAACTCACTAATGGATTCCAAGGGATTTTTATTGGCTTCGGGTTTTTAGCTATTTTAATATGGGGTGAGCAGAGCGAAAGACTTATAATATCTCCTTTTTGCCTTTTCCTTATTTTTCCGAATGGAGAGCGAAAAGACCATATCTGAACCTCGAACACACGAAAAGGGGGCAAACACATTGATTTCTCTAAAGGAAACTTATATTATGTAATTATATACCTATTTTTACATTATGAGTAGTATAAAAACCGAAAAACCGATAATCAGCATTGAGTGGAATCAGCGGGTTGTGGAGGTTAAATAGGCAGTTGTTCCATGAAAAATACGGGTTTATTCTACAGTTCTCAGCTACATCTCGTATCTGACAGAAAAGGATATGCACATACTATAGATACATAGACAAAGAAAGGGAAACACAGTAGTCTTAAAAAAGATTCAGAAGTCAAGCGCTAGTCTTTTGTCAAAAAACTTAAGCCCTGTTTACTTTCCAGCCAGTCCAAACGCAATCCTGCTAAATCTTTTAAAGAAAATATCCCAAGTCAAGTTGAACCCGTATTGAATGTTTGCGGAGGAGGTCAATAAGACAGTGGCTTAGCCGCGCGCCCGCTGACTCTGCACGAGCCAGCTAATGGAGTGTCACGAGATCTGAGCTCTAGTTCTGGAACAAATATATTTTGAGATCAAATTGTGACTGATTTTGTTCGAGATGGGAAGATTAGGTAATCATTTAGTAGGAATTTTGACTTCCATACAATAAAGCTCATTCAACGATGAGGCAGATAGATGCCTCTGATTCTGTCACAGCCACCAAAGTTGTTTGCAGTCAAGCCCCATGCTTATACTTTAACCAGAAACCATTTTATTTAAAAGTATGACAGTAATAAATAAAGCTAAGCCTTTAACAGTTAAGCTTTTTCTTTATAAAGCCAACAGGTCACTCGAAGGACCAAAACAGAACTGCACGAATCTTCATTGAATTCAAAAGTGCCCCATAAGCCGCATGTTTTATTCAGAAGCTGACCTTCCATCGTTCTTACACGTCCACACCATGTTCTCCCACATTCCCAGACATGTAAACCGTCTTTCAAAACAAGCTATAATGCTTTCTCAAACATTTTGAATACGATAACCTCGCAAAAGTATGTAAATGTGTCCCGAGAAGGGTCTCGGACACGGAGTACGTTAGGAATGGAGAGCTCAGACGACGTTTCCCAAACTACGTAAAGTTGTGAGATGTATCATAGAAGTACAGATAATAGTATATATGTATTAATCTGATCAATATTAGACTAGTAGAATAATAGAGGCTTATATAATCATGACTTAATTACATATTAAACATTTATAACTGGTGAAATTTGTGTGTACTAGGGTTGCACCTCTGCCTCACTCTTCGGAGAATACTGGCTTGATGGACACATCAATCATGATGTGAACATCTTAATGTTACATATTAAAAATGATTAATACTCACAGTACCTACCTACATTCTCCCAGTTTTAATAGTTTTATGGTGATGACAAGTCCTAATACCTGGATAAAATAATTCAATCTGTCCAGCCCCGTGGGATGGTATAAGACGTAAGAAGTACAGATCGCGGGTGACATACTCGTAATATATACGAGTAATTGTTGCTCAGACAATACAAGGTATGCTTCTATGGATGTCTTCCATTTTTCCCTCAACTAAACATTCCATTTCTTCCTACTCCGTGATCCCATACGATAAAGACTTTCATCGTCCCACCGTCTGCCATATTGTAATACGGATTAAGGGCTCTTGTTGAAAAGAATTTGTTTCGGCGTCATGATCACAGATTACGATAGGGTTTCTGAAAATATGTTTTTCTTGAATAAGGGAGCTGTACGTGTGGAAATATTTTATTTGGTGGCCAATCGGGGTTCAACGTCAATTGTAACTTGGTAAATTAATTTGTAGAAAATCCTATACCTTTTTCTAAATTGTGTGCAAAAAAATATTTGTATCAAACTGAGCAAGTTGAAAAACTTAAGTGCAGTTCAGTGTACACTATACTATTTCGCTATAACATATTGCGTATATAATATTTGATATATCCGCTCATACTAGTGTAGTCCGAACTGACCTATATCGCCATATAATACAGGTCCCGTTGACACCCAACTCTGAACCACTAAATCACCCGAAATGCTTGAAAACCGAGATTAATCCCTGAAATTGAATGGAATACGTAAAGCATAGCAGGTTACAGGCGTCGGCATAAATTATGACAAAAATTAAAACATTTCATTGTGGTGCGCCGCGCCGGGGTGCGCAAACAAATGGCACCGAGCTCCCAACTTATGTGCTGCGCTTTTTGGTATCTATTGTTAGGGTATTGTATTTTGTATCGAATTTCAGTACCATGTTTTATGTAGATTTGATAAGATTGGGTATATGTTTCAAGTGGTTTTCTGCTTTGTCTCTACCTGCTGTTGATTATGACCTATATTAATTAAAACATAACATGACATAACGTCACGACTGTTTTCCACGAATGTTAAGGCAGAGGTGTACTATTAGTACACACCACCCACATTCCGCCAGTTATGTTTAAGCACCATGCAATAGGGAGCCAGCCAGTTTCCACAAACCGGACACAAGGCCGGACTCCGGACTGCTACTATTAATAATCGAACCCAGGACTGCGATCTTCAGCAGTAGCCCTTGCGACCACCAGACTAACGAGGCAGTAAACTAAAAAAAATATATAGACGTTGGCGATATATACAGATCAAGTACAATAATACAGTTAGGCAGAACAAAACTTGGACTTATGGTCTGAAATAAATGTTATTATTATTATTATTATTATTATTAAAACACACAGTATTGACCTCACACATAATGTAACATACTTCATACATGAAACATACAGCCATGCTTCAGATATCGACCGTTAAACCTCAGCGCGAAGTCTCTCAGGATACCATACAGCAATATTGTCACATGAAATTATAACAGACGCATGGGTCAATCGAAGGTTGAGTTACTTGTCAAGGCTGGTGTTTATGCTGAACTTAAGCTAAGCGATTAGTCCCGGCTGTCATTTGTAGATCTTCAATCAGGTCCAGTTTGAAAACCAGAGTCAGGCACTAGTTGTCTAGCATTTTCTGCTGAACTGGACCCTTTAAGCGCAGCCGTAAGGCACATACTTAATAATATATGTACACTTATATATTTTTAATGTATTTCTCTTTTTTTATGTTTTCCATGTTTAGTATTGTGTCGTTGTACGCCTGAGCCTGTGCTGAATGAATGTTTTTTCTTACTTTCTTTCTTTCTATCTTTAACAGATGTTTAAGGTAGTCAGAAGTTTCTAACAAGTCTAACTAAGGAGTAATTTAGCTACCCAGCAACTGGGTTGTAGAAGTCAGATAGACACCATGTAAAATACTGGTATTCGATGGCATCGGGTTAGACTAAAAAGCAACCCAACATAGTTGAGAAAAGACTGGGCAGATGACGCCAACACTGTACATAGTCAGTGGAATTCCACAACGTCAATAAAAAATCCTGACTCTCGCGAACAATGCTTGACATGAGAAAGTTTCTGCTTCCATATAAGTTGATAAACATGGCAAACTACTGGCACGCCTAGCTGCACGGGGTTGATGAACTAGTTACAGTTTATTAGTTGGCTATTTTCAAGCTCATTTTTCTAACAGGACTAAATAGAGATTTCTGCTGGAACTTTTCAGACATGCTGAGGTTTTAAAAATGCATAAATCATTCAAAATTTAATTTGTTTTATGCTCATATCTAGAATCAAAAAATTCACTGCGTTATTTAAATAAATTCGCGAAAACAACATAACGTAATAACAATGTTATACAGGGATAGTCAACCTATTGTGCGGAGTCCAGTCGCTCGCCGAATGAGAATAGAACGAATGGACTGAATGGAGCGAATGGGTGAATGATATAATAAATCATTCCGCTATACGTCTATTGTTGTGTGAAATATGACGTTTGGCTGAGATTTTCCGTTATACTACTTTAAAAGACCGACTTCTGGCTTTTTGGAAGAAGGCCGGTAAGTAAGAGCGGGACTTATTTATTATTTACGGGACGGGTTTTTTTTTTTTATATCATTTTGCTTCGCCATTAACTAGATTTACGACAGGACTGTATAATATATTTTTTTAAATCTGGTTTCTGCTAGATTTCAGCTGCCTAACCATAGTGATTGGGTTAAAGTTTAGTTATAATGATACGCTTTCCCATAATAATAGAACATTTTTTTATAAGTTTGACATAAAAAGGGCATTTTGAATTTTATAAGGTAAATATGGTTTTGAGTAGGTATCAATGCATTATCATCATCCTCCTGCCCTTATCCCAATTTATTTTGGGTCGGCGCAGCATGTTTTTTTCTTCCATACATCTCTATTTGCCGTCATCTCATGTGTCACCTCTTTTCTTGCCATATCATCTTTCACACAATCCATCCATCTTTTCTTTGGTCTTACTCTACTCATGTAACCCTACACATTCATACTCAAAACTTTCCTCACAACATGGTCCTCATTCCTTCGCATCACATGCCCATACCATGACAACCGATTTCCACACAACTTCTCGGTCACAGGCGCCACTTTCAGACTTCCTCTTACATACTCATTTCTTATTCTATCCATTCCCGTAACACCACACATCCCCCTCAGCATTCTCATCTCAGCTGCATGTAACTGCCTTTCATTCATGCCTTTTGCGGCCTAACATTCTGATCCATACAAGACAGAAGGTCTAACCATTGTTTTGTAAATCTTCCCCTTAAGTTTAAGGGGAATATGGGGGTCACAGGTTGTTCCCGTTAACTGCCGCCATTTTATCCACCCTATGTTAATTCGGTGCAAGTGACGGAGAAATAGATCGGGCTGTCCCGATCTATTTCTCCTTCAGTTTGCACTAGTAAATAATAAGTCACATTTTTGAAATATTTCATATCGTCTCGTTTTTTCTCTCTCGCTTTTCATATTGTCCTCTTGCATCATCAATGTTATCAATATATTTGGGTGGATGGATCCCGCGTTTTGTAACGTAGTTTATCCCAAAAAGTGACTCAGCCAGTCTCGATAACAATGTTTAATAAAATAATTCACAAAATAAACGTTCCTGCGATACAGGAATATCGAATGAAATCAATTTTCATTATAACAGGTGATGGAACGCACGCTTTGCCGAGCATCGACGGACTTTGCCGAATGGTGAAATGAATTTAATCAGAAGCAATATGCAGTGACTAAGAGAAATGTTTTTCATTCGTTCATTTTTTTTGTTTTCCTTTCAGTTTATCTTAAAACAAGATAAGCAAATATGTATGTGCCTTTGTTGAAATCAATCAGTTATTTGGTTGGAAGAACCACTAACTATCTTTCAATTATTTTGTTATTTTTCAATGCCTTAAGTACACATGGACCACCTCTTAATTATTCTATTCTATTTCACATTTTTATTTGATAAATTCATAATTATTCTAACTTATCAAACAGATATTTTGCTGGACATACTGTTGAATATACTCCATGTTGGGTTACTTCTTCAACCCAAGCTAAAGAATGAGGTAAAGAGCGGGTGTTTTATAATTGACGTTTAAAAGTGCTAATCTGAATAAAGGTTTTTCTTTGCTTCGGGAAAAATAGATGTCATGTTTTGTTTAAATAAGAAACGTTTTCTATTCCTTTAGGAAAAGCTTTCCAGTAAACTTTATTTACATTACAGAATACTTAAAAAATCTAAAAAGCAAGGCAGTAGAAGCCCTGGACAGTTTTCTAGGCAAACTACATTGCGCCGCCAGTCGCAGAGAATGAGTCCCGCGAGAGCGATCACTTACCTTCAAGGAAGCTGTCCCGCTGCCCTGCACGCTCTGCTTTTGTTTAAACACTTTAATTTAAAACCTTATTGCATTTACCTGGATTTTATAACTATTACATTTGTTTTGTGCTAGTTTCAAAAACGTAAAAAAACGATGAAAAAGATGAGTAGAAGGATGGCTTCACAGGCAGCTTCAGTGTATTTATATGACCTTACAAAGAGGGTTTTACTCTGCAACATTGTGACCTGCACAGTACTGCAATATTGGATAATATGGTGAAAAGTTGTTTGGGATATATACAGCAATGTTATGTTGGTTATTTTATTGTTAAGTACTCGTACTATATCATCATAACATTAACTTAATAATTACTGTTTAAAATATGGGTTGTCAGTTTCACACATTTCTCGTGCACCACGTGGCTGCAGCCATAGAATTTAAAGCCAAAATATAATCAGATATGCATCAATATATAATAGCTTTGCAGCTACCCGTCATGACCAGGATAATAAATACGTTGCCAGAAGGTAGGTATGATTTATACAATATTTGACATAATAATTTGTTTCGACCCAAAAACTCTTGTTTTTAATTTTTGTTTTTTTTTTTTTTTAAACGTTGCCCCGCTCTAGGATTTTCTCCTGTATCGTTTACAAACATTTAAACTCACACGCACAAACAGCCAGACCCGGAACAACTATCTGTAGGCAATACAAATATAATATAATTTTGACGACCGATGTGGCGCGGTGGGCGAAGGTCCGCCTGCGACGCAAGAGGTTGCGGGTTCGATTCCCGCCTTGGGACAAATGTTTGTACGATCTACAAATATTTGTTCCAGGTGTTCTGGGTATTTACTATGTATAATAAAAATATCTATCTGTGTAATGTATTGTATTAAGTATATCAGTCATCTAGTACCCATAACACAAGCTCTGCTTAGCTTGGGGCTAGATGATGCTGTGTGGATTGTCCAGCAATATTTATTTATTTATTTATTTATATGTTCCGTGTGGGAATCGAACCCACGACACAGCGCAGCAGTCAATCGGTCAGCCACTGCGCCAACCGTGCCGTCAAATTCTATTCTAGTCTATTTAAACAGGGTGTTTGGTAGAAGGCTGGACATATTTTGAAGGTTGTGTACTCAGGTAGTACTCATGAAAATGAACAACTTTTACTACTTATACCACCCCTGCTATCGAGAAAATAAAAACAGCTGTTCCCTACATTTTGTTGAGTTACGCGGACATTATGTATGGAGTCACTGCTTTTTAGCAATTTTACGGTTTGCTCCATTGTCAATATTGTTCATTCTCGTGACTACTACTCTTCCTTAAAGCATGTCATCGTGTATAAATACCTCAATCTTGGGTACATATTTTTATACCGTGAATTCTGCCTCCACAGTTCTCACTTCATCTATCTAAATGCACAAAGACATAATGTGAATAATGTAAATATGTAAGCTTCTCATTCCCAGATCAAAACCATCTTGCAAATTACGCGTCGAGAGTAACCCTCCAACGTCGAACTGATAAACATTTAGAAGAGTAATCCGGTGCATAGGAATAGCCACATCACGCTACGTAAAAGAGATATGAAATACCAATCACGTGACAGGACGATCACGGCATACTAATGAGCGGTGGATAGGCCGCGATTTTGATAACAAAGCGATGTGACACAATTTTATGGATGAATGGGTTTATATGCGCTTGGAGAGCTGTGGAGGGTTAAATGTGTTGTGTTCCGGAGTATAGAAAATATTATTTTAGTGTTTTCGAAGACGAGCTTGTTCAATTTCAAACTATCACAGATCCAAAACCTATTCGTGAAATTTCATTTCACGTTTTTTCATTTCAGGTTTCAAATTTCAATTACAAAAATAATACAAGAAATCTTACTGGTACTTATCTGGAACTACTGATAGCGCGTTCAATCAAAAATACAAACAAACTCTTAAGTTTTATAATTCTAATATACATAATTCTATAGTATCGATAATGGAAAGCGGTTAAATGTATAAGTGATCACAAGTTAAACTAAGTTCTAATGAAAATAAAAACTCATCCAGCACAATTCCCCGATTACCATACAAATCGCATCTCGAATCCAATTCAAACCACAAACAGTAATCTCATACAAAATTAATCGGACTCCCAAGTGTTGCCATTGAATGAAAAGCATTCCTCCCCGGTCGTCAGTAAAAAGGGTGGTGGTAGTTTGTGAGCTGGCAAACTCGCCACCTGGTTAGCGTCAAGACAACGGTTATGTTGGGAGACGTTGTGACGGAGCGCTGCCATCGTGGAAAAGGTCGGGAGCATAGTGAAGAGAGGTCACGGAAATCACACTAATATTATAAATGCAAAATGTTTAGATAAATCGATGTTTGTTCCTCAAACAAGCCAGAATGTCTGATCAGGTCTGGATAAAAGGAGACGTTTCATTTTTGTATGGGACTCCGGCCATAACATGTACACTTTAGAAAACCTGGGAAACGAACCCCTGAATACAATAAAGTCATTTTTTTTTCTACTACTATTATTAACTAATTAAACTATTATTTTTTGTGCCGAAGAATTAGGGGGAATATTCAGGAAAGAATATTTTTCCTGAACTCGTGGATTTTTTCCCTTTTTTTTCATTACCGTACACTTTATGGCCGAAAATGAAACATCTCCTTTGTCACAGAGATAGATTATAGTCTGGAATAGCACATGGGTATTTTATCCCGAAAAAATGAAGTATTCCCACGGGATGACAACGGCAGCTTGTTGACTTTTAAACCGCGGGTGACAGCAATCAGTACCTTCTTACTTAACTTACTTATACTTAACTCCGCCCCTAAGACGACCCATTGACCGCATTCTTACTGAACTGAACCTATTTGGCGAAGCTGTAAAGCACATGATTAATATTCTTTTTGTTTTTTAAATTCATTTGGTACCTAAGCCTGTGCTAAATAAATATTGTTTATATCTTTATTTAGAGCGATTAATTCCGCTATCGCCCTACCAACATACCCCCTACCTTACGCCAACACAAAATGATAATAACTTTTACGAATAACTCCATAGGCAACAATCGCTAATGCCCTAACTTCGGTCAAACGTTTCGCCTAATTTATGCGTTTTATCTCTCCCGCCGGTCGCTCACGCGCTAACTTTCACTATAAATGTTAACTTTTATGTAACAAGATTATGAGGTAACGGTTCATTTTACACGTTTTTTTACCCCTAATAATGTATTCTTAATTTTGGTGTCGGTTAATTTTTATAGTTTATTTTAGGGTGTTAGACTTTTACCTTTTTTTAATAATCTTATATTCTTGCATGCAGTCGTTTATTATTTCAGTAAAATAGGATGGAAAAAAAAACGCTTTACATTCAGAGCATAAAAAGGTGGTTGGCATTTTGATAAAATGAGATCTAAGATAAACCGCAATTAATGCTGACATCGAAAATAAAAATATTGTATCCAGATTGATTGACTTCTAATGGCGACCACTTAATAACTTAGATTCTTTTGTATTATTTCATCCTAAAAAAAATGCTCAAAACAAAAACATAATTTGTTTCGTATAAAACCAGAGGTGGCATCAAGCAACATATATTTACAGAAACACACGAGTAAGGGCACAGGTGACGATGAGAAAGGGATGTGAATCCAAAAAAAAAAGTAATTCGCGCATCCCCCACGGCCATTTTTCAAGGCCCACAACCGAGTGAGATTGGACCCGAGTTTAGGCCTACAATCCAGTGGAAGATATTATTATTTGTTGTTATGTTTATTATAGCTTACCTTTTGGGGTTCCGTACTAAAATAGGAGAATATGAAACCCTTATGGTGCGACTTCGTCTGTCTGCCTCCTCGCCGGTCACTGTGTTTTAAATCAAATTGAAGTTTTCCACATCTAAAAAAAAACATTTTAAGCTTTAGGTTTGATTCATGGATGCATTTTGTACGGTAATTAAATTCTAACATATTATTTTCCTTTCGCCTCTTTGTCACTTAAGTTTGAGAAGGTACTATATTTTATTTCTCTGGCATAGTTATAAGAAACCATCAATATCGCTTTACAAATTAACTTGGCTGTGAGATCGCAAACAATGAAATGAAACATTGAAAATGGAAATTAAATTACTACCAAGTTACCAAACCCTTAGTGTCCGACTCGTTCTTTGCCGATTATTTTTCGTTTGATTTTTGTTGTCACTCTATAAAAACTATATTAATGTGTATTAGTTGCTTGTATAACACTGTTTACAGAACCTTGATAAAAGGATTATAACACTTATCAGATCATTGCTAAGCAGTTCAGTTCAGTTCAGTTAAATCAGTTTAGTAAAAATATAATTAATTAGAGGGCTTTAAAGCTATCCAAAATAAAATAGGAAGGAATAAAACAGAATGACATGATTTGAAATTGATTGTGATTATAGTTTAAAATATTGCATTCATTTTCCCTCTCTCTCTCTCACGTTATGTAGCATGAAGTAGCCAGCTGCGTAGCCTTCGCTGGATACAATCTTTAATTTTATTTTATGCGACAAAGAGACGTCTCCACCATTTCGTAAACTTGTGAAGAGTTGTCCCATGTTTTGCCAAGTTTTATTTTTGGCTTATCTCTGTTTGTATAAGAAAAAATGTTAAAGGTAATCTTCAAAAGTGTTACTTTTCCTTATGTTTTGAACAGGTTCCCGATATGAGTGGTGGACGTTTCTTTTGTTTTCCTTTGATACTTACTGGTCCTGTTATCATAGCTCTTTGTACCAGTTCCCGCAGTTGGATTTGCTTAACCCTTTACAGGTTTGCCTAGTTCAGAAAAGTGTCCCTTCTCGTACGGTTTCGTAGAAAAACATTTTGGATTGTATGATCGCAATCTAATGGGATAATCTTAGTTTCGAGACCAAATTATGTTTTAATATTGGTATTGTCAAAAATTTTAGCTTAGTGGTATCTCTTGTCTCAAATACCTACCCAAAAATGTCTTAGTGCTCTCCAGCTATTATAAAAATTTAAACAAATATCAAGTTTACATGGGTGTTAATTAAGTTGATTTTACAATGACTACTATAAAGACATTCTATAGAAAAAGTTATTAATATATTATGTTGACGTTGTAACGAAAACTATACTTCCAAAACAATAAAAGAATTTGTTTAGTTTACAGTTTTGAAAGTTCAATTCCTAACGCACTGTAGTTGTTTCAACTTATAATTATGTGGAATGTCATCATAAGAAAACTCCAAAAGGAAATTTCCTATCTGACGTATTTAAGTACTTACGCTAAGTGCTAACCGTGTCAATTATTATCTCAGACACGATCTAATAACTCCGGCCTGAAACTTGAGCAGAAGTAATTGTTAGAACTCATATCTTAAAGAACAAGCGTGTAGAAACAATTCCAGCTAAGCCTTACTGCTTCATTAGAGATATTAATGAAGGAATTCCTCGCAAGACTCGTTAAGGAGTTGTTAAGAAACTCGTTTGCTCGCTTCTTAGTACTTAGATCTTAGAAATAACGCTGATATGTTTCGACCTGGAAATTGAAAAGGGCTCAAGTACCTAACCGTAATACTTGTGGTATATTTGTTGTTTTAGTTTCTAAATGTCAAGTTAAAGTTTGAGGTTTTAAATTTTATTTTTTTAATATTTTTTTCAGGTTCCGTCTTCCACAGTCTCGGCATTTTCATTCGTGCTAATTTTCCTCTACAGGCCCTCATCGTGTTGTGAATGCATAGGATTTTTATTTGATTTAGTTTGCTGCATGTTTGGTGAAAGTTTCTGGTAACGGAGCGGAGCATGGGGTACAACATTATAGGTTTGGACCACGATGAGTGTGGGGTTTTTAAACGTTGATGGTGAAATTATCTAGTTTTGTCGGCCAAGGCAGTGGTTGCACTATTTTTAGAGTAGTCCTCTTGCACCCTTACTAAAAGCCTTTTTATTTTAACATAATTAACCACTCAGACCAGTATAAACTGTATGTAGATCATACTAATGTTTTGGAAAAATATGACTGGCTGGCTGAAGCCATTGGTTACTGTAGTCAATAAGTGATGATTTTAAAAATCTAGACAGAGACTCTACCACACTCGTTTGAAACAAACTGAATAATCCACAAGGAATTGAAAAACGTATCTAACAATGCGTCTCACTTAAATCAATTTGATTGCAAGGATCCTTTCAGTTTCAGATGACAGCTCTGCAAAAGATTTGTATTAGATTCTTAATAAAGTATGCGCCGGCTGACACAAGGACGCCGATATTGAAACACGTGGTGCCACAATACCGGCTGAATGAGTGCTGCTCTTGTTTTATTACAATATGACTTTAATTTACTTGAGGCACGTGTACCGTCTTGGAACACTGCATGCGGCTCTGACAGGTGCAAGCGTCTTTTTGCAAACGATGAGAAATTGCAGTCACTGTTATGTTATGTTACTAACCTAGACTATCCCGCTGCAGGGTAAAGGCTTCCTCATTCTCTTTCCACTTCTAGAGAGAACAAGACTCCTACTTCCACTTCTAGAACAGAGGTTCTATAGCTATTTGGGACAACCTTCATCAAAGCAGTCCAGCTTATCACGCTATCTCCTATTCAGGTGAGGTCGCTTGTCATTTAAAGGGACCCATTTGATTAGGACCTGTGTGGCTGATATAAGCCAGCCATGGCTATCAGGCCCTATCACCTGCAGTCCATCCTGTCCATCCCGGTCTATGTAGGGATAAAGTGTAGCCAAGATTTGGTGGTTGAGTATTCAAACATAGTTATGCATTTCAATAAGTACCCAGTTGATTAGAAATTATTTCCTAAGAATACCATTCACGACTGGAAATTGCATTCACGTTGGTGAAACGTTACGTATTAATTTGGAAAAAAATAGAAATAAAATTTAATTTCATCATTTTAAAATAGTCTATAATGTTATCTTGGAAGAGTTCCAATTTATCAAAATATAGAATAGACATAAAGAGAATGCAATCAAAAAATGGTTTCAGTTTTAATCTTAAAGAAAAATCTTAGCATTTTGATACATCTCAACTACACAAACAACCGTAAAATATCCGTATTCAAATCGATCTCAATCACACCATACATCATTTAGTTGTATAGTTGTATATACTGCCTCTCGCTCCCACAATTCCTCCAATTATAAGTTGCAAACACTGGAGTTCCCTTTATTACAACAACATACTCGTATAAATATGATTGTGAGAACAAAAAGCGATCGTACTGCCATTGATTTTGCGAATCAAACGCATTCTAGTTGGCGTGCCGGGCTGCCGGACTGCCGGACTGCCGGACTACCGGACTGCCGGACAGCCGGACTGCCGGACTACTGGACTACAGGCCGGCCAGCGAGACGTAGTTACCACCGTTAACCAACTTCGGTCCGGCTCGTAAACTTTCTCGACGTATCGTACAGATATGTGCTAAAGTGTGGGGATAATAATTATTTTATAAGGTTTGGGATTGTTATCATACATGTAACATGGCTAGGCTAGGGCGCTAGGGTCTTTTACGAAGAAAATATTATTGAACAAAGCCTGATTAGTGGAATGACTTTAATTTCAGTTGGTATGTCCAAATAAGAAAACGCTCAGAAGAAATTGCTAACTATGTTAGTAGCTTTGAGAAACTCCACAATGTAGATGTTGGATTATGATAAATATCAGTATCGTCTTAGACACCTACAACCCATGATAATTAAATAGAATGATAAAATAGGCAATGATTACCACGGAACATTAACCGTGGTATTCTGATGATTGAATCCAAGAACTAAAATCATCATGGTATTCGAAAAAATGCCCGAAAGCTAAAGGACCCAAGAATGAACTGTCACTGTACAGTCACGAGTATAAACACATTACACTTACGCAAAAGTCAAAAACTATTTTCTTTCCATTATTGATGAATCATATAGTGTTACAAACGTAGTATTTCTGAAATAATGTTATTGTGAAATATATCATTTCTCATCACTGCAACCGTTGTTTCACGAGAAAAAAAGCTCTTGGAGTTTGCGTAAGTGCTTATGGTCATGACTGTACCTGCCATGGATGCCACGCGTGAGCTAATATTAGGTCTTTACCTATGAAATTGCCGTTCTGCAGTACTGGCCATTTCAAATCAAAATATTTTTTGTTTGTAAGAATTCTAATTTCAAATTAATTTTATTTTAAAAACATGGATTTTTTTTCCAAAAGTAGTCATTTGTTTATTGATTAGTGTTACATTTTCATCGCATTTAAATCTTTTTCGTCATCATGGATACGTTAAAAATTCGAGTAATTAAGGAATATGAGTACCGTCGTGGCAGCAACGCGGCACAAGCGGCACGCAACATCAACGACGTTTACGGAGCTAACACTACAAACCAACGCACTACCTGTTATTGGTTTGCTCGCTTCCGTTCTGGAAATTTCGACCTGAAAAATGAACCTCGCGGTCGTCCGAAGACTTTGGTCGACAATGACGAATTAAAGGCGATTGTGGAAGCTGATGATACACAATCTACGGCTGAATTAGCAGCAGCTTTCGACGTTAGCGTCAAAACAATATTGGTCCATTTGCGTCAAATTGGCAAGGTAAAAAAGCTTGACAAATGGGTGCCCCACGAACTCAATGATCGCCAGCGCGAAGTACGCGTCGAGACGTGCCTTGCACTGCTCAACAGACACACAAATGAAGGAATTTTGAACCGCATTGTTACCTGCGATGAAAAATGGATTCTGTTTGATAACCGCAAGCGCTCAGCAAGTTGGTTGGATCCTGGTTCAGCACCTAAACAATGCCCTAAACGAAAACTTACCCCAAGAAAAGTGATGGTCACTGTTTGGTGATCTAGCGCCGGTGTGATTCAACACAGCTTCTTACCAAACGGGGTGAGCATTACTGCAGATGTGTACTGTGAAGAATTGAACACAATGATGGAGAAGCTGGCACATCTCCAACCAGCATTGGTCAATCGCTCGTCTCCGCTGCTCCTGCACGACAACGCGCGACCTCATACTGCACAGCAGACGGTCTCCAAGTTGCAAGAACTGGGGTTGGAAGCTCTCCGTCATCCGCCCTACTCACCAGACCTTGCGCCTACAGACTACTACTTTTTCCAGAATTTGGATAACTTCTTGGCGGGAAAAAAATTCAATACCCGAGAGGCAGTACAAAATGCCTTTGAAGAATTTGTTGCCTCCCGTCCAGCTGATTTCTTTAAGAAGGGCATCAATAAACTGCCACTGCGTTGGCAAAGATGCATTGATTGCATGGGTGATTACTTCGATTAATACAAATAAAAAATACATGAAAAAAATTCATTTAAATTTTTTCATACAAAACGGCAATTTCATAGGTAAAGACCTATTATTTACGTGTTCCGAGTTACGGCACCACCCAGATACCAAGGGGATGTGCAGGAGTCTTGGGTGTGCTTGGTATATTACAGAGTACAGTTATGCAATAACACCTTGTGCTCAGCGTATAATTGATCCTCTGTCCAGTAGGTATTGTAAAATAGAGATGTCTTAGTGATAATAATAATAAATAAGTAATGCTGGACAATCCACACAGCATCATCTAGCCCCAAGCTAAGCAGAGCTTGTGTTATGGGTACTAGATGACTGATATATTTACTTAATACAATACATTACATAGATAGATATTTTTTATCATACATAGTAAATACCCAGAACACCCGAAACAAATATTTGTAGATCGTATAAACATTTGTTCCAGGGCGGGAATCGAACCCGCAACCTCATGCGTCGCAGGCGGACCTTCACCCACCGCGCCACATCGGTCGTCAAAGTGACAGTTGCCACAAGAGCCTTTTGTACAGGGTGTGTGCATAAGACCCGTCACAAATCTATCGTTATCTAAATGTTCTGTACATCAAACTAAGTAACATTGCGTAAATATTATTGCTGGGAAAACGACTTTTATATTTAGTGTGAAAAGTCGCAGGTTACGGCACGGTCGCTATATTCTGCTCATAGGTGCATGCAACGTGAGTGTTTTTAAAGTTAATTTGAACAATTTTACCTTTTTTCCTAAAAAAAATCATCTTTGAATTATCTCCGTTACCAAAAAGTTCCCATATGGTCAAGTTCCAAAAAATTATGTGACCCCGATATATTTTACAAATTCTAGAGTTTTGGTACGTCTATTATTGATTCCACGTTTCAACACGCTTCGGAACGAGTCAAGCTTTATATTCCTTTCTGTACCTGATCCGAGATAACAACGCGGTGCGGATCTATGGTTCTATTAACTTATTGTACGTATGTTCAAATGCAGTTAAGAATAAATTCAAACATACATATAATTATGGTTCATAATATAGTAAAACATTCCTCGAAGGGTTAGACAGAGATGCAATTTTAGTACACCTCTGTACATATTCGCCAATTATGTTTCAGTCCCATGTAGGGTTAGGAAATAAGTTTGCCTATTTAGTAACCGTGCACACATTCAAACTGCGGGCTGCTACTGAGTAAATTTGACTACCTATGTGGCAGCGGGTGAAGGTCCGCCTGCGACGCAGGAGGTTGCGGGTTCGATTCCCACCTTGGGACAAATTTTTGTACGAACTACAAATATTTGTTTCGGGTGTTCTGGGTATTTGCTTTTGTTTGTATAATAAAAAATATCTATCTATGTTATGTATTTTATTAAGTATATCAGTCATCTAGTACCCATAACAGAAGCTCTGCTTAGCTTGGGGCTAGATGATGCTGTGTGGATTGTCCAGCATTAATTATTATTTATTTATTTTAAATTCACAATAGGAAAACCCAATAACACTTTTGTTTGACTCTGAAATTATTGCAACCTCTAGACTAACTAAGCGATAAGTCAGTTATATTTCATGTTTATTTTTTTAGGTCTCATTTAATAATAGACCGTAGACAAAATAATCACTGTCTATATTTTATAGACAGTAATGTGAAAATGGCGACCGTCTTGCCAGGTCTCTCTCGTACAGGAAATTAACTTGTGAGACGTCTGCACAGCGCGCTGACGCCACGACACTGCTCACTATTATGTAGAGATATTAATTATAGAAGTTAGAAGTTGAGAATATTTATTTTAAGACTTATTATTTCATCTCTTGAGATCCGCCGTCGCTTTTGTAAGCCTCGATGCTTTTGTAAAGCAGACTTAGGTTTAACAATTAATAACTCATCAAGAAAAATGCATATTTAAATTGATAATGAGTTTAAATAGATCATTATGTAACCATGCAGCGATCGAAATAGAATCGAAAATCTTGTTTTAAGCTTGTTTTAAAAGTACTACTACTACTTTTTAGATTATTAGTTAGATTAATAATTGTATAATAGTGCTCCATCATAATATGGAACAGTATTTTTGCCTTGATTAGTTCTTTATCTTTGCAATTTATTTTCTTGAAGCTATTATTAAATGATTTTCTAACAAGTTTATGTCAGATTTTTATTCACCAATCATCTTTCTTACCAGTATGCACATTGCTTAAGTGTATATTTGTGTGAGGATGGTGTAGATAACACAACATCCTATGAAACTATGATCAATTATAATTGATTTTAAATTTAAGTTTGAAATTGCATCATAATTATTTCCATGTGGACAAGTACCCACTTCGAAATTGAAGTTATACCATGTGCTACGAAATATTTATGATGTTCCGAAAAATGGAAGGCATCACTTTCAGAAGGCAAGTGTGCAAGAACTGCGCCGTTTTAGCATTTTACATAATTTTACGACACTATAACAAGTCAAAAGAGGTGAAGCAAATAATATTTTATAAACTTAATGCAACGTGAGAGCATATTGTATTAGAAGCTAATGCAGTGTACGTAACATCTAAGTGCGTATCCGGACCTAGCGAGTGCATTCGGTCGCGCTGTGCGGGCGTGCGGGCGTGCGGCGCGGCGTGCGGCGACCCTAGGGCTGTCGCCACTCTTTGCTAGTTATACTTTTATTAAATAATTTTTTAACTCATGGTAATAGGGTCGCTATTACATCATCATCTGCCTAGCCTTTTCCCAACTATGTTGGGGTCGGCTTCCAGTCTAACCGGATGCAGCTGAATATCAGTGTTTTACATGGAGCGACTGCCTATCTGAACTCCACAACCCAGTTACTGGGCAACACGATACTCCTTGGTAAGACTGGTTGTCAGACTTTCGGGTTTCTGACTACCTGTAACGACTGTCAAAGAACTACAAATGACAATAGGCTCGCTATTACGTGGGTCTTGAACATAAATGGTTTATTGTGAGTAATAATTCACTATAGGTACAGCTCTGCCTTTCAATCTTCGTTAAATTCATTAAGTGATTGTTCAGTTTCAATGACTTAGTATGTGAAATATGGATATAAAATTGAGATCTCAATATATATATTACCTTTTTAACCACACGAAGATTCTCGTCGTGATTTTGTAAAACACGTGTTTCTGGGCTAGTGGTTATTATGTGGTTAGTTGGCATAGTTTGCTTCCATATATTATAATCTTGGATTCAACTAGAGCACAGCGTTAGTATGTATGATGGACAAAATTGAATCAAAGGGTCTAACAGCACCAGAACAAATGAGTCTTTTAGAAATCATAACAAAATAATAAAAGATGTGTAGCATTTCTCACTACCAAAAAAAATATCAGGTTCCAAAATGGAGAGGAAGTTTAAACTGTAATTTACTTATCATACAAGTACATAATAAACTTGCAGGTACTTACTGTCTCTGTCAAATATTATATTATACAGTTTTGTCAAATGTTATGTCTGTCTTTTTGTCTAAACTTATCCGAACGCAACCCTTCTGCCAACCCTGTAGTGCGCCCGGCGCATCCGGCGCAGACGGGGTGCCAATTGAGAACGTTTTTATTTACCGCCACGATTGTGAGCCAAAGTGCCTTCAATAGAGATATGAAATTATCTTCCTATTCGTTGCTGCATACAAATCGAGAGGGGACTGATAAATATAAAGTTTCTCACAGGACTAAGAGACTATGTTCTTGAGGAGTCGTGGTACAGTGAACACAGTTTTTAGTGACTTACCAGAGACTGACGGTTGCAAGAAACCTGAAAAGTTGTGCCTTCAAGTCACTATTGGCAAGCACAAACAGTGGTGTTTGTATACCTCTAGGTAGTAGGTATACCTATAGAGATACATCAATGGTTACTCATCATGAAGAGTCAAACTACACAATTTTATCAATGAAAAGTCTGGACTTTAAAACTTTAACTACTAGTAATCGAGACACAATAGGAAATGTATTGTTTGTCTATCACTTGGCGTTTAACGTGTTAATTGAGTTTGTTTTGATATTTTTTCTCAGAGTTTTCAGCTTAAAAATATCGACCTAATGTGTTTATTATTTTACGTTTCAAAGTGTTTTGTCAAACTAATTTACAGAAATAAATATTATTTACCAAAGCTCACATAAAAAAGAAAAGAAGCTAACGAAAGGCCAGGATTAAAAAATAACATTTATCTACATCAAAACAGTTCTGTTGATGACAACCGAACACTAATCAATTAATTATTAAGACCAGTAAGATCATCTATAACTGAGACAGCAACACATGTTCCATGATTTAATGAACTCGTGTCGCAAGTTAATATGTCGCAAGTGGCAGGTGGCTGCTGCAATGTGAGTCAAATTGTGCAAACAATTACTATGTACGACTGGCACTGCGCCCACGACTCGGTCCGCGTGGATTTCACACTTTTTCCTTCGAAATTTAACATCCCCTCCTACCTATAATTAGCGTAGTTTTGCAAATAAAATTGAGCCTGTGTTACTCGCTGATAAATACTGATAATGTAGCTTTCTTGACGACCGATGTGGCGCGACGGGCGAAGGTCCGCCTGCGACGCAAGAGGTTGCGAGTTCGATTCCCGCCTTGGGACAAATGTTTGTACGATCTACAAATATTTGTTCCGGGTGTTCTGGGTATTTGCTATGTATAATAAAAATATCTATCTATGTAATGTATTGTTTTAAGTATATCAGTCATTTAGTACCCATAACACAAGCTCTGCTTACCTTGGGGCTAGATGATGCTGTGTGGATTGTCCAGCATTATTTATTTATTTATTTATATTCTATAAGCGAAATATTTTTTTTAATCAGTTAAGTTGTTTTTGAGTTTTTCCATTACAAACAAACCTACCAACAATCAAATCTTTCCTCTAAGTATATTAGTTAAGATTATAATGTTGCTCATAAAGTTACCAGCATGTGGAATGAAGACTCAACAATAATTATTCTCTTCAGTAAACGGTTTCATAGTGTAGTAGTACCAGCCTATTACTGTCCCACTGCAGGGCAAAGGCCTCTTCTCATACAGAGAAGGCATGAGCATTAATCACCACGCTTGCTCAAGACGGGTTGGTGATTTCTGACTTATATTAACTATATAAGTCCAGGTTTCCTCACGATGTTTTCCTTCACCGATGTCAGTGATGTCCAAGATAAACTTAGTGATGATAGTGTAGAGTTTCGACTAATACCTAGATAAACTATCGCTTTACAGCTGGATCCGGAGTCACATGCAAAAGCCGGGGGTCTGGAACACGGCCCGAATTTTGAGGTAATTCCTCAGTCTGTATCTGTAACCACAGTGAGCTTGGGTTTTACAACGTCGCTGCCAGCTGGGCTTGATTTTGAGAATTGAAATAAACAACACTGGAGTAACCCAACCTACTTCTGCTGATTTATTCCTGTACAAAAATAATCTAACTTCGACGGTACTACATTGCATTAACATCTTCGGTGCATGCAGTCTTAAGACATAATTTAACTCAGTTGACAGTTGCACAGTCATAGAGGATAACGCGCAAATAGTTAGATCTCGTAAATTAGATCCAGGTCGCAACACAATTCTGGTATGAGAATTAGAACCAAACTTTGTACAAACAATGTCTATTTTCCTCCAATTCATACACAGTTCCAAATATCCAACCAATCTCGGTTCGATCTAGATTGGATCTCATTACCATACCAACTCGTGAATGTTGGTTTTATTAAAGTTTATAAGTTATTCGCTATGAACATTGAACATTGATCGGACGCTAGGACGTGACCCGCGCGTGTAGACTGACGGATGGGTAGACAGGACGGCATTATTTGGTTTGGATGATGAAATGGATGAGAGATGTGTGGATAAGTGGATGTTACTGGGGTGAATAGTTGCTTCGTAGCTGTATAAAAGAAGAGAAAGGAAAGCGAAGAGAACAAAAAAGTCCTACTGTGTTTTGTTTTGCTAGTTTATTGGAGTAAGATCAATTGGTATATGCTAGTAACACACAAATGATTGACTTTATGTTCCTAATTTAATTTTGAAATCGCGGGAGTTTTAAATTAAAGTATTCTAAAGTTGTCAGTTACAAAAAAACGTTGCCCTACGTTTTTTTAAAGTAAGAAAGAAAGATAGAAACAAAAAGTAAAATAAAAGAAATACCGTACTCGTATGATTTGTCTATGTTTTTAAAGACCGTGACCCGCCATATGTGACATTTGGGTCTGTGAGATCGAGTGTTCCAAAAAAGTCGAATAACATTTTCACCTACTAACTAATTGAGTAGTGATTTCGTGTGTGTTTCGTTTTGCGTTTCCCAGCATTAGTTCACCCGTTCA
The DNA here is from genome assembly GCA_905147745.2 of Phlogophora meticulosa. NCBI lineage: Eukaryota > Metazoa > Arthropoda > Insecta > Lepidoptera > Noctuidae > Phlogophora > Phlogophora meticulosa. The sequence goes on along the minus strand of LR990535.1, from coordinate 462,057 downwards.
CCGGCGACGCGAACGCCCGTTTTGTAAGAAGGGAACTGTCATATGACAAATATTTTTTTAACTAACAACTTTAGAAGAGACTTCATACTTTAATTTAAAATCCCGCGAGTTTATAATTAAATTAGGTACATAACGTCAATCATTTGTGTGTTACTAGCATGGACCAATTGATCTTACTCCAATAAACTAGCAAAACAAAACACAAGCAATTAATTATTTGAATTCCCACTCGATTCGGTTTTCATACTATTCACTGAGTGTGTACTTAAGCTGTAAGCATGATCATAAAGTCAACATATACTCATACAAATCTACCTACTTCCCATCAAAACCCCTTCACGCCGTAATTTGCCGTGCATCATCCACAACTCCATTTCAAAGCCTCGTGAGTTCTAAACCATTATTGACTCTATCCACATCTTCGCTGGTTAAATGGCTAAACACCCGGCCCCTTGTATTTGCACCCATTTGAATATCCATCTTATAAATATGTATGTACAATTTCCTTTATTTCCTATGTTCTCAGATGGAGCAACCATTTCTTGGGGTATTATAATAGGATTTGATATTATTTTTAAATTGAAATTGTCTTGGAATAATAACATACCTTATGTGGTAATTGCTTGGTATGGAACCAAGCGAGATTAAATTAGATTTTTGTTTAATAATCGGACTAAATTTTGCAATGCAATAAATTGAGTTCTATGTTGATAGGGGAAAATAATCGAAGCCTACTTCGGGCACGTTTTTTATTATACACAGCCACAGATTACAGTTAATTTATTATTTATAAGTAACAAACGATCTCACTTAAAGAGTAAACTCCAGTCATGCGGCGGAGCGACACAGAGTCCTATAAATCTTGCTCCTAGTGTACTTCCCTAAGTATTTTTGTAAAGTAGGTAAACAACAACTCAAATATTTTTCCCTTAAAATGAATTTTACATTACTTTTAATTTTACTAGCTTACATTGGAATTGAAAATTAAAGTCTCGCACACACTGGGATTTTCCATCATAAGCACAGAGAACCACAGAAAAAAACACACTAAAACATAACAACACACCCGTATTCCCCTAAGGGTGAGGCAGCGGTATACACTGGTCTAAAATTTAGAACCATAGAAATAGTTCACAAAATGGTAAATGTTGAAGAAGTTAAACAAACTTAACTTATCTAAACCGCAGCAAAACGTTACAAATCTGTTCCAAAGTCCGAACTATAACAGAGTTAGCGCCGCGCGACACGGTACACTCCCTAAAGATTCACAAATGACGAATACTCAGTTCCCAGGTAAGTTCGCGCTCAACTCGAATTTCTCAAAACTGAGCATTTGAGTGCTCAAATGGGATTGCGGTGTCTCGAACGCAAACACTATTAGGGCGCGAACAAACAGGACAAATGGATTTAGACTCTCAACAATTTAATTGTTCGCTTTGTTAATTGATCGACTGACGAAGATTTTCGGATAAATGGTTACTGTTATTGTAGTCGGCGGCGGGAAGTTTACTTGTATTTGTTGGGCATTTATGGAGGTTGTAACGGGAGTGGTTTTCTTTTTACTAATGATTGTGCTAATTTATTAAAAGAACAGTGTATTGTACAATGGGATTTTAGTTTAGTCTGTTAGATTTTTGCTCAATATTATCCACTTTTATAACTAAATTGTATTAATAAAAATAAATTTTGCAAAAAAAAATAACACCATAATTGATTTACCACTTCACCATAAACTATAACAACAAGTTTACAATTCTACTTTAAAAAAAAACCTATTAGGTTTTTGAGTTTAATATACATTGTAATGTGTCGATCCTAGAGTAGTCGGGTCGGGGGACCTCTTACCGCTACCAGCTTTGCTTCGAGGGTCAAACATTTATTTATTTGCACCACCAGTTACAAACACAGCGTTTCAGAATTACTCCACAAAATCCACAGATTAACATCTTAAAGCTCATCCCACAATACACTTGGACATTTAAGAAGGTAACAAACACTAAACTAGCTGCACTTTGCACCCTGAACCTGCACAAACAAAGGTCCCAGGTATCTCCCCTGAGGTACTCGCAGTTTGTAGCCGAGACCACCCAATCGAATCAGGCTATGAGGCTATAATGGCGTAACGGGAACTTGAGTAGACTGACACCTAAAGTGTCGCTCGCAAGCGGTAAGGGATTGAGGTATAAACTTTTGATATGTCTTATTTAGTTTATCTTCTAATTTTTATGAAGGCTTTACAATCAGCCTATACCTTTCTTCAGTCTCATTGGTCCCGTGATCGCTGAGGCTATGGGTTTGATTCCCAGGTAGGGTAGAGTGTTATAGAGTTTTCCCTATGTGATACTCCCGTGCCTCGGAAACCACGCTAAGCTCAATGGCTTAACCTGCCGAGTAACTAATGTCCTGCACCTGAAATCTCTCCCAGTTGAGTTCAATTGCCGTCCCAACAGAATATGAGGATAAAGACCACTTGCGTTTAAGCAAACATTTCTACTCTATAATATGTTCTGCATCGATGGGCAGTCTGCTGAGATCGATCCTCATGACCGAAATTCAGGTCATAAGGACCAGGCACCATAAAACAAATTGAATATATTTATCAATAATTATTTTCATCATCGCTTTTGCTCATCATTAGCACCACACCAAATAACCAGAGGTTCTCATTACTGACAGCGACACAGACACAGGTGGTTTAGTAGCCGCCGTCGGCACGCGACGGTCGGCTTTCGGCTCTCTGCTCTCGTCTCTCGGAGGCCCTCGGTGTCGGATTCTGTAGGTGGTATCTATTCAGATATTATACTCTCCCAAGGCCTATAAATGCCTGTGCTTAGTTATCAACAGCAATATATCATACTCCAACTGATGATGTGTAAAAATTGTCGCATCAGCAAAACGTTACTGGACCTGTCAAAGTCTTGATAATCTAACTAGGCACAATCTTCTATAACACGTTGGTGCACACTAAAACTTGCTTTCGCCCAAATATTTCAAACCCCAGTATATTTCCCCGAACCGACCGAAAAAACGCCGCTAAACTATAAAAAAGCATTCGAAATGGAATTACCATCGGAAAGCCATGTATCTGCGATCTATCGGTGAGACATGCGAATCGCGTGCGCGCGGCAAAACATAGGATTATGAGTGGGATGGTAATCGTGAACCGCATGTTGAATGTACTGTTACGGCCCAGGAATCGTAATATCAGTGCCTATTGTTGGGAAAACAATGTTTAAAATATAAACAACACATAACATTGTACCTACGTACAGCCACAGAACACTTTAGACAGGGTGGATGGCACATCATCGAACCTGAACCTGATACCGTGAGTTCACAGTTACATCATTTTGAACTTCACAGCGTGTTGACAGAATGTTTAATCGTTTTTTTTCTAGTTTTTACGTTTTATTCTGATGATTTTTGAAGTGAAAACTTCTTTAGAGGCGTTGTACACTTTTTTGTAATGGGTAAAAAATGTTAAACTCGCGTCAGGACACGTGACCTGATCGAAAATTCGTAAGACGAAAACTTCTTTACAAATTTTTCTGAGATATAAACTTTTTAATGTAATATAAATAGTCATGCTTGTGTACGATAGCGCAATAAATAAATATTGTATTCTACCACATAAATGATAGTACTTTTATGCTGATAATTACAGCAATTCGTGCAAAATTATTCCCTAAACATTCCAAAATATCCAAAATGCACAACGTCAATATTCAAGTTTTCGCTTCTGCCGGCACTCCCGGAGTGCAACCCGTCGTTTTTTTTCTTTAACACCTTAAACACCAGGTCTCTGACAAATATTACATTTTCTATAATGTGTTTCGTTATCTGGCAGATATGGTGACCTATAAAGAAATGATTTTATCTATCTCAATTTTTTAATAAAAAGAACCGGACAAGTGCGAGTCGGACTTTCCCCTTGATGGTTTCATACACATTTCTAGGTACATATTCAAAAATCAAGGTACTGAGTCAATACGATAAAAATATATGGGCAAATTTAGATTTTCACAGATTTTTACCAAAATTTGAATTTTTTGGTATTTTTCCTTTTTTTTTGCTGGCCTTGATTTTTACCTAATTCCATGAATTTGATTAACGGCAACTACCATATAGGTTTTCGATCCAAAACCTGTAGGGTTCTTCCGGATTACCTAGAATTGTCAATTTTGGTCAATAGCAAGGTCTTACAACAAAAGTAAAGGGAAAATTCCGAAAAACAAAATAAGTTGAAAATTAAGGTGCTCTGTGTGTTAGATAGATCATATTCTTCAGTTCTGACATAATTCCATGTTGGGGACAAGCCTAGTTACATATACTGGGCTCTCACCCCAACCAAGGGCTGCTGCAACACTTAGGAAATCTCCACTCCTCCTCCGAATATTTGAGAAAATGGCTGTCTCCTAATTAGGTTACAAACTACTGTTAAAGTTACGGTGAAAGTAAACGTCATAAGATAAGTCTGGAGACATGCCCAGACGTCGCGATCGCCAACATGTAGCAAGAAAACGTGCTGGATCAATGCTCATTCCTTCTCTGTATGAGAAGATCCTTCAGCTTTCATGTTTGCAAGTACCAGACTGATTACTAGACAGACTTACAGGGATACCAGATCTTTATGTATGTATTTTAAATTGCTTTTTGGAATCCGTCACAATTCTTGCATACTCTTTATAATATGCCTATTGTTCTATCTTAACCCCTTAACCACCTAAGTTGGATTTATAGGACAAATATATCTCAATTCCTGCACGCTGGGGGAACAGCAACTGATGTAAAATCAGGCGATTAAAAGGTTTACAAACTTAACTGCTTATTTACACCCTACTTCTCACAATTCTTATTTTATGTAATAGTATGTTGACAACTAACATAGCAATACACTCAGTATAACAGTGTAAACACTGTCCACAAGCGTTACCTGACCGCAATCTACTCGCACACTGTATCAATTTGGTTAAACTGGTTCACAAAGAGGTCTCAGCGAGTTTGTGGTGTGTTTTTTTAAATGGAGTGAAAATGTTTTGCACTGAGTTGATTATGTTGTTAGATCAATATGAATGTCCAAAATAATTTTAATGTCATATCCTCATGAATATCCTTCCTACTTCTGCTTGCCGCTTAGCTTAGCCATCTTCATTTATAAGAAAATGTTGGTTTCAGGAAATAAACTAAATTCCAAATAATTATTTGGAATTCGATTAATTCATAAAAAACGACAGGTTTCATATTTCCATACAAAAGTACTAAAAAACTCCAATTCATTACTTCAATATTACGGCAATGATCACTTTGGATACGAGTGTCGTAAATAAGGCGTAGCGGCGTAGCGCTGTGTAACCGGCGCACGTAGTACCTTGCTACGCCGTAGCCTGAATTAACAACTCGATATGAGAAATCTAGACGGGATACTTTTGGGCAACTATTTGAGCTACAAATAAATTACTTAAGTACTCGTAGAATTTTGGAAGGACAAAGATGTTCAAAATAAATAAAACAAAATTAAGCACACAGTCGTAAAGTATAGTGTTGACTTCATAATCTACTTAATATTAAGAAACACTAAAGATTTTTAAATGTCTTTTAACAACCAACCACCTGTTTACAAGACAAACAAGCAAAATACAAATAATTTGCTATTGCGAAGTCCACTTGTAACTGGCGCAATCGACAAAAAGTTGCTCCAAAGTTGCTGATCTACTTCAAAATTGACAGTCCCAAAACGAGCGGCAAATGGGGTCTTCGCGTGTTACAACGCGATTCCGAGTTTATCCCATATGGGGAAGTGGATAGAAGTGCCTCGGAAAAACAATGTTAAAATTGCAGCACAAATGTGAGGCCGAATATTACACGAAGTGGGATGTAAAGTAGGTAGGAAGATACTTGTAAAAAGTGATGGTTTAGGCTTGCTTCTGTGGCATTTGGGCGAGAATATTCCTATTTAAGAATATGCCTGTCTCAATGGTTTTTTATAGAATGAGTTCGGTTTGATCACTTAAAATATTTTTCGATCCAAATTTTAGTTATGCTGTTTAGTCCAATACGTTTCAAATCTTCAGTTACTATAGCAGGTTTTGATATTAGAATGTTAGTCGATTGACAGACAGAAGCTGTACATTTTATTTTTAGCTCAATAATTCTTCTGTACCTGTGTATGTCATGAACTCCTCCTGAACAGGTGTGTTACGTAGGTGGTCCATATTCATGGTTGGGAAGGTGGCGCTGCTCTCATTTTTTTTTAAATAAGCCAAGGTTCTAGCTCGACAACGTCTGACAGGCCTGTTAGTCTTTACAAATAAATAAAATTGATTTATCTCTTTGTAATGTCAAAAGAACAGCATTTTACTAAATGCAAATGAAAGTTCATATGATACTAAGACCAGTCTGTCTGTTTGTTTAAGGTATCTTCAGAACAGCTCGACAGATTTTCACGGGAATCACTGGCAGACAGCTGATATGATTAGGAGTTACTTAGGCTACTTTTAGTTCGGAAAAGAATATGGGTTATACGCTAAAATAAGAAAACTCATGTAATTTGATCTAATTCCACGTAGACGAAGTCGCGGGTATTGCTATTAATAAATAGAAGTACAGTTCCTTCAAATTAACTTTTCGCATGAAAATCAGATCGTTAGTTTTTGTAAGCTTTTAATTCCATTATTTTGTAACTTCGACCAAAACAGCGCACATCATCCGTCTCGAACACCTTAGATTCATAACCCCATCCATATTCCGATCCATCAAACGTTTGTGCCACTGAGTCACAATAACGTTAGTCAATTGAGCACACAGCACGCGCCACTGACCGTGTTCCGACAAAACAAATCGTCGTGCGACAAACGTTTGTCGCGTCAAATGTTGCGTTCAACGTCGCTCTGTTGCCTCCCATTGTTTGCTTTTTATGAAGATATTTTGTGCACAATTTATCGTGTGTGCGCGACTAGAGGAAAGTAAACGCGTTGTTTTGATTCATAGGACAGGCTATGAAATGTGTTTCTAAATAGAACAGTGTGATCTATTTTATTCTATGCACTACCTATGAAGCTTTTTTATTACGTGTGTTCAATCACTCCGTGTCCAATGTGCAACACAATGGTGTAACCTCGTTAAATATCGATTGCAGATCATGTTAGCCAAATAGCTAATTTGTGCATGTTTATTCTGTACAAATGCACCTGAGTATTTGACATGGACTCTTCCCAATCTCAACCGTAGGGTGACTGTCTTAACAATTTGGAGAGTTTGGTAAACTTATGTTACATTACATGATACACTTTCCAGGATTTTGAAATCGGGAAAAGATCAAAAAATAATTTTAGATCTATGTTATGTCGGCAAAATAACTCCTAACACCACCAAATATTGCAAACAAACACGAAACCAAACACAATAAATCAAAATTAAACAGCTAAACATCATTTCCAAACACCAAAAACGTATTGACAAAGTTTACTTCATTACGCGCGCACGTCAAGGGGTAGACAGAGAATTAATGTAGTTTCGAACAACGGCCCGTAATGAAATTAATGGGTGACGAGACGTCGCACGCACGACATCGGCACGACACGGCTACTACACGACTATTATACGGTAACGACTGACGTATTGCGGCTGGTAATTAAGTCAGCTGTATTACTTGAGGGTAAGTACGTACACTTTGTTCAGTTAATATTGGTTTGATGGGTTACATTATAAGCTAGTCGTGAGGGTTGACACATCACCTGAGTGGGTGGATTCCTTCGGAGGTTTGTGAGGCCTTGTTTTCGATGGAGAAGATGTATAATGTAATTATGACATGGAATGTTCACGATAGTAATTATACATAACTCCAGCCGAACTCTTTCAAATATTGCATTAAATTGACGTTTTTCAATAAATAATTATATATTAAATATAAATAACACTGTGAATAAACAAAGGCTTCTGCAATGATTACGGTGTAAAGGCTTATTTTGTGACCTCATTTTTGATACTTTACAAAGCAAATTGTATCTCTTAATTTTGGTGAAAGTATCAGTACTCATTAGCATAATAAAATCGGTACATGTGAATATGAGTCAAACATGGGCCATAGCGTTAGACTATGTAAAACCATAAAAGGCAAGGTCTGACACTCATAAATTACGAAACAACATACTCGTACAACTTTCACCATTCTTCGAATCACGAAACGAGATAAAAATCACGTACAAAGCTCTCAAACATTGTATCGCACATAATAACGTCAAAAAGATAGCAAACATCACGACGCACACTCAAGGGGATGAGTGAGATGACGCGTCCCGATACACGCACGTATCTTCAAGCTTCAGTGGACGTTTGACAGGTAGGTAGGGGAAATTGTGAGTCCTTACAATCTCGCCCTTATAATTGAGAGACTAACGCCATAGGAAAACCAACACATCGTCTAGATAAACAAGGTTGGATTCAGCGTGCGGGTTTCACCAGCTTGAGTGTATCGGAATTCGCCGGTTGAAAGGAGTTCTTGCGTTTGAAGTTTCGGTTTTGTTTACTAATGTGCTTTTGTGTGTACGATTATTGTGTTGTGTTCGAGATGTTTTTCCTAAAATAACAGGTATTTGGTACGAAATTATAGAGGTGTTCCAATTCTGGCTCCTTTCAACCGTTCGCTGAATGTGAGTGTTTGTAGAAGGGATAGGGTTTGTCTATCGGCTTGAAATGGATTACTGGGTAAACTCACCCACGCTTAGGTTGGTATTTATAAACCTTTATACATATTCATTCTAACTTAGTTTATCCTGTACTCAGGTAGTTTAATTGTGTGTTGATAAAGAAGGCGATAATGAAAGCTATTTTTCTCAAATTTTAACCAATTCTAATTTACTGTTACAAGTATTTTCTTAACTTGAACCTTTCCTCCAACAGCAATAATGTCATCAACCTGCAAAGGTTAATTACGTGATCCTCATTCCAGAAATACCATAGTGTTTCTGTCTCATTACGCCAAATGTCAGCCGCTTGACATTCCGCCACACTTAGTATAATGGACGTCACAGTATTAATAACATCAACGTTCAGCGGAACAGAGTTTACCGTCTACTGTGTTAGCGCAAACACTGACGGGACAAATAAATATTCGAGCGTTTTTTGTTTTAGCCAAGTAGGTAGGTGTAGGTGTACCAACATTCAGACTTGTTTCTTATGTTTCTGTTTTCATGTCTCCTGAGAGACGAAATACACTATTATAAATTGGTTTAACCTTATTACAACTCAATCCACTTCTTCTATATTACCACCGCTAAAATTTATCCACTTGATATCTAAAGTATTCCTAATTCCCAGACCGGCCTGAAAATAAATGTCTACCTGGGGTCCTTTTCCAAATAATTTCGCTAACAGCTTTTGCCCAAAGAACTGGAGGCAAATAATTCAGGACTGTAGATACTGACGGGAAAGTTTCCAATATTTTTGAACTCCGCCATCTGCACGATGAACGATTTAATTTAGTTAAGTGAGGCACAAGATAGCTTATAAATTATGCAGAAGTTTGTTATATAATCGTTGGCCAATGACTTTCTGGCTGATTGGAAGCGAGGATAATCTAATTAAGAGCTGAAGACTTTTTAGAATATTTTAGTAGAATAAGAGGTTTGCTGCAAAAAGAGTGGTAGGAATAAGTAAACATAATCAGAATAAATTGGCGCCGAGAAATATGGATATTTTTAATAAAATGGTTATGACGTAATGAATAAATAGCAATGAATTTAAGTATGCCATAAAACTAAAAACAACAACCATAGCAATATGTTAATTACGCATTTACAACTTTGCTTTTAGTAAAACTTACATACAACATACTTTTACGTTCTAAAAGCTTTGGAAAGTCAATTATTATGCAGTTTGAAGGTAACGCCGAGTATAATCCGGTAATAGTAAGCAGGAAAGCATACAATAATAGAAGCATACGAATGCTACACAGAAAAGGATTTCCATACTCGTCCGAGAACAATACACATAAAAAACATTCCTCTGACGAAGGTAGCCGTAATCTCGTTTGTAATGGCAATTTTCTGTTTTCTATCTCCCAAGTTTTTGAATTTGTTCGATTCGTTCTTCATTGTTTCTTTCATGGGTTTTCCTTTATGGTCCACGGATTGCCGTGTTATTGTTTGCGAGCATCACCTTAGAATCTATCGATTTCAACTCATTTACTAATTAATACCGAAAACATTTCTCGGCAAAATTTGGGATCGAAGTTTAATGCTAGATATTGTCCATTTTTCCAAAAATATCTTAAGCTGTTGCCTACTATTACTGCTACTGGCCACTGACACCTTTTAATAAACACACATACAACTCACATTTGCATTTATAATGTTAGATATGATTAGGATTGCTTGACTTTCCTAACCTAATAAATTCACACAATATTCAATATGCTTGGAAAAATCCTTGTAAATACAGTTTCTAGGATACAAGATCCTATGAAAATTCAGAAAATAAAGTAAACGCAGCACCGCAATCACGCTGCCATCCCTCAACTGTCCTCCTTTATATCTGAGCGCGTTTTAAACGAATGTCACCATAATAAATAGTCTGCTCATCGAATCATCACAAATGCGATGTAAAATGCATGCGACGATGTTCCAGCCTTTACACAACCAACTTAATAATACACCTGAAACATTCAATTATAAATCTTATGTTAACGGATTAAGGATTATGACGCTCTAAGAGAAATGTTTGCGTTGTGCTATGATATCCTGCAAAGAGGGTCTAGACTTTCCGACGCCGTATTTCAGTATTGGCTGATGTATGGGATAAATTTGTGGCCATTTATAGAATAGGATCTCATTGGTGGACGAAGTGATGTCAGTACGGTTGGGAAAGTTTTCTTAGCGAAAGGTGCTTGGAGTTTTGAAAGGACTGGACTTTGAAAGTTATGAATTTTTCATTTCAACACATTCTAGCTGCGGAAGGTATACGTCGGTGCTTTGGTAAGTAATTTACTTCTTTTTTCTATGCTGGGGAGCTGACTGTCACTGGGAAATTAATTACGTGATGTCCGGGAAAGTTTGTCGTTTTCTTTGCCTCTTTCTTTGCATGCTTTCAAAAATAAGATTTTAGAATAAACTGTATGCATTAAGGATTTTGTTTCTTTCGTTTTATTTTTTCTCCGTAAGCTGCTCAAAGCTGTGATTCGACTTGTTGCCTACGAAAAAATACTGTCATTGAAGACTCAGTCACTCATGATGAGTAAATGAAACACTCACAAGACCCTACGACCAATTATTGTCACTCATAATTTATCCCAAAAAATAATTTAATCTTCATATTGATTCGTGATGACAAAACTTTATACCTATATCTATTAAGCATATAGACATAGTTAAAGTTTTCATGAAGAAGGGTTCAGGAAAGTAATCATAATGATATATGTCTTTGTAAATCACGGCTTGCATACTAAATTTTTCAATAGTCTAGAAACTTTAAAGTTCAGTACGGACCTTTCGATTTCTCTAAACGACTTAAAACTAAATAACCATTTCCCATAACGTTCCTCATTATAGTTTTGCCCTTGGCTTTTAAAGCTGGATGATAAAGTTAACATCACAGTCACTTGCAAGGCGCCGTCTCGGCGAGACTCTGCAATTGTCTCAGCGGGACCCCATCGCGGTTTACTGCTCATACTTGCATGCATTGAGAGGAATGTCTTGTCTGTTTGTATATTCTATATCAAGACGTCTGCTCCAATTTATGTAGGTAGTTAGATATTAATACGAAGTTATTATTCATGACCACGAACAGTCAACTATGTAGGTATTGAACTGTTTAGAGGCCCTACCATGAACATAAGACGTAGAAATAAAGTAAAATCGAAAATAAAGCTATCCTACAGCATTTTAGTTTTTTTTTAAAGTGCAAATGAATAAAGTTTTAGTTCTTCAAAGTATACTGTTATCCGAGTAAAAAAATGCTCAAACGTTGATATGTTTATGGTAGTACAAGTTAATTGAATGTCATAATTTTATTTGCAAAAAAGAAAATGACAAGTGGTTCACTAAGTAATTCGATTCAGATTTTACTCAATCAAAAAGTAAGCTCATAGAAAATTCCAACCGTTCCCTTGGTTAAAATAGTTTTAATAATTTCGTCGCTTACACACAAATTCCAATCTACTAAAGAGATATCCCTCAAAGAGGTTTTTTGTATTCGCCATACAACGGACACTTCCTCCGCTGAAATTAGTTTGAAACTACAACGAAGTCACGTAAAATATTACTCAAATAAAAGGACACTGTAATTCTCCCTCAAGAGACACGTCAAAGTCAATTATAAGATCGAACGCCTACTTAGTGGCTAAGTTTTGATGGAATTTGAATCAAGGTTGAGGTCACATAGCCTCCGAATATTTGGCGCGAATATTTCAACCGGAACGTGCGTATTTAGGGTTGTCAAACCCCTGAAATCAGGATACCGTTCTTTTCTTTGAAATATCTAGGTGAACGGAATTTGACTATAGCGGGTGAGACTTTTTTGGTAAAAAGGCCTTAGTGCCTTTTGACTGTCCAGCTAAGACACCAAATTGAATAGACGAATGGGAGGCATTTTGAGTTACGTCTTTAGAACTGAAAAGGAAACGAGAAGCCAATCATAGAAAAATCGAATAATCTAGCTAGCTAACCCAAAATTATTTGCGGTTACACGTCTATTTGAGCTTTCAAGTAAAACATTATTATCTCATAATAATAAATAATTTACTTTTACCATGCATCAACCCTATGCATACTTATGTTAGTAAAGCTATTCTTCAATAAACGTCGGGTGGAACAGTTTGCGCGATAACTAATGGGCTAACAGCCGTCACTATAGTTAGCTACAATTTGTAATCTTTAAGCCCATATATTACGAGATGAGCAGGATACAAAGCGGTAGTGATAATTATGATCAATTAGCTTTGCTTGTAGGTACTAACGTAAACTATTCCCAGTCGTGAGTATTGTGAGCTAAACATTTTGTGGCAAACGCAGACTTTTGAGTGACGCATTGACAAGAAATGAACGACAAAAAGATTGAATACTGGACAGAGGGTACAGAGGACTGTAACAAAACCTTAAAATTATTTACGAATTATTTTTTAATTAACTCAATGACAGTTACAAAAAGATAGGCACTTCACACTTTTATTTTATGGACTCTATTATAAGTCTAAAATAACCATGAAGTGATCAATGCTCATGCCTTTTCTGTATTATAAGAGGCCTGTCCCTATCAGTGGAGTTGGAGTTAAAGCTGGTCTTATTATTTGAATATGTTGCAACATGTACGTAAATATAGGTGCGTATGGTATGTATTTATGGACAATATATATAGTAAAAGTCGTGAGAGCACTGTGTACTAAAAGCGAAACTAATTAGTTCATCAAGCTTTTGATCATAAGGTTTCATCCTCAAAGAGGTTTAAACATCCAATATTGACCGCGATAACTTTACACAATGGTGATGGTAGTAAACCTATAGAAACACCACCAACATACCACGAAGATAGTTTAATTTATCAAATCTCATCTCGAACCCTGGTCTGTCAGCTTATGCCCAATAGTCTTCAACAAAGTTACCCTCAAATACTCATTAATGCCACTCCAAGGCAAAGTGTAGCGTTTAATATAAACAGTTTGATTGACGTAGCGAGACCGCTCTCGGTGCAAGGGTTATTAGCAAGCCTCTTTCAAAGTTCTGTGCCCCTGGTACTTGTAACAACTTTTAGGGGTTCTGTTTTCGGTTGGCAGAGCTATTTGTTCAAGAATGCATGTGGGTCAAAGTTACTTATTTATTTTTGGAGGGTCGCATCGTAAAACTACCAAATAACTTACCAAGGAAAGTGTTTGAAACATTTTGATTGACGTGGCCAGACCGCAGTCCATGAATGTTTTCACTAAGCTAGCAGCGTCTTCTGACGATCATGTGTGCCTGGTTATCTGATAGGTTATGTTTAATTTGATAGTTATTATTTCCCTCATAAATCTTGTATTAATTTGTAACCGTTGAATATTCTACAAATATCACGTGAAACGTTAATTAAAATAAGGTCAAATGGTTATGTGGTAAGACCGTACTTGCTGCAAGGGTTGAATAACCCGGATCTTCTTGAGAATTTATGCGTGCTTGGCAATTTATGAAATCTACATAATTTTGCAGTTTGCAGACATAAATTAGGCGGTAATTGAGAGGACAGATGCAGGCATACTGACGTTTCTGCAAAAATAAAACCATAATTATTTTTTAGACGTTTGCCATTGTTACTAGCAGGATTCAAGTTCTTCTAACTATCAGACGAATGTACCCTGCTAAAAGTAAATCACTAGGAAGTGGTGAATGGCGGGCGTGTGAGGGTCTGTCTTAAGTGATTGTAAATCTTCTCAAATCACTACTTTTTGAATATCAAACAGTAGTGATTTTAGATTTTTATGAATAGAGATACACATATACATTTCTAAACTATACATTTCTAAAACTTTTATGGTGACATGTCACACATTATAAATCGTTCAGAACTACACGTGTTGCACCCTATGACATAACATGCTGCTACTAACAAATTGGGATAAGGGGACGAGGATGACAGTACCTTATAATGATGATGAGATTTTTTATTGTTATTTGTTGATCATTAGATCAAAGATAATTTATTTTCCTAATAAATGTAAGGAATCATCAGTACATCGAATGGTTAATTAAATACGTTCTGCTTATTCTACCGCATTAGATCAAGCGATCTAGCACGGAAGCGTCCCAAGGATTATTTCATTTTTTTTTTTTTTTTTTTTTTTAAAACATTGCCCCACACTAGGAATTTCTCCTGTGTTGTGGGTGCGTTTACAAACATTTAATGTCACGTACACAAACAGCCAGACCCGGAACAACTATATGTAGGCCATACAAATATTTGTTCCGTGCGGGAATCGAACCTACGACACGCCGCGCAGCAGTCGATCGCTCAGCCGCTGCGCCAACCGTGCCGTCATTAATTCTTGGGTATTTCAATATTTTAAAGATATTGTTAGACGACATAAAACTGTTATTTTTATTACTTCCAATCGTCTAACTGATACTTCTTCGGCACTAAATTGGAATTCTTGTTTTATCAAAAAATATTTAAATCTTCACTAGCGCACGCCTCTGCTTTGTTCGCGTCAGAGGAGCTAAAATTTTATAGCCTATTATTCTCTGAATCTGAAAGGATACGACTGGGAAAATTGCCCTGAAAACCATCCAGCTTTTGAGTTATGCATGTGAATAACAATAGGTCCTGTAATGAGGATTTTATGCTTAACTTCTACTGCCTTCTGCACCATACATTTCCCTGAGGTTGTATTAAAAATAATTCGCATTCGTGAGTATTTAATTATGGAAGTTCAATGTCCTCATTTGGGCACATCTGTCCTTATATGACTCCAGTAAATCGTGTTATTTTGGTTCAGCTTTTCATTTTAATAGAGTGATTTAATTTTCGAAACCTATTCGTTTTTTTAACAGAATCCTAAGTGTAATCTGTGTTTATATTTTCTATCACTTTGCTCGCGAATTCGTCCGCGTGGATGTCTTACTTTCTCTCGTAACTTTTACATCCCCTCCATCCCCTTTAGATCGTAGTTCTGAAACTAAAATATAGCCTATGTTACTTGTAATGTAGTTTTCTACAGGTTAAAGATTTTTTTTAGTCAGTAAAAATATCTTTCCTCTTTATTTATTTTTAAAATTAGTTTAGATATAATTGACACCCTTTTCATTATTATAAACATATTGGTGATGGATGAGGGGTACCATCCGTCTCTTATTTACCAATCGCTTGTTATTAAACCCTCTTCAAAAAGTAACCTACTTACAAATAATTATTGTTCTTGGTCATAAGGAAATTAAATGTCACTTCTTGAGTGACAGCTCTCCCCCAATGCGCTCATCTTCTCGCCATATCTCTTACGGGCTGAGCAGGAATAAAAGCCTGTAAGATAAATTATTTAACTTGACTAAGGGTGCTTTTGAGTTCACTTTTCTTTACACTTTAGGGAAGGGGAGTATTAATTTTAAAGTCATTTTTTGGGTCAAGTCTTGTGGTGCTCAATGGCTTGTTATTTTTACGGCAAAACATAATATGAGTCTCATGAGAGACAAAAATTATTTATTTATTTAGTACACTTTTCAGATTTCATTGCAGTTTAATTTTCAATTCTTAAAACGTATGAAATAACCTCACCATCATCGTATCACCGCTCAGTTCCCCTACAAATATTTATTAATATATCGTAATACCGTAAACCGAATAAAGCATAACAATACACTCAATTACACGGAGAAACATCGCAAAAGCCGCACAGGGCTTACAACAAGAAGGTTCAATTAAATTGTGCAAAATCATCAATTTTATTGGCAGTAGCGAAAAACGTGCGAGCGGGACGCGAACAAGCTAAATTGGTTTGATTAAATTCGACGTGACACGTTCGGCGTAACGAGACCGCACCTACGGGCTAACGAGTGGCCATGAAGGGTTAAACGCGTTAGGTTTTAGGACTGAACGAGTGAATGTGTGTCGAATGAGTACACTGGGTTTGATTGGTGGCAGATATGTGGAGGGTTATTGGCCCTTTGACGGTAAACAAATGAACATTTTGATGTTTTTTAAAATGGTTTTTTTTACACCTCTCTATAAACGTAATGTTTTTGGCCCTGACTAACTCGGAACAGCACATTGACGTCAATGAAAAGCGTTTATTATAACAAATTCGGTTTCGATTTATTCTCCAACAGTGTGTTTAAACCCTAATTTTTAACAGAGCTGCTATAAATAAAGTCTTAAATACAATTTAAATTAAAGCCACAAATCTCAAACGGCACTTCAGGTAACAAATTCACAGGAAGGAAAGGGTTGAAAAAAATAATCTCACCGTATAAATCACAGGGTGACGGCAGAGAAGTAGGCCAGGAGTACGTCACATAAATCTTGGTATTCCGGCATTTCAAAGTTTTATTCTAAACTTAGGCCCTTCGTCAAAGTCAGTCAGGGCAGTAAATAAAAAATAAAACTTCTCTCTGAAAAAACGAAGAAATACCATTTCAGACTATTTTTTGCGTTATGGCCGTGACGTTAGGTTTTGATGTCTTTTAATTGGACAATTTGGACATGCGAGTTATCAAGTTTATGGATTCGATTAATTGTTGTCTGTAAGAATATCTACTACACACCAAGTTACTCGGGCAGCAGAATGGTGGATGAGATCTTGGATGTACAGGTAGCGAGGCGGTTGACAACATCAACTAGTTCTGCTTGATGATAAAAATCAACCCGTTTGTTTTTGAAATTCGTCCGTTTTTCTTTCCACTCTTTCTCTATACATATAAATATGCTTAGGAAGGTGTAGCAACTAGGTAATATCTTTATATATTAACATAATTATACAAGATAATGTTAGTAATTGTGTTACTAATTCCGACCCAATAAGTAAAATACAATTTTTACTGAAAGTTCCATCAGATGCGACAACAACTCGAATCTCTCATTCATTTCCTGTTGTAAGAATTCTAAAATGATTCATGACGAACAATTTCCGCGGTGCCATTCATGAGATCCGACTTCGTTACTGAAAACCCGAAGTTTTTACTGACAGAAATGAGGTTTTCCTCCATAATTGAAGACAAAATAATTTAAATTGTTTAACAACGATTTGCCTTTTCTTTGGGTACCGAATATATCAAATTAAATATGCAGAGATTTGATTTTATAACCACGTATTTACAAGTCACTCTAGAATTTGATGACACCATTTTAAAATTTAAGACCATTTTATAATGTACCATAAGAGCAAGCAAATTAATATGATTGTTCACCTAATGGGCAACAACACTAAAATTGCCGAATAAAATATTTGGTCTAGTTTTCTGTCAGTTTTGTCCATCCCCTATAGTTCTCTGTAGTCAAATAATAGTAACTTTCTAACGTTTAAACCGATAACTAATATCTATGTTAGTCCGTGTGCTTCCCACTCACGTATACCACCAATCAATCCTCCCCAGGGGATGGTAAGACACGACTTAGGGCTCCGGGGGGATGGCCAGCGATCCTCCTGTATGATAATAACGTTACACTGCGATCAACTAAGTGCCAAATGTTATGGCCATATAACAGTGCGATGGGTTTTATGACAGTAGACTTTAAGCTCCAAGTTATGTTAAGCCTAAATACCATGTGCGGTGTTATGATCTTTAATTAAATAAGTTCACTGTTAACGGCACTTTTATGCTTCAGTTTTTAAGCAAAGTAAATAAATCTACCACACTTCTTAAATCTATAACACTAAACCAGCTCTTCAAAAAAACAAAGCAGGTGCGGCCCTATAAAGTTCTTCAACCTGATGTTTTTAATCTAAAAACATGTTTTTTTGTTCAGGTCTTAGATCTAGGGTACATAAATTAATTCTGTCGGCTATCCCACGGGAGGGAGGGAGGTGGAACTATTAACCCTTTGACCTAACCGCCTCGCGACGTAGATCGACTTTGAGTGGAAACTTTAATTGCCAAGCGGCTCTCACTTTTTTTTTGTGTTTTAACTAAGATAATTTTCACGCTGTTTCAGGGCGAAGTTAAAGTTTAACTTAATAATACAGTGTTGGTGTGAGGTGCTGGTCGATCGCTTCAACCCGTGCGGCTGTTTTCATTTAGCCAAAATATTAGATCCCCCACAAATTAGACCGAAGATCTGTCATCATATACTTAAATAGGTACTTTTGTACCTACCTATTTTAATAAAATATCACGTCTTTTAGATGAAATGATGATGGTGAATATATCAATCAAATCAAATACAATCAATCATGAAATAATATAATAATGTACCAACTTAAATATTTAAGGTTACGTAGGCATCTCTTTTCATCTTGACGACCGATGTGGCGCGGCGGGCGAAGGTCCGCCTGCGACGCAAGAGGTTGCGGGTTCGATTCCCGCCTTGGGACAAATGTTTGTACGATCTACAAATATTTGTTCCGGGTGTTCTGGGTATTTGCTATATATAATAAAAAATATCTATCTATGTAATGTATTGTATTAAGTATATCAGTCATCTAGTACCCATAACACAAGCCCTGCTTAGCTTGGGGCTAGATAGATGATGCTGTGTGGATTGTCCAGCAATATTTATTTATTTATCTCGATATTCGAAATTCCACATGTTATAATATGGAGACCTTGTAACTGAATCACTGTAAACGTCTTATTTGGTGCCAAAATTTCTGTCAATCTCGCCTTTATTGGTGGTGTGGGTGAAATTTGGTGAGACTCAAGGAGGTCTGGCGTACTATGTACTTACACTGGTGCTAGTACCAGTAGTACCTAGTTGACGACACGGTTGGCGCGGTGGTTGAGCCATCGGCTGCTGCGCCTCGTGTTGTGGGTTCGATCCCCACACGGAACAAATATTTGTATGGCCTACTGGTAGTTGTTTCGGGTCTGGCTGTTTGTGTATGTGAGTTTAAATGTTTGTAAACGCACCTACGATACAGGAGAAATTCCTAGTGTGGGGCAACGTTTTATAAAAAAAAAAAAAAAGTACCGCTGTCAATTTTGTCAACTGGCAAACTTTATGTCCACTCCATGATCAAATCGTGTTGAACTCTTGCCAAGATATGAGAAGCACTACACATTATATGGCTTATAAAAATGTGTTGTTACCGAGTCAAACTCGTAGCTTCTAACAAAATAAAACACTTGGAGCACAGTCAATACAAGCATACATACAGTAACGCAAAGTTCAAAAGTACTCATATTTCCGTTTCATGTAGGTTTGGAAAATACTTTATTCGTTGAAGTACAAATTTTCTTATATCTTGCGTTATTGTGTTCATCCTCGTTGCTGTAAATAAAATACAACTAAGTACGTATAAATATACATTAACTTTTCCTATCCAAACCTTCCAGACGCTAACTATTCCGAAAGCATTTAAGCAATCAATATTCAAGCCCGCGATATCTTGAGCGAGGGGCGCGCAATAAAACTCGCCCCAAGTTGCGTGCGGTACATAAAAGGCTGCTTCCAAACATTCTTAGCCTGATGCTTTGAGTTTCGAGAACAGCTTGGAAGTAGGGAAGAGCTAAGATCGTCAGCGGGTATCTGTATCGGGTGTTCTGCTGTTCTGCGGCGAAGCCTAAGATGTCGGACCAACGTTTACAGAAAGCTAGGTCGCCACCAGTAGATTGTCAAAGATTAATGAAAGATTAAGATTTATAAAATAGATGAAAGAAGAAGAGAGAAGAAATATAGAAGATAAGATGATATATGATCCCTCTGAGGAATGGGATCTCCATTAATCATTAGATAGTAATTCATGCTTAAATGAACCACAGCAAGAATAGATTTTTTCTGGAGACGTTCCTTGTGGTATAAAACTTTGCCATTTTATAAATAAGGAGACAATTCTGACAAGGAATTTATAAAAAAAACTCCTATTTTGCGGTGTAAACAATTTGCTGATAGCCTTTCACTAAGACTAAGTAATTTTTTGACCTTCGCGCGTATCCGACCACAATATTGTTTCGGTAATTTATCATTTTTTATTTTGGAGCTTTACGTATCTCATTTTCATACTTCGGTTTAATATTTTAAGGAACATATTTTTAATCAGAATCTGTTCATCAGCCATATTTTTTATCTCGATAAGTCTTCTGCTTAGATAAATTGAAGCCCTGATTTTAAGTGTAGGTAACTATAATACTTTAGGTGGGTTCTGGAGAAAGTTTATCACTGAATACACTTCGATAAACGAAGGTTTCGGACTGTTCCCGTGTGGAACTGAAGTGATATCAATATTTTACAACAATGTGGTAACGAAGGATTAGTATTCCATGTAACAAGTCTTGAGGAAACCACAAGAACCATATTACATATACTACTATATAAATATCTAACCTTAAAACTACAAACTTAAAAAATACATGTATAGGTCCTCATGTTGCCACGACGAGCATAGACACACACACGTCATGTCTCGCACTAGTTCAGATGGGCAGCACAGATGGCGCCACGCGTCGCGGCTCCCACGCTCGTTTCAAATTATAATTAAGCGTGTCTCCTTACTGTTTTCATGTTCCACGACGCTAATTTAAATTTAATGTCCGCCAGCCTGTACTAACAATCGTTGCGTTTGTGTTTGACTACCTAATAGAGGTATCATATACTAAATATAGTCGCTGTGTTTCTGTCTCCGCTTGCTTGAAAAGGTTATATTTTTGTGATAAAAAGCGATGTTAGCAGACACAAATCTTAACTGTCTGGAAATCAAACAAATGTTTGTTACATGCAAAAATCTAATCCGCGATACGTAACGCAATAACCAATCGTTGAGCCACTGCTCTAACTATTCTGTCAAACTAAAAGGAGTATGTTAGGATCGTAGCAGGTGGCGTTCTGTGGTTTCTGCCTTCCCCATGGAAAAAAGGCGTGAGTATGTGTATGTTAAAATTTGGAAGATCCGAGCTTGTTCTCCCAGCTACCTTTTCAAACTAACAACAGATTAACTGAACGCCTGTACTCCCTGAAGGGTTGGACAGAAGCGTAACAATAGAATAAATTCAAGATAGGCATGTAGTCAAGTCTCCAGTCAACCTTTCAACCTTCAACTTCCTGCAAATAACTACAAAGTGCTACATATCAGTAGTTACAATGTTACGTTATGACATAGGCAACCGGCCCCGGGCCCCCAGGCCCCCGTGCCCCTGGGCCCCCGGGGGTCGAGGGCAGTCCTGCATTATTTAGATGACGAGTGAGCCGCGTGTCGCCACGATTGATTGACAATGTTCTATTGAGATATACCTGTGTATTGTGATGTAGCTATATATAGGAATTGTATGATGTGAATAAGTTAACGTTAAAGCTTATGTCATGAAATTATCTCACGTATCTTAGTACTCAAAAGAGGAATAAAAGTAAAGACGGGCTCGTGCCTGAGCAGTTACAGCTGCACGCGTCGATCAATGATTAAGTTACGCTTGCCGAGGTCGGTGCATGGATGGGTAACCGTTTATTACATGTTGCTCTGCTTGAGGGTCTCAATAGCCTCAGCAGTCTCAGCGGCAGCGCCAGCACAGCCTACCCCACTTTCCATGAATGAGGATTTTAACACAGGTTACGTCCCACACCAAGAGCCTACCCACCTTCCAAGGCAACAACGTCATAATGCCTAGTCTCTTCCCATCGTCACCGTAATAATTAATTGCCATCAAAACTTGGGTCTCCTCTCGTACATTGCAGAGAACAGACACATACGATTCATAGTTACGAGTAACTACCATTAATCCAATACTCGTAACATATTCTCACACAGTGACAGGCTTTCGATCGCGTTCAGAACTTCGCCGGGTGTCTACCGAACTCCGTACAAGGTACAAGGGCATGTCGTCTGAATTATTTATTGCGCCCGCGCCGTAGGCGTGTTGTCGACGATTGATTGACATTGTTCTATTGAGAGTAACTCGGTAGGTACTTAGTGTTAATTCATGGCGTCGTACAGTACTTGGAAGTTTAAGG
Source organism: Phlogophora meticulosa (assembly GCA_905147745.2). Classification (NCBI taxonomy): domain Eukaryota; kingdom Metazoa; phylum Arthropoda; class Insecta; order Lepidoptera; family Noctuidae; genus Phlogophora; species Phlogophora meticulosa. Next base: position 439,512 of record LR990535.1, on the reverse strand, counting down.
GTCGGTATTCATAAGACGGATACTAGCGTAAATGTTTTAGGATAACGGGATCTTAGTGTATGAATATCTAAAACCCGTTAAAAGTCTAAAGCATATGTTTGTCTTAAGTTAAAACAGCAACTGATTCTCTAGTTCACTAAAAAAAATAGAAATTGACATGTCTTTTTGACAGACAGTATTAGAAAAGGATGGTAACAGACAATAGTTAAAATAGAGATGCCCAAGTAATATATGCCTTGAACTTCGCTGGGCCAGGATTACGTTTGAATGTTAGCTTCAGTTTGACAATTTTTTTTTTTTTTTTTCTAAATTAAAACGTTGCCCCACACTAGGAATTTCTCCTGTATGGTGGGTGCGTTTACAAACATTTAAAGTCACATACACACACAACCAGACCCGGAACAACTATCTGTAGGCCATACAAATATTTGTTCCGTGCGGGGATCGAACCCGCGACACGCAGCGCAACAGCCAATCGCTTAACTACTGCGCCAACCGTGTCGTCAAAAATTGACAGCTTTAGTCTAGCTTTTCAACAAGGGATTCAGTTAAAGACTGACTAAACCAATAATGTTGAACTATTAAAGAACGGAAGAAAATTATTCAGAGCTGTAAAATAAGCAGGAGCCATCCGCCGGCGGCGACCTCTTTAATCTATTGAATGCTTCGTTTAACTTAATTTGATAGTCCTTATTTTCTTAAAACTTAAAGCGCTAGCATTTTCTTATAGCTTTAGTTCTTCTTTTAGAAATTGCCTTCGACGATAAGTTACATCGTTTCTATTATTCACCTGGTCTATTCTGAACTATATTGGTGTCGGCTTCCAGTCTAACGGGATGCAGCTGAATATCAGTATTTTACATGGTGCGACTGCCTATCTGACCTCTATAACCTAGTAACACTGGTTAACACTATACTCCTTTTAAAGACTGGTTTTCTCGTTCGAGTGTATAAATTCTATGTATGTTGGTCTTACTTTCAGTCTGCAATAAGGAATATATGCCCGTCTAGGTATTTATCTCTGTCTTAAAATCTTCTTTGCCCAGTGTTGGCCATAATCCACTAGTAACCACTGTATCGTAGTTAATCTAAAACATCTCCTTACCTTGTTACAAGTCTAAACACCTATGAGTACCACGTTGCCTGTGCAGCAGCGGTAGTTGCAACTGCATCCGATAACTGATGAGATGAACAAGTTTTCAATTTAACATAAGCTGGCTAAATATTGGTGTACTGTAGGAACACCTAGGGACTCTTCGGGGAACACGTGATGTCATGTCAAGTATTCAGGATGCTGAGGTGGAACAAAGACAAAGACTTAGTTTCTACTTTTTTACCACTGTCAGCTTTGTTCAATTTGTTCTTCTTACATAAAATATTTTCGTAGTAACCCGAGTGAACTTTCATGTGAACTTACAGCCTCCATAACACGTAAACTGATCCAGTAGCGCACGTCATATAATATTCGTATTGACGAGGCGGGCGGTCCCCGACGCGGCATCGAACTCCCGTCCCACGGGGCTCCAGATTGAAACACGACAACTTGACACACTTTACTGCAGATTGTGGACAGATTGGAAACTTTACTGCACTGCTTGGGAATACACTTTATTGGTTTTAAAAGTGAACCGTGTTTTTAGTAAATAAGTTAAGATAAAAGTTGATTGAACGGCTATAAAGGCGATTCTTGATTCACGTTTTGTTTACTAGCTGTGCCCCGCGGTTATACCCGCACTTTGGTATCGTAACGTGATGTTAAATAGCTTATATCTTTTTCTTTAAATTGGGCTACCACATGCGTTTTTATTGTGAAAATCTGTAGGCGCCTAGTGCCGCCACGGCAATCGTGCCGTCATGCCACTTCTACCACACCGACTCTCATGTGTGTATGCTCACGCTAACCAAACATTCCGTTGCTTCTCTATATTCCCCTCTCTACCGTCTGACCGACCGACCGACCGACCGACCAACCGACTGGCCGACCGATAATATCCTTTTATCCAAGTTAGTTTACAAGTCCGTAGCGCTTTCTTAGAGTGGTATACAGACATACATAAACTCACGCCTTTTCCCCGTGGGAGTGGGCACTATGTATCCGTGTTGTCTGGTAGCCGGATTGCCTCATCATTCACATGTCGATGTAGTCTAGGTCTGGTTGTGAGGTGACAACGTTCTGGTACATGGTGGACAGGGTAAACTTAGGCGAACATCGGTCATTTACGCGCCATCACTTAATTTTACTTTACAGTAAACTTCTGTCAAATTATCTGCAGCAGGTGTCTGCAAAAACCTTAACCAAATCGTTGCCGTAATAAAAGAAAAGTTACATTATTCCATTTCAAGTTTAATCTTTATCTCTTAGGTCAGTCCCATTTATCAGTCGATTCGCTCATAAATTTCTGATATCATTTAACCACCCAAATCTTCGTAATAAAGGGATTCTCAATACCAAAGGAGATTTTCCCGAATAAAGACATTATATTACTCTGCCTGCCCATATTTCATTCACAATCCCTTTACCTGCTCTTGACAAATGATTTTCGGAATCTACTTTTTATATTAGATATTCAGTTTTATTCAGAACCTTGACATTTGACGCGAATCAAAAAGAAATATTATCAAGTCAGAATTCTTTTATTAATGATGCTCCTATATTTAGATATGAAGACATGAAAAGCTGATAACAAATGATTCGTCTGTAACTGTTGGTGACAAGGATGTGTTTGTAATAACTGACTTAGATGGATGTAGATTTAATAGATTATCATTTTTCTTAATCTTGATATTCATTAACTGCCTCGTTGTTGTAGAGGTCCCAAACGCGACTGTTGAGCGTGAGGTCCTAGGTTTGATTCCCAGGTCGGTTAAAGTGTTAATGAGTTTTCCAAGATGAATTTTCCCATTAGCAGCCCAGAGTGTGGTTTGGTGCCCGGTGGATGGGAATGGGCTCGCCTTCTATTATATAGGGCCTGCAGGCGTGATGTTATGATGATAAACAGAGGCAGCTTCCTTAAACAGAACGCATGAAAATGTAGGTGAGGCGATGGAAAAGAAAATCTAACATTTGCGAGCTAAAGATCGAGAAGCTGCAGCTCCTCGAGTTCGTATCTGCGTTTCTTCTCAAAATAATCAGATAGGATAACACAACCTCATTTAGTATAAAAATATTATTTGGCTTTTTTATTTCATTTTGTTTTTTTGGCTTAAATATTTGACATGTAAAAGAAATTGTTGAAAGAAATACTATTATCTTTTAGTTGAAAACAATACCCATAGCAAGGATATGTTTAATTTAAAGTCTCGGCAGACAATTGCACACCGACATTGGGAGCCACTCTCTGGAGTGGGCGAAGTCGCGGCGGGTAAGAAAGAAACCGTTTTATTTATGAGCGTCTGCACCGACCGACGCCGCGACGCCTCGGGATTGACTCCGAATGTAGACCTTTTTATACTGAACACTTTCATTAAGGGAATTGTTTGGGTGGTTAAAACATTGATGATAAAGGAAATTGATAATAAGACATACATACGTAAACTCACGCCTTTTCCCCATGGGAGTAGGCAGAAACTAAAGAACGCTACGATCCTTACGTACTCCTTTTGCTTCGCTTACGTTCATACATCTAGTCATACACACACGCTGGTTGCGAGTACTACGGAACTGACCTTTCTGAAGTACATCACCAATAAGGTCAGTGTATGTCCCCGGATTTTCAGCTTACCGCATCCTTCCAACGAGACCAAACCATCTTAGCATATAACATTATAACAAACGTAAGATTGAAGTCACCAACCCACCATGTGTAAGCATGGAGACCCTTCTCTGTATTAAAAGAGACCTTTGCCCTGACAGGACGGTAACAGGCTGATATTATTGTATTATTAAAAATATAAGAACATCTCCAAACAATATTTTTCGAGACATTTTTCACTAACAATTTGTCAACATGCAAAATTGTCTTAATCAACTGAACTTACAGGCCCTAAACCTTCAAATTCCGTTGCCTTTTGATTAATGAATGCAGGACGACATCCTACATTACCATGTACTTTTATGAAAGGTAAAGAGACATAGGAAAATAATTATAAAAATCCTGAAATCTAAATATGAGACATTTCTGAGTGTCTCCAAAATCGATTCCTGTAGGTTGTTCCCTCCCTTCTTCAAGTGACAGCGAATATTTTCGTCATAACGAAGTATGGATGTTCGGGGTTAGTTGGACGAAGTTGGAAAGAGTTTGTCAAGTATAAAAAATGTTTGGAAGGTATTCCAAGTTTTGTGATTTGCACGCTGATTTGAAGATGGGAAATATGGAGTGGAGCGGCTGTTCGGCAAATTGTCATGTCATGTAAAGAAGGGTTAAATTTACCTTTGGATTTTTTTTTATCAAAGCGAAAACAAATGGAAAACCTTTCAGATTATAAGAAAACTGCCTCGTTGGTCTAGTGGCTGCAAGCACTACTGCCAAGCATGAGGTCCTGTGTTCGGTTACATTACATTTGGAATTTCTCAATAATAGCCTAGAGACTGGATTTACCCGGTAGATGGTAATAGGCTTGCACTCACCTTAAACATTACTGGTTAAATGCGGGGGTATTATAGGTACCTGTCTTATCCCTCAGGTAATACAGGCGTGATGTTATACTTATGCTCAAATACATTTATTGGAATATAACTAAATTATTTGTTTCTTTATTTACAGGTAAGACCAAAGTTGTCCAAAGCAGCCTGAAGAGGACTATGTGCGTGTATGTTATATGTCAGGTACTAACATTTTAGGCTAAAACATAATAATATAAATATAAAAAAATACTCATAAGAAGAGAAATACGAGTACAATACTTGCCACTGAAATACCCCATCTCGTTAATACTTATTATTTTACAAACGTTAAACAGTACGCACAATGTATATTTCTAAAAATATCATCAAATTGTGATCGTTTGCGAGACTCAACAGTTTCGTTTTATTACGTTAACAATGGTGGGCGCGTCAAAAAAATTGACGCGCCCCTCTCCGTGGGAACGTGTACTGGCGTTTTTTAAGGATGACAGCTTTCACGAAAAATTGCCAGAATAGAGCTGCAAAAATATTTATTCGGTAGCGATAATTGTCATTTTTTTGGATTGAAGCTTTCCCTGTTACTTCGGTCCAAGGGACTGAAACTGAGCTCATTAAAAGGACGAATTCGTTCAACTGAATTTGTGGATTCAACTAATTGGAGCTGATGCTGATGCTAAATGCTAAAATTGTGACCGTGGTAAGTATCGTAGGTACCGTCACGGGTAGGTCTTGTACAACTTCTCTTTCTAATAACTGTCTTACTTAAGTTAAAAGTCTAGTTTTGTGCCTGAAGATAGAAAAGCAATCAGTATGCCTATCACGATTGCTTTATGATAACCTAACGTCAATTTGGACGACTATTGAATCGAAAATACAAATATTTTACATCATAATTTGCTTTAAATTTATGATGCAAGCATAATAAGTAGCACCCATATTTATAAATTAAGTCTTAAAAATAATTTAACATTTCCGTTCGGAAGGGTATTTTAAATTTTAAACTCTTTCGAATTGCACGAAATGTCAAGGATTCGTGGTAACCACACTAAGCAACTTTAGGTTCAATTCAGCACGTTTGGCTACTAAGTATGTATTTTCTTTTTTCTCCAACCAAACTTGAACCAGCCCTACTCAGTCCTATAAAAGTGCTATACGCTACATTAGTAGGTAGTACAGTGCTTGCACTTGAGCACTAGTCAGACGCGCCTCATTATGCGACACTCGGCGTGATCCTCGCCGATACACTCGCTGTTGCATGAATAGCAAGTCATGGTTTCTTTGGCGACGGTGTTACATACAATTTGAAGAGAAATAGGCGTGTTAAAAATTGAAAGTATCAAGAAACCTAAGTGCAAAGGAAACTCAAGAAAGTTCCAAACTAGAAATTTTACGTAACCATAGTCTGAAATCTTACTATTCTAAGTTAATGGCGGCCGCCACCTTGTTTTATCTTAAATCCCATCAAGCCGTTTAGGCGTGCAGGCCGTCTCAAAGAATTAGACATACCTACATTTACTTGAAATGTATTATCCTTTTCTGGGGCTGTCGGATAAAACGACACGACGCAGCCTATCCTTTCACCAAGCTACAAAGGCTACACAAAGCTGATAAAAATGTGACAGAGAAGGCATGGGCTATGTTGTGTACGTTTTATGGTTAACAATAAATTGCAATTTGTTGATAAGCTTATCTTTAAGCCCTCAAGAACATTCAGTAGACCAAACCAGCATTTAATTGCGTCAACGTTTATAATAAAATTGCCGTAACGAAAAACTTCCTTCCAAAACATACGAGTATCTAACTTCAATGATATTTTATCTAAAAAGAAACTTCATGAATCAGTTAAAATGGGTTTAATTCAGAATTGAAATTAATTGTTTATTTAATCATTGATTAAATAAACAATTCATTCTATAGCAATCCGGATAGATCGCCAGCCGGAAGCGTGAAGAACTTGTGACTTGTCAAAGGTAGCGCAAATCTTAATTGTAAACTGAAGTAACAACAGCAACTTTATAAAACAAACTGAATTATTAATAACATAGATTAGTAATATGCAGAAAGTTACTTCAGTAAAGAGCTGTGAATAAAACTTTACGAGTTTCCCTCATTAGTGAGTTTCTCTACTACTGCCATCTGTTGGGAGTAGGCTGAACTAAATGAAAGCGCCCTCTGTAAACGAGGGTTCGGTGCTAGTAGTACTACCAAGCTTCATGTCGAGAGCTTAAAAGTTCACTGAGTTGCCGCTAGATGGCTGTTTTACACGAACAGATAATAATGTGTGTTATTTCTGTTTTATAAACCTTTATTCATAAAGTTGAATTTGTATGTTTTGGACTTTTTACTATACTACGACTATTTACAATTTATTAAAAGCAGCACTAAAACTAGGTTTCCACGATTGGGTAAGCTTTTTGTTATATACTTAAACAAATATGCAAAAGTTAAGGTAATCTGCATTCAACCAGGCACAAAATACCTACCTTTTGATTTAAGTCAATTCCCCAGACACGTTCAGTTTCAAAAGTTAAACTTGGGAATTTCTAAACGAATTTAATTAAAATGATCCCAGTTGTAGCCAAAGAAGTCTACGAAGTTATTTCTCAGTAGATACCAATTGTGGCAACTTTGCCTTGCCTTGTTCGTCCACTTGCGAAGTTAGACATCCGTAATTATTACTTTGTACTTACAACTATCTACTTTTAGTGGCGGATTTTCGAAGGCTAACTTTATCCAGTTTAGAGCTAAGTTTCGGAGTTCATTTAGAATACCTAATTGCTTCGCAGTTCATGGTAGTTATCGGTAAGACTTGCATACTAATTTTGCATTTTTACTTAATAGTCACAGTTAAATGTCTCATTTAAAAAACAGAAAAATGAGCACCTTCATTGATTAGTTAAGTACACGTTTCGCTTTATTGTGCAAAAAAGCACTCTCATCTCGTCAATTGAATAAGTTTGTACAATCGTTTATGACTTATTTGTGTCCATTCAAGGGTTATTTAATTTAAATATATTAGTACTATTATCTGTCCTCACTCTTATTATTGGTATCGATTCGTTTCTCATGGTAGTAAAATTTTGGATACAGCGCCATCTAGCGGTAACCTCTTGAACTACGAACGTATTGAACGAAAACGTGCACACCCCTGTGACGGCTAGGAGTACGGTGCGATAACTTTCCCAACTAGTGTTAAAAGATACCGCTAGATGGCAGTAGCTTACTATTTTACGCCAATTTGATAAAAGGTGGCGCTAGGTGTAATGTTTGAACCATAGCCTAATCTAGGCTATGGTTTTTGTTAGAGCTTTACTTTCATGCGATTATAATTTATTCGGTTTTTTCCACAAAATTTGTAAAATATTAAGGTCATTTTGCCATAATGCCATTTCGTTATTTTCCGTGATTTATTTATTATCTGAGCTATGTTGGTAATTGAATAACTTTTATAACATTTGTGGGTCACAATTAATCATACTCCAAGGAGTGAAATTAATAATTGTGGCCGACGAATATTGTGGAGCAACAAAAGCAAATGGCTGGCAGCTGTCATTTCGCTAAAATAAATTTGTGCTGATTTGAATAAAGTTCCTATTTGTCGTCAACCAGGGTGATTACCCAGGGCCGTTGTTCTTGTTGGATTGTACTACCGTCTCTCGGAACAGTCCAGTTTGATCCTGATATTTTGGTGAAAGAGGGTTTTAGTTGCAGGTACTTTTATAGTTACTTTTACTAGTGTACTTAGGTACTTTTACAGTTTAAGGCTGAGCAGAATATTGTAAGGATACTTATCCATGACGACTGCTATGTTGATTTTGTAACTTGTAACCGGGCAAAACGTGAAGCTTTTTGATCATGTTGAGCTACCGACCCAACCTAATTCTATTTGAACTTTAGCGAACCATAAACACAAACAGGTGCACCGGTGATTGGATTATTTATTTATTTTTAAGGTACACCGATGAAAATAACTAAATATAACTTAAGAATTGACTTTTGGTGAAATTTTGCACTAACATAAATAATATTTCTTCTTAAATCATACGCTTTAACAAGTCTGTTTTTTTACTCGTAGTGAGTATAGAAAAATAAATGAGAAATATAACGACACAAATTATTCAAGTTAAAAATAAAATCAAAATCGAAATTAGAATCAAAATTAAAATTATTATTAAAAACAAAATTAAAAAATAAACATTTAAATACAAATAACAAATTCAAATTCAAAATTAAAAACGGTAGAACGTCATAGATAGTGCAATAAGGGAACATTCCAAAGTTGTTAAAATGGCAGGCACAATTTATGTGCCAAAAAAAACAAAAACTGAGAATGATTCTACAACAGTGTAATCTACTTGTAACTTGTAACTCACTGCTAACTCACGCCAATCTCACTCCTCGCCCTTTTCGACTGGCAACAACAGTAGCACCCTCGATCCGGTAATTCCCTTGCTATTTCTTTCCTCGGGAAGTCGTCGTTTGGAAATAAGCGATATATTGCAGGAAACACCGTTGTCTCGGCGGCGGGTGATGCGAATTTAATGATTGCTCACTGCGGCCCTTCCTGTGTTGCCTGTCGCGACGCTGACGCGATTTATAGTTCCAGGAAAAAATGAGGAAATAGGAGTAGGGAAGTATAACAGTCAATGTACTGTACAGTAACTTTATGATTATTGTTTGAGGGTAATTCACCTATTTTTTGTAACGTTGAGGCTGCTTCAGCATCATATCTTTGATGCCAGATCATCATAATGATCATCTTTACAGTAGTGTCACCAAGAAATGTAACAACCTATGAAGTAGTAAGATTTACAGTAAAAGTTATACAAGTTACTGCAATAAACCTTCTTATTTTATTATTTTTACAAAATACCATATCATCATCAGCCTAGCATTTTTCCAACTGTGTTGGGGTCGGCTTCTAGTCAAAACAGATGCAGCTGAATACCAGTATTTTACTCAAAGCAGCTGCTTTTCTGACCGCAAACCAGTTACTGGGTAATGCGATACATACATACATCATCAGGCTATATTAGTCCACTACTGGACATAGCCCTCTCCTAATGGGCGCCATAGCGCCCTGTCTTCAGCTTGCCGCATCCAGCATCTGCCTGCAGTCTTTCGCAGATCGTCATCTCACCTAGTCAGAGGTCCTACACTACGTTTGCCGAGTCGCGGTCTCCACTCAAAAACACGTTTACCTCAGCGGTTGTCGGTTCTTCGCGAGATATGGCCAGCCCACTGCCACTTCAACTTGCTAATTCTTTGAGCTATGTCGGTAACTTTGGTTCTCTGTCGGATGTATTCGTTACGAATCCTATCTTTCAGAGAAACTCCGAGCATAGCTCTCTCCATAGCTCGCTGAGCGACTTTGAATTGTTGGACCAGCCCTACCGTGAGTGTCCATGTCTCGGCTCCGTAGGTCATGGCGGGTAACACGATACTCTTTTGTAATACTTGTTGTCAGACCTTCCGGCTTTTGACCACCCGTAGCGATTGTCAAAGATGCACTCTCTCCCAGGGTACCTAGCAAGCTTTTATATCCGACTAATTTTTACTAACTCAAATTATAAGCGTGAATATCTTCCTTGGAGGATGCCTCTGTTGTAAATCAAAGTGAATGTAAACTTAAGTTATATAACCCACTTACACATATTAACGCAATCGGAGTACAAATGAAAGAAGTCAGAATAATATTAATAAAATTGTATGTTATTAATAATTAGGTATCTATTATTTGATTTTTGTAAACGTAAAAAAATATCATCTAATATTTAATGTTTGCATCGAAAAAGGTAAGTATTAATTCAATACCTAGTTTGAAACAAAAGGCTAATTCGCTTGAACGGTTCTGCGAAAGAATAATTTATATATATTTAGCCTCAGGGAAAATGAAAGCAATATATGATGTAATGTTATTCGGTAGAAAAGAAGTTGTATGAATCTAGGCTAAATAAACATTGAAAGTAATGACATGAAAATATACGCGCACCTAACTGTGTTCATGTTATTTTATTGTAATGTTGTGTGATTCCTGCGAGATTACGTTATGAAAAATAGGTAACAACAGCCGTCAAAAAGAATAGAAAATTGTACCGGGCGAAATATCTATAATCTCGTCTTAGATTGTTCTGCCTGTAAAAATACGAAGTTACAAAGTTTTAGTTGCCGCCGTCGACCTTTTCATAACAAAGCTACCTAATGGCGACAAACGATAATTACACAAGATTTAACCAATTAAAATCCTACAATTAAATCTTACTACAAAGAGTTTGGTCAGCTAAAGCTGAAATTAGGTCAATTAACGAATTTACCTCACGATTTCCCCAATCTAGGGTACAAACGTTGCTGATTCGGCGCCACGCAGCCAGATCCCGGGTAATTACCATAATCTCCGCTAACTTTGCCCAGTCTACTGTTACTTTACGTTTAATCCTTTTACTTATGCACAGATTATTTTATTGAGATTGAGATAATCGAGTAGGATGTGTATTGTCAGCAAGTTCATTAGAAATATCTTAATTCTTGGCTACATTTCTTGTGAGACAGGTAAAGTTGGATGTTTCAACCTGATTGACATGTATTTATATAGTTGCTACTATATAAATAAATGTCAATCAGGTTGAAAAAGATAAACAAAGATTTAACGCACACAATAATAATGTCCGTTCTAGTCATTTCCACTGACACAAGAAGGGTACAAGTAATGAGCACGCTTCAGCCCGACGCGCGACGTCCGCAACACATCGCCTTATCTGCCAACTGAACCGCTGCACTATAAACCCCAGTGCCCACATTCCTATCTACAAAACAGTGGTTCCCCGTACAAGCTTCGCAAAAATCTACATTTACAAGTCTTTTTCTGAACTGAAGAGTATTGTGTACAGTTTCGACCGTTGTGCACTAGGCTCAATCCTATAGGGCTACCAACGAAGAGGCCCAAGTGGAATTTCAAAAATTCAACGCCTCGATAGCTCGGCTAGAGGCGGATTAGATGCGTAGGGCTGGCGCGAGCGAGATCTTTTGTTTTATTTTTTATAATGATTTCCGAGAAGGATAAGGATGTTGATTAAAGGTAGCGGTAAAATTAGAAGTATTTTATTATCCTGATGAAAATTGTAATAAAATGGTAAAAAAAGAGACTTAATTAATGCCCTCTTTTGTTTTTGAGCTTGTAAGGTTTCTACTAAGAAGATCCAGAAAATATCGTAATACATCTAAAAATATTGAGACGCTGGTTCGTGCAACTTTGATTTCACTTCCATCTTTATGCTTCAAAATATTACCATATTACCTACATAATGATATGAAACAACTTTTCCTATGAAACTTTTAATTTCATTACTTTTATCTGACAAAAAAAAACAGGCGACATATTCGTTGTTTTCCTTAAATCCTCGAAGCATAACAACGGCACAACATTTTATATGTTTATGATCAGCTTTAACAATTTCCTTTCAACAAAAATCGTAGTAAATTTTTATTACGTACTTAGAATAAAACGTTACAATTCAATCTACGACGGAGGCTGCCAATATCTCTTTATTGTTATTGTCAATAATAATGTTATTACAGAGAAACCTTCAGCGAAACAATAATAATGAGAAAGGACTGGTTAACTTAAATAGAAATGAGATTGTTTTCTTTACTTTAGATGTTGATAATTTTGAGAGAAATCTGGAAATATATCATTTGCCTAGCTTTTTCTCAACTATATTGGATCGCCTTACGGCTTAACGCGAGTGACTTCGTATACTCCACAACCCAGTAACTGGGCAACGCGATACCCCTAGGTAACACTGGCTGTCACACTTTCGGGCAACGACTGTCAAACGTCTAGAAATGACAGCGGGACCAAACCAAAACCAACGTGCCGAGGTACGCTGGTTGATCGAAGATTGCGGAGGGCAAGCGTCGATCAACGAGGGCGTGAAATAATGAAACCTGATATCATGATTAGTATTTTCTAAACAGAAAGTTTAGAAAATAGCAAAATATTCTGTCCCAAGTGTATTTAAGAAACTATAATATTGCTCTTCGGTCATTTATTGAAAATTAAAGTTGAAAAGTAAGGCCTAGCACACCCCTACACTAAAATGTAAAAGCGTGTACACACGATAGGCTCCGACTGCCTCGATGTTGCCTCCAATATTCAGACACCGGCTTTACAATGCTAGCAAAACAAAATTGTATTTGCACTCACTGCCACAACATTTTCATCTCTATGCGCTTGCAATAAGAGCGATTCATGCGGTTCGCAGTACAAAATAATTATTATATTTACAGTCAAGTGCCCTGCAATGTGCAAGTTTACGTACCTAGCCTAGTTTGGAGTATGTTTGCACAAAGTTTCCAACGGGCTCTATAAGTTTTTGAGTGATGCTGACGAGAATATTGCAATATATCGTCTTCACGGCTTTCATTAATAGATTACGCTGTTTAATAAGATCTTAATACACAAACACACATTTCCCCATGTATGTACAATGTACATGGGGTAATGTGGGTGTGCACAGTCAGTCAGTCTCCTCAGCTAGAAATATCATAATTTGGATCGAATCCACAGTTTCACGGCCACGCCTAAACCAAAAAGTCATAAGTTCTACGCTAAAATAATATTGTATTATTTTATCGTAATGAGTTGGTGTTGTAAGCTTTAGTAGTGTCCCCCAAAACAAACAACATATCATTTTTCATCATAACAAGCATACAACGTCTCAATTCGCCGTCCGAAACAATATGAATCTCATTTCTAGTTTCGCTCATATGACGGAAAATGTTCCAAAAATTGCATTTTTCCAGCGAAAGTAGCTATTTCGTAGCCAATTTAGCGCTCGTTGCAATTTTCACTGTTTGAAGAGAAAACTCGTGACAATGTATTCACTTTTACCAAAATTGTTTGCCTCTTGTCCATTTTTGAACATGTATACAACAAACAAAATGGGTTAACCATATCATTAAGCAATTTTTAAATGTAAATCTTATTTTTGTAAGATCTTTCGTAGGTATTATTGGCCTTTCTAAGACGCTAGTTGTCTATTTCAAGCTTGTTTGAGAAATTCTATAGATAGGTCGTAAGATAACTACACAGTTCACAAGTTAACTAGTCACTTAACACCAGGTAATGTTGGACCGAACTCCTGCAGTAGCCAGCCGAGAAACTTGGCCCCTTAAAGTGCCTGCTAATTACTCAGGGACGGATTTAGGGAGAGATAGGTCAGTGCACTCTTTAATTGTCACGGTTGCGAATACGAATATCTCTGAAAGAAAACTTATTGAGCTTTACAAATCGTAATGGATCTTTAAACTAGTTATTTCACTGTTTATAAATATTTCCTAAAAATATAGGACAGCGCTGCTATTCTGTATAACCATATACCCGTGAAAATGTAGGTGAAGTGAAGTCGAGGTGAACTGTCATCCCATACTAATGGTAGGGGTGGAAACTCCACTTCACCCAACTCATCGAGGGGAGATTTTACAAAATAGACCAGCTAGTATGCAATTAATATTATACATACACAGTTTTTTTTTTGTCAAACAATAGAGAGTTCTTGGTTATCTGAAATTAAATAAAATCGCGAAACGTTTGGTCGACTCTTCACGTGACCAGAGCTGGCCTTTTTTTTGCAAAGAATCAGCATTGCCATTCAACGTGGCAATGCTGCCAGCCTTCTGGGCACTTTTCCCGTTGACAACGATTAATAGACTTCAATGTGTAGATGTAAATGGTGTGAAATCTTCCGGGTTACCAGTTCTATTAGGTGTACCTCAAGGTTCAATACTGGGTCCATTCTTATTTTTGGTCTATATTAACGACTTGCCATTCTATTTAAACGGTATCTGTGATGTTGTGTTGTTTGCAGATGATACCTCTCTCATATTTAAAGTAGAACGGAATAGACAAGATTTTGATAATGTTAACTTTGCACTTTCAATGGTCACGGATTGGTTTACGACAAATAACCTAGTTCTTAATGCCAAGAAAACGAAATGTATAAAGTTCGCCTTACCTAATGTTAGAAATCTTGGACCGAATATAAGCATTGGTGGTGTGGTGCTTGATACGGTGGACTCTGCAGTCTTTTTGGGCATAACAGTGGATGCCAAACTGCAGTGGGGCCCTCATATATCAACCTTAGCAGGGAGACTCAGCTCTGCCGCCTACGCTGTCAGGAAAGTGAGACAATACACTGACGTGGACACAGCTCGGTTAGTCTATTTTAGTTATTTTCACAGCGTAATGTCTTACGGTATGCTGTTATGGGGCAAAGCTGCAGATATTCAAAATATATTTGTGCTACAAAAACGAGCTGTTCGTGCAATATACCAATTAGGGCCCAGAGTCTCCTTAAGAGATCTATTTAAAGAGATTGGTATTCTCACAGTGGCTTCTCAATTTATTTTTGCCAACATAATATACATTAGGCAAAATATACATATGTACACTAAAAACAGTGACATCCACAATTTTAATACCAGAAATAAGCACAAACTGTACGCTCCTTTCCACCGGCTTCATAAGGTCCAGAGCTCATTTGTGGGGCTCGGTATCCGCTTTTATAACATGCTACCTCATTCTTTCCTGGATTTACCTTTTAACGCATTTAAAGCTAAAGTTAAATTAAACCTTTGTTCTAAAGCATATTATTCGATCAACGACTATTTAGAAGACAAGAATAGTTGGTCGCTTTGTTGAACGCAGGACAATGTTGCTATGTTCTTTTACTGTTTAATAGTTCTTTATTTTTGTGTATGTTTCTTCTACTATCCATATTTTTATGTTATTGACATGATCCTCTCATTACATTGTGTGAATGAGTTGTATTGATATAATTCAGCATTGCACATGTCAGCGGGCACGCCCTTGGACTGCCTTGGAGGCTTTTTATGTATTCAGTTTAGCAGGCTTTAAATAATAAATAAATAAATAAATATTGCTGGACAATCCACACAGCATCATCTAGCCCCAAGTTAAGCAGAGCTTGTGTTATGGGTACTAGATGACTGATATACTTAATACAATACATTACATAGATAGATATTTTTTTATTATACATAGGAAATACCCAGAACACCCGGAACAAATATTTGTAGATCGTACAAACATTTGTCCCAAGGCGGGAATCGAACCCGCAACCTCTTGCGTCGCAGGCGGACCTTCGCCCGCCGCGCCACAACGGCTTTGCTTGAGTTAATTGTCGATTTTGGTATATATAACTTTTTATTTATTTATTTTGGCATATTGGTGTGTGCTAGCTAACATGTAGCAAATTATTTAATTGAATGACGTATAAAGATGATTGACATAATTATTATTTTTGACATAATGTGTTGTATAGCTTCAGGTTCTTCAAACCTATCAGACAGACGTGTTGCTGGGGAGTTTGTTCCTCCACTTCTTCTTCCCAGCAAAAACACTAGGAAGTGGTGAAGGGTGGGCGTTTTGGGGGACTGTCTTATGTAAACGTCTTTGACGTTCAAAAAGTGCTGATTCTCAGCCTAATTTGAATAAATGAATTTTGATTTTGATTTTGATGCGGATGAATTTTTTGATGCCCTATGATTATTTATTTTATTTCTTCGTATATCAATAATTGTATAGTTTTAATGAAATAAATTTTGTAAATCAAAAACTAAAATCAATCTCAAACTGAATTAATACTATTAATTTGATACTCTTAACACATTCTGTTTCAAGAATCACTCAAACCCATGTTCGGTTGATTATTCAATTTAAGTTAACCAAAGTTTAACATTGAATAAGCAAACATCTTGTCCTCAGGACTTTTATTTGGGTCCCACCATGTCACAAGTTTGGCCACAACTTGTTCGCAAGTTTCCCCGGAACCGAACACCTGTCCCTTTCGACCACTAACTGTTTCTAACTATAACAAACCAACCAACCGGGAAATTTGAACACGGCAATGTGCCATCATGTGGGATGAGTGATCCGGGTGCTGGGAGTTGTGGTGAGTGGAGCGCCAGTTTCTTCAGTTCATCGATATCTTTTGTATGAAAATGATTTTCTATAAAAAGTTACGGAGTGAGCACATTTCGTTTATGATTTTGTAGAATCTTTATTCATCATTACTTATTGCAAAATACAGCTAAAGAGTTGGTTTGTTGAATGCACTAATCTTTGAAACTGCTAGTCGAATTAGACAAAATCTTGTTGCATTTGATAGAAGATATGTACTAATACTGTTATATATTATTATTACAATATAATTATTACTAATATTAATGCTTATAGTCACGCTACGATCCTAACGAGCGGGTAAAACCGCGGGTCATAGCTAGTCAACCATGAAATGAAATTAAGCATCTACATATCTGTTTAGATGCTTAATTTAATTTAAAGAGGCTAATAAGATCAAAATGGCAAGATAAATACATATTAGGTATATACTCGTATAGAAGGAACTTGCCATTTTGATCTTCCAAAATTTACCCACTGCACACTATGTATTGTGCACACAATCACCCTACCCTACCACACACAACCACACCTATTCAAAACAAATCCGCATCAGATTCCACCCCTAATCACACTCCACACATCGCCACTCCACAAGAACTCGCCACCTAATTACTACCATCAAGGTTCAATACCCACAGGAGCCCTGGAGCCCCTCCTGGCCCCTGCCGGGCCCTCCATAATGTTTGCTCCCCAGTCTGCCCCTGTGTGGTGAGCTCTCGAGCTCACAAATAATGACCACCTCTAACGATATTTGACAAGCAACTTAAACACTACGTAAGTGGTGATGGGAGGTCGATATTGAAACGGTTAGTGATAGTTTGTGGTGCCTGCCGGTGCCTGATCGTTGTCGGACTTTGATATTGATTGTTACAAACAAAGTTTATACATATTTGTTAGGGTACTAAGACACAGGTAGTTTGGAGTCCACCGTTTACACAACCGCAGTTTTGCAATGTTATGGATGTAAGCTGATATAGAGATAGATAGATTTTTCATGAGGGAATTCCCAGTCGCAGGTCGGAGTCTAGATGCGTGCCCGGTTGATGGCAATAGGCTCACCCCCTATTAGATGGGTGAAATGTGGGAGTAGAAACCGTTGGTACACTTCAGCCCAACTCTTCAGGGAAACAAAGGCGTGATGATATGTTATGTTACTGAACAAAACAAATATTCTTGTTTGTATGAAAATTATTATTAACGAAGGCTAATAGTGCTGCGCTACAAGCCAAGTGCACAGTTTTAGAGAAATTATTTTCTCTAGAAAAAGTGGGTGTTCTGCTGCAACTTTAATAGAAAATAATAAACATAGAAAGCATACGAATTATGTACAGGAATAACAAAATTAGATACTTCTTATTTCAAGATCTACAGTATATCTAATACACCAGGTCTAAAGGACTACATTCGTAGGTCGGTAACCTAAACATGCGGTTCCTTATCACCTGTAAAGTACGCTCACCTGCTGGCGCCGGCGGCCGACTGAACTCCTCCCAAGAGGACACTTCGAGCTACTGAACTAAAACTGGGCGCCAGTACAGTAGAGGCATACCTAAATTGTCGAAGCTACCTGCTTTGTTTGATAGGAAAATTTGGAAAATCCCTGAACACAATTGTGCACTGCAATTGTTTTATATTATCTTTCTTACTTGAAAAAGTTTTATTATAAGTGTGTTTCTAGTGTTAATTCATCCAGTACTACCTGCCCTTCAGTCGGTTGAAACCTCGTACTACACTAGGCTAGCTTAAGGACAAAGTTTTATTACTGACGTGTGGGCTAATGTACGTACAATGTTTATTATAACGTCTTGTTTAACTTTATTTATAATGTCCATACACTTTATTCAATTAATACACTTCATTATAAAGACGAGCAAAAGTCAACACAGAACAGTTTAAAACGAATAAATCTACAATACAGTGAATATCGGAATAAAAAAATAAAATTGAATGATAATAAAATGTTAAATGAGCGAAGTAACGCGCTGCGCCGGTGGAGCACCGCAGCGGCCACGCAGCGCGACCGCAACAGCCACGCACGTCCCACCTCTCTCATTACTCGCCACTCTATTTGCATTACATTACATAATGTTGCCACTTAAAATAATGATATTGTAATATGAAATAAAGATAAATTGAATAAAGTACAATACACTAGCATGTAGTTAGTTATTTCATGTTATTGTGGGCGGAATTTACAGTGAACATGGAAATTGATGACCCATTTTGTATTGTATTAATCTGTTGATGAGCATAGGTCAGACCGTAATGCGTTTGCCTAATGTTAAGAGCCATTGTGAATACTCCCATAACATGAACAGTAATATTCTGCAAAATTGTATTCTGTTCTGCAGTAATCGTGTTTTCGGATATTGGCAGACCATCGCTGTGTTTGTGAGAATAATGTTGACTTTTTATTCAGAACGTCATATATTGGTTTTATGTGATCTGACAGGCATAGCTTACCCCTCCATTAATACCCATGAGAAACCCTCACCACAGCCTATAATTAAAATCACAGTTACAGAACAAAACAGGCAGCCTTCCAATCTGTACAAAAGCCATTTAAATATCGACAATTTTTTTTTATCTCTAATTAAAATGTACGCTGCAAGTTGCATCGCGACTGCATAATGAGCCCGCACGTCCATCGATGCGTGAACTCGGAACGCACGAGGTACGCCCCATTGTAAGCCAGCGATGTGTAAATAAGTGTTGTTTGTTTTCAGCCGGCGGAGTAATTGCGTAGTAATTGGATGGTGGTGGATGTGTGTGTGATTGGGTTACGTGGAGGTACTCAGTACGATAGGAGATGCCTGTACATTAGGATATCTACCTTAATCTTAACACTAAGACGTCTATCGTCGGTATAAACTAACTGGTCTAATGGTTCCGAGCATAAAGTTCAAGGTTCGATCCTCGGGTCGGCAGTGTAAGTGGGTTCAGATGGAATTACTGAGTAGCAGCGCAGAGTCCATATTTGTACCCCAATGGTGACAATAGGCTTGCTGCTAATGTAATAAGTCCCATGGGACTTATAAATTACTGGCAAAACGTGGGTGTACTATTAATAGAGGTACACCAGGTGTTTAACTCTGGGAACCACAGACGTGATGTTACGTTTAACTGAACACTTAAGCATGTAAGCAATCTCCGGGCAGACGCGGCAGCCCCCGATCTAGCCATTGTAATACATAACATAATATCACGTATCTATTTCCCGAAGTTTTGGGCAGAGGTGTACCTGCAGTACTCCCCCATATCACCAGTTATGGTGAAGTCCCATATAATAAGGGGTGAGCCTATTTGCTATCAACCGGGCACACATCTAGACTTCGGGTTGCTACTGAGAAAAATCCCAATAACACATTGCTTGACCCGGGAATCCAACCCAGGACCCCATGCTTGGCAGTTGGTTCCGTCCGTCGTAATCTTAATTATATATATTATAATTAGACGACACGGTTGGCGCAGTGGTTGAGCCATCGGCTGCTGCGCCGCGTGTTGTGGGTTCGATCCCCGCACGGAACAAATATTTGTATGACCTACAGGTAGTTGTTCCGGGTCTGGCTGTTTGTGTATGTGAGTTTAAATGTTTGTAAACGCACCCACGATACAGGAGAAATTCCTAGTGTGGGGCAACGTTTTAAAAAAAAAAAAAAAAAAATCTTGATCAAAATTCATTCCATGTGCAGCATCTGCGACGGCCTCAAGATTTCCACGCTACGAGGTCCGGCGTAATTATTCCATGATGCATATTTATAAAGAAGTAATTTTAAAACTTCCGTTTGAACACTGAACCATCAACAAACAAACAAACGGACAGGTCTGTGAATAGTTGATCTGGGTTTAAGCGAGAGTCTGCTCAGTTCCGAATAGCCGGAGGTTTATAAGAAGTTTGCAGACTGCGCTGAGGGATGCAGGAGACTGGAAAGTATTGAAAACATTTAGCCCCTTATTAATGGGCACGATGTAAACTTATGCCTCACTTAAACCATGAAAATGATGTAGTAAATCTGTAGATTATGCTGGTTGTTACTTCACTCCGTGGTTATTAAAAATGGTTTTAGAGATTAAGCTTGCTGTGTAACAAAACGCGGGTGTCATTTGCGCGGATCCTTAATTATTTTTCTAAAATAAAAGTAGCCTTAGTTACTCCTTATAACATTAGCTATTTTTCAAAGAAAAGCCCGTCAAAATCAGTACACTAGTTTCGGAGATTAGTAAAAACAAACAGACACATATTTATAAAGTGTTTTTTTTTTGGTATAATTTCATTATGCACAAAGTAAAAAGCTCTTATTTTGACATAACAAACAGTCACATCATTTGAATTTATTTTGTATGATTTCTTTTAATTTCGTAACTAAAATTCATTTAATTACACGATACAAAGAAAAGGAAAGTTAGTTTTCCACCGCTACAGACGTTCTGAAGTGACCTTCATGTCCTATTTCAGAAACGATAAACACTTACTTCACCAATATTATTTATTCAATATTTTCTTACAGACCTCCTGCAGACTTTGGTCTAGCGGACGCGAAGCTGCTAAGCATCATGTTTTGGGTTTGATTCTCGGGTCTTGCATATTTATTGCGTTCTTCCAATCAAAATTTCTAAGTAGCATTCTATGCCCGGTTGATGTCAATAGGCCCGCTCGAAATATTGGTATACTTCGAGAAATACAGGTTTGAAGATAATAAGTATATTCCTTGCCGAATATTATTATTTCCCGTCTTAAAAAATCATTACTATAATGATTACGATTTGCGTTCACATCTACCCTCTTTCAATAACGTTGCACAAAAGCGCAGCCTACAGTTCATAAGCTCTTACGAACCTCAATATGGCTCGAATAAATAAATTCGGTTGGCGTATTTCAATAACCCTGCCAGTTCGGGATGCTTTTGACAAGTTAGTGGTCTAACATTATCTATGGATTCTAGACTCGGTCGGGTAACTGAAAATAAAATTGATAGCGCTTCGTTATAGGTTTTATTGAAAACACTTTGTTGCTTTGATTTTTATTCGCTATTACATAAAGATGAAAATGTTACGTTTGTTTGTTTTGTTCTGTGGTATATCCGTGGATTGCTTCTTTAAGGGATATAAGAAACATAAAACTGTTTTTGTTTCTCCTGCAAAAACAACTAATCACTTGCTGAGTTTTGACAGTTATTTCATAACAGATTTGCGGCAAACAAAGCATCATTATTATTTCCAAATGCTTCTTCCTCCCCTATATTCTCAATTGTGTGCTCACTGCTTACCCCCAGAACGGAAATAGTATGACGTCTCACGGTTCAGCATGTATATGAACATATTCATCAACAGTAGCGCCATCTGTAGGCAATATTAAATGACAGAAGTTAATTAATACAACTGTCGGAAGAGGCCGTGTGGCAAATTTCCGTTTTCGACGTATAAAGATATTTTTGACTCACCCTTTATGTCATTATTAATTTCAGAGATGGCTTGTAGCTAGGTGGAGTGAGCAGACAAGAATTTATCCTGATTTTCTCTATTTTTTGACGAATCTATGAGCTTCTTAGGTTCTAAAGTTGAGGTACACGATAATTAAATAAATAAATAATGCTGGACAATCCACACAGCATCATCTAGCCCCAAGCTAAGCAGAGCTTGTGTTATGGGTACTAGATGATTGATATACTTAATACAATACATTACATAGATAGATATTTTTTATTGTACATAGCAAATACCCAGAACACCCGGAACAAATATTTGTACATCGTACAAACTTTACAAAACGCAACCTCCTGCGTCGCAGGCGGACCTTCGCCCGCTGCGCCACATCGGTCAATTGACAAACGCGTGCGCTAACTAGACGGACAAGGTCACTTAAATATGTGTGATTATTTCTTCCCTTCATCATCTTTCTGAAAGGAAGTTCAAGTTACCGTTTGGTCACAAATTAATCTAACAGTCAATCGAATCACTACACTGGGTGATTGATAAAACCCAAAATGGTTTCAGATGCCAAGGAAATCGGATCTTGTAATCTGAAACCATTTTGGGCAGCTTACACTTCACGGATCAATAATGTTATAACACAATCCTATTAATTACAATCGTTTAAATGCACACATTACTACAGGGAGTCTGTAAATCTGTGTCAGTGTGCGGGTGAGAGGGGATGTGGAACTCATTTCCGGAACATCGCGCGCATGCGTTTGTCTTTACTCGTTTCCAATAGTTTGGGGAAGTTGAGGATTTTGGTGAAAGAGCTTTAGAGAACAGCAGCCCAGTTGGTTGGTCAATGTGACTTTTTCATAGATAGAGTCACCACGGGCTTACGGTGACAGATAAAACTGATGGTGTACTAATCTCAGATGCTAAAAATATTATTAGTCCTCTTTTAAGTTTTTCCCGGGTCTGGTGTCACTCGGTGTTTTCGTCTGAAATTGCCCAGTAACCATCCAGAGTCTGTATTTATGTATTTCCAGTTGATGGCAATAGGTTCACTCTCAATTGCATGGGATTTAAACATAACAAGCGCAATGTAGGTGTAAGTGACGGCACGGAACCAATATTTGTAAGGCCTACGGGTAATTGTGCCTGGTCTGGCTGTTCGTGTATATCACTATAAATGTTTGTGAGCAAAAGAAGTCCTACAAATACACCTCTGCCTAACCGTTAAGGCAATACAGTAGTGTTATATTATGTTATGACCACCTTACAACTTTACGATTACGTTATTCAAATCCACACAGCGAACACGTATGAAACAACCAGTTATAAAAATAACCTCAACAACTCGAAACGCATATCGTTATGACAGTTATGAGCGCGACTTTATGAGAAATAACTGGTACAAATAACGACGTGCCCTCATGTGTAACGCTGATATAAGGTAAACGTTATTTATAGCTATAACCGTTATTTTAACGATGTCACTTTACACGCGTGAGCTGGAAGTTGAAGGTTTTTTTTTTGGTAGGTACCTACGTGATGAATGGTGACGCACTGGTTCGGTTACGTTGTATCACTTTTATGTGGGAAAATAACTATTGGTTTCAGTCATTTCGCCAGTTTACTGTTGTGTCAAGTTGTGTTTCAATTAATCATGACCATCGTTTAAAAATGACGAAACGTACTATATCCCTACATAAAAATAAAGTTTTTGGATTCTGGCGGAAAACAGGGTTTATACACACTACACACAAAACATTGGCTTGGTATCCACCAAGCCAATGTTTTATCACAGACATTCTTAATGGATCTCAGTTTTCCTGCCTGCCTTATTTTTTTTTAAATACTACCATCCTATCCTGTAGCATTTAGGATTAAATGTATGAAGCAAGCGTAATATGTATTACTCATAGTTATTAATACGGTCTTAAAATGCATCGTAAACTAACGCTTTGGTTCGTCAATATCTCGCTCAAGCTCATATTTATATTTTCTCAGAAAAAACATTTAAACTTTTATACAAAAATCAAAATGAACTTTTCATGAAATCCGTTTAAGTAATCTCTTGTTTCTATATAACTCGATTTCAATTTTTAAATCAAATCGAAAAGAGTATGGAAAGGCCGGGAATATACCGGGATTGAGTTAATTGATCGGACACAGTTCGCTATGTGGAGGGCACTCGGCAAACGATAAATTGGCTGTATCGAGTCAAAAACGCTGGTTCAATGCCGAGTCATCGACTATCGTTGGTTTTATGTGGTTTTTATAAAAAAATGAGTATTGAAATTTAATTTATTTGTCTGGCTGTATTTTTGCCGTTGGCAAGTGCGTTTGCTGCACTCAGTGGTGCGTGCAATAGTGCAATAATAATTTTTGATAACGTTATTTAAACATTTCAGTCACAGCTGATGGGTAGGTATTCTGTTCAACTAATATTGGTATAGATTTTTTCATAAACAACTTGAAATTGCTGCTAAGGGTCTAAGTAGAAGTGCTTGAGTAACTTTTATTCAATATTTTAGTTAGTCTTAATATAATTTTATCAAACAGCCACTCGGTACAAACTTTTATTTCTTTTCCACGACAATTGCACAAATCTTTTAATTTAAAGTAAGCTAAAATCTTTGTAAAATCGATGCTTTTAATAACGTCAAAGAGTTTGCGAACGCGGCGCGCGTCCTGGGATTTTTAATAAATCCCGTAGCGTAGCGGTTATTAAATCAAAGATCCCGTGTTCCAGACCGCCCGCCCGCGCCATCCCGGGCTTGCATAAGGAAAATTTTAATCCTTTGCTTGTAAGATACTAGAGGTGTGCACTGGGATGTGAATGCAGGTGGTTTCATTTCAGATTACAAAGGCACGCTGTTATTAAACTAGGCTTTCAGTTGTACAAGGGTAGTTTAAGACATTCACGTAACGAGTGTACATTTTTTTCACCATATTTTATTCATAATACGGTTGACTTAGCAGTATTCATGAATTTCTGTACTTTATAGTTATTACTGGCCTGATATATTCTACTGCAGGGCAGTCTCAACTCTTACCGTAAGGTTTTTCATAGAACAAAATTCTCCTTTTAAAAATCACAGTTAGGTATTATCCCTATTGATATTTAATCTAGGAAATTACTGAAATCAAAACAAAACCTAAAACCTCAATTCTTACGAAGAAATCCACGTACAATCTCTGACTTAATTATAATTCCTACCGACGCAAGCAAATCCCGGGTCGAAGACGCGTCCCTAATAAACCCGGTGGTACCTTCCCTACTTTACTACCCATTACATTTAACTACATGCCCATCAACTCTTTTACAACGTGACGGATACATCGTAAAAGAACACAGCATAAAAATAAGGACAAAATTCCCCGACATGGCTGGAACTTTATTAAAACTACTGATGGGGAAGTTAATAACATTCTTGAGTTTAATAGAAAAACGTTCAAGTGGTCATCTTATGAACGGTTATTATGTTAAGACATGTATCTCGTCATCTCTCCATGTCGCGTGTCCCGACTCTATCCGTACTGTCTGTCTGTCAGTCTGTTACTTTTTCACGCTTAATCTGCAGAACCAATGTATATTAAATTTGCTATGGAGATAGTTTGTAGACCTTAGTGCGGACATAGCATAGTCTTTAATCCGCGACTTTGTCTGCATCCGCGATAACCGACATTCACGCGGAAGAAGTCGCGGGCAAAAAGTAGTTAAGAATAACTTATTAGCTAGGAATTTTATTGTAAAATTGACTTCGTGAAGTATCCATAACTATCCTCGGCTGCACAAGGCAGACAGATTAACAATGAGAAAATTCACTCAGATTTTCTAAAAGTTAAGCTCCAATTCATTTCCATCGCGGAATTTAAACCAAACTTTCCCGGAAGTATTTCCCTGACATTCTAAAGCTAAGACCTGAATTCCTCGACTGACCAGATCGAACACAATCTAAACTTCAATAAGAACTACTCACAGACAAAAATAAACCACATTCTTCAGCTGCACGATAAATCTTAGCTTTTTACGTCAGTCCACAACAATCGGTCCTATTCAGCGCCTAGAGTGTTCGATCTCTCGAGACATCGGTACAGATCGATTACAGCATCGAATAGAATCGGATAGAGCATTGTGCTCCGAATAATTGCTTCTGTATTGATACCCGCTTTGTGGTGAGGACAATCGATATCTTGAATGCCTTACGATTTCAATTGATTAATCTGGCGTTCGGTGTTGACTGATAATGACTTTATGTTTGGTTAATTGTCATCATAATCAAGCCACAATGTCTGTTGTTGATAGTCTGCCTTATTAGTGACGAGCATGTAATAATCAAATTTGGTTACCTAATGGATTAATTATTGCAGTTCATTTAGAGAAAACAAATATTAAAAACACTGTTAGTGGCTTTTGCAATGGCAACTGACAATTTATTGAAGCATGAATTTCAGTGGATAATTTAATATGTCTCTATCTGAGAGCGTCGAAACACTTCGAAATAATTTACTAATCTAAGATGGCGTACCTACTTAAAAGGCTCCAATCTGTAAGATTGCTTTTACCAATCGTCTGCGGCTTTAAGGTCCTTCTTACAATATTAAACATTAATAGAACGTCTAGAATTCCCAAAAGGTACCTGAATAGTGAATACCTCAATGTTTTGAATTACAGCTACTACTGTAACATGTAAAGTTTTCACCTACTTCTTTACAAGACGCGTTATTAAATATCTTACCCTCAACGCTTCTCTTGAAAGGAATCAGTTCTGTGAAACTGAGATAATTGAATCCACGAAGAAATACTCACACTAACATACATAAAGGTATATCAGCTTCACATCCAAGCCTAAGGTTAACCTCAAACGATACTAGATTTTTGCTACGACGATAAATAAACCGTTCACATACATATGCAGAATAAAATTATAAAATGGGCTCAATCTTGACACATGACACATGATTGGTCACTGATCTCGAAAACATTCTTATTCTCAGGTTAAATGTTTCATGTCACAGACGGACAAGCAATCAGCCTAAGTAGCACTGATCTTTGTAAAGTTTAAAGATTTATTTGTGGAAACATGGGTGAGCACACATACATACACACAAAGTATCTTCGGCATCTTTGTATGTTTGACCAAACCACGTGTTCAAACACACAAAGATAGAAGTAGCATATTTTAAAACACTTCCCCCCATAGTAATAAAAGCGGAGTTAAGTTAGAACCAGTATCAACTTCAGATTAGCGGTACATTTTCTAGGATTAAGGTTGGCATATTTTTACTCCGAGTATTGAATAAGTGGGTTCGTGGTAACAATGCCATTAACGTACAGATAATCTTGCTATCGATAAAAAATCGGTCACCAAAATATTACGTAGGTAGTATTTGTGCGGCCTACCTTAAGGTAGAACCGTAAGACTTAGCAATTATTTTCAAAGACATAATCGTGCTAATTGCTTCAGGCTTCAGGCTTCTGTCGGCTATAAATTAGTCTTACTTTAGAATTATAGACTCGAACACTGAACCGCGCGTACATTACCGACGAGCGGGTGTTCTGAATAACAAATTAAATTATTGAGACATCTTACTTATGCTGGGTTTTACTTAATGTTTGTAGGAATTTATTAGCATAAATAATTAGGATTTAATTTGATAAAAGTTTTATTAATTTTGTGAAGTAATAACCTAAGCACAATCCTTGTTTTTTCATTACTATTAAGGCGTAACCTTTATGTACTCATAACTTACCTTTGAGGTATAAGAGACTCTGTAATCTTTTATTTTTCAGAAACAACTTAATTGTATATTTTGTATTATTATTATTCGTTTTGGTTAGCCAAAAGTGGCTTCTGACAATAAAAATCTACGAACGAAAAAAACCTACTGGTATCTCTTACAAAAGACATGATAACAATCACACCTAAGATTTTCTATCTGCATGTTTCACTTACGATAGCAATGATTGTCTCGAAGAGTTTATACATAAAACCGCTATAAACAAGCTTAAATTATGTAAATTAATCAACACTAGATAAATACCTCACCTCCGTAAGATCATAATGTGCTTACATTATTACAAACAGTTAATTAGTTAGTAGCGAAACCTTTGTTTGTGATGTTATCTTGAGCCGATTGAAGATAATTTAATTAAACTTGATATGAAGTACGTACCTACGTATGTAGGGCACACCATTTACTTCGGCCTAGACTTATAATTACTTCTAGATAATTACTTCAGAATGCAACTGCAACAATTAGTCACCTGATGTAAGATGATGTCTTTTCAATGTCATGTGTGTTTCCAGTGTTGGCAAAAGACGGAGCTAAATAATAATAATTATATCAACCATCGTCATGCAGCCAATGGCTTAGTAGCTAAGAGCTTTGCCCAACATCTGAAGAGGCTCTCGTTAGGCAGCTGGATCAAGAGCTTGATTCAGAAAGCAGTACTTCTGGACACGGCTCGCATTATTAGGCGATTCCTCACTCTGGAGCCCTGACCGCCTCTACAACTTTCCATAGTTTTAAATGTTTTTAACATTACGCCTGTATGCCACGAATAGTTGGGCAGAGGTGCATATTGGATATTATATATTATTTAGTACGTCAGTTAGTTTCAGATGATGTAGTGTGAGAAGCTCTATTTTAGGTTTATTTTTTGTTAGTGGGTAGAAATTGGGGATCCTGTTTAAATTTTACTCCTGTTTAAACATTATGTAACTTCTTCTTCCTTCTTTGTCTTTTTTTATTAAATAGATAGTTTACAATCTTTGTAAATTAAGGTGATTTTTAAGTTCAGATCAAGTACCTACCTGATTTGTAGTAAGGTGCTCATTAAAAAATCATAACATTACATCACCCAAAATCGAACCTAAAACTTCATACTCAGCTGAAGCACTAACTTTAGTTCGAAAGTCACTCTCCCTACCACATTGTTTGCTGCTTACGGCACATGTGCTATCTCCTGCACATAACTTATAATAACGCGTACCTTGCGTGTGCTTAATGACGTAGCAGACATCATAGATATTTTTACTTGTTCTCTGAGCGAGTTCACAAAAACCACAATGTTTACAATATGTTATAGTGGATAATAAAATTGTAATTATGGCCACACTATTGAATTAGGAAATCCCTGTAATGATAGTGTTGATGAGTTAATAAATAAATAAATAACCTTTGTAAGCGCCTTTGATTAAGCACCTTACAATTTCTCCATTACACTGTCGAGATTCCCCCAGGATTCCCAAAGATATTTCTCGTGAATTCATTAACGTCATCTGAGGCCGGGATGCCGTTCTGAGCGTTATTTTTTTTTGCTCTTTCACTCAAGACGTCGGCGACAATCTACTGAGAACGGTATGATTCAATCGTGTCTGGCTCTGGCTAGTGATGTGCCTAGAATAGACGTCCCGGGATTTATTATCATAAAAAGAATTGAGATGAAAAATAGGTATTCCAAGGATATAAAAGGTATTTCTTTTGAGATTTAAAAGTTGCAAAACAAATAAAGCGACAAGAGTAAGTGCCTTTGTGTTAGTTTTTACTTCAAAGAATCTCTTGGGTCTTAAGCTTCCAGAAAACTACGAGTTAATGTGGGCGATGGAATTGAGTGATGATTTCACTGGGTGAGTTCTGTTTGTTTTTAATTTTATTGAATTCCTATAAATCTTTATAAATATATTAGAACGTGTGTCAAAAAGTAATATTCAAAAAATCCAATTCGCCCCTCAAATCCCGCATCCCATACCACAATCCTATTTACCACATCCCTAAAGCACTATCCTACGAACACCGGTGCGGCTATTGTGACCTGGGACCGTCCCTCCCCGCACACCCCTACTTACACCCCCTTACACCCCTATTCATAGCTCTAACAAGCCGGTTGAGATTGAATTTGAATTAGCTAGTTTTTATGTGAATGCTACACGTGTTATGAATGTTATCGGGAGGAATGATTCAGTCATATGAGGTATGGTTGGTACGGTTGGTACGGTTGGTACGGTTGGTACGGTTGGTACGGTTGGTACGGTTGGTACGGTTGGTACGGTTGGTACGGTTGGTACGGTTGGTACGGTTGGTACGGTTGGTACGGTTGGTACGGTTGGTATGGTTAGTATGGTTGGTATGGCAAATAGAAAAAAAACGTTTATTTAGCACAGACTCACGCACACAATGAGTACAATAATAGACATTTAAAGCAAAAACAAATAATATTAACAGGAGTAATAAAATATGAATTATGTGCCTTACGACTACACCAAATGGGTCCAGTTTAGCAAAAATGCCAGACAACTAGTGTCTGACGCTGGTTCTCAACTGGACATGAGGTTGTGGGATGTCACGGACGTAAATCAGTTGCATATAAGACGATGTGAGAAGTGTGAATTCATCTGCTAATTTTTTCGTAACAGTCTAGATAGGATTGTAATCAGTAAATATTCTAGGGTTTGTTTTGTTTTTCAGTCAAATATCTATTGAGTTAGCACGAGGTCATGGGTTCCATTTCCGGATCCAACAAAGTGTTATTTGGTTTTTCCATGTGGAAAGACTGAATTTTCGAGACAGAGTTTCGGGTTTTAAACCACTCGTGGCGACGGTCAAACATCTATGAATGACAGCGGGGACCAGCTGCTTGGCGTGCTTTTCTATACACAGGCCAGTTTCGGGATGTAATAGATGGTCACCTATTCACTGCCTGACCTCGACAAGCGTTGCTTTAACCAATTCAAAAATGAAACGACGAAATTGACAGACAGTGAGTTTTGTTTAGTAAAGAAAGTAATTTTCAATATAAGAAATAATGAACTGAACTGAAAGAAAATCCCGTAATTAAAAACGTTCAAAATCTAGTCGCAATCTCATCTGAGCGAAAATTAATGGCAAAATCTTGTCAAAAATGTAGATAAATTAAACGTAACATTTTTGACAGATTGAGACTGAAATAACAACGCCAACGCTCTTTAAAATACGGGAACATCCCTCTGATTCAACTTTCGTGAGTGTTTTGTCTTCATTTATATACATAGTTATCTACAATTTCATTTATAAACCAATTTGCATGCAAGCATTTTGCATTTGAAAACAAAGTCGTTTTATAAATATTGAAATCATTTCTATGTTACGTGAGATAAAAACAGTAAACCGCTTGAGTTTAGTGCTGCATGCAAAGTGGGGCCACCACTGAAACCAGATAACATCTATTATTTTAAAAAATGTCTGTTTTAAAAGTTCTGAAACGACGTAACGTTTCATATACACACAATGATAATAACGTGACTAGTAAACATGTAAATTACATTATTTTGATATTATTTCTCGAACTGCCTCTCGAACGGTCTAGAAGTATCAAACAGAACCACCGAACATGAGAGCCTGGGTTCGACTCCCAGGTCGATCAGTGTTATTGGGGGTTTCCGACTGGAGTTTATTAGTAACACCTCGGAGACTGGATTTGTGCCCGATTGATAGCAATAAGCTCGCACCCTATTAAACGACGAAATGTGCGTATAATATGTACTATGCATGTACTCTGCCTAACCATTCACTTAATACAGGCGTGAAGTTGTTATTTCTTGAAGTTTTTATTAGTTTAATATACAACTGTAGAGGTATAAAGAGGACGTTAAAACCGAAGACAGTTGTAATTTTCTTTGAACTTTTCAAGCTCTTGACAACCAATTCCCAGTGCCTACTTAGGTAAAATTTCAGACAAATTTAGTTTTGCGGACGTTTCCCCTGGGTCTGGCGAGGTACTTACTTTGGATCTTGTAGAAGTTAAACTTTCAATACACAGTAAGCACTCAAAAAGGTTCATGATACTTTAAACAGACTTTCGAAATAAAATGTCATAGATAACCTGTGAACCGACCCCAAATGAAATTGGGATAAGGGCAAGAGGAGGATGAGATAACCTGTGATTCCAAGTGTCAGTGTGGCCATCTAGCGTAATATAACAAAATTACATAATTAATACACTTTTACCGACACCAAACCTTGTAAGCAACCTTCAGGTAGATTGGCACAGAACTAAGAACTTTATTGTCATCATCTGCGGAGCCTTTTTCCACCTATGTTGGAGTCGGCTTCCTGTCGTACCCCATACTGCTGAATTATTAGTATTTTATATGGACTGACTACCTATCAGACCTCTACAACCCAGAACAGTTACTGTGTAACACGATATTCATTGGAAAGACTGGTTGTTATACTTTCAGGCTTTTGAAATTCATTATTATTAATTGTATCTAAATACAGAGAAAATTATAAAATACTTACGAAAATAGAACATAGGTATGTCTAGTCTTTTGTTCACGAGTATTACAATACCACAAAGATTGTTTTCACCATATTTTCTTCAAAGGCAATTTTCCTTGAGCACACAAAGCGAGCTGTCATAAGTAGCTATCACAGTAGACGTAGAACTAAACTGAGATTTGGCCTTTAGTAGGTAGCAGATTACGACAGTCTTCAGATTAGTCAAAGTCAAATCAAAGTCAATGCCAAATCATTTACTTATTTCAATTAGACCAACCAAAGGGCATTTTTGAACATCAAAATTAAATACTAAAATTGTTCTAGTTGCCCCTTTGCAACTGGAATAATTTTGGTGCTTATTTAATTTAACTCTATAAGAAACTAACTTTTGGTAGGCCAAAAGGTAGTTTCGTATTGAGAATAATGGGCAAGGAACTCGACACTTACTCTTTTAATTTAATTCTTACAATATTTTGTGTACAATAATCACATAATTATTTTATTTTTATACATATTTGTTTGTTCGCTTTGCCCGATCAATCGTTACTAAAGTTCCACCATTTCGTATCAAGTAAACCATCAACATAACTGCTTTCTCCACATGGATTATTCAGTCAAGAAACCCACAACCTTATCAAACAATATGGTGCACATACCGACGGGTATCCGTAGATTGTCGTTATCACCTCCATATCATACTTATCCCGCTCACTACAGTATTCTACAAGTGATCCGTGATCCGATCCTTCCTTTCTCTCACAATGAAGCCATCTGCGTTGATGTGTAACTCTAAACCTTAGAGTTGTGTGTCATGTGTGCCTTGTCTCGCCCGTCATGCCTCGTTTCAGACAAGTGACGAGGGGTGTCACACTATTTAGTAATGCACACACGTTTGTAGAGGGCTAAATATAAACAGGGGTAAATAGTGACTAGCCCTGACTATTTTTAACACAAAAAGACAAGTATTCGCTGAGTCGTCGAAATTCAACTGATTAAGTTTTCTGCACTCCATATAAAACTATGCCAAATCACACTCTCCTGCGTCCGCGCAATATTAAAACTATGCCAAATCACACTCTCCTGCGTCCGCGCAATATTAAAACTATGCCAAATCACACTCTCCTGCGTCCGCGCAATATTAAAACTATGCCAAATCACACTCTCCTGCGTCCGCGCAATATTAAAAAAAAAGGATCCAAAATTTTTGCTTCACGTATAAATATAAAAATGATTGGTTATACTCGTACCATTAGTACCTTCCTATGAAGTTTTATACTCTTTAGAATGACTTTGAGATTACAAATCCCCAAAATGAGTTCCAGAGATATGGCTTGATGCTATATGGCTATCTTCACATATATCTGTTCGTAACTAGTTTCATACAGAAACAAGATCATTTTTAACAGACATAAAAAATGAATACGATATCACATTGCTCTATACAGCTTCTAAAAATACTTACCCACGTAATAACACAGGCTTCAAACAATCATGGTTCTCACAGAAATAAGCTCGATATAAAAAGGGAATATTTTACGTATTTCCAGAGACAAGGAAAACATAAAGATATAGTTTGTTGGTTTAAATTCCCTCTGTGTGGTGGCCGCCAGCCCGCGCCGAGCGGAGAGGAAATTTGATTTGTTCCGAGTTTCATGTCGGGTACACGGTCGGCGCGGCGTGCCCGCTGTGCCGACCTATCGATGTCATGCCATATTTTTAAATAAAGCGGTTTGAAAATAATATTCCAACTAACCTAACCTACTTTACAAAATGTCAAAGGATTAGTTCATAAATCGGTTTCATTACGAAATTATTATTTTTTTGTCTAAAGCATGGTTAAAGAAAAATTCTTACGGTATGATTTATTGTTTGCAACAATGTTTCTCAACTTTTGTTGGCATAGCTTGTAGGTTAAAGCCATAAAAACGTCCTATGTATCAAATACTATGCTACAAAAAAGTGAATTATAATAAGATAATACTATAATGCAGAGAGCATAACGCTAATGTGTGATTGTAAATAATACAAATCCGGTCACACGACCCAGTTCTATTATCCATGACAATTGTAATTTATTATTTATTCAACTCCAATGAAGCGTAAATTATTACTTAGCGAATTTCGTTCAATTTGCATCTATTGTATTTACAATTGGTATTATTATAACAATCAAATAATGTAATTAAATATTCTAAATATTACGTATGTAGAACTCAATTTAGATTTTGTAATGGTCGATAATGCAAAATTATGCTACTTAGATACATAATATTAAAACATTAGTGGAAATTATGTGAAAAACAATGATTAATAATTTCGTAGACACAAAAACTGTCCTAGAATAAATGGAGCCTGTTCCAGCCGCTCCCGCTGCCGCCTCACCCGTGTCCCCGGCACTAAGCAAATCCCTTGAAATAGCGAAAATGATGAAAATTGTTTCGAAATAATGTCTCTTATTGTTTGTCGCGGATGACGACAAAGACTGTGAAAGTCAAAAGTTTCTTTTGTGTATGAGATTGAATCGCGGGCACAATAATGTCGTGTTACAGTTGATATTAAAATTGACTTTTTTGTTTGCTCATATTATTTTGTTTGGAGTGGCAACGCTAACGATGTGACACGAGCGATCCTTTGTTTTTGTTCAATTGTAAGCTGTGTTTGTTTGGACTTATTTCGTACAAAGTGGTGCGTATTGTTTACGTAGCAATGTTTTAAAGCGCCATTTTAAAAGAATGGTATCATTTCATAGGTAACTCACAGGCCTGTCAATGGTAGACGTGACGGAACATCTTATTAAATTAATGATTCTTCTTATGATTAAGATATAAGATAGAGAATGGGTTTCTTCTGTGAGGTACTTGAGTAATCTGAAAAGGAGTCGGAAAGAGAAGAGTGTGGAAGAAGTTATGCAGAAATCGGTTGTGTCATTGTATAGGCATTTCTTGCAGAGAAATGAGTAGTATATTGTGAGGAAAGATTTTAATATGAATGGGTTGGTAGCAGAGGAAGGCAAAAAAGCGATGGATAGATTTTGTGACAGACCCCAGATCAGATTGTGTCGATTGTCTGACCTGGAAAAAAAGGACACCCCCCTTTAGGGAGGGTGGGGGTTTATGCCATATTATCTGTCACACAATCTCTAGTCACAAATACTGAGATGACGGAAAATAGAGCTAGATGTGTGAAAGAAGAAGACATGCTGAGCCGACCACTAAAACATTCGGACGAGGACAGGCGGTCGGAGGCTTAGGTAGCGTCCACATTAGAACATTATGACCTGCCCTAGATATTACGAAGCCAATGCTGCGTGGCAACCAAATACTGCTGAATTCAGGAAAAACTAGAACTAAAAAACTTTTAAAGAACAATGACAAAGCGTTAACTTGCACCACAAACACAGAAGGAAAATCACAAAAATCATCCCCGAAAAACTCAATTACCATCCGATCATCTGGAAACCTCGTAAAGTCTACCACGATACATCACATCAGCGTGCTTAACAAAGGGGTTCCGTACAATGAAGCGTGCTGGTTAGGGTTCCATCGGTAAATTGTTAATCGCCGCGACCAATGGCCCGTGAAGATAATTACTGACGGCGCCCGCTGTAATGAGAAGTCGGACTGTCGACTGATCTGCTCTTGTGGAGGTTTTAGATAATTAACTGAGAGGTTCATCTTCGTGATAGGTGGACGGTTTAAAAGGGAATTACTGAGTGCTGAAAGGATTTTTATGAATAGATTCTGGTTTGCTGTATTTTGGTGTAGTGGTATGTGATGTCCAAGATAGAAGAACATAACAGGGATGGGGCACACAATCACAATTTTTATTTCCATCCCGTGAACATGATTAATTATAGAATAGAATGCTTCTGGCATTCTATATTATTTCTTTGTCTTTAAATAGGAATATCTTTCTGTGTATGGAATGTTAAAATATATCTTACACATATTCCATGACAACCCCAGCGAAGTCCATTAATAAGTACTAAATGTTCCAAAAAACTATTACTAAAACTTGTTTTAAATACTACATCGGCGGCGAACAAAATAATTCAAGCAATCGGCATAACGTTCCCCGTAAGCAGCTTCCTATCCCGTCGTCCAAAATGTTGCAGCTGCAGGGTAGTTTATGCTCGTAATCCTGCGCCCACCTGCCTCACTGTCAAGCGGCAGACGGATAAATCTCTAGCCGACACCCATCGCCGAAGGATTTAAGGTGGGTCCCTTTGAATGGCGCGATGTGTACTATTGCGATTATTTTTTTTACAGACCTGGAGCCTTACTTTTCAAGCTAATTTTAATAACGATCAAAATTCAATACGGTTCTAATGTTCATTTTGCAGTCACGTGTTCATATCATTTGGCGAAATACATAGGTTTCAAAATAAACTCAAGAGTAGCGTTTAGCACGCGCTAGACCTTATCCCGAATTTGGCGTCAAGCTCAGGAGTACGAAACGTCTAAATTATGATGACGATCGATCAGAATTGAAATAGTAAGTGCGCTCATCAAGGTCGGTCGATAAAGAGAATCGAAGAGTCTATTGGAAAATCATTGATGTAAAATCGCATACTACAATCAACTTGTTCGAACCTGATGTATTACATGTGTTTGAGGTACCCCGATCTAAAGTTACGCTTTGTCGTAGAGTTCTACTTTGTCTATAGTCAAATACAACACGGCTGCGGCTGGAGGCGATACTAAAGTGCCTAGTCTCCAATATGTATGCAGACACGAATTTCTGAAATAAGCAATATGTATTCTAACTTTAGTAGTGTGCTACCACTTTGTTTCGGACCTGCAGATTCGAGCTAAATCTTTCAACGAAATAGACAGGTACCCAACTGAACATGTTTGCAGAACCAAGGAAAACCCATTGTTATGACGTCAGCAACACTTCTTAGTTAAAGGCACGCGACGGAAAAATGTGGAAGATTTGGCTACTTAGAATAAGTAAAACTAATGTTAAAAGTAAGTTCCCCGGTATTTAAGATATCCTATTTGCTTATAGAGCTGATAGCTTCCATGTAAGTACAAAGCCAGTGAAAAATCTTTTCTGGATTCATTACCATTTTGAAATAAAACAAACGACAATCAACCCTTTTGTGACCAACTCATTAAGTAGTGAACAAAAGCCAGAAGTATATCAATTAAATAAATCCAAATATGAAGCTACGTTGTAATTTACAAGCGTCGCGCAATTGTTGTGCCGTAATTAGGCAATTACGACTGCGAGCACGTTTTAAATTAATTACTTTAGTGTTAAATACGCACAGAATATTCGACTAACATTTGCATGCTGATGGGCTCGCGATTATCGGGATCACTTTTATGAGTACACTGCGGTTCGCCAACAACCTAACTGTGTTAATTTTGTTTTTAAATTTACTATTTTTGTTTACTATTTAGTAGCTCCTTTCTGGTTGTTTTACAAGTGAAGCTCTGTCTACACAGCATGCACTTTCCATTAACTTGGAAAAGTCTACTTTAACAATGTCAAATACTACTATTGGTAGACAAAGCGACCTATTTTTGTCCATCTAATGCCGGAGTCATAATAATCGTTAGAGGCCTGCAATTTAACTCAAATATTTATTTAAATAATTGATGGTGAATGTTGCTAGTGTTATTAAATATTGTGAAATACATTATGCATAATATGCATATTTTATGTTATTTATATTAATATTATTATAATATTATTAATTGAATTACTTTAATTCCACCAGCTCAAATGGCCCTGTGCTGTTTGGTAGTAAGTTAGTCACTTGTCTTCAAATTCAAAAAGGTTTTCTCAACGTCTCTAAAGTTTCCCGTTCACGTTTTGAGAGCAGTGGTGATGAGATAAAATACACAAATACACAAAACAAAGTGCCTACTTGGGTTTCAACTCACGACCTACAAAGAAAATCCACTGGGCGGTGGCCCGTGCAAGTGATGTGAGCGCAGAAGTGGTCTGCGCTCAAGCATCAATCGCGTACCAAGATAGAGAATCATGCAAAAAATGTTACCCTCAAATTAAGCAACTTCGTAAGATTTGTCCCCGTAACCAAAAAATCTTCTCAAACTTGTTCCCTCCCTTTGCATCTCTGAGTAGCGCGTCGAAGGCTCGCAAGAAGCGGTGCGGCGGCGTGAGTGTCCGTCAGCTAATCTGACACACTGCGGCCTGCAGCTGACAATTTAGCGCTGGCTTTAACGTTACATGGTCTGTTGTGTGACGGAAGAGCGATTTACTGACGCGTTGTGTCTAGATATTATTACCTCTTTACTTTCGATGTGAAACATCTGCAGACTCGGGTAAAACCGATTGATGGCGTGGAGACACATGCCGTGGCAGTTCGCCACCGCCAAAGGCAACATCAAATATAACTACGAGCATTACTGAAGTCACTGATTAAAACAATAGAGTTGTCTCAATTGGAAATAAATTTTTAAATTTCTGCATTTAATGAAAATAACTGATTATTAAATAAAGTCATCATTTTCAGGAAAAAAATAGTAATATTTTATTTTTACTTTAAACCATATTTAGTTCAAGTCACATTTTTTTTTATTAACAACTGAAATATGAAATTTGTTGGTTTTATACTATGGGTATTAAAGCTAAATGGTTTGACTCCTTTCCTCCTTTGGTTTCCTGATGTCAGAAATATTTCCAAAACTCAGTTACGGTGATAATCTGTTAATTGCCTAGCTCGTTTCCTTTGTTTTTCTTTTTTTTCCCATACATTAGTAATACCTTCTGTATAGCGGATGCGTTCACAAACATTTAAACACACATGTACACAAACAGCCAGACCCGGAAAAACTACCTGTAGACCATACCAATATTTTTTCGGGCGCTAATCGAACCCGCGACACGCAGTGCAGTAGCCAATTACTACGCGCCTTTGCCAATCGTGCGGTAAAACGACAACGAGTTAGTAACAACAACTATGAATAAGAAGAACTCTAAAGTTTTTATGTACTAACTTATTTTTCTAAAAAACGTAATAATGTGTTTTTGTTCTCAAAATCGTAATAATCCTGCTCTTATCCCAAATTATTTGGGGTCCGCGCAGCATGTTTTCTTACTCCATACATCCTCCTCTTTGCATCTCATCTCCTTTTGAGCTTGTACAAAATGTGAAGTTAAAATTCCAACCTCTAATTTAGTAGACTTATCTTAGCTACGAAATGATTTTGGAAGACTGCAAAGAAAAAGTAAAACTATCTAATTTTTTCAGTCCTTTCATACTTAGCTTATCTCAAACCCTTGTTCTTAATTTTGAAAAAACGCTGCAAGCTTAACACTTGCACCATACTCCTTACCTGTGCAACGAGAGCATACACAACTTTTCCCCACGCCAAATCCAACTGTATCACCGCACAACAAAGTTCAAAATGTTTTCAACACACATTTCATTTTCGAGGTAGATTTAGATGTCACCGGGGCAAAATCGTCGTGAAGCTAGATCCTGTGTCTCGTATATGTACGACTAAGTTTAATAGCCTAACTTAAAGCTAGGCTAGGCTGACGCTGGAGGCAAAAATGCCCAAGTTTATCATGTTTGACAGGCTATATAAGTTCCGTACCTTTGTGATCGTGAACTACAGGGAGAGAGATTGGTTTTTAAAATTGTTTTGTAACTCAGATTATCTGTGGCCTTTCTCGAATGCGATCTGCCGATTGGAAAATATTAGCGAAACACTTTATATAGCACTTCGTTCCATAAATATTCAGTACATTTAAAATCAATTTAGTCAATTAAACGTCGGATTCTTTGATATTACGAACATGATACAGGAATACAAATCTACATCTCTTAGTACCCTCTTAGGAATGTATAAAACAACACAGATTTTAATAAAATTCTGCCAAACATCAATGTTGTAAGAACATCAACATAATCAGTAATCGCAGTTAGATACTTTAATCTTAACAACATTAAAGATTAAACTGGAGTTTAGAACAACATTCTCAAGAATACTCAACTACCTAATATTTAATTCTGCTTATTCAAAACTCTGCAACCTTCAACCTTTTCCGACGTGGATTTACTTGAACACCCTATTAATGACGACACAACCCAATATGAACCTTTCCTCTGTATCGTTAACGTCTATTTTAGTATCCACGTGACAGTTAAGGTGTAAGCTCTTCATTATCAAAGCAGTTGATTTTGAACTTTGTGCCTCCAATGTTAAGGTGAGTTTTGCAAGTGAATGTGTAGTCGATGTGTAAGCTAAATTGTTGAGCTGAGTAGTCCGTTGTTACAGGTTGAAATCGGCATATAAGTTTAACAAGACTTGACTTTGTGTAGTAATGATGTGTCTTTCAGGTTCTTGTAGCAATTAGACTATATGTAGTCCTTCGTCTTTCCTATTACTATCTACTCTAATATAATGAAGCTGAAGAGTGTGTTTGTTTGGACGCGAATCTCTGGTAAATCCAGTCGGATTTGAAAAAATATTTTTACTCGTGATAGCCCAATTCGTGAGGAAGGTAATGGGCTGTTGAACATCACGCTACGACGCATAGAAGCGGGTGAAACCGCGGGGTTATCACAGGGATACTTTATCTACTACTTTTACTAATAGTTTCAGTTTTAGTATTTAAAGTTTAATAAACTATTAAATTGTACAGGACATATTTTAGATGTATGAACTCATTTTTCATCCTCAAGAAGAGACGTGGTGCGTTCCTTTATATTTCCCAACAAGCAAAATATTCCTGAAACGAGTGCCTTCCAATGTCCTTGGTCTGAGAATTCCTCTCGTGGAAAGGTTCGCCCGTACAACCAATATTTGCGTTCTTGAAATTCAACAGTAAAATTTTAACTGGACTGGTTTTTAATATCCTTTGTTCAATTCTTTTGTACGAATATGTAGGGTATCTATGATCTAAATGTTTGCATGAAACATGATATTATTGAATTAAATTACGATGTCTTTGTCTTTTTTTATCGTATTGACATTTGTTGAATATAACTTACATAATGACATGAATATTTACTTTGCAAAGTATTACATTGTTATTGTTTTAACTTTTGTGCTTGTGAGGACTATCTCTTTCTTTTTGTTTTTCTTTTTATTAGAAGTTTTGTCCAACGAGCTGTCGGTGTTTGTCGAGTTCGACTGCTTCAAGCGGCCTACCCAAATGTGCCTTGTATGTTAATGTGCCGTTGAGTTCTTTCAGTACAGACCTAAATACAAAAACAGGCATATACGAGCAGGACAAGGTCCAAATCTGTGTAATTATTTCCTCCACAGTAAAACTTAAACGCTAATCTACATTGTCCCCATAATTATGATCGATCTCAACAATATACGAGTACATGGTGTAACAGTTTGTTTTGATAAGTTTTATTAGAGTATTCACCTGGGAAACACCAACCACATCTAGCTTAAGATAAAGCATTCTTGTGTAAATGTGTTATTTTATAAACAAATATAATTTATCATTTTCAATGAATATATTGTTACATATAAGGGCAGAAATTTTCAATCTCGTTTGATCGAGCACAAGTGCTACACATTGTAACAAAATCCACAATACTTTCGAATATTACACGCCCTCGAAACCTGAAATTACGACACGTCCCAAAAAAAAACCCGGGAAAAAAATCCGCAAAACAAAACTAGTGAAATCCGGTTTCAACTAGTAGGGGGACAACATGTGCCTACCGACGCGGACAGTGCGAAAAACAAAAATATTTCGCCGGCGAATTTAGTCGGCGCAGGCTTTTACGCTGACGCTACTGAATAAAATATATGGATAGTGCAGAGCGTGTTTTCATACTATCTATGATTTTAGTGCGACGCCATTTTTTGTACGTTGTTACGATTTTGTGCGCAGTTGAGCCCGTTGATATGCGGTGCAATTGAGGCCTTGATAGTACGTTATAAACGTTGTTTGTGGCTTTATTGTGAGGTGAGGCAAGCGAACCTTATCGGTGTGAGACGCCAGGAATTTTCTTGGATACTGTTTTGGTGGTGTTTTTGAAATTGTATGTTATGAGTAAGAAACGATTGGTTCACCTGATGTTTTTTTGTTAGTTTCTTATGGTAGTGCCTCAAGTATATAATTAGATTTAAAACCTTCAAAAGTATATTTCTCATAATAAAATATATAAAGTTACATTAATCATTAATTAGTTTATCTACAATTGTTTGTAGGTATTGGTTTCTCAGAGGCCTATTTTTAAGCAATAAAATAAAATAAAAACTTACATCATTAACTTCATCCCAATAGTCAGGCCAAAAACTTGACAACAGGAATAAGATTCACTTAACTAATTAAGAAATTTTGACAGTTCTCCTTAGAAAATTTCTTTATTAACGTCACGTTGCTAATTAATTAATTAATTTACTAATTTAAGCTCAAAACGAAAGAGATTGGGAGTGAAACAAAGATAGTTATATGTATAGCTATTGTAATTTAATATAACATTACGCCAATATTCCCCGAAGGTACAGAATGGGTGTACATGGTACACTCACATTTCAACAGTTTTGTTTAAGTCAAGATATTATTATCATCAGCTGGACACAAATGCAGAGTCCGAGCTGCCACTGAGAAATTCCAGTAGGCAAAACCCAATAGCAGTTTACCCGACCCGGGAATTTAACCCACAACCTCAAACTCTACAGAAGCACTTGCAACTACTAGACCAACG
This sequence comes from Phlogophora meticulosa, assembly GCA_905147745.2. Taxonomy (NCBI): domain Eukaryota; kingdom Metazoa; phylum Arthropoda; class Insecta; order Lepidoptera; family Noctuidae; genus Phlogophora; species Phlogophora meticulosa. The sequence goes on along the minus strand of LR990535.1, from coordinate 396,621 downwards.
AGTCCATTTATTTTTTACTGAGCAGTATGTTTATTTTGCCTACGAAGCTACTACCTATTAATGTTTCATTAAGTTTTGTTTGTCTACACTACAGCGATATTATATTTATAGCAAGTTTTAAGGCTTTACATTATTAGTGAACCTGATTAAAATATTGACAGCATATTCACCAGTAATTGTAAATTATAAAAGCATAATATTAATATAAATTCTACATGTATGAAAGGAAAAAATAAAATACCCTTTCTACATCAACGTCTTCCTTCACCCAACAATATGCCTAACGAGGTGTGTCGGCTCATTCTCAAAATGGCCGTCTGTCATAGCCAGAACGTTGTATTATCACATTTCTGTCTTTTTACCACTTTCCCGTCGGAAATACCTGCGCGGTAACGTTTGGTACTAAACCGCTGGAATTGCTGCTATTTTCTCCTGGCCTCTCGTTAGGGTAACCAGGTTTACCGTCGGGCTAGATTTTAAATTGATAATGTTATTTTTGTTGGAGTCGTAGGGACAGAAGGGACGCGTGTGTATGTAAGATAAAGGCTATTCGTTTCTATTTGGCAGCTTATTTTTACCGTTTTAGCAAATAAAATATATTCAATGATTTTCCAACTGTTTTATTTTGTTGGACTACAAAGTAATTGGCTGTTTGAAAACCTGTCAAAATAGACGTATTGGGCATGCCGTCAGATGATATGCCTAGCGGGCAGAGAAATGAAATTGAACGTCAGTCAATATTCAGAATACAGGGTACAACGTGTGATGTGAAGTGATGTTTTTATAAGGCAGTGAAGCATAAATGTTTCACTGCCTTAAAAAAATAGCGTTTGAACATAAATGTTCATTATTTCAGTATTTTTTTGTAACTAATTATGTGCACATTTTCACATTACCTGTGATCTTGATTATAAAAGCTCATTTATATAATCATAATTGATGGTCACCCTACATGTATCTGGGCGTAAATGTAGCACGCGCTTAGTTTTTTCTCTTCAATCATTACACTAGTCTGCGAGCTTTTTATTATCTCTAATAGTTTCCATTTTGGCCGAAATTCCTCTATTGTACAACATTTATGTGGAGAAAGATTACGTGGTAGAAAGGCGTCATTAGCTGAATCCTAGAAATAAAACATATTTCTGCTGGTAAATTGCTGGCAGTCTAGATTTTATTTCGCCTTTATATTTTTATTCCAAAATAGTAGCTGTTAAACTATAAATCAGGGCAAAAAATGTACTTGTATAATTAAAAAAGTACACAGACCTACCCTTTACGAAAGTCCCGATTTCCTATATCCATACATAAATGACACAATACTATCGAATACCGAAAAAAGTAATATTAAACATACCCACTCGAGAGTTTCTGCAGGAGAATATTTAATAATCCGGCAAGGGTTGGCATAATATTCGCCGGCCCTTTTTAATGTGGCCTGGCTCTTTTGTGGCCCGCGGCCTGGCCCGTTATGACAAGTACGTAAGTAGGTACCTATGTTGGGGTTCAGTGGAGTCGGGTTTAAAGTAAACCAGCTAGATTATGTGGGTTACTATGTTGTCACGCGGAAATAGGGATTTATTTGCACTTTGAAGACAGAAATGTGTCAGGATAATTAAAGTAACTCAATTTGCGAATCGAAAGAAATGTTTTATTTTTATAATAAGTCCTTAATGAGATTTCTAATACATTGATTAAGCAGTTTTTCTGTCCATAATACAGATTTTTCCTCGATTTACCTAGTGCCGCAGAGATTAACCCAGCTATTTGTGTGAATACCTAGTTATTTAACTAATGCATGTCATATTTACCTTTAGGTCCTTTTAATAAGTAGAATAATTGACATTATTTTTCACGTGCTCAGTTTTTGTCCTTATATCCAGTTTAAAGGATACCTGAAAATGACTTGTAGCTACCAAAATGACCAAATACTTTCGCGTGTCTTTTCACAATAATAAATCAATAAACCCCAGCGAACCAGCTTACAACCCTCTGTACCGACAGTTACGGTACCTATATATTAACGTACGGAACCACATAACGATTTCAGTAGTTATTTTTACATTTGAACGGTTTCCTCGGTCCAGCGGGTTTGTGAGTTAATAATAATAATAGTTTTCCTCCTTATAGGAGAAGCTTTTCATGTGTAGTGTTGTGACTTATTGAAAGAAAACTGCAGTAAATTGAAGTAAATATTATACCACATTATTTTTTACAAGCACTTCGTCCCTGACTTCGTTTGCGTGGATTTCGTACTTTTCCCTTCGAACTTTAACATCCACCCCCTTTAAAGGGTAGTTTCACTTGCATTCAAGAATAATGTAGCTTTCAAACGTGATTTTTTTTAAATTGGATCATTAGATCCGGAGATTACCCCATTCATACAAACTTACAAACAAATTTTACCTTTTTATAATATTAGTGTAGATTAATAATTACATTCCGTCAATTGACTCTGGGAAGGTTTGCGTGACGATACTAGTATATACATATGTGAAATATAGCTGTGTGGATAAAATATATCAAAATTGGTCTTAATAATATTATATAAATTATAAAAACACATTACGTAAGAAACTTATTTACTAAATGCTAATATTTTATAAAAAAATTGTCATGTGTCGTGCAAACTATTTCATATATATCTATATAACACTGTAGTTTATGGCCAATAGGTAAAAAATAGGAAGCAATAAAACTTCCACTTCTTAACAATACGCCTATTCATCAAAATCAAAATCTATCATCGTTTATTAAATAAGGAGTTTTTAATATTCAAAAGATGAAAAGACAAAACTGGCCGGATAGAAGGCCACGATTAGATGCCCTTTGATTTAATTAAAAAAATGTTAAACGAGCCAGGCTCCCTGGCAATGAGGCAAAATCAATTTGGGAACTTCGGGGTCGCACAAACTTTTTTTATTTGCCTTTTTAAATGTTAACGGGACGGCTTTAAAAATGCAATTAGTTGAATGTTTCATTTAAATTACGCTGAGATGAGGGAGTACGGGTAGCCTTAACATTTTGCTGTATGCTCATGAGGATTTCCTCAAGGTGTTATAAAGAAAATCTTTGAGATGATTATGAGTGGAACTGTATTTAGGTATTTTTTTTACATTTCCTCCAGCGGATCTGTTCGCCAATTAGGAAAATCCCTGAATTTGAATATAAGACGCTCTTGTGTAGTAATGAATATGTTACTTTTTTTTAAGATCGCCGAATCTAAGACTTTATACAAATTTATGTTAAGACTTCCCATTACGAAAATTTATAATCATGATCTAAAACACAAAGTATGAAAAAATCCAACAACAAATCCCGTAAAAATTAATCGATGTTCCAAAATACCTTTTTGCTATAAACAATTCCAACCTAATACCCAATACTTCACTTGAATAAATAATTCACTTCCAAACAATTACATTTAGAAACAGAAAACAAACCACACACGATATTTCGCTTAGACCCTACAAAGGCCTTCTTTGACGGACAATCGATAAGCGAACAATGACTCGATTGTCAGAATCGAGACGAATAACCGAGTAATCGAGACGTTGGAACCCCGCCTTTGTAACGCGGGAACTCGTTAGGGCAGCCTTTATCCCGGGATTCTTATCCTTCGGTGCTTTACCGACGTGTGTATGGCTAAGTCTGTTTTTGATTGACACTAAACCCTCCAAGTAATGGGCGTATCGATCTGCTTTAAAAGGGCTGATTACGGGAGATTTTTCATCGGATGCTTGAATATTTTTTTCGGGTTTCTGGGCCATTTTTACGATGTTATGGAAATGTTACAATGTGGGCCATGAGTTTTAGTTCTTTCATGTGTAAACCGAACCTATTCACACGTAAACTGAGGGCATTTAATACGAATACAACATTTTGTATTTTACATAGGATACGGAGCTTTCACAATGTTTCCCTTTAGATTGTCTCTTAGGATAGGAAAGGAAAGGATAGCGTTTATTCAAATTTTAAGATTCTACCCACGTACACGTTTTAACTTGTTGTGTGTGTGCATCGACAGACTCAAACAAAATGAAACGAAGCCCTTATTCTTGAGCTGATAACATACCTAATCACCTTCCGCAAAGACACCGGTATTCCCACATTTTCTTCCCTTAGGCCAACAAATTCACTCCTTGTTTTGTAATTGTCAGCTTAGCAACAAAATTGTAAGATCCTGACTTACGGGATTATGTGACAACCCGGGTAAAGTGCGGGGATAAAACGAACATACATCAGTGTTGCCTGCATGTAGGTAAATTAGGGTGACATATAGCCTTGCGACTAATTGAAGCTTTGAGTAATTCCGTGTCGGTGAAAGATATGGCTAAGGAAGTAGGCACGTTCAGTGTTGCCTTGGGATTTTTTTATGTATTAATCATATACACACATAAACTCATGCCCTTTTTTTGGGGGGCCGGCAGAAACTACAGTACCTACTACTCGTTTCGTTTACGATTATACTTCATTCTGGTCATACATGTCTTTACAAGTACATCTGACCTTACTGAAGAACATTAACATTAACGAACGAACAAGAACATTAAATCGGTAAATCGTATATAGACTACAAGTCTATATACGATTTACCGTTAAAGAATAATCTGCATTTACTTGCAGGTACTAGGTATTGATGCCTTGTAGGTGACTTGTGCCAATAGTTTGCAGGTACCTTTATGTACGCTGCATCGAATTCTTACTACGTAAACTTTTCCAAGAAACCACACAATAACATCGTTTGATATGTTAAACACTAACCGAGTATCTACCCCAACCATCACAGAAACTACCCTTATACAATTCTTAAAGAAAATACCACAACTTCATTTTTAACTTCACATCCTGCCAGTCGCAATCCGAATGCATTACAACAAAAATTCTCCTCACAAAGGATGCACCACAAAGGGAGAGGAGACTGATCTTCAAAGAGCTCGCTCCGAATATCATCGATCTACGTAACAAATGCGATGTAAGCGACGCCGGGTATTACCATATGTATTGCTGCGACTCGCGATCGATTGAGATCGAGCTACAGAAATGATGCGGAAGGATCGGTATTGAGTTGTGTGCCATATAAGAGTATAATAATCGAGACATGAGACATGATGTGTGTCAGTCCACAGGCGGAGCACAGTGTGGAGTTATTGCATGTTCCTATATAATCTACAATGAATTAGCTGACGACATAAAATATACTGACTGATAGAAAGACTACCTCTTTGGTCTAGTGATTGCAAGCACTGCTGAACCTGGGTTCAATTCCTAGGTCGGTAAAGTGTTATTGTGTTTCCGACTGGAATTTTTCACTAGCAATCTGGAGCATGGATATGTGCCCGGTTGATGCAATGAGCTAACCCCCTCTTACATTGTGTTAAACATAACCGGTGAGTCTTTTCTTTCTTTTCTTAATCGTTGCCCCACACTAGGAATTTTTCCTGTGTCGTGGGTGCGTTTACAAACATTTATAGTCACATACACAAACAGCCAGACCCGGAAGCACTAACTGTAGGCCATACAAATATTTGTTCCGTGCGGGAATCGAACCCACGACACGCGGCGCAGCAGCCGATCGCTCAGCCCCCGCGCCAACCGTGCCGAAATCTATCTATGTAATGTATTGTACTCTAGGTACACCTCTGTCTGAGTCTTCGGAGAATAATGACTTGAAAATGTTATGTTATGTAATGTTTCTGCTCATTTCATATTCATTATCAGGAGGATGATGATGAATTCTTGTAGTATGGATGCCTTACCATACACGAAGCGATAGACGTCAGATATAAAAAGCAGAATATAAATACTCAATACCGTAACAGGCTTAACATCTACTTAATTAAACCTCGATATTTATATCCTGTTACATAAAAACAAGCAGGACACAAAATCTAACGATTAGTAAAAAAAAAACATAACACCGTGCCTAGTTTAATCCGTATTGTGTTAGGAGACAATCGAATTGAGATTGGATTTGGATTGTGACAAGTACCGACATAAAACGTACAGCCTGTATATATACTTGTGTACAGGGTGACGGATTACGAACACCTTTTGTTTTGACGTGGGATTGAAAGAATTGTATTTCAGTCGGATTTTTTTTTATTAAATAAAAATGTTTCCATTTTCGAAACTTGATGGTTTTTCATTCCAAAACTTCTTGTCATTTATAGAAAAGAAAACAACCTGACAATTGTGCGATGTACTCGTAGGTAGGTATAATACAAAATACTTTTTATTGGCACGTGCTCTCTTTGAGTAACGAGCTTTCCGTACAATAACTAGTTGTCAAAAAACCCAATTTGTACAATTGCACTTGACAATGCACGTTTTTGAAGTGAAAACTTCTTTAGCATCGTTATGATTTGAAATTTTATGAAACGAAAAAGCGACAGTAAGAATAGACAGACACATAAATTCATAAGTTTTAACGTGGGACAAAATGAGATGGGAAGCATTATACAGTGTTTCTTATGTCGTAAAATTTTTATAAATTAATTATCAAACTTTGTATCACTATGATCATTACTAAAACCTACAATAATTATCCTCTTCCCAAAATATTACATTCGTCTCATTATCTTGAAGCCAAAATTTTGAAGGTTTCACTTCTACCACGTGTGAATTGCTCACATGTTTTTTTTTTTTTTAATAGCTGCATCATTCTCTGACTTAATAGGAACACTTTTGGTGCCATTCCCTTCACTTTAAAAAGTAGTCTTGGAAATAAAAATATAGCCAATGATACTCGCTGATAATGTGAGTACACAGGTGAAAAAAAAAATCGATTAAGTAGTTTTTTAGCTTAGACATTACAAACAAACGGACACACAAATATTAAAGTACCTATATTGTTATATTGGTTTAGATTGTAATAGTAATTTTAGGTTCCCACAATTGATAGATTAAGAGATTTTTTTTATTGATATTTTATCGACATTTTAACACTTTTCCTGTCAATACGAGGCCAACAATAGTACCACAAGTTCATAAGAAAATGCTTTTTAAGTTCTCTAATTTTCTGCGTTATTACAAATGCCTCAACTAACAAAGTAAATCTCCCTCCTCAAACTTACCAAAACGTCTCAACCCAACGTGAACCTGAAATATCACAACTAGGCATCTACAGCATCCCAAAGTGGTTTAAAACGAAGAGAATATAGTGGAGACACTCCTTTGTTCCGCTAACTGAGGTAATTAGTGGCGCTACAGTCTGTCCACCGGCTGCCGGCTCCCATCCGAACTGGCGCTTAGCTTTTGTTAACCATTTCTTGGGAAATCGGGCGCTCTTGGAGACAGTTAATATTAGTAGGGCTTGCCTTCTTGTAACGAGCTCCTGGCTAGACTCTATCCGTAGTTGTGAAGGTTCCATGTATGTTTTTGTATGGTCTAGCACACATGTGTTTCAACAAATTAACGTGGACGGCACCTCTATGTCGCAGCAGTAAGGGTTCATATTGCAACAGTTATCACCGATACCGAGTTATGTCTATACAGTGGTTTAATTAATCTCCGATATTTATTGAATTCCATTTCGTGATACTTTTGTATAAATCCTTATACAAACAGAACGTACACACAGTACGAAAACAAATTTTAATATAATTTGTGTAAAACTGTGTTTTAAACAAGCCATTAAAAGTTTGAATCGTTAAAGCTAACAATGTGGAGAGCTTTACCGTTTCCTATTTTTAGCAATCACAAACACAAGGCACGAGTGTTCTGTTACGATCAACTTCTGAAATATTATTATTAAAAAGTATAATGGGTTTACGAAGAAAAACAATTTGTTTTAATAATAACTTTACAATTCAAACCGACTTTATGAATTAATACAGTGGTTTTTTTATTAGAAAAGAGTGACATTGGAAATGACTTATAAACGAGTTCTTAAAATTAAAACATTCATATCACAATAATATGTCATCTTAAGTATTGTAGATTTACATTGGAACAATTAAACCGCAGATTATATCTATTAATCGTTTAACGTCGGTCAACTGTAGACGGTGCAACCGACCCGTTGGTAATAGTGAAGTGCAAGTTATACAGCGGATAGTTAGTGCGGATATCAATTTAATAAAGCTTCATTTGGTTCATTACGTCCTCCGCTGAGGAGGGAAATTGAGCGCGATTATGCATTGAGATGAGCAAAGGGATTTGGATATTAAGTAGATGTGCATTCTGTGCTGTGGACTACTTTATACCCGAATGACTATTACTTGAATCATACAAACCTACTAACACTACCCTAATAACAGCCGCACAGGTCGATATTGAAAGTTAAGTAATCGTTGCCGAGGTTGGTTCGTAGATGGGTGACTATGAATGACATACTGTGACGCCTCCATGACGACCCGTTACCTATAGTAAAAAGTCCGAAAGGCAACGAGTATAACCGAGGGGTATTTTGTTACCCAGTTACTGGTTCGTGGAGGTTTGATAGGCAGCCGCTCGCATGTAAATACGGGCTTCTGGTAGCAGACTGGAAGCCGACCACAACTTAGTTGGGAGAATTCTACACAAATGACTATTCTTATGTTTGTATGATAAAGTAAACTGTTTTACTTTATCATACAAATGTAATAATAACATGCAAATAGTGTTTGGACTTGCTAAATAAATCTTTCGCTAGATAACTTGTTGTTTTCACCTCTTACGTAAAAATAAACGTTTACAAACTAATGGCCCCAATTGCCATTTGCATACAACCTGTATTACATATTTAATATTCACGAACTCACGCTTTCCTGCCATGGGGTATGCAGAAACTACAGAACGCCACGTGATACGATCCTTACAGGTAACTGTAAGGACTTTGTTTACGTTCATACATCTAGTCATGCACGATAGTTGCGAATGCTACGCATCTGACCTTTCTGCAGAAAATCACCAATTAGATCAGGTCAATTAGATCACCTCTTAGTGTCTCGGTGTTCCCACTTATATCTGCCTTTTAAATACCTTTTGCTGGTTGGTTTTCATTCATCCTGTCAACGTTTATCTAAGCATTTAAATATTAATTCATAACCAATCTATGAAGCTATGAATACATCACAGGATTATAAAATGTGTCGCACCGGTGTGTACCCACCCCACATTCCATTTAAATATTTGGAAAAATTTGCATTTCAATATGGCCGCCCCAAATCAGGGTTAGGTTTAGAATACTGATTTGCGGGATTAAAAGCCGTTTAGTTAAAGGGATATTGGGAAATAAGGAAGTCGTTGACTTTTCCCATCGGTGCGTTGTGATTGGGAATGCGGCTTCATTCCCATTCGGTGGAGTCAATGGGGAAAGAATGGAATTTTGATGTGTTATTAAAGAAATAGGGGAGGTGAATAATAAAAAGGAAAATTATTACATTGCGATCCCAGATTTTGATTTGAACGATGAATGGTGTGTTTTGTCCATTTGTGTTTGTTGTCGTTTATTGAGAATTACGAATGGATGGAAAAATTAATTATTATGGAGGAGAAAGTCTTAAAGTGGCGCTGGTGACCGAGAAATTGTGTAGAAATTGGCTGTCATGGAAGGGACATGAGATGCAAAGTTTTGAGTACTTAAATGTGGAGACTTGAGTGGAGGATGACCTAAGAAACGAAGAATGGACTGTGCCAAAGAAGTTATTTATAGTTACTTGCAATAAATATCATCTTTGTGGCTGTGGTGACAATAGAGATGACGGAAAAAGAGCTGTATGGAAGAAGAAGACAGATTGCACTGAGCCCAAATAAATACGGGATAACGGCAGGAGGAGGAGGATGATGATGATGACGAATACTTAAAACAAAAGCTGTTAGTTATTTCTAGCACCACAAACGAAACTTAAAGCCCGTCCAAAAGCGAGTCGGGCTCGCAAAGTTCGGGTCCTGAACTCAACCACATGGCGCAGTCTGTAGCGCGGGTCGCTGGTCTGCCGCCATTACTCTATTGCGTGTAATTAATAAACTCAACGTGCGGCAGCTCCTAAACTATACATGTGAATGACATAATTGATTAAAAATTATTATAGTGTCATATAAAAACATTGTCAGCACTATAACATATGTATGATTCGAATGGCTAAAGTTTTTTAAAAAATAAATATTAATACTAGATGGATGCCAATTTATTAATGGTTGTTTTTTTTTGCAACTTGTACGCTTTTTCAAACTGCCTCAATTTCCCGTAATATTTAGGTAATTAACTACATCACGGCTGTATTACCGAACGGTGGGGCAGAGGGTCACTTATAGTAACACTCACATTGCGCCAACTCTGTTCAATAGTCTATGGAGGATGTGCATCACTTGTTAGGGGAATGCGTCCGTAATCGAAGAGAAAGAGATAGCTTATTAGCAGAGTTAAAAATTTGCAAGTTAGATTTACATGCTGTTCAAAGTTTTTTTGTCTAAGCCCTGTAGTGCGGAAGCCAAGAAAATTTATAATTTTGTATGCAGCTATTTAGCTGATATAGTGTCTCTTGTCTCGTAATTAGTAAACAATATTTTTGTTACGAGTTTTAATGGGGTTGACATGTCTATATGATAACTAAAAGCGTCTAAATAAATTAAGATTAAAAAAATAACTCTTAATCCTACTAAAAGCAAAACGTTAGCTTTAAAATGTTTGGAGAAAAGGGATGGAGGTGATCTTATAAAGGTATCGCTTTATTTTTGAAGAACTCTTAAAATAATTACCTAAAACGATCAATAAAAATGACTCATTAGAATGCCACTGAGTTCTACTTAATCCAGCCATGCTCTTTTCTTCATTATCTGCCGAAACATACCTTAAATTAACCCTGCAACATCAACAGCAAAATTTTAATTCCAGCCTTACATTGCCCCGGAGAATTTACCTTCCCTAGTAAAATATTCATAGAGTAGAACTGTTTGGTGTATATCTTTAGACTAGTTGGCTGTTGGCTGTTGGCAACTGAGGCGAAGTCAGGCAAGCGTTAATTTACACGACTATAGTTAGACTCGTGGCGTTTTACCATCTTGTTTTCCTACTGAACTCGGCAAGGTAATTTCTAATGACAGCGTTAATTTTAGGTGCCTTGAAATTAGGAGAGAAATTGTGTTGGCATTTGTTTTGGTGAGTCATCTTCAGACTAAGTTTACACGTAAATTAATAAATAAATAAATAATGCTGGACAATCCACACAGCATCATCTAGCCCCAAGCTAAGCAGAGCTTGTGTTATGGGTACTAGATGACTGATATACTTAATACAATACATTACATGGATATATATTTTTTATTATACATAGAAAATACCCAGAACACCCGGAACAAACCTCGTACAAAAATTTGTCCCAAGGCGGTAATCGAACCCGCAACCTCCTGCGTCGCAGGTGGACCTTAGCCCGCTGCGCCACATAGGTCGTCATGTAAATGTAGGTAGGCTGTGACTTCAGTGAACCTAACCATGAGACAAGCTCATCATTCAATACAACTCGACATCTGCAACAATCATGAAACACATCCGTAGTAATAATGCTGTCAATATATGTTTATTTTGTTCTGTTGGATTGATGTATGCTTTAATCCCAACGGAGCATTCAACCTTTACATAACACTAGCTTTGCGGATCAAGCGTGAATGTGCTGCAAATGGTATTGTTTTTTTTTTCAATTTTTTGATAAGCTCTTCGTGAGCAACGATTACATTGTTATTTTACTATAAAGTTAATCATCCCTTCAGCCCGCGGTTTCGCTTGCGTGGAGATTGCCAATTATCCACTGGAACGTATTGGAATAAGAAGTATTCTCTGTCATAATCCAGGTCATGGTTTATCCATGTGCCAAATTTCATCCAAATCTGCTTACTCGTTACGGTGTGAAAAGGTAACAAACAAACAAAATAAACTAAATGACATTCACATTTATAATATTAAGAATAAGGATATTAAAAGTTAAGATATGTTAGGATTATCAACTATTGCGATTATAAAGAAAAGTAACAATCCATTTTTTGTTTTAAATTCGAGCATTTTATTCCGACACAGATAGTTACTTTAGTCTACAAAGGAACTGACGGATGCTGCCTACAACATCAAAATAAGACTACTCTCAAATCAGAATACCTTTGGGAGCCGTCGGCAACGACCGAGTGATTACGAGGCAACACCCTCTCTGCGGGATACAACAACTAGAGATGCCGGCTACCTGCCTGTCACTGCGGCCAACTTGTACGACTTCCACGCAAAACTGTCGGTATCTAAGTGAGTTAGCTTAATACGTCAAGTGAGAGATAAGTATTAAAAAGGTACGTGGAAGTATTTACACGTCCAAGGTATCAATAAACTGTGGTAGACTGGATGGGATTATTGGAAAAATGGCGTCAGAAATTTTCCATTAAAACCAAAAACGCATTGCAGGTCTTCTTAAAAATTACTTATTAGCATACCGTAAACAAAAACCACTTTATGGGTCTCAGAATTGATTCTCTGATACATTTTAATATTGTTTGGAATACCCTTTTTCAGCATTTGTTAACAGTCAATTTAAATGCTGAAATAGACCATCAGGAATGTTCGTATGAAAATACAATTATTAGTTTATTAGTATTGTTTTTCGCTCTATAACATTTCAAAGCAAAATTTATTTCCCACCGATTGGTAATATTCCCATAAATAGACACAATAGTACGATGCCGAGGTAGAATTACCGCGAAAACAGTGCGATTGCTCATGATTTGTTTGAAGATGTGAACGGTGCGTGAGTGTAATTAGTGGACGGCTCCACCTGATGGGATAAATCTCGTGTCGACGGACGTATTCCCACGGTAGGGGGCGCTAGTGATGAGCGAAGGGAGGGGAGGGAATTTGGAACTTTTTAACTACCACCACAAGCGAGTACGTTTTTGGTAGATAGTTAAAGGTAGTCAGAAGAAAAACCAGTCATTCCATCTTCACTCCAGTTATTGGAACTAGAGGCGGGATAGTCATTAGCTTCATATAAGATACTGGTGGTCAGATGCATCTGGTTAGACTGGAAGCCAACCCCAACATAGTTGGGAAAGGTTACGCAGTTTATTTTCGTTGGTAGGCAGTGAGTTCTCTTCCTCTCACAATGCAATATTAAAGTACATCATGTTCGCACTACAACATACATATGGCACATTGAGTTAAAAGAAAGGAAAAGTATTATAGAGTATTGTCTCTGTCACTCACAAGTGTGTGGTGACAATGGCTTTCTTAAGCTCGATTTTTTTAATTACGCCCTAGTTCCGTTATGCTCATTTTGGTAAGTCTAAATAAACTATTTAGCGTTGCTATTTCTTTAATAACCGCTAAACGCTAATTTAATCATTATAATTAACCAGAGTTGAGTACTCCCTCTGAAATATATTTATCTTAAAGCTAAGCCAGGCTTCTAGTCCCGAAAACTTGTGGTTTCATTGCCTAACTTATAAATCCATGAATAAATAATCAGTAAAACTTTTCAGATGATGAACTACGTGCAGATGAATAATAAATTGTTCTGGTTAATAATGTTTAAACACGCTCCGAACATCATATTGCCATCTTGCCTGTGACGGTGTAACTTGATATTACTTCCAATAACATGAGATTGTTAATTGAGATTCCCATTCTTTTCACAAGCACATTTACTTAGTTTACTAAACTTAACAGAAATTACGTAAAGGGCAATTTATCTAGAATTTACCTACGATATCTGAAAGTAATAGGCAATACCCTGAAAAGAAAAACGTTGGGCCGTAACTAGTCGGGCGGCTAGTTGTAGGGACCATACTTTTGCTCGGTTGAAGCTTCTACAGCTAACGTTGCAGCCTATCGTGCAAATAGACATCATGCCGCATAAGTGCGCGATGGCCAAAACGCCATGAATTACGACGAATTGGAAGGAATGGAGGGAGGCCTTCAGGGCAGTTGGGGTAGTAATTAATAATAATACAATTTATTAGTTGAGGCTTAAAAGCTAAAGGCTACCTAAACGCATGCCCATTGGTATTTTTTTTTCGCGACATCGTGTCCCTTGCACCACGCCCCCGCATAGGCCGCACGCTTATTAATCACAGCGGTACACGGCCCGGTTTGTTCGCGTTCCGTGCAGGTGCGCGGCTGACTACACGCTCCGTTTTCATGCAAACTGTGCATCGCGCTGAGATAGCGTATTTTTTCATGTTTCCTGGAACTCTGCACTTAAGAAAACACCTTTTATTTTTTTATTGTTAGCTTTTACTTGAAATAAATACTAAATTATTAATATAATCTAAATTGAAGATACCTATCTCTCTTCGAAAATGCGTCAGAAAAGAAGTTAAAACTTATTGTGTGTTGCAGACAAGTCATGTAGTGTGTAAATTAATAATTGATAATCAAACAATAAAACAAAACAAAGAAACAAACAATACTACTTCAGTAAAAGACAGCTTAAATACAGGAGTTCAATGTTCTTCAGACAAAATAGTTGTGACAAAATAATTATTTAAAACAGGTCCAACTTTGTTCGGAAGTTACGTCCATTGTAAATCTAGAACCAGGTCATTGACCTAAAATGGATGATGTTCTTCAGAATTCATGAATACCACAGAGTATAAATATTAAAACTAGCTTAACATGGCCACAGTGAGGACATTAATCTTCCACAGTGACAGCTATGACAAATGTGGCTCACGAAATCGACCTTTTTACTGCGAGCTCTTTCCGGAGCTAAGCTAAGATTTTATATTATGAAGATAAAAGTGATTTTGAGATGGCAGTTTTGAAAACATCATACTTCAACGGATATGGACTGAATGAAAAGAAGAATTGAGATTGATACGTTATTGCAGTTCACCTAAGGATGATCCAAACTTGTGTCAAGTTTGGATCACCTGAAAATAGCATTGCAATGCTTTTAAAACAAATTAACAATCTCACCATTTTATCCACCTTTCCTATCGAGTCTACTACACAAGGTTTTGTCAGAAATATAAGTATGATAGTAGTGTTGCGATATCAAAAGAAGTTATCATTTCGCGAACACATTAATTCTCTGTGAAATGAAGCTGTCAGTATTGTTCACAATAAGCCTGTATAATTGATATGTCAATGTCTGTGAGTGGATACACGCGATATCAGGACACAGCTGTTCACGTGAGATACTGCAATACAATGTTCTGGAATATTACAATTCAATTTGTAAAAGAGCATGGGATCCGCACCCGTAATGACTGTCAAAGATATATCTTTGACAGTCATTACGGGTGCGGTGGCGGGAAATTTGACAACCAGTCTTAAAAGGGGGTATCGTATTATCCAGTTTGTTGAGGTCAGATAGGCAGTCGTTTCATTAAAAATACTCATATCTCCCCTCTAGTTCCAATAACCAGATAGACTTGAGCTTCATATAAGATACTGACCTGCATCTAGGTAGATAGACGATCCCAACGAAGTTGGGCAAAGAAAAGGTAGATTTATGATGACTAAACGAGCGTGGGAAAACGAAGTAAACCACTCCAACGATTTGGTCTAATATTTTAAAACCAGCTGCAGATTGGTCACCAAGCAAGTTCATAAATCTTGAACTGGAACTTCAATAATTATTTACGCCATATTGGTGTTAAAATAAATAATAATGGTGGACAATTCACACATCATCATCTAGCCCCAAGCTAAGCATTAGATGACTGATATACTTAATAATATAATACATTACATAGACAGATTTGTCGCACGGTTGGCGCAGTGGTTGAGCCATCGGCTGTTGCGCCGCGTGTTGTGGGTTTGATCCCCGCACGGAACAAATATTTGTATGGTAATTGTTCCGGGTCTGGCTGTTTGTGTATGTATGTTTAAATGTTTGTAAACGCACGATAAAAGAGAAATTCCTATTGTGGGGCAGCGTTTTTCATAAAAAAAAATATATATACATAGCAATTACCCAGAACACCCGGAACAAATCATTGTAGATCGTACAAATATTTGTCCCAAGGTGGGAATCGTACCCGCCACCTCCTGCGTCGCATCGGTCGTCAAATAAAAGATAAAATTGATTAAATGCAAAAGTAATAAAAGGTCCATCCATTCATCATTATGAATAGTGGTATTTCTTTAAGGGCAAATTTTTCAGTAATCTTGAAAAAGTTAATTTAAAAAATAAATATGGCCTATATGGACATACTTTCTATATGAATGCTCTCAATCCTTTTATTCGTCAGATAAAGGTTATTTGACGGTGAAAAATCGGCCCCAAAAATATAAACTCTACAGGACAAGTACAAGTAGAGCAATCAGTATAATCATACCGCGCCTGAACTGCTAAAAGCTTGTTCGATCCACATGTGAAAAATTTAACGCGCTCTCAAAGGGAGTGCAATTAATAAATAAAACCCTTTGAATGAACAGCGCATTTGAATATCAAACAATAATAGGAGAAACGCGGGATCCCGGGGTTGCCATTTTTCAGGATTCTCCACTGTTTTGGTAGATTTATGGGCATACATTTTTTCAAATTGTAATTCCTATTATTTTTTGTTGTGCCATTTTATTACGGTTGACATGAGAACGGACAATGTGTGGGCATTACTTTTGTTTTAATACGTGTATACATATTTCACGCACATTTTAATTACGAGAGGAGAGCTTTGACAACTCTTTTAAAGAGAAATTTAGCACAATTTTATATTGTCACAGAACGACTGAATCTGTTTTAAATAGTCTGTGTTTTAATTTCAAACATAAATGTAAATTATATTAGGATGGATGTTTTCACAAGATAACTTTTTCACAAAGATCTTGGCAACATTGGATACCGCAATGAAAAGCGTATGTACATACATTGCTCCGGCATTTAGTCGGTCTGCAATTACATGGCGGGGTCAAAGAGTCGTTTTTCCATGTATCTAATGAACGAGCATAATTTATGCCCATTTGTAAGTATGTGCCTCATTCGTAAGCGTATGGTATGTGAGGAACGGAATAGCGAAATAAAATACTAACCTTTCTTCAAGAATATAAATGGGATTACGAATGTACGATGCCCGGGTAAACATACAAACAAGTGATGTTTTCCATAGGAAAAATAATAACGTCTGCAGCATCAGGACAACGGAACATTCTTGTCGGACCTCGTGTGTTCAATAGGGATGTGTCCTAGGTAAAAATATATTAAGTCTATTTAGTCCGTCATTCAGTAAGATTACCAAAAAATATTGCACACGTATTTTTTGCTTACTAAAAGTGTTCAAAATTCAAGAGAAGGGGCTAGTGACGTCACTGTTACGTTAAAAGCGCGGTGTGACGTCAGGCGCAATTTCAACGCACTAAATCTTCGTCATTTTTGGTTTACGTGACAAAAGAAAAATACATGTAATCCGACTTTCGGACCAATCAGAATTTTTAAGGATACTACTCTATTATACACACGAGGTCCAAGATTGTTCCCTTGATGGTGAAATAGTATTTATTTTAACATCCGTAAGTTATTGACAATACCAACACAACAAATAACCGCATTCCCTTCTGGCATTTCCGAACTCAACACTTTTACTGCTAACTGACAAATGGGTTATCAAAACTCAATAACACAAATAAAACTCACAAGCCGACTCACGACGAAATAACCTGTAAATGCGCGCCTGCTATTTACGACCCAATCGTAAAGCGTTCCCAACTTGGCCCACAACAAGCCCTAACAAGTTGAATTCGTACGGCTAACGACATAGACGAAATGAATAGCCCATTTCCATCTGAACAGAAATTGCTCCCGATATTAAAATTGATTTCACTAGGCTTTATTGCGCAGAATTTTTCACAGTAACTGTTATTTTTTCGTGAAAGTAACAAAAAACTGTTACAATTGTATCGGGAGCAATTTTGTTTTCATTGTGGAGTGTGGATGGGAAGCTGTTTTGTTGTTTGCTAACCGTTGTCGGAATATGGATTTGTGGGGTTAACAGACTATGATTAAAAATTGTTGTTGTGGTCATAAAAGGTCGAACAAGTAATAAAAGATACTAAAAAATAACCGGAAAAAGCGAGTCTGACTCGCGTACCAAGGTTCCCATATAAACGTAAGGGAGTTATTATTGTACAACTACTTTCGCCAAAATAACATTACCCACAGATTAAAGTTCATAAACTATGTAAGCACCGAACTGAAGCACCGTCTGACGAACAGGTAAGTGGGATTTAAGGACATACTTAACTTTGTGGTTGAAAAATGCCAGTTTTGTGTGCATATTAAACAAATTAACGATTTTGGAGTTTTTCCTTTACTTGTGCTGTGAGACATTACTTCTTGCCAGATTTCATGATTCCTGGTCAACGGGAAAGCGGGAAGTACGCTTTAGGTTTTGATCTACTTGCGAGTACCAAAATATGCCCCATTCACGTAGAATCTTGATTTTTGGGTTTCAAGGGATCTAAGACGGTTTTTTTTTTGTTTACGGGGGGAAACCTTCAAAAGGCGCCTATACTTTGGGGAAAAAAATGGAAGTGTGGGATTCTTACCTCACCAAAACCACCCCGGTGATCACCATCAGCACATGGAAGGGGCCCCGTTACTTCTTAAGAAACCAATCTGTGCAACACCTGTTAGGGCACATCCCTAAGGAGGCGGTAAAAGGGTTTCCCCGGAGCCTCGCTGTGCACGGCGACACGTGATTACTATGCCACCGTCTTCCCTGAGGTCACTCGGTAGACGAACAGAGCCCCCACTCTGAGTACCCGCTACCCCAGAATCCCGCCTGCATTCAATGATACAAGTGAGGTCTCTGCGTGTCAGGCAACGTCGATCTAAGACTTACGCATAAGATATTAATTTCAGCTTCATACCTCAACGCGTTCCTCCAAAAAAGACAAAGACAGTCAGGTAGACTGATGCACAGCGAAGTGATCCTATAAGGGTTCCGTTTTTTTATCTCTTGAGTTATGAAACCCTAAAAAGTAATGAGAATAATAAAATAAGTCCTACAAAAACTCTGTAGATATCCAAGCATGAAGGCGATTTCGATTCTTACGTTGCGATAAGAACATCTTCTCTTGACAATAAATCATCTTTGTACCGAAACCGTAAATAACATTACTCTTTATAGACTACTCTTTGCCTCGAAATTCTCCCGGGTAAACCAACTCACTTTATCTAAGACTACCTTCGCATATAAATCTAGTACTTACCTTCTCGACTTACTCAAAAGAAAAAAGCGAAATCACTCACTTAATATGTGTCAAAACACAAAATATACTGAACAAATATACAAGATATTTCCATCATTTCTGGATATTGACTTGAGCATCGAATCGTGGACTACGGAATAAATCTAACATCAATACAGCGAGTTATTTATTTGAGTATTTTTACCTTTCGTGCGCGAATCACCGACGAGGGAATACGGCAAAGCAGCCATGATTGCTGATATAAGAACCATTGTTTGTTTTCTACAGGCATGTTATGTGAGAGGGAAATAACTTTTGCTTTCAGTTTGTATTGGCATTATTATTATAGAGAATATTTTTGCTTGTTTCAGGTAATGTTGTGCTGTCGTTGAAGTGATGAGGCTTGAACGGCCCATGCGCGGTGCGTGGGGGTTACTTCTTGCAAACGAGATGTCAGCCGGCTCTATCCTTGCAGGGTATTCGACTTTGATGTCTTCTAGATTAAGTTATGTAATATCAGAATATTGGGTTCCAATTGACTTTATCATCAAAGCTTATTTATAGTTTTTGAGAAAGCATTCACAGTAATTTATCTACCTTTTTGAATTTATTTCAAAAACGGCATACCGCGTATTTTGGTTAGGTCGAATAATTATCTGAAACACGAATTTGCATGGTCCTCTGACCATCTCTGAATGGCCGGTCTGACCAAGATAAAGTCTGAACTTTAAAAGAGACTGTTACCGGAGTCTGAATTTATTTCTGTGTTTATCTCATTGTAGTCAACATTGACGTCGATCTCATTCTTTTTTTTATTTTATGACGATTAAAGATATTTATAAACACATTAAAATAGTCGTGAATCGTCAGTGTTCTAACTCAATGAGATATTTAATAAAATAAGCATTTTTGTTACTATTTAATTAACACTTTAAACGCCAGTGACCGACAAACAATACATTTTCTATTACGTCTCATTTCCTGGCAGTTGAGGTGCTAATCATCTCATTGATTATAGAGGAATCATGATTTCACCTGAATTTTCTCAGTTTAACCCAAACGAAACATCAGACAAAAATGTGAACCCTGAACGATGTGATGGCTGTGGGTCGATGACCAATCCAACTTCTGCACTTTAATCTGTTTACAACAACATATTGCAAACTGCATCTTACATCGCAACTTCTGTACATAACAAGCTAATCAATGAAGCAAGTAATCTATCAATGGACAGTGACTTATGGGAACGCTGGTCACTACGTGCGCAGCACGGGAGCCGATTAATTAGCCCGCTGTAGTAATGATGAAGTATATGTACTTGATCAGTTTCAAGCTAGTTAATGAATATTATTAATGTCATTACTTTATATGGATAACGTTTCAACATTTAATATTTTCACACAAATTACGAAAATGAGTTCGATTTTCGTCGTTATCAGCTTCAAAATGGTTACGTTAATTAATTTGATTTTAACGTGAGTTTATTTAAACTTCAGTTTTTGATTTAAGTTATTATGACAGAAAATATGATTGAAATAACATTTTAGTTAAATTAATTGCACTTCTGTCTGTGATTATATTCTACGTGCATAGAGAAAGATATTTCGATGTTCAAATAACATTAGAACTATCAAATCAAACACAACATTGTTTCACTAATAATTACAACATGCTTAGACTTGATCTATATTGAAAATACATTGTTTTATTTACTCTATACATTATAATATAATTAAATATTAAATTGACCGGTCAGATTGCCATTACTACGCTCTAGGACCGGCATTAATTTATTTAAGGCTCTGACTTGTCTAACTCAGCCGCCAATTACAGGCATCACCGATTTTGACGATATGTCTGAGGCTAGACTGTCCAAGAGGCACGACTAAGAAATGTTTGCGTGACGATCGTTTCATTCCTGGCTCTTTGGCCGGAGAACGCAAAACTTAAAAATAATTGGAGAAATATGGTGGAGATCTGGGCCCAGCAATGGGATAATATAGGCTAAAAAAACAAAACAACACTAAAATAATCACTTCCAATAATAAACTCAAGTTATAAGAAAAGCGCAAAAATAAAAGACTCGTCCAAGTTTGGAGCGTCCACTGTGGAGCTGGAGTGTTCGCGGAAACTTCTGGAACTTCTGTAATAATAGCGTTCTCTTAAGGGGGATCCGTCAAAGCGGGCTGCAAAAAAAGTAACATTTTTTGCAAATTGCTGCGGCGTTTTACGCTGTATGTTCATCAAATACAACATGCAACTGTGAGAAAACAATTACTTAAATATAATCATAATTTAGATAGAAATGATATTTTATGCAAATAAAACCATTTTGTAAAATAATATGACGATTTACAGCACAAATAAATTTCAGATGTATGTTGATGTTTTAAATAATTACCATAGATATAGTAGTTATTTTAACATAACTGCCGCATGTTGAAATTGGTCCACGAACAAAGTAAAATATATATTATCTATTATAAAAGCAGCGCTGCAATGTTCAATTTATGAACTAGTTTTTCAAGTTTGCGTGCTACATCAAAGGAATCACCTTATTAAAGAGTTTACTCAAAGATAGTTTGTGGAATATGAACAGTGAGAAGATAGTTATGAGTTAAACACTCGGAATCCGGAGTGTTGGTCTTGTGGAGCTCAAATGCAATGTAGCGCTGACACTCACATTCAGGAAATGGATCCCCATTTAATAGATGAATGTGAACGAATTATAGCAATAATAGCTACAAATATGGAGGAGAGAAACCGACAACACCGCATGAAAGATATTGGTTGGCTAGATAAATTAAATAGGAGTTAATACAGGGAATTAAGATACTGTGTCACCAGACCGAAGAACTGACCGTTGAAGAAATTACCATAAGACGCCATTTATCTGCTGATTAGACGGTTTTCAGAAATTAATCATATCAAGTACTGTTTAATTAAAACACAAAATAAAAATATTAATTTAGACTGAGAATTAGCACATTTTGAACGTCAAAAATTAAATAGGAAGAAGTGGCGGAACAAACATCGTTGCAATACAGCTATCTAATAAGTACACAATAAGGACAGTACGCTAAGTAAACAATTGAAACTATGCAATGGATTGAAAACTAATAAAAACCACAAGTCATAGAAATACAAAAGGTAGGTTTTTTGGGTTATTATTATTTTATTTGACGAACATAATTAAACTCAAAAAATAAACTATAGCATCAAACATACCATGCATACCTGATGCAATCTCTCGAAACGCAAAGAACAATCGGGTAACATATATCTGTCTCAAAAGCCTCCTCCATAATCATACCGCCGTCCCACCATTCCTCTTACAGTTTTACGAACCCTCTCAGAGATAAGACCGGTGAGCAAAGAGGCTGTTCTTCTAAAATTAATTAATACCAGCATCCCTTTAGATAAGAGAGATCCGAGCGGGGACAACTGAAGAATATTAATCCCTCGTTAAGGCAATGTTCTGTTGTAAGACGATGTGTGTGTTTGGAGATAGGCAGACTTGTTGCTTGGGTTGTAGAAAATTAGGATGGTCTTTGATATAGTAGTTTAGTACGTAGTAGACACTTCGCTTTAGTTGGTACAACTTTATAGAACTTCTGCAGGAATGAAATAAATAAATACTATAAAATTATAATTAAACTCAGAACTTTTTTCCATGACAATAGGGAAAAACTGCAGAATACCACCTGTTATGATACTTCAATACTTCTTTGCTTTGTTTACGTTCATGCATCGAGTCATACAAGCATACAATTATCTTATCTAATTATTTATATAATTTTTCTGTACGTAACGGCTGAACCGACTGGATGATCGACCCTGAATGTTTAAGATTCACAATTGGACCCGAGTTTGATAACGAGTTGGATAACGAGTGTCGGGTCCGTTAGTACTTGCACAATGTTTAATTAGTATCATCTACTTAAGGCGTTGCATTAGAATATATCGATGACCTAAATTCTAAAATACCTTCATTTGTCAAATTTGGTACCATGATATAAATAATAATAAATAAATAAATATTGCTGAACAATCCACACAGCATCATCTAGCCCCAAGCTAAGCAGAGCTTGTGTTAATATAGATAATCTTTAACGTCGTTTTAAAACCGATAAATTATCTGATTTAATTCTCTTATTTTTTACCAACGTGTAAAAAGGCTCACGTGATGATATGAAAGCACCTGTCCCCAATAAATTGTGGAGGAATCAGATTAGCGACCATCAATTACCAGCAAATGAGCTCCGAAGCAGTGAGGTACTGTGTAATCTACGCAATGAGCGGTGCAAGCGGTGATGTGAGCGAGCGAAGCGAGCGCCAGGAGCGAGCGCTGAATGGTGATTGATGAAAGAACGATGCTGCTCAAAGTTAAACATAAAACATATTATTATCCGTATGATAGTTTGCACAATAACCTCGGCAAATAATATTATGATCTGTATCGCCCTGTGAGAAAAGTCTTGAGATTTTCTAGTAACAAATACTTAACCATTCATTACAAAATATGTTAAACCATGGCAGCGTAACAGAGAAAATTACTCGGGTATAAAATAAGATGAACGTTGTCTGTATTTAGATCTGCTTTATTACATAGTAAAATAATGTATTAAATTCTAAGTAAAACATAGTCTAATAATTATAAGCTCTAAGTTTATATGGTGAATAATAAAAAAAAATATTTTCATTCTATCCTACTTCATCTATTATCTCATGACTTATACCACACTGTTCTATGTTCCCATACGAAAATGAGGGTAAAATGTGACTAAAATAACAGGGCGGCGGCGAGCCCTTTCATTGTCGGCTGGGCGGCGGGCGGCGGGCGAGGTATCTTTTTAATTTATTTTTTCCGTATCACGCGTTATCTAAATGCTCTACAAAGTGGTATTTTTATACAAAATATTTCCTGAATATTTAAAACTTCGTTGACCGTTTGTTAATTGGCCGCTGGCAAATATTCAGACATTAAGGTCCACCCGTCTAGATGTACTTCATCATAAGAACTTTCCTCAATAAAGAAAAAAGAATGAAACGTTTGAGCACAGACAGAGATACACAGCCATTTCAAATAATTCCCACGGTCACTAAATTGTTCGGCGATATAGAATAAAATACGGATAATGGACACATCGACACCATAATGGACAGGTCGTTATGGCCCCGATATTTAGGCCTTACCTCTTGTGGTTATGGTTTCAAATTTGGGCAAGTACCAATGTGACTTTTTCAATTCATATGCACATTCTAAGTGTATCTTCACCAATGTCAGTGAACTTTGGTGAAGGAAAAAATCGTGAGGAAACCTGGGCTTAAAATATAAGTATGAAATCGCCAACATGTCTTGAGCAAGCGTGGAGATTCATGCTCGCGCCTTCTCTGTTTGAAAAGAATCTTTGCCTTGCAGTGGGACAGTAACAGGCTGGTATTATTATATTATATTAATAATGGACACATTGTATAAAGGTTTAGCAGACAACAACAGTTATACTTTGTTATTTCTAAGTTAGAATTTAGTATAACGATGGAACCTCCCACACAACACCAACCGCTCTTTAGCAAATCAAACACAAACATAGACAATGAAGACAGATTAACACACCTGATCGCACAGTCTAACTAACATACACACAAGCACATAAACATACAGACAGACAGACAGGTAGATAGACGGTGGTGAAATGCACTGCACGCGTCACTGGGTACTTACTATTTGAACACACGCTAGAATAAACTTACGATAGAAAGCTGACGGTGAATGAAACTACAAAGCTGCGTCTGAATTATCATGTTCATGATTATCATGTTCAGGGCTATCTTAAAAGCAATTATAATATCTCTGCACACATTTCAGTATATGTAGTTTTCTAGCAGGTGGTTCCTACAGCAACTGAGAAGATACATCCGTAGTTACTTTGTCATAACGTTCTTGGAAGCCAATTTGAAATCAAATGTTTTTATATGGAACATAAAAAACTGTTAGATTTACCTATGTAATAGTTCAAAATCACATCTAGCACATTACTTACAACACATAGGTACATATACGGTACATATATGTACGTACCTACGCATTAATAATACTTAACTTAACCAACAGACTGATTACGTACATCAAATCAAATGTAAGCACAGATAGGAAAATGAGCGTAGAACCTACATGAAAATGCAGAAGCAAAGCTGCAACTACATACGAATACACATTTATACAGACAGACAGACGGCTGTTAGATACACTACACGGGTCACTGGGCACTGACTATTCGAACTGACGCCAATAATACAAATTAAACGAGGGTTTGTTTTGAATCAAGGGCTTAGCGAATATGGATGCAAATGAACGATGTGTTTGTCTATCT
Source organism: Phlogophora meticulosa (assembly GCA_905147745.2). Lineage (NCBI taxonomy): Eukaryota > Metazoa > Arthropoda > Insecta > Lepidoptera > Noctuidae > Phlogophora > Phlogophora meticulosa. Next base: position 371,157 of record LR990535.1, on the reverse strand, counting down.
ACGATTGCCTGCATTAAAAAGTTTCAATAGTTGTGTAAAAAAGTTTTGCAATACTTGCAACATTATCAGTTTGAATTATAACAAAGTTTCAAGTCTTGCAAAAGAAGCTGTCTTGTTTAGTGTTTGTAACTTTCTGTAGAAACAAGATAACATGAGCCCCTGAGCGATCTTGAGATTGCTTTTTAATCTTTTTATTGCATTTTTATTAGTACCTAATATGACTCGTTCACAAATACGTACAACATGATTTACTTAATAATGTATCAATATCTCCAGATACCATTTTATCATATTAATATTGTGTGATGGTAGCATAATACTATAAAAAGAGATGGTGTAAATACATCGCAACATAACAACAAATCTACGGATGTATCTAAAGAGAAGCATTTTATTGCGAATGGCTCCACCTCGGCCGCACAGCTGAGCGCCACTTAAGGAAACCGTGCCTTCCTCTACTGTAGCCATGAGCTGAGCTATTACTTAAGGGATATTCTTGCACAAGGTTTTTATAATTTAACGGAGTTTAAATCATAGCTTCACTTAAGATTTTATGTGGAAACATAAACGCAGAAATCGCGCCAAACAATTTGAAATCATCACTAAAATGTGAGACTAAAGTCAATATTTACGAATTAGCAATGTTTTGAACGTGCTTGACATAAAAACGAGGAAATAAAAAAGAAAGGTGCAATTGAAACTCACGAATTCACCGTAGTTCAATACCGGTCTGAATCCTATTAGTCGAGGGAAAGTTAAATATTTGAAAAACATGAAAACGGTTTAGCCAGGGACAGCTCAATAGATACAAATATTTTTTTTATCCACCAATGTTTTTGAATTTAGCTGAACTGTTCAACCAATGAATATTTTACTATAGTTAAATGTACGTCATAGTGTTATGAATTCCTCATGTTATTGACTTAAATAACATAATTTATTACCACAGCGACAAGTTGTGTCTCAACAAATAAATGAATAAACACGAATAAATAATAAGTCTTTACCTATGAAATTGCCGTTTTGTATGAAAAAATTTAAATGAATTTTTTTCATGTATTTTTTATTAGTATTAATCGAAGTAATCACCCATGCAATCAATGCATCTTTGCCAATGCAGTGGCAGTTTATTGATGCCCTTCTTAAAGAAATCAGCTGGACGGGAGGCAACAAATTCTTCAAAGGCATTTTGTACTGCCTCTCGGGTATTGAATTTTTTTCCCGCCAAGAAGTTATCCAAATTCTGGAAAAAGTAGTAGTCTGTAGGCGCAAGGTCTGGTGAGTAGGGCGGATGACGGAGAGCTTCCAACCCCAGTTCTTGCAACTTGGAGACCGTCTGCTGTGCAGTATGAGGTCGCGCGTTGTCGTGCAGGAGCAGCGGAGACGAGCGATTGACCAATGCTGGTTGGAGATGTGCCAGCTTCTCCATCATTGTGTTCAATTCTTCACAGTACACATCTGCAGTAATGCTCACCCCGTTTGGTAAGAAGCTGTGTTGAATCACACCGGCGCTAGACCACCAAACAGTGACCATCACTTTTCTTGGGGTAAGTTTTCGTTTAGGGCATTGTTTAGGTGCTGAACCAGGATCCAACCAACTTGCTGAGCGCTTGCGGTTATCAAACAGAATCCATTTTTCATCGCAGGTAACAATGCGGTTCAAAATTCCTTCATTTGTGTGTCTGTAGAGCAGTGCAAGGCACGTCTCGACGCGTACTTCGCGCTGGCGATCATTGAGTTCGTGGGGCACCCATTTGTCAAGCTTTTTTACCTTGCCTATTTGACGCAAATGGACCAATATTGTTTTGACGCTAACGTCGAAAGCTGCTGCTAATTCAGCCGTAGATTGTGTATCATCAGCTTCCACAATCGCCTTTAATTCGTCATTGTCGACCAAAGTCTTCGGACGACCGCGAGGTTCATTTTTCAGGTCGAAATTTCCAGAACGGAAGCGAGCAAACCAATAACAGGTAGTGCGTTGGTTTGTAGTGTTAGCTCCGTAAACGTCGTTGATGTTGCGTGCCGCTTGTGCCGCGTTGCTGCCACGACGGTACTCATATTCCATAATTACTCGAATTTTTAACGTATCCATGATGACGAAAAAGATTTAAATGCGATGAAAATGTAACACTAATCAATAAACAAATGACTACTTTTGGAAAAAAAAATCCATGTTTTTAAAATAAAATTAATTTGAAATTAGAATTCTTAGCCAAACAAAAAATATTTTGATTTGAAATGGCCAGTACTGCAGAACGGCAATTTCATAGGTAAAGACCTAATATTATTTAACAATGAGGATAAAAAAATACTTAGATTATTCAAATAATTATTTAAACAAAAATAAAATAACCAAAAGTAGTGAAAAATGCTTCTAGGTTGGTCTCATTTTAAAAGACAATCATAGTAATGAGCACAATGACACCTTAAGAGGTTATACTGCAGGAACTTACAAAAAAATATATGTATGTAGATATGAAATTCAAACTGAACATAATATATAACCAAAAGGCCAACCATACTATTACACATAACAGCCCATATTATTAGATGGCGTTGTTTACAAGATATTTACGTCTCGCCCTTCGCGGCCCTTTGACGAGCTAACCGTAAATACAACTGAGCCTTTATATACGACATTATTTTTGTGTTCCGTTTCCTTGCGTTAAGAAAAAAAAATCATTTGGAAACGTTATAAGAATACACTAAAGCTTTTTACCAATATTTTAACAACATAAATACTTCGTTGTACAGAACATTTTTGTTACTATCTTCCGGGTGCAAGTGACACACGTCGAATAGCCAATTAGCCATTTTAAAAATAGCATTCCTTAATGTATGAAGTAGTCGCGCTGCGTCATCAAGACTAAATGGACGCGGGATGCTTCCCCAAGGAGCTATCGTAGGCCCATTTCTAAAACGCGCTTAATGAATCACTGCCAGTTCCATTTTCTTTTTTTATAGCGTAAAGGACCCCAAATTAGGTATAATGCATGTATAAACTCTATTTTTGATCTACATAAATGACCTTTGCGATTTAAAACTAGAGCGCGGCACTATCATAACTTACGCTGATGACACTGCTTTGCTTTTTTCGGCTGACTCAGAAAACGAAGTCTACAATCTTGCGCAACACGGATTTAATATTGTAAATAAATGGCTTCTAAATAACTCACTAACTTTAAATGCAGACAAGACAAACTTCATTAAGTTTTCGATGCGCAAACAAATACCCAATATCCCCTCAACATTGCATGCTCACTGTTGCCAAGTGCCTACAGAAAGTCAATGTAAGTGTCCCAATATTAAAAAGACTGACAAAATAAAATACCTAGGTATTATAATAGATGAAACCCTTTCCTTCAAATACCACATGGAAGCATTAAATAATAGAATTCGTAAGTTGATATTCGTATTCAAAAAACTACGGATTTTTGCAGATGCAAAAATAATTAAGCAAGTATATTTTGCTCTTTGTCAGTCAATTTTGACTTATTGTATTACTGCATGGGGTGGAGTGAGTAAAACACTGTTATTGCCCATTGAACGAGCTCAAAGAGCTATTCTCAAGGTGGCTACTTGTCGGCCTTTTCTGTTCCCTACTAACCTTCTGTATAAATCCTGTGAGGTACTAACAGTTCGACAGTTATTTATAATCAGCACTGTACTAAAACAACACACAGCTCTTCCTTATAGCACTGAATTTACTAATAAGAGACGGAAAGATATAGTTTGTCCTCAAAAAAGTACAAAGCATGCTTTCACAGCCAAATTTTATATGTACCTTGGACCGCTACTTTATAATAGGTTAAATGAAAAAGGAAACATCTACTCCTTAAATTTCAGTAACTGCAAAAAAATCCTTAAGGAAGCTTTACAATCAATGTCCTATGAAGATACAGAGAAGTTACTACTTGTTCTTAAGTAACGATTGGTCAAATTATTGTAATTTTCTATTTATAATTAGTTAACTAAGTTAAACACCATAATTTTTAAACATCTTATATTGTATAGTCTATAGATTATTATGCTTATTATGTGATTATTTAATAAATTAATGTTACCTCCCTTTCGCCTGAAACACAGGAATTCCTAGTTCAGGCATAGATTATTTCTGAACTTGACATAGAATTAAGAAAATTGTATTTAACATATACCTTATGTTTTTTGAATAAATTTATTATTTATTATTATTATTATTATTTCCTTTATTTCTTTATATACATATTAATTACATTTTTAAATATTTCAAAATAAAAAAAAAACAAAAAACATTTAAAAATATAAAAAATAGTAGCCCACCGGCATTGGGAACAGGGTCCAAGCTACCGGTGGTCAGGGCTCTTGAGAAAGGAATCTCCTGACGATACGCGCCGTGTCCAGGAGTACCGCTTTCTGTATCAAGCCCTTGATCCAGCTGCCTAACGAGAGCCTCCTTAGGTGTTGGTCGAGGCTCTTGGCTATTATACCATTGGCCGTCACAACTATCGGCACAATGACTGCTGTATTTACATCCCACATGTCGACCACCTCGCGGGCCAGATCAAGATACTTGATTTGTTTCTCTTTCTCGGCCTTCACGAGGTTCTCGTCATGTGGGACCGTTATATCAACAATCATTGTGCGACGATCTGATCGATCTATCACCACAATGTCAGGCTTATTAGCAACAATAGTCCTGTCAGTGATGACAGATCGATCCCAATATAACGTGATATTGCCATTTTCAAGAACTGGGTCGGGCACATACTTATAGTATGGTACTTCTGATTCCACAAGGTTATACTTCAGAGCAAGTTGCTGGTGGATAATCTTGGCAACAAGGTTATGTCTATGCAAATAGTCTCCGTTAGCAAGACGAGAACAACCAGAAATAATGTGACGGATTGATTCCCCGGGTCGGTGGCATGCCCGACAGATGTCAACCGTACCGTCCTTCACAATGTATTTCCGGTAGTTATTCGTCATGATAACTTCATCCATAATCGCACAGACAAAACCTTCGGTTTCCCCAAAGAGGTCACCGAAGCGCAGCCAAGATACGGACGCTGATAGGTCTACATTGGGTCCATGTAAGACCCGATAAAAGCGTCCATGAAGCTCTTTGCTCTTCCATATTTCCATGCGGTCAGTAGTATCTAATACTATGGGTTTGCGCCAGTTCTCATTAGCCAAGGAGAGCGGGGTGAGGGCCTTGTCCATCGCGACCACATCTCTATGTATCCCCACGTCGGCTTCAAGGAAGTACTCCCTGAGACTGCATACCTCACGGTTGTGCAGGGTCTTAGCATTTAAGAAGCCTCGACCCCCGCATTTCCGCGAGATATACAGTCTCATCACCGACGATCGTGGGTGATGCATGCGATTTGCGGTCAACAATGTGCGGACCCTCCTATCCAAGGCGTCAAGTTCCGTCTGAGTCCATTTGAGTATGCCGAAAGAATACATCAAAACTGGCATGACCCAACTGTTGAAGGCGCGCACCTTATTGCCGCCTGATAAAAGACTATTTAACACTTTATTCAGGCGGCCAAAGAAGCGCTCCTTCAAAGATTGTTTCATGTCAGCAGTATTGATGCCTAACGCTTCCGACATACCCAAATACTTGTAGGTTTCGGTTGAGGAGAGGGATCTAAGGTATATAGAATCCGAGAGTTGGGTTCCCGTGGATTCCACAATCCCCCCTCGCTTTACATGCATGACTGCACATTTGTCCACACCAAAATCCATCCTGATGGCGCTACTGAAGGTTTCTGTTACCTTCAGTAGCTTCATTAGTTGCAAATTGTTGTGGGCAAAGAGTTTCAGATCATCCATGTAAAGAAGGTGAGATATGACCTGACCACCTCTTCTCAACCGATAGCCCAGACCCGAACCCTCCAGCAACGTGCTTAGAGGGTTCAGGGCTAAACAAAACCACAACGGACTGAGACTATCACCCTGAAATATGCCTCGCTCGATCCTTATCGGTTCGCTGTTCTCCTGAAACTGCCGACATCCTGGATAGTGAAGGACCGTCCTCCATTGCCCCATACACGACTTTAAAAAGGTGCGGAGAGTTGCATCTATTTTATACAACTCCAGCACCCTCATGAGCCATGTATGTGGCACTGAGTCATAGGCCTTCTTATAATCTATCCAACATGTCGACAAATCCTTTCGGGAACGACGAACCTGTTGGCTTATGGCCATATCTATGAGGAGCAGCTCCTTAGTACCACGGGACCCGTTCTTACATCCATTTTGAGAGACAGACATGATCGAAGTGCTGTCGATATGATTATTAATTTTAGATCTCAAAATGGATGTAAGAACTTTATAGACCGTCGGTAGACAAGTGATTGGTCTATAGTTTTTGGGTTCCGCAGTACTACCTGATTTATGGAGCAGGTGGGTTATTCCTGTTGTAAGAAATTGGGGCAGCGATCCCGACTCTAAGGCAGACTGGAACTGAGATGCCAAACGAGCGTGCGAGCTTTTCAGCCATTTAATCCAGAAGTTGTGCAGCCCGTCTGATCCTGGAGATTTCCAATTAGGTAACGGACGAACTGCACAAGCTACATCCTGGGGGCTGATGTTGATTGCCCCCATTTCTGGTAATGGTTCACACATCCGCTCGACCTCCCTAGTCCAATCGCCCTCAGTGTGACTGACAGGCACCGACCAGATGCTGCGCCAAAATAAACACATGGCCTCATCATCCGGCAGGAACGTGTCAGTCACACCTTGGTCCGGTCGCTCCCAAGTCCTATACACCCACCTTTCATCGCTCCGGAATGTGCGATTCTGAGTGTATCGCTCCACTCGCCGCTTGTACCGACGAATACGGTTTGCCCATGCACAGATCTTCTGTTTCAGGAAGTCGATGCGCTCCGTGACGCGGGTTAAATAGTCTCGAGAACTAATATCAGTCCCCGAGAACGCCCGCCTCACAAAGCGCATTACTCTAGGGCGAGTATTACCCTCCCTGAAACAGATAAGTTTGCCGATGAGTACTCTAGCCTCACCGATACGTCGCTCAATCCTGCACTGCCAAGCTGGTATGGCTGGTCGTGTAGATCTCACACTGTTGGGAAATTTTACATTAGCTACACGACATGCCGCTACAGCTGCACAGTACAAAATCGAGTGGGTATCGGCGAGGTCTCTGCTGCTGTCAAAACTATTTGACAACAGTGAATCTAGAGCACTCATCAACGCCTTGTTTTTCTTATGCATGGGCAGACGAGGTAAACGTTGTCTAAGCCCAGGCGGTGTGGAGCGGTACTCTCGGAATGCATCCTCCAAAGCGCTCCTCAAGCGTACATTACATTGGGAACTCACGGATATAGCTGCGTCATCATCCTCTTCACCAACGTAGTCAGGTCGCGGTGAAACACTAGGTAAATTTTGTAGTTGCACCGCGACCGGTGGCGAAGCAGGCGTAACGCGGTTACTCCGTGAGTTCAGTCGTAGTCTATCAAGCACGGCGTCATCCAACATATGGTTACGTTGAATGACTCGTACCTGATCCGACAGTCGTTGTGCCGATACGTTGACAGCTGGCTCAAGTACCTGAAACAGAGAGAGCATCCGACCACGGTACGCAGTCAGGTTAGTTCCCCCCTCTGTAGCCCCATAGTATGAGCGCATTACATTTTCGTTGATGGATTGTGTCCATCGCATGCGCTGCACACTTCCACCGGAAGCGGGGACCCTAGCAGAGGCTGGTGGGCCTCGGAGTCCCAAGCTGGCCGGTGGTCGGCCTCTTCCACATCGACGTACTGGTGGTGGCGACGTCGGCGGCGAGTAGTATTCGTCGCTCGAGCTCGACGCAACTGCAGCGGCCGGTGTCACTGGACTCACGTCTGGAGCAGGTCCCGGCAGCTGGGAGGCGGAGCTGAGCGACGAACCCGAAGATGTTGTAGGTGCATTCAGTACTCGGGCTCGGCTTCTTGTTAGCATTTTCGAGTTTCTTCCGATTTACTCGTAAAATACCACGGCGACACACATGATATTTTTTTTGTCATCTTCTTATTTTTGATTATTTTGAACTATTATATATTTATTTTCATTTCCTGATATGTGGGTGTTACTAAATTTGTGTTTGCAGACATTTTGTATAGATGTTTTGAAAAAATATTTATAAATAAAATCGGAGAGAAAAAAAATGCGTCCGTCAGTTTGACAGTCGAGCCACAGATTATTATTATTATTATTATTATTATTAATGCTTGTCGGGCTAAGCTCTTTGTGTCATTAAGTTTAGAGTTAATCATGTCGGTGTCAACTAAAGTTCTCAATTAATTTTAGCTGATTTCATTTTGTTTGATGATTTGGACGGTGAGTAATTATGATATCACAACGTTCCTTTCATTCATAAAAAAAAAAATGGTAATTAAACTGACCAACTTTTTATAACCTTCCTTGCTCCTGTTGAGGCGTAAACATTATTTTATAAAACCAGTAAATTGAGATATAAATGTTTCATTATGATAAACGCATAATAGACAATGATTTCATCTAGAGTAAGCACTTCACCACTATCCAATTGATCGTAAGCATCATATCGCTAAGTGTCAGTTATTGTGGCAAATGCTCGACACTCGTCGACGTTCACCAAGATCCACACGTTTTGCTCGTATTTCAGCGGCTGCAGCCGACAGGTGGCGCCTCTTACCGCCATTTTTATGACATTACACATAATTTGTCACTTGTATTCCTTTGTTGTTCGAAGCCAGTGATATATTTGTTAGGTAGAGAAAGAATACAGGTACCCTGGCGCCTCGCGATACAAGTTTTTTCTTTATTTCCAAGCACTAGACTGTAATGGGGCCACTTATCATTTTTCTTGGAATATTACATACGTTTCTAATTTATGAGTATCACAATGATGAATGTTTTATATGTGAAGATGTAACAAGCTGTTACCTGGGACTTTTGAGTGGCAATTTATGTGAACGGTCTTCATCTCACAATATTTATTTCTTGTTTTCAAGTATCTGGCTAGTCAAGTAGCACATTGAATAAATTTAACGGAAATTTGATAGTCTTTCCCACAAATAGTTTTAATATCTTAAATATAAAATCACGAAGAATCTTTTTTTATTCTGAAAAGTATAAGCTAATAAAATATAAGGTGATACTTGAGATAATTAATGTAAGAATAAATGACTACAAAACCGCATCTCACACCAATTACCCTCATACCGTTACCCTCTCCAAAAAATCTAAACAAAGCAAAGAATCCGCGCAGAATGAACCGACAGCGGAGACTCAGTAATTATATCGTAAGGAGAGCTCTTGAAAAAAACTTGGCAAATTATTTGTGTAGCGTCAAAAGAAAGAATGACAGCAGATGATAGTAGCATCCCTCGGGTGAGGCCATTAATAACGTTCAAAAACATTGTTTGTTGAGGATCGCCGCGATTTATCGTGGAACCACCCTCGCACCACCCTTCGGTAAAAAAATGTTGTGAAGTGCGACGCGGACGTTTGATCGAGTTCCGTATGAAAGTGAAAAGAGTAGTCAATCTGTATTTTTCCATGAACGATGAGCATTTTGGAAAATAAATTAAACAATGGAAGCATACAATTTAGCTAGATTTTAGTCTTAATCGGTTTGTATCTATCACACCAAATTCACACAAAATTAGTGGTTAAAGTGTACGTGTGTTATTCTAGATTTCAGCGCTTTGTATTTCATCCTCGCATCTCAGCAATGATAAACTTACACAGAGACTTCTTATTCTAAAGTTAAATATACTCGTCTCAAGAAACAAAAGGTCTAGAACATTAAAGTTTCGCAAAGGGATTGCTTAAACAGAAACGTTTTAGGCCTCACAATAAAACCCATTAAGTACTGAATCAGACTCAGTCGTAAACCTAGATTTGAGACTATTCTCAACATCTGGACCGACTAATGGGACGTCCTACTTTCTATATTTCAGTTGAGTGATAGCTTCTTTGATGTTTATTGGGTTGGACAGTAAGGGTCGTTGGGAATCATGTTCTGAGTTGAGACTAGAGTTTGTACTATTATCGTTTGAATAAATTATAGATAACCCGAATAATATTCAACACCTGGTTTTTGAAATGTCGATTAAATGTCAGAATGGATAATAGTATGCCAACGTGTCATGTTGTACGGCCTTCTAAATAAATGAAGTGATAGTCTACAAAGTGAAATTGCCAGCTAGTGCTTTCAATAGAGAAGTTATACATACAGGTTTATCCCTTTAGCAAGACTGTGATCGCTGTGAGTATCGGTACAAGAGGATTAGCTCTGTAACCGTCAACAGTCTATTGCTAGATGTTTGTCTAATTCTGTCATATGGTATATAAGAGGACCAGTTTTCTTACGCGTAGATCTCTTGACATATGTAGGTAGGTACTTATTGTGCAGATAAATCTATATCTCTAATTGCTTACCTACAAAGAGAACCCCACTTTTCCACTTCATGTATTTGGATACTGGTTTTAAACATCATTTAGAGTTTTGTTGGTTTGAATATAGGTAATACATTCATACTTATTGCAAAACTGAAACAACTGTTGGTAACGGTTCCCATTAGCAAGGATCTCTAATATTGTGATGATCCATCGTAGAAAAGCTATCTCCTTTCACCTAACACAAACGCTCGTGAAAAATATTTTGTAGCGTTTTTTCAGTTTTAATTTTCCAAAGTTTTCCTGAACATTTTTTGTTATTAGAGAATAAATTAATTAGTTTAAGAATATATCCTGAGGGTGATTAGTATTCTTGAGGGTTAGAGCGGTAAAATTTTATGAACTCTTTCACGGATTTATTTTGTTTTAAGTTCTTTTGATGATCTTGAATATTAAGGGATACTTCAAGATAGAACTTTTAACCTGAATTATATTCCAAACCCTCTTTACGTTTATTATGTTAGTGAATTGAGTCTACAAGTTTGCCTTTTTGCAATTATCTGCTTGTTAACTTCATACGTTGCTGATAATACAAGGCTCCTGATTAAAAAACCCGATACGCTACCTGTGACGGGCGACAATACGACGATCCGACATTTCGTCAAGTTTCTTTTAGGAATACATTTTCTGCCATACTATATAGTTTCTGTCGCAACAATGTGTATTTTTTTTATTTTTTTGCCATGTGCGAAGAGCAGTTTATAAATACCGCGTAACAGCAAAAGACGCAACTTTGTCAATAATTAACATAAAATTATATGGCTAAGTGGCAATTGTATTTAACACATAACAGGGCTAGTTAAGGTTTTCAACATGTGTATTTTATGTGGAAATTATAAGTTTTTTTTTTAAAAACAATGTAGTCCTTAAGTCCAAATAAAGGAGTTTAATGTCCATGTGTAAACTTCACCTTGTATTCAGATAGTAAAAGTCACGGCATACACTATCAATAACCCAATAATACGACCGCTATATTTAACCGAACCCTTTTTATCGCCGAAAAAACTGAAACATGCTCCAATATTATTATTATAAATAATATTTTATCTAATAATAAACGTTGGAGCAACGCAAAGAAGATCTTAATAAAATCCGTGTAATAAACGTGGAGCGACAGATTTACGGCGAACCGGTCCGGCCGAGACCGGCGCGATCCGCTTCAATCCGGTTTAATCCGGCCGGATCCGGGCCGGCGGCGATCTGAAGCTTTACTCCTTTGGGAGAGGCTCCATAATAGCCGTAATAGACGGCCCTTAAACGTCCAGTTACAACATGACACGACGAGTTTTGCCTCGTAAATTATGTTGGGTAATTAGTTTTCGTGGGTATTTAATAAGATATAAATAGTAAAGCAGGTACAGTTTGTAGTTCGGTTCTGTGTCCTCGCTTTGTGTTATCGAGTTAGCAGAGTTTAAACTGGCTTTCAGAGCTATGCTAGCGTTAATTTTCTCTACTTTATCACAGTTTAAACAAGATAACAGTTGGATTTTGTGTCACAGTATTATTTTGTTTTGTATTCGAAAACTTTCATTAGTTGAAAATTAGGAAATTACGCGTTGTTAATCATTTAGACTTGTAGAACAAAATTCGTAGACCACACTTTGACTATTTTTTGCTAGTCTAGGAATGTTGATTTTAGTGCCCTGCCTAAGCCAAGCCTGCTCAAACAACTCTGTTACTTGAAGTACACAACGGAAACCATACTAATGTGGACTATTTGAAAGCCAGGATCTCCGTTTTCCTGATTCCCAGACGTACCGGTATACTTACATTTGTAATAATAATCAAACGCGATGTAATCAGGTAACTAAACTAGGGCTGCCTCTCTGCTAGTGCTCGCCAATTAGATTGTACGGTAACAGACGGACGGACCGACGGAATGGGGGCGCCCTAATGGAGGTACGTTACTGACATTATTATTAACCAGCATTTAGACTTAACTGCACTTGGGTATTCCAGGGTTGGTATGAACGGAAGTGTTTTTGTAGAATATTTTTAAGTTACAATCTTACAAAACTACTAGGTACTTGTCTAACATATTTTCTTCTTTATAGATCAATAAGAAATGAGTATGTAAGAGGAAGTCTGAAAGTGGCGCCTCTGGCAGAAGTTATGTGGAAATCGGATGAGGAGTGAAATGAGGAGCACGTCATGAAGAAACTTTTAATTTTGAATGTGGATGGTTATAAGAATAGAGCGAGACTAAAGAAACGATAGATGGATTGTGTGAAAGATGATATGGCTAGAAAAGAGGTGACTATTATTTATTTATTATTATTATTTATTTTTATATATGACGGCAAATAGAGGTGTATGGAAGAAGAAGACATGCTGCGTCGACCAAGCAGAAATTGAGATGAGTGCAATAGAATGGTGATGATGAATGATCAATCTTTATGACCACAGATGTACAGATTTAGGTTCTGATACACACTTACTATACAAAATATTATATTCATAGTAAAACCATAGCAAGGTGGACGGATAAAATGTCGAATGATGTAAATGGTATGAGTGGAACATAGAAAAATTACAATAAAATTATATTAATAATCCTAGTCAGCGAATTTTGTGTCTTGCTTCGTATTAAGATAATATTCTACCCAGTTCTATAACAAGTGCTTGGCGGCGTATAATTTACCCTTCCCTGCATGGTTTTGCCCAACAATAACTTTAATAAACAGCCTAACCCGTACAAATGCAACTATTTAACCCTCGTGTCCTACAAAAAACCTTTACACAGGTTAGCCGGGAAATTACAGGGACATATTCCAGGGTCATGACGCCTGTAATGAAGGGCGGTGACTAACTGGTACTAAAGGTACCGTGCACGTCACACGGGGTGTAAAGGTACCATACCGTAGTGTCGTTATGTGTAGTTTGTGTGTTATGTGGAGGGTTGGTGTTTCTAGTACAACCTGTTACGGAAGGGTTAAAGTGACTGGGTGAAATATGAAACAGTTTTATTGAGGGACTACTTCCAAATTTTAGTCAAAGTTATTGGTACAGTGCCAACAAAGGCCCACCACTGACCCTAAGAGATCGTAAACTAAATAGTGGAGGTCCTGTATGTTGCGGTTCATCATCGTTTCACCCAAGAGACGACCACAGCTGCTGTACGTAGGCCTCCCATCAAAGATTTCTGCTAGGATCGGTTCTGCGCTGCCCTGCCCACCGACATCCTGCGACCTCCGCCACCAAATGTAGCCGTCATTAATCTTAATAGTTTTTTTTTGTAAACTTCCGACAGTGTGGGTTCTAGAATAAAGTACCCGAGGAACGATTTCAAAAACATAGTTGACCAAAATTGAATTAAGTATGAAAAAATCTGATGCAAAGTTGGTAACAATTATGTTAGTTGAATCTCACATTCGATGGTACCAACTGCGTTAGACTGCTTGCAAAGTGATCTTAATCGTAAATATTATAATTGTGTCTTAGTACCTACTTAAGTTGCAAATGTATAATTTACATAACATACCTATTCAAATATTCATACAACTTGAAGCCTCCAATAATAGAAAGTAGGTATCAGAATACATTATAAACTCAAAGCACTGACGAATAGTGCAATGTTGGTGAGCAGTAGGTTTGTCGGCACATTCAGAATCTCTCTCTGTAGACGCAGTTCTCTTGCTGCGCCCGTAATTACAGACAGGTGCAAATTAATGAACTAACAACGCCAAAGTAGGCCACCAGCAGACAGATAGACGGTGAATGTGTCAGTTGTGGTACACTGGCGTGCTTTGACACTACCGTTGTAGGATTTGCAGATTTAACTTTTCTGTTAAAAAATACTTTCTTCCTACCTCTACTTCGAGTGCCCAGGATCTATTGAGGAACAGAAAAACAACTACACTTTGTCTGGCCTAAGAGAAAGTCCTTTGAGTTTTATTGCTTTTCTTGAAAACTTCCAGTAGAACTTAAGACTTAGTAGGTACTTAGTTAGGTCACTTGAATTCAGGACTATAAATAAATAAAGAATAGGAGGCACTCAATGTACAGTCTAACGCATGTCAGTGGTAACAAAATAAGTATAAATTGGCCTCGCATTCTGTTGAAACTACATACTACGCCGGGTCAGCTCAAAATCTAAATGTTACCCCTTACGTGAGGATGACTGTAGGTATCCATTTATAAATGTTTCCCTTTTTAGAAACCCACTCACAAAGATTGATCGTCAATAATGTACATAATACATATCGTTATCTGACGCTAATGGCTCGTGACATACCTTAATAGATCTTTCAACCGACTTATAATAATCATAGATCATGAGATAGACTTATATCATATAGGTAATTTCTTTATTGAGAACCCCATTAGCAGATTACTACATTACTTAACTTCGCTGTGAAATTACACTAAGACTTTTGATTTTGAGAGAGTGAAGCCGCACCTTTCCTTTTTCTCTTGCTTTTGTTAACTTCAAAATATACAAGATTAAAAACTTACTTTAATTTTATTTCACATGTTTAATTTAGCTGTCTGTAGGAGTAGGAGAAATAACTATTTAGTAAAATGCTGCATTAAAATTTGCCAGTCAAAATAAAATATAAAGTAATTTTCAGATTTCTATTGAAATGAACTACAATAAATAATCCATCGGTCTGTTAACTGCCGATCGAAAGGTCGCGTGTTCGGCTCGACCTATTGTGTGAGCCCTCCCTTATGAGTAATACGTCACATTTATGTCGGAGGGGCTGACGGGATTATTAGTAATGCGTTTTGCACATTGCTGTTAGTCATAGAAAAAATGTTAATAGTAGGGTGCAATAGCACTTCATAATGCAAGGGTGTAGTCAAAGTTTCGATACTTGGGCGTATTTTGATGTCCAATTTTCTGTCATTATTATGGTTTGCTAGTGATTACTTTATTAACAGCATATATAATCGTTTTTGGAACAACGTGACAGCTGGCTTTATCGTTAACATGTTCTGATAGACTCGCTAGGGAGAGGAGTCGCGAGACACCCGGTTCAAACGAAGTATCTTTCACTATACATTTTGTAATAAATAACACACAATTACCAAACATACAACATACGCTAGAGAGCACACGACGCATATACCCGCTTCTAAGCCTCGTGTCGTAGCGTGGCCCGTCGAGCAGGGTATTAAATATAATTAAAAAAACCAATCCTACTACTAGCAGTCGAATTGGAAGCATTCCTTATTCTATTAGTATAGTATAGATGTAACTGCACTATGTATATGTATTAATGGCTGTAACGTACTACATATATGTAAGTACCAAATGTATCGTTACGGTTTCGGTCTAGCTCTCATTCGTCAAGTGTCTGAGATATAACAGTTTTTGATTGTTTTAAAAATGTTATCCTAACTAATAAATTTTGTTTTTTTTTTGTTTAAAAAAAAATAAAAACTTTGCCCCACTCTAGGAATTTCTCCTGTATCGTGGGTGCGTTTACAAACATTTAAACTCACATACACAAACAGCCAGACCCGGAACAACTACATGTAGTTCATACAAATATTTGTTCCGTGCGGGGATCGAACCCACAACACGCGGCGCAGCAGCCGATGACTCAACCACTGCGCCAACCGTGTCGTCAATTGTGAATGCTATTGTGAGATTTTTTTGTTTTCTTACGCCTTCTATTCTCTTTATTCTATTTTAAAATATCTTTAAAATTAAAATTATAATAGCCTTATATCCTCAACCGATCATCATGATGGCATATATAAGTCTTTATTAACGCGTGCGAAGCGGCGGGCAAAAGCTAGTAAAGATTTATATACTTATGTATGAGTTAATAAAAATACTTAGAAATTAATTTAAATATTGAAGAAATGTGATGTTCCAAATGTAATTTTCCTTTCACGTAGTATCGGCAGATGGTGTGGACTTGGAGAATTGTTTCCCTCACTTTATGGGGAAGAAGAAACTTTTTCCATACAATATTTCTTTTTTAATTTCGGCTTCTGTTTTCAGTTGGGGAGAAATTTTCTATATTAGGAGAGAAAAATTACTTATACAGTTTTAAATCGCTTTTTAAATTTATGTAAAATGCTGTTTTTAATTTTAGATTAGTTTCTTTAGCTCTTAGGTGCCGTGTTCTGAACGTGTTTTATTTTTAAAGCGTTTCTTTTAAGGTGACTGCACATTGAAATGCAACGATTAAAATAAATAGTTAGACTGAGTACCACCACTAAGGACGGTCACGTAAAGCAGTTATCTGCGATACGCATAGTCTATTTCCAGCTAACTTTACGTTCTCGAATGGCTAACTCACAATTTTACGAATACTTTTTTTATGACCGTGAAGAGTTTTCATGTTTAGGGCTGTGTTTTATTTACAAGCAACATTTATAGATACTAAGACTTCTCTTAGAACCAGTCTCTAAGCATCCACTAACTCCCAAACAAGCTTGATACTTGAGTATCAAGGTCGAATTTAAAACTCTACTCCCAATTAAGTTACGCAGCAAATAGCACTCGCGCCAGGAACTCGACTCTCCCGCCGAACTCGTCTCATGAATATTTACGAGCCATTACTGTTACTTCTCAGTGTCAAGTCGACAATTTTTGTAAATAAACAGAGGCTCTTGTTACAGAAGTTTTTAAGTTAATTCAACAAAAAATATTGTAAAGTTACGCGCGTACTTTAACTGTAGAATATTTTAAAATTAGGTCGGTTTAACCCGTAGGCTATGGATTATTAACTCTTAACTTAGTTTGTACTTTGTGCTTCCAGTGGTATTGTTGAGCTAACTTTGAAAGTGAGGAATAAAAAATGTGTTAGAAATTATATTTTGGGTCGTCACTTGTCGGATAAAAATATGGATCATTACGACTACCCAAATTGCGAGTCACTTTTTCAAAGCGTTGAATCTAATTTCCAAAATTGATCGTAGGGAAAGAGTTGGGGCAGAGTACTTGGGAGTTCAGGTCAGATATAGGTTTGTAAACTCATCCGAGACAGCTTAGCTTTGAATGTTATTTTTATGTCTGACTTCTGAATACTAATTCTACATGTCATAAATATTGACTGGTAAGTACTGTACTTTAGTGTGACGGACTTCCTACATGACACTGTTCATTAATCCCTGAGACGAAGCATACAGTTCACACGTTTGTCGCCATTCATTCAAGGCTAGCTCAGCGATTCTTTCATTTCCTTGGTCCATATATAACGGTAGTACGTACATATATAGCAGAGTTAACAAAACCTTACTCGTGTAGGTGTACTCAATGACTCAATGAAATGCATAATAACTGTAAGGAACTGGCTCCTTGATTTGGACTATGAAGGTACAGAAAATATCCTGCAAATTGTAAAATACATACACAACAACACACACTTACACTAACTCAATTATTCCCACACCACACACAATGCACCAAAAACACTACACTTCACAAATCTCTCAATATCCTTTTTTTTCGCACCTCTGTGATCAAATTGTTCGCTCTTAGTTTCAAGCTACTCACTGTAAAGATGCCGCAAACTGTGAATATGTCCAATAGGGTGTGAGCCTGGAGACCTGTCATACAGGTCCCGAACCTAGCTCAGACTCCAGCTCTCACAAAGGTTCCAGACGTAGGCAATACATAAAATAGTGTTTAATGTACCTTGCGAGAGAAATAAATACAAAATTTATTGAAATATCTGTTGCACATTGTATATTCTCTTGACTGTAGGTTCTCATTTTTGAAATCAGTAATTATGTGTGTAAGGTTAATCTATGAGAATACCGTATTATTTATATATTTGTGTACCTTTAGAACATTATTTCAACGTTTAATAATTACTGATACGAAATACAATTTATATCGATATTATCGTTGTGCCAATTTTGAATTATATTCTGGTATCACTATTTTTCTAATGTCATGTTGAACGGTTATGATTTGGACATTATATTTTCACAATCAGAACAGAGTGGTCGTTTTATTCACTAAATCCGCCAATACCTCAGTAATCCTTGATAATTAGTAAGAAATAAGAACAGATTCATCATGTGGTAATATAAGAATACAGCATCCGAAGCGTGGACGGGTAAGCTTGTATGTCATGATAATGTAATACCCACTTGTATTTATTCATTGTACCCAACCTAAATATAAGCATGTTTCCTATCTGTGTTTTGAAAAAACTACTGCCTGTTTATTCTACCCAACGTCCTTATTTCCACTATCAAATAACCACAAACATCAGCTACCTAACACTAACCACTACGTTGACTCGAGCACAAATGTGTACAGATTCCTAAAGTAACTTAGCATTGTTTCCAAAGACTTCAGTTTGTGGACCGTGTACTGCCACTGCTATCAATTTACAAGTACCCAGACAGACACTGCACAAACAAACACAAAAACATTCTGAAGACGACCCTGTCGCATTTCAATGGAAGATTCAAACAGATTCACATCTACTACTAATATCACCTTTACTGCTACAATGTTAAAGTTTATTTCACATTGTCAGGTTGCAGTAATAATGTTGTCAAACGTACACTTGCGGTCAAACAAAACGGCTACCAACCAAATAAAAATAAATGTCGCTTCGTTAAAGCAAATTTACATTTTTCTCTGTAGCTTTTATTTCATTAATTTTCGTGTTGTGCTACTCTTTTACGGCTCGTCGCGTTTCAGGTGAATTACGCGCTATATTTTATTAGAAATGAATTATTCTTTTTATAGGTATTTATTTTGAATAAGTAATAGGATTGCAGGTTTTGTGTTACGCAATGTAAAGTATGTTATTTATAATCATTTCGATTTAAAAGGAATGTTTATTTTAAAATTAATGAAACTGAGTACTTATATTTTTAACCTATAGAACAGGTGATATCCATTTTAATTATTATTCTTATAGATGGTGTATCAAATAACTATTTATATTAAAAATCGAGTGAAAAAGAATACAAAGTTTCACTTCTACCTCTTGTGAACTCATCACACGCGGTAGAAATAAAACTTTGTATTCTGGTTAATTTGTAAAAGAATGAGATGATTCAATACACTATGGAGGTGGTAAACAGAGAGAGCAAGAGAGAGTAAACATTTGTAGTTGTCTCTTTTTAGTAACACTTTTCTGTTTCATTCAATCCAATTCACACCGTACTAAAAGAAGTTTCGCTTCAAAAAATGATGTATCTTAAGATATGAAAGTATTGGGAAGTCGGTAGCTACAGTCTACCAGAATAATGCATAGTCATTAGCTTTAACACGTCACTAAATGTTACTGTTGCTCAATCAACTGCATCTACACATGTCATGTAATCTGTATACTGGCGTGCACAATCAGGTGGATACTCGAGCTAATTCTACATATTAGTTCTGTCGATTATTGTCTCGCAATTACGTGTTAACGAGCTGTCACAGGTCTGTCGACCGACAATCGACCGTTTATCGGTGTACACAGGATTATGTCCGCCAGTGTAATCGATCAGCACGTATTACGAGTATTATCATACTATTATTGTGCACGGATTGCGTTTAACTGACATTTGGTGCCTTTGATCACGCTGCGTGGATCAAATGGCCGGCAAATTGGATCGAGTGTTATGTTATGATCAACGAGTTTAATAGCTTCTTTGGATGGTCATTTCTGAGAAAAGATTATGTTACTTAGTTAGTAAATGCACAAACTGATCCTAGTCTGTCTTCTGAATACGGTAATATCATTAAATTTTGACGATTATTTGATATATTAGTACATTTCTGACATTGATATTTAAAAATACTTGTACAGTACAAGATCAAAGCAAAAACTAAATAGCGAACTAGAATGAGCTGCTAATATTAATTGACATTAGAGAAGTATTCGTCACCCTACATCAAAGGCACAGAGGGTCACAAAGACCCCAACTATAGCTAATCCGTCTGATCCGTCGCGGAACTAACTTCATTATCAGACAAAAGAGAGGAAATCGTTATCGGAACGCAAGCTATGTTCCTCATAATGTGTGTCGATACGCTGCTTAAATTAATGGGGTGAGCAGGAATGGTGACACATTGCTGTAACTACGAACGTTATTAAAATCCGAAATTATGTGTACGTAATAAGTTACATGTAACCGGGTCTCTCCTAAACAATGACTTGCTATAAAGCCATAACAAATATTATTTCATATGACAGGAAAGAAATGTATAGAAATAAACAGACTTGTAAGTCAGACTCAAGTTAGAACAACTTATGTCTGACTTTAGACTATATTGATGAGGCAGTCAGATAGACATCGTCAAAACATGTCGTTATGTAGGTGCGTAGTTGTTTTGTAAACCACCGACATATTAGATATATCGGAGTTAGTTAGTTATGCTGGAGTATAATATAGTATCGCAAGTTTTCTAAAATTTGAAACAAAGAAACTGGAGATGGTGGATGTACTTATGTACCTCAACCAAGCCCTCGGGAAAAGTTAGTTGGAGTTGAATTATATAAACTGTATATTTCTAATTCTTTATTCTGCGACAGTACATATAACGTTACTGGTACCTACGTAATTGCAAATTCGCTAGGTGCCCTGGGACTAATTCCTGTCATACTCTAAGCGTACCTACAGTCAATTGTGATTTTGACGACCTATGTGGCGCAGTGGGTGAAGGTCCGCCTGCGACGCAGGAGGTTGCGGGTTCGATTCCCGCCTTGGGACAGATGTTTGTACGATCTACAAAGATTTGTTCCGGGTGTTCTGGGTATTTACTATATATAATAAAAAATATCTATCTACGTAATGTATTGTATTAAGTATATCAGTCATCTAGTACTCATAACACAAGCTCTGCTTAGTTTGGGGCTAGATGATGCTGTGTGGATTGTCCAGCATTATTTTATTTATTTATTTATTTAATTGTATTTAAATGGCAAAGGACTCGCCTAGTGGTATGTGGCTGGCATTCAGCGGTAAGATGATAATAGGCATGTGGGGTGAAGTCCATTAACTATAGGCATGTCTGCCTATATTCTTAATCTGTGTAAATTCAACATTACGTACAAAAAATCCCCTTTTTTACTAACACAAGGCAATTGCTTCATGTAATGCCTTAATAAAAACGCACTGATTTTGTACTGCACAACATCGCAAAGATATTTGGGTGACTACTAGTGTTAGTGAAAATGCGTAATAAACATTTCGCTAAAAAACGTGATTTCCCTGCGGATTGTGAGTCAGACGGCACTCGCTCGTGTAATGCCGCGCTCTGCCAGCACGAGCTGGAGGTCCACTAATGACTGCACGTTCACTTCCTTTATTTGAAACGGATCTTGGCAATAAGCCAGAAAAAGACGTGATGTTCAGGGCTTTATTTAATGTCATATATGTGGAGACCACGATGGGAAATGTTACAATGATTAGCTTATTAGTCTACAATATGAAGATGAAGGAACTATTGTAAAATTGCTTTTTAGAATTAGGCACTCTAATGTTAGAAGATGATACAGCTGCATGATGGTGACACGTACTACGCCTACCACAAACACCGACATTGGGGTAATAGAATTATATTCAAAAGCCGACTAGCTTTCAAACAATCATCAAACTATCAAAACACCTCCGCGCAGTTCCCACGCAAATCTAAAACATAACAATTATACACTAAAAGATCCTAAATCCATGTCTAATCAAAGACGAGGCAACAAACGAGAGAGAGTCATTATTATAATAGGATTAGAGGCATATCTGCGTAGTTTATCTTAGCCAAATAATATCGGCGCTGCAGGGATCCGATTACGAGAGCGGATCGCTTAATACGGGTGCAGAGCCGGGAGGGGGCGCGCGGGAGGGGAGCGCGGGGCGCGGGCGGTACGCGAGATGTTGTTGGCAGATCCAGCTTGTACTAGGTATGGTTCCAATATTGGAGTTGGGTAATGTGGTAGTGAGTCTTGTAGTTCTTCTTCTTAGACTTGGGCATAAATATGCTTATATTTTTGGGGAAGACGGTAGGTTTAGCACAGCCTTAAATAGTGCCTATGGAAGGTGACCGTAAAGTTGAGTTCTATCGTAGATATATATTATAGATAGTAGATATATTAAGTAGATTGTTATTGATTGACACGTAAAAAAGAAAATGAAAAGCTCAGACGGTAGTAATGAAATTTACATAAATACATATTGTTTTTAAATTATTCAGACCCAGGATGTCCATAAATTGTAAACGTCTTAAAACTTTGAGTATTGTAATTCAGAATATACAAAAAAAAAAGAACGTTGTAGGCTCCCTAGAGCGCGTCCATAGAGCGCTGCTGTCAAAGCTTTGTAGGCCCTGAATATTGTCACTCTAACATCTACTGTACACCTAGCAAATCTATGTACCAACATATCAGCACGCACCGACAACGACCTCCGCTCCCGCTCAACATCTGTATCATCATTCAGGGTCTCGGTCACTATGTGGGCTAAGTACTTAACACTTTAAGTGCCCAGCACCCGGCTCTCGGGTCGAAAAATGGTTTCTTCATGTATCCAGAACTCGCTTTCCGAATCGTACTTGTAAAAAGCTATAGATGAGATGTGAACATGCCCATCACCCCCTACCTACGCATTATGTAATTTGCCAAACATTATGACATACAATAACATAAATCGTATTTTTTAAAGTAACTAAGAGATACGTTCTAATATTCTCCGTTCCAATAGACTGGTGTTATATATATGCACCAGTTGCTTATTCATACAGCTGAAAAACAAAGAACCTTTTCGATCAAGTAAAACTGCACAACGGATTTTATTTGCATACGTATCCAGAGATACTTCCACTCAATATTGTCTAAAAAAATACTGCACTGGACCCTAAAAACACGTCATCGTAAGTAAACAGAACCTGTCGAGCTGAACACGATGTATTTATTCCTCGCTCCGTGTAAAGGATGTTGTTTATCTCGTGTTGGCGCGCGCCCAGCAGCGCCGGTGTTACCAGTTACAACTATATCATACGATTTACCAACGACGTTATACACTTGCTTCCAAACCGAATTTGAATAAGTAAGCTGCAACATATTATCTATGGGGCCCCGACGCTCTTCTAACGTCTAAACCTTGGCACAAAACAGCTAGTCTAAAAACTTTCCACGTGTTCTTAAGATGTTTTCCCATTCATATTCATTTATATATTATATTATATATTGATACTAACACTAGGAGATACCATTTTACACGGTTACGTTGTGCTTAAATTTCATTTATTATTTATTTAACTGAATCAAACTGCATCACCCTCCTGCCCATATTCCAACTTATTTGAGACTGGCGCTGCATGTTACCATCATTTCAATATACACTTCCTTTCTATAGCTTTAATATAATTAACATCATCATTCTAGCCATAATATATCATCTTTTGCACAGTTCAACCATCGTTTTTTTAGTGTTCATTTACTCTTGTTTGTAACATTCTAGATTCAAAACTTATCTCACAGCATGATCCTCCAACTTTCAACAGTGCCATTATTTATTTATATTTATTTATTTAATCTGTTAGTTGATCTTCAAAATCATCCGTCAATCCAAGAAAATGCCGCCTGGATCCTTCTGAAAGTCAACATTAGCCGCATAGAGTACGTTACCCCGTTCGTGTATCCCTCCAATCTGGCCGCGTTATACAGACTAGACACGCGATTGGTCGCATTGTTGGCCCTGATTGATTGATCACCGCGCTGTATTTGTTCATTACCGCTACCAATTGATCGATGGCTCGCTTTAAAGAATATACATCATTTTTACCACAAGATATTACCCGCAAAAAGGGTGTGAAAGCACCTTTAATGTGTCATTTCACTTTGTGACAAATAGGGACAAAGCTAACGTTAGATAATGTTGGCGACAAAATGGGTCTATTGTGACGTGATTTTGTCGGTGTTGTCGTGTGATAAATCACGTTTTTTACCCGTATGCGAGCAAGGGTATTAACAGGTATTTTATGCCAGTAACTAAGCAAGTACTCAGACGGTAAGTTACTCTCAATTTTTTAATATTAAGTAACTGTTGTGATTTTTTCAAATTTAAATGTTTTTTTGTTAAAACAGAAAATAAAATATAAAAATTAAACTGCAAAAAAACAGTAAATTCTTTCCAAACTTGAATTACCTTTGAATACGTATTTCATTTAAAATACCCCAATTCATTATCTAAACGAGAGCAGCACTAAACAATGCGTACATCTGATCGCTGAGCGATCTGTTTGATGTATCGGGGATCGGCAAACACGCGCCGCGTTTTAATAATACGCCAAACAGAACCGCGCGTATTAATGATACGCCGAATGGGCGATTGTGATGTATTTGCCGATTTGTCCATAAGCGTTAGCTATTATGATAATTGTTGGCTGTAAGTGGACTGATGTACCTACGTACACTCTGTTGTTTTAAATTACATTGATGAAGGCGAATCGTTGAAATGGTCAGATTTAGTAAAATCCTTACGGAGAGCTGACTTTTCCCTCCATACGTTCGTAATTTTTAATCATAATCAACTATCAACTTATCTAAGCCCAACATAATTGATATTGATCAGCCACAAGGCGATGACTTAAGTTCCGACCAGATTTTACAATATTTACTTATTGTCGTATGTACAATATATATATACATATATTTACTTGCATAACAGAAGATTTCTTAAAATATTGACAGACACCGAACTTGACTTAAAACCAGGTACAAGCGTCAAAAATGTAGATTTCATTGTTAACGACTAAGTAGGTAGATACTGACAAACAAATGGTGAAACAAGAGAACTTGCTTTCGTTGTCCCCTACAAATATTTTAACATCAACCAAATGAAAATACATCTCATATCGAAAAGTTTTATCATTTCACAAACAAAAATTATAAATTCAGATATATTGTAAATAAAACCAGCGTCCGTGTCGGTGGCGGTAATTAATGAAAACAATCGGAACTGGCGACAATTAGTTATGTCGCCGTGTCGCTCGGTCGCGCGACTGTGCGACACCGCGACTAATGGTTTCGTGACTGAGACTAAAGTCTGTTCATTATTGGAAAGTCAGGAATTGTGGGGAGCTAAATAAAAGTTATTGAACTCGGAAAAGGAAGAGTAGATACTGTGGGTACTTGCTTATTTCTGGAAAAAAAATACCAGCCTGTAACGATCCCACTGCATGGCTAAGGCCTCTTCTCATACAGAGAAGGCATGAGCATTAGTCACGAGTGTAGGCCACGCTTGTTCAAAGCGGGTTGGTGACTTCATACTTTTGTATATTGTAACTTCAGATTTCCTCGCGGTGTTTTCCTTCAAATATTTCATGTAATCTTAGAAAGTATTTAATCATGGATTAAAAAAGTCATTATAATATGAGAACTTGCCCGTTTTTGAACCCAAAACCACTTCATAAGTCAAGTTACCTTGTTTAATATAACTCATTACAACGGCTCCACAGAAAATATCGTGAGGATGATGTGCATCCAAAAGATCGAAAGCATGTGACATCCAGCAAACCGCACTGGGCCCGCGTCTCCTCACAGAGTGCAGGCCTGTGTTCCCTTTAGCTAAGGTAAAGTTATAGGCTGATAATGCTATGAAAAGTTGGGCACTAGTTAAGTAGATAGGTAGGTACTTTGTTAATTACGAGAAAATTCATTCTAAAAAAATAACCGCCAGAATTTGCAAGGATTATTTAAAGTTAATTTAATTTTAACTTTGAATCTCAACACAGAATGAAAAGGTCAACCCTTTGAAAGGCAGCCAACGCGTCCCATAAACAACATGAAAAAATAAACTCGTAAACTACTGAATTTTTCATGATCCTGTCGAAGGTCCGTCTCCCTCTGCCTCCGCTACCTACTCGTACCTGGCAACCGACCGTTTCTTTGAGCGATTTAATTTAACTCCCGATCCACAATTACAGGAGACTGTCCCTTTCGGAGTTCGGTGTCAAAGCAACGAAAACTCGAATTACACTCACCAATTTCCGTTTGAAAGGGTTGCGAGCAAAATCGTCATTCAGTATACATCGCGGTTTCAGTATTGATAGCGTTTGAAAATCAGGCTTAAAACCAGCAAAGGACGAGTTGCTAGGAGATGTGGTCGGAGATTTCAAAGTTGAGTGTGTAAGGACGTCGAGTTGAATTTATCAGGGCTGTCGTTTGGCAAAGCTAATGTATTCCCAAAGTTTGACAAAAGCCGACTCACGGGTAGTACCGGGTAGGACCGGGAAGGACCGGGTAGTCTCCGAGGAAAAACGAGGGTGTAATGGAAACAAGTTTGGAATTCGTCAATGGATTACTTCGGTGTTTCGCGAGATAGACTTTACATTGATACAGTTTCGCTATTTTGTTCAGTAATTGTTTGTACTGATTAACTCTAATGGATTGACTTTGGAATAACCTTGCGCTTCGTTTGTTTCTTATATATTTCATTGAAACATTTTCGAATGAATTATTTTAATATTTGCTAAGTATTTTTGCTGACATTTTAAAAGAAGAACAAGTAGGTATTCTTGTGGGCCTATAGTTCGACATTGTAAAGTCCTAATACTCTGGACAGAGTCTGTCCTGACATGTCTGGTAAAACTAATTACACAAACTTAAACATCCAGTTATAACTTCATGGCCTACAGAATAAGAAAGCTGAATTGATATTAAGGTAGCCAAAGTTTGCTGTGGACAGAGAAGTGAAAGAACACGATATAGGCCAACTGGATGGACTGGGGAAGACACAAATCTGGGTTTTGTGGCATATCTTATTAAGAGTACGCATTACATCCTGAAATGGACAGCGAAAAGCTTGAGCAAGCTGAAGACAGGGCGCTATGGCGCTCATTAGGAGAGGGCTATGTCCAGCAGTGGACTAGTATAGCCTGATGATGATGATGATGCTTGAGCTGATCAAAAAGGTACCCATTTTATTCCTGACTCCAAACAGCACCCAAATAGCAATACTTGAACCAACAATGCCAATACAAACCAATATTGGCAGTAAATCGCACAATTAACGCGGCTGTGACGTCACTGTTCAATTTGCCGCGTCATTGGCCGCTTTGTTCTCCACTCGATATGATGACGTCACTTGTTAGCCGCTTTTCTTTGGACTGGCAATTTTGGATTTGAGTTTTTATTCAGGATATGTTTTGAACGTTACACGTATATATCGATATCCATTTTTGCGAATAGCATATTCCAATCTGAATTTGTCTGGGGATCGAACTCGCGATCCAGTGATTACCAATAACTACCTACGCTACGATGAGAAAACTGACACTGAGCTAGTTGTCTATACCACTAAGGGCCTCTTATAATAAAGTGGATTTCGATACCAAGACATTCGTACTAGCGTACCATTCGAACAGCTTTACAAATCAACGTGTTCGCGATAACGTCATTCGGAATTGCGGTTATCGAATTGTGTTTTAGAAATGGTGCGGGCGCATCACTCGTAAAGATTTTCAAAACAGTGTGCGTGGTAATAACGGCATTCGAATCTTCATATCACTTCACACTGTCAGATTTTGAAAGTGCACAGCACTGCTCAGCGCCCAAAGCTGAAGTCACAATAAAATTCATTTAGGTGGTATATTTATTTAGGTGTCTCCTACACCTGAATAAATGCTTAAATATGTAAGTGTAAGTGGAAACGGACATAAGTACTACTTTCAGTTTTCTGTTATTAACAAGTATCTACAATCAGAAATACATCTGCAAAGCAGTAGTTATGGAAACTTTTCTTTTGAACAGTTCATTGAGACTGGTTGAGCGTGGATTCTGGGCGGTCCATTAAGTTTTTTTTGTTCTTTTGAGGAATCCATATTTATGTAACATCTATCGCTTGTCTCCCCTAAGGTGGACTAAGGTCTCTTCGCCACACTTGGGCCTACGACAGCTACCCTAATTATGTTCCTGAATCGGTAAATAGATTAACGTGGGCGTGACACGAATACGTTCACACACACATTGCCCTGAGCATGCTCACACGAGCGCGCATACACACACACACACACACAAACTCATCAATTTGCTTTTAATTACACCGTGTTGAACATCAATGTTTAGTAATGTATTGTACACATTTGTATGGGATTGTACGAGCAATGATTTAAGTGTTTGCGTTAGAAATTAAGTTACATTTGCTAATGTTCCACTGGTAACACATTTGCGAATTAAATGAATTATCATTAGTTTGGTTGTTAGTCACGGAGTGTGTGGTGGTTAGCTGGTTTTTTTAGGATTAATGTTGAAATAAATAAAATTGAAATTTAACTAGTACCTAGTATACCATCTCTAAAATAATGTATACAACACTCATAAGCTCACATAATACGCATAGGCCGATAAAAATACCCACTTGGCCACTTAATATATTATTGTTAAAAACTTCAAAAGACAATGGCCTAGTTGTTTATTTCTTTATTTAATACATAGTATAGCTGAAACAAACTGAGCAAATATATACATAATCGACTGTAAGATAACAGCGAGTGGTCATATCTAGTGGCAGAGAAGAATGTGGAATATAGGCAAAAGAATTGTGACTAGTGAAGAAGAAAAAGTATTGAAGAAAAATCTTGTTCGGACACATCTACAAACAAAGTTTTTCTTCAATTAAACCAACTACAACTCCTGTCATTAAAACCGCAGGCATGTAATTAAAATAAATTCTCGACAAAAAGCAGAAGTAAATAGTTTGTTAGGCTTAAGTTCAGCTGCAGCACTTAGAACAAGTTCGATTAATTACCGACTGCGGCTGAAATGGACGCCTTCCCTGAAACGCGTTGAAAGCATCCAACTCTGTAGTTTTATAAGTACTTACTGCAAACAGAAGTTTGTGTAAAGGGGTACAAAATTAGGTTTTAAGTATTAAATGTTTTTACATCGGCTTAGCAAAAACATATCAACACAAACCATTGCGGGCTCAGAAGCAATACAGTGTTAGACAGATACGGCACAGTGGGCAAGGCCTCGGAATTCTGGATGACGTGCGCGGTTGGCTTTAAAACATGGGATTTAAACATATTATTATGTTAGGAAATCTGAATGTACTATTCGGTAGATATACCTCTGCCTAAGCATTGGAAGAATACAGGCTTGACGTAATGTTGCAATGTCATGTATAATTGTAAAGTGTTTCCGTGGAGTACTGCTGTCTCTTTTCAGTTATGATCTAATTATATTATTTGTTTGGTGCCTGCTTCCAAACAACATTTTTATTAGACGTTTTTTTAGACGATCGTTGGACACTTATCAAACGTTCGACTTATTGCTATAAAATTTTGACAAGCCCTAAATTTCCACTCCACTTTGTTAAATTATTTTAAAAGGTATCTAAGTTATTTTTGTTAGCATCTCAGTTACCTATGTCGATAAGATTCCAGAAATAAACTGACGATTACGTCAACCTTCTTACTTATTCTAAATTAAAATTCTTGTTTCCAATCCGTATTATTTCCACGTTGTTAAATATCAACTTTACTGTGCGGAACATTAAATCAAAATCAGCATAACAAGAGCCACTGTTATTAAAGTTTAAGTAACAGCATACACTGACCTTAAATTAGGTCTGTATGTCAAAGTTACTTTTCCAGTAGCATATTATCTGTTTTAGTTTTTGGAAGCTAAAGTGCGAACATAGAATATCTATTTGGGTTGGTTATATATCAATCTAAAGACACGTGTATCCTAACAAAGTGTAGGCAATAATAATAGGTCTTTACCTATGAAATTGCCGTTTTGTATGAAAAAATTTAAATGAATTTTTTTCATGTATTTTTTATTTGTATTAATCGAAGTAATCACCCATGCAATCAATGCATCTTTGCCAACGCAGTGGCAGTTTATTGATGCCCTTCTTAAAGAAATCAGCTGGACGGGAGGCAACAAATTCTTCAAAGGCATTTTGTACTGCCTCTCGGGTATTGAATTTTTTTCCCGCCAAGAAGTTATCCAAATTCTGGAAAAAGTAGTAGTCTGTAGGCGCAAGGTCTGGTGAGTAGGGCGGATGACGGAGAGCTTCCAACCCCAGTTCTTGCAACTTGGAGACCGTCTGCTGTGCAGTATGAGGTCGCGCGTTGTCGTGCAGGAGCAGCGGAGACGAGCGATTGACCAATGCTGGTTGGAGATGTGCCAGCTTCTCCATCATTGTGTTCAATTCTTCACAGTACACATCTGCAGTAATGCTCACCCCGTTTGGTAAGAAGCTGTGTTGAATCACACCGGCGCTAGACCACCAAACAGTGACCATCACTTTTCTTGGGGTAAGTTTTCGTTTAGGGCATTGTTTAGGTGCTGAACCAGGATCCAACCAACTTGCTGAGCGCTTGCGGTTATCAAACAGAATCCATTTTTCATCGCAGGTAACAATGCGGTTCAAAATTCCTTCATTTGTGTGTCTGTTGAGCAGTGCAAGGCACGTCTCGACGCGTACTTCGCGCTGGCGATCATTGAGTTCGTGGGGCACCCATTTGTCAAGCTTTTTTACCTTGCCAATTTGACGCAAATGGACCAATATTGTTTTGACGCTAACGTCGAAAGCTGCTGCTAATTCAGCCGTAGATTGTGTATCATCAGCTTCCACAATCGCCTTTAATTCGTCATTGTCGACCAAAGTCTTCGGACGACCGCGAGGTTCATTTTTCAGGTCGAAATTTCCAGAACGGAAGCGAGCAAACCAATAACAGGTAGTGCGTTGGTTTGTAGTGTTAGCTCCGTAAACGTCGTTGATGTTGCGTGCCGCTTGTGCCGCGTTGCTGCCACGACGGTACTCATATTATTCCATAATTACTCGAATTTTTAACGTATCCATGATGACGAAAAAGATTTAAATGCGATGAAAATGTGACACTAATCAATAAACAAATGACTACTTTTGGAAAAAAAAATCCATGTTTTTAAAATAAAATTAATTTGAAATTAGAATTCTTAGCCAAACAAAAAATATTTTGATTTGAAATGGCCAGTACTGCAGAACGGCAATTTCATAGGTAAAGACCTAATATTATATTTATACCATATTAATATACTAACAATACAAATACATATTAAAAAAAAAAAAAACATATTTCATGTACCTATTAAGGTAGGTATTCTATATTCATCGTTTTGAAATTTATTGTGACATGTCTTATTATGTGTACACTAAGTAAATCATATTTCTTACTGTCACGAAACATTTATTTAATAGATTTTTCTTTGTGCCAATTCAGTAGATAAACTATCAATTGATAAACTATTTTAGGGTTATTCATAGAGTCGCTTAAATCATTATTGAGCGTCTGTTTGATATCATGAAAAGAGAAAAAGGGTTGACCACAATATACACAGCTTTATTGTAATCAATATGTATAGTTAAATACTTATAAAATTCTAAAATTGACTGCCTCGTTGTTTTAGTGGTGGCAAGCGCGACTGCTAAGCATGAGTTCCTGGGTTCTAAACCTGGGTCAGGCAATGTGTTTTTGTGGGGATCTCTTCTTTTCGCATAATGTTTTTTGTCCTAATATACTTCGGCATAACGATTTTGGCACAATTTGTTTTGGCATAATAATACTTTGGCATCATTTTTTTAGGCATACATTTTATGTTGGCATAATCATGTTAAAGACTAATTTGTTTTGGCATAAATTTGATTAGCATAACATTAGTCGGCCTAATGACTATTAGCATAACGTTAGTAGGCCTAAAGACTTTTAGCATAACGTTAGTAGGCCTAATTTAAATTAATATGCTGTGCAACAAAAGTTAGTCACAGAACCGAATTGCTGCAAAACCGACTTCACGTAGTCTTGTTTGTCCTACCCCTAGAGTGTTATTTAAAATCGCGTAGGCGCGTGGGGCCGCCAGAGGGCCGCAGCGCCGGAGCCGTCACAGAAACCCTGCCTGCTGCATGCTGCTTGCTTGCTTGCTTGCTTGCATGTTGCATGCTTGCTTGCATGCTGCATGCTTGCTTGCATGCTGCATGCTTGCTTTCAAGCAAGCATGCAAGCAAAATATATTTTAATATTATTTTATAATTTAAAATTATTTTAGCAAAATATGTTTTAATATTTTTATGCGTTATTTATGCTTAACTTTTATGCTTTAGGATGTTATGCTTAAAAAGTTATGCTTTAGAACTTTATGCTTAAAAAAGTTATGCTTTAGAACTTTATGCTTAATAAGTTTATGCTTTAAAATATTATGCCTAATCATTATTATGGTTACAGACATAATGCTTAAAAAAATTATGCATGAGCTGTTATGCGTAATTATATTATGCGAAAAAATAATTATGCCAAACAAAATTATGCTAAGTTATATTAGGTCTTAAAATTTTATGCTAATGGATAGGGAACCGTTTTTGTGAGTTTGTCAGGATTTTTTCAGTAGTAGCCCAGAGTCTGGATGTCTATACGGTTGATAACAATAGGCTCACCTGCTATTGTATAAGACTTTTGTGGGTGGCGTGATATTATGTACGTGTATTCGTCGTCTAAAAGCGATGTAACAAATCTGAAGCGATTTGTAATTACGTATACAATTTGTAAAACACAACATTTTATTTTCATCCTCTTGGAATAAGAAATATGATCAGCAGATCAATATTGGAAGGCAGCTCAGGTATAAAAGAAGAAAACTCAGGTTTACTCATTACAATATCAATTGGTAAAATAAGGTTAGGTTAGGTTATAAAAACCCCGTAATAAAAATATCACAACTGATATAATTTCAATTGTCTGACTATCGTTAGTCTAGAGGTCACAAGCTCTACTGTTCAGTGTGTGGTCCCAGATTCGATTCCCTGGTCGGGTAAAGTGTTATTGGGTTTTCCGTCTTGGATTTTTCATTAGCAGCCAATTCTGGATTAGAGCCCAGTTGGTGGTAATAGGCTCGCCCCCTAATAGCTATAGGAACTTAAACGTAATTGATCAAATGTGGGTGTACTTAAGTCCCCAACTACTGCTTTATTTTGCGAAAGGACAGGCAGAGGTGTAGCTATCCATCCCTTTTATATATATTCTTCTATTCTACATCTATGTCTGCTAAACCCTTTGGGGAATACAGGCGTGATGTTTAGTTGTTGATAATAAAAAAGCTTCTTTGGTACCGATACACCTATCAAACGACGGTTTTTTCATTACCGATATATTTACCGATCTCAATAATATTTGTAATGAAAAAAACAGAATGTAGACCTTTTTTTCTCCAAAGTAAGTACGTAACAAATACAACATATGATTTATTTCAGTTGACTTCAACACAAATATGTATGTAGGTATAATGCTATCTCGACTTGATACTTTTCTCCTACGAGTATGACGTATGAGCGGTACGTAGCGTTAGTACTTGGTCGTTTGTTCAACTGTGGCAATACATCACAATCACGGTTTGTACTGTAGGCCGCGCGTCAGCGGTAACCAAACCAGTATAAGCTGGCCTCGCATTTAAAGGAAACTCCGTATTACGCTATGCCAGCCACCGATATGCGACCGACTGTACTTAATGAAATATGTCTGTCTTGAAAAATAAGCTGACGAGTGTTTATCTTTGTTCTTTTATTTAGTACCTATCCATACATTTGTAAATTCATATTATTGATATTTATGTGGTGATCAAGAATAATCTTCATAATGTAGTCTGAATAATATAAGAGATACTTTAAAGTTAACTAGCTTCTGCCCGCCACTTCGACTGTTTCACCGCGGCGCACATAATTATGTGTGTAGGAAAAGTGTTTATCCCACGATGCAATTGTGTCTTTAATATAAAATATATATTTTGGAACACGTCCACGTTTTTGAAGAACTACCAAATATCAATATTTTCATATACATTGTGTAAATATCTTCTATAATCTGATCACTGTTTTCAGTTATTACATTTTACAAACAGACAAACGGCCGTCGAAAGAATTTCATCTTATCTACATTGCGCTATTTAGGAAATTATGTATACGTTTAAAACAACTATAAAGTTAAAATAACCAGAGTTTCTGGCAGTAGGTACTACTATTATATTTGCAGTCCAAACGCATCAGTCCTTGCTTGGCCATTCCACTGAGTTTTTACAGCTCACCATAACACTGTTTTATTACAGACATTACGTTTTTACTATTTTATACTAGTGAAGGTAGTTTTCTATTTAATGGTAGACGGTCTCCGCATTTTAATCTTGTAATAAAAGCATTAAGGTCAATTCCTGCTAGCAATGACAAATAATATAGACCAATTTTTTTGAAGTACATTTTGAATACCCACATTTTCAAGCGATAATTTCACAAATTTAATCTTATGTAAAAATATATGCGTGTATAGCATATATGTATATTTTGCAAAAAGCGTAATAAACTAAAGTCCTTCAGGGCCTCCAAACATAGTGTCAAAAGGCAGATTTAGTGACGCCCAGGACTGATAAAAGGAGTCTCTTGTAGTTGTGTACTTTACGAGCTTAGTGCCTTTTGTGGTCATAATGTTTTATAGAAAGTTCGGCGATAT
The DNA here is from genome assembly GCA_905147745.2 of Phlogophora meticulosa. Taxonomy (NCBI): domain Eukaryota; kingdom Metazoa; phylum Arthropoda; class Insecta; order Lepidoptera; family Noctuidae; genus Phlogophora; species Phlogophora meticulosa. The sequence goes on along the minus strand of LR990535.1, from coordinate 336,341 downwards.
ACATGGTTAGTGGCGGCGAAGGATAGGTTTCAAACTCATTGAATCTTGCGCAACGTGTTGGTTAGGTATCAGTCACAACAATACACGACATTAAGGAACACGGATGCATGTTTACCCGGTTTCTTTGATTCGGAATGGATGGTTCTTCTTCTTTTCATACAATTTTCACATTGATTTTCGTCTTTGGTATGTTATCTGTTTGAATCTGATTCTGAAATACTGTGATATATTCTTATTACGCCTGTAAACACTTATATATATATATATATTTGATATATAGAGTATGTCTACAGGATTTTTCCTTTGATCTGGTGATGCATAACATGAACAGACTCCGTTGATAGTGTTCTATCTTCTATTCTTCCGATAAAGTATTGGTAGAAGTGCGGAGTCTGGGTGTCTAACATCTAGTATCCGGTTGACTATGGATCCAAATATTATCGATATTTAATCGAGATTAGTTAATGATACTTTTCTTAAATAAAACAAGTGTGGTTTATGTGAAGCTGTATTTGACACTAAATAGATATCTTTAGACGACACAGATTTTATTTAACACACACTGTTTTTTTTTCTGTGTTCTATCTAATCGTATGATCCTTTGTGATCGAAGTAAACGTTTATGCATTTCAATAAATTGTCACGGCGCTCCCAAGGCATGAGCGGCGCTACAGGCGTGTCGGCCGGGTCCGATGCAGGCGGCGTACGCCATCAGGTGCGGCAGGTAACTCTGCTCGTACAGCCCCGTGAACATGGAGTGGTGCGGCCCGCGCGCGAACACCGCCACGTCGTCGCCACCGTGCGTCTCCGACTCCAGCGGTACATCTACAGGTGACTTCCACAAAAGCGAACCTGAAATTTTGTTATTACCATAAAGTTAATTGAAAACCTCATGACGTTTCTTCCAAATATAGCAACGAGATACGAGGGCTTACCATAGTCTTCTTCTGCAGTTACGTTGGGTCGACCACCGTTAACATGTGGACGAAAACCAGGGCCATTCGTGTACGAAAGCGTCTGGTAGGGCATGCCATCGTATGTATAGGCCGCGTAGAAGACAGAACGACCGAGGATGTCATGTCCACGCGGGGTGTATCCATTGTATTCCATGACGTGCGCGTGGTCCGCCGTCACCACGATGAGCGAGTCGTCCTCTGCCAGCAGCTCGGCGGCGCGCGCCACGGCCGCGTCCATCTCTAGTGTCTCGTCAAGCGCCAGCTCCGCGAGGTTGTCGTGGTGCGCGTGGTCGATGCGGCCTCCCTCCACGAACAGGAAGAAACCCTTCTCGTTACGGCTCAGCGAGCGAATTGCTACCTCAGTCATCTCTGCCAGTGTGGGTTCTGTTTCTGGATTCGATTGCATATTATATTGCATATGGCTACTCTCGAACAATCCCAACAGATACTCGGGCAGGGTATTGTTAGCGCTCGCTAGCTGCTCACGGTTCCAAACATATTCATGGCTTAGTCCGCGATCCAGTTTATCTTGCTTCCACTGTTGGATTAAGTCCCGGTTGTCTGTCCGTCTACCTGGGGATCCTTCTTCGTCGAGAACGTCATGTGGCAAAAAGCTACGTCTACCACCTCCTAAAATAACCTAAAGAAAAACAAAAGAGATTAACAAAATGTTTTGTTATCAAAAACGAATGAAATAATAAATGATTATGATACATGATTATCATTTTAAATAAATTGTAATATTCTAGTTACTATTACTTAAATTTTGTACGAATTTACGGTAATTGAGAGGTGTGATTGTTCTATTATATTCTATTATATTTCAAGTCTCTTAGAAAAGGGAACTAGTTAGTTCTATAAAAATAAGACTTCTACGTTGGGCTGTATCGAAGTTTTATTTAAATGAAGCGGCCACTCCGACTGCTATTTCAAGTATACCTTGAGCTTGTTGCCGGGATGTTTGTGTATCAGTTGGAGCGCGATGTCCGGGCAGCGCTCGGTGTCAAAGCCGTGTTCCTCTACCTGCCCGTTGTACTCCCAGTCGCGGTCAGCCACCTTGGCATACACGCCTGCTGGTGACGCGTGAGTGATGCGTGTCGTGGTGACGATACCTGTTATGCAATAATACAGATTTGGTAGGAAATAAGGCATTCTATTGCTGTCGAAGTTAAAATCATGAATAAGTGGAATGCCTAGGATTTTATGAGATATTTAAATAAAAATTCAATGATAGAAGAGTTTCGTCAATTGCACAAGCAGGCGGCAGACAGACAAACCGGTGCACGCGCTTACAAAAATGGCTTGACCACCCATATTTTAAAGTTTTTAAGAAAAGTCATCTTCACTGGCAACTTAAAATTAAACCGCTCATCTATCTTACAAATGTTAATAAGTTCCCGGGGAGATAAATTTGAATATAAATAATTTTGAACGTTTATCCCATTTTCGAATGAACGTCTTGCATCGTCCATATCATCAACCGGCATCGACATCCTGCGTCTCAGTGTTCAGGCAACTGCTCATACACGAGTGCAAAATTAAGTAAATAGTCTTGAAACTAGAACTGCAATGTATCCTCACCTTCACCTACGGAAATAAGGAACATCCGCAAGAAATGGTGCCTCCAACGCCACAAGTTTTGATATCGGAGTTATAACTGAGGCCTTTTTACGTCTTGCTGTTGTATGAGACACAACGTGTCTCATACAACAGCTGCACTTTTCAGCCGGCTTATAGTCTAACTTCATGAAGTTAAATATTGTATATAACACTGAGTATTTTAAATGGAGCGACTGTCTCTCTTTCCTCCACCACCCAACCCGGTTGGGTTGAGTAACTACCGGGTTACTCGATATCGATTGATAGAACTGTTTGTCCGACTTTCAGCCTGCTGACTATCTATAATGATTGTTAATTAGATCTAGAATCGATCCGAGACCAAGGGCAAAACTTGCTCTCCGACTCACGGAGGGGATCTGGAGCCACAAGCCCCTCTACGCTATTGCAAATGTAATTATTTTTTTGTTTCCTTAGTTTTTGTTGCGCCTCCGCTAAGATAATTTCTTTTATTTCTCATAACTTTGGGCGTGTGAGTCTTACTTTGTAACGGAAAAGTTATAGTGTGTACTAACTGGCAGAACAACATATATTGATTTTATTATGTGTATACAAATGAGGTGTAAACTGAATAACTGAAAACTAAAAATCACGTACCAGCGTCGCGGCCGTCTGCCAGCGCCCACTCGGCGATGGACTGCACGTGTCTGCTGGTGTTCGTGGAAGCCTCGCAGTCACTGCGCGGCACTCCCGCATTTACTCCTATTGCGCCATAGTTGGTTTTAACTCCGCACAAATACGCGGTGGCTGTGCACGCAGAGTCTGCGATCTGAGCGTCCGCGCAGTATGTCTGAAACAAAACAAAAGTCTTATAATGGGTTACTTTATGGAATGGACGAAGCTAGCTCTAGTAAGAAATTTAAGTTTACCTTAACCAACCCAGTGGTAGGAAAAGTCTCAAAATGCAATTTGGTCTCCTCGCCGGTGGCGCCGCGTCGCTGACCGTTTAGCGCACGCGCAGCGGCCAGCGTGGGCACGGACATGCCGTCGCCCAGGAACATCACCACGTTGCGCGCTTTCTTGACGCTCTCTTTGTGCGCTAGGCGCGCTTTAATAGCTGCCTGCGCTTCTTGGGTCCAGAAAGCGGACTCCAGCTCATCGCTGTTGGCGGCGGCCGCGGCGGCCTTGCGGCCGGCGGGGTCCGCCGGGTGGTAGCGGTCAGCGCGCACGCACCCCGCGCCTACGGAGACAATCACGAGCAAAGAGAGAAGCGACCTCATAGCGATACTGCGATACTGGCCACTGTACAATGTCGCCGGTTAAACTGCCTTTTATGATTGCCAAAAGTATCTTATCTTGAAATCGTTTTGATCAGGAGAGATGATAATCATGTAATCAAAATAATAGGTATACAAAACATGTAATTACGTTGATTAATCCAACGTTCTGAATTGTTAATGTTGTATTAATACTTAAATAATTATGCTGAATCCAATTTGAACACAATCCCAAGTAAAACCATCAGATTAATGAGAGATTTTTAGAGGATTAGGTTTGCTCAGCGTAGAATAATCATGTTATATATCATGTTATACCGTATATTATGTTTTAATATATTATCTGTCTGGTATTTAATGCCATTTGTTGCCGCGCTCTTTGTTTTCACTTTGAGCAAACAATCGGGAAACCACTGTCTTTCACATTACTTATTTATGTTGCCATGAACCAATAAATAAATCTATCAATCTATCAAACTTAAAAAGTTTTAAGATACTTTCAAAAATGAAAGGTTCGCTCGGGTATGTTTTGATTGGAACTGCCAAAAGTAAACAATTATCTTAAGTTTATTATCTTCACTACATAGTATAAAATAAAGTCGCCTTCTCTGTCCCTATATCCCTATGTATGCTTAAATCTTTAAAACTACGAAACGGATTTCGATGCGGTATTTTTTAATAGATACAGGTGATTGAGATGATTTAATAATTGAAGAGGAAGGTTTATATGTATAACATATATATTTTATACCCGTGCGAAGCCGGAGCGGGCCGTTAGTAAGTTTATTATCTATTCCTTTAAAATTGGGAAATTAGTATCTCGGAATCACAGACATGTAAATAGCCCGATCTCGTGATTTCGAGAAGAGAAAAAATTAGGATATGACGCGTTAATAATAATAATAATGATGAAATAAAATGCTAACAAGAGCAGCAAAGCGACGCGCACGCCCACCATCCCCGGACTCGCCGCTCAGCTCCGCCTCGCCGCCGCCGGACCTTGGATCACCAGTGACACCGACGGTTGCAGCCGCGTCGAGCTCGAGCGACGAGTATTTTTCCCCACCGACGTCGCCAACACCTGTACGTCGGCAGGGGAGAGGCCGGCCACCGAAGAGCTTGGGATCCAGGGGCCAACCGGCCCCGAGCCAGGTCCCCGCTACCGGTGGTTGTGTGCAGCGCATGAGATGGACTCAGTCTATGAACGAGAACGTCATGCGCGCATATTACGGGTCTACAGAGGGGGGAACTAACCTCACTGCGTACCGTGCTAGGATGCTGTCTCTGTTTCAGGTATTGGAACCAACCGTTAACGTCTCGGCCCAACGACTGTCGGATCAGGTGCGGGTTATTCAACGTAACCACAGGTTGGACGATACCGCACTTGATAGGCTGCGTTCAGAGGTGCTGAACAACCACATCGTCTTGACTTCGACACAGACCGCGGTACAAGCGCCAATTATTAACGCAACACCGTCGCCGTCCAACCATGTCAGTGAAGAAGCAGATGATAGGGTTGTCACAGTAAGTAGCCAGTGCAATGAAAAACTGAGGAGCGCATTGGAGGATGCGCTTCGTGAGTATAGGTCCACACCGACCGAACTTAGACCCCGGTTACCAAGGCTGCCTATGCACAAAAAAAATAGAGCGCTGGTGTGTAACTTGGATTCGCTGCTTAAAGATTTATTCGAGAGCAGCGGAGACCTCGTCGATACACATTCAATCTTGTATTGCGCGGCTGTTGCGGCATGTCGTTTAGCTAACGTCAAGTTTCCAAATAATGACGTAGCTATTCGACCAAAACCAGCTGTACCAGCCTGGCAAAGCAGGATTGAGCGCCGTATCGATGGGGCCAGGGTGCTCATCGGCAAACTATACTGCTTCAGGGAGGGCAATACAAGACCTCGAGTGATGCGCTTTGTGAGGCGGGCTTTTGCGGGGACTGGAATCAGTCCTCGCGAATACATGTCCCGCATTGTAGAGCGCATCGACTTCCTGAAACAGAAAGTTTATGCATGGGCGAACCGTATTCGGCGGTATAAACGGCGGGTTGACCGGTACTCACAGAATCGCATGTTCCAGAGCGATGAGAGGTGGGTATACAGAGCTTGGGAGCGACCTGAACAGGATGTGGCGGACGTGCACCGCCCGGATGATACAACCACGAATACATTCTGGCGTAACATCTGGTCGGTGCCCGTCTGTCACACTGAAGCTCACTGGATTCGTGACGTCGAACGCGTGTGTGAAACCATAACAGAAATGGAAAAAATTATTATAACACCATTAGACGTGGCCACAGCAGTTCGTCCGTTACCGAACTGGAAAGCACCGAGACCGGACGGACTGCATAATTTCTGGCTAAAATGGCTTGGTAGTTCACACACGCGCTTGGCATCACAATTCCAGTCATGTTTAGAGTCTGGTTCGCTACCCCAGTTTCTCACAACTGGTATTACTCACCTGCTCTATAAATCAGGTAGTACCACGGAACCCAAGAATTATAGACCGATCACATGTTTGTCGACGGTTTATAAACTTCTTACATCCATTTTGAGAGCTAAAATTGCCGAACATATAGTTGGTAATTCTATCATGTCTGCCTCTCAAAATGGATGTAGGAACGGGTCCCGTGGTACTAAGTAGCTACTCCTCATAGACATGGCCATTAGCCAACAGGTTCGTCGATCCCACAAGGATTTGTCGACATGTTGGATAGATTACAAGAAGGCGTACGACTCTGTGCCGCATGCATGGCTTATGACGGTGTTGGAGTTGTACAAAATAGATGCAACTCTACGCACCTTTCTTGAGTCATGTATGGGGCAATGGAGGACGGTCCTTCGATATCCAGGATGTCGGCAAATTCAAGGGAATGATGAACCTATATGGATTAAACGGGGAATATTCCAGGGCGATAGTTTGAGTCCCCTTTGGTTTTGCTTAGCCCTGAATCCGCTAAGCACATTGCTGGAGGATTCAGGTCTAGGCTATAGGTTGAGAAGAGGTGGTCAGGTCATATCCCACCTCCTTTACATGGATGACCTAAAACTCTTTGCCTCCAACAATTTACAACTGATGGAACTACTGAAAATAACTGAAAGTTTCAGTAGTACCATCAGGATGGAATTTGGTGTGGACAAATGTGCGGTCATGCATGTAAAGCGAGGGGAGATTGTGGAATCCGAGGGTATTCAACTTCCGGATTCCATACAGCTTAGATCCCTCTCCTCATCCGATAACTATAAGTATTTGGGTATGTCGGAAGCATTAGGCATTAATGTTACTGACATGAAGCAATCGCTGAAGGAGCGCTTCTTTGGCCGCCTGAAAAAGGTTTTAAATAGCCTTTTATCGGGCGGAAATAAGGTGCGCGCCTTCAACGGTTGGGTCATGCCGGTTTTAATGTATTCTTTCGGCATACTCAAATGGACTCAGACCGAACTCGACGCCCTGGATAGAAGGGTCCGTACACTGCTGACCGCAAACCGGATGCATCACCCACGATCATCGGTAATGAGGTTGTACATCCCGCGGAAATGTGGAGGTCGAGGCTTCTTAAATGCTAAGACACTCTACAACCGCGAGGTGTGCAACCTCAGGGATTATTTTTTTAAAACCGAAGTGGGTATGCATCGGGATGTGGTCGCAGTTGACAAGGGACTCACCCCGCTGTCCATGGCTAAAGAGAACTGGCGCAAACCTGTAGTGCTTACTACCGATGACCGCAAGCAGGTATGGCAAAGCAAGGAGCTTCACGGGCGCTTCTATCGGGCTCTTCATGGGCCCGATGTGGATTTCATAGCGTCCGTATCCTGGCTACGATTCGGTGACCTCTTTGGGGAAACTGAAGGTTTTGTCTGTGCGATTATGGACGAAGTTATTCTGACGAACAACTACCGGAAACATATTATGAAGGACGGGACGGTTGACATGTGTCGGGCATGCCACCGTCCGGGTGAGTCCATCAGACATATTATTTCTGGTTGTTCTCGTCTGGCTAACGGCGAATACTTGCACAGACATAACCAAGTGGCCAGGATTATCCATCAGCAACTTGCTTTGAGGTACAAGCTTGTGGAATCTGAGGTACCGTACTACAAGTATGTGCCCGACCCAGTTCTCGAAGATGACCATGTCACATTGTACTGGGATCGGTCTATCATTACTGACAGGACTATTGTTGCCAATAAGCCTGACATAGTAGTGATAGACCGATTAGCGCGCCGCGCAATGATAGTGGATGTCACCATCCCACATGACGAGAACCTCGTGAAAGCCGAGAAAGAAAAACAGATCAAATATCTTGACTTAGCACACGAGGTTGTCGACATGTGGAATGTGGACTCGGCTGTCATTGTGCCGATCGTAGTTACGGCCAATGGCCTACTGGCTAAAAGCCTTGACGACCATCTGTCGAGGCTTTCGTTACACGGTTGGATCAAAGGCCTGATACAGAAGGCAGTACTCCTCGATACGGCTCGCATTGTGAGGAGGTTCCTGTCTCTGCAACCCTAACCGCCGGTAGCTTGGACCCTGCTCCTGCCATCGGTGGACTACTATTTTTTATATTTTTAAATGTTTTTGTATTTTTTATATTTAAATATTTAAAAATGTAATTTATATGTTTATACCAAGAATAAAGAGAATAATAATAATAATAAATCATTTTATTGTCAGGCAACTGAGGCCCATAGATAAAATACATAAAATAAAGTTATACATTAATAAACTAATACATATCAAAAACATAATTAAAAACTAATTGACACGTAAAGTCGGCGTCGTGTGTCGCGCGGTGTCGGGTATCCGGCCTCGGAATCGCCGGAACACTACACCTCTCGGCCAAAATTCCTCCTTCATGAAAGTCGATAGATATTGAGTTGGCACCCTCACCACGAAGGAATTGAAACTCACGCCGTGGTGAGATTCCAACCGCTCGACCCTCAGAGTGAACTTGGTCTTGATGCTGATATACTCTACAATCTCCGCGACCTTTGTAGAGTGATGCAAACGGGACACGTACAATGGCGTCATTGGTACAGCAGGACGCAGCAGGAAGTTCGGCCCGCTCGGTGCAGTACCGCACTGGTTGCGACAAGCTGGCTTCCTCTTAATGCCTGCCAGTTGAACTACGTCAATAATATAGCCCGCTTTGATGAGTGATGGGTTCCCTTAGAAGACCGAGTCAGTAACACAAATGATATCCGCTTACCGATGAGCCTTCCTGCACAATTCCTGCTCCTACTGCTTCCTTCTTCAGGTTTCCAGATGGCCAGTCATAGTCTCGGAAACAACCTGACTACTACAGACTCCTTAGTTCCCACCAGGATAAAATGCATAAGGACTTCCAAACGCAATTAAACAAATTGCATATTTCTTTGGAAACCGCCCATTAGAAGATTGATTATGAATTTCGGAGTTAGTCTGGTTCCCAGTCATGATAACAAGGTCGCTTATAAATATATTTTAAGCTGCAGACAGTCAGTACAACCTTTGGCGTTCCCGAAAAGGTTATGGTTACTAATAAAGTTTATTTGAACCCATAAAAGTGTTTGTTTCCCAGAGAGAGACACCGAATCATAACATTTAGTAGCTAAGAGTTAAGCTACCAAAACATTTAGTTTAATCAGGTTTTTCAAACGAATGCAATTTACATATATTTAAAGCGAACTAAAACGAAAATACAAACTAAACGATATACTCGTAAATCTGGGTTGAGTTTTAAAGCAGCTGTGTTTAGCATTCACGGCTATATTTATGATGTACTAGAACGTCAGATTTACTAATATGATTAAGATACCAACGCCGAATTAGTATGCGGGCACGAAATTAGCGGCGGACGAGTGCTGGCAGCGGGGCGGTGCGCGCCACCAGCCGCATCTGGCTCTGCCACGAAACTGGCGGTCATCATCATCATCATTTCAGCCAAAAGACGTCCACTGCTGGACAAAGGCCTCCCCCAAGGATTTCTACAATGACCGGTCCTGCACCTTCCGCATCCATGCCGGTCACTGGCGGTCACAAAAGTTAAAATGCAACACAATGTACTGAACCGAGAAAGTACTGAATGAGCCATGAAATCGCACTAGTTTTGTTTCCTCCGCTCGAATGCGTCTATACCTTCGATTTTATAATCTCATGAATAAGACCGCCACCCTGCGCCACCCTTCTGCTTCCTTCGTCTGATCTCAGGACACCCTGATATACTCGGGTACTAACTTTACAACAAACAAAAATATTTTTGAATTCACTCTCTCTTCCAAGCCCATTCTTCCAGGTTGCTCACTAAGGTTATTTGTGGACGGTAAATTCAAAATCACTCTAGAACTGCTAGTGGACAGGGTGGTGTAGAATCTCCGCAAAGTTGAATATTAATATCGAGTGTAATTATATCGAGTGCTTCCACACTCGTTGAACTTCAGATCACCCTATAATACCCACGTAACTGTAAGTTATTTCGATGTGTGCATGTGTGTATATGTCCAGACTCAATCATCGTTGGTTATGGTAACCGAATACCTGCTGGGGATTCATAAAAAAACTTTCTGATTCATCAGACAAAACAGGCCACCCTCTAAAATGTTTCTCTTTTTTACAGATTGCCTCCACCTCCAACTCTACCGTGACCCTAAAGACCGCTACAAGAAGGGCCAGACGAAGGCCTCTCTCTCACTCCAGCACTTCTTGGGCTTTGAGTCCGGTTTCACCCTGGACAAGGAGTCCAACACCATCGCCATCATATGCCAAGATGTCACCGTGGTCCTTGCATTCGAGACACGGGAGAGGCTCATAGCTTGGCAAGTGAAGGTGGGGGGGCAGCTCGGTTCCTCCAAAGAGTTCCTGGTGATGATTGGGGGTGGTGGGTCGAGGAAACTGCCAGCCGGCCCTGCCAGGATGCACCTTCAAGGCAGGAGGTTCGCGTTGACAAGTGGGGTCCCACCGCGCTTACTGGGACTGTGGGAGTTGGCACATTTGAGGTGAGTTGGACATATTTTTTTGCTAAATCTTTTCCATAGCTTTTTTAAATTTTCATTATTAATATAGTTTTGCTCACTAAACTAGAGCTATTAAAAAGTCAATCAGCCAACTAAACGAATAAAATGTATAGTGCTCATTTAGTATGTCATACTCAAATTTATATTCACGATCTTATTAAACTACCCCCTGAAATGTTACGACCTAGATGTGGAAACCGTGGCGCGTAAAATGAGTCTCTCTTCTCACGAATTCATGGATGATAGTTTTAATGCGATCCTTAAACTCAATAATATGAGCTGAATGCGAAAACAATAGAGCTATACGAAATCCCATAAATTGACAGTTAACCCGAATAAAATGAAGTAATAAAGTGAACAGTAAAACAACATCGGAAGATATAATCGTGACCGTAAAGGAGGTTTATGTTACGTCGGCGGCACTGTCCTACGCGGAGCGGACCACGCGAGGCGCGGCGTCCCGACACTATACACATGCTGAAACCCGAACCACTGAACCAAACAAAACCGAACAAAACACATTGACACCGACTTCCTGTAACATAAGACATCTTGTGTTCCTACCTAATATTAGGTATATGTTTTATTGCATTGCAAACCTCGGAACTTAACGCATTACTCGCTCACGTAGGGTGACACTCAGCACATACTGAGATATCGCATAAAAACGCGTGACGAGTTTATGTGCTCAGGCGGCGCGCGGACGGCAACAAACGCTAATGGCCGCCGCTTCCGCCCGCCATCTTGCGGAGTGATGCGAAGTAGGGCTACCATGATGCGGAAATACGCTCGTTGGGAAACGTTTATGGAAGGAAATGATGTATCAAGTAAAATGCTTACCGAAGGGTGCTTTTTTAAATCCCGAAAAATGGGGAAAATATTCAACAACCGTTATTTTATGAAAAAATAATTTTATCGCGCGAAGTTGTTATTTATATCTTTTTTGCAACGTTTAGGGCTTTATTGGATAGCGCTTAATACATAGAAGTAAATATAAAATTAAAGATCAAGTAGCCCGCGTTGCTGAGTCACAGTAGTATATAAAATCGTTAATTTGTTTTTTTTATCCTCTCAACGACGCCCTAAGCCGAGGTTCGAGCCCCATAGGGGCGCCCTCAGCGACCGGTCGTTTAAATATAACTTGTAGATAGCCCTGGCTGGGGTCCTTTTTGTAAGTTCACCACAGGATTGACCAGTTAAGCAGTAAACAGCCTTCTAGTGCTGAACTGCGAGTGGCCCTACCTAAAAAACAAAAAAAAAGATCAAGTACCAGAAAATACGATAAATTCATAGTATCTAGATAGACAACTTCCCACTCGCAGGGAAAATATATTTTACATTAACGGTACAAAAGTTCAATAAGAAACAATCTCAAAAGTGAATAGACTCAAGGAAAAATGATATAACTCTCAATATTATGAGAACCAATTCATTATCTAAATGTACATTGGTTTCCCAGCGCCGACAGTATGTTAGTCCACAAATGCACATGAGTTGCTTAACTGCACTTTGCGACACACTGCACCCGCGACTAAATCTGCACTTTGTCCAAGCGAGAAAGGGACAGCTGTACCCTGTCCAGTATGCTAGACAGAGAGCGTCAAACAGTTATGTCATAAAGCTTTCGACAATTCATGCCGAAGTTGCTGAAAGTAGATAATATTTTCTGAATTTTGTGAAATGCGTGGTGACTCTTTACAAGCTTGTAGATCACGGACGGCTAATTGTGTTTTCATGGGCTGAATGTTGCAAGTTAGGGTTGATATTATGTTATTACAATTCGTTACATTTCAAACAAGCTACAAGTATGTTGATCATACTTGTAGCTTGCAAAAGAATGGTGACTGTAATCATTTCGTTCGGGCTTAACTCAACCATATAAGGTTCTGAAGTCGAAGCGATTGTAATTATCATTCCGATGTTTTAAGCATTTTCATAAGTTAATAGTCAACCTTTACTGCAAGAAAACGAGACACAATAGAAAATGTATTGTTTGTCGGTGACCTGGCGTGGGAAAATATATTTTTTAAACCTCTTTTGTCAGTTTAGTTAAGATAATTTAGTAAAATGAGTTTGATTTGTTGCTAAACTTTGATATTGTAACATTAACTACTTACGATCCTTCATCTAGTTCTTATTCATATCATCATCTCTTACGTAGTAAGTCTTATTTGCAATCTTAAATGTATACTTTGATATGTCGCACGCAGGCGCTATGGCGTAGTGGAGGGCCGGTTCTGCTTCGAAGGGGGCTCCCACTGCGGTAAGGGCGAAGGGTTGCACATGCTGATCACGGATCAAGCACAGGACATTACTGATGCTTTTGACTGTGCAGCTCAGGGAACACTGCAAAGGACACCGGCAGCTTCAAGAAAAAATACAGGTTTCTTTTAGCTTTTGTCATGGTTATTTTGCTGACTTTTAAATTGATGCAAAAGTAGATTTGTTGTAAGAAAAAAAAACATTAAAATGAACGGTCATTCTTTTGCAGGAAACAAAACACGGCCCAGCACACGGCTGTCGGACTTCAACTCTACAGAGCAATCGATTCCAGACACAGCCAGTGCTTTATACGAAGAAAACTTCTTTGGAGAAGACTGTGGTGGAGTTTCACCCTACTGGCCATCAGACGAAAGGCGACTTTACGACGATGACGTAGAAATTGGTGCGAGACCACCTTGGACGGGTGCTGATCACGTTACCTTAGAGCGTTGTAATAACTGCCTTACAAAACTTGGAGTGATATCTCGTTCATCAACAGTGGCTCTTACACCTGGCACTACATTCAGCCCAGCATGGACGATGGAAGCTGTTCCTGAAAGTAATTCTGACAACTCTTCAAATAGCACAGAATATTTGACGCCAAGAGCAATCAAGAAGAGTTTAGAAGCATGCCAGTGCAAAGACAAACCCCCTGAGAGACCACCAAAGCCTGCTCGTCTCGATCAAAAGAAGCCTCCAGCACCGCTGCCCATACAAGCTTGCTCTTGCAGTCTCAATGATAATAATTACCCAACAAATAACCCTAAAGTAGGACCTTATGAAAATTATGACGTTCCTAAAACTACACATACTGAAGTAAGTATTTATTAGTTTAAATTGATAGTTTAATTGGAAACATAAATTAATAATACCAGCCTGTTACTGTTCTAATAGTACTGTAAGGCGAAGACTCTTCTTATAGGTATTAATAAGGGGCATTTAAATAAATTATAAAATGTATAAAAGTGACCAATCTTACAAATATTGTTGTTGTGCTATTGTTACAGATCGACCCCTCAGAACATTACGACACTCCAAAGAGAATTAAACAAGCACTCGCCGATGACCTCTTCAAAGTAACAAACAGCTCGGCCCCCGGTTCCTTAGTACTAAAGAAGAATTGTGGTTGTATTCTTAAGTTTGCTTCAAAAAAGAAACCAGTTATTGTCGAATGTGAAGAAAGCATTCAACCGGTAGAATGTCCATGTCAAAAAGTAACAAACTGGGCAAACAACCTCATTAGTCTTCCGTACTGCAAAAGAACTAGTGAACACGTAAACACTGAAGTTCTAACACATCAAAAGTCGGAAGAAATGGCGCTATACGCTACTATCGATGTTACGAGAAAAACTAACAGACAGAGTGCAGTAAGTGCTGACAAAGAAAACACCAATGAATATCCAAACGAAGCGCAGTTTACTAACTATCAAAACATTGAACCGAAAGAAGTGGAAAAGTTCGAGGGACCTTACGCTAACTACGAAAATCTGGAGTTCGCTTTATCTTTGGAATATTACGAAAATGCTAAAGATTTACTCAAGAGGGCGGGAGTCACACAGAATGAGTTAGACGCACTCAGTGCAAACATAGACCTTGCTGTAAATTCGATGCCAAAGAAACCCAAACTTTGCACAAAATGTGGGCATTCACAAACTGCTCTGAACAAACAAGACACAAAAAAGAGTCGAAACGACGAATACTTACTAATGGAACCGACAAATGAACCGAAACATGAGTTTTGCACTAAAACGTTGGGGCCTAACCCAGGATACACGCCAATGTCTCCAAATCCTAACTGGTCACAGAGTTTGAAGCATCCCATGCACAAGCATAGAGTTGAGATTGAAAAATCTCTAAGCATACCAACGTTAACTGGCAATGAGAACAGAATATCTATCTTCGGAGCAAGCAGCAACAACAAAGACTCACTGCAGAAAAGATCAAGTTCCGTAGATTCTGCAAGACTGCTTGAGGACTTGAAGGAATTTGACAGCAGCATAGGAAGCCACGCGACATCTTCTTCGCTAGAAACGTTAAGGAATCTGGCTATTGAAAATCGAAGAACCTCATCACCATGTGAAAATGAGACAGAATGCTCCGACTGCTGCAAGTCCTCGGGATCTGAGAATAAAACTTCTGAAGAGAGCTGTTCAAAAGAAATACCGCACTTGAGGAACAAACTTATGGACAATGCGCAAATTAAAAGATCTTCTAGCGTTCCCTGCAAGTCTGGTGGAAATAGAGACTCTTCCAGTTCAAATGATTCAGGTGTATCCAGTTGTTCGATGAAACATGGTGGACCGGACTTTAACGAGTTTGAAATGCCACTTACTTCTGGACATTCGCGATACCATTACATGGTCCATAAAAGGATGAGAGGGAATCTGACTGGTTGTGTGCACTCCTCATTGCCGAGAAAGTCTAAGTCATCTGATCTTTTAAGAGATATGTCGATGCAATTACACAAAGCTACTGTGCCAGCGAAGTCTTCATCGGCTGAAGCTGAAGTTCCTGTTCTACCCCCAAAGCAATTCAAAGGTATGTCACTTAACAAATGTGATCTAAGTTTTTATGTGATAGATACATTACATATTGTGACGTCAGGATTGTTTGCAGGCGTCATGGACACGCACAGTACGTCGAGCGGCACATCGGACATGTCCGACTACATCGAAACTCTCTCATTGACATCATCACACTCCTCCTCTGACACGGGAATGAGGTAAGTATTCATGAACGTATCTTTTTTAATTTTTGGTTTGATAAAAATCGACGGCCAGCCCTGAGCCCACATCTCTAGCCCATGAAAAAGACCTGTTGTATTGCAGAAATCGGAATGATAAACCGTGTACAAGATGGAGAAAAGATTACATGTAGTAGAGATGAGAGTGTTGTGATGGATCTGTGGACCAAGGAAAAAATATATGTGATGGATGATATGAAAGAAAAAGAGTGAATGGTTACGGGAAGGTAGACATAAAAGACTGGAAAAAGAAAACTTGTAGTCCGTAAAATGAGATAGAGCTGGAAGGGTTGACATAAAATATGTTTTGGGATTTTTGATGATTAATGTATTTTATTTCCTCAAAAAAGGTTTTAAATATATAATATAATAAGTATCAATTGTATGGCTGGCTGTCAAGTGCAGCAAAACACAACTAGCACTCTAATAAACCGATGTGGTCCATACAACATTTTAGAGATTAATTTGAACTCCCACACATACATTGTATTCATGTACAAACGTGACTTAAATGAAATGTCCTATGTATGTGAGGAAGTCAAACTATCCTAAAATAGATATGCCAGGAACACAAGTGTTCGCTATCACAAACAATGAAGCCCACAATATTGCTCAATTATTACACAGTGGAAATTAATCTGCCAACCAATCTATTTTGGCACAGTTTCCAACGTCCTCCGTTCAAAAGCAATATGAAACAGATCATGTTTGTAGGGTACCGATATTAATAGTTTTTTTTATTTGTGTCTGTTATTAATATCTGTCCTTTTATATTGTTTATTTTGTAACGAGACCGTTCTTGATCGCATTCTCACCTGATGGAAAGCGATGTAAGAGGTCTACGATGAAACGAGCGCGCCCACAAGATGGGTTAGTGTTTTAGTGGTAGTATGCCTGCCTAATGCCTGCTTAATGTGGTGCCCTGAGTTATATTTCTAGTTTGAGCTAATTGACATAAAGTTCTTCCATTAGAACTTTATCAGTTAGAAAAGGCTCACTCTAATAACATAGAAATTCAACATAACCGGCTATGTAAACCACTGCCTACCTCTTCATGGAAAGTTAGATGTTATGTTTATGATGTTATGTCTATTTTGCAGACTTAGCCGACAACCAACGAACACGCTTCGGCCACGCTCGGGCAAGGAGTACCACAACATTGACCCCATCATCACCTCCATGTACAAGAATGGGAAGGCCCTCGCCAACTATACGAATATCCCTTAAAGCATCTAATTAAACCCTAACCTGTCCTAAACCCGAGCCCTGAGTTCAAATTGTTTGTTTAGGTTTGCTGGTGGTTTTGGCTTTGAAGTATTTTCGTACATAGAAAATATATTCGAAAGTCTGACAAAACCTGGAACAACTTAATGCTACGGACTAAAAGAACGATGTGTATCGTAAATACTTCGCCTACTACAGTTGGCACAAGAAGCTTGTATTCCATATCCGTAATAATACATTACAACGAATACAATCAAAGCTGAAGCCGCCAGTGCGTGGTTTAGACTTTAGTCATATTGTTTCTAGTCACCACAACATAGCAAACTGTTTTGATAATGTTATTTAGCCATTTGTTACCTATTTAGTAATAATTTACATAACAGTGCTCAAGTTTATGCCCTTTTGTTGTCCCTATTTATTATTTATCTACGCATATAAGACTGAATGTTTAAATTATCACTTAATTTATTTAAAAAACGAAATCTAATCTAGTCATCATCCGAAAATGTAATATTAAATGTAAAATAAGTGTTTACGTTTAGCGTAAATGTAAAACTGTAAAAATTTTGGATAATTTTTATTAAACAACGATTAATTTTTAAACAATTTATAGTCTAGTTCATAACGCGCATTTTATACGAAGTTTTACTGAGAATAGATTCGTTTGTATTGTGATATGTCAACCATAATACAGCAGTACAATTTACAAACCAAATACATATTTTCAATCGAGCTTTGTATAAACGCTATTCCACATTTGTTTAGAATCTAGACGTTGAACATGCATATTCAATCGGCTGAACAACGAAACAAGCGTTCTGGCTAACAATAGCAGTTCTTTGCACCAGTTCCGTAATAAAACCATTTACACGATCGTTTCTACGGTCTCAGGAAAAGTTCTACGTTTTCGTAGCGCACTGCTAATTCCGTAGCACCCGCTACGAACTGCTACGATTTTACAATTACTTGACGTATCACACCACAAACAAAATTAACCTTGTAATATATAATCCTACTAATACATTAGTTGCAGCAATAAGTATAAAGTTCCCAGACAGTAGTGTTATCGGTTAAGATGTGACTTGTTATATTTAAGGGTCGTGTTAAGGTTATCAAGCCATAAAACAAGCTTGTTATGTTCGCTTGCTATGTGATTGGACTATCAAACAAAGATAATATGATTGTACGTCTTAAACGCGGCGTATGTATTATCCAAAATATATTTTTAAGTTTTAGTATGTTTTTTACGTGATATGTTTTCTTTTTTGACGATTTTATGTTTCCAATCACATAACAAGCTGTAAGCATGGGACTCTGCGTGCAATACCACGGGATGGTGTGTTTACGATATACTTTATATATCTGTAGTACTTTCGCTAGCTCATATACTACCCACATACCAGGCTGTATATCATCCTCGATCTAAATGTATACCTTATACATATGAATAAACATTATAGTAATTTGTAATTACGATTTTTATTGTGCTCCTTTGCCCAAAGTAATATGCCAATGCCAAACTCTGTTTTTGTATTACAGGAATAAAATAGGTTACAAAGACAATAATAAATACAATATACAATTATATTCTTATTCATATAAGCGTAGAAAAATCGCAATTCCACTAAAATGGCTCCCAATACAATCCTGTTTACTGTCCACTGATCTCAAATTGGCTCAAATTCGATTCATCCTCAAATTGCGACTTTGATTCTCTGCCAAAGGTATTAACATACACACTGATTGCACACAACTAGTTTTTATTGTACTTTGTGGGTCTCAGTCGCGAGTGGGTTGCAGGCGGGTTGCAGGCGGGTTGCAGGCGGGTTGCAGGCGGGTCGCAGGTGGATCGCAGGCAGTTCGCAGGCAGGAACAAGCGGCTGACAATCGCTTGTGTGTTCAGTGGAGCTGGAGGCGCATACATTAGTGGAATGCACATGACGTCGTAATCTGATGCCGCGTTACGTAATCTTGTGTTGAGAGAGTGGAGGTGTTCTGTTAGTGACATGACAGAGAGGTTGGGAACGTTCTTTTACTGTACGAGGCTTTCAGAATTCCGGTCGTATTTAACTTTTAATTTGTTTGTCAGTGACATCTTAGAAAAATTGCAATGCTGGTACGATCACATGTTTTTCTCTTATATCTTCAAATACAAAACATCACCTAATTCAGCGTGAACGTTTCAGCATTAAAGTACATATCGTTTTCTATATCAACCGTAAACGTCATAATTCTCAAGAGAGAACAACATAAAACATCACCATTTTAAAAGCGGAACATAAATAGAAATATTCTTCGTTCAAACAACTGAAACGCCAAAGGAAATAAAACGTATTAAAGAACGAACGCCATACAATACGTAAGCAGTAAAGTGGGGAGAGTAAAATAAATAAATTCTTAAGTATAAAACGAACAGAGACATAAAAGAATATGGCGGATACTTGAGTTAACAGCTTGAGTAGGAATATGCAATCTTGTGTTTAGTTTTACAGCGGAATAAGTATTTGTGCTGAAAATGGGATTCACGAGCGGCTTGATTATATGGAAATTCCAAAGCCACCGCGCCTGGTGGGCGAATTTGGAATAGCACAATTTTATTAAGGAGTTAGTTTCAGCAAGAAAAGAGTACGACCATATTCTGTATTCCACCTCTTTAGGTTGAAGAGGGACGTTTACGAAGGCAAAGTGGTAGAGACCTACCTTAAATCAAATTGTTTATGAATAAAAAAATAAATATATCTTTTTTTTTCAGACAAAAAAGTCCATACTTAGGCAAAGGTAAGGTTGTTAGTTACAAAAATTTTGCTTATAACTAATGTTAATAATATGTAAAAAGAAGAAACTAGACACACCGTGTTAAATTATGGCTTAACTCAATGCAACCATCACTTTCTGACAGCTAAATAACCTATTCATAACGTACCGCAAACCCCGCACCCTTATCCCTTCCCTGCGCGGTACACAGGTAGTCGGAACTAAGTCGTAGTCCAGTGCGGTCCATAGTCTTCTCGATAACCGTATTTTTTGTGCTCCTAACATTTGCTGTTTTAGTCGCTTTCTTAATAGTCACGCGATTGATGCAAAGAAGTTTGAAGCCTACACCTATGAAACTGCTACTTTGTACGTGCAGTTGTATGAATGGCACCCAATGTCGCCTACCGTTCATAAAATTTTAATGCATGGTGCAACAGTGATATTATCTCAATCTATATTACCAATTGGGCAGCTCTCTGAAGAAGCTGCCGAAGCTAGAAATAAGCATTTCAGGCTTTACAGGCAAAACTTCTCGCGAAAATTTGACAGAGTAAAATGTAATAGGGACATTTTAAATAGACTGTTACTAACGTCAGACCCTTTTTTAAGTAGCATTAGAAAACCACCACGGAAGAAAAGTAGCCCATTCTGTTCGGACACCATTAGTCTTTTGCTCCCTGATGCAGAAAATGCATCAATAGAAAGCAGTGACGAAGAACAAAACACAACAGTAACTGATGAAAATGATGAATCAGATTTCGATGATTGATTTTTTGATTTATTACAATAAACGTTTGAAAACTATATTAATTTATCTATTTAATAGTTTCCACGTCACAAATGTCATGAAATAATATTGGCCATGTTTTTAGTACAAATACTCCTATGTGCGTCGGTGCCACACTGAGCAGAACAGTATCGGTTCTCTTGGCAATAATTCTTAGGACGCTTAGGACGTTATGTCATATCACCATTAGCTGATATGACATAACGCGTCCGTGATGATTTTATCACTTATTATCATATTTGTGGCCATCAACATCTATGCGCTTATAATTTTATTGTATCAAGCTAACCACAATAATTTCATCAAGCACCATCAAAATGTTTGCGGTATTTCCTACTATTGACAAAAGTTACCAGAGACAAAAATTCCAGAAAAAAACAATATCAAATTCCATCAATAAGAGGTCGGGTAGTTGAAAAAAATTTCGTCAAAAAAGCGCGAACTTTTCCCGGGAACATTTCTGGACGTATTATTTTTTTTAATAATTTCCTCGGCGCGTTGTATTTGCATAGCATTAACATTACAATGTATTGTGCTCGGCCGCGCTGGGAAACAATGCGCAGCTTCCGAAACAAAACCAGATCATAAATATGTTATTTTTGCTTTCTCAAGTGTTTGTTTTAGCGAATACTAGTTAAAACTTTTAGTTTGTTGGGCAGTGTAATTTACATTACATAATTACGTAGAAAACATTTGAGTGAGAATCTCGAGTGCACCTCTGCGATTTACTGCAACTCCTTTTTATTTCCCTCCTCCTATTTTTTTTTAATATTTTTTTTTTCTGCAAAGTTTCTAACTGCGCTCGTAAGTTCAAAACTAGGCATTCTGTAAATTTACTTTTCTAGACTTCAATTAAGTTGTATTCTACTAACGCCTGATTCCAATAACGTACCTAAGTATCTCAATCCCTATCTGCCGATCAATCTTTGTTTGTAACCAATCAATGGCCGAGTTTACAATCCGTAACCGTCAGAGGGCGAATCAGAAGCAACAGTCGAAGATCGCGGATTGAGATACGTTTTCACAATGCACCGGGCACGCACAACAAAACACGTAGAGGTATTGTTTTCATCATTTCATTAAAAAAAAAAACAATCTCAATTGCTTAATAAAAGTGAGTCGGCTAAATCACAATGCCTTTGGAAAAATAATGTTCGTTGTTTAAATATAAAACTTTTTCTTTATATATTATAACAGGCTTTTATTTTAGCACATTTATTAACTTAGTATTAATAGGGAACACAGTAATATCAAATTTTCTTTTGAATCGACATTAAATCGATTTTTCTCTAGTAGGTACGTACAAATATGATGACAATTAAAGAAAAAATATTTTCTACTAATATTTTATAGATATCAACTTGCATTAACTCAGGAGTCTATAATAATATAAACAGTGGGAAACGTTTTTTTGGTTTAGTACTATCTACAAAATCTTTGTGCATCATCTCCAGAAACATCAGCTTCCACGTCTTTCTTCTGATGACTCTTGATCCGATAGCAATGCAGCTTCGATAGCTTGTTCTATTAGTAGATGCATACTCTAAAACATATATTACATTTAAATTTAATAAATTAGGTCCTGTCGACTTAGGAGAATTAACAGTATGACGTAACAATCATCATCAACTGCCTAGCCTTTCCCCAACTATGTTGGGGTGTATCTGACCTCCACAACCCAGTTACTGAGCAACATGAAACCCCTTGGTAAGACTGGTTGTCAGACTTTCGGGTTTCTGACTACCCGTAACGACTGTCAAAGATCTACAAATGACAACCGGGACCAACGGTTTAGCGTGCTTTCTGAGGCACGGAGGAGTCACGATATGTTACGAACGGTCACCCATCCGCAGACTGACCTTGGCAAACGTAGCTTAACCTTCGATCAACCCGTGCGGCCGTTTTTATTTAGCCTTGAGCTCCATCTATAAAACTAAAAAAATGCTTAATATAACGTAACGTGAGTTCAAATGTCAAATCTAATTTGCAACCTTTAAGGATAAATTTATCAATACAAAATGAATTGGCGGTCACGGTTCCATATCTTAAAAACCCGTTAAGTTGTTACCGACATTGATTCACCACAAGCTTCTGTCATCCTCTCTCAGAATCTGAGTACCAGAACGCAAGCATAATGAGATTTATATTCCCTCGTACAAACATACACGCGCTACACGAACGGGTTATAATTTGCTCATAAACGACGTGTAAGCAATATGACCCCATTCGAGCACATAACGATAATGTAAGGGGAGGTAATGCTTCCAGCATCATTATACAGCCGTGCTTTATTACCTGTAATCGTTACACTCTGTGGGTTTACTGTTATGAACTCTCTTGGCAGTTAAATTTTAATTATAACAGTCCATAACACGTCCAGTGATAAACATGGTAGAGTTACTTTAAGTAACTCAACGTTTTATAATCATCCTTAGGAGGGACTTTTCTTTTTTATTGATATTCATGGAAAAATCCAAGGATTATTTTAGTTTTCGTCAACGTTTCTTTTACAAAATATCACCATATTACTGTCCCGCTGCAGTCCAAAGGCCTCCTCTCATACAGAAAAGGCACGAGCATTAAAACACGCTTGTTCAAGCCGGTTTGGTGATTTCAGAGTTATATTAATTATAAGTCCAATTATAATTATACGTTCACATTATACGTTTAGTAGGAATACTCACCACCTCGTGCGTGAGATGCGGAATCCTGGGTCATCATGTCATAACATATCTCCTGTTTACAAAATATAATCAGACGTTTTCCATTTCCCGACAACACAACCCATCAAATATTTACTCAAACCAAAAAGGATACTCGTGGATCTCAAAAACAATTACAATTACATAATGGCTATGAAAAACAAACGATTGCTTATTTCGTGTGTACTCATAATATCATCCGGCAAATGAAACAACAGTAAGTGAATTAGGGATGGGCAAACACGCAAGCGATCCCGCAGTGATCCCGGGTCGAGCACGGGAAAGGCGGAACTGACAGATTGGTGTATTGCCGTGGTTAGGTTCGCTGTTGTCGCGTTGAAAAGTGATTGGCGTTGAATGAAACGTGAATGTTGTTGCGGTGGCACTGTACTAAATAGATTACCAGACGTTTGTTTCTTTACTTAGGCCCTTAAGCCGATTAAGGCAAACAGTGTTGTATTATGCGAATCTAAAATTCTTTAAAAACGAATGTTCTATTTATAGACATAGATAGAAATTCTTGAAAATTGTTTAATCTCCTCAGATACATTCTGCTATAGGTTAGCAAGGTACACGTATTTGACTAACAATCCAAGTCTACGAGAGAGTACTCCTTCCTTCCTACGTTAGAGTCCAGTACCTAAGTGATTACCGCAAGTAGTGGTGGGAGTGAACACATTTCATCAGCGGGATCCCGGGCCGAGCACGGGAAAGGCGGGCCGGACTAATTTGTGCAGCGGCGCAGCGCAGTTTACACGGTGTACGATTGGAGTCCACTCGATGACATGGGAACCACGTCACTGACCTAATTCTAGCGAATATATTGGATACTACGCGATGTCGTTAGTAGAATAAAGGTGAGCCAGTGGTATTTTTTGTCAAATAAACCCTTCAAATAACAGCTATACAAAAAATAGTTAAAGAGAAACCAATAAATCTACAAAAACAAAACTTCACGATAGTTTAAACAACACTTAACCACACCAATTAACACAAAACACGAACAAAACACGAACTATTTCTCTAAACTAAACAATAAAACAAACATTCCTGAGTTCGAACAAACTGGAACTAACTCCAAACTAGAACAAAGACAAGTTATTTATATAACAGTCTCTTCTCTGGCGAAATTATCGCATAATCAATGAGGCTAATGGGAGCGATCACGAACCATTGAGAACAGGCCTCACTGCCACAGAAGAGATGGGTGTAGAAGGCCGGCTCCGTACAACGAGCAAAATCAGGCAAACGTACGTACACGCGTATCCAATAGGTGCAACGAACCCCCGCCGCACTCAGTGCTCTGAGCTTAATGGGCACTAGACCAGAATGTGACGTCTTTGTCGGAGCGTCTGAAGTACTGAGAGGAGAATGCATGACAGCTGAGTTACTAAGTGAAGATTCTGATCTCACCTTAGTTTGATTTCATTTTATGATCACCACTCTTATTAATAGTCAATAATGTGTTTATTGGAAATGAACAAAAGTAATGTATGGCGAAGTTCAAATGACCACCAGTCGCGAGTGCGCTAACCACTGCACGTAGCCGTCTGTTCACTAGTTGAACCGAGCTAGTTTTCTGCACTTTCCTACTTCGTATAGCTACTTAAACGTTCAGAATGGCGACTATTCACTGCGGCGGTGAATAGTTAGACGATTTGTTAACTAAATCACTGCTAAGTTGCAGATTAGTGGTCCAGGTGCCAGTAATTGTCGATTTATTTAATTATCTGCGGATTGGGAACTCACTGTTTTTAAATGAGGCAGTTCTGTAGTTAGAATTACGTTAGTTGAAAATCTGCGTAAGTTTTTTGTTTTTGGTGAGACTCGTGTGCAATGCGCGGGTAATTATCCTACATGATGAGAAGCAAAACATCATTTGTAATTTTCAGAAATGTAGTGTATTTTTGACTAGTAGGTACTTCGTACTTTTCCATTTCAAACTTTAACATCCCCTCCACACCTTTAAAAGCGTAGTTTTGTATGTAGCCTACGTTACTAGCTGATAATATAGCTTTCCATAATTGAAAGAATGATTAAAGTCGGTTACGAAGTTTTTGAGTTTATCCATTACATACAAACATACGAACAATCCAATCATTCCTCTTTATAATATTACTTTAGATTCACTGCTTTTTGGAGATAGACTGCATTAGGCGACCGCAGCCTTTCCACTTCATCAGCTCACTGAATGTGCCCAATCGGAACTGTATAAAGTAAGTGTAATAAGAACCGTAAATAGCAGTGATCAATGTATACATGTCAAAAGGTACAAAAATATACTCTTAGCTTAGGGAGCCTGTGCTATGCTTCACTTGAATATTTTGCAGGGAAAAGACACTCCTATGAAATATGCGATCTAAGAAGATTTTTAACTGGAAAAATATTACTTGATGTTTATTATTGTTCTCATGTAGGTAAGTGACAATGGTCTTAAAGGAAAGTTTTTCTTAAAACCCATTTAAAACCCACAGACTAATTAGCTATCATTAATCAGGTCAGTTAAATTGAAGCCAAAGTGAACTCGTAAAAATTCAGCAAACAGCCAACATATAGAATAAAAGTCGATCGTCAAAGGGTTCTGAGGAGCGAAGTGAAAAACTTTTAATTGCCTTTCATTTAAACGGACCGTAAAGGTTGAATTTTTACCGAAAGCCTTGTGTAAATAGCGTGCGGTGAAATCTTACTCCAGTGATTAAGAAACTGAATTATTATTATGTTTGAGTGGACACTGCTTTGTGGAGATGGCAATTTCAGAGGTACTTTTTAATTTTCTGCTTTTGATGATTTCGGTGAAATTACGCACTTTGATATCGCTTAGGTATTTATGACTAAGAGAACTTTGAACTGGTATTAGCTTAAGTCACAGTTAATTTGCAACTTACAACAAACTTCGATCAAACTAAGTTGTTGCTGGATTGAATAAACGTCCTGATGCTGGGACCACTTAATTAATCAGGCAGAGGAATTCTGGATATCACTGTAGTAGAATTTATCAACTCATTAGGTTGTAATTTCATCATAAAATTGTAACGGAATTCACCTGTTAAAACATTTAAATAAGATTTTAGAGGAATACCAAAGTAACGATGGATGGATTGTGTGAATGATGATATGGCTAGAAAAGACAACAGTTACCGTTGAGATGACGGTAAATAGAGATGTCGATCCAGAGTATGAAAGATGAAGATAAGCTGGGGTGATACCATATTAATTCGGATAAGGGCGGGAGGATGATGATAAAGATTTAAACAAACCTAAAACTGTTCTTCATTTTGAACCAAAACACGATCTACATTTCCGTGTGACTAACTCGATAATAGCCATCAATTTAACGTCCGCAACAATATTATAGTTCCCGGGCAGCCATACCCATGCAATCATAGCGGTCTGATATTGGACCCGTCAAACTGCAGCGAGTTAAATCTAAACACCGGCCTATTGTGTAGAAGCCGGGACAAATAGAGGATCACCGGCGTACGCCGCAAAGTAGCCGGCGGATTTTGGATGTTTTCCACATTCAAATTCATATTTCCAATTGATGTTATTTTCACTCAAACAAATATCAACTTTATTTAGTGTACATTAAGTCGATTTCAAAATGACTAGTAATACTGAAAAGTTTTTGTAATTGTAGCGCAAACTAAACCTTATGCATAAATGTTAAAGTTCCATAAAAACATACATATTTGTTTACATTTTTGGAAGGCAAAATGCAAACTCAGGATAGGCATTTTCTTTCAACATCCCGTTGGCGTTTTGAAATGACCAAAGATAGTTGTGGTTGGACCACAGGGTTGTGGGTACCACAGGAATTTCATAGAGTATAATTATGTATATACGTTAGCCTGTCGTGTAAGGTGCCTTGGCTAATATCTATGCAGTAACTTTTTCAGTAACTATTAGGTGACACTTTAAACTTGAGCTTGCCTAGTCTAGAAGTTATGAAAAATCAAGAACAGAAGAGGTCAGCGTTTACTAGTTTTATGACCACTGACGTACAGCCTAATGCACGTAGGTACCTACGTAATCTAAAGTAAACAATAAAATAATACTCGGGCGCATCTTATTCTTAAAAATCACACAAAAATGTTTATTTGAAATAATAAATAAATACATAAATATTGCTGGACAATCCACACAGCATCATCAGCCCCAAGGTAAGCAGAGCTTGTGTTATGGGTACTAGATGACTGATATACTTAATACAATACATTACATATATAGATATTTTTATTTTACATAGGAAATACCCAGAACACCCGGAACAAATATTTGTAGATCGTACAAACATTTGTCCCAAGGCGGGAATCGAACCCGCAACCTCTTGCGTCACAGGCGGACCTTCGCCCGCCGCGCCACATCGGTCGTCATAATGTTCATGTATGTAGATTCAAATAATATTAAAAAAATGCAACATCAACAAAAAATGCTCGGCATTATAACATGGAACCGTTCGCTGGAAATCAAAGCCATAACACCTATCAATGTGATCATAATAAAAACAATACCTAGCAGTAGATGATTACTTAGTGTACGAAAACAGTTGATAAATTTCTTATTATTTCCTTAGCACAGAACTAAAACCTACCACGCACATTGCTACCTACCATAAGCAGATTCAGTTAGTCAGCCATAATTCACGCTGGGCACGAAAACAAGGGGGTGACACAGAGCATCGCTTACATGAGATAAACAGGATTGAATCACGCAGCATCCCCACCGTCCTACTGTCTCGTTTATGAAGCTAATGGCAGAAGAATACGCTCATAATTCAGGATGAATACTTACCTAGGAGGGGACCAACATGATGTCGAGCGGCTGGAAGAGACCGGAGCGGAGAACTGATATTTCAACATTTCGCTGACACTAAAAAGTCAATATAAGATCGTTGCAGGTGTTGTTCTATCGTTTCTGCCCACCCCCATGGTAAGAAGGCGTGAGTTAATAAAGAGTAATTAGTATGTCTATTAAGCATAAATAACCTTGTTTAATGACGGCTCTAGTAATAAACTACTACTAGAGCTACTCTGTAGTGAAGTTTAAAACAATATAGATTTATGAACAGCTTATGTTGACATTCAGGTTGGAAGGAACGGAAACGCTACGAATAACAAATTACTTATCATTTATCTGCAAACAAAACTCCTCATTTCTTCCAGTAATCTTTACTTCCTTAACCCTGGATCGGGGCAGCAGCAGAAAAAGTCGGTAAGAAGTAGGCTACAGTGGCACATAAATCAGAGGCTGGCAGCCGCGGCGCCGCCCTCCTACACAGCTACTGGGTAATGTGGCTCTCTGACCAGATCTTGTTGGTGTTGGGTGATTTGAAGTTGCTTTGGCATTCTGTTTCAGGTTTTAATGGGTTTCCTGCCAACAAACTAGAGAATTAACATCTAATGCGTAATAAGGAAGCACGAGAATCAGGTACTTACTTTGAGATTTTGAACATTGATTGCGCTGAGTTTTCGATGTAATTAAAAAAAAAAATAGTTGGAAAAAAATTAAAGTTACACACTTTTGAAGATTTTCTTCCACACAGAACGGTCTTTTTACTGAATGGTGCGAAGTCACCATGGTCACGGAATAAAAATAATAGTACTTACGCTATAGCGTTTCTGTCTAGTGACGTCAGAATGATGCTAGCTAGAGAGATGTCTGTTTTCTGTATAGATTTAAAAACACTTACAACACTCACAATTTGTGACATTTTTCTACATTTATTTTTTACCATGTCTTTCCTTTACTAAGTTTCTAGGAATCTTTAAAAAAAAGTCTAGTCATATACCCTCCTACCCCTCCGAATGTATGCTTACTGCTAATAGCATCCCTCATTTTTACGTTGCCAATCTTGTTGCTGGTTCAGTTGAGCGAAGTAACTAATTTAATTAGCTAACTCATTATTATATAATTAAGTCGAGCCTAACAGCAGATTGCAAATAAAGATAAAATCTGCTGAAACAAAAACTCCAAAAAAAATAACTATCTCTTAATTATTTTTTCCGCAAAAAATCCCCCAATTACGGCGGTCCAATTAGATTTTAGATCCGCTGAACAAAATTAAGTGGGATATTAAAAGTGCTGACTTCGTCCGCGGAGACTTCGGCCTGCCAATTATAGAATTAGGAACGAACTGATCAAGTGTCTCTAGAGGTTGGTAAACGAACACTTGGTCGGCAGTTACTTCTTGTCTGTTTATTATCTCCGAAGTGCTGAATGAGAATGTGCTTCATCAATCTAATGCCGATCTTATTCTCATTGACATGAGAAAACAAATCTCTACAAACTAGAACAAGCAAGCCATCGCCACACAACGACTGATATGGCACATCTCAGAAACGCGAAGCCAGCAATAAAGTCTTCCACAAATTCAAATCCCGCATAAAAGTTGTGTGACAATAAGTTCGTCGTAAGTGGGTCGACACTACTCGGCACTAACTACCGAAAGATTTGTGCGACTCGCACTGGACAGGGATGGAGGTAGTGCTGTCCCGCTCTCTCATTAGGGCGGCCATGTGAGTGCCGCGGGTTTTATTAGAGGGGACCAGACGGACGAAAATTATTCACAAATGGAAATGAGACAATTGGCAGTCTTTGAAAGAATTGGAGTTGTAGGGATGAGAGGGGTGCCTTTGAAGATGCTTTTGCAATAATTTATAGGAATTTTAGGAGATTGTGAATGAATATAATGAATAAGATATTTATATTTCTGTAGCACACTGTACTAACAGGCATAAAAATCATGTCAAAAGTTAATCATAATACGAACGGAATCCAATTGTTTTGTCTTTTTTTGTTATCTCTTGCAAAAACATTCATTCATTCAATATCACCTGCCTAGCCTTCCTTAAATTATTGCCGCCATTGATTTTGCCAAAGTTCGGGCCCAAATTCAGGACAAGCGCGTCCCTAAAAATCGTGTTACTCAACTCTAGGTCCCCTATTAAGAGCGAATGTGGGTCAACGTTTAATCCCATTACAGAATTGACCTCTGCAAGGGTACCTATTGAGTTAACTTGGCAAAATCTTGATGAAATTCTCGTAACACTGGATCGTATTACGGAGAACATAAAAATGATGGAATCAACTATGTGAGGAATCATAAAAGTCGTTGTTTTTTGTTTTGCTTAGGTGTGGGGTGTGGGAACAAAGGTGTTAGCAGATTGGAATGGTTGTTATACTCGTACATTTTAAAGATAAAACCTTTGCTATTAAGAAGAACCGAACAAGTTTCTTGAGTGTTGGTGCGTTGAAGCCTCTCGAAGCAGTGTCAGTTCCATTATTTTAATTATGTAGTATATTTATGAAGTCCTGACATGTAGTCATACAGAAACATATAAAGCGAAATACTCCTAGTTTTTATGAAAAGCTTATTTTAGAAAATTAGTAACAGTCGCATTATGCTCCACCTTCTACAGACAATAATTTCGATTGTTTTATTGTGACTTTTGGTTTCGTGCTGTTACCTTACAGGATGTAATGACCATGAGGTCAGTACATGATGCTGGACCCTCGGTGTTGAAATTGTTGTCGGCTTTTTCTAATTGCTACGATTCACTCTGATTCTTCTTAATGATATGACAAATCCTAAGTTCACCCACTGAGATTTTTAATGAAAAGTAAATAATTCACTTCTTTAATTAAAAATCTCATTGGGTTAGATAGAAATACTGATTGTATTATGATTATTTACAATTTAAAGTAAAATATGAGAAAAAACATAAAAATTAGGAAAATGCTGTCGTTGCCGTCGTCGTCGTGTGTGTTCTAGTCTGCGGGTCCAGAATCATTTACTGAACACATGGTATCAGGATGTGCGTTGATTTCCTTTCCACCCTGTATATCCAGCAGACTCAAATGTTGTGTATAACTAGTGATGTAACTTATTATACACAGCATTCGAGTCACCTCTCTTATACTTTTTAAACATTTCGCGGCTCCGATCGAATACACAAATTATGAGCAAAGTAAGGCTTTCTGACATCTTAATGTTTGTGTAAGAAGTTGTACAATTGACTCGACTCGATTACCCAAATTTGTTGATAAGCCATTATTTTATCAGCCTCTACTAATAACCACACAGCATTCACTGTATCTTCAGTGGTCGAAGTAGAAGGATATCCTTCGAGCAAATCTTCTTTGAGATTATTTCGACATCGTTGTAAACTCATGAGGCCAGATGTAAACAGTGGTACGAGATGGAGCTTTATCGTTAGTCGATCTTTATCTATAGTTTTTAAACAAATTAATGATTTGTTTAAAAACAAGATTTTGTTACTGGCTTAGCATGACGTCATCATCCTCCTGCCCTTATCCTAATTTATCTGGGGCCACCACAGCATATGTTCTTCTTCCATAAATTTCTATTTTCCATCATCTCAGCAGTCATCTCCTTTCCAGCCATATCCTCTTACATAAAAAAACGCTGTTTGGATCGTATTACGATCCAAACAGCGTTTTTTTGATCTTCATCTAATTTAAAAATATAAAAATTCATACTAAAACCTTTGACGTATGACATACGAGTACAAACATATATTCGCTCTCTTTAAGTTTAAAAAGGTTTCTGGAGTAATTGAGGTAGCTAATGGAAAACTAAAACAAACAACCTTTGTTACACCGCCATATATAATATTTTTGTACTGCCAAGATTCTGTGTTTTCCAAGGTTCCAGGTCCCGTAATATTTCAGGTCTGTCTAAACTACACCTGAATTGAGAACGATAACTCATAACCTCGCGAAACTCGACAGAGCAGCAGTGTCGGTGTCGCAAACAAAACAAAAATTGTTGGAACCGATTGATTTATAGAATTACTATTGAACGCGTTCCCTCCGGCAGGGAGGGTTGCCCTCTAAGCCCCCGCCCTCCGGGGACTAAGATTAGGGTCTACAATAGCGAAGTGAACCAAAAATTTACATAATCTTGGTTACACCGGCGGACCGTGAATCCAAAGGTTGCGGAGGGCGAACATTTTCGACTTTTCAAACGATGGCAAATGATTGCGGTCTGAATCCCATAGGTTGTTATCTGCGGAAACCTTCTTACCTGATAGTAATATCCCTCGTTGTGCGGATTTATAAATTTGTTGAAGTTGTTTCGTGTGTGTGTAAGAGCTTCGCCGACGTAGGACGCAGCGTGTTGGTAGCGAGGCATATCCGTTGACATAAAGTATTCAGGAGACAGATTGCTTGAATGTCGCGTTGGGACACACTTTTAGCGTGAATGTGTTACCTGCCTAAAGTGACTTCCAAAGTTAGGATACACGTTATTATTTATTGCCATTGTTTCGTTATTACTTATATCGAAATGTCTGAACTTATCTTCAGTACTGTAGGGGAAACGGGAACGAGCATAAAGTTTGGAAACCTATCCTAGATT
This sequence comes from Phlogophora meticulosa, assembly GCA_905147745.2. Classification (NCBI taxonomy): domain Eukaryota; kingdom Metazoa; phylum Arthropoda; class Insecta; order Lepidoptera; family Noctuidae; genus Phlogophora; species Phlogophora meticulosa. Next base: position 303,702 of record LR990535.1, on the reverse strand, counting down.
ATGATATCCTCAATATAAGCACATTACCTTTTTTCATTCATCGCTTTTCTTGACTAGTGCTTCCAAAAACCCGTTCAAACTGACACGGGTTTGTATATAAAACACACGAAATACGCGCCGTTTGCATACATAGTGGAGTAAAAAAATAAAAAAGTGTTTTTTGCCCGTCACGTCTAACAATCGGTATCGAGAAGTCGGGAGTTTTTTATCGATTCTCGACGCGTATTGTGCGGTTGCCCTAGTCTCAGTGAGTTACAAAGGGAGTGTTTCAATAGGTGATTTGGTATAGGTATAGGCGTGGGTAGTGCTGTGTTCCTGGTCCTATTGTTACAAAGAAATCTGGTCTGGTCTGTAATTGAGGTCGGTAATGATCGTGGTTAGAGTTTTTTGTTACACTGTCGGTACATGAGTGTTCGTACACTGTATTTGGCTTGTATGTGATTAAATACTTTTGTACCAGAATAATTATTATAATCTAAATGTGGCTCTGGTGACCAAAAAGTTATGTGTAAATTGGATGTCATGGTATGATATGTGATGCGGAGGAATGGGGAATGTTTTGTGAAAAAGTTTTGAGTATAAATGTGGAGAGTTACAAAAGAAGAGGAAGACCAATGAAATGACAGAGGGATTGTGTGAAAGATGGTATGGCCAATGAGGAGGTGACCATTGATATGGTGGCAAATAGAGATGAATGGAAGAGGAAAACATGCTGCGCCGACCCCAAAATTAAATAGGGTGAGGGCAGGATGATAATGATGCTGATAATTATGAATTCAAACATGTAGAAAGAGTTATCTTAACCAATTTATTTAATAGCAAACTTTGTTTGTCTACAGGTAAGTAGGTACAATTTATTAAATCCAGTATTGTACGGGATCAGCCTAAAAAACTTAACCTTTTACTAAATTCTTGTAACATTTCGAACCATTACACAAAACTAAACCATAAATCTTTTGAAATACCACCCAACATCTATTTGAAATACAAATGTTTTTAAACGCGCTGTAAAATGCTCATGTGAGGCGTTCTTATAAAATATTCAGCGGCACTCAGCGGCAGTCAGTGACGTCACGGGAATGTAGAACATAGTCCCGGAGCTAGGTCACGACTCATAAGTCGACTGCTATCACTTTGTAAATTATTCTATTCTAATAACGATGAGTGGTTTGTTGGAATTGAATGGTTTCTCAAGAGAACTTGAAAATTTTGAAGTGCCGTTATTCCTTTTCCTGTAATTTGATATGAATACAAAGTGGCAAGGACATGGACGCACAACCTGATATCGAAAGTAGAGTACACGATTATGGACGGCTAAACTTCTTTTCTTTTTACTTTAAATTGTAAAAAAAAACAAGATTTAAATTTGACGCAATGAATTTTGAATGGAAAACCCAAATGATTTACTTTTCAATTAAAATCGAATTGCGTTAGATGAAAGTATTATATAGACCACGCTGTTAGAATCTATTCATATAATGAAGAACATTTTCAAATAGGCTTTTAAATGTTTAAATGTACCAGTGAGGTTGTAGAAGACATCTACAGGTTTTTTTTTTTTTTTTTAGGCACCTTTAAAGAAATACTAAGAAATATATAGAATCGGATAAAGTCGCAATTCCAAATTATGATTTTAACAAACTTAAATGTTAAGAGAATATGTTAAAAGCGTAATTACACCTTGACTCAACTTGACTACCTACTTTAAGATTGGGTTAACTTAGATCATATCTATTTTTTGTTGTTTTATAATCGATCTATTTAGATACATTATAACTACGCCTTTAAAAACAATTTGATGGATTAAAATCAATTTATATAATAATAATAATAATAACATACTCAAATGGACTCAGACCGAACTCGACGCCCTGGATAGAAGGGTCCGTACACTGCTGACCGCAAACCGGATGCATCACCCACGATCATCGGTAATGAGGTTGTACATCCCGCGGAAATGTGGAGGTCGAGGCTTCTTAAATGCTAAGACACTCTACAACCGCGAGGTGTGCAACCTCAGGGATTATTTTTTAAAAACCGAAGTGGGTATGCATCGGGATGTGGTCGCAGTTGACAAGGGACTCACCCCGCTGTCCATGGCTAAAGAGAACTGGCGCAAACCTGTAGTGCTTACTACCGATGACCGCAAGCAGGTATGGCAAAGCAAGGAGCTTCACGGGCGCTTCTATCGGGCTCTTCATGGGCCCGATGTGGATTTCATAGCGTCCGTATCCTGGCTACGATTCGGTGACCTCTTTGGGGAAACTGAAGGTTTTGTCTGTGCGATTATGGACGAAGTTATTCTGATGAACAACTACCGGAAACATATTATGAAGGACGGGACGGTTGACATGTGTCGGGCATGCCACCGTCCGGGTGAGTCCATCAGACATATTATTTCTGGTTGTTCTCGTCTGGCTAACGGCGAATACTTGCACAGACATAACCAAGTGGCCAGGATTATCCATCAGCAACTTGCTTTGAGGTACAAGCTTGTGGAATCTGAGGTACCGTACTACAAGTATGTGCCCGACCCAGTTCTCGAAGATGACCATGTCACATTGTACTGGGATCGGTCTATCATTACTGACAGGACTATTGTTGCCAATAAGCCTGACATAGTAGTGATAGACCGATTAGCGCGCCGCGCAATGATAGTGGATTTCACCATCCCACATGACGAGAACCTCGTGAAAGCCGAGAAAGAAAAACAGATTAAATATCTTGACTTAGCACACGAGGTTGTCGACATGTGGAATGTGGACTCGGCTGTCATTGTGCCGATCGTAGTTACGGCCAATGGCCTACTGGCTAAAAGCCTTGACGACCATCTGTCGAGGCTTTCGTTACACGGTTGGATCAAAGGCCTGATACAGAAGGCAGTACTCCTCGATACGGCTCGCATTGTGAGGAGGTTCCTGTCTCTGCAACCCTAACCGCCGGTAGCTTGGACCCTGCTCCTGCCATCGGTGGACTACTAATAATAATAATAATAATAATAATAATTTTATTTGCCAAGAAAAAGATTGTACAAAAAAACAACTTAAAAACTAGTAAGCTAAAATACACTATTTTTTATATTTTTAAATGTTTTTGTATTTTTTATATTTAAATATTTAAAAATGTAATTTATATGTTTATACCAAGAATAAAGAGAATAATAATAATAATTATTTATTTTGCCAAGAAAAAGATTTTACAAAAAAACAACTTAAAAACTAGTAAGCTAAAATACAATACAAAATAGGAGCATCTGCAGCCGAACTAGGTAAAACCTGTATCTCGGCATGCAGCGCCAAACCTCTCAGTACATTATTTGCATAAGGAATTAAGCTAACAAGTACAGCTTTATGTAGATTAAAGAAAAACAAGTAAAAATAAAATAAAGTAAACTAAGCTAAAAACTAAATGTGTTGGTGTGCATGTATAGAGAGGGGAAAGTAATTGTGTAGGGGTGGTGAGTGTTATGATGTGTGTACGTGCGGTGATGTCGCACCTTTAAAGTAAGACCGCTACTAAACGAAATTATAAAATTTAGAAACGAAATTATATTATTTAAAAAATTCACTGTTTTTGTCAATAAAATCTTATAACTCAATTCATGAAAATTTTCGTCTAGTAACGGTTTTACTTTAAAGGTGCGATGTGTAAAATGATGAGTGTAAGCAAATGTGTGTGTTTCAGTGATATGTAGATGAAGAGTAAATACCTTAAAAGTTGCACAAAGGAGTCAAAGGACCCTGTTTACTCTGGAACGATTAATAGTCGTTCTGTATCATCATAAGTTAAGGTCAATAAGTACTTTTTTACTATGGCTTTGCAACGAACCCTATTAAGAGGGTAAACATCTATGACGGAGTTAATTTTATTATAGACATAGGGCCCCAAAAATACAAAAAATCTTCTAATAAAAGAAGTTTTAGGTTTATGTTCACGAGTACACACTAATTGTTTCTTACGCCTATGGTTAAGGTTGGGGTCATATGCTAAGCCTTGATGTTGCTTCAGAGTTATAGTTAGTAGGTAGAGCTGTCTAACAGTAAGTACTTCGCAATATTTATATAGCAATGTCGTGGAAAATAGTCGAGGCTTATAAGTGCAAATCTTCAGAATCGTGCGTTGAGCGATCTCAATAGGTTTAATTACTGTTTTGGGAGCTCCTCCCCAGGATGAAATGCAATATGTTAATACTGACTGGCACAAGGCAAAGTAGATTTGTTTCAGTAACCTAGCATCAACTACGTGACGCAGCTTTTTAAACACATAAATAAGCTTTCTGACTCGCGCGCTGAGTAATTTTATATGGTCTTTGAAGCTGAGGTTGCCGTCGAAGAGGATCCCTAAGTATTTTATTGTATTGACACGTTCTATTGGCTTACAAGTGCAGTGTATATCTAGAGAACATTGGTGAGGGACAATGTTGTAATTGCTCCCTGCCCGCGTTGAATTACGAATACTGAAAGTCAGGTATTTAGTTTTATCAGTATTTAATGTTAAAAGATGAAGTCTGAGCCATTGGTTTACCATATTTTTATTTATTTTTTTGACGACACGGTTGGCGCGGTAGTTGAGCCATCGGCTGCTGCGCCGCGTGTTGTGGGTTCGATCCCCACACGGAACAAATATTTGTATGACCTACAGGTAGTTGTTCCGGGTCTGGCTGTTTGTGTATGTGAGTTTAAATGTTTGTAAACGCACCCACGATACAGGAGAAATTCCTAGTGTGGGGCAATGTTTTTTAAAAAAAAAAAAAAAAGAAAGAAAAGAAAAAAGATATTAAACCCATTTTGTGCAGCATTAAACGCCTCATCCCAGGTATTGGCAGAGAAAAGAAGAGCTGTGTCATCAGCGTATGATATGATGTCGCCTTTGGGAATGTTGATACTAGTCAGATCATTAATATAAATGAGAAAGAGAGTAGGCCCTAAAATGCTGCCCTGGGGAATGCCAAAAGACACCGGAAGATCAGCGCTCACGTGACTCCCCACTCGAACACACTGCGTCCGACCAGTCAGATAGCTCTCGAGAAGTCGGAGTTGAGTTCCTCTCACACCAAGCTTTTCTAGCTTGGTAATCAAGATGGGAATAGAAACGGTGTCGAACGCTTTTTTCAGGTCCAGGAAGATAGACAAGCACTTGCGCCCCCTGTCCAGGTTAGTACTAACAAATTCAGTCAAGCAATAAGCAGCATCATCGGTAGATCTATTTGCTCTAAAGCCAAACTGATTATTTGCAAGCAAATTATTTTTTTCCAGATACTTTGTGAGTCTATTGTTAATTATCTTTTCCAGTATTTTTGAGATAGCGGGTAATATAGAGATCGGACGATAATTGGAGATATCATTTTTATCGCCTCCTTTAAAAATTGGACGGACTTCGGAGCTTTTCAATTGGGAAGGGAACAGACCTGTACGAAGGCATTGATTAAAGATGTAAACTAAGCGGCGGGACAAGGAAGTCAACATGTCTTTTCAAAAATTTATTTGATATATTATCGCGGCCTACTGTGCATTCCGTTTTTAGACCCATCATAAGGCGAGAGACTTCGTCTTCACTTGCATCCTCCAACATATACGAATTCAGTTGTGTATTAGTATTGAAAGCATCCGTCAGAAGCGATGAGGTAGTAATAGTATTGTGCAGATTCAAGCAGTTTTCAGCTAAGGTCTGGCCTACGTTTACAAAATACTGATTTATAGAGTCAAGTGATTTTTCGGGTGAGGAGCTTATATCCAAAAGCTGATTCGAGTGACTAGGAACTTTATTCATATTAGAGATTTCTTTAAGAACTTTCCAGAGCTTTTTTGGATCATTTTTTGTTTTTTCGACCTCCGATTTCTCATATTCATGTCTAACTTTCTTTAAAATTTCAGTACAAAAATTCCGGTATCGTAAGTATGTAACTCTCAGAGTGTCATTATTTGGTGAGGATTTTAGTTCATAGTGTAGCCTGTCTCTATTTCTCATGCATCTCAATAACCCAGGAGTTACCCATGGTTTAATAATCTTTTTACGCCTTGATGTTTTGACAACAACAGTGTTTTGATTTATTGCGGCCTGTATTGAGCTGGTGAGGTAGTTGATAGAGAAATCGGGATCATTGGACTGGAATATCGGAGTTAGATCGATTTTTAGTATGTCTTGTGTTAAGGATTCCTCATTGGTTACACTGTACATAATGTTTGTAAAAGTTCGTGGTAAATTAAGATCTAAACATACAAGCACAGGGTAATGATCTGTTAAAGTAGTTGTCGAAATCAAAGTATGGGAACGGTAAGAACTTCTTAATAATACATGGTCAAGGCATGTTCCACTCGCACTACGGGTAATTTCTGTATGGGCTGGTAATAATCCGTGAGACGCTGTAAGGGTCAAATATTTCTCTCCAGTTTGATCAATTTTCGAGTTATTGATGGAAATATTAATGTCTCCTATTAACATCAAGTTGTTGGAACCTTCTACTTGTAAAAGAGTTTCGTGTAAAGAGTCTAGAAAAGGATCAACGTTTTTATATGAGGGAGAGCGGTATATAGAAACTATAGTCATCTGTTTGCCTATTCGCGTTATAAGACAGTTTCCTTCTTGAAAGGATGGTTCCTCAAAAACTAACTTAAGATGGTCTTTGTAATAAATAATAACTCCGTCATTTTGTTTTAAATTTTTTCAACTGGAAAACGATTGGAATCCTGATAGAGTAGGAATTACACTTGCCTTCAATAACCAGCACTCCGTGAGAACTATAATGTCACAATTCATTTTTAACCTGTCCAGTAATAATACAAGTCCAGGGAGATTACAATTTATGCTGCGAATGTTTTGCATAAGTATGGTCAGACGTTTGCCAGGCGAATAAGAGATCAACTCATGACAGTCTTCAAGATCACAGATAGATACTTTTGAGACAGCGCAATTATCTATATCACTTGTTAAGCTATCTAAATTACCAAAAATGATTATCTATAGGAAATGGGCAAATGTAAAAAAGGCAACCAAAGTATTGGTTCAAGTTAAACGTTACAAAGCCATTAGTACAGGGACATAGGCCAGGTTTACTCTTCAATTCATAAAATATGTTAATGTGTGTGTGAAGTTTTTTGTTTTGTGTTGATGGACATGACATGATAAAGATTAACAGAAAAAATATTGACGCATGCATATAAAACATTTTAGAAATACAATATGACAGAATAATTTCTAAGACTAGTCACTCGGAACACTTTAGTTTTTCCACATCATACTCCGAAGTTATTCGGATTTGTGGATCATTGACTTTTTTTCGAAGGTACACCATGCCATTGGAAGTCCAGGTTATCCTCTAGATGTCCCCTAAACGCTCAAACTAACGATAAAATAGATAATTTTTGCTTACATTAATCCGAGTGGTGCAGCTGACTCGGTTATTACTAAACCGTGTCATTAGGGCTGCCAACGACTGCAATTAAATCAGGGCATTCAAGTCAGAACCGCGGAGCATTAGACTGTGGTGTCCTTATTTTGTTTTAGCATTCCACGACTGACTTCACGGAATCACGAAGCTATAATAATATAGATTATTCTTAGCTTACCTAAAAATTCGATATAGTAAACAAGATCCCTCTGCCTCGCGTTTTATAGCAGTACACGCGTTTTATAGTAGTATCCTAGACCTAAAGCGCTGTACAGCGATACATACAAAGGGGCATTTATTCTCAATACTAGGGTATGTTTCTTAAAACCGCTGAGCGGCGCTGGCAGCGCTCCAACCACGCACTCGACCGTTTTTTAGCTTTCAATTGTTTTCTCTACTGTTAATGTGGCCCGCTTTTTTATTGTTCACGAGTAGCACTTTGTTACTTGAAATGTTTTAATTTGTGAGATTTTTTTCTTCTTGTTTTCAGTTTTATTGTAGTTTATTACTATTGTTGGACCGAGGTTAGTTAGGGTCGGAGATTAAGGCGTTAATTGTGGGTCAGTTATTATTTTGTTTGTTTGAAAATAATGTTTTGTGGAATACAAAAAAAACTGTATCAAGCAAATATAATATTTTATAAAGTGCGAGTACCTATGTTATAAATGATAATTTATTTATTTATTAAATACTTTAAGCACACAAATGTACAGAGGCGGACTTAATGCCATAGGCATTTTCTACCAGTCAAGCTTTGGGTGATGCAGAGACAAACAGTGGCAGGTGCAATTTCTTAAAAGAAAAGAAAAGTTAAAAGAAATAAATATATATATATAGATTATAAACTGTAAATATTATACCTACATAGAATATATACACAAATTTACTACCGTAAAACGGGGTGAATAGAAACGCAGGGGTGAGTAGAAACAAAACTTTGAAGGGTATTATCGCGTTATTTTAACATTATTTGTTACTACAAGGACTCTTAATTTTTTTAAGGAAATGAAATGGAAAAAGGAAATAATGTTGAATCAACGTTTAAACCTCAAATCAAGTTTTGTTTCGATTCACCCCGGCGTTTCGATTCACCCTGTTTTACTGTACTAGATATTGTAAAAAAATTGTAACAAATTCTCATCATGTTCTCGATAAATTAAATCGTAGTGTCGTGATAAAGTTGGCGGCATTGTTCACTACTACTACACTTAATCACTGCATCTTGTGAGTTCGAAATAAGACGGCTTAAAAAGCTAAGCAGGTGATGAGGATTGTGATTTGAACTAAACAATTTATTGTATATTTTTAAGAATAAAAACAAAAACATTGATTTAGACTTCTCAGTCTTCGAGATTGTAGTACCTTCTCCGTAGTAAATAAGGATCACACGTAAATTGTACCAGGGAAGCAGGAGTCCTAAGGGGCAGTAGCCGCGCACTCTGCCACCGTGATTAGTACGCCGAGTTGGAATGTAGAACTAGGAGGTACTACGGACACAATTGCAACGGGGGCTGAATGTAGAATTACATTATCTTGCAATTGATTTGACTTCTAACGATCTGAACAACTAAACTTTTTATTTTGGCAACAACTGTACTCTGTAATCCAACATTCCAGTGTGAAAATTAATATTAATGTTTTTTTGTCATGAAGTCAGAAATATAAAAAGACACTCACGTCAGAAACAAATACAAAAAGCAAAACAAAAGTAGCAGTATTGTAATGGTTTTCATAAGGCTCCAAAAAACACTAACAGATTGTGTACAATTAAATTTCAGTAACACAGATTAGACTGCCGAGCCGCAAAAGAACAAACACGTTTTAATATTAATTAGAATTAATCGATCTCCCTTCAAGTGGCGAGCTGGCCATTTTTATTGGCCCAGTCTTTGACGTGGTTCCTTTTGGGACCACTTGCATTATCCCCCTATTATTCTGCAAGTTTTAATAAGAAATCCATATTAAAATGTGTCTATATTGACGGTTGGCCAATTTGGCTCCACCGCTGACACTTTAACGTTTTAAATATAAGTAACAGTTACACGTTACATAATTAGGTCTGTCTTTTGTGCTCACTATGTTACAAGAATGAGAGAGATAGACCGCTCATACATAAACGCATTTGAGTTAACTGCAGTCGCGCATGCCACAGCACACGTCTGGATTGTGAGGTCTGCCGTGGTACGGCATGCGCCAGATGAAGAGAGAGTAATAAGAAATTCCATTTATAATGTACTAGGTCGACAGCGATCCTCAGAGGTAGTGGAATGCTCTTAATTAATATGACGTCGTTGATTACTGAGAACTGACAAGTCTACTCACACAAAGCGGCAGCAGAGCTCGGTAGCTTTTGAAATAATTTTAATGAAGATTTATTAGCTCTTCGAGAAAAAAATAACTGAAGTTGATTTTCTTCTGATTTTCTTTTACAGACAGTGACTCAATTGATTTTGGGTTTGATTCGCAGGTCGGGGCAGTCTAATTATTGGTTCAAATTAATACTTTTATTTCTGTGACTATTAAAATGCCGCCAAAACAGAGGAACAAAAACAAATTTTAATATTACACGCACTACTACAAATAAATTGGTATACTGGCAGGAGGATGACGATTATGATGGCTTATTATGTCACTGTCGTTTAGTGTCTATAAATGGAGGTAACCGACATTCCTTGAACTTACATATTGTATTTTATTTTGTCGAGTAATATTCTCTTTCTGCCAGTTTTAATAAAAAACAAACACGTAGTCTTACTATTCTTTCATGTTTTACGAGCAATGTATCAGGTTGGCAGATATCCCAAGAGATGAGCACTCTCAGATGTAACAATTATTTAGCGAAATTACGTAGCGTTGCCCCTTGCAGGAGGAAATGCACTTACATTCACTAGTAACACATATGTATGTACATAGAAAATAATGACTTTCGCCCTTGGGTCATTGCTATGTTATTAGCAAGGTGACTTCTGTTTAAGTGTTAGCGGTCACATACATATAATCTGTGTAGAGAAAGAATCTAAGACTTTTATTTGCAAGGAAACATAAAACATTTAATATTTTAAACCTAAACTCATAAATATTTGCAACAAAAATGTTGATCCCCAGCACTTAAACAGTATAATACTCTTTTTCGCAGCCGCATGGTAAAGATCAAGTGATTACCACAGCGGTCGGGCATTACAGGGAGGTTGGCGAGCTTAGATCGAGGTAAACGGCAAATAAAAAATTTAAACAGCGATGTATATTTCGCTGTTCCGAGCTTAGTTTAGGATTAACCGTGCCGAGGTTATACAAACCTTCGAGAGATTTTTGTAAAAATTAAAAAGTACTTACATTACGGTTTTACATTTCCAAATTCGTAATGTTGTCAATGCCAGACAAGTTCCAAGTACCTTTGTTTTTAAAATGGAAGTAGGTAAGTAAGAGGCATTTAATAAAACCTTAAATATATAATGAACAACTCATAATTTCATCCGTTTTTATAAGAAGCGTAAAACATGAAATCATAAAGTTTACCTCACAAAATCCCCACAATCTCGCCATCTTATCCTTAATTATTATATCTTAAACATCCCATCGCCTTTCACACAACAAACGGCGGTAATTAACAAAAAGCCCGGCCCCAGTTAATTGGGCGACATGTAGCGAGAGGCCCGCGCGGCGCACAGGCCTACACTCGGAGGCCTGGGGCGCCGCCCGCCGGGCCCCGCGGAGCTATGGCTTTTAATAACAACATTTTGGCAACTTAATTTGGCCTTAAATTACATGTGTGTAGGTTTTGTGTTATCTCTAAATTAATCAAGCTCTAAAGGTATTTGATTAAACCCTATGTCTGTGTCGGTGTTGTGACTGACGTAGCTATTAATCTCAAACTATATTTTGGGAACACAACCTTCATCATATTAACCTAATGTCATGGAAACTTTGCATCGCTCTCTGCAAATCGATTCGAATACTACCAACATCTTCGAAACTACTTCAGAAACTATTTTGTCGGCAACATAAACGCGAACATCAAAAAATATCTTACAGAGAGACTCAGTAACAGCAATCACGAGAATTCATAATTCAAATAAAACTGCTAACTTAGTTATAGTCTAGCAAACGTTATGGGTATCAATCGCGAAGGCGGCGGTAACTGACGATTTCCTTAACATCGTTAGGGGAGGACTCCAGAGGGCGAGTCTGCCGGAGGAGGGTATCTCCACTCATAAATCTGAGGGTATCAGTGTCAACTCTTAAAAGTGTTAGGGTTTATCTTTGAGTGTTTAGGATCGTGGTAATCGATATTTTTTTGATTATCGAGGATAAAGATTGATTTTTATTGAAAAGATTGATATTTTTTCATTTGAAATTTGATTTCCAGTTACGATGAACTAGCACAGAAGACTATTAATCTCTGCCATTTACTTTACAAAAGGTTCACAAAGAATTCCTTTATAAAATAAAATGCTTTTTTTATATTCTATTAACCACGAAAGTTATTTTTTCCTTTGAATGGCACTAGGAGACCTAAATGCCCTCAGAGCTCTATTAAGTTAACAAGATAATTTATCTTCATAAGGCTCGAAAGCTCACACGCCCCAGAATAAAGTCCTGAAACTCTTTGAAGTGAACAAAATAATAGAATACAAAACAGATGCTCAAATACTTCGCGTGATAAAATTTACTTGTCTGAAAAATTTCACGAGTTCGATTCAATTTCTGTACACAAAATGAATTTCGCAAAGTACAAATTCTTTCCCAGATGAAGTGCTCGCATGCGGTGGTTGAGCAATTTCACAATAATTCCGTTTGACACGAAATAAATTTGAATGAAACTTTGTGAAAACAGTTGGGCGTAACTTGGCATAACTTGGTTACGACAAATATATTTGGACAAACTTCTGCAACAAGGTCAAAAACTATTTATAATCGAATTAATAGCTGCCCGTTTTTGGGGAGCAATGTTCTTACTGAAGTCAAAACATTTCCTTTGAATTATCACGCTATTGATGTCGAGGATTTGGCAGGATTCCAAACACTTACACATATAATAAAGAACTAACACGCTTTCTTTTGCATCCCCAAATGGCATTAAAGTAAAAACTATTGGATATGGGGTTCCATTTCAATGGGATTGCTCTGATCTCCCGCCGCGTGTAAACTTAATGTATCACGTGATTTAGAGAGCGACTGCTGATTGTTTTTGTAGCACTCACTAGAGCGCGGGGCGTAGGGGGCCGGGGGGGGGGGGGGGGGGGGGTGTAGCGGGGTAGGGGGTCGAGCAGTTACTCTGCGCTTTATGTTATTGCAGTTTGATAGAAAGATATTTATTATGATGTTAAGTTGAGAGGCGACATCTCTGATCTGTTAGTGAGATGGGAGATTGTTTGTGATTGTATTGTTAATAGTTTCACAATTATGTTAAGAACTTCTCGTATCTCTCTAAGTACTACTCTACGATCTACATTTTGTTTATTGACCTCAATACCATAACAACGTTCTCCATCAGTGTAATACGAGTTTACCCCACGCTCTTTGCATAAATAAATTACTTATAAACAAATATCCTTGGATCATTACCTATGCATTAAAAATATAAGACCATCTCCATGTATTTATCTAGTGTTGACCTTCAATTCACACTTTGCGTAACAACCAGCTCACATTTAGATTTCTTTTCGCACCAATATATTCATTTCATTTTCATATCGAATAAGTTGAATAGAGGTTTAATAGAGGTATATTTTACATATTCGAAATATATTTGCACGGTGACCTAACCATTAACCTTCACACCTCTACAAATAGTTGAACGTTTCAGCTTCTTACAGTTCGGGCGGCCATCGCAATTGGTGGCAGATGTGAGGTATTACCACTTCACCGGCTCACGAGTTCCGCCATCAACGAGCTTGGTTATAGTGTCATTACTGCCGAGCCCACTGACTTTATGGCTGGGGACGTGACAGGGGACGGTGATCAACTGCAATTCACGAAGGATCGGGGGAAACGAGTTTGAGAATCAGACCCTTCCGAAGATTGAGTACAGTTACAAAAGTCGAGGAGGAAGATTGTTCCGAGAAATAGGAAAATGCTGGTGCAGTATTGAAGTTGCAACCTAGATACATAATGTATTAAGTCAAAGAAGAATTAAGTCTTCGAATTTGATACTTAATTATGTTAAAAGTCCACAAGACTTATATTAATATGTTGAAATTAACTGAACCATATTCTATGACGTAGATGTTACGGAAACGTCTTATAAATGTTTATACAAGATGAGAACTTTCAAATAGTGTTTAACGGTATTCTACATAATATTATGTCTTGCGGAATTTGACTAAGTATAATCCGTCAAAGCATTTTATCAACCATCCAAGTATTCGACCGAAACCTAGCCTTCAATGATTCTATCCTTAAAGCCAGCCAATAGAACATATAACGTTAACCTAACTCCCTTCAGTAGATTCCAGTGTCTCCGCACGTACAGCGGGTCTAGCTTATGTATCTTAACGAGAAAATAAGACCTTCTTTATAGGTTGGCGGGCTATTGAGACCGACGGGCCAGCGGGCCAGCGGGCCAGCGGGCCAGCGGGCCAGCGGGCCAGCGGCAGCGGGTCGGCGGGCCCTCGCCGCGATAGGTACCTCGGGGCTCTCTTTGGGGGTCGGGTTTCATCTCCGTATGTTTTATTCATTGGTCGTTTTGTTGACAGTGAAAGTTAAGAAGTTTGTGGTGACACGATATACTCGTATTTATGTGGTGTTATATATTTTTTTTAAGAAAATGATTCTACTTGTATTATTTTGATACATTTCATATGAACCAATGTCTGATCCTATTTCGGCTATAACAATAACAGCTTTCGCTTGCAAAGTATTTGATTTAATTTATTCAAGAAAAACATAATGCCCTCTTTTTCAAGTCACAAATGAAGATCGGTTCGGTACCCAATTTTTTTTTTTGCCTATTTGTATAATTTTTATTTTTATTCTTTACGACATTATCTTCATCCTGTTTTGTGGATCATGGCTTATGATGTGGTCTTACATCTATAGCATCGGATAATCGCTTATCTAATAAACTGAACTCACCATAAACATGTTCAGAGCTCCAGCTCTGATCCTAACAATGCGATTATCATCTCCACTTCAAAGACAAAGCCTCAGTACAATATAATTATGTGCGCAAACGAGACAATTAGCGCAGACGCTCTAATTTGGTGATAATTAGCTTCTTAAACTGGTGCTCAACGGTGGAACAGAGTGTGTTACATGTTGTGTAATACAGAAATATTGTAGAATACGTTGAGATGTTTCTTGATGATCATTCCATTCCAGTCATTTGTTAAGTAACAAACAACTGGAATGTACCCAAAACCCAAAACCAAAAGGAAGTCTTTTTGGTTTTTGCCAACGCAGTTATTCAGTTACCGGTTTGTTTTAATAATTGAAGACGAAAGAAACAGGTAATATTCTGGTTAGATACGGATTTGTGCCAACCAAAACAGCACCCGTGATACAATAGTCAAACATATATGTGTAGATGTTTTCGATATCAAAGATATCAATTATACTGCTTCACGCCCATCCCTCTCGTGGATAGCTAAAGTAGGTCTGCGTCGCATTTGAGCTCGCTAACACAAACAGACACTGGTGACTTCTGCGCAGACCGATCGCGTGCTTAGTGGTTATAGCCATGGTGATAAGAGACGCGGAGATATATCTAACACTTACAGCAGTCTGGAAATTATTAAGATATGCATTTCGTCCTCCAGAAATGAACTGTCAAAAACTGATCTGATGGGGATATTTTAAGCTTTGCCTATAACTGATTATATATTGATACGAGTATATTTGATATCTTTATCATATTGTAATGGTGTTTCTACTGCCACAACCTTAACTAGATATGATCATACTTCTGTATTTTTCCCAATTTATAAGTTGACGGCAAACAAACATCGTCTGCCATACTCTGTTAGCAGTCATCTTAGTACTCAAGCTATTTGTAACCATATGCACAAAGCTTTGTTAAGGCATTCATTGTTAAAATCATTACGAAAATGAAAACTACAAGGCACGAATGTATTTTCAGAAGTCGCTCTCTTCTGCAATGCAGGCGCACCGTGCCACTTCCTTTAGTTACTGGAGGGTTAATTAACTATTGCATCGTGTGGCCTGTGTATAAAATAAGTGAATAAGTCAAGACACGAGATACAGTCGTGCAGAAGGACCGAAGTGATAGGTCACTCATTCTTTCTTAATTTTCGTTCACGGCGGCTACTGGTTTCGAGATGTAGATGGACAGCATTAAGTATAAATAGGTTTCTTTAGGTGCTGCTACAGACAGCGAAATATGTATATAACAGATACACTATAATTAATTTGAAATGGTTATCATTCCTGACTGATCGCAAACTATGGTAAAAAAGGCTCCAATCTTCAACTGCTCAGTATTATATTCCTATATGTTCCTCGCGCATGTGGACACGTTGACCTTCTAAATTATACTGTTTTGTGTACAAACCTAAAACTCCAATGTTATATTAGTAACTCTTTGTTCCCATTGTATACTAACCTTGTTTTTGCTCGCCATGTCTAATATAAAGTTCGTTAGCTCTGTTTCAACGTTTAGTATTAGTGCAGAGCTTTTCTTCCCAGCTCGCATAGCCGGCACTCGCTGGGAGCTATCCCAGCTCGCATAGCCGGCACTCGCTGGGAGCTATCCCAGCTCGCATAGCCGGCACTCGCTGGGAGCTACGTGATGAAATAAAGTAGTCTTATACAACATTGCTTAGAGAATTGTATTTGCTTAAAGTACAGAGGAATATTTTATGTCGGAGGATTCCTCTGCTTAAGACTCGTCTTACTCAGAAGTCTGAGTTAGTATGCCTTTGCTGGCGATTCTTTGAGTAATAAATAATCACGATTATGGTAGACTGTAATGAGTCAACTAACTCCTAAGAGGGGACGCCCTAGAAGGACATACACTGACCTTATTAGTGATGAAAGTAAACGAAACAAAAGGATTTAGTATGTAAGGATCGTAACAGGTGGCTCATTTTCTGTCTACCCCTGTGGGATAACGGCGTGAGTTTATGTTTGTATATTAAGTAACGTACTTTTTATAATTAAAAATTAAACTATATTGTCTTTGAGTAATGTTAAAGTAAAGTGTACAGGGTGACTTTGCCTTCCTGGCCCATAAACCTGTGGAATCACTACAAGATACAACATTATAGTCTGTCCCAAACTTGTTTGTACACACATGCGACATGCAGGACGACACATTAAAAGTTCAAGTATTTAAAATGTCACTTCAGCTACATTTGTTAGCTGTATGTAAGTGCAGACACTATAACATAGTAACTCCGATAATTTATAAACGTTTCAGTGGTCTCTCGACTGTGTGTTTTGACAGATTTGTCACACAGCACAAGTCAAAGGGCTCAATGGACAGACCACTCGTATGGGATTAGCACAGGCTTATCAAAGCCCCGCTTAAAAAAAGACTAGACCAAAACAAGATAAGGCGTTGCGTATAATTGACCGTCAATAAAATCAGTAAGCCGAGTGAGGCGCGCTGAGCATCTGCCCAGCGTCTGCAGAAAGAGGAGGGGGTGAATGAGGGGGTAGGGGGGTGTCCGCAAAAAACCCGCTCCTCCCTTTGTTTAGCTGTAAGCTCGTTATTTCACCCTTGCCTTGTGTTTCGGCTTTATAGCGTGGTGCTAAGTATAAATGAGTAGCGGACGTTAGAGAGTGAACAATGGTTGTAAGAATTAGCGAGAGTGTGACGAGCTTGCTAACATATGTACAAACTTTAGAAACAGCACCTAATTCCAATTGAGATCATAACTTTAAAAAACTTCTTCTTTAATTGGTTTTAGTAGGTTGTCTAAAACATTTCCAGACGTAATGAGGTGGTACTCAAATATGTTCAGTTGATGACCCCTTATCACCACCACCTTTGTAAAAACTCATAAAAACATAACAAACCCTTTAAACGCCACCCGCTCCCCGCCGCCGCTTGCACCCCGGACGGGGTCCGTGGGACCCAGCACGCCCTCTTTGCGCGCCGATGAGTTCCTTTCTTTTATTTTGTTTCCTCTAAGCAAATGATATTATATCGGGAGTTAATTTTATTGCCAGATGCCGAGCGGATTCACTCCAAATCACTTTTATACAGTTCAAAATTTATTATATTTTTCTCTTTTACGTTTTATTTGAACTTTTTTTAATTTTATGGCCGGATTTTACGGTAACCGCTTGACGAAAATGCTCTTTGAGTTTAATGTAAAGTTATAAAATTGTAATCTTATTTTGAGTTTAAGCAGCTTCAATACACAGAGAACTGCAAACATCCAAGATACTTTAAAAGTAAACAGAACAGAAGTTATGGATAAAATATTTACTTTTCAAATTAGATGAATGAACCGAACCTTTTGGCATCCATAGAGAAAATTCAGTAATTCAGCGTAAAAGCTTAGCTATCAGTGCAGCGCCGGTTCCTTTTGACGTCGCCAGCATTTCATCGCTTTGCAGTGGTCGTTTTATCGAACAAGTATTACGGCACCAGCTTAACGATCGACCACTCTCAAAGACCCTTCGATGTCCCGCATTTTGTGCACAACATATTCAAACGCCTTTATTTGAAATAAATTCTGAAGATGCAAACAAGATGTGTGATTTTTTTTCCTTTTGTTTTTCTTAAACCATCTTCACGTATATTTGAAATTTCATCGCTGATATCCACTGTCTGTTCTGTAATATTGTTTCTAAAGAGTAAAACGGATCGACTTCTATTTGGCGTTTGAGCATAAAGATTTATCCATTAACAATCATTTAATAATTATGTAATCTTTAAAAAAAACCATCTTAGACAAATACAAAATAGTTCTGCAAAATAACAAGACTCGAGCTCGCGCGGTGTACAAGCAAATAGCAAATAAAGTCAGTTAATGTAAATTTAAATCCAGGGCCAAACACAATATCATCCACGTGGAGATGACAAGTATGGTCTGACTGGCCGCACTAAGCTCTGGCATGGCTGATGCGTACGCAAGACATTGTAGGTGTCTCATTAAAATTGTCGTCTTACATCAGCGAGGACGAATGCGGGTCGGCATCGGGGCGCGCGGGGTGGAGGTCGCCATTAACTCAGTCTTCGAGATTACGGCAATGGCGGGGGTACGGGGGACCCCGCCGCCGTTCGCACGGTTAACAGCGGTTTGGTCACAGATTTGAATACAAATACCGACATCGGACGAACGATGTGGAGCCGTATCTTCGCAATTATGTAGATCTAGTCGCTTTGCGGATGACGAGACGCGCCAAGGAATGAGAGAGATAAGTTTTGAAAAATGGTGGCGTTCGAGGAACGTCTCGCTTGCGATGCGATGCTATAATTAAGTAACTTTCGGAGCTCTTTTATCTGTACAATTTGAACAGGCGGAGTTACTTTGAAAGCGTTTCGTTGCTTGGTAAATTTTTAAACTTCAACAGGTAACTTGAGCTACTCCAGATTTTGTTTTAACGAGGTGTTCCTCGCTCAGATTGCTTAATGAGTGCCTACTCCAAACTCCAAACTTGCCTATCCAAACAAACATTAATTATTCAGGATATCTACGTCAGTCACTTCTAATCTAGTTTCTCTCAATGCACGAATTTCAACCAAATCTCGATCTAAATTATAAAGCATAACAAGTGAATTATTAAAATGTTAATTTGTCTGTCGCTGTAGCTAATATAAAATACACCGAAGTAATTAGACAAACGTAACGGGGAAGAGTTATTTGATATTTTGATATTCAACCAAAGTTGGTGAAACAAGGGCCTTGTTAGACGCCGGCCGGGGATGGATATTCGGAAATCCTTTCGCCAATCTAAATAAATTTAAAACTCGGACAATCGGATTACGAAGCGTCCTCCGTCTCATCGGTGCCGTTCGTCGATTATACTGAATTCACGACACGTTTATTCAATTAGAGTTTGAAGTATTTAGCGGTCGGATGGCGGGGCGCGGTAATGGCGGCCGGCGGTCGCCGTTAAAAATTCGGCCACCTGTGCGCCCGGCTCGCGAATCACTTTTATTTCTCCCACTGCTCCTGCTTTCTGCTCCTCTCCTGGTACTTCTTGAATTTTAATGTACGCAAAGTTTCTGTGTAAAACGTTTACGTTTGAATTGTAGCGAGATGCTTAGTCTTATTTATGTGGGTGTTTTCATTATGCTATGTACAGATACGTATTGCCGAAACAAAAGAAAACATGAGAGGTAATTTATACAGAAGGCAAGTAGGACTCATTTGCTACGACTTACAGAACATTACCTTTGTCTATTGCTCTCTCAATTGACTCGAATAAATTACCTCGTGGACATTTGTGGGAAAACATTGATCAGAGAGATCATGAAGAACCCGACATGTTTAATTGCATGGGTAGAAAAGAAACGTCTCATTTGTATTAGTGAGCGAAACCGGAAGTTAAGTTGAAGAAGATGAATTAATATTTTTTTCCATTTTACAGCTAAATTAAAATAACATGCCGTAGTACTTTTTTGATTTCAACTTTCTACAAACAAGTTACAAATGATTAAAAACTAACACAAAATGATTGAATCACAAAATTCATGAAGCGCAACACATCTGTGACGCCTTTCAACACGGCCGCTTAAAAATCATAGCACACGATCCCCAAAACACGAACATTCAAAAATACCTTAACCCTTCAGTGGCGATGTGAATGCGCGTCAATATGACACAATGGCGTGACGCGGGTCGCTTGTCACGCGCGACAGTTGACGCGAATTTATCATCCAACTCTTGTTATCGACAGAGCTGAGTGCTTGACTTGACGCGTCGTTATGTGTAGTTTTGTTGGCTGTCTTGTGTTTGTATGTTGTTAGTGTATGTACTTGTGTATGATAACGCCGTGGGCGAAGATTTTGAGAAATTGACAGTTTCAAAAATTATTGCTTAACTTATCATTTTACAAATTTAAATTGAACTTTTTTCAATTGTTTTACCCTTAAGTTTTTAGTTCATAAACGAAGCAGTAATTATTCGTAAACATAATTAACGTACTAAATGTCGCATTCTTATAGTTCAAAGTAAGCGGTAGCATAACATTTTAACAAATGAAGGCACATCAATAATTCCTTTTTCCCCAATTTCGGGAAGTAATAGAATATTGATAACATTTTGTTTATTCAAATCTTCTTACGGATTGATTCACAAAATCACTTCCCAGCTTGTTATGACAAATAATGTACTGTTTGTTGTCTTTATATTGATATTCTTAAATATTTGGCGGAAGAAGACAGAAAATGATAATCAAACGAGATACAAGTCTACCGAATAATACAGAATGTAGGCTCGTGTACAAATAAGGTTTCCTTTAATATTGAAAATAACGTTTTCTGAAAAATTGCTCTTCGCGGACACACGGACACACGGCCTCACAGCTCCCGGCTGTCACGTCCCAACCTCGCACTTATTATGCATGAAACACAAATACCTCAATAAAACTCTTCTATAAAACAAAGGAGCCACGAATAATAGCATCACATATCAGTGACAGACTGCACGACGTTTACTCAAGCGGGGTCTAAACTACCTCAAAAATGTCCCTCCGTGGAAATAAGTTCAAACACAGAATAGCGGGAGAGTGTTAGCCGCAGGCTAAGCGCGCTGTCTTCATCATCCCGGTCTAAGTGACCATTAAAATTCATTTTTAGAGCCGGCGGTGGTGTGGCGGACGCAGGGTTAGATCGTATGTTCATTTTGTATGCAAGTTGCTTGTGTTTTGTCTTTTGTAGTTTGTTAGTGTTGTGGGCATGGAGACTCCGGTGTGCTTGTCTATGGCCGGCAGCTAGCCTGCCACAGCTGTTGGTAAACAAGGGTGTCTCCAGTCAAATTACGCTTAGAAGTATCGTTCTAGTAGTCTTGTCAACACTTCTACAGTGTTTTAGGGTCTAATTCTAATAAATAAACAAATAAATTCTGTCATAAAAATTCAGCCCAAATGTTTTTTAGTTTTACTACAGCGAGATTTGATAAAGAAATTAGTTTTGAAAAGAAACTTAAAAAAAATCAGGTTTCTGTGGTTCTTAAGTAAATTGTTGAAGTAGATTGTAACATAAAAGGAATTAAAAGCAGAAATACTTATATGCCCCTCATTAATAGAAACACAAACAGTGGTAGAGCCAACCCACATCATTTTCACACACCGTTATTACTGTTGTAATTTGTTTTTACTGACTTCATATTAATTAATATTTACTTAAGCAACCAATTACCAAAAAACATTTCAATAAGTTATATATTATCTTTTGGTTTATTGTGTTGTGTTGCTGACCAGCTGATTAGACAATAAGCTTATTTTTTTCATATTATATTGGTGTTTAAAGATATCTCAGATATTCAACCTGGCTAGTTCACAGAACTACGTAAACATGTATTTTAATATACTAAGCACGAAACTATATTTAACAGGAGCACAAGAATCATTTTTTTACTTGGATTTTTAATTTGATGCTCAAAATTAGCTTTAAGTGGTTTTAAAGAAATCAATTGTATGATTTAGAAAGACTTGTGCCATTGAAATCATACGTTATAAAATGTTCAAGATATCATTTTCAATTTAGTTATTTTGAAATGCTTCTCAACCACGTATTACCAATACACCATTACAGCCAACACAACATCTAAAATATCTCTGTAAACGATGCGTTAATATCACTCAACTACAATAAATCAGCACTTTGAACTCTGCTCATCACATAATTACTTAATGGCGCGAATATCAGTTAAGGAGTAAACACATTTGTACGCCTGGTGATGGGAGGGATCGCGCCGCACCGCGGTGTAGGCTGGAAGCAGTCACATTAATAATACCAAGAGACGCTGCTACTAACAATAGACATTTTGTGTGCGGTGCATTCACCCGTTATCGGATTTTTCGCGTCCTCTTTGTCTATGGAACATTTGTGGGAACAAAATGACATTATCTATCTTATTTATAAATATTACGTACATTGAATAATGGTTCAACATTATTGTAAGTATAGATTTCTGGACTCCTTGGTTTTAGTCAACATTTTTGAATAAACACAAGACCAGCGTTAGATGGACGTTCTTCAAAAGTATCCAACTAAACTGGCTTGGCAAACGATAACAACGACAGATTAATTCCTGCCAACAAAGTTGTTTCACACAGTCCTTTAAAAACCAGACATGGTCGCACAGAGATTAAAAACATTTATGACTATATTTTATGCATTGTAACGCTAACCAGTAACTCGCGCCAGTAACTCGCGCCAGCAGCTCGCCAGCCGCGGTTACTCATCCCTAGCTCGATCGGCTGCGGCGACACAACACGCTATCGCTTTTATCTGACTATCCTTGGTGGTCGCTAGTTCAGGATCCAGTCATTTGTGTGGTATTTTAGAAGATAAGCAAGTGTGCGAGATTAGGTTTTGAGAACTTGTAGACCATCAGTTTTAATTACGAGTGGTTTAATTAAAGATTTATATCGATTATGTGTGCATGATCTTTCTAACATTATCATTAAGAGCGAAAAGTTGCCTAATTCCTGAGATAAGGTAAGGGTACCAAAATAGCGTTTAACGGTAAATATTTTCTCACCGACATATATGTATGTACGTAATGATAAACATGCAAACGTTATGAATTGCGGTATATGCTTAAAAACCGATGTCAGATTACAAAGAAATTGCAGCGCGAGCAATGGAAAACACTTCCATAATACCACATCATAAGGGTGCATTTCCACCAAAAACGTGCGATGAAGGTGAGCGGTACGAGGAAGTAATGCGGAGATGTGAAATGGTGACTCTTTCCACAAAAGTTGAGGAAGCAGTCTTGTATACACAATATGCGACTCAAAACAGGACGCGCACATTCCTCGCTCGCGTCTCTCGTACCATTTCGTTTACCATGTTTGCGTTCGCCCTATTCCACCAGGGCTAGAAAATGAAGTAATCCTATTGATGGTTTTTGCACACATTCCTCATTACACATCTTTGCACATCCCTGGTGGAAACGCACCCTTACTTTGTCAGTCTACTCATAAAATGTGGCGTAGACAGACATAGAAATGTATGAATGTGTGTAAAACTCACGCCTTTTCTCCTTTCTAGGTTAAACGCGCGTCAAAGGATACCGGGATTCTGATCGCATCGTGAAAACGGACAGAAGGCCCACATGCCAGTTAAAGTATTGCACACCGTTTTCATTTTGGCCCTTGGGAACAAGACCGGGGAGTGTGGGATTCTTACCTCACTAAAACCACCCCGGTGGTCACCATCAGCACGCAGAAGTCACTAGGTAGGCGGACAGAGTCCTCACTCTGAGAACCTGCAACCTCAAAGTCCCAACTGCCTTAATTGATTCAGGCGCGGTTTCGACGTATTAGGCATCGAGGCGGTTGCCTCCTCCGCGCCTTCTTCTCCGAGTGGGATCAGCCCTCTCACGATCCCTCTCGGCTCCTTCTAGACCATCACGGTCTCACAGAAGGAAGCCATTTCCTTCCAGTTATCACTCTCCGCCAGCATAGCCGTCACTACTACTGGCAGATAGTATTGCACACCTCCGATTCCAAATGGAATCAATGAAATGTTGGTTGCTAATTATTTATGGTATAGATTAAGAGCTAGCCTGACACTCTCAGCAGAAGGAGATTGTAATAGTGAGCACACAAGGCATTTTGGTTGGTAAAGTCTCTGCTTAGTTTTGATAAATCCTGTTTATAGATTAGCTTTTACACTAAGTGTTAATTTTCCTTCCCCCCCGTGAGCTCCGTGCTACAGCAGTACTCCGACGAGTAACATTAAAGTCGCCTGCCGTACATCTCAGTAACAAGTAGACATTCTGTAGTGTTTACTCTGTGGTCTCATTAACACAGCTTGAATTAGTGCCGCTTGCAACTAACGCGCTCTTCTACCATTACGGCTGTGATTTCCGACGGGGAAGGCAGACTTGTAGGTGCACGCGCAGTCCCTGGTGATTCATGGAGATTTTTACGATGCAGGTTTCATTTTGCAATGTTTAAAGATGAAGCAGCTGATTATGCTTCCTTTTCATAAAATAATGTACAAAAACATCATTTGTATCCCAAGCGTCCTTTGATGTTTAATGTTGACATTCCAATCTACTTGATTCTTTTTTCTTATTCTCTCATCTAATGGAAAGCAAAGGATAGGGGATGTCTGTTTACTCTTTCTTTATTGGTGATTTCTTGATTCTTGTCGTGCTCATTATGAATGTGGAGAAAATCGCTGAGTCTGACATGTCAGAACAAAAAACAAACCAATCAAGAACCAATTTCAGTATGGCAATCAGAACATAAGGACATCATTTTATAGTAAAGTATTGGTAAACTTGGTCTCAGCCACATCGCGCACTACGTACATACGAGTATACACCAACTCACAAGTTACCCACAATCAAACTGGGACACGGAGCCTCTCTTACGACACTCCTTACACAAACATGCAAGAAACTTCAAAGTCCATCCTCCAAATATCAAAGTGATGCAAGTACGTATTAATATTCAGTAGTGTTTCAACCGACAGCCGACGGACGGGCGACCGGCCCGAGCGGGAGCCTTATTCCAAACACACACTTTATATGACAATCAAGAATTATAAAGGAAATTTGTAATTCATTGCATCATATGTTTGAAGAATATAATAATCTGCTCGAAAACGTAAATAACGCAATGTATATTGTTGAATTGTCAAAATGAAAGCCATTGGTATTGCAAGAGTGTTACGTAATAAACCCTCGGGGCGACCGGAGCGGCCGCATCCTCCGCGATGCAAATGTCCGCCCGCGGCGCCAGCGACTGATTGCCTCACAGACCCACGGGACAGACGGATTACTGCAATTATACACTCATTTGTTGCTATTTACAGATGGATGGAGACTGTTCTCATGTTTTAATTGATATCTATGCTACAAGGAAGATTGAAGTGTACGCAGTCAAATTGTTAGTCAATAAGGATGAATATTGGGTGATGTTGTAGATCAACGCTCCCCTTGTTCTTATTAATGTCATTGCAAGAATATTTTGAATTGGAATGAATAATAACTGGCGTTGTTATTATTTTGTTTATTGTTTTATTGCATGGATGCTATTTTGAACCTTAAACGTGTTACTAAATAAATTGGAATTCATAAGCAATCGGAAATCTGGGGTATCTTGACACCAGTGTGTTAACAGGGATAAGAAAATGTAGAACGTAAACTGATAAAATGTTATAGATATTGCATTTAAAAGTGTTGTATTAATTTTAAATAATATTTACTGTTATGCTATTTACCTCATTTTAAATAGTATTTACTACAACTGTACGCTTTCCTACACCTCATAAAGTTAACTGAAATATTTTCCGACTTCCGGAAATACTTATTGCTTCTGCGTGAATGCCAGAACTCTGGGGTTTTTCTGTTACAGTAAAATCTGAGACAGTAACATCCTCTTTTTATATACCAAGTCATGCACTCTCATTGTAAGTAATTGGAACACTGGCTGGGTTGGCCCAAGATTGGCGCTCCCAATACTTGGCCGTCTGGCAATGTCTTGGCTTGCCAGTAAGCCAGCACTTGGCACGGTCGCTCCACTACTGAATCTTAAGTAAAAATCGCTTCAGCGAACCTACATGGCACTTGATTGCGTTTAAATTTAGACGTAGTTTAAGCAGTTTAGTGATATCGTTTGGAATGGCTGGGAGAGAGATTATTGTAGTTTATAGTATGTTGAATTAAAGATAGTGAAAACTACTTCAACCACGTGTGTAATGCTCATTTTTTCGTTTTATTTTCGTGTTCTCTACCGCGTGTGTCAAAAAGACTCCTTTGGATAACTTTGTTGACCGTCTGATAAAACCCTTGATGTCAGGAATTACCCTACTTCCAAAACTGATAAGCTGCTTTTTGGTGACCAGCGATCAGGGAAGCAAGGTTTCACAGTACAAGTTCATTTAAAAGTATATATTATTTTGAAAATTTAATATTATAGTATTTTATGAAAGAAAAAAGTATATTGCCCATCGGCAATACCATTGGCGATATGCATGTATAGCTCGCCATGATGTGCTTTCACATAATGACATTTGCAGTAGGAGCATCAACTGTTATGTAGGACGATGTTTAGAAAAACATTTATTGCCAACTGCGAAGTTAAGTTTGTGCTTGAATTAGAAATATATAGTACTATACTCAAGTGACCACTAGTCCTAAAGATACTAGCATTTTTTTCTGATAACTTATACTACTAACTATAATAGGCTACGTTTACCCTGACATTTGCTCCGGAATAGGTATTTTAAACACCGCGTGACTTGAGTATAGGCCTGATCAGTCAGAACGACATTAAGAAGAAACCCTCAGGGCACGAGTCCTACTCGCACTTGACCATTTTTTTTTACGGATAACGTGTTCATAATATAGCAGTTCTATCATATACACAACGATCACACAAGTTGAAAGCAAAATAGTAAACACAAAAGTCACTTAGTAATGTCATCTCTACAAAGTTCGCTCCGCGTCCTTTTGTAATACCTTTGAGTGTGTCTGCAATTACCACTCACATCCCGCTCAAAGGGTGAATATCAATTTGGTTCGCATTAAGGTTTTAATAAACCGTGAGCCTTCAAAATTACACTCCACGAGAGCAGAATACACGGTGTAAATGTAAACGAGGGGCTGCCACGTGTTTGGGTCCCTATAAATAACGAGTACCCAAGGGTCCCGTCTTTGGGCCCGCGTACATCTAATTTTAGGTGCCCTACGACGCACCTGGACCCCTGATTAATGGGTTCCGTCTATTTTGTTGGGATATTTAAATACCTGTCTGGTATTTGACGGCGTCTTTAGCAACCCTCGTGAAGACAAGTGGCGGGAATTTATTTGGCGCTTGTTTTAATAAAAGTTGAGGAGTTATGTGGAAGCTTCCCCTGCCTAATCGAAGGAGTCGTTTTCATTATTTATGGAATAATGCTTTTGAGTTACTGAGATATACTAGATAGGTGGAGTAGTAAAGTAGAGTAGCATAAGTCAAGTCAAGCTATCAAGGTTCATGAAACATCATATTTCCATCAAAATCGAATCCATAAATGAGCCTAGGTCAAAACCTAGGCTCAATTATGGATTCAGGGGTCTAATTAACTATTTCAGAGACATCTGGCTCTCTCAGTAAAATGACGTATTTCCAGTTATTCTTATTTGCCAAAATATTGATGTGCACAAATGAGTGCCCAATGTCGTGCAGTGTCAGCGCGCGCGCTTCCCGGCGCGGCTTACGGCGCGACACAAACAGTGTTGCGTCCAATTTGCAGCGCCTGCCCCTCCCCCCGGCCGGGCCCACGGGATCACACCCACACGGATTATTACTATATTTACCCACATAGGGGTGTAAATTGATCATAATATTGATGGTACCTATTTTCTGTACACAACTGCAAATGAGCAATTAGTCTGGGTAATTAGTAAATAAACCCATGTTTCTGTATTGACGCCGAGCGACTATCATCATTTTTTAAAACACATGCTCTAGACCGACGGCGGAAATCTCCTTCGGTATTGTTGTCTCCTACACAATATCATAAGACCCCATGCTCGAGTGCGGCACGAGTGTACACAGTAGAGTGTACACCCTAAGGAAACAAAACCAATTTCCAATGAAGATAGTCTCAAAAATCTCATGTGTTTTTATCCCGTACAACCCCATTCTCTGTACCCAGATTGCACCATTCCATTATCTGTCCTACGCCATGGATTATTCACAATACTTTATGAACACCATGTGTATAAATATTGCCAACTATAATTTGTTCCTCCCCTACCACATAAGAAAAGAATTGAATGTTTGCATTTACTATGTCTTTTTATTTTAGCCTCATCTTCGTTCGTTAATTTATTCACTCTTTAGCGTCGTTGCATTTAGAATAGAAATTTTCTTTGTGTGTTGGGTAGATTATTTTGTTATGAGCATTAATTTTATTTAGCAAGCATTTCATGCAAGATGATCACTGCGGAGCTATTTAATTTTAAGTTGCAAATCCTGTATTATTTTATCAACAAATATTGCTGTTGTAGGATTTTTCTCTTATTAATAAAGTCAATAAGTACATCTATGTATGTATCTTGTATCTTTTACTAATAAATTCTGATAGGTGATAGACATGCCGCATGTCAAACGTCAATAGGCCAAACGCTCCAATGGTCCCTTTATATAACAAGCTATTACGCGGCAGGTATCGGAGGACCGCTGCGATAAAGACTGGTCCAAAGTAGCGCTAGGCAAATAGAAGTGGAGGGTCAATAAGAGACCCTAGCCCTGCAGTGGAGAAATCCAGGCTTATAACATAACAACAAGGTGATAATTACTTACAATTTCGGAAGATATGATACCAAGCAAAAAGAACCAAGCGAATTATGACACTTCCCCAACTCAGTCGCAACAATCGCACTCAAATTCCATATTTCAAATGTAACAATAAGGGAATAAGAGCAGCTCGCTGGAGATAAATAACCGTACAATCAGTAACAATATCTTAAGCGTAATGTATACCGGGTGTAATGTGAGCGACAAAAAGACCGTAATGGCTGCGACAAGCGTCGCGTGTGATTTATGTCGTGTCGCGTTTTGTCGTGCGCGCAGCACTCAGTGACGTCACGGGCGACGCGTCACACATCAATCATGTTGTAGGGATGTTTATTGAGTGACTTGACCTACTGCGCTTTTGGAGGTTAAGAGGTTTAAATATTCATTGGTTTTTGCTTGTGTTTGAGTACCTTTATGGTACCGCTCATGGGGTACTAATATTCGACTTAGGAACGTCTTAAATCCTCTGTATGACCATGATGCACTCACGTGCACCTACACATAAAAGTGAAACCATTAATTTTAGCGCCTTCAAAGAAAAGTTAATAAATTTGGTTGAAGTGTGTATTATTGCCATTAGATAAACAGTTTATTTGGTATATCTGTTGTTATCAGTCACAATAATGAATATCTTTAGTCAGCTCTCTACAACTTTGTGCTACACAATATAACTGAACGTAATCGATACAGGTTTAATTAATTAAGAGCACTACTTCAAAGAAATAAGAAAATAAGGTAACGGAAAAGGTCCAATTTGTAGTTGGCAGTGATTAAAAATATCATGGAACCAATAGCTTGCCTTGTATCGACCGACTTTATTTACTACAAATTGATTAAAACATTCCGCGCGTCGCCTTTCAGACTCCTCCCAATAAAACAACATTTTTCCACCGACGACTTTCGGAGATGACAAAACTTGTGTCTTCAATCTACTTCTCGCTTAACTCTACTTAATTAAAATTTTAATTAACGAGTCGACGAGCTATTGAATCCGCGCTTCTTGAAGATAGCGCGATAACCGCGCGACGTCGCCACGCACACGCCACGCAAACGCCCCGCGCCCGCCACGCGCCCGCACCGCCACCGCACCTAGTTCAAATATTAATAACGGGTTATCTTTGTGTCTCGCTAATTAATCACGTTGTTGAAATATTTTGCAACAACAATATAAAGTTTTATATTGATCAGACGTTGCACCAGTTCAGAGAATGTACTAGGTAATGTTATGAACAAAGTTCGCGCTCGACGATCAGAAGATTATAGGATGATTGGAAATCTGTTTATGTACAGTCAGGCATATAATATGTACATCAACAAAATTATCCGACAACTTGCGATGATCAACGGATTTCGCAGTTTGGTGTCAAGCTGAGAAATGCTGATTGTTTTCAAAGGCTTCGATTGGTAAAATAGTAACCATAAACATTAAACAAATACAACAAACTATGGAACAACTTAAATTAATTACAATTATTAATTACGAAACCAGTCGTGACATGCTACAGAGCACAAATCAATTTACTGATCAGTTTACCTACTGACGCCCATTTACTGATAACATCATAATCGTGATAATAATTGATTCTACCGTTGGTTAACATTTAATTACTATTACTATTCGATGGATTTGTTTTTTTTTATTAAATTTTAGATCTGATGGGAGAGTAACATGTCAATAGAAGATTAAGGTTGATTGATTTTTTTGGTATACGGGCTATACGGGTAGAAACATCTTTTGGAAGAAATAAGACTACAACACGTACGAAGCATGTTCTCCACTTTTAACACTCGTAATTAAGATCGTTTCGGCCGTTTTGGACACGATATGCATTGAACGAAGGTTCCTGAATAGGGATACAATGTATAGATACCGTTAGCTTGAGTTTTATCACCTAAAACATAATACATTTATAAAAAACCCCATTTCGCACGTTGTATTTAAGTCTCATGTGATAGGGTGCAATTCCAGCAGTGTAAAATTAAGGCAATCATTTGGGTGTTTTCTTGTATTTCTGAAAACGGACAATAGGTTCAGGCAGCTGTGCCCTATTGTGGCCTTAAAACAGCACATATAATATTAGTCTACAGGCATAGGAACGCTGACACATCCATTACCGGTTTACCTCGCTATACGGACGCACGACTAGCACTAAACCAGCATTACGACGGTAATCCGGTGTAATCACGTTAACGTGTGCTCCAGTCAACGCGTTTTATTTGGAAGTGGACGCATCGTTTGAACTAGGGGACATTACGGTTTAAGAACTTTATTATTCCTCATTAAGAATTAACAGTAATTTATTCACTGACAAACTTAATTCACATAAAATATTTAGGAGCACTTATTAACTAAGTATACCCGACAACGAATTATAATTACAGAATTAGTTTGCACTGTTACGCGGTGCACAAACTGTGCGCTTTGTCTAGAGATTAAGTTCTAAGTGGATCTTAGTGTCATTAATAACGGGTATCAGTTTAATATCTTAATTTACTTACTTACTTCTTGGTACTAATGACCGTCAACTGCCTATAATTAATGTGGTTACAACGGTCATCGTCGTAGAATTTACCACACACCTAGCTTAGATTAAAGATATGGACGAAATTATGAACTTCCCATTTCACCAAACCACTTAGTAAATTCACGCAGCAATAGCCAAGTGAGAAAGTTAGTGTTTTAGTTAAATGTTTTAGAAAGCGTTTTATGCTAGTTTGGACCGTACATTGTGGGGATATTATTACATGTTGTTGTTTACGTTAACATGCATAGTGACACGTTCTGTAGATAGTGTTGTTTGTGTACGTTGAGTGATGATTTTAGGCTGTAAGTATACATAAATCAACTATATTCATTTTGTAAATCCACTAATTAAGATGATTACAATCAAAAATTTGTGGAAAAAGAAGACGCTGCGCTGACCCTATATACATACATACATTGGGATATTTATCGATATCCGCGATTACATAACAAATTGCTCACTTTAATTCTTAGCTTGCATTCCATTAATAATAACCTTTGGTAGCAACTTATCGCTGAAACTAAAATAACATTTTGATTACATCAAACACATTACTATCAACAATTAAATCAATATTAATTTGGAAGTGAGCTCACCTTTTTTCTTTAAAGATGGTATTTATAGATAAATAGTTAACTAGTAAGGACAGAGTGTCTTTGCATTAAACTCAAACGCTTCTCATACTCAGGCGGGTGCCTGAGTATGAGAAGCGTTAAAAGTGCTAAGTGGGTACTTAGCAACTAAATCTTACATATTCAGGTTCCAACACTAGTTTTCAAGCTAAAACTTGCCTTCACATACAAACACTTAATCCAAATCTTAAAACACCGGACTCTCAAAAGACGTGCATATTAAAACGCGTACATTCGCGTCTCGAGTGCCGGCAGCCAGTGTTTACTGTGGCTCTCGTCTTGTCTGTCTGTCTGTGTGTCTGTCTGTGTGTCCCACTCAAGGAGCCATTAGCACTGAATGCGTAACTACAGCATTAAAATTCATCTGTACGTCTCCATTGCAAGCGCCTGGCGGGTGGCACGGAGGTGTAACGGCAGTTAGAGGAGAAATGTTTTAAAGACGCTTTTTTTTGTAATATACATCTTGTAGTTGTACTTGCGACATTCTGTAACTGGTGAAAACTGAAGCTTTTAAAACTTTTAGTGCGGAAGTAATTCGCTGCTGTTCTGGGCAAGGCTTGACTAGAAAATCTTTTGTTGGTCATTTTTTGCTAAAGTTTTTTAATTGTTTTTAAATTCGCGGTAAAATAAAAATTCATGTGAGGTTGATTTTTATTACTTACACGTATTGTGAGATCAGCATAATTTCCCTTTTAATTTCCCCTGAACATAATTAACCGTAATGTACAAACCCGCCACCATTTAACCGACGTTAACTAACGGCAGTTAACCCTCCGCCACTAAAGCACTGGCACTAAACAGCGCGCGTTTATCATACAAATGGATTTCCTGAATTAAATCCTCTCTGCCTACCCACTATTAATTAAATGCCGTGATGCTTCACTGTTTTATATTTCTAGCTATCTTTGACGACCGATGTGGCGCGGCGGGCGAAGGTCCGCCTGCGACGCAAGAGGTTGCGGGTTCGATTCCCGCCTTGGGACAAATGTTTGTACGATCTACAGATATTTGTTCCGGGTGTTCTGGGTATTTCCTATGTATAATAAAAAATATCTATATAAGTAATGTATTGTATTAAGTATATCAGTCATCTAGTACCCATAACACAAGCTCTACTTAGCTTGGGGCTAGATGATGCTGTGTGGATTGTCCAGCATTATTTATTTATTATTTATTATTTATTATTATCTATCTATGGGATTTGTGTAATGGAACATTGGGTGGTTTCTCAGTGCGCGGTTATTGAGATTCATGAGAATATTTAATGCATAATGAAGGATAAAATGTTCAGTAAAAATGAAACATTAAGGTCGAGATCGACTTTAATTAAATAGAATTAACAAAATGTTGTACAGTATTACGGACAAGGACAGCCGCCACATATTACCTTGCCTGGTTTGTGAAGTATAAATCAGAGGTAACCGTAATTAGAAGAATCCATATTGTATATAATATTGCTGCTTACTAACATGGTTCCTAATTACTACCGTTCAAAGATAATGTTCTTACCATATTGTACAAAAACAATTACACTCGCCTGACGCTGCAATCCAACCCAGGACACTCTACGATCTAAATTCGTAACTGAACTATAAGATTTCATTTTAAGGACAGTCCTCACATTTTTTGTTTTGTCGATTTACATTAGTCGTGCATAGCACAAACCACTAAAGTCTATACCTACGTATGCAATAATGCTGTCTTTTGCCTTCTCTCTACGTAAAGCTGTTCATAAAACTGTTTCAAAGCCATGTCATGAACTTTCTCACTTCCTCTGTCATTATACTGAGCCCTGATAAAAAATGATTTGTATTATGTGACATCGGAAATAAGGAAAAATAAGCAGAGTTAAAAACATTCTCTATTAATTAAAAATGCGCGCTCCAATTGGTAACTCTTCACATTCCGACCGACTCGTAGCACCGTAGGCGCGTAGCAGCGTAGCACCGTAGCAGCGTAGCGGTGACGCTGATGGAAAATGATTTCTGTAATTTGATTTTTATACGGTTGTATGATTATAGATGTTTTAAAATGCGTAAAATGATCAGTGTCGATACAGAATGTTGGCATTCGATATACGGATGTTACTTTTAACAACAAAATGCAAACGATATTTGCAATAAAAATATGCGTTTTGGACTTTATTCAAGAACTGCTCCATGTTTCTTAGTGTTTAGACTGAGAAATAAACCATTCTTAGATATTTAAAAGTCTTTACCATCAGAATCGGAACTATGACATAAAAAGAATAGTCATGAATAAACCATTAAGGCATACGCCTTTTATTATTATCCTGGTTTAAGTAAGAATAACCCATCAGGTCTACACAGACGTGATGGGTTATTTTTATTAAAACCAGGTTTCCGGCGCCTCCCCCGGCGACATCATTTAGTATGATTACCGCTGTTTGAAGCATTGAATGGTGGAAATTTACTTGAAGCTAGCGTGCGAGCAATTTCCTGCAGTTACCGCGTTTTCTTCACAAAATGTATGAAAGTTTAATCAGAGCTTTCAACGTGTACTGAAGATATTCCTTTTGATTTCTGGGATTTTTACCGGTACCAGGACCCGGCGGGAAAATAAAAATGTAACGAAAATAACTATTAAAATATTTCTTTTGTATCCCATTTTATTTTTCACACGATTGTGATACCATTGTCAAAAATAATACTGAAACTCAGTTATCTCGTAATTTTGTTGGAATAAATAGTTCTCGTCCATAACTCTGATTCTACTATACTTATATAGTAATAATGATGCGAATAAAGTTTCCCTGTCACTGCCTATATCGGGAAAGAGATGAAACTAGAGCAGTCGCCATGGCAACTAATCCACTGTAACTTCCACACTAAACGTGAATATCTCCGCCTAATCAATAGCTCGTTAGTCAGAGCACTATTAACTGTGCTGTACTATACGTAGGTAGGTACGTACAGATGTGCCGATACATCTTAATTACATAAATTACCCCAAATATCAGCTGCACAGATCTGTCAGATAGATGCGGATCTATTAATGTGTAACATCGTGCGGTGCCCCGGCGTCACTTGTGAGGGAGTATGATTTATTGTTTTAATTTTTTTCACACTTCAACTAAAGTTGCATAATCCGACAAATTATAGCAACTTGACTAACAGTTTATTTAACACGTTAAGTGCTTAACTACGAGTGTGTTACCATTAGTTTCTCTGTTGTGATTATAGCGCGGCAGTCAAAGGCTACATTATATTTTCTAACTTTATTGTTGTTTGTAACATTGTATTTAAAATATTACATACTAAACTTTGCATAAGGGTCATGTAGATGCTATGAATCTAACAAATAATCATCAGTCATAAAAAATCGAACAAACCTGTAAAATTATACAGTTTTGCTTACCCTTAACATTCAACTCAAATGTTACATCAAAAAGTAAAACCTTTTTGAATTTCAAGATTCGAATATTTTTTGGAATTCTAGAAACGGTAACGTAACATTTTGAAAAATTTTAGTCAACAAACAGACATACCTGGATATATCACAATATTTATTAGGTCCGGGAGCATCCGCTTTCGCTAATGTATATTAGGGTCGCGCCGCACTCGTCCGGCGCGGTGCGGCGCGGCGCGGTGCGGCGCGGTGCGGTGGCGGGCGGCGGCCGCTATGAATATGCATCCGTCGTAACTCGTGGGTGAAGCGATGGTGTCTCCGGGTGATCTGTGTGCGGCCAGCCTGCGCATTTTTATGCTTAGTTACCTACTATTTATTAAGTGACCTAGTTCGTTAGTGGTTCGTGAATTAAGGGACTTTTGTTTTAGTGGAATGAAAACCGACGATGAAGTTCCTGCGCCTTTTGTGTTGGTAGTCTGTTGGTTTTTTACCGAAATATAAAAATCCTCATTATGATCATCATCCATCAAGGTTCATGTGTGAAAAATAAATAACTTATTGAAAAAGTACTAAATTGGTGAAAATAAAAACTTTTCCCTCTTCAACTGGAGCCTCCAATTACGTACCATCCACCGAGCACTGTGCGCCGTCCCTTATATCAGCAAATCGTATGTAACAGTGTATCGCCAGTAAATCAGTCGTATCTAGCGCAGACTAACGACCTTCGACCATGTCGGTACGGACGGACGAACTAGCGGACGCTGCGATAACGTCTCGACAGACCTTTATCTCCATCGTGTTTTACATTTCAGCGATAGGAATCAGTTAAAATGATTTATTAAAACATCGATTTCGTCATTACTAATATAAGTTATCGAACAATTAAGTAAAAAACCTATTTATAGCAGATATGGATAATTTGTTGAATTGATTGATTGTTTGTATTTTGTGACTCACCAACCGCGGTGAATATCGCAGGAGGCTTTCATCTGATATCCATCCGAATATCAATAAAAGATATCTAGATAAGATTAACAAACGTTAATGAGGCGCAACAAACAATCCGATTAAGAACTGAAGGCATCACATAATTACAAGTATATGACAGGTTTTACAAGCTGATCGTCTTCTGCCTCAACTCGCAAAACTTGCAGAAGATTGACAAAGAAGTAACGTACTTATCATCGAGCGCTCTTCTCAATCATCTTAACTGCGATCTGAAAAGACTTCCTGTGGTGAGGTATCTACATACGTGCACATCAATATTAACGGAATTAAGAATCGTAATCATAATTATCAGAATCATATATTATATATATATATATATGTGTATAAAGTGGCTGAATAAAAACAGCCGCACGGGTTGATCGAAGGTCAAGCTACGCTTGCCGAGGTCAATCTGTGGATGGGTAGACGTTCGCAACATATCGAAACTCCTCCGTGCCTCGGAAAGCACGCTAAGCCGTTGGACGCGGTTGTCATTTGTAGACCTTTGACAGTCGTTACGGGTAATCAGAAAACCGAAAGTCTGACAACCAGTCTTACCAAGGGGTATCGTGTTGCCTAGTCACTGGGTTGTGGAGGTCAGGTACTCAGTCGCTCCATGTAAAACACTGGTATTCAGCTGCATACGGGTAGACTGGAAGCCGACCCCAACATAGTTGGGAAAAAGGGTAGGCAGATGATGATGCCGATAGTATGTATATAAAGTATCGCTGTTTTCGCATTGGCTTGGCAGAAACTTCAGAACGCCACCTGAATGTTATCTGGTCATAAACGTAAGCCGGTTGATAGTACCACACACCTTTCTGAAGAACATCACCAATCAGGTCAGTCTATGTTCTTCTAAGACGTCCCCTCCCTGTTACAATTTATAACTGTCTTATAAATACTTGTAGTTCGTCGACTTTCACTCATTCTCTCAACCAGACAAAACCATCTAAGCTTAGTCTTTTAATATTATGTCGCGGCTTTTAAACTATAATAATAATACAACATTGAACAGCCATGGTGGCAGAGCCATTCAGTATATACTCCAATTATCCTTACACAAGCATTGGAATCACAACATGATAGTAGCATAAATCACACAAGGATAGTGTCGAGCTCAGCTTTTTCCTCTGCACGTTCTTATTATAACTAGTGATTCACTGAAAAAATATTTTGTATTTGCTGCTCTTACTCCAACTGTAGGTAACTGAAAAGGCCACCAATAGGATATTCCTGCGAGGTGATGAGTAGCTGCTCCTGCAGCTGGCTCAAAATGAAATGTGAAACTTGGTAAAGTGGGACCTGGATAAGTCAGAAACCTCCATAGCTGGAACTCATGCTGAGGTCCCGACACCTTAGAACTAAATTACCTCTGTTAGTGGAACAAAGCAAACGTCTATATCCGGGATTCGTTCTTTAGATTTTATCGTCATATTTACCTCTATACTTGAGACAGTGAAGTGTATTTTACCTCTTATACTTAGAATATATTAAATATTCATACATCCAGATGATAGCAAATTCTTGTATTGCTATCATTTGGATGTTTATTTGAAAAATGCCGAAATGAAGGATCTTTATAAGTACATGAAAAACTAAACATATTATCCGTTTATGAAAGTAAGGATACACGCGATGAAGGCTGTGTGGATAATGTGCCAAAATATAGTGTTCGTAGAATCATACAGAATAAAGATAAAATTCATTCGCAACGTTCTGATTTTTTACATAATATGTTATTTTGTTTAATAACCGCATCTCTATAACTGCCTCTATTCTCACCTCTATAAATGAAACGCTCTGTAAATGAGACAGATATTTATCAATATCTTGATATCACAGACACTGGGTAAGGTGGAATACCTCTTTAAGTGAGACAAATTTTGCAGGTCCCTTTAATGTCCCAGTTATCCAGGTTTCACTGAACTTAATTTAGATTGCTGTCGACACTCTTGGGGGACGATAATTATGGCAAATTATTATTTAAACTTTCATTAAATTAGAGTCAAATCAAATGGGCTATTTCAAAAACCATTTCATGTTGTAAATTAATATATGTATGTCAAAAACTCGTCAAGAATTCACAGAATCTGCAACTTTGGCTGGCAAGGCAGTGAATATATTGTTTGTTTCCTAAAAAGTTTAGAAAATTTTCAAAAGTGATTTTCTCGTTATAATTATGTAACGAGAAAATCACTTCTGAAATTTTTCTTTTAGTATCTAAAAGCGTCACTAACTCAGAAATAGTAAAACATATAACATCACGCCCATATTTCAGGCACAGATATACAAACTTACCTATGATACGAGTACATCCACATTTCGCCAGTTATAAAAATAGTAGTAGTAGTTATTCAAAAATATTGCAAGTGGTTTTTTTGTTTACTTTATATCATAACATCTATTTGTGATAATACGCTATAATGCGATAACGCTATAGGTGCAGCTCAGTTTGGAGCTGATACAATTGAGATAGCCATCAACACGCCTTAATAAATCTTAAAATAATGTAGACGATGTTATCTTCGTCAAACTTCGACCAGAAGCAATTATACAAATCTAATCAAAGGTTAAATCTAATTGATTATGATCACAATACTAAAAACCAAAACATGCGATGTGATAACAAATTAAGCTTATAAAATAAGATCAAGATATAAGATTGTCTCTAACTGTACCTACTAATTACAGTTAGAGTAGCAAAAATATAGTTAAATCTCTAATCTTATGTTAAAACCGCGAGCACTCATCGTGTATGCACGTCGTCACTCCTCAATATTGATATGTGTGTGTGTCTGTGTGTATGCAATGTATTTATGATCGGTTTGCACTCGCTAGTGTTCGCTTCGTTCTTTTCAACTAAAATGTATTTTCAGTTGTGTGTTCTCTTTTTACTTGCGGAACTAAGATTTATATTTTATTCAAAGGAGAGCTGTACAAGTTGAAACTTCGCCTGCTCCAGGCCAACTGACAGACGGACGCTTACAAAATATATAATTATTTATCGCGAAAGAAAAGTTTTGCATGGAGATACTTAGATAAAAGTTTGTGCAGCTATTTAAACGTATACTTAAGTGTAACAGACCCGGTTTCTGAATTGAGAATTACTGGAGATCTTGTCAAACTCCACTTTAGCATAACTCTAGGGTTATTAAACCCATTTTTATTACAATAGTCGCCATTCGTCGACATCCAGTGCCCACCTATGCTGACAAGTAAAAAGTGAGATTAAATGTCATATTTACGTCAATGTTTGGTCAATATTTTAAAACATGGTGCTGGTATTTCCTAGCTGAGCCCTGTCATAAAACCTCGAAACATAATCAGGGATAGTAAAAACTATAATTATTTAGATATTATGTGAGTTTACACTCATAGTTATCGATGCAGGGCAAATGGAATCCGCTATGCGTCGTAAGCAAGGGAAAACCTAATTGGATCTTTGGCCACTTCGCTGATATGTCGCGGCCGACGTGACACATCAACTTGTCTTTTTTTCGTTGAAAAAAAATCTATTTTATTAAACTAAATATGTTATTGTTAACTATCTTACTACCTTTTGCATTTATAAGACAGTCGACTTATTTTTATATATTTGAGCTCATTAGCTCTCACACTTTTTTGTCACCTGAAGTGAAATGTATTTTTTTTCATTTTCTTCCTAGCTTTTCCCCATCTATTATAGGGTCGGCTTCCAGTCAAACTGGATTAAGCGGAATACCAGTATTTTACATGGAGCGACTGCCTATCTGGCCTCCACAACCCAGTTACTGGGCAACACCTAGTTTAGACTAGTTGTCAGACATTCGGGCTTCTGAATACCCGTAAAGACTATCAAAAATCTAAAATGTCAGCCGCTAACCGGGATGTTCACTAAGCCGTTGGGATAATGTGCTTTCCCATGCACGGAGGAGTCTCGTTATGACAACGAACGGACACCCATCCACAGACTGACCTCGGCAAGTATAACTTAACCTTCGATCGTCCCGTGCGGCGGTTTTTGGCTAGCCACAAGTTCCGCTATTTTTTTTTATCGATTACTAATAGACAAAGATTGCCATTTGTATTTCTTCAGGCGAAATATAGTAAACTTATGAATACGACTGCTTGGATTTTCGTGAATAAACTTGAATTATAGGACAACAATACCATAACGTATGCTTAACACGGCAGTTTTCATTGAATACAATACTTTTATACGTAGATACATATAATATTGTGAAAAATACAGGTAAAAATGCATCCTCGTAATGTTCTCGCTACATCTCGGCCTGCCTGCTCCGGGGAATCAGCTAACACACGGTATGCGTTAAGCAGCAATTTGCTGTTCAGTACATTTTGAACGTGTAGGTATTTAACTTTCCTAGCGAACAGCAAACTTTTCTTTCAGATTTGTGTGCTGGTCCGATAGTGACAGATGTTTGTATTCATAAGTACAATGACCTCTTATACTACTACTATAAATAGACACACCTTACATAGATAATTAAACTACAATTTAAGGCCGCAATCTACAAGTTTGGTTAGTTTGTCAGTAATTGAAACATAATATTACGCCTGTTTTACACACCATTAGACATAGGTACACCTGTACCAATGGTACACCCACATCTCACCAGTAATGCAGACTCCGGGCTACTAGTCAGAAATTGATCACCATTAATTTTTAATACGACACATTTTTGACGACACGGTTGGCGCAGTGGTGGAGCCATCGGCTATTGCGCCGCGTGTTGTGGGTTCGATCCCCGCACGGAACAAATATTTGTATGACCTACAGGTAATTGTTCCGGGTCTGGCTGTTCGTGTATGTGAGTTTAAATGTTTGTAAACGCACCCACTATACAGGATAAATTCCTAGTGTGGGGCAAAGTTTACTCCCGTGGGGAAAGGCATCAGTTTATGTATGTATGTAATTAAACTCATTAACGGTAGGTATTTTCACAAAGTAGTTATTTTGTCATGAAAGAATTTTTTGAGTGCTATATTAGGTAGATGTTTTACGTGATAATACGATAGCAAATATTTAATAGTTATTGAGGTTTGTTTAATATAATGTAAAAAAGCGCTAAAAATTTGTCAGAAATGTAGAATTTCGTTATTTATATTGTGAAGAAACGAAAAAAAATCAGAACCTGATATCGTGAACTTGAAATATTGAAACCAGAAATAGGCAACAATGTGTAGTGCAGACAAATGAAACACAAATGTGTAGTGCAGACAAATGTGTAGTGCAGACAAATTCAAAACCGTTAAAAAATTATAATTTCTCGTATCTCTATCCTTATTTGCATACGTGGTGTAACCATTTATCGGTACAAGGAACAAATAACAACGTGTGCAAAGTAAATATGTTTCCATATCTAAATCCTCGTAGCTATTGATCGTGACAGATTAAACTCTTGCGTCACGAGATAATCTACTAGTCGCTCTCCTTGGAAACAAATTAAATGAACCACGAAATACCTACAATTGCATCATCCTATCCACAAGTTTAATATCACCTCCCCTCAGAGGTGCGGGGCGGGGAGGGGTGGGGGGAAGTGCACCTCTCAGCACACAACAGAAGTAGCAATAATCTTAGCGGCAAGAGCCAGTCAAATATAAACCGCCGCTGTATGAAACATTCAATGTAAAGCGGTCTGAGACGTCGCCGAGTCACAAAGTTATGTTGACCACAAAAGAGGGGGATTGTTTAACTTTTTAAAGGATTATTTTGGCGTAAAAGATATTGGAGGAGTTTTATAGGCTAAATAGATTTTTCCCGCGGAGTCACCCGCGGGGAGCTCGGTAAAAATCCCACAGCGACGTACTACCGGGGTTAAAAAGTACAATATGTCCTAAAACAGGCCTAACCATGTGCCAAATTTTATTCAAATCCGTTAAGCTGTGAAAGGTAACAAACGGACAGACAGTGTTAGGTTCGCGTTAATAATATTATATTGTATGGATTATATGGAAGCATGGATAAGATTAGTCACAAACACGTGAGCTCTGTGAAACAAAGAAAACTAAATACGTCTTATGAGTAGCAATAACGTATTATCAAGTAAAAACCCAGTTCGAGTACCTACATAGAAACTATCCACATTTAGGTGACTATCGATATTATTCAATAGATATGAGTTTCCTTGGAGCCGCCGTGTGATGACACATGCAATGATAAATAAAAAATATCACGGTCTTTGGTGTATTATCGTTACGCAATATTTCAATTTTCAGTTCATTTGCACCTAAACAAATACAGTTCCAAAGCTAATATGAATGCTGGATCTTATTAAAATCCTAAGTTTTTCAGTAAAACCTGAGAGTCACTAAGTGTTGGTGGTAAAAGTCCGAACTGCTCGATGATAGACGATAACTTTCAAAACCTGGTAAATCATAGATTATACCTCACACGCGGTAAATGATGAAAACAGTCATGTCTAAACATGCTCGGCGCGTAGTGTTAAGAACAATACTTAATTCATTATTAGCCTAGCCTACGAATTAGGTAAATGTTTGCCGGAAGTAAACTTTGTTTTTGTTTATGTTACTAAACGAGACATTTGGAAATGTTTTACTACTATATAGTGTACTAAGGTGATTTTAATAATAACGTTTACAAAATATGGACTCTACTAATTTAATATCGGTTTATTCCCAAAATCAACATTCTTCTTAAAACCCTTATGTTAAAAGCCCCAAAATTCATGCTTTTTCATACCATACCCTTACATTTAACTAATAATTTTCGTAAAACCTAAGTTTGACTAGTGTTCAAGCTTTGCAAAGTAACAAATACAGGTTCATATTTGTACCCAGTCATGTTCCTTTCTTTGCGTCAGCATTATTGTAAACCAAATAGGTACACTTTAAACGTGTCTTACATACACAGGAGAGGTGTATCGTATTAAGTATCAGTTAACATCCAATTTTTGATATGATAGTTTAAATTTGGACAAAAAAAAGGGTCTGTTACTTATGTAATATTTTCAAAATAAAAAACAAATATGATTTCCTGTAGGTAACCCCAAAGGTAGTCTGAAATATTACATCACGACACCCATCGCATCCCTGCAGCATTCCGTATTTTTCTCTCGTACAAAAACAGGGACGCTCTCCAGTGTACTACATAGATACCCATTCGTTCGTCGCGTTCACAAAAACTGACACCAACAGATACCATTTATCTTCGGAATCATAAGTTGCAACTAACGACCGTATCACGCGACGGGGGCGCGATCCGGTGGCGCGGTACTTGCGCGACCGTTGCTACGTTATACAGGCTGAGCTATATTGATGAAGTGTTATTATAATTACGAGTATTATACGATTCGAAGATTGCCTTGTTGGTAATGGCAAGCTTGCATTGAGATTAGGATAATATATAAGACTTAGTTTAAGTTACGTTAAATTTCTTTCGGAACTAACATTTTATTTTAGTTTAAAACACACACAATGCAGAGTAAAATGAAATGCCATTCAACATCAACATTAAAAAAACAGTTACTGCTCACACCCAAGTATTCATATTAATACAATAGTTTGTCTTCAGAGGCGGATAGGTGAAGTACTTTTAGATATCCCATTGGAAAACACAGCCTAGTTAGCACAATAGCGGCTCGTAGTATTCAGACCGGTAAATGGTAAAACGCATGCCTACAATTATGGAATACTAAGGAAAGTTATCAATGCAGTGAAATTTGGGTGTTTTACTTATAGATCTGCGTCTGCACCTTCAAGAAACGTAGGCGTTATGTGATGTTATTTGATAGTACTTTACTGTGAAGCACACTAAGCCTGACCTTAAAAAAATCTGGCTGTAGGTACGAGTACGTCTATATCCGTCAGAAGAACATAAGTCCATTTACATGTTAAAACTATATCATAATCTCATAAGCTTATTATGGCAGCCAATAAAATAATAACTATCGGAAATACTTCAATTATCGTTACACCTGTGTCAAGTATTAAGTGTTATCTTAATATCCTCTTAACACGACAATGTGAAGGACTTAGTGTTATCGTAATCGTTTCATTATAATCGTTTCGAGAACATGCATGTTTTGAGTAATCCCGCTAGGTACACTTCGATAATGTCCATTAATGACTTTATTGAATGTACTTAAAATATAAATATGAGTACATTTTTTGTTGTTTTAGATAAGTGTTCCGCGTTACCTTCATATGTATTGATGTTATCAGGTATCGATAACGTTGTACTTACATTTTTATGCGTTGTATTGATTACGATAATTTTTGTAGCAGATAAACCCAACAGATGGCGTTAGGAGTCCCCAACTGATCTAGTTTGATTTCAATATTGCATCAAAATCAGTCTGATACAAAGATAGAAATTAACCGTTATCGCATTTAACTTCTTACGAATGATACTTATTACATGCAGATGGGAACGAACATATGTAGTTAAGTTAGGTTAAAACTATAATCCAATATGGGGGGCCTGAGCGCCGCCCGTAGGCGGTTATACGTAGGGATCGTGCGACCGCTGGCCCTGTACGGGGCCCCGATCTGGGCGGCTGACCTGACGGTCTGTAGCCTTTCTGTTCTGCGGAAGCCACAGAGAGCGATGGTCATCAGAGTCATCAGCCGCTTGGGAGGAGCCGCGCCGTGCCCTCGTAGCAGAAGTAGGCAGGGACCTGTCGCTGCTGGCAGCGAGGAGGCCTG
This sequence comes from Phlogophora meticulosa, assembly GCA_905147745.2. Lineage (NCBI taxonomy): Eukaryota > Metazoa > Arthropoda > Insecta > Lepidoptera > Noctuidae > Phlogophora > Phlogophora meticulosa. The sequence continues at coordinate 258,742 of LR990535.1, read as the reverse complement.
GAACGCATTGGTGCCCTTCTGAGAGACGGTTATCTCACAGAAGGACTTTTGGACGTCCGTCGCCCCCCATACATCAGGACCCGAGGTAGAGGTGTGTAGTGTTTCAAGCGCTTCCCTCTTAGACGTCACGGGGTGAGTCTAACACCGTACTCCCCCCCTCGACCTGAGGAGGCCCGGAAAAGCGGACCGGCACTAGCCGGGGATTGCGGAAGGATCGCACGTTTGCGCGACCCCCAGCGTAGGAGATAACAGTCTGTCAGACCCCAGGGCGGAGGACATCCATGAGGATTTTCCAACTCGAAACAAAAAAAAAGGATAAAGCTATAATGTCAGTGCTAATAATGTCAGCGCTAATATTAGCTAAATGGTAAAAGTCAGTTTCACAAACTCCACCGATATAATATTATCCTGAATCATCACCATCATCTGCCGAGCCTTTTTCCAACTATGTTAGGGTTGGCTTTCAGTCTAACCGGAAGCAGCTGTATACCAGTATTTACGAACGGTCACCCATCCACAGACTGACATCGGCAAGCGTATTTTAATCTTCGATCACTCATGTAATTTCTTATTTAGCTACCAGCTCCTCCTAAAATCATCATTGATGTAAATAAATAATTCTTACTATTTTAAAAACGGCCATTTTGTAACCAATGTTATTTAGCGAACATTCTGGAACATTTTATTAAAAGGTAAGTTGATACGCTATTTGCCAATAAATATCAAGTGATTTAGAAAATAAACCGCCACCGCGAGTGAGCGTCACCCCCTTCACTCGCGGTGTCACCACTCCGATGTTCGCTGACGTATCCATAATGATTCCAAGGCATGTTACATAATATCCGATGTATTATTACGTCACAATATAATGTAGGTAAAGGTACGCTATGATGTGTGTACCCGGATGTTATAACGGCATAATAATATGTATCAGCAAAGATAAAATAAGTAGAAGCCTACTTCTACTCACTGTAGGTACCTAACCTACAGTGAGTAGTTTTTATTTTCCAACACAAAAACCTCCCTATTTTAATGTCCTATATTAACCCTATTTGAAACATAAAAAAACGATTTCGTTTTTATTTTTATGATACGCCAAAGAAGTTTATTTGCGACTGCGTTAGCAACCAGTGTAGCCGTGCCAATTCCCACCACAGGCCGCTGTCACACTCGTGCTGTCCCGCGTCACTCGCTCCATCACTGTCACGGTCCGGCACGGCACAGCGCCACGGAACTGCACGGCACAAAAAGTGTAAGTGTAGTGGCACACTTTCATAAATCTCTCGCAGATGCCGTAGGTAACCGCTATAAATTCACTAAACGCCAACTAGAGTATTGTTGAGATCGCTGCAAGGTGAGGGAGTCAGCGGGATAGGCAATCAATAAAAAAATAATTGCATAAAGTCTCTTGCACAGGCTGATTAGATTATGATAGTTAATTATTTTTTTTTGTCCTTCGATATTGATGATTATTATTGTGATATTGACTCAAGGAAAAATGTAGTATGCTTCAATCGATTTGATTAGAATCTGTAGTCTGGGAAACAAGTTCAAACACGATAGTAGTTGATTTATTTTTAGCAGTCCAGACATGTTTGCCGCACTTTGACCGCGTGGCTTAATTAACAAACACGTTACAGATTAGATTGGAATTATTTTTAGAACGAATCGCAGAGTCATCTCTATAACTATTGTTGACTTGTCACGTTTTATTATAAAGTGTATATGTGCTTGTGTGCCTATTTTCTTTAAAATATAATCTTATCTTTATTTCTTTTATATTTGTAATATTTACCCGACCCAGGAATCGAACTCGCTCAGGATCATATGCTCAGCAGTGGCCACCATTCTTGTATTAAATGTTGTTCGATTTTTCCATCTGGGATTTATCAGTAGAAGCATGGAGTCTGTATTTATGCTTGGCTAATGACAATCGGCTTGCCCTGTTTTACATGGGAATTAAATATAATTGACTAAATGTGGGTACACAATAAATAAACCTCTGCCTAACTCTTCGTCGAATACAAGTTTGATTTTATGTTATATTTGTAATATTTTCTGTTCTGTTGTCCACATTCGAACAATGCATCTTGTACGTCATCTATCTACCAACCTGGGTTGCCTGGTAGAGTAAAGGAAGTAGGCCAAGGAATTAAGAAGAACATTTAAATAAATAAATTTTCTGAAAATCTCTCTACATACTATAATACCTACCATGTTATTATTGTGAGAGGCATCTTGATCACTTTATGGCGCTGCCAAAGCAGTTGCAGCAAGCTTACTGGCCTAGATAACCTAGCAGATGGAGACATGGTGAAAATGTTCTCATATAATATACATAATTATAATATGAAAATTTAACTTCATCGCCAATCTCTCATTACATTAACCACGCCGGTATCACAACGGGGGCTCGGCACAGAATAAAAGATAACGATTGAAAGATTCCCCACCAAGCCGATAGGCGCTACGTTACAGGACATGTGTTTTTGATAGCCTGCCCCCCCCCCCATCTCTTCCCCCGGGGATGGAGGGTTTTATTCAAAGTCATCCCCCATTGTGAGGTTGAGTTTTTTGGTTCGTTAAATACGGGAGTGGATGATTGATACGCGATTGTGCCACTAGTTAACTTACGAGTCAAGTTTGCTTCTATATGAGGAAATGATAAAAGATGATCCTTTGGTGGTACCCGTGATGTTATACGGAAAATATTGAGAAGTTTTTTAACGTTGCCTACATAATAAAACCCGGCTTTGTATAAACTCGTGGTGCCCCAGAGGCTTAGAACTTCAAAGTGAGTACCTAATGTTTCTTTTTAACAGAACTGTAACTAAGAGCGAAAGAAAACATTTCAAACAAAGAACGCAAATAACAGAATCAACCATATCTGTCAGAGATAGAAGAAAATAAGGAAAACATATACTTGTTTAACAATACAACGATTTTTACGGTCACTGTCTCACTTCCCTATCGTTCACAGGGTGTTACCCCTTAGTGGATAAAAATAGCTTCAGCAGAGATATATTCATTCGTTCATCCCCCACATCCCACATACCTGTGTCAATCGCCCTATATCAAGTTGTAACAAAGCTCACAAACGTAACTTATTTATAAAACAAACAAAAATAGACCTTATTTCGTAGACATAAAGTGTGAGTAAATTGTATAGTGTTTGTTGTAATGTAAGGTGCGGGCTACACCTGCGTTCAGCCATCCGTTACCGATAAACCGGTTGGCGACGCGTGGACGCTATTCGAATAAAGATAGGTTAATAGTGTGTACTGAGCTTTATAATTGAATGCAGCAGATTTCTAATTTAATACGTGTGTGATACGCTTTATTTACGCACCGTGAGCTGTTAGGGTATTGGCTGCTATTCTTAATTACGCACCGTGAGCTGTTAGGGTATTGGCTGCTATTCTTAATTACGCACCGTGAGCTGTTAGGGTATTGGCTGCTATTCTTAATTACGGTTATTATGGAATACACTGTAACGAAGACGTGAAACTAAATTAACTTATTTGCCCATGTACCATGTACCATTACCTCATATATTTTACCGACATCATTATCATATATCATATCGATAATAATTCCATACAAAACTCAATCGCTCTTAATAATAAGCGCATAGTAAAGTGACAACGACTTCAAAATAAAGTTGAACCATATTTTTTTCCGATGTTTAATTTTGGCATAACTTTATTCCGTTGTTCCGTTCGTTTATGAATAGTAATATTCAAATAATTACATCGTTGTCGATGACAGACATTTAAATATTACATCATGTATATGTAGGGTTAAAAGTATACATTAAGTACCGTGAAAGGTCATCCTCGACCAAAAAAACTCAGCCCCAAGTAAAATAGCAGCGTCACGCGCAACCATTACTTTGACCTCTAGCAAACCTGTCTGTTAACTGTTCCAATAAGTACCAAAGTGTCGCCCCTGGTCGCTGTGCCCCTGGTCGCTGTGCCCCTGGTCGCTGTGCCCCCGGTCGCTGTGCATCATCAAGTTTCATTGTGCCGACGCCTCGCCATTAACCAACACTAGTCGCGCGTCCGTAATTGGACGACAAACTATTTGATCGGCTGTCCCGCCCGTGTGTACTTAGCCTTACATTCACGACCTCAAATTATTACACTGGAAATTAAGCTTTGTTAATTCGTTGCTAAAGTATATTTTAGGGTGAATGGTACGTAGAAATATTGCTCGGTACAAATGATTGTATAGTGTTATAGACTTCAAATCAGATTGTTTGGTGTGTAGTTAAGAGCTTGTCAGTAAGACAAATACGAGACGTGGGTATTTACTTACAATCTGACAATAGATATTTGAATATAGCTGTGACTGCAATTTCTCAATGAAACGTTTCTAAACAGGTGTTGGGTATATGCACGTGCAAGTGTATACACACTGAAACGAACATAGAGAGAGGAGCCCATGAGCAACATTATCAGAACAGAATAACGATTTAATAAAGGACGTAAAAGTTAAATTGATTAAAAGGGACCTTTCGTGGTAATCAGTTTTCGATTTGGAATAGACTTTAGGTTTGGAATAGATTTTAAAATTTGATATTTTTGCTAACCGCAATGAGATTAGGAATGATTACACTATCTACCCATGTTCAACTGTTGAAGTTTTCGCCAGAAATATTCTAATATTATAGAACTCGTGAACAGTAAAAACTAAGTTTTGAAACTTTTTCACACGAATGTAAGTGTTGACTTCAGGCCTTTGAAGACGGTGCTCTACGGTGAAGTCTCATAATTATACATACATTTAGTTACTGTCTGACTGCCACTTGCAAAATATTGCACTAACATTCTATTTGGTAAACAATTAAACTAAGTACACCGGATGATTGTCCCAAGCTTTTTTGAAGAACTACTCTTGAAATTCTGTCGTTCCAAAGGAGCCGTTTGGTATATTTTGTTAAAGTTACTACTGGGAAACTAAACGATTTGTCTTCAAACCTTACGCACTGGATGTGATGAAACTCTTATATTTTATAATCGTCGTGCGTATGTGTGTGAGTGCCTGTCATCACAATACATACTATAAATAGAATGTCTGATTGCATCTGCGTAATTACAGCGGAAATCACTTTAAAACAAACATAAAAGAGACGACATCTAAATCTGGTGCTCCACAAAGACAAGTGCGTGCCATTAAAAACAATTATGCGTTCGTTGGCAGCGACGGGCCATAAAGTGTGAGGCGGCGCGGCGCGGGCGGCGGCCGTCGTCGGGCCACGAAACAGATTGGTGCAGAAGGTGGGCTCCATGCAATGAGTGAAGAGGCATGCGCACATTGACATATAACATACACAAAACGCGTGCGTGCGCCTGTTTTCGATTGTTGCGTGGAGCAGACCTTCTGTGCCTACCTACGTTGTGACGGAGCAGGCGTCGGACGGCGTGCGGCCAAACTGTTATGGCTTTCTTTTAAACATTACGGCGTTAGGGGTTAGTGAGCGCGGAGTTGCAGAGTTGGCACGCCGCGCACCACTTGTACCGTCACGATATATGGAGAGAGACATGCCCTAACTGCTATATTGAAGTGCATAGGTCGTTGGCTACTTGATATACGATAGGCTGTTCATTGTTTGTAACATTATGAGTTTCGTGCAGACAAGTTTTGCGTAAGTTCTTTCAAATTTCAAACACCTAGTTTGCTTTAAGACAGTTTTAATAATTATTTTTGATATCTTTATTCATAAATAGATCGATGCTCTTCCTTACGTTAAGACGATCACATACATCACGATCCTTCCCGCTCCCTCCCCCCACTTCCCTCCTCCTGTCTGCCACAAAACGTGCCACATCTAGCGAAACTACGTTCTCAGTCAAACATTACTAATAACAGCAAGTAATCACAAACTTGGCCGTCAGTTCTCCATACATCGCCACATATATACCGCAGTACTCAGCCGGTGTGCAGCCGGAGCGCGCAATATACTGCATCCAGCTAGCAGACGAACTTACTAATAACACAAGTGTTCTGGCATCTGCAACTCAATGTACGAGTTGTGCTAACATAATGTTATTGGCGCGGCGATGTCGCGGCCTTTCAAGTATTGCTTTAATATTCATTATGCAACACACCAATACATGTGACCTTTTGAGTTTTTAAGGAACTCAATCGTTTAATGTCGTATGTTCCCCTGTCTAGTACAGAGTATAAGTTTTTGTAAAGTATTGTTGTAAGGAGCTAAGCAAGGAAACATAAAATGAGACTGGGTAAGTTAGGATGACATTAACACAGTCCAAAGTGAAAACATTCTCACTAAAAACGACCTTAAACCACGGTTACTATTTAACACCTAAGTACTACATTTTCTATATTTCGTTGCTTCCGTCCAAGATATTGTTCTCGACCTCCTCATAACCTCAGATAATATCCACGGCACAATCCCCCCCCCCCCCCCCCCCACCTCACGAGGTGAGCATCTCGTGATAGTTCTCCGACCAACTCCACTCCACTAATAACAGAGTAATGAGAACACGCAGCGTTATTGCACTAACGCAACTTTACCCGCTTACCGCGTGGCCACAAGCTACAGGAGATAGCGGGCTTACCGCGTGGCCACAAGCTACAGGAGATAGCGGGCTTATTCACTTGCTACAAACAGAACGTGCGTTACTGAATCTTTGCCAAATCGACCAATTGAAGTGAAGTATACTACATTTGCATCAAAAGGCATTCAAAAATTAACGAAACGTTATTTTGCCATCAGGTAGTTATACTACGAACTTACTAAATGTTAATGTATCCGATATCCTTCCAAGAAGTCATAATTTAACGCTTCGCAGAGGGATGTCATTTCTCCTGTCGATCCTTTACTGTGGCTTACTTGTAAATGTACAATGTTGTTTTTGTTTGGATGCGCATATCTCTGGAGCTACCAGTCCGATTTGAAATTATATGTTTGCATTTGATAAGCCTATAATATACCGTACGACATTTAAGAGTGGGTGACAAGATAAACAATAAATTATAATGGACCACTGTAAGGAAACCAAGTCTAGCTCAAGTTTGCCTAAAAGTTCTCTTCTCCAAATTATAAATCATAAAAAGATCGCCCTCTTCTAGTCCTCACACCGCTACATAAGCGTAAGACCGGCTCACGGCAAGATATTATGTGCAGTAATTAAATGTTTTATCCATTACCTCGTATCCTGCACGGAACCCGGCGTAAATCACACAGGGGCCGGCTACACGCACTAAGTCTTAAGGTGATTTACTAGCAGATATTGGCGCCCAGTCCTCAGTATCTATACCGGTTTGTGTAGCACTTCCGCTTGGAATAGGCAGCCTTCCAAATACTTGCGGCTTGAAGTCGTGGCTGTACTGCTGTGGCTATATTAGTAACATGTAGCCGTAATGACTTTTAGATGAGCCTGAGAAAATGTCTCGCATTTTTGGCGGGAACCTTATAGGGGCTTATTTCTTAATCAGTTCTGTACTTCATGTTTGGGGGAATTCTTGTACATTTTGTACTGGAGACATTCTTGATGAGAACTGAGTTTTTGTTATCAGTTGAGTAGTTTAAAAATCAAACTTTTACTTGTCTCACAAATATATATCAACCGCAAGTGGAATAAATGGTTGAATGTAATCTAATCTGTACCGGAACGTAGGACATTCCCAATTGAGACGAAAACCCTCCTTAAACCTTATCTACAGTTATAAATCTCGGAAGCTTCACTATCGGATCAGTTATAGTTTGTCTTAAGGTCCTTATTACTTGGTCTGTAGTTCCGCTTGCGTTTATTTTATCGAAAGCAATACCGACGTGTACTTAGCGAACTAAACATACTTGGAGTAAGTTGCGGCACACTGAAGGTTTAGGGAGTGAGTCTTGATGTGACGTCGGCGTGGAGGGATCTGTGTGACAAATGGCCGGTAGGGGGGGGGGGGGGTGGAGATGGCAAAGAATATAAAAAATCATTTCAATACAATAATAAAAAGAAACGTACTTCTTGATTCCGTACCTTGACCCTGTGCCGGGCTTAAGGAAATCCTTAACAAAAGTAAGATTCATACGATGTTGAACAGTGTTCCGTATCGAAGCTGCTACAGGAGTCATCTGTCCTTATCTCAAGTTATAAATCTGGTGAGCTCCGTTATCAGGGCTCAACGTGTCACAATGACGTCACTGTCGCTTCCGGTCTCGAACCGCACTTAAGCCTCCTTGCCGGTTAGTTTTTATTTCAGATTTTAGGGTAGATAAATATGATGGTAGTTTTTGGGAGAGACTTCTTTTTGTGAGATTTTATAGCTCAGTAATCTGTAGTTTGAACTAAAAAACGCTTTATCCCCTTTTAGACATTTTACTACGAGTAACATTCACTTTTTGATACTGTTGGTTTATCTTTTATAAATTCTGCCTCTACATTGCTTTCATCAAAACAACTATTATTTGTATCAGTTCAATAAAATGAAAAGCTTTTTACTAACACGGTTTTCGTCAGCAATACTTCTCTATTATACCCATGCAATGAAAGTATAGTGGCGAACTATAAACTAACTACTAGACTCATTTTATTTCATCAAACATACAAGATGGAAGGATCAACGCACAACCTGATACCATGTGTACAGTACATGGTTCTGATTGAAATTGACGAATTAGAGCAAACTATCTTGATGTCCACAGACTAGAAGTAATAGAGAGATATGAGAAATATGAAAATAGAGAACATATATTATGACAAAGGCATGAAATTTACCATAGAATATAACACATTTTCGAAACAGACATGTGATCACAAATCAACGCAAACATGAAAGGAAGAAATCAATAGAGCAGCACATCATACCGTCGCGTCGCCGCGTGCCGTGACGGCTGCCAAACGTATGAATCTCCTGGGCATTGCCGTCCGCCGGCGAAGATTCCGGCCGCACGAGCCGAACGAGCCATCGAGCGCTGGCTTTATTGAACCAACAAGGGGTGTTTGATTGTCCCACAGAAAGAGTTGCATACGTAGGAGTATGAATACAACAAGCTATGGAACGGTTACTCTAACGGCAACTTTTGTTAGAAATGTGGTAGGATTGTGTACTATAAAAGTCTGAATAACTGTTTTTTTCTATAGTCAGCTGTGAGAGTAATAGGAATAAACCAATATTTTGTTCCTGAAAACCACACAGTCAAGTTAACTTTTTAGTTATTCAGAAGCTGAAGTGATAGCAGTTTACACCTTTTCTTCACTTAACCTTAATTCATTCATACTCCAGGGAAAATAAGGATAACATAAAAGCTCCCAAAGGGTCGAAGAGCGATCCCTACCTGGCCCTTATAACCCTTCATATAAGATTTCAGCTTATCTTTACGGGGAGCTTGTAAAAGCCAAGTCTTTTCATCGATGCGGGGATTAGGGCCGAAGTCTTACATGAGGAGCGCGCGTTATGTTTAGAAGATGAAAGGATAACTATTGAAGTTTTCTGGTTTACGAGGATGTTCAAAACCAGCTTGCTTTATTACATCTAAAGAAGTGGCAATATTTCATCATACAGGTATATCTTGGTTTTCATTATTCACACATTAAGATTATCGTCGTCTTCCGTTTAAATTCACAATATTTTTTTTACACCATCTCGAATTCCGTTCCTGTTAATTTTGCGTAGGATTTTATACGTAGCTTCTCCTGAAATCCAAACCTTAATTTCTTATATATAAGGTTCATTTCGTGTGAAGCACGTTCGGCGAAGTACAGTCAGTAACCAAGCGTTGACAAACGAGCGGCGCGCTCATATCGTTAGTTCGTAATGGCTGTTGGCAAGGAGACAAGAGAAATGTGTACCGTTATGAGAATTACGCTAGTGAGGCCTGTACAGATACCAGCTAATCGATACAAGGAGGTGATGGAGCCAGAGATTACTGCGGCTGCCAACACTACGCAGAGCCAGTCCGCTAGGCTTAGCTATGTTGGAACAAACGTTTGTGATGTATATGACCAATATTTGACTTGGTATTGTGAGGTATTAAGCAATATACATATGTCAACTTCTTGTTCATTTCCTGATCCTGATAGACCAATAAAATCATCCATTACAAATAAAATGGTAAAGCTATACACCAATTATATTCATGCCATTAGGTTGAGTAGTCACAAGTCAGTGGCCGACAAGGAAAATGTTATTTATTTTCCTTAAGGTTTGTAATAAAAGCTCTAATTTATTGGCATGTGACACTGATGTGAGGTCCCTTTACAACATACAACAAATAATACAAGAAGTAATAACCTTATCAGAAGCTACCCACCCGTGTTACCGTGACTTTTGAAAGTACAAACACTTTTGCAAACACGGACAGAGTAGATAAATCTCAAATAAGTCGCGATCGCTCAGGTAGAATCACAGATAAAAGCGTGCCGTCACATTAATTCTCTATGATTACAAACCTTCATTAAAACAGTCACGATGGTTGAGATAATATCACAAGTTTTGATGGCACCGCGTTAATTATATGCGAAAGAAGAGAGGTGATGAAAGGACCAACGAGTTGGCAAAAGGACCAGAGAGGTTTACGCACTATTACGTCCATTAGGGCTCCCAAGTGCATGTTGTAGAAAGATTGTGATTAGATTAATTAAATTCTTGCAATGATGACTGTTTTGAAGATCTAGGTGATTTAACATTTTTATAATTTCAAAGCCGCTCAGATTTAACGTCGAGACTGTTGGGTAACTAACAGTTATCTGTTAAAAATCCTGCCTGTGAGTTTTTGGGTTAACTTTACCAATTACGAAGCGTAGTGTACAAGCACACCCGACCCTTGCATCCGTTCGCTGGCGATATTGGCTTATGGCTGGGCTTAGGGACTAGACTTAGCGTAGCTGCAGTTTACACGAGTATTTTGCAACTGCCAAAACGTTTTATGTAATACAAAAAGCTCGCCTTAGCTAGTAGTTGTCTCGTTTTCCTCTATAAAAATATGTGTCATTTTCGTAAATTCATTTCAAAACGGGTCTAATAGGAGCAGAGTGTATCTTAAAGTATACTAACATATTATATATACCTATTATAACATAAATACGAGTAGCTAAACTTATTTAAAAAATAAAGGAATTACCAAATGTTAATATTCATCACAGTTATTTTATGACACACACAGATACTACACTAGAAGATAAGTAACTCACTATCAACATCGCCACTCGGAGCAACGCCAACATGCCCAATATTGTCTATTGTCTATGTTCAATATGTTCCATGTAAGCCTCCTACGTTGCAGATGACGATTATGACTTAATCACTTGGCAGTTAGTTCGGGTCAGCAATCATGTTATTAACGTGTTCTTGTAAAAATATGTCTAATACCTTCGAGTAATCTTGTGACTTTTGGCTTCTATGGATCTTACTAAAGTAGTAAGTGATGTAAGTAGAATACATTTAAAAAATAAATCCCAAAGATAACAAAAGGTTACAGTTGATAGTTTATTAATCTGAATAACTACCTAACTACCAAGTTAGTATAAAAAAAAAACTAGGGAATGAATGTCGGCACTATATAAATACTAGTAACTGTAGTACTTTCTATTTTTCTAAACAAACTGTTAAAACCATACTTAGTAGACTTCAACTGCACTCCCGTATGTGCTACAATTCACCAACGACCCAGTTCTAACTGTTCACAATGGTGCCAACATGAGCGGGTATCAATGCACCAACCAAACAAAAATAACGCGACGTAATGAAGTTAGGCTCGTAATGTGAGGCAAGGGCGGCGGCCATTCAACCAGCGTAATGAGCGAGTTTAACGTGGAGGCTACGGAATATTGAGCAGAAGTGCCACAGCTGGAAACAGCCACAATCGAAAAACTAAAAAAACACGATAACTTCATGGTACTACTATGCAAGCACAGAACTTTAGTTCTTGGTGATAACACTAGATGGCTGCAACAGTTGCTAGTCGGTACTAGCCTGCATATACAATCCAGTGCATCTTATTGTCACGTAACTATATTTTTCCGAGATACTAATGATCAAAGTGATGTCATAGGTAGCAGGTAGCAGTAGACTCTGTGTGTATTTCACACATTGCTATTGGGCCTTCTGTTCACATCTCTGTAGTGCACAAACTCAATGAGACGGGGCACTGAATGGTACAACATTCAGCCAATGCTTTGGCGCGCTTTTGATTTGAATAAAGAATGTTTAAAACTGTACATTGAGTTGAATGAGTTTTCCGTTGCTGTGCAAAATGTTTGACGTTCATCGCTTGCTTTGTACACAATAATTCTATGCGAGTAGGAAACAAACCGCCAGCGGAAAACGAAGTGTGTCAGTTTTAATGAATCACTCTTTTTATTTATCTCCAAGATTGTATTTCATTCAGGATACTAGTAACTTAAAGTAAGTGTGTTTCTCTCGTTCAGAAACGAATTATTAGTATAAGTTTAGTTAGTTAGTTATTGGTGTGTGCTAGCTAACATGTGGCAAATTATTTAATTTAATTGTATAATTTATAAAGATGATTAATATTTTTTTTTCATATATTGTATAGATTCTAGTTTTTAAAATCTAGTTTTTATTTATTTATTTTGGCATATTGGTGTGAGCTAGCTAACATGTAGCAAATTATTTAATTGAATGATGTATAAAGATGATTGACATAATTATTATTTTTTGACATAAATATTATGTTGTATATCTTCAAGCTCTTCAAACCTATCAGACAGACGTGTTCCTGGGGAGTTTGTTCCGCCACTTCTTCGTCCCAGCAAACCACTAGAAAATGGTAAAGAGTGGGCGTTTTGGGGCAGTGTCTTATGTAAATTTTGACGTTCAAAAAGTGCTGATTCTCAACCTAATTTGAATAAATGAACTTTGATTTTGATTTCGATCTGCTTTTCTAATGGTTTGATCTCAATTTGAAAGAAATGTTTCCCTAACCACCATTTTAACTTAAAAATAAGCAGAAGTTTTTACTGGGTACTTCATTTTAAATTAAATGGCTCATGTTGATTTCGTTTCGATAAATATTGTGTTTGCATTCAATAGAAAAACAAACCTGCTTGAGCAAATCGTTCTAGTTAAATTTATATTTTTAAATGGACATCAAATGCGCGTGTGCAATCGTCGAGCGATTCACTCACGTCCAGTTTTAAACATGTCCACTGCCGGTAGACAGCTTTAATGATCATTCACAGCTTTAGTTAATTGTATGACTTGGTTAAAACCCAAACATTGTTCAATAAAAGATTAACTGAATCTAAAAGAGTTTTAGCCGTACGGCATCTACTAAGCCTGCGGGACCAAACCGAATATTTAAAGCCGCTCAGTGTATGCCGCGCTAATAAAATACGTTTCATTAAAAAAAAACAATGTCCACGTCACTTTAAAACATGGCTGTTAAAATGAAAACGCAACATCCCATCAAAAGATTTAATTTCCATCGCTGTCAGTGCAAATCATACGGCGGGAAATAAAATATCCAAAGCGATCAGTTGATACGACCGACCATCAATACAGTTTTGATTTATCGAAAATAAAGAATATACGTGAACGCGAACTTTTAATTAAGTTTTTGTTTGAAGTGGGCTCTCAGTTACTGCATCAAGTGTTTCATTTCTGTTTTTTTGGTTGATACAATAGTTGCTTTTGCTCAATCAATTAATTATTTATTTGCTCTGAATCGGAAAATATGGTAAATTAAAAAAAAACATTTTTTCCAAGATTTTTGCTTTTGTAACCTGAACCTAACATGGGTTTGGGCAGTATTACTTAATTATATTACAAATTATAAGATTCAACACAGTAAAAGGTAACTTAATAGCTTTATTACGTACCTAAGCTTGATAACATTATTATTAAACAACATGTCTGGCTGGCACACAGTAGGTACCGCTCCATGAACACGCCAGCACTGACCTATTCATCAGGAATCCAATCTGGCCACAAGCTAAGCCTATTGAATGTACACCTACGCTATGACAATATGATATCAATACAACGATGTACATACATCTTACACGCACACACACACAGCAAATGAAAACATGCCAAATATACCTGTATTGGAAAAATGATGGAAGAGTCGAGAATGTGTCTACAATACGATGGGCTTCAAATGATAGGAATAATATTTGTTTGGACTAAGCAGATTAAGATATATTATATTTCAGACATGGCACAACGGCCCGCCAGACCGACTTTTGCCCATCAGATGTAAATGCATGACTGGCAAACCTTATTAAGAAGCAGAATTAATTCTAAACGACGCGATACTGGTTATCCAAGCAGGTCGTCCGGCGGCTGTCCTAAATATAAACGGTTCGCTGTGCCGACTCCAAGTTTGCAGACGTCCCAGTAAAGAAGACCTCAAGTGGCACTCCTGACGGCGACTAAGAAAAACGTAATAAGCATAAAATTGTGTACAATTTATATTTTTTCGCATTACACAGAGTAGACAGACAGACAGGTCCCTCGGCGAGGCGTCTATTACCCACACGTTAGATAGAACATGTCAAAGTGAACACGACGTCATGTATTCTCTGTTAGTACCTATTGTGTGAAGGCTTGTTTCGCTCTTGGGAAACGAAATACCGACTCCAATGACATACTCGCCTTCACCTTTTGCGAATTTACCTCGAATGCTTGACAAACACAGCGCACAATTGAACACCATCCCTATTACAAATACGCAAAGTCAGAATTACAACTTCAGAAACGCAGCACCCAAATTTGTCTGCTACACCTTGCACAGGATCCATTTGCTTCTCAATCAACCTTGTTCCTGCAACAATAGGATACAAATTCGCGTATCAAGGTTTTAAGGAGCTAGATTGTACGGAGATATCATCCGACCCAGTTTAAAACGTAAGCGACCCGAATTATACTGGTGTAAGTCGAGTACCCTTTGACACAAACGTGGATAAAATAAAATATAAACAGTCGGTACGTTTGATCATATTATTTATCTTGTACGAGTGAGGGGGAGGGATGCTAACGAAATAAACGAGGATATTAATTCGTGCTAGGACCGCAAAGTAGTGTGATGCTGATTCCAGTAACTCGCAACTCGTATTCCTTTGCGCCTTTGAGTGTTTAATTCGAGATCCAAAGGAATGGCTCATAAGAGTAATCTAAGAGACTCCTCTAAGTTCTACACAGCTGCGAGATGAACATGATGCAGAACACTATCTTCTGTAATGGCTGAAAAGTTTGAGTCCATACTATCTGTGTTGGATGAAATGTAGAAACAGGTAGACCATGAACGGACTCTATTTAAGTGATCTGCCATTTTGCTCGACGTCTGAGATAAGACGAGGAATTACAAACAATAAATAACTGATTGGTTTCAATGCTAGCAGGCAGACTGTTTCCGAATCACAAACAATGTAGCCACAGCCTTCGCGGCGCCTTACTTCAAAGTACAAATAGCAATATTAATTGAAAACTTGCGAATATTTAATAAATATAACAATTGTGGAACCGGTCCTTTGTTTTAACCTTTGACCTTAAAATCTGATTCAAATATTTGAATATCTAAATTTATTCCGAATTCAAGAATTCCGCAATTCAATTTATGACAGGAGTAGTATCGCGCGGCTTGACGCGACTTGACGCGATTGTTGCGATTGTCGCGGCGCGGCGGCGTCTGCGCGATATCACAGAACAACACATACAAGTACGTCTTTCAACTGTTTTACTTTACTATGTATCTACTATCAAAGGTTTGGTCTCTTGGAGACTAAAAATCATCTTATAGACTAAACGAGCATACATTTCTGTATTTCAACACCGTTCAAGTGGTTAATACGTGTCAAAAATCTGCAACTACGTGGTTGGTGAAGAACAGCGGCGATGGAGGTGTGAGCCAGCAAACCTTCCGTTCTATCAATTTTCATGAGAACATTAACAAAGCAAAACATTTGTCCGCGCAAAACAACGCGACTTCGGAAAATGTTGAATCAAGCTTCTGTGCTCCATTCATTCTTTGGCCATTTGTCAAATGCGCGCTTGAAGAGACTTGAGGCAGAGGGAGGGGGCTGATGATTGTACAGATTTTCTTGGAAATTATATTAAATAATTTGCGCGTTTCAGCTTTATAGAATAATCTTGATCAGGATTGTTGAAGTTCCAACTTTGGAGACTCACCATTACTAAAATTTTGCAAAATCTTAAATCTTACACCAATATTTGAAGAATGGAAAACATTTACGTTCTGCTGTATAAACATAACCACTAACCACCCTTTAACATCCTTTTGTGCACCCACCCGCCAACTTTAACGTAGCTAACTAGAACTGATCGACACAAAACTGAACTTGTCTTAAACTTCACTTAGCTCTGCAAGTCTACAACTTGCGACTGCGAGGTCCACAGCACATACATTAACTATTCATTTATGAGCATAGCAATGAAAAACCGTGGCTTCACCCGGATCCGCCCATGAATATCATCCGTCTAGTTTTTATCGCTTCGGTGCTTCCCCGTTCGCTGTGCGACGTGGGCGGCGGTGGCGTGTTATTTTGAATTCAGCTCTTTACAAGTATTTGCAATATTAAATGTCGGAACTGTTGCGTGGTATCTAGATATATTTGAGGAAATTAAGTTATTTATTGGTTAATATACTATATCTTAGCAGTGGCAGATTAAGGCATTTCATAATTACTACTCGTCTCTGCCTCAATTTGTATTTTATTGTGTTACCTGGCTCTATAGAAGAAACATACAAAAAAGGGCAGGTAAGTTTTTACCTGTCATATCCAGATCAGAAAGATTTATAACCAAAGTTTTAATTCTTAAGCATCTCCAGTTACTTCTGCTCCAGAATCCAACATTGTGATAGGATTTATGAAAGTAGCGCGAGCTCATCTTAGCGATTACAGAACTGCAGCCAACTAACTCCATTAATCTCTGGAGACATTACAGAACTGATATTAAATTCAAAAATTCATTTCCTTGCACTAATTTTTCTTCCGAAGACGAAGCGATGACTCATTTTTAATGTAATGAAGTTCCGTCAGGTCAAGTTCAAACTAATTAAAAGTGTAGTCGGGGAATGCATTAACCGACCTCCCCCCCCTACACCTCCCTTAGGAGGAAGTGGGGGGAGGGTTGCAGTAGGGGATCTCGAAATATTCATGGCGAAGAGTAATCTCGGAGATAATGAGGGAAGTGGGCCGCTGAGGCGAGCCAATTAAAATGATTGCGGCCCGCGCCCGCGCCAAGTTTGCAGCGAGCCTACTTTGATGAGCAATATAATCGCTCCACTCAGGTAGTTTATTCTGGGCAAACGTTGCTAGATGGATTTTTAGAGTGATTTTCTGGTTTAAGTGGATATTGTTGAATTCTTCTCATTGTTTAAATTGCAATGAATGGTCCGGTACCAGAATTACCATGACTACTAATACAATAATTGGCAGTTTAATCTGAGTTCTGAATAGGCGGTGTGAAAAGCGACGGTCAACTTACAAACATGTTGGTAGGGCCTAGGTACCCATACAGGCATGTACGTACATGTCACGTGAGTATCAAAATCAGTTTGTTTTTAATTTTAGCACGCAACAACAGTTACCAATATGCGCAACATTTTTCATCACTTCCGGCCAAAAATATGCGGCGCAACAAGACTAAATAAAAGTGTTGTAGGACGCGTTGCAATAACACGACGCATGGGCGGACAAAGCAAATTGCTCACTTTGTAACATTCCGATCGCGTGTTTGTGCAGGCGACGGGACGCGACGCCGACGCTCGCGTTTACGCCTCTGTGCGTGAGGACGCACGGAGCTGTTCAGACGCAGAGGCTGAGGAAGTAACGAAAAAAATGAACGAAATTGTGTAAAATATTGAAATATTATTAGTATTTACATTTATTTAGGAACAGTAAATGACCAACATAATACTATTGACTAAAACTGTTACAACCGTTACAGTAGATCCAAACGTTGCGTGACTCCATACGAGTGCGTCGACCAAGTTCTGTCGCCGCGTTATTATTGCGGTAACAAGCGCACAATCAGAACTCCGCTGTTTGTAAAAACAAGCGATTTTTTGCCGCGCGACCGCTTTGTGGCGCGCGGCAACGCAGTGTGCAGTCGCCTTTATGATGACATGCCGTTTTACGCACCGTAACGAACAAAGTGAAATATTTGGCAGGAATTTTATCTGCAATAGTGAACGATGTTTAACTTTTACTGGCATAAAATGATAGCAGTAAAACATTAAAACTAAATGTAGGTATTTTCATTGATAAGAAAATAAGAATTTCTTTTGAAGGGAGTTTTAACCATTTTTTTCCCGTCATAGAACCCTTCCCGCACAATCTCATCCACACGTCTTGTTAAATCATATACCGATAGCATTACATATACCGATAGCATTACATATACCGATAGCATTACATATACCGATAGCATTACATATACCGATAGCATTACATATACCGATAGCATTACATATAATACTCATCCTCGTTAATAGTTTCGCAAGTCAAGTGTTCCCGAATACATCAATCACTCAACCCTTCGATGCCCCTCGCCTGCGACCAGCGTGCAGCGGCTGGTGGTCGCGCGGACAACTGGGGACGAGGCTGCGGACAGCGGACCGGGTGAGGCCGGACGCGATGGACGATCCAAAATAGGAGCTGACATTTTGTAAGGCATGTTGCTAATTGGTAAGTGTGTGTTCCTCAGTATGCAGAATGTGACACAGTCCATTCTCCGATGTAGTAGATGTATACCTACATAGTAAAAACTAAATATATATATATAATATAAATATACACACCTACTTAGGTATTAAAAATTTGTTTTTGCGCTCATGGTTCCTTTTAAATGTTTTCTCTATTGCCGTTAGACATTGTGAAGAAACGAATTGTTACAATATTACAGGGAAAGATTCTGACAAGCAGAGACAATATTTGTAAGCGTATCATTCTTCGTGCTTAATTTGTGAAATAATAATAATAAAGCATCGTTATACCTAACGGACATTGCGCCCCATCACACACACGGTCGTGTAATTCCCGACACAAACGACTTAATTGTCCCACAATGTCCGGATGTTGTGCGCGGCTATGAACCCGATATTGAGATCCCAATGTTGTACAAGTAATTTTGAATAGAGATGTTAAAGCGATTGTATCTAAGAGAAGGGCAGTATTATGTTCTATATTGATAATAACACCGGCCCGCAAATATCTGGTTTCGCTTGAGATGCGAGGGTCAGGCGCCTCCCGCCTCACGCCAGACGTGGCTCGTCTGATAGCTAATTTGCCGTGTTTATGGATGTAGAAATTGATCCCTTGCTTGCTAACATTTCCGTTAGTAAGCGATTCCACGCAAACGTTCCAGACTACTACATCTTAGTTTATATTACTGAAGCTGTTTAAAGTAAACCTGTTTCTAAAAGTTAAATATGAGAGTAAAAAAAAATAGCTGAGAGTTAATTAAAACCAACTCACTACGTGAGACCAACTCACTGCAGACATGATCAGGATGTGGTGGTTTTAATTTTAATTGAATCGTAGTTTGCGTATCTAGTATGACTAAATAGTGCGCTTTTTAATTACACAACATACACAAACTACGATTCAATATTGAAACTATTAATAAACTTGCAAAGCAAACATAATTAATTCTCCAATTTCATAATAATCTGTCAAAATATTACACCGATTTGGTCGGCCATTGTATTTGTTTAGACAATATTTGCTCGTGACAATAGCACCAAGGCACAAGTCGAGGGCACGACACAAAGGAACACAACACGTGGAAGGGGACTTTTAAAATGTCCAATGTGCCGTGTGATATTCCTAGTCTAGCCTCATGTAGTCGCTTTTAATCCCGCTAATTGAATTTGTACGGCTTAGCAGACCGATTAGATCGCATTTGTAGGGTTGAACAAGCTGAGCGGCGCGCTCGGGTGGACTCTTTGAATTATTATTAGTGACGTGGCATGATGAGGGTTGTTCCATGCAAATTAGCGAGTGTTATTGAAACTATCGGCACCCCCCCCCCACCGCCCCGCGGCGGCAGCCCGACCGCGAAATTGAAAGATTGATCTTCAACGAGTTTGCTCGGCCGCGCGGAAGCTGCTCACTTGCTTAGCTATGCGCTCTTTGCTCATAGTTTTGGCTTGAAGAGGCACACGTCGCTCGGAATCATTTTTGAGGGGATGCTTTTAGATGTTTCCGCTTGAAAAACTTTGTGCTTTTTGTATTCAAATTTTAAACCTTTACTAGGTGAAGTACGGGTTTTCAAAACCCGATTACATCAAAATATGTACCTATTGAAAAAAAATGTTCGTCTTTATTACTTAATAATACAAGTACCAGGATCATCCTCCAACAACTTGCCAATTTTTCAATTCTCAACAATGGTCAGATCACGCCCTACTGGGACAGATTATCACGGACAGCTCTATTCCTTCTAATCATTTGTTAACAAACAGGCCTCTGCATCTCTGCATCTCTGTATCTACTTGTATCACAGAGTGCTGAGTACTGCAACAGTAAGTACTGCGGCCGCTATTCCTCACAAAACGTTTCCTCTACCGCAGAATGTTTCCACATTACACAACCGGATTAGGTTCCCGATGCCTCCAGTGCGCGCTCGTAATATGCATAGCTGACATTAAAGGTGAAGTTGAGAGTGCGCACACACAACAACTAATTGCAGAAGTACTGCGTCTAATAAAGTGTTAAAAGAATTAGGTTAATCTTGATCATGAAATTAAAGCTGTGTCCCATTAGACTGCCATGTACATGACCAGCCTTCAGCAAACTCATACCAGCAGCAGCAGAGTTAATCGTGAAAGACGTTGTCCTGCTAAGAACTCTTAATTCTTGCAAATAAAAAGCAGGAGTTCTTAGTGGGAAAATCAAGCAGCTGCCCATATTTCTGAAATGCTGACAACTCACACCTTATGTTTTTTGACTAAATGTCATACGTTTTAAAAAGTATTCTATATGCAAACAGCTATCTGAAGACGCGAGACTTCAGTCCAACAGCTAGCAGGTATGACGTCACAACGTCACCTAACTAACCTACTTTGAAATGTTCCGAATGAATAGCAAGGGGAAGGTATCTACAGAATAAGAAGAAACAGTGAGAGTTATACGATGATGTGTTTGTAATAGAACTTCTGCATCTGCCGATGTCCTGGAGCCAGTGCGCTGCCGACATACCGGCGTGCTGCAGCACGCAGCGCCCCGCGCGAGGTATCGGGTCGCCTCATTACGGAGTATTCCAGCACGGAGCGGATCTTAGCGATCATGCAGCCATTGTGGTTGATTGGGTGTTCGATATCCCGAGCTTGCCGAGATAATGACTGTTCAAGCGAAGGTTGTAGATGTGAATGCCTTGGTGGAGAAGAGCGAATGTTGTTAGGGAATAGGGAAGACATTCAGATCATTCTGATCACAGAATGATCTGAATTTCTTCCCTATTCCTCTAAGTTCGCATATCTCTAAGTTCTTCCTTTTGATCACAAAAGGAAGAACTTAGAGGTCTGCTAAAATTTATCGTGAATATTGGATAGAAATACTTTAGACAGTCCAATATACCTCTCCCTCCGTTCTTCCTAGATGCAAGTTAAAAATAGTTAGGTGGTAGTGGCTTTTATTAATTTGAGTGTAACCCACGTCCCACTCTACATCACACCTGTATACCCCAAAGGTTTGGGCAGAGTTGCACCAAAAGTTCCTGACACCCACATTTCGAAAAAAAAAAAAAAACGGTAAAACTCGAATGAGTTTATGTTGGCATCACTTGAATGTAAAATGTATGTGTCATCCATCATCATCAGCCTAGCCTTTTACCAACTGTGTTGGGGTCGGCTTCTAGTCTAACTGGATGCAGCTGAACATCAGTATTTTACATAGAGCAACTGCCTATCTGACCTCCACAACACAGTGACTGGGCAACAAGAGACCCCTTGGTAAGACTGGTTGTCATACTTTCGGGCTTCTGACTACCTGTAACGACCGTCAAAGATCTATAAATGACAGCTGGGACCAACGGCGTTACGTGCTTTCCGAGGCACGGAGGAGTCTCGATATGTTTCGAATGGTCACCCATCCATATATTGACCTTGGAAAGCGTAGCTTAACTTTTGTTCTTCTATTGTAAAAAAAATGTAAAATATATGTGTGTACTGCTTTTTAATAATAAAAAAAGTGTTAGACTATTGCCTTCAAACTGGCATAACTAGTGGGTAGTAGTGTAGTGTTTGGTTTGTCTAAACCAATACCCATAATTAAAACTTCAAAAAATGTACACCGCTTAATTTTAATAAGCCCATCACAAATCTACAATGATGTCGGGTATGAATAATCTATTGTCACCAGCCCCAGGATACAGGTTGCTCCCCGGGTGGGCGCGCCTATCTCGGCACACTCGCATCGGCTCGCGTCCCGAGTGCGATGTAATGCCTCACATTATCCCGTCGTGCGGTGCAGGGCTGATACTCATCGATAAGAAATTCAATTTGAAATGAAAAAAATGCAAAATTGATTTGGTACGGCGGCAAGCAAGTGTACTCGTATTAACCGATTGAAAAAATTAAATGAAGAAGAACAATAAAGGCACGCTACTAATGTTTTATTAAACACTAATCAAGTTCAGTAGTACCTATTTTTGTTGCCCTTTATCCTTCTGTGCACGTGCGTACAAATTAATAATATCCTTGTGAGCAGAGCCGCGCGCTGAGTTTCACCCATTTCTTATGCTCAATTACCAGTTAAAGACATTCCTTCAAATACATAAAATTGTTTCATCCAATCGGAGAACGTCGTAACAAAGCATTCTAAACGACAAGCAAAGACATTCCTAATTCTAGGAAAGTTTCAATCCATTGAGTTTCACGAGACCTTTCACGGGACGCGGAACGTGTACCAAACATCACTTATATTTCGGACAAAGTCAGGAATAACTATTGTATTCTCATCGAGTCGCATCGTCGTTCGCCAATGACTCGGAAAATGGGCGAAACAACCGCTTCGCCAGCCCTGCTCCCTGCCCCCCCGCTTCGGCCTCCTGCAGCCCCCTTCCACAGAAGTGGGAATCTTCTCAACTAATCAAACTGTCTTAAAGACCACCTTCGACATATCGACTGGCCAAATGACTGTTGTTGCAAACGCGTCCCTATTACGTACACTCGTTACACTTCGCCGTCACATAGTTGGGTAACTAATTGCTGGCCTACTCCACAAACAGGCCATCTTGAATTTGAAACTGTTTTCGTAACAATGAATTAATCAATTTGTTACCAAAAAGTCACTCTAAACTAATTTATATGAAAAGGCAGTACCTAGTTTTGGGCTACTAACATACCTACGTATTCATGAACGAACTGTTAGTTAGCTAATGTGTACTCACGGACGCTGAGGCTTTACTTAATGGAGCGACTAATGGAGTGGAGTATTTTTGTTCCCAATATAATATATGGCCGGAGCGATTTAGTAGCTTAGATTTATCTCTCCGATAAAACGAAAGATTAATGCACACGTTAATGTGAACATCGTTGAATTATATGGCAATGAAATAACAATAAAATTAATGTTGTTTAACTGAACAATATAACGACAGTTTTAGTCTGTGTCTTACTATGTACCTACGTATCCACAACTAGAACAATGTATGCTCATTGCCCACAAAGCTATCTTGCCTCTATGTCTATGTCAATCGACATTTAGTGGTCGGCTTAGCGGGACTTTTGTTAAATCTTCCCCCAAAATAACCGCCCTACAAATACTTGAAAAGTATTTAATTAGAACCCTTAGAGATATTGGTTTAAATAAATAAACTTAGATTGTTTACGTAGAGTGAAATTATTTGGAGCTCATTAAGTTGGCAATTTACAAAATGTGGGGTCCCGTACTTTGCAAACTAGTTGGTAAATATTTAGCATTTCTTCAGGGGAACTTTAACAAATGAGGTACTTGAGTAATTTAAAACTCTTATGAGAGAGGCGAGTAAATATTAGTAGCCCACTTTAATAAAAATAGCTAATTATAGCTACAGGAGCAATTATTGTAAATATTATATTAGGTAAGTATAAAAGCAATTAATTCGTTGTCGAGTAGTAACAAGCGCTAAAGTGTTCATGTAAGTTCAATTCTCGGGCCCTAAAGTGTAACTAAGTCTTCCATCTGGAATTTAGTCTGGTTGATAGAAATACGCCAGCCCCCTATTGCTCGAGTATTGCGTCGCTATGTACTAGAGGTGCATCCCTGTCTAAGTCTTTACAAACAACAATACTGGCGTTGAAAATCATCTGCAGAAGAATTAACATAATTTCTTAGGACTACATTTTAAGGTACAGCTGAATTATTTTATGTTCGCATTTCCTTCGTCACTGTTTCCCAGCTGACCCATTCCATTTCAATTCAATCTCCTCCATTCAAAAATACCAATACATCAAAGTCATCGAAGTACTCCAAAGGACCAAGAATACAATAAGTACATTTGTATAGCGGCGTGAAAATCAAAAGTCGTCTGAGTAATTAGAAGGGGCGGATCGGATCGACGGCGGCGGCGTAGCCACAGCACAGATACATACAGAAGGCCCAGTCCATACAACGAGCGAAAGGTGAAGCACACGAATAGATACACGTCTACATGCAGGGAGAGCAATCACACGCGCAATTGGAATTTGTTGTAACATAGTTTGCAATCACTCTTGAACTCATCCGTCTGCCTGCGCTTGTGTTCACTCGCTGTGTGAAGCTGGCCTACTGAACTTGTGTTCCTAGCGGTGGTGGTGAGGTGCGGGTGTTCAATCAGCGGCTGCCATTGTGGCGCGACATCTCGCGCGGAATATTTTAATTTGTGGAGTAGAGTACCGCCGCAGTGCCGTGTGCTCAGTTCACGCGGTCCTCTGAGCATTACGGTACTTTTAATTTAGTGGGATTGGTGAGTTGATTTTACTAAACTATGTTTAAGTTTTTTTTAATTTTAAATAATTTTAGAGGTAACATGGCCCGTATCTCATCTCGTCAGTAAGGTTCCCCTTCTAGTGCGTTGACATTAAAATGATTGAAGACAGATTTCAAACAAAATTACTCTAACCAGTGACGGTAACTGCAACATAAATATATAAGAGATTCCATAGCTTTTGATAATGAATTCAACCATCCTTCCTGTTATAAGTTCATCGGTGTTGGTCTACTGCTCAATACCTACTGCACAGATGTAGACTACGAGTTGGGCTCAGGTGGCGCGGCCGTATTAATGGGTATTTCTTATTGCGCGGCCGCAGTCGCGATTGTCTGCCGATGACACGACGCGATGTCGGTGAATAGCACGAGACGAGAGCTCCGACCAGATGCGACGCCGGCTCCGCGCGCCGGCACACAGCCGTGTTCGATTTTACAATTTGCTGTTAGAATTTTGTAGTTTGCCGAATTATCTCATGATGTGTCTTGTTCGGAACGATGAAAGCAACCCATTAGTCGATTTGCCCATCTAGTCACTTGGCCTGAGGCTACATCGAAATAAAGCTTGGCGCATAGTGACCTGCATAGGCACTCCTCGATCAGCACAATTAAACGACATATTATAAACTGTCAGAAAGCCCTTTAAAAAGGTTGCCTGTCTACTTTAAAATTAGTAATATCAACAATTTAACTAACAGCTTCCCACAGAAATACTAAAGAAGCGTGATTTAATAATACATGTGTGATTTAAATAACAAAGCCCCGATGAGCGGCGCGCGGCGCGCGTGAGTCTCGTGCAAATCTCACGCGTCACTCTCCAGTGCCGACTGTCGACAGGTTCCCGAACAAAGTTGCCAACATGAGAGTCTCCTTATTTCTTTTTATTGTAACTGATTAAGTTGAAGTGGGACAGCGGATCAGCTCTTGTCAGCCGTGGAATATGATAAATGTTTTAGAGAAGTTGCGCGCTGATAACGTAAAAGCTCTTGCAGTGTCCCTGTTTGAGCTAGTACTCACTCATGTAAAGGTGGAAAGCGATTTAATACAGCTTACAAAGTTTGCATTTTATATAAAACTAAGATTGTATTCCTTGAAGAGTTAGACAGAGGTCGACTTTTAGTTTGATAAGTGCAGTGGTCTTCAACATGATGCCGGCTGAATTTCTCGAAGGGCTAGAGACTTACCAGAGAGGTGGGCAGGGGTAACATGATTTGAAATTTCACTAAACTCGCTTTAGGTTTATGATTTACTCAAAATTTGTTTTAAAGGTGAACGGCATGCTTGTATGGGAATTTCGTACCGCTAATCAAATTTTGTGTTTTGGGATATTTCTTATGTTTTAATTGGTAGATAATATGATTGACAAGCCCTTTTTTAATTCTTGGATGTTTAGAACTTGGGACGTAAAAATTATTAGTAACATTGTTTTGATGATTAAGTATATTAGAATGTTCTAGATTGCTTGTCGCTATTTTTGTAATGTTTTAGTTACTATCAAGTAGGTAAAGTTAGATGACGATCGTACCTACTCAGTGAATAAATAATCAGTCAGTGAATAAAAAATCCGAAGTTCTAAAAATACTTACATGAAAATCAATGGCTCATTTGCCTTAATATGTGGTACAAATTCAACAACAAAACAACAAAGAAAGGAAGTGGCACAAAATCTGCAATTCTCCTTTAAAGATGTTTGTTAGCACATGTATCACGAGCTGCCGCCTCATGTCAACCTGAAAGTGCTCCTCCATCGCTATTATTGATTAAATATTTGTGTTCTTTTGTGTGTATATCACGACGGTAGTTGGAAAAATCGTTAATTGTTGCAAGATAAAATGTTCGTACCTAACTATCCGCGTATATATAATATAAATATATGTCGGAGAAGGCTATGAGTCGGGTTGATTTTTGATCATTGTCTGCATATTACTAATTTCAGAAGTCAAGAAGAAAACCTACTTGGGTGAAGTCGATTCAGGAAGTGGCAGCACTGAATTGACGGTTGCCATAGAAGACATGGCAGCTTGACTTTTGAAGTGGTGGAACGTTAATGTTGAAATGTTGGATTGGGCTTTTTAATGGAGACGCGGGTGCGAGAGGTTTTTCTGCCATCCTGTATCGAACTCACCGCGTTTACCATATTGTAATCCGATTCCACCTTCCTAATCGAGTAATATTGCTAAATTACGTTAACCTTAGTGTATTAATAGACGTCTGTACTAAGTGTTGTGACTATCATTTCTGTTATTCACAATGTATGATCATCCTAACGACGAGATGTTTCCATCCTTCTGACATATATATATATATATATATATTCGGTCGAATTGAGAAACTCCTCCTTTTTTTCAGTCGGTTAAAAAATCCTTAGGATCCTTCCTTCCTTCCTAGGGATGTGTCCTAGGTAAAAATATATTAAGTCAATTTGGTCCGTCAGTAAGATTACCAAAAAATATTGGACACGTATTTTTTGCTTACTCAAATCAATAAAAAGTGACACTATTTTTTGGTAATCTTACTGACGGACCAAATTGACGTAATATATTTTTACCTAGGATATCAAAGTACAGTCACGCTTAATTTCAATGCACTATATCGTCGTCATTTTTTGTGTACGTGACAAAAGAAAAAATACGTGTCAAGTATTTTTGAATAATCCATCTTTCGGACCAATCATAATTTTTAAGGAAACTACCCTATTACACAAAAATCTTTCATACTCGTAGTTTCCAAAATGAAGTAGTTTTATATATTCGATTTTTTTTTAAACTTTGAGCGAATGTGCGCAATGTGCGCAATGTAAATTTTGATAATGGTAGTGATCCCCTGGTGTAGTTTAATCAGGCAGGAAGGACAGGTTAGTTTTAATCAATATGTTTAATTCAAGAATAAGTAATTAATGGTCTTTTTCAAGAATTCTCTTTTAAACCTCTACGTTTTTTATTTAATAAGTGCCACTTGACTCGTTTGAAATACGTTAAAAGTTGGCTTTAGTCCTAAAATACCCTCCAACCTAATAAGTAGTTCTCAGTATTTCATGATCATTAACGTCGAAAACAGCAGCAAATTAAAGCGTTAATTACTCCAATCCTTAAGAAAATCCCTCGACGATCCTAATACTTTTAATTGCTGTAATTCGCTTTGACTCTGAACTCTCTGGTCCTTTGAGGTGCCGCACGAAACCGCTGTGTTGTTCCGAACAAAACGAGGAACGATAATAAAAAGCCATCTTCCATTCCGTCAGCCACTCGAGCCGCCCCGCGCCCGCGTGCTCACCAAACGAATGCTCCAGACGAGATTACGCATCAACTCATCCGTGTCAACAAACTTTGCCAATCTTTCTACCATTATTAAGTAATCCGACACCCGAAAACCAACTTTAACACTGCCGAATAAAGTTTAAATTCGGTGGCATAGAAAAGACACAGCCATATGTCTTTACCATTTTTCCTATATTTGTGGAACGTCCGAGTGACCATTTGGTCGCCAATAAACGCGGGCTGCAAATGGATCCAATATTCAATGCCACCATGTCACGCGGCGGCTGAACGGTTACTTTCAAAGGACGTTAATTACATTTCTAATTAAATGGTGGTCGGTAGTGCTCCATTGTGCATTGCTTCCGTAGAACATTAGGTTTTATTAGTCACGACGTAACATTGCACTTGTATTGTGCACCTCGAAATAGTACTCGAAGTAGTAACTGGCAAAATATGGATATATTTTACCAATTACGTTTCAGTCTCACGTAATTGGGGCGAGCCTATTGCCATCAATCTGGCACAAATACAGGCTGGGAAAACCAATAACACTGCTCGACCCGGGATTTTAATCCAGAATCTAGCCTGCTATTAATCTAGCTATGCTCAGCAGTCGGTAGTGCTTGTGATCACAAAGACGGGGTTTTAGATCTAAACATGTACAACAATAACCTACTAAATTTAATTTAGCTTCCGTCTATTATTAAAGTCATCCGGATTTAATGCCTTATAATATCTGGTCTCTATTCACGAATGCCTTACTGACGATATTCTTCGATCGTAGGTATCCGGTGCTTCCTTTTTTCCTAATATATGAACCGTTTCTCCCCTTTGCTCATATTCATTTAGTAGTGTTCCCTTGTTAGGATAAAAAGAAAGTTCTACATTTAGAACCACTTAAGTGCATGTCTGTCTTTTCCAGCACCTAAGTGCACAGGGTGTAGTCGTAATTAAGTCGAACAGCTGTCGAGTCGAAGTCTCTCGGTGAACTAAACGAAGTCGCTTCACTTACCTTATGAGATTTGTTACGTTGTTCTTACGTAGTTGAGCTTTGAGGAATTTTAACTATCTTTACAATATTTGAATGACATTATGAAAATATAGGAAAACTCAGACTAAACAATTTATGTTAAACAAAACAGATCGCTCGCAACAGAAAGTAGAACCTTGGAGAACAGTGCATAAAGTGCAGTGAGGGAACAAGGTTCAAGTTGGTGCGGTTCTTATTTTAAAACTCAGTTGAACTTTCCTTTACATCAATAACCCACTGAAGTTGTGTTCGATCTGTTCGGTGTTAATAGAAAAACTAACTTGTACCAAGTTACTAAAAGTGTACTCCAAGTTACTGCGCTGGTTTAGCAGGCGCTGACATAACTCTGTAACTCGTATCAATATGAGTGCAGTGCCGCAAACTTACTCTAGCCGACTTTTTGGTCCGGTGTCTGTTACCGACGTCACATACCAAACGCAAGTCAAGCGACGCGATCGGCTGTTGAAAATTCATTCAACTAATGACTGCATTTTTGGACCTTAGGGTTACTTCTGAGCTTCGTATTGTGAGTAAAGTAACTATGGTTCCTTGCTCCGCTGACTGTTCGTAAGTAAAGGGTGCAAGGTGACCGCAAAACTTTTGACATACTTCAGAATACAAGAAGTACACACTAGTTTGCGTAACTATGTGTGAACACTTTGTGTTGGTGGTAGGTTTTTATTGAAAATGGTTCCTAAATATATTGGGTGTTGTAAGTGATTCTAATATTGGGATTTAACTAACTGACAAAAAAGGAGGTTCTCAATTCGACACGTATTTTTTTTATGTATGACGCATCACTTTTTACAGTGTAGTCGATTTAGATGATTATTTTTTTGATAGAACTTCAAACTATGTCCCATTTCAATTCGAAAATGAAATCGTTTTATATAAAAATTCAACCGACGAATGACACAAAAAGGTCTAAAATAATTTTAATTTCAATTAAAAAATTAATTAAACCAAAATAAAACAAGCCACAGACATCCAAAATTATAGCCTTTTACACCTTTTTAAAACCAAATCTACAATCATAAACAGTTGTAAAATTGTTTCTTCGGTGTATGCAGTGAATCGTCAACATTAAATACTATTCTTTTCGTTTAACTGGGGCTCATGAGATTAAACTCTGTGGTGGAGTTAATAGACTTTCAATGTAGCTAGTTTGAGTACATTTTTCAAGCTTTCTCACTATAAATTCATTCCTCTTTGACGTTCACACTAGCACAGTAAATCCATTTAATTTCTTTTGGTCAAATAATGAAATAAATACGTCAAAGTAAAGTCCCGCGCTCGCCATTACTCGGACGTAGTGGAACTAGGTTAACGGCGCAGAACACGGACAGAAGGACCACCTCAAACACACGCTCATAAATGGCGGCGCTTAACGATGCCAAAAGTTATTAAGAGGCTTCCAGAAACGTTAATACGATAGCAAAGGCTCAAAGAATACAATAAATTTAAGATCAACACGTCGGTGTAAAGTTGTTTGTATCGAAAGTAACATTATTTCAGGATAATGACACACCTTTATCGGTTACAATTCCGTCTAGCTGTGAACATCAGCGAGCAGATCACAATATCTCTTCTAAATTATGAAGAGGCCCAGTATAGTACGTCATAATGTGCCTATATATTCTGATTTCCCTGTCAGCTGATCGATTTATTGTACGAAGTAGTCCTTCGGTACTTTATGATCGGCTGGTTACCGCTAACGAGCGCTGCACAAAGCCAACAACATAGGTATAAGAACGTTACGAGCCGGACGCCAGTGCTGAGGCCCGGACGTCAACGCGCGGCGCACAGCGGACGCGTGTGATCCGCGGCGCACGAGCTCTGCCAATTAACTGGTCTACTAGAATCTAAACCAAGTTAAGAGCACTGATATACTACGAGCAACCGTAGTAATTGTCAAAATAATATAATAATGTAGGGACATGCCAGTTTGAAGAGAGGAGGGTGCGCTCAAAGGCGAATTCGTTGTCAAATTGTACATTCCACGCAGAATTGCATAGTTCGTTGCACTGCCCATAAATATTTCATTGTCAATTTTAACAATATGGGACAAGTGATTCATGAATGTATTGATGGGCTTGTACAAAAGATATAAACTGTAGTATTTTTATTTCCCAATCGAACGTGGGTGGAATTTCCCAATCGAACGTGGGTGGAATTTCCCAATCGAACGTGGGTGGAATTTCCCAATCGAACGTGGGTGGAATTTCCCAATCGAACGTGGGTGGAATTTCCTAATCGAACGTGGGTGGAATTTCCCAATCGAACGTGGGTGGAATCTCCCAATCGAACGTGGGTGGAATTTCCCAATCGAACGTGGGTGGAATTTCCCAATCGAACGTGGGTGGAATTTCGCTTTGGTTTTTTATCACTGATCGTTTTCATAATATCAAATAACACTTCAATGTTAACATAATTTTATGAACTGTAAAATAACATTCAGGGAATCCTACGTTCTAAATTCAACGCCGCAACCGCCTCACGGAGCGAAAAATATAACGTTTCATATATTAAAAACCAACAACGGTGAAAAAAACAATTACACAGAAGTTTATAATTTGGTCACGTCGGCCACCGTGGAATTTAATTATAAACCGCGCGTTTTTTCATCCGCTCCATATAATTATTTAAATACAACAAAGTGTGGGACACGAGTCTGCTCTAATCACGTGATATTAGCAAAATATCTGCGTCATTTCTCGGTATGTATTCATTTTTGCTCATTAATAAACTAAGATCATTATCTGACTAGCCTTTTTGCCATCTATGTTTAGGTCGGCTAGCAGCCTGACACCAGTCGACTACCAGTAATTAACAGGAACTACCACTGCCTATCTGACCTCCACAACTACCGGTCACTGTGTCATCTGTCATCTGTAAATGACAGCCGGGACTGATACGTAAAGAACAGTCACCCATCGACGGAAGGGCCTTGGCAAGCGTTGCTTTATTCCGAGGGTAATAATATATACATATGATTTTTCAGATGTAACTAACAAAGGAACCGAGGAGTTAGATATAGGTGAGAGTCATGGCATAGTGATGAAATAAGTTACATTTCAAGATTCGAATAAAAAAAAAGAAAAGCGCATAAATAAGTTTTTGTGAGAAATCAATATTTTGCTGATCCATCTGAATTGTCACAACACCTTCAAAAGTTAATTTAATCAAAATACAGGAAAAGAGAAAAGTTGTGTTGTTCTTAAATCACGTTCGAACAATATTTCCCACCTACCTACCTACCTACCTACCTACCTACCTACCTACCTACCTACCTACCTACCTACCTACCTACCTACCTACCTACCTACCTACCTACCTACCTACCTACCTACCTACCTACCTACCTACCTACCTACCTACCTACCTACCTACCTACCTACCTACCTACCTACCTACCTACCTACCTACCTACCTACCTACCTACCTACCTACCTACCTACCTACCTACCTACCTACCTACCTACCTACCTACCTACCTACCTACCTACCTACCTACCTACCTACCTACCTACCTACCTACCTACCTACCTACCTACCTACCTACCTACCTACCTACCTACCTACCTACCTACCTACCTACCTACCTACCTACCTACCTACCTACCTACCCACTGTCGGAGCTGTTCCGAGCGAGAAGTCAATAAGTACCCAAAGTTAACAATAACAACGCGTTCCATAAGTAGATTTACTGAATTTAATATTATAACGAGGACAACTTGAAAGAAATAACATTTGAGACAATCGACACAACTTGTATTTTCAGGAGAATGGCGAAGTTTAACTTGGTGGATTGCATTTCTTACGTAAGTGTGGAAGAGGGAAGTTGTTGTTTTATCTTGAAAACTTTTCATTTCATTTACTCGATTACTTCAATAACACCACCCTGTGTGATTGTTGCACCTCTAAGTTCTACTTATTTCAAACATTAAAAGAAGAAATGTTAATTGTTACCTTTTGGCGATTTAAAGTTTCGTCAATTCGCTGCATCAAAGTCGGCAAAACCAATAAACACAAATGTTACCAACACACACGACTAAATTTCCTCTTAGGGTAAGCCTTTTCTGTCTTCATCCTCCAATCCGCTTTATCTTAGACACAAGAAAATCTGCCTAAGGAAGGGTTTTCGGAAATCCGCCTACGAAGGTCCGGCGAGGGCAGAGAGGCACTCAAACCTGCGTGAAGCTAGGAATAACAGAGAGGAGCCGACAGGAACCGTAGCCGTGACTTGTTTCATTGTAAGGACTCGCTAAGTGTGTGGCGTGACAAGTTATTGCGGCCATTTACATATTTATTAGAAGCAGGGTAAGCAGAATGTGTAACAGTGTCTTGTTATCTATATGCATGTTCTACTCGCGGATGCATTTGCAAGTTTTTAACAAAAATAAATATTTTTTTAAATGCAGTATATTTAGATACAAAATAATAAGCGTGGTTTGTATCCAATCTACCATGCTTATATTGTAGGTAGTAACTACTTACATAATTGAGACCTTATTTATTTTTGAAACTCAATATCAACCTGCAATCAAAACAAAACTTATAAAATAATATGATGTCAATTTAGGTATCAATTTTACAAACTCGTTAGTTGCGTAATTACAGCGGTGTTATTTAATATTTTAATGATGCTGCCTAAATATTGACCCGCGTGCGCGCTCTAACGCGGCGCACTATCCGTAATGAAGTTGCTGACGCTTGAGCACCCCGGCGCCCGGCGCCCGTGTAATATCGGTTATTAGCAGAATAACAAAATGTCGCGTATACCGCGGCCGTCACAGTCATTAATTTCGTTATTAATTACGTAAAGCGCAGCGACGGATCAAGCGGGATCATTACTCGTGGCGACGCGAGGTGACGCGGCAGTGACGCGAGGTGACGTCCGCGTCAGACGCGGCGGTCTTGTCGCTCGCTGCGCTTGTTTATGAACAGCGCGTAAATGACTGCTAATTGGGTGCCACCCTAATTGTTTCGCAGTCTCCTTTTAGTAAATTCTGGAGAGTCACTGTGACTTTGATGTTGCACTCTGTCAGTAATAAATATACTTTAAGCGGAGTTCGGTTGGTTCAATGAACTTGTTTCAAAAGTTGTTTTGGATCAAAACAATTTAGCTGTAAGAGCAAAAAAATACGTTTCATGGAAATAATGCAAGTAATGATAACACACTGCGCCTCCCCTAATTTTCTTTTGGTTAATTATATCACAACTTACGTGAGAAAATATACAGCTGACATATAATATGAGTGGCATGGTACACAGATATGTTCGCGAAGATAGCCAACAATAAACCTAATTCCGTGCTCCAGCAAATAGGTGCGGCCATCGGCAACAGCTCAGTCAATATTTACTTCGGAAGTTTACGGGCAGATTACGTAAACACCAATCTTAAACACTTGCCGCAGAATGTATGCAAATCACAGGACGTTACAGTACCTTGTTGAATTAATTTGTAAGTGGTCCTCCAGTCGCGGCCGGGCCGCGGTCCGTAAGTCCCGGCTTATGTCCCGGGACGGCCCGGGACGAGCCCGGGACTGACTTAATCTTACAAATTACAAGCAGGCCTAGTCCATCGGCGCGTTATTGAATTAAAACTTAATGTGGGTTGCGCACTTGGCGTGAATTTTTCATGTTGCTAAGCGGAGCGGAGTCAGGCTGCGAATTATCATTAAGTTAATAGTAAGTGTTTGGACCCTTAGTAAAGTTAGCCAGAAGTTTTCGCACGTGCACAGGAAAATCAATTTAATTTATTTGAAGTCTGGTATTATTTGTGGTCTGTCCGCAGTATTCATCAAAACAGCCTTAACGTATTGATTACAGCACAATACATAAAAGGGATACATAGCAGAAATAAGTGGCAACTGTAAACTGGTTGTTTGTGTTACTAGCGCTAAAACTGCGCTTAACTTAAAAGTCGTTTATGTTGCGCTAACTGGCTTGTTGGCTGAAGCGGTTAATGATCACAGGTAAACTAATGAGAATGAGCTAATTAGTAACTTTAACTAGTAGAGAGTCCGCGCTGAGTTATCGGGCAATGACCTGGCGTTTTCCAGGAGTTAAAGCCTGATGCCAGACACGTGTAGGTACGTTACGTATCGAAAAAAGTTCTTAGAATTCGTTTGCATCACCTTAGATCCCCGCTTCAGCACAATTATGTATACTTAGGTACGACATTGTTCTAACAAATATCACCACCGGGCGAGCAGGGTCGGGTGCACGGCCATGTCGACGATGCACTCCTCGTCGTGTACTCGACTATTTAAATTGCTTACATATTCAAAACCTACGTTAAACATCTTAAAGGCTTTCTCAAACGTAAAATACTTTGGTAAGTATATATTTTCTACCGTTTTCCGTTGGAAAGATACTTGACAGCAACATTTCCTTACCGCTCAGCCGCTCTTGGCTGCGACGAGTGTGAACTTACGGAAACCACACTCACCATACCGCTGTTGTAAGCCTTATACGAATCGGAATAAGAGTAGTTTTCGAGTATTTGGTTGGTTGAGCTATGTTGGTCAAGTAAAAGGCAAGGACGCTTCGTTACGAAGGCCTCACAGAAAATGACGCGAAAACTGTTGAATGTGCATTTTGGGGGATTTCGACTGTTGAAGTAATGTGTGTAAGTACTTTGTTGGAGTTCGGGAGTCTGTTGTCTTCGTGTTTACTTTCATATTTAGTGCCGAGTTTAACTTAAAGGGAGTACTTGTTGCTAAGTATTGTCAAGTTTGTGTACATCTTATTGGAACTGGTGCTGTCGAGGTAGTCCATACTAAAGCGGATATTGTTCTACTTAGATAACATTGATATATTGTCCCTGCAAACAAGACAAAACCAACTAATGCTGGAAGTAGTCCAAAGAATACCTACAAAAAAGTAAAGTAAGACGCAACACGTAATGGCGGTAAACATAACATTTGATTTTACACAAACAAACACTCCTATTTTAAATCCCAATAACTTCTTGTGAGCCGAAGACGATACCCACGCTAGGTCGGCGAGAGCCCTCCGGCGGCAAGTCACAACATCAAACACTCCCGACTCTGACGTTCTAACAAAATAGAGCAAAACAAACTCCCAACAACATCCAAAACAATTAAGTACATAATACTGACAAAATTCATTCGCAGATAATTAATTTTCAAGTTTAAAAGTTGCTTCTTTAAACTTAATAAGCAATATTCCTTTGAGATTCGTTCACAAAATGGCGGAGGCGTATTAGTCTACTGTTGCTGACAGAAACGCGTTGGTTGAAACCGGTCGGTACTACCTAGGTACTTTTAAAGATATCTACCTAGTTCCGTGAAGGGCGTCCATCATTCCGTCCGTCCTTCAGTGGATAACCAACTAACAACAAAAAATGAGATGATTCTATGTATCTACAAACCAAGTCGTGTTGGTGGTTGCTTCCCTCATGTGACCACTCACACTTAATAGTTATCGGTACAGCCACGGATCTGCAGCTGTGAATGTTGGAGACACTGAATGGAAATACGTTGAAGGCCAAAATGATCCGCGTTATAACCGTGACATGCCCGAACTGATGACGGCTAGCAGTGGCTGACTCCAGGCTGATTTGATGATGTAAATTGTAAGGTAATTCTTTGAAACCTAATGTTCTGTGAGTGATTTGCATCACAATGTCTTGGACATTTCTGGAAGAGGAACAACATACATTAGAGTATGTAGTACAGCTAAGCCGACCGCTGTTAGGCACATATTGCGTGCGTAGCCTAGTGATCCAGGATGCCGCACATTCCCAAGCAGATGCCGATGCGTCGTTATCGCGTGTGTACACGACAACCTGCATACTAAGTATGTGTAGCTCATAGCTTCGCTATCAGCCGGCACTGCATTGTAATCAGGTTCAGCTTATTATCAATATTGAATAGGCCAACACAAAACTTATTGGTAGATTAGATCATGAGACGGGTTTCAGTAAGAGTTTTAGGTATGGCTTTTAAACACAAAACTGGAGCCAGTTATTGTTTACTGTACTCTTATGTAATGCTACCACATGATCATTAGCTACCCAAGCTTTCCGATTTGCGTAGTAGAAACCCTGTGTTAAAACATTTGGGCTACTGGTTATATTGTACACCCTTTGAAGCAGCTAATGCAATGTTTTCCTTGCCATATTCGGTTCTATTTGAGGATACGGTATGTTTGCATCACAAATTGACTGCACCTGAGCTGAAGGCCTACAAAGTGGAGCTCTTACTAAACACATAAACACGCAGCGCCGAGGTCGACACAATATTTGACAGCAAAAATTGTCTCAGTATCGCCGTAAAATCCAATGCAAACATCTCCTCAACAACTGCTACCTTAAACATTCAAACCCAAAAATCACAGCCATTCTATTATCGACTCTATCGGATGGTAATAAGGTGGTGGTATGTCTAAGGCGCGGTGTATGTCTAAGGTCCTGATGTTGACAAAAAATCTCATCGTTGAAGGGTCGTCAAAGCGTCATAGATCGTGGAGTTGTTTGCTCGTGTAAACTGTTTGTGGTATTTGTTTGAGTTCTGTCACGAGTTTGATGTGGGGAGCAGATCGGGCGTATCATGCGTCCGTACGCCGCCCATACGCCACCCGTCAAACAACAACATTTAATGGATTTTTGCGTTTTCCCGACGTTTGACATCAGGTGGATTGATTGGTTGGGCTGATCTCGATTGCCTACGGCCAGACTGAAATTATATTACAAGTACAATTAATTTGATCCTTATCGTATTATTAGTAGTATCTTATTGTCGTATTTTTAATATTTATAAATTGGATAATAACGGGTTCAAGAAAACGTCTTATAACAAAGCAACACGCAGAATCTTCGAATCTTCGCTATATACAAACATAGCCAGGGGCAGGCAGGGAAGCATCATCACACATGTGATAAGCCTAGAGGGATGGTTGCCATGTATGTTATGGTACTCTACTCCTTTCAAGAGAGGCCTAAGCCAAGAACAGTTACGGGAAAAATGCTTCATTATGTACGTAAACTAAGTGAATTTAATATAACACACCTTACACAAACTCGTAACACCACAAAGATAAATAATAGGTATCGCATAAATAAAATAAAAGTAAGCAAAGTTCATCGAAATTGATTTAACAGTTGTTCTAAAGCGTTCAGTGCTCTGATCTCTCAAGTGTTCCGAACTCTTACGAACTTCTCCGGCGGCACACGAAGCCAGAAAGTATTAAAAAGATACACGCTTCTGCAAGCTTTGCGAAGATCTCCCGACTCCAAAGCCAACAGTTGAAAAATTAATAAGGCCTACTTGAAACTTGGGCACTGAATATGGACAAGTTACGTTATGAAGCTTTTAGTTTCTGACGTCGCTGTACTGAGATAAGAAAGTTTGTTGCACGCCATGTTTTACATTTCACCGCGTTTGAAACGAATCTCAAAACGTCTTTCTTGATATTGTAGTCGGCACTGTCTTGTCACCTGAGGACCACACTGTTATTCATGAACAACTTTATTATAAGCAAGTATGTCAGAGATACCTACTAGGGAAAAGAGATGACATGTAGGTACACAGTTAACAAGGTAGAAAGGAGGATACTTTAAATTGAAAAATATTTTTCCTTCTTTCATGGTTCAGTGTCCAAGTAAAAGAAAGCGAGTGACGAACACAACATGTCCCGTAAGTTTTTTCCGTAAGCCTCAGATCTCTGTATACATTCAATGAATAAAGACAGTCGTGTTTATTTTTTTTATTACTCGCACAAAATTTTGTCATGATTTTTTCTGCCACTACCCTTTATGAAATGTAACCGAGCTAACAATCACTTCATCACTACACATTTAGGTCTTAAGTTTTACCCTCAAACTAGTGGTTTCAGTTCAGAAGTGGGTGCGGTACAGCCGCTCGACCAAGCTGCGCGACCGCTCGACCAAGCCGCGCGAGCGCTCGGTCGGGTGGCGAGGCCGCGCGGTCCCCCCGGCTACCGTTTGTTTAGGATGTTTGCGAGCCCGCCTTTGTTTTGTCTTATTACTACACTATTTGTTCTCCTACTTCATCGAATAAGTCAGCTTAAGATGTTCAGAGAACTCAAACACAATCTCGAACGATCCTTTGCGCTGTATCTGTGTTGGAGTGCTTTGGATTATCTTTATTGTGCAGAACAAAGGATTTTTAAACATTTCGATTGCGTTATTCCGTGGACTATGTTTGAAATACATTGCTGGGTCAAAGTGACGTTAATAATTCAAGTTCATCACAGACACATCAGTACAGAGCCGGCTAGGTAATTACTCATTAATAATCCCATTAATTTTAACACAAACGTTAATTCATGAATCATTTCACACATCAAAAGTAAATATTCCTGAAAACACGGCAACACGTTAACGGTGCAAATGTAGCGCGGCGTGCGGCGCAGTATACAAAATCACTATCCATGCGGGTTCAACAAAAGCTAGTTTAGGTAAACTATTTAATATTGCAGAATACAAAGTGAATTTCACGCGAGAGCGGGCGACGTGCGGGCGACGTGCGGGCGACGCGCGGGCGACGCGCGGGCGACGCGCGGGCTACGCGCGGGCGACACGTGCGCTGTGCCGCGCCGACGTGCGACATCGCGACACGCCGCGCCGTAAATAAACAATGGAACAATGTATTTAGTCATTTGGCCGACAGCTACACGCGTTTGTGTCCTCATACAAACATATTAGTCGCCAGCGTTCTATTTCGTTGCGGGATTGGAAAATAAAATAAAGTGGTTGATACAATACTCTGTAATGGACAATGGATACTGAAATATTCAGGTTCGAATTTAGTTTGTTTGTGTATGTTATTGGTAATTTGATATTGAACGTAGGTTTTAAAAGCTAATAGAGAATAGCCATGTTTGTGCAAACTTCTCTAAAGACTTACTACGTGAAGCCTGTAGCTGTGCAAGAGAACCAACGTGATGTTTGATTTATTCAGAAATAAGATGAGCTCAACAGAAGTTACTCTCGTTGAGAAACTTTCTTAATGTTCAATAATTAATTATTATCCGTGTTGATTGTGGATGTAAATGAATGAGTAATTAATTTCGTAGTGCGCAATCACGACGCGGCATAACCCTCGGTCGCACGACACATTGACGCGATGCTCATGCGATTATAGAGCTTTTGATACGCGTCCGTCAGCATCATTGTTGACAATAATTAACACACTAGTTTCAAGCTTATAATTGAATAATAGCTGATTTCGATTAGCGATTTTAACGAACGAGTATGGGCACAGAAACTGATGTCTGAACTGATGATGATATGGTTTTTTGTTAGCCTTAAGGCGGATACAAATTCAACTCAATTCAAAACGATTTTGACTATTTTTATAAAGAGCGTGGGAAAACCAATATCTGCCAACTCTGTGTGATAGTAATGCCAACAAATAGCATCATTCCGTGTGTACGGAGCTAGAGGACTTGTAATGGATTTATTTTCAATAACTATCAAGGGCTTAGTTGACCACACTTTTGATTTTCCGGCGAACGATCAAAACATGCGGTGCAATGGCGCGTCACCGCGACAGATGACGCGCGACCGACGCAACCGCGGGAAAAATACTACTGTTTTGTTATTGACTGTACATTATGTACATACACTGTGTGAATGCAGCTTTATATTCGTTAATTGAAATTACGTCATCACCTTTAACCTCATTTTTTTAGAAGCTCTAAAATACTGAATGTTGAAAGATAAATTAACTGGTTCCAACCGCTGTGCGTGCTTATACATAGATGAAAGCAGATGATACTTGAAATACTGAAATACGCAGATGAAGCGAGCTTAGTATATAATATCTATCTCTACGAGTGACAGCACCGGTTACAAGCATCCGTCAAAAACACTAATGTCTGGTGATCAAAGTAATGGCGGCATGGCGGGGATTTTAAATGCCTCCGAGCAAATTGTAAACATGATCTACATACAATATACATCTGTGGAGTACTTGTGTGTTTACATACGCACGTCACAGTCCCTCTGTACGTACACTAGTATGTGATGACAACATGTTGTTCATAATAATTGTTATGTTTAATGATATCACTTTACTACTTTCGATGAAAATTAATATTTACAAGAGTATGTTTTTCAAAAATCCGTGGCTTTGTGTGCAGACAGTATTGCGTGTTTGCACGATATCTAAATAAAACAACAATACGTGTTATTATTGTCCGTGCCAACATGGCCACCGCTACACCATCCTAACAGATACCTAGAGATATGACTGGTGACAATATGAGCTGCAATACAAC
Source organism: Phlogophora meticulosa (assembly GCA_905147745.2). Taxonomy (NCBI): domain Eukaryota; kingdom Metazoa; phylum Arthropoda; class Insecta; order Lepidoptera; family Noctuidae; genus Phlogophora; species Phlogophora meticulosa. The sequence continues at coordinate 217,283 of LR990535.1, read as the reverse complement.
ACAGTTTCGATGTTAGCGCGGTAGGGATGTAATTGCCGGAGCGCGTGTAAAAGCGGCAATTATCCGCGGCGATAACCGACGTCTTGTGGCGCACGGGGAGCCACGCTAGTGATGGGACACACGAGATAGAGTGTGGAACTCGACAAAAGATTGATTTTATACAATATTATAAAACACAAATAAAAGTGAATTTGCAATTGGAATTCTGGGACAGATTTATTTGTTTTTATCATTGTAGAATTCTAGATGATCGAACTTTCTATGAAAGAAGCCAAAACCTGTTGTTTTGTCAAACCATTTCAAGGACGAGTTAAAGTTGCGATCCCTTTATAATATAATAAAAAATGTTACTGACATTTTTAAGACATGCTATCTCTAGCACGATGTTAAGCCGGCGCGTCCCGTAAGCCCGGGATAGTGCCCGCTTGCCGCATCCCTCAAGCCGGATATTGCAGGCTGGCGGCGTTGCTAAAAGCCTCGAGTAGAAGGCCCACCAGGCAGACTGTTTGGCGTTCCGCTCACTACGAAATTGAGTCTAGGAGCTCCTGATTGTGACGGGAAAAATGCTAAACAGAGCCCAAATTAAACACTTCAGCCGACTGGAGCGCTTCAGCTGGTTTGTGTATAGTTTTGGACACTTTTTGGCTTTGCACGTGACAGCGAGGTATATTAAAATGTAAGCGTTTTTATTGGTCCTTTGGGTTTGGCATGCATCATGCAAGATTGCGAGACTTAAAAAACAATTTTGGTCGGTAACAATCTATTCTATGGATGTATTATAACAGAGGTACTTAGATACTTCCTGTATACCTTATGTAAAGTCTTATCAACTATTCCACAAGAAAATCTTATTGCTTTGCAAAACGTTAGCAAATGGACCCCTTTTCACAAAATCACCATCATATGAAACTGAATAGAATCCCTCCACATCGGCCGAATAAAGATGTTATCAGCTCGCGGCACCGCCTTAATACTCTTTGTTTTACGACGAGGCAGTCGGATGGGGGTGCTTACATCTAACGGTTCTTCAATACGGACACAGATACATTATACATTTAATCTCATAATGTGGACGTCTGTCTCGTTGAGACGCCGTAAGTCGAAGAATTAAGGGATTTACATCCAAGCAGTGGATAGGGGAATATCTGCCATACAAAATGCCCTGTAATTAATATTTGAAGATGGTGTCGTAATTAAAAGGAAATAGAACTTAATTTTCCTGGTGCTGGTAGTTTTTCCATAAGAAACATTTTACTTCAGCGCCGTCATTTACTCGTACACTATAATAGAACACTATATCTAAGCCGATTACCGACTCACAACATAGTGGGTGCACTATGTACCACCACCCCAGTATCGCACGCGGTAATTTATAGCATTATCGCTGCTGGATCGATTGTTGTCGCGACCTATTGCTACGAGCCGGGCTCCACACAGATTTCCTCCGGCTCAATATCTTGTTACACAGTTTCATTACAGGATATCGACCGCTGGGATATCGTATAAGTATATCGATACTATTGCTGCTTTGCGCCCGACATTGCAACTCTGTGGACGTGTGTGGAATGTATTAGTAACTTCGCACTTTGTAGGTTTCTTTGCAGTTTTCCTTTTGTCGATTGTAGTGGGGCAGCTGGTAAATATAATTTCGGTGCATGAATAAAAGCTTGCGTGTTTGCTACGGCGGCGGCGTAGGTACCGAGAGCGAGCAAATAAAGAATTCACTGCACATGACACTTATATTGTTTGTTAAGTTAGACATTCGTTTTTTAAAAAGAAATTGAATGCGAACAGAGTCAGTAGACTACGTTTTAAAGTGTACTCTCTATTGGCGGAATATCCCGTTCATTCAGTCTACAGCTTAGAGTAAGCACCCCTTCGTTTAAGTGCAGGCTATTAGACACGACTTTAGGATTTTGTCTACAAAGCGTGGTGATTTGTTACAAGGACAGCGCACAATACGCCCACAGTGAAGGACGTTGTTTTTTATTTCTATGTATCTAATTATTAAATTCCTACTTAACTAATTTCCAACTGAGGGATTGAATAATAAACCATTTATTTTTATTTTATTCTGAAAAACCTAAATATCGTGCCACAAAAGACATACCATCGGATGCTGTAACTAGCCGTCAGGTGACACGAAATCTTACAACCGCGCCGCGCCGCCCCGCGCCTCACCGCGCCGCGCCGCGCTGTGTGGCACGGAAATCGAATCTGTGCCGGAGCAGTGCCGGTGTCATCTCTACGGAGATGATAGAATTCTCATTCAGGAAAAACTATAAAAACAAATTAAAAACTAGCTGATAGCGATCGCTGTTCCATTGCATACTTTTTTTAATTCATTAGTTTGCCACGTAACTATACAATGAGTGGATCTGTCTACAGTAGTTTGTAACTGATGAGACTCCTGTGGTAATTTCAATCGTAGTCCCATAAGATGTGTATTACGTAACAATGAATGGCATTTAGAACGGGATGTGATGAGATAACCAAGTAAGATGAAGCTGTGGGGAAAATGTTGCACGCTCTATTATTATTAAGATTTATTTTTATTAACTATAAAATAGTGAAATTGTGGCGAAATACCCAAGTAAATCTTAAAACATTGTTCTATTGAATACTTAATTAACAAAACAGGCTAAAATTGAAACAAAATCCTGGGTGCTTTTGCTTAACAAACCTTGTCGAAAAACAAATAGTCTCATTGAATTCCAGCTGAAGAAGATTTAACAAGTCCTAACACTAATTCTTTAGACTGAAACACGTCGAGTGTTATAGAAAACTTTTAATTAACTCGCTCTACTTTCAGTTTCTTGACCAACGCTTACTAAGCCTTGGCCTGAAGCTATCTCAATAGAACACTAACTCTTGCTAGCTGTTATACCGAGTACAAACACTTGTCTCGAAAATTTCAAAATAACGGACAATTTCTCCAATGTTAAGTTGGTGGAGATGGTACGATGCTATGCCATCAGTGGAGACAGCCTACGAGGAGCCATCCGGATGTTCCCGGAACGATTTTGCGATCGGACACCCCCGTCACAGAGCGTCATGCTGGCTGCTACACAGAAACGGCGGAATCATTGGCAGTTTAACGTTACCCGGCATGCTCAAGCTCGTGGCAGTGAAGGCCTGCCTGTCGCTTTGCAGGAAGACATCCTGGAGTACTTCCAGCGAGAGCTACGAGTTCTTGACTGAAAGGTTTGGCAATCAGTGGATCGGCCGCTGTGGACCTGTGGCCTGGCCTCCGCTTTCGCCGGACCTGACACCCCTGGCCTTTTATTTGTGGTGGGACATTAAAAACACAAGTAACAAATGCTCAACAATTACGTGCTAAAGTAAAAATGAATGTGTTAGCGTTGCTTTAGCTAAAAGAAAATTTTAAATCAACCAATTTACTACACAAATAAAAACAAAATCATTCGGTACTAAAACCTTGGACCGAATTTACCTACAAAAACAGCTGTGACTCGGGTTGAACCTATATCCTACCTAGCGACATGTTTTTATTATTCAGATCTAAGATTACTAATCTAAGGATTGTCTGTTCAGCGAACGGGCAAAATAAAACGTAATAAAGAAAAATGTACATTTTATTAACCGACTTCCAAAAAAGGAAGAGGTTCTCAATTCAGATGTTTGTATTTTTTTTATGTATGTTCGGGCACAACTCCTTCAAATATGGTGGACGGTTTTGCAAAATATTTTTTTTATTCGAAAGGGGCTTATTCCGAAATTATGGGAGTAAACCCCTTTCGAATAAAAAAATAATTTAAAAAAAATACCTACGTACCTACGACTCCAAAAATTGTTAAATTTTGTTATAGGTTAGGTGGGTTAGGTTATATAGGTTAGATTTTCAAGGTTAAGTAGATTTAATTTAGTATTATTTTTAATATATGAAGAAATAAAATAAAACAAATAATCATAGGGCATCAAAAAATTCATCCGCATCGTTGTCAACGGGAAAAGTGCCCAGAAGGCTGGCAGCATTGCCACGTTGAATGGCAATGCTGATTCTTTGGCCAAAAAAAAGGCCAGCCCTCTGGTCACGTGAAGAGTCGACCAAACGTTTCGCGATTTCTCGAAAAACTAAACGGGCACACGGACCCCATGGCCCTAGTGTTTCAACCCCAAACGGCTCAAACATATTTTCCAGTTAGGTTGTTGCAGCCACTGGGTTCTAAAATAGCTGGTACCCCGGCGGTGGCAAGAGCACGACGGATGATGTCATTAATACTGGCGTGTCGGGCTATGCGACCTGCACTTTTACTGCAGGATAGGCCATGGTGTCCGAGGCAATCGACTGCTTCACCGCATTGACAACGATGTGGAGCTCCGCAAGGAGCGCCCAGACGCAGACATGTAGCGAGCCGGAAGGTAGTGTCACCCAGCATGGTGCCAATGTTGGGTGACGGTAAAGCCTGAAGCCAAAGGCCCGACTCCCACGTACCCACAGCCAGCAAGCGGGCACGCTCAGCAGTATTGGTGGACGTATTAATAAGATTATTCCGTACCAAACTGCAGAGCGGCTCATCCCACTGTCTCTGGGAAGATGGGTTCACGGGCCTATCTGTATCCGGGCAAGCCACTTTCCAGGCGTTCACCGCATCGGTCATACACGGCACTTCAGAGAAAACCAAGGAGGGAGCTATAATTTGATTAGTTAACTTCTCGGTGCTGTGGACAGAGGAGAGGAACGCCGGTAAGCTAATACTGGTTTGACGACCGATGTGGCGCGGCGGGCGAAGGTCCGCCTGCGACGCAGGAGGTTGCGGGTTCGATTCCCGCCTTGGGACAAATGTTTGTACGATCTACAAATATTTGTTCCGGGTGTTCTGGGTATTTACTATGTATAGTAAAAAATATCTATCTACGTAATGTATTGTATTAAGTATATCAGTCATCTAGTACCCATAACACAAGCTCTGCTTAGCTTGGGGCTAGATGATGCTGTGTGGATTGTCCAGCATTATTTATTTATTGTATTTTATTTATTTATTTACTGATAATTTTACGGACGCCGAGGCCACCAAAACGGATAGGTAGTGTGGCTTGTATCCACGCTCGGTCGTCCAAGGCCACGTTTAAAATGGACGTTAATGAAGTGCGAATAGTTTCATCAATTTTTTCCAAGAGATGTGGCTGCTTCCATAAAGGGGAAGAACGTAGAACATACATAAAATTTGAACCAAAACAACAGTATCTAATAAGGGTAAAAGCGGAATGTAAGTTAATTTTGGAAAGTCTGTCCGAAATATCGTTGAAATTTTTAACTTTATTATCAATGAAAGATGGAAAACTGTCTTCTAAATTTGGGGAACCTAGGAGGTGTAGTGAGCTTTTTTCTAAATGTTTGATTTGTGGAGCTATTGTATGAAATTTCTGTAGAGTCGATTGTCTGTCGGTTATGTCAGAAAGATAGATTTCGCATTTTGAGGGGTTAAGGTCCAGGCCAATAGATTTAATTTAAATTTAGTATTATTTTATACTTTTTAGGGCTAATAGGGAGATTTTGGAAGTTGGATTCTTTTTTGTTTTTTTTATTTTATTAATCAGCTGAGTACCAGCGTGCTTACAGAAGGTTACTGAAGTTTTCTTAGGGCAACAAGTGCTACCTTTATTATTAGATTTCGGCAGTCTTTTGTTTCTTGAAAATGAGTTAATTTTCAAGACAATAATGTAGGTGATTTTAAAATTCAGCTAAAATATGGCTATCTGTCTCTGTGGGCACCTAGAACAAGGCCATAGTCGTGCAGAAAGCGGCCGGCGGCGGCGCGGGCGCCTCGGCGCGGGCGCTGTGGCTCGCACAGAACGTCGACACTCACGCACACAGCGACATGACGTGCTAATTCCACGATCTGTTTTTTGTAGTTGAAATTACTTTTTGTCATTCTGAAATACTGTCAAATTTAAACAATTTAAAATAGCAGCTGTATAAATTATTAACCAGGTACCATCATTTAAATGGATAGTTTATGTCTTTTTCGGAAAATTCCTGAATTATGCAGAGGATGCAAAACAACACGTTGTATAATAATATTTAATAAAAAAATAAAAAAAATGTTGATGACGTGTCCGTATAACAATAGCCGGTAGTTTTGGTAAAATTAAGGCTGGTTACTAATTTATATTCCGTAAATTGGGGCTTTTTGAGACTCCAGGGGCTATTCAGAATTTTTCTAATAAAAGATTTGATTGAATATATTTTTTCTTCTAGTAACAGTAGATTTTTTTTTTTACAAAATGGCAATACTACAACTAATGTCAGTGTTACCGGCGAAATTTGGAGGTTAAGAAAGTGTAAACAAGCGGATAATTATTTTTTTTTAAAAATCTTGTTTAATCGAGTGAATTTGTACGTGTTTTACTTCCAGTTGATACACCGAAATTTTAAAGGTAAGTAGAAAATGAGATTATTCATGTAGACATATGTTTTCTTGGGATTTCATTGGTGTTTTCAATTGTATTGTAGCTTGTTCTAGACGCCATATTTTTTGTGTTTTTGGAAATGGGGCTTTTTGGCACGAATTTGAGGCTATTTGGAATCCTGTTCCAAATAACCCCTGGTTTGTGTGTTTTAATTTTACTTAGTTTAAGATCATCGTCTCAAATAGCCCCAAATGCGTATTTTGTATAATTTTAAGGGGAAGCTTCTCATATCTTTTTTATTTTATATTACAGTTCCGGAAATATGGTGCGTATTTACCAAAGAAAGTACACTAATTCCAGAAATGGTAAAACTTTTGCACCGTATCAGAGTTATTCAAAAGAAAATTTGGAAAACGCCATAGAGGCTGTTAAGTCTGGAAAACTTAAGTTAACTGATGCTGCCGCTACTTATGACATACCTAAGAGCACACTATGTAGGAAATATAGAAATTTAAATTGCACGCAAAATAAAGCTGGACATCCAACATTGTTTACTCCCGAAGAGGAGAATTCGTTTATACGAAACATATTAATTTTAAGTGAATGGGGATTTCCCTTCGACTGTATGGATCTTCGAGTATTAGCTCAAAAATATTTGAACAAAATAGGCAAAAATATATATGGGCTTAAAAATAACTTACCAGGGACTGATTGGGCACGCAATTTTCTGATAAGACATAAATCAGCAATTTCAAATCGTAAAGCGTCTAATATTTCTACTGATCGAGCCAAAATTACAAGTGATGTAATTGATAGTTTTTTCGACAATTATGTAAAGTCTGTCGATGCCGTCCCTCCACCCTGTATTGTTTATTAGTATAAGTGACGTTCCCTAGATTTTTATCGTGGTTAATTCCTTGCCAAATATTTATTTTTTGTCTATTTCACATTTTATTTTAAGTAGGTACCTACTTAGGTAGGTACCTATTTCACGTTTTATAAAGATCTCAATGTTTAAGTATATTTTTACCTTCCCCTTAAATGTTCCAAATATTGCCTTAATTCATAAACAATTGTTAGTATACGATTACTTTAGATTCCAAATAGCCCCTAAGTGGCGAATCGCTTTTTCCATAATAAATGTTACGATGTTAAATATTTGACTTTTTATTTAAAATTAAACCACAAACCTATGATATTATGAAAGGCCGTTTATCCTTCTGTTGTTCCAAATAACGCAAGACCTGTTTAAATTGATACAGCTCCATCGATAAATGAAAAACAAAGTTAGAATATGTCTATTACAAAAAGCCCCAAACTAGCGATATTTGGAATTGCACTTTTGAAAAAAAATATCTCTGTATCTATGTTCAATACCTATATACAACTGTATTTTTCTAGAAGGTATTGATAAGGTTAGTCGTAAAAAAAAATGTCTGAGCTCTTATCCTACGTAGTTTTTGTGTACAACATAATTTTTTATAAAAAACATACCAAATAGCCCCACTTACTAAACTTAGTTACTTTTTTGAATTTAATTAAGTGTTTTTATCCTATATACTGGCTGGTTACTAATATATATTCCTAAATGTGAGTTTTCAGGTGGTTGATCAATTTTCGATGCTTCACTTATTTTCTCCTTATAAAATACGAGTACGTCTATTCCAATGATCAAACTTTTGGTTTTCGCATCCAGACAAGTGCCTTTATTGTCGCAAAAAGTCAGCAATTTAAATGACGTCACAGTGCGATGGGTGAAATTAATGAGAGCTGATTTCTCTCATTTGTCTGAGAGTTCTTTTTGATGCATGCTGTGTTCAGCCTCGAACTATGTGTGAGGGGGCAATGACCTGCTGACTGGGAAAATATTTAAATGATTAATGTACGAAAAGTTTACATTTACTTAATATTTCAGTTTTTACTAAAGGTTGTCGCCATCACTGCATCTAACATAGTGTTCACCGATATGCAAAATTAAGAACTTAGTAGCAGGTTTGGTTCACAAGGAAGGGAAAAAATCGAGAGAAATATTACAGTTCAATAAAAGTTATCAACAAGCCCAAAATAAATCAACACCAAATTTCCCGTTCAATAAAAAACGAACTCTGCCGCAATCGATATTCAGTTACCGATACACAAAAACTTTTTACGGTAAATATTGCCAGCTTCCGTACCCGTGCCGGTGCCGTACCGGTGCCGTGCCGGGCGGGCCGCGGCGTCTCGTCCCGAGGCGCCCAGTTTTTCGTCGAGTTGTTCCACAAATTAATTAATGCAGAGGTTCGCTTCAGTAAAAAGCAATCGTTGCCGCGTGGCGGGTTATCAAATATTAATTATTTACTTGTGGACGATTTATGCGGTGACTGTGTAAGTGTAGTTTCATTGGTTGTTTGTGTAATGTGACTTTAATCGGTGAAGCTGGTAGAAACTTTACTGAACAGGTAGGGCGCATTGCGTACCACACCTTGACTTGATAGGTGTACCCGTAATAATTATTAAAAGTTAACCCAATTACTGAATTGGGCTAACTTTAAATTAATGTAATCATGAAAGATACACAATTATTTAGTTTATACAAACTACTGTCAGCTCGTCCAATTTCGAATACAGTTATTAAAAGTTTTATTTACTCGAGTGGGGATGTACGATGTAGGGTAGGGTAACAAGTTGTTACCTACACGACAGCCACCCTAATAGCTTAATGTAGGCATTCATTTTGCATCCATTCCTTGATAACTGATGGAATGCATCATCATTTCCCAAGGTGATGGGGTGACCAAAAAATACGTCGAGAGACTTTCTAAAGAAATAGAAAATATGTTGTTAAACCTGTCAGTCCCGCAGACATGACGCGGCCAGACTCCCCCTGATTGCTACCTTTTAAGTCGTCAATATTCGTTCAGAGTGATCACACGAGCACCATTCACTATGCGCAGGCAGACGTAACAAATCTTATAAAATTTGTCTGCAAATCGGCTTACCGGCTCTGTTAACTAGGCCCGCATGGCCCGCCTGGCCCGGCTGGCCCGGCCGGCCCGATGGCGCGCCTTTGAGTCTTTTGTGCCACAAATAAGCGGTCAGGGGGCCGGGGGCCGGGGGCCGCAGTAAATGGATTTGTTTTAAGCCTCCCCGGCCGCATCCTAATAGATTACACATTTGTCAAAACAGAATCCAACGAATTGATTTAACTTGACAGGCGAGAATAAAAGAGAAGCTTACGCTTATTGAGTTGTATAATGTGGTTAATGAAATCTCAATCAATTTCAATAATGAAGTGAGACAAAGTTTGAGCGCGAACTATGGAGCTCGTGGGGGTGCGAGCGCGAGTGTGGGCGCGCACGCCAACTGACCGGAAAGTTCGCAAAGTAAGCTGAACTAGCCAAATTGCAGTAAAAGTTGCTGGCCTTCCACTAATATACAAACCTTTTGTGCCTTTTACTATGTAAGCTTTATTAGTGGTTTATAAAGCAGTTAAGTAACTAGGATTTGAAAACACGAATAATTTATTTCACACGGGTGTTGTATTACCTAGTCAAATGTAGTTTTAAACACGACTTCATCTAAAAACATTATCATAAATATAGTGAATAAATATAAAATATTAAATGCTATCATAAATTCAACATCTCCACCATACATAATGTAACATGTTGATAGCAAAAATAAAAGATATTTATTGTTGACGTGAAGGTTCACTCAAACAATATTATGTTTACCGCGATTCGGTCGGTCACTAAGGGTGCTCTTTTATTTCAAGTAAATACTTAACGGTCGGGGGCATACTACTTACAACAATTCAAGTACTATCGACTTGTTTTAAAAAAGGTCCGCCATCCCGGCCAGTGCTAGGTACAAGTCAACCACGTAGCGTCAGCACGCCGCGGTATTCCCTCATCCATGTGTGACATGTTGCACCCGCAGCGCCGCAAGCAGCTTGGCCGCTTCCAGCACGTTTGTGCAATCGTCTGCAAGCGCCATACAACATGTATGAAGCAACAAGTGTATTGGGATATTATCGCCATTTGTTATAACAATTGTGTGTGCTCCGACTCGGACGTGTAATGGCGACGCTGCTTGGCATGTTACATGATGTTGCAGGAAATAATGTTGCTACGTGTTACTAGCTGTGCTTGTAACAAAGCGTGAAGCAACCCGTCACTGTGTAATGATGCAACAGAAGAATTGGCTTCGTTAGCTGGCGCTTCTTGGTCGTTTTCTTTAAAAAATCCACACTTCGAAATGCAACAACAATCGCTAATTAACATCTAAAGTGCTTTTTTCTAATTCTGTTTGTGGTTCTGTTGTGGTTGTGTTCTGTGGTTCTTGCAATGTTTGCAAGTAAACCTAATGCTTTGAATTTTAGAGTTCGGAAGTAATACTTAATGAAATATAAATTATTATAAGACAATAAAGTGTGTCTGTATTAACATTCTGTCACCTAAAGACAGCGTCTGTTCGTATCGATGTTCCGTCACGACCTCACCACAACAGCTCCCCGCCGCCGAGTCCCCCGACAGTGCCAGCCCAGTGCCCGTTCCACGGTATCACGGTAGCTCAGCTGAGCGTCCTCGTGCCCTGTGTGACGTCACTCACTCGTGCCGCCATTGTCTGCCGGATTGTCTGTGAGTGCAGCTGTGAGCTGTGGGTAGCGCCTCAGAGCGGGGTTGTGCTATTAAGTGATGGTGGTTTGTGCCTGGATGCACCGTGTGGGAGGTTACCCAGCTGAGTCGTTATCAGGAAAATAAACAAATAAATATAGTTGAGTGCTTAGCAATCTGCTACTGTTTACCATGGTTTTAGCAGAAATCTGTTTTTAATTACATAAGTCGGAAATAGTTAAGAAAAGGTTCAAATACATAAAAAAATTCTTTACATAAAAAAATGTACTTTAATCCATTATAAAAGAAGAAAGTGATTTGATATAAGCACAATGTACATTGCACAGCTATGGCAGACGAGTGCATCAGAGCCCTGCTGACCCAATATCCCACAGCGGGCGCGGCTCTATAAGCGTTCACATAAATTCACATAATGCTCTACCTGTTGTTATTGTGACGTCACAATGGCCCAGTGATCACTCGGCGCGGTGCAACAAAGCCGCTCGTTAGCTGGTTCTATTCCGTCACCGACGGATGGAAACGGAAAAATGTATTTGAGTGCAATCTCCGGGAGGCGCTTTGTTCCGATATCGAGGGGGGACTGTGGAGCAGGGGGACACGAGGGGGTGCACATAACTTGACCTGTAGGCTGCGGTTTTCAAGTTGTTACTGTGAATGTGGTTTATTTTTATGTGCGTCTATAAATCATCTGAAGTTATCATCAACATTTCTGTCTCTCGACTGCAGCATTAACACTTTCAGAAAGTATTTAAACTTTACGGTTACTAGGTATTTAATGAATCAAATTAAAATTCCAAGTTATTTTAAACTAAGTTAAGTGGCAACAGTAGCAGTGACTAGCACTAGCACTAGCACCCGTAACTGGAAAGTAATTTAATTTCTAAACTTCCACTTCACGCGATCGCCGATAAAAATTAAAGAAGTTCAAGAACGTGAAGTAAAGTGGTTCATTGTGGCCTTCCTTTGAATAACTTGACCAAACTGCACTTTCAACTAAAATAACTAGTGGTACATATTTAAAAATCTCTCTGTGTAACTTTCCAGTTTTCTATGAACTATATGTAAGGCTCGGCTACACCGCAAACTTAGCAGCGGAGCGAGTTCACAGATATCTAAAGTATGCGCTGGTAAAGTGAGGTCACCGTGTGAGCGGGGTGGAGCAGCGCCGCCTACAATCCCGCGCTCTATACACTTAGCAACATTCCAATACGATTTTCTCTTAAAGTGTTCACCGAAATGATGAGATTTTTCACACTGGATATAAGTTTTATTTCATAGTCGTAATGTTTATTTTACGTGAAAATCGCTTATGAATTATGCTAACCGTATACATGGCTATCCGCTTGACTGTACCGAGCACCCAGGCGCAGACGCGGCGTGCAATTCCCACTTTTCACCACTATTTTATACTTCTCACTTCCTTGAGAAATTTTTAAGTGAAATCATAAAAGCTTGACTTTCTGACTATTAAATGTAACGAGGCAAGTTCCGCCGCCGACCGCAGCTCGGAGTTGTGCGGACTTTGTAAAGGCATATTATATGCGTCGACTGGCGAATGAATACTGTGAGAGAACCACTTCCCTAGAAGTTCACCGCTCCAGTTGTTACAGTTGCAACTGGTATACAGCTGTCTTCTGCCGCTCAAGCAGGGTCTATGTAGCATACTATGGACCAGTAAGGTTTTTGTTCACATTAAATACTCTTAACTAAATTATTTCACCTTCACAAAAACGCTGATGTGTTTTCCTCAATTCTCCATGAAACGTTAAACGGAATATTAAATAGCAATTGCATTATAAATCCGATACACGAATCAAATATTCATACTCGTCGCTCGAAAATCAGGCGGAACACTTCATTTTCGACAGAATTTCCGCAAAATGTAAAATCATAATGACGTAGGGATGGGCGTAACAATTTTAAAAGTATTAAAGCCCGGAGTGTCGCGGGCCGTGATGCACCACGCCGCGCTTTGTTCGCGCGCGCTCCTTGTGACCGCGCATTGTGCGCCCTAATGTAATGGACTCACTGAATAAAACTGGAAAGTAGACCCATTCCTATCCAAAACATACTACAGTGTAACTGAGTTCATATCGGAGAAAAATATTTGTTAATGGATAACATTTTGACATTTTAATCTATTCAATGACAATTATAATAATAATGTTATTTTAAATATTTTTGTTTTTATTAATAATCATTTATATTTGTGACATTCTTATCTATTCTTTGACAATTTTAATAATAATGACATTTTAAATAGTAATGACATGTTATATATATATTTTTTTATTTTTTATTTAAATAATTATTTATATTTGTGACATCTATTCTTTGATAATTGTAATAATAATGATATTTTAAATTAAATAGTAAAAACATGTTATATTTGTAATAGTAATGATATATTATAAAATTTGTGATAATGGTATGACATTTGAAATAGTGCGAGATATAAAAATCTATGTAAAAATATGTAGTAAAGTTAAATATAGTAAGTAACAATATGAAGTAACAAAAATTGAATAATAATAATGTGTAAATTTATCTAGTAATTTGAAGAAAAAATTTAAGTATAATAATCAGATAATAATTTTTAAATATTTGCATGCTGAACGGTAAAATGTGGCTGAGCTGTAATGTAATCCTAAGAACTATGTACTACCCATATTTGCAAAATAAAATTCTATTCTATTCTATTCTATTCTATTATATGCGAAGAGGAAATCTTACACCAATCACGACAGTGTTGGTATGGCGAGCTGGTGTAGCTACATTTATCGGGAGTTCAATATTGTAGATAGCTGATCTGATGGAGATCACACACTGCTTCTAATTTACTGCTAATCTGATAAAGCAAGCAAGGACTGACGCATTGAGGAGTTTACTTGGTGACTCCTCACTCCTCAAATCACTGGATTGTTGACTAGTATGATACTAAGTAAGCCTGGATGTAATAAAAAGGAACCGGCTGAGCAGTTGGGAATAAAAATTACCTAGTAGTAATTGAATTACTAGTTATCAATTTTTTACTTGTACCGTGAGACATTGCAAAGCGAGAAAAACGTAAAAAAACATTATTTTTGCAGTTTCTTACAATTTTTCATCCTCTTGACACCTCAAAACTTAGGTACTATTTGAATTTTGTTTTAACTCGGCACTTACACACTTTACTTAGAAGGCCCATATGGTGAAGAAGTAATCATTTAGAAAAAACTTTATATTTAAAAGGAATCCGTTTTTTATTTTTGAGGTGCTGAACCCCAAAAAATGGCTGATGTCCCTACATAGAAAGTGGTGATACCACAGCATAGCTAATTATTATCCTCATAATATTATAAAGTTAACCTTCTGCACGTGTTGATTTGCAGGGTAGTGCTGCACGCGTGCCCCGGGACCGCCCGGGAACATCCTGCGAGCGTTAATCGATGCGAGATGCTTCCCGCGGTTATTAATAAGAGATACATTATGCTAATGGACATGCGCCATATTGTTTGTTACAAGTTTTTGTTTGCAACTTCCATCTTCCACATATTTAACGTGAGCCTCATTAAATATGGAGATGCGTCGGAGTAGGCTCGAGCCGGTCGGTAGGGGTACGATGAGGAATATCAGGCATTTATTTATTGAAGCTGTTCTCGAGGAACTTGTCCTTTGTAACAGTTACTTGTTTTATGTTACGCTTTTTGTTTGAACGTGTAACCCTTAATTAATTTAACTCACAGTTTGGAAACTTGCGTCTCTTGTCAAGTGTATCACATAAGTTCCAGAAAGGAATAGACTCAAAAGCCAATTACTCCAAGAATTCTCTTCAAAACAACGCTAAAACAACACAGCTGCTGCTATTCAATCAAGTTAAATAAAGTGCCAAAATTAGTGTCACGAAATAAAGCACAAAGCTAGGAACGCTTACAATAAGGCTTTCATCAACCCGGGACTCGCATCCCGCGAGTCCGCGACACAGTTCCTTTGCGAATGTTCCCGCGACTTTCACAAAAGCCTACTTAGTTGCGAAACTACTAGTGATGGAGTTTTAAGTTTGCGCGCACACTTTGCGTTATAATGAGTTATTAACATAAGCTCCTTCGAGCGCCTCCAGCCTCCGGTGTTTGTCTTGAATGAATTGAAACGGTTCGAGACTAAAAGATCTGGATTTGAAATGGAAATGCTGAGAGATGCCGCACTGTGTACTTAGATGGGGTTTGGAAAATGGTGGAGCGGACTCCGCAGCCAACTAAGGAAGTTCGCGTCTCCCGAACAGAGTGGAGAGGGAAATCCAAGTTGAGTAATGATGACAGTTCCTGAAACTCAATTTGGCCGTTTTCCATAAACGTTCATTTTCCATCCATTTGAACGGAAAATATACGATGTTGATACCTGCAGTATGCTTTAATTTGCATAAAAGGACGAATTTTTAATACCTGCACAAAAAGTTAATTTTAGAAGTAATCATTTTTAATTTGGCCATTGTACACCTATTAAAACTCACTTCAGGTAAAAAATGGAACATCAACAGGAAAAATGTTAATTCTCAACCCTTCCTTGTGAAAAGGACAAAGAATAACAAATGGACAACCCCCCATAGAAGAGGAAATTACTTTGGGACGCGTAAAAAATCGCTATTATTAGCGAATTACGTGAACAAAGAGTTGGCGCTGTAATTACACGCGCGTTGTGGTATCAAACGCTCGTTTGTGCGGCGGCGCTATCCCGCGGTCGCGTGGTGTGCGCCCGCCCCTACGGCCGGCGCGGAGGCGGCGCGGTGCCGGCGCGGTGGCAGTGCGGGCGGCGCGCGGCGTACAGCGGTATGAATATGTGTGCGCTAACTGTCTGTCCCGGTGTCATTGTGGAACAATTCGAGGAGGGTGTTGTTGTTGAAGACGAAACGATTACCATACGCGCTTACATGCATAACTTACGCTATTCTCTTATTCAAACGATTATCATTAAATATACAAACATATTTACATTCGAATACGTATAGATGTCTATAATTGTCTACAGCATTTATGTTTTTTGCTGTAAGTAAAGTATACCATCGAATAATGATAAACTGAAGGTATTACATGAAAAAATATGTTTTAAGATTGCTGTGGTGATTTTAGTTATTATCAAGCTTAATTTCATTAAAAGCATAAACCATATGGGCTAAGTACTGCAACACAGTCACAAATGCTATGGGTTTGTGACTACGGCACATAGAGTATTCAGTCTCCGGAGACTTAGAGAGAAGATTGCAGGCCGCTCATACGTCCCCGATGCCTTTGTGGGATCACCGGCAAGTTGCGAAGGACCGAACCGGACCGGGATCACATCAACTAAATTATAATGGTGTTGTGTTAAACAGTTCGTGATAGATGTATGCTTACATTATGAGTTTTGAGTTTTGCTCAAAAAATAACATACTCACAGTTTTAAAGTGATGCATTTAGCACTTTTATATTACAATCATTTCAGCCGAAAGACGTCCACTGCTGGACAAAGGCCTCCCCCAAGGATTTCCACAATGACCGGTCCTGCGCCTTCCGCATCCATGCCCTTCCCGCGACTTTCACCAGGTCGTCGGTCCACCGTGTGGGAGGCCTGCCTACACTGCGTCTTCCGGCGCGCGGTCGCCACTCGAGAACTTTCTTGCCCCAACGGCCATCTGTTCTACGAGCTATGTGCCCCGCCCACTGCCACTTAAGTTTGGCGATTCTGTGTGCTATGTCGGTTACTTTAGTTCTCCTGCGGATCTCCTCATTTCTGATTCGATCACGCAGGGAAACTCCGAGCATAGCACGCTCCATCGCCCTTTGGGTGACCTTGAGCCTTCTTATGAGGCCCATAGTAAGGGACCAAGTCTCAGTTCCGTAGGTCATCGCTGGCAATATTATATTATATTACAATAATAGCTGTATATTAAAGTAAAGCTTCCCCGCACCCTACAAATATAACGTTTTTGAAGCAGGTTTCCGTGATTAATCCCACACAAACAGAGGACCATTGTATGAAATAAAAGAAGCGCTAACACAGCAGGTCTGCTCTACAATGTTAAGGTTGTTCCCAACTCAAATATGAAGAACAAATAACGTAATACGGTTTGTAGGAGCCCGCACGGCGAACAGATATGTTTGCTGAGAGAGCCGGGGTGCGCGCCCATCGGTACGTAACACAAAGTTTAACAAAAATAAAACACGAAATAACCACAAACATACTATGTTTGAAGATACTTCAAATGATAACAGCACGTTGATCAAGGAACACAACAAAATAATGCGTATTAGTGAGTCGTAAGTGACTGAGCCGACGTCCCAAGTTCTCGGATGCTTTAGTCGTATTTATCGCGATTGAACGACTTGACGAGACAGTACTCTAATCAGTACACAATGATCTCCTTCCGACCGGTGACCAACGTTGGCATGAGCGCTATTCACCTACCGTTAGTATAACTAGCATTATAACTCATTGGACGCCCATCCTTATGCATATCTTTTGCCCACTCGGACTCGGTCGCGTAACATTGACTTTTACAACTTCCTACTATTGTATCCGCCGTCTATCTCTTTCACTCTTAACATAATCATACGTGATGATACCATTTCTATCCTTGTCGTATCAGTAATAATCGCATCGTCATCGGAATGGCTCGTCGTTCGTTTCGGGTTATTTGCAAGATGTGGTGAAAGCAAGGATTACTTTCCGAAGTTTGGATGCCGCGGTAGGTTTTGTTTGTGGTGGGTTCAATCTCAGCTGATTTGTATTCACAAAGGAGGTTAGCGCAAACTTTTAACTTGACGACATGTGACGGTTGTGTCTTCGATCATTGTCCTTATTCGTTTATACTTCTTCTACTTATTGACATGAGCCTACTTTATAACCAAAGTATATCATGTCATTTTTACTGGAACTCGAGAGCTGTGGCACTCACAGGTAATAATGAGAAGCCAAGACTTTGGGTAGGGAATGAAACGCTCCGTACATTAGTCTATACTTTGACCAAGAAAACTTCTACTGATGTTGTTACCTCTATCGTGCGTCCTATCATACCTAAACATTTATAGATTATTACTAACTACTGTAGTAAATTATTATAAAACCTCGTCTCTAGTATACCTTTTTAAACTATAAATCAACTCAAAACAATTAAGTATTCACTTTAAAATACAACCTAATTACAACTAACTGTTTATTTCGTTAAGATCGGCCCAAGTTTTCATATCCCCAACACAAAGTTGTTTCAATAAAATGTATGAATACTTTATTTTCAAAACGAGACTGGATACAGATTGTATCTCTAATAAATAATTTGATGAGTTCTCTAGTAAGTGCTATAAAGATATTTTTATTTGTAATATAAAAGTTCTTCAGCTGTTGTTCAGAAATACATAAGTTATTTTAACGACACGGTTGGAGCAGTGGTTGAGCGATCGGCTGTTGCGCCGCGTGTTGTGGGTTCGATCCCCGGACGGAAAAAATGTTTTTATACCTACAGGTAATTGTTCCGGGTGTGGCTGTTTGTGTATGTGAGTTTAAATGTATGTAAACACACCCACAATACAGGAGAAATTCCTGGTGTGGGATTCCTAGATGGGTTGTTTCAAAGAAAAAAAACACAAAGATTACGCAATCTTTATATTTTTGAAATTGATTATTTTCATGTATTATATGCTGAATGGGATAAACATCAGATATGGACCCTTTCTTCAATTAAATATTTTAATTAAGTATTAACTATTGACCTGAATTGAATACCTGTCCTTTGGAAATTTACATAGTGTGTAGATTGAGGAAAACCCAACAGTGAACTTCTGCGAACATCAGTCAAACAGTCAAGTGAAGCGTTATTACAAAACACTGCTGAAATTAACCACGTTATTGTTAAATTAGACGTCTTTATTAAAACAGTATATTTTATATTCGTCGCGACCGCCTTCAAGCAAAACATAGTGTCAATGTTCATTTGGGAGAAAACTTCAGGTGTAGCGCTACGACGTAGCACCGTAGCACCGTAGCGCGTAACTTCGTAGCTTGATTTATTAATACACAATAATTTGACTTAGATTAATAGCGCCGTCGCGAACGCAAGGCGAGACGCACTCGCTGTAATCACAAAAATACAGATATCTTTCGGAATGTAATAAATGCTGTGTTGTATGATAGCTACGAGTA
The DNA here is from genome assembly GCA_905147745.2 of Phlogophora meticulosa. Classification (NCBI taxonomy): domain Eukaryota; kingdom Metazoa; phylum Arthropoda; class Insecta; order Lepidoptera; family Noctuidae; genus Phlogophora; species Phlogophora meticulosa. Next base: position 198,141 of record LR990535.1, on the reverse strand, counting down.
TCTCTGATATTACGGTTTTTCGGCCGTCTTGTAAGAACCGGATAAGCCGCTGTTATTACTGATTTTTGCCAATTTTAGGTAACCAAATATATATATATGTGTTTTTTCTCATATCTTCGTTCTGATCCGCAATTGACACATACATGTCTGAATACAGATATGAAGAGTATTCGAATTGAACATGTCATGGGTACAAAAATTACCCAAATACAAAATTAAGAATGAGGGGAAGCAATGCACGCAATCGTCCATCCGGTCACGTGCACGAGTGACGTCATGCACCAGTGCACAACTGACTGCATGGCTGATTGTAGATATCATTTGTGTTTTATTTTATTACTTTTGACTAACTGTCATCATACTTCCGAAGGGCGAGTTGTGTCATTTTAATCCATAGGAGACAGTTAACCTTACTAAATGTAAATGTTGTCTCCATAAAACAGAAGATTTATTCATAAGGCAAGCACCTACAGTAAGCAATCGTTTGGTGTCATAACGCGCGTCATTACCGGGCAACCGTAAAGTGGTTGTCAGAAATACAATATTGGTGGATTCAATCACAGAGAATGAAGCAATCGCCTCCGAGCCCCTCCCTCTTGACATTGCTCCCCTAAGGATCCGAATTTTCCATTTTATTTAGTTGAAAGTTAAACCAACGGCGCATAAACAGAACGGATGGGTGTGCGGCTGCTCGACTGATCTCACTGACTCATTTGGATGCAATTACGTTAAACAGAACAAAGAGACTCTGTAAAGTCAGAGCCTTTGATAGATCTCCGTTTATGTTCGAGTATTTTAAGAAACACAACCTTTATGTACATCTGTTGTGTTCACGGAAATAATTTAAAAGAAAATCTTTTGTACAATTTAAATGTCGGCAGATGCTCTTATTTCCGGCATTGTTTTGTATTAATCTGCTGCTGTATTTATATTTTAACACATAAAGAACAAATATGTTTTTTTGCACAAACTACAAAGTTGATTTGGAACAATAAAATACAACACAAAGACTGATTATACCACTATATAGTAGCGACGACATTTCCAACACACTCGTAGCGGGTACAACGCTGACTCGCGGCGGAAGTAACAAGGCTGGTTGAGTTGTATTCAAGTGCGCAGTACGCCAGATTACATGTTCAATAAGAATCACCTGTCTCACACGTGCCGTACGCGCATGCCGGCGCGCGACGACGTGCCTCCAACGTGGTGCGCTTCGTACATGGTGCAGAAGGCCCGACTTTGAACATGTTTGAAATGGCCACTAAACGTATGATTAAAAATAAAGAGAAAACACACTAGAACAAAACAAAACACGACACTGACATTACCTGACATAAAGTTGAATGGTTTTAGGAAAAAATCACTTCGTTGTCTGTCTACGTGTTTGTCTGTTTATTAAGACTCTATTCCACAGAAATGCGTGAAGGCTGCAATTAATATCAAATACGCAGATCTAAGGAGGAGCCATAAAAATAAATCTTTAAATGAGTAAAGAGCCGACTAAAAATAGCAAGGCTTGAGGGCCAGAATCACTTACTGAACTTATGATATTAGTTTGTGCGTCGTACCTTCGACGGATATAACGTTATTTTGCACGTTATATCCGTCGAAGGTACGACGCACAAACTATTCTGCATCATACAAGATATTCTGCCATCAGCCGGGCATAAATCCAGTCTCCTGGCTGCTAATAATAATAATAATAATAATAATAATGGCAACTCTGGATGTCATTGTACGTCGTCCGTAAATTTCTATAATTCAATTTCCAATGTCATTGTTTTTAGTAGTATAATTATATCGAAAGTTTTGTAAAATTTCAAACAATTAATAGCATTACCTACATGAAAATACAGAATACCAATAAACATGAAAATTATCAAAATTATGAACAGAATGACGAGTCCACTACAGACAGTTTGTGACACCTGTCACAAAAATAAATTAAAAATATAGTAAAATGTCGACGAAACAATGATAACAAGAGCAGCTACGCGACGCGCACGCCCACCATCCCCGGACTCGCCGCTCAGCTCCGCCTCGCCGCCGCCGGACCTCGGATCACCAGTGACACCGGCGGTTGCAGCCGCGTCGAGCTCGAGCGACGAGTATTTTTCCCCGCCGACGTCGCCAACACCTGTACGTCGGCAGGGGAGAGGCCGGCCACCGAAGAGCTTGGGATCCAGGGGCCAACCGGCCCCGAGCCAGGTCCCCGCTACCGGTGGTTGTGTGCAGCGCATGAGATGGACTCAGTCCATGAACGAGAACGTCATGCGCGCATATTACGGGTCTACAGAGGGGGGAACTAACCTCACTGCGTACCGTGTTAGGATGCTGTCTCTGTTTCAGGGATTTGAACCAACCGTAAACGTCTCGGCCCAACGATTATCGGATCAGGTGCGGGTCATCCAACGCAACCATAGGTTGGACGATGCTGCACTTGATAGGCTGCGCTCAGAGATGCTGAGCAACCATATCGTCTTGACTTCGACACAGACCGCGGTACAAGCGCCTGCTTTTAATGCAATCCTTCCGCGGTCCAATCATGTAAGTAATGAGGCAGATGATAGGGTTGATACAGTATGTAGCCAGTACAATGATCGATTGAGGAGCGCACTGGAGGATGCGCTTCGTGAGTATAGGTCAACACCGACCGAACTTAGGCCCCGATTACCACGGTTACCCATGCACAGAAAAAATAGGGCGCTGGTGTGTGCCTTGGATTCGCTGCTTAAGAATTTCTTTGAGAGCAGCGAAGACCTCGTCGATACACACTCAATCCTGTATTGCGCGGCTGTTGCGGCATGTCGTTTAGCTAACGTCAAGTTTCCAAAAAATGACTTAGCTATACGACCAAAGCCAGCTGTACCAGCCTGGCAAAGCAGGATTGAGCGTCGTATCGATGGGGCCAGGGTGCTCATCGGCAAACTATACTGCTTCAGGGAGGGCAACACAAGACCACGAGTGATGCGCTTTGTGAGGCGAGCATTCTCGGGGACTGGAATCAGTCCTCGCGAATACATGTCCCGCATCGTAGAGCGCATCGACTTCCTGAAGCAGAAAGTTTGTGCATGGGCAAACCGTATTCGGCGGTATAAAAGGCGGGTTGACCGATACTCACAGAATCGTATGTTCCAAAGCGATGAGAGGTGGGTATACAGAGCTTGGGAGCGACCTGAACAGGATGTGGCGGGCGAGCACCGCCCGGATGATGTCGCCACGAATGCATTCTGGCGTAGCATTTGGTCGGTGCCCGCCCACCACGTTGAGGCTCACTGGATGAGCGACTACGAGAGCGTGTGTGAAACTATTCCAGAAATGGAAAAAATAATAATAACACCAGAAGACGTGGCCACAGCAGTTCGTCCGGTACCGAACTGGAAATCACCGGGACCGGACGGACTGCACAACTTCTGGCTAAAATGGCTAAGTAGTTCACACACGCGCTTGGCATCGCAATTCCAGTCATGTCTAGAGTCTGGGTCGCTACCCCAGTTTCTCACAACTGGTATTACTCACCTGCTCTATAAGTCAGGTAGTACCACGGAACCCAAGAATTATAGACCGATCACATGTTTGTCGACGGTTTATAAACTTCTTACATCCATTTTGAGAGCTAAAATAACAGAACATATTGTTGGCAATTCTATCATGTCTGCCTCTCAAAATGGATGTAGGAACGGGTCCCGTGGTACTAAGGAGCTACTCCTCATCGACATGGCCATAAGCCAACAGGTTCGTCGATCCCGCAAGGATTTGTCGACATGTTGGATAGATTACAAGAAGGCGTACGACTCTGTGCCGCATGCATGGCTCACGAGGGTGTTGGAGTTGTACAAAATAGATGCAACTCTACGCACCTTTCTTGCGTCATGTATGGGGCAATGGAAGACGGTCCTTCGATATCCAGGATGTCGGCAAATTCAAGGGAACGATGAACCTATATGGATTAAACGGGGAATATTTCAGGGCGATAGTTTGAGTCCTCTTTGGTTTTGCTTAGCCCTGAATCCGCTAAGCACATTGCTGGAGGATTCAGGTCTAGGCTATCGGTTGAAAAGAGGTGGTCAGGTCATATCCCACCTCCTTTACATGGATGACCTAAAACTCTTTGCCCCCAACAATTTACGACTGATGGAGCTACTGAAAATAACTGAAAGTTTCAGTAGTGCAATCAGGATGGAATTTGGTGTGGACAAATGTGCGGTCATGCATGTAAAGCGAGGGGAGATTGTGGAATCCGAAGGGATTCAACTCTCGGATTCCATACACCTTAGATCCCTCTCGTCATCCGAAAACTATAAGTATTTGGGTATGTCGGAAGCGTTAGGCATTAATGCTACTGACATGAAGCAATCGCTGAAGGAGCGCTTCTTTGGCCGCCTGAAAAAGGTATTAAATTGCCTTTTATCGGGTGGAAATAAGGTGCGCGCCTTCAACGGTTGGGTCATGCCGGTTTTAATGTACTCTTTCGGCATACTCAAATGGACTCAGACCGAACTCGACGCCCTGGATAGAAGGGTCCGTACACTGCTAACTGCAAACCGGATGCATCACCCACGATCATCGGTAATGAGGTTGTACATCCCGCGGAAATGCGGAGGTCGAGGCTTCTTAAATGCTAAGACACTCCACAACCGCGAGGTGTGCAACCTCAGGGATTATTTTTTAAAAACCGAAGTGGGTATGCATCGGGATGTGGTCGCAGTGGACAAGGGACTCACCCCGCTGTCCATGGCTAAAGAGAACTGGCGCAAACCTGTAGTGCTTACTACCGATGACCGCAAGCAGGTATGGCAAAGCAAGGAGCTTCACGGGCGCTTCTATCGGGCTCTTCATGGGCCCGATGTGGATTTCTTAGCGTCCGTATCCTGGCTACGATTCGGTGACCTCTTTGGGGAAACTGAAGGTTTTGTCTGTGCGATTATGGACGAAGTTATTCTGACGAACAACTACCGAAAACATATAATGAAGGACGGGACGGTTGACATGTGTCGGGCATGCCACCGTCCGGGTGAGTCCATCAGACATATTATTTCTGGTTGTTCTCGTCTGGCTAACAGCGAATACTTGCACAGACATAACCAAGTGGCCAGGATTATCCATCAGCAACTTGCTTTGAGGTACAAGCTTGTGGAATCTGAGGTACCGTACTACAAGTATGTGCCCGACCCAGTTCTCGAAGATGACCATGTCACATTGTACTGGGATCGGTCTATCATTACTGACAGGACTATTGTTGCCAATAAACCTGACATAGTAGTGATAGACCGATTAGCGCGCCGCGCAATGATAGTGGATGTCACCATCCCACATGACGAGAACCTCGTGAAAGCCGAGAAAGAAAAACAAATTAAATATCTTGACTTAGCACACGAGGTTGTCGACATGTGGAATGTGGACTCGGCTGTCATTGTGCCGATCGTCGTTACGGCCAATGGCCTACTGGCTAAAAGCCTCGACGACCATCTGTCGAGGCTTTCGTTACACGGTTGGATCAAAGGCCTGATACAGAAGGCAGTACTCCTCGATACGGCTCGCATTGTGAGGAGGTTCCTGTCTCTGCAACCCTAACCGCCGGTAGCTTGGACCCTGCTCCTGCCATCGGTGGACTACTATTTTTTATATTTTTAAATGTTTTTGTATTTTTTATATTGAAATATTTAAAAATGTAATTTATATGTATATACAAAAAATAAAGAGAATAATAATAATATACTTTATTAATTCAGACCGTGGTGTCCATTTTGTTATTAACAATAAGTGTTATAAATGCTTAAAAACTGTCAACACAAACAAAATAAAAACATTATCTTGACATGCTCAATCACTGCAGCGCCATTCCATGACAAATGGCGCTGCAGTGATTGACGTAAGAACAGTCTAACCGACTAGCGATCATGCTAAGGATGCTGTTGGCGCTGCCACGTACTCTATGCACCAGGGATGCGCATCTTTTACGCATCGTAGCATAAAAGCAGTCGACGCGATATTCAGCAAACATCCCCGATGCACTACAGAATCGCGGCAACCCCATCAGCACCCTGAAAGCATTATTAAATTGGACTCGGAGGGCACTGTAAGACTTTTGAGTATAGTCAGCCCACAGGCTACACGTGTAGAATGAGGTACAATAAGACCTGAAAAGTGTAACCTTGACCTCTATCGAACAGCGTGCAAACCTGCGAGCTATCATGTTCGCTCTCACTGCCAGCGCCCTCCGTTCCCTTTCTATGTCATCATTGTCCTTGAGGTCAGAGGTCAGCACATGTCCAAGGTACTTAAATTTACACACCCTTCGCAATGCTGTGCCATTGAGCGTTATGTTGGGAAACACTTTACATGTACTGTTTCCTCTGGCCTCAAAGACCATGACTTCACTTTTAAGTGGATTATATTTTAATCCGTGTTGCTTGACATACTCTTCACAGATCGCAAGCAGTCTCTTAATGCCACATACCGATGCACTCAGTAGCACCATGTCATCAGCATAGCTTATATTGTTCACATGTACTCCATCTATGTGACAACCTATCCGGGTGCTACTGAGTGCCACAATCAGGTCATTCATGTATAGGTTGAATAGGGTTGGCGAGGACAGTCCCCCCTGCCTCACCCCGCACTCCAACCTGTACGATTGCGACATGCTTCCTGACCATCTAACGCTGTTGACCTGATTTCCGTACCAGTACTTACAGATGTTGATGAGGTCCAATGGAAGATTAGTGTTTTCTAATTTTTTCCATAAAATATCGTAGGAAACCAGGTCAAAAGCTTTCGAAAGATCGAGAAAGCATGCGTGAACGGCGGTTTGACGACTTGTATAGTATTTTACAGCATGCTTAACACACAAAACTGCACTTTCAGTGGATAGTCCGGCCCGGAAACCAAACTGATTGTCATGCAGTTCAATGTGTTTGGTCAACTGTGTGTTCAACATGCTGTCAAACACCTTTGATACTACTGTGGCAAGAGAGATAGGTCTGTAGTTGTTCCTATCTGATAGATCAGCTGTCTTATTTTTAACTATAGGTATAACAATTGTCTTAATCATCTCTTCAGGCAGATATGAATGACTCAGACAAAGGTTAAACAGCATAGCCAACAATCTCGGTAAGTGGGGTCCTGCGTGCTGTAAATGTACAATACTCAAACTGTCATGGCCAGGTGATTTGCCTCTAGTCATTGATTTGATTATCAATTTCACTTCAGTTGTTGTACATCTAAAACCAATCTTTTCATCGTTCTTAACATTTAACACCGTCCGCGAGGACCCCAAAGGTGATTTAACAGTAAACTGTTGGCGAAACAGTTCAGCTATCTCACCGGTATCGCTTACGCCGTCAATACACACAGGAGTAGCTGGTTTACTATTAAGTTTTCTTGTAGCTTTCCAAAAAGATCAAAACTTGTTTTTAGAGTGATGAGAGGCCAAAATATCCATTTTCATCTGTTCTTCATGGTTTTGACACCATTTCAGACGGTTCTTAAAAATTTTCCTGGCCTCACACATCTCGCTGTAAATGACACCTGAATTTGGTTTACCAAACCAACACCACAAGTAAAATTTCTGCTTAGCTTCCCTGTGTGCATCGCCAACATGTAAGTTCCACCCTACAACAGGTTTCTTTTTCTTACGTGTATGTTTACTGTGTTTGCTAAACAATGCTGCCTTTCTTAATATGTTTACAATATTGTTATACAGATTGTCAATGACTTGTCTATGCTGCAAAGAATTACAACTGTAATCTGCACATTTAACAAACTCTTCTGGAAAGTCAAGAAGTCTCAAGCGTCTATGGCATTCAGCCGTGTATTGACTAACTTGATCGACACTTCTTTCCCCCCAAATAGCATCATTTACAGACAGTTTACATCCTACTATTTTAGGTGAGACTGTGCCCAGATTACACTCCAAAATCATCGGAAAGTGGTCCGACCACATTACATCATACTTAACAAACACTTCTCGGACTGACGGCACTGCAGCCTTAGAAATTATACAATGATCAAGCCATCTTTGTGATCCATGAGCCTCGCTCACAAAAGTGAAACAGTCAAACGAATCAGAATCGCCCGTCAACATTTCTACATCAATGCAAGTCCACTCTTGGTCCTCACAAAATAATGACAATTCGTTATAAAATTGTTCGGTAGGGTGCGCATTAAAATCACCTAGTATGTATACACAATCAATATTACAACTGTCTATGATAGCGCTTACCGACCCGAGGATGTCCGTAAACTCGACTAGATTCACCGCTGTATCCACAGGCATGTAAACATTCACCAGTAGTATAGACCGCTCAGGTAACACTACGCGTATAGCACATATTCGCGGATTATTGCACTGAACCACTATCACGTTAGGAAACACTTTTTGCCGCCAGAGAATTCCAAGACCGCCGTAAGGACGACCTCGTATCATGCCCGACGCCATGTCCACCGCAGAGGTCCCCGTGCTGCTGAACTCGTCATCAATACTGTTCAAGTACGAAATATCACTTGGCAGCAACCATGTCTCTTGAAGAGCTATTACGTCACATGTTTTACACAGCTCACGTATTCCATTCACAGACCGCTTGACACTCTTACAATTAAAGGTAGCAAATTTATAAGATTGATAAGACCGACTATCCATTATTTAGCTTATTTGTGCCGCCAGCAGGATTATAATCCTGATTCATGTCTCTTCGTCTGTAATTAACGAACCGTCGAAATATGACACCTGCCGGCCACAGTTTTTCGTCCATGTACATAGGTAGATTACATTCCAGTATATAAAACTTATAGGCTTTATACCCTCGCAGCACTCGCATGTTTATAACTTCTAGAGATACATTTTCCTCGGTTCTCTTTTGTATATATTGGACTATATCGCACTCCTTAGTCGAACTATGTACATGAGAAGGTTGAATGTGACTACAATTGTTTTCCAGCCATTCATTTATAGTACTTTTTCACAATGTATTTCAAATGGACCTTCTGCGCCTATTAATAGTGTGGTGGTGGTGACTTGCAGCGTGTGATGGAGTGGGGTACTTAGTGCGTTCGAACAATGGCGTCATCGCTCAGATAATTATCGCGCAAAAAAGCGACAGCGCCGTGTCGATGAGTCATGAGTCAGCTGCTCGTGGCGGCGCGGCTTGTGGGACACACGGCCGGCCAGGATAAGCCAACTAACAACATTTACAATAACTTCGAGGATAGCGATGATAGTATTTAGAAGCAGATCATAATTAAGCGCCAATGAGTATTTTTTGAAAATTTGGGGAGTAAACAGAGCAACGTGCGATTAATACACTAAGGTGTTCCGTGATGTTTATTTTTAATTTAAAATTTTAAATCCTCTTTGATCACAATCATAATCATCTTTTATTGCATTCGTGTAGTTTAGAATTTGTAACAAATAATTATATAGGCTTGATACATGAACACTGCTAGTGCACAGCAATTTTTGCATACCACCAATTATCTGTAACAAATTGCCCAAAAGTTGGAAAGAGCAAATTATACCTAAACTTAAACAAAGACTAAAATTGTTTTTGGGCCAAAAGGTATATTATGTTATTACATAATTTTTAAACGACTCATGGTGATTATTGTAAATAAATATATGTTACTAACAGTGTAGTAATTATGGTCATGTCGTAGCTTAATCATTAATGTTATTAGTATAATTAAATGCCTATTCAAGTGATTTAAATCTTTATTGTGATAATTGTAATATGTTGGATAATGTAATGTAAATGAATGAATATAAGATATTTATTTAACAGTGACTGATATTTAGTGTAAATTTAAAAATCATTGAATCAGTAATCTTATTTGAACTTATAATATTCGCACGCCATGAGAAATGGCAGACATGTCGTGAGCCACTCTTATTTATGATCTTGCATGCATGTCTTATCTTAATTCTGTATACTGGTTTACATGTTTGAGCAAATATTTATTTTTATTCTTATTCTTAACACGCTGATCGCCAAGTGACCGACAAACAATACATTTTCTATTGTGTCTCGTTGTTCGGCAGTTAAGGTGTTACTATAAATATTTTTAAGTACTACAGTGTCAAAATAATATAATGTCAAAAGTTTTTATTTTGACATAGTTTCTAGGAACATGGCCACAATAAATTATTCTATTCCCCTTATTAAGAGTTGTAGACTGTTATATTTGTTTGTACTCTTAGACGTGTTCCTAATATTAATAACACATAATAGCACTGCATTATACACCATCCGTAATATTTGATAGGATATCCTCCCTATTATTTTATGAAACAGGTTTATCGACATTGTGTATCAGTATCCTGAGACAGTGACAGTGCGATAGCGGGTGTCGCGACGCGCCGCGGCGCGGGCGTCCGCGCGCGGCCGAGCGTGACATGCGCGGCTAATGCCGCGGCCCGTGTGAGCACAGCGCACTGCGTTTGTACTTGTTTTGTTATTTACTGATCCACCATTTAAAAAAAACTCAGGTTAAAGGCGATGCTACCTAAATACCCAGATAAGCATGAAAGTTAGCAGTAGTAATCTCATGGGATAAGAGACCAAGTATTTTATGATTTGTATTTGTTTCAATGTTTTGCAACTTTTGTTTGTTCGACGATCAGTTCTCTTTTACTCAGCAACCACTTTTTTCTTAAATCCTTTTTTTTATCTTATTGCGAAAAAACTCGTGAAACATAGATATAATTAATACGTCATTGTGTATGTAAGCTATGTTTATGTGAGTCTGGAACAGCTGTATGAGCGGAGGGTGAGAGGGATTGTTTGCGTCGCCATCGCATTAAAGCTAACGATGGTGCGCGTTAGTGCGAGCGTGGCGACGCGCGACGTACCGCGATAACGAGTGTCGCGACCTTTCGCTCACCACAAAAAAAGATTTTTAAAAGGGAGCAAAAACCTCAGATTCCAATATTTTTAATACACATTTCAAATTTTAGGATATCACACACGATTTCCAAGGCGTGCTACGTGCCTTTAATTCGATTTAAATGACTCGAGATAAAATTTTAATAACTCCAATAAAAAAGTATTTCAGCAATATTGTATCGGAATCAAATAAAAATCGGCGTCAGATCGGCTCGGTGAGGCGCCGCGATCATTTCGATTTATATGAAAATGGCCCCGCGGACGAGAATTGAGGCTTTCACCTCGATGTAGAGGTAATAATGAAGTACCAGCCTATTACTGTCCCACTGCAGTGCAAAGGCCTCTTCTCATATAGAGAAGGCTCGAGCATTAATTACCACGCTTGCTCAAGACGGGTTGGCAATTTCTTAATTTTTAAGACTTATATTAGTTATATAAGTCCAGGTTTCCTCACGATGTTTTCCTTCACCGATGTCAGTGATGTCCAAGATAAACTTAGAAAGTACATATGAATTGAAAAACTCACATTGGTACTTGCCCAGGTTTGAACCCACAACCTCGTAAACAAGAGGTGAGGCCTAAACCACTGGGCCATCATGATATGAGGTAATAATGATGGTCATTATTGAGTTTAATCACTCGAGACGGAAGAGAGTAATGTGGAGCCAACACTTGGCATAGTGAACGATAAGGTCATCCTTGGTCCATGAACAGTAGTGAGAAAGTTATTAAACGAAAGTAACCGACAATGGAGTGTTTAGCGTAGGAGGAAATTATACTAAAATAACTAAACAGACATTTAGCTGTCATGGTGGCCCAGTACGAATTGTAGGTCATGGATTCGAACCCAAGCAAGCGCGCCGCGCTGTGCAACAGTCCCCCAGTGTACTTTATGATAGTCATTATTAGCCTGCTACATTTAAACAGAGGGTACAAATTATGCACTTAACAATGAATTGATTTTGCTCTTAACTTTAGTTCGTTGACACTTCTTTAAAATATTTTCATCAAATTGTGATATCATTAGGCATTGAATTACTCAAATAGTAACTATAACTGGTAACACCGTAATTTTGTAAGGGTACTTACTTAATAAGTTAATACCCCACGAGGCACAGACGCCTGCCTGGGTCTGACCCCATGCACCCCGTGCACCCCGCCCGGGTGCACGGGGTGCATGGGGTCAGTCCCGCATGATATTAATTACTTTTAATGCAGTTGTGATGTAACTCTGACACTGCGACGTGTCAGTAGTGACAGCGGTGCGCGGGGCCTCAGAGGACCAACATATTATACGACTTGCTTGTGAATCACTTTAAATTTTAGAGACTTCATCGTATAGTTACATTACAGGTTTTTATAAAAATACTTTACTCAAAATCATAGAAATTATACAGGGCATGATTTTAATCACTATCCAAATGTGGACAGGGGTCATGTGCTACCCGTGAATATGTACGACTGTCACGACGGGACCATCACTGATACCACGAAAAAAAAAATGCCGTTTCTTCGTAAAGTTATACCTACTCGACCAAAATGTACTAACGTTGGATGGTGACTAAAAACTTACCCTAAGTAAAACGAAAATAAAAATATTCATTATAAATCTCCATTGACGAACAATTCACGAGCAAAAGAACTTAAGTTGCAAGATAAAGACCATTCTTTCTTTATCTTTTTCAATTGGACGCTTATGACAATTTGTGTTCACTGAATCGACTGCTATAACAATGTGACATTAAAACAGGGCTATCGGCACCACCATTGATTTTCTGTCTCAACGAATCCAAGGGGAAACGCGCTCGGGGGACATAGTTCTGCCTACTACGTAATGAGTTAAGTTATACCACACTACTGACGCTCTCAACACAAACGAAAACGGACCTTATTGTAAGGGAGTTTAAATTAGTGCGCATGCAGATGCAATGTTGCAGGGTGAAGTTGAGAATGTTCCAGCGACAGTGTACGCCTCAAAGCGCTTTAAAGCACAGTTCGGCGTCACCGGACCAGTGCCGCCACAGACGCGCTGCGCCGCGCCGCAAGCCACTGGATGAGCCCGTGACGTCACGAGACACCACTCCCGACAACCTTGCAGGAATAACACCGCGGCGACGTGATTGCCATTCCACAATACCGTCGTATCACTGCCACAGTTCATTCGTGTTCGACGCGACGAACAGCCCGCCAGCCAGACGGAACTGATATTGGGAACAGTTCCGCATAGTTTGAGGTGTTATAAGTTGTATGTCTCATCTATGTGATCCTGAACTCGTTACAAAGTGCCGCTGAGATTAAGTACGTGTCAAATTAACGTAATCTTACTTAGTGTCGGTAGTTAGACGATCACCTCTTGAACAGCGTTTGTGCTACCCGATCCTTGCCGAGTACTTGCCACACACGAAAATGTTTTGGGGCTACGTATACGATGAACCGGAGTTCAAAGACGTGTTTAGGAATTTATTCCTTTTCGTTACTTGGCTTTTTACTTTTCAAGTTACGAGAGCATAGCAAGCATTATTAACTAAAATAATTGCTGTTGAGAAAAAGACGGAGTACCTACGTTTGTTTACTGGTTTATTTTATTAGTACCTACATCAAAACTGCAGTTTATTGCCCCAACATAGTCGAACTAAAAACCTCTTTCTTTTTCTTGACAAACACTTGGCAGTTTCGTTTCAACAGTGTTTGAATTTCGATCTAAAAACCTTCAAATTCCTAACAACATTGGTACCTCAATGGATGCAGCTCTAGGTGCAGTTAGTCTATTTAGTTATATAGGCACCCAGCGCCCGGCGCCCAGCGCCCGCGTGCTTGCTGTGTGTCTCGATCGTTTGACGCTTGCCATGCGGGCGCGTGTTTTTGACTGCACACAACTTTACCAACCAATTACTCGAGCCTCATCCGCTAATTGTGCAGTTACGTGGAACACGTGAATGTAAGGCGCAGCGAATAATGTAGTCGTGATTAATCATTGTGCTACATATCCTGCTTCTTCTGATCTTGTTTAGGAATCTTCAAAGGGTATCTTTGAGTGAATCTGTGGTAAATTACCTTACAAATTTAAAAAAAATACTCGATTTTCACATTAGTTAGTATTATAGTTGTGCCTGTCGCATGAATTTATATTAAGTTATATTTTCGATTCCAAAATTGTTTGAAGTAACGTTACGTTTAGTTGACGCGGTTGTGTTCGAGCCTTTGTTCCAGCAACAAATATAAACAGAAAGCTGTTCCCACGGCTAGTTCTCTAATGAGCGTCGCGACGGCCGCGGTCATCCTTTTCCGCGACTTTTGCGCTTTGTTTGACAGCAAGCCGACATATTGCTAAGTAGGTCGCTCGGTACGTCCACTACTATGTATAGTTTTGTTTTATATGGTTACTCGATTCTCGGGTCGGGCAAAGTGTTATTATTTTTTCCATCTAGAATATCTGAGTGACAGCCAGGATTCTGGATTTGTGCCCATTTAATGGCAATAGGCAATGACATTTGGGCCTTAAAAATGACTGAAATGTGGGTGTACACCCGTACACCTTAGCCAAACGCTTTAGGGTATAGGGGTATGATGTTATATTAAATATAACTAAGCACATGACTGGTGACAGCGGCCAACTTTCTGAAAATACTTTTTTTTTAATGTCTTCACACGCTTATAAATAGCTCAGCTGATATAGGTATAGAGTATTACCCTGGCTGGGGTCTTTCATTGTAAGGTCACCCCAGGATCGTTCGATTAAGCAGTAAACAGCCTTCTAGTACTGAACTGCGAGTGGCCCTACCTAAAAAATAAATAATAGTTTTAAAAATAAAAATGAAACACGGTTTTATAGAAAATCTAACTAAAAAATAGAAGTTTTTTTAAACTATTATTTATTTTTCATTGTTTAAAGTGGGTCAAAATAGCGTCCGAAGAAGTCGGTTACAAACATACAAACATACAAGTGAAGCTAATATAAAGCGTGTAAAAAGAAAGTAGAGTAGTATTCTTAGTAGTAACAGTATGAGAGTTACGCTTTTAGTTAATATTTTTATAGTTAAAATGTTATTTACACAATCGTGTAACTATCGGTTACATAGAATAGTTTTTGTTCGTCACATTAATCTTACAACACTAGAGGTACATTACTCGCGTGTACACTGGTGTACAGTCATTTGTTACATTGTACTGATTGATGTAGGTAAGTAGACATGTACACGTCTAGCTAGATTTAGATGCTGTCAAGACGGGATCTTTGATCTGGGATTACGAAGCGTAGCAGGTGGGGTCAGAAGGACCACTTCCAAAGCATTCTGTGGGTGGGAAACTGTCATCTAACATCTATTATATGTGGCAATGTATATACTATATTTAATCAAATGTGTCTAGTTGTGTCAAAACATCAAAACCTCGCAGTTTGTTACACAATTTGTCAAACATGTGATTTGTTTATGGTCTAGTACACTTTACGGTCTACAAAGCAGAATAACAAGCTCAATAATTTGAATGTCCATCAAACAAAAATGTCACTAACATGTGTGCAGTCTGCTGGTGATCATCACTAGGTTTTAACTTACCGAAACTGCTATAGGAATACTGTAATGCGTATAACGTAAGCTCAAAAGTAAATATGAATTTAAAAACTATTCCATCAATTCGATTCAGTAAAAATTACAATACTTTCAAAATATCAATACAATATTACAAGACAAGAGACACAACTGACAAAACTGAAGACAAGACTGTACATGAAGTACGGCTACAGATTGTTATAATAGAGCGCAATGTGGCACGCGTTGCGAGCAGTTGATCCTCTGCACCACACTGTGTGGTACACAGGCTTGAAGGAGGCGCAGACTTGAGACGTCGCAAAGGCTCGCTAAGGAAAATATTAAACTGAGTGGACCACCGCGCACTGCGGCGGCGGCGGCGGCGGCGGCGCGGCGGCGGCGCTCGAGAGAGGTGAGTAGCCGCTGTGTGCACAGCGCTGTATGTGCATAGCACATAGATAACTGTGAGAGAATTTAGGAATAGGACTACGCATCACTTATGAAATTTTAGTTCTTTGGATCATATTGAAGAATAAAGTTATCGTTGCTGCTTATACAGTATACACACCATTACCCCGATAATGATGACTGGTTAATGCAATATTAATAATAATGATGTCCCTGTAATAACACACAATAACAGATAATATTTTTTTTTGAATGGTGACTCGCTGCTCATAATGATAAATTTCAAATCAAATTTATAAAATAAATATTAATTATAAATACGAGTACCACAATTTTCGATGTTGAAACCTGGTACAAACAAGAATCACATTATATTTTATATATTGACATGAAAATCTGCCAAGACAATGCAACGATACCATGCGACTGTTACTGCACATCGTCTGTCGGATAGAGTGTGACTGATCCAACTTCGTAAACTGTTGGATGATGACGTACTTGAATGACTAGCAAGCTCACATTGATTCCACTTCCACAAACCCTCCAGAGGCACAGAAGAACCTTAATTCCATACAACAGATATCCCTTCAGGAGTGGAGGAATGTGTTCAGTGAGTCTCAAACCAGGATAATGAGCAATTGACGAGCGCTTTGAATGATGCGATTGCAAAATATCACCACTTTCAGTTAATCTCCACTTTCTGAACGATCACGTTTGCCTCGTTTGCCCATAAATAAAATAAATTTAGCACTCATGGGGCCCTTAACTCTATTTTATCGTCAGAGCTAAAAATCTGCAAGACATTAAGCCTGACGCATTCAATTCTGTTATGTGGAGCAGTGGCCGCCTGCAGGGTGGCTGGAGTACACTTCCCACATAAAGACCAGATTTTCCGCTTTCCTGTAGCTGTGCAGCTGTGGTAGTACAGAATTGAGAAACGTATAAGTCAAGCAAGGGCCTACATGGGTAAGTTAATTGCTTTTTGCAGTGGAAACACTTGTCCAAGAGTCCGCTTCGTAAACCAAGCATTTGAAGGTACAAACCTGCAAATTATATGAGCTGGGCTGTCAACTATTGACGACTGTATTGGTGTTGTTGAACGCGCGTGCGAATCGGTGGAACCACTGCACTCTAGCGAAATATGTCAAAATGATGTTTCTTGTGCACTCCGACTGGCCCCAAACTGGAAAAGTCCAGGAGCAAGACGGACTGCATATTTTTTGGTTGAAATAGTTTTACTGTTCTCGCTGATTTCTTAGCATCCGTATCTTGGCGTGACCTCTTTGGGGAAACCAAAGGTTTTGTCTGCACAATTATGGATGAAGTTATCATGACGAGTAACTATCGGAGATTTATTGTGAAGGATGGTACAGTGACATCTGTCGGGCATGCCACCGTCCAGGTGAATCAATCCGCCACATTATCTCTGGTGTTCTCGTCTTGCTAACGAAGAGTACTTGCAAAGGCATAACCTAGTTGCCAGGATTATCCATCAGCAACTTGCTCTAAAATACAGTCTTGTTGAATAGCAAGTGCCGTACTACAAGTATGTGCCCGACCCAGTTGTTGAAAATGGCGGTGTCACTTTGTATTGGGACCGATCTATCATCACTGACAGGACTATTGTAGCCAATAAGCCTGATATAGTGGTGATGGATCGAATTGAGAGGCGCGCAACAATTGTTTATGTAACGGTCCCGCATGACGGGAACCTCGTGAAAGCCAAGAAAGATAAACATATCAAGTATCTTGACTTGGCTCGCGAAGTTGTCGACATGTGGGATGTGGACTCAGCAATCGTTGTACCGATAGTCGTGTCGGCCAATGGCTTAATAGCTAAGAGCCTCGACTATCACCTAAGGAGGCTCTCGTTAGGCAGCTGGATCAAGGGCTTGATTCAGAAAGCAGTTTTTCTGGACACGGCGCGCATTGCAATGCTGGACAAACCACACAGCATCATCTAGCCCAAAGCTAAGCAGAGCTTGTGTTATGGGTACTAGATAACTGATATACTTAATACAATACATTACGTAGATATATATTTTTATTACACATAGCAAATACCCAGAACACCCGGAACAAATCTTTTTATATCGTACAAACATTTCTCCCAAGGCGGGAATCGAACCCGCAACCTCCTGTGTCGCAGGCGGTCCTTCGCCCGCCGCGCCACATCGGTCGTCACATAATATTTTCTGCCTGCTTTAAATACCATGAGTTCACTCTTTGATGCATGATAATGCGTTTGTTCTTACACGTATAATCTTGACTATTAGCAACACTCTTTTCTTGAGCCGAGGATCGAGTTAACTTGTGTACGATCATAGAGGCCTACTCCCAGCAGCGGACCACTATTTACAGGTATCACTATTAAATACCTTTTTCTTTGTAACTTTTACTTATTAGTGTTATTCGTTTTTATTTATTCTCATGATTGTTAATTTAATAATTTGTTTAATTAAGCATAATTGCAATTTTTGTTATTTCTCTGTATAGTTTACTATTATGTTTGAATGTTGGTTCACCTGTTATTGGCAACTGTATAAGCCTATTACTCATTACTATTTAATTCGATATTTTATATACAGAAGCTGTTGGTATACCTTTATTAATAAATAAATAAATAAATAAATGACGACTATCTTTTTTATTTGACAATTTCTATAACTTAAATTTGCCGTAGGTATACAATGTATGGCTATGTAGCGAATGTCATCTATTTCATTTAATAAGCCCATCTACTGTGAATAGTTGATGGTAATATGAAACGAAAGATAACTCGTCTGTGAATACACGAGTTATCATTCGTTACAAAGTCAGCAAATAACTGAGTAATATAAAGCGAACGACCAAACGAGCAGTTTAAACAATTTCATTTGAGATATTGCTCCCCCAACATTGTAATACCTTTCCATTGAGCTGACGTTACAACATGTGGAACAAAAAGCTGATTCTCTCAATATTTTCTCTCACAAGTGAAGCATACGATTTGCGGGCCCAGAACAAACACAATCTTCTTAACGGGAGACGATCGGAACTTTTGTGAGGAAAGTATTACATAGCAGGTACCTACGTCACGAGTGCTTCCTACATACATACATACCTGACTTTTTACATTATTGAAGTGAAACTTCTTTATCGGGGTTTTTTCGTTACGCGTCACATTTTTCCGTTACGCGCCATCTTTTTCTTATCCCTACCACGCGTGATTCGAAGTATACTTGTATTCGAAGTATATGTATTTTGCGGCCCGTTTTGAGTAGTTACATTTTTGAAATCCAGGTGGCGATTGCATCGACTTCAATAACGTCATAAAGAAGTTTCACTTCTTACGAGTGTACGCTAGTACACGCACACATTTTTTATTTGGCACACGCACAAATAGGCAGGAGAGGCTGGATTTTAAGTGATACTTTGCAAATGAATTAATCCCTTATAAGCAGGCGCTTCGCATGTGTGTGTGCGACAGTTCCTAATGTAACAGGTCCACATTTCTGTTGGCATGTAATCTGTGGTATCTGGTTCGTGAGACGTCGCGTGTTTACATAAATAATAGGACAACAAAGAGATAAGGCCGTGTTCGCCGGTTACGTCTGAGATTCCGTGTTACGCCTGCGAGCCGCGGCCGCCTGCTAACGAGATAACGCCTGCTGAAAGGAACAGAAAGTTCCGCGCGCCGCCGCCTTGTAAGTTTATGGGGAACCCATTTTGCGCTGATCTAGAAAAAAAAAATGTAAGACGTGTGACTTGTCTTTTTGTTTAAAATTCTGGAATCAAATGATGAAATATAAAAAAAATAGAAAAAGCTACAAAATCAGCCAAAAGTGAAAGTGGTAATAATCAACATGCTTATTCAATTCAAATGAATTTATATATTTAAATCAGACTATACATAGTTGTCCATATATTGTTAGTAGGATACATTAGAATTTACAAACTATGTTAGTAAAAACTTAACTATTTGATATGGATATCTATCCAGTGCCTCTATAGAGGACTTTCTATTTTTTCAGCAATTATCCTCAGGTAGGTGTTAGGACTGTCCCGCACCCTGCGCATCAGCGACGCTTCTCGCTTAGCAACTGCAATTTGTGTTGCTATTTACACGAATCCTCGTATTGCACCAGTGCAGTACCTTTAAGTCCCACGTAGGCAAAACGGGAAAAGTTTTATCCGTTTTACAAATTGAATTAAATTAAATACAATTATTTTGCCTTTTAAAATAGAAGTAATTTTAAAGATAATAAAATAATAATAGAATAAACAAAGCAGTAGAGTGAGAGCACTAGTGTTGATTGTTTTATTAGTCGTAGTGAAGCGACTTCACGACCGCGCCGGGGCCGAGGTGCGACATCTCCGGCCATTCAATTTAAATCGAGAAAACACTGTACTTTTGCGGACCAAGCTGCTGGATTATACGTCTAAGTACCTATAATCAAATTGTAGCCTGTCTGGTGTTGTTCCGATTGATTCGCGTCTTGTTATTGGTTTAGACTAGTGGCTTGCCGCGCCTTCCGCTTCGTTAAAGATTCCATCTTTTGAATGAAATTGCTATTTCTCAAGTTAGTTCTTTTCCTCAGTTTCCGTCAGGTTACAAATATAACAATATTTGCCGGCTTTAGGAGTCGCACGACTGTCTCTCTCAAGGAAAGCTCCTTATAACGTTATTACTTTACATAGATAAAGAGTATACATATATATAAGTAGGTATCATTATAACGTTTAAAAGCACCTTCTCTGGATGAAAAATGGAACATAAATATAGAAGAGGGTGCTACTTTTCAATAGAAATTTCTTCCAACAGAGCCCGCATCGGATAAGAAATTAGTCACAATGTGTAGAAACTAGAAAGACAATAAAGAAATACTTAAATTAGACCTTATCTTGTACATAACAAACATATTATATGCCTACCCTAAATAACGGTAAGGTATATATACTCGTAAGGATATATATTATATTTTTATGGTCCATCGTCCAAAAGTGTTTTTATGATTTACTAAACGGTATTCACTAGGCTTCTTAAAGACAAGTTTGGTTAAGTGGTGTATTCAATGTAACCTGCGAAATTCCAAATTTCCACATATTTTCAGAATAAAATATATTCAGCAAATAAAAATTCAGGAGCCACATTATGTACGTAGATGTTTAAGTGATCATAATTCTCGCAACATTATTTTTTTTCAGAAGTCGCACTAAAAAAGCACTGCTATTGGCGATGATTATGAAAGTCAGTATTTTATAAAATAAATACAAGAGTCCTCATGAACGTGGTTTAATATTATAATTATGATCAAATCCGTCATCCTGTGAGTAAGTAGTGCTCGTAGTCTAGCGCACGGCGGCACTCGGCGGCACTCGGCGGCGCACGGGGAGGCTGCAGGATGCAGGCTGCAGCAATGCAGTTTATAGGTACTACCTGGGTACAGTTACCTAATTTCCATAGATACAAAAAATGGTACAGAAACACAAACTGAACTGGAATGGTATCCGAATGAAAATTCTTAACATTTTACTTCACATATACCACTTAAGCAATGAGCACTTATAAAAATCAGAAAGAGAAATATCAGAAGCTACGCGCAAGATTCCAATCGGTCGTTGTCTATGGAGAATTACCGGCACGAAACTTTACGGTTAATCTTTTAAACATAATTGGCCTTTTCAATATTTTCATATCGCAGTGTTAAGAGATATGACAGAGCAGTGTTATGTCCAGCCAGTCAACAGGTACCATCATGTCCTCAACAAAAGCGTAAATCAAAATGGAGAATGTTCAAGTGTGTACACTAGTTAAGTACAGGGCCTGCAGCGTTCTTACATCAACAAAATTGAAAAGAAGCTATATTCAAGATAAATTTAAATTAGGTATTCAAAACTGTAATCTGAATAAAGAGCTGAAGTTAAGTTGCTTTTTTTTTTTAAATAAAAACGTTGCCCCACACTAGGAATTTCTCATGTATCGTGGGTGCGTTTACAAACATCTAAAATCACATACATGAACAGCCAGACCCGGAACAACTTCCTGTAGGTAAAACAAATATTTGTTCTGTGCGGGGATCGAACCCACAACACGCGGCGCAGCAGCCGATGGCTCTACCACTGTGCCAACCGTGTCGTCACACGTAATGTCAAATATTTTAAAGATTGTTTTTATAGAAGGAATGCAAAAAGACATACAAACATACTACACAGAATGGCTTCCAAATCTTTGGCAACCTTTTAGGGGATGGATACATTAATGAACATGAACAACTTGCACCTATCGTGACTATTGACTATCGTGCGTGATATCACATGTTAATTGTGTCATTTATAAGAGTTTGGCGTTCTCCAGCCATCTCTTTGCCATGTGAAATCAGCAGATGAATCAGTCTTAAAAGGAGTACCACGAGCTGTGGTTTGGAACACCACGCTTACCTGCGTTACCCCAGTTTGTGTTATGTTCGATATGACGCGGGTGTATACACGTGTTTATTGTGATATATGTTGACGTCGTGACGTCACCTGTTCAGAGTTTGCTGTGTAGGTAGCTCTATTGCCAAAGGTGAGG
Organism: Phlogophora meticulosa; assembly: GCA_905147745.2. Classification (NCBI taxonomy): domain Eukaryota; kingdom Metazoa; phylum Arthropoda; class Insecta; order Lepidoptera; family Noctuidae; genus Phlogophora; species Phlogophora meticulosa. The sequence continues at coordinate 175,768 of LR990535.1, read as the reverse complement.
AAAGTTCTCAATAAGGCGACAAAACAGTAATGGGAACAATACAAACCTGAAATTGACGTAGATATGTTAGCTAATCAAAGGCAGTGCGTGTGGTGTAGCGTGAACACTACTTACCTACTAAAAAAAAATGTCCTATCCTGAAAATAAAAAGGGTTTTTCACGATTGTTCAGGCATGGAATGTAATCACCTGGCTATAGTCCATGTCTGACAGGTGACAGACAGCATGTATTGAACCCTTAGCAATGACGCAGCGTCACATGGCGGCGTGTGGTAGTGACGTCACGCCCCGCGCCCCAGTAACCGCCACCCGCTCAGTAATGTGTGCAATATCTACATGATGCAGTTGTTTGCGTCCCACTATCAATGATGTAGGCCGCGCGCCGCCCGCGCCAGTGACGTCACTATCATAACGCACCCACCACCTGCATAGTGTAGTGACCGCCTCTCTGCTCTCTTTGCGATAGGGCAGTTCATTATGGATAATAGTGGTTCTAGTTTTTATCAATTCCTTAAATAGTAGCATAGATAAAATAGAAACAAAACGAAATCGCGCTTTTTCGGAAATGTTCTTAATATTGCATGTTCATAAACAAGCATAACATATTTGAACAACTCATTAATAACCCAATGTATTAACAGCAACTATACAGACACGTTTCACCTCTAACTCCGAGTTTAGCGGTGAACGCAAAATAAATAAATTATTGAATAGACGAAACTTTGCCCGGAGCGAGGGTCACTAATACAATATTCATGGCGTCGACTTCATTATCCAATTACGCTTGTTATCGAGTGGCTGAGCGGGGCCGGCCCTGTGAGCCGGCGATGTATGAAACACATATGACAAATTGTCGACGCCCCCGGCTTCATACATCGCGCCATCCTACTGAAACAAGATGTTGAACTGCGTAGTGCAAAGTGTAATTCAGAAGTAGCAATCTTTACCCACTTCCAGAAGTAATACTCAACAAAAACGCTTTACACTTATTTTAGGTAATTGATTTACTTAACATAGTGGCTAACTCAACAAGTAGCCACTGGAATACTAGAATACTAATACTAGACTATTGCAATACTGGTTCACGGTGTTTGTTAAACCGCAGGATTTCCTTACTTTTTTGGAATTTATATTTTGCTTAGAATTTATATTTTTTAGTTCAGTAACTCGGGACGTAAAAAGTTAAAGGTGATTGTTGTAGCATAGCCAGAGACTCGTTTAGGCTTTTTTATTGCACCAGAAAAACTTTTTGCAAACAATCTAGGTCGGTACCTCCTGCGTTCCTGCCTTCTGACCCTCACTGTACAGTGGTATAGTGTGAGCTCACTCTAATTATTTTCAATCTTATTAGGTTTTCGCTGACGATGATGGAATAATAAACACCGAACTATAATGTTTTGAGTGCTGGTGTATCATTGTGTCGCACTTAATGTGATTACCAACAAACAAACTTCTTGGAATAGTTTCGTATAATAACTGCGGCACTACCAACAATTACAGTCTGTCTATTTCGAAGTCTCCTGACAACATATAAAAAGAGAAACAAAATAGACGAGCCATGTTCTGCTAACGAATCTTGGCAAAGAAGCACCGTGTTGTTTCTGTGTTGACAAAATAAAATGACCGCACTGGTGGCTCGCCAGCTCATGTTACTTCCTAAGTATTCGGTAGATCGACAAGCTCTAGCTAGCGAACTAGATAATAACTATATATCCATATACTTTATCGACAAACCTAATACAATTCCTGTTATTCATATCTATCTTAACTTCTAAAACACAAAAAGCAAATAAAAAAAATTAGCGCGGATTTATATTCAAGCAAAAAACAAAAGCACCTTTTAACCTAATAAGTTACGAATTGGAACACTATTCACACAAGCTACTAAATAAGTTAGCAATAGGAGTACTAAGTTGGCTGGAAACACGGCCAGCCTAACGAACGATTAAAAGTAGTCCTAATTCCCAATGTTCCAGAAAACACAATTAGAACAAACTTCAGTCATTTTAGTGAGTTAAGGCTTATCGTGTCAGCTTCTATCGGTGCCAAGCTTATACATCTCTACAAGTATATTATTCTATTTTGTGCTCAGATTTCAAATGAGTTGAGATCTTCATGACATTGGAGATGACATAAACTATATGTCATCATCTCCAATGTCATGAAGATGCGAAATGCGTAAATAAGTATTTTTCTTGACATTAAAATTATTTGAACTTAGTTACTTTTTTTTTGACATTTTAAATATTTTGAACTTCGGGAGTTAGTTTTTTTTTACATTTATAACTTATAATTTATAAAAAAAATTCCTTTATTAAGGTTCAAGTGCTAGATAATGTTTTTAAATGTTAATAATTAAATTGAATACTATCATTGTGCAGTATTTATAAATATATACGACGATATTTTGACGACCTGTGTGGCGCAGCGGGCGAAGGTCCGCCTGCAACGCAAGAGGTTGCGGGTTCGATTCCCGCCTCGGGACAAATGTTTGTACGATCTACAAATATTTGTTCCGGGTGTTCTGGGTATTTGCTATGTATAATAAAAAATATCTATCTATGTAATGTATTGTATTAAGTATATCAGTCATCTAGTACCCATAACACAAGCTCTGCTTAGCTTGGGGCTAGATGATGCTGTGTCGATTGTCCAGCATTATTTATTTATTTATACACATATTTTTTTAAACTTTAATTTGTAATCTTGAGCTGGATGCTCACAATATTTGTTCGTCTCCTGGCATAACATAGCGCTCTTTTCATCAAATATAAGATCTGTATTTCTGTACCTGTGTTAACAATTGAAAGTGATTTGATTTGTAAAACTAGCGCTATTGGCACTAGGGCTATTGTTGAACACCTTTACCGACAAATCTGTCACATTTATTTCCCAAAAACAGATCAAAATGTAGTAAAGGCCAGTGACCTGATTCCAGCTCCATAATGTATGCTGCTGAACTTGTGTGAAACCCTGGCAATTCGCTAGATTAATTCCTAACATATTCCTCATGGCTAGAGGACTAAACAGGCATATTAGCGATGCTGTGTGTACCCGTGACGTAACGCTGACGTGTAGGTTATCCCAGCCATTCATAATTCATTACGGGCCTTAAACCTGTGCCAAAACCGACCGTCGTTCATGAGCAGCAATGAACATTTTATTAATGTGTTGGCTCGCCACATAACTAAGTAGTTGTGAATTGTGTCGAGTTATTTATGTGCCGACTCCGACGAGTTTTTTGTTTCCATTTCTGCTCAAGTTGTTGAGAAATTGTGTTCTGCTTTATGAAGTATAAATGAATGACAAAGAGAATACATTTTCTTATGGAAATATCAAGGTTTTTGCAGCTCCGAGGGGTTCCGTAGAGAGCGCTATGTTCTCCTTTAATTGTTATGTGTATTTTGAGTAGCTCGTCTAGTACAAAGGGAATGGTATTTAGTTGCTTTTTGTTCTGTTGACCTATTTAATGAAGTAGGGTTTTCTGTGCAATGGGTTGCGGTTCGTTCAGCAAGACATCTTCAATACCTTGAGATAGTGAGGTGGGTGCTTTATTTTGCTTTACAAAATTATTGTGCCAGTAAACACACTCAGTAACGAAGGGGGGCACACGGGGCGTGGACAACTTTTGTATTGTAACGAACAGCCATCTGTACTGTGTCCAAAATAACAGTATAACGTAACGAGACAGAACCCTGTGTACCCAAATCACAAGTTTTTCCCAAGGTTTACTTAGTCCAGATAGGCATCGGATGCTGGCTCGCAGCTAATTGGACGTCTCAAAGCTCTTTTGATCATCAAACTAACTTATTTAGGTAAACAGCCGACTTCTTGCGTTATTTTTCCTTGCGTTTAGTTGTCGCAATCGCAAATTGAAAATAAACATATCCGCGTCTCCGCTTTGACGGATTAAATAAATTTGGTGGAGAGCGGCTGACGCAGCGCGCCGGTGTACGCCGGTGTACGCCAGAGATACCTAGCCTGCTTGCTGAGTTTATTCGAGAATTCTGGGAACCTTTTCGTTTCGGCTTTGAAAGAGATTATAGTAGCTTTCTTACGGAGTACTTACCCGAGAGCAATCGAATTGCTAAGTGCGTCACTTTCTTGTAATCAAGACTACATATATTTTTGTTAGATTTCGTATGCCAACAAAAAAAAACCTTGGAATGATGAAATGAATGAAAAGCTCGCTCTCCAAGAAACCTCAGTCACACACTCAGTAGTTTCTCCAACAGTAGTTTGTTGGAACAAATCGTAGCGTTATGTTCTGCCGACTTGTAATAAAAGCGTGTTTTGTTCCGAGGCGAGGGAACGCTTCGTCCGCGTCCATTTCATGAGTTTCTGAGATAATAGCACGAGTGTTATTGTTATTAGAACAGCTTACATAACTATGATGAAGTTAGTGTGATACCCAATACATCACGTTACAATTACCAAAGATTCGTAGATCTATGACAGTCGTTACGGGTAGTCCGAAGCCAAAGTGTATCGTGTTACTGTTACAGGGCTGCGGATGTCAGATACGTTGATAGATATTATATTGGCTCTGCTGCTAGTTGTCTCATCATATGGGGGATACTTGGTTGACACAAAGATTGTTCTTTGATATGTTCAACAATTGTTTTTCGTTCTCATTTCGTTTCTAGTCCTTTCAAAATACCTACAAATCATCATCATCCTCTTGCCCTTATCCCAATTTCATTTGGGGTCGCAGCATGTCTTCTTCTTCCGTACATCTCTATTTCCCGTCATCTCAGAAGTCACCTCCTTCTTAGCCATATCAACTTTCACACAATCCATCCATCGTTTCCTGGGTCTCCCTCTCTACTAAAAAATACCTACAAATATAAATCCCAATAAATCTATGCTATCAGAATAAACTTCAGAATAACGGCGGTGACCCACTGACGTAAGTTACTTTGTGTTTAACATGTTTTAAAACCTGGCCAAGCGGCACACTTCATGAAGCAAGGTTTCAATGCGCCAAATGCAAATAGTAAAAACACGTTTTTAGCAAACATTTATAATGTTGCTGCTCAAATTGTGACTAGGATCAGTTACCGCATGTTGAGGGTGGCTGGCTTTTAATCGACGAATAAAAGGAGGAGGTTTTCAATTCGACACGTCCATCTTTTTTTTATTATGGACCCCGCATAACTTTTTACAGTATTGTCTGATTTCGATAATGATTTTTTTATTGGATAGACAGAGTATACTTCAAAGTTGGATCCATTGAATATTGAGAAATAAATCCACCCCTGGGTAGGACCTTTCCTTCCGATGCATGGAAAAAGTTTCGTCGATGATCAAGTGTGTAGCATGTTTACACTGACCTATAATTGCATTGTTCATATCCCGCAGCGTATCCCGCATGCTACAGCACATGCACACATGCGTCATGCGCACACAACAGCGCACCACCGCTACACTCCGTGGTATTCCTTCATGTCGGATCAACGGAAATAAACGTTCAAAGTGGAGCCGAATGTCTCGACGCAACAAAATATAACGCTCAAATAAACTTGTGCATATTCGAGATGAACATACGGTACACATGTACAGAAGGTTCGATCCTAAAAACACGGAAACTTGTTGGACCCTTATAGTGCGACTTTATGTATAATTATGTCTGTCTATCACAGCTGTTATAGCTTGTCCAGTGAAATAGCAAGTAAATTAAATAAAATATTAAAAAAATATTTTAGTTCATAGATAAGTGTAGTACGAAATGAAAGAGCCACGTTTGCACATTATCAATCTCATTTTTATTTTTATTAATGTCACATTGTTTTCGACCTATGAAGTGATGAATCTGAAATAAGTCTAGTTACTAGTTAAAAAAAGTGATCTTTGGAATAATAAAAAACTTGAGAGGTGTCAAGGGACACCCGGATGGAACGAAGTTCCTTTTGTTATTATTTTTTAACTGGCTTGCTTTCTATGAGAGAGAGAGAGAGAGAGAGAGAGAGAGAGAGAGAGAGACAGACAGAGAAACGCGCACGCCGCGCGGCTTACCACTACTTATAGCAAAAAGTGTCGTTACAACTTTTCGTCTTCATTTTTTCCGTCTAGCCCCCTTTCGCAACGCGCGATAAGGAACTTCGTTCCAATAATCCCGGCTAACACTAGTTAGTTTTGACTTTTTAGTTTAATCTTGTGGCCAATTTGAATTTTTGGTGGTCGCAAGAATGTAGTCCTTCTGTAAATTCGTTCGTTAGCGCCGCCAACAAGAGCTGGTGGATATTGCGAAAACAGTTGTCGGCGAGTCATTATGTGTGTCGGAAGTCGGGCGGGGTCGGGCGGAGGCGCGCGGCGAACATAACTCACGGCGCTGGCAAAAACATCGTTGGAAACTTGAGGCGGCAGGGCTGCCCAACTGCCCAACCAATAGGTGGACTGGTTTGAGAAGACTGGATAAAGTTATCAATATGATCTTACAATGTGTTTATTATGACTTTAATCATCACAAGATTCCTAATAATGGTGACCTAAACGTCATCGGTGACATCTATTGTGGCGTCAACGCCTTGACAGATTAGTTTTTACGGAGCAGTGAGCAGAGAGCGTCAGATTGTTACCATTCCACTGTTTCTCTACAGGGTGTACGGGACATCTACGCGCAGTGATACTTTGAGTTAAATATTCCTTCATAAACAAACTCACCCCATTCACATGCAGTCAACGTGTGAATAAAAAAACCAACAAATGAAAATCAGAGAGCAAGGTTGTCACCGCGTTAAATTCCTCCACACATTGTGGAGTGGCGAGTGACGTGGGAGCAAACAGACCGAGGCGACTCGACCGCCGCGTGGCAGCCCTGCCGTGTTTATCGAGGCTCGGGGACATTTCAATACATCGCATTAGACGAGTCGAGTGACGCTCGACGCCTTGTTTTAAGTCCTACTGCAAGTAGAAGCCGGTCTGTGTGCGGGCGGGGACCACGGCGTGGTTTACTGACATGCAGTAGGATTGTTCTCTTTTGTTCTTTTTTATTTAGGTTTTAATTATAAGATAATGATGTTCACGCATGTTATTCAGAGTTTATTCTCATAAGTTGTCCTCAAGACTGCAACGTTCTTTAATTATTATACTTTTGAAAATAATGTTTCTTGAGTGTATGCGCGTTCGAATTAAAGTCAATTTCTTTGATACGCCTAAACGGTTTGATGGATTATAACAAAAATATTAACTGTTTGTGAAAATAGTTGTAAGAAATTTAAATTTTAAGTGTTTTACTCTAGACCATCGGGTCTAGAGTAAAAACTTTAAATTTAATATTTTTTTACTCCGAATTTCTCAGCCGCTCTTCTTGTGCGGTAAGACCAAGCTGCATTCACCGGCGCGGAACAGACAGCGAGCCAACTTGCACAATAAAACTGCGCCGCGTCGAACCGCAAAACGTATGGCCACGCACCAAGCCGCCGCGCCCCCGCCACGCCGCGCCCGCGCCCCCAGCGCGCCCCCAGCGCGCCGCTACCGCGCCCCCGCCTCGCCGCTACCGCGCCGTCGCCGCACTAGCCAGCAGCTTTGTAACAACGAAGTAAGATCTCACACCCTTTGCAACGTCAACAATGTAGTAGCAATCAGTTCAGTAGACGGTCTGAACTACTACTACTAGGTTAAACAATAACAGCCGCTCGGGACGATCGATGGTTCAGCTATGTTTGCCGACGTGGATACATGGATGACGTGGGTGACCATTCATTTCACATGAAGGCCCTTACATGCCTAGAAGGCTGCAAGCTGTTGGTCCTGGCTGTCATTTATAAATCTTTGACAGATGTCACGTGTAGTCAGAAACCTTAAAGTAGTACAACTAGTGTTGCTAAGGAGCATCGTGATACCCAGCTACAGGGATGTGGAGGTTAGTTAGGCAGTCGCTCCATGCAAAACACCGTTATTCAGCTGCATCCGGCTAGACAGGAAGACGACTCCACATAGTTGGTAGAAGGCAGGCAGATGATGATGGTTAAGTAGATTGACTTAACGTACTACAGAATATTTTGAAATAAGTCTTCTTTCAAAAGTGCAATTTTATTTCGCGAGTAAATTGTTTATAAGCCTAAAATAAAGATATTATGAATGCTAGTGACGTCATGTATCAGTATCTACGTAGGATAGGGGTGTCCCAATATTGGAGATCTAGATGTCCTCAACTTAACATCACCCACCATACAACTACATAATATGAACTCCTACATTGTCTATTCTGCGAAGTCATTCTGAAGGAATTGAGTCGGCAGTCCACAAAGCAATCTCTCTGATAAGTGCGCAATAGGTATAATGATTCCAATGTTATGATGCGATTGAAGGTTTTTTTTTTTAATAACAATGAGCCGACATCTGGAATCCTGCAGCAACTCTGCGCTAGCCAGAGCTCGACAGTGCGCTGAGTTGCAGCTGACATGTGCAAACTCACAGCAAAGACTGATTCATCAGTATTACATATTGTTATAGTTTGGAAATCTCTCCTAAAACCCTTGAATAATAATAATGTGTAAATTTATCTAGTAATTTAAAGAAAAAATTTAAGTATAATAATCAGATAATAATTTTTAAATATTTGCATGCTGAACGGTAAAATGTGGCTGAGCTGTAATGTAATCCTAAGAACTATGTACTACCCATATTTGCAAAATAAAATTCTATTCTATTCTATTCTATTCTTGGTAATCTACCGATCCGCCCAGAATTCACATGGGTCGTTTGCGTCCTGAATATTACATACACAAAAAAAAAACAGCGTAATCAGTGGAGCTGTTATTGAGTGGCATGTTAGTTTTTGATTTTTATTTATACTATTTAATTTTTGTAACAGCAAATCTCTGAAGCGGTCATTGTGTTCATTATGATGGTCAAAACTGGTCATGGAATATTTTGTAATTGATAAATAAAGGAACAAAGTAAACGATACGAGGTGTGGGGACATTTTGATGCTCCGTTTATTAATTAGGAATAAAAACTAGTAATACTAGATTTCCTTAGTTCGTTATAATTGTGCACCACTAACTGTTGTGGGACACAGAGACACCCAATTATAATGTTATTACCTGTGTGCACCAATGAACACATTTGATTTTGAGAATGTTGGGCTTAATCTACACAGTTAATTACATGTTTGTATACCTATTATTTTGATTACATGATTATCATCTCTCCCGATCAAAACGATTTCGAGATAAGATACTTTTGGCAATCATAAAAGGCAGTTTAACCGGTGCCATCGTACAGTGGCCAGTATCGCAGTATCGCTATGAGGTCGCTTCTCTCTTTGCTCGTGATTGTCGCTGTGGGCGCAGAGTGTGTGTCCGCTGACCGCTACCACCCGGCAGGACCCACCGGTCGCAAGGCTGCAGCGGCAGCCAACAGCGATGAGCTGGAGTCCGTTTTCTGGACGCAACAAGCACAGGCACATATTGATGAACGCCTGGCGCACAAAGAGAGCGTCAAGAAAGCGCGCAACGTGGTGATGTTCCTGGGCGACGGCATGTCCGTGCCCACGCTGGCCGCCGCGCGCACGCTGCTCGGACAGCGACGCGGCGCCACCGGCGAGGAGGCCAAGATGCATTTTGAGACCTTTCCTACGGTTGGGATGGTTAAGGTAAATTAAAAGTACTCGCGTGTAATTTCGTCTCTCCTAGAATGAAGTAGCCAATGATCAAAATTTTACTTTATGTTTCAGACATACTGCGCGGACGCTCAGATCGCAGACTCTGCGTGCACAGCCACCGCGTATTTATGCGGAGTTAAAACCAACTATGGCGCAATAGGAGTAAATGCGGGAGTGCCGCGCAGTGACTGCGAGGCTTCCACGAACACCAGCAGACACGTGCAGTCCATCGCCGAGTGGGCGCTGGCAGACGGCCGCGACGCTGGTACGTGCTCAATACATCTTTGTTATTCAGTTACCACCTCATTTCTATTACATTTAATGAAATCCATATTTCTTGTCCAGCTTGTTAGTACCTAACGGAACTTTCACGTAACATAGGGACAAGACTCACACGCCCCAAGTTAGAAACAGACTGCCTTTTTCAGTAGGGATGTGGTGGAGGCTGTTTTAGCGTAAGCGGAGGTTAACGAAGGCGGAGACGATGATGGGAAAATATGGTGAAAGTTGAACACTAATCACAGACACAAAAATGACGATCGTCGACAGTGATTGTCCAGTAAATAACAAGATCCCGCAGATCCATTGGTCTATAGGAGTCGTTTGGGGAAGTCAGAACCCTGAAAGTTTGACTACCAGTCATAGCAAGGGGTAGAAACCTCTTCTACTGGTACTGGTGATCATTATTAGGATTAAAATATAGTATTTTTTCTTTAATTAAAATCGTGATTCCCTTATTCATGAATTCAAAATATGTTTTATTAAAAATAGTTTGTACGCTAGTAGACAGCCATTGAATAATTAAGCATAAACCAAGGTTACATGTTTCTAAGTAGAAATATTGCAATACTTACAGTCATCAGCGAATAGAGTATGGTGATAATTTATAAATCGTTTCTTGGATTGGTAGGATAATTCCGTTTTAGATTTAGCACAAACTTTTGCAATTTTAGTTATTTGTTTTCTTTTGAGTAGATACGACCAAATTAGCCCTACGACATTGCCCCTCATTCCAAATTCAATTTGTGAGACAAATTCTGTGATTTACGAATTCAAACGCTTATATCATGCCCAGTTGGATGAGCGGTTTCAATTTTCGTTGCCTGTAAAGAAGATGAATCTAAGTTATACACATTAGTTTCTTAACCGTTTAAGAAAAAAGAAATTAAGCCGTTGCTTATGTCTGCACACCGCTGCACCGGTGTCTCCATCCGCCTGATTTTGTTATTTACGTGACTCGTCTCTAATTTCATTTAGTGCGCTTTAAATTTACTTTGTGCTGCACTACTGTGTGTGTACTAGTACTGTATACTTGTTAGATTACGTTTTTGTCGTTTATATTTCCTGTGTGTGTCCTAAGCAAATGTTTGACTTTATTTTCTTTCTTTCCTTCATTTTTTGCGCGTAGTGATATTATGCTGCCTAATTTAGTTCTGTAGTCTCCATTTAGATGTTTCTGAATAATACTTTGCATCCACATGTTATTAACTTCGACTATAAACACAGTAAGAATGTGTTTTCTTACTAAGTTTATATTCTGTTCAGTTTTGTTGTACTGGTAGGTAGCCATATAACGTGTGTGATTTCCTTCCAAATCTGTATTGTTGCTTACTAGGTATTGTAACTACGACACGCATCACTCACGCGTCACCATCGGGCGTGTATGCCAAGGTGGCTGACCGCGACTGGGAGTACAACGGGCAGGTAGAGGAACACGGCTTTGACACCGAGCGCTGCCCGGACATCGCGCTCCAACTGATACACAAACATCCCGGCAACAAGCTCAAGGTATACTGGTCTATATTAGAGTAAAACAAATACTGTTGTTGGGTTATTCGGTTATTAAACTCGCAATAGCCGCAGGTGTGGCCCCTGCATTTAAATACAAGAACCGCTATAGCAATGCAGGGCAAGAAGTCTTATTTCTTAAACATCACTTCTGAATTAGAGACGAAAAGTGTCCAAGTATACGTATAATCGCTAATATTTGAAATGATACGAAAGAAAATACCATGACCATTTTTATACGGAGCGTCCTATTTAACAGAATTTTATTGTAGTATCGGATGGATCTCCAAGATAAAGGCCACCCGTTTTGAAATTCGATAGAGTTTAAAAATATAATAACACTAAATAATATTTCACACAACATAAACATAACATCTGTATTCCCTGAAGGGTAAGAGGTGTACCTAGTATACCACACTACTATAGTAAGAGGTGTACCTAGTATACCACACTACTATAGTAAGAGGTGTACCTAGTATACCACACTACTATAGTACACCTATGTAGTTATTTTATTGTTATTATTTTTCCGTATTCTTTATTTTACATACTTTGTAAATTTATTATTATTAATTTTAATGAGAGTGTATGTATTCGTTAAAGTATGAAGTAATTGTTTTGATATATTCCTTTTTGTTCAGGTTATTTTAGGAGGTGGTAGACGTGGTTTTTTGCCACATGACGTTCTCGACGAAGAAGGATCCCGAGGTAGACGGACAGACAACCGGGACTTAATAAAAGAGTGGAAGCAAGATAAAGTAGATCGCGGTCTGAGCCATGAATATGTTTGGAACCGTGAGCAGCTATTGAACGCTAACAATACCCTGCCAGAGTATCTGTTGGGATTGTTCGAGAGTGGTCATATGCAGTATCACTTGCAATCAAATCTAGAAACAGAACCCACACTGGCAGAGATGACTGAGGTGGCGATTCGCTCGTTGAGCCGTAACGAGAAGGGTTTCTTCCTGTTCGTGGAGGGAGGCCGCATCGACCACGCGCACCACGACAACCTCGCGGAGCTGGCGCTTGACGAGACACTAGAGATGGACGCGGCCGTGGCGCGCGCCGCCGAGCTGCTGGCAGAGGACGACTCGCTCATCGTGGTGACGGCGGACCACTCGCACGTCCTGGCCATCAACGGATACTCGGAACGTGGGCATGATATTCTTGGTCCCTCCAGAGATTTGGGAGATGACGGAGTGCCGTACATGACGCTGTCATACACCAACGGACCTGGCTTTCGTGCGCACGTGAACGGCATTCGACCTGACGTTACTGCTGAGGTTGACTACCGTAAGTATTCATAAATGTTGATTAAGGCAAAAATATTCCCAATGTGATGTTGTGTGGCGTAATGAGCTCATGATTTTATTTCGCAGGAAAATTAGAGTGGGAATCTCACGTCGATGTACCGATTGAGTGGGAGACGCACGGTGGTGACGACGTGGCGGTGTTCGCGCGCGGGCCGCACCACTCCATGTTCACGGGGCTGTACGAGCAGAGCCAGCTGCCGCACCTCATGGCGTACGCCGCCTGCATCGGGCCCGGCCGGCACGCCTGCAGAAGTGACCATACATGCCGTAGGCGGGTCTAATGGATTTGAATAAAAAAAAGTCTTACTTTGTCCAGCAAACGATCATAGCAGATACCACAATACAATTGGACAGAACACACAACAGAATAATTAAGATCACACTGTACAGACCTCACGCACTATGTAATTAAAAACTGTTTCGTGTAAAGATTTCTCTGTAATCTGTACTAGATCGTTCTATATTTTATAGATTTTAATGTCCAATACAGATTTGCATAAACCGCACGTGTTTCATTAAAAAAAAGCGAATCGCAGAATTATCTCCTAAACATATAGTTCATAATCGAACACGATTGAACTTGTTGCTATTGCAAACCTATACATAAGATGCCTATGGAAGTGGTTAAAGCGCTAAATATAGTGCGTTGCTCAGATTTTGAAGTACAAGGTTTACTTGAAAATTTCATAGAATAACAAGTCAAATATTATTAATCCATATACCTATTGTTTATTTAATATAAAACTTATTACCAAGAATAACACTTTCAAATTACAACACCGCGTTCACAAAAGATGCGGGTAAATTGTTGTCAAGCAGGAAGACAATCTTGTTATTCTCACTAATAGTGACTTCGCAACTGTACTTCTTTCCTCGACAAAGCTATTGCTTGCATGCTGCAAGTGAGCATGCAGCATACAGCATGCCTCTGCGCCCGCGCCGATTTACATTACACTCTAGAGGTAGGTTCGACAAGACTACGTCGAGTCGGTTTTGCAGCGATTCGTTTCTTTCACTAACTTTTGTAGCACAACATATTGACTTTTTTTATACATTTTCATTGAAATAAATTTCCATGGAAAAATACACCGAACAAACAATATTCGTTAAAAATTATTTACTGTTTGATAAGTTACAAAAAAAAATGATTAAAAATTAATTGAATTGTGTTCCTGTGATTTTTTTTTAATTCAAGTTAATAGTTAAAAGTTTGAAACAATAATATTCGAAATAAAAATAGGTACATGGATCAAATATTATATGAAACATTTTCTGGGAAATGAAATTCTATGAAATGTCTGTCTGCGAAACAAGCGGACACCCGCCATTCACATATTCCCAAAGCCAATATATACACAGTGACGTAACAAAACCTCAGGAACGAGGCCGTTCCTGAGGTTCGTGTACTGGCGTACATAATTAAACAATATTAAATATAAAACTATGGATTTCTGATATACACGTTACCTCACAGCGAAAACCACCGATAAAAGAGTGCTCCCTGATCGGCGCGAAGTAAGGTAACACAGTGCGCTCCTGAGTTTGCGAAGACACTCGTATACTTGAATACTTTTCATTAAACCTATAGTTATATCTATACTACATACAAGACATTTACAAGATCAGCAGTAGAAATTAACTATGGATTTGACTTTTTGGGTTAAGTTCTTCAGTAGTTTACAATAACAAACCTTTCATACATATGTTTGGAAGTAGCCCTAAAAAGATTTCCTTTTCATTTTCCACATCCGAGACCACGTCAAAAATAATAGAAACAATTCGCATACGTATGCTAGCTGTCAGACAATCCCGTAATGTATCAATCCAGGCGGCATGAGCTTCATTTCACGGGGCGCGCGCCGCTGTCCCGCGGGCAATGGACGCGGAACTGAACGAAAGAGGCGCTCGTCACGGCGCGACAGCTATTGATTTATAGTCTGTGGCGCGAAGTGGGCCCTCTCGGACATTTATATCAATTTGAGGATCCGCGTTGAATGCCCTGAGGATTGAGGCAGGTACAAATGGGCCGCAATTTTCGTTTTGAACAAGAAAAGAACTTGATACTCAATTTTATCATTTTCGTAATTAATCTTCCATATCTTCAGCTAATAATCTCAGTGGTTTTTGTTATAAAGTAGACAAAGAATGATTTAGTTTTTAAGTAAAGGGAACTTGTTATAACCTGGCGCGGAGCGTCGTGTATAAGAAATGAGCTATGTGCTCGACCCCCGTCACTCGGGACCTCAACTGTCACCGTCCTATTACGGATGCATACGTGAGGCAACCATTTACCCACACTCATTCGTCACAAGCACGTAACCATTTAGTTGTACAATATGTTCAGTTCAACTGCCGACAGACCACAATGTTGTGTCGTTGCATTCAGCTGACAGCTGCACATCGCACATTCATACCGCGCCAAACATTCAGCGTAATGACTGACGCTGAATTAAATAACTATGAGATACAGTGACACTCCGTTGCTGTGGCAATCATACATTTTAAGCCACGAAAGTGTGCACAGGTTTCTACCAATTACCTTTGTTAAAGAAGGATTATCTCTAGGAGTACTCCTAGTGTGAAGAAGACGAATAAGAAATTACGTCGTACTTGATTGATTTATATAAAGTTCCAGATTTGAGTTTCTATTCATAGAAATAAGCAGTATTTGGCCCTGTCTAAACTTGGGTCGACATAACCCTTTGCGATTAAGTTAGCAGGCAGACAATCCTCCACTTTTCTATTTCAATAAGCCTGACAAAAGTATGGGTCACACAAAATGACTTCCGAATTCTGGGCGCTCCATAAAGAGACAGAAAATTGCTACATGTCAAGTGAAGGGGTGCTTGTCAAGAAATATGTCCTGCAGGCAGAAGGAATTGATTCAATTTCCCGGTAATGGCGGTGGAGGTAGTTAGGAGCACTTCACGACTCGCCCGAGAGTGGTAAGCAGTGAATTTGTGGCAGTGGACTCAGCGGTGCGCGGTGGTGTGGCACATTTGAATAAACACTTCGTCATTGAATTTTCTAGACTCTATTGAAGATAGGCAATCGATTGAGAGTGTGTTGAGGTTGTGATCATACAAACTTTATGTTCTAGTCATTTGTATTACGCCAAATTAACAATAGTTTCCAAGCAGTAAATAGCTTCTTATAGAAAATTAGCGCAGCTGCCGACAATGTACCTACAACGAACGTCATCAAATCTCACCGACACTACAGCAATAAGGCTACCAGATGTGAGAACACAATTAACAATAGAACATTATAGTCTTCGTCCGAGTCACAATCAACAAATTAATCTCTATCATGTTGAGGTCAGCGAATTTGTTAGCTGCCACCCCAAGGGTCAGCCACCCCTTAGGCCAAAGGGCAGTTAGTACGAGCACGTAATGTCTGACCAACGACTGCGATGTTAATAACTGCGGTAGTGGTCGCACCAGCGCCATGCGTTCCGCCTCATCACGCACACGTGGCGCGGCGCCCGCGGGCCCCTGTCGCGGACTACAGATGCCCGCCACATCCTCGCCGCACTGCTGCGGGACACTATGCGGCGAGGATCAGGCGGTCAAAGTGTTAAGCTCAGACGGTAGTAAGATTAGTCGTTTCACCCGACTCGTATTCAATTTTCTAAACAATTCTGACCATATATTCTGACACTGTACTTCTATTATTGTTTCTCATAGTAAAATAACTCTAAAAATTCATCGCTGACTATCCGTCTATGCCTATCCTCTATGCTTGCGTAATCACAAGATCGTAAATACGATCTTGTGTAAAGGCTTAAATAAGCCTTTTACTGTATTGTCTTGCTGTGGGAGCCCTGGTGACCTGTGACACAGGCTTTTTTAAAAACCTACTTCAGGCACCAGTCTCTTCCAATCGTGGATAATATTAGACCATAACATTGTTAATTTTTATTGGTAATTTTTGATGACTTCTCGAAGTGCACTAGTAAATTTCGATAATTTTGACCGTACTTTTTTTACATGGGTCTTCCAAGAAATGTGTGTGTCTGTACACTACTGTGTACGTCCTAAAAGTGTGTGTGTGTGAGTCTTAAATGTGTAAAATCATTTGTTGAGAAGGAAGTTAACCGGTAATGGAGATTTTTGATGAGGTTAGAAAGTCATTAGTTTGGTCTTATTGATCTCAAGGTTGTGATCATCCATTTATTTGTTTTATTTAAAATCTTGTTTATATATTTTTGTTAATCTTTTTTTTTGACATGTGATAAGTACAGAAATGACTTCTGCAAAAAGCACGCCCTTGGTTTTGGGAAGGTCTTTAGGAATTGATATAGATGATAAACTGGGACCAGCTGGCCACACTATTCCCAAACAACTGCTACTCCTGAAAACCTGAATCAACAGTGGCGACCTCCAGAAAAGCGTCGAGACAGTGAAGCCCGACGAGTCCCGGAGAAAGGATTCAACTGTCTTGGATCCCGCATTGAAATTAATAACGAAAGGGAAAAATTGCATGACATGTAAATAAAATAAAAAATAATTTAAAAAATAAAATAATACATTATGGACATTTATTTCTCAGCACAAAATATTTCAACATAATAGTTAGGTTAGAGTTATTTAATAATAATTAAAATTTATTTGGTGCTAGCAAGCTGGGAATAGAGTTGGCAATGCACCTAGCATTGCATCCGTACTAAACCAATGGTCAGTTGATCCATATTTCTATGATTTTAGGATTCTGATCAATGTCGGACACAATCGGTTCAAAAAACTGAAACATTGAAACAGCGCCGCCACATTACGTACGTGAAACTAATTTACATAGTTTGACTAATAACTAGGTAATTTGACGTTTTCAGTCCGTAAACTTCCTGCCAGAAATTCGTGTTAGCGCTACTGGATCTTCGTCTGCTTATCGTTATCCCAACCATGTTAGGGTAGATTTTCAGGTTAACTGGATGAAGCTTAATACCAGCATTGTACACAAAACGACTGCTGATCTGAACTCCACAACCCAGTACACCCCACAACTTGGTAAAATAAACCTCATGCCGAAATTGGTTGTCAGGCTTTTAGGCTTCTGACTACCCGTAACGACTATCAAAGATCTACAGACAGCATTAAAAGTAATGTAATCATACTCCGGCAGTGTGTACGTGTCGTGCGTGTGAATGCGCCGAGCGCCATCGCGCCGGCACGCTGCCACTCTGACGTTTGTTCACAAACATTCATTTGGCGGGATTACGCGCGACCCTCTCATAAACTGTGTTCGCTGTTCAATCGGTGTTCGCTGAAATATTTATGTATTTATATTAATTAAGCAAATCTACTTCGCATTTTTTTTTGTAAGGGGCATCTCGCAGTTTATCCTTCAGGGATATCTACTGCTTAACCGAACTTTCATGTGGGGTGCTTATTTAGAAATTAAGGCCTCCAGAACTAATCGACCAATCGCTAAGGGCACCCCCTGCGGGGTACGAGCCTCGGCTTAGGTCGTCGCTGAGAGAGGACAGCAAGGGACAGGCTAGATCAAATAGATATATATTATTTAGGGACTTTTTTAAACATTTACAGGCTCAGCTACGCGGGCTGGCTCGAGCAAACGGTCGGGGAGTAATCATTTACTAGACTTTATGTTAAGTGAACCCTCTATGTCCACTTTAACACTAAATTTCTGATTTCTGAGTAGGTCCCTGTCTCACACTTTGAGGAAATTCCCCTCATAGTGTTTAATGTGTATTGGAAACTTTAGAATAGGACACAAAATAAATACTCAACTTTTCTGTAATGTAATGTTACAATTTAAAGCAATTATTGTCAATACTGACAGTTAAGTCCTCTTCTATACGTCGAATGAATAAAATAAAAAAGTCGACCCTAATTTGAAACCTTCGCAAAATATGAACGTCATGTGTGTCGCGGCGCGTCGCGACGTGTGTTTGCGCGGCGCACACTCGGCGCGAGATAAACCGGCGCCGCTGTATGCCGCGCGCGTCCGCACGAGATAAACCGCCGCGTCGCGCCGCGCACCGCCGCTGCATGACAACTTTGTGTGAACGACGCGGCCTCGATCGCGCCCACACTTAACCATTCAAAAACCTTAATTGTTTTTACGACCAAATGTTTCTTTTATAAGTTACTTCTTTTTATTCCTAGTTTGTGTTTAAGTGAGAACCACCTAGCTTATTCATTAATGTTGTTTGTACATCGCTGATAAACTAAATCAAATAAGTAGTATATTTCATAAATAAATTGCATTCAAATACTAAGGATATGTGAACCGTAGAATTCGTAAAAAAGTTTTCCAATACAAGTTATTACATGTTGTCTGTCGTAACCAAGTTGTTCTACTTGAGCATTCTGCACACATCCACGCAGCGATGCGCAGAGGGCGCGACAATCAGACGCGCGTCTTTTATTTCTTGTATTCATTACACGACTCGCGGCGTGCCACACCGTGCCGCACCTTCCCACGCCATACCGCGCCGTGCCGCGTCGTGCCGCACCGTGCCGCGCCGTGCCGCGTCGTGCCGCACCGTGCCGCGCCGTGCCGCGTCGTGCCGCACCGTGCCGCGCCGTGCCGCGTCGTGCCGCACCGTGCCGCGCCGTGCCGCGTCGTGCAGTGTCGCTCTGCACACGCATACCTACACAACCATTCGACACGTTATTGAATCGACATGTTAGGTTCATTTTGGGAGAATGATAACTGTTATTGTAGAAATGGTTGAAGTGGTCAATGTTTATAAACGTATGACGTTGTGAAACACTAAATATGAATAATAATTTGCTTACCACATAGGCTACATCAGCGACAGCTTCCTGAGAGTGATGGCGGCGCGGCTTGCAAAAGCATTGGATGGAACTGGCAATAGAGAACAAGTTATTTAATGTAGGATTATAATAATTATGCTTTGTTTTCGAACTTAAATTATTTATTTCTTATTTTATATTTGTCAACGTTTCCTGTATAATTTTTGATTTTGTAATTTCAATTTATTTCATTTCTCATGTCATCAACATCCTGCCTAGCCTTTTCCCAACTATGTTGGAGTTGGCTTCCATTAACCAGATACATCTGAGTACCAGTGCTATACATGGAGCGACTGCCTATCTGACCTCCTCAATCCAGTTATCCGGGCAACACGATACGGCTTGGAAAGACTGGTTGACAGATTTCGTAGCTTCTGACAATCCGTAACGACTGTCAAAGATCTACAAATGACAGCCAGGACCAACAGCTTAAAGTGCTAGGCGACATACTTACTTTTGGATGAATATTTAAACAACAAAGTATCAACCCTTATCAAAATGAATAATAGAATAAATAATCTTATTATTAAAAGGACATCATAAAGATAATATTTACAGCATGTCAATTGGTTAAAGAGTTTCGGAGATAATTTAAAATGACTAAAGCGCATAATTACTTTCGCTTGCGCACAGAACATGGCTGCGAACGTGTTAGCATACCTGTAGTTGGCGTTATGCAAACACTTCATTTTCTGAATCGTGGTGTTAAGAATTTTCGCGGATTGATCACGCTCTCGATATATCATTCCCCTTTCAGCAAGGTGATGAACAGTTCTGAATATCGTTATATATATATATTTTTTAAGAGGTTAAGAGTTATCTCACAATCAGTGTTCTAATTCCGGAAGTGAGGAGCTCATACGTCAGTGCGTTTTTACTGCGCGTAGAGCGTAGCTGAACCTTGAGCGTACGGGCGACTGCTCGTTATATATTGAGACTCCTCCGTGCCTCTTAAAGCATTTTAAGCCGTTGGTCCCGGCTGTCATTTGTAGTTCTTTGAAGCAGTTACGGGTGGTCAGAAGCCCGAAAGTCTGACAACCACTTTTACAAAGCGGTATCGTGTTGCCCAGGAACTAGGTTGTGGAGGTAAGATAAGCAATCGCTCCATGTAAAATTCAGCTGCATCCAGACATCATCCAGATTTCCTAGAAATAGTAGTATAGTTCATTGTTACTTTACAAGTAAACATTTCTGCAGTAAAGAGAAAAATATATCTTGTGTAACTCTCGTAGCGTTCGCTAGCGCACATCTAGCAATCGTCGTTTCCGGGAATGTAGTGCAGATCCAGCATTTGTAATTATGTTAATAACGATGGTTGAGTGGTTTCACATAGACTTTTTCCGTACTATTTCGACTGTACGTACAGTTCTCTATACAGTTTTCCAAGCACCCCAAAAACCCGTCGTCTAAAATTCAATTGGGTGCGTGAATCCCGAACCGATATAGAAAAAATCCGTGTGTTTCGTCCGGCATTGGCCAGCATCGGTCGCCGATTTGCGATCAGCGCCGACTGCTGACGCCGAGTGTTTGCTCGCCACATGCCAGAGTAGTGTACAGCAGAGTGCACGGAGGATACACAATACAGTGGAAGTGGCTCTACAATGTTCTCGCTGGCCCCACTGCCGCTGCCGCGCCACTCCGATACGTTCCGAGTTTGCACGCTTGCTGCAGCGAATAACATCACACGGATGTTTTAAGAACCAGGATTCTGAAAAATGCCTAGCTTTGAAGTGTGTAGTTTTGAGTTATTGGTATAGTCACTGTATGATTTTTGCCCTACTGCCCTCACTGCCTCACTTTAAGTTATTAATAATCTGTAGGAAAGAGGTTCTCTGTACTTTCCCTTAATTCGTGTTCTTGTACAGTTGCTCGCGACACACGAGCGCGGGGTGCGGGGTGAGGTCGTGGCGAGTGCACGTTATTAATGAGCCGCAAGTCGCGCGTTTTTATTACGAGTACGTCTTAATACCCCACCTCCCCCACCCACTTACCCCCTTACTGCCAGATTTATGGACCGCGAGTAGTGCCGTGTTTGTTTGCTCTAGCCGCGGTACAACGAGGGTTAAGTGATTCAGATACCAAACTTATTTGTGCTGCCCGAGGATTTCTCTGTCGACAGTTTTACAAGTTCTTTTTTAATGAAAGTACTTTCTGCGCAAACAAACGGAGTACTTGATCTTTCTTGTTCTGTTTATACAAGACTATAGTGCGCTCTGTGAAACAGCGATCGTTGACTAACTCTGGCCACTCAGCCACCACAATTTTTCAACGTTACCAACATCGGAATCGTTACTACTGCGTAACGCTCCGACTTAGGTGGTGTAGGTTGTGGGTTCGAACCCAGGCAAACATTTTACTTTCTGAGGTGTATGTCAGCACCACTGCTTTCAAAACGGTAAAAGAGAAACGTTCTGGGACCAAACATTCAGATATACGTGACAACCAGCATCCCGCACTGAACCTGCGTGCTGGACGGGATCACTCCCTGTCTCAGAGAGGAGGCCGGTGTCCCAGCAGTGGGAGTGTAATTTTATTATATATTCAAATTATGAAAAAATCGTGTCGTGAGACTGGCTGCGGACTGCGTGGGTCAGTCGGCAGGTGGCAGTAGACTGAACGTATTTGTTACAAGCTGATATACGACACCTGCGTACCTAGTCATCTGCTGAGTACCTGTACTTAGTAGTAGCCTTCTGCACTCTGTGGGCTCTGTATGCATGTGATAAGTGAATGACATTTCCGAACTTTAAGCTCCCTGTCCCTTGATTTCACTTCATCAGAATCTTTCAGAGTTCTAATGAGAAACACAATATATTATTTTCTCCACAACACGAGCGGCAACATTTAAAACCCATCAGCTATAATTTCCGTCATCTAAAACGCGACATGGTAAATTATCCAATATGCGCCATAATATTTTCCTCCACGCTGCCGCCGCTGATCGGAAAATGGAAAGAAAATGTTTAGCTCATTGCGTCCCGCGCTGAGATTCCATTAAAGGGATCGGGTTAACTTTCCTCCCTCCTCTTTGTGGGGGGGAGGGTGTGTGGGGTGGTAACGTGCAGTATGACAACATTATTGTTATTTTGATCCACATGAGTGGCGCTGTTCATTTGTTTCTAATTGGCATCACGAGGGCCACGCGCGGGGCCACGTCACCGCGCGCTCCGCCGCGCGCCGGTACTGGCGACCAAACAGTCCCGTCAGCCCCACAGTACTCATTTGTTTGAGTTATGACGAGTGTCGTTGAGGTGTATTGTTGTAGTTACAAAAACTCGGAAGCAAGACCGCTGAGACAGAGGACCTGGGTTTGATTCCCAGCTCGGGAAAAGTTGTGCCTATTGGATTTTTAACTTTTTAATAGAAACTTCCAAATATACTAAGATAATGACAACCTACTCGCCCCGCGACACACAATGTGAGCATTGCTGATTATACGTGAGCAGACTTTGGATGAAATATAGTCAGAAGGAACCGCTTCTGGTTCTCTTGATCCGGAAAGTTACCGAAGTCATAACGTTTGAGTGGTGGTTACAGTTTAATTTTACTATTGCCTGTCGCTATAATCTGCCTAGCCTTTTTCCAACTATGTTGGGGTCGGCTTCCAGTCTAACCAGGTGCAGCAGAACACCAGTGTTTTACATGAAGCGACTGCCTATCTGACCTCCACAACCCAGTTACTGGGAAACACGATACCCTTTGCTAAGACATTTTACTATTGAATATCCGTTTTAAATATTTTCCACAATAGCAGGCGAAGGTAGAGGGTAGAAAGTGGGCTGTTGCTGGTTGGTAACCACAAAATATAATATAATCAGCCGCAAACTCTAGATTACTAGCAACCTCTACGAACGCCTTCAAGCGGCAGCTTTTATTAAAAACGTAAGCCTCTGAGTAATGTTTACAATTATTTGTAATAATTTTCATAAGAGAACCAATAAGAAATCGTTTACGCTGTAGGGTGGAGGTTGTTTGTGCAATAAATCGCGTAGGCATTGCGCGCCGCCCGCCCTACGCGGTGAGGCTTTACTTAATGTAGCTGTTATAATATTGGGCTGTTTTAGGTAAATATCCTACACTCTTCCTGGGCTCGATAGCGATTTAAACTGGCAAGAAGATAAAGAGTACATTGTCACATGTGTATTACGGCGTTTGCAACTTCAAGTTGAAACTTTAAATAAAGAAAAACAAACCACACGGGATTGGTTATCCGACTTTCATCTAAGTAGAAAATGTTAAACGTTCACAGACGTCTAGGCTAAGAGAGTAATTTTATCAAACCTGGTTAAAAATATCACATTAATTCCAATTTAAATCGTCCTCTCGTTTCAGTATAAGTAGTTTACTACCCTTCTACCCTTAAATAGAAAACACTACGACGAAGAGACGCCCCGTAGCTCGTAGCACGTAACGACTCGAGACTCAGTTAATTTTAGTTGCCACTAATCGTGTCGTAGTCGAGCTACGTAATCCGGTGCTACGCAATCTACGGCGCTACGGGGCTACAATGCTACGACGCCTACGAGCGATACAACGCTTACCTACTCAAGAGCCTTTTTTGCTGATACTGACTAAATTGAGTTGGTCGATTGGAAAATTGGATACCTTTCTATTTACGCAAGTAGTTTTAGCAGAGAAGTAGTATGAAGTTGTATTTCCTGGAGTAAATTATAATTCAATGTAGGTTAAATTATGGTTACATTGTGCGGTCAGATAAATAATGGAAAATGTGTGAAACAGTTCGATAGAATTCCTGAATCGAATTCAAAATTGATTTGATTTAAAATAACAACCAAAACGTACATTAGTAAGTTTGTTTGGAGATCATTTTAACTGACTTGCATAACAAAAATACTCACGACTAAGCACAACAGTCGCGTCCGTTATATCAAAGTTGTCGTCAAGGCCATATACCCGGCCGTGTACCCGGCCATGTACCCGGCCATGTACCCGGCCATGTACCCGGTCATGTACCCGGCCATGAACCCGGCGTGTTACACAAGTTTTTCTTTCCGTCCCACTTAAAAACTCTCGATACAGCGACTACACATAATTATCTAAATTTAGACTTTTCGACAAACTTAACTTTTCCAGCAGCGAGTGACGTCACGCTCCCAATAACATTGTTATACTCCTTGAATAGCAATAAAGGAGTAAGAAAACAGGCGCGAACGGGAATCCGGCCAAGTGCGAGTTGCTAGGTTCCGTACTAAAATATCGTACTTTTTAGTGTTCCGTAGTAAACAAGTGTTGAGGGTTCTACCAGCCTGTTTGCAATAAGGTATGTTTTAACATTAAACCTTCATACTAGGTACCCTTGTAGTTTCGCCAAGTCTGTTCATCCGTCCGTCTGTGCCCGGCTTAGCACAGAGACCGTGAGTGCCATGAAGCTGTAATTTGGCAGCCCCATACATATTGACCCCGCCAACAAAGTGGTAAAATAAAATCCAAATTATTGTCTTCAGGATCTCTCCATGGGTATGATTTTATTTTGTCTCGTCTATCCCATGGGGTGGAATGTCGTTGGATTCAGAATGATAGCGGGTGTGGAAAAATATTTTTCAATTCAGGGACCTGCTTGATGAGTCAAGTGCGTTATGTTTAAGTGTGTTGTTCTGCTAGCAGAGTTTCAGGAAATCTGAAATTATAAAACTAAGTTACAAGAAAAAAAAACACTGCTAAGTAGGCTTTACGAGTTAACGAGTAATAGTCGACTAATGTAGTAAAAAGTATTTTTTTTACAAATTGCATTGATAACTTTCGGAATCATCAATAACGTGCATCCGGAAATATTCAGCCCGACTACGGAACTCTTCCCTGTGGGTGATCCTGAGATACGCACTTGGCCGGTTTAAATTTTGTGCCGCAATAGGAGCCATTATAGTACGGGTTTTTGATGTATTTGTTTATTAAATATAGCACTGCGGCAGGCGGGCAGCGTTCACTTAGTAATAGCTGTTGCCGTGTGGCCGCTGTGGCGGCGCCTACGTACAGAACCCTAAAACACGTCGTGTGAGTGTTCGGCGCCGGTAACTCCCCTCCCCCCCCCGCCCCCTCCGCCCCCCTCCTCACTACGATCTCCGCGTGGACGACGCACATTTGCATATCAAAGCAACGACGCGCGTTAACTTAATGCCTCCGCAGAACATCGCAGAGTATCGCGCGAGCCCGTACGTACCACGATGTATGACGAGCATTGTCGAATTCTTGTTTTTTTCTAGCGTTTCTATCTGGTGGAAGGCAAAAGAATTGCCAATAACTACTGATTTTGGAATTTACTTAACATATTTCGAGCTTCAGATCTTAAATTACCAGTAAAATATTAAAAGTAACAATAATATCTGTAAAGTACATAAAAATCTGGGTGCAATATAATATAGTATACGATAGAGTAACAAGGCAGCTATCCGGTACGCAACCTCCTTGAGCGAGGCAGCCTGCAGACCATTGTGTGCTCACGACGGAGCGGAATAACGTCTCTTTGTGTCACAAGCGAGGAATACCCGACGTCCTACGTTCCTGCTACTACAGGACATACCAAAGAAAACTGTAATTTATTGCGACATATTATTGCATGCTTCTTATCAACACGCGTGCCAAGACCGATCAAAGAAAGCGCGACACGTCCCTACAATATGCTCATACTTTTACTTCACATGAATGGGGAAAGAGAACCTTTTGTTTAACTCATAATATTGCGTCGCGTAGCTGTGTGCAACAGTGTAGTGACCTGTGCACTGTGCCGTGACGTCATCGCGCTCGCACGCACCTCGCTCAAAGTGTGTCACACAAAGAATTCAATCTCTCGCAATCCAAGGACAGGAAGGTTATATTAGAAAGTGTTTCCTTGAAGTAGTGGGCGATGTGCGATGAACCGAGATTACTCATCGAATTATATTATTACTGAGGAGGGTTTCAGCTCGGACGGACTTCCTCCGCTTGCGGGCCACGTAATTGGTTTAGTTTATACTAAGATTTGTTATAGGCTCCAACCGCAACTAACTATTTTGCTGTTTCCTTTATGTTAACAAGTTAGGAAGGACGGAAATGCCTTGGAGTGTTCGAAAATCATTAAGATGAACCGCAAACGCGTCATGGTTGTTTTAGAAGTTGCCT
The DNA here is from genome assembly GCA_905147745.2 of Phlogophora meticulosa. NCBI lineage: Eukaryota > Metazoa > Arthropoda > Insecta > Lepidoptera > Noctuidae > Phlogophora > Phlogophora meticulosa. Next base: position 149,160 of record LR990535.1, on the reverse strand, counting down.
TACCAGTATAAAAGCGACTCAATCGAAATCCTCCGCGTCCATTTTATACTTCTCTTTTCGAACTTGAACGTCACCTCCGCCTCCTTAAAGCATAGTTTTAATAATAAAATGAAGCCTTTGTTATTTGCTGATAATCTGTTTTTTTTTTTTTAATTGGAAGAATTTTTTAAATCAGTCAGTAGTTTTTGTGTTATCAATAATCAAATGTTTTCTATTTTTTAATATTAGTTTAGATTAAGAAGACTGTAACTATCGATACGCTGTGGAAGTATGAATAACAGTAAGTACGTCGGTTCCAGCGCGCGTCGCAAATGTCCTTGTTGTACCCACAGCGTGCCGCGCCACTCACTCCCGCGTCTCCCACACGGCGCGATGCGGCCTGTTTCCGGCGCGCGGGCCCGTTGTGCGGCCCACTAATGAACCTCTCCGGGCCGTACGCGGTTGTTGAAAATTTTCGGTTACCGAGCATTGTACATGAAACAAGAGTATACAAAAGGTTCACTTCTAAAAAAAAGGGGATCTAACTTTTTTTTAAAATTTTATTTAATTATTTATTTGACCTTTACAAATAAATAAATAAATAACGTCCGTGCGACCAAAATGCAATGTAAAGCAAAGATGCAGTAGAAAGATGGTAAGCCAAACAAGCAAACTGTAGAAAAGTGGTGTTCCCCGGTGGCCCTTCTGCATGCAGGCACACACACGAGGCAGAGCTAGTGTCACCGCACACAGCGGTGTAGCAACACCAAAACTTTTTTAATGAACTCTTCTAGCAAACTTTGATATGAATACCGTAGTATCGGAACCGGAGTGCCGCAGTACCGGGATGCCGGTATTACGGTACGGCCGGATTGAGACCTGGATTTTCATAATCCTTGCAAATTCATCAAGTTGCGCACCCTTGTGCGTGGGATTTATTCACGATCGGCAGTTTCAATTTGTATGATCCTCTGCCACAAGAGAAGCAAAAACTTACTTTGTTATAACTTTAGCCTGTGTTCAGCGTTAGCCTTACATTCAGTACTTTTCGGTCACAATGGATTCTTATCTTGAATTCATAAAAGTTTATTTATATCGTATCCTTTCTTGTCCGATTTATTTTAGGAATCTTTACAGTTATTCAGAGCGCAGACTCAAGTTCTTAACAAAATGTTTAATTTATTGATTTCTGTAGCATTTAGCGATCGCTTTCCGCTGTTATCATTATACAAGTGCATTTATTGCATGTGCATGCACTATTGAAGTGATGATACCAACTGCAAGAGTTCGGTGACACTTGATTAGTAATTTGTATTGTATACTATGCAATACTATTATATTATTAGTATATCGCGGAACCAAGCTTGGTATGTTATAAACTCGAGCAACCGGGATAGCTCAGAAATGAAAACCTCAGGGTGGGAGTCCTATTTGTACTTGTCTTACAAAAGTATGTACTAAGTCTATGTCGTGCAACGACAAACTATTTCTTCTAAACAGTCTTTCGTAATGTACTATTCGTACAGTAGGCGTGCTGTCCTGCTGGTATTAGGCACTGCCCCCTACCGCGCACGTGTTGACGTCACCCACCGTTTAACAAGCATTTACCTTCACAAGTCAGGTATCAGTTTCCGGAACCCGCAGCACTCGCGGCGACGCTCACGGGTCGCATGCGATCAAGCTTGAGCCGCCTTCTCTCACAGCTATAGCAGCACAACTGTAAACTTGACTGGGCTCCTCCTATTGGCCAAAACATACAGTTGGTTTTAAAAAGTAACATTTAATTTACAATACTAATAAGTTCCTGCAACTACGTTTCTCTTTTCAAATCTATCGCCACAATAATGCGTGGGTTATGTTTATAGTAAAGTTGTCAAGTTACAAGAAGCTTAATACAGCTCCGCCTTAAAGTCTTGGCACAGGCTGCTTGCACTGGAGGTAACGCGATTTGACGACGCTTTATTTGATTACGAGCTGCGTCAAAGAAATAGAGCCGAGCCGCGTCACCAGGTTTGACGCTAATTCCGACCTCTGTTGATGTTCACATTATGTAATGTAGGCGTGTTCAGTGTTGTGTTTTGAGCTTGTTAAGTGACTCATGAGTTACTTTGTTCAATTGTCAAGTTACTTAGTTTAAGTGGTAATGTGACGTTCATTGTAATCTCAAACAAACTTGTTGAATTCAGTAACATTAATACTGAAAGCACTCTTACAAATGAATTGCGTTAAGTAAGATAAGTGAGTGTGACAGGAGTCAACATGCCATGCATACAACTGTTTCTGGTTCGTAGCATAACGCAGCATGTACTCCCGGTGTGCACGCTGAGCCCACACCAGCGCACCTGTAAACAGTGCGAGACGACACACGACGTCGTCCGCATTCCGAAACAATTACACGAACAAACAGATCTGGCTGGAGACGTCCGGCCGAGGACAAACGTCTTGTCAACTCAGCACAATGTGCAAGCTCTGCTCGCAGCGCAATGAACCGTCGCGGCTAAACGATGCGCTCGCTCATCCCGAGGGTTTGCTCACACAAACCGTCTCCTGTAGTTAGCACAATTACACGAGGCTCTCCGGCCGTCCGGCACAGTACCGGCGGGCCGGGGGACAGCCGGGGGTCCTCACGACACACAGAGAATTATTTAGCAGCATCTCACGAGTGTCTTACGGGCCGGAGGCGGCCAGAGACGGCGCCGGATTCCGTGCGTTATTGAAACCGAATTGAATCATGAATAATATTTATGCGATACGTATCTGGGCCGGAGCGAGCTCTAGTATTGCATGACGAACGCGCTGTTATCTGATGTAGTATGCTCTTCATTGATACGTGCTTTTGTAGCTATTCATTTACATTTAATAATATTAGTTTGGGTTTCGGGTTTTTCATAATTTTACAGATTGTACACAATTGTTGCGAAATTAAAAACATTAAATAGGTACCCACTTTTAATGTTCTAAAACTGACTTCACCATATTAAGTGACAAACATATGGACAAAAATAATGCTACATGTGAACTAACGCTTCGTTTAGGCGTGAAAACGTGAGTAATAAAGAAACAAATAAATAAAGAGACAGGATATTAATTGGGATAAGTGAACTAAGTATTTCTCATAATATATAACACACACATACAACATCACTAGACCCACACACACACACACACACAGTCACTCATGAAACACATACCACACGTACAATCGTGATATGGCCATTTTCTGCATAGAGCTGTATGTTCAATTTCTAAGTTACTCAATACTCAATTTTACTTTATTGCATTCCATATTATGTGCATATAGGTGGTATAAATATTGTGAAGATCAATATGGACCCTGTCGGGCACAGCAAAGTTGCCCTTTATATATATATTTTTATTCTTCCATGTTTACATTGTCTACATTTCAATTGCGTGAACATGTCAAGCGGAAGTGCGAAGACTCCTACTACAAGCAATTCCTTGATGTATTAATCATGGAATTGCTGGTGATTTTCAGATTTTGATACAATTGTTATCAAAGTGCCTATTGTCACTGAAATAAACATTTTACTATTTATTATAAGACAGATCCATGACCGAAAAACCGGAAAACACCGTCACTAAATAAAACGTTGTTTCGTCAGAATAAGCTCTGTGGCGAAATGCACATCACTGTGGAAATAAAGACGGCACAAGATCCTTCAGGCCACGACGAGGCCACTATGAAACACAATTAGTATCGCAGAGACACAGACCGCACTTGTAACGATGATACTATTTCTGTTGACACCCTCAGTGTGTCAGTGTTCAGTCCTCTACACGATTCCACAGTTAGGTAAAAGATTATGGCCATGCGTAATAATAATAATAATAATAATAACATTTATTTCAGACCATAAGTCCATAGAAAAACACACATTACAATATTATACACAAAACATAATAATACATACATGAAAACACAATACCCTAAACATCTTATTTTAAATAATTGAATGACGCACGATGACTGGTCATCCATTGCCACATCATTGGACTATCCATCCTGTCGGCTACTATAGCCACCAAGCTGTTAGAGCTGTCACGCACTCGCCGCATCAGGGATGCTATCCGTGTCCGCATCAGTGCGTAAAAATCTGGCACGCCATTCTCCGCAAACATCCCCGATGCACTGCAAAAGCGTGGCAGCCCCAACATCACTCTGAAGGCGTTATTGTATTGGACTCGCAGAGCATTGTACGAGCTTTTTGTATAGCTGACCCATAGGGCACACGTGTACATAGATTGGCAATACGCTCTAAAGAGTGTAATTTTTACCTCCCTAGTACAACGTGCAAACCTACGAGCCAGCATGTTACATCGAACTGCCAATGCTCTGCGTTCCCTCTCCATGTCCACATCATCGGACAAACTATCAGTGACCCAATGCCCGAGGTATTTGAACTTCGTGACCCTGGAAAGCTGAGCGCCCCCCAAGGTCACTAGTGGGACAGTATTGTAACATTTGTTTCCCGCTTTGAAAACCAGTAGTTCGCTCTTGGTCGCATTGTACCTAAGACCGTGAGCCACTGCATAGTCCTCACAGATGCGAAGAAGCCTCCTAAGTGCACTGATCGATGGACTTAGCAATACCATATCATCCGCGTAGCTGATGTTATTGACGCAGTGACCGTCAATGGAGCACCCGATATTGGTATTGCTGAGCTCACAGATCAGTTCGTTTACATACAGGTTGAATAGCTTGGGTGAGCTGATTCCCCCCTGCCTTACACCGCACTCCAACCCGTATGCAGCCGACAGGACGCCCGCCCATTTAACATAATTGTATTGGTTTTTATACCAATACTTTAGCATCCTAATGATATCGCTTGGGAGGTTCTTAACATTTGATAGTTTCCTCCATAGGCAATCATAAGATTTAATGCGTACCATGCCCTCGTGGTCTGTACAAGGGGGTGTTCTCAGCCCCCTTCTGTTGTTCATTGTTAATTTGACTCACGTTTCAATTGACAGTCTCTATCATTACATTACACACGAAGGAGTAGGTAAGTAATGTGCCTTCTCGTCATTGACGTATCTGTATTCTTTTGTTATGTCGTCTTCATCGTTTACGTGACATATAACGATGTATAATACTTTCTCACAATTGCCAACAGACAATCTGATATTACATTTTGCTACATAACAGATAATAATAAAGCTCATCAGATCTCGGAAAGAAAAGGAAACGTAATCTCAGTTGATAATAGATGATTGAAAGATCGAAGGAAAAGATTGCGTATTACATAGTGAGCAGCGAAACAATCAATAATTTCCCTCTGAATGGAATATAATACGAAATGGTTTGCTTTCGGCGAGGCGCGTCACGCGGGCTGCTGTCTGTACGGCGCACGGGGGATGAGCTCAAGATGATCACTGCGCTATGGGGAGCAGCATGAAGACAGACTAACCTTGGATAGTACGTAACAATTTATTTACATATTGTTATGTACCTACTATCCTACATTCTAGCAAACAAAGATATAGAGGTATTATATTCTGTTCTAAACAAACTTAGCTACCTTCTACTGCCAATATTGAAAAATTCTAATTCAAATTCTGATTCGGATATATATATATTTTAAACTCTGCCCCACTCTAGGACTTTCTCCTGTGTCGTGGGTGCGATAACAAACATTTAAATTCACATACAAAAACAGCCAGACCTGGAACAACTACCTGTAGGCCATACAAATATTTGTCCCGTGTGGGAATCGAACCCACGCCAAGCAGCGCAGCAGCCGATCTCTCAGCCACTACGCCAACTGTGCCGTCGCACGCATTTGCCGACAATGTTGATACAAGTTTAAGATGATACAAAAGCTGAGAAGGTCTCCGCTACATTCTACCTTACGGCATGCAATTTCATAGAAACTAATATAGGTATTAAATACAACATTATTATGAATTAACAACTAACATGTCATTCTAATTAACACTCGCTCGCTCGTCGCTTTCTCTGTCCCTATATCCCTGTGTATGCTTAAATATTTAAAACTACGCAACGGATTTTGATGCGGTTTTATTTTATAGATAGAATGATTGAAGAGGATGGTTTATATGTATTATAACATCCATTAAATAGTGGAGAAATACTGTTATTTTTGAGGTTTCTAATGTGATGTCGTAAATAATTATTATACCCGTGCGAAGCCGGAGCGGGCCACTAGTAAATATGTAAAGAAAACCACCATCACCTTCTATTAAATACATCTGCATGTACTTGTATACACAGTGACTCATATAATAGAAATGGGCAAACAAATAATTTTAGATATATCGCTGTCGCTGTTCAGAGGCTCGTAAAAGTGGTTATTTACGGACGTGGACGACCAAGACGAACCCTGGCTAGAAGACCAGGCCAACTGTGCTGAATAACCTGGTTGGTAACTACCAGTACTAATTACTAGCACAACTCCCTTCCAACTTGACAGAAGGTGGTCCCAGCAGTGGACTGCGCCGGGCCCGGTGTACAAGTCACAATACTGATGTCCCACGCGTCCAGCGCGCTGGGTGCGGGGGTGAGGGGGATTCCCAATCGCAGCGCATATTGAAACTCTCGACACGTTTACTTTTTATTTGTATTTTTTCGTTAGCAGTCAATTTGAACACGGATAGATTCGTCGTAACGTAATAAAAATACATGCGTGGAAATAAGTATAAATAGGTCAGCGCACCTTGTACGTGCACACATATGATATTTCAATATTTATATAAAGCGGGACCGACAGGATCCTACTCAAGCTACTTAAATATGGTGAAATAAAAAGGCTACTGTTTAAAATATTAAACAATACACCTACTCAGGAGTAGGTGTATTGTCTGTACCAGGGTACAGAAAGGGGTTCGTTCTTCTTCGTGCTTTCTATCTTAAACAGGTGAAGTACACATAAGCGACGCGAGGCTCACTCGCTGATGCATTTGACTACAAAATTAAACATGGAACTTGGTGGTTATTAGCACAGCATAATAAAGTAACTCGCGTGTCAGTTCCAAATCGGTAGGCTTCTGAGAAGTGCTGTAACAATAAACACGGGCTTGCCTTGAACCTGCGGTGAGTGAAACCAGTGCTATGCTAGTAACGAGTACCCAGCATCCGGGGGGCACCCGGGGGGCACCTGCAGGGTGCCCGGAGGGCACCAAGCGCGATGCCAATGTAAGAAATGCGCCTCGGCGAGTGGATCACCCAGTGACGCATGAATAATGTAAAGTTAAGAATAAACAAAGCTGATTTATTATTTAGTTTATATTAAGCGAGATTACAGAGCTAACCCCCCCCCCCCCCCAAGCTCCCTCGCCGACCTCAGGGACGAGTCAAACAGTTCTGTTGAATTTTAATGTAAATCGGGCTCATTTCCTGTACTTTGCGAACAGGCGTCAGTTTCAATTGTTGATTTTTGACCCATTTCTGTTGGTTTTGTGTCTCTTGTTGTACTCCCGCGCACCGTGAAGATGTGCATATTCTAACTTGGAACTTCTCTGTATGTAATAAAAGATAGAAAATACATTTATTACACTACCACAAATCTGAATACGGAATGCGATTGCAGTGCTATGTAGATCGTAGCACTGCTCAATCCGTAGCACCACCTAGCTCGTAACACTTCACAAAACGTGATACTTCCACTAATCAACAACAATTTGATAAGCAGTTTTCAATACTCCTATTATGATTTCCATTATGTGGACGTACACCGTTTCGCTGCCATAGTAACTAAAATATGAAAAGTTTATTGTAACCCCATAGGTCTGTAGTGAGGTGTGGTAGCAGCTACGGAAACGGTGCAACGTGGCCGTTATTGGGGGTTTCTTAAGGAAAATAAAGAATTTTCGAATTTTAGTTAAAAAACTACCAGCCAATGACATGCGCAGTGTTTTAAGTGAGCAAAAATAAAACATCCTCTCGACGTACAGTTATTCGTACAAAAATATGTATGTAAGGCTTACACAGTAGGTCCCCAAGATCTAAATGTAAAGGGTCAGACTGACCGCGGTGCTCAGCGCCGCAGCACCACTCCGCCGGTGTGTACAAGCACACAGCTGCGGTGAGGCTGTGGGTAGCGCATTACACGCGAACCATTTCCGCGTTGTGTGTTAAGTAGTTCCAAAGTTCTACTACAGCAATTAATCCATTACCTGTATCTGTAAGATAATTTAATTACAACTTTATCAGCGAGCGGCGAGACATGAAACATGGCCTGAATGTAGAACATTCGCGCTCAAGGAACTTTTCTAAGCGGTTATTTAATTTAGTATTAAGTATTGGATTGTGAAACTGTGAGAGCTTATGATTTATGCAAAAACTGGCGAGTGCAGTAGTTCAGACTGCGCCCTGCCTAGTCGCCTAGTAGACTGTACCAGCGCCCGGCGCCGCACGTGGCGCCCTGCCTAGTCGCCTAGTAGACTGTACCAGCGCCCGGCGCCGCACGTGGCGCCCCCTAGTCGCCTAGTAGACTGTACCAGCGCCCGGCGCCGCACGTGGCGCCCTGCCTAGTCGCCTAGTAGACTGTACCAGCGCCCAGCGCCGCACGTGGCGCCCCCTAGTCGCCTAGTAGACTGTACCAGCGCCCGGCGCCGCACGTGGCGCCCTGCCTAGTCGCCTAGTAGACTGTACCAGCGCCCGGCGCCGCACGTGGCGCCCTGCCTAGTCGCCTAGTAGACTGTACCAGCGCCCGGCGCCGCACGTGGCGCCCTGCCTAGTCGCCTAGTAGACTGTACCAGCGCCCGGCGCCGCACGTGGCGCCCTGCCTAGTCGCCTAGTAGACTGTACCAGCGCCCGGCGCCGCACGTGGCGCCCTGCCTAGTCGCCTAGTAGACTGTACCAGCGCCCGGCGCCGCACGTGGCGCCCTGCCTAGTCGCCTAGTAGACTGTACCAGCGCCCGGCGCCGCACGTGGCGCCCCCTAGTCGCCTAGTAGACTGTACCAGCGCCCGGCGCCGCACGTGGCGCCCTGCCTAGTCGCCTAGTAGACTGTACCAGCGCCCAGCGCCGCACGTGGCGCCCCCTAGTCGCCTAGTAGACTGTACCAGCGCCCGGCGCCGCACGTGGCGCCCTGCCTAGTCGCCTAGTAGACTGTACCAGCGCCCGGCGCCGCACGTGGCGCCCTGCCTAGTCGCCTAGTAGACTGTACCAGCGCCCGGCGCCGCACGTGGCGCCCTGCCTAGTCGCCTAGTAGACTGTACCAGCGCCCGGCGCCGCACGTGGCGCCCTGCCTAGTCGCCTAGTAGACTGTACCAGCGCCCGGCGCCGCACGTGGCGCCCTGCCTAGTCGCCTAGTAGACTGTACCAGCGCCCGGCGCCGCACGTGGCGCCCTGCCTAGTCGCCTAGTAGACTGTACCAGCGCCCGGCGCCGCACGTGGCGCCCTGCCTAGTCGCCTAGTAGACTGTACCAGCGCCCGGCGCCGCACGTGGCGCCCTGCCTAGTCGCCTAGTAGACTGTACCAGCGCCCGGCGCCGCACGTGGCGCCCTGCCTAGTCGCCTAGTAGACTGTACCAGCGCCCGGCGCCGCACGTGGCGCCCTGCCTAGTCGCCTAGTAGACTGTACCAGCGCCCGGCGCCGCACGTGGCGCCCTGCCTAGTCGCCTAGTAGACTGTACCAGCGCCCGGCGCCGCACGTGGCGCCCTGCCTAGTCGCCTAGTAGACTGTACCAGCGCCCGGCGCCGCACGTGGCGCCCTGCCTAGTCGCCTAGTAGACTGTACCAGCGCCCGGCGCCGCACGTGGCGCCCTGCCTAGTCGCCTAGTAGACTGTACCAGCGCCCGGCGCCGCACGTGGCGCCCTGCCTAGTCGCCTAGTAGACTGTACCAGCGCCCGGCGCCGCACGTGGCGCCCTGCCTAGTCGCCTAGTAGACTGTACCAGCGCCCGGCGCCGCACGTGGCGCCCTGCCTAGTCGCCTAGTAGACTGTACCAGCGCCCGGCGCCGCACGTGGCGCCCTGCCTAGTCGCCTAGTAGACTGTACCAGCGCCCGGCGCCGCACGTGGCGCCCTGCCTAGTCGCCTAGTAGACTGTACCAGCGCCCGGCGCCGCACGTGGCGCCCTCCCTAGTCGCCTAGTAGACTGTACCAGCGCCCGGCGCCGCACGTGGCGCCCTGCCTAGTCGCCTAGTAGACTGTACCAGCGCCCGGCGCCGCACGTGGCGCCCCCTAGTCGCCTAGTAGACTGTACCAGCGCCCGGCGCCGCACGTGGCGCCCTGCCTAGTCGCCTAGTAGACTGTACCAGCGCCCGGCGCCGCACGTGGCGCCCTGCCTAGTCGCCTAGTAGACTGTACCAGCGCCCGGCGCCGCACGTGGCGCCCTGCCTAGTCGCCTAGTAGACTGTACCAGCGCCCGGCGCCGCACGTGGCGCCCTGCCTAGTCGCCTAGTAGACTGTACCAGCGCCCGGCGCCGCACGTGGCGCCCTGCCTAGTCGCCTAGTAGACTGTACCAGCGCCCGGCGCCGCACGTGGCGCCCTGCCTAGTCGCCTAGTAGACGCGCAGTGCTACAGTGCGCTGCAGCACACGAAACCTTAGCAATACTCAATTCGAGTTGCTATACTGACATGAAACATGGTTTTATAAATGTACATTTCTATCATAATCTTTTCCTGTCTGTCTGTGTGACCACTTCTACCAATTCCACTATCTTCTAAACGACATCATCAATCTTGATGCAGTTCTCACCATTACTTGAAGCATTTATTCTGAAAGGTGAATGCGTAGACTGCCGCTTTGGGCCAGTGGTGGCAAGCGCCACTGCTGAACGTGAGGGTCTGGGTTCGATTCCCAGGTCGGCCAACGTGATACCGAGTTTTGCCAATAGGAAATTTCCCACCATAGATTTGTGCCCGCTTGGTGGCCATAGTATAGTATCCCCCATACTGGTGTGATGTTATGTTATGATGTATGCGTATAAACAATAAATAACTTCAATCTTTGCGTAGCTGGTCAGAATTTTAATAATAGAATATGATAATAATTTAAGAGTATCTGCAGTCACTGCTGCTCATTTTAACTTAACACGCAATTCGTCTAAAACACCACTCAAAAATATGAATGATAATGAAATTCCTGTTTCGACCGGATCGGATGAAGCTCTAACGTTTAGTTGACAAATTGCGAAGTGTGTCGAGGACATCTCGATAAGTAGCCACCTGCGTGCTCCGTAAAAATGACATACTTCCAGCCAAACGTAACCGTGTGCGTCACGCTAACTACTTACGTTACCAATCTATTCCCGCTCCTTTCGCGACATCTGAATAGCTATTCAGATGTCTGCCAGCATAAGCTTATGCTGGCAGCTCCTCGTGTGACATGTGCGCCTGGTACCGCCTGCGCTGTCCGCTGTTGTGCAAGTGCATCTCGATGAATAATAAATACCATTAGAGTTGTCGACTATCTTTTTAGGTCCAAAAATCTGTCTCATACGTGTAGTGGTTGCAAATCGGGTCAAATTATCTGTAGTGTAAGTAAAACTACACTCTGTTGACTACTCTTCAGGGAATATGATTCCAAAGGCATATTTACATATTGTTCCACAAGCCTATAAACAGAATGGAATACGGAGATATTTTACAGCCCGCGGATGACGGGACGCGGACGCGGCAATCCCGGGGAGATAACTCTTTTACGACGCGTGGCGAAGCATGCAGTATGCAGTAAACACCGCTTTACAAACAAAACATTAAGTCGACGATACACTTCCCGCGATCATACCACGATAGCAGCACGATCTCGCTGCGATCTCGGTGCGTTTTCGGCGTGATTTGAGCACGACCGCCAATCAACTTTTCACGATTATTAAACCTCTACCTTCAACGTTATTCAGTTAATTTCACAAAAATCAAACAGCGGGGGTCGGGCCCCGCTGCAGGGACAAGAGGGGGGGAGGGAGGGAGATGCTTAAATATTAACAACAGGTTAGTTACATGAGGCGCGCGAACAATGCGCGGCACCGGCGGCGAGCGCGCGGCGCCCGGCCCGCACTCACACGTGAAAGGTTACTAAAATGTTTACCTAATGAACCTGTTCCCAGTGCTTTGTTCCTTGTGGAACAATATCAGCTCTCCGTGTGTACAATAATGTGTGTTAATGCTACAAACACGCTCCTAAACGCTACCGCGCACATTACGTATACGTCCCCTTACCAACTCCTGTCCCGCTGTCCCGCAGTCCCGCGGTCCCGAGCTCCCGTGACCCTTGTGTAAGACGCTCAGTTACGGCTGATGTAGCATAAGCCTCGGTGTATCGTTATGCATAAGATATGACTGATTAAGTATACTACGGGCCGTGTAGCGATGAGAGGTAGCTATCACTAACAATACATATTTGATTGTTTGTTACCAACATCATCATATAATTCCATATACAAATTCTGCTGAACATCGAAGACTTTTGATTGTTATTGAAGTTGTTTTTGTGGTGAACAATAAAGAGTATGCTATGTATGTAGAGCGCCGCGCGCCGGAGTACATGGAAGGTTCAAGCCCGTCGCCCGGCGTCCACCGAGCGACACTCGGCGACATTAGCTGCGGCCTGAGCTATAATTACAATAACACGCCTGACGCTGTTAGCCGTCGCGTCGTGTTTGCAAGCGCTGAGCACACAGTGTGCGACGCAGGACACGGCGACTGACCCGTCGCAAGACCAGCAGCATATAGATACAAGTATCTAAACATATGCTGCTGTAAATATATATCACGTATACGTGACGTGACGTTGCGTATATTAGTTTTCTAACGTGTGTACCGTTAACAGTTTTACAAATCTCCCTACAACAGTCACCTCACCTCCTGGGTGGTACCAGGCGGTGAGGTCACCTGCCTCCAGTCACACGGCATCGTTGGGTCTCGCGAGTACATGCGGACAGCAGGCTGAGCGGGGCCTACGCGTGCGCTTCCGCGTGTCGCGCATGGTACTGCTCTGCCGAGATGTATCAATGGGATGCTTGGGACTAAGATTTAGTACTTCAATAGATAAGTGCCGTACGCCACTCAATCTAATCACTATGTACCTATCTCAATCATTTATAGATACCAACACGTCTTATAAAAATGACGATGCCGATGACATATCTAGTGATGCCTCGCTGCACTCATCATCACCTGCTGACCTGCTGAGAGTAACCTGCCTGAAGCCTGACTTTTCTGAGTGTGCACATTCTCTCACGCGGTAAATGAAACGGTTGAAGCAAGTGAGTTGTAAAATAATAGTTTAGAACTCTGTCTATGTCTATGGAGGGTGCCTCCCCCCCCCCCACCCACCCACAAACAGCAACCGCTTGTTATGTAGTAACGGTTACTGCCACGTCTGCTGGAAGGAAATTTAGGTTAAAAATGGCCGAGTGAAACACTACTCGTCCTGACGATTTGCACATAAATGTAGAATAATAAAGCTGTGCTGAACGAACCTGTGCTCTGCAGGCTGTAAATACTTCTCATAATATGCATGGGAACGCACCTCACTCTTGGTGCGTGCGGTGCGGTGCGGAGTGGTGCGGTGCGGCGCGGAGCGGAGCGGTGCGGAGCGGAGCGGTGCGGTGCGGAGCGGTGCGGAGCGGCTCGGTTAGCCTCCATGCGATGCGGTGCGCTGCGATGCGGCAGCGGGGACACGTCGCGGCTGTGTCATTTTATACGACTTTTAACTGAACATGCTCTTTTCAAGTGATGAATGTACGCAATTAAACTGGGACGTCGTACAAATGATGCAGGGCATGCTTTACTTCTTACTCTTCCTACAATCTGCATGATATTGTATACGAGTATATTTTGTGACGTAAAGTTGTAGAAATTCTATTTACGAAGCCTCTTTTAGATTTCATTTGTATCCAATACTATCCCGACATGTACAATATTATCACGAAATTAGCACTGCTTGGCTATTTATTGGCTCATGTCGTGATAATTAAGCAGGTTTTATTCTGAGCTCATTTCTGTTGGGGCTTTATTCAATCATAGATGTAGATAATGTTTTAACCTGCATCACCTGTCCACCCGAGTGGCCAAACGGTCCTTCCAAGAGGATTCTTCTCACTGTGCTGTACTTCTCTCAGTGCTCATCTGCTCAGATCATTGTGTTAACTCCGCAAATACTAAGGGCCGATTTACACCTGAACGACAGAAGCCAGCAGAGACACGACGAGGTCGGCCGAGCCGCACGGCATTTTCGTGATTTTGAAGCCATACTGGTATTTTAACTATGTAGATATATTTAGTTCAAAATCTTTTTCTACTTCCAGTGCTCGCCGCGCCGCTGACGCCCGCTGTTTTCCAGGTGTGAATCAGCGCTAAGGTCCACTCGACCCTGAACTAAACTAAACTAAGGTAAATGCGGGTGAATTAGTCAGTGACCCAGAAGTCGTCAATTAATCTAAAATCGTGTAGGTATACATATATTCTTCAACTGATAATTATTTTGAATGATTTTATGGTACAACAATCTTGATAATATATTGCACTGTCAAAAAAGAACAAGTTTCTGTATTACCTTAAATATCTTCGGAAATATGTTACTGTAAAATTGTGTATCAAGAAAAATATCAATTTTTAGCCGAACGTCAAGCTCGGCACGAAGTTTTGTTTTTCGATTTAAGTGAGGGATATTTATTGTATTTTTCGTTTATTATGACGATTATTGAGACACGCTCAAAAGTTGCCTCAAAACTAGTCATCTCTACATCTATACAGATAAACATAAATTTGTATGTAGGAGGTTATCTCTTTAACTAAAGATCAGATTCTATTTTTTCACTGTTAGAAAGCTGAATTATTCATAAGTGCTATACATTATATTTATATGACACATATTAGCCGAACTATCACAATGTTAGTCTAGCAAGTCGGAAAGAAATACCTCTTGAGACCGAATTATTTACATGCGCTGCCTTAACAGTTGTTTAAAATTAAAAACAATGTCTGGCAAACTGGTCTGTCTTATATAGTTCTAGAAATATTCTACGACACCATATAGCTATCTTTTATATTTTATCTTTTACATTGATTTTTTATGTTTTAAAAAGCATTTTTTCGTCATACTTACTTTTGGATTATTGTTTAAACAACAAAGTAACAATCCTTATCAAAATAATTTCATTGTTACTAGGATATCATAGAGATAAGATTTGCCCTTTACAGTATGTCAATTGGTCATACAGTATCAGAGATAATATAAAATAAAAAACTTTTTAACAAAAAAGAAACCAACTTTCAAAAACTCCCTATTATCTACTTAATCTTGAAAATCTAACCTTTATAACCCAACCTACCTAACCTATAACAAAATTTAACAATTCTTGGAGTCGGACTTTGTGGAGACCGGGGCCGTGGGGTTTAAGTCGGAAGAAGACCGACATAACCTTCCGTTTTCCCCAGACGGAGGGTATCAATGAGATAAGTATTTTAATTTTGAATTAAATATTAACACGTCCTATTTACTTAGAATAACGGATAAATTCTCTAGCTTGTCATGCAATTTTTTTTTCTATATGGCATACCTACATATAAACATACATACATACATACACAGCAGCGCTTCAAAGTCAGTGAATATCAAAACCTACTACTGCCGTAGTACACATCAGTACTAGTACGGCACGGCGGGTCTCGTGTAAAACTAGACGTAGATTTTGTTTTTCGTTTTCCCTAGTTGCTCGAGGGCTTCCTACAGCTCTTTTTAGTAGAAAATGTAACTAGGACGTGGCACTAAACTATAATTTGTTAACGCCTGTTTGACCGGCGACTGTTCACGCCGGCTTCATAGACCTGAACTTTGTGACTGTTAGTGATTTTAGTTCCCCGTGTCACTGTGAGAAGACTTATGAGAATTTGATTCCCCGTAGATTTTGTTGCTCGTAATAAATACATTTAGCTGCATGTGGTTAGACTGGTAGCCATCATTAACACAGTTGTGAAAAAGCTGGGCAGTTGATGATGACATGTAGCAAAACCTGTGAAAAGGTACAGCAACAACACTATGTGTCCTGGCAGTATGTTGGTCATCGTCTCCACTCAACTTACCTGCAAGTTCCTTCCTGGGAGGAATCAGGTCATGCCATTAATTGCACAGGGGCGTCGTGGGGGCGACTAAGGGAGTACTGGTGAGCGCCTACCTGCGAACTAATAACATCGCGGTCATTACGCCAACATCTCCGGAATTAAGGAAGGTTTAACTCGGGCCAGTCCTGGACCTGACCCCTAATATCATGATATCGCACTTAAGGAGTTTGAATAGGTTTCACAACATATTCAGTGCACTCTATGAACATTTAAACGTTTGACATTTTTAACCTTAAGAACATTTTCAATCAGAAGTACTAAACAGGGATTAACGTAAACATTTATTTCTCTTCATAAACACCAAACACTGGCATCTCGCTACGTCTCCCGACGAATCTATTAAATCCAACTCCATCCATTTGTAACATTGTAACAGCTACACAACACGCTGGGGCTCAGTCCCAACGCAACGTTGCTCGATTACTACGAGTACCACTGCCTTTTGATATGTTCAACCTGCTGCTTCATAACATGGTGACATTACTGGTTGAACAACTGTCGCTCCCTGACAGACAGCCTGAACGGTAGACCCACTTGTTATGGCACTGTACGGCCGACGTCATAATTCTTCGTCAAACTTTACGAGAAATGTACATCAAATAACGTCAAAGTTCCAGGGTACAGGACATCATGAATGTGCGCGTAGACATCGATGTAGAAGGTCCCGAGACCAGCCGGCATGCAGGCCGCTTGAACCGAGGCATCCTGATAGCGCGGGATCACGGTATTGTACTGTTGTGTGGTCATACTCTACGATATTCCGAGATAACTGTTGTTATAATATAAGCAGTCACCGTGACCCAAATATAAACTCCTTGACTATGACGTTTTATTGTCGATGGTATACTAAAGTGCGTTATGAACTGAGACTCTTATTAAATACAGGACTAAACCTGATATAAACGATAGTAATTAATTTGTAAATAAAATTAAGCAGGTAGGAAAAGGACCTCACACCTAGACTTCTGTCAATCTTACAATGGTTAAAACCATAGCAACTGTGAGATAGCACGGTAACACCGCGGCGCGCCTGCCAGTGTGTGCACACTAGTACACAGTGTACGCGGCGCGGGTACTGCGGCTGCATAAAACTCAGTAATTGCGCGCGCGGCGAATGTATTCAAAAGTTGTAGCGTCCCTGCGACTCCCCCCCCCCCCCCCCCCCCCCCCCCCGGCCTCCCGCACCACCCTGCACTGGCCCGCGGGCGCGGTTTCAAGCCTCTCTATTACATTCTTGGGGCGAGCTCTTTAAATACTGGGATTATGATAAATACCGCGCGTCTCCGCTCCGCTCGCTCTAGTGCTCCGCTCGCTCTAGTGCTCCAGCGCTCCGGCGCTTGTCGCTTGCCGCTTAATTTCCTCGCTTGTTCACGTTAATACAATGACATCGCTGTAACTCACAATTACAATTTAACTGCACTTCGCTTAAATAGTCAACAGAAATAAATCGTTCTGTTTACATCGTTACCTTATTTGTTGTCGACAATGAAAAAGCCGTCTCGTGAGCCAGCGGTCCCGCGGCCAACTGTCAGGTGCTGAGAGCGTCCAGCCGTCCAGCGTCCGAGAGTCCAGCTCGGAGCCACTCAAGGAGAACAATTAGTACACTTTCATTTAGAACGATCAGTGACATGTAGTGCCGCGAACACATAACTCTCTCTAATATATACCCTATTCCAAACTGTTGTGAACATATAACACGTGTACACTTTACCATGTATAGAGTAGATGTGTTTGCGTTTGCTCTTTGCTAATGTAATGTAATAATATAAACAAAATGTAATTCATGATATACTAGACAGTACATATGTTGTTGTACTTCACATGAATCGGTCGAATCTCCGATCTGACTTATTTATTACTATACCACGCCATGACTGCCGAATACTTTAATTTGATAGCTTGCTATCATCATAGTGGATGCATTCAACAGTTCTCATCGGATCACAAACTATACATAAGTATTCATTGTTGTCTCAGCATTATAAAAAAAAAAAATATGGGGGATTAGTATATTGTTTTTCTTCATGAATATGAATAATTATATAACGACGAGCTATAACGACTAAATCTTCTGTCGGCTGCTAATCAACTACTCCACAGTTGTGTTGAGTTCAAGTTAAATGCGTGAGTTAAATTGTGGCACCAATATTATAGCAGCGAATGAGCCTCGGCGGGCTGAGGGCTCGCCTGACTTACAGCTTATTGAAAATTGGAATCCACCGTTATTGTTACCGCGAAGGGAAATACCAAAACAGATATTTGTATGCAGCCGACAATTAAAAAAGTTTTCGACCATTCATTCAAACTTTTTTAATCAATATCACTTTAACATTTAGAAGTGAGCAGGGAATTTGCTTTGAAAAGTATGTCGAGTGTCTGCATTGGGACAGAATGCTCAGAAGACAGCGGGTATTGTGACTTGGAGTGTGTTCCGTCACGTGACAAGTGACACCCAGCAAGCAACAAAGGGTGACTGTGTGTCGCCTGCTCGCGTCCACACACGAGGGGACTCCGGCACACACTGTGACAGTCTGTCTAGTACTCCTGTTAAAAAATAAATTATCTTACTTATTTTAAACTTTGTCTCACGAAGTCAGACCACTTGGAAATACATTAAACCTCAATTTTAGGGTTTGACAGCCTGACGTGTTAACCTCATAAATAACAAAACATACTATTCAGCTTAGTAGTAAAACAATACTGAGACACTTAGAAACCCATTCCATTTACTTTTTACGGGTAACAAATGCGCACATGTGCCGGCGGAAATGCAATATCTTTACAAATTCTGAAAATCAAGTGAAATCTACCAAGATAAATAGATACATTACAACACGGCACACGGCTGGCCATTATGAACTTCTAGCTGACGCACCACACTCATGGTAAGCAGTACCGTAAACAATCACAGTTACATACTAACAAAGGTAGGCTTTAAAGCCAATCTCCAATAGTGTTAGAAATCCGCCAAACTTAACAGATGTCTACTGCTTCCTAAAGAAGGTCTAGCTCAGAATACTTTGCGAAATGCTTGTTGGACGCGCATTTCCGGGTGAGTGGTAGGCTTCCCTAAGGCTGCACTAAGCATCCGAAACCACCGTTTAGAGAACGCTAGAAGCCGTGTCTAGAGATACTCTAAGCGAAACACGAGATCTGGATCACCGCATCCGCGAAATGGGAAGGTTAAGAAAATGTGAAGTGACGAATAAACCCTTCGGCGTACACCAAGAACGATTGCATCGAATTCTGCTGTGGACAGACTACGGTACGCTTGTGCTACTTTTATTTATTATCAAATTCA
Organism: Phlogophora meticulosa; assembly: GCA_905147745.2. NCBI lineage: Eukaryota > Metazoa > Arthropoda > Insecta > Lepidoptera > Noctuidae > Phlogophora > Phlogophora meticulosa. The sequence goes on along the minus strand of LR990535.1, from coordinate 129,829 downwards.
TATCTTCAATTATTGTATTCCATCATGTGTGAGGACTGTTGCGCAAAGCAAAAGGTATAAAATAAATATTTAAATAAAATTTAAATTAATACTTAATCAATAACTATTTCTTAGAAAGTGTCCTTAATGAACTAACTCGATTATAACAACTATTTTTATTGAGATCAGTCATAACACAATCATCATTAGATAATATTAAATTCAAACTTATTTAATAATAGATAATAATATAATATTTATCTATGTATATATGAATGTCCATTCTACAATGTATGGTGTCTATCATATTTGAATGTCTTGTATGTATTCGTTTATTGTGTAGTATGCTTTTTTATTAACAATTGTTTGAGTTTGTTCGTAAATGTTGTGTGCCTAGTTTTATTTTTTATTGCATCTGGTAGTTTATTAAATATTTTTGCGCGAACATGGTAACATTAACATGTTTTTATATCTGACGGATCTGTCTCCATGTTTGTCACCGCGGCGTGTAAAACAGTGCAAACCGGGTTTTGTATTAGTGGTTTTATGGTTATTGTAAGGGAGTTGATCACATCAGTTCGCGTGTGAGAACCATTCAAAACTTGTCTTCCTCAATAACAGTTGAATTTCGCAGTACCCTGCTTTAGGGTTGGGTAAGACATTTATAAAGAGCTTGGGGAAAGTGTTCTGTTAGATCGACTCGCGATTTAGTCTAACAATATACTTATAATAGACGGACGTTGCAAAATGGTTTCATGTCACTATATTGGGGTAGTAGTATATTGTTAAAGTAGCTGTAAATATTGAATGTCTTAAGCTCAAGCGTAACGCTCCTCTTATCTCCCCACACAATATAACTTTAAGAGCCTGGTTGTAATAAGGAGATGAATAACATTAATTGTAACCATAATAGATTAGGTGATAGATTGGTCTGATCAGGTTTTACTGGGTATCCGTAATCCTGCGTAACGAATGTTGGACCATAAATACTGTGTTCCCAGAGAGAAGGAGTGTGATTTTTTTATTGTTGAAAGATATATAGTTTGTCACCGTCACGGTACACCTTTTGCTCTGCGTGGCATCGCACGCCTCACGTTATATTAGTAGGACGCACCTTCCAATACATAACAAAGGGATAATAAACGATTGTTATTGAAATCCACCTTAATATTAGAGTACGAAAAACGAAATTTTTACTAGCCTGGGTATTTCAGGAACAGTCACAACAGGTAGGTGGTTTGCGGGATGTAGGACGAGGACGAACTCTAGGTGATACTCATATAGGCCATCATCCTCCTGCCCTTATCCCAATTTGTTTGGGGTCGGCGTAACATGTTTTCTTCTTCCATACATCCTAGACCGGTTGTACATTGCACGAATTAATTCCACATACTTCCCAGGCACACCTTTCTCTTTCAAGGCCCACCACAACACCTCCCGGGGCACACTATCATACGCTTTCTCCAGATCAATGAACACCATATGCAATTTCTTGTGTGCATGTCTGTACTTCTCACACAACTGGATGAGCGCAGAGGTGGCGTCCATTGTTCCTCGACCTGTCATAAACCGAAATTGACTTGGGGTAATTTCACTCTTCTCAAGCAATCTTTTCTCTATCACCTTCTCCCATACCTTCATACAATGGGACGAGAGCTGTATCCCTCGATAGTTGTTGCAGTCCTGTACATCCCCCATATTCTTAAAGATGGGCACTAGTGAATTTTCCCTTTCGATTCTCCAAATATATCTTTTGCTACTGTCCTTATACATTTTGCCATCTCATCCCAACATTCGTTCGCAGATTTCCCTTCCATAACCGATAAAATGATTGAAATTAATTCAATCATTTTATCCACAACTTGGTTTTCAAACAAACCTTCACACTCCTCATTTTCTAACATACGCCATCTGGTTTTTGGTGGGGGCCGTTCTTTGTTATTTCTGGCGGACACACTTACTTTAACCTGCATAACAACCAACCTGTATTGTGAGACTAATGCTTTGCCTGGCAGCACTTTACAGTATTTCACACAAATCAGACTATCCCTTTTTACCAGGAAGTAGTCGATTTGTGTCGCGTGGTAGCCATTTTTATAAGTTACTAGCAGGCTGTGCCCGCGAACTTAGTACCGCCAAACTTTTTTTTTTATTATGAAAATTAGATGTTGGCCGATTCTCAGACCTACTCAATATGCTCACAAAATTTCATGAGAATCGGTCAAGCCGTTTCGGAGGAGTATGGGAACAAACATTGTGACACGAGAATTTTATACATAAGACTAGCTGACCCAGCAAACGTTGTTTTGCCATATAAAATGTTTGGGGTGGACCACCCTTATCATTTAGGGGTATGAAAAATAGATGTTGGCTGATTCTCAGACCTGCCCGATATGCACACAAAATTTCATAAGAATTGGTCAAGTATGGGAACGAACATTGTGACACGAGAATTTTACATATAAGATGAGGTTCTCGTCTTTCTTTTCACCTTCACCGTCATAGTTACGGTTTCCGTACCCCCAACCACCATGCTCTTCATAGTTACGGTTTCCGTACCCCCAACCACCATGCTCTTCATAGTTACGGTTTCCGTACCCCCAACCACCATGCTCTTTCTAAAACCCATCCTTCAGTTTTCCAATATGCTCGTTAAAATCGCCCCCTACATACACTTCTTCATTCTCTAGCTCATCTCTCATCACACAATCAAAGTCCTCCCAAAATTTATATTTCGCTTGCCATCGCTTCCACAGTAGTAAAACTTATATCCTTCTCCTATCTCTCTAGCTTTCACTCTTTCCACTTTATTTCTTGCAGACGCGCTATATTATTATCCGTCGCCTTTTTAACACATCTGCTAACTCTCTTCCTCTTCCAGTCATCGTACCTACATTCCAACTCGAACACCTCAGCCTTACTTCTCTTTCTCTCCGAGCTAGCGTCTTACGTCGCGCCCGCCCGTGTTGGTGCGACAACCCTTGTCCATTTCCCACAGGTGCCCATATAGGTATGAAGTGTAAATCTTTTTATTTAGGTAACGCCTGGTGTTCGTGAAAATGGGCATAAAAGTTGTTACTTGATTTGTGCCTATAACCTACCCGTAGTATTGAAATAATAATTGTGATCCTTATATTCATACAAAACATTTTCACGGCAAAATCAGCCTATTTAAAAACGTCTTGTATAATATGCGGTCAGGTTTATTATGTTAGGATACTTCGTTGATTTTTGTTATTAAATTATTTTATGTGCTATATACAAATATTTTTTTAAAAACCTGCAAATAACTTTCGTTTCGGATGTCGATATCACTCAGCTGCCAGCCGCGGATACTATATAGATAACTAACCAGGAATATTCTTTAAGTTTCAGTACAATCACGAAATTTTCAAACAATTTCCTGTTCCCTCAAATTCGTTAAACAGTACAGGCGACGCCATAGCCCGGCGCCGGCGACGCCATAGCCCGGCGCTGGCGACGCCATAGCCCGGCGCCGGCGACGCCATAGCCCGGCGCCGGCTACTTCCCGCGCAGCCACGTCACTACCCATCATTTACTCACGTCAGTGTGTATGATCGTGCACCCGCCGCGCCCCACCCGCACCCCCGCGCACACCCTCCCGCCACCAACAGATTTATCGCATCGCAATGCAGATGCCCGACAATTGATTCCAATTGATACGTAGTGCGTTGTGGCAATGGATAACACATCGCAGACAACCCACTACGGACAATGACATAGAATGTGTCACGCAACATCCACTGATTACCGATTAGCTCAACTCATGTGGCAAGAGATGCTGGCTTGTCTTGGAGCACATGTCGAATGGCCTTGGAATTGAATGAATTTTGGTCCAAAGGGCTCGTGGCTAAATATAAACACGCACTCGGGACGGTGGAAGGTCAAGCTACGCTTGTCAAAGTAGGTCCGTGGATGGGTGCTCCATTACATACCGAGTATACCGACTCTACCCCGTGCCATGGAAAGCACGTTAAACCGTAACTCCCGGCTGTTTGTGATTTCGTAGCTATATTCGTAGCTCTTCAACAGACGCTCCTTGGTACTCAGCTGCAGCAGTTGGTAAAAGGCTAAGCAGATGAGGATGCTCCAATACATACGTACTAGTTACTGACTAGTACTAAAATTCAGGTGTGTTTAATTTACCCGACATAAGTATATGTGTAAATTACCAACTGTTCTGTAATAAACTCCGGTGGGCCTTCTGTTAGTGTTTCCTATGTGACTCCATGTAGGTGTCTACATTGTGGCCGTCTGTAATCGCAGCATGAAAAACGCAACGCGCGTCCTTTTTATTAACGCATTGGATGCTTGCTTTAACGTTTCAATAATGATAAAAGACAATATATGTCCTGGGCGCAATTGAAGCAGCCTACAAAATTGGTATTAATTCGGCGAATGGTTACAAATGACTTCAGTACAAGTGTTCATGGCGATCGTAAAAAATATATAAAAGAAGTGTTGTTGCTGTTCAACTCGCGGCAATCGCACAGCATCCATTGTAATGTTTGTAGCATTGTTTTTGTCTAAGAGAGACATTTGAACCCAGAACAATACGAGATTGGTCGGTTTCAATTCAAGTTCCACTTTGTCAAGTCGCACTTCGAAGTTGTTCTCGCAATTCACTGCTGATTTGAAGAAGCACACAACTTGTGTCATCAGTCCCTGCTGCACTCCACCGCCAGCAAAAAAAAAAAAATACAAAAATATTTATTTCATCTCAATCATTGTGTCTTACATAAATAGAGGCAGCTCCAGTAAGTTACAGAAGTACTTGTGTCGGAGCCGTCTCGCTCTTCCCTGAATGTGCTTGCTATCTTAACAATGAAAGTAATGAAGCTAATGAAAAATTAAAAAAATTAAATTAAAATAAAAAGCTATGAAAAATTAAGCTGCTCTAGATGTGTGAGGAGTACATGCGATATGTACATGTGTTGTGTGAGGAGTATATGTGTTTGTGTGTGTGTGTGTGTGTGTGCGCGTGTGTGTGTGTGTGTGTGGGTATCCAGCATGTTAGCTCACCCTAATTAGAATGTTTTCTGTATCTTCATATGTTAGAGATCTCAACTAATTAGTTATTGTTTTTTTACAGTCGTATAACAGCAAAGAATATATATCACAAGTAAGATTGAGTTTATTATAGATGTAGGTGGATTGTGTTACATACTGACGTCTAGCAAATGCTGATCGAACCCCTGGAGAATAGGCAATAATATCTTTGCGCCTTCTGGTTTGAGTTGCTGGGTCAAAGGTGAGACATTTATGCAGGGTTAATGTCACATTTAGAATATAAAGTTTTCTAATTGATAATAGGTTACTGACTTTATAAAGGTCTGTTGTAGGAAACCTAAATGGTTTAAAATACATCACCTTGATAAGTGATCGCTGAGCTCTTTCCAAATCGAGGAATTTAACTTTGGAAGCTCCACCCCATATCGGAATGCAATAAGTCATTACGGATTGCGCCAGAGCTATATAGATCTTGTTTATAAGTTGCGCGGACATAACATGACGTAAATTTTTGAAGACCCAAATGAGCTTCCTGATCCTTTTCATGAGAACTTCAATGTGAGGGTGCCATGAAAGTCGTTGGTCAATAACTATGCCTAAGTATGTTGTGGATCTGACTTGTTGAATATTCTGACAGCCACAGTTATAATCATTGGTAGTAGAATTTTGACAAACATGTACGGTAATGCTAAAGTCAGTTCCAGGCTGTGATCTCTGGCTTGGGGAAAAGCAAATAAAATTAGTTTTACTGGTATTGAGGGTTAAGAGGTTTACTCTAAGCCACTCAGCCAACCTAATCAGTCCGTGTTCAGTTATAGTTTTCACTTGTTTCCATGACTTTCCCGTAAAAACAGCCGCAGTGTATGAAAAAATTCTCCCTCCATTGATCTGCATATTGCAAAGGCCGTTTATACAAACTAAAAACATTGTCGGACCCAAAACGCTCCCCTGTGGAACTCCGTAGTAGACATTCCCTTCAACACTACACAAGTTACTGATTTTAACCACTTGCTGTCTATCTTTGAGATAGCTCTCAAAAAGAGAAAGAGATGAGCCCCTTATACCCATGCTTTCTAACCTGCGCAGAAGGATCGGGACGGAAACGGTGTCAAAAGCTTTTTTAAGATCTATAAAAACTGTTAAGCATTTATGACCCCTATCCACTCCTTCAACAATTTCAAATGTCAAAGCCGAAATAGCGTCTTGAGTTGAACGTCCTTGTCTAAATCCGTATTGTGCATTTGATAGTATATAGTATTTCTGTAAGTAGTTATTGTACTTGTTTATTAATTTTTCTAAAATTTTTGAAATTGCTGACAGAACAGATATGGGGCGATAGTTGTTGACATCGTTAACGTCCCCACCCTTGTGCACAGGAGTGACCACTGATCGCTTTAAATCTTTCGGGAAAACACCAGTTTCGAAACATAGGTTAGCTAACTGGCTAATAAGAGGAACCATAAAATCTCTGGATTGTTTCAAATATTTTGTTGGAATACCGTCCCCACCCGGTGCACTATCGGAGTCAAGACTCATTAGAACACAGTCCACTTCCTGTGGGTCAGTCTCTAATAGCACAAACGAGGAAACCCTAGAATCAGTGCAGCAGTTGGGCACAACCGGCATGCCGGTTTGAACTGCTATATTTTCTGCTAAGCATTTGCCTATCGTGATGAAGAATAAATTGACTCTATTAAGTGAGTTCAGAGGATGTGTAGTAATATTAAGGAGATATATATTCGAAGTTTTGGGTGGTTTAAAATGCGTGATTTCATTAATTTTAGACCAAAGATGTCTCGGACTTTTTGCTGAAACTTCTATTTGTTTTTTGTAATATTGTCTCTTAGTCTTTTTTATAAAGTTGGAACAAAAGTTGCGTAAACGTTTAAAAGTTATTTTTTAAATTAAGTTGAAAGGGTCCAGTCTTGTTTGGTGCTGCATTTTGTTTCTAAGTCGTATGCAACGCAGTGCTCCCACAGTAATCCAGGGCTTCCTCGTCCTTTTCGCACAGGAAATGGGTTTGATTTTTGAGTTATTTGGAGGGACGATCTAATTACCTCCACCAGTTTAGTGGCAAAGCTATCTGGGAGCGTGTAGGTATCAAAGATTGATTTATCTATATTTATGAGGCATTTATGTGCTTTTTCAAAATCTATAAGGGTAATGGCCAGCAGATCTACACACTCTGCTTGTGCGCGCGCCGGCAGATCATATTGTGATCATAATCAGGTTCAATTGAAAACTTTCCATCAGACAGTGGAGTCCTGGAGGCTGAGCAACTTCAGTTGTTTTGTGCGATAATTCCTCATTTCCGTCCGCAGTGCCGCGGCCTTGTCTGTAATCTCGTCGCTTTGAGCGATACTATCGCGCCGACATAATACGACCTTTGTACTGTAAATAACAGCTAATTCCATCGCTCTGCTTTGTCCTGATATAAATAAACTCGTTGCGGATGTTTACGTTATTATGGCGTTGTTTCCGGTTCAGTCGCAGATGATTAAAGGATTGTGTCAAGAGGGTGAGGTTAAGGCAGTAGCAACACCGTTTATTTTTAATAATTACTTACTGAGTTTGTTCAGCATAGTTAATGTGTAAGTTCTTGCTAATACATACTTCACCAACGAAAGTTAACCCGCCACTTGTGACGTGAGTTTGAGTAACATTTCGGTTCTGCTGATTTCAAGCCTACACTCTCCAGGCTCTGTTGCCATTTCTCCAGTCTGCTCTTGGTCTCAGGCCAGGTAAATTACTAGTCTTATAGAGACCTCAGACCCCTAGTACTGGTACTAGTCTGTGCTAGCAATGTGTAGTAAGAATGGATTTGAAATTTACTAGGATTCATTCTTTAGCAACATCTTTAAACAACATAACAAGCCAGTTCCTCGAGAGTTCTATTATGTCTGCCAGCAGTAATCCACTCGCGGTGGCTTTCTGTCTCCGCGATGCACCGTGTGTACATGTGTACCTGTGTGTCGTGTGTGTCGTGTGTGCGTGTGTGCGTGCCCCCTGAGCTCGCCTGCTAGTGTGTACGATGGCTTGTGTGTTCGACATACAATGAGCTTACAGTGGTAACACTAGCATAAGAAATGCACTCAGTCACTTGTCGTGTAGTTACGTCCTTTTTTTAGTGCTCATTTAATATTTATTTAGTTTTGCGTTAATCCAATTTTACACGTTGAATACCAATGGTAACAGGAAGCATTGAAATATGAGTATAAAATAAAAATCAAGCATAGAATCACAGTTATAAGCTGCATGAAAGTGTCCGAAGCCGGCTAATGAAAAGCGATTACCATCACATATTGTGTGAGCGGAACATTTGTCCAGCTAATATGTCTAAATTTAAATTTGGTTGGAGTACAATTACAGTGGCTAATTACTTTTGCGGCGTGGGGCGGAAGCGGGACGGGGGCGGGACGGGGTGAAGTGGATAGCTCTTTAATTGTACAAGTTACGTTTTAGTGACACACACTGGGACGGTATCAGTCAATGCCTAATTTATCGGCTCACACAAACGCGTGGATAACGGAGATACGAGACAGATACGGTAATATACTTGTTTTCATAAACATGAATCAACAGTGTTAGTTTTTTTCATAGAAGATGTGTCTAAATGGGCTGTCAGCGGAGACCGTAAAAATTGGTGTGGAAATAGTCTACAGCCAAAGCTTGGAATTCGCTGACGTGGAGTCCATATACATATATAGATGTGTTGCTGTTAATATTTAGGAGCCGCGTAACTCGTGTTGGCAGACACACTAGACCTAGTTATTGAGAACAAGGCCGCTCAGTCATTCGTAGCACTCGCGTAGCGCTCGTAGCACTCGTAGCAATCGTAGCCAATGCTACACTCCGATGCATTATTTAATTTTCTCCGCATCCGAGCGTAGTCAGAGCACGTTGTTATCGACACCGCCAAATGGCTTCTCAACTCTGTGAGAGCTGGACAATTGCTCAATTTACCCACGGATCATTCATTTCGTGCACATTATTTGCGTATGTATCATAATTAAATGAACGGCATTATAGTATTAGTCGATGCTCCGCGCGCTCAGATTACAGAGTGTGGTCGCCAATGAGCGAGTCACCGGTCCGTGAACGAATCATCCGCGTCACCGACGCATGTAAATGTTGATCGATTCCTGCCGTCATTTACGTCATTTTAACCAAACTGTAGCTAATTGCCGTTATTCTAATAAAGGTAGATATTGTATTTTCGTCTCTTGTTTACTCCAAAGCGAGCAGGGAAAGAGAAAGGGGAGGGAAATGCAAGTAAGTGGATAACTACATGAATGTCTCAGGGTTGCACCGCGGGAAGCGGCCCAACGCCGACGTTCACACCACTACAGTTACTACTGCGAGAGGTTTGAAATAAAAATAAGTTTACAGATATAATGACAAGCTTTATTTTGTCCCTCAGCTTCGCCGCCTGCGTGTAGCCGCGACACAGTGCTCACTGACGGGCAGAGCGAGCGCGAGCCTGTGCCCGCCCCCGCGCCCGCAGCCCGCGCTCGCCGCCGGTGGGACCGGCGCCGCCCATGAATAATGAACCAGCCTGCGCCCCGCACGCGGAGGTACGATACACATTATACACATATTAGTAGTAACTTCCCGAACGTCATACATATGTATATCAGTAGGTAACGGCGCTCGTCGCGGCTGCTGATCGTCAACACAATACTCTGGTTAAAATTTGGATTATTGATACATAACGGCTAATGTTTGCTTATTAATAAAACCAGTCCATTGTCAAAGCAAGTGCGAGTGACTCGCCCATCGAGAGTTCCGTATAAATTGGTCGGTCCATATTTAAAAAAAGTATGTATTATTAAGTATAATATATAATAAATACCTACACTTACAAAGAAGGGAAAAGGATTTTTTTCATTCTTTGTCATAAATCAAAAACTTTATATCATAAAAATAATTTAAAGTCTATTTAAATCTTGTGCTAAAGACTTTATTTATGATAGAATTACAAATGTATAGTTTTCAGATTGTAAGTATAGGAAAAAATATAAGACGGTATTACTTACCGAATTTCATCGTTCTAGGTCAACGAAAATTAACCTATACATTTGGATTCCCTTGAGAGTGTCGAAATATGCGTTTTTGGCATAAACGTCTTTTTTACTTTAATTTAGAAGTTTGATTTTTTCTCAGCTTCAAGGGACTGTAGACTTGAGTGTACCGTTTTAATTTCAACTGGATACCTTTACGCCTTCCCAAGCTAAAAGGTAGTGACAGACAGACGGATGGACAGACGGACGGATAACAAAGTGATCCCATAAGAGTTCCGTTTTTTTCTTTTGAGGTACTGAACCCTAAAAAGATGTATGTTTAAACCTGTCGCGCTGATGACGTCACGACTAATAGTTGTTGTGTTGCCAATGCATACTCTGCGCACAAGATAAAGTGTGTCGCTGCTCAGTACAAGTGTGCGAGTGCGCACAACATCGCTTAAGAATTAAAAACTCCGTAAAAGTGTTGGCTTTTTGAAGATAAAAGCATCTGAATTCCTACCAACATTAATCGTGGACCGCCGGGGCCAGGCGGGGCGCGGGGGCCAGGCGGGGCGCGGGGAGGTGCGGAAGTTTGTACTCCAGATCAAAGGCTTTTGTCTGTGGATTAACAAGTCGGTGTACAAATTATTTGGGTCGCGGCTCTGTCGCGCTCGTCTCGTTGTCGTGTCGTCACCATGTCCACAACCGTTTCGTTCACGAAGTTAGCTCCACACTTTCCACAACCGTTTCGTTCACGAAGTTAGCTCCACACTTTCCACAACCGTTTCCTTCACGAAGTTAGCTCCACACTTTCCACAACCGTTTCGTTCACGAAGTTAGCTCCACACTTTCCACATCTTCAGTCCAATGTCCAGAAGGTGCAGTGCTTAGCGATTGGCTGCTGCACTGCGTGTCGCGGGTCCGATTCCCGCACAATTATTTGTATGGCCTACAGATGGTTACTCTGGCTGATTGTTCCGGGTTTATGTATGTGAGTTTGAATGTTAATAATATAGAAAAAAGTGACGTTTAAAAAAAACAAAAAAATAATATTACTTGAGGCAACAAGAACGTCCATGACTTCAACATAATATCGTTAATGAGAGTGTGACTCTCTCATGTGATCAAGTCTGTTCGGCTGACGTAGCGGCCGGCAGCATGCAACCATGTCGCTCGTCGTGCGAACTCTTAGGTACAGCTGTGATCATGATCATGAAACACACACTACCCAACGCGACACTCATTTGCCTGATGGTGCTTCGTCAGCGACGCGATTTTGTATAATAATTTATATATAATTAATTAAAAATGTCTTAACATGAATAGACAGTTTCTCAACTAGAATCAAATGGTAATAACCTTAGTAAAATATTGATACTACTCCCTGGAACAGTCTTTTAAATACTGCGATCCAAAATTATTCTTAATGCCAACTGAATTCAGTGAACCTTGTACAGTGTGGTGATGATGCCAGTGCAGCGTTAGGATAATTAACTGATTTCATCTGCGCAATCTTTAGATATCGTTTGGTAAAGAATATTTCAATCACGAGACAGGGGCGCCCAGCAGCCAGCTAAACACTGACAGCCTCGAGATAGAGATTGGCTTTATGTAAATCTGTGGCGGCTGGAGCCAGACGTCGGGCGCGAGAGTCACGAGCGGCCCGAGTGGCGGCGCTAGCGCTGGCGGCGCGCGCGCGGCCTAGCGCTCAGCCTGTAAGACGCCACTTTGACTGACGTGAAACTCACAACTCAGGTAAAGCAATGAAGGCATTTACGATGTGTGGGTACTAAGTTACAGGAAGTTCATTCGTGAGTATTTGTCGGTTAAAGTGTAACGCATAATGTGGAATCATTTGCGATGATTCAGCTGAATGAACTAGTGGTCGTGGTCTCTATTGGTGGTTTGTCTTTGTTAACAGGTTTCATGTTTTTTTTTTCAATAATTATAGAAGTTTCCCTGATATGGTCACAAACCCGCCAAACGAACAAAAAATCCTTCAAAAACTATCTCAAATGAAATAATAAATAAATGGAATAGTTATACTGTACGGTGTACGTACATGGGTTTTAAAATATATTTATTACAATAAGTTAGCCAATAGGCTCGCGTATTTGCACTTTGGACGCGACCTACATTTGGCAGTGCATTGACACTGACATATTGCATTGTTCTATGCATTTTATGTATCTTACATTTTAGTGTTCAATTAGACGTGGTTTGAGTCGGACAACTTGCATTTTTATTTCATTACATTGACATTTTACATCTGCATTGACATTACTTATGTTAGGGAAGCACCCTACATATACAGTTTCTACAAGCGGTGATTTGCATGCAATGTGCAGGCAATGTGCAGGCAATGTGCAGGCAATGTGCAGGCAATGTGCAGGCAGCAGGATCCTTCTACTTTTATGCCTTAACTTTTTTAACACGTGATATCTACAGAGTTTATTTTGATTTTCTTCAAAGTCAAAGATCTTTATTGTGAGATAGCAGTTATAGAGTTGTTATTTGTGGTCTGTCAGCATAATTTATTTTGTCTTAACAGTATGCTCTTGTTTGCTCACATTATATATTGTTCACTACCACACGACGTGAACACTTATAACTATCTTTCAATTGATTTTGTTTCTTCAACTTGTGTTAGCTGTAAGTCTTCCACGAATTAAATAAACAATCGTAAACACCGTGGAGTGCGGGGGATGCTGTAAGAGGGGGGTTAACTTTGTCAATTATAAAGGTCAAATATTAACCCGCAGTTAATCTATTCATTGCTCTTTACGTTTTATTTGTTGTCTAAACCCGTAGCTCGGGTTTTTGTCCCTCCGACCGATTTACATTTGATGGAGTTTCACAGATTAGCCTTTTTGCTCCCTCGAACGGCACAACTTCTACTAACTTCAAATTGTTTAGAGTGGCTCTGAGTAAAGTAAATGAAGGGAACAGCTTTCGCTTATTTGTATATTTTTTAATTCATTCATTTAACTTATTCGAGAACTTTATTATAGCACTGGAGAGACTGGCTGCACTGAGTTAGCTGTAATGATTACTGATATGCATGCGCACATAGGGGCGCGGGGCGAGGGGTGCGGGGCGCGGGGCGAGGGGCATGGGGCTCGAGCTGTCATTCATACTTTGGTGCTAACTAATTAACAGGTAATTATGCAGTAACCGTAAGTATCCAATTTGATATAATGATGTCGCGTGGCGCAGCGCTGCGCGGTGCAGCCGCAGCGTCGCCCGGCGCTACAGTCCCTGGTGACACGTTATACGGATCATATCGCGTCAAGACCAACTGGACTTTGAGGGTCGAGAGGTTGGAGCCGCGTCATAACACGAACTTCAAGTAGCTCGTGTTATGACGCGAAGTTCCGACACACCATCTCGAGAAGTTCCTCAAGGAAGAGTTCTGGCCGAAAGGTGTATCGCCGGTTTCGTGGCCGCCTACATGACACTAGTCAGCGAAACGCGACGCCGACACTTCGTGTGCACTAGTTTTAGTTATTATGTACCTAATATATATTTATAGTATTTTTAAGTTTTATATTGTTAATATAGTATTGTATATATTTATATGGGCCTTGATGCCTTAAATAAATGGATAAATAAATAAATAAATAAAATATTGCTTGCCTTCTACAGATATCTTTAGCCCGTCCACACACACACTCACATACTCGCTCCTACAATAAAACATACAAGTTACAAGTGTACTGGCGATGAATTATGATTGTTTATATACATTTGTCCGTCCCATAGGCCATTTACCTAGGTCACTAGTCGATAAAACGATCTGTCGAACGCGGGACCTTCCGCGACGCACCTTCCGTCACTGCGTCTGCGGGGCGCGTCCTGGCGGTGAACCCTCGTTACGGTGGCTGCATAGCGACGACATCTCCATCATACCATCTGTCTTACCATAACATTACCTGTTCCATTATAAGGAGCCGCTGTTTTCGAGCATTCAGTACTAAGTCTCAGTATTCGGTAACGATGGGAATAAATAATATGTTCCAGAATGCTGCAAGACTGTATCACCTTAACCTCCATTAGGACACATGTAAACAGACCTCCAGTTGGTCGCTTCATTATATACAACCATGTGCTGAAAATGAACTCATGACAGAGAGCCTATTTATTTTACAAAAGACGCAAGTAAAACTTTTAATTAACTTCAGTTCCTAATATAATTATTAGCTCAACATTGTCTTCATTAGCGGCAACTAGACACAAGTTCGTATATCGCGGCGCTAGGCGCAGGCAATAGAGTTGCCTAGCGCTAGTTACTTATGGCTAGGCGCAGGCAATAGAGTTGCCTAGCGCTAGTTACTTATGGCTAGGCGCAGGCAATAGAGTTGCCTAGCGCTAGTTACTTATGGCTAGGCGCAGGCAATAGAGTTGCCTAGCGCTAGTTACTTATGGCTAGGCGCAGCCAATAGAGTTGCCTAGCGCTAGTTACTTATGGCTAGGCGCAGGCAATAGAGTTGCCTAGCGCTAGTTACTTATGGCTAGGCGCAGGCAATAGAGTTGCCTAGCGCTAGTTACTTATGGCTAGGCGCAGCCAATAGAGTTGCCTAGCGCTAGTTACTTATGGCTAGGCGCAGCCAATAGAGTTGCCTAGCGCTAGTTACTTATGGCTAGGCGCAGCCAATAGAGTTGCCTAGCGCTAGTTACTTATGGCTAGGCGCAGCCAATAGAGTTGCCTAGCGCTAGTTACTTATGGCTAGGCGCAGCCAATAGAGTTGCCTAGGGCTAGTTACTTATGGCTAGGCGTAGTTGCCGTGACGCAGCGCAGACACAACTTAGCGCCAACTAATTATGAGCATAATTAGGAAGTAAGCGAACTAAGTGAAGTGAGTGAGGATAAAGATGCTGGATACTGCCAGCGTTAACGTCGCATCTAATAGACAATGTGATGCTCGTAGTTATGTCACTGCAGTGTTGGCGGTGTTATTGGCAATCGAAACACAATTCAATTTTGAATTACTTGCGCCGCTAACGCTGCTGTCTTGACTTCAAAATCGTAAGGTTAGGTTGGGTAAGTGGGTAACTCGTCCTATGAACTGGGCTGACGGGCCAAATGAAACGTTCACTGTTGATGTAGTAGTAGCTACATCTGTGAATAAAATCTAATAGTTTGATACAAAAGTATTATCTATTACATTAATAAGGATATTCTGATGTAATATGGTTATGGATGGTTAAACAATAATAGCATCAAATATAAGACAGACTTAAATAAGCTTCTGCAGTGCGCTTATTAGCGCAGTGCATAAGGTTAGGTGGTGGTCGCGGGAGCCGTGCTCACCTCTGCACGAGTGTTCATGGCTAACACGGGAGCGCGCCGCACCGACCCCGACTGACTGCTACATCGGACGTAAAGCGGCGCGCGTTAATGAGTTAATGCGCGCCGCTTTACGTAGCTCGCGACCACCTCGCTGAATACCGATCAGTTGCGGTGCGGTGCGGTGCGGCCGTCCGCGCCGCGCCGTTGTAGATAATTGCGACAATTATCCGCAGGCGCATGTCGCCGCCGATACATTGAGCTGCGAAACTTTCTCTTCGCCACCGTAGAGAAATAAATTGTTCTGGCTCACTAGACATTGTGAACTATTTGTTATACCACCGCTGACTATCCAGCTGCTACTGCAAATCTGTCGTGTCTAGAAGACAACAGACAACTGGGTTGTGGCTGGCTCCATACATCTATCACATCACCACACAATACTACATCGTTCAGTAATAATGTTTCCCGTGAAGTAGATGTGCTCGAGAATTCATTGTACAAGTTAGCTATTGTATAGTTATTGTACAACGCGATTGGTTAATCTCTGATTATTAATTGAATGCGTGTTGTTAGTACACAGCGTGTTGTTAATTTGATTAATATGACTACAGCACCGCCAGCCGTCCCCAGCCGCCGCCAGCCGTCCCCAGCCGCCGCCAGCCGCCACCATCCGTCCCCAGCCGCCGCCAGCCGCCGCCAGCCGCCGCCAGCCGCTGCCAGCTGTCCCCAGCCGCCGCCAGCCGCCGCCAGCCGTCCCCAGCCGCCGCCAGCCACCGCCAGCCGCATCCAGCCCGCACCCCCTACAACACGCGAACACTCACACAACTCACATAAAACACTTGCCAGTACATCACATTAGCTTTAACATAAGTAAGTACGTTGTGATACAATGGTGACTTTTGCTGATTTTCAACTTGCAGACTCAAGTCCGTCGCAATGCTGTGTGTATTCGTAGCTCCGTGCGTGTGTTGTGTCTGGTCGCTAGGGTCACTAGGGTCGCCGGGGTTTGCTCGGGTCGCTCGTCTCCTGACGCTCGTCCCACTAATCGGCGCTAGTTAAAACTTGCCCGCGCCTCCGCCGCGCAGGAGGGGGGCCATATAATCTCGCATGTTTTAATCTGTCTCTCAGTTACACTATTTTGTAGTGGGAGTGTGATGACAGCTTCCTTTGAAGTGCTTGTTTAGTTAATAATTGTATCTGTGTGTTCGCGCCGCTTGACGCACTCGGGGGACTCAGGGGGCTTAGGGGGCTTGCAGGGCTCGGGGGCTTGTCTCAGCTCACGTAAAACACAAAGGTTCGCATTTTTATTTGAACTGGATTGTTTCCCCGAACGTGTGCCCGCGTGTGCCCCAGTGTGACGCGGCCCACGCCTGCCCCGCGGGCACACAATCTCTCGCTTTTGTAGCGCGATAAGCTACGGGGCAAGAGGTGCGGGGCGGAGCGGGGGATGGTGGGGGGGGGGGTGAGCCAGAGGGATGATTACACCCGATAGGGATACCCTTCAACTCGAAGGGATTGCCGCCGACCGAGCGAGCCGAAGAATGCATCAAAAGAAACGGCTGCTTTGATAACGTTAAAAAAATAGTTGTTGTGTTCTCGACGCCAACATTTATTGTAGCTTATTGTTTCTTTTGTACATTTGGATTACATTTCCCGGGTGCGTGCTATATTTATTTTACTTCCGTACTAAGAGAAATGTCAGATATTCTATTCTCTACCTACGATATCTACATACGAACGACGAGCAAGCGTTACTCGATGCTGCCCATCGTGCTGTTCACACAGCACACGGCTGCTATCTCGAAAAGGCAATCAATTGCAAGCGGGTCCCATAACAGTGGGCACGTTGAGGTGTATCGCATGTACGCGGCACTACGCGGCGTACTGTGCGCCCCGAGGCGAAGGTACGTAATTGTGTTAGCAGTTATAAGGTGACGCGTTAACATGTCATCTAGCAACAGTTCGACACAGGGGGAGGGGGCGGGGGTTGGGGGGGAGGGGAACTGTTGTGGTTGCTGGTAGTAGCAGGTCCCTTTCATAGCTTGAATGATCCAACAACTAGCTCAGCGTATTGCATTGAGTAGAATTAGTGTACCTCGTATCTCTGGTTGACTTATTACTATCTCAACCTCACATACACCTCATATACCCGTGCCTGTGATCTTAGCATTGTGTGCAACCGCACCAACCGCGAGTGCTGCTGAGATAACAAGATAACGTTGCACATATATTTGAAACTGTGACGTGTGACCAGGTCACCAGACGAAGACACTGTTCGCAGACTTAGAGGGGAGATAAACTTATTAGTGCCACCGTATCGATAGCGCGAGCTACGAGCCACGAGCCACGGCTGGCGGTCGCGTGACACTAAGTGAATTTTTACAACAATGTTTGTATTCAATCACGTATTGTTTTGATTACCATCCCCCAACCCCAGACCCCCCTCCCCCGCAGTCCCGTAAGCCCGCGCCGCGTTTGAATAACAAAATTGTTTCGTTGCTAGCTGTAATTTCAATTGTCGTATTCATGGAGGAAAGTTGTCGCGTCACTCGCGAGCTGCATAAATATTCAGTGCCCCCCCCCGGCCCGCGCCTCACCCCGCCTGCACCCCGCATTCCGCTCCACAAGCAGGCCGCTGAGATTTGCGACGGGGAGATATTTTTTGTTTAAGAATTTCAATGTGGATTAGTGACATAGGGGTCCCACACGGACATTATTGTTTTTTGCAAATTGTTTATTGAAATCATGTATGAAAATCAAGATTATGTTTGAATAATCAAGCGTTGATTGTGTAGCCGGCCTACATGGAAGTATAAATTCTGCACATCGGAAGCGTGCTTATGAATGAACGGCTGATATACCCCATGCACCGCACACACACACGCACACTCACACACACTGTGACGTCAGCCGGTACTTCCGCCGCTCTCAGCGCTGGGCGCGTGTCATTGTTCGTTATAAAATTGGAAACGTAATAAAAACACTCGTATTTCACGTAATAAACTCATAATTCCAACTTCCATTCTGACGTGGCCATTCAGCGGAGTGGCTACGCTCGTAGCTCGGCTACGGCGTAGCGCGTGCCGCGTAGCGGTGTCCTGTGCCGCCGGAAGCGGAAGTCGTTAGCCGCCGCCCGCCGCTCGCCCTCTGCAGACCGAATGTTGAATATTATCTGCGCGCCAAATGTTCAGCTTCATGTGAGTAGCAGACTCCACACAAGCACATGCGAGAACACACGAGTACGTGAGAGTACTCGCGAGTGCGTGCGAGTGCGTGCGAGAGCGTGCGATTGCGTGCGAGTGCTTACTGTGTGGGCGGACACCATCGCGCGCCTGTCCGGCAATAGTCAAGTTACCTTGCACAATACAAACACTTAGCCATTACTATTAACCGTCTAAAAATTTATTTAGTTTATACAGTAATGATAAAGTGGCCACGTATCCACACGAGGTCCGCTGTGAGGTCGCACAGAGCCCACTTGTTACTACTTGTGATCACGCTCCGTATGAACTTTGACAAAAAGACTTTGTTAACAGTTATGTTTCTTTGAATGAAAACTTGGATACTTCGTGATACCAGAGGATTATTAGTTAAATGGCTGAGATTAAGGTTTTTACAATGTTGTGCTGATTAGGGAAAATTGTTTTAGGGCGGGTGGGATGCTGCGTCTCTTATTGTGTTGTTCAGGTGGCACTGGTAAGATTTCAGTCGATTTCTGGATGGGATACTCTATCTATCTGTACGCAAGTTTTGACTCGCATTCATACATACCATTATTTTTGTTGTACTCCTTCGTTCGATGTCGACACGGAACTCGTTCAACAATTGAACTAGTGATTTAATAAACCCATTGAGACACCACTACAAGATAAACTCTTTGTGGATGCCTGCACAAAGCAATCGGCGGCATGCGGCGGATCGCAGCTAAACTAAATTATATTAATTAGATATGGAGAAGAAGATTACCTCTCCCCCCCTCCCCCGACCCTTGTCCCTCTCGCGGCTCGACCTTCGCTCGGCGGCGCTTGGCGCTTACCTTAATAAGATCCATTGAATGCTCAATAGCAATGAAGAGCCCCAACAGCGACTACGAAAAAAATGAAGATCACAACATTACTTTGGGCACTTTCAGGAGCTTCAGCAATAAGGGCTGCTAGGCGCTGGGCCATGAGAGACTGTCTAGCATATTAAGGCACTCCGTCATTGAGGTTGTTCTCGCGTCGAGCATTATGTCATCAAGATTTGTTGCCTGGGTTACACGGGGCTGGTTTTTAAGCTAGAATAGCAAGAAAGTACAAGTAAGCCAGTACGCTAGACACATTGGCCTCATGTATACAACTACTCTTATTTTACTCTCGTAAGTTCGTGATAAAGATAGTAAGAGGTTGGTTTACTGGCTTAGAATCTCCCAGCATCGTGTAAACAGCTCTAGCATGTGCTAAGCCAAGAAAATATATCTGAACATTACTTGTCTCCTGTCCCGTGTTGGAAAACTCGTCCCGTGTGACCCGGGCATATCTCGCAGCAAGCTGTCAAAAGCCGAATCTCGCAACCATCTCTTATTCAGATCTGAGCTATTCAAGCGCTAACGTGGACGTCACTAGTGCACATAGCCCGTGTATGCGTACTGCTGCCGTTCCGTAAGCTCACATCATTTTATACTGCTGGACCGGATAATTATGTTTAATTAATTAATAGAAATCACCTTAACATAATTTTATGTTTATTAATACAATATTATATACAGCGCATACAATATTACGCAGTATTGTATGCGCTGTAGTAAAGTGAAACTATCAATGATAGATACAACAGTGATGTTATAAAACAACGTTACCAAATTGAAAGAGTATGTTTTGGTCACATTGAGAGGATGAATGAAAGGCGACGATGCTACGAGCTACGCCAGTACTACGCCACCTCTACGCCGCCGCTACTCCGCCGCTACAGAGCGCTACGAATCACCTTGGAGCTACGCGTAGCGAATATTAAAAAGGGTTTAGGCGGTGCAGCAGAGGGCGCCTGTAATTAATGCGTCTAAATGAGACCTTACCCCCGTCGCCGCCCCCACCCCCGCCCCCGCCGACTGATGAATATTTAGATTTATTGACACCCTACACATACAGATTGGACGAGAATTAATACGGGAGGAATGTACTCTTTGAATAAATTACCTGTTTTTATCTTAATTCTCTTGCACGCGAGCGCCCGGTCGTGCGTGTGCCCAATTATGTTAGGACGGAGGAAAGCCTACCCAACATCTATCCAATTACGCTTGATTGTTTTTTTTTTCGTCCCTGTTGATAAAATTTATGAGGGATCGGTTCTTCGTAATTTTGTTTTCCACTTTATGAAATCAGTTGTTTTAATTTTGAATTATTGAAATTGGCTATATCAAATTACTCTTACTTTGTGGCGCATTATGTCTCAGATGTAAAAAACAAATACCCACATATTTGACAACACGGTTGGCGCAGTGGCTAAGTGATCGACTGCTGCGCCGCGTGTCGTGGGTTCGATTCCCGCACGGAACAATATTTGTATGGCTTACAGGTAGTTGTTCCGGGTCTGGCTGTTTATGCATGTGACTTTCAATGTTTGTAAACGCACCCACGACACAGGAGAAATTCCTAGTGTGGAACAACGTTTTTTTTTAAATAAAGAAATAAATAAATACCAAACTCAAGTTCTGATCCTGTCCATCTGATGATGGAGTGATATGAAATCATAAAAAAAACAAACGAAAAAACAAATCAAGTTATTAAAAACGATATAATCAACAGTGATATGAAAGTCTGTGAATGTTTTTAATAACATTATTGTTTCTTCGTATTTCTGTTATGAATTTATATCACCCCAACATACATCTTTATTCGTGACGAAAGGTTCCTCCTCCCTTACAAACAAAGAAAAGGATGCGATAGCCAAGGTCGCGCGACCTCAACAGACTTGACTAAAACAAAGCACACAATACACCTCAGCTAGTTAAGGTTTGAATGGTTCGACCTCTTTGAGGTTCTCACACATAGATTGTCCATTTGGAAAACTAAATACAGTTTGAATGTTTAGGGTTCTATACCAAAATGGTAAAGAAGGAACCTCTATGGTGCGATTTCGCCTGTCTGTCACAGCTCCATAACTCAAGAACCTCTATGGTGCGATTTCGCCTGTCTGTCACAGCTCCATAACTCAAGAACCATTACAGCGATTGGTTTGAAATTGAGAGTTAGTAGGTAATTAGTAAATAATATTTGCCCAAATACATAGCAATTGAATGAAAAACTTGAATAGGCACGTATTAGTATGGACACAACAAGGTAAATCGCCATAAAATGATATACGTTTTGGTGATGCGGCCGGCATTGAGTGCGCATAACATATGCATAGAGGGTGATTCTTAGTCTCATATTTGCCAGCGTTAGACAACTGTGAATTACAATTTCGGCTGTTGGCGGCTACAACAGTGAAACGTGGTTATGGGCGACGCCGCAGTGGATGCACTGAGTTTAGATTAATATGTATAAATAATAACTGACGCCCTCACACACTAATTCGAGTTTTTAATGAGTTCGCTTTGTGAGATAAACAAATTAGACGGCAGCGTCCGCTCGTCCCGCTCACACTGCTTGCGCCGCTCACAGCGCTCACACCGCTCACTCCGCTAATTTATTGTGGCAGCTTTGTGCAGGCACACCACTTTAAATTCATTTACCGAGTGGAACATCGCGACGTTATCATTTTACTAATAATTCACAGGCCTGCAAAATGAAGGTCATAACTTCCTCTCTGGAATTTGATAGCTGATTCTGGAGTATTTTGATGCGCTGATTACGAATATGTACTTAGTTTTTCTCCATCACCTCCTGATTTTTCAAAAAAGCTACAGATAGAAAATTGAGAAAAAAGACAAGTTTTCACTTAAAAAATTATATATTTAAAAAAGTACTTAATTTTTAACTTAAAAAACTATTAACACGTAATAACAACTTATTGCTGGGTTAAAATACACTTAAATTTTATTTGTGGAACCTGGTCCTTTTTTCCTGGAAGCTTCTGTTGTGCGATTTTCGCTTATATTTCCGGTTTGGATCATCACGCTTCAACAACCAACAATAGTCCGCCATCATGCTGACATTCCATCTTCCTTGATACCGGACTTCAAGCTCTTTTAAATCTTGGTGAAATCTTTCACCTTGTTCTTCGCTAACGGCTCCTAGATTTTCTGGGAAGTAATCAATGTGCGAATTCAGAAAATGAAGTTTAACGCTCATATTACAACCCATTACACCAAAATTCGTTATCATTTTGGCTACTATTTCTTTATAGTCCGAGCTTTTATTGTTCCCCGAAAAGTTTTTTACCACTTCCTTAAATGATTTCCACGCTTGTAACTCGACAAGTTTAGGTTGCAAGATGCGCACTTCGACTGTTAGTTTTCTAATTCAGAGTAGGTACTTATACAAAAAAAACCTTTTGTTTTCTTCATTATACCCTTTTTGAACAACATTAACAACAATTAGGCAATATCACCTAAACATTGTGTATTAATGAGCTCATTACTAAATGAAGCCAAAATGACCCGTTTTCGAAATGGTTAATGCGAATTACTTACACTTATTATGTAGTAATTAACAAATTACTGATTTGCATTCATTTCTATGTCGTCTTAAACTAATTAAATGCAATAAAAATTAAGCTGAAGTAATTAAGTGACGTTTTATAGATTTTAAAATGTATGCGCTCAGACATTTTTAGTTAAAATCTTAAATATTCAATATCAAAGAATCCTGACGTGATAGAATTTTTTTATTATTTTTCTCGTAATCAGCACATCAGAAACTATAGAAAACGTTAATCAGATCTCAGAGAGGAAAACCATTGCAGACCTGTGATAATTTATTCGTATCTCCATGTTGTGTGTAAGCGCCCGCCGCGCGCAGCGTGCTGCGGGCTGCGGGCTGCGTGCTGCGCGCATGTTACATATGTTACCAAACTGCAACGTAATTGTGGAACACATTTCAGAATATGTTTTGTTTGATACTGCTAACCGCGACTGTTGATGGGAGGAGGGGTGCATTATTGTACCCGTTAACGTTATTATGACTGCTGCTTCTCAACAAAATATAAATAATATGTTATCATTTTTATTTGTCTTTAAGAACCTAAAACTATAAGCCCGCATGTGTTCACAAGTCACCGGTCACTATGGAGTGTGGGTCTAAGACAAACTCTTCTAAGTTAGTTTTACTTCAATTAGGTTACAATTGATTAACACGATCAAATCTGTTCGGATGACGCGCTGCTGCGCTATTGCATTCAAAGCCTGCCGGCCGTTGTGTTCAAACTGCTCTGTCTGTTGCAGTGATGTGTAACTTTAGATTGAATTTGAATTGAAGGCCTGGAGATCCCACAAGGTGCGATTGTAAGGGTGGAGCAAAAATGGCATAAATACATTTTTTTATTAAATCTGCTGCAAGTATTGTTTATTGATGACCCTAGATTATGCAGCCACTTAAGTCACATAATAAATATATGTGTCAGTACGGGTACTTTATATGAAAACATCTATTGTAAAGACACTATTTAAGAAAATAAAATAATAAATAGCGATATAAAATAATAAAATAATAAATTAACCAATAGCGCTGACACCAAATACATAAAAAATAATTGAAAAATACATTTATATACACAATTATATACGTTTAGGGAAAAAAATAACATTCTTTGTAGTGAGCAAAAAGGTTTCAGACAAAATAAGACAATCAATATGGCGGTTTATGATTTTCTACAAAATGTTATGTTAAAGATGGATGATAAAACGCCCATTTGCGTTGTGCTATGCGATATGACACAAGCATTCGACTACGTGGACCACACTATTTTAATTAAAAAACTTGACACATATGGAATTAGAGGTAATTTTCTTAAATTAATTGAATCCTATATGTCTAATAAAAAGCAAATCACAGCAATCTGAAGAATAGATCGGACCAATAAAGAGATTACGTATTTGTCCCAAGAACGTATAGTTAAATTTAATGTACCCCAGGGAAGCGTACTGAGACCATTATTATTTATCATTTACATAAACGACTTTCAAAAATCTATTGAGTTTCCAATTACTCTTTTTGCAGACGACAGCACAGTCCCAATAGCATGTGAGAAAACTGACACACATGAACTAGACATTAACAATTCCTTAGCTTCTATAATTTACTGGTTACATAATAATAATCTAAAAATTAATTTAAATTAAACACAAATATTGCACTTCAGTCAAAGAATACCAATAAATAATGACATTAACTTAATCTATAATAACCAGACCATACGCAGAGTTGATAGTGCCAAATTCCTTGGACTAACCATTGACAAAAAACTTGACTGGAATAAATAATGAAGGTCCTGAGTCAACACGATAAATATATGGGCCTACTTATCTAAATTTTCCCATATCTTTTGCCCATCTAAATTTTCACTTTTTTTATTTTTGCCTTTTTCTGCTTTAATAACTTGTTTTTTTGCCAAATTTCGTGATTCTAAAACTTAAAACATAGGGGTACTTCTGGTTGACCTAGAATTGACAATTTCGGTTATATTATATCCATATCTTTATATTATGTGGACTCAGGACCTTGATTTTTATACACCTAATAAGCACTATAGCCCTCAGTATCTGGTATAAATATCTTGCTTGGTCCACCCGTTCCTGCGAAAATCAGTGATGACACACGGACAGACAGACGGGCAAGAGAGAGATCTTATGAGGGTTCCTTTTTTAACCTTTTCGAGGTACGGAACCCTAAAAACAGTTATCTTTGCTGTTTTCATGGTGAACAAGTTCGTGAGTCACCTCTGTGAGAGCTGAGCAAAGGTAACATACTCAAATTATAATATTTATTTTAAGACTATACCTACTTATAGTTTACGTTTGTGTTTTTTCTATTACATTAATTGCTGTTTTATTCACATAACTAAAAGTAATATAACGAATAATAATAATCGAGTGTGTCATTATTATTGTTTGTAATATTATTATAGTATATCTTAATGATTGCGATGATACATGAGTTCGGTCACTGCTCTATGGCCGACTGTTAGATTTGGTCACTCTGGTACCTAACAAAATGTGTTCATCAATCCGACGGTGCTGATGATTGCTTTTCTCATTGTAAAAGGCGCATGCTTATCACACAAGGCATACACGGTTGTCAATGAATGGCGAGGCTACCAGTGTCGACAACAATGAATGGCGAGGCTACCAGTGTCGACAACAATGAATGGCGAGGCTAACAGTGTCGACAACAATGAATGGCGAGGCTACCAGTGTCGACAACAATGAATGGCGAGGCTACCAGTGTCGACAACAATGAATGGCGAGGCTACCAGTGTCGACAACAATGAATGGCGAGGCTACCAGTGTCGACAACAATGAATGGCGAGGCTACCAGTGTCGACAACAATGAATGGCGAGGCTACCAGTGTCAACAACAATGTACGTTCGTGCTGAACCAGGAACAGAAATCCAACTGTCTGTTGTAATTAAACGCCATCGGTAACAGAGAGAGAATAATGGCAGTCGTGGACATGTGGAGGAAATTGATAAGTGAGCAAATTTATATGAACGAGTAGATAGTGGCGATTGGTTCGCGGACGAGTTCGGGACAAATGCGCCTCGGGAACACACTCATTAATTTCACTAGCATTGGCCTTTCGCAACTCTGTAGAGTTCAGTGTCGGCCGAAGTGTTCACATCACGGTTTGCTTACCTGCTACACACTAACTTAATCAAGCGTAAGCGAACGTTGTGTATGTGCGCGTGCGGCGACTGGCGACTGCCCCAAGTGCCGCCTGATTAACATAAAGATGGTCTCCGTCGGTGCCATGAACATAAAGATGGTCTCCGTCGGTGCCATGAACATAAAGATGGTCTCCGTCGGTGCCATGAACATAAAGATGGTCTCCGTCGGTGCCATGAACATAAAGATGGTCTCCGTCGGTGCCATGAACATAAAGATGGTCTCCGTCGGTGCCATGAACATAAAGATGGTCTCCGTCGGTGCCATGAACATAAAGATGGTCTCCGTCGGTGCCATGAACATAAAGATGGTCTCCGTCGGTGCCATGAACATAAAGATGGTCTCCGTCGGTGCCATGAACATAAAGATGGTCTCCGTCGGTGCCATGAACATAAAGATGGTCTCCGTCGGTGCCATGAACATAAAGATGGTCTCCGTCGGTGCCATGAACATAAAGATGGTCTCCGTCGGTGCCATGAACATAAAGATGGTCTCCGTCGGTGCCATGAACATAAAGATGGTCTCCGTCGGTGCCATGAACATAAAGATGGTCTCCGTCGGTGCCATGAACATAAAGATGGTCTCCGTCGGTGCCATGAACATAAAGATGGTCTCCGTCGGTGCCATGAACATAAAGATGGTCTCCGTCGGTGCCATGAACATAAAGATGGTCTCCGTCGGTGCCATGAACATAAAGATGGTCTCCGTCGGTGCCATGAACATAAAGATGGTCTCCGTCGGTGCCATGAACATAAAGATGGTCTCCGTCGGTGCCATGAACATAAAGATGGTCTCCGTCGGTGCCATGAACATAAAGATGGTCTCCGTCGGTGCCATGAACATAAAGATGGTCTCCGTCGGTGCCATGAACATAAAGATGGTCTCCGTCGGTGCCATGAACATAAAGATGGTCTCCGTCGGTGCCATGAACATAAAGATGGTCTCCGTCGGTGCCATGAACATAAAGATGGTCTCCGTCGGTGCCATGAACATAAAGATGGTCTCCGTCGGTGCCATGAACATAAAGATGGTCTCCGTCGGTGCCATGAACATAAAGATGGTCTCCGTCGGTGCCATGAACATAAAGATGGTCTCCGTCGGTGCCATGAACATAAAGATGGTCTCCGTCGGTGCCATGAACATAAAGATGGTCTCCGTCGGTGCCATGAACATAAAGATGGTCTCCGTCGGTGCCATGAACATAAAGATGGTCTCCGTCGGTGCCATGAACATAAAGATGGTCTCCGTCGGTGCCATGAACATAAAGATGGTCTCCGTCGGTGCCATGAACATAAAGATGGTCTCCGTCGGTGCCATGAACATAAAGATGGTCTCCGTCGGTGCCATGAACATAAAGATGGTCTCCGTCGGTGCCATGAACATAAAGATGGTCTCCGTCGGTGCCATGAACATAAAGATGGTCTCCGTCGGTGCCATGAACATAAAGATGGTCTCCGTCGGTGCCATGAACATAAAGATGGTCTCCGTCGGTGCCATGAACATAAAGATGGTCTCCGTCGGTGCCATGAACATAAAGATGGTCTCCGTCGGTGCCATGAACATAAAGATGGTCTCCGTCGGTGCCATGAACATAAAGATGGTCTCCGTCGGTGCCATGAACATAAAGATGGTCTCCGTCGGTGCCATGAACATAAAGATGGTCTCCGTCGGTGCCATGAACATAAAGATGGTCTCCGTCGGTGCCATAAACATAAAGATGGTCTCCGTCGGTGCCATGAACAAAGCTCAAACAGCGTTTAGTGGAAAGAATACATTAAGGTTCATTAGGAGCACAGAGACATAGGGTGGCGGAGGGGTAACGAGGCCGAGGGGGAGGGCGGAGGGAGGTGTTCCTCTAATGAGCTGGCACGCGATCAGCTGTCACCTGTAAGTAGTGTACTCTAACAAGACTTCATTATGCTGTTTGTGTGGGTCACAGAAGTGCCTTTTGCCTGGACACGCGGCGGGCGGCCGCGCCCCCGCACCCCCGCGCCCCCGCGCCCCCGCGCCCCCGCGAGCATGACAGCGCCACGCGACCAAGGTGCACGTACTCATCAATATTAGATAGCCCATACAATTGAGGATTAATCGGATGAACTGTAGATAGTGACTGATGGTAGGTATCTGATTCCGTGTATCGCTATTATATTTGTGTTGTACATTATTTTAATAAGAGATTGCAAGTACACAATATGTGCTACACATAATACGTGATAACGTGTGATAGCGAGTGATAGCGAGTGACATCGCGTCGGTCCGTATTATGATGTATTGTAATGATGTGATTACCCTAAAACCCTAATCTGACTGATTAATAATTCGCGTCCGCACTCTGGAGTTCTTTTAAGTAACTCGTGCTCTCGGAAGGTACGATGTGGTATTGCGAACCTGGTGATGAAGACCACAGATGGCCACCAGTACTCAATAATAAGTATTTTACGGTTCACGGTTCGTACGGTTGGGTTGCTCGTCACAATGCATATGGTGAAGTACCAGGAGAACTCTTCTACAATTAACGCTCCGGTATCGGGAATAGCAATATTATGTAGAAGGTGATGCGCGGTTGAGATTAGGCTATTGTATCTATCTATACTAATATCTTACATATATTACGAACAGACCCTCAAAAAAACGAGTAAAAAGAAACTTTTTTACAAAAACATTCAAAAGACTCCAAAAACAGTAAAAGGTGTAGAATAACTATAGTTCCGTAGGCCTGTGCTATAAAATGTATCAAACAAAACAACTACAGCCTCCGACTTGCGAAACTAAAGTTATCTTATTCAGTTTCGGGTATTTAGGAATTGGTTTTCTTTTTGTTTTTGTTTGACCGACCTTGAATTTTCCCTATGGGTTAGTTTTCGTAATTTTAAGCGAGAATTAAACAAATGGTAAAGTAATAGACCTGCCCTATATTATATTAAACGTTTATTTTAATTCGCCACCGTTGTCGCTGTCTGCTTCTGGCCCTCAAACAGCGCAAACACATTAACGTGCTTCTATTACCTAAAGGTAAGTGCCGTTTGGACCCCAAACCCCAGTCTGTCCGCGACGGAGCTGCTCTGGTTGATACAACACACCCGCGTATACCTTTTAGCCAGAAACCTCTCGGCACAATATAATCTATGTTTTAGTGTTTACGACGCAATAATTTACATATCTTGAGATATCGATAATGTCAAGCATGTGGACTTAAAAAGATTGCGGTAATCTCCCGATCTCTCTGATAACGTGTGATGTTGGCACTCACACAGCACGCACTGCCGCGCGGCTCTACATCCATGTCAGATGTTATGAATTCATAGCTATCACAGTTACTATAACAATACCCTGAACAGAGGCGGCCGGTCTCCACAAAGACGAGCCAAGTAAGCCAGAAAAATGTTTTTGTACAACTCTGGTTCGTCGGGGAAAAACCAACGGCTTCACGTGCTTCCCCGGTCACGGTGGTACCTGTCACAACACCTACATTCTACCTCCACTCACTATTGTCAGACTAGCTATTATCCAATCTGGGCACCGAACCTAAGACCCCACGCTCAGCAGTCGTACTTACGGCCATGAGACCAACAGGGCAGTTAGTACATAAAGTTTACAACTAGGCATACATCTGTCCTTTGTAATTTTGATTGCAGGTTGACCGTATTCGCTTTCTGCACTTCTTATCCATATTGTAATATATTAATACTCGAATTCAGTTATTAGAACATTGCGCGCGCGGGGGAGTGATCGATTTAGCGCATTTCAAGTTTATAGGGAGAAGTGCTGTAAGCTAACACGGTCGATTACCGACCACTGAGTACTACAGAGCACTAGTTGTAATGTTGCTTTGTTATTCCTTAACCAAACACCCCTTGTACACATAAGTATGTAACGAGCGATCACACCGCTCTAGTCGGCCCGACATGCGACTTGTTGTTCATCTAGAAATACTTTCTGTTGATCGGCGCACTATCAGCTGATTCTTGTCCTTGAAAAGTCACGGAGTCGGATTACTACAAGATATCGCTAGTGATAACTTTGGGAGATCTTAGGATAACATTGAAACACACTCCATTGTTGCATTCCTAATAAGAAAAAAAATACATTTCCGAATATTATAAT
Organism: Phlogophora meticulosa; assembly: GCA_905147745.2. NCBI lineage: Eukaryota > Metazoa > Arthropoda > Insecta > Lepidoptera > Noctuidae > Phlogophora > Phlogophora meticulosa. The sequence goes on along the minus strand of LR990535.1, from coordinate 99,620 downwards.
TATAAAAATAACCAGCAGCCCAGTAATCTCAGTATAGATGACTGTCTCTCTGGGCACTGACGTACGCCTCACAAAAACAAATTCATTTATCAAGACAAGTAAATATTTATTTCCATAATCTCATAAAAATTACTTTTATTAAGATTAGAATATTCTAAAATTTTTGTTTAATAATCCGTACAAATCATGATTGATCCTGTCATCAAAAACACTGTATTTCGTAGAGCAACAGCTTGTGTTGTTGTAATATTGTCGCCTCGCGGCTCAGCGCACTGCGAGGCGAGGGTCGCGAGAGCCGGTGTGCTGCTGCGTTAGGGCAAGCACAAATAAGGGCGCAATGCATAGTACTGCAAAATTCATCCATGTTGCACAGACAAACAGTGGTAGGTGCAATTCCGTAAAAAAAGGGAAAAGAAAAAAAAAACAACAAGCGAGAGCGTGTAGTTCTTGCGCCGGGGAGTTCCATCTCACAACTTCAACCGGCTACTCGTGGCTTCACTCAAGGGACATGGCCTATAAATTCCTTAGTCAGTTTTTAAGAACAAACTTAAAACCTAGAAGTTATAATCATCTCAAATATCTACAGTTATACTTCGTTATACGAAATACGTCACAGTCAATTCCCCAACTGCAAATGTAAGTTGGAAATCTAATGTTTGATGTGTTTAAACTAGAAATTAACGGCTTTCGGAATTTTTCCTTTACTTGTGCTATAAAACCTTGCCTCTTGCCGAATTTCAGAATTCTAGGTGAACGGTTTTGATTTATTGGCGAGTCGCAGAGTATGTCGCCACAAATGGAGACTATACTCTGGCTATTTTTTTATTGTATTGACCTGGAAGCTTGATTTTCTAAACTCCAAAGTAACGTATTTGATACTATGAATTTCAACGTGATATCTTACGTGTTATCGTGTTACGAGTTTCTGAGCAAAAAGGTCTTGACTGACAGATTGGTAGACAGACAGAACGATGGACAATGAAGGAAAGGTCATATCTCATCTCCTTTACGTGGATCTCTGAAACTCTTTGCCCTCAACAAATTGCGACTGGTGGATCTGCTGAGTAACTGCAACTTCTAGTAGCGCCACCAGGATGGAATTTCGTGTGGACAATTCAACTCTCGGATTCCGTACGTACGCTGCTAAGCCTGACATCCGCCTGGCGCCGCGAAATCATTGTTGATGATACCATCCCGCGCTGCGGCGCGCTGCCGCATGCCCTGTTTTATGTGCGCTTAGTTTTATATCACAATAACTATAGGCATTACTTGGTGCTCGCCACTCGTCAATCTTCTGCTTAGCGGGCCGCTGCATGTAGGTATTACTTTCGGGCCTTATTTATATTGGACTTGGAACAGTTTTTGGACTCTGGCACCTCGAAGGCCAAGTACATATTGCCACAAAACACATTGACGCACTTTTGGAAGAATTTAGCGGTAATTGATACGAGTTGTTGGATTAAATTGATTAATGTTACGATTTATAATTTAGATAGTCAACGATTAACATAATTATATTCGTATTGTGTTGGGAAGTAACACATATCTGAAACATGGCGGCAATGAGAAATAGGTCCCCACGATCATGGCTATCTCTATATTATATATTATAAACATTATAATAAAATGTTCGGGTGCAGCTTGGAGCTGGGGCTGGCAACACGCGCCCTGCATACTGTACTAAGTTTGGAGTCGCCATTTTAATTAAATTCATTAAGTTGCAAGTGTCTTAAATGGACGTTTCATAAATAACGTGATGGATTTCCCGCCGGCTAAAGCAAGTCTGATGGACACCTACACTGGTAGTTCTATAAGCAATCAACACTTTCCTCTCGTTCTTTGGGAAGTATTCCCACGTACTGACGACCCTCAGTCTGACAGCGCACGATGCAGGAGGGGGTAGGAAGGGGAAGGGGGGGTTGTTACCTCGTGTCTGAGGGCTGCACATGTAACGCAGTGTACTCACAAGGGTAATGTCGGCGGCAGCCGTCACCAACCTTGTGTTATGCCTTCACTCATCTACTTCTCATAGCTAATTAGCTACTATGATCTACAGCAGATTTATATCTAGCGTGATAGTGTGGACATCTGCAGGCTTCACGACGCTTATGTCGTCAAATAATATGGTAGCTTAAACTGAGAGGAGCTGGGATCGTACACGAAGGAGTTGTTGTGATCCTAATCAGTGAAAAATGATTATTCACTTACGTCGCACTCTGGCCGCGCCAAGAGCGAATGATTATGTGACCTCTTTAAACATTAATTATTATTACTGATTACGGTTTTCGGCATACCCAATAAAATAAAACTAAGACATCTTTATTCTCATTTTATTCAGAAATTCCAAGTTTATTAACATTAGTTTTTATAATATAAATTCATTGCTAGCGTAATATCTAAACAACCTGCTTACAATTCCAGTCTTCGGGCCAACAGCGCCCGCCCGTGCGCGCGCCCCGCTTCGCGCCGACCCGTTGCCGTCCCGCCGCCGTCCCGCCCCGTGGAGCGGGACCGTCGCAGGACGGCCGCGGGACGGTCGCGGGAGCAGAGCGACGCGGAGCGCGAGCTGCCACACAGACGAACCGCGCTTCCGCCATAGAGTATCAAGTACACAATAGTCTAATGTTAATGTACAATACAATACATGGATCACCTCTGGTTGCACTGCTTATTGCTTACTGAAGACGCGCCGGCGCCGCCGCGCTCACCGCCGTCGGATAAACTTCGAATATCAAAATATTACATCGTCGTAACAAAGTAGAGACATGAGAGTCGTTGTAGAGATTAAATTTATATATCAATTACTTTAGTAATCATATTTAATATATAATTAATTTCCATCGTTCTAATCAAGTCGCGAACTACCTATGTGTTACACTATGTACATGTACGCCGCCCGGCCGGTCACCACCCGGACTACGCCGACCCACTCCTAGCCCAAGGTTCACTGTACTATATGCAATCAAAAAGTATTAACAATAGTTATTTTATTTCACCTGTCTTGTAATTCGTTCAGTTTCCCATTATAAAGGTAACTAACAGTTATTGTTCGGTGTTTTCACCGAACACCTTAGTTTGCAATATCACCTCGTTAAGTAGATCATCACAACACATTGTACACATGTGCACTTTGGTCTATCAGGTTAGCTGAGTGTATTCAAACATTACTATCAGGTTAGCTGAGTGTATTCAAACATTACTATCAGGTTAGCTGAGTGTATTCAAACATTACTTCTCCATTTCATGCCTGTAAAGAACATTCTAGTGTGCCTCAAAACTATGTAAAATAAACATTTGTCTCGACTTTCCACGTATCGACACCCCGCCAGGTACCCCGTCTTGTTTTGGTCCTTCGAGCATTGTAAACTAAGGTGTTCGGTGAAGACACCGAACAGTTATTATTAACGCCGTATCTTACAGACGCGTATCTTTTGGCACTGCACGCGAGACTATTGTCCGACATCGTAGCACGAGTCTGTGTCATCACAAGTTCCTACTTACTTTGCTTTCTCTCAAGAATCATATAAACACAAGGAAGAAGGTCAAACGAACAATACTCCCAAATCCTGTGAAACCCTCGAAGTGAGAACCAGAGCACACACATAAACCGATGCATCGAGGACAGACCATGGACGGATCACACTTAACATACCACACGTAACGTAACGCTTAGAGATGTTACAGCTAAAATACAAAATTACATTTAGCAACGGTTTGAAACGAAAGAGACAAGAACTTCGCGTCGGAGACAAGAACTTCAAGTAGACGACGTCTACGCACAACATTAATCACAGCAGGTCCACTCTACGCAATACTCACACAAGATCTGCCGTGCAGTTAATACACTTGAACTACTAAACCGTCAAATCGAAAAGGTTTGAACTGATCAAGATTCGTATTACCTACATACTTTGATCGGCCACAGTATCAAATGGTTCGATTCTTGCATGGAGTGCCTGTTCTCAGTGTGGTCTATGGCAGGTTGGAGTAGAGGTGCGTGTGATGCGGGGGGTGCGGGGGGTGCGGGGGGTGCGGGGGGTGCGGGGGGTGGGGCGTGTGTGGCGGGTGCGGGTGCGCGGGGGGCGCCCGGTAGGCGGACGCCAGGCGCGGGTCCAGGTTCCCGTACTCCTTGCCGGAGCGCGGCCGCAGCGTGCTCGTTGTCTGCCGCAGTACCCTGAGCGCAAATAATTATAGCGTTACACACCATAGCTCCGTGAAGCAACTGCAAACTTAGAGAGCGTAAAGCTTGGGGTATCATACCTCATGGTGACAGGAGTGTCGGTGGAGGAGTGTGAGGAGCATATGGACAACGTCTCGATGTAGTCTGACATGTCCGACGTGCCACTCGACGTGCTGTGCGTGTCCATCACACCTATGGGGATAAAACAGACGTAGTACTTACAGTGAACTAAACTGTTAGGACTTGAACTGGAAGACTTATTTGCTTTGTTGCAGTTGGCATGGTTTACATTGAACAAGTGACAGTACCTCTGAGTGGCTTGGCAGAGAGTACCGGCACCTCGGCTTCAGCGGACGAGGATTTGGCCGGCACACGATCCCGGTGCAACGCAACGATGTCCCGCAGCGGGTCGGTGGACTTGGAGCGTCGCGGCGGAGCACTGCCAGCGCTGGCCACCGCACGCCGCGCGCTTCGGTAGTGGCGCCGCGCCGCTGCTGTCGTCAGCGGCAGCTCAAACAGCTCGCCGCGCCGCAGCGAACAGCTCGACACCCCCGAGTCGTTGGAACTTGACGAGTCTCTGTTCCCGCCCGCCTTGCCCGGTACTGACGAGGAACGCTTCGCTGGCGGGAGTGCTCTACTGCGTGCACCTTTAGATGCTTCAGAACTATCCGCGTCAGAATGTTTATTGTCAACCACACAGTTGCATGGTGTTGATATCCGCTCCCCGTCGAGTGCAATATTACGAAGCGTTTCTATAGAAGACGTGGACCCATGACTATCCACGCTGCCATCAAACTCTTTAACGTCTTCAAGAAATCTCGAGGAGTCTGCAGAACTTGAACGTTTTCTATATTCTATTCGCTCGGTTCGCTCGGCCACCGTGCGCAGTGCAGGTTCATCGAGATCGTTCGCATCTGTTCGTCGACTCTCCTCAGGTCCGCACAGGGTCGGATTACTTGCCGACTTCTCTTCGAGCAATCGATTGATCGGACTTCTTGCAGGATGCTTCAGAGTGTTAAACGCAAAACCACCGATTGGTGACATCGGAGTGTAGCCAGCTGGTAAGGGTTTGCTTTGTTCTAATTTGTTACTGACATTCGGTGCCATCATAAGATAGTCATCGTTCGTGCTTACTGTTAGTTTCTCCAGGTTCGTTTGTTTTCCTCGCTGTTGCTGGTGACCACACTTGCTACAGATGTGTTTGCCATCTATGGTGGCAAAAGAAACCGGCTTTAGATTATTACTAATTGCATCCAGCTCTGATTGTGTGACCCCAACCTTTCTTAATAAATCTTTTGCATTTTCATAATGCTCTAACGATAAGGCGAAGCTAAGATTCTCATAGTTCGCGAGCGGGCCGTCGTCGACCTCTACCGACCTCGCCGTGAGGCTGCGCGTGAGTTCGCTCTCCGGCGCGTCGTTGTGTCTGTCACAAGGCCTTTGTTTTCTTCTAGTTTTTCGTGACAAGTCTATAGTAGCGTAGAGGGCGCTTCGGTCGCTACTGTTCGGCGTTACGTTTTCTTTATTTGGCACCAAGTTGTCACTGGAAACAGTATTTTTCCTGCGGTAGGGTAGTTTGATCCAATTGTTTGCCCAGTCAGTGACCCGCTGGCAAGGACAGTTAGCCGGCTGGAAGTTCTCCTCAGAGTCTATAATCGTCGGCTCTCTTCGTCTCTTGCCAAACTTTAGTAAACAGCCGCAAGGCTTTTTTAATATAACGGCATTAGGCGTCGAGCTTTTGGTTACTTGAAACAGTTCATTGTTGAGACAATCTTTGAGCCGCTTCGGTGTGTCATAGTACTCACCGTCCACCTGCAGAACAAGGAAGAAATGAAGCTATTAACTAAAACTAAAGAAATATTTAAATTCAGTATGTTATTAAAATAAAATATCAGAAAAAACATAAAAATCTAGAGGCTAGAGTCCGGGTCCGCGCGATACAGTCAGCTGATTTTATAATTTTTCGTTGATTAACTTAGATTTTTTAACGAATTTCCATAAACCATAACAAACAGTCGTTTAGTTGCCTTAATTTACTTGTCACAGTGTCATTTAAAGTTTCTGAACAAGGTTCGAATGATGAAAAAAAAAATGATTTTGCTATCGATACCCGACACGTGGGTAAAGGTATTCTATTCTTCTTACTATTTTTACTACTTAAATCTAAGAGTGTCTGGATACCCTCTTATAGTCGTGTACCCATGTATCCACTGCGATATTAAAATAAATAATACGAAATTATTATGTAGCCACATTATATAATTATTATTAACTATTTAAACAGCAGTACCTACTCAACTGAAGTAAAATGAAACGCACCTACTTGATTAGCTACGAGTGTCTAACCACTCAACATAGTAGCTGTACATCATCATTGTCAGCGTAACAACACATTGTCAGCGTAACAACACATTGTCAGCGTAACAACACATTGTCAGCGTAACAACACATTGTGCTAAGAACCTTAACAACCACAAGTAAAAACCTTTTTTATCTCTTTTATTAATTAAATAGTAAGCCCTTAAAATATCTGGATATGGGACCTCATGTAACTTTAGCGAATTCTCTAAAATATATCAATTCTCTGATAAACTTCGTTCACTACGTGGCTTGTTCGGGCGAGGGATGGTATCGCCGGCAGGTTGGCCCTGGCTGGCGGCTCGGCTGGCCGTCACACACATCGCTCTGGCCCGCACTGTGCCAGGTGCCGCAGCACTCCCGGGCTGCTACCACGCACTAGCCCTACACAGGCGGTGATCTACTTCCACGTATTCATAACAATGACTGTATAACAGAGATGCATAATTATATGTGGATAGATAAAATGGTCCCATTTTTTTATGACATAACTTGGCTGACAAGTTTAATGTAAGGCCATATAAATAGATTGTGATACTTGGATATTATTGCATAATAGAGCATGTTTAATTTGTTTTACATTACAAAAATAACGTCATAATTGACGTCGCCTCGCCGCTCATGCACCAGTTTGTTGGTGTATTTTCAGCCAAGTAACAGTGACTTTTTAAATTCACAACTTTATCTTAGACATTGCTGATGTTGTCGTGACGATGTGGTGAGGAAACTTGAATTAAAGTGAATAGTCTGAAATCGCCGACATGCATTGAGCAACCGTGGTGACTAATGCTCGTGCTTTCTCTGTATGAGAAGAGGCCTTTGCGCTGCTAAGAGATAGTAACAGACTTGTGTCGTAATAAATTGTGTTCATAATGCAAACTTACAACATCGGCAAACATCGCAATGACTTTTCTTATTTGACCCTCGACATAACCTGTGTTCGCTAAATAAAGTAATTAAATTGAACTTGCTTGAATTAAACAAGAGTTTACCTCTTGGTAGGGAACTTTGGGTACATCATAGTTTTCGTAGGGTCCGACTCTGCTGGGCTTGTCGTCTGGTACGCTGAGAGCGCAGCGGCACGGCGGCGCCGGCTGGCGGCTCAGGTTGAGCTCGAGCCGCGTGGGCTTGGGGGGTCTCTCCGGCGGCAGCTCCGGCCGCGCGGGGCAGCGACACACCTCCTCAGTCTTATCGGTAGCACTAGGTGCAATATCACAATGTAGAGCCACCTCTGTAGGGTCTCCAGGAAGAGTTTCGTGAACGGGTTCCATGGTCCACGCGGGGTTGAAGTGCTTAGCGCCAGGCGTGAGCGCGGCGGTGGACGAGCGTGACAACGCGCCCAGCTTGGAGATGCAACTCATGCACCGCTCGAGCGTGACGTTGCCGACTCCGCTCCACGCGGCCGCGTCCTCCACCGTCTCGTTGACGGATGCGGTGTCCCCATGTCCCATGTCCGCGAAGTGGGTCCTCTCCGCGGACGGCCAGTACGGCGAGATGGCCCCCGCCTCCTCGCAGCCCTCCTCACAGTGCTGGAGGTCGATGGGTAGCAGCGAGTGCTCTATCGTGTTCAGCTCGGATAGCCGGGTGTCCGGCCTATATGCTTTATGGGATTTTGGACTATCTGAACCTAAAAAAACACAGTTTTATAATTTCGGCCAGGTGTTATGTACAAAACTATTTTGTTATATTTTATTAGAATACCTTCATTCTTTTTAAAGTTGTGAGGTCTCCGCCGGGGTGAGAGTCGTCCCTGTGAAGCGAGGTCGAAGTCCCGCGAGACCTCCTTGGCCTGGTCAGTGATGAGCACGTGTAGGCCCTCGCCCTTACCGCAGTGCGAACCGCCCTCGAAGCAAAACCTCCCCTCTACCACGCCGTAACGCCTGTATACATACGTGAAGTGCGCTATCATGACTGTCATGTGACCTTGTGTAAGTAAAGTGAACGGTATATAAGAGTTCTTAAGCCAAACAATGTTAGTTGTTAGACATTGTGGAGCAGTGTGTCACCTGAGGTGCGGCAGCTCCCATATCCCAAGCAGTCGCGGCGGGACGCCAGCCGTCAGCGCGAACCTTCGCTCGTGCAGGTGCAGGCGCGCGGGCCCCGCCGGGAGCCGCTTGTTGCCCCCCGCGCCGCCCGCGCCCCCCGCGCCCCCCACCAGCACGAGGTAGTGGCGCGGCTCGCCCAGGTGCGCGCTCACCTTCACCTGCAGGTCAGAGCGCGCGTTACACGGGACCTCTGGCTGGGCCGGTGAGCAGCACACGCGTGGTGGTGTTGGGGTAGCGTACCTGCCACTGAATGAGGCGCTCGCGCGTCTCGAAGGCGAGGATGGCAACGAGGTCCCGGCACACGAGCGCCAGCGTGTTGGAGTGCTTGTCAAGCGTGAAGCCGGCCTCGCAGCCGAGGAAATGCTGCAGCGACAGCGACGCCTTGCAGCCGGCGCCCGCGCAGCGCGCCTTCGCATCGCGGTACAGCTGCAGGTGCACGCAGTCTGCACACACACGTTACTTTACTCAAAATAAGGCAGATCTTATGTTCTGCACAGTGACTTACACATTATTCTGGCGAGTTGCCCTGTCAAATTAGTGTTGACGCTTGAATACAAAGTAAACTTACTCCTATCAGTACTGTCGGCCTGCCAACAGTACTCATCACCTACTCATGCATCTCGACGAGTCTAGTGTAAATCTGCCTTTTAAAGGCAAAACAGTTTAGTTGTGACAGAAGCTTCAGAGCGAAAAGTCAGTGAGAATATTGTTTAAATTCCCGAACGTATTGCACTTTAAACCAATAGGGCGGGGGCTCGTAACATTTCAACTTATCGATTGCGGGCAATAAAGGGGCGCTCACTGGGGATTGACTTACATTCTTCGTATTTTATGGAGTCGAAAATAAGCGTCCTTTGTAGTCGACGCGCTGAGCACCCCTGGCTACATACTCGTAGCTCCGTACACACAGCACACACACAATATCACACACACAGCACACACCCTGTACACGGGGCGTACGGTGGATTGGTAAGTTTAGTTAGTTTTATATGAGTCTCAGTCGTATTCCTGCATGAAACTGTGATCACGACAACTATGTGAATATTTAATATAAGTAGGAATAATACGAACGGTATCCGTGACGTTGTTCTGTTTGCAGACCATACCTCTCTCATATTTTAAGTTTTTTTTTTATTCGCTTTATAACATGTCTTGGACTTGCCTTTTAATGCTAAGATTTAAATAATCTAAAGTTAAATCCAACCTTAGTTGTAAGGCATCCCATTCAATGAACGATTACTTAGATGACAAGATTAATTGGCCACTTTGTTGAACGCAAGACTATATTATAATGTTAGAAAATACAATTCAATAAATATTGTTGTTTCCATTGCAAAAGAAGCCTTAATTGAGCGTTAATACTGTAAACTGAGCTAACTTGGACGACCTATGTGGCGCAGTGGGCGAAATTCCGCCTGTGACGCAGGATACAAATATATGTTCCAGGTGTTCTGGGAATTTGTTATGTATAATAAAAAATATATATTCTATGTAATGTACTAAGTATATCAGTCATCTAGCAGCCATAACACAAGCTCTGCTTAGCTTGGGGCTAGATGATGCTGTGTGGATTGTCCACCATTTTTAACTTGGTCAAATCCTAAAAACCTATTTTAAAATTTTAACAAGTAAAGCCCTCTTATATGGTTATATGTTCATTACATATCATATTTTTCAGTTCATTTATGCACCATCGTTTTTCATTTCGGTACTTAAACTAATTTAAGTAACAATACTATCCCCGTCCCCTTCTCTCCGTAGTTTGGGAAACCAAATATGTAGTTGATGAAGGTGTATGTAAACAGCAGCAGCACCTCTTGACGAAACACTTAACGGAACAACGAGAGATGGTTGTCTCCGAAGATGGTCGCTGTGTTTGTGGGCTCGGCTCGGCCTGACTCAGTTTCGTTTACAATCAACCTTCTGTACATAGTGTGAAAGTATTTGCCGGAGAGTTCCGTGCTAGGTGGCACCTCCGTGCCCCGAGTTCGTGTGCTAGGTGGCACCTCCGTGCCCCGAGTTCGTGTGCTAGGTGGCACCTCCGTGCCCCGAGTTCGTGTGCTAGGTGGCACCTCCGTGCCCCGAGTTCGTGTGCTAGGTGGCACCTCCGTGCCCCGAGTTCGTGTGCTAGGTGGCACCTCCGTGCCCCGAGTTCGTGTGCTAGGTGGCACCTCCGTGCCCCGAGTTCGTGTGCTAGGTGGCACCTCCGTGCCCCGAGTTCGTGTGCTAGGTGGCACCTCCGTGCCCCGAGTTCGTGTGCTAGGTGGCACCTCCGTGCCCCGAGTTCGTGTGCTAGGTGGCACCTCCGTGCCCCGAGTTCGTGTGCTAGGTGGCACCTCCGTGCCCCGAGTTCGTGTGCTAGGTGGCACCTCCGTGCCCCGAGTTCGTGTGCTAGGTGGCACCTCCGTGCCCCGAGTTCGTGTGCTAGGTGGCACCTCCGTGCCCCGAGTTCGTGTGCTAGGTGGCACCTCCGTGCCCCGAGTTCGTGTGCTAGGTGGCACCTCCGTGCCCCGAGTTCGTGTGCTAGGTGGCACCTCCGTGCCCCGAGTTCGTGTGCTAGGTGGCACCTCCGTGCCCCGAGTTCGTGTGCTAGGTGGCACCTCCGTGCCCCGAGTTCGTGTGCTAGGTGGCACCTCCGTGCCCCGAGTTCGTGTGCTAGGTGGCACCTCCGTGCCCCGAGTTCGTGTGCTAGGTGGCACCTCCGTGCCCCGAGTTCGTGTGCTAGGTGGCACCTCCGTGCCCCGAGTTCGTGTGCTAGGTGGCACCTCCGTGCCCCGAGTTCGTGTGCTAGGTGGCACCTCCGTGCCCCGAGTTCGTGTGCTAGGTGGCACCTCCGTGCCCCGAGTTCGTGTGCTAGGTGGCACCTCCGTGCCCCGAGTTCGTGTGCTAGGTGGCACCTCCGTGCCCCGAGTTCGTGTGCTAGGTGGCACCTCCGTGCCCCGAGTTCGTGTGCTAGGTGGCACCTCCGTGCCCCGAGTTCGTGTGCTAAGTGTTTTGGATTCATTTAGGTAGTAACTTTGTGGACTGGGCCTTTCATCAGTGTTACAGTGTTCTCAACCGAGTTATGGGCAATAACACGTCGGAAGTGTACATTAGTCGCGCGACAAACTGTCGAGTCGTAAAGACGCGCCGCCGCCGCCGCCGCGCCGCCGCCGCATGCGCGCGCGCCACACACGACGCGCTCGGGACCACGTGCTGCGGCTCTGCTCGCACTGCTCACTAGACTTGTGTTAGTAATGCGACTGTTGCATTGCGCGTCATGTAACACTAGACTGCAAGGCATGTTAACCGCATAGCCACGGAGTTTATGATACTAGTCTCGACATGGCGTGGTGATGTGCCTTCCTCAGATAAAACATCCACAGGCTGAACCGTCTCCATGAAGCAGGTGTCCCGCTTTCGTTTAAATCCATCCACTTACCGGAGCAAACGAACCAACTAGTCGCGACAAATCAACGCTAACGAGCTGCCATTTGCGAGCGACGTGTCGTCCCTCACGCGCAAAGACGAGAAAAGTAGTCGCGCTTACAGGTCGCGACAAAAAATACGACGCAATTAACGCACAGCTTTATCAACGAAACAAGATTATCGTCATTAGTCGCGCCTCGTGACAATCGACCTTCATTAGAAGTTCCTGCTCCACGAGACACTTGCATCGGCGAGTACGTGAGAACGAAGAGTCAAATTACAACCAGAAAAAAAATACTAACTTCAGGTTACGCATTAACTTTTCTAGGATTAAGCTTTACAACTTTACTCCTTCTACTTCTTTACTTCGGTCTCTTCCCTTTACTTCTCTTTATTAATAAGGCGGTCCAAGCACTAAGTAGGTGCACCTAAAGATAAGCGCACATTACAGCACCGGGCCGCAGAGCGTTGCATTTAATTTTAAATTTTCAAGTCACTATTTTCTTTGTGACAAAAAAGGAACCGCTCCTTTCAGTGTCTGTCTGCGGTCTCACACACAGCACGTGCCGACGGGACGTGTGGAAGGTGGTTATGTACCACTCTCTGAGTGTCGTTGGAATTGTCTGTCGTTGCCGTGATGAAATGTGAAACGTGATAGTCATCACGAAAATTGTATACGATCTAAACCTAGTTACTTTAGACAATACACAGTTCACTGATCCGACCAATTCATTTCCTCAGTGAGTAATCGATCGGTTTGAGCTACTTACCTTAGCTTTATTCGGATATCTGCTTCTTTTTTCTAACACTAGCAAACCCTAAAGTATATAAGGCAGTGTGCTCACCTGCGACCGGCGACAGCTTGCGCATAACGCACCAGCGCGACTTCCACTGCGAACAACACACAGAGTTACTTCAATTGCGCGCGATGTCGTGCTTTCATTCAAATAAATATTAACTTACTATTAGGTAAAGTATTGTTGCCCAGTTTGTTTGTGGTTTTGTTTGACCGCGCTAGTTCTATAATTCCACGTCGGATTCGAAAAATCCTCGTTTTGAATTGTTAGCCTGTGTGTTGCGGAAGGTTATGGCTCTTCACCAGCTCGCTACGAGCGGGTGAAACTGCAGGTGCAAATATTACTCAACACTCAATTCCTTATTGCACTCCACAATACAGGCTAAACATTTGGTGGTAAACATTTTTTTGGAACCAATCGTAAACCCTGTCGAGCACCAAAAGTAATATGTGACTAGAGGATTTATCATTGAAGTATCTTATTATCTAACTTATTCTAAAAACATTATTTTTCAAGTTTTAAGGATTTATCATTTAAATATTCGTTGAAACTGAAGCAAAAAAATAACTTTTTCAACTTGTTTGTGAATAGATGGAGATTTATTTTCTTTTCTTATTAATATTCGGGTAACATTTTTTATACTTAACTATTTTTATTGACATAACCATAGGACTAGATGAATGTATTTTTAAGCAGGATGATGGTGGGTTGATTGGTGGGTTGTCTTGTGTCGGAGTGTGGATCTTGTTTGTATGTCTTCTCGTTTAGTGTAAAAATCATGGTGTTTGTGAGCGAATTTGCATATTTCAAGTATATATATATACAAAGTGGAGTTAAAATATTTAGTACTATAAAATGGGGTTTGCAGCTATCTGTCTGATGTATGTATACTAGGATACGGATAAATTTCGTTTGAACGGTGAACAGTGTAAGTGCATCTGTACTGTATCTCCATATCACAATGCCGAAGCTAAGCCATGCGAAAGCATAGGCGTAGTCTGTAACCAGGGCAGTCCGTCAGTTTGTGGTTCTTTTGACTTCACGAGAAGCATGTAAACATTTTATAAGTTTTGATTTTATGTTTTGTACGTGTGACTTGCAATTTATATTTTTATCTATGGTTATGCCTAATGGTTTTAATTCATTGGCTGTTTCTATTTATAATAATTAAGAGAGAAGACTACATTTACAAGATCTTTTTGGTGGGGTTTTATTGATATAAAAGTGTCAAAATGCTACGCTTGTTGAAATGTAGGTGCACATATCTGTCAATATCTTATTCATATTAACAGGCTCACATTAAACACTCGAGCTGATGGCGAGCAGGAGACGGCGTCACCAGCCATGACAGACGGCTGCACTCGCCATGCAGGCGCGTGCGCCGGGTACTTGATATGGGTAAGCTGCGTGATGACATACTGACTTATGATGCTTACCTTCTTTCCATCGCGGAACTTGACAGTTCCCTCGATGATTGTGTTATCGTCTGCCATGTCGCGCTACAGTCACGCCACAGCCGCGCCACAGTCGCGCCACACTAGTGCCGCGTGCCACTCATAGCCACACCGTTACTGCTCACCGGCTCACTTCACTACGAATGCATTATTATCTGAAAAAAAAACAAAATAACATTGTTGGCAATTCTCACAAAACTACCAAGCTCGGGATTACCGCTTTGGGAAGCTGAGGCATAAACTATTAAACATGGATTTGTATTACCAGGATGTGCAATCAAGCGAGCCTATTGACGTGTGACGAGAAGCTCTTCAGGTCACACGAGAATGGACACACTTCCTAAATTGGAGTGTCACGTGACAATTTGATGACAAACGAAACAGACTTTTAGATACTAAGCATAATAAGCTAATCGTAGGCCTTTGTCGTATACACACTAGCACCTATCATCAAAAATGTTACCCAACTCCTGATCTGCTGCCGCTACTCAAGTTTTAACCGTATGTCATGATGGGAGAAAACTGCAAGCTTGCGGGGTATGTCGGGGGCATGTCGGGGGCATGTCGGGGGCAAGTCGGGGCATGTCGGGGGCATGTCGGGGTATGTCGGGGGCATGTCGGGGCATGTCGGGGGCATGTCGGGGGCATGTCGGGGGCATGTCGGGGGCATGTCGGGGCATGTCGGGGGCATGTCGGGGGCATGTCGGGGGCATGTCGGGGTATGTCGGGGGCATGTCGGGGCATGTCGGGGGCATGTCGGGGGCATGTCGGGGGCATGTCGGGGGCATGTCGGGGGCATGTCGGGGGCATGTCGGGGGCATGTGGGGGGCATGTCGGGGGCATATCGGGGGCATGTCGGGGTATGTCGGGGGCATGTCGGGGGCATGTCGGGGGCATGTCGGGGGCATGTCGGGGGCATGTCGGGGGCATGTCGGGGGCATGTCGGGGTATGTTGGGGGCATGTCGGGGGCATGTCGGGGGCATGTCGGGGTATGTCGGGGGCATGTCGGGGCATGTCGGGGGCATGTCGGGGGCATGTCGGGGGCATGTCGGGGGCATGTCGGGGGCATGTCGGGGTATGTCGGGGGCATGTCGGGGGCATGTCGGGGGCATGTCGGGGGCATGTCGGGGGCATGTCGGGGGCATGTCGGGGGCATGTCGGGGCATGTCGGGGGCATGTCGGGGGCATGTCGGGGGCATGTCGGGGTATGTCGGGGGCATGTCGGGGGCATGTCGGGGGCATGTCGGGGGCATGTCGGGGGCATGTCGGGGGCATGTCGGGGTATGTCGGGGGCATGTCGGGGGCATGTCGGGGCATGTCGGGGGCATGTCGGGGGCATGTCGGGGGCATGTCGGGGTATGTCGGGGGCATGTCGGGGCATGTCGGGGGCATGTCGGGGGCATGTTGGGGGCATGTCGGGGGCATGTCGGGGGCATGTCGGGGGCATGTCGGGGGCGTGACGGTAATACCCGCTGTCATTCGTTATGTCACTGAAAGACACGTTCAGCACAGTCATGCTGCGCTATCAGAGTTACTTAACTCCAGACTATCAGCTGATTAGCGCACTATGCCGCTTAGTGAACAGTTCAATGCTCCAACATGAATGATAGTAAACCATGATAACAGTACAATTGCAATACAATACAATTCTGGACAGTGAAGCCACTTTGCAGTAACTGTCGGTAGATGTAAGTGCGCGACCGCGCTCGCTGACCTCTCACGAAGCACAGCTGATCCACATAACAACATCACACATGACTTTCTTAATGATATTTGGTTATTCACTAAACAATAACAAGAACCTTTGTTTTCCTATTGCAAACATTTGAACATATTTAATAAAGAAACTTGTCGAGTCCCGAGTTGATGGATCGTTTTAAGTTTTAATAAAGATATCAGTCAAAGAAAAGGATTAGATAGAGTCCGGGTGGCCAGTGTCCCACAAGGCGGTATGCACTCTTAATTTCCTCGATTATACTATGTATACAATATATGCATATACACTCGAGAGCAATGAATCCGGGTCACTTAAGAATGTTAAAAATCTCGGAAACTAAAAATGATAGGTTAATGCAATAAATTGTATTTAATAGACAATGTAATACTCCTTAAATGAAAGTAAAAAAAATATGAGTCACCATACATTCCAGCATTGTAAGTACTCTGGTGCATTCTTCAGGCGTAAGCGACATAATTTCAGCTTGAATAATGAATATAGAGCACTATCAACATGGTTTATGTACCCACATAAATGACAGATTACAAACAAAAGCAAAACCAAATGCTGTAATTTCGTAGTTCCATCTTCGAAAGTGGCCCT
This sequence comes from Phlogophora meticulosa, assembly GCA_905147745.2. Taxonomy (NCBI): domain Eukaryota; kingdom Metazoa; phylum Arthropoda; class Insecta; order Lepidoptera; family Noctuidae; genus Phlogophora; species Phlogophora meticulosa. Next base: position 83,057 of record LR990535.1, on the reverse strand, counting down.
TTTTCAAATTTGATTTTTTTATGATATAACTTTACAATAACTAAGAAGTTTTAATACCTTCATTTAAGGAGTATTACATTGTCTATTAAATACAATTTATTGCATTAACCTAGCATTTTTAGTTTCCGAGATTTTTAGGATTCTTCATGCGTTTTAATGTATTTTTGTCTTCTTATACTTTTGTGTGTTTCTTAATGCTTAAACAAAGTTTTTAGCTGATCCTTCAGAACCAAAATACTTAAATAATACATTCATCGTTAAGTTGTAATGAAACTAAATCATAAACCGTAAAATATGACCGTTCGTATCCATAAAATTTACAATTTTATCAATGTAGCCACACTTTAAATGTTTCACAGGGTGTTAGCGAAGTTCTGGAAAAGTGAACAGCGATGCAACAGCTGAGTAATGTCACACAAATTATGTAGAGTTACTCTAACTCATAACCCACTTGACATAAACACACAAAAACTGTGCGTACGCTAGGGCCCGACTGTTTGGTTTTCAAGGACCTCTATTAAATAGAAAACATGTTTGGTTGAGGAAACCGAGTTTCACAGAAGTTTCGTAAATTGCTAAAACATCTTCAGATTTCTCGCTAAGTACTAAATCAGTGTTTGGACGGTGCCCATATAAGAAGGTTATCTATACCTAATAACATAACATTTGTACATATTACAGCATTATCTGCGAGCCGCTCGGGGTAGAAGCACTAGTGCATGCGGTATGCGGTCCGAGAGTGCCACTTCTGTTTTGGGTCATGTTCGAGCGATGCTTCTCTCTCCTGAAGAAGTATTGCCGGATTGATTTTACCTTCTTCGTTCATTGACCATGGTTTGAATGAGTTTTTTGCTACACTATACTGTGGATACCTAAATATTACTACACGTTCTTGGTGATCGTCAACGGGGTTGTAGCGACTGCTCCATATAAAACACTGGTAGGGGAGACTGGGGATACTGGGCTTCGTAAACGATTCGCCGTCGACTCACGGCTCTACCGTAATGAATCAGTGGGAGGTAAGTTCTCAATGTCATTGACAAAAACTTATAGTATATATAGTACTTCCTGGGTACTTTCTTCAGCGTTTTGTGGAGCTCGGTGCTCTATCACTATCACGGACACAGCGCACGCGCCTCACGCACTGCCGTCTCCGTGACGTCATCGCGATACACAATCTGCGCTCAAGTCACGCATTGTATAGTACTCGCTAATCTTTATGGCCGCTCTGAACACAGCCGCTGCAGGCTGATACGACTGCGCATGGTACAGTCGGCTGAACAGTACTTACATGGTGACGTGTGACCTTATCTTGTATTGTCAAAATGTATTTGTTCTTTTTTATTATTAAATGAATGAGTTTATTTAACTCTCTTTAATATCATAACAGGTATATAATTACTTAATGCGATAGTGTGGTCTCCTATAATACTCTTTATAGATAATAATATATTTAAAGATTTTAAAATACCTGTTCGGGTGACCTTTCTGACATTAGCTTACCAAAAATGATAAGGAACCTTCGACAAATCTATCACATCTCACCTAGACTCGAGTCAATAGCAAACTATCACATCTCACCTAGACTCGAGTCAATAGCATACTATCACATCTCACCTAGACTCGAGTCAATAGCAAACTATCACATCTCACCTAGACTCGAGTCAATAGCAAACTATCACATCTCACCTAGACTCGAGTCAATAGCAAACTATCACATCTCACCTAGACTCGAGTCAATAGCAAACTATCACATCTCACCTAGACTCGAGTCAATAGCAAACTATCACATCTCACCTAGACTCGAGTCAATAGCAAACTATCACATCTCACCTAGACTCGAGTCAATAGCAAACTATCACATCTCACCTAGACTCGAGTCAATAGCAAACTATCACATCTCACCTAGACTCGAGTCAATAGCAAACTATCACATCTCACCTAGACTCGAGTCAATAGCAAACTATCACATCTCACCTAGACTCGAGTCAACAGCAAACTATCACATCTCACCTAGACTCGAGTCAATAGCAAACTATCACATCTCACCTAGACTCGAGTCAACAGCAAACTATCACATCTCACCTAGACTCGAGTCAATAGCAAACTATCACATCTCACCTAGACTCGAGTCAACAGCAAACTATCACATCTCACCTAGACTCGAGTCAATAGCAAACTATCACATCTCACCTAGACTCGAGTCAACAGCAAACTATCACATCTCACCTAGACTCGAGTCAATAGCAAACTATCACATCTCACCTAGACTCGAGTCAATAGCAAACTATCACATCTCACCTAGACTCGAGTCAATAGCAAACTATCACATCTCACCTAGACTCGAGTCAATAGCAAACTATCACATCTCACCTAGACTCGAGTCAATAGCAAACTATCACATCTCACCTAGACTCGAGTCAACAGCAAACTATCACATCTCACCTAGACTCGAGTCAATAGCAAACTATCACATCTCACCTAGACTCGAGTCAACAGCAAACTATCACATCTCACCTAGACTCGAGTCAATAGCAAACTATCACATCTCACCTAGACTCGAGTCAACAGCAAACTATCACATCTCACCTAGACTCGAGTCAATAGCAAACTATCACATCTCACCTAGACTCGAGTCAACAGCAAACTATCACATCTCACCTAGACTCGAGTCAACAGCAAACTATCACATCTCACCTAGACTCGAGTCAATAGCAAACTATCACATCTCACCTAGACTCGAGTCAACAGCAAACTATCACATCTCACCTAGACTCGAGTCAACAGCAAACTATCACATCTCACCTAGACTCGAGTCAATAGCAAACTATCACATCTCACCTAGACTCGAGTCAACAGCAAACTATCACATCTCACCTAGACTCGAGTCAATAGCAAACTATCACATCTCACCTAGACTCGAGTCAACAGCAAACTATCACATCTCACCTAGACTCGAGTCAATAGCAAACTATCACATCTCACCTAGACTCGAGTCAACAGCAAACTATCACATCTCACCTAGACTCGAGTCAACAGCAAACTATCACATCTCACCTAGACTCGAGTCAATAGCAAACTATCACATCTCACCTAGACTCGAGTCAACAGCAAACTATCACATCTCACCTAGACTCGAGTCAACAGCAAACTATCACATCTCACCTAGACTCGAGTCAACAGCAAACTATCACATCTCACCTAGACTCGAGTCAACAGCAAACTATCACATCTCACCTAGACTCGAGTCAACAGCAAACTATCACATCTCACCTAGACTCGAGTCAACAGCAAACTATCACATCTCACCTAGACTCGAGTCAATAGCAAACTATCACATCTCACCTAGACTCGAGTCAACAGCAAACTATCACATCTCACCTAGACTCGAGTCAATAGCAAACTATCACATCTCACCTAGACTCGAGTCAATAGCAAACTATCACATCTCACCTAGACTCGAGTCAACAGCAAACTATCACATCTCACCTAGACTCGAGTCAATAGCAAACTATCACATCTCACCTAGACTCGAGTCAATAGCAAACTATCACATCTCACCTAGACTCGAGTCAATAGCAAACTATCACATCTCACCTAGACTCGAGTCAATAGCAAACTATCACATCTCACCTAGACTCGAGTCAACAGCAAACTATCACATCTCACCTAGACTCGAGTCAATAGCAAACTATCACATCTCACCTAGACTCGAGTCAACAGCAAACTATCACATCTCACCTAGACTCGAGTCAATAGCAAACTATCACATCTCACCTAGACTCGAGTCAACAGCAAACTATCACATCTCACCTAGACTCGAGTCAATAGCAAACTATCACATCTCACCTAGACTCGAGTCAACAGCAAACTATCACATCTCACCTAGACTCGAGTCAATAGCAAACTATCACATCTCACCTAGACTCGAGTCAACAGCAAACTATCACATCTCACCTAGACTCGAGTCAATAGCAAACTATCACATCTCACCTAGACTCGAGTCAATAGCAAACTATCACATCTCACCTAGACTCGAGTCAACAGCAAACTATCACATCTCACCTAGACTCGAGTCAATAGCAAACTATCACATCTCACCTAGACTCGAGGCAACAGCAAACTATCACATCTCACCTAGACTCGAGTCAATAGCAAACTATCACATCTCACCTAGACTCGAGTCAACAGCAAACTATCACATCTCACCTAGACTCGAGTCAACAGCAAACTATCACATCTCACCTAGACTCGAGTCAACAGCAAACTATCACATCTCACCTAGACTCGAGTCAATAGCAAACTATCACATCTCACCTAGACTCGAGTCAATAGCAAACTATCACATCTCACCTAGACTCGAGTCAACAGCAAACTATCACATCTCACCTAGACTCGAGTCAATAGCAAACTATCACATCTCACCTAGACTCGAGTCAATAGCAAACTATCACATCTCACCTAGACTCGAGTCAATAGCAAACTATCACATCTCACCTAGACTCGAGTCAATAGCAAACCATCACATCTCACCTAGACTCGAGTCAATAGCAAACTCACCTAAACAAAACAGATACAAGCAACCATTCATAAAATCTAATCATACACACAGTAACATACTTGTTACCACACAATAATTTAATAATTACTACCTGCCACGATAACATACTAGGTACACTGTTACACTAATCTACATTACATCATAGTAAATAACAGAATGTTGCAAGTTCCCTGAAACAACATGATGTGACTGTATGTCAAGTACTCCTATTAAATAACAAATTATCTTATTTATTGTAAACATCGTCTAACAATTTAATATGTTTCCAAGTGCCCCAATCCCCCACTTGGAAATACATTAAATCCCAATTGTATGGTTTGACAGCCTGACGTGTTACCCTAATAAATAACAAAACATCCTATTCAGTTTAAAATTGTAAAACAATACTGAGACACTTAGAAACCCATTCCATTTATATGTTACGGGAAACAAATGCGCACATGTGCCGGCGGAAATGCAATTTCTTAACAAATTCTAAGAATCAAGTGAAATCCACCAAGCCAGAATACAACGCAAGTGCCACGTCTGGCGCCCATAGTGAGCCCAAGTGGAGCCCAGCCAGTACCTGAAAGGACCCTTAGAAAAATTGAGACATAATACAAAACAAGGCACTATTCCTATTGAGCAAAAGTGTGGGAACGTGGACTGAGCATGTCAGGGGAATAGTCGATCTTGCACCGTGATAGGATACGGACCTGATGGTCGAGGCTAGTGAAGGCTAGTTAGTGGACGATCGTGATGGAGTACAGACGTTATAGCCCAGGCTAGTTGAGTTAGGTGACTTGATTATTACCATGAGGCTAGATCCCCGTGGGCTATGTTAGGGCCGCGAAAGTTATCCACCAGTTGAAGACAGTTTGGAAGAGGCCTGAGGTAAAACGGGTAATTCGTGCGTTATTCAGTAAGCGGTTTACAGTCTAATTCACTTCAGGCAGTTATTCGGGAAGAATCGCCTTCAATCAAAACTTATATTCTCTTAGTAGTAGTGTGTACACACTTCACACTTCTAACTGACGCACCACACTCATGGAAGGTAGAACCGTAAACAACCACAGTTCATACTAACCAACCTAGGCTAGATGGCCAACCGCTAATTGCATTATAAATTGACCAAACGTTTTTGATGATTACTGTTCCCTACAGAAGGTCTAGCTCAGAATACCTTGCCCAGGGCTTGTTGAACGCACATTTCCGGGATAGGGGTAGGCTTCACAATTAGGCTTCATAAAGCACCCAAACTACCGTGTCTCGCTAAAACCCCCTCACCAGCCGTTTTGTAGGAACATATTGAATCTACACTATTTAGCGAATCACGAGATCTGGATCACCGCATCCTCGAAATGGGGACATTAATGAAATGTGAAATGACGAAATACCACTTCAGCGTGCACCAAGAACGATCGCAATGAGTTCTGCTACAGACTGAGTCTACGGTACGCTTGAGCTAGTTTTGTATTATCCTATTAAAGGGGTAGGCCACCGTAAGGGTGATGATCACATTAGTTCGCGTTTTAGAACCATTCAATACTTGTCATCCTCAATGGCAGTGACACTCCGCAGTATCCTGTCTTAGGATTGAGTAAAACATTTATTTAGAGCTTAGGGAATGTGTTCTGTTAGAATTCGATAGCAATTAGGTATAACAACAGTACAAGTATTAGACAGACGTTGTAAAACGGTTTCAAGTCAATATATTTGGGTTCATAGTTTATTGTTAACATAGTGTAATAATTTGTAATAATATATATAATGAATGTATATAAATACCATAAAAGGCATAATAATGGCCTATATTACGGTTGCTTGTGACGGCTTGAGCTCCTGATACTGCCATCGTCCTCTTAACTCTAAACTACCCCAAAGTAACGTTGCATGGTGGGACACATTTTCCAACTTCTTTATTTTAATATTTGTACGAAGATTTAGAAAAATGAAATATTGATAGATCACCGATTGCACCGCCATCTTACTTGGGAATGTATGTAAGTCTGACAGCTGATCTATGGCGCAGTTAGCTTAATGAGCCCACCATGGAGATATTAAGAACTTTAGGTTCTTTAAGTCGAATGATTGAAATTGCCTAACCTAACCTAACAATTGCTATGTAATGCCATCGCTCACACGACTACACACGACGGTGGAGTCATCATTCAGTGAAACTGTTAACTTACATTCGCATATATACTGCCTTATTGGTCTTGTGGTTCCAAGCGCGACTGCTTAGCGTGAGTTCCTGAGTTCGATTTTCAGGTCAGCCAAAGTGTTATTGAGTTTTTTCAATAGGGATTTACTCATTAGCAGCTCAGACTGTGGATGTGTGGCCGGTTTATAGCAATAGGCTCGCCCCCTATTACATAGGACTTATTTACTCATCTCTGTTGAGTAGACAATATATGTAACTAGCGCGTCCACACTTTGGGCAGTTTCGTATTAAGTGCGTGCAGATCTTCTTTCGGATGATATGATTCTTTAAAAAAATTAAAGGATGAAGAACTATAAACTATAAATCACAGATCTTTCGGATTTGTGGTAGCCATTGGGGTTCCCAGGGCTCAACTCTTGGCCCCTGTTCTTCAATTTGTTTCTATTCATATTACTGAACGTACTTCACCTGCCACGTCGTACGCGTGGACTGCGTACTGTTCCGTTTGAACTTTAACATCACCTCTACCCCCTTTAAAGGTAGTTTTGAAAATAACATATGTCCGATGTAACTCGCTTATAATGTAGCAGTTCTATAATAATAATTAGTGAAAGAATTTGTTTAATCGTTTTTTGAGTTCTTCCATTGCACAAACAACCAAATCTTTTCTTTTTATTATATTGCAACCGGTATAATTTAATAATCACAGCCAACAATTTTAACTTAACCAACATAGAAAGAGACAACAGACTCAAGAATTCTCTTGGGTCTGTTGTCTCTTTCTATGTTGGTTTGAATTTTCTATAAAAACGTGTTTTTTTGTTTTTTTAACTATATTTTTTTAATGGAATTATTGCATTATCATCGGTCTTTGACAGGTGTGCTAAATTTGAATGAAATCTGACCGTTTAAAGTGGGTCAAAATATCGTCCAAAGTAGTCGGTTACAAACAAACAAACATACAAGTGAAGCTTATATAAAGCGTGTAAAAATAGAACACTGTCATCTTAAAAACGAAAAAGAAGTCCTTCTTCATAAACTCTGCTATACTGTAATATGCTCTTTCAGTGAGTAAACTCTTCAATTTACGTTTAAAAGCACAAATATCTAATGTTTTCCATGATTTGGACAATTTATTAAAAATGGTTGAAGACATGCAAAAGTTGCTCTGACGCATACGAGTTGTTTTAGCGCTGTGAACACAGAGGTTGAAATTATCACGTCTAATCCTCCGGGACAGCATCAGACGAACACTGAAATAAATGGGAATTTGATTTAAGGAACATCACTGTTTCCAGGATATATGTTGAAGTGTTATCGCGTTTGCTTTTTTTATTTATTTTACTGATTTCTGAAACTTATTTACGGTTATGAAGATACGATTTAATTAATTCTAAAACGTTGCCTCTAACACCAGGCTTCAAGTTCCTCTGCCAGGTAATTAAAATGGACGCAGTCAAAGGCCAGTGTCATGTCGCAACATATAGCACAGACTGGTGTCCTCCTATCTACATTTAGCATGACCTTATGTAAAAACTCATAAATTGCCAAATTAATACTTTATTTTATCGAAATCCCTTTTGATCGTCACATAATTTATTATATTTTTCTAAATAGGTATTTATTTAACCATGTATGTATTTTTCGACCACCTTAGACATAACTGGGATAAGCGCAATCGGTCTGTAATTTATCATTAATTCTTGATCACCTTCTTTACATAGCGGTTTCACTATAGACTTCTATAATGCATCAGGAAATACACCCGTACTTATGCAAAGATTAACAATGAGTTTATATTTCAAATGCCACTGCTTTCAATATTTTTGTGGCAATACCATCGTAGCCGTTCGTGTTTTGTAGCTCCACTCCAACCCAGTAACTGGGCAACATGATCCCCCTTCGGTAAGACTAGCGGTCAGCGGCATATGCTGCTAGCTAGCTATAGGTAACAGCACCGGTCTCCCATCCACAGACTGACCTCGCCAAGCGTAGCTGAACCTTCAATTGATTCGTGCGGCCGTTTGTATACAACCACGCACCAACGCACCCTCATTTATGAAATTGAACGACTGATATGACATACATATCACCGTAAAATAGAAAATATTTTTTCTTTTATTTTTATTTTTTTGAACGCAAAAAGCAATATAAGAGATAAAATATGAAAGATGCTACATGGTGTTGCGAACTTTTTTGTAGAATTATTGAAGACGGATCAGGTTGCCATACATTGTTTTCCATTTTATGCAACTGTTATTTCCCACGATGTAATATTGCGTTGATTTATTTTATTAGAGTTCCAAGGGACCCGTATACATAGACGTATTTGCTATTAGTTTCCACTTGATACGTCTAGGTATTACTGAGAATTATTTCTTGACCGACACACACAATGTCATACAAACAGTGACATACAAACAGAATGCCCCGTTTGATAAACGATTTATTTATCTGCCACTATATATTTTTAGAGAAGAAAGAATCGTGTTCTGAACTCATGGTCACGTTGTGCACTAAAACTTGATTTAACTGCTTTAGCAGCAGCCCGTTCAGTGTTACCAGCGTGTCAGCGGTACAGCGGGACAGCTACACAGCTACACACCTACGTCAAGCTATGTTACAGTCCCATGCCATGCTGGGCGAACCTAAATTAAACTGGCTGAGAAGCTCGGGTTTTATAAACGTAGCCTTAATGTCAACTCTTTTTATTATCTGTTGTAAATAAGGTTTCGCTGAATAGAGAAGTGGTATATTACATCAGCGCTTGTCATGATAGAAGTTTGATTTAAGAGTTAAGCCCTTTGAACGTCTGATTATTGAGACTGCCATCAATCCACTGCCGAATGGTTCCCTTTACGTCGAGCAGAGAATCTTGTCTCGCTTCTATTACCGACGTCGGCGTCGAGTACGATTTATGTCCTATTTCTACTCCTTTAACGTCGAGTTGAATAACTTCTTATTTTAAAGGACAGTCAGGTTCAGGTGTTTCAGCGTATTGGTGATTTTATATAAATTAAGTCCAGCAGTATTTAGACATCGACCCATACAAAAATGTTTAAAATGGTAAAGTGTCGGTTCAGGAGAAATTCTAATGTGGGGGCAAACGTTTAAAAAAACAATTTGTCTTATGCACCGTGTCATCGGTAGATTTAATAATTGGCTACTTTCTAATTATTTTATTTTATTTCTCTATAAATATTAATAGTTTTATTGTTTTAAAGTTCTTAATAATAATTATTGTTTAATGTAAATTAATAACAACAATTTATTTTGATTTAGAAAGAACTAATACAACAAATAATAAAACTTTATTTTAATGATAATGACTTTTGATTTATATCCTGACTGTACCTATTAACCAAACTCAACGTAACGCTATTAGACAGCGTACAGTAGCAATATTTAGCAAAAACAATACTCTCAGACTCGACGTAAGAGCACTTGACATAAGGACACCGTTCAAACTGCCCATCAGCTAGAGGACGTAAAGTTATGTATTATTTTACACGAAAATGATTCCTACTGGATTGCACACTAAGTACCTACATCTTAACTAATATTATGAAGAGTAAAGATTTAATTGTTTGTTTGCAATGATAAACTGAAAAGCTACCAAACCGATTTAAAATATTCTTTCACCTATACAAAGCTATATCATCAGTGAGTAACGTAGGCATATTTTATTTCCATAACTACTCGTAGGTTGGAGTGGATGTTAAAGTTCGAAGGGAAAAGTAAATCCAAACGGACGAAGTAGTCTCGTACGAGTCTAAGAATAATGATGATAGCAGTTGACATACTCCTAGAGAGTTCGTGAAACACGTCGGTATACAATGTTGGAAGATCCCCAACATTGAATCACCCGCAGCTACTCACTCTCACCAGAACTGACGTTTTGAAACTTTGTATTGATCATTGCCATCGGCTCAATGGTTGAAAGTTTCTATCAACCGTGTGAGTTCTTTAAGTCAGTAACTGCTGTTGACCTGTTGAAATTAGTATTTTCTTGCTACAATTTCTCAGAATTACTGAGATTCATCTACACTAATATTATAAAGAGGAAAGATTTGTACCTATTTTTGTATGTTTGTATGTTTGTAATGAATAGGCTCAAAAAGTACTGGGCCGATTTAAAAAATTCTTTCACCAATAGAATGCTACATTCTTCCAATTTGACATAGGCTACATTTCATTTTGAAAAAAGTTAGGGATCCTTGGTAAAATTTGAACAATGTAACCGAAGGTGTAGAAAAATGAGTCTTAAAATGTCTTTCGTCGAATGCGCTGCCGAAACTATTAGCGATAGAACAAAATAATGTACAACAATATTGAAGAACATCATAATGTCTACAAAAAACTCCGCGGTAGCATATGTCCAACTATTGTAGTTATGTGTGCACTACAACAACTTTTTTCATTTTAAACATTAATGAAAATGCTAACCAAATTCAAACGATGCTATTTATGTTTATATTAATCCTTATTCAAATAAATTATTTTATGGTCACGACCATTTAACTACCTATAAAATAGTTTTTAAATTATTTAAATTGGACTTTCCATTCAAAAGATGTATAGGTACATACATTTTTAGTTGAAAGTTGTCAACGTTTAATTTAGACTGTATATATTTTATTCGACTCTGCTTTTATTCTAATTACTTAAAAAAACCATAGTAAAAATGTATTTAATATCCTATGTAAATATTACTTATTTAAGTGCCCGCCATTAAACCATCAAAGAAATTGAACATAATTAGACTTACATACAAATATAACTGTGGGACTTTTTAATATATAATTAATAAATAATAAATAATAATTTTTCAATAAATAAAAATATTTGTGTAAAAAAGTGTTTATATCCAAATTTCCAAAAATAAATAATTGTCTACCCCCTGCGAAGCCGGGACGGGCTGCAAGTACAAAATAATAAAGGTCTGTGTTTAGCAAATATACCAACACCATCATTCGTTATGTGTGATCATAATAACCTTCTATACCATATTCATAGAACAGCGCGTCACTTGCGGCTTTGGTCACATTGCAGTGCAAACGCCTTTTTCTTGGGCAAATACATGTAACGAGAGCGGCGCCGGCGCAGCGCCACCTGCCTAGGTGGTGGCATTATAAACTAACGTGATCAAAACATACAAATCCTCACGTTATATTGTGCAGTTAAGTCATTTTTCAGGGAAAAAATTGCCGTCTCACTAGACCCTACATCCTCATGAAGCGAAGCACAACCTACCTAAGATTCGTAGCCAGTTGAGCCCTAACTACTGAGACTCTGATCGTTATATGGAACAGGAGACACTAACGGAAGACTATCAAGGTGCTAACAGAGCGCTGACTCAATCCAGACGATCACAGAGCATGCAGACAGCTCGGCGGACAGCCCGCGGCGGCGCGGCGGCGGCGGCGGCTGCCCGGGGCCGGCGCTGAGAACGCTTTCCGCACAAATCTTGGAGCCACCGTCCTTGCCCTACGACACATATGACGTATGGGAACTGACCGCTCCGTAACACTAGTGGTGTAATAGAAAGTTCAAAACATTTATCGAGTCGATAAGGGTTACACCGATTGGTAGTATTTTGAAGTTTTTCGTCCTATGCATCGTAAAGTATCATCCGCTGCGAGGGTGAGCAGCGACCTGCCTCCAGACGTGTGACCTACAGCCGCACGCGCGAGTCTATATTTCAAAATTCTTTAATTTGAATTATATTTTTCAAGAAATTTGTGCTTTACCAATAAGTTTATAGTATTCATGAAAATGACGCTAAGTGTACTAAGTAAAACTTAATTTCCAAATCATTGTAAACAAATCAAAACAATCACTTAGAAAAAATCCATGAAGAATGGAAAACATTAAATTAATTTATTAGATTATTCTGTATATAAGCAAGTAAGTGTTTCAACAAACAAAATAATCACTTAGTACCCAAGTGAAGACATGCTGTGTGATAACCACGAGCGAGCAGTCCCACGCTGGGCGCCATTAACTGGAAAAACGCGGGTTTCTGAACAAATAGAACGATGGTGTCGATTTTCAAATTGCCAATATTTAATGACTAAATATAGTAAAAGTATTAATTTTAGTGTACTTTAGGATTTTTAAATTATGTTTTACCTGTCACAGAGATCCCTCTGGAGTGTTCCTACATTCACTCTCACGTAACGTATGTCACGGTAGTACACTATCACTACAACAAAGTTGCACTTCTTCCAATCAGCAAGCTTCAAGCTCGCACATCGCGCTGCCGAGTACCGTATGACCGCACGCACACCGCGCACCGCGCTCCTCTGTACCACTGTACCACTGTACCACTGTACCACTGTAGCGGGAGCCCGGGACTGGGGCACCGGCAGACAGGCAGACGGGCACGCGACACTAAACAAGTTCGCGCGAAAGTTTGTCGGCGGCGAGACGCGGAGTGTCGGGAGGCGGCGCCGGGCGCGCGAGCTGCGAGGGCGGACGCTCGCCACTGCCGGAGTGCAGCCCGCGCCCCGCCGGGGGCGCCACCGGGGGCGCGGGCCGGGGGCGCCACCGGGGGCGCGGGCCGGGGGCGCGGGCGGGGGGGCCTCCTGCTCGCCCGGACCGACACTCTTCGGGGAAATTTTGACGAATGACATTTTCGTAATGTTTCACGTTGAGAGGAGCGGCGCGCCTTCGCGAGGGGCTATGCACTCCGCTAATTGCGCTTTTAATGAATACTGATGCGTCGCGGGCGAGTGCAGGGTGCGGTATTTGCGTGACGAGGGAGGGGGCGCTGCCCGCAGGATCTCGGGCTCTAATGAGCAATTTGTGTAATTGGCAAAGTTTGTGTACTTTCGGCAGTCGTCGATCGCGGCTTTTATTTGATTCCATTCAGGAGCACGTTGTCCCGGCTGTCCCCGCACTTCCATAGTTGCCGCCGCTCAAGCGGGCGCGCCGCTACGGCTTTTCTTTTCTCGCAGTCAACGCACGCTATTACTTACTGCAATTACGCTAACATAGACTCATTCTCATCGTCACAACAACATTCCGATACACCAGTAGGTGGATGGAATGGATGGAATAGAGATGCAAAAATGTAATGCAATTGCGTAACGAACCAGGGTCAGTTATCAACATGTGGGTCTCGTCTTATTTCGTCAACACAGTCCTGGCAATGATTGCTGACCGGCTGGACTGCCCCTACATGCTGCATTGCTGCAGCAGGCATGTTCAGGCAACACCGTTTAGCAGGCGTTACTAATCCTTGTGTGTGTTAATGTCTTTTCATGTTTTTAAAACTATTGTAATTCTATTTATAATGTTTCTGACTATGATTGAATTGTTTTTGATTATGTGTGAATGTTCTCACTATGATTTGATTTGATTATTTCTACTAGAATTCGTTTCCTACTAACATAGTTTTTAAGCTCGATTATTACTAACCATTTTGGATCATGTTATCTGACAAATAAATGAATAATAATAATTATTTATTACAACAACAAACTTCATCACCCTTCACCCCCTTTGGTATAATATGGGCATGTGATTTAAAAAAAGGATCACGTTGTGTGGATAGTTCTGAGTACAAAAGCGGAGGGTTAGAAGAGTAGAGGACGACCAAAGAAACGATTGATAGCAATGTAAAATATGAAATGGATTTTTGAAGTCAGGTAACACACTTGGCTTGAAAGGAAGTGACTTTTGAGATGACGGCAAATAGAGATGTATTGAAGAAGAAAATATGCAGCGCTGACACCATATAAATTGGGATAAGAGCAGGAGGATGATGTGGGAGACTATACCACGGTAATATTAATGATAATAATACCGTACTCTACTTTGTACTTGATTTCATAGTTACTTTTCAAGATCTCATTAGAAACCATTTCGTTGGAAGAAAATGACATTCATTAGCAGGCTCGTGTTTAAAAACAAAATGAGGTAATGATGTTTTTATTGATCATAGTAATTTGTTCCATCAGTGTCGGCAGGCGTGTCGGCCGGGTCCGATGCAGGCGGCGTACGCCATGAGGTGAGGCAGCTGGCTCTGCTCGTACAGACCCGTGAACATGGAGTGGTGCGGCCCGCGCGCGAACACCGCCACGTCGTCACCACCGTGCGTCTCCGACTCCAGGGGGACACTCGAAGGAAATGCAAAGCTCACGTCATCTGTAAATAACATTTGTGATATTTGAAGAGAGAATGCCACCGCAACAAGTACAACCTCTGCATGCCTAATAAGTGTAACACTTACGGTAATCGTGCTGAGTGAGGTCCTCGCGTCCGCCCGTGGTGGCGTGCGGCCGGTAGCCGGGTCCGTTGGCGTACGAGAGCGTCATGTAGGGCACTCCGTCATCGCCACGGTCATCGGACGGCCCGATGATGTCGGCGCCGCGCTGCGAGTAGCCGCTGATGCTCATGACATGTGCGTGATCTGACGTCACTAGCAGCAACGAGTCTTCCTCGCTCAGCAGGTCAGCGGCGCGCGCTACCGCCTCGCTCAGCTGAATGGCCTCGTCCAGAGACAGCTGCACCAGGTTATCGTGGTGCGCATGGTCGATGCGTCCTCCCTCCACGAACAGGAAAAATCCTTTTTCATTTCGGCTCAGCGAGCGAATAGCTACTTCAGTAAGTTCCGCTAGGGTAGGTTCGGTATCAGCATTCGCTTGCATGTGGTACTGCATATGGCTGCCCTCAAATAAACCCAGCAAATATTCTGGAAGCTCTTTCGCAGCGTCCATCAGCTGGTCCCGGTTCCACACATACTGGTAGCTAACGTTGTGGGTTTTTTTGTTCTCTTGCCACTCTTGGATCAGATTTCTCCCATCAATTCTTCTGCCTCTTGAACCTTCTTCATCAATAGTAGAATTTGGCAAAAATTCTCGACGCCCACCTCCTAAAATTACCTGAATAAAACTAATTAGCGTTACAGGAGTTGTTCCAAATTGTATATGTTACACAGTTTATTAACTGTGTAACATATAAAAACCCCTTTGCAATACTCACAGCATTGGGGGTTTTGTATTTTGCAATGGTTTTCTTATGTTCAATATCCTACATACCTAATTTACCACCTTCTAAGTTTGGACCATTGTTTATTAAACACTTTATTATGCATGCAACACATTTTTAAAGAACAAACGATGTTATGGCGTCATACACCATATAATAACATTGAGTCGTTGGTTGATCCAAAGAAATGGAGAAGTTGATAAACTATCGCCTGGTAAACAACCTGAACAAGTACAACATTGTTGCATCCAACCAATACGGATTCAAAAAAGGAGTCTCCACAGAGGACGCAGTTATCGATCTTACCCAATATATAACACAAAAACTATATGACCACCAAAAATGCACTGGTATTTTAATAGATCTGAAAAAGGCCTTTGACACAGTCTCTGTTCCCACCCTTCTCTACAAACTAGAGTGTATAGGCGTTCGTGGTAAAACTCTAAACCTCTTCAAGGATTATCTACAAAACAGAACAATGACAGTCAAAATCGACTCATGCCAAAGTGACGAAAAAACAGTGGTATACGGCGTCCCGCAGGGCAGCGTCGTAGGGCCAACACTTTTTCAAATCTATATAAATGACTTATGCATGCTGTCCCTCCATCTTCTCGCAATAATCGCAGATCTTCACATATTATGTGAAGATCTGCGATTTATGGAGGGACAGCACATAATGCTGACGACACTGCGATTGTCGTTTATGGCAAGACGTGGAACAGTCGATAAAGACTGTTGGAAAGTGGTTACAACGAAACCTTCTCACACTCAACGTGGCAAAATCCAATTTTATTCCGTTTTTTATTAATTATAAGAACAAAGCAACTCCCGATTTCGAAATTACGGTACACTCATGTTCAGATCACCGCCACTGCTCATGCGCAACGCTTACTCGCGTCAACCAAACCAAACCAAACACTACACTACTTGTGTAGTGTAGTGATTGATGACGGACTGAAATGGTACGACCAAATTGAAAATATTACTTCAAAAGTCAGACGACTTATTTATATTTTCAAATCCCTAAGGCTCTGTGCAGATACATACATTCTGAAAATGGTTTACCTAGCACTTTGTCAGTCCGTTATCACTTACTGCATCCCGGTTTGGGGAGGAGCTGCCAAAACCAAGTTTATCGAAGTGGAAAGGGCGCAGAGAGCTGTCCTCAAGGTTATGCTTTGTAAACCATATAGATATCCGACTACAAAACTATATGCGAACTGTAAACTACTCACAGAGAGACAGCTGTTTGTTCTCCGAGCCACACTTAGGAGGCATAAAGCACTTCTACCACCAGATTACACTACGCGTAGAGCCAAACTGATTTTCCCAACAATAAGCTACAAGACTGCATTCGCCAAGCGACAGTTCTACGTTGTGAGCTCTTTCATTTACAAAAACATCGCTAAAATCATTCAACTAACTGGGCTGAGCCATCATGAAGTTAAGTCTAGTCTTCATAATTGGCTCCAAGATCAGGATTACGCTCGTACAGAAGAACTACTTCATCTCCGGCAGTAACCGTGCAATAATCCCTACACTTACTGATCGACACATAATAATACACAATTACATTGCAACACACATACACACTAATATAATTATACAATCTCAATCATGCAGACACCCTTACGGACACTTATACCTCCCACTACACATTAACACACTCATATACATACCTACACATCCACACTCTACAAACCATTACCTACACATACACACCCATATCACAATAAAATTCCTATATTCCTATTTAAAAATTTTTGTTTAAATAATCTAATTATTGTGCTTTCAAACATGTCTTTTTTTTTCTTTTTCTAAAATGTTTGAAAACACACTTTGCAGTAAAAGGTTTTGTTTACCAACGTGACAGAAGAACACTGACTCCTAAGTCACAGGATCCCCTAGTTTGGGAGTCAGGGATACTCTATATATGTGTACCTTTTTTCACTGAAATTTATGTAACCTAGTGTTTAAGCATTGTGAAGGTTCTTGAATGAATAAAGATTTTTATTATTTTATTATTATATAAAGATTATCGCCAACCCGTCGAATGTTGATGAACTAATCGAAAGGCCGTATTAAAGAAACTCGCTCACGACTCAAGCAATTTTTAAAACTATTTTTCTCAATAATGGCTTCAAACACACAGGAGAAATTCCTAGTGTGGGGCAACGTTTAAAAAAAAAAAAAAATACAAGGTATCATAAAATTCTCGAATCTTGTGTTAGGGTAAGTTCACACAGATAGGCGACGCGACTCGACATTTATACTTGAAGACGCGACACCTTCGAATTATCTCAGTATAAATTGTTTCATTTTGTGTAGTAAATAAAGTTATATTTGGTTTGACTTTCTTTAAAAGAGCGTGCCACGTCGCGTCTCATCGTGTATCGGTGTGAACTGACCCTTAGCTTCCGTAATACGTGCCTGATAATCAATTCATAAGATCTTTGTTATGGTTAGTCAGAACATAGCAAATATGTCAGTGCATAACATTCCTATGAGCCAACCAGCATTGCTACTCATGGTAGATGTTCGCAATTTACCAAAGATAACCTGAATGTTTGTAATAATAATGATAATTGCTATTATTACGAAATCTTTCTTATTATTCAACAAAAAAAGGATTATTGGAAACACACCACCAATCCGGTCGTTTACAATAATCCTATCACATAGCAAAGATTAAATGTTTCTATTAATTACATTTTATCCTAAGACGTTATGCATACTTATGTAGTGTGTCGTACCTTGAACTGGTTCCCGGGCTGCGAGTGCACGAGCTGCAGCGCGATGTCGTCCTGGCGGAGCGCGCGGCCGGCGCCGGCGCAGTCCAGCTCCACGTCCGCGTCGCTCTCCCAGTCGCGGTCCGCCGTGTGCGCGTACGTGCCCGCCGGCGACGCGTGCGTCACGCGCGTTGTTGTCACGATGCCTGCGAGAGAACCGCTCAGCTCGTGGGAATCAAACGATTGGAATGGAAGTGAGAAGTAAGTACGAAAAGAGAAGAATGTGTGTAACCGGCGTCTCGGCCGTCGCTGAGAGCCCACTCGGCGATGGAGTGCACGCGGTGCTGCGGCTCGCTGGCGGCCGAGCAGTGGCGCCGCGCCACGCGCCCGCTCACGCCGATGGTGGCGATGTTGCCCTTGGCGCCGCACAGGTACGCCGTCGCCGAGCAGGCCGAGTCCGCCACCTGCGCGTCCACGCAGTACGTCTGCCGAACGCAACGCAAACAACAACCACTGTACTCACCGTTCCATTTCCACAGGACATTATTTGAAACTTTTGTTAGAACACTCCTAAATGTATGTGGTCATACACACCACGCTCTACTGGAGTAGTGTAGGAGTATAGGTGTGCCTGCGCAGATGATCACGGCGGCGGGTACAGGACTTTCTAGTATTTTTAGCATCGTTAGTTAGTGTGACTATTTAAATACCGTATAGTTTCGATTGATAATTGATTTTCGATTTTGTCATTTGGAGATCTTTGACAGTCGTTACGGGTATTCAGAAACCCGAAAGTCTGACAACTAGTCTTACCAAGGGGTATCGTGTTGCCCAGTAACTGGGTTGTGGAGGTCAGATAGGCAGTCGCTCCTTGTAAAACACTGATTTTCAGCTGTATCCGGTTAGGCTGGAAGCCGACCCCAACATAGTTGGGCAAAGGCGAGGCAGATGAATTGATTTTCGATTTTGCGTCCGTCGCCAGCGCAGGTTAAAAACTGCTCTATTCTAATACACGCTTCGTTCTTCCTGCGAATTAGGTATCTGCAAAGTGCACCTCTCAAGTAGAAAATGGACATTCAATGCAATAATCTGATATTACCTTAGCAAGTCCGACAGTAGGAAACCTTTCAAAAGCGAGTTGTGCCTCCTCGCCGGTGGCGCCGCGTCGCTGTCCGAGCAGCGTGCGCGCGGCGGCCAGCGTGGGCACGGACATGCCGTCGCCCAGGAACATCACCACGTTGCGCGCCTTGCGCTTGCTCTCGCGGTGCGCGAGGCGAGCGGCTATGGCGGCCTGCGCCTCAGCTGCCCAGTACTGCGGGTCGAGCTCCGCCTCAGGAACGCTGGACGTGGGAGACACCATGCCTCGTAAGAACTTGTGGTACGCATCTCGCTCTGGTGAGATATAGCAACCGTAAATATTTGCAGTCAGAAATCGATGACAACACGAGAAGTTATTGGCGTATTACCGTGCGATGGCTGCGCCAGCGCCAGCAGCAGCAGCAACGCGGTGGCGGCGCGGGCCAGCGGGCCTGGGAGCGACGAGCAGCGCGCCATGTCGAGAGCGAGAGTGAGCGCAGAGTGGCGCAGCCTCACACTCACAGACGAAGTATCTGTCCGGATGATATAACATTCATATCATCCGGATAGATAACGACGATCGTGACATACGCCCAGTGATCTTCAACAAGTGGTCGCGCTAAGAAAGCAACAAAATAACAACAAATTGATAAATAGATATCTGTCGTAACTTGTAGTAGCGCAGTGCTATACATACGAGTACATAGATAAAATGTACGTAGTTGTGTTAACATACCAGAAGCAAGAGTTGTGAAACACTGCTAATCATCAGATTAGCAGTGTTTCACAACTGCTTATAAAGGATCAAGAGAATTAAGCTTAATTGTCTTGATCCTTTATTTATATTAGGGTTCCGCACCTCAAAAGATAAGAAACGGAACCCTTTTAGGATCACTTCGTTGTCCGTCTGTCTGTCTGTCCATCAATACCCTTTTTCTAAGGAACGCGTAGCGGTGAAAGTCCGCAGGGAAAAGTGCGAAATCCACGCGGACAAACTCGCGGGCGAAGTGCTAGTGTTTTATATTTATGTACATGCTTTAAATATTGTCGAAGAAAACCATTTACTTTCGAACTCCACACTACGAGTAGGTCGAGCCTGTTTCGTGGTGTCACTATAAAATACACGTAATGGAACCATACTATTGTACTGTTACTGTTGTACAAGTACCTAACGTTTGTACTGAACCCTTGGTGCGGTTCGTGTTGTCCAGTTTTTATTACTTGCTGCCGCAGGCCAAACCCTTGACGGACATGACTTACATGAGGGTTTTTGTTGTGCTACTTAGAGATGTCATTTGTTTGCCAATAACTATGCGACACATGAACGTAAAGCGAGTGCAGTGGCACACCACGTCACCTGGACACCTGGATACCGTATTGCAGAGTGTCAACCCGCCTTGTCTGCTCCTATTGCACTCAACATACCAAGACGTTTTCAATCGCTCCACTTGCATCGCTCCCATGCACCTGGACCAGCAGTGGCTTGCAGCTTCTTCTACTCACTGGAATCTAAGATGGCAATGAACGTTCCTCAATGTTCAAAACTGCTCCCGTCCTTGTATGTACTTTTCATTTGCTCCTTGAATATATTTACCACCATCACATCAGAACCAACGCGTATTGATGTGAATATAAATGCTGAATTGCTAGTTTTTCGATTGTTGCCACCCTCCAGTAGCAAGAATCCATTCGGTAAATCCATGGTACATTGATTATTATCTACTTCTAGGTTATAAAAGGCGGTGGCAGAGGTATTTTGTTCTCCAATTCTATATGCCATAATGAAAGATCTTTTGGTAGTTGTACAATCAGCCGATACCTGATAGAAGAGTGGCTGTAAAACAAGGCGGATTGCTATGATCTCATGACGAATTGCCCGTAGAGCCGTAACGAGAAGGGTGTCTTCCTGTTCGTGGAGAGAGGCCGCATCGACCACGCGCATCACGACAACTTCGTGCATTTATCGCTTGACGAGACACTAGAGATGGACGCAGCCGTGGCGCGCGCCACGGAACTGCTGTCTGAGGATGACTCGCTTATTGTGGTGATTTCGGACCACGCGCACGTCATGGCCTTCAACGGATACTCGCCGCGTGGCCATGACATTCTTGGTCCCTCCAGAGACACGGACAGGGACAACATCCCTTACATGACGCTGTCATACACGAATGGCCCAGGCTTCCGAGCGCAATCGAACGGCCTTACTGTTGAGGACACCTACATGGATACCTCCGAATACAAACGCACAGGACCCCGTGAGTAAAGTAATTTTAATATTTCCGATATCTTTAAAGACCTGCCAAGTGCGTGAGATGAATCACGCACAGGGAAGGGTTCCGTGGTCGGGATGAATCAACGCAAATCTCATCAACGTTTGAGATATTGATTCAATTAACTACCTGCCCAAAGAGAAATGCTATTCTTGAGCTTAGACTCGGCAAGCGAATACGACACTAGTTTTAATTATTCAGTAGTAATGTCATCTCGAAGACTTCTAATGGTTTAGCAAGCCAAACTAATTAACACCTTAAACGCCAGGTGACCGACAAACAATACATTTTCTATTGTGTATCGTTGTCTGGCAGTTAAGGTGTTAAACTTTCTATTTCGTCATTGCGAACACCTATAAATTTTACGCTGTCCACGAACATCATTCAAGTTATGTTAAGTGTATAATGTCAATACAGCTTGTCGAACAAAAAGGGCCGTAAGAACCAAGGACTGAATTCCACAGTGAGTATCGTGCAAGGAGTATTTTATAGATCTGCAGATATTAACTGTCTCTTGCCTGTATATCTTAGTAGTAGGTACTCACTTAGTGGTTAGTCATGCTGCAAGTTTTCAAGGTTTTCAATTGTTTAATACGCTTCTACGATATAAATCAGTTCCAGAACTAATTGAATGTTTTCCAGTAGAAAAATGCTGTTTTACTGTTGATGAGTTCCTCACTGACATGTTCCACTAGACCAATTACTTTCCTGTTTATTATTATTTTGACTAATTATATGTTTGTTCTTGCAATTCTTTAAGTCAGTTAATATTTAAGGGGTCGAATGGAATATTAGGTGCGAGTGAAATAAATTGATTTTGGTGTTGATATTGTTTTTAAATATTGAACTTGTATGTGCTATTGAACTTTTAAGTAAATATAAAACACGACCTGACCAGGTTATGTTTTGTATTAATGTATTGCTTTACATTATTTTGTCAGTATCTATTAAAACATTCAGAATCATTGTAAATTGTTATCCTTTAAATTTCGTTATAATTATATACTACTGACGTGATTATTTCACATAAATACAGAAACTACCGTTTAGCTGGCACTTAGCAGTGAGGCGGACACATGACTCTAAATGAATCAGCACTTAAAGCCTTACATTTCGCAAAAAGATCCCTGAATTAAATAACATTTTTCCCACACCCGCAATAATTTTGAACGACCTATCCAACTATACCTATATATAACTATACAACAATCCCCACGCCATGGGATAGACGATTATTTTTTTAGATGTAGGTAGTTATTTGGTAAACGTAAAATAAACAAATTAACCACTTTGTAAGCGTTGTCAATATGTGTACGTGTGCCAGATTACAGCTTTCTAGTACTAAAAGTGTCTGCTAAGCCGGGGACGGACAGATGGACGGACGGACGGACATCGCGAAACTATAAAGACTACTAGAAAACCTACGTGGGTATCACGTGGTATAAAGTTGTGTAGTAAAAACAAACGGAAGCTTCTATGGCAATATAGGTTAAAACCAAGTCAAGATAATAGAGATAAATTCAAAAGATACTCAAAATTACTCAAAAGAATTATAAATCTGACTCAGAAAGCACAAAACAATCACAATATAAAAACCTCTAAAAACAAGTCTAAGACTACGTGGCAAATTATTAATAAGAGCAAACACAATGCCCCGAGAAACTCTATTTCTTGCATCAAATTTGAAAGTAAAGAGATCACACAGCCAAAGGACATAGCCAACACATTTAATAATTATTTTATAGATAAAATACAACCAACTATTAACGCGGGAACAAACTCAGCGTCATTAATTCTTGGCAGAGCACAATCAATGTTTATGGCCCCGTCTACGCCCTATGACATACAAAATATTATTATGAAACTAAAAAACACGAACAGCGTTGGCTACGATGGTATTGCCACAAAAATATTGAAAGCAGTTGCACGTGACATATGTGTTCATTTGAGTTTCATTATTAATCTTTGCATAAGTGCAGGTGTATATCCTGATGCATTGAAGAAGTCTATAGTGAAACCGCTATATAAGAAAGATAGTCACGAATTAATGATAAATTACAGTTATGTCTAAGGTGTTCGAAAAATACATACCTCGTGAAATGAATACCTATTTGGAAAAATATAATATATTAAGTGACGAACAAAAGGGATTTCGAAGAAATAAAAGTATAAATTTGGCTATTTATGAGTTTTTACAAAATGTCATGCAAAATGTTGATAAGAGAACACCAGTCTGTGCCATATTTTGCGACATGACACAGGCCTTTGACTGTGTCCATTATAATTCCCTAACAGAAAAACTTGAAGCCTATGGTATTAGGGGCAACGTTTTAGAATTAATTAAATCTTATCTACACTGCCGTAAACAAGTAACTGAAATCAGTAAAATTAATAAAAAACGGAAACGTGAAGAAACTTCAAGATCAGAGGAACGCGAAGTTATATATGGAGTACCACAAGGCAGTGTATTGGGGCCTCCGTTGTTCATTCTGTATATAAATGACTTGCCTAAAGTAACTGACCATCCGATGACACTTTTTGCTGACGATTGTACTTTGACAATACCGTGTAATGACATAAACACATATGAACATGACATTAATAATTCACTAATATCTGTTATTAATTGGTTAAATGATAATAATTTGAAAATTAACTTAAAAAAGACTAACGTAATGCACTTTAGACAACGTACAAAAACCATTGACAATTTTAATATTCAATTTAATAATATAAATATCAATGAAGCAGACACTACAAAATTTCTGGGACTATTAATCGATTCTAAATTGAATTGGAAACCCCAAATAGAGGCATTTACTAAAAAATTGAGTAGTGCAGCCTACGCTCTGAAACAGCTTGCTGCGGTTCTCAACACAGATGCGCTGATTAGTGCTCACTATGGATTAGCCGGATCAATAATTAGATATGGAGTTATATTTTGGGGAAATAGCACGGACAACGAAATAGCGTTTCGGGCACAGAAAAGGTGCATTAGATCGATGTTTAGACTACAAACAACAGATAGCTGTAAATCTTATTTTATAGAACGTAAGATATTGACATTGCCCTCATTATATATCCTGGAAACAATAATGTTTATTAAATTCAATCCTCATTTATTTCAGCGTTTGTCTGATGCGGTCCCTAGAAATAGACGTGATAATTTCAAACTCTGTGTTCACGGCGCTAAAACAACTCTTATGCGTAAGAGCATCTTTTGCATGGCTCCAAACATTTTTAATAAATTGCCCAAATCATGGAAATCATTAAATATTTCTGCTCTTAAAAGTAAAATGAAGAGCTTCCTAACTGAAAGAGCATATTACAGTATAGCAGAATTTATGAAGGAAGACAATTTTCCTTGTTTTTAATATGACAATGCTTTATACATTACTTTGACATTGAATTGTTTAAAAAAAATGCTTATTGACTTGTAATGATATCTAATGTTTAATGAATAATGATGAAATGTAATTATGATGAATGTTATCACGGTTTATGCACCATCTCTTCCTACCAATTTGTACGCCACGATATGCGGCTGAACATGTAGGAACTAAATCTGTATTCATTACTATCTTGCATGCAATGTATCATGTACACCATGTTTAAACAAATAAAAACTTACTTACTTACTTACTTATAAGTGTTCCTTGTTAACTACGAAACCCTAAAAAAATCACATTTAGCCACATTTGGCCATTTGACCATGATAGCTGTGTCCACTCGCGTCAATCTCTCACTATTACCATCCTCTCTGAACGTAACCTCTGTAAGTCCTGGTGCCCCCAGGACCGAGCTCACATCGCTCGTCCTCGTCACACGGCACCCGAGGCTTTTACATTTACAACGGGCACACAAGTGGATAATCTTTATCCAGTAGTAGTATCGATGTGCTTACATGACGATACCTTATGTTATCATTTGACACGAATATAACAGGGAAGTTACGCTAAGTGAACATGTTTGACATGCATGTTATTATAACGACAATAGTCACAGATTAGATAATTGGCTATAAAGGTGATATAAGCAGTTCAATGGTGTAGCACTTGTACTCGACTACTCGGACGCCTCACCATGTTCTTGCCGAAGCTGGCACTAGTGACGCTGTTAGCGTGCGCGGTGGCAGCGCGCTACCATCCCGCCGGCGACGGCGTGCCGGCCGCCAGCCGCGCGCCCCGCGTGGAGGCCGGCGCCCAGCACTGGTACGCCGAGGCGCAGGCCGCCATCCGCTCGCGCCTGGCGCGCCCGCGGGGCAGCAAGGCGCGCAACGTGGTGATGTTCCTGGGCGACGGCATGTCCGTGCCCACGCTGGCCGCCGCGCGCACGCTGCTCGGACAGCGACGCGGCGCCACCGGCGAGGAGGCCAAGATGCATTTTGAGACTTTTCCTACGGTTGGGATGGTGAAGGTGAGCATTCTAGAAGTCAACTGGAAGATTTCACATAGTTTGTTAATGTGGCTTATCACTACATAATGCTCCTGCTGCAGACGTATTGTGTGAACGCTCAAGTGGCTGACTCTGCGTGCTCGGCAACCGCGTACCTGTGCGGGGCGAAGGCTAACCAGGGCACCCTGGGGCTGAGTGCTGCCGTGCCGCGCTGGGACTGCGCCGCCTCCACCGCCACCGAGCACCACCTGCAGTCCATCGCGGAGTGGGCGCTCGCAGATGGCCGTGACGCCGGTTTGTACTGATACATCATTTGTGTGCCAATTAAAGAACTGTACAATAATTAGCATTGCTGCTAGGCATTGTGACGACGACGCGCGTCACGCACGCGTCTCCGGCCGGCGTGTTCGCCAAGGCCGCCAACCGGCACTGGGAGAACGACGCCGCCGTCACGCAGGACGGACACGACCCGGCGCGCTGCCCCGACATCGCGCACCAGCTCGTGCACTTGCAGCCGGCCAACAAGTTCAAAGTTAGTACTGCGAGGCGTGCGCTTGACCCATCTCGGATACTTACGGTGTCTGTTTATTTTTCTTCAAATCAAATCAAATCAAATCAATCTTTATTGTGGACTATAGGTATGCATCATAAATACAGGTCTTAAATAATTAAAATAAGTTCAGCTATGTCCTGCCGTTGAGGCATACAATAATAAAATAAAAATCAGATGTTAGAACACAATTACTCATATTAGTCTCGATACATTATTAAAATATTCAAATTAAAAATAATACAAATTACAAACAAATATTAGGTCTTTACCTATGAAATTGCCGTTCTGCAGTACTGGCCATTTCAAATCAAAATATTTTTTGTTTGGCTAAGAATTCTAATTTCAAATTAATTTTATTTTAAAAACATGGATTTTTTTTTCCAAAAGTAGTCATTTGTTTATTGATTAGTGTTACATTTTCATCGCATTTAAATCTTTTTCGTCATCATGGATACGTTAAAAATTCGAGTAATTATGGAATATGAGTACCGTCGTGGCAGCAACGCGGCACAAGCGGCACGCAACATCAACGACGTTTACGGAGCTAACACTACAAACCAACGCACTACCTGTTATTCGTTTGCTCGCTTCCGTTCTGGAAATTTCGACCTGAAAAATGAACCTCGCGGTCGTCCGAAGACTTTGGTCGACAATGACGAATTAAAGGCGATTGTGGAAGCTGATGATACACAATCTACGGCTGAATTAGCAGCAGCTTTCGACGTTAGCGTCAAAACAATATTGGTCCATTTGCGTCAAATTGGCAAGGTAAAAAAGCTTGACAAATGGGTGCCCCACGAACTCAATGATCGCCAGCGCGAAGTACGCGTCGAGACGTGCCTTGCACTGCTCAACAGACACACAAATGAAGGAATTTTGAACCGCATTGTTACCTGCGATGAAAAATGGATTCTGTTTGATAACCGCAAGCGCTCAGCAAGTTGGTTGGATCCTGGTTCAGCACCTAAACAATGCCCTAAACGAAAACTTACCCCAAGAAAAGTGATGGTCACTGTTTGGTGGTCTAGCGCCGGTGTGATTCAACACAGCTTCTTACCAAACGGGGTGAGCATTACTGCAGATGTGTACTGTGAAGAATTGAACACAATGATGGAGAAGCTGGCACATCTCCAACCAGCATTGGTCAATCCCTTGCGCCTACAGACTACTACTTTTTCCAGAATTTGGATAACTTCTTGGCGGGAAAAAAATTCAATACCCGAGAGGCAGTACAAAATGCCTTTGAAGAATTTGTTGCCTCCCGTCCAGCTGATTTCTTTAAGAAGGGCATCAATAAACTGCCACTGCGTTGGCAAAGATGCATTGATTGCATGGGTGATTACTTCGATTAATACAAATAAAAAATACATGAAAAAAATTCATTTAAATTTTTTCATACAAAACGGCAATTTCATAGGTAAAGACCTATTATATATCTTATTAATTCAAGAGATCAATTTATACACTTAAATGTCATGCTACATATTAAAATCTGTTTATATATATAATTATGAAATTTTATTATAATTTTTCTGTTAAGAATTCAGTTACAGTGTAGTAGGTTTTATCACATAAAAAATTGCGTAATTTACTTCTAAATAGTGCGGCATTTAAATTTTTCCAAGCACTTGGTAATTTATTATAAATTATCGGGGCCATGCAGTAGACACTTTTGCGCTTCAAAGCGGTTTGACATGATACCTTATACAGGTATCATGTCAAACCGCTTTTACGTTACCGATGAGATGGTATGATGTATAAGATGATATCGGATTTCGAATTTAGCTTTAATTCGACTATCTACTAATAACTCATCATCTGCCTAGCCTTTTCCCAACTATGTTGGGGTCGGCTTATGCTCTACTAGTAACTACTCTAGTTAATTAATTCAGAATTTGATGAATAGTTCATTATAACACTATGTTTGTGTCGTTGGTTTAGTGATTCCAGGCTCTACTGCTGAGCGTGAAGCCTGGGTTCAATTCCCAGGTCGGGCGAAGTGGGATTAGGCTTTTCCATCTGGAATTCTTAGTAGCAGTCCGGAGTTTGGATTTGTGCCAAGGTGATGGTAATTCGCTCGTTCTCTATTTCATGGGACTCTAACATAACTGGCGAAATGTGGATATACTATATGCACACCACTGCCTAACCCTGCGGGAGTATAGTCGTGATGTTATGTTATAATACTATGATATTTAAAGTTTTTAATCGGCAGGTCATCTTAGGAGGTGGAAGGCGGGAATTTATTCCTACCACGAAAATAGATGAAGAGGGTTTACCTGGGCGCAGGACTGATGGACGAAACTTAATTGAAGAATGGCAAAGTGACAAGGCTTCTCGAAACATCAATCACAGCTACATATGGAACCGAGAACAGTTGCATGAGTTGATTTCATCACCTCCTGACTTTCTGTTGGGACTGTTCGAGAATGATCACCTACAGTACCACCAGCTCGCCAATCTCACAACCGAGCCAACACTCGCAGAGCTTACTGAGGTGGCGATTCGCTCGTTGAGCCGTAACGAGAAGGGTTTCTTCCTGTTCGTGGAGGGAGGCCGCATCGACCACGCGCACCACGACAACCTCGCGGAGCTGGCGCTTGACGAGACACTAGAGATGGACGCGGCCGTGGCGCGCGCCGCCGAGCTGCTGGCAGAGGACGACTCGCTCATCGTGGTGACGGCGGACCACGCGCACGTCATGGCTTTCAACGGCTACTCGGCACGTGGACATGACATTCTTGGTCCCTCCAGAGACACGGACAGAGACAACGTGCCTTACATGACGCTGTCATACACCAACGGGCCTGGTTTCCGTGCGCACGTGGACGGTGTTCGACCTGACGTAACTGATGAGCACAACTTCCGTAAGTATTATTTATTATTAACTTCAATACACAATAATCTCTGCAACAAATACATACAATGCATTATTATGTGGCCCAGTATGTATATTAGATAATTTTGCAGGAGATCTAGATTGGGAGTCTCACGTGGACGTACACCTGGAGTCGGAGACGCACGGTGGTGACGACGTGGCGGTGTTCGCGCGCGGGCCGCACCACTCCATGTTCACGGGGCTGTACGAGCAGAGCCAGCTGCCGCACCTCATGGCGTACGCCGCCTGCATCGGACCCGGAGAACACGCCTGCAATAGTGCAGCATATACCACCACGTCTCCTCTTATCTTACTACTTGCCTCTAGTGCACTCTTCGTTGTTATTGCTTGGAGATAACCATTTTAATAGTATAAAACAAGATCTGATTAAATGAAATGTAAACAATATTTCTAAAAATGGTATTTTTTTTACCGATTTCAAAAAGGTAGGAGGTTCTCAATTAAACTGTGTGCTTTTAAAATTGTGAAGATAGATGCATGATTGTTACTCATTCACGCAACTAAACAAATAAGTTCTGAACGGATTTTGTTGAAACTTTACAGTAACATATCTTATACATCAGAATAACACATAGGTTACAATTTGTAAAGATTTTGAGTAATTTGGCTATAAAATTACGATAAGTATCAAGTAAGTCTGTAAAAATCCTGCCCGCTTAGAGATATGTTGGCGTGCGCTGCCTATACGCCCGGGACGGGACTGTTCTGTTGTGACACCCGATCCTCAACATGCAGTTGCTGTCGATTTCAGGACTTTTCTGGTGACTCCGTAGCCCGTTCAAACACCAGATACTCAGCATGCAGTTGCTGTCCGTGGTTGACTTATTGATATTTGAAGCATTAACATAATCTCTTTTTTTTTGTTTTATGTTTTGTGATTGTATTTATTTACACTGCTAGTACTTTTATTTCTTTACAACGATGATATTATAATTGAATAATATTACACTATTTGTGTTATAATACATTTTATGCACTACTGAGAGTTTGATTCTGCAATATTATAAGATGACACAATGTGCAGGTTGTGAGCAAGAACTCCTAAATGGGCAATACTTAACTTGCTCAATCTGTAAAAGTACTATGACCTCGAATGTTCAAACGTCTCAAAGGAACAATATACACTCATGGGCAGCAAGTATAGGCGTCCTCTGCGGGCCACGCGGCCCAGACCAGCGACAGCGGCGCGCGGCGCGTCCTCTGCGGGCCACGCGGCCCAGACCAGCGACAGCGGCGCGCGGCGCGTCCTCTGCGGGCCACGCGGCCCAGAGCAGCGACAGCGGCGCGCGGCGCGTCCTCTGCGGGCCACGCGGCCCAGAGCAGCGACAGCGGCGCGCGGCGCGTCCTCTGCGGGCCACGCGGCCCAGACCAGCGACAGCGGCGCGCGGCGCGTCCTCTGCGGGCCACGCGGCCCAGAGCAGCGACAGCGGCGCGCGGCGCGTCCTCTGCGGGCCACGCGGCCCAGACCAGCGACAGCGGCGCGCGGCGCGTCCTCTGCGGGCCACGCGGCCCAGAGCAGCGACAGCGGTGCGCGGCGCGTCCTCTGCGGGCCACGCGGCCCAGACCAGCGACAGCGGCGCGCGGCGCGTCCTCTGCGGGCCACGCGGCCCAGAGCAGCGACAGCGGCGCGCGGCGCGTCCTCTGCGGGCCACGCGGCCCAGAGCAGCGACAGCGGCGCGCGGCGCGTCCTCTGCGGGCCACGCGGCCCAGAGCAGCGACAGCGGCGCGCGGCGCGTCCTCTGCGGGCCACGCGGCCCAGACCAGCGACAGCGGCGCGCGGCGCGTCCTCTGCGGGCCACGCGGCCCAGACCAGCGACAGCGGCGCGCGGCGCGTCCTCTGCGGGCCACGCGGCCCAGAGCAGCGACAGCGGCGCGCGGCGCGTCCTCTGCGGGCCACGCGGCCCAGACCAGCGACAGCGGCGCGCGGCGCGTCCTCTGCGGGCCACGCGGCCCAGACCAGCGACAGCGGCGCGCGGCGCGTCCTCTGCGGGCCACGCGGCCCAGAGCAGCGACAGCGGCGCGCGGCGCGTCCTCTGCGGGCCACGCGGCCCAGAGCAGCGACAGCGGCGCGCGGCGCGTCCTCTGCGGGCCACGCGGCCCAGACCAGCGACAGCGGCGCGCGGCGCGTCCTCTGCGGGCCACGCGGCCCATGTCAGTGACAGCGGCGCGGGGCGCGTCCTCTGCGGGCCACGCGGCCCATGTCAGCGACAGCGGCGCGCGGCGCGTCCTCTGCGGGCCACGCGGCCCAGACCAGCGACAGCGGCGCGCGGCGCGTCCTCTGCGGGCCACGCGGCCCAGACCAGCGACAGCGGCGCGCGGCGCGTCCTCTGCGGGCCACGCGGCCCAGAGCAGCGACAGCGGCGCGCGGCGCGTCCTCTGCGGGCCACGCGGCCCAGACCAGCGACAGCGGCGCGCGGCGCGTCCTCTGCGGGCCACGCGGCCCAGACCAGCGACAGCGGCGCGCGGCGCGTCCTCTGCGGGCCACGCGGCCCAGACCAGCGACAGCGGCGCGCGGCGCGTCCTCTGCGGGCCACGCGGCCCAGACCAGCGACAGCGGCGCGCGGCGCGTCCTCTGCGGGCCACGCGGCCCAGACCAGCGACAGCGGCGCGCGGCGCGTCCTCTGCGGGCCACGCGGCCCAGACCAGCGACAGCGGCGCGCGGCGCGTCCTCTGCGGGCCACGCGGCCCAGACCAGCGACAGCGGCGCGCGGCGCGTCCTCTGCGGGCCACGCGGCCCATGTCAGTGACAGCGGCGCGGGGCGCGTCCTCTGCGGGCCACGCGGCCCATGTCCACGCATTTATTAGTTTCACCTGTATGTATGTTTGTATGTAACCGACCATTTTGGGCGCGATTTTCTCCCACTTTGAACGATCAGATTTGATTCAAATTTTGCACACTTTAGAGAACTAATGGAAGCTAACATTATTCGTCCTAGTCAGTCCCCGTTTGCAAGTCCTATCTTACTTGATAAGAAGCGTGAGGGTTCCGATCGTATGGTGGTAGACTATCGCGAGTTGAATTCCAACACCGTACCTGATAGGTTTCCTTTGCCTCTTATAGCAGATCAAGTGGCCAGGTTGTCTGGCACAAGCTTTTATACGCGTTAGGACTGCGCTAGTGACTTTAATCAGATACCTATCAGAGACCCTGATAGTATCAAACGTACGGCCTTCATTACACCCGATGGGCAGTTCGAATATGTTGCACAGCCTTTCGGACTACGAAATGCGCCTACACTAGGCGCATTTCGTAGTCCGAAAGGCTGTGCCAACTAAAAACTGTATCCAACTAAAAACTTAAACTATAATTGTTCAAACGAATTATTGCATTGTCTTTGACTGGTGTGCAAAATTTGAATTAAATTTAGATTTAGATTTATATTTAGATTACTCGTGTTTCATTATTAAACAAATCTGTGATTATGAGAACTAACAATGTTCTTATTATTATCAATAATATTAGATATTAGAATAACTAAATAACGTTAAAGTTATTAAGATTTCGTTATAAATGTTGATTTTCACATAAAATGCCTTTTTTTAATGTTTTTGACATTAATTCAATTAAATTTCTTCAAAAAAGGCTTACCCCTTAAAAACATTCTTAAAAGTTGCGAAGTCCCGAGGATTCCAGGGACTTTGAAATTGTCGGGAATTATCAAACCCTATTGTGTACCTTATAAAATGACATGAGTTTTTATTTTCAAAGTATTTCATAATTATTTTAAAAATTGTGAATGTAAGGACTATGTATGCGTTTTGTATAAAAAAAACTAGCAATTTTTTTATTTATTCCATTACTAACAAATGTTTGCACTGACTGAACAGGTTCAGTATATTATATTCAGTTCATTATATCTATTAGATTCTTTCCTCTAAAGGCCATCTGATACACAAATCTGCATGGTCCTCACATGGTCTGACCTCGATAATATCTGGATTTCAAAATAGACTGAGACTTCAGAGTCTTCTGTTTCGGTGTTTCTTCTCAGAGTGCTCAGGTTAGATGTAGAGGCTTGTTTGATGGCATTTTAAAGTTTGTGTTCTCCTTGCAATCCGAGAGAACTCTGCCAGTGTTTGGGAG
Source organism: Phlogophora meticulosa (assembly GCA_905147745.2). Taxonomy (NCBI): domain Eukaryota; kingdom Metazoa; phylum Arthropoda; class Insecta; order Lepidoptera; family Noctuidae; genus Phlogophora; species Phlogophora meticulosa. The sequence continues at coordinate 49,352 of LR990535.1, read as the reverse complement.
CAATAATTTGGCCGATATTAAAACTTTAATAGCTCAAGAAAGATAATTGTAACATGTCGGCCAAAAGTTTCGCCCCTAAGTTACATCGCACCTCCCTATAAGAGGTTTATTGCACCACGTCGAGTCTAACCTTGGCGAAGGTGACATATGAGATGCAGCAATGATTATATTGAGCAGCGATGTGGTTGCGCTGTACTCTCCAGAGACACTTACAGCTCTCTCGCTTCTTCCCTGACCCCCCCCCCCCCCCCCCCGATCCAGAAACCAACTTACTTGTAATTACAGCTCAAGCTCGCTGAGTACAGCTGTGAGCTCCTTTCGAAGTGAAATGTCAAGTTCAGCTCACAGCTACGGCATAACACCACAGCACTAAAAGCACCTGATGAGTTCAGAAAGGATGGAGGAAGCTGGTGAGTCCATTTTAAAGGAGCTGACGGCCCTCATCAATATCATGCTCTCCGGCAATGTGGACGAAGCTGTCATTGATATTTTGTACAGGGAAAATCTATGCGCCCCACGCAAGAAGGATGGCGATATTCGTCCTATAGCCGTAGGTTACATTTACCGTCGTACCGCAGCTAAAATTTGCTGTGCTTTCTACAGCTAATCTTTGGCCAGCAAATTCCAGCCACTACAGGTGGACTTCGGGTCTAAAGGGGGCTGTGAGGCTGCGGTACATGCACTCTCCTCAGTTACGTCCATGGCAGTGAAGGTTAGTCATCCTTATATAAATAGGGACACCTCACTGACAGAAGTTCAAAACAAAATACCGAAAATGTATAGTTTTGTTTATCAATGCTGCAGGCACCCTTCTAAATTACTTTACACGGACAACATTTTGGAATCAGCCGTTGGATGTCAACAGGGTGACCCTCTTGGGCCTGTCATTTTAGTTTAGCAATAAATCAAATTATTTAACAACTAAATCCTAAATTAAACGTATGGTATTTGGATGACGGAACCGTAGGAGGTAATATGGCACAGTTTTGACAGATTTCGCCTAGACCTTAACCTTTTGAAATGCGAGATGTATCTTCCAGCAAAATTTAATACTATTAGCACGTAACATTGAAATTATGGAGAAAAATTCTCTCCACCTCCTGGGTTCCCCAATCTTTGACGGATCCTTTCCCACTTTTATTGAAGAGAAAATACTAAATTTTAATTATGTTTCGGAAATACTTTTCAAAATTAACATTCATTCGGCTTTAACACTTATTTGATACTGTTGTTTTGGACCAACATTTACTTCTATCCAACAAATACATAACTTTTAGAAAAAGTAGAGCCAATTATTAGCTCACTGGTTGATTTTGGAGTACCGTGTTTGACCGATGCGTTGAACACTTGGAAAATGGCTTGTTCCAATACGGATTTTCCACTCTGCAGTACTATACGGAATTCTCTGTTGGACACGTCACCTAGTACTGCTGAGCGTGCCCGTCTGCTGGTCGTGGGAGATTGGGAGACGGGAATCTGGCTTCAGGCACTCCCGTCAGCCATCACAGGTACTATGATGGATGCATCATGACGGAATCATCATAGATATTATTCGTCAAGCTCTTGCTACCGCCTACGTACCAGCAGTGTTAGGACCTAACGGCTTGGTACGTGACGATGGTAAGAGACCAGACGGCATGACGTGGTAGCCTTAGAACATAGGTAGGCCCTTGGTTTGGGATGCAACCGGTGTCGATACACGTGCGCCAACTCATGTTTCAAGCACGGCTGGCTGTGCTGGCACCGCCGCGGCGCTGAGGCCCTCAAACGGCGCAAATACTATAACCTTGTTGGTAACTACAGTTTTGAGCCGTTTGGGGTTGAAACGCTCGAGTCATGGGGCGCGAGTGCAAGTCTCCTTTATAAGGAAATTTCTCGACAATTGATTGACACTTCACGAGAGGGCTGGCTCATTCTTTGCCCAAAGAATTAGTACCTATTGTTATCCAACGTGACAATACTGGCAGTTTTTGGGCACGTTTCCAGATAACAGCCATGCGGAGGAGTACTTTGGCGCCTGAGTGTATTATTCGGTTTTTTATTTCGATTTGTTTTTGTATATAATATGCATATAGTTAGTTTTATACTATAATTGTGTATATAAAATAAATAAATAAAATAAAATACATTTATTTCAGATTTCAAGAGATCCATATTCATATTAAAATTATAAAATCCATATTAATAATTATCGGCAAAATTAAATAGAAATAAATCAATAAAAATAAAATAGTATCAATAAAATAAAAAATTAAATAATATAAAATAAAATTAACCACATTATATACAATTAAAAATAACAAACAGAATTCAAATCAAATAATAGGACAAACACATTAGCACAGCTCGCAACATGTCTGCTACAGCATCGCCTGATATACGGCCAGTCAAGCCTCCCGGCAATCATTGCCAGAACTGTATCGGAGCTGCCCCGCACCCCGCCCCCTGCGCACTGCGCACTGCGCACCAAGCACGCGCATCGCTTGCGCATGGTGGCGTGGAAACAGTCGGTGCGCGCTTCCGCAAACATGCCCGAGGCGCTGCAGAAACGGAGCAGCCCCAACACTGCCCTGAATGCGTTGTTGTACTGAACGCGGAGAGCGCTGTACCTAGCCTGCGTATAACTAACCCACAGGCTACACGTGTATGGTGATGTGCAATATGCTTTGAAAAGAGTGATCTTTACCTGATCGGAGCAACGTGTAAACCTGCGGGCCAGCATATTTGCTCTCACCGACAGGGCCCTCCGCTCGCGTTCGATGTCAGCATGATCTTTGAGGTCAGCAGTGACTATGTGCCCTAAATACTTAAATTGGTCCACCCAGTCTAAGGGCAAACCGTTAAGAGTAACAGGCGGCACCGTTTCGAGATGTTTGCCACTCCTGGCCTCAAAAACCATGCATTGGCTTTTTGCTACATTATATTTAAGTCCGTGTCTACAGGCATACTCTTCACAGGTCTGTAGCAGCTTCCTCAACCCACACACCGCGCGCTGAGCAACACCATGTCGTCCGCATAACTAAGGTTGTTAACACACACGCCATCAACATGGCAGCCGACATGCTGACTGCTGAGCGCTACGATTAGTGCATCCATGTACAGGTTAAACAGAGTTGGCGAGGTCAAACCGCCCTGTCTCACCCCGCATACTAGCCGATACGGCCCCGACATTGCCCCCGGCCATCTGACAATATTAACCTGATGCATATACCAATATTTAAATATACTGACCAATTGAGGTGGCAAGGCAATACTGTTCAACTTTTCCCACAGCAGGTCATATGCAACCAAGTCAAAGGCCCTGGACAGGTCGAGAAAACACGCGTACACAGGAGTTTTGCGCTCCGTATAGTATCCGACGGTATGCTTAAGACACAGTATAGCACTTTCAGTTACAGTTTGGGTCTAAATCCAAACTGGTTACTGTGCAGATTCACATATTTGTCTAACTGTGTATTAAGCAAACCGTCAAACACTTTTGCCACAATCGTGGCAAGGGAGATTGGTCTGTAGTTGTTTTTATCAGCGAGGTCACCAGTTATTTTTTTTTTGTATATGCAATGTTCAAATTAAATTATCTTGTGCTTATACAAATAGATTTAATTAGTAGACATTAAATTTATTAAAAAAAAAATCACTTTAAGGATTGCTCACTTATATGTATCAAACATTCAAATTATAAATAAATGTTACCTCAACATCCGGCAAAATCTTACTTTAAATAAAACTTTTAAGTATAATCATTTCAAATATTTACAATCCTAGAACATAGTTTTTATAAATTTAATGCCTAGAGAATATATTTACTACAAATTAATATCATTCAATCTCATAGCGTATAATTAAAATTAAAGATCATTGTATAAAAAGAGAAGTGAGTAGTACGAGGATGGTGACATATGCGACAGGCGTGCCCGCGGCCTGTGTGGCGCTGCTGCAGGCGTGCCGGCCGGGCCCCATGCAGGCGGCGTACGCCATGAGGTGCGGCAGCTGGCTCTGCTCGTACAGCCCCGTGAACATGGAGTGGTGCGGCCCGCGCGCGAACACCGCCACGTCGTCACCACCGTGCGTCTCCGAATCTAGAGGAGCGTCCACGTGAGACTCCCACCCTAGTGTTCCTGCACAATAAATGGTTTATATAATGATTTAATTAGTATAGCAATGCGTTGAAGGTGCTGTCTCGGCTGTGGTCTCGGCTGTATACTTACCATAGGTGTCCTCAACAGTAACGTCTGGCCGAATGCTGTTGGCGTGCGCTCGGAAGCCTGGGCCGTTCGTGTATGACAGCGTCATGTAAGGGATGTTGTCCCTGTCCGTGTCTCTGGAGGGACCAAGAATGTCATGGCCACGCGGCGAGTATCCGTTGAAGGCCATGACGTGCGCGTGGTCCGCCGTCACCACAATAAGCGAGTCATCCTCAGACAGCAGTTCCGTGGCGCGCGCCACAGCTGCGTCCATCTCTAGTGTCTCGTCAAGCGATAAATGCACGAAGTTGTCGTGATGCGCGTGGTCGATGCGGCCTCCCTCCACGAACAGGAAGAAACCCTTCTCGTTACGGCTTAACGAGCGAATCGCCACCTCAGTCATCTCTGCCAGTGTGGGTTCTGTTTCTAGATTTGATTGCAAGTGATATTGCATATGGTCACTTTCAAACAAACCCAACAGATACTCGGGCAGGGTATTGTTAGCGAGCACTAGCTGTTCACGGTTCCACACATATTCATGACTTAGTTCACGGTCGGCTTTGTCTTTCTTCCACTCTTGTATTAAGTCACGTCCATCTGTCCGTCTACCTCGGGATCCTTCTTCATCGAGGACATCGTTTGGCAAAAAGTTACGCCTACCACCGCCTAAAATTACCTGAACACACAAAACATTCTTTTGCATCACAAACTTGGTAAGAGAATTCAATAAATTCCGTAAATTCTGTTCGAACGCTGCACTGCTCTGCGCGAACACTTTTTGCATTGGACTAAATATATGCGAATATCGGAGCAGCAAAACTGACTGCTCTTGTAAAGTAACTATCCGGATATTCCCACAACAGTAAATGGAACTAACTAACTAAAACTATACGAACCTTGAGCTTGTTGCCAGGATGTTTGTGAACCATTTGGAGTGCAATGTCCGGGCAGCGCTCGGTGTTGAAGCCGTGTTCCTCCACTTGCCCATTGTGCTCCCATGTGCGGTTTGCCACTTTGGCATACACGCCCGCCGGAGACGCGTGCGTGATACGCGTCGTAGTAACGACTCCTGTGATTCAGACAAGACAGACGAGGTGTCATATTGCATTCAATAGTATATCTACGACTATTCATTTAAAAGTGAACTTCAGTTTTTGTCAAATCATTGTTGTGTTTGGAAGTACCAGTAAGTGTTGGTGTGCGTGTCTTGTGTGTTGTATAACTATCGTAGTTTGGTCTCTGACAGACTAACTGTAACCTCGCGTGTATCGAGTGAGTATCGTTAACATCGTCAAGTCACCTATGTCGCGGCCATCTTCTAGCGCCCACTCCGCGATGGACTGCAAGTGTGTGTTGGTGTTAGTAGAAGCCTCGCAGTCGTTGCGTCGCACGGCTGCGTTTATTCCGATTACGCCATAATTTGTTTTAACTCCACACAAATACGCAGTGGCAGTGCACGCTGAGTCCGCGATCTGCGCGTTCACGCAATATGTCTGGAACATAATCGTTATTGGGTATTTCATGGAAAGTGAGAGAGATGAAAAATGTACACATAAAAGTCGACCATTCACGCTGTCATTTAATGCTTTGCTTGTTTTATTTTTTAGAAAACGGCGCTGCAGTCAACCATTCGGCCACTGCGGCAACCATGCCGTAATTTCTATTATTCTTATTTTCATCTTAATTTTTTCGTCTCCTACTCCATCATTTAAAATTTAATTCATCTCTTTTGATGTGAAGAGATGAATTAAATGTTAACGGTTCCCTTCAATTTTTCGTAACTGACGCCAGAAGAAGGAAGAGGTCCATTATTAAAACCTGGGTAAATACCTTAGCCAGCCCGACTGTGGGGAAAGTCTCAAAATGCATCTTGGCCTCCTCGCCGCTGGCACCGCGTCGCTGTCCGAGCAGCGTGCGCGCGGCGGCCAGCGTGGGCACGGACATGCCGTCGCCCAGGAACATCACCACGTTGCGCGCTTTCTTAACGCTCTCTTTGTGCGCCAGGCGCGCTTGGATAGCTGACTGCGCTTCTTGTGTCCAGAAGGTGGCTGAAGCCTCGGCACGGTCGGCGGGGCCCGCGGGGGCCGCGCGGCCGGCGGGGTCGGCCGGGTGGTAGCGGTCAGCGCACACGCACCACGCGCTCACGGCGGCGATCACGAACAGAGCAAGAAGCGACCTCATAGCGAGACTGACTGCTGCAGAATGACGCCGGCTTAACTGACTTTTATGATTATCAAGAGTATCTAATCTCCAAAAAATAATAATCTGAAGGCAGTTATATGACTGAAATGTAAATAAAAGATATTGGAATTAAGTAGATTGTGTCCATATTAATAGCCTAAAATAAAATGGTCAGCCAGTGCCGTTAAATTAATAAAATGATGTGAATGAGATTAAATGTACAGTGGGAGAGCAAAGCAAACAGCTATGTTGCAGTAGTGTACTATTGAAATAGTTTTGCGCCAGATCAGTAAAAATACCCTTTTAGAATCTCATCAAAACGAAAAGTATCAAACTCGAAGAAAAAATGCACGCTTTTAAGTGATTTCAATACTTTTATGTAATTATGTTGAATAAATTTACCCTCCTCTACCTTAATTTTTTATTCTTTTAACCCTACCCTGCCTCACATCTCTACCTTAAATACTGATTTCATCGCTGTCGAAAAAAACTACACAAAAACTTCAGTTACATTTTATCAACGTTGTTTGCGTTACTTAAGGGACTATACGAGTTATATGGTTTTAAAAGATACAGGTTTGATACTCCCTTTCTAGACTATGTCAGAAATTGTTCAAAATTATTTAAAAAGATATTTTTTTTCTATTTCTATTTTTTTTTCTATTTTTATTTTAAAAATAAACGTTGCCACACACTAGGAATTTCTCCTGTATCGTGGGTGCGTTTACAAACATTCAAACTGACATACACAAACAGCCAGACCCGGAACAATTATCCGTGCGGGGATCGAACCCACAACACGCGGCGCAGCAGCCGATGGCTCGACCACTGCGCCAACCGTGTCGTCTATATGCATGACGGATAATCTAAATTTTAAGCGAAATAATTAAAAAATCTTCTAACAAAGTAAATGCCACTTGGAAAATGAATAACAATGAAACGGGTAAATCGGTAAAACAAGTAAATAAACTTCAGATTATTGTCGACAATAAGTGAGTAACGCGGCTGACGTAGCTCAGGCCTTCAATAAGTTTTTTGCCAACATACTTATAACCACGACTCGCTCCTTAAATTCATCCCCGTCTAAAGCTGAGAATCTTTTGCTCACTAGCGTACCTAAATGTACCCGCTTATTTAGTTTCAAACATGTAACACCACGTGATTTAGTAAATGTATTTAACACTCTTAAGTCTAAACACAATGGTGATTACTGGGGCATCTCCATTAAACTTTTAAGTAATATAATAGACATCGTAGCCCCCTATCTTGCCATTACATTCAATAAATGCATTGATTTAGGAACTTTCTCTGATCTCTGAAAAATAGTAAAGTCATTCCACTGTTTAAATCAGGTAACAGAAATGACATTGGCAATTTCAGGCCTATTTCTATCTTAACTGCCTTCAGCAAAATATTAAAAAAATTAATACTCAAGCAGTTGCTAAGACATTTTAATTTAAATAGCCTCCTCCGTACCGAACAGTATGGCTTTACGAAAGGTCGTTCGACTACTGATGCGGGTATCGCTTTGATGAAACACGTATTTAATGCATGGGAGAACTCGCAATATGCAATAGGGGTTTTCTGTGATCTCTCAAAAGCTTTTGATTGCGTACTTCATGACACACTTAAGCGTAAACTAGTTCATTACGGTGTTCAAAACGAATCTCTTAACGTAATAGATTACGTATTTTTACTTAATAGACTTCAATGTGTAGATGTAAATGGTGTGAAATCTTCCGGGCTACCAGTTCTATTAGGTGTACCTCAAGGTTCAATACTGTGTCCATTCTTATTTTTGGTCTATATTAACGACTTACCATTATATTTAAACGGTATCTGTGATGTTGTATTGTTTGCAGATGATACCTCTCTTATATTTAAAGTAGAAAGGAATAGACAAGATTTTGATGATGTAAACCGCTCACTTTCAATGGTCACGGATTGGTTTACGACAAATAACCTAGTTCCTAATGCCAAAAAAACGAAATGTATAATGTTCGCCTTACCTAATGTTAGAAATCTTGGACCGAATATAATCATTAGTAATGAGGTGCTTGATACGGTAGACTCTGCAGTCTTTTTGGGCATAACAGTAGATGCCAAACTACAGTGGAGCCCTCATACCCGGTGATCTGGGTATTTATAAAAAAAATATCTATCTATGTAATGTATTGTATTAAGTATATCAGTCATCTATTACCCATAACACAAGCTCTGCTTAGCTTGGGGCTAGATGATGCTGTGTGGATTGTCCAGCATTATTTATTTATTTATTTACTTATTTATATATCAACCCTAGCAGGGAGACTCAGCTCTGCCGCCTACGCTGTCAGGAAAGTGAGACAATACACTGACGTGGACACAGCTCCGTTAGTCTATTTTAGTTATTTTCACAGCGTTATGTCTTACGGTATGCTGTTATGGGGCAAAGCTGCAGACATTCAAAATATATTTGTGCTACAAAAACGAGCTGTTCGTGCAATAATATACCAACTAGGGTCCTGAGTCTCCTTCTATTTAAAGAGATTGGTATTCTCACAGTGGCTTCTCAATTCATTTTTGCCAACATAATATGCATTAGGCAAAATATACATATGAACACTAAAAACAGTGATATCCACAATTTTAATACCAGAAATAAGCTCAAACTATACGCTCCATTCCACCGGCTTCATAAGGTCCAGAGCTCATTTGTGGGGCTCGGTATCCGCTTTTATAACATGCTACCAAATTCTTTGCTGGATTTACCTTTTAACGCGTTTAAAGCGAAAGTTAAATCAAACCTTTGTTCTAAAGCCAATTCGATCAACGACTATTTAAAAGACAAGAATACGGGTAGTTGGTCGCTTTGTTGAACGGAGGACAATGTTACTATGTTCTTTTACTGTTTAATAGTTCTTTAATTTTGTGTCTGTTTCTTTTACTGTCCTTATTTTTATGTTATTGACATGATCCTCTCATTACATTGTGTGAATGAGTTGTATTGCATTATGTGGTGAATTAGCGACCAGAGCAATTTATTTTATTTTATCTGAGCAACCGACAGCAAGTTCGTCATGTTCACTTAGATGTCACTGCTAGCGGTAACGTCGGGGATCGGGTTACCCCCTTCCCTCAAATATGGCGAGGGGGGTTATGGCTGATTTTTGCGTTATACTTGTGAACGGGTGCTGCCTGTGGTGACTGGTCGTTTTGATGGCCATGGTTTTTTTTTATTGTTTTATCAATTATGTGTATACTTTCTTTACTTCGTTAGTCTTTGTTTATCCCTAATATAATTTATGATTAATGACTTTAGTCGCTGCCCATATTATTATATATATAATCCAGCATTGCACATGTCAGCGGGCACGCCCTTGGACTGCCTTGGAGGCTTTTTATTTATTCAATTTAGTAGGCTTTGCTTGAGTTAATTGTCGATTTTGGTATATAGTTTTTTATTTATTTATTTTGGCATATTGGTGTGTGCTAGCTAACATGTAGCAAATTATTTAATTTATATAGATGAATTGACATTTTTTTTTTGACATAATTATGTTGTATAGCTTCAAGTTCTTCAAACTATCAGACAGACGTGTTGCTAGGGAGTTTGTTCCGCTACTTCTTCTTCCCAGCAAAAACACTAGGAAGTAGTGAAGGGTGGGCGTTTTAGGGGACTGTCTTTTGTAAACGTTTTTTTTTTGAAGTTCAAAAAGTGCTGATTCTTAGCATACCTAGTTTGAATAAATGTTTTTTTATTTTAATTTTTTAAGGTTTCTGTTGCCTTCAGTAGCTCCACCAGTTACAAATTGTTGGGGAAAAACATCCATGTAAATAAGGTGAGATATGACCTGGCCACCTCTTCTTAACTGATAGCTAGGTGCTCCTAGACCTGAATCCTCCAGCAAAAACAAATATTAGCTCAAAGCCTCTGCTTTTGTTGTTGTTGGCTTTGAGCTAATTTTTGTTTTTGCTGGAGGCTCGCTTAACTCTTTAAGCGAGCCTAAAGTGGACTCAAACTATCGCCCTGAAATATTCCCTGTTTAATCCATATACTTAGGTTCATAATGTAGGTTTTGGCATAGTGAAAAACATCCCACACACACTATAACACTATTTAAATGTTATAAAAAAACATCACGTGTTTAAGGGACTTATTCTTTCTACATATCGGCTAAGTTTTCATGCTCTCCAAAGTGATTTGATTAGACTTGATGACGTTTGTTTATTCCTAACTAAACATTAAGTTATGTCGTGTCAGTGAAGATGGACCTGAGATCCAGAGCAGACTTGAGACATGGCAACAGAGGCTGAAGAGTGTAGGCTTGAAAATCAGCAGAACCAAAACTGAATATGATCGTGTGTTCTGCGATTTCCGTGGTCTCCCCAGTCCTGAAGCCATAGCGCTTCACAGCTTGCTTGTCCCTTTCTGTTCCGACTTTCCGTCTCTCAGTTCACTCGTGCAAAGTGACGGAGAAATAGATCGGGCTGTCAAACCCCGTATTAATAGGTATTACAGGTAACGGGAACTATTAGTGAGGGAATAGGGGGCATATTCCCCTTAAACTCAAGGGGAAAATTTACAAACAATCGTAAGACCTGCTGTCTTGTATTTATCAGAATGTTGGGCCGCAAAAGGCATGAATGAAAGGCAGTTACATGCAGCTGAGATGAGAATGCTGAGGGGGATGTGTGGTGTTACGCGAATGGATAGAATAAGAAATGAGTATGAAAGAGGATGTCCGATAAATTGTGTGGAAATCGGTTGTCATTGTATGGGCATGTGATGCGAAGGAATGAGGACCATGTTGTGAGGAAAGTTTTGAGCATGAATGTGCAGGGTTACAAGAGTAGAGGGAGATCAAAGAAAATATGGTTGGTTTGTGTGAAAGATGATATGGCTAGAAAAGAGGTGACTCTTGAAATGACGACAAATAGATGAGAGATGTATGGAAAAAAAAACATGCAACGCCGACCCCAAATAAGTTGGGATAAAGGCAGGAGGAGGATGATGATAATGATGTTAAGTATCAGTATCTTTAGGTTTAAGTTATGTCCCTGTCGCCTTAAATAAATGGTTTAATAATAATTATTATGTCTATTTTCGTTTTGGCGCAGCATCTGGTCGGTACCTGTCAGGGCGACGTGTGAACCATTCCAATCTGCCTTAGAGTCAGGATCGCTGCCCCAGTTTCTAACATCAGGAATAACCCACATGCTCCATAAATCAGGTAGTACCGCGGAACCCAAAAATTATAGACCAATCTAGTGATTGGTCTATAATTTCAGTATTTTAATCGGTAGACTAGTGTCTACCGATGGTCTATAAAATTGTAACATTCATTTGGAGATTTAAAATAAATAACCATATCGACAGCACTTCGATCATATCTGTCTCTCAAAGTGGATGTAAGAACGGGCCCCGCCGTACTAAGGAGCTGGTCATCATAGACCATATCTATTCATCATCATAGACCGTATTAATAGGTATTACAGGTAACGGGAACTATTAGTGAGGGAATAGGGGGCATATTCCCCTTAAACTCAAGGGGAAAATTTACAAACAATCGTAAGACCTGCTGTCTTGTATTTATCAGAATGTTGGGCCGCAAAAGGCATGAATGAAAGGCAGTTACATGCAGCTGAGATGAGAATGCTGAGGGGGATGTGTGGTGTTACGCGAATGGATAGAATAAGAAATGAGTATGAAAGAGGATGTCCGATAAATTGTGTGGAAATCGGTTGTCATTGTATGGGCATGTGATGCGAAGGAATGAGGACCATGTTGTGAGGAAAGTTTTGAGCATGAATGTGCAGGGTTACAAGAGTAGAGGGAGATCAAAATAAATAACCATATCGACAGCACTTCGATCATATCTGTCTCTCAAAGTGGATGTAAGAACGGGCCCCGCCGTACTAAGGAGCTGCTCATCATAGATATGGCCATATGTTCGTCGATCCCGAAGGGGTCTGTCGACATGTTGGGTAGATTATAAGAAAGCCAATGACTCGGTGCCACATGTAACATGGCTCATGAGAGCGTTTTATAAAATAGATGCAACTCTGCGCACCTTCCTGACGTCGTGTATGGGGCAACGGAGGAAAGTCCTTCACTATCCAGGATGTCGGCAGATCCTGGAGAACAGCAAACCGATAAGGATTGAGCGTGGCATACTTCAGGGTGATAGTCTCAGTCCGTGTCTCAGTCTCAGTCAGTCAAAAAGTGAAAAAAAAATGTTACCTCTACATCGTACCAAATCTTTATTACAATAAAACTTTTAATAACAAACACACATTAATTATAATTAACTACTTGTTACTTTATTGTCTAGAGAATATATTATGTACCTGATCAACTGACATTTGATGAGAAATCATTATTTAACTATAAATTATTATCATTAAATCACATAGTGTAAACTTATAATCAAAGATCATTGTATGAAAAGAGAAGTGAGTAGTACGAGGATGGTGACAAATGCGACAGGCGTGCCCGCGGCATGTGTGGCGCTGCTGCAGGCGTGCCGGCCGGGCCCCATGCAGGCGGCGTACGCCATGAGGTGCGGCAGCTGGCTCTGCTCGTACAGCCCCGTGAACATGGAGTGGTGCGGCCCGCGCGCGAACACCGCCACGTCGTCACCACCGTGCGTCTCCGAATCTAGAGGAGCGTCCACGTGAGACTCCCACCCTAGTGTTCCTGCGCAATAAATGGTCTATATAATGATTTAATTAGTATAGCAATGCGTTGAAGGTGCTGTCTCGGCTGTGGTCTCGGCTGTATACTTACCATAGGTGTCCTCAACAGTAACGTCTGGCCGAATGCTGTTGGCGTGCGCTCGGAAGCCTGGGCCGTTCGTGTATGACAGCGTCATGTAAGGGATGTTGTCCCTGTCCGTGTCTCTGGAGGGACCAAGAATGTCATGGCCACGCGGCGAGTAACCGTTGAAGGCCATGACGTGCGCGTGGTCCGCCGTCACCACAATAAGCGAGTCATCCTCAGACAGCAGTTCCGTGGCGCGCGCCACAGCTGCGTCCATCTCTAGTGTCTCGTCAAGCGATAAATGCACGAAGTTGTCGTGATGCGCGTGGTCGATGCGGCCTCCCTCCACGAACAGGAAGAAACCCTTCTCGTTACGGCTCAACGAGCGAATCGCCACCTCAGTCATCTCTGCCAGTGTGGGTTCTGTTTCTAGATTTGATTGCAAGTGGTATTGCATATGGCTACTCTCGAACAATCCCAACAGATACTCGGGCAGGGTATTGTTAGCGCGCACTAGCTGTTCACGATTCCACACATATTCATGACTTAGTTCACGATCGGCTTTGTCTTTCTTCCACTCTTGTATTAAGTCACGTCCATCTGTCCGTCTACCTAGGGATCCTTCTTCATCGAGAACATCGTTTGGCAAAAAGTTACGCCTACCACCGCCTAAAATTACCTGAACACACAAAACATTCTTTTGCATCACAAACTTGGTAAGAGAATTCAATAAATTCCGTAAATTCTGTTCGAACGCCGCACTGCTCTGCGCGAACACTTTTTGCATTGGACTAAATATATGCGAATATCGGAGCAGCAAAACTGACTGCTCTTGTAAAGTAACTATCCGGATATTCCCACAACAGTAAATGGAACTAACTAACTAAAACTATACGAACCTTGAGCTTGTTGCCAGGATGTTTGTGAACCATTTGGAGTGCAATGTCCGGGCAGCGCTCGGTGTTGAAGCCGTGTTCCTCCACTTGCCCATTGTGCTCCCATGTGCGGTTTGCCACTTTGGCATACACGCCCGCCGGAGACGCGTGCGTGATACGCGTCGTAGTAACGACTCCTGTGTTTCAGACAAGACAGACGAGGTGTCATATTGCATTCAATAGTATATCTACGACTATTCATTTAAAAGTGAACTTCAGTTTTTGTCAAATCATTGTTGTGTTTGGAAGTACCAGTAAGTGTTGGTGTGCGTGTCTTGTGTGTTGTATAACTATCGTAGTTTGGTCTCTGACAGACTAACTGTAACCTCGCGTGTACCGAGTGAGTATCGTTAACATCGTCAAGTCACCTATGTCGCGGCCATCTTCTAGCGCCCACTCCGCGATGGACTGCAAGTGTGTGTTGGTGTTAGTAGAAGCCTCGCAGTCGTTGCGTCGCACGGCTGCATTTATTCCGATTACGCCAGAATTTGTTTTAACTCCACACAAATACGCAGTGGCAGTGCACGCTGAGTCCGCGATCTGCGCGTTCACGCAATATGTCTGGAACATAATCGTAATTGGGTATTTCGTGAGTGAGTGAGGAGGTCGAGACGCACATAATGCTACCTATTCACAGAAAAATATAAAATTACATAAGATCATTTCATTTCATTCCAACATTTCTATAACTAACTGTCCGTCCATCTGTCCAATGGCTTGTGGGGCCATTGGACAGGCCAATGAACAACGAATAAACAAAACGTTATTTTATCAATCTTGGAAGATGGTACGGAATGTGTGTGTACGAGTCCGATTCACGATTACGCAGTTTTTACTTTTACTCGACCATGCCCACCGACATGCTGTCATTTATTTCTTTTGCAATTTTTTCGTTCTTCGTTCTATCTGTTCTTTTTCTTCTCCCACTTTACCCATGAATATTTAATTTATCATCTGTCAGACACATGTATTTCATCCTTTCATATCACATGTCATAACAAATCAAACGATTCCTCCCATTTTCCATCATTGTCACTAGAAGGAGGTATTGTGTTTTATTTGTGATTGAGGTAAATACCTTAGCCAGCCCGACTGTGGGGAAAGTCTCAAAATGCATCTTGGCCTCCTCGCCGCTGGCACCGCGTCGCTGTCCGAGCAGCGTGCGCGCGGCGGCCAGCGTGGGCACGGACATGCCGTCGCCCAGGAACATCACCACGTTGCGCGCTTTCTTGACGCTCTCTTTGTGCGCCAGGCGCGCTTGGATAGCTGCCTGCGCTTCTTGCGTCCAGAAGGCGGCGGTAGCCTCGGCACGGTCGGCGGGGCCCGCGGGGGCCGCGCGGCCGGCGGGGTCGGCCGGGTGGTAGCGGTCAGCGCACACGCACCACGCGCTCACGGCGGCGATCACGAACAGAGCAAGAAGCGACCTCATAGCGACTACTGACTACTGCACAATGACGCCGACTAAACTGCCTTTTATGATTGTCAAGAGAATCTAATCTCTAAAATTTTTAATCGGAAGCCAGACTGAAAATGTAAATAATAGATATCGGAATTAAGTAGATTGTATACATATACTTAATAGCCCGAACTAAATCTGACAGTCAGTGCCGATATACATATATCGGCATTGACTGTCAGATTTATTTCTAAAGTAAACTAATTAAATAAATACATATTTATTTAATTAGTTGTTGTATTACACAGAGGGAAAGCAACGCGCCACATCAATGCAAATAACCGGTCTCTCAGAATCTCCTCAGAACTGAAACCATCGCAATCGACGAAAGAATGCAGGCGCTCAAGCGATGCAGGTCCAGGCCAAGTATATACAGTAGGCACCTGGAATATTACTGGTCATTTCTCAAATAAGAAAGCACAACCTTTGTATTCAGTACATGGTTTAATGATGGTATTTTGGGGATTGAGCAGCTATAATAATGGCACAATAATTAAACATTAAAGTACCTATTTATGAACATATTATTATTATGTATTTTAACTATTTCAGTATAGTTCACAGTAACCTGAACTAAAAATAAATGTTAATAAGTTGACATTTGATAGCAAAAATGTGTGATACACTTATTATTTATTCAAAGGCCAACTTCTTCTACTCCATTGGACCGATTTAGGAAATAGTTCACTGGATGACAACTATCGCACGGCATCTACCGGCGACAACAGATACAAATGAATGGGACGGCGTTGTCCTAATAATAGGTCTTTACCTATGAAATTGCCGTTTTGTATGAAAAAATTTAAATGATTTTTTTTCATGTATTTTTTATTTGTATTAATCGAAGTAATCACCCATGCAATCAATGCATCTTTGCCAACGCAGTGGCAGTTTATTGATGCCCTTCTTAAAGAAATCAGCTGGACGGGAGGCAACAAATTCTTCAAAGGCATTTTGTACTGCCTCTCGGGTATTGAATTTTTTTCCCGCCAAGAAGTTATCCAAATTCTGGAAAAAGTAGTAGTCTGTAGGCGCAAGGTCTGGTGAGTAGGGCGGATGATGGAGAGCTTCCAACGCCAGTTCTTGCAACTTGGAGACCGTCTGCTGTGCAGTATGAGGTCGCGCGTTGTCGTGCAGGAGCAGCGGAGACGAGCGATTGACCAATGCTGGTTGGAGATGTGCCAGCTTCTCCATCATTGTGTTCAATTCTTCACAGTACACATCTGCAGTAATGCTCACCCCGTTTGGTAAGAAGCTGTGTTGAATCACACCGGCGCTAGACCACCAAACAGTGACCATCACTTTTCTTGGGGTAAGTTTTCGTTTAGGGCATTGTTTAGGTGCTGAACCAGGATCCAACCAACTTGCTGAGCGCTTGCGGTTATCAAACAGAATCCATTTTTCATCGCAGGTAACAATGCGGTTCAAAATTCCTTCATTTGTGTGTCTGTTGAGCAGTGCAAGGCACGTCTCGACGCGTACTTCGCGCTGGCGATCATTGAGTTCGTGGGGCACCCATTTGTCAAGCTTTTTTACCTTGCCAATTTGACGCAAATGGACCAATATTGTTTTGACGCTAACGTCGAAAGCTGCTGCTAATTCAGCCGTAGATTGTGTATCATCAGCTTCCACAATCGCCTTTAATTCGTCATTGTCGACCAAAGTCTTCGGACGACCGCGAGGTTCATTTTTCAGGTCGAAATTTTGCAGAACGGAAGCGAGCAAACCAATAACAGGTAGTGCGTTGGTTTGTAGTGTTAGCTCCGTAAACGTCGTTGATGTTGCGTGCCGCTTGTGCCGCGTTGCTGCCACGACGGTACTCATATTCCATAATTACTCGAATTTTTAACGTATCCATGATGACGAAAAAGATTTAAATGCGATGAAAATGTAACACTAATCAATAAACAAATGACTACTTTTGGAAAAAAAAATCCATGTTTTTAAAATAAAATTAATTTGAAATTAGAATTCTTAGCCAAACAAAAAATATTTTGATTTGAAATGGCCAGTACTGCAGAACGGCAATTTCATAGGTAAAGACCTAATACATATCATCATCCTCCTGCCCTTATCCCAATTTATTTGGGGTCGGCGCAGCATGTTTTTTTCTTCCATACATCTCTATTTGCCGTCATCTCATGGGTCACCTCTTTTCTTGCCATATCCTCTTTTACACAATCCATCCATCTTTTCTTTGGTCTTCCTCTACTCATGTAACCCTGCACATTCATACTCAAAACTTTCCTCACAACATGGTCTTCATTCCTTCGCATCACATGCCCATACCATGACAACCGATTTCCACACAACTTCTCGGTCACAGGCGCAACTTTAAGACTTCTTCTTACATACTCATTTCTTATTCTATCCATTCGCGTAACACCACTCATCCCCCTCAGCATTCTCATCTCAGCTGCATGTAACTGCCTTTCATTCATGCCTTTTGCGGCCCAACATTCTGATCCATACAAGACAGCAGGTCTAACCATTGCTTTGTAAATCTTCCCCTTAAGTTTAAGGGGAATATTGTCCTAATACATAATTTTCTGAAAATCGCGGTGTTAAGAACGTCCGCGCATTGATGACGCTCTCGATATATCATTTCTCTTTTGTTAAGGTGATGAATAGTTTTAATATCGTTGGGGTTCTAATGCATTAATTTGATTTTACGGTAATTCGATTTGATTGTTTGTTTGATAAGGATAAACTAAAAAACTACATTAAGAAACGATTTAAAAATTCTTTCATTTATAGAAAGCTACATTATCAAGAAGTAACAGGTTATATTTTAGTTTCAAAACTATGCTTTAAAGGGGATGGGAAGCATATTCAAGTTCGAAGGGCAAAAGTACGAGATGTACGCGGACGAAGTCGCGGACGAAGTGCTAGTATACAATACATTGGTACTTCCTGTACCGTAACAACGTCAACACTCAAATATTTGATATGAATGTACTCAAACGAGAGTGACCATTTTATGATGGTAAACAATGAACAATGGAGAATGTTAACTAATTTTGATTATAAGCACTCCATATTCTCTGTCAAAAATAAAAAATACTAGTGAAATAATTACTTCGATACGTCAATTATCTGGAACTAATCTAGTTTATGGTAGAAATTTGTGGTAAAATTCTGTCGTAGACTTCTGTGGAAGATTATGGTAGAAATTTGTTGTAGAAATTTGTAGTAGAAAATTGTGGTAGAAATATGTGGTAGAAATTTGTGGTAGAAATTCTGCGGTAGATTCAGTAGATAATGGTAGAAATTTGTGGTAGAAATTTGTGGCAGACATTTGTGGTACAAATTTGTGGAAGAAATTTGTGGTAGAAATTTGTGGGAGAAATTTGTGGTAAAATTCTGTCGTAGAATTCTGTGGTTGATTATGGTAGAAATTTGTTGTAGAAATTTGTGGTAGAAATTTGCGGTAGAAATTTGTGGGAGAAATTTGTGGGAGAAAAGTGTGGGAGAAATTTGTGGGAGAATTTCGTGGGAGAATTTTGTGGTAAAAAATTGTGGGAGAAAAGTGTGGGAGAAATTTGTGGTAGAAATTTGTGGGAGAAATTTGTGGGCAAAATTTGTGGGAGAATTTTGTGGTAAAATATTGTGGTAGATTAATGCCATGTGGTAGATTCAGTAGATTATGGAAGAAATTTGTGGGAGAAATTTGTGGGAGAAATTTATGGTAGAATTTTGTGGTAAAAATTTGTGGTAAATTAATGCCATGTGGTAGAATACTGTGGTAGATTCAGTAGATGATGGTAGAAATTTGGTGTAGAAATTTGTGGTAGAAATTTGTGGGACAAATTTGTGGGAGAAATTTGTGGGAGAAAAGTGTTGGAGATATTTTTGGGAAAAATTTGTCGCAGAAATTTGTGGTAGAAATATGTGGTAGAAATTTGTGGGAGAAATATGTGGGAGAAATTTGTGGGAGAAATTTGTGGGAAAAATTTGTGGGAGAAATTTGTGTGAGAAATTTGAGGGAGAAATTTGTGGTAAAATTCTGTGGCAGAATTCTGTGGTAGATTATGGTAGAAATTTGTGGTAGAAATTTGTGGGAGAAATTTGTGGTAGAAATTTGTGGGAGAAATTTGTGGGAGAAATTTATGGAAGAATTTTGTGGTAAAAATTTGTGGTAAATTAATGCCATGTGGTAGAATGTTGTTTTAGATTCAGTAGATAATGGTAGAAATTTGTGGTAGAAATTTGTAGGAGAAATTTGTGGGAGAAATTTGTGGTAGAAATTTGTAGTAGATTCAGTAGATTATGGTAGAAATTTGTGGGAGAAATTTGTGGGAAAAATTTGTGGGAGAAATTTGTGGGAGAAATTTGAGGGAGAAATTTGTGGTAAAATTCTTTGGCAGAATTCTGTGGTAGATTATGGTAGAAATTTGTGGTAGAAATTTGTGGGAGAAATTTGTGGTAGAAATTTGTGGGAGAAATTTGTGGGAGAAATTTATGAAAGAATTTTGTGGTAAAAATTTGTGGTAAATTAATGCCATGTGGTAGAATGTTGTTTTAGATTCAGTAGATAATGGTAGAAATTTGTGGTAGAAATTTGTAGGAGAAATTTGTGAGAGAAATTTGTGGTAGAAATTTGTGGTAGATTCAGTAGATTATGGTAGAAATTTGTGGGAGAAATTTGTGGGAGAAATTTATGGAAGAATTTTGTGGTAAAAATTTGTGGTAAATTAATACAATGTGGTAGAATGTTGTTTTAGATTCAGTAGATAATGGTAGAAATTTGTGGAAGAAATTTGTAGGAGAAATTTGTGGGTGAAATTTGTGGCAGAAATTTGTGGGAGAATTTTGTGGGAATAAATTGTGTTAGATTAATGCCATGTGGTAGAATTCTGCGGTAGATTCAGTAGATTATGGTAGAAATTTGCTGTAGAAACTTGTGGGAGAAATTTTTGGGAGAAAAGTGTGGGAGAAATTTGTGGGAGAAACTTGTGGGAGAATTTTGTGGTAAATTTTTTTTTAAGATTAATGCCATGTGGTAGAATTCTGCGGTAGATTCAGTAGATTATGGTAGAAATATGTGGTAGAAATTTGTAGGAGAAAATTGTGGGAGAAATATGTGGGAGAAATTTGTGGGAGAAATTTGTGTGAAAAATTTAAGGGAGAAATTTGTGGGAGAAATTTGTGGTAAAATTCTGTGGCAGAATTCTGTGGTAGTTTATGGTAGAAATTTGTGGTAGAAATTAGTGGGAGAAATTTGTGGTAGAAATTTGTGGTAGAAATTTTTGGTAGATTCAGAAGATTATGGTAAAAATTTGTGGGAGAAATTAGTGGGAGAAATTTGTGGTAAAATTCTGTGGCAGAATTCTGTGGTAGTTTATGGTAGAAATTTGTGGTAGAAATTAGTGGGAGAAATATGTGGTAGAAATTTGTGGTAGAAACTTTTGGTAGATTCAGAAGATTATGGTAAAAATTTGTGGGAGAAATTAGTGGTAGAATTCTGTGGCAGATTCCGTAGATAATGGTAAAAATTTGTGGTAGAAATTCGTGGTACAAATTCGTGGTAGAATTTTCTGGTAGAAATTTGTGGTAGAATTTTGTGGTAAATTAATGCCATGTGGTAGAATTCTGTGGGAGATTCAGTAGATAGTGGTAGAAATTTGTGGTAGAAATTCGTGGTACAAATTTGTGGTAGTAATTTGTGGGAGGAATCTGTGGGAGAAATTTGTGGTAGAAATTTGTGGTAAAATTCTGTGGTAGATTATGGAAGAAATTTGTGGTTGAAATTTGTGGGAGAAATTTGTGGGAGAAATTTGTGGGAGAATTTTGTGGTAGAAATTTGTAAGAGAAATTTGTGGTAGAAATTTGTGGTAAATTTCTGTGGTAAATTATAGTAGAAATTTGTGGTAGAAATTTGTGGGAGAAATTTGTGGTAGAAATTTGTTGGAGAAATTTGTGGGAGAAATTTGTGGGAGAATTTTGTGGGAGAAATTAGTGAGAGAAATTTGTGGTAGAAATTTGTGGTAAAATTCTGTGGTAAATTATAGTAGAAATTTGTGGTAGATTATGGTAGAAATTTGAATGAGATATTTGTGGTAGAAATTTGTGGGAGAAATTTGTGGCAGAAATTTGTGGTAGAAATCTGTGGTAAAATTCTGTGGTAGATTATTGTAGAAATATGTGGTAGAAATTTGTGGGAGAAATTTGTGGGAGAATTTTGTGGGAGAAATTAGTGAGAGAAATTTGTGGGAGAAATTTTTGGTGTCCTTCTGCGTCACCTCTTTTCTTGCCATATCCTCTTTAACACAATCCATCCATCTTTTCTTTGGTCTTCCTCTACTCATGTAACCCTGCACATTCATACTCAAAACTTTCCTCACAACATGGTCTTCATTCCTTCGCATCACATGCCCATACCATGACAACCGATTTCCACACAACTTCTCGGTCACAGGCGCAACTTTAAGACTTCTTCTTACATACTCATTTCTTATTCTATCCATTCGCGTAACACCACTCATCCCCCTCAGCATTCTCATCTCAGCTGCATGTAACTGCCTTTCATTCATGCCTTTTGCGGCCCAACATTCTGATCCATACAAGACAGCAGGTCTAACCATTGCTTTGTAAATCTTCCCCTTAAGTTTAAGGGGAATATTGTCCTAATACATAATTTTCTGAAAATCGCGGTGTTAAGAACGTCCGCGCATTGATGACGCTCTCGATATATCATTTCTCTTTTGTTAAGGTGATGAATAGTTTTAATATCGTTGGGGTTCTAATGCATTAATTTGATTTTACGGTAATTCGATTTGATTGTTTGTTTGATAAGGATAAACTAAAAAACTACATTAAGAAACGATTTAAAAATTCTTTCATTTATAGAAAGCTACATTATCAAGAAGTAACAGGTTATATTTTAGTTTCAAAACTATGCTTTAAAGGGGATGGGAAGCATATTCAAGTTCGAAGGGCAAAAGTACGAGATGTACGCGGACGAAGTCGCGGACGAAGTGCTAGTATACAATACATTGGTACTTCCTGTACCGTAACAACGTCAACACTCAAATATTTGATATGAATGTACTCAAACGAGAGTGACCATTTTATGATGGTAAACAATGAACAATGGAGAATGTTAACTAATTTTGATTATAAGCACTCCATATTCTCTGTCAAAAATAAAAAATACTAGTGAAATAATTACTTCGATACGTCAATTATCTGGAACTAATCTAGTTTATGGTAGAAATTTGTGGTAAAATTCTGTCGTAGACTTCTGTGGAAGATTATGGTAGAAATTTGTTGTAGAAATTTGTAGTAGAAAATTGTGGTAGAAATATGTGGTAGAAATTTGTGGTAGAAATTCTGCGGTAGATTCAGTAGATAATGGTAGAAATTTGTGGTAGAAATTTGTGGCAGACATTTGTGGTACAAATTTGTGGAAGAAATTTGTGGTAGAAATTTGTGGGAGAAATTTGTGGTAAAATTCTGTCGTAGAATTCTGTGGTTGATTATGGTAGAAATTTGTTGTAGAAATTTGTGGTAGAAATTTGCGGTAGAAATTTGTGGGAGAAATTTGTGGGAGAAAAGTGTGGGAGAAATTTGTGGGAGAATTTCGTGGGAGAATTTTGTGGTAAAAAATTGTGGGAGAAAAGTGTGGGAGAAATTTGTGGTAGAAATTTGTGGGAGAAATTTGTGGGCAAAATTTGTGGGAGAATTTTGTGGTAAAATATTGTGGTAGATTAATGCCATGTGGTAGATTCAGTAGATTATGGATGAAATTTGTGGGAGAAATTTGTGGGAGAAATTTATGGTAGAATTTTGTGGTAAAAATTTGTGGTAAATTAATGCCATGTGGTAGAATACTGTGGTAGATTCAGTAGATGATGGTAGAAATTTGGTGTAGAAATTTGTGGTAGAAATTTGTGGGACAAATTTGTGGGAGAAATTTGTGGGAGAAAAGTGTTGGAGATATTTTTGGGAAAAATTTGTCGCAGAAATTTGTGGTAGAAATATGTGGTAGAAATTTGTGGGAGAAATATGTGGGAGAAATTTGTGGGAGAAATTTGTGGGAAAAATTTGTGGGAGAAATTTGTGTGAGAAATTTGAGGGAGAAATTTGTGGTAAAATTCTGTGGCAGAATTCTGTGGTAGATTATGGTAGAAATTTGTGGTAGAAATTTGTGGGAGAAATTTGTGGTAGAAATTTGTGGGAGAAATTTGTGGGAGAAATTTATGGAAGAATTTTGTGGTAAAAATGTGTGGTAAATTAATGCCATGTGGTAGAATGTTGTTTTAGATTCAGTAGATAATGGTAGAAATTTGTGGTAGAAATTTGTAGGAGAAATTTGTGGGAGAAATTTGTGGTAGAAATTTGTGGTAGATTCAGTAGATTATGGTAGAAATTTGTGGGAGAAATTTGTGGGAAAAATTTGTGGGAGAAATTTGTGGGAGAAATTTGAGGGAGAAATTTGTGGTAAAATTCTGTGGCAGAATTCTGTGGTAGATTATGGTAGAAATTTGTGGTAGAAATTTGTGGGAGAAATTTGTGGTAGAAATTTGTGGGAGAAATTTGTGGGAGAAATTTATGGAAGAATTTTGTGGTAAAAATATGTGGTAAATTAATGCCATGTGGTAGAATGTTGTTTTAGATTCAGTAGATAATGGTAGAAATTTGTGGTAGAAATTTGTAGGAGAAATTTGTGGGAGAAATTTGTGGTAGAAATTTGTGGTAGATTCAGTAGATTATGGTAGAAATTTGTGGGAGAAATTTGTGGGAAAAATTTGTGGGAGAAATTTGTGGGAGAAATTTGAGGGAGAAATTTGTGGTAAAATTCTTTGGCAGAATTCTGTGGTAGATTATGGTAGAAATTTGTGGTAGAAATTTGTGGGAGAAATTTGTGGTAGAAATTTGTGGGAGAAATTTGTGGGAGAAATTTATGAAAGAATTTTGTGGTAAAAATTTGTGGTAAATTAATGCCATGTGGTAGAATGTTGTTTTAGATTCAGATTGATATTGATAGAAATTTGTGGTAAAATTCTGTGGTAGATTATGGAAGAAATTTGTGGTTGAAATTTGTGGGAGAAATTTGTGGGAGAAATTTGTGGGAGAATTTTGTGGTAGAAATTTGTAAGAGAAATTTGTGGTAGAAATTTGTGGTAAATTTCTGTGGTAAATTATAGTAGAAATTTGTGGTAGAAATTTGTGGGAGAAATTTGTGGTAGAAATTTGTTGGAGAAATTTGTGGGAGAAATTTGTGGGAGAATTTTGTGGGAGAAATTAGTGAGAGAAATTTGTGGTAGAAATTTGTGGTAAAATTCTGTGGTAAATTATAGTAGAAATTTGTGGTAGATTATGGTAGAAATTTGAATGAGATATTTGTGGTAGAAATTTGTGGGAGAAATTTGTGGCAGAAATTTGTGGTAGAAATTTGTGGTAGAAATTTGTGGTAGATTCAGTAGATTATGGTAGAAATTTGTGGGAGAAATTTATGGAAGAATTTTGTGGTAAAAATTTGTGGTAAATTAATACAATGTGGTAGAATGTTGTTTTAGATTCAGTAGATAATGGTAGAAATTTGTGGAAGAAATTTGTAGGAGAAATTTGTGGGTGAAATTTGTGGCAGAAATTTGTGGGAGAATTTTGTGGGAATAAATTGTGTTAGATTAATGCCATGTGGTAGAATTCTGCGGTAGATTCAGTAGATTATGGTAGAAATTTGCTGTAGAAACTTGTGGGAGAAATTTTTGGGAGAAAATTGTGGGAGAAATTTGTGGGAGAAACTTGTGGGAGAATTTTGTGGTAAATTTTTTTTTAAGATTAATGCCATGTGGTAGAATTCTGCGGTAGATTCAGTAGATTATGGTAGAAATATGTGGTAGAAATTTGTAGGAGAAATTTGTGGGAGAAATATGTGGGAGAAATTTGTGGGAGAAATTTGTGTGAAAAATTTAAGGGAGAAATTTGTGGGAGAAATTTGTGGTAAAATTCTGTGGCAGAATTCTGTGGTAGTTTATGGTAGAAATTTGTGGTAGAAATTAGTGGGAGAAATTTGTGGTAGAAATTTTTGGTAGAAATTTTTGGTAGATTCAGAAGATTATGGTAAAAATTTGTGGGAGAAATTAGTGGGAGAAATTTGTGGTAAAATTCTGTGGCAGAATTCTGTGGTAGTTTATGGTAGAAATTTGTGGTAGAAATTAGTGGGATAAATATGTGGTAGAAATTTGTGGTAGAAATTTTTGGTAGATTCAGAAGATTATGGTAAAAATTTGTGGGAGAAATTAGTGGTAGAATTCTGTGGCAGATTCCGTAGATAATGGTAAAAATTTGTGGTAGAAATTCGTGGTACAAATTCGTGGTAGAATTTTCTGGTAGAAATTTGTGGTAGAATTTTGTGGTAAATTAATGCCATGTGGTAGAATTCTGTGGGAGATTCAGTAGATAGTGGTAGAAATTTGTGGTAGAAATTCGTGGTACAAATTTGTGGTAGTAATTTGTGGGAGGAATCTGTGGGAGAAATTTGTGGTAGAAATTTGTGGTAAAATTCTGTGGTAGATTATGGAAGAAATTTGTGGTTGAAATTTGTGGGAGAAATTTGTGGGAGAAATTTGTGGGAGAATTTTGTGGTAGAAATTTGTAAGAGAAATTTGTGGTAGAAATTTGTGGTAAATTTCTGTGGTAAATTATAGTAGAAATTTGTGGTAGAAATTTGTGGGAGAAATTTGTGGTAGAAATTTGTGGGAGAAATTTGTGGTAGAAATTTGTGGGAGAAATTTGTGGGAGAAATTTATGAAAGAATTTTGTGGTAAAAATTTGTGGTAAATTAATGCCATGTGGTAGAATGTTGTTTTAGATTCAGTAGATAATGGTAGAAATTTGTGGTAGAAATTTGTAGGAGAAATTTGTGAGAGAAATTTGTGGTAGAAATTTGTGGTAGATTCAGTAGATTATGGTAGAAATTTGTGGGAGAAATTTGTGGGAGAAATTTATGGAAGAATTTTGTGGTAAAAATTTGTGGTAAATTAATACAATGTGGTAGAATGTTGTTTTAGATTCAGTAGATAATGGTAGAAATTTGTGGAAGAAATTTGTAGGAGAAATTTGTGGGTGAAATTTGTGGCAGAAATTTGTGGGAGAATTTTGTGGGAATAAATTGTGTTAGATTAATGCCATGTGGTAGAATTCTGCGGTAGATTCAGTAGATTATGGTAGAAATTTGCTGTAGAAACTTGTGGGAGAAATTTTTGGGAGAAAAGTGTGGGAGAAATTTGTGGGAGAAACTTGTGGGAGAATTTTGTGGTAATTTTTTTTTTAAGATTAATGCCATGTGGTAGAATTCTGCGGTAGATTCAGTAGATTATGGTAGAAATATGTGGTAGAAATTTGTAGGAGAAATTTGTGGGAGAAATATGTGGGAGAAATTTGTGGGAGAAATTTGTGTGAAAAATTTAAGGGAGAAATTTGTGGGAGAAATTTGTGGTAAAATTCTGTGGCAGAATTCTGTGGTAGTTTATGGTAGAAATTTGTGGTAGAAATTAGTGGGAGAAATTTGTGGTAGAAATTTGTGGTAGAAATTTTTGGTAGATTCAGAAGATTATGGTAAAAATTTGTGGGAGAAATTAGTGGGAGAAATTTGTGGTAAAATTCTGTGGCAGAATTCTGTGGTAGTTTATGGTAGAAATTTGTGGTAGAAATTAGTGGGAGAAATATGTGGTAGAAATTTGTGGTAGAAATTTTTGGTAGATTCAGAAGATTATGGTAAAAATTTGTGGGAGAAATTAGTGGTAGAATTCTGTGGCAGATTCCGTAGATAATGGTAAAAATTTGTGGTAGAAATTCGTGGTACAAATTCGTGGTAGAATTTTCTGGTAGAAATTTGTGGTAGAATTTTGTGGTAAATTAATGCCATGTGGTAGAATTCTGTGGGAGATTCAGTAGATAGTGGTAGAAATTTGTGGTAGAAATTCGTGGTACAAATTTGTGGTAGTAATTTGTGGGAGGAATCTGTGGGAGAAATTTGTGGTAGAAATTTGTGGTAAAATTCTGTGGTAGATTATGGAAGAAATTTGTGGTTGAAATTTGTGGGAGAAATTTGTGGGAGAAATTTGTGGGAGAATTTTGTGGTAGAAATTTGTAAGAGAAATTTGTGGTAGAAATTTGTGGTAAATTTCTGTGGTAAATTATAGTAGAAATTTGTGGTAGAAATTTGTGGGAGAAATTTGTGGTAGAAATTTGTTGGAGAAATTTGTGGGAGAAATTTGTGGGAGAATTTTGTGGGAGAAATTAGTGAGAGAAATTTGTGGTAGAAATTTGTGGTAAAATTCTGTGGTAAATTATAGTAGAAATTTGTGGTAGATTATGGTAGAAATTTGAATGAGATATTTGTGGTAGAAATTTGTGGGAGAAATTTGTGGCAGAAATTTGTGGTAGAAATCTGTGGTAAAATTCTGTGGTAGATTATTGTAGAAATATGTGGTAGAAATTTGTGGGAGAAATTTGTGGGAGAATTTTGTGGGAGAATGTAGTGAGAGAAATTTGTGGGAGAAATTTTTGGTGTCCTTCTGCGAGACGGTTATCTCACGGAAGGAGGCTGCGGAACGGGAAAGGGAGATATCTTCCTCCAACCCGGCCCGCAGCAGACGCACCGGGCGTCAGCGGAGGGCGGACAACGCCCTCTTCCAGCCCCCCTAAATGGGTCCAGGGGCGACGGACTTGGGGACGTCTGTCGCCCCCTTAACACCAGGACCCGAGGTGGTGGCGCGTGTTCCACGCGCGCCCCTCTTAGACGTCGCGGGGGAAGTCAGACACCTCACTCCGCTCCTCGTCCTGAGGAGGCCTGCATAGGCGGGCCGGCACTAGCTGGGGGCTGCGGAAGGATCGTACGTTCCCGCGACCCCCGGCGTAGGTGTGAGACGGAACAACGGGTGGTTTTTAGTCAGTAAGAGTCTGACAGACCCCTTCGCTCCCCCAGAGCGAAGGACATCCATGAGGATTTTCCAACCCGCACCAAAAAAAAAAAAAAAAAAGGTTAGGTTGGGGTGCATGTTGAAGAGCCTCCACGTGGCGCATCCTGGGCAACGTCGGTTCCAACTGCCCACCGCCTTTCGGTGGACAGTTGGGGCTGGCGGCTAATCTTCAACGCACGAGGAAGGGTCGTGGTTCCAGTCACAGATCATCTTTGATGGTCTGTGAACGGAGCTCGGAGGAGACGGCGAAGTTGTGGGAGGAGAACGGCCGTCTCCGAGCTGAGGTAGAGGACCTCAAGCGGCGGTTTGCTGACGAGAGGGTGGCTCCTGCGCCCTCGGTTGATGCAACGCCGTTGACTCCGCCGGCAGCCCCGTCATCGACCCCTGCGATTGCAGATGCGGAGATCGAAAAGATCGCGCGCATCTGCATGATGCAATGCGGGAAGATGGTGGGTGCCCGGATGGAGTCCATCGAAGCCAGGCTTCTCCCGGCGGTAACCCTCCGCCCACCGCTCGCTGCAGACAAGCGGCGGAAGGAGCCAGCGCCTAAACCTAAGACGGCCGCGCCTCCAACGTCCGCGCCTCCAACGTCCGCGCCTCTGGCGGCCCCGCCTGGTCCTGATGAGACCTGGGCGACGGTCGTGAGGAGGGGCCGGAGGAGGAAGCCCACGGCACAACCGGCGCCGCCGGCACCCGCTAAAGCGGCGTCATCGGCACCCAAGAGGGCCCAGGGGCCGCCTAGGGTGAAAGCCCCACGCTCCGCGGCTGTGGTTGTGACGCTGCAGCCCGGAGCCGTCGAAAGGGGCCTCACATATAGGGCGGTCCTGACGGAGGCAAGGGCGAGGATCGCGTTCCCCGACCTGGGGACACCGACCGGCTTCAAGATGAGGCCGGCGATTACGGGGGCGCGGCTCTTCGAGCTTACGGGTGCCGATGGTGGCAAAAAGGCGAACCTCCTGGCCGCCAAGCTGCGGGAGGTCCTCAACCCGGAGGACGTCCGGGTGTCCAGGCCGACGAAGACCGCTGAGCTGCGCGTCGACGGCCTGGATGACTCGACGACTCCGGCTGAGGTGGTGGCGGCCGTCGCCCGAGCGGGTGGGTGTCCGCCTGAAGACATCCGCACGGGCGACATCCGGGTGGACGCTTCCGGGCTCGGCTCGATCTGGGTCAGATGCCCGGTGGCGGCCGCACACAAGGTCGCCAACGGCGGGCGCCTGTTGGTGGGATGGGTGGCAGCAAGGGCCAAGCTGCTGCGACCGAGGGCTTTGCGGTGCTACCGCTGCCTTGACATTGGGCATGTCAGGGTGCGGTGCAACGCCGAAACAGACCGCAGCGAGGAGTGTTATCGCTGCGGTCAGCCCGGCCATAAGGCGGCCCAGTGCTCCGCGTCGCCAAACTGCAGCCTCTGTACAGCTGCAGGGAGGCCCGCTGGGCACAGAGTGGGTCAAAAGGCCTGTGGTGCGCCCGCGCCCAAAAAGAAGAGAGGGGGTGCCAAGGCTGGCGGGGGCTCTTTACCCCCCCCCCTCAGCCTGGCCGCCCTCCGGCCGACTCCCGGCCTAGGCATGGTGCGGAGGGGATGGACTGCGCTTAATGGCGCTGTACCATTTCCTCCAGGGCAACATCAACCACTGTGCCAGAGCTCAGGATCTCTTGCTCCAGAGCATGGCAGAGTGGTCGATTTACGTGGCTGTGGTCGCCGAGCCGTACTTTGTCCCCCCCAGGGATAACTGGGTGGGCGATCTGGACGGTTTGGTGGCCATAATTGGCGGGGCTCTCGTCAGCCCGTCGCGAGGTCACGGCTGGGTGGCTCTGAGGCTGGCCATCGGCGAGGCGAAGACGCGAGCCAGGGAGGAGATGCTGGGGACTCTGGACGGGGATCCGTGGGGGCGCCCTTATCGTGCGGTTCGTGGGAAACTCCGAGCCGCGGCGCCTCCACTCACCGAGAGTCTCCAACCCGAGCTGTTGGACGCTATAGTCGCAGCCCTCTTCCCGGCAAGAGCGGAGCACACTCCGCCGCCGATGGCTTTGCCCACAGCCGCAGAGCCTGCAGAGGACAACGCCATCAGCGTCCCAGAGGTGACACGGACAGAGATGGGGGCAGCCGTGACGCGGCTCCGGGCCAAGAACGTGGCTCCGGGGCCCGACGGGGTTCACGGCTGCGTGTTAGCCCTCGCTCTGAAGGAGCTAGAGCCCCAACTGAGAGGACTCTACACGGCGTGCCTCGAGCGGGGCCAGTTTCCCTCCTTGTGGAAGTCTGGCCGCCTGGTCCTGCTCAGGAAGGCGGGGCGCCCCGCGGACTCTCCGTCCGCGTACCGGCCCATAGTGTTGTTAGACGAGGTGGGCAAGCTGTTCGAGCGGATAATCGCAGCCCGCCTCGTCGACCACTTGTGCAGAGAGGGGCCGGATCTAGACGAGAGCCAGTTCGGTTTTCGGCATGGGCGCTCCACTATTCACGCTGTGTCGAGAGTGAGAGTCCTAGCGGAGGAAGCAGTGTCCCGGGGCGGGGTGGCGTTGGCGGTCTCTTTAGACATCTCCAACGCGTTCAACACCCTGCCCTGGAGCTGCATTCGGGAGGCACTGCGGTATCATCGGGTGCCTCTCTACCTCCGCCGCATCGTTGGGGCTTACCTGGCGGAGAGGTGTGTCACCTACATGGGACGTGATGGCGGACACCAGCACCGCGTGTCGTGCGGTGTTCCACAGGGCTCGGTCGTAGGTCCGCTCCTGTGGAACATCGGGTACGACTGGGTGCTGAGGGGCGGACTCCAACCGGGCGTAGACCTGACGTGTTACGCGGATGACACGCTGGTCACGGCCCGGGGGAGCTCGCACAGGGAGGCAGCGTTGCTGGCGACGGCGGCGGTCTCACAGGTGGTGAGCCGCATACGGCGCCTAGGCCTGGAGGTGGCCCTCAGCAAGTCGGAGGCCATGGTATTCCATGGTCCCCGACGGGCGCCGCCGCCGGGATCACACATCGTGGTCGGGGGGGTCCGAATAGCTGTCGAGTCCACCATGAAGTACCTGGGATTGGTGCTCGACAGCCGGTGGGATTTTGGACCCCACTTCCGGCGGCTGGCGCCCAAGTTGTTGGGCGCGGCCGGGGCGCTATCAACGCTGCTTCCCAATCTGGGGGGCCCGAGCGCCGCCTGTAGGCGGCTCTACGTAGGGATCGTGCGATCGATGGCCCTGTACGGGGCCCCGATCTGGGCGGCTGACCTGACGGCCTGTAGCCTCTCTGTTCTGCGGAAGCCACAGAGAGCGATGGCCGTCAGAGTCATCAGGGGATATCGCACGATCTCCTGCGAGGCGGCTTGTGCACTGGCCGGATCCCCGCCCTGGGACCTGGAGGCGAAAGTACTCGCGTCACTGTACCGGTGGCGCGAGGAAGCGCGGGCGCGAGGCGAGCGACTGACGCAGCGACACATGGAGCTGCGTCGGTCCCAGCTTCGTGAGGTCCTGGTGGCGGAATGGCGGGAAAGGCTTTCACGCCCTACCGCCGGCCTCGTCACCATCGAGGCGGTCCGGCCGGTGCTCGATCACTGGCTCGGGAGGAGGCACGGCTCCCTGTCGTTTCGGGTGACACAGGTGCTCTCGGGGCATGGTTGCTTCGGGAAGTACCTGTGTCGCATAAACAGGGAGCCGGACGCCCGGTGTCACCACTGCGTCGACTGCCGGGAGGACACGGCGTGGCATACGCTGGCAGAGTGTCCCGCTTGGGAGGATCCACGCCGTGCCCTCGTTGCGGAAGTAGGCAGGGACCTGTCGCTGCCGGCCGTCGTGTCATCGATGGTTGGCAGCGAGGAGGCCTGGAACGCGGTGGTGTCCTTCTGCGAGACGGTTATCTCGCGGAAGGAGGCTGCGGAACGGGAAAGGGAGATATCTTCCTCCAACCCGGCCCGCCGCAGACGCACCGGGCGTCGGCGGAGGGCGGACAACGCCCTCTTCCAGCCCCCCTAAATGGGTCCAGGGGCGACGGACTTGGGGACGTCTGTCGCCCCCCTAACACCAGGACCCGAGGTGGCGGCGCGTGTTCCACGCGCGCCCCTCTTAGACGTCGCGGGGGGAGTCAGACACCTCACTCCGCCCCTCGTCCTGAGGAGGCCTGCATAGGCGGGCCGGCACTAGCTGGGGGTTGCGGAAGGATCGTACGTTCCCGCGACCCCCGGCGTAGGTGTGAGACGGAACAACGGGTGGTTTTTAGTCAGTAAGAGTCTGACAGACCCCTTCGCTCCCCCAGAGCGAAGGACATCCATGAGGATTTTCCAACCCGCACCAAAAAAAAAAAAAAAAAAAAAAAGTTTAGGTTGGGATGCGTGTTGAAGAGCCTCCACGTGGCGCATCCTGGGCAACGTCGGTTCCAACTGCCCACCGCCTTTCGGTGGACAGTTGGGGCTGGCGGCTAATCTTCAACGCACGAGGAAGGGTCGTGGTTCCAGTCACAGATCATCTTTGATGGTCTGTGAACGGAAACCGACTAGGGAGGGCCACCCGTCCGTCTACTCCCCCCTCTGTTTGCAGAGGGAAGGTTGAGTGGACGGAGACATGGTGGAAAAAAAAAAAAAAAACACCAAAAAAAAAAAAAAAAAAAAAAAAAAAAAGGTATAGGTTAGGTTTACCAATGGACAAGACAAACGAGCAAAAACTACCCCAGGGCGGTACCAGCTGCTCAGCAGTTGGAGAATCCGCCACGTTCCTTGGAACGTCATGCCCCACATCGTATTCTGGGGGGGGCACCGAATGTCTTCCGTTTGCCAGTGGCAACAAGAGCCGAGGAGGCTCCACACGATCCTCCCTTGAGGACCTTTTAGGTGAGGATTGTGAAACGCCCGGCCAGCAGTCAGGTGGGCGTTGCGTGGACGCTGCTTCTAAATTCTGGAGGAAACGTCCGCGCGACGTAGAGTCGGACCGCACGGAGCCGGTTGGATTATCCTCGGGCGAGGAAAACTTTCCGGCCGCTAAAGTGCCGACGGCGAGACGAGGTCGGGGGCGAGCTCTGGCGAGCGGAGCTTCCGCTCCGATGCCGGGGCGTGATGCCCGGGGTCGCTTCGTGCGGCCTGCCACGCCGAGAGTGGAGAATGGTCCCGGGGCTTCATCCGGGATTTCCACCGATGAGCTGGAAGGTGTCACCGCTTCACTCGTGAGCACAAAAGCGGAAGATAACGCCGCAAAGCGTGCTCAAAGAAGAGCGGTCGCGGCCGATGAGGTCGCTGAGATGGCCCGTCGGTCCAGGGAGCGGCGTTCAGCCCAGGCGGATAGAGGTGAGAGCCTGACGGCGGAGGCACTCAACCGCCAAGTATTGGACGGCGTGGACGTTGTCCTGAAGGTTGCCACTAAATCCGGCAACCTGAAGGGCTCGTTCATTCGCGCTCTTAACGAGGCGGCAGTAGGGATCCGAGAGGCGGTCGAGGTCCTCCTCAAACGCACGACCTCGGAGGAGACGGTAAAGCTATGGCAGGAGAACAGCCGCCTCCGATCCGAGCTAGAGGACCTCAAACGGGAGTTTGCTGCTAAGCAGACGGTCTGGCAGCAGCGGGCAGCTCCTGCCGCCGACAGCCCCTGCCATGGCGCGACTTCGTTGGCCCCTGCAATTGCGCCGCCGCCTCCTTCTTTAGCCATGTCGGATAACGACGTGGAGAGGGTGGCGAGGATCTGCATGGTGCAGTGTGGGGTCATGGTGAATGCCCGGCTAGAGGCCATAGAGTCTCGACTCCCCCCGGCCGAAATCCTTCGGCCCTCACTAGCGGCGGATAGGCGGAGAGTAGAGGAGTCCGCTAAGTCGAAGCTGGTGCCCCAGAAACTTGCGGAGAGGGCCAAAAAGCTCGGGGAGGGGCCTAGGAACTCCGTGGAGGGTGCGTTCGCGCCCTCCTCCCAAAGAGTTATTCTTGCGACCGCCCCTGACACCCAAGCGCTGATGGGAACACGTCGTCGGCGCAAGAAACGGGCGACGGATGCAACTAAGCCCCTCTCTACCCAAAACAACGCGCTCCCAGCGACCGCACTCTCCACTCAGGAGACCTGGTCGACGGTAGTGAAGAGAGGCCGTAAGCAGAAGACGACACTGAAGGTGCCCCCCAACGGACCGGCTCCAGTGGGCACAAGGCCGCCCAAAGTCACGCCCCCCCGCTCCGAGGCTGTGGTTATAACCCTGCAGCCTGAAGCTGCAAGCAGGGGAGTGACCTATAAGTCGGTCCTAGCAGAGATGCGCCAGAATCTAGAATTTAGTGCTTTTGGCGAACCAGCTGGCTTCGGCTTTAGAATGGCCGCTACCGGTGCTAGGATGCTCGTGGTGCACCGCTGAATTGCGCGTGGATGGGATGGACGACTCGGTTACTCCCGAGGAAGTAGTGGCGGCCATTGCCCGAAACGGCGGCTGTCCGCCTGAGAGCGTCCGGGCGGGCGAAATTCGCCGCAGCTTTGCTGGGTTGGGCACAGTTTTGGTCCGGTGCCCAGTATCTGCGGCGAACAAGGTCGCAAATGATGGACGGTTGCTGGTGGGATGGGTGTCTGCACGGGTCAGACTCCTGCCAAAACGGGTCATGCAGTGCTACAAGTGCTTGGAAAACGGACATGTCCAGGCGCAGTGCACTGCACGGGTGGACCGTAGCAGTTTGTGTTTCCGCTGCGGTCAACCCGGCCACAAAGCGGCCCAGTGCTCTGCGGCACCAAACTGCAGTCTTTGTGCAGCTGCAGGAAAGCCTGCGGAGCACAGACTGGGTGGGAGGGCCTGCAGGGCCCCGAAGACCAAAAGGAGGAAAACCAAGACTGTCGAAGGACCTGCGCCCCTCCCACAGCCTGAAACCCCATTAGCCGACTCCGGGCCCAGGGAAGGAGGAGCCGAGGAAATGGAGTGCCATTGATGGCACAACTCCGTTTCCTCCAGGCTAATATCAACCACGCTGCCAGAGCTCAGGATCTTTTGCTCCAGAGCATGGCGGAGTGGTCGATACATGTGGCGGTGGTCGCGGAGCCGTATTTTGTCCCTCTTAGACGTCGCGGGGGGAGTCTAACACCTCACTCCGCCCCTCGTCCTGAGGAGGCCTGCATAGGTGGGCCGGCACTAGCTGGGGGTTGCGGAAGGATCGTACGTTCCCGCGACCCCCGGCGTAGGTGTGAGACGGAACAACGGGTGGTTTTTAGTCAGTAAGAGTCTGACAGACCCCTTCGCTCCCCCAGAGCGAAGGACATCCATGAGGATTTTCCAACCCGCACCAAAAAAAAAAAAAAAAAAAAAAAGGTTAGGTTAGGTTAGATTAGGTTAGGTTAGGTTAGGTTAGGTTAGGTTAGGTTAGGTTAGGTTAGGTTAGGTTAGGTTAGGTTAGGTTAGGTTAGGTTAGGTTAGGTTAGGTTAGGTTAGGTTAGGTTAGGTTAGGTTAGGTTAGGTTAGGTTAGGTTAGGTTAGGTTAGGTTAGGTTAGGTTAGGTTAGGTTAGGTTAGGTTAGGTTAGGTTAGGTTAGGTTAGGTTAGGTAGGTTAGGTTAGGTTAGGTTAGGTTAGGTTAGGTTAGGTTAGGTTAGGTTAGGTTAGGTTAGGTTAGGTTAGGTTAGGTTAGGTTAGGTTAGGTTAGGTTAGGTTAGGTTAGGTTAGGTTAGGTTAGGTTAGGTTAGGTTAGGTTAGGTTAGGTTAGGTTAGGTTAGGTTAGGTTAGGTTAGGTTAGGTTAGGTTAGGTTAGGTTAGGTTAGGTTAGGTTAGGTTAGGTTAGGTTAGGTTAGGTTAGGTTAGGTTAGGTTAGGTTAGGTTAGGTTAGGTTAGGTTAGGTTAGGTTAGGTTAGGTTAGGTTAGGTTAGGTTAGGTTAGGTTAGGTTAGGTTAGGTTAGGTTAGGTTAGGTTAGGTTAGGTTAGGTTAGGTTAGGTTAGGTTAGGTTAGGTTAGGTTAGGTTAGGTTAGGTTAGGTTAGGTTAGGTTAGGTTAGGTTAGGTTAGGTTAGGTTAGGTTAGGTTAGGTTAGGTTAGGTTAGGTTAGGTTAGGTTAGGTTAGGTTAGGTTAGGTTAGGTTAGGTTAGGTTAGGTTAGGTTAGGTTAGGTTAGGTTAGGTTAGGTTAGGTTAGGTTAGGTTAGGTTAGGTTAGGTTAGGTTAGGTTAGGTTAGGTTAGGTTAGGTTAGGTTAGGTTAGGTTAGGTTAGGTTAGGTTAGGTTAGGTTAGGTTAGGTTAGGTTAGGTTAGGTTAGGTTAGGTTAGGTTAGGTTAGGTTAGGTTAGGTTAGGTTAGGTTAGGTTAGGTTAGGTTAGGTTAGGTTAGGTTAGGTTAGGTTAGGTTAGGTTAGGTTAGGTTAGGTTAGGTTAGGTTAGGTTAGGTTAGGTTAGGTTAGGTTAGGTTAGGTTAGGTTAGGTTAGGTTAGGTTAGGTTAGGTTAGGTTAGGTTAGGTTAGGTTAGGTTAGGTTAGGTTAGGTTAGGTTAGGTTAGGTTAGGTTAGGTTAGGTTAGGTTAGGTTAGGTTAGGTTAGGTTAGGTTAGGTTAGGTTAGGTTAGGTTAGGTTAGGTTAGGTTAGGTTAGGTTAGGTTAGGTTAGGTTAGGTTAGGTTAGGTTAGGTTAGGTTAGGTTAGGTTAGGTTAGGTTAGGTTAGGTTAGGTTAGGTTAGGTTAGGTTAGGTTAGGTTAGGTTAGGTTAGGTTAGGTTAGGTTAGGTTAGGTTAGGTTAGGTTAGGTTAGGTTAGGTTAGGTTAGGTTAGGTTAGGTTAGGTTAGGTTAGGTTAGGTTAGGTTAGGTTAGGTTAGGTTAGGTTAGGTTAGGTTAGGTTAGGTTAGGTTAGGTTAGGTTAGGTTAGGTTAGGTTAGGTTAGGTTAGGTTAGGTTAGGTTAGGTTAGGTTAGGTTAGGTTAGGTTAGGTTAGGTTAGGTTAGGTTAGGTTAGGTTAGGTTAGGTTAGGTTAGGTTAGGTTAGGTTAGGTTAGGTTAGGTTAGGTTAGGTTAGGTTAGGTTAGGTTAGGTTAGGTTAGGTTAGGTTAGGTTAGGTTAGGTTAGGTTAGGTTAGGTTAGGTTAGGTTAGGTTAGG
This sequence comes from Phlogophora meticulosa, assembly GCA_905147745.2. Lineage (NCBI taxonomy): Eukaryota > Metazoa > Arthropoda > Insecta > Lepidoptera > Noctuidae > Phlogophora > Phlogophora meticulosa. The sequence goes on along the minus strand of LR990535.1, from coordinate 11,938 downwards.
TTAGGTTAGGTTAGGTTAGGTTAGGTTAGGTTAGGTTAGGTTAGGTTAGGTTAGGTTAGGTTAGGTTAGGTTAGGTTAGGTTAGGTTAGGTTAGGTTAGGTTAGGTTAGGTTAGGTTAGGTTAGGTTAGGTTAGGTTAGGTTAGGTTAGGTTAGGTTAGGTTAGGTTAGGTTAGGTTAGGTTAGGTTAGGTTAGGTTAGGTTAGGTTAGGTTAGGTTAGGTTAGGTTAGGTTAGGTTAGGTTAGGTTAGGTTAGGTTAGGTTAGGTTAGGTTAGGTTAGGTTAGGTTAGGTTAGGTTAGGTTAGGTTAGGTTAGGTTAGGTTAGGTTAGGTTAGGTTAGGTTAGGTTAGGTTAGGTTAGGTTAGGTTAGGTTAGGTTAGGTTAGGTTAGGTTAGGTTAGGTTAGGTTAGGTTAGGTTAGGTTAGGTTAGGTTAGGTTAGGTTAGGTTAGGTTAGGTTAGGTTAGGTTAGGTTAGGTTAGGTTAGGTTAGGTTAGGTTAGGTTAGGTTAGGTTAGGTTAGGTTAGGTTAGGTTAGGTTAGGTTAGGTTAGGTTAGGTTAGGTTAGGTTAGGTTAGGTTAGGTTAGGTTAGGTTAGGTTAGGTTAGGTTAGGTTAGGTTAGGTTAGGTTAGGTTAGGTTAGGTTAGGTTAGGTTAGGTTAGGTTAGGTTAGGTTAGGTTAGGTTAGGTTAGGTTAGGTTAGGTTAGGTTAGGTTAGGTTAGGTTAGGTTAGGTTAGGTTAGGTTAGGTTAGGTTAGGTTAGGTTAGGTTAGGTTAGGTTAGGTTAGGTTAGGTTAGGTTAGGTTAGGTTAGGTTAGGTTAGGTTAGGTTAGGTTAGGTTAGGTTAGGTTAGGTTAGGTTAGGTTAGGTTAGGTTAGGTTAGGTTAGGTTAGGTTAGGTTAGGTTAGGTTAGGTTAGGTTAGGTTAGGTTAGGTTAGGTTAGGTTAGGTTAGGTTAGGTTAGGTTAGGTTAGGTTAGGTTAGGTTAGGTTAGGTTAGGTTAGGTTAGGTTAGGTTAGGTTAGGTTAGGTTAGGTTAGGTTAGGTTAGGTTAGGTTAGGTTAGGTTAGGTTAGGTTAGGTTAGGTTAGGTTAGGTTAGGTTAGGTTAGGTTAGGTTAGGTTAGGTTAGGTTAGGTTAGGTTAGGTTAGGTTAGGTTAGGTTAGGTTAGGTTAGGTTAGGTTAGGTTAGGTTAGGTTAGGTTAGGTTAGGTTAGGTTAGGTTAGGTTAGGTTAGGTTAGGTTAGGTTAGGTTAGGTTAGGTTAGGTTAGGTTAGGTTAGGTTAGGTTAGGTTAGGTTAGGTTAGGTTAGGTTAGGTTAGGTTAGGTTAGGTTAGGTTAGGTTAGGTTAGGTTAGGTTAGGTTAGGTTAGGTTAGGTTAGGTTAGGTTAGGTTAGGTTAGGTTAGGTTAGGTTAGGTTAGGTTAGGTTAGGTTAGGTTAGGTTAGGTTAGGTTAGGTTAGGTTAGGTTAGGTTAGGTTAGGTTAGGTTAGGTTAGGTTAGGTTAGGTTAGGTTAGGTTAGGTTAGGTTAGGTTAGGTTAGGTTAGGTTAGGTTAGGTTAGGTTAGGTTAGGTTAGGTTAGGTTAGGTTAGGTTAGGTTAGGTTAGGTTAGGTTAGGTTAGGTTAGGTTAGGTTAGGTTAGGTTAGGTTAGGTTAGGTTAGGTTAGGTTAGGTTAGGTTAGGTTAGGTTAGGTTAGGTTAGGTTAGGTTAGGTTAGGTTAGGTTAGGTTAGGTTAGGTTAGGTTAGGTTAGGTTAGGTTAGGTTAGGTTAGGTTAGGTTAGGTTAGGTTAGGTTAGGTTAGGTTAGGTTAGGTTAGGTTAGGTTAGGTTAGGTTAGGTTAGGTTAGGTTAGGTTAGGTTAGGTTAGGTTAGGTTAGGTTAGGTTAGGTTAGGTTAGGTTAGGTTAGGTTAGGTTAGGTTAGGTTAGGTTAGGTTAGGTTAGGTTAGGTTAGGTTAGGTTAGGTTAGGTTAGGTTAGGTTAGGTTAGGTTAGGTTAGGTTAGGTTAGGTTAGGTTAGGTTAGGTTAGGTTAGGTTAGGTTAGGTTAGGTTAGGTTAGGTTAGGTTAGGTTAGGTTAGGTTAGGTTAGGTTAGGTTAGGTTAGGTTAGGTTAGGTTAGGTTAGGTTAGGTTAGGTTAGGTTAGGTTAGGTTAGGTTAGGTTAGGTTAGGTTAGGTTAGGTTAGGTTAGGTTAGGTTAGGTTAGGTTAGGTTAGGTTAGGTTAGGTTAGGTTAGGTTAGGTTAGGTTAGGTTAGGTTAGGTTAGGTTAGGTTAGGTTAGGTTAGGTTAGGTTAGGTTAGGTTAGGTTAGGTTAGGTTAGGTTAGGTTAGGTTAGGTTAGGTTAGGTTAGGTTAGGTTAGGTTAGGTTAGGTTAGGTTAGGTTAGGTTAGGTTAGGTTAGGTTAGGTTAGGTTAGGTTAGGTTAGGTTAGGTTAGGTTAGGTTAGGTTAGGTTAGGTTAGGTTAGGTTAGGTTAGGTTAGGTTAGGTTAGGTTAGGTTAGGTTAGGTTAGGTTAGGTTAGGTTAGGTTAGGTTAGGTTAGGTTAGGTTAGGTTAGGTTAGGTTAGGTTAGGTTAGGTTAGGTTAGGTTAGGTTAGGTTAGGTTAGGTTAGGTTAGGTTAGGTTAGGTTAGGTTAGGTTAGGTTAGGTTAGGTTAGGTTAGGTTAGGTTAGGTTAGGTTAGGTTAGGTTAGGTTAGGTTAGGTTAGGTTAGGTTAGGTTAGGTTAGGTTAGGTTAGGTTAGGTTAGGTTAGGTTAGGTTAGGTTAGGTTAGGTTAGGTTAGGTTAGGTTAGGTTAGGTTAGGTTAGGTTAGGTTAGGTTAGGTTAGGTTAGGTTAGGTTAGGTTAGGTTAGGTTAGGTTAGGTTAGGTTAGGTTAGGTTAGGTTAGGTTAGGTTAGGTTAGGTTAGGTTAGGTTAGGTTAGGTTAGGTTAGGTTAGGTTAGGTTAGGTTAGGTTAGGTTAGGTTAGGTTAGGTTAGGTTAGGTTAGGTTAGGTTAGGTTAGGTTAGGTTAGGTTAGGTTAGGTTAGGTTAGGTTAGGTTAGGTTAGGTTAGGTTAGGTTAGGTTAGGTTAGGTTAGGTTAGGTTAGGTTAGGTTAGGTTAGGTTAGGTTAGGTTAGGTTAGGTTAGGTTAGGTTAGGTTAGGTTAGGTTAGGTTAGGTTAGGTTAGGTTAGGTTAGGTTAGGTTAGGTTAGGTTAGGTTAGGTTAGGTTAGGTTAGGTTAGGTTAGGTTAGGTTAGGTTAGGTTAGGTTAGGTTAGGTTAGGTTAGGTTAGGTTAGGTTAGGTTAGGTTAGGTTAGGTTAGGTTAGGTTAGGTTAGGTTAGGTTAGGTTAGGTTAGGTTAGGTTAGGTTAGGTTAGGTTAGGTTAGGTTAGGTTAGGTTAGGTTAGGTTAGGTTAGGTTAGGTTAGGTTAGGTTAGGTTAGGTTAGGTTAGGTTAGGTTAGGTTAGGTTAGGTTAGGTTAGGTTAGGTTAGGTTAGGTTAGGTTAGGTTAGGTTAGGTTAGGTTAGGTTAGGTTAGGTTAGGTTAGGTTAGGTTAGGTTAGGTTAGGTTAGGTTAGGTTAGGTTAGGTTAGGTTAGGTTAGGTTAGGTTAGGTTAGGTTAGGTTAGGTTAGGTTAGGTTAGGTTAGGTTAGGTTAGGTTAGGTTAGGTTAGGTTAGGTTAGGTTAGGTTAGGTTAGGTTAGGTTAGGTTAGGTTAGGTTAGGTTAGGTTAGGTTAGGTTAGGTTAGGTTAGGTTAGGTTAGGTTAGGTTAGGTTAGGTTAGGTTAGGTTAGGTTAGGTTAGGTTAGGTTAGGTTAGGTTAGGTTAGGTTAGGTTAGGTTAGGTTAGGTTAGGTTAGGTTAGGTTAGGTTAGGTTAGGTTAGGTTAGGTTAGGTTAGGTTAGGTTAGGTTAGGTTAGGTTAGGTTAGGTTAGGTTAGGTTAGGTTAGGTTAGGTTAGGTTAGGTTAGGTTAGGTTAGGTTAGGTTAGGTTAGGTTAGGTTAGGTTAGGTTAGGTTAGGTTAGGTTAGGTTAGGTTAGGTTAGGTTAGGTTAGGTTAGGTTAGGTTAGGTTAGGTTAGGTTAGGTTAGGTTAGGTTAGGTTAGGTTAGGTTAGGTTAGGTTAGGTTAGGTTAGGTTAGGTTAGGTTAGGTTAGGTTAGGTTAGGTTAGGTTAGGTTAGGTTAGGTTAGGTTAGGTTAGGTTAGGTTAGGTTAGGTTAGGTTAGGTTAGGTTAGGTTAGGTTAGGTTAGGTTAGGTTAGGTTAGGTTAGGTTAGGTTAGGTTAGGTTAGGTTAGGTTAGGTTAGGTTAGGTTAGGTTAGGTTAGGTTAGGTTAGGTTAGGTTAGGTTAGGTTAGGTTAGGTTAGGTTAGGTTAGGTTAGGTTAGGTTAGGTTAGGTTAGGTTAGGTTAGGTTAGGTTAGGTTAGGTTAGGTTAGGTTAGGTTAGGTTAGGTTAGGTTAGGTTAGGTTAGGTTAGGTTAGGTTAGGTTAGGTTAGGTTAGGTTAGGTTAGGTTAGGTTAGGTTAGGTTAGGTTAGGTTAGGTTAGGTTAGGTTAGGTTAGGTTAGGTTAGGTTAGGTTAGGTTAGGTTAGGTTAGGTTAGGTTAGGTTAGGTTAGGTTAGGTTAGGTTAGGTTAGGTTAGGTTAGGTTAGGTTAGGTTAGGTTAGGTTAGGTTAGGTTAGGTTAGGTTAGGTTAGGTTAGGTTAGGTTAGGTTAGGTTAGGTTAGGTTAGGTTAGGTTAGGTTAGGTTAGGTTAGGTTAGGTTAGGTTAGGTTAGGTTAGGTTAGGTTAGGTTAGGTTAGGTTAGGTTAGGTTAGGTTAGGTTAGGTTAGGTTAGGTTAGGTTAGGTTAGGTTAGGTTAGGTTAGGTTAGGTTAGGTTAGGTTAGGTTAGGTTAGGTTAGGTTAGGTTAGGTTAGGTTAGGTTAGGTTAGGTTAGGTTAGGTTAGGTTAGGTTAGGTTAGGTTAGGTTAGGTTAGGTTAGGTTAGGTTAGGTTAGGTTAGGTTAGGTTAGGTTAGGTTAGGTTAGGTTAGGTTAGGTTAGGTTAGGTTAGGTTAGGTTAGGTTAGGTTAGGTTAGGTTAGGTTAGGTTAGGTTAGGTTAGGTTAGGTTAGGTTAGGTTAGGTTAGGTTAGGTTAGGTTAGGTTAGGTTAGGTTAGGTTAGGTTAGGTTAGGTTAGGTTAGGTTAGGTTAGGTTAGGTTAGGTTAGGTTAGGTTAGGTTAGGTTAGGTTAGGTTAGGTTAGGTTAGGTTAGGTTAGGTTAGGTTAGGTTAGGTTAGGTTAGGTTAGGTTAGGTTAGGTTAGGTTAGGTTAGGTTAGGTTAGGTTAGGTTAGGTTAGGTTAGGTTAGGTTAGGTTAGGTTAGGTTAGGTTAGGTTAGGTTAGGTTAGGTTAGGTTAGGTTAGGTTAGGTTAGGTTAGGTTAGGTTAGGTTAGGTTAGGTTAGGTTAGGTTAGGTTAGGTTAGGTTAGGTTAGGTTAGGTTAGGTTAGGTTAGGTTAGGTTAGGTTAGGTTAGGTTAGGTTAGGTTAGGTTAGGTTAGGTTAGGTTAGGTTAGGTTAGGTTAGGTTAGGTTAGGTTAGGTTAGGTTAGGTTAGGTTAGGTTAGGTTAGGTTAGGTTAGGTTAGGTTAGGTTAGGTTAGGTTAGGTTAGGTTAGGTTAGGTTAGGTTAGGTTAGGTTAGGTTAGGTTAGGTTAGGTTAGGTTAGGTTAGGTTAGGTTAGGTTAGGTTAGGTTAGGTTAGGTTAGGTTAGGTTAGGTTAGGTTAGGTTAGGTTAGGTTAGGTTAGGTTAGGTTAGGTTAGGTTAGGTTAGGTTAGGTTAGGTTAGGTTAGGTTAGGTTAGGTTAGGTTAGGTTAGGTTAGGTTAGGTTAGGTTAGGTTAGGTTAGGTTAGGTTAGGTTAGGTTAGGTTAGGTTAGGTTAGGTTAGGTTAGGTTAGGTTAGGTTAGGTTAGGTTAGGTTAGGTTAGGTTAGGTTAGGTTAGGTTAGGTTAGGTTAGGTTAGGTTAGGTTAGGTTAGGTTAGGTTAGGTTAGGTTAGGTTAGGTTAGGTTAGGTTAGGTTAGGTTAGGTTAGGTTAGGTTAGGTTAGGTTAGGTTAGGTTAGGTTAGGTTAGGTTAGGTTAGGTTAGGTTAGGTTAGGTTAGGTTAGGTTAGGTTAGGTTAGGTTAGGTTAGGTTAGGTTAGGTTAGGTTAGGTTAGGTTAGGTTAGGTTAGGTTAGGTTAGGTTAGGTTAGGTTAGGTTAGGTTAGGTTAGGTTAGGTTAGGTTAGGTTAGGTTAGGTTAGGTTAGGTTAGGTTAGGTTAGGTTAGGTTAGGTTAGGTTAGGTTAGGTTAGGTTAGGTTAGGTTAGGTTAGGTTAGGTTAGGTTAGGTTAGGTTAGGTTAGGTTAGGTTAGGTTAGGTTAGGTTAGGTTAGGTTAGGTTAGGTTAGGTTAGGTTAGGTTAGGTTAGGTTAGGTTAGGTTAGGTTAGGTTAGGTTAGGTTAGGTTAGGTTAGGTTAGGTTAGGTTAGGTTAGGTTAGGTTAGGTTAGGTTAGGTTAGGTTAGGTTAGGTTAGGTTAGGTTAGGTTAGGTTAGGTTAGGTTAGGTTAGGTTAGGTTAGGTTAGGTTAGGTTAGGTTAGGTTAGGTTAGGTTAGGTTAGGTTAGGTTAGGTTAGGTTAGGTTAGGTTAGGTTAGGTTAGGTTAGGTTAGGTTAGGTTAGGTTAGGTTAGGTTAGGTTAGGTTAGGTTAGGTTAGGTTAGGTTAGGTTAGGTTAGGTTAGGTTAGGTTAGGTTAGGTTAGGTTAGGTTAGGTTAGGTTAGGTTAGGTTAGGTTAGGTTAGGTTAGGTTAGGTTAGGTTAGGTTAGGTTAGGTTAGGTTAGGTTAGGTTAGGTTAGGTTAGGTTAGGTTAGGTTAGGTTAGGTTAGGTTAGGTTAGGTTAGGTTAGGTTAGGTTAGGTTAGGTTAGGTTAGGTTAGGTTAGGTTAGGTTAGGTTAGGTTAGGTTAGGTTAGGTTAGGTTAGGTTAGGTTAGGTTAGGTTAGGTTAGGTTAGGTTAGGTTAGGTTAGGTTAGGTTAGGTTAGGTTAGGTTAGGTTAGGTTAGGTTAGGTTAGGTTAGGTTAGGTTAGGTTAGGTTAGGTTAGGTTAGGTTAGGTTAGGTTAGGTTAGGTTAGGTTAGGTTAGGTTAGGTTAGGTTAGGTTAGGTTAGGTTAGGTTAGGTTAGGTTAGGTTAGGTTAGGTTAGGTTAGGTTAGGTTAGGTTAGGTTAGGTTAGGTTAGGTTAGGTTAGGTTAGGTTAGGTTAGGTTAGGTTAGGTTAGGTTAGGTTAGGTTAGGTTAGGTTAGGTTAGGTTAGGTTAGGTTAGGTTAGGTTAGGTTAGGTTAGGTTAGGTTAGGTTAGGTTAGGTTAGGTTAGGTTAGGTTAGGTTAGGTTAGGTTAGGTTAGGTTAGGTTAGGTTAGGTTAGGTTAGGTTAGGTTAGGTTAGGTTAGGTTAGGTTAGGTTAGGTTAGGTTAGGTTAGGTTAGGTTAGGTTAGGTTAGGTTAGGTTAGGTTAGGTTAGGTTAGGTTAGGTTAGGTTAGGTTAGGTTAGGTTAGGTTAGGTTAGGTTAGGTTAGGTTAGGTTAGGTTAGGTTAGGTTAGGTTAGGTTAGGTTAGGTTAGGTTAGGTTAGGTTAGGTTAGGTTAGGTTAGGTTAGGTTAGGTTAGGTTAGGTTAGGTTAGGTTAGGTTAGGTTAGGTTAGGTTAGGTTAGGTTAGGTTAGGTTAGGTTAGGTTAGGTTAGGTTAGGTTAGGTTAGGTTAGGTTAGGTTAGGTTAGGTTAGGTTAGGTTAGGTTAGGTTAGGTTAGGTTAGGTTAGGTTAGGTTAGGTTAGGTTAGGTTAGGTTAGGTTAGGTTAGGTTAGGTTAGGTTAGGTTAGGTTAGGTTAGGTTAGGTTAGGTTAGGTTAGGTTAGGTTAGGTTAGGTTAGGTTAGGTTAGGTTAGGTTAGGTTAGGTTAGGTTAGGTTAGGTTAGGTTAGGTTAGGTTAGGTTAGGTTAGGTTAGGTTAGGTTAGGTTAGGTTAGGTTAGGTTAGGTTAGGTTAGGTTAGGTTAGGTTAGGTTAGGTTAGGTTAGGTTAGGTTAGGTTAGGTTAGGTTAGGTTAGGTTAGGTTAGGTTAGGTTAGGTTAGGTTAGGTTAGGTTAGGTTAGGTTAGGTTAGGTTAGGTTAGGTTAGGTTAGGTTAGGTTAGGTTAGGTTAGGTTAGGTTAGGTTAGGTTAGGTTAGGTTAGGTTAGGTTAGGTTAGGTTAGGTTAGGTTAGGTTAGGTTAGGTTAGGTTAGGTTAGGTTAGGTTAGGTTAGGTTAGGTTAGGTTAGGTTAGGTTAGGTTAGGTTAGGTTAGGTTAGGTTAGGTTAGGTTAGGTTAGGTTAGGTTAGGTTAGGTTAGGTTAGGTTAGGTTAGGTTAGGTTAGGTTAGGTTAGGTTAGGTTAGGTTAGGTTAGGTTAGGTTAGGTTAGGTTAGGTTAGGTTAGGTTAGGTTAGGTTAGGTTAGGTTAGGTTAGGTTAGGTTAGGTTAGGTTAGGTTAGGTTAGGTTAGGTTAGGTTAGGTTAGGTTAGGTTAGGTTAGGTTAGGTTAGGTTAGGTTAGGTTAGGTTAGGTTAGGTTAGGTTAGGTTAGGTTAGGTTAGGTTAGGTTAGGTTAGGTTAGGTTAGGTTAGGTTAGGTTAGGTTAGGTTAGGTTAGGTTAGGTTAGGTTAGGTTAGGTTAGGTTAGGTTAGGTTAGGTTAGGTTAGGTTAGGTTAGGTTAGGTTAGGTTAGGTTAGGTTAGGTTAGGTTAGGTTAGGTTAGGTTAGGTTAGGTTAGGTTAGGTTAGGTTAGGTTAGGTTAGGTTAGGTTAGGTTAGGTTAGGTTAGGTTAGGTTAGGTTAGGTTAGGTTAGGTTAGGTTAGGTTAGGTTAGGTTAGGTTAGGTTAGGTTAGGTTAGGTTAGGTTAGGTTAGGTTAGGTTAGGTTAGGTTAGGTTAGGTTAGGTTAGGTTAGGTTAGGTTAGGTTAGGTTAGGTTAGGTTAGGTTAGGTTAGGTTAGGTTAGGTTAGGTTAGGTTAGGTTAGGTTAGGTTAGGTTAGGTTAGGTTAGGTTAGGTTAGGTTAGGTTAGGTTAGGTTAGGTTAGGTTAGGTTAGGTTAGGTTAGGTTAGGTTAGGTTAGGTTAGGTTAGGTTAGGTTAGGTTAGGTTAGGTTAGGTTAGGTTAGGTTAGGTTAGGTTAGGTTAGGTTAGGTTAGGTTAGGTTAGGTTAGGTTAGGTTAGGTTAGGTTAGGTTAGGTTAGGTTAGGTTAGGTTAGGTTAGGTTAGGTTAGGTTAGGTTAGGTTAGGTTAGGTTAGGTTAGGTTAGGTTAGGTTAGGTTAGGTTAGGTTAGGTTAGGTTAGGTTAGGTTAGGTTAGGTTAGGTTAGGTTAGGTTAGGTTAGGTTAGGTTAGGTTAGGTTAGGTTAGGTTAGGTTAGGTTAGGTTAGGTTAGGTTAGGTTAGGTTAGGTTAGGTTAGGTTAGGTTAGGTTAGGTTAGGTTAGGTTAGGTTAGGTTAGGTTAGGTTAGGTTAGGTTAGGTTAGGTTAGGTTAGGTTAGGTTAGGTTAGGTTAGGTTAGGTTAGGTTAGGTTAGGTTAGGTTAGGTTAGGTTAGGTTAGGTTAGGTTAGGTTAGGTTAGGTTAGGTTAGGTTAGGTTAGGTTAGGTTAGGTTAGGTTAGGTTAGGTTAGGTTAGGTTAGGTTAGGTTAGGTTAGGTTAGGTTAGGTTAGGTTAGGTTAGGTTAGGTTAGGTTAGGTTAGGTTAGGTTAGGTTAGGTTAGGTTAGGTTAGGTTAGGTTAGGTTAGGTTAGGTTAGGTTAGGTTAGGTTAGGTTAGGTTAGGTTAGGTTAGGTTAGGTTAGGTTAGGTTAGGTTAGGTTAGGTTAGGTTAGGTTAGGTTAGGTTAGGTTAGGTTAGGTTAGGTTAGGTTAGGTTAGGTTAGGTTAGGTTAGGTTAGGTTAGGTTAGGTTAGGTTAGGTTAGGTTAGGTTAGGTTAGGTTAGGTTAGGTTAGGTTAGGTTAGGTTAGGTTAGGTTAGGTTAGGTTAGGTTAGGTTAGGTTAGGTTAGGTTAGGTTAGGTTAGGTTAGGTTAGGTTAGGTTAGGTTAGGTTAGGTTAGGTTAGGTTAGGTTAGGTTAGGTTAGGTTAGGTTAGGTTAGGTTAGGTTAGGTTAGGTTAGGTTAGGTTAGGTTAGGTTAGGTTAGGTTAGGTTAGGTTAGGTTAGGTTAGGTTAGGTTAGGTTAGGTTAGGTTAGGTTAGGTTAGGTTAGGTTAGGTTAGGTTAGGTTAGGTTAGGTTAGGTTAGGTTAGGTTAGGTTAGGTTAGGTTAGGTTAGGTTAGGTTAGGTTAGGTTAGGTTAGGTTAGGTTAGGTTAGGTTAGGTTAGGTTAGGTTAGGTTAGGTTAGGTTAGGTTAGGTTAGGTTAGGTTAGGTTAGGTTAGGTTAGGTTAGGTTAGGTTAGGTTAGGTTAGGTTAGGTTAGGTTAGGTTAGGTTAGGTTAGGTTAGGTTAGGTTAGGTTAGGTTAGGTTAGGTTAGGTTAGGTTAGGTTAGGTTAGGTTAGGTTAGGTTAGGTTAGGTTAGGTTAGGTTAGGTTAGGTTAGGTTAGGTTAGGTTAGGTTAGGTTAGGTTAGGTTAGGTTAGGTTAGGTTAGGTTAGGTTAGGTTAGGTTAGGTTAGGTTAGGTTAGGTTAGGTTAGGTTAGGTTAGGTTAGGTTAGGTTAGGTTAGGTTAGGTTAGGTTAGGTTAGGTTAGGTTAGGTTAGGTTAGGTTAGGTTAGGTTAGGTTAGGTTAGGTTAGGTTATGGTTAGGTTAGGTTAGGTTAGGTTAGGTTAGGTTAGGTTAGGTTAGGTTAGGTTAGGTTAGGTTAGGTTAGGTTAGGTTAGGTTAGGTTAGGTTAGGTTAGGTTAGGTTAGGTTAGGTTAGGTTAGGTTAGGTTAGGTTAGGTTAGGTTAGGTTAGGTTAGGTTAGGTTAGGTTAGGTTAGGTTAGGTTAGGTTAGGTTAGGTTAGGTTAGGTTAGGTTAGGTTAGGTTAGGTTAGGTTAGGTTAGGTTAGGTTAGGTTAGGTTAGGTTAGGTTAGGTTAGGTTAGGTTAGGTTAGGTTAGGTTAGGTTAGGTTAGGTTAGGTTAGGTTAGGTTAGGTTAGGTTAGGTTAGGTTAGGTTAGGTTAGGTTAGGTTAGGTTAGGTTAGGTTAGGTTAGGTTAGGTTAGGTTAGGTTAGGTTAGGTTAGGTTAGGTTAGGTTAGGTTAGGTTAGGTTAGGTTAGGTTAGGTTAGGTTAGGTTAGGTTAGGTTAGGTTAGGTTAGGTTAGGTTAGGTTAGGTTAGGTTAGGTTAGGTTAGGTTAGGTTAGGTTAGGTTAGGTTAGGTTAGGTTAGGTTAGGTTAGGTTAGGTTAGGTTAGGTTAGGTTAGGTTAGGTTAGGTTAGGTTAGGTTAGGTTAGGTTAGGTTAGGTTAGGTTAGGTTAGGTTAGGTTAGGTTAGGTTAGGTTAGGTTAGGTTAGGTTAGGTTAGGTTAGGTTAGGTTAGGTTAGGTTAGGTTAGGTTAGGTTAGGTTAGGTTAGGTTAGGTTAGGTTAGGTTAGGTTAGGTTAGGTTAGGTTAGGTTAGGTTAGGTTAGGTTAGGTTAGGTTAGGTTAGGTTAGGTTAGGTTAGGTTAGGTTAGGTTAGGTTAGGTTAGGTTAGGTTAGGTTAGGTTAGGTTAGGTTAGGTTAGGTTAGGTTAGGTTAGGTTAGGTTAGGTTAGGTTAGGTTAGGTTAGGTTAGGTTAGGTTAGGTTAGGTTAGGTTAGGTTAGGTTAGGTTAGGTTAGGTTAGGTTAGGTTAGGTTAGGTTAGGTTAGGTTAGGTTAGGTTAGGTTAGGTTAGGTTAGGTTAGGTTAGGTTAGGTTAGGTTAGGTTAGGTTAGGTTAGGTTAGGTTAGGTTAGGTTAGGTTAGGTTAGGTTAGGTTAGGTTAGGTTAGGTTAGGTTAGGTTAGGTTAGGTTAGGTTAGGTT